>CM055117.1:1001792216-1004684913 GCA_029206835.1 Rana muscosa
TAAGGGGTGTGTCCTATGCCTGCATACTTTTGCTGATAGATGTCCCTCATTCCCATCTCAAAAAGTTGGGAGGTATGTATATGTCTAGTTATAGTGCTCAGAAGTTCCCATGCTTTCGCTTTCAATAGATTTTTATTGAGAATTTTTAAACAAAACATAGCATAAAAAGATTTTTTGGCAATTGTCAAGAAGACTTTAGGCAGCTGGAACGTAGCTGCCGAGGATGTAATAACATCATATAGAAAATACAGAAAATACACAAAACATGTAGCCTGCAATGAGTAGGTGTCATCTAGCCAGGTAACTTTGTCACAGGTCGTGAAACAAGAAGAGGATCAAAACATCAAGCCTGAATAAATAGCATGATCTGCAACAATAAAATAAGAAAGAAAGAGGAAAGAAGGATGTTCACAGTAGGAAGGTGGTAAAGAGAGGTGGGGTGAAGGGAAGGGTAGTGGGCATCAGGAATGCCCAAGACCAGCGTCCCAAAACTGGACTATTATAATAAAGTATAGCTCTCCATGGACAGTGATGGATGGGCATATTGTATCCACGGGGTCCAAATCAGGGAGAATTTGTTTTGCGTGTCCAGCAGGACACTGTTCAGTTTCTTATTAACGTAGAACCCATTGATCCACTGACAAACTTCCTCAAAGGAAACAAATTGTTTCTTCCAGGCTTTAGTTTGTTTTGCTGCTAACAAAATGTAGGTCACTCACCAATTTGAATTGGGTTTTAGTAAAATTGGGGGGTTTAAGGTGTAATAAAACATACCAAGGGTCTTTGGGGAAAGGGCGATCGAACTAAGAATGTATGAGCTTTAAGACTTTGGTCCAAAACTGTTTGAGCATGGGACATGTCCACCAGGTATGCAAAACATTGCCCGGCATTGCGCAGACCAATATGGGAAGGCTGAAGGTGGGCTATACGTGATGGGACCAGGTACCATCTGGTAACCGTCTTGAATGCAGATTTAATAGTATTCAGATTAATAGAGCAGGATATTATTGTGGCCCAGATTTGCAACCAGTCTGCTCTATCCTTGGTGCACCAGAGGTCTGTCGTCCACTTGGAAACGTAAGAGTGATTGATATGGTGGTTGGAGTTATTCAATTGAGAGTAGAGAATAGACATGTGCACACTGTAATATTTTGTTTTGGAATTTCGTTTTCGTCCGAAAAATACATTTATTTAGTTATTCCCGAAATTAGTTTTTATTTATTTCGTTTTTCGTTAGAAATTGCATTCGTCCGAAAATCTGAATTAATTAAGGTCGAATCTGTCATTGAAGACCTATTATATTGAATGTTCAAAGAAGATTCGACCGAGCAGCGAAACTGTACGACGCCACAATCGTACATTTCCAGTCGAATGTTCCACCTACAAGCTAGCTATAGTAGAATTCTAATGTTGTATGACTAGCAATAATTATATTTTTTAGTTATTATCACTAGTCAACCAACATTAGAATTTTTCTATAGCCTATGGGTGGATGCATTTGACCGGAAATGTACAATTGCAGAGTCGTACAGTTTAGCTGCTCCTTCTAATCTTCTTAGAACTTTCGCCAGACATCATAAGCCTTCAATCACAGATTAGATGTTTGTATGTTTTTTGATGTTTTGTCGAATCTTCGTTGTTCATGTTGAATTGTCAAGTTAGTTCTAGCTATTTTACTGCTCCTCCTCTTTGGTTACAATCAGCCAATAACATTCATCATCATCATTATTTTTATTTTACCTCCCCCACCCAATTCCAGCAGCGATCTTTTCTCTCTATGTCGAATCTTTTCTCTCTATAATGTCAAATCTTTTCTCTCTATGTCGAATCTTTTCTCTCTATGTAGAATAATCTTGGACTAATAGAGTTAAAGTGGAGCTCCACCCTAAATTTTCACTTGTGCTGTTTGGATTTCTCCCCCCCTCCGGTGTCACAATTGACACCTTTCAGGGGGGAGGGGGGTGAAGATACCTGTCTAAGACAGGTATTTTCACCCACATCCGGGAGTCCTCTCTCCGGGAATCTGCGGGAGTGACGTCACTTCCCCCAGACTTCCCGTAGTGTTCTGGAAGACACTCGGCTCCCAGAACACAGGAGGACGAATCAGAACGGCGCAGCGCGACTCGCGCATGCGCCGTAGGGAACCTGGGCATGAAGCCGCAGGGCTTCACTTCCTGGTTCCCACAGCGAGGATGGCGGAAGGAGCAGCAGAGCGACGAGCGATCGCTCGTCCTCTGCTGCGGACGTCGCTGGACTCCAGGACAGGTAAGTGTCCAAATATTAAAAGCCAGCAGCTGCTGTAGCTGTAGCTGCTGGCTTTTAATATTTTTTTTTCCAGCGGAGCTCCGCTTTAAGGTTAGGCACATTCGACCACAGGTTCGATAGACACAGATTGTTATTTTCAGCGTCATGTCGAATCTCCTATCTATATCGAACTGCTGTTGCAACGAAAATAAAACATTTGTTTATGTCGGATCTTTCGGTTTTCGGATTTTGCGCTTTCGTTTTCGTTTGTTAAAACAATAACGAAAATACCTGAAATTCAGACGAAAATGCATTTGGACGAAAACAAATGCACATGTCTAGTAGAGAATAGAGATCAGTTAAGGAGAGAGAGGCGTATGGTGGCATATATGTTTAAATAGTGATAGCTGACTTGTAAGGGTTTCCTTAGTGAATATGGTGGAGAGCCAATATTTTATCTGTAGAAATCGAAACAATTCGGAGGACGGGGGATTGTTTTTTTTCCCTAATTTCTGCCCAAGTATAAATGTTGCGGCCATTGAGAAAAGAAGTTGTGCAAAGAAATTTATGGAGGTGCCACCAATGGAAGGCTCTGGCGGACTTCAACCCGGGGTAAAAGTTCCCATGCTTTTATAGGATATGTCACTCTATCACCCTTATTTCTTATCCCTGAGGAATCTGACCTCCTCTCTAAAGACATAGTACAGACCCACTGACATGATCCATTAGAAGACAGTTACAGTTTTAGCTAGAGCACTCAGATCAAATTGGGTCGCTCACTCTCCAGATCCTCTATTAAGTATGTGAGGGGGTTAGCTCGGTAGCGGGTGTGTGTGACCCCCTGGATGGGCTCCCCACACAAAAACAGGCCCAGCAGACGGAGGTTGTGGTTTTCAAGATCAAAAGGTGCGGTTTATTTCTCTATTTACAGTGACAAAAACACAGCAAAGCAAAAAGAAACATAAACAAAATAAATCATGGTCAGCTTGACCTCTGACTAAACATGCAGGTTTCCCTAACTAACAACTGGGATCAGCCTGGTGCTGTCCTAGTCCCTAAGTCCCTGGTTTAGTAAATGTCCAAACAAATAGCCACACAGGCTTTGTCTCACTGCACAGGGGTTCACTCTCCCTAGACAGTCCACACAGGTCTGGTTCCAGGCATGAGCAAACACCTAATGAAGCTGGGAGTTTTTATAGAGGCCTTAAACGAGCTGACAAGCTTCAGCTGGTCTCATCAACTCCCTGCCTGCACGACGCCCAGCACTCTCCCTAGAGGTATGAATCATCCATGAGCCCACTAGCCTCAGCTGGGCTTCATCAACTCTCTCCCTAGTTGTATAAGTCGGCATAAAGCCTGAATCTGGGAGAAATATACCTACCCCCCTGGATGCAACCAGGTGACTTTACCTTCCTGCTGTCACATACCCCCCCCTCTTGTTTTAACCTTGGGGTTGGAACACCAGCAATCAGGCATTCATGTACTCGAGACAAAGCATCCACATTCCCCATTTGAACGCCAGGGCGATGCTTTACTGTGAAGTTGAATTCCTGTAGGGCCAGGAACCACCTATTTACTCTTCTATTTGTCTCCTTGTTTTGAGCCATCCACTTTAACGGAGCGTGATCCGTAACCATGTCAAAGTGCCTACCTAGCAGATAGTACCGAAGGGAATCTAGAGCCCACTTCACCGCTAAACACTCCTTTTCAACCGTGGCGTAATTTACCTCATGGGACTTCAACTTCCTGCTGAGGTAAATGACTGGGTGCTCTTCCCCGTTCCAGACCTGGGACAATACTGCTCCTAACCCCACATCTGACGCATCACTTTGTACGACAAAGTCTTTAGAGAAGTCGGGTGAGTACAACACTGGCTGGCTACATAAGGCTTGTTTCAAGAATTGGAATGCTGCCTCAGCCTCGGGGGTCCATTTAATCATGACCGACCCTTTCCCTTTCGTCAGGTTGGTTAGGGGCACAGCCTTAGAAGCAAAGTGGGGAATGAAGCGCCGATAATAACCCGCGATTCCCAGAAAGGCTCGTACCTGCTTCTTGCTGTTGGGACGTGGCCAACTCTGGATGGCCTCGACTTTGTTGAGTTGGGGTTTTATTACTCCCCTGCCAATGGTGTACCCAAGATATTTGGCCTCCTCCTGCCCAATGGTACACTTCTTGGGGTTAGCCGTAAACCCCGCTTCCCGGATAGAGTCTAGGACTGCTTGCACTTTTGGCAGATGTGAGGCCCAATCTGTGCTATGGACAATTACGTCATCCAGGTAAGCCGCAGCATACTTCCGATGGGGCCTCAGTATCTGGTCCATTTTCCGCTGGAATGTGGCCGGCGCATTCTGTAACCCGAACGGCATTCTCTTATATTGGAACGCCCCGTCTGGGGTTACAAATGCGGTTTTCTCTTTGGCCGACTTGGCCAGGGGAATTTGCCAATACCCTTTTGTGAGGTCAAGAGTCGTCATGTATCGGGCTGTTCCCAGCCGGTCGATCAACTCATCTATACGTGGCATGGGGTAGGTGTCAAATTTTGTAACTTTGTTCAACTGACGAAAATCGTTACAAAATCGCCAGCTCCCATCCGGTTTAGGCACCAACACAATGGGACTAGACCAATCACTTTGGGACTCCTCTATCACTCCTAAGTTCAGCATTTTCTGTACTTCCTCCCGTATTGCCTCCCGTCGGGCCTCTGGGATCCGATAGGGTTTTACCTTCACCCTTTCACCGGGCGGGGTAATAATATCATGCTCTACCCCAGATGTTTGTCCCAGCAGCTCAGAGAACACCTCCTTGTTGCGAAGCACAAACTCCTTAACCTCCTGTTGTTGGGGTTGTGACAAGGTGGCTGCTATTCCAACCTCCGGAATCACGCAACCAGTTTGAGCTGGTGACCAAGTTTCTGCGACTAGGGACTCTCTATCCCTCCAGGCTTTCAACAGATTAACGTGATAGATCTGTTCGGGCTTTCGCCTTCCTGGTTGTCTGACCTTGTAATTCACTTTGCTCACTTTTTCCATTATCTCGTAGGGGCCTTGCCATTTGGCAAGGAATTTACTTTCAACCGTAGGGACAAGTACCAATATCCTATCCCCCGGGGAAAAGGTACGGGTCTTGGCTCCACGGTTGTACACTCTCTGCTGTGCCAACTGCGCTTGGGCCAAATGTTCCTTCACGATGGGCATTACCTGTGCAATTCGATCTTGCATCAGGGCGACATGCTCAATCACACTCCTGTGGGGAGAACTCTCACTTTCCCAAGTTTCCTTGGCAATATCCAACAGCCCTCTTGGGTGTCTCCCATACAGTAACTCAAAGGGGGAGAATCCCGTAGAGGATTGGGGCACCTCCCTAATAGCAAACATCAAATAAGGAAGTAGACAGTCCCAATCCTTTCCATCTCTATCCACCACTTTCTTCAACATTTGTTTTAGGGTTTTGTTGAATCTTTCAACCAGCCCATCGGTTTGGGGGTGATACACAGACGTACGCAATTGCGTCACTTTGAACAATTTACACAGCTCTTTCATAACCCGGGACATAAAGGGTGTACCTTGGTCCGTAAGCAGTTCTTTACAAATACCCACCCGGCTAAAAACAAGAGATAGCTCTTTGGCTATGGTTTTGGCCAAGGTATTTCGGAGAGGGATCGCTTCTGGATAACGGGTGGCATAGTCCATTATAACTAATATGTACTGGTGTCCCCTAGCGGACTTGATTATAGGACCTACCAAATCCATTGCGATCCTCTCAAACGGGACCTCAATGATGGGTAGAGGGACCAGCGGGCTACGGAAATGTGGCATCGGGGCCGACCTCTGACACACAGGGCAGGAGGAACAATCATTTTCTATGTCCTTCATCACCCCAGGCCAATAGAATCTCTGTAATACCCTCTCTCGGGTTTTCTCTGTCCCCAGATGACCTCCAAGAATGTGCCCATGGGCCAACTCCAACACCAACTTCCTGTAAGGTTTGGGCACCACAAGCTGCTCAACGGTTTCTTCTGCCCTTTTTGCCACCCGATACAGTAGGTCCTTCTCTACGCTGAAGTATGGGTAAGTGCAGGTATTATCTGGGTTCACTAACTCGCCATCTATTTCCACTACGTTTTCCCGTGCCTTTATTAGGGCGGGGTCTTTTAACTGTTCTGTGGCAAAATTTTCCCTGTGAACCTCAAGATCAGAAAACTCCACAGACGGTAGGTTTTCGTCTGAGGAGGTGGGCTCCTCTCCAGTTTCTTGAGTCTCGCCTGCCAATACTGACAAGGGAAATTCTGGAGAGTCCTCACCACTCTCAGAGGAGTTCTGGCTATCACCTTCCTGGTACATAGGGGCACCAGTGGGGGGCTCAGGATCATCCCACAGTTCCCAGAACTTCGGAAAATCCCTTCCCACAATGGCATCATGCGGTAATTGAGATACTAACCCCACTGGATGAGAGAGGGTACCTTTGGGGGTCTTGAAACACACTGTAGTCACTGGATACTCTCGGGTGTCCCCATGCACACAAATAACAGCTACCTTGCTATTCCCAGAGACCTCTGTTTTAACTAATTCAGCCTTTATCAGGGTCACAAGGCTACCTGAATCCAGTAATACCACAACATTTCTACCATTAATACACATTTTGCATAAATGTTTCTCAGTTCCCCGAATGGCAGTGCATGCGACTGTCGCACACAGCGACTGACGTCTGTCCGTCAGAAAGTCACATTGCATGGGTTCCTCCACAACCGGGCAATTTGCTGCAATATGTCCCGTTTGCCGGCAGCGGTAGCAAACAATCCTTTTGGCTGCCTCTTGAGCCCCCGACTTCCCAGGCTGTTCTCGCCAAACCCTGGGCAGAGCTCCCACCCTCTCACTCTCTCCACCCTCACCCCTTGGAATCATCTTATCCGCCCCTGGGGATGGTCTGGTCTTAGGGTGGAAAGTCCGAGAGTCTCTGGAAGAGGCCGTCAGGTTCTCTGCAGCCAAGTATCTCTCTACACGATCCATAAGTTTACCGGCCGTTTCTGGGTCTCCATGGCTTACCCACTTTTGAATGGCGGTAGGAAGAGCTCTCAAGAAACGATCCATCACAACACGTTCCACAATCTCCGGTGCGGACAAAGTCTCTGGCTGTAGCCACTTCCTGCTCAGGTGAATGAGATCATACATTTGAGACCTGGGGGGTTTTCCAAGCTGGAAAGTCCAGTTATGCACACGCTGAGCCCGGACAGCCAGGGTGACACCCAGCCTTGCCAATATTTCAGCTTTTAGCATCACATAGTCTTTTGCTTGGTCAGGCTCTAGGTCATAGTAAGCTTTCTGCGATTCACCAGTTAACAGAGGAGCCACCAGTCCAGCCCACTGCTCCTCAGGCCACTTTTCTCTTTCAGCAGTCCTTTCAAATGTGGTCAAACATACCTCTGGATCATCCTCTCCAGTCATTTTTGTCAATAAACGACTCACCCCAAAGGACGCGGTATTAGTGGGACAGCTTTCCTCACTGGTCTGCGGACGTTGCTGCATTACTGCTTCCATCTGTTGTTGTAGTCTCTGCTCTTGCTTCTGCAACAGGTCTATGAAGCGGGCCTCAGATTGCTGCTGGGCTTGTTGCTGGGCTGCGAAGCTCTGTTGTTGAGCTGCAAGGCTCTTTTGCAAACCTGCATTTGTCTGCTGTTGATTGGCATTTGCTAGAGCCAGCTGTTTCAGTATCTCCTCCATGCTGGCTTAAAAAAAAACTGCCACTGGTTCTCCACCAACTGTGAGGGGGTTAGCTCGGTAGCGGGTGTGTGTGACCCCCTGGATGGGCTCCCCACACAAAAACAGGCCCAGCAGACGGAGGTTGTGGTTTTCAAGATCAAAAGGTGCGGTTTATTTCTCTATTTACAGTGACAAAAACACAGCAAAGCAAAAAGAAACATAAACAAAATAAATCCTGGTCAGCTTGACCTCTGACTAAACATGCAGGTTTCCCTAACTAACAACTGGGATCAGCCTGGTGCTGTCCTAGTCCCTAAGTCCCTGGTTTAGTAAATGTCCAAACAAATAGCCACACAGGCTTTGTCTCACCGCACAGGGGTTCACTCTCCCTAGACAGTCCACACAGGTCTGGTTCCAGGCATGAGCAAACACCTAATGAAGCTGGGAGTTTTTATAGAGGCCTTAAACGAGCTGACAAGCTTCAGCTGGTCTCATCAACTCCCTGCCTGCACGACGCCCAGCACTCTCCCTAGAGGTATGAATCATCCATGAGCCCACTAGCCTCAGCTGGGCTTCATCAACTCTCTCCCTAGTTGTATAAGTCGGCATAAAGCCTGAATCTGGGAGAAATATACCTACCCCCCCTGGATGCAACCAGGTGACTTTACCTTCCTGCTGTCACAAGTAAATGGTTTGCATTATTTTCAGTGAATGCAAGGAGCTCTGTGATTGGAGGTGGAGAGATTGTGATGTTCATCTGCCCCCCCCCTCCATTTACAGAGTGCCTTGCATTCAGTAGAAGGAATGCAAGACATTTACTGAATGGAGTTGTTAACATGCAACCCAAAGATCTGAATGCTCCAGGTAGAGCTATAACTGTCAGCACCATATGTTCAATGTTGACTGCACTATCTGGGAATCAGGAAGTCAGAGTTGTACATTATGCTTTAGACTAGGCACATGAGACACACGTCATACTTAAAAATTGATTTTGGCCGGAGTTCAGCTTTAATATTATTATAGGAAATATAATGGGTGCGTGTCTGGTATACAACAGATTGTGCAAATAGATATCCTAACTACCATACTAATAAGTATGTCAATGAATACATACATACTGTTTGTAACCTAGCAATATATAAGTTACCTCTGCTTATGTACAAGCTACAATTTTAACTGAAAATAAAACCTGAATGTCAGTTTTTACCTAAAATCTAACAATTTCAAGGTATTTAAAACTTTTAACCAGGAAAACCTGGAAAACTGGGCACTCCCCCACTAAAATACTAATTAAACTCTGCCTGGAGGTTTGTAGGCATGCTCATTGCATGAAGTGATATAGGGCAGGGATATGCAATTAGCGGACCTCCAGCTGTTGCCAAACTACAAGTCCCATGAGGCATAGCGAGACTCTGACAGCAGCAAGCATGACACCCAGAGGCAGAGGCATGATGGGACTTGTAGTTTTGCAACAGCTGGAGGTCCGCTAATTGCATATCCCTGATATAGGGGTTGATTTACTAAAGGCAAATAGACTGTGTACTCTGCAAGTGCAGTTGCTCCAGAGCTTAGTTAATGAGTTAAAGCTTCACTTTTCAAAGAATATCAAATCAGGTGCAAGGAAAATAAAATAAAAAAACATAATTTTTGCTTGCACATCACTTACTGATGTTGCTGACTTATGCTTAAGAGAATACCGCCAACGTGAGAACAAGCATGTGCGGACATGTGCGCCAATTTGCACGAAAAGTAGATGCTCAAACAGGGGTATCGTGTGTAAGAGGCCTCACAGAGCATGGTGCTGCTTGGAGAGTCATGGGCAATGGGAACAGGGGACCCGAGAAAATAGCAGCTACATACCTGTGTCTTACTGTTCATACTTTGGGATAATATAAAGACGCTGTCTCATCTGGTCCCTTTAAATAATTACCAATGCAGTTAGCCCCGCCCACAAGTAAATGGCTGAAATGTATGTTTTTCTAGGAATTCACTGTTAAAGCACATACTGTACAGACTATTAATACCCATTTTAGGACTTCAATAAAGCTCTGCAATTTTGGGGTGAGATGTACCTTTCTGTGTGCACTAAAACATGTCTTAAATGCGTTGATGCATTTGCTGAGTTAAGGCAGATCATTTATTCTGAACAAGCCTCACTGCACTAAAAAAAAAAAAACAATCTACGTTCTATGTTGTCTGATGTTGTGGGTTCTTCCTTGATCCTGTTATGAGGTGCTGAAGGCCATTTTAAAAATGGTTTTATGTCTTGTGAGTTTTGTATATCAGTCCTTAAGTGCTAGCGGGTATTTTGTTATTACAATGCAGCCCAGATAATTGGATATTGTGCTGTGGGACACGTTAACATTTGAGCTGCCAGAAGACTACTATTCCTGTCTAATTACCAGCCCGGTTCACAGCTCAGATGACCTAATCCCTTGGCTCTGTGATCTCTCACTTGACTTCTTTATGGACTTGTCTACAATTTCGATGGTTATATTTCTTTGTTTTCTGCTGTAGAATATAGATATTGTGGTAGTGGAAGCACCACAATTTTTTTTCTATATGTGTACTTAAAGTGGTCTTAAACCCACAACAGTAAAATCAGTCTGTATATGCAGTAAAGCATGCTTGTTATTGTTTGGGAATTCAAACGGAACATTTCCAACCAATCAATAACATGGAAGAGTGGGCGGGGTTGATACAGGGGTGTACATTTCATATAATTACGTATCATTACATATCAAATAACCAACCACTTAACCACTTGACCACTGGGCACTTAAACACCCTTAATAACCAGACCAATTTTCAGCTTTCGGTGCTCTCACATTTTGAATGACAATTACTCAGTCATACAACACTGTACCCATATGAAATTTTTGTCCTTTTTTTCACACAAATAGAGCTTTCTTTTGGTGGTATTTAATCACTGTTGGGTTTTTTATTTTTTGCGCTATAAGAGAAAAAAGACTGAAAATTTTGTAAAAATTTTTTTTTTTTTCGTTTCTGTTATAAAATTTTGCAAATTACTATTTTTTCTTCATAAATTTTGGCCAAAATTTATACTGCTACATATCTTTGGTAAAAATAAGTACAAATTGGTGTATATTATTTGGTCTTTGTGAAAGTTATAGAGTCCACAAGCTATGGTGCCAATATCTGAAAATTGATCACACCTGAAGTACTGACGGCCTATCTCAATTCTTGAGACCCTAACATGCCAGAAAAGTACAAATACCCCCCAAATGACCCCTTTTTGGAAAGAAGACATTCCAAGGTATTCAGAAAGAGGCATTGTGAGTTTTTTGAAGTTGTCATTTTTTCCCACAATTCTTTTCAAAATCAAGATTTTTTTTTTCTCTTTTTTTTTTTTCACAAAATTGTCATATTAGCAGGTTATTTCTCACACACAGCATATGCATTCCACAAATTACACCCCAAAACACATTCTGCTATTACTCCCGAGTATGGCGATACCACATGTGTGAGACTTTTACACAGCGTGGCCACATACAGAGGCCCAACATGCAGGGAGCACCTTCAGGCGTTCTGGAGCACCAAGGCCAATTCTGACATTTCTCTCCTACATGTAAAAATCATCATTTATTTGCTAGAAAATTACATAGAACCCCAAAACATTATATATGTTTTTTTAGCAAAGACCTTAGAGAATATAATGGTGGTTGTTGCAACTTTTTATCTCGCACGATATTTGCGCAGCAATTTTTTTAACGCGTTTTTTACGGAAAAAAAAAGTTTTGTGCTTAAAAAAAAACAAAACAGGAAAGTTAGCCCAATGTTTTTGCATAATGTGAAAGATGAAGTTACGCCGAGTAAATAGATACCTAACATGTCGCCCTTAAAAATTGCACACACTCGTGGAATGGCGCCAAACTTCGCTACTTAAAAAATCCCCATAGGCGACGCTTTAAATATTTTTACTGGTTACATGTTTTGAGTTACAGAGGAGGTCTAGGGCCAAAATGATTGCTCTCGCTCTAACGTTCGCAGAGATACCTCACATGTGTGGTTTGAAAACCGTTTTCATATGTGGGTGGGACTTACGTATGCGTTCGCTTCTGTATGCGAGCTCACGGGGACAGGGGCGCTTTAAAAAAAAAAAATAATTTATTCTTCATTTTACTTTATTTATTTTAGTTTGACATGTTTTTCCGCCCTAAACATTTTTTTGATCACTTTTATACCTATTACAAGGAAGGTAAACATCCCTTGTAATAGGAATATGGCATGACAGGTCCTCTTTACAGTGAGATATAGGGGGGGGGGGGGTGTCAATAAGACCCCACATCTCACCTCTAGGCTGGGAAGCCTGAAAAAAATACAAAAAAAAAAAAACAACAATCCTGGCTTTGATTGTAGCGGTGAGTCGGTAGAAGCACCGGAGGGCGGCGGGGGGGGGGTCATCCCCTCTCGCCTCCCGTAAGAATGATCAAGCGGCGGAACAGCCGCTATGATTGTTCTTATGGTGTAGGGAATCGCAGGCTGAAAAAGCCGATATCTGAATGATGCCTGTAGCTGCTCCCATCATTCAGATATCCCCGCACAAAGTCAAGGACGTCATATGACGGCCGGAGGGCGGGAAGTGGTTATTGCAGAGTATTGCCGGGCATTGCGGAGTATTGCCGGGCATTGCGGAGTATTGCCGGGCATTGCGGAGTATTGCCGGGCATTGCGGAGTATTGCGGTGTATGGCAGGGTATTGCGGTGTATGGCAGGGTATTGCACGGGTATTGCACAGGGTATTGTGGAGGGTATTGCACAGGGTATTGTGGAGGGTATTGCAGAGTATTGTGGAGGGTATTGCAGAGTATTGTGGAGGGTATTGCAGAGTATTGTGCAGGGTATTGCAGAGTATTGTGCAGGGTATTGCAGAGTATTGTGCAGGGTATTGCAGAGTATTGTGCAGGGTATTGCAGAGTATTTTGCAGAGTATTGCGCAGGGTATTGCAGAGTATTTTGCAGGGTATTGCAGAGTATTTTGCAGGGTATTGCAGAGTATTGTGCAGGGTATTGCAGAGTATTGTGCAGGGTATTGCAGAGTATTGCACCAGGGTATTGCAGAGTATTGCACCAGGGTATTGCAGAGTATTGCACCAGGGTATTGCAGAGTATTGCACCAGGGTATTGCAGAGTATTTCGCAGGGTATTGCAGAGTATTTCGCAGGGTATTGCAGAGTATTTCGCAGGGTATTGCAGAGTATTGCACCAGGGTATTGCAGAGTATTGCACCAGGGTATTGCAGAGTATTGCACCAGGGTATTGCAGAGTATTGCACCAGGGTATTGCAGAGTATTGCGGCAGGGTATTTTGCAGAGTATTGGCAGGGTGTATTGCAGAGTATTGGCAGGGTATAGCACAGGGATGGCTGAGCAGGGATGGATGGATGGATGGATCTGTGACTGCAATTGTCACAGATCCAGCCCACAGTGCTGCTGCTGCCATCCGCTCCCTCCCCCTCCCCTCTCACACTGTACCGATCGGTACAGAGAGGGGAGGGAGGAACCGGCGTCATCAAATGACGCCGGTCTGTTTACAAGTGATTGCTCCGTCATTTGACGGCCGCTATCAGGAGTTTCCCGTGTGCGCGCCCCAGGGGGCGCGCGGGAGCGCGATTCTGGGAGGACGTTATATAACGTCCTCCCAGAGTTAAGCAACCACCCTGCCGCCGTTATTTGTCGGCAGGTGGTTGTTAAGTGGTTAAACATGGCTGCCATGAGTCATTTAAAGCATGACCACTAGGGATGAGCTCGGTGTTCGAGTCGAACGCATGTTCGACTCGAACATCGGCTGTTCGACTCGAACATCGGCTGTTCGCCTGTTCGGAGAAACCAGAAATTTGTGGGCTGTTCGCGCCAAATTCGTGTGACGCGAACGGCCAACAATATACTGCGCCATCGCAGTGCATTGCCAGCGCTGTGATTGGCCAAGCATGCACTGTGACCCCGCATGCTTGGCCAATCACAGCGCCGGCAGCGAGGAGAGCCATAATTGGCCACAGGCAGGATGCCTGTGGCCAATTATAGCTCAGGGGGGTTTAGTACACGCCCCACACTATAAAATGCCGCCAGTGCGGCGGCCTTGTGTAGTGTGTTGGCGTGCAGGGAGAGAGAAGGATAGGCAGGGACAGTGTCAGTGATATCTTTGATAAACTTTGTGCATTTACAGTGTGTTGGTGTGCAGGGAGAGAGAAGGATAGGCAGGGACAATGTCAGTGATATTCTTTGATAAACCTTGTGCATTTACAGTGTGTTGGCGTGCAGGGAGAGAGAAGGATAGGCAGGGACAATGTCAGTGATATTCTTTGATAAACCTTGTGCATTTACAGTGTGTTAGCGTGCAGGGAGAGAGAAGGATAGGCAGGAACAGTGCATTGCCAGCGCTGTGATTGGCCAAGCATGCACTGTGACCCCGCATGCTTGGCCAATCACAGCGCCGGCAGCGAGGAGAGCCATAATTGGCCACAGGCAGGATGCCTGTGGCCAATTATAGCTCAGGGGGGTTTAGTACACGCCGCACACTATAAAAGGCCGCCAGTGCGGCGACCTTGTGTAGTGTGTTGGCATGCAGGGAGAGAGAAGGATAGGCAGGGACAGTGTCAGTGATATCTTTGATAAACTTTGTGCATTTACATTGTGTTGGCGTGCAGGGAGAGAGAAGGATAGGCAGCGACAATGTCAGTGATATTCTTTGATAAACCTTGTTACAGTGGGTGTAGGTGCCTCCTGCACAGTATACACCTGAAGCTACCCCTTATTGCTCGTGGTGTTGTTCTGTTGTGTAACACAGGCAGGCATCTGCAAGCAGTTACAGTGAGTGTAGGTGCCTCCTGCACAGTATACGCTACCCCTTATTGCTCATGGTGTTGTTCTGTTGTGTAACACAGACAGGCATCTGCAAGCAGTTACAGTGGGTGTAGGTGCCTCCTGCACAGTATACGCTACCCCTTATTGCTTGTGGTGTTGTTCTGTTGTGTAACACAGACAGGCATCTGCAAGCAGTTACAGTGGGTGTAGGTGCCTCCTGCACAATATACACCTGAAGCTACCCCGTATTGCTGGTGTATTTCTTTTGTGTAAAACTAACAGGCATCTGCAAGCAGTTACAGTGGGTGTAGGTGCCTCCTGCACAATATACATCTGAAGCTACCCCGTATTGCTGGTGTATTTCTTTTGTGTAACACTAACAGGCATCTGCAAGCAGTTACAGTGGGTGTAGGTGCCTCCTGCACAGTATACACCTGAAGCTCCCCGTATTGCTGGTTTTCCCATCTCCCTGCAGGCCATTAGAATGTCTGCAAGGCCTACATGGAGAGGCAGACAGTCACGAGCCAATAAAAGAGGGCAAGCAGGCTCTGTGTCTGGGGGCAACAGTGCTGGTCGTGGACGCGGTGCATTGTCATAATCATGTGGCCATGGGACATGCTTGTCCTTATTTTCGGCAGCTGGACATGTTGAGCCGCATCATGCCGAAGACTTGGTAGAGTGGATGACCAAACCCTCCTCATCCTCCTCATCCTCTCTCACCCAGGCTCAGGGTACTGGCAAAGCAGCTGCCAATGCGTCCTCTTCCCTCGTATCAATGTCATCATCAGTCACTCCTTCCCTAGACCCACCATGTCCTCCTGAGGAGTCCCCCGAACTGTTTGAGCACAGTGCTGGGTACATGCTCCAGGAGGATGCCCAGCGTTTTGAAGGGTCTGATGATGATACCCAGCTAGAGGAAGGCAGTAGCGTGAGCGCAGAGAGAGGGGATGCTCAAGAAGGACAGCAATCTGGCAGTCATGTTCCAGCAGCTGCAGCATACTGCCAGGTTTGCTCCAGTGATCAAGAGGGAGAGGATGATGAGGTCACTGACTCCACGTGGGTGCCTGATAGGAGAGAGGAGGAGGAGGAGGATGAGGATGAGGATGAGGAGGAGGCACATCTCCAACGAGGCAGGATGCCCTCCGGGGGCCAGCGTAAGGGCAGCACACCGACTGAATCACACCGCAGAGCTACGCCTGTGCAGGGCGCCGCCTCTGCGCGTTATTCCAAAAGTTCTTTGGTGTGGGCCTTTTTTGAGTCTAGTGCATCAGATCGCACCGCTGCTATTTGCAACATATGTCTCAAGCGTATCTCGCGTGGCCAAAACATCAGCCGCTTGGGGAACACATGCTTGACCAGACATATGTTGACCTGCCATGCAGCTCGTTGGCAAGCATACCTTAAAGACCCACACCAAAGAACAAAGCGGACCTCTCCTTGCTCCTCATCAGCTGGGATCTCCAACCCCACTATACCTTCAGTCCTCTCTGAAACCTGCACTGAGAGGAATGAAGGTGTAGAATTAGGTGTGTCACAGCCAAGTACTTGCGGGCACTCTGCTAGCAGTACACCGACGTCCTTTTGTAGCAGGCAAATTTCCCTGCCCCAGCTGCTGGACCGTCGAAAGAAGTTCACTCCCAGCCATCCACATGCCCAGCGGTTGAATGCTAGCTTGGCTAAATTGCTAGCACTTCAACTGCTGCCTTTTCAGTTGGTAGACTCGGCCCCCTTCCGTGAGTTTGTGCAATGTGCGGTTCCTCAGTGGCAGGTTCCCAAGCGCCACTTTTTCTCACGGAAGGCAATTCCGGCTCTCTACCGGCATGTGGAAGGAAATGTCCATGCCTCGCTGGACAGGGCGGTCAGCTGTAAGGTGCATATTACCGCTGACTCATGGTCCAGCAGGCATGGACAGGGACGTTACCTTTTTTTCACGGCCCATTGGGTCACTATTTTGGCAGCTGGGAAGGATGTAGGACAAGGTGCAGTAGTGTTGGAGGTTGTTCCGCTGCCACGCCTCCAAAATGCTACTACTGGTTGTGACACACCTCTCTCCTCCACCCCCTCCTCTTCTTCTTCCTCCATGGCCTCTTCCTGTGCTTTGTCCTCGGAACCAGCAGTGCTCCGTAGGCGTTCAAGGGGCTACCCAAGTACGCAGGCAAAAAGATGCCATGCCGTGCTTGCGCTGGTGTGTTTGGGGGACAGGAGCCACACTGGGGCAGAGGTTCTGTCAGCTCTGCAGGGGCAGGCCGAGAGGTAGTTGATGCCACGCCAGCTTAAGCCAGGAATGGTGGTTTGCGACAATGGCACCAACCTCCTCTCCGCCCTCTGACAGGGACAACTGACCCATGTGCCCTGTGTGGCTCACGTCCTTAACCTGGTGGTACAGCGGTTCTTGGGCAGGTACCCGGGCTTACAGGATGTCCTGAGGCAGGCCAGGAAAGTCTGTGTGCATTTCCGCTGATCATATAATGCCAGTGCTCGGCTGGCTGAGCTGCAAAAGGAGTTGAACCTGCCCAAGAACCGCCTTATATGTGACATGCCCACCAGGTGGAACTCAACGTTGGCCATGCTGCAGCGGCTGAACACGCAGCAGAGGGCGATCAATGAGTACCTGTGCGACTACGGCACCAGGACAGGGTCAGGGGAGCTCAGGTTTTTTTCACCACGCCAGTGGGGCATGATCAGGGATGCATGCACTGTCCTGGCACCATTTGAGGAGGCCACGAGGATGGTAAGCAGTGACAGTGCATGCATCAGTGACACTGTACCTCTTGTCCACCTGTTGGAACATACGCTGCGCGGAATATCGGACAGGGCACTTGAGGAAGAACAGAGGCAGGAAGAGCAGGACTTCCTTGCCTCCCAAGGCCCCCTTTACCCAGACAGTGTTCCTTCTGTCCCACCTATCACACAGGAAGAGGATGAGGAGGAGGAGCAGGAGGATTTTGTCAGCATGGAGGTGGAGCCTGGCACTCAGCATCAACAGCAGCAGTCTTCAAGGGATGATTTACAGTCCCAAGAAACCCGTGGACTTGTACGTGGCTGGGAGGAGGTGGCTGCGGATCATGTCGTCCTCAGTGACCCAGAGGACTCCGGACCGAATGCCTCAGCTAACCTATGCTGCACGGCCTCCCTGATCCTGCAAAGTCTGCGGAAGGATCCTCGTATTCTTCGGATCAAGGAGAGGGACCATTACTGGCTGGTCACTCTCCTTGATCCATGGTACAAGGGTAAGGTTGCGGACCTTATCTTGCCATCGCAGAGGGAGCAGAGGATGAGACATCTCCGGGAGGCCTTACAGAAAGGTCTGTGCAACGCGTTCCCAGAGACTGGGAGGTTACAAACTCCTGGTCTTGGACAACGAGTTGCTGAGGCTTCGGTCAGTAGCAGAAGGAGCGGTGGAGAAGGTGGCTGTCTGACCGATGCGTTCAGACAATTTTTTAGTCCGCAGCCCCAAGGTATGATCGGTTCCAGCAAACATCGCCAGCGTCTGATATACATGGTGCAGGAATATCTAGGGGCAAGGTCAGACTTGGACACCTTTCCCACCGAAAATCCTCTGGGTTACTGGGTCTTGAGGATGGATCACTGGCCAGAGCTTGCACAGTATGCAATTGAGCTACTGGCCTGTCCTGCATCGAGCGTTCTTTCGGAACGCACATTCAGTGCTGCTGGAGGCTTTGTCACCGATCACAGGGTGCGCCTGTCCATCGACTGACCTTCATAAAGATGAATCAGTCTTGGATCACCACCAGCTACCAGGCACCTGAAGCTGATGTAACAGAATAATCTATTTTGAAATGTCACATCCCTTCAAGACTGCCTATGCTGATGCTGAGTGACTGTCCTGTTATGTTGACTGACTATCCTCTTCCTCCTCAATGATCCGGATGATAACTTGGAAGAACATTTTTGTTTCTGGGTGCCGCCACCAGTGGCTAAGGCCCAATTTTTCAGCCCCTGTTTAACAGGGGCATGTAATTACAATTTTTTATGCAATGCTTTGCAGCAGGGCTTATTCCTGCACTCCAACTAGAGTATCTGGGAGAGGTTGCAGTGTTGTGGCACCAGCACCAGTGCCTAAGGCCCAATTTTTCAGCCCCTGTTTAACAGGGGCGTGTAATTACAATTTTTGATGCAATACTTTGCAACAGGGCTCATTGCTGTGCTCCAAGTACAGTATCTGTGAGGGGTTGCAGAGTTGTGGCACCAGCACCAGTGCCTAAGGCCCAATTTTTCAGCCCCTGTTTAACAGGGGCATGTAATTACAATTCTTGATCTAATAATTCACAGCAGGGCCCATTCCTGCACTCACCAAGAGTAACTGTGAGGGCTTACAGTGTTGTGGCAACACCACCACCACCACCACCAAAGGCCCAATTTTTCTGCCACTGTTCAACAGGGGCATGCAATTACAATTCTTGATCTAATAATTCACAGCAGGGCCCATTCATGCGCCCACCAAGAGTAACTGTGAGGGCTTACAGTGTTGTAGCACCAGCACCACCACCAAAGGCCCAATTTTTCCTACCACTGTTCAACAATGACATGTAATTACAATTTCGGATATAATAGTTCACAGCAGGGCGTTCCAGTGCCCACCAAGAGTAACTGTGAGGGCTCACAGTGTTGTGGCAACACCAACATCTAAGGGGAAAATTTCTGCAGAGTATATACGGCAGGCCCCTACTTTCAAACATCCAACTTACAAACGACTCTTACTTGCAAACGGAAGGAGACCACAGGAAGTGAGAGGAAATCTACCCCTAGGAAGGGAAATTCTCTCCTGTAAGAGTTAATATGAGAAAAAGGTGTCTCCTCTCTACTGATGCTTTATCACCAATCCTTGTTTCAATAAAAAACCCACTTTTCCAAAAACATTTGTCATTGGGACGGAAAGTGAGGTGAAATGTTCTGAACAGGTTCACAGACAGCAAAACAAATGTTACAGGGGTGATAACCCTTCCCTATGTTCTCCAAAAAGCTTAAAAATAGATTTTTTGGCTGCAGCTACACTTAAAAATTTACCTGTTCCAAATTACAAACAGATTCTACTTAAGACCAAACCTACAGTCCCGGTTTTAGGTATAGGGTTGTATTTTGTGTGCAGGGTTCCCCTTAATATCCATACAAGACCCAAAGGGTCTGGTAATGGGCTGGGGTAGGGGGTGATGGGGTAGCCATGCCATTTTTCTCAAAGATTTTTATCCATATTGCCGGGACCAGACATTACATTAAAGCCGCAAGCAGTTTTAAATGGCTTTTTTTCCTTTACAAATGTCATTTTGTGCAGGGACAGTTCTAAACACGGGAAACACATGCCACTTCACAGGCATACTTTAGACACCCCCCAGGTACGATATTTAACCACTTAAGCCCCGGACCATTTTGTAGCTAAAGGACCAGAGCTGTTTGCAGAATTTTGCACTGTTCTGCTTTAACTGTAAATTGTGCAGACATGCAATGTTGTACCGAAACGAAATTTGCGTCCTTTTCTTCCCACAAATAGAGCTTTCTTTTAATGGTATTTGATTGCCTCTGCAATTTTTGCGATATAAACGGAAAAAGACCGAAAATTTTGAAAAAAAATGATATTTTCTACTTTTTGTTATAAGAAAAATCGAATAAACTCAATTTTAGTCATACATTTAGGCCAAAATGTATTCAGCCACATGTCTTTAGTAAAAAAAATGTCAATAAGCGTATATTTATTGGTTTGCGCAAAAGTTATAGCGTCTACAAACTAGGGTACATTTTCTGGAATTTACACAGCTTTTAATTTATGACTGCCTATCTCATTTCTTGAGGTGCTAAAATGGCAGGGCAGTACAAACCCCCCCAAATGACCCAATTTTGGAAAGTAGAAACCCCAAGGAAATTGCTGAGAGGCATGTTGAGCCCATTGTATATATTTTTTTTTTGTCTCAAGTGATTGAATAATGACTAAAAAAAGAAAAAATACAAAAAGTTGTCACTAAATGATATATTGCTCACACATGCCATGGTTATATGTGGAATTACACCCCAAAATACATTCTGTTGCTTCTCCTGAGTACGGGGATACCACATGTGTGGGACTTTTTGGGAGCCTAGCCGCGTACGGGCCCCCGAAAACCAAGCACCGCCTTCAGGATTTCTAAGGGCGCAAATTTTTGATTTCACTCCTCACTACCTATCACAGTTTCGAAGGCCATAAAATGCCAAAATAGCACAAAACCCCCCCAAATGACCCCATTTTAGAAAGTAGACACCCCAAGGAAATTGCTGAGAGGCCTGTTGAGCCCATTGAATATTTTTTTTTTGTCCCAAGTGATTGAATAATGACAAAAAAAATAAAAAAATACAAAAAGTTGTCACTAAATGATATATTGCTCACACATGCCATGGTTATATATGGAATTACACCCCAAAATACATTTTGCTGCTTCTCCTGAGTACAGGGATACCACATGTGTGGGACTTTTTGGGAGCCTAGCCGCGTACGGGACCCCAAAAACCAAGCACCGCCTTCAGGATTTCTAGGCACAAATTTTTGATTTCACTCCTCACTACCTATCACAGTTTCGAAGGCCATAAAATGCCAAAATAGCACAAAACCCCCCCAAATGACCCCATTTTGGAAAGTAGACACCCCAAGCTATTTGCTGAGAGGCATGGTGAGTATTTTACAGCTCTCATTTCTTTTTGAAAATGAAGAAAGAAAATATTTTTATTTTATTTTTATTTTTTTTCAATTTTCAAAACTTTGTGACAAAAAGTGAGATCTGCAAAATACTCACCATACCTCTCAGCAAATAGCTTGGGGTGTCTACTTTCCAAAATGGGGTCATTTGGGGGGGTTTTGTGCCATCTGGGCATTCCATGACCTCCGAAACTGTGATAGGCAGTGAGAAGTGAAATCAAAAATTTACACCCTTAGAAAGCCTGAAGGCGGTGCTTGGTTTTGGGGTCCCGTACGCGGCTAGGCTCCCAAAAAGTCTCTCACATGTGGTATCCCCGTACTCAGGAGAAGCAACAGAATGTATTTTGGGGTGTAATTCCACATATGCCCATGACATGTTTGAGCAATATATCATTTAGTGATAACTTTGTGCAAACAAATAAATAAAAAATTGTCTTTTTTCCGCAACTTGTGTCAACATATAAAATATTCCATGGACTCGACATGCCTCTCAGTATATAGCTTGGGGTGTCTACTTTCCAAAATGGGGTCATTTGGGGGGTTTTGAACTGTTCTGGCATTTTATACACAACATTAGGAAGCTTACATCCACTCTTCTAACCACTTGCAGACAAAGCCCTTTTTGACACTTTTTGTTTACATGAAAACATTTTTTTTTTTTTGCTAGAAAATTATGTTGAACCCCCAAACATTATATATATTTTTAAAGCAAAGGCCCTACAGAATAAAATGGTGGGTGTTGCATTTTTTTTTCTACACAGTATTTGCGCAGCGATTTTTCAAACGCATTTTTTGGAGAAAAAATACACTTTTTTAATTTTAATGCACTAAAACACACTATATTGCCCAAATGTTTGATGAAATAAAAGCCTTTAAAAGCCTTTACAGGTTACGCCATTAGATTAACAGAGGAGGTCTACTGCTAAAATTACTGCCCTTGATCTGACCTTCGCGGTGATACCTCACATGCATGGTGCAATTGCTGTTTACATATGACGCCAGACCGACGCTTGCGTTCGCCATTGGGCAAGAGCAGGGCAGGACAGGGGTGATTTTTTTTTTATTATTAATTTTGCTTTTTTATTTTATTTTTAAACTGTTGCTTCCATTTTTTTTTTTTATCATTTTTATTGTTATCTCAGGGAATGTAACTATCCCCTATGATAGCAATAGGTAGTGACAGGTACTCTTTTTTTGAAAAAACTGGGGTCTATTGGACCCTAGATCTTTCCTCTGCCCTCAAAGCATCTGACCACACCAAGATCGGTGTAATAAAATGCTTTCCCAATTTCCCAATGGCGCTTTTTATATCCGGGGGGGGGGGCATTCCCTCCCACTGCTTGTAAAAGCAGTCCAGAGGCTAATTAGCCACTAGGATTGCTTTTACATGAAAGCCGGCCGCTGGCTGAAAAGAATGATACCAAGATGATACCTAAACCCGCAGGCATCATTCTGGCATAAACATTCAAATTCCAGCAACATACCAGTACGTTGCTGGTCCTTGTTGGACATGTATTGTAATCTTTTTTTTCATGCAGCCTGTTGGCTGAACGAAAAAAAAAGATTGATCAGTGGGTATGCCCACCATTAGAATACCGCCCTTCATCCACCCACTTCTAATGATGGGCATACATGCACCATTTATATATGCCGAAGCATGGGGGCATCTTCCCGCAAAGTTATGCCGCGTACACATGGTCAGACTTTTCCACGGGCAAGCCTCCGTCGGAATTTCGACCGTATGTACGCGGCATTAGGAGCAAAATCGCTCCTCCGCTCCTCTGCCCCTGCTGCCCCAATGCTTCGGCATATATGCTTTTTTTTTTTAACTGTGGTGGTGAAATCACCTCCTACAGCACTGGAGTCGCAGGGATCAGGCCTGTCTCTGCGAACGCTGCAGTTATGTGTGTTGTGTTTTGTAAGTGACAGTGATCGATCGATACTGCACTTGGGTGGCCTGGGCTGGACGGAGGGGCAAAACGCAGGTGCTAGCAGGTATCTGGGCTGATCCCGCTAACACTGCGTTTTTGGGAACCCTAAACTGCTGGGGACGCTAGTATAGATCTGATCAGATCAGATATTGATCTGTTCAGATACTATATCACTAAGGGGGGTGTATGCTTCACGCGTGGGTGTTAGCGTTACTGGCACTAACCTGACGCTGCCTGGGGTGTGACGCAGACCCTCTCTGACGCTAAAACCTAATTGATATCACCCGCCGGGCGATCAGGGGGTTAAACCTTTATTTGGTTATATACGGCGGGTGCCCTGACACTATAAAAAGCAAACTAACTAACCAGCGTCACCCGTAACACTTATATGGTGATTACTGGTGAAAGGGTTAACTAGGGGCAATTAGGGGGTTAAAACCTTTATTAGGTAATATATGGGGGTACCTGACGCTATATAAAAACCTGACGGCGAACCTAAAAAAAAATTACTGGCTATCTATCGGCATCACCGACACTAAGACAGCGATCAGAAAAACGATCGCTTAGCGACAGTGGTGATAGGGGGTGAAAGGGTTACCTGGGGGGCGATCAAGGGGGTTAAAACTTTATTAGATAATATATGGGGGTACCTGACGCTATAAAAACCTGCGGCGAACCTAAAAAAAATGATTGGTTACCGATCGGCATCACCAACACTAAGACAGCGATCAGAAAAACGATCGCTTAGCGACAGTGGTGATAGGGGGTGAAAGGGTTACCTGGGGGGCGATCAAGGGGGTTAAACCTTTATTAGATAATATATGGGGGTACCTGACGCTATAAAAACCTGCAGCGAACCTAAAAAAAATTACTGGCTACCGATCGGCATCACCGACACTAAGACAGCGATCAGAAAAACTATCGCTTAGCGACAGTGGTGATAGGGGGTGAAAGGGTTATCTGGGGGGCGATCAAGGGGGTTAAACCTTTATTAGGTAATATATGGGGGTACCCGACGCTATAAAAACCTGCGGCGAACCTAAAAAAAATTACTGGCTACCGATCTGCATCATCGACGCTAAGACAGCGATCAGAAAAATGATCGCTTAGCGACGGCGGTGCTAGGGGATGAAAGGGTTATCTGGGGGGCGATCAGGGGGTTAAACCTTTATTAGGGGGGGTTAGGGGGCTACACTGGACCTAAAACTAACTTTAGTGACACTTTTACAGTCACAAATGTCACTGATTGCAGTGATCAGTAAATAAATGGTCACTGCAATCAGTGACACTGTGACTGGGGGCTGGGGGGTGATCTGGGGGGTGATCTGGGGTGTCTGGGGGGGCCTGTGGGGGCGATTTATGTGCCTATGTGTCCTGGTGTCAGTGTAGTGTTTTGTGCACTAACCTGCATCTTCTCCTGTATGGCGCTCGGTATATGTGAGGGCCGCAGGAGAGATGACATCACTTCCTCTGCCTGTGTAAACATTACACAGGCAGGGAAGCTCTCTCATTCGCCGGGAGCGATCGAGAGGGGGTGGCCGGAATCGAACGGCTGTCCCCTCATCCCTGATCGCTCCCAAACAAATAACGGCCGCTCACTGTAAAGAAGGGGGGTCCGATCGGACCCCCCAACTATACAAAGGCAGTCACGTAGATATACGTGATTCTGCCTGTCAGTGCCATTCTGCCAACGTATTTTTACAGTGGGCGGTCGTTAAGTGGTTAAAGGAATATTTCACTTTTTTTTCACTTTATGCATTATTAAAATGACTGCTCCATAAATCCGTTTTTAAAACTTATTTTTGCATTGATACATGTCCCCTGGGGCAGAACCTTTGTCCCCAAACCCTTTTTTAGGACAATAACATGCGTATTAGCCGTTATAATTAGCACTTTAGATTTCGAACGTTCGCGTCCATTGGATTTATTAGGGTTCTAACGTTCGCGCGAACTTTCGGTCCGTTCGCAGGTTCTGGTGCGAACCGAACCGGGGTGCGTTCGGCTCATCCCTAATGACCACCTGCTTCCATGATTCATAGTCATGAGTTTGGTGTTTCTCATTAAACAGGAAGTAGTTTCAGACAGTACATCACAGATGCAAAAAGTGTCTATGCAAACAATTTCTATGAATGGTATATTTCTGTGTGCTTTTGCAGAAAACTGTCATAGCACAAAAATATCAGAGTTAAGCTTTTAGCATATGAACCTATAGATCTCTTAACATGGCGTCACTATGGTTCAGTCATATTTACTCATATTACTACAGTTATAACTTTCTGGAATGACTAAGTAGCATCCCTTGCACGAGCCAACCCTTGAGGCTCCATACTGCCCATCGGACCTTCAGCATCCAATCAGATATGACCTATGCCCTTTCTACATATAACTTACATTGTTTAAAGTGTTACTAAACCCCCAACAGTAAAATCAGTCTGTATATGCAGTAAAGCATGCTTGTTATACTCACTGTGGAACCTAAGGCGTTAATCCTCTGCATTGTGTTAAAAGGATGTTAGATCCTGTCTTCTCTGATCCTCCCCTTCTTCCACTGTCCCCCAATCCATCTCCTGATAAGACAGAGCTTTTGGTGGCACTCTGCACATGCTCTGTTTGGTGTGTATTGCTAAAGAGTTTTTTTTTTTTTTTCTTGGGAGGGTGCATGTGATCAGCGCAGGGCCAATCAGCACTGTCCAGACGGAGGGTCAGGGGTCCTGCAACCTCATAGGACAGATAGAGGAGAATGAAAACTCCTCCTACAAACTCTAACCAGTCACTGATAGAAGTCACAAGACTTCTACTGTATATACTGCTGATGAGAAAAGGTATTTAGCAATTTATATTTTCTAAAATAATTGCATTTCCATGCTCTGTGTACTGTAGCATTAATCAATTGGTGTACACTGCATATGCATATTTGGGTGCAATTCAAAATGAATGGCAGAGTATATGTACCCTGTGTTGTAGTGAGTTTTTGCGTTATAGTTAGAGTTGAGCGGACACCTGGATGTTCGGGTTCGACGGGTTCGGCCGAACTTCGGAAAAAAGTTTGGGTTCGGGACCGAACTTTACCCCGAACCCGATTGAAGTCAATGGGGACCAGAACTTCTGAGGACTATTAGCGCTGTTTCCCATGCTTAGAACTGTCCCTGCACAATGTGTCATTTCTGAAGGAAAAAAAGTCATTTAAAATTCACTCGCGGCTATTAATGAATTGTCGGCTCCCGGCAATACATAGAAAAGTCATTTATAAAAAATAAAAAAAAAGCGTGCGGCTTCCCCCAAATTCAATTACCAGGCCCTTCACGTCTGGAATGGATATTAAGGGGAACTCTGCCGCAAATAAAAAAAAAATGCGTGCGGTTCGCCCAAATATCCATACCAGGCTCTTCAGGTCTGGTATGGATTTTAAGGGGAACTCCACCCCAAATTTTAAAAAAATGGCGTGGAGTACCCCCAAAAATCCAGACAAGACCCTTTATCCGAGCACGCAACCTGGCAGGCCGCAGGAAAAGAGGGGGGGACGAGAGAGCGGCCCCCCTCCCTCCTGAACCGTACCAGGCCACATGCCCTCAACATGAGGAGGATGTCCCCATGTTGATGGGGACAAGGGCCTCATCCCCACAACCCTTGCCGGTGGTTGTGGGGGTCTGCGGGCGGGGGGCTTATCAGAATCTGGAAGACCCCTTTAACAAAGGGGACCCCCAGATCCTGCCCCCCCCATGTGAAATGGTAATGGGGTACAAATCTACCCCTACCATTTCACAAAGAATGTGTCAAAAATTAAAAAAATGACAATAGCCAGTTTTTGACAATTCCTTTATTAATGTGTTCTCCTTTCTTCCATCTTCTTCTATCTTCTTCTTTTCTCCATTCGGGTTTCTTCCTCTTCATCTTCATCTTCATCTTCATCTTCATCTTCCTTCTTCCTTCGGTGTTCTCGTCCGCATCTCGCTCCGGCTTCTTGTTCCCCATCCGCTGGCACCTGGGGCGGGGTCACCGGGTGCCAGCGGACCAAGAGGAGAACTGAAGAACTGAAGCGTCACACAGCGGGAACCTCCAATTCAAACGGAGCGGCCGAAGAAAGAAGATGGAGAACAAGAAGCCGGAGCGAGATGCGGACGAGAACACCGAAGGAAGAAGGAAGATGAAGATGAAGATGAAGAGGAAGAAACCCGAATGGAGAAAAGAAGAAGATGGAAGAAGATGGAAGAAAAGAGAAGACATTAATAAAGGAATTGTCAAAAACCGGCTATTGTAATTTTTAAAATATTTGACACTTTCTTTGTGAAATGGTAGGGGTACAATGTACCCCATTACCATTTCACATGGGGGGGCGGGATCTGGGGGTCCCCTTTGTTAAAGGGGTCTTCCAGATTCCGATAAGACCTCTGCCCCCAGACCCCCACAACCACCGGCAAGGGTTGTGGGGATGAGGCCCTTGTCCCCATCAACATGGGGACATCCTCCCCATGTTGAGGGCATGTGCCTGGTACGGTTCAGGAGGGGGGGCGCTCTCTCGTCCCCCCCTCTTTTCCTGCGGCCTGCCAGGTTGCGTGCTCGGATAAAGGGTCTAGTGTGGATTTTTGGGGGTACTCCACGCCATTTTTTTTATTTGAGGTGGAGTTCCCCTTAATATCCATTCCAGACCTGAAGGGCCTGGTAATTGAATTTGGGGGAACCCCCACGCTTTTTTTTTTATCAATGACTTTTCTATGTATTGCCGGGAGCCGACAATTCATTAATAGCTGCGAGTGAGTTTTAAATTACTTTTTTTCCTTCAGAAATGACACTTTGTGCAGGGACAGTTCTAAGCACGGGAAACAAGCGCTGCTTTACATGCATATTGCCGAACACCGGACCCGAACCCGAACATACAGTCAATTGTTCGGGTTCGGGTCCGGGACCCCAAAACCCAAAAGTTCGGTACGAACCCGAACTTTACAGTTCAGGTCCGCTCAACCCTAGTTATAGTAAATTGTGTGGTTACCACACATGGAAATGTGCGGATCAATCCTTGGGATGGGATTTGCCATTTCAGTAAATACGGTTAGTTCTTAAGGAATATTTATTCAATTTGTGGTTAATGGAGATGTTTAAAATAACAATAGCAATTAAGCAATATAAATTGTCGAACTCACTATGAGAAAACCTACCAATTACCTTAGTGTAAACATCCCGGAGACGTGTGGGATTTTTCAATGCACAGCCTTTCATCGCTCCTATTACACAAACATGCTATTTAATGTAGACTCTAAAGATAGGGAAAAAAATCACTTCACTTAATTCTGGCTTTCTGTATTATTTTTAACCACTTCCTTACCGAGTCATTGTAAAATGACATCGGCAGGAACCCTCCCTCCCTCCGGGTGGACGTCATATGAAGTCCTGGGTTTCCCAGGCCTTCTAGGGGGCGCGCGCGATGTCCGTCGGGCAACCGCGATTGCCCACGATCACAGCAGGACAGTGGATCTGTGTGTGTAAACACACAGATCCACGTCCTGTCAGAGGAGAGGAGACCGTTGTGTGTTCTCAGTACAGAGGAACACAGATCGGTCTCCTCCCCTTGTGAGTCCCCTCCCCCTACAGTTAGAATCACTCTCTAGGGAACATATTTTTTTTTTGTTTACAAAAGTTTTTATTTGGAAGACAGGAAAATGACAAATTTCAGTACAGAGCAAGACATTAAGTTCAGTGATGCGGAGTCATACAAAAGATAAGCAAAAATAAGGCATTAGGAATGAGTCTATCAACAATTAACATTGATAATAAAAAAAAGATTATTGGACAGGGGGGAAAGGTGCTGAATTTACAGACCCTGCAAGGGGTAACCAAGAAACATGTTTCAAGCAGTGGGAGCCTATGTAATGGTGAGGGGGTAAATGGTGAGGGCCATGGTATAAGTTAACTTATTTATACATTTATTGTTGCGTTGGGGACCATAGTATCCATTTTTTTATGGAAGGTTTGCATACTGTCAGAGAGAGTGTGGTGGATCCTCTCAGACAACCTGAGAGCCTCCATCCTGGACAAAACCTGAGACCATGGTAGGTTGTGTGATTTCCAGTTTAGTGCGATCATCCATTGGATAGAGCTCATTAATGAATGAAGTAGTCTATTGCATGGTAAAGGGATATCAAAAACTTCTGCATACAGAATGCAGATCTGTGGGGATAGGATGATTTTCTTTTTGAGCGAGGTTTCGAGTGTAGTTATAACTGCTTGCAATATGGGTTCAAGAAGTTTACAGCTCCAAAATATGTGAAGGTAATTACCTTCTTCAGGACAACCTCTGAAGCAAGTAGGAGAGATTGTGGGGTAGAAAGAATGGATCTTGGCAGGGGTCATATACCATCTAATAAAGAGTTTTATGCCGCGTACACACGATCGTTTTTCTTGCCATTTTTTTTCTTGCCGTTTTTCACGTCGTTTTTTTTCATGTTTCCTCTCAAGCCTGTCTTGCGTACACACGATCATTTTAAAAAACGATGAAGTAAAGCGCAGTGACCTACAACACGTACGACGGCACTATAAAGGGGAAGTTCCGTTCTAATGACGCCACCCTTTGGGACGTTTTTGCTAATTCCGTGTTACCGCGTGTTAGTAAAAGTTTGGTGAGAGACGATTCGCGCTTTTCAGTCTTCGTGCTTTGAAGATCGTTTTGTGGAGTTCAGTTTGTGCCTGTGGGTTCGTATCTGTTTGGCAGTGCGTGTAGTCAGTTCGTATCTGTTTATTCAGTGCGGTCTGCTCTGCTCGTTCCTGTTTTTCAGCTTGTTCTTCATTGGCCTTGCTGATCTTCCGTGCGTTCTTCTAGTTCGTTCTGTTCAGCCGACCGTTATCTAGCCATGTTGCGGCTACGTACTCGTCGTAGAGTTCGTGCTGTAGTTGGTGCAGGGGTTCATGCTGTATCCCGACTCCATGCCATGAGCAGGGTCAGGAGGAGTTCATGGACCAATAATTGGTTGCTCCAGCGGCACCAATTCTGTCACATGCATTTGTTGCGGGAGATCAGGGAGAATAATCCTGATGATTTCAGGAATTTTCTCAGGATGTCTGACCCCGTATTTCAGCATCTGTTGGCTTTGGTGTCCCCCTACATTACCTGGCAGGACACCGTTATGCGTGAAGCCATCAGTGCTGAGCAGAGGCTCATTGCCACGTTGCAATACCTGGCGACTGGGAGAAGCCTGCAGGACCTTAAGTTCTCCACAGGCATATCCCCCCCAGGCTCTGGGTATCATTATACCAGAGACTTGTTCTGCCATCCTTCAAGTTTTGCAGGAGGACTATATTAAGGTAAGTGTTCTTCTTAAAAACTTCACATTGTATGTATTTTTGTTTTGGATACTTTTTATTTTGCTTTATTAGCAGTCCCTAATTCACATGATTCTTAGCTGCAGGGAATGTCCCCTTTCTCCCCATGTTTTAATAGTAAAAGTTTTGGGTTTGAGGCCTACCTGTAAGTTTGGCTTACCTAACCTCTCCAGCATGCTATCCTGGGGCCATACCTACCTTGCCTAGTCATTTCCATGTATTTTATTCTATGTTCCATCGTAGTGCTTTACCCAAAACGCAACCTAAAGATTGCCTAGGAATGTTCCTTTTTTTTAACTTCATACAGAGTGCTACAGCCTTCATTTGTGATATTCCCAACTCATCTTCAACCCCCCCCCCCCAAAATTTTATTTAGTGTTTTTTTTAGGTTTGTTGTTGCTTACTAATCTTTTTTTTTTTTTACAGTTTCTACCAATGTTGGACATGAATGTTTTTATGAAATCAGCTTTCAATGTTTCTGGCTCAAAGTATTAATTTATTCTTTCTTTAATTCCACAGTTCCCTTCTTCGCCACATGAATGGCAGAATGTGGCTTCCCAGTTTGCCCAGCGATGGAACTTTCCGAACTGTGGAGGAGCCATCGACGGCAAACATGTTCGGGTCGTCCCACCACCCCATTCAGGATCCTTTTATTACAACTATAAGGGGTTCCACAGCATCGTGATGATGGCAGTGGTGTCGGCCACCTACGAGTTCCTCTATGTGGACGTTGGCAAGAATGGCAGGATGTCTGATGGAGGAGTATTTGCCCAGACGGAGTTTGGGGAACGGCTCCTTTTGGATCTGCTGGCCTTGCCACCAGCGGAGCAGAATGTGGAGGGACTACCTTTTGTGTTTGTTGCGGATGAGGCGTTTGGCCTGGGACCCCATTTGATGAGGCCATTCCCGCAACGCACCCTCACCCCTGAGAGGAGGGTGTTCAATTATCGGCTGGCCAGAGCCAGAAGGGTGGTGGAAAATGCCTTTGGCATCATGGCCAGCCGATTTCGCCTCTTCCTGACTTCCATCCACCTTGCCCCATACAAATGGAACCATGTGGTAATGACTTGCTGTGTGCTTCATAATTTCCTACGGGTGCATTCCACCAGTTATATAGCTTTGAGTGGGCCTGAGGCCTCTTTACTCAATCAAGAAACTTTAGTGGCCCTGGAACCTGGCCGTCCTGGCTTGGCCCCCCCAACCGGACGTGAGGTCCGTAACTAGAGTTGAGCGGACACCTGGATGTTCGGGTTCGACGGGTTCGGCCGAACTTCAGAAAAAAGTTCGGGTTCGGGACCAAACTTTAACCGGAAACCGGACCCGAACCCGAACCCCATTTAAGTCAATGGGGACCCGGACTTCTAAGGACTAAAAAGGCTCTAAAAAGGTGATGGAAAGGGCTAGAGGGCTGCAAATGGCAGCAAAATGTTGTTAAGAGCATGGCAAGTGCTCTGCAAACAAATGTGGATAGGGAAATAACTTAAAATAGCATAAAAAAATAAAAATAAAAAAAAATAATCTTGACCTAGGAGGACGAGGTCCATATGGAGTAGGAGGTTGAGGTGGCGGTGGATGTGGCTGTGTAGGTGGAAGCGGCGGTGGAGGAGGACGAGGTAGCCAACACTGATTCAAAAATACAACAATGGCTGGGTAAGGCCGGTGATGTGTCGAATTCTGTCCCCCGTCAAATAGTGTCCACCCTGTATTGCGCTTGCTCAGTATGTAGGACAAGGGGATTTCGAAAATCTCCCAAGACGAACGGCGCCTGCGTGGTGAGTTCAGGTGAAGGCCACACCATCCGTGGTTCAAGCCGAGCCAAGTGAGGCCGTGCCTGAAGCGTGGCGATCGAACCGAGCCCGTGAGGGGCCCTGTTACTATGTGCTACAGTATGTCCACTTGGATGGTGGGGCTTGAACCTGCACTCACAGCGCAGGCGCCGTTCATCTTCGGAGATTTTGTGAATCTCCTTGTCCTCTGTACTGCGCAAGCGCTGCGCCTTCGCAGTATGGGCCGGACACAATCCGATGGCCGGACAGTTTTTGTCACAACACCGGTATACATGTCTATTCTGCACAAGGTACGGACAAGTCCTGTGGGATCCATGCCTGGTTCATTTTAATGAACGTGAGCTTGTCCACATTGGCTCTGGACAGGTGGCTGCGCTTGTCTGTGATAACGCCCCCTGCCGTGCTAAATACACGTTCAGATAATACACTGGCTGCAGGGCAGGCCAGCACCTCCAAGGCATAAAGGGCAAGCTCAGGCCATGTGCCCAATTTGGAGACCCAGAAGTTAAAGGGGGCAGACCCGTCATCCAGTACGTGTAGACCTGTGGACACATACTGCTCAACCATGTTGGTGAAATGCTGCCTCCTGCTAAGACGTTCCATCTCAGCTGGTGGTGCTGGTTGTTGTGGCGTGCTGACAAAGCTTTTCCACATTTCAGCCATGCTAACCCTGCCTTCTGAGGTGCTGCCGGTACCCCGGCTGCGTTGGCGACCTCTTCCTCCTCCTCTGCCTTCGCCTTGTGCTTCCACCGTACGCCCGCTGTCAGGTGGGAATGCCACCAGCAGCGCGTCTACCAGCGTGCGCTTGTACTCACGCATCTTACGATCCCGCTCCAGTGAGGGAATTAAGGATGGTACGTTGTCCTTGTAACGGGGATCCAGCAGGGTGGCCACCCAGTAATCAGCACCAGTTAAAATGTGGGCAACTCGGCGGTCATTGCGGAAACACTGCAGCATGTAATCGCTCATGTGTGCCAGGCTGCCCAGAGGCAAAGAAAAGCTGTCCTCTGTGGGAGGTGTATCGTCTGTGTCCTCTGTATCCCCCCAGCCACGCACCAGTGATGGCCACGAGCTGGTCTGGGTGCCACCCTGCTGTGAAAATGCCTCCTCCTCCTCTTCCTCCTCCTCCTCCATCTCCTCCTCCACCTCGTCATCCTCCAGAACTGTGCCCTTTCTGCCGGACAATTGTGTACCTGGCGTTTGTTGGTGCAGGAACCCACCCTCGTAGCCACTTGTGAAAGACTGCCCTGAAAGCCTTTGAAATGATCCCGCTTCCTCCTCCTCCTCCTCATCCTCCTGTGCCACATCCTCTTCCATCATCGCCCGAAGCGTTTTTTCAAGGAGGCATAGAACTGGGATAGTAACGCTAAGAACGGCGTCATTGGCACTGGACATGTTGGTGGAGTACTCGAAACAGCGCAACAAGGCACACAGGTCTCGCATGGAGGCCCAGTTATTGGTGGTGAAGTGGTGCTGTTCCGCAGAGCGACTCACGCGTGATTGCTGCAGCTGAAACTCCACTATCGCCTGCTGCTGCTCGCACAGTCTGGCCAGCATGTGCAAGGTGGAGTTCCACCTTGTGGGCACGTCACATATGAGGCGGTGAGCGGGAAGGCCGAAGTTACGCTGCAGCGCTGACAGGCGAGCAGCAGCAGGGTAAGAACGCCGAAAGTGCGCACACACAGCCCGCACTTTCTGCAGCAGCTCTGGCATATTGGGGTAATTTTTAAGGAACCTCTGGACCACCAAGTTCAGCACATGCGCCAGGCAAGGGATGTGCGTCAAACCGGCTAGGCCCAGAGCTGCTACGAGATTTCGCCCATTATCGCACACCACCAGGCCGGGCTTGAGGCTCACTGACAGCAACCACTCATTGGTCTGTTGTTCCATGTCCCTCCACAACTCCTGCGCGGTGTGGGGTTTTTCCCCCAAACAGGAAAGTTTTAAAACTGCCTGCTGTCGTTTACCCCTGGCTGTGCTGAAGTTGGTGGTGAAGGTGTTATGCTGACCGGATGAGGAGGCGGTAGAGGATGAGGAAGCGGAGTAGGAGGAATTAGCAACAGGAGGCAAACTGAAGCGCCCTGCAATCCTCGGTGGTGGAAGGACATGCGCCAAACTGCTATCTGCCTCAGGCCCAGCCGCCACTGCATTTACCCAGTGTGCTGTTAGGGAGATATAACGTCCTTGACCGTGCTTACTGGTCCACGCATCCGTAGTTAGGTGGACCTTGCCACAGATGGCGTTGCGCAGTGCACACCTGATTTTGTCCCCCACTTGGTTGTGCAGGGAAGGGATGGCTCGCCTGGAAAAATAGTGGCGGCTGGGCACGACGTACTGTGGGACAGCCAATGCCATCAGGCTTTTAAAACTCTGCGTCTCCACCAGACGGAATGACAGCATTTCAAAGGCCAGGAGTTTTGAAATGCTGGCATTCAGGGCCAGGGATCGGGGGTGGCTAGGGGGGTACTTCCTCTTCCGCTCCAATGTTTGGGAGATAGAGAGCTGAACGCTTCCATGGGACATTGTGGAGATGGTTGGTGACCCAGGTGGTAGTGTTGCTGGCAGATCCTCTGTTTGCGGGGTGGCAGGTGCCACTGTCACTACAGAGGTGGATGAAGAGGCCGAGACTGCAGCAGAAGAGGAAGCAGGAGGAGCCAGAGACCTTTCTTGGTTTTTGAGGTGTCTACTCCACTGCAGCTCGTGCTTTGCACTTAGATGCCTGGTCATGTAGGTTGTGCTCAGGTTGAGAACGTTTATGCCTCGCTTCAGGCTCTGATTGCACAGCGTGCAAACCACTCGTGTCTTGTCATCAGCACATTGTGTTAAGAACTGCCACGCTGGGGAACTCCTTGGACCTGGCTTTGGTGTGCTCGGTCCCTTGCTGCGTTGGGCAGTAGCAGACATACTGTCTAGCGCACAGACGCTCCGCTTTTGCACCCTGCTCCCTCTTCTGCTGTGCTGGTGGCTCTGTGCGACCACCGCCTCTTCCTCCAAACTACACTGGTCACCTGCATAACGTTGATTCCATGTGGGGTCGAGGACCTCATCGTCCTCCACATCATCTTCCACCCAGTCTTCACCCCTGCCCTCCTTGTCTGTCTGCACAATTGCGAAAGCAGCAGCAGTTGGCACCTGTGTTTCGTCATCATCCGAGACGTACTGCGATGGTCCTCCCATGTACTCATCATGAAACATAAGTGGTTGGGCATCGGTGCACTCAATCTCTTCCACTTCTGGGGCAGGGCTAGGTGGATGGCCCTGGGAAACCCTGCTAACAGAGTCATCGAAAAGCAGAAGAGACTGCTGCATGATTTGGGGCTCAGACTGCTTGGCTGATTTGCAAGGGGGTGAGGTGAAAGACTGATGGACATGGGTTTCAGGTGCCAACTCTGTTCTTTCATCAGAAGAGTGGGTGGGAGGCAATGTGAAGGAACCCGAGGCACTGTCAGCAACCCAATCTACTATCGCCTGTACTTGTCCTGGCCTAAACATTCGTACAGCCTCATTAGGCGCGACAAAATACCGCCGCAGGCTCGGTCGCCTACTCGCACCTGAGGAAGGTGTTTCACTTGTGCGTGTATCTGGCACAGATCCACCACGTCCTCTCCCTGCAACAGGAGCTCCACCAGCAGCACCACGACCGGGGCCACCACGTCCCTTTGACCTTCTCCTCATATTTTCAAAATTTAGGATCTTGCCCTAAATGGGTGTTTTTGGAAGCACAGAACACAACCAAAGTACGTAACCGCTGAATCGCACAGCTACAGAACTGCAGAAAATGCTATTCAAAAAAAATGTTTTTTTTTTAGTATAGCACAGTAGGAGAAAACTATATAGAAATTGTTTATTTCACACACCTCAAAATATGTATAACACACTGCAAACTTTTTTTTGTGCCCCTAAACGGCGTTTTTTGGAGGAGCAGAACACACCCACAGTACGTAACCGCTGAATCGCACAGCTACAGAACTGCAGAAAATGCTATTCAAAAAAAATGTTGTTTTTTTAGTATAGCACATTAGGAGAAAACTATATAGAAATTGTTTATTTCACACACCTCAAAATATGTATAACACACTGCAAACTTTTTTTTGTGCCCCTAAACGGCATTTTTTGGAGGAGCAGAACACACCCACAGTACGTAACCGCTGAATCGCACAGCTACAGAACTGCAGAAAATGCTATTAAAAAAAAATGTTGTTTTTTAGTATAGCACAGTAGGAGAAAACTATATAGAAATTGTTTATTTCACACACCTCAAAATATGTATAACACACTGCAAACTTTTTTTTGTGCCCCTAAACGCCGTTTTTTGGAGGAGCAGAACACACCCACAGTACGTAACCGCTGAATCGCACAGCTACAGAACTGCAGAAAATGCTATTCAAAAAAAATGTTTTTTTTTTAGTATAGCACAGTAGGAGAAAACTATATAGAAATTGTTTATTTCACACACCTCAAAATATGTATAACACACTGCAAACTTTTTTTTGTGCCCCTGAATGGCTCTTTTTGCACTAGCAAAATAAAATGTTTTTTTTTTTTTTTTTTTGCCCTATGGGTCTTTTGGAAAAGAGCACAATAAAGTGCCTTTTTTTTTTCCCCTAAAAGTTAGATTTTCTCTGACACTGGGCTCATGGCAGTGTAAAAAGACTGCACTGCAACACAAACAGGTAAACCTATGCAGATCGCTGATTTTAATATCTGAATCTGGACTCCTATATAATATTCTCTCTCCCTGAAAGCACCAACACAGGAACCAGGCCCTACACTACACTATCTCTCTATCTTTTCCCTCAGATTGTAGAATCAGGACTACCTCATCTATTTTTCTATCTCTCCCTAAAAGCAGCAGCAGCAGACTAGATCCTCTCCCTATCTATTCTGAAGCAGAGTGACATGTGTGCTGTGTGCCTCTAGCTTATATAGAAGCTGGGTCACATGTTGCACTGACCAATCACAGCCATGCCATTAGTAGGCATGGCTATGATGGCCTCTAAGGGCACACCAGCTAATCAAAAGGTGATTGGCTGGCCCCTGAAGCATTTCTAAATGCGTTATTAGATTGCCGAACCCGAACCCGAACCCGGACTTTTGGGCAAAGTCCAGGTTCGGGAAAAAGCTAAAGTTCGGTACGGACCCGAACTTTACAGTTCAGGTTCGCTCAACACTATCCGTAACCAATATGTGGAATATTTTATGGGTAGGGGGGCCATTGAAATGCCAGAACATTTTTAAAATTTTGTTTTCAAATAAATACATTATTTTATGGAGTAAAGATTGGTTTGGTGTTTTCGTTTTATAATGTTTTATGTTTCATGTAGGTTTACCTAGTGCACTTGTATTGCCATGTGTATTTATCATTCTTAATTAGCCTTCATTGTCAGTGTAAACACAAAACATTGATTAGTTCACTCAGCACCACATTTACATAATGAAGCCACAATTATTTGGAATGTAAAAATATCTTTATTTCTTTTTTTGGTGGTAAACTTCCTTAGAAATGTGGATGTTCCCTTAATTTTTGGGGTATTAAAACGCATGACCAGCCATGCGTAAACAAACTATATTCTAAAAAATTGTGAAAAAGCTAAACATGTGCTAGTCATTAAAGGGTAAAACAGCAAAAAACCTTCCAAAACTAAGCAATTTAAACGTTCTTTGGTGTAAAAACATTAGACACGCCCAAGCACAGCCATGATATTTTGGAGCCTTTCCTCCACCCGCTTGGTATTTGCCCTGATCTCTATCAAGTCTAGCTTAATTTTTTCGAGGTCACGACAGCAGACCATGATGTATTGGATCAGGATCTGGGCACTGTGATGTGTCAACTTTTTGGGGTCTTCGGCCAGAACTGCACCTAAATGTAAAAAGAAAAATGTAGGATAGAATATGTAGGCCTACATCTATTTAACATGCATGGGTCTGGTTTCTCTCTGACCTGTTGTGGTGCCACTTTCCACTTCCACAACATCACGTTCCTCTCCATCCTGGGGTTCTGGGGGTATTGTTGTAGGTGTTGCAATTATCGGCTCATCTGAGGTAGCTATTGGAATCCCTAGGGAGATTGAAATAAAAGGTATAGTTTCATTAGTAGCGACTCAATTTTTCAAAAAAACTAAACATGATAAAATACTTTGTAAACATTCTTTTGAAGCCTGCTCCATTTTAAAATGGACCCCCAGTGCCAACCGGAACACATGATTGGATACATAGCCAAAACCATAGCATATACTTTTTAAACACAAATTTGACACATTGTAACACCCCAAAGTATCTACACAGGATCACCTGTGTGTGACACCCTCAAGCTTTTTGGCTTTAGGCCCACACTTGTACTACTGCGTTCAGATGTTTCATCAGCTGCTGAGCATTCACTCCCTTAACATTACCATGCATATCCTTTTTTCAAACGAACAAATGTCCTTTGGATTAGCACCTAAAAAATAAGTGATTACAAAATTTGCTCCCCCAAATAAAATAAAATACATGGGTGTTCACACTGGATGATCCTAAAACATCGTTTGAGGAACTGTACGGAGAAAGAGGTTTAATACGTCCGTTTACTGTGCGGACGAACCTGAAAGATGGTATCTTTCACTGTACTATATCAAAGTCAAAAATACACGACAGAATACAAGTAAATAATATGTACCATGGAAAATATTAAAAAATAACTTACTTTTTCCTAAAACTTTCTTGATTCTTTTGTATTGGTCGGGCTCCCGCAACTTCAGATCAGACCAACGTTTTCTGAGCTGTTCCTTCGTTCTGCACACCCCGAATTTTTTGCGAAGACTTTTGACCACTTTGCCCATAATTTTTGCCTTGACCAGATTAGGCCTTTTATACGGCCCATGCTTGGCATCATAATCCTCCCTCTTCAAAATGGCGACCAGCTCCACCATTTCCTCGAATGACATGTTGGATGCCTTATATCTCCTGGATCTGGATTTGGGCTCCTCTGGAATTTCCTCCTCTGTAGAGGTAGTCTCAGCCACCTGTGTCTCCGCCATGTTTTGTTAAGCACTATGACGAGCAAGAAGGGGAAAGTGCAATATCGAACGACAGGGGCGGGGAAAGCGTGCAGAGTTTCACGCATGCGCAGTGTATATCAAGTGAAGATCCATGTCTCGAAAATACGTTCATTTGGCGGGAGAGGGAGTTAGCAACGAACGTCTTGACGAAGGTACCTAACAATTTAAGCATTTCAGGTTCATCAGACGAGGAGATTTGTGCGTAAAAAATATGTAGAAAATGCACATTTGAGGAATGTTGCATGAAAAATATATATTTTGTTGTTTCTCGCTTTTACAGATATCACGAATACTTTCAAAAACCTGGAATTCATGGGGGAGTTCATAGACAAATGGCAAGACCTACCTATACTATGGCAAACCAAAAGTGGCGCGAATAAAAATAAAGACGCCAGGAAAGCAGCACTGGAGAGCCTGCTTGCATTTGTGCAAACCAAGATACCCACAACAACTCTCCAAGATGTGAAAACCAAAATAGCGACCATCAGAGGGACATACAGGACCCAGAGGACTATGGTCCTGAGGTCCCAGAGGTCAGGTGCTCCAGCAGATAAGGTTTATAAACCCAGTCTGTGGTACTACAGCAAGTTATCTTTTCTGGATGACCAGCTGGAAGTGAGGGAATCTCTCTCCACCCTTCCCCCCAGAGGTCAATCCAGCCTTCCTTGTAGCCAACCCTACAGCCTTACCTGCAGCCAGTCCTCCAGCCTTCCTGGCAACCCTGCTCTGGCTTCCTCTGAGGATCAAGATGAGGTCCTTGAGGGGGCAGATTTGGATATATGGAGCCAGGTAAAGTATTGATATCTATATTTATATCTTACAAAATTGTAGAATTTAAATAGATGTTAGTATTGTTAGGTATGTAAACTTCTACCAATAAAGTTTTTTAAGAGCAAGATACAGTAGTGGCCTAATTTTATGTGGACAAGGCAACAAAACCAGGATGCGGAATCAATGAAAATGACATAACTTTTGACATTGATTTCAACAATGTCTAGAGGTGAACAATGTCTGTGAATGATGGTGGGCCAAAATAAATAATGTCCCTTTCTTTTTTTACAGCCAGAGCAGAGCCAGGAAGAGGGTGATGTTGGGGATCAGGAGGAGGCAGGGCCCAGTGGCACCCAGGAGGAGGCTGGGCCCAGCACAAGAGCCCAGATGCCTCCCCTGGTAGTTAAACCACGAGGGCCAAGGAGAGGTAGGCAGGTGGAGGAGGAAACCAGGGCCTTCATCAGAGAGGCAACAGCGGCCCTCAGAGAGGCACCCTCTGTTGATGAGGGGTTTGCCGCAGTCCTCGCCCACAAACTAGGGCAAATGGAATTACGGCAAAAGATGTATAGTGAGAGCCTGCTTTTAAAAGTGATCAATAAGGGCTTGCTGGGTGAACTCACCATGTACAGCGATATAACGGAGGTTGTCCCTACTCCTCCACCTCCTCCTCCTCCTCCTACTACTCCTCCTGCCACAAACTCTCCTCCTGATCCCCAGCCTCCAAGGAAGAAACCAACCAAGGCTGCAGAGAAGGCTGGAGAGAAGGCTACAAGGAAGAGGAGAAAATAATGCCTGCTGTAGTACCACAGACTGGGGACATATAGGACTTATCTGCTGTGGCTCCTGACCTCTGGGAGCTCAAGACAAGATTGGGCTCCTTTTTTTTTGGGATCTAATCTCTATTTTGGTTTTCACATCTTGGATGGTTGTTGTGGGGTCAAAGGGATGCACAAATGCAAGCAGGCTCTCCAGTGCTGCCTTCCCCTTTAATTTGTTATGTTCCGAAATAAAGTTGTTGTTTTTTTGCCTTAAAAAACTTGACTATGTGATTTGTATTTCAAAAGAGAGCTTGCTAGGGAGCAGGCAGGGACATCTCAAATAATATTATTGTTATTATCAAGGGACACAAACCTCCCTGAGGCCAAATGAGACACATTTTGAAGGTTGGTGTGGTAACTTTACACAAGAAAAATTTAAGCCAAAAAATAAAAAACAAGGCCCCAAAAATTAAAAATACAATAGTAAAATATAATAAAAAAAAAAGGATATTTACATTATTTTAGTATTATTAGTATTATTTAGGAGGGAGGTACGGCTTAGAAATAATATTTTACAATCATTAGAGCAATTTGGAATTACTTTAGAAACAAGTTTGGCATAACTCTCAATGTCATTAGCAAAAGAAGGTAATTTTTAAGCATTATCAAAAGAAGAACGGAATGCGCAGCATTAAAACGATGCTATTAATTCCACCGTGACGAATGTGCCATCTCCATTTCCAACATTAGCTTTACCAAAACGAGCGCTCCCGTCTCATAGTTGCTTCTGAGCATGCGCGTTTTTTTCACCTCGTGAAAGCATACACACTATCGTTTTTCACGTCGTTAAAAAAAACGACATGAAAAACGACGTGAAAAAAGAGAGCATGTCCGAAATTTTTAATGGCCGTTTTTCACTTAGTTAAAAATGCTCTGGAGCATACACACGATCATTTTTCAGGGCCATTTTTAAAAATGGCAGTTTTAACGTCATGAAAAACGATCGTGTGTATGGGGCATTAGAGGGGATTCTCTAAAAGCTGCTGCACGATTGCTCTTGCGGAGGTTATCTACCATCTTATACCAGGTTTCTATGGGGAAAGAGCAGTTCAGGTCGGCTTCCCAGCGCACCATTGGGCCAGATTTTTCAGGTTGGTGCAGGTTATTTAAAAAATAGTATAATTGGGAGATTATACCTTTATCTCTATATGAGGAAGTGCAAATGCGTTCAAATACAGTGCTCGGGGTGTCAATTAGGCTTGTGCAATTAGTTTCGTAACGAATTGAAATTCGTCCGAATTTAGCAACTTTCGGACATTCGGAAGCATTCGAATTTCCGAACAAAGCAATTACGAATAAGACCGAATCCGAAATAAATTATACCGCAAATAGCGAATGCCGAATGTCTTCGGCATAATTCGTTATGAAAAAGTTACGAATGTACGAATCCATACGAAGCACAATAACACTCACTCTGCTCTACTCTCTGCTTCTCCCACACCGTGCTGAACTCCCTCTCAAAATGGTGTACAGGGGCGGAGGTTATAGCCGCATGTAAAAAACGAAAGTAAAATACGAGATTTCGAATCCATTCGAAGCACAATAACACTCTGCTCTGCTCTCTGCTTCTCCCTCACCGTGCTGAACCCTCTCAAAATGGTGTACAGGGGCAGAGGCTATAGCCGCATGTAAAAAACGAAAGTAAAATACGAGATTTCGAATCGTTACAAATAACCGCAATGTATTTAGAAAAGTACAAATCCATTCGAAGCACATTAGGCATAATAGGCAGCGTCGTTGTGAGAGAGACACGGAAAATTACGAATCAACGAACCCAAAAAAAGTTACGAAAGTAGGAGTTGTGTCCAGAATCAACGAAAAACAACGTACTCTACCGAAAGTACGAACCCAAAAAAAGTTACGAAAGTAGGAGTTGTGTCCAGAATCAACGAAAAACAACGTACTCTACCGAAAGTACGAACCCAAAAAAAGTTACGAAAGTAGGAGTTGTGTCCAGAATCAACGAAAAACAACGTACTCTACCGAAAGTATGAATTATAAAGCAACAAAAAATTCAACGAAAAATGTCGCTTGCAAAAATACGAATGAGTCCGAACACGAAAAATCCCGTCTAGCAAAATTACGAATGATTACGAATCAACAGGACCGGAAAGAAACGAACCGAAACGGAACGAATTTTTCCGTTGTGCACAAGTCTAGTGTCAATAGTTAGAGAGTAGTGAGTGGCAAAAAAGTTCTGAATTTGGAGGTATTGGGGGAGCTCTGAGGCAGGAAGTTTGTATCAAGATTGAATAGATGAGAAGGGTGGAAATTTCAGATTTATCACTAATGATTTGAGAGTGGTTAAATTAAGTTGATCCCAGCAATGGAAGTAAATGTAGTCCGGGAAGGCAGGGGCAAATCTGGGGTCACCTAGAAATGAAGCTAGGGGAGGGGTAACTGAGATTAGAACGTAAGAGTCCTTGATTTTGTTCCACAGTTATATAGAGTGGGCCACTATCATGTTCTTTTTAAGTAAGGTACGGTACGGTATTATGTTGGACCACAAGATGCCTTTTAATGATAAGGGGGAGATAGAAGAGGATTCAAAACTCAGCCATGGGATATGGGTAGTAGAGGAATGCCATTGGGCCATGTGTGAGAGTCTGGCCGCTAAGTAATAGTGCCAGAGATGTGGAAGGCCCATCCCTCCTTTGTTTTGCGTGTTATGCAAAAGCATATAACTACATCTTGGTTTTTTATTATTCCAGATAAATTTGTTTATTTCCCTTTGGAGGGCTTCTATTCTAGATTTGGGTACATTAATGGGGAGTGCTCTAAAGTGATAGAGGAGTTTGGGAAGGATGGTCATTTTAAAAGCACAAATCCTGCCCAGAAAGGATATGTGGTGGGCAGACCATGATTTGAGTAATGAACTTATATGGGAGAAGAGAGGGATATAATTTGCTTTATATAAGAGTTTGTGGGAGGGAGTGATGTAGACTCCTAAATATTTGAATGAGCTAGAGGGCCATATAAAATTAAAACTGTTTTGTAGGGAGGTTTGCAAGTTCGGAGGGTAGTTTATAGGTAAAGCAGAGCATTTACTTGTGTTAATGAACAGGCCTGAAAGTGCATGGAAAGAGTTTAGTTTGGAAAGGAGGTTGGGAATAGAAGTGATTGGGTCGGTTAGGAATAAAAGGGCATCATCACCGTAAAGGCTAAGCTTAAATTGGGTAGAGTTTTTCTGATATCCCTTTATATTGATATTTTGCCTGATTGCAAGCACGAGGGGCTCTATTGCAAGAGCAAACAGGAGAGGGGAAAGTGGACAGCCCTGCCTAGTGCCTCTACTTAAGGGAAAAAATTCTGAGTTGTTTCTTGGAATTTTAATTCTGGTCTGTGGGGAGTGGTAGAGGGCATTAAAACCATGTGCCAAATTTGGGAAGGAGATAATTAAGATATGACCAGTTGACGCTATCAAAGGCCTTCTGTATATCAAGGCTTAAGAGACAGACTGGGCGGGAATGAAGATTAGCATCCTGAATCACATTGGTAACTAGTCTGATATTGTCTGTTATTTGACAGCCTGGGATAAAGCCCGATTGGTCGGTGTGAACTAAATCAGTAATAACAGACGCAAGTCTGTTGGTCAGTAGCTTCCCAAAAAGTTTGATATCATTATTGAGGACTGATATGGGACAAAAGTTTTGTGGCAGGGAATGATCTTTTTGAGGCTTTGGAATCAGGGAGAGGTTAGCCAGTAACATCTCGTCCGGGAATTGGCCTCCAAGTAGGATATGATTAAACAATCTAGTGAGGTTAGGGACTAACAGAGGGGCAAATTTTTTGTAGTAGGACGATGAAAAACCGTCAGGGCCTGGGGCTGTAGAGGTTTTGAGGGATTTGATTATGCTTAGGATTTCTGTGTCCGTACAAGGATCACTAAGGGACGAGGTCTGTTGTTCACTAAGTTTGGGAAGTGAAAGGTTGTTTAGCCATTCTAGGGAAGAGGGGTTAGGATGTGTTTGGGTGCCTGAAAGTAGGGTTTTATAGAAGTTTGTGAAAATTTGCAACACATCTTGGGGATGAGTTACAAGATTACCCCTTTGGTTGCGTAATTTATAGACGTGCGCGGGGTTAGAGTCTTGCTTTAGTTTCCTAGCAAACATTGCTGAGGCACAATTGCTGAGTAGTAAAAATTTGGCTTTCGAAAATCGTAGAGATTTTTCAGTGTCCTCAGATAAAAGTGTGTTCAGAGCTTGATGTTTGGTTAGAATTAGGTTAGTTAATTCAGGAGAGACTAAATGATTCAACTTATTATATAAAGCATTCAGTTCTTTGGTGAGACATTTGATGTCTGCTAGTTTAGCCTTATTCTTAGCCACAGCAATGTTGATAAGGTGGCCCCTCATCACTGCCTTGTGAGCGGCCCAAATAGAGGTAGGGAGTACCTCATCTGTTATCTTTTCTGTGAAGTATTCTTCAATATGCGAGTTAATTTGCTGATAAGTGGTGGGGTCTGTAAGCAGTGAGTCGTTAAGGCGCCAGTTGAAGGTGGTAGAGGCCAATCCTATGTGTGAGGTCTCAAAGACTACCATGTTATGGTCTGACCAAGGGCAGGGGTGAATCTGGGCTGAGGAGGAGTTAGCTAAAAGTATAGGGGTGCTGAAGATATAATCGAGGCGGGCGTAACAGTCATGAGGGTGGGAATAATGAGTGTATGCTTTAATGCCTATATTATGTGATCTCCATGTATCAATCAATTGGAGATTGTTTAGGGAGCGATTAATGGATCTGGAGAAGGCTTTGGAGGAGGGGGTTGTATTACTCCTATCTAATGAGGGGTGAGCGGCTAGATTGAAGTCTCCACCAATTATCATGTGAGGTGATCTGTATTGATCTAAAGTAGCAAAGAAATCACTAAAAAAGGTTGATTGTGATTCATTTGGAGCGTAAACTGAAGCTATTGTGAGAGAGGGTCTGTTTATAGTTCCTTTCATGATAATAAAGCGGATATCCTTATCTTTATATATATTTTGGATTTAAAAAATTATTGAGTTTCTGATAAATATAGCAACCCCCCTAGATTTATTAGTAAAGGTAGTGTAGTGGAATTGATTAAATGTTTTGTCGAAATATTGGGGATGATTGACCTGGGAAAAGTGGGTTTCCTGTAGCATAATAATGTCCGCTCCCAGTTTCTTATAATATTTTAATGGCCATTGTTATAGGGGGGGTCCAGCTAAGTGAGTGATACCTGTTGCTACATGACAGACCATTCCCTGTCATCAAGCAAGGGTATGTGAGATGCCTATGTAGCCAGTATTTGAATTTGTAAGGACTCTGGTGGTGTGAAGTTCCCTGGGGTCTCTGGGTGGCGCTGTTGCCTCGGACCCGAGCTGAACATACACCACGAACCGTGCCTTTTTGTCCTCCCCTGGAGCTGGTACAGCGGGGCCGGGAACGCGCTGTGGCGCGAAGGGAGAGGTCATAAAAGGGGCGGAGGCCCTGATTTTGGGGAGAGAGTCGGAGGACGTGGCCGCACCCAGGCACATTCAGCTTAGGTGCTGGCGTTCCGGTGTTCCAGGCCTAGGCGCCCTTGGCCTAGGTGGAGCAGAGATGGAGTCCATTCCAGGCACCTTTAGCCTGGGGTGAGGTACTATGGCGGATGCCTGGGGCTCAGTACCTTCGACTGAGTTCCGCGAGGGTGAGGAATCCGAGGGGCCCTAACGCCTTGGGTGCCCGTGTCTGAGTTTGTGAGGACTGGTGCGCAGTAACTTCTCCGAAGAGTCCGGCGCAGCATCGCTGGTGACAGAGAGGCCTCCCTTTCTCCCTTGGACGGATTTCTTGCCCTGACAGGGGCAGAGCGAGAGAAGGTAAATTCACGTTCTAAATTACCTAGTCAGTGGCAGTGACTAACCACCACTGGTGACAGCACAGTGGGCAGCAGCAAGAAGGGAAAGGATTGTGCCTCGATCTGTCCCCCCCCATTATTCAAAAGGAGAAAGACTGTTTTATTGCTTGGCAAGAAGAATAAAACTGAGTTGTACCTATTCACTGTGTGGAACTTGGGTTACTAAGCAAAGGAGTCAGGGACGAAGGACTGGACTTGGCTCGAGGACACCTACACAAACGCCCAATCTTTGGCCTTCACCTCCTGGTTACGGGAGGACACGGGCCGTGGTGTGTATCATCTCTCTCTCCCAGGTACCCCTAGACAACAGCCAAATAACCGATAAAGCAAGGGAGAGAGGTGAGGCCGCTACACCTAAATAGAAAGATGAGAGGTTCAAAACATACATATGTTATTGAATGCCTAACATGTGTATTGCTGAAGTGTAGAAGTATAAGTGTAATTTTAAAGCTTTTGGTGAATATTGGTGTAGTCATCTTAAGTGAACTGTAGTATGAGGTCAATTGAGATCTTCCATTAACATTTTTAAATATTTTTGAGGCCAAAAGGGCAGAAATAATAATAAAATAAAAGTAGAAAAACTGGGGGCCAGGGGACAGGGGGTCGCCTGGCTCAACAAATTTGTTCTGAGGACAAAACAGTCCTAAATCTACCGACGAGGTGCGCCACATCATCTCCGTGAAGCGAGGCGACAGACCACGGGGGCAGAGTGGGGAACAAACCAGCTACTGCGGATACGCCTGGCGACTGAAAAAGCTTATGAATAACAAAAAAAGTACATGGTAATATCAAATTGCAGTAGTATGCAATACTTTACGTTTAGAAACAAGGGTAATTAGCTACTGAAAAAGAATAAAAAACTGAAAACTTCACTCCAACAAATAACAAACCCCCAATGGGGGAGATTCTCATTATCAAAAAAGTCTCACGTGCGGCTCCATTATTCTAGCAGCAGACGGTAACCCTTCGGAAGTCCGTGGTAAGTGTGAGGACATGGGAGACTGAATCCATTCGTCCTGTAAGGGATGGAAGCTGCGGAAGAAGACTGAAACAATAATATTGAACACAAAGACAAGCCAGACAAGAGTTCGGCAAGATTTTTCACGGCATTGAAAAATATGTTGGTATCTGTCTATGTGACCCTTTTAAGGGGGCAAAACGGCTCCAAGATAAAGGTATAGTTCCATATTATGAACAAAAACAGAAAAAAAAGGGAAGGAAAAAAAACAAAAAAAAACAGGTTGCACGGGGGTGTCCACCCAAGAGTGCAACTTGTGTCAAGGATGAATATATTTGACAAAAACACAAAGACTGAGCAGCAAATTTGGAACCAAAGAAGACTAGTGAGGTCAGTTTATAGGATCATGCAGCATGATCTGGAAAGGGTTGATTCCACATTCTGATCCCTCTGTGAGCGCCTGGTAGTAGACCAGATAGGCGACGATCTGGGTGTGGATGGGAAGCGGTGTTGAGGAGCTTGATCCAATAGGCCCAGCTTGACGAGCAGTTCTTTCTCTTCTATGACATTATACACGGTAAAAGTGGTGCCATTATGCATAATTGATAACTTAAAGGGGAATCCCCATCTATACTTAATCCTGGCAGATTGGAGAATGTTGGTGACCTCCTTCATCCTGTGTCTTCTGTCTAGAGTCGCAGGAGAGATGTCAGGGTAGATCTGGATCCTGATCCCATCTAGCTCTATATTATGAGTGTTCCTAGATACTCTCATGATATCTTCCTTAGTGACAAAGTCCTTCATACACATTATTATGTCTCGTGGAGGTTTGTCTGGGGTTGGTTTGGGCCTTAGAGCTCTATGCAATCTATCGCAGGCAAAGGCAGGCAAAGGTTTGTCAGGGACAAGGTTATGAAACAGTTTGTTGATGGCCTGATTTAGATCAGTGACTGTCTCAGGGACACCCTGCAGCCTAATATTGTGTCTTCTGTTTCTATTGTCCAAGTCTTCCACATGAGCCTGCATGAAAGAAAAGCTGCCTGCAAGCGTTTCATAGTCTTTTCTGAGGTCATGTTTGGTTTCTATAGCCTCGTACACACGGCCGAGTTTCTCGTCGTAAAACAAACATTGTTTTTCTCGTCGGTTTTCTTGTCAAGTTTGACGAGATTCTTGTGAAGCTTTGCTTGCATACACACTGTCATTCCAAAATCTCGTCTGTCTAAAAACGCGGTGACGTACAACACGTACGATGGCAGTATAAAGGGGAAGTTCCATTTTCATGGCGTCCTCCCTTGGGCTGCTTTTGCTAATCTCGTGTTGCCGCGTGTTAGTTAAAGTTTGGGAAGAGACGATTCACGCTTTTCAGACTTCGTGCTTTTAGTTCATTTTCTGCGGTTCAGTAGGTGCTTGTGGGTTTGTATCTTGTCTTTCAGGGCAAGTAGTCAGGTCGTATCGGTTTTTCAGTGCGTTTTTGTCCACTCGTTTCTGTTTTTCAGGTCGTTCTTCATAGGCCTTGCTGTTCTTCAGTGCGTTCTGTTTAGTTTGTTCTGTTCAGACGACCGTTTCTTAGCCATGTTGCGGATACGTTCTCATCGTAGAGATCGTGTTGTGCACCGACTTTGTGTGTCTGTTGGTCTTCTTGTATTGGACCAAGACGAGTCTATGAACAGGGTGAGGAGGAGTTCATGGACCAAGAATTGGTTGCTCCAGCGTGACCAATTCTCTCACATGCCTCTGCTGCGGGAGATTGTGGAGAATAATCCTGAGGACTACAGGAATTTTCTACGGATGTCTGACCCCGTATTTCAGCATCTGTTGGCTTTGGTGTCCCCCTATATTACCAGGCAGGACACCGTTATGCGGGAAGCCATCAGTGCTGGGCAGAGGCTCATCGCCACGTTGTGCTACCTGGCGACAGGGAGAAGTCTGCAGGACCTGAAGTTCACCACAGGCATCTCCCCCCAGGCTCTGGGCGTCATAATCCCAGAGACCTGTTCTGCTATCATCCAAGTCCTGCAGGATGACTATATGAGGGTAAGTTTTGGTATATAATATCACATTCTATGTATTTAATGCATGATAATGTATTGTATTTCTTTTATCCTTCCCTAATTAGCATGATTGTAATATGCTGAGAATGTCCCCTTTGTCCCCATGCATGCTGTCCTTTTTTAAGTCATTTTTTGGCCTACATGTATTTTTACCTTTACTTACCTCTCCAGCATGCTCTCCTGGGCCCAAACACATCTAGCCTAGTCTGTTAACAATGTTTTTTTTCAGATCCCTTGTAGCCCCCCCCCCTCTCAAATTGTTAATGAATTTTCCTGATTGTGAGATTTGGGGGGTCCCAAACACATCTAGCCCCCCCCCAAAGAAAATAAATGGGCCATCAGAGGGGGGTGAGCAATGTGCGAATTGTGAATTTGTTTCTCTTTTTTTAATAATCCTTAACCAAAATGTCATACTCATGTTGGCCACGAATGTTTTTGTCTAATCTGCTTGCAATGTTATTTGCAAAAGTACAATTCTTTTTTTATCTTGTTTGATTCCCCAGCTTCCTTCCACGCCACAGGAATGGCAGACTGTGGCATTGGAGTTTGCCATGCGGTGGGACTTCCCCAACTGCGGAGGAGCCATTGACGGAAAGCATGTCCGCATCGTGCCACCACCCCGTTCTGGCTCCTTTTTTTACAACTACAAGGGGTTTCATAGTATCGTGCTGATGGCGGTGGTGTCAGCACAGTATGAATTCCTCTATGTGGATGTGGGGAAGAATGGCCAGATGTCGGATGGGGGAGCCTTCGCCCAGACGGAGTTTGCCCTTCGTCTACAGAGTGATGACCTTGCATTGCCACCGAATGCAGGGAATGTGGAAGGACTCTTTTTGGCTGATGAAGCCTTTGGCCTGGGTCAGCATCTCATGAGGCCTTTCCCCCAGAGGACCCTCACCCCGGAGAGGAGGGTCTTCAACTACCGGCTGGCCAGAGCCCGAAGAATTGTGAAGAATGCCTTTGGGATAATGGCCAGCCGGTTCCGTCTTTTTCTGACTCCTATTAATCTTGCGGAGTACAAATTGAACTATATTGTGTTTTGATGTTGTCTACTGCACAATTTTTTGAGGAAGAAATCTCCTACATATAAGGCCACAGTTGGGCCCAAGCCAGGACTTGCTGCTGACAATGCCCTGCCGGGCCTGGAACCTGTCCATGCTGGCTTGCCCCCCCAAAGTGCCCGCGCAATCAGGCAGAAATATGTGGATTATTTCATGGGTAGGGGGGCCATTCCAATGCCAGAGAATCTGTCCGAATTATAATTTTGCCGTAAAAAAAAAAAAAAATATCAACTTTCAATTAGTAGTTTTGCTTTGTTTATATTAGAGGTCAGGGATGAGCCGAACACCCCCCTGTTCGGTTCGCACCAGAACCTGCGAACAGACAAAATGTTCGTGTGAACTTTAGAACCCTATTAAATACAATGGACTCGAACGTTCGAAATCTAAAGTGTTAATTATAAAGGCTTATATGCAAGTTATTGTCCTAAAAAGTGTTTGGGGACCTGGGTCCTGCCCCAGGGGACATGTATCAATGCAAAAAAAAGTTTTAAAAACGCCCGTTTTTTCGGGAGCAGTGATTTTAATAATGCTTAAAATGAAAAAATAAAAGTGAAATATTCCTTTAAATTTCGTACCTGGGGGGTGTGTATGATATGCATGTGAAGTGGCGCATGTTTCCCGTGCTTAGAACTGTCCCTGCAAAAAATGTCATTTTTGAAAGAAAAAAAGTCATTTAAAACTGACTCGCGGCTATTAATGAATTGTCGGCTCCCGGCAATACATTCAAAAGTCATTGATAGAAAAAAAAGCGTAGGGGTTTCCCAGAATTCAATTACCAGGCCCTTCAGGTCTAGAATGGATATTAAGGGGACCCCCGCCGCAAATTTAAAAAAGAATTGACGTGGGGTTCCCCCAAATATCCATTCCAGGCCCTTCAGATCTGGCATGGATTTTAAGGGGAACTCCACCCCAAATTTAAAAAAAAATGGCGTGGAGTCCCCCTAAAAATCCATACCAGACCCCTTATCCGAGCACGCAACCTGGCCGGCCGCAGGGGAAAAGGGGGGGATGAGAGAGCGCCCCCCCTCCCTCCTGAACCGTAAAAGGCCTTATCCCCACAACCCTTGCCCGGTGGTTGTGGGGGTCTGCAGGCGGGGGGCTTATCGGAATCTGGAAGACCCCTTTAACAAAGGGGACCCCCAGATCCCGGCCCCCCCTATGTGAATTGGTAAGGGGTACATTGTACCCCTACCATTTCACGAAGAAAGCGTAAATTTTTTTTTAAAAAAAACACACAAACACCTTGAAAAAGTCCTTTATTTAAAAAAAAAAAAAAAAAACATTCCAGCGGTGAAATCCAGTGTCCCGCGGCGATCCCGATGTCCAGCGCTGTCCTTCATTGGTTGTGCCTGAGCGGACCTGATGGGGAACTCCCTCTCAGTGTTTTAAATGTATAGACCCGCCCCTTCTAAAGTTCCCCATCAGGTCCGCTCAGCGGACCAGATGCGGAACATGAGAAGGGGCGGGTCTATACATGTATTACCAAAGTGAGAGCAGTTCCCCATCAGGTCCGCCCCCTCGGTATGTCGGAACCGCCTACGGCATTGGCTTGAGCGGGGAACTTCCTTCACTATGTAAATTTAAATTACACAGTGAGGGAAGTTCCCCGCTCAAGCCAATGACGTAGGCGGGTCCGACATACCGAGGGGGAGGACCTGATGGGGAACTGCTCTCACTTTGGTAATACATGTATAGACCCGCCCCTTCTCATGTTCCGCATCTGGTCCGCTGAGCGGACCTGATGGGGAACTTTAGAAGGGGCGGGTCTATACATTTAAAATACTGAGAGGGAGTTCCCCATCAGGTCCGCTCAGGCACAACCAATGAAGGACAGCGCTGGACATCTAATCGTCGCGGGACACTGGATTTCACCGCTGGAATGTTTTTTTTTTGTTTGTTTTTTTAAATAAAGGACTTTTTCAAGGTGTTTGTGTGTTTTTTTAAACATTTTTTTATGCTTTCTTCGTGAAATGGTAGGGGTACAATGTACCCCTTACCAATTCACATGGGGGGGGCGGGATCTGGGGGTCCCCTTTGTTAAAGGGGTCTTCCAGATTCCGATAAGCCCCCCGCTCGCAGACCCCCACAACCACCGGGCAAGGGTTGTGGGGATGAGGCCCTTGTCCCCATCAACATGGGGACATCCTCCCCATGTTGAGGGCATGTGGCCTGGTAGGGTTCAGGAGGGAGGGGGGGCCGTTCTCTCGTCCCCCCCTTTTCCCCTGCGGCCGGCCAGGTTGCGTGCTCGGATAAGGGGTATGGTATGGATTTTTAGGGGGACTCCACGCCATTTTTTTTTATTTGGGATGGGGTTCCCCTTAAAATCCATGCCAGATCTGAAGGGCCTGGAATGGATATTTGGGGGAACCCCACGTCAATTTTTTTTTTAATTTGCGGCGGGGTTCCCCTTAATATCCATTCCAGACCTGAAGGGCCTGGTAATTGAATTCTGGGGAACCCCCACGCTTTTTTTTATTTTTTTATCAATGACTTTTGTATGTATTGCCGGGAGCCGACAATTCATTAATAGCCGCGAGTCAGTTTTAAATGACTTTTTTTCTTTCAAAAATGACATTTTTTGCAGGGACAGTTCTAAGCACGGGAAACATGCGCCACTTTACATGCATATCATACACACCCCCCAGGTACGAAATTTAAAGGAATATTTCACTTTTATTTTTTCATTTTAAGCATTATTAAAATCACTGCTCCCGAAAAAACTGCCGTTTTTAAAACTTTTTTTTTGCATTGATACATGTCCCCTGGGGCAGGACCCGGGTCCCCAAACACTTTTTAGGACAATAACTTGCATACAAGCCTTTATAATTAGCACTTTAGATTTCTCCCATAGATTTTTCGAATTTGCCGCGAACACCCCAATTTGTTCGCTGTTCGGCGAACGGGCGAACAGGCAATGTTCGAGTCGAACATGAGTTTGACTTGAACTCGAAGCTCATCCCTATTAGAGGTTTGTGCTACTTTTTCAAAGTGTACTTGTAATGCCAACTGTATTTTCCTTAGTAAACAACAAACATTTCACTGCTAACAACAAAACTAAATCCCAAAAAGGTTAGAGTGGTTAAAAAAAAAACAACAACATTTTTTGTATTTTCTTGTATTTTACTCAATCACACATATGTTTAGGTATACATTTTTGGTGTCTCAACATTTTAGAAACCCATTTTCGCCTTTTCACCCAACATGGCCAATTTTGCTGCTAATGAACTTACAAAAAATCTCCTCAACATTCCTCCAAATACAACAATGTTAAACGTATAGGCAACATGTCAGACCAATTTTGAAAAACAAATGTCTATCTGCCCTTCCTCAAAAATGGAGTGTTGTCACCCCTGAACCTGACAAATGCACACATTTTTAGGGGGGGGGACTAGGTTAGTTACTTCCTCATCCCTATTGTCAACATGTGCTACCCGCCATCATGGGGGATCATTCAACATGTTTTGGGGGGCAACCCCTTCTTTCTTTCTCCTAGTTGAGTTGTGAGGAAGAGGTTGCACCCCCAAAACACGTACATGGAGATCCCGTGATGGCAGATAGCACATGTTGACCCACTGTGTGCATCTTCTAAATTTGTTTTTGCAACAAAGTGCTACAAAAGTGAACACAAACTAGAGAAAAAAAGGGGTGTTTTAGTCTATTCTCCCCAACACATCTATGATGTCCTTAAATGTATTCTCCATATCCTGAATCCTTTTTTTAATGAAGTCCAGATGAGTACTACAATCCATTACTTGTTGTATGAGTCTTTGTGCACTATCCCTGGAGAATCTTGGACTTTCAGCAACATATTCATCCCCTAAAATAAAAATAAAAATATAACAATCTCCAGTTCCACCACCTCATCCACCTCTCCTTCCTCGACTTCTCCTTCCTCCACCTCTCCATTATCTAATTCGACATCCTCCACATCCTCAGGTTGGGCTTGTTGGGGAGGTTGGGGATCTTCAGAAGGTGTGGTTTTGCTGTGCTCCGAGGAGTGGTGTCCTCCCAGTCTTCTTTCCCCTATGAGTTTCAAACAAATGGTACACTTAACACACACATATATGAAGTCAGAACTAGGAATATGAATCATTGTTTGCAGGTGGGTTACACTTATTTGTTTAGGCCCAGTTCCAAGATGAAGACCAGATTTGAGAACTATACAAAGCTAAAAAACAGACCTTTTGGTGAAAATTTTCTCACATTGGCACCCCCACCCCCCAGTACCCACTGTAGCACCTGTGGTGGACACCCTAAAAAGGTTCTTATGGTGGCGCACACTATAGTGCTCCTGTAAGTGCAGATGTGTAAACAACTGCTGAGTGTCCTCTCCTTTACATTGATTCAAGTTTGCATTTCATTCTATTTTCAAACACATCATCTAGACAACAAGGTCATAACATTTAGTGATTTTAAACATACTTTTTTCTTTGGAATTAAAAAAGAACAGATATTGCCAAATCATCGTATGTAGTGTGCAAACGATGTGTCTATATCGACTGATTACTGTGCCCACTAAATTGTAGAAGATGTCATTTAAGAATGTTAATTAATAAAAAACTACAACAGGGAGCAACATGCAAGCTGGGAAATACAACAATAGGGACACAGGAGAAGTACTTACTTTTTTTATGCATTCTGTTAATGCTCCTTAACTGCTCCGGCTCCCTCAGTTTGAGGTCAGACCACCTCTTTCTGAGCTGCTCCTTGGAGATTTTCACCCCAAAATTATTATTCAGACTTTTCACTACTTTCTTCATAATTTTGTCCTTCCGAAGATTAGGGTGGGAATACGGCCTATGCTTGGCATCATAATCACAATTGTTCAATATGGCCACCATTTCCGCCATCTCCTCAAAGGACATATTAGATGCCTTGTAGCGCCTCCTTGTTCGTGACATTTCCTGCTCTGGGCTTGTCTCCTCATTGGAATTCTCTGAATTCACAGACACCTGCTGTGACTCCGCCATGTTGCCTGCGTGCCGAAAGAGAAGGGGCGGGGAAACATTGAGAAAAGACCGTCATGGGCGGGCGACGTGTGTCATGCATGCGTAGTGTATATAAAGCTAACACACACATGTGACGTACCTACGTTCTGTGTGCGGCAGAAGGAGTTTAGAGCGCCGAATGTTAGGCCGGAAGGTATAATTTCCTAATTGGTACATCAGTGGCCTATACTGCATAGAGATTGGAGAGGCATATGTGGGCATAAAGATTTTTACGAGTTTAGAGTGTGATTGACATTTTTAATTATGTCTGGTGTTTTGTCTTGCAGAAACAATGAATGTGTTTGGGGAAAAATAATTTCTGGCAGAATTCATTGGCAGATTAAGGGAACTGCCCTCTCTGTGGGAGACCAAAAATCCACAGCATAAAAAAAAGGGGTTCGGAGAGCAGCGCTGGAGAGCCTGCTCCCATTTGTGCAGACCAGGGTGCCCCATGCAACCATTGAGCAGCTTGACACCAAAATTTGGACCTTGAGAGGCACATATAGGACTGCGCGCAATCGGGTCCTGGCATCTCAGAGGTCAGGAGCAGCAGCAGGGGAGGTATATGTCCCACATTTGTGGTACTACGACAGGTTGGCCTTTCTGAATGACCACATTACAGCAACGGAATCACTGTCCAGCCTTCACTCCAGCCTTCCCTCCAGCCTTCCCTCCAGCCAATATGTTCCTTCCCAGGATCAGGAGGAGCCTTCCATCTTGGATGAGGACCCAGATCTGTCCGTCTGGAGCCAGGTATAGTATTTTTCAGACACACAAACAATCTCCTGCGCTTGGAAGTTTGGTCTCTTAGTGACACAACCAGAGTGTTCCGTAGGGAAGGAAATGACCAGGGATCTTGCTGCCCTTGTATTTTTGACACATTTCTTTGTCAAAAATGAATGATGTAAAATAGATGTTAAGATGGGTAAAAATGTAGGCAATCAAGAAAAAGGGATTGACATAGCAATAGACAGTAGTGGGCAAAAAAGTTGGGGAGGAGATAGGAAAATGATGGGGGCATAATGAGAGTATTATACACACACATTTTGAAGGATTTGCAACAGTCAATGATCTGAACATTGTGGGGGTGCTTTAAGAATAGCTAATCCACGTTGCACTACAAGTGCAAACTACAAGTGCAAAGAGCACTTAAAATTTCCCAAAAAATGAACTTGGAAGTAAAGTTGCTGTAAATCAGAGGAGTAGATCGGAAATGAGGGGAAGCTCTGCTGATTTTAATCTCCAATCATGTGCAAGTTAAATTTATGCTTTTGCTTTGCCTTGCATGTCCCACTCAGATCTCCAGCGACTGCACTTCCAAGTCCACTTTCCAAGCAATTACAAGTGCACTTGTAGTTTGCACTTGTATTGCAAAGTGGATTTGCCTTTACAAACTAATCCCCTGTGTGTGATTGATGAAAACAAAATCTAAAATATGTCCCTTTTTTTTACACAGGAGGAGGTCAGCCAAGATGAGAGGGCCGAAAATGTCAGGCAGGAGGAAGCTGGGGTTAGTGGCAGAGAGGAGGTGCCTGGTCCAAGTGGCAGAGAGGAGGTGGCTGGTCCAAGTAGTAGGACAAGGTGTCAGGTGCCTCCAATCCGCATGCCACCAAGAAGGGGCAGGAGGGATAGGGCTGTGAGTGTGGCAGCATTGGCCCTCATTAAAGAGGCCCATGCCACCCTCCAGCAGCCCCCAACCCCTGATGAGGGCTATGCGGCATTGGTGGGCATGAAAACGGCCCAGATGCAAACTGAACAGAGGCTACTTTGTGATAGGGATGAGCTTCGTGTTCGAGTCGAACATACGTTCGACTCAAACATCGGCTGTTCGATCATTCGACGAAGATCGAATGATTTGGGCCGTTCGCGCCAAATTCGAGTGACGCGAACGGCCCACAATGCACTACGCCATCGCAGTGTCATCCAGGCGCTGTGATTGGCCAAGCATGCACTGTGACCCTGCATGCTTGGCCAATCACAGCGCCGGCAGCGAGGAGAGCAATGATTGGCCACAGGCAGGATGCCTGTGGCCAATTATTGCTGAGGGGGTTTAGTACACGCCCCACACTATAAAAGGCCGCCAGCGCGGTGGCCTTGTGTAGTGTGTTCCGGAGCAGGGAAAGAGAAGCATAGGCAGGGACAGTGTCATTTTTTTCCTTTACTAATCCTGGATTCCTTGTGTTTAGGGACAGAGAAGGATAGGTAGGGAGAGTGTCAGTGTGTCATTCTGTGCTAAATCTTGTTTGTAGGGACAGAGAAGGACAGTGAGGGAAAGTGTCAGTGTGCTATTCTGTGCTAAATCTTGTTTGTAGGGACAGAGAAGGACAGTGAGGGAAAGTGTCAGTGTGCTATTCTGTGCTAATCCTTGTTTGTAGGGACAGAGAAGGACAGTGAGGGAAACTGTCAGTGTGCTATTCTGTTCTAAACCAATCTTGCTGAACCGTATTTGAAATCCTTGAGTTTAGGGACAGAGAAGGACACTCGTGGAAACTATCAGTGTGCTATTATGTGCTAAATCTTGTTTGTAGGGACAGAGAAGGACAGTGAGGGAAAGTGTCAGTGTGCTATTCTGTCCTAAACCAATCTTGCTGAACCACATTTGAAATCCTTGAGTTTAGGGACAGAGAAGGACACTCGTGGAAACTATCAGTGTGCTATTCTGTGCTAAATCTTGTTTGTAGGGACAGAGAAGGACAGTGAGGGAAACTATCAGTGTGCTATTCTGTTCTAAACCAATCTTGCTGAACCATATTTGAAATCCTTGAGTTTAGGGACAGAGAAGGACACTCGTGGAAACTATCAGTGTGCTATTCTGTGGTAATCATTGTTTGTAGGGACAGAGAAGGACAGTGAGGGAAACTGTCAGTGTGCTATTCTGTCCTAAACCAATCTTGCTGAACCATATTTGAAATCCTTGAGTTTAGGGACAGAGAAGGACACTCGTGGAAACTATCAGTGTGCTATTCTGTGCTAAATCTTGTTTGTAGGGACAGAGAAGGACAGTGAGGGAAAGTGTCAGTGTGCTATTCTGTCCTAAACCAATCTTGCTGAACCATATTTGAAATCCTTGAGTTTAGGGACAGAGAAGGACACTCTTGGAAACTATCAGTGTGCTATTCTGTGCTAAATCTTGTTTGTAGGGACAGAGAAGGACAGTGAGGGAAACTATCAGTGTGCTATTCTGTTCTAAACCAATCTTGCTGAACCATATTTGAAATCCTTGAGTTTAGGGACAGAGAAGGACACTCGTGGAAACTATCAGTGTGCTATTCTGTGTTAATCCTTGTTTGTAGGGACAGAGAAGGACAGTGAGGGAAAGTGTCAGTGTGCTATTCTGTCCTAAACCAATCTTGCTGAACCACATTTGAAATCCTTGAGTTTAGGGACAGAGAAGGACACTCGTGGAAACTATCAGTGTGCTATTCTGTGCTAAATCTTGTTTGTAGGGACAGAGAAGGACAGTGAGGGAAACTATCAGTGTGCTATTCTGTTCTAAACCAATCTTGCTGAACCATATTTGAAATCCTTGAGTTTAGGGACAGAGAAGGACACTCGTGGGAACTATCAGTGTGCTATTCTGTGGTAATCATTGTTTGTAGGGACAGAGAAGGACAGTGAGGGAAACTGTCAGTGTGCTATTCTGTCCTAAACCAATCTTGCTGAACCATATTTGAAATCCTTGAGTTTAGGGACAGAGAAGGACACTCGTGGAAACTATCAGTGTGCTATTCTGTGCTAAATCTTGTTTGTAGGGACAGAGAAGGACAGTGAGGGAAACTGTCAGTGTGCTATTCTGTTCTAAACCAATCTTGCTGAACCGTATTTGAAATCCTTGAGTTTAGGGACAGAGAAGGACACTCGTGGAAACTATCAGTGTGCTATTATGTGCTAAATCTTGTTTGTAGGGACAGAGAAGGACAGTGAGGGAAACTATCAGTGTGCTATTCTGTTCTAAACCAATCTTGCTGAACCATATTTGAAATCCTTGAGTTTAGGGACAGAGAAGGACACTCGTGGAAACTATCAGTGTGCTATTCTGTGTTAATCCTTGTTTGTAGGGACAGAGAAGGACAGTGAGGGAAACTATCAGTGTGCTATTCTGTCCTAAACCAATCTTGCTGAACCATATTTGAAATCCTTGAGTTTAGGGACAGAGAAGGACACTCGTGGAAACTATCAGTGTGCTATTCTGTGCTAAATCTTGTTTGTAGGGACAGAGAAGGACAGTGAGGGAAACTGTCAGTGTGCTATTCTGTCCTAAACCAATCTTGCTGAACCATATTTGAAATCCTTGAGTTTAGGGACAGAGAAGGACACTCGTGGAAACTATCAGTGTGCTATTCTGTGCTAAATCTTGTTTGTAGGGACAGAGAAGGACAGTGAGGGAAAGTGTCAGTGTGCTATTCTGTCCTAAACCAATCTTGCTGAACCATATTTGAAATCCTTGAGTTTAGGGACAGAGAAGGACACTCTTGGAAACTATCAGTGTGCTATTCTGTGCTAAATCTTGTTTGTAGGGACAGAGAAGGACAGTGAGGGAAACTATCAGTGTGCTATTCTGTTCTAAACCAATCTTGCTGAACCATATTTGAAATCCTTGAGTTTAGGGACAGAGAAGGACACTCGTGGAAACTATCAGTGTGCTATTCTGTGCTAAATCTTGTTTGTAGGGACAGAGAAGGACAGTGAGGGAAAGTGTCAGTGTGCTATTCTGTCCTAAACCAATCTTGCTGAACCACATTTGAAATCCTTGAGTTTAGGGACAGAGAAGGACACTCGTGGAAACTATCAGTGTGCTATTCTGTGCTAAATCTTGTTTGTAGGGACAGAGAAGGACAGTGAGGGAAAGTGTCAGTGTGCTATTCTGTCCTAAACCAATCTTGCTGAACCATATTTGAAATCCTTGAGTTTAGGGACAGAGAAGGACACTCGTGGAAACTATCAGTGTGCTATTCTGTGCTAAATCTTGTTTGTAGGGACAGAGAAGGACAGTGAGGGAAACTATCAGTGTGCTATTCTGTTCTAAACCAATCTTGCTGAACCATATTTGAAATCCTTGAGTTTAGGGACAGAGAAGGACACTCGTGGAAACTATCAGTGTGCTACTCTGTGTTAATCCTTGTTTGTAGGGACAGAGAAGGACAGTGAGGGAAACTGTCAGTGTGCTATTCTGTCCTAAACCAATCTTGCTGAACCATATTTGAAATCCTTGAGTTTAGGGACAGAGAAGGACACTCGTGGAAACTATCAGTGTGCTATTCTGTGCTAAATCTTGTTTGTAGGGACAGAGAAGGACAGTGAGGGAAAGTGTCAGTGTGCTATTCTGTCCTAAACCAATCTTGCTGAACCATATTTGAAATCCTTGAGTTTAGGGACAGAGAAGGACACTCGTGGAAACTATCAGTGTGCTATTCTGTGTTAATCCTTGTTTGTAGGGACAGAGAAGGACAGTGAGGGAAACTGTCAGTGTGCTATTCTGTCCTAAACCAATCTTGCTGAACCATATTTGAAATCCTTGAGTTTAGGGACAGAGAAGGACACTCGTGGAAACTATCAGTGTGCTATTCTGTGCTAAATCTTGTTTGTAGGGACAGAGAAGGACAGTGAGGGAAAGTGTCAGTGTGCTATTCTGTCCTAAACCAATCTTGCTGAACCATATTTGAAATCCTTGAGTTTAGGGACAGAGAAGGACACTCGTGGAAACTATCAGTGTGCTATTCTGTGCTAAATCTTGTTTGTAGGGACAGAGAAGGACAGTGAGGGAAAGTGTCAGTGTGCTATTCTGTCCTAAACCAATCTTGCTGAACCATATTTGAAATCCTTGAGTTTAGGGACAGAGAAGGACACTCTTGGAAACTATCAGTGTGCTATTCTGTGCTAAATCTTGTTTGTAGGGACAGAGAAGGACAGTGAGGGAAACTATCAGTGTGCTATTCTGTTCTAAACCAATCTTGCTGAACCATATTTGAAATCCTTGAGTTTAGGGACAGAGAAGGACACTCGTGGAAACTATCAGTGTGCTATTCTGTGCTAAATCTTGTTTGTAGGGACAGAGAAGGACAGTGAGGGAAAGTGTCAGTGTGCTATTCTGTCCTAAACCAATCTTGCTGAACCATATTTGAAATCCTTGAGTTTAGGGACAGAGAAGGACACTCGTGGAAACTATCAGTGTGCTATTCTGTGCTAAATCTTGTTTGTAGGGACAGAGAAGGACAGTGAGGGAAAGTGTCAGTGTGCTATTCTGTCCTAAACCAATCTTGCTGAACCATATTTGAAATCCTTGAGTTTAGGGACAGAGAAGGACACTCGTGGAAACTATCAGTGTGCTATTCTGTGCTAAATCTTGTTTGTAGGGACAGAGAAGGACAGTGAGGGAAACTATCAGTGTGCTATTCTGTTCTAAACCAATCTTGCTGAACCATATTTGAAATCCTTGAGTTTAGGGACAGAGAAGGACACTCGTGGAAACTATCAGTGTGCTACTCTGTGTTAATCCTTGTTTGTAGGGACAGAGAAGGACAGTGAGGGAAACTGTCAGTGTGCTATTCTGTCCTAAACCAATCTTGCTGAACCATATTTGAAATCCTTGAGTTTAGGGACAGAGAAGGACACTCGTGGAAACTATCAGTGTGCTATTCTGTGCTAAATCTTGTTTGTAGGGACAGAGAAGGACAGTGAGGGAAAGTGTCAGTGTGCTATTCTGTCCTAAACCAATCTTGCTGAACCATATTTGAAATCCTTGAGTTTAGGGACAGAGAAGGACACTCGTGGAAACTATCAGTGTGCTATTCTGTGCTAAATCTTGTTTGTAGGGACAGAGAAGGACAGTGAGGGAAAGTGTCAGTGTGCTATTCTGTCCTAAACCAATCTTGCTGAACCATATTTGAAATCCTTGAGTTTAGGGACAGAGAAGGACACTCGTGGAAACTATCAGTGTGCTATTCTGTGCTAAACCAATCTTGCTGAACCATATTTGAAATCCTTGAGATTAGGGACAGAGAAGGACACTCGTGGAAACTATCAGTGTGCTATTCTGTGCTAAATCTTGTTTGTAGGGACAGAGCAGGACAGTGAGGGAAACTATCAGTGTGCTATTCTGTGCTAAACCAATCTTGCTGAACCATATTGCAAATCCTTGTGTTTAGGGACAGAGAAGGATAGGCAGGGGACAGTGTCAGTGTCTTTGTTGCTAAGCCTCCTGCACAGTATACACCTGAAGGTAGCCCTTATTGCTGTTTTTCCTATCTCCCTGCAGGCCATCCATTAAAATGTCTGGAAGGCAAACAAGGAGAGGCAGACAGTCAGGAGGCAAAAAAAGAGGGCAAGCAGGCTCTGTGTCTGGGGGCAACAGTGCTGGTCGTGGACGCGGTGCATTGTCATCAGCACATGGCCATGGGACACGCTTGTCCTTCTTTTCGGCAGCTGGACATGTTGAGCCACATCATGCCGAAGACTTGGTAGAGTGGATGACCAAGCCCACCTCATCCTCCTCATCCTCTCTGACCCAGGCTCAGGGTACTGGCAAAGCAGCTGCCAAAGCGTCCTCTTCTCTGGTATCAATGTCATCATTAGTCACTCCTTCCCTAGACCCACCATGTCCTCCTGAGGAGTCCCCCGAACTGTTTGAGCACAGTGTTGGGTACATGCTCCAGGAGGATGCCCAGCGTTTCGAAGGATCTGATGATGATACCCAGCTAGAGGAAGGCAGTAGCGTGAGAGCTGAGAGAGGGGATGCTCAAGAAGGACACCAATCTGGCAGTCATGCTCCAGCAGCTGCAGCATACTGCCAGATTGGCTCCAGTGATGAGGAGGGAGGGGATGATGAGGTCACTGACTCCACGTGGGTGCCTAATAGGAGAGAGGAGGAGGAGGAGGATGAGGAGGAGGCACATCTCCAACGAGGCAGGATGCCCTTGGGTGGCCAGCGTATGGGCAGCACACCAACGGAATCACACCGCAGAGCTCCGCCTGTGCAGGGCGCTGCCTCTGCCCGTCATTCAAAAAGTTCTTTGGTGTGGGCCTTTTTTGAGGCAAGTGCATCAGATCGCACTGCTGCTGTTTGCAACATATGTCTCAAGCGTATATCGCGTGGCCAAAACATCAGCCGCTTGGGCACCACATGCTTGATCAGACATATGTTGACCTGCCATGCAGCTCGTTGGCAAGCCTACCTTAAAGACCCACACCAAAGAACAAAGCGGACCTCTCCTTGCACCGCATCAGCTGGGATCTCCAACCCCAGTATACCTTCAGTCCTCTCTGAAACCTGCACTGAGAGGAATGAAGGTGTAGAATTAGGTGTGTCACAGCCAAGTACTTGCGGCCACTCTGCTAGCAGTACACCGACGTCCGATTCTAGCAGGCAAATTTCCCTGCCCCAGCTGCTGGACCGTCGAAAGAAGTTCACTCCCAGCCATCCACATGCCCAGTGGTTGAATGCTAGCTTGGCTAAATTGCTAGCGCTTCAACTGCTGCCTTTTCAGTTGGTAGACTCGGCCCCCTTCCGTGAGTTTGTGCAATGTGCGGTTCCTCAGTGGCAGGTTCCCAAACGCCACTTTTTCTCACGGAAGGCGATTCCGGCTCTCTACAGGCATGTGGAAGGCAATGTCTTGGCCTCGCTGGACAGGGCGGTCAGCGGTAAGGTGCATATTACCGCTGACTCATGGTCCAGCAGGCATGGACAGGGACGTTACCTTTCTTTCAGGGCCCATTGGGTCACTCTTTTGGCAGCTGGGAAGGATGCAGGACAAGGTGCAGTAGTGTTGGAGGTTGTTCCGCCGCCACGCCTCCAAAATGCTACTTCTGGTTGTGACACACCTCTCTCCTCCACCCCTCCTCTTCTTCTTCCTCCATGGCCTCTTCCTGTGGTTTGTCCTCGGAACCAGCGGTGCTCTGTAGGCGTTCAAGGGGCTACGCAAGTACGCAGGCAAAAAGATGCCATGCCGTGCTTGCGCTGGTGTGTTTGGGGGACAGGAGCCACACTGGGGCAGAGGTCCTGTCTGCTCTGCAGGGGCAGGCCGAGAGGTGGTTGACGCCACGCCAGCTTAAGCCAGGAATGGTGGTTTGCGACAATGGCACCAACCTCCTCTCCGCCCTCCGACAGGGACAACTGACCCATGTGCCCTGTATGGCTCACGTCCTTAACCTGGTGGTGCAGCGGTCCTTGGGCAGGTACCCGGGCTTACAGGATGTCCTGAGGCAGGCCAGGAAAGTCTGTGTGCATTTCCGCAGATCTTATAATGCCAGTGCTCGCCTGGCTGAGCTGCAAACGGAGTTGAACCTGCCCAAGAACCGCCTTATATGTGACATGCCCACCAGGTGGAACTCAACGTTGGCCATGCTGCAGCGGCTGCACACGCAGCAGAGGGCCATCAATGAGTACCTGTGCGACTACGGCACCAGGACAGGGTCAGGGGAGCTCGGGTTTTTTTCACCACGCCAGTGGGGCATGATCAGGGATGCATGCACTGTCCTGGCACCATTTGAGGAGGCCACGAGGATGGTGAGCAGTGACAGTGCATGCATCAGTGACACTGTACCTCTTGTCCACCTGTTGGAGCACACGCTGCGTGGAATAATGGACAGGGCACTTGAGGCAGAACAGAGGCAGGAAGAGGAGGACTTCCTTGCCTCTCAAGGCCCCCTTTACCCAGACAGTGTTCCTTCTGTCCCACCCATCGCACAGGAAGAGGAGGAGGAGGAGGAGGAGGATTGTGTCAGCATGGAGGTGGAGGCTGGCACTCAGCATCATCAGCAGCAGTCTTTTAGGGATGATTTACAGTCCCAAGAAACCAGTGGACTTGTACGTGGCTGGGAGGAGGTGGCTGCGGATCATGTCGTCCTTAGTGACCCAGAGGACTCCGGACTGAATGCCTCAGCTAACCTACGCTGCATGGCCTCCCTGATCCTGCAAAGTCTGCGGAAGGATCCTCGTATTCTTCGGATCAAGGAGAGGGACCATTACTGGCTGGCCACTCTCCTTGATCCACGGTACAAGGGTAAGGTTGCGGACCTTATGTTACCGTCGCAGAGGGAGCAGAGGATGAGACAACTCCGGGAGGCCTTGCAGAAAGGTCTGTGCAACGCGTTCCCAGAGACTGGGAGGTTACAAACTCCTGATCCTGGACAACGAGTTGCTGAGGCTTCGGGCAGTCAAAGAAGGAGCGGTGGGGAAGGTGGCCGTCTGACCGATGCGTTCAGACAATTCTTTAGTCCGCAGCCCCAAAGTATGATCGGTTCCAGCAACCATCGCCAGCGTCTGATATACATGGTGCAGGAATACCTAGGGGCAAGGTCAGACTTGGACACCTTTCCCACCGAAAATCCTCTGGCTTACTGGGTCTTGAGGATGGATCACTGGCCAGAGCTTGCACAGTATGCAATTGAGCTACTGGCCTGTCCTGCATCCAGCGTTCTTTCAGAACGCACATTCAGTGCTGCTGGAGGATTTGTCACGGATCACAGGGTGCGCCTGTCCACCGACTCGGTTGATCGACTGACTTTCATCAAGATGAACCAGTCTTGGATCACCACCAGCTACCACACACCTGATGCTGATATAACAGACTAATTGATTTTAAAATGTCACATCCCTTCAAGACTGATGCTGATGCTGAGTGCCTGTGCTGTTATGTTGACTGGCTATCCTCCTCCTCCTCCTCAATGATCCGATTAATGATGATAGCTTGGAAGATCATTTTGGTTTATTTTTTATAACATCAAGTTTATTGAAAGTATCAGGGAATGCAAGAATACGTTTACAAAGATATGGAGTCGCAGCTCCTAGAAATATAAGTAGCAGTACATAAACCAATATACCATAATTGTTCCAAGCATTTACTGTCTGGTACATTAACAAGAGACATCCGGAGAACTCAGTATTATGAAAACAGAAACATAGTACCTGCGGATTAAGTAAATATAACAGTTCTGACATCTATTGTAATGGGTGAATGGATAGATCCGACCTTCGTACCATATATTAAATTTGCCCATTGGTTTTGGTACAAGCAGAGTTGGAGGAAGACGAACTAGGAAAGACTAGAGAGGAAGAGAAGTATAGAAGAAAGGGAAAGAGGGTGCGGGGTGGAGCATCGAAGCAGAGTCCATAAGGAACCTGCAAATTGTGTAGCCTAATCAAGTCCCGAATAGGGAGTAACAGCGTGGGGGTTCGAGGTAGTACATTTCTCGCTAAGGTAGTTTTCTATGTTGCAAGTGGGTACCTATTGTGGATATAAGTTTGAGGATCAGATTACAGAGTGGTATCACCTTCTTTAAGTAGGGAGGGTCCCTTATAGTCATTGGATTGTGTCCATCAGGTTCAGGTAGTCTCAGGAGTACTTAAACGCAAACCAGGGTGACCAGGTGTCATGAAATGTTGTAGCGTTGTCTCCAGCTTGAGCTACAGCGTCCTCCATATCACAGATCTCCGAAACCTTACGTAGCCATTCCTGTCTGGACGGAATGCGTGAGGATTTCCAATATAATGGTATGAGGGCTTTGGCAGCGTTCAGTAAGTGTTTGGTCAGAGAATTTTTGTATCTTTTGATGGAGAAGTCTGTGACATGAAGGAGGCACCCCATGGCATCAAGCTTTAGTTTTGTTTCAGTAATCTGAAATATCAGCTCTCGTACCTGGGTCCAGAAGGGTTGGATCCCCGGGCATTGCCACCAAATGTGTAGTAGAGTACCTTTCGCGTTTTGGCACCTCCAGCATGTATCAGGTGTCTGTGGGAACCAAGAGTGTAGCCTCACAGGCGTGGCGTACCAGCGTGTCAACAATTTATATGCTGTTTCTTGGGTTCTGGAGCTGAGTGAACATTTGTGTGCTAGTATACAGGCATTTCGCCATTGTATGTCTGATATGGGGGCGCCTAAGTCCTCTGTCCACGCAGCTCTGAGCCTATTGTCCCCTGGTGCATCACCCTCCCGAATCCAGCCATGTGCGATAGATGTGGCTTTGGGCAGGGGTTCTCCTTTCAGACAAATGTTCTCTAGTTCCGTTAGAGGTCTGTTAAAGTGAGCCTTCCTGACTGGGTGGTTTAGGTAGCTACGAATTTGAAAATATGTCCACAGCGGTAGGCCCGGTAGGTTATTGTCAGCCTTTATATCTACAAAGTTTTTAAATCTGTCGCCTAGAAAACAATGCTTAGCCAATAGCGGGGTATTTGTGTCTGTGTTAAGCAGATTGTGATTCCTTATACCCGGCTGGAAGTCCGGATTGTCAAGCAGAGATGTAATTGGACTCATGTGTGAGGAGAAGTTGGCCTGTTTTGTCAAAACATGGAAACTTGTCAAGGTGGGACCTATAAGAGGGTGTGATTTGAGGGCAGCTGGGATGTTGTGCCAAGAAGTCCAGGGTAAGTACCTAAGGGAGGTGGGGCTCATAGCTTTCTCCATTCCAACCCAGTCCTTAAGTGCATGGTGACAGTGCCAGTCTATTAATCTTGTTACGTGTGCTGCGAGGTAGTATTGCTTAAAGCTGGGGACACCCATTCCCCCTCTATCCTTGGCCCGGGAGAGCAAGGCAAGTCTGACTCTTGGGTTTTTATGGGCCCAAATAAATTTAAGTTGCAGCGAACGAAGCGTTCGGAAGAAGCTGTGAGGAATTTTAATAGGGAGATTCCTGAACAGATAAAGCACTCTCGGCAGAATTACCATCTTACAGATGGCTGCTCTACCAAACCAGGAGAAGTGTCGTGGGTGCCAGTTCATCAGATCAGCACTGATCAGTTTCAGGAGTGGTGAGAAATTCCGGTCAAATATCTGGGACAGCTTAGGTGTCAACCAAATCCCTAAGTATTGAAGAGCAGAGTCAACCCATTTAAAAGGACACTTGGTCATTACGTCGGTGAGGTCTTCTTTGGGAACAGTCAGGTTCATAGCCTCTGATTTGGAGTAATTTATTTTTAAGTTGGAGATGACCCCAAACTGCGTGAATTCAGATATCAGGGCTGGTATTGAAGAGTGTGGGTTGGTGATGAAGAACAACAAGTCGTCGGCGTAAGCCGACAACTTGTGTTCCCTCCCTGCTAATTTGAATCCTGTGATCGAGTCAGACATTGTAATTTTCCTGATAAAGGGCTCTAACGTCAGAATGAACAGGAGGGGTGAGAGGGGGCATCCCTGTCTTGTCCCGTTCCTAATCTGGACCGTGTTTGAGAGGGAGCCGTTGATCTTGAGTCGCGCGGTTGGGTCTTTATACAGAGCAGATATCCAGGTTATCATGTGAGGCCCTAGGCCAATATGTTTGCAGGTTTCCATCATGAAATCCCACGCAACCCTGTCAAAGGCCTTCTCCGCGTCAGTGGACAGGAGAAGACCTTCAATGTTTAGGGAACCTGAGGCATGAATCAAGTTGAGCGCTTTAAATATGTTATCCCTTGTTTCCCTTCCCGGCATGAACCCGGCTTGTTCGGGTCCCACCAGGGTGTAAAGCAGGGGCTTCAGTCTATTGGCCAGGATTTTAGATATCAATTTGACGTCCAGATTTAGGAGGGAAATTGGCCTGTAACTGGCACAGTCAGTCGGGTCCTTGTTTGGTTTGGGAATGACTGTAATATGCGCTGACAAAAAGGTTTGTGGTATTTCCCTAGGCCTAGAGAGAGAATTGAGGGCATGTAGTAGTGGTGTGATTAAGGAGTCTGAGAAAGTTTTATAATAAATGGCTGTGAAGCCATCAGGTCCGGGGCTCTTCCCTGATTTGAGGTTTTTGATGACCGTTTGTAGTTCTGCAATCTCAATAGGTTTCTCTAGTAGAGTGGTGTCCTCCACAGGTAGTGTCGGGAGTTTTGAGTCTCTGAGGTAGTCCAAAATGGCCTGACCTCTGTCTCCTTGGTGCTGTCCTGACTTGGATTGTACCGGTAGATTATATAGCGAAGTGTAATACTTATGGAAGTGGTCAGCTATTTGTTTCGTTGTGATGTCTAGTGTTCCTGTCTTTGTCCGGATGCCTAATATGTTCTGTGTTGTTTTGTCGTTTTTCAAGGCTTTCGCCAGAAATTTGCCTGTCTTGTCCCCAAACTCATAATATATTTTCTTCCTAAAGAATAGCAACCTCTTAGCTTTTGTGTCAAACAACTGTTGTAGTGACTTCCTGGCCTCCAGTAAGTCAGCTGCAGAGCGGACCGATAAAGATTGTTTGTGGTGCGTTTCTAACATATGTATGCGTTTGGACAGCTGTGCGATTTCCCTTTCCCTGTCTTTTTTGCGTTGGGCCCCCATTTTTATCAGTTCCCCTCTCACGGTGCATTTATGGGCTTCCCATAGAATCATCGGGTCAATCCCTGGTGTCCCATTCTGCAAGAAATACTCCCGGATGGAAGTGGCGATCCGTGTAGCTAAGGTTGGATCAGTTATTAGGGAGGAGTTGAGTCTCCACGTGTTGGACTTAGTGGGAGGCGACGTCAAGTCCAGGTGTAGGGCAACCGGGGCATGATCTGAAGTGGTCTGAATCCCAATGTGTGCCCCAGAGATCATTTCCAGGTCTCTTTGCGTGAGGAAGATATAATCAATCCTGGAATACCTTTGGTGGGGACTGGAGAAATAAGTAAAGTCCCTATCTTCAGGGTGTGAAAACCTCCATGTGTCTACCAGTTGCATGGAGTTCAGTAGGGATTTGATTTGTTTGATGATTTTATATGTAATGTAGGTTTTGCCGGTAGAGGTGTCTACTAGTGGATTTAGTGGAGCGTTGAAATCTCCTCCCAAAATGATGCTACCTGAACTGAAGCTCTTGAGTTCGTTTATGATGCGTTTACAAAAGGTAAGGTGCGCCTTGTTTGGAAAATAGACGTTGGCAAGTGTAATGGGTTTGCCTGCGCATTTGCCCTTTAAAAAAAGAAAACGTCCCCCGGGGTCAGTCAATCTATCCGTAAGTTCAAAGGCCGCATCCCTACTAATAAGTATGGATACGCCCTTGGATTTGGCTAAGTCATTCGTCGCATGAAATGCCTGCGTGAAGAAGGTGTCTGTCAGTTTAGGTATTTGTTGCGTCTTGAAGTGAGTTTCTTGCAGGAAAACAAACTTAGGCCTACCTTTCTTTAATTCTCTGAGAAGGGCTGTGCGCTTTTCTGGTACGTTTAAGCCCCTCACATTATGTGAGATCACTGTGGCGTTCTGACCCAAGGCAGTATAAGCCATGCTGTGCTCCTAGAAGAGTCTGTCGTAGCTCTCCCTGTAAATAGAACTTAGGATTTGTTAGGTTATATGCGTTATAAATCCTACACTACAGTTTGTATATCGTGCTACCCCCGCTTGATAGATCCAAAAATCAATATAGCAAGAAAAAGAGAGAAAGAAAAGAGAGGTAAAGGGGGAAGCGGTGTAGGAAAAGAGGGGGGATGGGTGGGGAAGGATTAGTTGAAAGGGAGGGTGGGAGAGGTACTGTATTCCCCTTGGACACTAAGTCGTATCCAAGTAAGTCAATTAAGTGATCTCTGATGAGGTAAAACCCCCGTCAGTATCACTTCGTGGGGGTCGGTGGTTGGCGGATGACCTAAACTGGTCAAACTGGAGTTGTAAAGTAAACTCGGCTATGAAAACGAACCTGGACAGGCCGCAGCCTAGAAAAACTTATGATAAATTTAAAATTAGTCTAATCTGCACCAAGCGTAACCTAGATAAGAAATAAATGCAACCAAAGAATGGTAATAGAACAGTGGGTGAGGTGTAAGTATCCCTGCAACATGAAGCTGTGTTTCCCAGTAAAGGAGCAATAAAAAAATAAAAAAAAGAGAAAAAAGGAAACACAATAAATCAATTTAGCTAGAGCCTTAGTTCGAGGGTGGGCGCATATTCTGAAAGCCTATGTGAAACGTATTCCCTCCTTTTCCCTCGTGTATGGTGGTATTCTAACAGAACCAAGCCACATAAACCATGCTCTAAGAATTCCACCTCTCATGATCTCCCAAGGTATATTTAAGTTCTAAACCAATTCGCACTTATAGTCTGATGTTGAACCCTCATGACCATGTGTAAGAACGTGGCACAAAGGTGGGAGATCGGATGAGTCTAAGCATCCTTCCTGTTGGTGCCATATGGCTTATCATATTCAAATCAATCGTGGGTCACCCTGGAGAACTTGGAGAGACCTGCGGCCACTGCAACAAGCAGTGTAGCCAAGGCAAGAAACAACATCCACCTCCCAGCCCAGCGGGCACACTCAGTCTTGTGCGTAGGAATAACCATCGCGCCTGGGGAGGTCAAAGTGAGGGAAAGAGTAGCTGAGGCTGTCGCAGGTTAACCGTCCCTCGCCCTTTGTTGAAAAAAGTGTGTGGCGCTACCTTCACATCTCCTCTCCTCCTCTAGATGCGTGTGATCTGTGACTTGGTGTGCCGGTCTGAGAACCGCCCGGCTGGGAGGGTTTCAGCTTTTTGTAAAGATGTTTATCTGGCGAGGCTTGGGGGGAGCTCGGTTGGGGCCTTTCCGTCATGGGCAGCATGAATTCCTGGTACCACTCTGGCAGATCTACCATTCCAAGCTGGAGGTCCTGGCAAAACTCAGGGAGATCTTCTGGGGTGCGCAGAGTGTGTTGTTTGCCATTGTAATGCACCAGCAGGGCAAAGGGGAATCGCCAAGTGTAGCGCAGCTCTTTCTCTCTTAATCTCTCTAACAGGGGTCTAAGAGCTCTACGATTCTTGAGGGTGATTTGGGACAGGTCGTGGAACAACATTATATTCTCTCCATTGAATACAATTTGCTCATTTCTGCGTGCCTTCCTCATGATATCCTCTTTGAGAGGAAAGTTCTGCAAGCAGCATATGATATCCCTGGGCGGCATGTTGTCCGGCCCCTTTGCTCTAAGAGCTCTGTGCGCTCTCACAAACTCAATTGCTGTGTCCTCCGGCCTTTCTAGTAGGCTGTTAAAGACCCTCTCTAATGCCGGGGTTATCTGCTCCGTGTCCACTGACTCGGGGATCCCCCTCACCCGAATGTTGTTCCTCCTTCCTCTATTGTCTAATTCCTCGAGATGTCTATTTATCTCAATAAAGTGCCTGGTTTGGGAGCAAGTCACCTTCTCCAATCTTAATATGGCTCTGTCCCTCTGCCTCCCTGAAGCTTCTGCGGTGGCCATCTTTTCAGTCAGTACCAGCATGCTGGATTTGAGATCGGTAATAGCAGCAGAGAATGTTGCCTTAATGTCTGCGGCAAACCCCGACATACCGGCATAAGTGAGTGGGAGGTCAGGGTGTGGAGTTCCCCTACCGTTTTCCTCCGCAGCCGACTGTGAGTCCTCGCTGTACTCCTCTTCTGCATGCGGCTCCGCCATCTTGTCTCGTGCCACGTTGTTCCGTGCCGCCGGGGTATTTTTAAAGAGGTCGGAGATGTTCCGACCCTGGAAGGCTGATGTGCGCCGGGATCTGGTGCGGGGTGTCCCGTATTGCTTCCTGCTCATTCTGGTGCGAAGTAGGTGCAGGTAGACTAGCTAAGGCCGCGGGTCTGTCGGAGCTCTTCAGTTATGCGTCCATCTCCTTCACACGCCAGGCCACGCCCCCGATCATTTTGGTTTATGGGTGCCGCCACCAGTGGCTAAGGCCCAATTTTTCAGCCCCTGTTTAACAGGGGCGTGTAATTACAATTTTTGATGCAATACTTTGCAACAGGCCTCATTGCTGTGCTCCAAGTACAGTATCTGTGAGGGGTTGCAGTGTTGTGCCACCAGTGCCTAAGGCCCAATTTTTCAGCCCCTGTTCAACAGGGGCATGCAATTATAATTATTGATCTAATAATTCACAGCAGGGCCCATTGCTGCGCCCACCAAGAGTAACTGTCAGGCCTTACAGTGTTGTGGCACCAGCACCACCATCAAAAGGCCCAATTTTTACTACCACTGTTCAACAATTATATGTTATTACAATTCCTGATATAATAGTTGACAGCAGGGCGTTCCAGCACTCACCAAGAGTAACTGTGAGTGCTTACAGTGTTGTGCCAACACCAACACCTAAGGGGCCAATTTCTGCAGAGTATATACGGCAGGTCCCTACTTTCAAACATCCAACTTACAAACGACTACTACTTGCAAACGGAAGAAGACAACAGGAAGTGAGAGGAAATCTACCCCTTGGAAGGAAAATTCTCTCCTGTAAGAATTAATATGGGAGAAAGGTGTCTCCTCTCTACTGATGCTTTATCACCAATCCTTGTTTCAATAAAAACACCACATTTCAAAAACAGTTGTCATTGGGACGCAAAGTGAGGTGAAATGTTCTGAACAGGGGCACAGACAGCAAAACAAATGTTACAGGGGTGATATCCCTTCCCTATGTTTTCCAAAAAGCTTAAAAATAGATTTTTTGGCTGGAGCTACACTTAAACAATGTACCTGTTCAAAATTACAAACAGATTCTACATAAGAACAAACCTACAGTCCCTGTCTTGTATGCACCGCCTGTATACGGCTGTTCAGAGTATATAGGGCCTTTTTTATTTTGTGTGCGGGGTTCCCCTTAATATCCATACAAGACCCAAAGGGGCTGGTAATGGGCTGGGGTGGGGGGGGGGTTGATGGGGTAGCTATGCCATTTTTCTTAAAGATTTTCATCCATATTACCGGGACCAGACATTACATTAAAGCCGCAAGCAGTTTTAAATGGCTTTTTTTTCCTTTAGAAATGTAATTTTGTGCAGGGACAGTTCTAAACACGGGAAACACGTGGCACTTCACAGGCATACTTTAGACACCCCCCAGGTACAATATTTAAAGGAATATTTGACTTTTTTTTTTTCACTTTATGCATCATTAAAATGACTGCTCCCGAAAAACGGCCGTTTTTAAAACTTCTTTTTGCATTGATACATGTCCCCTGGTGCAGAACCCGGGTTCCCAAACTCTGTTTAGGACAATAACATGGATAATAGTCGTTATAATTAGCACTTTAGAATTCGAACGTTCGCATCCATTGTATTTAATAGGGTTCTAATGTTCGTGCGAACTTTCGGTCCGTTCGCGGGTTCTGGTGCGAACCGAACCCGGGGGTGTTCGGCTCATCACTACTTTGTGAGTCCCTGCTCATGACCCTTTTAAATAAGGGGTTGAGGGGAAGACTCACAGAGAGCACTGTTATCTGTGACCACGGCCATCCTCCTGCACCTTCCTATTATCCTCCACCTCCTTCTTCTCCACCTCCACCTCCAATTTCACAACCTCCTCCTTCCTCTTCTCCACCACCTCCTTCTTCTTCTTCTTCTCCTCCACCTCCTTCTTCTTCTTCTTCTCCTCCACCTCCTCTTTCCTCTTCTCCTCCACCTCCTTCTTCTTCTTCTCCTCCACCTCCTTTTTCTCCAGCTCCACCTCCTTCTTCTCCACCTCCACCTCCTCCTCCTGACATGAGTACACCTCCTGAGGCACAGCCTCCAGCCAGGCGGACAAGGAAGGCTGCAGAGAAGGCTGCAGGCAAGCCTACCCAGAAGGCTGCAGGGAAGCGGAGCAAGAAGACCAGGAAGTGATTCCCTTGCTGCAATGTGGTCAGACAGAAGGCAGCCTGTTGTAGTTCCACAGACTCGGGACATGTATCTAACCTGCTGCTGTTCCTGACCTCTGGGAGTCCAAGACCAGATTGTGCTCAGTAATGTATATGTGCTTCTCAAGGTCCCAATTTTGGTGTCCACACAGTCGCACAAATTGCAGCAGGCTCTCCAGCGCTGCCTTCTAGTTTGGTTATTATTATTTTGTATACCAGAATAAATGTTTTTTTTGTGTTACAGTTAATACTTGCCTATGTGTTTTTGTTAAAGCTACATATTTAGCTGGTGACTAGGCAGGTAATTTACTAAAACTCCAAAGCTAGAGTTTAAATGCAACAGATAACACCAAAAAAACGCCTTGAAGGACAAAAAATAGAGGATAATTTTATACTATTTATGTCAAATTTACACCGGATAAAAAAAAAGGAGAACACTAGAAATTAAAGAAGATTTTAAAATGCATATCTCAAAAAAATCATACAAATTTAAAAAAATAAATAAAAATTTTGCTCGATCAACTAAAATAACATATTCATGAGATCTGCATTCAGAAATGTTGGTAAAAATTTGTCATATATATGCGTGAATATCTGCAGCCAAAAAAGTTCATAATTGCGCATCATTGTACCATTCTAAAGAAGATGTGCAGCATTTAAACGTGGCTAAAATTGGTAACGCGTGACGAATGTGCTATCTCCATTCAAAACGCTCGTTTTACAAGAAGGTGCGTTCCCGTCTCATATTGAGTCTGACCATGCGCGGTTTTTGAAGACTCGGAAAAGCATACACACGGATGGTTTTCTCGTCCAAACACAGTCTGACGAGAATCACGTCGAGAAAAAATGAGACTCCGACGAGAAAAAAGACCGCAGGTCGAGATTTTGGACAGTTTTCTCGACGAGAAAGCATTCACACGAACGGTTTTCTCGGCAAAAAAAGACAAGAAAACTGTTGGGAGAGCTTTTTTGCAGAGAAAACTGGTCGTGTGTACGCGGCCTTTGATGTCCGTTCTGCCTCCTATGCTGGCTATCTCCTGTGACAGGGCGCTTGTAGATTTATGTAGCTCAGACTCCAGCTTCCCTGCCAGCTTCTCATATATAGCTGTAAGACTGGCGTCTAGATCAGCTTTAGTCAGGGGGAGAGTGTACTCACTGTTTGTAACTGGTGAGGTTTGTGCCTGCATGGAGCTGCTGGAGGCCGCGTGTGAGCCGGCGCCACTTTGGGTCATCTTCCTTGCTGTAGTGGAGCGCTCTATCCCCAGGAGAAAGTTAGTCAGCGAGTGCTGTGAGCGGCTTTTTCGCCCCTTTTTTCCGGTTGGCATGTACTGGGGTGTCCCGCGGGGGTGTTGAGTGACTTCAGGCTGAGTTTAGTGCATGATTAGCCCCGGGAATCCTGCCTGGCAGACCTGGTCAGACGGAGCTCAGCTCAGAAGCGTCCGTCCAGCATCGTGCCGCGCATGCGCCCCCCCTAGGGAACATATTTAACCCCTTGATCGCTCCCTAGTGTTAACCCCTTCCCTGCCAGTCACATTTACACAGTAATCAATGCAGTTTTATAGCACTGATCGCTGTATAAATGTGAATAGCCCCAAAAACATGTCAAAAGTGTCCGATATGTCCATCGCAATGTCACGGTCACATAAAAAACCGCAGATCGCCGCCATTACTAGTAAAAAAATAAAAATAAATAAAAATGCCATAAATCTATCCCCTATTTTGTAGATGCTATAACGATTGCGCAAACCAATCAATATACGCTTATTACGATATTTTTTTACCAAAAATATGTAGAAGAATACATATCAGCCTAAACTGAGGGAAAAAAGAAGGTGTTTTTTTTTTTATTATTTGATATTTATTAAATCAAAAAGTAAAAGATATTGTGTTTTTTTTTTTAAATTGTCGCTCTTATTTTGTTTATAGCGCAAAAAAAATAAAACACAGAGGTGATCAAATACCACCAAGTGAAAGCTCTATTTGTGGGGGAAAAAAAACATAAAGATTTCATATGGGTACAGTGTTGCATGACCGTGCAATTGTCATTCAAATTTGATATTTATTAAATAAAAAAGTAAAAGATATTGTGTTTTTTTTCAAAATTGTCGCTCTTCTTTTGTTTATAGCGCAAAAAAAAAACGCAGAGGTGATCAAATACCACCAAGTGGAAGCTCTATTTGTGGGGGGGGAAAAAAACATAAAGATTTCATATGGGTACAGTGTTGCATGACCGTGCAATTGTCATTCAAAGTGCGACAGCGCTGAAAACTAAAAATTGGTCTGGTCAGGAAGGGGGTGAAAATGCCCTGTATGGAAGTGTTTAAGACATTATTTAATTGTTGTCATCTATATTTATAATTATTCTTATTGCAATCAGCATTGTACTGTTCTAATCCATTTGGTATCCACTCTGAAATTCCAAAAGTTTTGGGGAAATTGAAGTGATTATACACGAAATACATACACCCTATGGTGCCACATCCCCCACAGTCATCATTAAAATACCCTTGTAGATATTAAGGATGAGTAAATTATGGAGAAGCTCTGCTTTCAAGTCTACATATCACAAAAGTCCTCTATGAGGTGCACCCAGGGCTATGTAAGAAAATTACTTTTGTCACCCAAAGCAAACCCTCTACTAAAGTTTCTTCTACATGTAGCGGGGTATTGCCTTTTAAACCCCTCAGAGACTACATTACCCAGTACACTTTTAATTCAAAGTATTTTATTTTGAGATAACAGAAAAATACATTTCAAAACGACAGCATGAGTAAAACTAAGATATAAAATTACTTCAGCCATATAGATGGAAGAGCAACAAGTACACATAAAAAGGATAAATAATCGGATATCTGAAATAAGAATACCATGGTGAGACAGATGTTAGAGGAGAGTTCTCAGTGAGCCGGGCGATGGGATCCCCCGCTCCCCGATACCCCATATAGGAACTAACTGTACCGGGAAAGAAGTCCCCAGAACCCAGCCTCCATCAAACTCTGTCTAGGAGGGTGAGAAAAATAGCCACGGAGTATAATATCCTTAAAAGAGGAGAAAAGCAAACAAAAAAAAAACCTCTGTAATGGATAAATGAAACAAGACAACCTGTCGTTCTCATCTGTAGACTATCTAAAGATAAAGGGGGTAGAACGGGAGGGGAAGAGAGGAAAGGAGGGGAGAAAAGCCAGAGGAAAGGAAAGAGGTAGAGGGAGAGAATGAAAGAGAGGAGCATCAGACTAAGCGCACATCAAGGATTAAGCTGGGAGAGTGTTGGAATTCAGTGGGGTTCCCACATGATTAGCCCAGGGTTCCCAGATAGATTCAAATTTGCTGGATGTATCCAGAAGTATGCTGGAGAGTTTCTCCTGCGCCATTATCCAAGAGACCTTCCTGATTACCGCTGGGAAGGAGATTGTCGGATTTTTCCAGGCTCTTGCCACCGTGAGTTTAGCCCCTAGAAGAATGAAGTGAATTAGCCTGCGGGAGGCTTTGGATATTTTAGGGATATAGGCATTAAGAAGGGCGACCATTGGGGTTCTGGGAATCTGGCTGTCCACAAGCTTGTCAATCATATTGAATATTTTTTTCCAGAAGGATCGTATTCTGGGGCACTCCCACCAGATGTGGGACATCGTGCCTATAAGCTGGCATCCTCGGAAACACAGAGGATCAGCTGCAGGAAAAATGGAGGCTAATCTAGAGGGAGTATAATACCATCTAGATATAACTTTTAGACTTGCTTCCATTAAAGTAGTGTTCAAGATGCCTTTAAAGGAGTTGAAGCTTGCCGTCTGCCAGACCCCCAGGTCCCATTGAAATTGGAAATCGGATTCCCAGGATTGCATGTAGGATGACTTAGCAGTTGAAGAGGCAAGTGACGAATAGATCATCGAGATCCCCCCCCTTCTGGTCCATGGCCTGACCACACCATAGCTCATAATCAGTGAACCGAGGGGGAAGGGGCTTATCAGTCCAGATCATGTGCAAAAAATGAGAAATTTGTCCAAACCTAAATATTTCAGACGCGGGTAGGTCAAGCTTTTTGGTACAGTGGGTAAGAGTGATAGGACCCGCAGCTGTAAAAAAGTGTCTGATCCGGTACAGTCCCCTATCCAACCACCATTTAAATGCCAAGATATTCTTTCCTGGAGGGAAATCTGGATTGTTAAAGAGGTGGGTCAATGGTTTGTATGCTGACACCAGAGAAGGATTTGTCCGTGAAGAGTCCCAGAGAGTAAAAGTATGAGAAAGGGTGGGGGCCATGATCGGGGGGCGGGTTTTCGGGTGGCACCAGAGCAGGTAGTCTAGGGTAAATCGAGGTACTGCCTGTCTTTCTATCTGAACCCAGTCCGGTTTATCGTACTTGGAGTAGATTACCGACATTTGAGCTATTCTGGCTGCTAGGTAATATTTGTATAGGTGGGGCAAACCCAGTCCCCGCTTTTTTCTGTGTAAGTAAAGTGTTTGTTGAGGGAGTCTGTAGCCCGCCTTTCCCCAAGTGAATTTGAGTATTTTGCTTTGAAGTGATTTGATATGATCTTTTTTAATTGGTTTAGGAAGAGAATGGAACAGGTATAACAGCCTGGGCAGCAGCGTCATCTTCACAGAGTTAATTCTCCCAAGCCATGAGAGGTTGTTCTTGGACCAGGATATGAGATCTGATTCCAACCTTCTAAACATAGGGGGATAGTTAATTGCATAGAGAGTCTCTGTTTTTGCCGTGAGGTTAATTCCCAGATATCTAATGGAGGAGTCACTCCATTCAAATTTAAAGTTATTTTGTAGGAGAGCAACTGTGTCAGACGGAAGGGATACGTTTAGCGCTTGGGACTTAGAATAGTTAACCCGAAGGCCTGAAATCTTGGCAAAGACATCTAATGTGTGGCACAGGTTGGGCAGAGAGGTAATAAAGGGATTTTTATAACAGCTTACCTGTAAAATCCTTTTCTTGGAGTACATCACGGGACACAGAGCGACTTAGTCATTACTAATGGGTTATATAGATACCTTCAGGTGCTGGCACTGGCAACTTCCAAAACCGGAAGTACCCTCCCCTATATAAGCCCCTCCCATCCGGGAGCACCTCAGTTTTGTAGCAAAGCAATAAGTGTCCCAAAAAGAGGGGTGGGAGCTCTGTGTCCCGTGATGTACTCCAAGAAAAGGATTTTACAGGTAAGCTGTTATAAAAATCCCTTTTTCTTTTTCGTACATCACGGGACACAGAGCGACTTAGTCATTACTAATGGGACGTCCCAAAGCAATGCCAAATGAGGGGAGGGATACACTATACATAAGCTGGGCGCCATCAGGCATGAGGCTCTTTTGCGGCCTGCAACACACTGCGCCCAAAGGCGACATCCTCCTGACTTCTAACGTCTACCTGGTAGAATCTAGTAAACGTGTGTACTAAGGACCATGTTGTGGCCTTACAGACTTGAGCCAGGGAGGCTTGGTGATGCACTGCCCATGAAGTTCCAACTGCTCTTGTGGAGTGCGCCCTAACTTTGAACGGAGGCGGTCTCCTTTTCAAGCCATAGGCTTGTATTATGACCTGTCGAATCCACTTGGCTAAAGTAGATTTTTGATGCTGCCTGACCCTTTCTGGGGCCTTCCGGCAGAACAAACCAAGTATCCGTTCTGCGAATCTGAGCAGTGGCTTTTAGATAAGCTTTAACTGCTCTTACTACATCCAAAGAATGCAATAACTTTTCCTCTACCAAGCTAGGTTTGGGGAAAAAGGAAGGAAGAACCACATCTTGGTTCAAATGGAACCTCAATACCACCTTAGGAAGAAAGGCTGGATGAGGACGTAATACTACTCTGTCCTTATGGACAACCAGATATGGCTCCTTACAGGACAAGGCGGCTAATTCCGATACTCTTTTAGCCGAACAAATGGCTACTAAGAAAAATCAATTTCCTGGTGAGAAGAACCAAGGAAATGTGCCGCAATGGTTCAAATGGTTGTTTCTGTAGAACTGACAGAACCAGGTTTAAGTCCCATGGACATATGGGAATACTAACCGGAGGGCTAATACGCATCACTCCTTGTATGAAAGCTTTGACTAATGAATGCAAAGCCAAGGGCCTTTGAAAAAATATTGACAAGGCCGTCTGACCCTTGATAGTACTCAAGGCAAGCTTCCTATGTACAGCCCACTGTAGGAAGTCCAGAATCCTACCTATTACGTACTTACGTGGATGCCATTTCTTGGCCTCACACCACGTGATGTACGCCTCTAGATCCTATAATAGATCTGCCTGGATACCGGCTTCCTGGCATTGATCATGGTAGATACCACAGGATTAGAGAGCCCTCTCTTTTTTAGAATGTGGGCTTCAATAGCCAGGCCGTCAAACCTAGGGCTGGTAAGGAAGGGTAGTATATCGGTCCTTGCGAAAGCAGGTCCGGACGATGTGGGAGGGTCCCAGGACTTCCCACTGACATTTTTACAATCTCCGCGTACCATACCCTTCGGGGCCACGCTGGAGCCACCAGAATCACTGGTTTCTTTTCTACCCTGATTCTGCGGATTAATCGCGGTGGGAATGCATATATCAGCTTGAACTGATCCCAAGGGAACACTCGGGCATCCGAACCGCAAGCTAGGGGATCCCTTGTGCGAGACACAAATCTGTCCACCTTTGCGTTGAATCTGGATGCTAGCAGATCTACATCCGGTGTTCCCCACCGCTGGCATATTGCCTGGAAAACCTCGGGGTGAAGAGACCATTCCCCCGGGCATAATTGCTGGCGACTTAAAAAGTCCGCTCTCCAATTTTCCACTCCTGGGATGAAAACCGCGGATATGGCTGGGACATATCTTTCTGCCCATTCCAGGATGCAATTCGCTTCCCTCTGGGCTGCACGACTCCTGGTGCCACCCTGGTGATTGATATATGCCACTGCTGTGGCATTGTCTGATTGAATTCTGACAGGGGACCCTTGGAGTTTGGATGTCCATGCTACTAGGGTATACCGGGCTGCTCGTATCTCTAAGAGATTGATGGGCAGGGCCTTCTCTGCTTCTGACCACTTGCCCTGGAGAGACCATTGCTCCAGTACTGCCCCCCAGCCTATGAGGCTGGCATCTGTAGTAACCACCTTCCAAGAAACCGGACTGAAGGGTTTCCCTTTTTCCAGATTCTGGGGCACCAACCACCAATGGAGGCTCTTGCGAACGGAAGGGGACAGGGACATTGGTAAGTCTAAAGCCTGAACTTTTTTGTTCCAGGCTGACAGTATGGCCCTCTGCAAGTTCCTTGAATGGATTTGACCGTAGGGTACTGCTTCGAATGAAGCCACCATTTTTCCCAGCAGCCTCATACACAGGCGTATGGATGGTTTTCTTTTTTGTACCCACTAAGTGGGTCAAATCTTTCAAAGACGACACCTTCTCTGGAGGTAAGAAAATCTTTCTCTGATTTGAATCCAGTCTTAGCCCCCAAGTATTCCAGACTTTTGACTGGTTTTAGGGCTGACTTGTCTCGGTTGATAATGCAACCGTGAGATTCCAGATACTTGATTGTCTTGTGAACGACCACTTCTAGTTCTTTTCACTGAGTGGTCTATCAGCAACAAGTCGTCTAGATATGCCATTATCGTTACACCTTGTGTTCCTAGTTTGGCCAATCGTAGGGCCAGAATTTTTGTGAACACTCGTGGTGCTGTGGCCAGACCGAAAGGTAAGGCTCTGAACTGAAAATGGCGCCCTTCTACTGCAAAGCGTAGAAATTTCTGGTGGGCCGGACAGATGGGAATATGCAAATAAGCATCCCTTATGTCGATCGAGGCTAACCATTCCTGCCCTTGTAGGGCGGTGGCCACTGATCGGATCGACTCCATCCGAAAAAGTCCTGATATGTAGGAACTTGTTTAGCCCTTTTATATTTAATATGGGCCTCACGTCCCCATTTGGTTTGGGGACTGTGACAAGGTTCGAGTAAAACCCGAACCCGCTTTCTTCCAAGGGAACCTCATGATTACCCTTGGAGCAATAGTTGTTCTAGTGCCAGAAGGAGGGATCCTCTCTTCTGGGGATCGCTTGGCACGTTTGACCTCATAAGATGGGCAGGAGGAATGTCTTTTAACTCCAGCCTGTATCCCAGACTTACTGCGGAGATCACCCATCTGTCTCTGATGGTGTCCCGCCATGGTCTCTGTGAACAACTGAAGTCTTCCCCTCACCCGATTGAGTGGGGGCAACCCTTCATGACTTGGGGGGAGGTTTTGTACCTCTCTTGACCCAGGGTTTCTTGTTACCCTGTGATTGTCCCTGATTTCTGCCCCCTGGATTTGACCGCGGAGGCCGTCGGAACTGTTTCACAGCTGATGTGCCAGGGACTGGAGAAGTAGGCCTCTTAAAAGAAGGACTTCTACCCTTGTTCTTAACCGACAAGAGTGTACTTTTACCGGCAGAAGTTTTCTGGATATATTTGTCCAGATCTTCTCCAGATAAGCGTTCTCCATGAAATGGGAAGCTAATCAGCAATTTCTTACAGGGAGCTTCAGCAGACCAGTTTTTGAGCCATAGAAGCCTACGCATATGTCTACAGACAGCGTAAAGCGGGAGGCCTGTTGGATTGTATCCTTTATGGCGTCCACCGCAACACAAGGCTCTAGGTAGGTCAGCTAGGGCAAGAGCCTGCTGATCTGGTAAGTCCCTTAAGACTTGTTTCAACTGATCTTTCATTGCTTGGCAGACTCCAATCGCTGCTACTGCAGGTTGTGTCACCATGCTTGCTGTAGAGAAAGCAGATTTTAGTAAAGACTCCAATTTTTTATCTATTGGGGCTTTGAACATTGGAACATTATCTACTGGACATGTCAGTGATTTATTTACACAAGAGATGGCTGTGTCCACTGTACGGACCCTCCATTTTTTTATGAACTTATCCTCCATGGGATAGATCACTGGAAATCTCTTGGGGGGAGTAAATATTTTAACAGGATGCTCCCAATCCTGGTAAATAAGCCCTTCCAATAAAGGGTGGATTGGGAAGGAACAGACAGTCTGGGGAGCTTTCAGCGACCCCAGGCGAGGAAACAGTAGTGGCTGATGGTTCCGCCAGAGGCATTTAAAATGCTGCTCGGACCATGTTAGTCAGAGACTGAACCCATAATCTTTCAGCCTGAGATGCTGAGAAAGGTTCTTCCACTGTTGATTCCTCTATAACTGAATCAACCTCACCTGATCCCCTTCAGGTAGGTCGATCTCTGGGACTGTTCCTCCACTAACAGGCACTCTGCAGGAGGAGACGGAGATCGGACGCGCTTTCCCTGTGACAGGGAAGCAGCGATCAATGCTGTTAATCTCTCTTCCAATCCTCCCAGAGTTGAGGATAAAACCTCCTCTGTTATATATACAGGAGCAGGTGGACTGGGGACAGCCGCAGTACCAGGTACCCCTGTGGGGTTTCCTATGGCTACTGACCTCTGAAATTTCAGGGGAGATTGGCGCAGTACAGCATGCCCAAAATCCTCAGAGCCCGATGGAGACCCCTTTCGCTTCTTGGAAGACTTATTTCCAGAGCGTCTGGACGACATATCCTATAAGCACAAGCTGAGGTATTCCCGTCGTCATACACCAATTTTGCTGGTAATAGTCTAACACAGTTGCTGCTATCTACCAGCTGGTGTCCACTAAAGTGTCTTTCTATGGGGATGCCTGCATCAACCGCCTCTGTGTGCCACCGTTTTGTTGCTAGCTCTGCTTGCATCCAGCTGACACTTGTACTGTGTCTTTTACACATGCTGGGACGCCTGCACATGCGCAGAAGCGCCGCGGCGCGCATTGAGCGTCATCCACCCGCCCCGCCCCTTTTTTTTCATAGGAGGCGCGTGCACGCGCCCGCGCGCGCCTGTGCGCCATTGGCGCCCTTTTCGAAACCAAGCAGGGACTAGGAGCCAGGGCCCTTTTTGCCGGAGGGCCTGTGCGGTGGATGAGCGCAGCAACAGGGCAGAGGAAGTGGATTCCCACAGAGAACTTACCAACTGCCTGGATCTTTTGACTTGAGAAAACCAAAGATCCACATGACAAGAAAAAATGGACCACAGCGGCCTCTAGTGGTTTAACACAGGTACCGCGGTCCTCTTTTTTTTTTTTTTTTCTTGACTACTATTAAAATTTTACATTTTCCAGTAGTTACAGGCATACACAGATATTAGCGGGAATACCGTTAGGTAACAGACAGAAAGACAAATTAGGCTTGGGGGTCCCCCAATAGAACCAAGTTCCTGGGGGCCCCCACTTACCTGTTCCCCGCCGCAGGACTCTGTTTGGTCCACAGAAGCCCAAACTTCACCTATCACGGCAGGCATTGTAATTAAACCTTCAGGGACCGGGTTCCCAAGGATTCCACTCCCCTGGACCTGTATAGCACCCTGCACAGAAAACATCTTGGTCGTGGGTATGACCAGAGCTCTGGATCCCAGGGTCCAGCCCTCCTAAGAGAGGCATTACAGGCAAAACCTTGCTCTTCTGCTGCAAGGCCCGGGTACCGACCGTTTAGCTATGAAGCTTTTTTGGTGGGATCCGGAACAGCTTACTAAGGCCCGTAAAAGAACCTGTACGCAAGCCCAGTGAAAACACATGTTACTCTTTGGCCAACACCTTAGACACTGGCAAAAAACTGAGGTGCTCCCGGATGGGAGGGGCTTATATAGGGGAGGGTACTTCCGGTTTTGGAAGTTGCCAGTGCCAGCACCTGAAGGTATCTATATAACCCATTAGTAATGACTAAGTCGCTCTGTGTCCCGTGATGTACGAAAAAGAAAGGGGATGTGAGGAAGAGGAGAATGTCATCCGCAAAGAGACCGCATTTATGGATTTGACGGCCACAAGTAACTCGTATATTAGGGTTTTGGCGAATGGAGATGGCTAGTGTCTCAATTGCTATTGCAAAGACAAGTGGAGATAGTGGACAGCCTTGTCTAGTTCCCTTCGCTATGGATATCGGCTTGTAATATCCTTGTAGCCTGATGTAAGCTTGAGGATTCGAGTAGAGAGCATGCATCAGGCCCAAAAATCGTTTGCCAAAACCCCAACGCTCAAGGATCGCAAAAAGGTATGGCCAAGAGACCGAGTCGAAGGCCTTTTGAAGGTCAAGCGAGAGGAGCATGCCTGGTTGTTTAGCCCCCCCCCTGCCCAGTTTGTTTGGAGAATTGATACTAAATCAATGGCCCTCCTAATCTGATCAGGGCCTTGTCAAACCGGGATGAACCCCACTTGATCTTTATGTATATATGCCGCAATTAAGGAAGCTAAACGATTTGCCAAAATTTTTGTGAGGATTTTTAAGTCACTATTAATAAGGGAGATGGGTCTATAGTTGCTAACCTCTTCTGGGTTCTTGTCCGGTTTGGGAATGACTGCAATATATGCAGTGTTAAGGTGGGGATCAAGTGGGGTTCCCTGCGTCTTTGAATTAAGGAATTTTGTCAAGGGGGGGATCAGAGTATTGGGAAATGTTTTGTAGTAGGGATTGGAGAGCCCATCCGGGCCAGGGGCTGATCCTGATTTAAGGGCTTTGATTACTTCCTGAACCTCCTCTTCAGAGAAGGGGGCTTCCAGAACGTCTCTATGTTCTGTAGAGAGAGACGGGATAGGGAGGCCATCCAGATACTCAGAAATGAGAGAGCTATCCTTGTCCGTGTGTGGACCGTATAGGTTGGTGTAAAAGTCATGGAAAACCTCAAGGATTTTTGAGGGGTTGGCTGTGACACCTTGGCCTGGGACTCTAATCTTAGGCATTGTGAAGGACCTAAGACGGGGAGTTAGTTTCAAAGCCAGCATGGATCCCAATCTATCCCCCTGGGTGTAAAATCTGTTTTTGCTCCAGCGGATTTGTTTTTCAGCTTTGCTCGTGAGAGCTAGGTTGAGCTCCAGTCTGGCCCTGTCAAGTTGAGTCAGTAACGAGGGAGAGGGGTGCAGTTTGTGTTGGGATTGTAGTGATGTGTATTCCTCCTCTAATCTCTTAATGTCGGCTGCCCTCAGGGGCGGATCCAGGGGGGGCAACAGGGCAATTGCCCCCCGGAGACCATCTGTCACACTCACTCGCTTGCTCTGTTTGTTTTTTTTTGCGCCTGATCTCCCAGAATTTGGGGACCCGCTACCGGCCGGCCGTAGGTCCCCTGGACCCCAATTGTGGCACACATGTAGCCCCATGTCTCCTCTACAAGTGTGCAAAGTTTGGTGTCCGGGGGACCTAGGGCCGGGGAGCACTGATTTTTTAAGCCGGGCACCCCTTCCATAGACTCCAATGTTAAACGGTAATTTCTCTGGTGATTTTGCAGACCAGGTACCGGCCGGTCGTAGGTCCCCTGGACCCCAAACTTGGCACACATGTAGCCCAATGTCTCTTCTACAAGTGTGCAAAGTTTGGTGTCTGGGAGACCTACTGCCGGGGAGAACCGATTTTTCAAAGCTGGGCACTCCTTCCATAGACTCCCATGTTAAACATCAGTCTAGTCATGGGCACAGTGAAGCACGGGCACAGTGAGGCATGGGCACAGTGAGGCAAAGTGAGGCACAGTGAGGCATGCAGATGGACACCCTAGGCTTATACTCGAGTCAATAAGTTTTCCCAGTTTTTTGGGGTAAAATTAGGTGCCTCGGCTTATATTCGGGTCAGCTTATACTCAAGTATATACAGTACTTGTTCTGCGGCTGCCGCTGCCTCTCTGGGTCAGTTTCTCACATCAGCCGATCAGCGGCGCTGAGAGAGAGACTCGTGTAATGTAGTTACGAGGCGCACTGACATGATACCAGGAGCGGAGGAGGAGGTGGGTGGAGCCTCTTCCCTGCACTCGTTGCCAACGCCTGGGCCGCTTGCTGTCTAGCAACAAGTCAGTGAGTCACGTTGGGCCGCTCTGCAGGCAGGTGCGATAGCGTGCGGCTCCACAGACGGGTAAGAAAGCGTGCGGCTCCGCTTGCGGCGCGGTTTGTGGCCGGGGTGGCGCGGTTCGTGGGCAGACCGTGCTGCTCAGTGTGTTGGCAGCGCAGGTGAGAGTGAGAGAGCAGGCTCAGTGTGGCAGCTGGCCAATCAGCTAGCCGGGAGCGGGGGAGCAGAGAGATGAGATCATCTCTCACCGCCCGTGCCTGCCCTGCATTCCTGCAGTGACTTCCGCCCTCACTGTGCAGGCAGCAGAGAGATTACATTATCTCTCTGCTGCCTGACTCTGGGAGTCTGGGAAACAGCAAGAGACAACCAAAACTACACCTTAGCAGGCAGGTTAGTGACAATCCGCAAGGTGTGGCAGGCGACGTGGCAAGTGACAATCCGCAAATTGTGTCAGGTGACGTGGCAAATGACAATCTGCATCTGGTGGCAGGCAAGTGACAATCAGCAAGGTGTGGCAGGTGACGTGGCAAGTGACAATCCGCAAAGTGTGGCTAGTGACAATCCGCAAGGTGTGGCAGGTGATGTGGCAAGTGACAATCCGCAACGTGTGGCAAGTGACACGCTCAGGGCTCCCACTAATTGCAGGCGACGGTGGCAAGTGACACACATTCGGGGCTCCCACTGATTCTGCATTGAACTATTTAATTTTATATTACAATGTAATAATAGAAATAATGGGCTTCAATCATCCTGACACCATAACAACCATGGTGCCGGGATGATTGAAGCGCCGACACCAGCCATTTTCCCGATAAATTTCCCACAAAAAAAACATTTTTTGGCAGTGCTACTCCCGAGAAAAGACTCTGGATCCACCCCTGGCTGCCCTTTCATGTTTTATTTGAGTGGACAACCTAATGAATTGCCCTCTGATGTATGACTTGTGGGCTGCCCACAACGTTTCTGCGGATGTTCCCTCAGCCTCGTTAAGAGCAAAGTATTCCTTTAGGGATTTATCTAGCATGGTGACATGCACTGGATCTGAAAGAAGAGATTCATTCAATCTCCAGTGTCCTCTGCCTGGTCTTGAGTGTTGCAGTGGCAGTGTCATGGTCATCAGAGAGTGGTCTGACAGGACTGTGTCTTTGATTGGTGAGTTGGAGATGAGAGGGATAGTGTGGGTCTGGACAAGAAGGTGATCAATTCTGGCGTAGAAATTGTGAGGACTGGAAAAGGGAGAGAAGTCTCGTGCGGTGGGATTAAGTTCTCTCCAGACGTCAGCCATGCCATGAGCATGAATGAGTTTGGCTATCTTGAGACTCTCTTTGGTCGGGCGGGTCAATTGGGAGGCGGGAGGTCTAGATCTATCCAGACCCTGATCAAAAGCTGCATTGGAGTCCCCCCCGAAAATGACCGTACCCTCCAGGACGGGGCAAATGGAATCAAAGAGGCGTTTGAAGAAAGCAGCTTGACCCTTGTTAGGGGCGTAGTAAGAGATCAGAGAGTAAAGATGACCCTCGATCGTTCCTTTAACTAGGATGAATCTACCCTCTGGGTGTTTAGTGTTAGAGATCCAATAGAAGTTACAGGACTTTGCAAATATAATGGCCACCCCTTTAGTTTTATTCTCAGCACTGGCCATAAAAAAATTGGGGAAGTGAGAGTGGAGGAATTTGGGACTGTACCAAGCCGGAAAGTGAGTTTCCTGAAGCATAACTATGTCGAGCTCGGAAGATTTGTAATGGTTAAACAACTTTCTCCTTTTGAGAGGGGAATTCATGCCCTGGACATTGTGAGTGGCTATCTTTAAAGCATTTTGTTTGTGGTCAGCCATGGGACCACAGATAAGTGAAGCAGAAATGTCCACCGTCACTTACCTCTGGGAGTCAGATCCGGGATACCGAAGAAAATGGGAGTGCTGGTCTGCGCAAATGAGGTCTCTCGGGTCGTGAAGACCAGGCGAACACCCAAACTGAAAGAAAGAAGAAGGTTAGTTGATGCTCCAAAGAAGAAGGATAAGAGAGAAGGGAAGGGGAGAGGGAAAGAAGGGGAGGGAGTTTTCTCCCCCTGGGTGTGTGAGAACCCCGGGAGGAGAAAAGGAACAAAGAGGACATCTCTCACATAGGAATGAGAGAGAAGTAAAGAACTAGACAAAAAAAAATGTCTCCACGCTCAACAGGGCTTGGAGGTCCTATCCCCCGGAGACTGTCCGGTATCTAAGGGATAGGAGGAGGTGCATGTGAGCCACCTCAGACCAGGGCACCCTGGAAAGGAGAAAAAAAACGTATGAACAACCCGTACAACATGGGAACAAAGCTATCAGGTTAATGTCAACAGAGCTGAAAACAAACACTAGTAAGTAATGTAGACATAAGGGGTCCAGTAGACCCTAAGAACCCTGCTTGTCAAAACCCCCCCATCCCACCAGGTAACACGTACCCAGTACACTTTTAGGCACCCAGGGTGCCTTGCCCCGCGCAAGGACTGCTGGGGTGGACTTTATAAGGGAGTCTCTTTGGACACCGCCCGCCCAGCAAGCTGAACTGCTGTCTGAGCTCCTGTGACTTTAGGCCAGAAGCCTGGCCGTTTTCTCCAAAAAGCCTTCCGCGCGCACCGAGGAACCTGAGGGACGTCTCTCCTTGATACTGCACCTTTGCCAGGAGGACCGAAGACCCGGATGTCGATGGATCGGTGTACTTAGACACCGCAGTGGAAGAAACGGACGCGGACTGGTTGGGTGAGAGAGCACCTGCTCATAAACAGACACAGTACCTTTGTTACCTTGGTGGATTACAAGTTTTGTTCTTCAAGTGCACCACCGTTGCTAGCAAAGATTTCCCTACAGAACTTCCTCTTTAGTTCAGTCAGGCCTGACTGGGTAGCGTAGATATTCCTGGGTGCCATATTGTCCACGAGGGGAAGTAGTTGCAAAGGGACTGTTAGAGTTGCATAGCATTTAATATTTGTCTGTTCATTTAACACTGTTTATTGCAGGGCTCTGCATGACATGTATCCACCTGTTCTACTGCTTACCCACTAATCTTAGTAAACATACGAGGGTTAAGTACATTGGTGTCTGTGTTCTTTACTTTGTAGAAGAAATAGGTAAAGGAAGTTTTAAAGTATTACTGTGTATTCTTGCCATAGGATTGTGCCGCTGTGAGTTACAGGCCTCACAATCCTATCATCCCCTACTAACTGTGCCAAGGGAGGTTGGAGCCGATTGCCAGGGGTTGACAGCGGTGCACTACAGGGCCCAAAATCATACAGGCAGCCCTCTTAACTGGGGGTATCGCTACACGTGGGGGCTCGGGTCCGGGATTCCTGTTACTGCACGCTGCAATCAAGCCGGTCAGAAGTACCAGCATGGAACCGCCAGCAATGACACAGTGGTGCGCATCGGTTGGCGCAGATTCAACCGAGGCGGTAGTTATTGAACTCCCGGGGGGGATCTGGCAAGAAAACGAGATAAAGCAGCTAATAATGTTGTTGTCCCCGAATCAAAAGGCATGGGTGATGGACATAGGGCCAGATATCTTGTGTACATATGCACTAGTGGAATGGAGAGGAGAAGTTCCGGAAGCTTTTAGAGGTCAGAGTTTAAAAGCCACAGATGGCCAGGTATACCGCTTAGTGCATACGAGGACTATCAAGAAGGAATCTCCAAAAATCTCTCCGCTCTCATCCCCAATATTTTTCCACAAAATGGAAAGCAGCAGGGATACGATAGCCCCGGGGACACCACTGGCGGCCATAGGGCCGGAACTATTGAAAGCTCTGGGAGACTTTGTCACTAAGTGTCAGAAGAGCAACACAGTACATGTGGAAGCCGGGTACCGGAAGCTCCGGATCTTTTCAGGAAAGCTACCTGTGCCTTCCCGGGAAGAAGACTTCGACACCTGGATTGAATAGGCAATGCAGGCAGTATAAGGATGGGAATTACCAGAAGCGCAGAAGAAGCAGCGCATCAGTGAAAGTTTGAAGGGCACTGCTGCTGAGGCTGTGAAGAACCTTAGGTTCAGCAATGCTGCTTGTACTGCATATGACTATCTGGCTATGTTGCAGGAGGAATTTGGCCAGCTGGAGAAGGTGACTGAACTAATGTACCAATTCGAGCATACCCTCCAACAGCCGGGAGAGAAATTATCCGAATATGTCCGGAGGTTAAACAGGATGCTGTGCCAAATTGTACTCAAAAAGGGAATGCTGCCCCAAGTCATAGATGCAACTAGGATGAAGCAGATCCTGCGGCGAGCCTTGCGCTCAGATCCAGTTTGGCTCCACTTGAAGACCTCTGCAGGAGTCATGGATTTGAATTACCCAGACCTTGTTCGGATCATAAGGGACGAAGAAGCCCTGTTGAAGGACCAACAGGCGGTTGAGAAGACCACTCCCCTCCCCTCCGTGGGAGTCATAGCAGCAGTAACTACTGAACAGGACTTAGAAGTGGAGACCTTAAAGTCCCAGATGACTCAAGTGCTGGACTTATTTACCTCTCTACTGGCCAAGAACTCTGGAGCCAAAGAGCAAGAGGAGATCAAGAAGGAACCATGCCAGAGTGTTTTCACTCCAACATCCCCACAGACAAGAAGAGAAACTGTCTGTTCCAACTGTGGAGGAGTCGGCCATTTCAGAACAGTGTGCCCCAGTCCAAGGAAGAACCGAGGCACTTACCACCAGCCGGCGGAAAACTTCAGAGGGCCCCAGTGAAGGAGTCAGCCGGGCGCCCACTATTTACAGAAAACTCCAAAAAGATCCAAAATCCAGAAGAGGGAAAGAGAAACGATTCCCCTTCTAAAATACTCAATGCCACTTGTCAGGAGTTTAAATCTAACAACCAAAGGGAAATCAATTGAAAATGAAAAAAACCCGCGCCACCAAATAAATAATAAAACAAGCTGCTGCCTCAAAAATTCAGTGATAGCTGAAAAACATGTAAAGGAAATTTTGGATGGTGAGGGCGCTAGTGAACAATAAAAATAGAATAAAGGAAAAGTTACTCTGTTGTGCACAAAATCACTCCTTCCACCCACCTAAGTTAATGCTAGTACATAAGTATCAATACACCAATGCATAAATATCACAATCATAGAGGTGAATAACAAATAATATGTGTAAACTATCAATAGATATGCCACTAAAATGAACAACTCTCATCTGTAATGAACAATTAGTGCAGTGAAGCAAAAAATAGTCCCAAAAAACAATCTGTATACATTGATCTCCACATAAGAAATAATGGTAACCAGATCTGTCAAAGAAAATATTACTCCATGTGAGAAAACAAATATCCAAAATATTCACGATAGTGATAAGCAGTCCTGGCCAAAGAAACACTAGTGCTTTGAGTATAGTGATTCCTCCAAATAATAATTCCTCCGAATAGTGAAATACTATGTAGAATATTTTCTTGTGACTTTAAAGAATCCACCTTCACCGACAAACACTGTCACCCGAGGTGTTTATGATAAAGATGGCAGCTTACCCCAACAAATTGACCCTTTTAGCCAAAAAAGAGGTCAAAACAGGCTTTGTGCAATTATCAAATTGCTTAGTAGCTGGTGTAGAGGATATCAGCTGGACAAACGATGTGATACGCTGAGATATGGAAGGCTCCGGTGGTATAAATTAAAAAAGAGAGACAAAAAATTGTGTAATCCTATTTATTGCAAGTAAAACATAATAAAAAAGCCAATTGTGCGCTTACTTTAAAAGTGCCCCGAACCCGGCACTGAGGCTGAAATGGCGTGGACAAGGTAAATGGCAGTCCCAAACACGTAGAAGCTGGCGTGCGTTCCACCTCACGGAACAGGCAGCCAGCAGGGACCGGAAGTGACGTCAGTTGCGTGACCTGTATTGCGCCTCGACGTACGTTCCGGAATCCGTCATCAGGAAGCGTAACAGGTCACGCTGGAGGTCCGATATATATGTCACTCAATTTGCATATGGGAGGAGATAAGTGCATGAACAGCCTCTGTCCCGGCTAGATGACACAGCATATAATAGGTGCAAACTATAATATCCATATAAAATACATAAAATCATCAGTATCATGGCACCTATACTGACATATTAAATATTAAATATTAAATATTAAAATTAAATAATAAAAAAAGCTAAATACATTAATCGCAATGCAACCCCTAATTAATTATTCAATAGTAAGGAAACAATTCAGATCCAAGTCAATGTTGAGGCCCAATGGCTGCATCGTGGAAAGTCGATACAGCCACTGGGTTTCATTTTGAGAGATGGATTTCTTGAGATCAGTTCCCCTCCAGTGCCCAGCTACCCTATCAATCCCATAGAAAATCAATTTCCCAGGGTCTTGATCATGGTACTGGGCAAAGTGACGTGAGACACTGTGGTTAGGGAATCCCTTTAAAATGTTAGTCACATGTTCATTAATTCTAACCTTCAATTCCCTAGTGGTCCTACCCACATACTGAAGGGAGCATGGACACTCTAAAACATATGTGACATAACTAGAGTCGCAAGTGATAAGTGGTTTAATTTCATATTCTTGCTGTGTAACATTGGACTTGAACTTACAAATTTTCCTAGTAGATCTATTGGTTCTTCTACATGATTTGCAACGTGTGCAATAATGAAAACCTGATCCATCCAAAAAAGTTAGAGGTCTCTTAGGAGGATCAGGTATATTGGGCACAATCATATTCCGCAAAACAGGTGCCCTCCTGTAAATGAATTTTGGTTTGGGAGGTAATATTTTGGCCAAATCAGCATCTTTAAGAAGTATAGGCCAAAATTTCTTAAACGTTTTTTACACATCCCTATATTGTCTGTGAAAGCCCGAAAGGAAGGCAAATTCACCTAAAAATGGAGGCATTTTCTTAGAAGTCAACAGAGATTCTCTATCCATCAAACGCACTTCATTTATTGCCTTCACAAGTGCATGTTGGGGGTAACCTTTTTCTCTAAACCTCTCTGTGAGAGTGGAAGCCTGGGATTCAAAGTCTGAGATTTGATCACAGTTCCGTCTGATCCTCATGTATTGCCCCTTGGGGACCGCACCCAACCATTGGGGTTGATGGCAGCTAGACATAGGGACAAATCCATTCCTATCAGTGACTTTAAAGTAGGTTTTGGTCCCCACTCGACCCTCTTTTTTAACTAATGTCAAATCCAAATAATTGATAGAGGTAAGACTACTTTCAGATGTAAATTTTAGGCTATAGTGATTAACATTCATAGCCTCTAAGAATATTTCGAACAGGGATAGTGACCCCTCCCAGAGAAGAATAATATTGTCTATATACCTTCTGTAATAGATCAGGCACCCCGAAATATCACAATTAGGGATGAGCTTCGTGTTCGAGTCGAACATACGTTCGACTCGAACATCGGCTGTTCGATCGTTCGACGAAGATCGAACGATTTGGGCCGTTCGCGCCAAATTCGAGTGACGCGAACGGCCCACAATGCACTACGCCATCACAGTGTCATCCAGGCGCTGTGATTGGCCAAGCATGCACTGTGACCCCGCATGCTTGGCCAATCACAGCGCCGGCAGCGAGGAGAGCAATGATTGGCCACAGGCAGGATGCCTGTGGCCAATTATTGCTGAGGGGGTTTAGTACACGCCCCACACTATAAAAGGCCGCCAGCGCGGCGGCCTTGTGTAGTGTGTTCCGGAGCAGGGAAAGAGAAGCATAGGCAGGGACATTTTTTTCCTTTACTAATCCTGGATTCCTTGTGTTTAGGGACAGAGAAGGATAGGTAGGGAGAGTGTCAGTGTGTCATTCTGTGCTAAACCTTGTTTGTAGGGACAGAGAAGGACAGTGAGGGAAAGTGTCAGTGTGCTATTCTGTGCTAAATCTTGTTTGTAGGGACAGAGAAGGACAGTGAGGGAAAGTGTCAGTGTGCTATTCTGTGCTAATCCTTGTTTGTAGGGACAGAGAAGGACAGTGAGGGAAACTGTCAGTGTGCTATTCTGTTCTAAACCAATCTTGCTGAACCGTATTTGAAATCCTTGAGTTTAGGGACAGAGAAGGACACTCGTGGAAACTATCAGTGTGCTATTCTGTGCTAATCCTTGTTTGTAGGGACAGAGAAGGACAGTGAGGGAAAGTGTCAGTGTGCTATTCTGTCCTAAACCAATCTTGCTGAACCATATTTGAAATCCTTGAGTTTAGGGACAGAGAAGGACACTAGTGGAAACCATCAGTGTGCTATTCTGTGCTAAATCTTGTTTGTAGGGACAGAGAAGGACAGTGAGGGAAAGTGTCAGTGTGCTATTCTGTCCTAAACCAATCTTGCTGAACCATATTTGAAATCCTTGAGTTTAGGGACAGAGAAGGACACTCGGGGAAACTGTCAGTGTGCTATTCTGTTCTAAACCAATCTTGCTGAACCATATTTGAAATCCTTGAGTTTAGGGACAGAGAAGGACACTCGTTGAAACTATCAGTGTGCTATTCTGTGCTAAATCTTGTTTGTAGGGACAGAGAAGGACACTCGGGGAAACTGTCAGTGTGCTATTCAGTTCTAAACCAATCTTGCTGAACCATATTTGAAATCCTTGAGTTTAGGGACAGAGAAGGACACTCGTGGAAACTATCAGTGTGCTATTCTGTGCTAAATCTTGTTTGTAGGGACAGAGAAGGACACTCGGGGAAACTGTCAGTGTGCTATTCAGTTCTAAACCAATCTTGGTGAACCATATTTGAAATCCTTGAGTTTAGGGACAGAGAAGGACACTCGTGGAAACTATCAGTGTGCTATTCTGTGCTAAATCTTGTTTGTAGGGACAGAGAAGGACAGTGAGGGAAAGTGTCAGTGTGCTATTCTGTCCTAAACCAATCTTGCTGAACCATATTTGAAATCCTTGAGTTTAGGGACAGAGAAGGACACTCGTGGAAACTATCAGTGTGCTATTCTGTGCTAATCCTTGTTTGTAGGGACAGAGAAGGACAGTGAGGGAAAGTGTCAGTGTGCTATTCTGTCCTAAACCAATCCTGCTGAACCATATTTGAAATCCTTGAGTTTAGGGACAGAGAAGGACACTCGTGGAAACTATCAGTGTGCTATTCTGTGCTAAATCTTGTTTGTAGGGACAGAGAAGGACACTCGGGGAAACTGTCAGTGTGCTATTCTGTTCTAAACCAATCTTGCTGAACCATATTTGAAATCCTTGAGTTTAGGGACAGAGAAGGACACTCGTGGAAACTATCAGTGTGCTATTCTGTGCTAATCCTTGTTTGTAGGGACAGAGAAGGACAGTGAGGGAAAGTGTCAGTGTGCTATTCTGTCCTAAACCAATCTTGCTGAACCATATTTGAAATCCTTGAGTTTAGGGACAGAGAAGGACACTCGTGGAAACTATCAGTGTGCTATTCTGTGCTAATCCTTGTTTGTAGGGACAGAGAAGGACAGTGAGGGAAACTGTCAGTGTGCTATTCTGTTCTAAACCAATCTTGCTGAACCATATTTGAAATCCTTGAGTTTAGGGACAGAGAAGGACACTCGTGGAAACTATCAGTGTGCTATTCTGTGCTAAATCTTGTTTGTAGGGACAGAGAAGGACACTCGGGGAAACTGTCAGTGTGCTATTCTGTTCTAAACCAATCTTGCTGAACCATATTTGAAATCCTTGAGTTTAGGGACAGAGAAGGACACTCGGGGAAAATGTCAGTGTGCTATTCTGTTCTAAACCAATCTTGCTGAACCATATTTGAAATCCTTGAGTTTAGGGACAGAGAAGGACACTCGTGGAAACTATCAGTGTGCTATTCTGTGCTAAATCTTGTTTGTTGGGACAGAGAAGGACACTCGGGGAAACTGTCAGTGTGCTATTCAGTTCTAAACCAATCTTGCTGAACCATATTTGAAATCCTTGAGTTTAGGGACAGAGAAGGACACTCGTGGAAACTATCAGTGTGCTATTCTGTGCTAAATCTTGTTTGTAGGGACAGAGAAGGACACTCGGGGAAACTGTCAGTGTGCTATTCAGTTCTAAACCAATCTTGCTGAACCATATTTGAAATCCTTGAGTTTAGGGACAGAGAAGGACACTCGTGGAAACTATCAGTGTGCTATTCTGTGCTAAATCTTGTTTGTAGGGACAGAGAAGGACACTCAGGGAAACTGTCAGTGTGCTATTCAGTTCTAAACCAATCTTGCTGAACCATATTTGAAATCCTTGAGTTTAGGGACAGAGAAGGACACTCGTGGAAACTATCAGTGTGCTATTCTGTGCTAAATCTTGTTTGTAGGGACAGAGAAGGACAGTGAGGGAAAGTGTCAGTGTGCTATTCTGTCCTAAACCAATCTTGCTGAACCATATTTGAAATCCTTGAGTTTAGGGACAGAGAAGGACACTCGGGGAAACTATCAGTGTGCTATTCTGTGCTAAATCTTGTTTGTAGGGACAGAGAAGGACAGTGAGGGAAACTATCAGTGTGCTATTCTGTGCTAAACCAATCTTGCTGAACCATATTGCAAATCCTTGTGTTTAGGGACAGAGAAGGATAGGCAGGGGACAGTGTCAGTGTCTTTGTTGCTAAGCCTCCTGCACAGTATACACCTGAAGGTAGCCCTTATTGCTGTTTTTCCCATCTCCCTGCAGGCCATCCATTAAAATGTCTGGAAGGCAAACAAGGAGAGGCAGACAGTCAGGAAGCAAAAAAAGAGGGCAAGCAGGCTCTGTGTCTGGGGGCAACAGTGCTGGTCGTGGACGCGGTGCATTGTCATCAGCACATGGCCATGGGACACGCTTGTCCTTCTTTTCGGCAGCTGGACATGTTGAGCCACATCATGCCGAAGACTTGGTAGAGTGGATGACTCGGCCCCCTTCCGTGAGTTTGTGCAATGTGCGGTTCCTCAGTGGCAGGTTCCCAAACGCCACTTTTTCGCACGGAAGGCGATTCCGGCTCTCTACAGGCATGTGGAAGGCAATGTCTTGGCCTCGCTGGACAGGGCGGTCAGCGGTAAGGTGCATATTACCGCTGACTCATGGTCCAGCAGGCATGGACAGGGACGTTACCTTTCTTTCACGGCCCATTGGGTCACTCTTTTGGCAGCTGGGAAGGATGCAGGACAAGGTGCAGTAGTGTTGGAGGTTGTTCCACCGCCACGCCTCCAAAATGCTACTACTGGTTGTGACACACCTCTCTCCTCCACCCCCTCCTCTTCTTCTTCCTCCATGGCCTCTTCCTGTGGTTTGTCCTCGGAACCAGCGGTGCTCCGTAGGCGTTCAAGGGGCTACGCAAGTACGCAGGCAAAAAGATGCCATGCCGTGCTTGCGCTGGTGTGTTTGGGGGACAGGAGCCACACTGGGGCAGAGGTCCTGTCTGCTCTGCAGGGGCAGGCCGAGAGGTGGTTGACGCCACGCCAGCTTAAGCCAGGAATGGTGGTTTGTGACAATGGCACCAACCTCCTCTCCGCCCTCCGACAGGGACAACTGACCCATGTGCCCTGTATGGCTCACGTCCTTAACCTGGTGGTGCAGCGGTTCTTGGGCAGGTACCCGGGCTTACAGGATGATCTGAGGCAGGCCAGGAAAGTCTGTGTGCATTTCCGCAGATCTTATAATGCCAGTGCTCGCCTGGCTGAGCTTCAAAAGGAGTTGAACCTGCCCAAGAACCGCCTTATATGTGACATGCCCACCAGGTGGAACTCAACGTTGGCCATGCTGCAGTGGCTGCACACGCAGCAGAGGGCCATCAATGAGTACCTGTGCGACTACGGCACCAGGACAGGGTCAGGGGAGCTCGGGTTTTTTTCACCACGCCAGTGGGGCATGATCAGGGATGCATGCACTGTCCTGGCACCATTTGAGTAGGCCACGAGGATGGTGAGCAGTGACAGTGCATGCATCAGTGACACTGTACCTCTTGTCCACCTGTTGGAGCACACGCTGCGTGGAATAATGGACAGGGCACTTGAGGCAGAACAGAGGCAGGAAGAGGAGGACTTCCTTGCCTCTCAAGGCCCCCTTTACCCAGACAGTGTTCCTTCTGTCCCACCCATCGCACAGGAAGAGGAGGAGGAGGAGGAGGAGGACGAGGAGGATTGTGTCAGCATGGAGGTGGAGGCTGGCACTCAGCATCATCAGCAGCAGTCTTTTAGGGATGATTTACAGTCCCAAGAAACCAGTGGACTTGTACGTGGCTGGGAGGAGGTGGCTGCGGATCATGTCGTCCTTAGTGACCCAGAGGACTCCGGACTGAATGCCTCAGCTAACCTACGCTGCATGGCCTCCCTGATCCTGCAAAGTCTGCGGAAGGATCCTCGTATTCTTCGGATCAAGGAGAGGGACCATTACTGGCTGGCCACTCTCCTTGATCCACGGTACAAGGGTAAGGTTGCGGACCTTATCGTACCGTCGCAGAGGGAGCAGAGGATGAGACAACTCCGGGAGGCCTTGCAGAAAGGTCTGTGCAACGCGTTCCCAGAGACTGGGAGGTTACAAACTCCTGGTCCTGGACAACGAGTTGCTGAGGCTTCGGGCAGTCAAAGAAGGAGCGGTGGGGAAGGTGGCCATCTGACCGATGCGTTCAGACAATTCTTTAGTCCGCAGCCCCAAAGTATGATCGGTTCCAGCAACCATCGCCAGCGTCTGATATACATGGTCCAGGAATACCTAGGGGCAAGGTCAGACTTGGACACCTTCCCCACCGAAAATCCTCTGGCTTACTGGGTCTTGAGGATGGATCACTGGCCAGAGCTTGCACAGTATGCAATTGAGCTACTGGCCTGTCCTGCATCCAGCGTTCTTTCAGAACGCACATTCAGTGCTGCTGGAGGATTTGTCACGGATCACAGGGTGCGCCTGTCCACCGACTCGGTTGATCGACTGACTTTCATCAAGATGAACCAGTCTTGGATCACCACCAGCTACCACACACCAGATGCTGATATAACAGACTAATTGATTTTAAAATGTCACATCCCTTCAAGACTGATGCTGATGCTGAGTGCCTGTGCTGTTATGTTGACTGGCTATCCTCCTCCTCCTCCTCAATGATACGATTAACGATGATAGCTTGGAAGATCATTTTGGTTTATGGGTGACGCCACCAGTGGCTAAGGCCCAATTTTTCAGCCCCTGTTTAACAGGGGCGTGTAATTAAAATTTTTGATGCAATACTTTGCAACAGGCCTCATTGCTGTGCTCCAAGTACAGTATCTGTGAGGGGTTGCAGTGTTGTGCCACCAGTGCCTAAGGCCCAATTTTTCAGCCCCTGTTCAACAGGGGCATGCAATTATAATTATTGATCTAATAATTCACAGCAGGGCCCATTGCTGCGCCCACCAAGAGTAACTGTCAGGCCTTACAGTGTTGTGGCACCAGCACCACCATCACCACCACCACCACCACCAAAGGCCCAATTTTTAAGCCCCTGTTCAACAGGGGCATGGAATTATAATTATTGATCTAATAATTCACAGCAGGGCCCATTGCTGCGCCCACCAAGAGTAACTGTCAGGCCTTACAGTGTTGTGGCACCAGCACCACCATCACCACCACCACCAAAGGCCCAATTTTTCAGCCCCTGTTCAACAGGGGCCTGCAATTATAATTATTGATCTAATAATTCACAGCAGGGAGCATTGCTGCGCCCACCAAGAGTAACTGTCAGGCCTTACAGTGTTGTGGCACCAGCACCACCATCACCACCACCACCACCACCAAAGGCCCAATTTTTCAGCCCCTGTTCAACAGGGGCATGCAATTATAATTATTGATCTAATAATTCACAGCAGGGCCCATTGCTGCGCCCACCAAGAGTAACTGTCAGGCCTTACAGTGTTGTGGCACCAGCACCACCATCACCACCACCACCACCACCAAAGGCCCAATTTTTCAGCCCCTGTTCAACAGGGGCATGCAATTATAATTATTGATCTAATAATTCACAGCAGGGACCATTGCTGCGCCCACCAAGAGTAACTGTCAGGCCTTACAGTGTTGTGGCACCAGCACCACCATCAAAGGCCCAATTTTTACTACCACTGATCAACAATTATATGTTATTACAATTCCTGATATTATACTTGACAGCAGGGCGTTCCAGCACCCACCAAGAATAACTGTGAGTGCTTTCAGTGTTGTGCCAACACCAACACCTAAGGGGCCAATTTCTGCAGAGTATATACGGAAGGTGACTACTTTCAAAAATCCAACTTACAAACTACTACTACTTGCAAACGGAAGAAGACAACAGGAAGTGAGAGGAAATCTACCCCTTGGAAAGAAAATTCTCTCCTGTAAGAATTAATATGGGAGAAAGGTGTCTCCTCTCTACTGATGCTTTATCACCAATCCTTGTTTCAATAAAAACACCACATTTCAAAAACAGTTGTCATTGGGACGCAAAGTGAGGTGAAATGTTCTGAACAGGGGCACAGACAGCAAAAAAAATGTGACAGGGGTGATAACCGTTCCCTATGTTTTACAAAAAGCTAAAAAAAAAGGAATTTGGCATGGAGCTCCACTTAAACAATGCAGCTGTTCAAAATTACAAACAGATTCTACATAAGAACAAACCTACAGTCCCTGTCTTGTATGCACCGCCTGTATACGGCTGTTCAGAGTATATAGGTCCTTTTTTATTTTGTGCGCGGGGTTCCCCTTAATATCCATACAAGACCCAAAGGGGCTGGTAATGGGCTGGGGTAGGGGGGGGGGGGGGTTGATGGGGTAGCTATGCCATTTTTCCTAAAGATTTTCATCCATATTACCGGGACCAGACATTGCATTAAAGCCGCAAGCAGTTTTAAATGGCTTTTTTCCCTTTAGAAATGTTATTTTGTGCAGGGACAGTTCTAAACACGGGAAACACGTGGCACTTCACAGGCATACTTTAGACACCCCCCAGGTACAATATTTAAAGGAATATTTGACTTTTTTTTTTCACTTTATGCATCATTAAAATGACTGCTCCCGGAAAACGTCCGTTTTTAAAACTTCTTTTTGCATTGATACATGTCCCCTGGTGCAGAAGCCGGGTTCCCAAACTCTGTTTCGGACAATAACATGGATAATAGTCGTTATAATTAGCACTTTAGAATCCGAACGTTCGCATCCATTGTATTTAATAGGGTTCTAATGTTCGTGCGAACTTTCGGTCCGTTCGCGGGTTCTGGTGCGAACCGAACCCGGGGGTGTTCGGCTCATCACTATTGGCGAAAGGTGCTTTTACAAAGTATGGACTCAGTGGGGCTGAATACAAATGCACGCCACACTTTTCACATATTTATTTGTAAAAGAAATTGAAAAATATATTTACGTTTTTTGGTTGCAACATGACAAATTGTGGAAAATTATGTGTAGCGGCCTCACCCCCTCTTCTTTGTCTAGGGGTATGTTGTACATGAGGGTGAGATGCGCTACGGCCCATGTCCTCCCCATTGCAGCAGGTGAGGTGAAGGCCAGTACCAAGTATTCTCCTCGGGCCTGTGTGTTTCTATTCACAACCAAGTCTTGCTGTGCCGACACTCCCCCTTCACTCCCATCAACCAGAGTTCCACACACCGATAAGGATCCAACACTTCTTTTATTGTAACACACACAATAAACAGTTCTTTGTTAGCCAATTAGTTGAGATCCATAAACAGTTCAATACGGTGGGGTGAGCAGGTCGAGGCACTGTCCTAATGATAAACTAAACCACTGTGGTTTCACCAGCGGTTGCTATGGCCATTGGCTAGAGAGAGGAACTTGAAACTTATGAGTCTCTACCAGTGACTCAGAAGAACATGAATGGAGTACCTTCGCGGCGTTGCGGCCCCTATCAGGGGGAAGATGTCCCTCCAAGGGAGTTACCAGAGGCCCCTCCGTCACCGGGTTGATGCTGCTCCGGACTCTTCAGACGGGTAACCTCTCTGGCCTCCTCACCTCAGACAGGGGCCCCATCCACCTCAGGGTCCCTCAGACTCATCCGCCCTTGTGGAGCCCAGTCGAAGTTACTGGGCCCCAGGCCTCCGGTGTAGTACCTCACCCCAGGCTTAAGGTGCCTGAGATGGATGCCAACACTGCTCTGACCAGGCCATGGGCGCCTGGGCTGGAACTCCGGACCGACCGCACCCAGGCCTAAGGTGCCTGGGCGCCGGATGTAGAAGACCTTGTGGCGAGGGCGTCTCTCCCCTTTATCTCCTCCCGTGACGCCACAGCAGGTTCTCCGCCCACGCTGTACCACTGCCGGAACGGGACAAAAAGGACAGCACTGCGGCAGTGATTCTACCTCGACCTGTGGGAACACCGCCACCCTAGGCCAAGGAGAATAGTACACCACCAAAGTCCTCCACGACTGAAAGTGGTCTAAATCCTCTATGATTCACACACACCTGGGTCATACTACCATCCAGGTGTATCCCCCTAAATTTAGACCCCCGCTACACTCTCCCTCTAGTGATTTGACGCTGGTCCCCAGCGTCTGGTGCAAACCCATGTCTTCCAAAAAGTGGTAACATAAGCCTGACCCCAGAGGCCATCCCTCAAAATTTGAATCCCAATTGTGCCAAGACCCGCTCAAGGGAAAGGGAACATGAAATAATAAAACTTTTCAATAAAACCATCTGACCATGTACACATATACAATCCCTCCCATCACTACCTAAGAACCACCCCACACTCAGCAGTCTTGACAGATGAATCTCCTGCATAAGGGAAACAAAAACACAACATCCTAACACATTTGTGTTAATTTGGAATGAATGGGTCCATCAGCCAAGGGACCCACTCGCTCCAATGAGTAAGGTGATGCAAATGTAAAAAAAAAAAAAACAGCCGTTGCGCAACACTGCCACCTGGTGACAGTGCCGTGGTAATGACACTTGGTGAAATCCTCCAGGCAACCTTCCCTCTTCCTGAGCCCCTACTCTGATTCTACCCCAAAGTCTGTGTCTCTGATGTATGAAGAAAGAGAGAACAAAACAAAACAGCTCTCATTCCTCCAAAGAGTAGAAAAGCCCAAATAAAAAACTAGGGCCCAGTTCTGATATTCTGGTAAAACACTTCCAGAAAGTTCAGCAACAGAAGAACATACAGGAGAGTTTTTTTTTTTTCTCACAAATAAAATTTCGGGTGCGGCAAGAACAGGGGCTTTAGGTGCTTATCAAAGACTTCCACTGAATAATCAATGTCCTCTCCATCCTTCCGGCAGATAAGCACCTTGTCTGCGTGGATATGGCGGCCCCACATCCATTCTGCTCTACAGTCTCTGAATTGTTTGGACACTGATGGTGAACAGGACAAGTACCGGCGAGCATGCGGCACTTTAAGCTTCTCCCAAAAAAACTAATCGTACCATCTCTGTCTCAGGACTTCGACCTCAAAATGTAAGTCCCGAGGCAAGTAAGGATATTCCCATCCATACTCACGGGCGACCCTCTGGCAGAAGAGCCGCTGCAGTCGGGCCAAAGGAGGCATTGTGGCCCGCTCACCTTCTCCTGGTGGAACAAGGGCCTCTGGATGCCGAGGTACTTTCACTACCTCCGTCGGTTTGAATCTTGGTGCCCGTAGTGATGCGCGCTGTGTCCCCGCCACCGGAACGGGTGATGCTGCAGGTGGTGGAATGACAAGCGAAGGACTAGGCTTCCTCATGAGCTTCGGGGCTTCCGCCCGGGGCGTGCTGTCTCCCGTGGACATAGGCGAATCCCGTGATGTACGTAACACAGGCAATGGCATTTTGTCCCAGCCCTTGCGGTGAAAAAGTTCATCTATTTCACCGTCCTCTCCACAGTCCGACAGTGATTCTAGGTCGGAGGTGTCATACATCTCTGCGGGGAGGTAGTCCCTAGTAGACGTGGAACTACCCTCCCTAGCGGGCTCCACCGGCTGTGGACCCCTGACACCTCCAACCACCACCACAGTCCCAGCCCCTGGCTCACCTTGACCTTTCGTAGAACTGGGATGTCCAGGACTCTTCCAACCGGATCCATCCAGGCCCGGCAAGCAACGGGGTGAAGCTCGACTACGACCACAGGACGCCTGTACCAGGCCGACTTTCCTCTTCGGAGGTAGGAGCAGGGAATCTGTGGTGACCGAAGCAGCATCCTCAGATTTTTCTTTCTCAGTCTCTGGTTGGGCAGTCACATCACCCTGGTCAGTGCGTACGGGGACCTCCGCAAAGGCCTGGATCTCCCCTTCCGGAGTAGCGGTACCTGTGAGGCAGTTGAGGCGAAGGGCCCGGGGCCTTACTGTGGATGTCTCCACCTCTAATAGGAACTGCTTGCATGCCTCGGAATGCCCGAATGGCTTCAGGTTGACCACCAGTCCCGAGCACCCGGGACAGATCACGCCGAGGGCCTCCATGTCTCTGCAAGTGTACAGAGCCAACTGCCCTCGGTGTCTAAGTCTTATCCCCGTGACTTTGAGCAGGGATGCACTCTGGCCGATCACATGGCCGACCCACTCGGAACTCCTCCGAGCAGCAAAGTTCAAACACACCCGTTCTCAGTTCCATGGTTAAAACACACATCATCCCCGACTAGCCCCCACGTGTAGCGGCCTCACCACCTCTTCTCTGTCTAGGGGTATGTTTTACGTGAGGGTGAGATGCGCTACGGCCCATGTCCTCCCCATTGCAGCAGGTGAGGTGAAGGCCAGTACCAAGTATTCTCCTCGGGCCTGTGTGTTTCTATTCACCACCAAGTCTTGCTGTGCCGACACTCCCCCTTCACTCCCATCAACCAGAGTTCCACACACCGATAAGGATCCAACACTTCTTTTATTGTAACACACACAATAAACAGTTCTTTGTTAGCCAATTAGTTGCGATCCATAAACAGTTCAATACGGTGGGGTGAGCAGGTCGAGGCACTGTCCTAATGATAAACTAAACCACTGTGGTTTCACCAGCGGTTGCTATAGCCATTGGCTAGAGAGAGGAACTTGAAACTTATGAGTCTCTACCAGCGACTCGGAAGAACATGAATGGAGTACCTTCGCTGCGTTGCGGCCCCTATCAGGGGGAAGATGTCCCTCCAAGGGAGTTACCAGAGGCCCCTCCGTCACCGGGTTGATGCTGCTCCGGACTCTTCAGACGGGTAACCTCTCTGGCCTTCTCACCTCAGACATGGGCCCCATCCACCTCAGGGTCCCTCTGACTCATCCGCTCTTGCGGAGCCCTGTCGAAGTTACTGGGCCCCAGGCCTCCGGTGTAGTACCTCACCCTAGGCTTAAGGTGCCTGAGATGGATGCCAACACTGCTCCGACCAGGCCATGGGCGCCTGGGCTGGAACTCCGGACCGAACGCACCCTCCACTTCTGAAAGTGGTCTAAATCCTCTATGATTTACACACACCTGGGTCATACTACCACCCAGGTGTATCCCCCTAAATTTAGACCCCCGCTACATATGGTATGAATATTTTTCAAGGCACTGTATCATGCAACTGTGATGAAACAGCTGCCCTAGTCCCTTTCTTTGTTGTCAATGACCTGGTGATCTGGGAACCCTTGCTTGTGAGGCAGAAGGAATATTCCCAAACACACACGCCACAGGCTAGGTGATACTTCCTTCATACATAAAGCTTCACACAAAAAAAAGGCAGGTCTAAGATTTTTTTATTTTTCCAGCCAACTGTCTGATGTAAGTCTAAACCTGCCTTGGCAGCCTGCAAGTCACTAGAAGCATTGCATGAGTTACAGTATACTCCCAATGCACTTCCAGCAAGCTGTATGAAATCAGACCACAGAAAATTGCAAGGAATTGAGATTACAGTAAACTAAGAGCACGTTTTAATTAAATAAACACCAGTAATTCAGTGGTGGCTTCCACGGGTTCTGGAATAACTATTTAAGCCTTTGTATAATCAGTGATGGTAGTAACTACGTTAAAGTAAACGGCGTTACTTAATGCAGTTACTTTAGAGCGTAACGAGTAATCTAACTGATTACTCTTCCCCTCATGGTAACGCCGTTCCCATTACTTGGGCGGCGTTATCCACAATTACATCTGCTACGCAAGCTGTGTTTTTTTCGCCGCCGCCGCTAGAGGTCCGCGGCCGGATGGAGATAATGTCTCCGCCGGCCGCCATTTTCTTGTAGACCAAACAAGAGGAGGCCGGGTGGCTGCCAATAGGAATTGAGCTGCAGCACCGCCCACCTCACACCCCGCTGATGTCTGTCTGTGAAATGATGTGGGAAGGGGGGTGGGCGGCGCCGCAGCTCAATTCCTATTGGCAGCCACCCGGCCGGCTTCTCCACTGTGCACTCTGTACTGTAATGGCGGCAGAGATAGTCTCTGCTGCTGGGGCATCACACCTGATGTAAGTAGGGACTCCGCTGGGAATGTCTGATGTAAGGGGGGACTCCTCTGGGAAGGCCTGATGTAATTGGGGACTCCGCTGGGAAGGCCTGATGTAAGGGGGGACTCCGCTGGGAAGGCCTGATGTAAGGGGGGACTCCGCTGGGAAGGCCTGATGTAAGGGGGGACTCAGCTGGGAATGCCTGATGTAGGGGGGACTCCGCTGGGAAGGCCTAATGTAAGGGGGGACTCCGCTGGGAAGGCCTAATGTAAGGGGGGACTCCGCTGGGAAGGCCTAATGTAAGGGGGGACTCCGCTGGGAAGGCCTAATGTAAGGGGGGACTCCGCTGGGAAGGCCTGGTGTAAGGGGGGACTCCGCTGGGAAGGCCTGATGTAAGGGGGGACTCCGCTGGGAATGCCTGATGTAAGGGGGACTCCGCTGGGAAGGCCTGATGTAAGGGGGACTCCGCTGGGAAGGCCTGATGTAAGGGGGGACACCGCTGGGAAGGCCTGATGTAAGGGGGGACTCCGCTGGGAATGCCTGATGTAAGGGGGACTCCGCTGGGAATGCCTGGTGTAAGGAGGGACTCTACTGGGAATGCCTGGTGTAAGGAGGGACTCTACTGGGAATGCCTGATGTATTAAAGATGTTATAGAACGTAATTGCATTATAGAATATTAAAAAAAAGTCACAGTTACTTTGCTGAGTAACTAATTGCTTTTTCAATGTAGTAACTGAGTTACTAACGCAATTACTTTTTTGGGATAAGTAATTTGTAACTGTAACTAATTACTTTTTTAAAGTAAGATGACCAACACTGTGTATAATAAATGAATATCTAAAGAATCTGAAGATAAATCATATTGGACTCTGCATTTACCATTAATGGGTGCAACCATAAAACAGCAGGTTTAAAGGGGCATTATAAATAACAAGTGAATCAATTGCTCTTGTTTTCTTGTAGGATCAGGGCATTTTTTATTTCCCTAGTCAACCATACTTAGTGTAGCGGGTACTTGAATTTAGGGGAGGCATCTGGGCGGTAGTGTAACCCAGATGCACAGATTGCTAGGGTATCCGAGACCCTTTTCTGGTTCTTGGAGGACTCTGGTGGTGTGAGGTTCCTTGTGGCCCACAGGTGGCACTGTTGCCCTGGGCCGGGGCTGAACTCACACCGCAAGACTGTACCTTTTTGTCCTCCCCTAGAGCTGGTACAGCGGGGCGGGGAACCCGCTGTGACCCAAAGGGAGAGGGGATAAAAGGGGCGGACGCCCTTACCAGGGTTGAGAGTTCAGAGTCCAGAGTTGGAGGACGCGGCCGCATCCAGGCACCTTCGGCCTGGGTGCTGGCATTCTGGTGTTCCGGGCCTAGGTGCCCTTGGAGGATGGAGTCCATCCCAGGCACCTTTAGCCTGGGGTGAGGTACTATGGCGGAGGCCTGGGGCTCAGTACCTTCGACTGAGTTCCGCAAGGGTGGAGGAATCCGAGGGGGGCCCTAATTCCTTGGGTGCCCGTGTCTGAGTTTGTGAGGACTGGTGTGCGGAACTTCTCTGGAGAGTCCGGCGCAGCATCGCTGGTGACAGAGAGGCCTCCTGTTTCTCCCTTGGACGGATCTCCTTCCCCTGACAGGGGTCGTGCTAGCGAAGGTAATTCACGTTCTACCTCACATAGTCAGTGGCAGTGACTATCCGCCACTGGTGATATCACAGTGGTTAGCATCAGAAGGGAAAGGATTGTGCCTCGATCTATTCCCCATTATAACTCAGTAGAAGAAACTGTTTATTGTTTGGCAAGAAGAATAAAACTGAGTTGGACCTATTCACTGTGTGGAACTCTGGTTACTAGGAGCAAAGGAGTCAGGAACGAAGTACTGGATTTGACTCTAGGACACCTGCACAGGGCCCAATTTTCTGGCCTTCACCTCTTAGTTATGGAAGACATGGGCCATGGTGTATCTCATCTCTCTCTCCCAGAGACCCCTAGACAACAGCCACATAACCGATAAAGCAAGAGAGAGAGAGAGGGTCGCTACATTAGCATTTACTAAATCTGGAGGAGAAATTCTGGCCCCACACAAATAGCTTTCAATTGTTCCTATTTTCAAGGACTGTCCCTCTTTTCAAACATAATCTTTCTGTTCTCTTTCCTCCTCATTTGTCTCTCTTTTGGTCTAAGGTATGGACCTCATAAACCAGGGGTGTTTTAAGTAAGTTTAAGATTTTGGATTTTGTGTTGGGTCGCATTTATAACCATCTTGGGCTGCATGTTGGACACCAATGTCATAAACAATATATTAGGTACCGATACTATTATCCTGTGTTAAACCTTTCATCTATCCACTGAATTATTTTATTTGTTTTGACCAGCTGGAATGCAGGAGAATTGGTGGTAAAAAGGACTTGTGGGTTTACCCAATAATGTTCTGCTAATCCATTCTTTATAGTCTGTATCACTGGGGTCCTGTCAGAAGTGTTCCCTTTGCCTACATACCTTGCACTTCAAGGTGTCCCTCTTTCTAAAAAGTTGGGAGGTATACACACATGTCCTACAGTTTGAATTCACATGCATATGTTCTCCTCAAAAGAGCTTTACCCCTACTGCTCTAAACCAAACATAAATATTAATGCAACAAAACTGACCATAAACCATTTCAGACTACCTCTAATGAAGCTCCTGCAAACACGACCGTGTTTGTTTTCACTTTAATTTCCTTGTATTGACCAGGACTTGGACTTTGACAAAGGTGGTCAAGGAATATTTGTTTTCCACGTCAAGTCAATCATCAGTCAGATTAAGTATATTTTTTCATTTCAACTGTGACTACCCATCTGTATTTGCTCAACACAATGCCAAGTGGCACCTGCTGGCACACTCCATAGCTGTCACCAACAGATTGATTAGAGAGATTACACACCCCAGAAATTTCTGAAGACATGTGGATGTACATCCTTTCTGGAAGGAATGTAATTAATAAAATTAAGCATGGACACGCATGATCAACCTTCTAAGGCACGTCATGCAGTCGTCAAACTAGTCCCATATGGCAGAATTTCTTTATGTAAGATCACTAGTCCTGAGATTAATCATAATCACAGGACTGATGTTCATAATGCCAATGCAGTTGTAGCATATTTGTCAAGATATAAGGACAAGCAACAATGTATGTCAGTGTTTCTCAACTCCAGTCCTCAAGGCGCCCCAACAGGTCATGTTTTCAGGATTTCCCTCAGATGAAACGGCTGTGGTAATTACTAAGGCAGTGGAACTGATCAAATCACCTGTGCAAAATAATGGAAAGCCTGAAAACATGACCTGTTGGGGCGCCTTGAGGACTGGAGTTGAGAAACACTAATGTATGTCATTAGCGTGTAAAAAAATATATCAATTGCTATTTGAAAAATTCTCAGTGCTTATAATCTGTAGGGTTGATTTAAATAAGCAGCACGTTATATTCACTTAGCAAAATTATTGTTAGCTTAATGACTAAGGTAAAGCTGCATTGACTTCAATCATCTACTCACATTCAAGCAAAAATTCTGTTATATTATTTTCCCTTTAAGGTAAACACAGCTATAGCTCATTTACTAAGCTAAGTGAACATTTACTTTGGAAACTAAACAAACACTATGGAAAGTGAGGCTGATTTACTGAAGGAGTAGAGTTTGTTCACTTTGCAAAGTGCAAATAAATCAACGTCATTGAGTATAATAAAAAAAAGTTTGGGCGTTCATCGAAACAACTGAACAGCCAAAGATTGTTCCAAACTTAAGTTTGGACCAAAACATTGGCTCATCTTTATTGGATAAATTGTTAAAAATAATTACAAGTAAAACGAGAATGCTCTGTAATTCCTATAGCCCATTTTTAGGCCTAATTTGTAATGTATGTCTGTTTCAATGCAAGATTTTGTTTTGGAGTTTGTTGGTTGGTGAAATATTTTTTTTTTTGATAGATGTAATATGCATTGTTCTGTATGATGTGCTTTAATAAATGTATGCTTTTGTAGCAGGTATGTACTTTTGTGAATGTTTAATTCTGGTGAAGACATCAGTGATGTCTTGTTTCCTGCGACCCAACAGGTGGCGCTGTCACTTTGGGCTGGGGTTGAACCATCACTGCAGTGCCGTACCCTTTGTGACCTCTCGCAGCGGTTGTACGGTGGGGCGGGGAACCCGCCGTGCTTGCTGGGGGAGGGTGTAAAGGGGGCGGACACCTTCGCCACGAGGTCCGAGCCCCAGGCACCTTTAGCCTGGGGGCTGCTGTCCGCGGTCGGTGTCCAGGTGGCCTAGGCCTGGACACGAGGAGTTCGGGAGTCACCCCAGACACCCTCAGTCTGGGGTGAGGTGCATCTTTTAGGCCTGGGGCCCAGCTTCTTCCACTGGGTCCCGCCCGGGAGGAATCGTCCTAAGGTGCCCACAGTATCGGGTACCTGAATCCAGGCGTAACGGACCGTGCAGGTGACCTTCCCGTAGATCTGGTGCAGCATATTGCCAGTGCCGGGACAGGGCCTCCGGAGACCGTCGGGATGGATGTCCTTTCCAAACAGGGTCTGTATTCACACGGAAGGTGGTCCATGTTCTAAGGTCGGTGGCAGAGACCGTTACATTCAGGCCTGTGGCAGGGGCTTCAACAGTTCACTCGGTAGGTGGCAGCTACCAACCTCACGGTCGGTGGCAGAGACCATGCGCCAAGCCTATTCGCACGCAAAAGGAATAGGAGAGGTAATTTGTGCCTGAGCCTACTCGCATCCACACCCCTGGCTGTCTGTTACAAGAGTTCAACTGATTATGTTCATCCTGGAAAATGGAGAAATAAAAGAGTGTTGGACTTTTAATGGTGTGGGGCTCTATTACTGGTAGACACATCTCCACGAAGGAAGCAGAGGCTCCGTATGCAATGAACAGACCCGAAGGTAAATCAAGTGACTTTGCTCAACCCTCATACACATACAAGGTGAGAGCTTGGCGTAGTCTTCCTAATCTCTCTCTCCCAGGTACCCCTAGACAACAGTCGCATAACCGATAAAAAGAGAGAGAGAGTGAGGCCGCTACACTTTATTACAGCAGGATTATTGTGACCACTGACCAGAAGAGGACATTTCTGGTGATGACATTTCATTTTTCCACAAACATAATCAAGTCTTGTGCTTGAGACTATCTTCACCATATCCATTGCTCATATATTAAAGAGACCCTGTCACCAGAATATTCATTCAGCAAAAATCTTTCCACATGATTTTATGTGCATTTAACCTATTTCATGAATGTTATTTACCTGTAAATGCCTACCTAACCTGTAAAGGTCCCATTACAGTGGTAATCAATCGCTTGACAATGTCCATTGCTCATATATTGAAGAGACGCTGTCACCAGAATGTTAATTCAGCAAAAATCTCCCTATATGATTTTATGTGCATTCAACATATTTCATGAATGTTATTTACCTATAAATGCTTCCTTAACCCGTAAAGTCCCCATTACAGTGGTAATCAGTTGGTAGATTGCTCCTTACATTGGTGGTCAGTGAAAAGAGTGCAATCCATTACAGATAGCTTAACAGATTATTGGGGTCAGTGGTTTCTAGCCTAAGAGCCAGAATTTGCTCACTGTAGAAACCTTTGGAGAAATCCTGGTTGAGAAAGGCTGTCTTAGACTGTAATTGATCCATACTTCAAATGATTATAACATTTCTCAGAAATGATAGTCTAATAAAAAATTACATTTCAAGCTGTATGGAATGAAAGAAGAGAGTGAAAGGCTTTATTTTTTTTTCTATTTGATACATTAAAGGGGTCTATTAAGAGTTGACAGTCAACACATTTTGGGGGTTGTACACAAATCCCCCTTCATCAGGGCTACAATAAAACAGTTTTTTTAGTTAAATAAATGTGTTAATACATTCATTATATGAGATAATTAAATCAATGTATTTTTTTGGGATTAGGGTGTACAATTTTATATATAACCTCACTGGGGCAAATCTTAAAAAGACCCAACAACCAGCCCTATTGGCCCACCTTGTACAAGAGGCTCTGAGGCCTGTAAGACAGCTAATCACCTTTATATTTATAGCTGTATGAATAGCCCTAGCCAGATCCTGGAAATCTTCCACCATCCCGCTTTATCTGGTTAAGTCTAAACTATCCTGCATAATGATTAATAAAAACTTTCTGCCATATTGAATGACAAAATTAAAGGGTTTAAGAAAATCTTGGACCCATGGATCGACTACCTCTTAGGGAAGGCTTAGCGCCCCTACAAAATACTTATGCCATCTGTAGAGGATTGTGGTTGCACAATCTTTTTCTTCTTTCTTTCTTTCTTTCTTTCTTTCTTTCTTTCTTTCTTTCTTTCTTTCTTTTCCTTCTGTTCCTCTTCCTTCCCGGCAAGGGACACATTTATCTATGAGTAAGCCTAAAGGTCCATCTTATCAGCGGGCCAGAAAACAGTGTATATTCCAGGACTCATCTCTCTAATTTGTTAATTGAGTTACTTTTGTGGATATAAAAACTCATAAACCATATAAGTTAGATGGAGGGGTTCGTCTGTCCCAGCCCTGGATCTCTTTGATCCAGGGTGGGTTGGTACAGGATCAGGGGTTGCTTCCCCACCTTGATAACACTAGCTGTCTGCGAGATTCTGTATAACAGAACAATGTACCTCTTATTTGTACTGGCAATTGTATATTTATATTATTTTTAGAAATATCCACTACTTTGTCAATATGAGAGTTTGTACTTGTACTGTACATTTTTGAAATAGAATAAAAATTATTGGAAAAGAAAATACTGTACATTAAGGACAAAGACATGATTTCAAGTGGCTAAATTCATGAAAGCAATATAAAAATATTCACTTACCGTATATACTCGAGTATAAGCCGACCTGAATATAAGCCGAGGCACCTAATTTTACCACAAAAAAATGGGAAAACGTATTGACTCGAGTATAAGCCTAGGGTGTTCATCTGCATGCCTCACTGTGCCTCACTTTGCCTCACTGTGTCCATGTGCATGCCTCACTGTGTCCATGCCTCACTGTGTCCATGCCTCATTGTGCCCATGCCTCACTGTGCCCATGACTAGACTGACGTTTACCATGGGAGTCAATGGAAGGGGTGCCCGGTTTTGAAAAATCTGTGCTCCCCGGCCGTAGGTCCCCCAGACAACTCACTTTGCACACTTGTAGAGGAGAAATGGGGCTACATGTGTGCCAAGTTCTGGGTCCAGGGGACCTACAAACGGCCAGTCCTGGGTCCCCAAAGTCACCGGAGAAATGGCCATTTACCATGGGAGTCTATGGAAGGGGTGCCCGGGTTTGAAAAATCGGTGCTCCCCGGCCGTAGGTTCCCCGGACAACAAACTTTGCACACTTGTAGAGGAAAAGTGGGGCTATATGTGTGCCAAGATTGGGGTCCAGGGGATTTATGGCCGGCCAGTACCGGGTCCCCAAATTCCGGGAGATCAGGCGCAAAAAGGTGACTCGAGTATAAGCCGAGGGGGGCATTTTCAGCACAAAAAAATGTGCTGAAAAACTCGGCTTATACTGTACTCGAGTATATACGGTAATTCTGATAATTCTATAACTATGATTGATGCATAACTATACAAAAATTATCCCAGGAACCCCATTGAGGCTCCCTTGAGGAGTAGAAAGGTGCTATGGTAAAACAATCATTTCACTTAGTCAGAACTTCCTTGGATTTCCACACTCCTCCACCACAATTGCAGATTGATCATTTTTGGACAGAGAATATATGGATCTTTATTTAGGTTGCCAAGCATTGGTTGAATTTTTATTGGGTTTTCTAAAGAACTGTCTCTTGTATTGCATGAAGGTACCTTAGATGGTCATGCAGGTCACTAAAGTCAGAGAGTCATTTGCCCAACCCACGATCAACCTGCAAGCCATATGATTCTTTTAAATGTTCTGTCCAGCCTGGCCAGTGTCTGAATGCAACACATAAATAGTGAAATGCTGTAATTGTTCCCTTTTCTTCAGGGAAAGGAAAATAATCAGCTATCAGTGATGGTCAATGATATTGTTATGAATAATATGTCCTTTAAGTATACACAGTTGGCCCACTGGCAGCGTGTAAAACTCTATTTTTTTTGTATTTTGTTATAAATGTGATTTAAAGAGATGTTATAAGTACTCATATCTGCTCCTTTAATATGTTTATTTGGCTATAAAAATTGCTCCATGGCACATTCTTCCTATGTTCACATGTTCACCCCCTTTTGTCATTCTTATGAAAGCAACATAAAATAATATGTATGTAGCGGGTATATGCTTTCTATTTTTTGAATCTGGTGGGGAAACTGTGATGTATGGTTCCCTGAGGCCCACCAGGTGGCGCTGTCACTTTGGGCCCGGGGTTGAGCCATCGTTGCGGTGGCGTACCTCTTTTGGCCTCTCTCAGCGGTTGTATGGTGGGGCGGGTAACCCGCCGTGCTTGCTGGGAGGGGGTATAAAGGGGGCGGCCATTTTCGGTGGCGGGAGTCGAGTCCCGGGCATCTTCAGCCTGAGGGCGGTGGTTCGTGTCGGTCCCCTAGGCGGCCTAGGCCTAGAGGACGTTCGGAGGTCGTGTTCCATCCCAGGCACCTTTAGCCTCAGGTGAGGTACTCGAATGGAGGTCTGGATCTCAGTGCCCACCACTGAGTTCCGCGAGGGAAGGAGATCCTAGGGAACCCCGGGAGTGGGTACCCAAATCCGGAAGGCGTAATGGACCAGTGGGAGATACTTGCTTAAAGACCCGGTGCAGCATATTGCCAGTGACAGGTGAGCCTCCCATCGGAGACCGCCTGGAAGGAAATCCCCCCTCGCTCGGAGACTGCAACCCACTTTTAGGAAGGAAAGTCGAGAGTTCATTGTGTCTGGGCCTACTCGCATCCACACCTCCTTGTCTGTTCTGTTATCTAAGGGAGTCCAACTGACTGTGTTCACTTTGCATGAAGAAGAATAAAGGAGTGTTGGACTTTACTGGTGTGGGGCTCATTTCCTGGCAGACATTGTTCAAGGTAACTCTCTTTGGAGGTTCCAGGTGCAGAACACTGACCCGAAGGTAAAACAAGAACTTTGCTTTCACTACACAAACATCTGCGGTGAGGGCTTGGCGTGGTGACCCCGCTCTCTCTCCTCTAAGGTACCCCTAGACAAGAGACAGATGAGCTGATAGAAAAGAGGGGAGAGAGGAGGCCGCTACACGTGGGGGCTCGGGTCCGGTATAGTGTTCGTGTTACTACGGAATTGAACGTGTCTGCCCGGAGGAGTTACGAGTAGGCAGGCCTTCATTGGCCCGAAGTGCATCCCCGCTCGAAGTCATGGACATGACCCAGTGAAGGGAAAGGCCCGCGCAGAAGAGTGAGAAAAGGGGGAAGCTCAGACGTGTGAAGTAGTACACGTGGGGGCTTCTATTGCACTGCGCCACCAGGCACACCCCCACCGCTTAGTTCGTGGGCGTGACTCAGAAAGAGAAAAGAAGAAAAGCCCGCAAACTGGAGCAAAGGGGAGGAGTCCAATACGTGTGAAGGACTACACGTGGGACGTTGGCGCAAAAACCTTGCAGTGTGCGATGGATCAGCAACAGGTCACCATGTTCGGACATACATCGTGGATTCCGGTTCACCCCTCTACCACGACACTGACTGCTGCTGCTCCGGTTACAGATACGGGGATCCGGCTAAAGCCAAGGGGTCGATTCGCCCTGTATTCGTGCATGGACGTTGAGGCCCTGGGTGTGATTTGTGCTGGTTGTTCGGGACTGGTGTGCCAACTGAAGGCGTTCGGGCGATGCGAGGCCTGTGGGGAGTTCCTTTTTGAAGTGGATCCAGCGGTTGAGAAGCCGAGAACCATTTACCCCGGCCGTGCTGCAGGCAACACCACTCAGAGAGGAGGAATCACTGCTTTGACAGCCATCCCTGCGCACACTGCAACGGCCGCGGAGGAGGTCGTGAGTACTCAACGGGAGAAATCCGAGGATGCTGACTCGGTCACCACTGTCTCGCAGCGTTCATCACCGAAGAGAAAGACCGGTATGGTAGCCCCGACCAGCGGTTGTGGTGGACCATCTCACCCGCTTACGCCCGGCCCGGATGGATCCGTCGATAAGAGTTCCGGACGTCCCGCTTCAAGTAAAGGCCGAGGTAAGCCAGGCGGAGAGATTTGGTGTGTGGGAAGAGGTGAAAATTCAGTCTCCACTACAGGCTACCTGCCCGCGGAGGAGTGTGACACCTCTGACCTAGAGTCACTCTCGGATATGGGAGACGATGTTGCTATTGATGAACTGTTTGCAGAAAAGGGCTGGGACAAAGTACCTCTTGCCTCATCCCGCAGAACCAGGGACCCACCCATGTTTACAGGGGATAGTACACCCCGGGTGGAGGCACCAGCGCCTGAGGAGGGGTCCCATTCCTAACCTGCCCTTACATCCCCGGTGTCACCTACACCCAGGACCGGGGAAAAGAGACTGTTGTTGCGGGCACCTATGCCCAAATCAGATGTGATCAAGGTCCCTCGCCACCCGGACTCGATAGTTTTGCCTGGCGAAGGGGACAGAGCCACTATGCCTCCTCTGGCGAGACTACAATGCCTATTTGGCCAGAAGGTTGCTGCAGAGTATGGATGGGAGTACCCATACTTGTCCAAGGAGTTGTTGTACGAGGTGGAAGTTTGCCGGGAGCGCTGGTACAATGACTTTGTGTGGACTCACCTTCAGATTCCACACGCCCGCAGGTACCTGGTGTGTTCTCCCAAGGCCTCTCAGCGTTTTAAAGACTGCAAGGCAGAGTGGATGTTGGGACGGCACATCCATGCGGACAAGGGTGCTGATCCGGCGCAAGGAAGGGGAAGATGTTAAGTATCATCTGGAGACCATGGATCAGCACTTGAAACCAGTTGTTCTGCCGCATCCCCGCTTCTATTTGTAGGAGAGAAAAGACTCCGTTCTTGTTTTGTATGCTGCTGAACTTTCTGGGGCCTGTTGTCCTTGTTACCCAGAGGAATGAAGGACTGTTCCTGTTTGTTCTTCACTTTTCCAGCAAGAGATCATGGATTCTGGGGTAGATAGGGCTCAGGAAAAGAAGAAAAGTTCCACGAGTGCAGTTACTGCGACACTGTCACCAGGTGGCAGTGTTGCGCATCGTTAACACTTTTCACACACTCACTCTTTGGAGAAAAGGGATTTCTTTACGAAGAAGTTTCTTTCCTCATACACGAATATATGTGTCAGGGTTTATGTGTGTAAATTTTCTTTTTTTTTTTCCTCTGCAGGAGAGCATCCCATCAAGACCACTGGATATGGGGTGGGTCTTAGTCAGGATGGGTGGGGGAAAAGTATAATGTGAATATGTGATTCTAACAGTTATGGTTAAAATGTTGTTGTTTCCTTTCCCTTTTATGTAAGGCTCTGACACAATTGCTTTAGTTGGCCAAGTTTTTCAAAAGTTATATTTTGTACAATTTATAGTTGGTTTCTGGACTGGGCTATGTCAACCGTTGAGGGCATAGTTTGCTCCAGACACTGGGGACCAGTGTCAAATCACCAGGGGGAGAGTGTAGCAGGTATATGCTTTCTATTTTTTGAATCTGGTGGGGAAACTGTGATGTATGGTTCCCTGGGGCCCACCAGGTGGTGCTGTCACTTTGGGCCCGGGGTTGAGCCATCGTTGCGGTGGCGTACCTCTTTTGGCCTCTCTCAGCGGTTGTATGGTTGGGCGGGAAACCCGCCGTGCTTGCTGGGAGGGGGTATAAAGGGGGCGGCCATTTTCGGTGGTGGGAGTCGAGTCCCGGGCACCTTCAGCCTGAGGGCGGTGGTTCGTGTCGGTCCCCTAGGCGGCCTAGGCCTAGAGGACGTTCGGAGGTCGTGTTCCATCCCAGGCACCTTTAGCCTGGGGTGAGGTACTCGGATGGAGGTCTGGAGCTCAGTGCCCACCACTGAGTTCCGCAAGGGAAGGAGATCCTAGGGAACCCCGAGAGTGGGTACCCGAATCCAGAAGGCGTAATGGACCGGTGGGAGATACTTGCTTGAAGACCCGGTGCAGCATATTGCCAGTGACAGGTGAGCCTCCCATCGGAGACCGCCTGGAAGGAAATCCCCCCTCGCTCGGAGACCGCAACCCACTTTCAGGAAGGAAAGTGGAGAGTTCATTGTGTCTGGGCCTACTCGCATCCACACCTCCTTGTCTGTTCTGTTCTCTAAGGGAGTCCAACTGACTGTGTTCACTTTGCATGAAGAAGAATAAAGGAGTGTTTGACTTTAATGGTGTGGGGCTCATTTCCTGGCAGACATTGTTCAAGGTAACTCTCTTTGGAGGTTCCAGGTGCAGAACACTGACCCGAAGGTAAAACAAGAACTTTGCTTCCACTACACAAACATCTGCGGTGAGGGCTTGGCGTGGGGACCCCACTCTCTCTCCTTTAAGGTACCCCTAGACAAGAGACAGACGAGCTGATAGAAAAGAGGGGAGAGAGGAGGCCGCTACATGTACAATATTCCAGCTTTTTTACATGGCTAATTAACAATTGTTCATCGTTATCACCAAATAGGGTTTAAGTGTATATCCAGCACAAGTCCATTTGTCTAGCTTCAATCAATTTTCTTTTTTAGCTTTGGATATAGTGGGGAAGCATTGGAACACTTTCAGGGTTTGCTGCTATCTGAAACACTAGTAAAGTGTTTTTCCCTCACTTCCTGGTCCGCTGACAGCATTTTCACAGACATCAGTAAAAAGCTTTACTGCTGATACTTTCATAGTATCCAGTTCAACTGTGTGTGTGTGTGTGTGAGAGTTTAAGTCTCTACCACTTCCCATATCCCTGTATATTGTGTGCAATAAGATGTCCATCTAAAGATTTTTTTATTAAATCAGCGACACTCCCCGCTAAATCCACTGATTGTGGAAGGGAGGTCCATTTCCTTACCACTCTAATAGTAAAGAACCCCTTACGCAATTTAAGGTTAAACTGCTGCTCATCCAACTTCCTAGATTGGTCACATGTCTTCTTGGGTGACCGAGACTGAATAGTTTTCTCTCAATGTTGGAATCACCATTAAGAGGTTTGTATATCGCTAACATCTTTTCTCCAGGGAGAATATGTTTAATGTTTGTAATCGTTCCTCATAACTGAGGTCCTCCAGTCCCCTTATGATTCACATATACTGGTCATACCTAGCTTTCCACACAGTAAGACAACAAACCCTGGTGATCTGAGTTCCTAAACCATTTCAATCTACTTATAGATTATAAAGGTATAGATACTACTCAATTTTAGTGACCCGTTATTCTGAGAGGACCCCACCATTTGGTTCCACTAAGGACCCAATATCTTTTGGTAGAGGACCCATAACTAGAACCTCTACCCAATCTAATTTTGGATCAATAAAAAAGATGACAGGGTAGCTTTCTATGACTCTACTGAAAAAAAAAAATATATATATTTCTGTTACTGCTGTCAAAGATTTACCCTTAATTCCTGTCTGAAAAAAACAGTGCCAGCACAACCAGAAGTGAGCAAATATCTCTTCAATGGAGTCCAGGATAATAAAAAACTCTTGTGGGATTCCAACCATCACCCACGCTATTAAAAACAAAGATGTCCTGACATACACATCAACCCTGTAACCCTAAATTTTATATAAAGTGTCCAGTACCCATATAGGCTTTTCCAGCATAGCTTAATAGCCTAATAGCTTAATGTTTTACATAACAAAAGCATAAGATGAGTTTGGGCAGCTCTAGAGCTCATGTATATAGTTTTACTACAAAAGAGAAATTTGTTGAATGCATCTTTCTAAATTGGCAGTATGTAACATTTGGTAGATATAGTATTAACATAGATGGGCAAATTTCTTAGAGAACTGAGAACCTAAAATGTTAAGGTATCTGCCATCTGCCCACCTTTAACCAAAGCTTGTGGGCAGCTTTGGTTAAAGTTCTCTTCCCAGATTTAGATAAACCTGCAGTAAGATTTCTAATTCTGCACAGAAAAATAAACTATTGGTTATTATTTAACAAGCTGGGAAATCTTTTTATGTAATACCAATCAATATTGATGATTGGAAGTGCTCATTTATGCACTTCTACACAACCTAATTATTCTAAGCAATGTATGAGATAATAGGTTTTATTGCATTCTTTTACTAGGCCAGTATACCTGCCCATTATTGATTTAGCAAAGACTGTTATCAGAGAAAATGCCAACACTATTACACAAAGCAAGTTTTTAATCTTCTTACTTCAGTGAAGAACCATTTCTAATCCACTTCAGTTGCACAACACAGACAAATAAACAACATTCTTTAAAGTTCATGTTAGGTCCTTTAGTAGAAATGTACCTTTTATAATTGTTTTTCAGCAACCTAAAAAAGCAACAAGCTAATTCTCTATTACCTTTTTTGTATTTTTGTGATCTTGTTTTAGGGCCAATTAACACCAGATGCGGTGGGGTGGCTATTGTTCGGAGGGATGGGTATAGATGTGTTGGGTGGCTATTCCAGCACAGTCCCACTACAAGATAAAACAAAATGCATTGCCTTTTATGAATGTGCCCTGCTCCCACCACTGTGCTGTGGTGGTGTGTGGGCAATGTGCACTAAAGAAAGATATGTAAGCAGTACTTTCTTTAGTGCAGTGCTCTGCAGTGCGAGCAGCGGCGGTGCGTCCATAGTGGGCGCAGGAGCGCCGCCCCCCTCTCCCCTGTGCCGTCACTCAAGTGTACAATACATAAAGATTCATGCATTGCATGAGGGTGTGTGTTCCCTGGTTAACACTGATACTCGTCTCAGCCAATCAGGTTCATCGGGTCTGGTTACCGGTAACCTGATTGGCTGAAGCGACATTGAGGGCGGGACTCGGGAGAAGACATCAAGGAAGGATGGCTGACCCGAGAAAGGTAAGTGCTGGGGGACGGAGGAAGCAATCTGGCGGTTTTTGAGGGAGCAAACTGGCGGCAATTGATGGGCATAGTGGTGACAATTGATGGGCACAGTGGTGACAATTGCTGGCACAGTGATGACAATTGATGGGCACAGTGGTGACAATTGATGACACAGTGGCTGCGTTTGATGGCATGGCACAGTGGCTGCGTTTGATGGCATGGCACAGTGGCTGCGTTTGATGGCACAGTGGCGACAATTGATGAGGACAGTGGTGACAATTGATGGCACAGTAGCTGCGTTTGATGGCATGGCACAGTGGCTGCATTTGATGGTATGGCACAGTGGCTGCGTTTGATGGCATGGCACAGTGGCTGTATTTGATGGCACAGTGGCGACAATTGATGGCACAGTGATGACAATTGATCGCACAGTGGCGACAATTGATGGCATGGCACAGTGGCGACAATTGATGGCACAGTGGCGACAATTGATGGCATGGCACAGTGGCGACAATTGCTGATACAGTGGCGACAATTGCTGGGCACAGTGGCTGCATTTGATGGCACAGTGGCGACAATTGATGGGCACAGTGGCGACAATTGATGGGCACAGTGGCGACACTTGATGGCACAATGGTGACAATTGATGGCATGGCACAGTGGCAACAATTGATGGCACAGTGGCAACAATTGATGGCATGGCACAGTGGCGACAATTGCTGGTACAGTGGTGACAATTGCTGGGCACAGTGGCTGCGTTTGATGGCACAGTGGCGACAATTGATGGGCACAGTGGCGACAATTGATGGGCACAGTGGCTGCGTTTGGGCACAGTGGGCTGCAATTGATGTTTTTTTTTTGTTTGTTTGCGCCCCCCCAAAAATTTTGAGCGCCAGCCGCCACTGAGTGCGAGGCAACCCATCATCTCACACTATGGCCAATTGAACTTAATGAAATCTCTGTGTAACATTTCAATAAAGTTCATTAAAAAAATTGTGTTGTGCTAAGATCGGCGCATTGGCACTGCGCTGATTACTCCTGGCACACTGCACACTAGCCACAGTGGTGTGACTGGACCATAAGTCAGGTTAGCTGTGTGCTGGCTAATGTCTTCTAAGCATGGTTTGCTCATCTTTCTCAAGCAAGGTGTGCTACAGATAACACACTATAGTGACACTAGCCCTGTAGGAGCTGCTGTAATTTAACCGGTCCTTCCCTAGAATCAGTGCAGAAGTGGCCAGATACACAGAAACAGTCCATCCATTCTGGCTCAATAATCAAGGGATTCAGCACAGTGTCATAAGAACCCTGAGACCAGGTCAGTACTCGCAATGCCTCAAGATCACCAGATGCCTCCTACCAGTATCCACCAGACACTCTTTAGTGAGGATGATGTTAATGCTCACAATGCCACAGGACAGCCAGACTCCTTCTTGACCCTTAATCTTTTCTTTCCATCTATCCCTAATCTTTCCTATTTCCATACCATTACCTTTTTAAGGCACAGCTCTTTATACTCTAAGTTATAATTATGATGTAATAACAACTAGATGAAATGGCTGCTACAATGATGTACCCTAATAACCTGTATAATAACGCATGACAACCTGCATTTCTATATTGAATTATATGCTCTGATTTCCTTCTTCTCCTTTTTTCTTTCCCATGACCATGGGTCCATCCGATCCGCCGGGCCTCCGTCCCCCTGCTCTCTGTGGGTATCCTGTCATGCACGCGATCTGCTCTCCGGCACTGGGGGAGGGATGCGATCTGCATCCCTTCCAAATAGCGCTAACGGTGGATGCTTGCACCACTAGATGGCGCTTTTCCAGTGCCGTGCCATCCCATGTTCACCGCCGGGCACCCGCGGGAGGTGCGTCGCGCATGCGCGAGGATGGATGGCGCCATCCAGGTGCCGTCGCGGTCCCGCGCATGCGCGCCTGGCCTTCGGGGATGCCATGGGTTTCATTCGGCGGTGACGGCTGCGCCGGGACTTTGTCCACTGGAATGACGAGGGGGCCACTCACAAGGAACCTCAAGCGGACGGCAGGGGGGAGAAGCATAGCACCTGCTTACTATCAGGGAGGATCTGCAAATCAGCAGACAGGTAGGATGGGTATTTAAATCACACACCACAATGGGAAGTGTCTGATGACCTCCTGTGAAGCACCCCACACCCGAATTCTGATTTCCTGAGAGATAAGCATGCAGCCGGCAGGCTATTGCTCTAAGCTAGTATAATTTCTAATACCCCAAAAAACCCAATACCTTTACTTGATTTTTTAACTGTTATAATATATCATTTATTTTAAAGGGTCCCCAACCTTAATGTTTCTATCAAGACTTATAGACTCACAGGTTCTGTGACGTGAGTATAGGTTTTTTATATTTATTATACTTATTATTTTAATAAACAAATATAAGTAATTTAGACCCACTCTACAATTTACACTCTCTTATCACATCACTTGAATAAGCCACTAGCTTTTTCATCCTTCGCAATCACTATTTTTTAGTAATATAAACTTTCTCATTAATTGTCACCTATAGGTCACCAATGCCCCACTTTGCACTCTTATTTTATTTCCCATCACTTCACTCACACATACTGTATATTACTCTTTATTTAATTCTTTATATAATAATCATTTATTTAAATTTCTTAAATAAAACATTACTTTAACATAAATACAATGACAAACATTTGCCAGCATCTGTTATTTTATCGATACTGGTGTCTTGGGGCATACCTTTGACATAATAGTAAAAAATAATAGGACAGCCCCAGCAACGCATGCAAGGATCATATACACCTCTCAAGTGAATCAGTTAAGAGCTCTAACCTCACCTGTTTGAAGCTAATATAAACTAATAAAAAGTGCAACATATATGCAACATTGAAATTGATTATTAATACAAATTCTAGGTGCTCGGCACAGGGTACACAGCTACCCACTCACCCAACCTGCTTTCTTGCCCACAATTGGGGCGCCCATCCTAAGTGCGTGACCCCCTGTGAGCAGAGTTTCCTGTGGGGCGGACCCACTTTGGAGCGGGAGGCGGACGCTTTGGCGGCATGGACCTCTCTTGGGAGACTTGGGGAGACCATACGGGATCTAGCTTTTTAAATCTCCGGTTCAGCCATACTATGTGGCAAGGAAGGTAAACAGGCAAATTTCTCTAGAAATAGATATATGTATAGCATTCCTTTTTTTCGGCTGTCTCTCCATTAACTGATATTGACTACTTTGAAAGATATTCTGTATTAACCTTATGACTTGCTGTAATCAATGGGAGACGCTTAAAGTATGCTTTAATCCTAATATATTGTTTTTTGACATTCCATAGAATATTAGACCCCCTTGAGGAAGACCTTAATGGGTCGAAATGCATCGGGGCTCTCTTCTGTTCACCATATGCATTCAAGACGTATGATCTTATTATTCAGCTTGTCCACCTTTGTACATGACTTGAACCGTCTTTGTATACACTATGTCTGGCTTTGTAAATACCGGAGCTCATAAATTTATGTACTAATTTTTAATCTACGAGGGCCAAGCACCTTTTCATCAAATAAAACTTTTTTACTAAATAATGATTTCAATTATTTCTTGCTGCTAAAAAGTCCCACGGGAAACTTTTTCTCTCCATGTCCAGCATTCAAATCGGGATGCGCAGCCCTCTCACATATTCCATATGTGTCTAACCAAGCCAAGCCAGACTCCTTCTAACCTCCACTGGACACTCCTCACTGAGCTCTCCAGACCAGGTCCCCAGATCAGGATACTTTTGACTAAATTCTTTTGACTAATTAAAGTTGGAATAAGGATGGCTGCTGTAGATGGGGGTAGCCATCCCCACCTAAACTGGTAGGTTCCTTCCAACAGGGAGAAGACCACAATTGATATGCCTCTCAAGCCAGCTTCTGGGCATGCCTCCCCAGGGATTAATAAATATTCAAGCTGCCCATTTGCCTTGCTCCACCCTTTATGTTCCAGAAGCCTCTGGAAGGCAGGGGAGAGCAATCAAACGTGTAGCCTGTGAGATCTAGAACAGCCAAAAGTAATCAACAACTGATCCACTGAGTACACACAAGCCAAAAAGATCTATGTTTGCCTAACAGTCTAGCAGCCTAACTAGGAGGGTGCTACACTGTGTTATAGATATTTAATGCCTGACAAATAACAGAGTGGCTTGGGGGCTGTAGATGCATGCTTGGAGTTTTTTTTTTAAATATCTATGGCATTTTCTGGCACATGGTCTTCTCTCTTGGGCTTATGCTTTGGGAGGATGCCTCTGTAACTTGGAGGCATGTGGCACAGGCAGAGGGGAAATGTAAGGGATGGTGCTCCCTGGATCCCCTTCAAACATGAAGTGAGAACCCAATTTTTTACAGGAGGGTAGTTTTTTGCCATATCTACAGTAAATGGAACTCAGGCCTCGTACACACGACCGAGTTTCTCGGCAAGAACCAGCAAGAAACTTGCTGGCAGAGATGTCTTGCCGAGAAACTCGTTCGTGTGTATGGTTTCTCGTCGAGAAAACCGACAAGTAACCTCGACGAGAAAATAGAGAACCTGCTCTCTATTTTCTCGTCGAGATTCTCGTCGGCATGTTTCTCGACGAGAAAAGTGAATGTGTGTACACTTACCTGTCCTCCCGGAAGCCCGCGCATGTTCAAAATGAATTCGACGCATGCGCGGTAGCTTCCTAGGCATACGTAGGGTATACCAAGATGGCGGCGACGGCATCGAATGTGACGAGCGCATGCTCGTCGTAGTCGATGACGTCACCGCGTATGCTCCATTCAAAGAACCGCGGGTTCTTTGAAACGAGCCTGTGTACACTCGGCCGGGACAAGTTTCTTGTCCAAGAATCTCGTCGAAAAAAACGACATGTTTTTTTCAACGAGAATCTCGGCCGTGTGTACGAGGCCTCAGGCTAAAAGCTTTCTATGAGGACTATACTGAATGAGATGATTTTGAGTATTTGTGTTAATGGTCATATTGTTACCCTTTCTTTCTGGTCTGTATTTGGGCCTAATAGGCTAGCCTCTTGAAGGGACAGGACACAACAATTGTGGTTGTATGTATAAGGTAACAGAAATGATATATCAAATATGTTATTCCTTAAATTAGAGAGTTATGTAGACGGTGATGGGTAGTAAATTAGAATATACTTGGAATTTGTTAAGGGTTTTTTTTTAATTGTTAAATTCACAAACCCTGTGAATTTTTGCATGTGGGTAAACCTGTCTTTGTATTGACATCACTGCAATTACATTCATTTTATCTAGTCTAGGTATTTAGCATTGGGAATATACAGTATGTGTATGTAGTGCTGAATTTATTATGCATTGATACCTATATCATGTATCATTCATTTTAGACACTTCCCGTTTGGACAGGAATGTATGATACCCTTGGCAGTCTGATAATTAGAATTTGTGTCTAATTCTGGCTAGCTGCCTAATAATTTTAAGTTCTATACAAACCTATTGACTATGAGACAGGTCAATTCCTGGTTTGACATTATTTAATGAGGTGATGATGAATAAAGCATGATAGAGGTTTATTTTAAGTTAAAGAAATGGTTTATCTTTGGATGGGGTAGTCCTCTCTGGATTTTTTAAGAACAGATTGGGATTAACTAAGAGTGGGAGATCAGATTTATTTTAGGTAAACAGGGTTTAGGTTTTGGAAAGCGCAACATAACGTCAGTATTTTGCTTACGGTTGTTGTAATATACACAGATCTGGGTGGCAAGCGAATCCTGTATATAATTTGTTAGTCTTCCCCTCCTGGACATGTGAGATCACATGCACATAATTGAGGTTCACGATTTTTCCTTGGTTGGTTCATAAACATTGGTACATATATATATTGTACAATAATATTTATGTTTTTTTATTGTTATTATGGCCAAGTGTGTTAATCATTCTCCCGAGGATATCTCTTCGGTCTCAGCAGTGAAGAAATATAATAACTGCATACAAGTGCTAGTTATATAGAGTATTCAAATACTGGTATATAGCAGGAGTCATGTACAAGGTTATTATTATTTGTATTAGAATTATACGGGATTTATATAGTGCCAACAGCACAGCGTTTTACAATATAAAGGGAGACAATACAGCAGCAATACAATTTAATACAAGAGGGTTAGGAGGGCCCTTCTCCTATGAGTGTTGAAATGTAACCAATAACATACAACTGTATTCTGATACCAGCCCAATTGTTGTAAAACTTAAAAATAACACAATTTTAAAATAAAAATGTCTGGTTCCCATATTTTATTATACATTATTATAAAGGATTTATACTGTATAGCGCCAACAGTTTGTGTGGAATCAGAATCAGAGGCCCCTGCTTATTAGAGTTTGCAATCTAAAAGAGGGGTAGCCATGGATATAATATATATTTTACAGAATCATTTATAGTGGATATAAACCCACTCTCATCCTTTCTAAACTACTGCCATAGTGGTTATCTATAAATCTTTACATGCCTCCTGCATGTATCCCTACCTGTCAAATGTCTCCCCTCTGTCTGTTATGGGACCGGAAAACTGCAGATTCTCTAAGTGGGTCTGTTGTCCGAAGCTCGGTGGGTGGAGCCCACCTCTACACTCCCCTTGTTCGACATGCATTTTTTTCCTGTGTATTTCTTACACTGAACTTCTGCTATGACCACTATCATAGTGGAAAGGTAGGGAAATATTGCGCAAACAGTGAAAGTGAATAGCAAATAATGGGGAGATAGTAAATAATATAACTGGAAGCTGCTACATATGAATGTGACGAATATTCTGAATGGAAAGTGGATGGAATGTAGCGCTAACACTTATGTGAAGTGAAAGTGCACATAAAGAGGATGAACGTTCTGATAATCATTCAAAAAATAAATGAATATGAAAGTCCAACATGATGATAATCATTCAATGTAAAAAGAACAAAAAGTCCAACATGATATGAAAGGTGAAGGCAAATCTAGTCAGATGACCTAAATCTAGTCCAATAAAGGAAAATGGAGGGTGAGTCCACAACGATGGAATGGTGCTCTTCAAATTAATGAGTATGGAAAAGCTGATGACAGGGCATCCAGTATAGAAACAAATCTTCTCTAGTGTAGTAAGAATGAATACCCTTACCGCAACAGGTGGACCCGTATGTCAACGACAACAGATCATATGAGCATGGATAGCCAGAGCGGTGCGTGGCTCAGACGGTGCAAAAGACCCCGGATCTCCAGTGGAAACTCCAAAGAACCTCGTGGCACTCCAACGGTTCAGGACAGACAGCTGGATGGGGATCACCCCTCCAGCTTTAAACCCAAAATGGTATGTGGAAAAAAGAAGGGGGCTCCAATAGTGTAGGTCAAAAATAGGTAGGTTTATTATAACCGACATACATATAATGAAAGTGATAATGTAAAAAAGCAATGTGGGGAGCGATGAACCTCACTGACGCGTTTCGTACTCAGGGACATCTACTAGGGCATCTAACTTCTCCCCCACATTGCACATATATAAATAGATATCATACAAAATATCTCAACCAATCATGAACAATCAATTGAGTATGAACAATAAAATGGCTTCTGATTGGAGGGCAACCTGTCATCTGATGGCTTGGGTTCCAAGCCCCATCTGAAAACCAATAAAACAACCCCTTGGATGAATTCCACCAAAAGGAAAACCTCCTATCATCCAGTCAAAACCCAGAAAAGTCACCACATGACTTCAGCATGGCCAATCATGCTGAGGTGTGGAGCAGCCAATCCTGGGAGAGCTGGAGAAGAAAGGAGGCGGGGATCTGAAGTACACAGAATGCCTCTCTCAGGCTATTGCATGAGATATGTAAACCACCTGTCGCTCACAGCAAGGGGGAAGAACTGACAACTATTTCTCTGTGTGTCCGTTTTGATCTCACTGAAAAAAAGATAAGAGGACTGCTCAGAGCTGGATTAACTCTTCGTGGCAAGACTTGACACAGATGAGATGAACTCCTATACTGTACAAGGTGCAAGCCTTAATTAAAAAAAATATTCCAGGTTAACATCCACTTTAACTTCTGTCTTGTCCTCAGGCCTTGGGGCCCATGGATATGTAAAGATGCAAAGATCGTCCCTTCGGGGAGGCTTCCCTGAAGTGAATGGCTGCCATTGAGTGCTACTGTGATCCTAGAAAAAACAGACTGCATATGTCCCTCACATGGAGGTGGTGAGTGACCAACTGAATTGGAAAGCAACACATGAACCTTTCCATTGCTTTCCATTGCTGTCCTGCCTTATACTCTAACCGAGATACCACTTGAATCTCAGTTGTCAAGGCGCCAATTTAAAGTTTGAGAGTCCACCTAAATCTGTTGTCTAAGAGCCACTTATAGCCCTGTGGGGAAGGGACCCAGAAGGTTAGAAAGACATACAGAATACCAAGAACCATGTTTGCCTAGAATCTACAGGTATCCTAAGCTCCCTCCTTCCTGTATTTCCACGTATTAGTGCAATCAAAGCTATAAAATTCCAAATAAAGTGACATGCTCCTATCATTCTGAACATATATATGTATAAGCCTACACAATGTGGAAGAATAACAAACTCACTGATGACCAGAGTGGAAAGCTTGCAGGATTTGAAATTTCAAAGAAGCAGGAATGAAGCTCTCCAGATAGGGATACCATAGCTGTAAAGTACCCTGAATTGAAACAGCAGGGGTTGAAGCTGAGTCACGCATATGCTCCACCCCCTCATCCAGACACCAGAAAAAGTGATCACAGCTCAGACACATATGTTTAAATTGTTATTTTAGTCAGGAGAATAAAAAAAAAATAGCAGACTAGTAGCAGCACTAAACACTTAAAACATGAGACTTGGAAAAAAAAATATCTAAACATTTTTAAACAAAGCATCTTTTTGTTTTGTTTATAGTATATAGAGTGCAAAGGGATTAGAACTGTTGTCAGATTCATATTGCTGTTTGTGTCCCCATTGAGGAAATCTATCTTCTTGGCCAGAAGTGAGTAGATACTTCCCCTGTTAAGGGAAATGCCACTGATTGTTTTCACTGGGAACTTGTGTTCCTAGCAGATGATATAATTGCTACTATCGTTTCTGTGACAAATATAAAAAAAATTATAATGGCCTATCAAGAGCGGTAGTAAGGGTTGACACTCTCATCAGAACACAGACAGCAGTACAAAAACCTCACAGAGGTTCTAACCCTTCCCCAAACCTAGAAAAATAAATACTTGGAGTTCTTCTACAAGCATATCTACAATGAGCTGCTCCCATCCACACAAAACCATTTTTAAAAACTGTTTTCCCTGTCAAAGTATTTTATTGGACATATATATTAGTCACATACAGATCATATGTAATACATGTTGTTGATATTTGTCCAATTATTACAAATATAGAAAAATAACAAATAATAGGGTCTACAGAATATATCCTACTGAAAATTATAAGGACTTAAATGAGATAGAAAATAAATAAATCCTTGTACTAATATATTCAAGACTGTAGTTGAAAGAAATATTTAACATATTAATTATAAATTGATCTGTATCTTCGAAAAAAGTAATGTAGAGTAATATTGTAGCTTTAATAAGGTGCGTTATGAAGTAAGAATAATAGAGAAAAGAAAAGAGAAAAAGAAGTAAAGATATCAAAATAAAATAGGGTAAAATAAAATTAGATAGATAATATTAAATTAAATAGATGGAATAGAATAGTAGGAAACCAGAGGGGGGGGGGGGGGAGTGTAGGAGTCCACCTGAATGGCCTGAATGAATCGGTCCGCGGCTTGAGGGTTTAAGTAAAACACAGTGCTCACTATATTGAGCAGGGTAGCTCCCAAGCTTCAGAAATTTGGTTTAGTAGCTAGTTTAACCGATTGAGTCCTCCGGCTACCATGGCATGAGAATCGAGTTGTCACTAATAGAAGGTAGGTGAAATTTAATCCAAGGATCCCAGATCTTTTCAAAGATTGGAATTTGATTTCTTTCTATAGCTAACATTTTGGCGTGAGACATAAAGTCATTTACTCTATTTATGGTCTCGGATATCTCCAATTTAGGGGTCCTCCATGCCTTTGCTATTGTTTGCTTTGCTGCTGTAAGAAATTGAATGAGGAGTTTGAATTGTTTATGTGTAATGAGATCAGGTTTTAGATTGAGCAAGGCTGTGGCTGGGTCTGGTTGCACAGTGAAACCAAATATCTTGGAGGCAGTTTCAAATATCTGTTCCCAAAATAATTGCACCAACAGGCAGGACCACCAAATGTGTAAGTGGGTGCCCGGATCTGGGCAACCCCGAAAGCATAGGCCTGTTTGGTTTGGTGTGAATTTGGCCAATCTGGAGGGAACGAGGTACCAACGAGACAAAACTTTGTAATTGGTTTCAACCGCCAGGATATTTGGTGAAGAAGATTTTGTTACAGACCATATTTTGGACCAATCATTCATATCGAATGTTCTCTTCAGGTCCTCCTCCCATTTACGTGCATAAGGTGGTTTATCTAAACCGGGATAAGTGGAAATGTGGGAGTATATAGAAGATATAATGCCTCTTAAGTGAGGATCTTTCATGCATGTAGATTCAAAAATCGTAAGTTGGGTTAAGGAGACATCTGTATTTAGCAAAGGTGCGTAAAAGTTTTTAATTTGGAGGTATCTGAAAAGTTCAGAGTTCGGTAGGTTGTAGGTGTCACAGAGTATAGGAAATGTATGGAAGGATGAAGGAAAAGTTAAGTTGCTAAGCCGAGTAATATTTAATGAATTCCAGACCTTAAATGATTTAGGAGAGACCCATGCTGGGTAGAAAGCAGGGTTTTTCAGGAATGACAAGAGAGGATTGTGAGAAGATTGTAACTGATGTTTAACTCTAAGTTTGTCCCATATAGATAAAAAGTATTTAGTAATGGGGTTACGTAGGGTTTTCCGTTCCTTAGGTAGGAGCCATAATAGATTGGAAATAGAAAGAGGGTCACATTCTGCCGCTTCTATCATTACCCATAGGGGTATTTCATATGTAGCATGATATTTAGTGAGGCTAGCAATGTGTGCGGCTCTATAACAGTTAGCGAAGTTCGGAAACCCAAAGCCTCCTTTGAGTTTTGGTAAGTGTAGTGTATGAAGCGATACACAGGGTTTTTTGGAGCCCCAGACAAATGTTGATGTTCGTCTTTGGAGAATTCTAAGATAATAAGGTGGGATAGGGATCGGTAAGACTCTAAATAAGTACAGTAGTTTTGGAAGGATTGTCATTTTGATTGCATTCATTTTACCTATCCATGAAATTGGGAGATGTGACCATTGTTGTAAAAGTGTTGTTATTTGTTTGAGGAGTGGGGGATAGTTTGCTGTAAAAAGATCTGAATATGAGGCTGTCAGGTGAATCCCTAAATAGGGGATTGACCTCTCAGTCCATATGAAAGGAAGTGCATTTTTGGCCGAGTCGGATTCCACTTTGGAGAGGGATATAATGTATCTAAGGCTTTGGATTTTTTGAGATTTATTGTAAGCCCCGAAATCATTGCAAATTTGTCTAAAATGAGCAGTAGGTTGGGACCAGAAACTTGTGGGGATGATAGAAATAGGAGTATGTCATCCGCAAATAGACGTAATTTATGATGGTATCCAGCAGTTTCTATGCCCGTAATTGTTGGGTCTGTGCGGATTCTTTGGGCTAGGGGTTCAATTAGGAGGGCGAATAGAAGGGGGGAAAGTGGGCAGCCCTGGCGTGTTCCTCTTTCTATATTAAATGAATTCGATTTGTATCCTGCATATTTAATATATGCGATTGGTCTGTTGTAAAGCGCTGCGATCCATGTTAGGAAGTGAGGGCCAAAGCCCCATCTTTGCAATGTGTAGTGGAGGTAAGGCCACGATATGGTTAAAAACTGTTTTATATTATGGTGGATTTGATTCCATACTGTTAATTGATACTGGTAATTGAAGTTGTGCTTACTACCTATTCAATTCTGAAACTAAGATTAAGAAATTTAACATTTAGAGTGTTAAAAGTTTAAAAGGTTTACAATACTTTTCAGAGAAGCAAGTCTCGTGTGGGCTGCATTTCCATTTTATGACTTTGCAATCAAAGTTTTCACAAACCAATACAGTTAATATTGATATTTTTTGACGCATGTAATCCCTTTGTAGAAATCTAGCCAGCATCCCTGGATTCCAATACATTTAGAAGAAATTATCCTCTTGCTCCTAGGCACACTGTCTAATGCTTATTTATCATGGTATAAAACCTCTTAAAGGGAATCTGTGTTCCTTTTTACGATTTTTAAATATACAAATATATCTCTATGAAAAACATGTACCGTATTTTCCGGCGTATAAGACGACTTTTTAACCCCTAAAAATCCTCTCAAAAGTCGGGGGTCGTCTTATACGCCGGTACCTGACCTTACCTTATAATCTCAGACCGCGGCCTTCCATTTTCAAAAGCTGCGCCTCCTCCTCATGCTGTTCCGTGATAGGCGGAACACTCAGCTTCCCAGCAGAGCCTCTGTTTAGTGTTCCGCCTATCACGGATGCCCTCTCATCCTCGGCCTCGGATGAGAGGGCATCTGTGATAGGCGGAACACTGAACACAGTGTTTGCTGGGAAGCTGAGTGTTCCGCCTATCACGGAACAGCATGAGGAGGAGGCGCGGCTTTTGAAAAATTGACGGCCGCGGTCTGACTGGAGATTCTACATCAGGGATAAGGTATGTGATCATCGAGGGGGCACAGTGAGGCATGCAGGGGAACAGTGAAGTATGCGGGGTGAACAGTGAGGCATGCTGTGGGAATAGTGAGGCATGCGGTGGGAACAGTGAGGCATGCGGGGGGAACAGTAAGGCATGCGGGGGGTACAGTGAGGCATGCGGGGGAACAGTGAGGTATGCGGGGGGAACAGTGAGGCATGCGGGGGGAACAGTGAGGTATGCAATAGAACAGTGAGGCATGCAGGGGCACAGTGAGGTATGGTGAGGCATGGTGAGGTATGGCTAGTCGGAAGGGGGTCGTCTTATACGGCGAGTATATCCCAAAACCCAAATTTTATCTGGAAAATTAGGGGGTCGTCTTATACGCCCAGTCGCCTTATACACCGGAAAATACGGTAATGTGTGTTAATATTTCATAAACATTATTACTATGTATCATTTTGTACAAGAGGTAAGTATGTTTCAAAACATGAGGTTCCTGCACACATACAGATGAATGAATTATGTGATGCGTTTCACACATTTAGTTGACGCGTTTTACACTCTCAACAGTGCTTAGACATAGCTAAGTGCTATGACTAAGAACTGTTGAGAGTGTGAAACGTGTCAGTTTTTTTATCCTGTACCCTGCTGTGGTTTGTACTTTTTTTATTTTGCACAATAAATGTCTTTTTATTGGAGTGAGGCTTTCCAGACCTTCCATCTTCTAAGACCTAAACAAAATTAATCAGAGAGTTGGATATGCATATATTGAGCATAGGGGTCCTATGTTTTTTTTAAATTGTGTCTTAGAATCTCTTCAATGCAATAGTTTTGCAGTACAATGCTAACTATTCTTTTCACATACCATAATCCAGGAAACCTTATCTTTAGGCCCCTTTCACACTGGGGCGTTTTTCATGCGGTTTAGCGCTAATATTAGCGCTATTATACCGCATGAAAAAATCATGCCCTTTAGCCTTCAATGTGAAAGCCCGAAGGCTTTCACACTGAAGCGGTGCGCTAGCAGGACCGCTCCAAAAGTCCTGCTAGCCGCTTCTTTACAGCGGTAAAGGAGCGGTGTGTTCACCGCTCCTTTACCGCGGTCTCCCATTGAAATCAATGGGACAGCGCGGTAATACCGCCCGCAAACCGCGGCAATAGCCACGGTTTGCGGGCGGTATTAACCCTTTTTCAGCCGCTAGCGGGGGTTAAATTTACCCCCCTAGCGACCGCATACCGCGGTAAGAACGACGGTATAGCAGCGCTGAAAATCGCGCTGCTATACCGCCACCGCTCCTGCCCGCCCCAGTGTGAAAGGGGCCTTAGTCTTGGAGAAAGAAACCGAAGACTTCTTCCATGCACTAGTTATGGTTATTTTAGCTGCCAAAAAAATATAAAAAGATTAGCCTTTGTTAGGCATGTTGTATATCTGTAATTGGTTCTTTAAGCAGGGCAATTTGAGGTTGTAGTGGAATATTCAATCCTGTAAGTAAGGTTAAACTGCCGTTTCAAAATCACCTGATTTTAACACTTTCCTACTACATATGAAGCATGATGACCCATAGATTACCCCATTTGCAGCATAAAGATGATTAACCAGGATATAACTTGTCCAGGCAAAAAAGAACAAGGTACAACCTCATCAAAACTTTAGGATTGGCTTCCAGTATGAAAACAGTCAATATTCCTCGAAAGGAATATCAATAACATTCATGGCATTTATCCAGTTCTGTATCCACTGAGAAGTCTCTATTCCAGTCCACCATATAAGGTAATATCTCTTTAAACTTCTACCTACATCAGTAGTAAGGATGACCTGAACACCCCCCAATTCGGTTCGCACCAGAACTTGCAAACAGGTAAAAAATGTGTTTCAACACACGAACACCGTTAAAGTCTATGGGACACGAACATGAAAAACCAAAAGTGCTTGTTTTAAAGGCTCATATGCATGGTATTGTCAAGAAAAAGTGTATGGGGACCTGAGTCCTGCCACAGGGGACATGTATCAATGCAGAATTTTTTTTCGGGAGCAGTGATTTTAATAATGCTTAAAGTGAAACAATAAAAGTGAAATATCCCTTTAAATTTCGTACCTGGGGAATGTCTATAGTATGCCTGTAAAATTACGAATTTTTCCCGTGTTTAGAACAGTCCCGCAGCAAAATTACATTTCTAAAGGTATAAAAGTAATTTAAAACAACTCACGGCTGTAATGAATTGTCGGGTCTTGGCAATACAGATAAAAGTCATTGAAAAAAATGGCATGGGTTCCCCCCCAGTCCATTACCAGGCCCTTTGGGTCTGGTATGAATATTAAATGGGAACCCTGCGCTAATTTTTTTTAAAACGTTTCCCCGTGGCGTCAGAGGGGGGCAGGGTCACAAGTTTACATCACCGGGTGGCCCCACCCTCAGCTATATAACAGCTGTCACAGCGGGAGACACGTCAGTCTGCGGGAGACGCGTCAGTTGGCGGGAGCCACCCATGGAGGCAGAGCTGTTGCGGCTTTTTAATTTTTTGGGCGGCGCAAGTCGAATGGACATCGCTGGATTTTTAAATTTTTTAAATTTTTTAATAAAGGGATTTTCCCCGAAGTGTCTCCTATCTTTTTTACAATTTTTTACACATTTTTTGGTGAAATGGTAGGGGTACAATGTACCTGTTACCAGGGGCCGGGATCTGGGGGTCTCCTTGTTAAAGGGGGCTTCCAGATTCTGATAAGCCCCCCGCCCGCAGACCCCCACAACCACCAGTCAAGGGTTGTGGGGATGAGGCCATTGTCCCCATCAACATGGGCACAATGTGCTTTGAGGTGGGGGGTTCAGAGCCCCCTGCCCCAAAGCCCCCATCCCCCATGTTAAGGGCATGTGGCCTGGAACGGTTCAGGAGGGGGGGCGCTCTCTTGTCCCCCCTCTTTTCCTGTGGCCTGCCAGCTTGCATGCTCGGATAAGGGTCTGGCATGGATTTTTGGGTGGACCCCTACGTCATTTTTTTTATTTTGGCGCAGGTTTCTCCTTAAAATCCATACCAGAGCTGGGGCTCCGGTATGCAAATCTCACCTTTTTTGTCTGAGTTATTGGAATGAGAGTTTTATTCTAACTGGTTTTATCTCCATTCTGCTGTGTCCCTGCTAAAAATAATGCATTGTAAACAGCAAAGAGAGAGAGAATCTACAAGTCAACCAAAAAAAAAATCTAAAATTTCTGAATTACTGAACTGTTACAATGTTAAGGCCTCATGCACACTGCAGCTGGTAAACGAACATTTAGGAGCATTTGGGCATTTTTTCAGCAGCCCCTGTACTCTCCCTAATGTTATCTTATGGGTACATGTACACTCAGGCGTTTATAGTAGTTTAAAAAAGTAACTCTCCTGCGCTCAGGTGTAAAGCTCAAGGGACGGAATTGTGACTAATCTTTATTGTTAAAGCAGTCTTCCCCTCTCAGGATCATGGGTATCCAAATTTACCTAAAAGCAATGAAAAGAGAAGGGCGCACTGACCTAGTGCAATTCCATAAAAAAAATTATTAAAACATAAAAGAAGATGCACATAATACTCACAAACATATGAGGCATGGCAAAAAAAAAAGAAAAGTCAAGTCGCCATAAGGACCACTGGAGGATTCCAATGGTGCTAGGGGACCAGATGGTGTCCGTAATGGCTTGGTTTACGCGTTTCGAGGGAGAACCCTCTTCCTCAGAGCCAGTGGCATTTTCGTTTTTAAAGGCGTTTTCAAAGGGGAATCATTTCTTACCATTTGCAAAGTTAAAAAAAAGACTTTCCGAGAGAGAGAGAGAGAGAGATTGAGATTGTAGGAATTTTGGATCTGATCTGTAAAATCTGTTATCTGTCAAAAACACTTCTAAATGCAAAACGCTCACGAACGCAGCATGTAAAAGTGCAAAACTGACATTTTTAACAGTCAATTACCAGCTGTCAAGTTAGAAGCCTTAATCTAAACATCCGCTCACTATGCTCTAAACCTGTAGTCTGTTATGATTAGTTCACTCTAGCAAGCAGAAATACCCCTTTTACAATTATTTAATTAAGCTCAATTCACTTAGCTTTAACACAAGTATATGGATCTTTATTTCCAACCATTTGACTGTAATATTCAAATTTTGATGAATTCAGCTCAAAATAACTGCCTCCAATTTCAAAATAAGAATCTTTATGCAGGTGTAATTGCTTTGTGAATTGAGCTTTTTGTGTGTAAACCTCTTCACTATGTAAAATGAAATATAGAGATTGCAATGGCCCTCAGGTGGCAATCTACACCAATTAATAAAAAATGTGCCACATCCTATAAGTACTAAGAAGGGGATTGGGGAAAAAATGGACTTTATAGGCACATATAAATTTTAGAAAAATAATAAATTTTTAATACAACATAGATACATAACAACAATATCATAGAAGTAAATACACATACATAGCTAGTAATATGTAAAAGAATTTTACATATACATATATTACAACAACACCGTTGATGTGGACACTTCCAAGGTAGTACCCTACAATGTTGCAGTGGTTCCTTGCATTGGGGTTCACAATGTGTTGATGAGTTAAAAACTTGGAGCTCTACATGTTTCGCGATCTAATCGCTTCCTCAGGAGCTTCTAAATATACAAAGAAAAATTAATAATTTGGTACATAAAGCATTTATCATGTTGTTGCATAAAATGTTCATAATCAACATACAAATTAACAAACCACTCACCCCTGAACGTGATGTGGGTGGTGAGTGTGGTTAGATTGTTGCGGCCCTCTAAGTTCTGCGGAATATACACATGGGAATGGGGGTGGCTTTAGATGGAATGGCCAACTCCCAAAGAAAAGTGAACACTGCAGCCAACCGACCCACCGCAACTCACGGCATGGAGCAGTATGGAGGTGCTCACAGAAACTGAAAAATAACGATTGTAGACGTTATACATGACCTAAGAGTCATTCCTTGTTAGTATACATGTGTGTGGATAAACCACACACAAGTATAATTGCCAAAGCCAATAATTATACGTAAAAGTACTAATAATAATGAGGCAACCTACTTTTGAAAGGGGTAACCTGTAAAAGCAGGTAACTTATTCCAGAACTGGAAGGGATGTATGGGGCTTGGAGAAGACACCGGAGAGGCAACTACAGGGAAAATTATTTGATGATGTTAGTGTTGGACTTGCTACTAGTGTATATAAAGAGTAATTAAGCTATAATACATCCTTGTTAGTGAAAAACAAAGAATAGGGGGGGGGGGGGGGGGAAAGAAGAAAAGGGGAAGAAAGAAAAAAGAGAAAAAAGAGAAAAAAGGGGAGAGAACAGGCTGAAAAGGAGAAAACAGAAGAATACAAAAAAGAAAAGAAGAAGAACGTGGGGTTAGGGACAGGGAGAATAAGGAGAAGAGAAAAAGAAAAAGAAATTCAGCTGTTAGCGAATAATAGGGTTATAAAGAACGTCAGGAATTAAATAATTAAAATTTACCTTGGGGAGTGGCCTAGCACCAATAAACCTTGGTCTTGATGATCAGACTCTTTCAATAACAGAGATTCATAGATCATTGATAATCTCAGCTGGTGTAATGCTTCAACTATGGACCCTGTAAATATATATATTTAATGAATACTGGGTAAATAAAAACTCCTAACAATAATTGGTACCAATACCTCCCTTGACTCGGGGGGTATGTGTGACCAGTTTGTTCAGACACCGGCACCAGCCCTAATGAACATGCATATAACGTGCATATATATACCTGAAGGCAGGGTATCAGGGGGCGAACAATAAACCAACGTCCTGATGGTAAATGAACCAGGACTAGACTGGTGGAGACAAATCCCTCACGCCACAGTTTGATATAGCACTAAAAAAACAAACAAAGAAGAAGGATGTAAGAACTGTCTACAAAAGTGCCTGTTTACTAAGGAGATTATGTATATTTTTTGGGCCTCAAAAAGCCTGTAGTGTAGCCTACCAGTATGCCGCTCCAAGACCTCACCACATCCAGTCCGTTCAGGTAAACCTCACCGTGAGGGCCACCACACGCTTCAGCAGCCTGTTGTATGGTGGCGGTGTGTTCCCTCACATATAAGCACCTCGCTCATGATGATGCCGAACGAACGTGCAGCGTCATCTGAGCCGGCCGACAAGCATGCACCCGCACCGTCCTAATGACTACGCATGCGCACCAAAACGAAGAAGACTGCACGAGCGAAGACCAATGTCCTACGCCACGCACTGACGCAACCTCGTCGATATCTCTAAACAGACAAGTACTATTATAGAGCGCATGCGTGCCGGAACGTTGGAAGCCCGGCAGTCAAGGGCGGAAGTGCTGCTAGGAGACGCCAATACGTTTGGCGTCTCATTTGCCATTGATCATCGTGTCGCTTGGTATGGAATATCCAAACGGCACTAGCAACGGCTTGGGTGGCCACATACTGTCCCATTACCAGAGTGCAGTGATACGACCGCTGCAGTGTCCCTACACCACGTATAGACCGCAGAACATATGAGTGATGACTGGCCGCAACTATGAAAGGAGACCATGGCTGTCTGTATAGCCAGACCACCCAGGCCTTGTAAACCTTTAGGCTTAAAAATCCTATCCAAAAGTCAGTCTCATTAGACTGTAAGGCCCATCCCAGCAAGGTGCTGGATATAGGTCATAAATGAAAACCTTAAAAACTGAAAACAAAAATGAATAAATAGATAAACACTGCTATATAGCATTAACATGGTACCATAATAGTCATGTTTAACATCTTCCACTATCACCCAGAGTTAACCTAGTGTGGAAATCTATACAGGAATCACAGGGGTGACACAATATACGGGGTCATCTCTAAACAATATTCCACCCGCCCATCACAAAAATGGGCGGTAGGATAGAACCTCGTTAATCCCAGGGGGGTGTGTAGCCCCCAAACGTTCGATCCACAGTGTTTCCTTTTGAAGGATACGTTTGTCCCAATTTCCTCCCCGTGGATCTCGGGGAACTACTTCCAGAACCATAAATTTGACCACTGATGTGTCGAATTTATGGTATAGGCCTAAATGACGGCTCACCGGAGTGAGCATTTTGGCATATTGCGAATAATATATGTGGTCATAAATCCTTTTCCTAAAGGGACGAAAGGTTTTTCCAACATAAAACGCTTTACATTTGCAGGTCATTAAGTAGATAACACCCTCAGTATCACATGATGCATGAAAACGGGGAGAAAATTTCTCCCCATTGGGTAATAGGAATTTTGTTCCAATATTAACCCATGGGCAGTAGGAGCATTGGCCACATGTATATATGCCTCGTGCTGTAATCTGATTGTCCAATTGTGGTTGATAATTACTAGCTGTCAACTGATTTCCTATTGAAGTACTTCTACGAAAAACTATTTCTGGTGAACTTCTGACATATTTGGACAAGATTGGATCTTCACTAATGAGGTGCCAATGTTTTTGCATCCCCGCACGAAGTGTGTCCTGTTGAGCTGAATATCTAGTAATGAATTTGGTGGTCATTTTGGTAAGATCTTGTTTGGGCTTAGTATAGAGCAGGTCTGTTTGTTCTTTTCCTATTGCCTTATTATAGGCTTTTCTAAGGAGGCTCTTGGTATAGCCCCGTTGGCGTAAACGTTCACGTAGTTCGTTTGCTTGTATTTTGAACTCTGTTTCATGTGTACAGTTCCTGCGTAACCTAGCGTATTGAGCATAAGGTATGCTATGTACTAATGCCTTGGGGTGTCCACTGTTAGCATGTAGAAGCGTGTTGCCTGATGTACTCTTCCGGAAAAGTTTGGTGGCTATGTTGTTATCAAGATCATGGTAAACGGATAGGTCCAAAAACGATATAAGTTCCTGATGCCACTCGAATGTAAATCTAAGATTGAATTGATTGACATTCAATTTGGCAATGAACTCGTTAAGGGATGCAACTGTCCCAGTCCAAATCGCAAAAATATTGTCAATGTACCTGAACCAGCACAGAGTCTGGTCCAGGTACTGACGAAACTCTGCATCTGAAAAAATCTCTCGCTTCCACCCCCCCAGGTACAAGTTGGCGTAGGCGGGAGCACAACAGGTGCCCATGGCCACGCCTTGTACCTGGAGGTAGTGGGAGCCGAGAAAGGTAAAACAGTTGTGTTCAAGAATAAATGATAATAGTTGCAAAATAAGACCTTGAAATCTCCATTCACGGTGATCATGTTCCAAAAGGAATCGTTTTATCACTTGTATCCCAAGTTTGTGTGGGATACTGGAGTACAGTGCTTCCACGTCAATGGTGACAAACACTGCTTCAGGGGAATACTAAGGCCATCTAGATGTTTGAGCAAATCTGATGTATCTCTAATGTATGATGGCAAACTTTTCACGTGAGGCATAAGGAAGAAATCCACGAATCTGCTAGCGTGTTCTGTGATAGAGCCAATGCCAGAAATAATAGGCCTGCCTGTGGGATTTTGTGGATTTTTGTGTATTTTGGGTAAGGCGTAGAAAATCGCTTCTCGTGGAAAAGTAATATTGAGATAATCGTAGGTGGGTTTGTTGATAAGGGAATCGGAGAAGGCGGCATACAGTAGCATTTTGAATTCCAATTTAAATTTCGCTGTAACTTCAGGGGTAATGGGTTGATACCAAGCTTTGTTATTGAGAATATCAAAGCACATTGTCTCATATTGTTTGCAAGTTAGAAGTACTATATTGCCTCCCTTATCCAATGCCTTTATGACCGTGTCTTTACGGGATTGTAGATTGGTCAAAGCTTGTCGCTGTGTTCGAGAAAGGTTTGATGGAATATGGGGAAATTCCATATGTTTAACCTCACTGACCATAGCAATGAGGAATGCTGATATTTGAGGGTTAGTGTTAAGGTCTGGGAATTGATCAGATTTATTTTTGAACTGTTATTTGGATGTCTGTACAGGGGAATGGGAACTATTAACCATGGGTTGAGACTGGTCAGGATCTTGGTTTTCGTCCAACAGGATCATGAGATCCCGAAGGGCTCGGAATTCTTTCATGGTGTATTTCTTGATCTGTTCCGACAGATCCTTTTCGGCTATGCGTCTCTTTTTGTCAGGATCAAATAAGTACTTGTAGGTGAGTTTCCTCGCAAAGAGGTATAAGTCTTTAATGACTTCATATTTGTCAAAAGTACTGTTTGGGCAAAAACTGAGACCTAGCTTGAGGACTGTCAATTTGTCATCGGAGAGCGGGTATGGTGTAAGGTTAATTACACTCAATTCCTCAAGATGGTCGACTCGCCTAAAGGGATGTCCTGTTGTATTGTATGCGAGTTGGAGTTCCTTTGCTGTCTTGGTGTATCCTTAGTATGTGTCATATTGGGTCCTGGTTGGGCAGTCATAGAATTGCTAAGACCCAAATTGCCACCCTCTGCTCCCCGAGGGGTGCCGAGGGGGGCAACCCTGGGTTGATTCTGTTGGGACATTTGTTGAGTGTGCATTTGTTGCACTGCTTGTGCTGCTATTGGTCCCATATAGGCATACTGAGATAAGTCAAAGCTGGGTGCTTTCCCATCACCTCTACTCTGTCCACCACTAGATTGTGTTTGGGAGGGTACAAAGTCTTCACTATGTAGGTTTACAAATACCCATATAGTGGGGGAAGACACAAGGTAAGGGCCTACTCATACAGAAAACAACCAGTTCAAATCAGAAGTTCTTGCTAGAGGAGAAACTAGCCCCATGCACACATTGGAAGTGATTTACTAAAACTGGTGCACACAGAATCTGGTGCAGCTGAGCACAGTAACCAATCAGCTTCTAGGTTTTATTGTCAAAAGTTTAGTTGAGCAAGCTGAAGTTAAAACATGATTGGTTATTATGCACAGCTGCACCAGATTCTGTGTGCTCCAGTTTGAGTAGATCTCCCCCATTGTGTATAAACAGCCAGCAGTGGTGTGGCCAGAATTGTAAAAAGAAAGTTATAATTAGTGATGAGCCGAACACCCCCGGGTTCGGTTCGCACCAGAACCCGCGAACGGACCGAAAGTTCGCACAAACATTAGAACCCTATTAAATACAATGGATGCGAACGTTCGGATTCTAAAGTGCTAATTATAACGACTATTATCCATGTTATTGTCCGAAACAGAGTTTGGGAACCCGGGTTCTGCACCAGGGGACATGTATCAATGCAAAAAGAAGTTTTAAAAACGGACGTTTTCCGGGAGCAGTCATTTTAATGATGCATAAAGTGAAAAAAAAAAAGTCAAATATTCCTTTAAATATTGTACCTGGGGGGTGTCTAAAGTATGCCTGTGAAGTGCCACGTGTTTCCCGTCTTTAGAACTGTCCCTGCACAAATAACATTTCTAAAGGAAAAAAGGCCATTTAAAACTGCTTGCGGCTTTAATGCAATGTCTGGTCCCGGTAATATGGATGAAAATCTTTAGGAAAAATGGCATAGATACCCCATCAACCCCCCCCTACCCCAGCCCATTACCAGCCCCTTTGGGTCTTGTATGGATATTAAGGGGAACCCCGCACACAAACTAAAAAAGGCCCTATATACTCTGAACAGCCATATACAGGCGGTGCATACAAGACAGGGACTGTAGGTTTGTTCTTATGTAGAATCTGTTTGTAATTTTGAACAGCTGCATTGTTTAAGTGTAGCTCCATGCCAAATTCCTTTTTTTTAGCTTTTTGGAAAACATAGGAAACGGTTATCACCCCTGTCACATTTTTTTTGCTGTCTGTGCCCCTGTTCAGAACATTTCACCTCACTTTGCGTCCCAATGACAACTGTTTTTGAAATGTGGTGTTTTTATTGAAACAAGGATTGGTGATAAAGCATCAGTAGAGAGGAGACACCTTTCTCCCATATTAATTCTTACAGGAGAGAATTTTCCTTCCAAGGGGTAGATTTCCTCTCACTTCCTGTTGTCTTCTTCCGTTTGCAAGTAGGAGTCGTTTGTAAGTTTGATGTTTGAAAGTAGGGACCTGCCGTATATACTCTGCAGAAATTGGCCCCTTAGGTGTTGGTGTTGGCACAACACTGTAAGCACTCACAGTTACTCTTGGTGGGTGCTGGAACACCCTGCTGTCAACTATTATATCAGGAATTGTAATAACATATAATTGTTGATCAGTGGTAGTAAAAATTGGGCCTTTGATGGTGGTGCTGGTGCCACAACACTGTAAGGCCTGACAGTTACTCTTGGTGGGCGCAGCAATGGGCCCTGCTGTGAATTATTCGATCAATAATTATAATTGCATGCCCCTGTTGAATAGGGGCTGAAAAATTGGGCCTTTGGTGGTGGTGGTGGTGGTGATGGTGGTGCTGGTGCCACAACACTGTAAGGCCTGACAGTTACTCTTGGTGGGCGCAGCAATGGGCCGTGCTGTGAATTATTCGATTAATAAATATAATTGCATGCCCCTGTTGAACAGGGGCTGAAAAATTGGGCCTTTGGTGGTGGTGGTGGTGGTGATGGTGGTGCTGGTGCCACAACACTGTAAGGCCTGACAGTTACTCTTGGTGGGCGCAGCAATGGGCCCTGCTGTGAATTATTAGATCAATAATTATAATTGCATGCCCCTGTTGAACAGGGGCTGAAAAATTGGGCCTTAGGCACTGGTGGCACAATACTGCAACCCCTCACAGATACTGTACTTGGAGCACAGCAATGAGGCCTGTTGCAAAGTATTGCATCCAAAATTTTAATTACACGCCCCTGTTAAACAGGGGCTGAAAAATTGGGCCTTAGCCACTGGTGGCGTCACCCATAAACCAAAATGATCTTCCAAGCTATCATCATTAATCGTATCATTGAGGAGGAGGAGGAGGATAGCCAGTCAACATAACAGCACAGGCACTCAGCATCAGCATCAGTCTTGAAGGGATGTGACATTTTAAAATCAGTTAGTCTGTTATATCAGCATCAGGTGTGTGGTAGCTGGTGGTGATCCAAGACTGGTTCATCTTGATGAAAGTCAGTCGATCAACCGAGTCGGTGGACAGGCGCACCCTGTGATCCCTGACAAATCCTCCAGCAGCACTGAATGTGCGTTCTGAAAGAACGCTGGATGCAGGACAGGCCAGTAGCTCAATTGCATACTGTGCAAGCTCTGGCCAGTGATCCATCCTCAAGACCCAGTAAGCCAGAGGATTTTCGGTGGGGAAGGTGTCCAAGTCTGACCTTGCCCCTAGGTATTCCTGGACCATGTATATCAGACGCTGGCGATGGTTGCTGGAACCGATCATACTTTGGGGCTGCGGACTAAAGAATTGTCTGAACGCATCGGTCAGACGGCCACCTTCCCCACCGCTCCTTCTTTGACTGCCCGAAGCCTCAGCAACTCGTTGTCCAGGACCAGGAGTGTGTAACCTCCCAGTCTTTGGGAACGCGTTGCACAGACCTTTCTGCAAGGCCTCCCGGAGTTGTCTCATCCTCTGCTCCCTCTGCGACGGTACGATAAGGTCCGCAACCTTACCCTTGTACCGTGGATCAAGGAGAGTGGCCAGCCAGTAATGGTCCCTCTCCTTGATCCGAAGAATACGAGGATCCTTCCGCAGACTTTGCAGGATCAGGGAGGCCATGCAGCGTAGGTTAGCTGAGGCATTCAGTCCGGAGTCCTCTGGGTCACTAAGGACGACATGATCCGCAGCCACCTCCTCCCAGCCACGTACAAGTCCACTGGTTTCTTGGGACTGTAAATCATCCCTAAAAGACTGCTGCTGATGATGCTGAGTGCCAGCCTCCACCTCCATGCTGACACAATCCTCCTCCTCCTCCTCCTCCTCCTCCTCCTCCTCTTCCTGTGCGATGGGTGGGACAGAAGGAACACTGTCTGGGTAAAGGGGGCCTTGAGAGGCAAGGAAGTCCTCCTCTTCCTGCCTCTGTTCTGCCTCAAGTGCCCTGTCCATTATTCCACGCAGCGTGTGCTCCAACAGGTGGACAAGAGGTACAGTGTCACTGATGCATGCACTGTCACTGCTCACCATCCTTGTGGCCTCCTCAAATGGTGCCAGGACAGTACATGCATCCCTGATCATGCCCCACTGGCGTGGTGAAAAAACCCCGAGCTCCCCTGACCCTGTCCTGGTGCCGTAGTCGCACAGGTACTCATTGATGGCCCTCTGCTGCATGTGCAGCCGCTGCAGCATGGCCAACGTTGAGTTCCACCTGATGGGCATGTCACATATAAGGCGGTTCTTGGGCAGGTTCAACTCCTTTTGCAGCTCAGCCAGGCGAGCACTGGCATTATAAGATCTGCGGAAATGAACACAGACTTTCCTGGCCTGCCTCAGGAGTCAGACATCCTGTAAACCCGGGTACCTGGACGTGAGCCATACAGGGCACATGGGTCAGTTGTCCCTGTCGGAGGGTGGAGAGGAGGTTGGTGCCATTGTCGCAAATCACCATTCCTGGCTTAAGCTGGCGTGGCATCAACCACCTCTCGGCCTGCCCCTGCAGAGCAGACAGGACCTCTGCCCCAGTGTGGCTTCTGTCCCCCAAACACACCAGCGCAAGCACGGCATGGCATCTTTTTGCCTGCGTACTTGCGTAGCCCCTTGAACGCCTACGGAGCACCGCTGGTTCCGAGGACAAACCACAGGAAGAGGCCATGGAGGAAGAAGAAGAGGAGGGGGTGGAGGAGAGAGGTGTGTCACAACCAGTAGTAGCATTTTGGAGGCGTGGCGGTGGAACAACCTCCAACACTACTGCACCTTGTCCTGCATCCTTCCCAGCTGCCAAAAGAGTGACCCAATGGGCCGTGAAAGAAAGGTAACGTCCCTGTCCATGCCTGCTGGACCATGAGTCAGCGGTAATATGCACCTTACCGCTGACCGCCCTGTCCAGCGAGGCCAAGACATTGCCTTCCACATGCCTGTAGAGAGCCGGAATCGCCTTCCGTGCGAAAAAGTGGCGTTTGGGAACCTGCCACTGAGGAACCGCACATTGCACAAACTCACGGAAGGGGGCCGAGTCTACCAACTGAAAAGGCAGCAGTTGAAGCGCTAGCAATTTAGCCAAGCTAGCATTCAACCGCTGGGCATGTGGATGGCTGGGAGTGAACTTCTTTCGATGGTCCAGCAGCTGGGGCAGGGAAATTTGCCTGCTAGAATCGGACGTTGGTGTACTGCTAGCAGAGTGCCCGCAAGTACTTGCCTGTGACACACCTAATTCTACACCTTCATTCCTCTCAGAGCAGGTTTCAGAGAGGAGTGAAGGTATAGTGGGGTTGGAGATCCCAGCTGATGCGGTGCAAGAAGAGGTCAGCTTTGTTCTTTGGTGTGGGTCTTTAAGGTAGGCTTGCCAACGAGCTGCATGGGAGGTCAACATATGTCTGATCAAGCATGTGGTGCCCAAGCGGCTGATGTTTTGGCCACGCGATATACGCTTGAGACATATGTTGCAAACAGCAGCTGTGCGATCTGATGCACTCGCCTCAAAAAAGGCCCACACCAAAGAACTTTTTGAATGACGGGCAGAGGCAGCGCCCTGCACAGGCGGAGCTCTGCGGTGTGATTCCGTCGGTGTGCTGCCCATACGCTGGCCACTCAAGGGCATCCTGCCTCGTTGGAGATGTGCCTCCTCCTCATCGTCCTCCTCCTCCTCCTCTCTCCTATTAGGCACCCACGTGGAGTCAGTGACCTCATCATCCCCTCCCTCCTCATCACTGGAGCCAATCTGGCAGTATGCTGCAGCTGCTGGAGCATGACTGCCAGATTGGTGTCCTTCTTGAGCATCCCCTCTCTCTGCTCTCACGCTGCTGCCTTCCTCTAGCTGGGTATCATCATCAGATCCTTTGAAACGCTGGGCATCCTCCTGGAGCATGTACCCAACACTGTGCTCAAACAGTTCGGGGGACTCCTCAGGAGGAGGACATGGTGGGTCTAGGGAAGGATTGACTAATGAAGATAATGATACCAGAGAAGAGGACGCTTTGGCAGCTGCTTTGCCAGTACCCTGAGCCTGGGTGAGAGAGGATGAGGAGTATGAGGTGGGCTTGGTCATCCACTCTACCAAGTCTTCGGCATGATGTGGCTCAACATGTCCAGCTGCCGAAAAGAAGGACAAGCGTGTCCCATGGCCATGTGTTGATGACAATGCACCGCGTCCACGACCAGCACTGTTGCCCCCAGACACAGAGCCTGCTTGCCCTCTTTTTTTGCCTCCTGACTGTCTGCCTCTCCTTGTTTGCCTTCCAGACATTTTAATGGATGGCCTGCAGGGAGATGGGAAAAAGAGCAATAAGGGCTACCTTCAGGTGTATACTGTGCAGGAGGCTTAGCAACAATGACACTGACACTGTCCCCTGCCTATCCTTCTCTGTCCCTAAACACAAGGATTGAAAATATGGAACAGCAAAATTGGTTTAGAACAGAATAGCACACTGACACTTTCCCTCACTGTCCTACTCTGTCCCTCCCTACAAACAAGTTTTAGCACAGAATAGCACACTGATAATTTGCACGAGTGTCCTTCTCTGTCCCTAAACTCAAGGATTTGAAATATGGAACAGCAAAATTGGTTTAGAACAGAATAGCACACTGTCAGTTTCACTCACTGTACCTCTCTGTCCCTAAACTCAAGGATTGAAATTATGGTTCAGCAAAATTGGTTTAGAACAGAATAGCACACTGACACTTTCCCTCACTGTCCTACTCTGTCCCTCCCTACAAACAAGATTTAGCACAGAATAGCACACTGATAATTTGCACGAGTGTCCTTCTCTGTCCCTAAACTCAAGGATTTGAAATATGGAACAGCAAAATTGGTTTAGAACAGAATAGCACACTGTCAGTTTCACTCACTGTACCTCTCTGTCCCTAAACTCAAGGATTTGAAATATGGAACAGCAAAATTGGTTTAGAACAGAATAGCACACTGTCAGTTTCACTCACTGTACCTCTCTGTCCCTAAACTCAAAGATTGAAAATATAGTTCAGCAAAATTGGTTTAGAACAGAATAGCACACTGACACTTTCCCTCACTGTCCTACTCTGTCCCTCCCTACAAACAAGATTTAGCACAGAATAGCACACTGAAAATTGCCACGAGTGTCCTTCTCTGTCCCTAAACTCAAGGATTGAAAATATGGAACAGCAAAATTGGTTTAGAACAGAATAGCACACTGACACTTTCCCTCACTGTCCTACTCTGTCCCTCCCTACAAACAAGATTTAGCACAGAATAGCACACTGATAATTTGCACGAGTGTCATTCTCTGTCCCTAAACTCAAGGATTTGAAATATGGAACAGCAAAATTGGTTTAGAACAGAATAGCACACTGTCAGTTTCACTCACTGTACCTCTCTGTCCCTAAACTCAAGGATTTGAAATATGGAACAGCAAAATTGGTTTAGAACAGAATAGCACACTGACACTTTCCCTCACTGTCCTACTCTGTCCCTCCCTACAAACAAGATTTAGCACAGAATAGCACACTGAAAATTGCCACGAGTGTCCTTCTCTGTCCCTAAACTCAAGGATTGAAAATATGGAACAGCAAAATTGGTTTAGAAAAGAATAGCACACTGACACTTTCCCTCACTGTCCTACTCTGTCCCTCCCTACAAACAAGATTTAGCACAGAATAGCACACTGAAAATTGCCACGAGTGTCCTTCTCTGTCCCTAAACTCAAGGATTGAAAATATGGTTCAGCAAAATTGGTTTAGAACAGAATAGCACACTGACACTTTCCCTCACTGTCCTACTCTGTCCCTCCCTACAAACAAGATTTAGCACAGAATAGCACACTGATAATTTGCACGAGTGTCCTTCTCTGTCCCTAAACTCAAGGATTTGAAATATGGAACAGCAAAATTGGTTTAGAACAGAATAGCACACTGTCAGTTTCACTCACTGTACCTCTCTGTCCCTAAACTCAAGGATTTGAAATATGGAACAGCAAAATTGGTTTAGAACAGAATAGCACACTGTCAGTTTCACTCACTGTACCTCTCTGTCCCTAAACTCAAGGATTGAAAATATGGTTCAGCAAAATTGGTTTAGAACAGAATAGCACACTGACACTTTCCCTCACTGTCCTACTCTGTCCCTCCCTACAAACAAGATTTAGCACAGAATAGCACACTGATAATTTGCCACGAGTGTCCTTCTCTGTCCCTAAACTCAAGGATTGAAAATATGGAACAGCGAAATTGGTTTAGAACAGAATAGCACACTGACACTTTCCCTCACTGTCCTACTCTGTCCCTCCCTACAAACAAGATTTAGCACAGAATAGCACACTGATAATTTGCACGAGTGTCCTTCTCTGTCCCTAAACTCAAGGATTTGAAATATGGAACAGCAAAATTGGTTTAGAACAGAATAGCACACTGTCAGTTTCACTCACTGTACCTCTCTGTCCCTAAACTCAAGGATTTGAAATATGGAACAGCAAAATTGGTTTAGAACAGAATAGCACACTGTCAGTTTCACTCACTGTACCTCTCTGTCCCTAAACTCAAAGATTGAAAATATAGTTCAGCAAAATTGGTTTAGAACAGAATAGCACACTGACACTTTCCCTCACTGTCCTACTCTGTCCCTCCCTACAAACAAGATTTAGCACAGAATAGCACACTGAAAATTGCCACGAGTGTCCTTCTCTGTCCCTAAACTCAAGGATTGAAAATATGGAACAGCAAAATTGGTTTAGAACAGAATAGCACACTGACACTTTCCCTCACTGTCCTACTCTGTCCCTCCCTACAAACAAGATTTAGCACAGAATAGCACACTGATAATTTGCACGAGTGTCATTCTCTGTCCCTAAACTCAAGGATTTGAAATATGGAACAGCAAAATTGGTTTAGAACAGAATAGCACACTGTCAGTTTCACTCACTGTACCTCTCTGTCCCTAAACTCAAGGATTTGAAATATGGAACAGCAAAATTGGTTTAGAACAGAATAGCACACTGACACTTTCCCTCACTGTCCTACTCTGTCCCTCCCTACAAACAAGATTTAGCACAGAATAGCACACTGAAAATTGCCACGAGTGTCCTTCTCTGTCCCTAAACTCAAGGATTGAAAATATGGAACAGCAAAATTGGTTTAGAAAAGAATAGCACACTGACACTTTCCCTCACTGTCCTACTCTGTCCCTCCCTACAAACAAGATTTAGCACAGAATAGCACACTGAAAATTGCCACGAGTGTCCTTCTCTGTCCCTAAACTCAAGGATTGAAAATATGGTTCAGCAAAATTGGTTTAGAACAGAATAGCACACTGACACTTTCCCTCACTGTCCTACTCTGTCCCTCCCTACAAACAAGATTTAGCACAGAATAGCACACTGATAATTTGCACGAGTGTCCTTCTCTGTCCCTAAACTCAAGGATTTGAAATATGGAACAGCAAAATTGGTTTAGAACAGAATAGCACACTGTCAGTTTCACTCACTGTACCTCTCTGTCCCTAAACTCAAGGATTTGAAATATGGAACAGCAAAATTGGTTTAGAACAGAATAGCACACTGTCAGTTTCACTCACTGTACCTCTCTGTCCCTAAACTCAAGGATTGAAAATATGGTTCAGCAAAATTGGTTTAGAACAGAATAGCACACTGACACTTTCCCTCACTGTCCTACTCTGTCCCTCCCTACAAACAAGATTTAGCACAGAATAGCACACTGATAATTTGCCACGAGTGTCCTTCTCTGTCCCTAAACTCAAGGATTGAAAATATGGAACAGCGAAATTGGTTTAGAACAGAATAGCACACTGACACTTTCCCTCACTGTCCTACTCTGTCCCTCCCTACAAACAAGATTTAGCACAGAATAGCACACTGATAATTTGCACGAGTGTCCTTCTCTGTCCCTAAACTCAAGGATTTGAAATATGGAACAGCAAAATTGGTTTAGAACAGAATAGCACACTGTCAGTTTCACTCACTGTACCTCTCTGTCCCTAAACTCAAGGATTTGAAATATGGAACAGCAAAATTGGTTTAGAACAGAATAGCACACTGACACTTTCCCTCACTGTCCTACTCTGTCCCTCCCTACAAACAAGATTTAGCACAGAATAGCACACTGAAAATTGCCACGAGTGTCCTTCTCTGTCCCTAAACTCAAGGATTGAAAATATGGAACAGCAAAATTGGTTTAGAACAGAATAGCACACTGACACTATCCCTCACTGTCCTACTCTGTCCCTCCCTACAAACAAGATTTAGCACAGAATAGCACACTGATAATTTGCACGAGTGTCCTTCTCTGTCCCTAAACTCAAGGATTTGAAATATGGAACAGCAAAATTGGTTTAGAACAGAATAGCACACTGTCAGTTTCACTCACTGTACCTCTCTGTCCCTAAACTCAAGGATTTGAAATATGGAACAGCAAAATTGGTTTAGAACAGAATAGCACACTGACACTTTCCCTCACTGTCCTACTCTGTCCCTCCCTACAAACAAGATTTAGCACAGAATAGCACACTGAAAATTGCCACAAGTGTCCTTCTCTGTCCCTAAACTCAAGGATTGAAAATATGGAACAGCAAAATTGGTTTAGAACAGAATAGCACACTGACACTTTCCCTCACTGTCCTACTCTGTCCCTCCCTACAAACAAGATTTAGCACAGAATAGCACACTGAAAATTGCCACGAGTGTCCTTCTCTGTCCCTAAACTCAAGGATTGAAAATATGGAACAGCAAAATTGGTTTAGAACAGAATAGCACACTGACACTTTCCCTCACTGTCCTACTCTGTCCCTCCCTACAAACAAGTTTTAGCACAGAATAGCACACTGATAATTTGCACGAGTGTCCTTCTCTGTCCCTAAACTCAAGGATTTGAAATATGGAACAGCAAAATTGGTTTAGAACAGAATAGCACACTGTCAGTTTCACTCACTGTACCTCTCTGTCCCTAAACTCAAGGATTGAAAATATGGTTCAGCAAAATTGGTTTAGAACAGAATAGCACACTGACACTTTCCCTCACTGTCCTACTCTGCCCCTCCCTACAAACAAGTTTTAGCACAGAATAGCACACTGATAATTTGCACGAGTGTCCTTCTCTGTCCCTAAACTCAAGGATTTGAAATATGGAACAGCAAAATTGGTTTAGAACAGAATAGCACACTGTCAGTTTCACTCACTGTACCTCTCTGTCCCTAAACTCAAGGATTTGAAATATGGAACAGCAAAATTGGTTTAGAACAGAATAGCACACTGACACTTTCCCTCACTGTCCTACTCTGTCCCTCCCTACAAACAAGGATTAGCACAGAATAGCACACTGTCACTGACACTCTCCCTACCTATCCTTATCTGTCCCTAAACACAAGGAATCCAGGATTAGTAAAGGAAAAATAATGACACTGTCCCTGCCTATGCTTCTCTTTCCCTGCTCCGGAACACACTACACAAGGCCGCCGCGCTGGCGGCCTTTTATAGTGTGGGGCGTGTACTAAACCCCCTCAGCAATAATTGGCCACAGGCATCCAGCCTGTGGCCAATCATTGCTCTCCTCGCTGCCAGAGCTGTGATTGGCCAAGCATGCGGGGTCACAGTGCATGCTTGGCCAATCACAGCGCCTGGATGACACTGCGATGGCGTAGTGCATTGTGGGCCGTTCGCGTCACTCGAATTTGGCGCGAACGGCCCAAATCGTTCGATCTTCGTCGAATGATCGAACAGCCGATGTTCGAGTCGAACGTATGTTCGACTCGAACACGAAGCTCATCCCTAGTTATAATATGAGGGACACTGGTTTGTGAGTCATGAAAACATACACTCATAACAACAGAACAATAACTGGATTCCATGTTGTAGAAATGGAGAACAATAGAAAAAAAATTATGATATAAAAATAACAGCACTTAACTCAAGCTAAAACTAGTGCACTATAAAGTGAGAACAGAGCCAAATGTTGGAACGGAAGGTGTGGGAAGGAGGGGAAGGAAAATAAGGAAGAGAGGTACCAGGAGACAGAACTGTTGGCATCAGCGACAACAAAATCAAGAATTAGACTCCATTCACACAGGGGCAACATGACTTCCAGCACGACTTTGGGAGGCAACTTGGACACGACTTGAGTATGAATCACAGCGCGACATGAGGCAACTTACAAGGCAACTTCAAGTTGCCTCCAGGACAGGAGGCTTTCCAGTGGCCAATCAAACAAGAATCAGCTCTGTGGGAGGGAGGGGTTTGCCTGAGAAATGTATGTTCTCTTCCTGTATTGTTGCTTCTGTTAAGACAGTGATCTGACTTCTGAGGCGACTTCCATTGAAATCAATGGATACAAGTTGCCTACAAGTCGCCTAGAAGTCGGATTGAAGTAGTACAGGAACCTTTTCTGAAGTCGGAGCGACTGCAGTAGTGTACATTAGGACGGCTCCATTCACTTACATTGTTTTTCTCATGCAGCGCGACTTGAAGCGACTAGGGGCGACTTAGGGCGACTTGAAGTCGGATCCAAAGTCGTCCCTGTGTGAATGGGCTCTAAGAGTTTTTTTGTCTATTCTTAAATGGATATAAAATAACTGAATTGATTTTTTCAGAAACACATGCTATGGGTGTTTGGCAGACCTCTGTAATCCAGGCTTGATTATTGAAGATTATTGAATATTGAAAAAATATTCAGTTTTTCAATCACAAATCCTCCGTCTGCACTGAAGTACCTCTCTGACATAACACCTGCTGTAGCAGGGCAAGCCACTACCTTGAGCACATATTGGGTCACCTCCAGCCAGTGGAACATCCTCAGTAGTCCATTTTTATATTTACTGTACATCCTTGATGTCCCTGTCCCTGCTTGCTTGACCAGGGCGGGATGGCCTTATGAGAAAAAATATATAATAATAAAATATTTAAAAAAAATATAAAAAAAATTACATTGGTAAAAATGGGTTTAAAATAAAATTAAAGCATATATAGAAATCTAGGGTTGGCAGGTGGAAATCTGCTAATGTGGCACCATCCACCACATGAACTAGAGGAAGTGTACTTTCCTCACCAGCGGGTATTGAGGTTTTGCCAAGGTTGCTGTCAAGTGCTGGATGTGGGTGTGGTTTGGGGACAATTTTATTTCTTCTGCTCCAGCAACTGTGGGAAGAGAAACCTGTTGTGAAAACCTTACTACTGAAGACATTGAGGTGGGTGTTGGCAAGCGTTGCTTTGAGTTTAAAGGCTTCATTCTAGGGAAGGGCAGGTAGCCTATGGCATAGAATTAAGTGCTTCATTTTTTGCGGCTGTATAGAGCAGATCAGCGCTTCAGTATACAAAACCACTAAAGTTGCCGTGCACTATGCTATGATACGTCACATTACAAACTTAAATACAGTGCAGCGCTAAAACTTTATATACAATAAGTGAAAAGAACTATACAAAAAAATCTGTGATAGTGACTTATGCTCCAAAATAATAATAATGAATATATGTAAAATAAAGTCCCAAATCTCCAGAATCGGAATGGTTAAATAGAAGACTGACAGTCCCACAAGCCATGTTCAAGAGGTGGAGATCAATCAGAGTGTCACCAAAGAGAGCTCCTATTGCACTTACCAGAACTTGTGTGACCCCTTAATTAAAAGTGGTCAGATCACGCTCAAAGTCAAGGGACATAGGTCCGCCATCCAGGTTGTAGAGAGCTCCTATTCTCCTCCTCCAGGCAACCGAATGGTATCTGTTGTCACTGATGGTGATTTGCGCATGCCTGGTTGCGGAGCCACGAACATACAAGGACTGGTAAGCACAATTGGAGCTCTCTTTGGTGACACTCTGGTTTTCCTCTTATTGATCTCCACCTCTTAAACACGGCTCGTGGGACTGCCAGTCTTCAATTTAACCATTCAGATTCTGGAGAATTGGGACTTTATGTTACATATATCCATTTTGTTTGGAGCATATGTCACTATCACATATTTGTTTTGTATAGTTCTTTCCACTTGTTGTATATAAAGTTTTAGTGCTGCACTGTTTGTATTTCATTTTTGCGACTGCCAGCCTTTTCTCTTTTGTCCCTTGAGTAAGACTCACAGGAAAAGGCTAATGAGGTCTGAAGGGAAATTCTAATGAGTCTTCCATCAAATGTGGCAAACTTACAAAATTGGATGAGTCTACCTTGCAGCATCCTTTTTAGCCACCAATATTTTTACCCTGTTTGCATTGCCATCCCTACCGAAATCAAGCAAACATGGGCGGGAATCAAAACACAATAAGGGTAAAACTTATAATGAAAAAACAAACAAAGCTTAAATAATAAAAGTAAAAAAAAAAAGGAAATGTGAAAATATCTTTTAACAAAATTAAAAATGTAATGGTGAGTTGAAATATGTTAACATGGGACTTCTCAAGTCTTGGACTGGAGGAGGGGGCCTGTTTCTGCCAGTTCTTCAACCATATATGGTTCAGGAGCTTTATTCTCTTTGCTTATGGCCATAGGTTTTTCCCCCAAGCAGCTATGCCACCAATATCCTGACTATAACAAAATAAATACATCTTTTTTAAAAATACACTAGCCTGGAAGGAGAAAGACTATGCAGGCAAAGCAGAGAAATTGCAGATGTGGCTGGCCTCTATTATGTCCAGTCCAACCACTGCAACAGTACCAAAAAAAATCAGAACAGATATAATTTTAGTACATATGAAAAAACAACATAAAAAATAAATTGTGGATGGGAAGCTGCCATTCTGGGATAACCCAGGCCAGGATATTTCCACTAGATTATAACTGAGGGGTTACAACTAGAAGAGTTTGGACAAAAAGAGGCTCAGACTGCTGGACCTAGAGGAGGTTATAGTGTTGCTTTTTTTATGTTGCTCCAGATAGCAAATGATGCCCACTGTTGACAGTGACTTCCTCTTTCTCCCTTTCCAGCAAGCCATTGCTCTCCCACTTCTGCCTCTCTTTTAGGGATATCCTGCTCTCCCCTACCTGCCACCCAAGTGCAGTCTGACATTTCATTATGGAGATTTGAAGGATGGTGCTTCTGCATGGCTGCTGTCTCTGCCTGGAGCTGGGCACCTCAAGAGGAAGACTGGATGAGGGTGCTCTCTTGCTTCACTCTAATAATTCTGTCAATGCCAGTCCTCCTCTTTGAACAAAGGTAGAGATATGCATCGCTCCACATGCAACAAGGCAGACATGGAGTGCTCAAATAATTCCGTCTTTTCAAGGTATAAGCTGATTGAAGGGGTCTGGCGGGATATAGATATTGGAGGGGTGGTGGGTTCAGAGCATTAATAATTAAAATCAATACATAGATACGATAGATGGTTAAATTTAGATAGATAGAAAGGTAGATAGATATTATAGAGATAATATAGAGATGAGTCACAAAGAAATTGTGAATCAAAAGAGAACTTCACATATATGTGACATATTTATACTCTTCCCTGCAAATGCTGCTTGTGGTTATGGATGAGCCGAACACCCCCGGGTTCGGTTCGCACCAGAACCCACGAACGGACTGAAAGTTTGCACGAACGTTAGAACCCTAAAAAATACAATGGATGCGAACGTTCCAAATCTAAAGTGCTAATTATAACGACTAATATGCATGTTATTGTCCTAAAAAGGGTTTGGGAACCCGGGTTCTGCACCAGGGGACATGTATCAATGCAAAAAGAAGTTTTAAAAACTGACGTTTTTTCTGGAGCAGTCATTTTAATGATGCATAAAGTGAAAAAAAAAGTCAAATATTCCTTTAAATATCGTACCTGGGGGGTGTCTAAAGTATGCCTGTGAAGTGGCACATGTTTCCCGTGTTTAGAACTGTCCCTGCACAAAATGACATTTCTAAAGGAAAAAAAGCCATTTAAAACTGCTTGCGGCTTTAATGTAATGTCTGGTCCCGGTAATATGGATGAAAATCTTTGAGAAAAATGGCATAGCTACCCCATCACCCCCCCCCCCCACCCCAGCCCATTACCAGCCCCTTTGGGTCTTGTATGGATATTAACTACTTCCTTACTGGGCACATATACCCCCTTCCTGCCCAGGCGAAATTTCAGCTTTCAGCACTGTCACGCTTTGAATGACAATTGCGTGGTCATGCGACGTGACTCCCAAACAAAATTGACGTCCTTTTTTTCGCACAAATAGAGCTTTCTTTTGGTGGTATTTGATCACCTCGGCGGTTTTTATTTTTTGCGCTATAAGCAAAAACAGAGCGACAATTTTGAAAAAAAAGCAATATTTTTAGATTTTTGCTATAATAAATATCCCAATTTTTTTGAAAAAAATATTTTTTTCCTCAGTTTAGGCTGATACGTATTCTTCTACATATTTTTGGTAAAAAAAAAATCGCAATCGGCGTTTATTGGTTGGTTTGCGCAAAAGTTATAGCGTTTACAAAATAGGGGGTCGTTTTATGGCATTTTTATAATTTTTTTTTTTAATTAGTAATGGCGGCGATCAGTGATTTTTTTTTTGTGACTGCGACATTATGGTGGACACATCAGACACTTTTGACACTCTTTTGGGACCAGTCACATTTTTACAGCGAACAGTGCTATAAATATGCACTGATTACTGTATAAATGTGACTGGCAGGGAAGGGGTTAACACTAGGGGGCGAGGAAGGGGTTAAATGTGTTCCCTGGAGTGATTGTTACTGTGGGGGGAGGGGACTGACTGGGGGAGGTGACCGGTCTGTGTCCCAAGGGACACAGCATTGGTCTCCTCTCTCCCTGACAGGACATGGATCTCTGTGTTTACACACAGAGATTCACGTCCTGCCTCTGTAACAGCCGATCGCGGGTGCCTGGCGGACATCGCGGCCGCCAGGCATGCGCATCGGCATTGCAGTGACGCCCGGGCACGTGCGCACGCCGCCGGCGGCGCTCGCGCGCCCCCCAGTGGCCAAAGTAGCGGAGGCCGTATAATAACGGCCTCCCGGCATTTAACAACCACCTTGCGGCCGTATATAGTCGTACGGCGGGCGCGAGGTGGTTAAGGGGAACCCCGCACACAAAATAAAAAAGGCCCTATATACTCTGAACAGCAGTATACAGGTGGTGCAAACAAGACAGGGACTGTAGGTTTGTTTTTAAGTAGAATCTGTTTTTTTATTTTCAACAGGTACATTGTTTAAGTGTAGCTCCAGCCAAAAAATCTATTTTTAAGCTTTTTGGAGAACATAGGGAAGTGTTATCACCCCTGTAACATTTGTTTTGCTGTCTGTGCCCCTGTTCAGAACATTTCACCTCACTTTCCATCCCAATGACAACTGTTTTTGAAAAGTGGGGTTTTTATTGAAACAAGGATTGGTGATAAAGCATCAGTAGAGAGGAGACACCTTTTTCACATATTAACTCTTACAGGAGAGAATTTCCCTTTCTAGGGGTAGATTTCCTCTCACTTCCTGTTGTCTCCTTTCGTTTGCAAGTAGGAGTCGTTTGTAAGTTGGATGTTTGAAAGTCGGGGCCTGCCGTATATACTCTGCTGAAATTTGCCCCTTACATGTTGGTGTTGCCACAACACTGTGAGCCCTCACAGTTACTCTTGGTGGGCTCTGGAACGCCCTGCTGTGAACTATTATATCAGGAATTATATTTACATGCCATTGTTGAACAGTGGTAGGAAAAATTGGGCCTTTGGTGGTGGTGCTGGTGCCACAACACTGTAAGCCCTCACAGTTACTCTTGGTGGGTGCATGAATGGGCCCTGCTGTGAATTATTAGATCAAGAATTGTAATGGCATGCCCCTGTTGAACAGGGGCTGAAAAATTGGGCCTTTGGTGGTGGTGGTGGTGGTGTTGCCACAACACTTTAAGCCCTCACAGTTACTTTTGGTGAGCGCAGGAATGGGCCCTGCTGTGAATTATTAGATCAATAATTGTAACTACATGCCCCTGCAGATTAAATAATAATACTGCGCCAACTCTAAATACTAAATGAAGCAGCCAAACATAAAATCAGACAGGATATATAGAATGTATAAAAAATATATAATGTGGCGCTGTGAGAGAAGTAGTAAAAAACCCTACTTCATGTATAGCACAATGGTGCACATAAAAATATGGTGTCAAACAAAACGTTTGTACACAATAGGTGTACACAAATGAATGTGATAAAAATGTAAGTGAATACTAACAGTGAAATAATTGGTATGGGGTATAGGTGCACAACAAAAACTAGCAATTAAACTGGAATATTGATCATACCCATAAACAAAAATAAAAATGAAAATATAATGTAGGTGGAGACAAACTCATATAAGGCATCACAGATGAGTATGTAGAATAATGTCCAATCCTATCACATATTAAAAGAAGTTCATAGGTCAAAATCCAACAAGGAGCTGCATCGTTTAAAAATAGGTTTAAAGGGTGCATCTATCACATTTTCTTTATAGGCATATAGGATATATGACATCACCCGGGAGTGCCTTCACCTTGGGCCAATGGGGGAGAAGTAAATTCTCTTACCGGACAGAGTGGACCCAGCTCACCGTACGGTGGTGGATCAACAAAGCTTTGTCCACTCTGTGGACCCAAGGAACAGTCAGGATCTGCAAGACACCTCCTTCCTTATGCCGACAGCACCACTGGTCCGTATTTCCAACCCGAAAAGGAAGAAATCCAAACCAATATGGCGACAACAAGCCATGTAAAAAGGGGAAAATGTGATAGATGCATAAAGTAGGGTTTTTTACTACTTCTCTCACAGCGCCCCATTATATATTTTGTATATGCCCCTGCAGATGCCTGTTAGTGTAACACAAAAGAAAAAAAACTACGAGCAATAAGGGCTAGCTTCAGGTGTATATATTTCAGGAATCACACTACACCTGCTTTAAGTGCTGCAGATGCCTGTTAGTGTAACACAAAAGAAAAAAAACTACGAGCAATAAGGGCTAGCTTTAGGTGTATAATGTGCAGGAATCACACTACGCCTGCTTTAAGTGCTGCAGATGCCTGCCTGTGTTACACAACAGGGAAAATTAAGTACTGTCCGTGATACTTTTTTTATTTGCACTAACATAGAATTTTTCAGGACAAGCTTTCGGGGTATGTCCCCTTCTTCAAGGTCCAAGCAGTACTGATTCACAATTTTTTTAGCAGAATGTTGAAACAAAACAAGAAAAAAATCTCAGAGGGAAAGGAAAAAAAACACATACAAATCAATGGTAATAAAGATAGCAGCAGAGTTAGTGAGATAAGACAGAGTTAGTGAGATAAGACAGAGGGAGAGCTATAGACTTGAGGGGGGAGATGCTAGTCACAGAGGGGGTCATAAAACCTTAGTATAATGGGTAAGGAAACCAATATCTAAATTTAGGCCATTCGTTTTTGTGTTAAAAAGAAATATCATTCTTAGTTCAAATGTTTTCCTTTCCTGGATAGTTCTGAAATTCCCTTTAAGAACTAAAACATTGAGGTCTTCTATAGTGTGGTCTGGTTGTGAGAAGTGATGTCCCACAGGTGTGCAGAAACTCTCTTCTTTATGTTCCTTGATGGTATGTCTGTGAAAATTCATCCTCGCTTGCAACTTCTGTCCTGTTTCACCAACATAAGATCCTTTGCCACACCTGTTGCATTGGATGAGGTACACAACATTACTGGAGGTACAGTTGTAAGATCCCATGATGGTGAAGGTCCCATTCGTGTGTGTGACACTTTTGGATGGATTGATCTGGTTGCACAGTTTGCAGCGTTTTTTATTGCAGGGTTTGCTACCATTATTTGTGACTTCATAATCAGAGTGAAGTTTCCTGCTGATTAGTTTGTGTCTGAGGTTGGGTGGTTGTCTGAAAGCCAATAGCGAGGATGAATTTTCACAGACATACCATCAAGGAACATAAAGAGAGTTTCTGCACACCTGTGGGACATCACTTCTCACAACCAGACCACACTATAGAAGACCTCAATGTTTTAGTTCTTAAAGGGAATTTCAGAACTATCCAGGAAAGGAAAACATTTGAACTAAGAATGATAATTCTTTTTAACACAAAAACGAATGGCCTAAATTTAGATATTGGTTTCCTTACCCATTATACTAAGGTTTTATGACCCCCTCTGTGACTAGCATCTCCCCCCTCAAGTCTATAGCTCTCCCTCTGTCTTATCTCACTAACTCTGTCTTATCTCACTAACTCTGCTGCTATCTTTATTACCATTGATTTGTATGTGGTTTTTTTTCCTTTCCCTCTGAGATTTTTTTCTTGTTTTGTTTCAACATTCTGCTAAAAAAATTGTGAATCAGTACTGCTTGGACCTTGAAGAAGGGGACATACCCCGAAAGCTTGTCCTGAAAAATTCTATGTTAGTGCAAATAAAAAAAGTATCACGGACAGTACTTAATTTTCTCTGTCACAATTGCACTAATACGGCTACAATTACGTCAAGTATGTTACACAACAGGAAAACACAGCAATAAGGGCTAGCTTCAGGTGTATATTTTGCAGGAATCACACTACGCCTGCTTTAAGTGCTGCAGATGCCTGGTAGGGCTCTTTCACACGGAAAGTCCGTTCAGGTCCGCCTGTCAGTTTTTTAGGCGGACCTGAACAGATGCTACATGTCCTCCTATGGAGCCACGGATGTCAGCGGTGACATGTCCGCTGACATCCAACCCGCTCCGATCCGCAAAAGTGTGACGGAGGAAAACCCTATTTTTCCTTCCGTCTGCGGATAGGATCGGATGACAATGGACTCTACAGTCCGTCATCCGATCCCCCCATAGGGGAGAGCGGCGCTCTGACAGGGCGGTCCCTGCACAGTGTGCGGGAACCGCCCAGTCATCCGCTGGCTCAGCGGGGATCAACGGAGCGATCCCCGCTGAGCAAGCGGAGCTTCACGGGGCGGATCATTACTGATCTGTCCTGTGTGAAAGAGCCCTTAGTGTAACACAAAAGAAAAAAAACTACGAGCAATAAGGGCTAGCTTCAGGTGTAAATTTTGCAGGAATCACTCTACGCCTGCTTTAAGTGCTGCAGATGCCTGCCTGTGTTACACAACAGGAAATCACAGCAATAAGGGCTAGCTTCGGTTGTATACTGTGCAGGAGGCCTAGCAAAAATATCACTGACACTGTCCCTACCTATCCTTCTCTCTCCCTGCACACAAGGTTTAGCAGAATATCACTGACACTGTCCCTACCTATCCTTCTCTCTCCCTACACACAATATCACTGACACTGTCCCTACCTATCCTTCTCTCTCCCTACACACAATATCACTGACACTGTCCCTACCTATCCTTCTTTCTCCCTACACACAATATCACTGACACTGTCCCTGCCTATCCTTCCCTCTCCCTACACACAATTTCTCTAACACTGTCCCTGCCTATGTACGTCTTTCCCTGCACGCCAACACACTACACAAGGCCGCTGCGCTGGCGGCCTTTTATAGTGTGGGGCGTGTACTAAACCCCCCTGAGCTATAATTGGCCACAGGCATCCTGCCTGTGGCCAATTATGGCTCTCCTCGCTGCCGGCGCTGTGATTGGCCAAGCATGCGGGGTCACAGTGCATGCTTGGCCAATCACAGCGCCGAGATTTTGGGCCGTTCGCGTCACTGGAATTTGGCGCGAACGATCCAAAACGCTCGATCTTTGTCGAATGATCGAACACACGAGCTCATCCCTACTTGTGGTGCTTCTGCAGCAAGCCAGAAATGGAGTGCTCCTCTGGATCAAGTTGTAGCCAGGTTAAAGTGTATCAGCAATGCCATTATTTTTATTATCAAAAAAATTACAGTACACTGTGACCAATAATGTCCCTTTAAACCATGCTGTATAGATTTTTGTCATCCCCTAAACACGTTATGTATATTTTCCAATTCACTCACAAAGCTGCCTTTCTGTCCCAACTGTGCTTTTTTTTTTTGGCATTAACACAGGTCCCCCATGGCACTGTCCAGCTTCCCATGCTTTTTTAACATTAGTTTACCTATCAACCTACAAATGGGCAGAATCTACTAAGGTGATTTAACAACAACCCTGCCGTAGAATGCAATGAGATTTACTGCTAAGTTTGGGTTTTACAAATTTCAAACAGAATGTATCCCTTGCAAATTTAATCTGGTAGATTCACCTATCCCTAACCCAGACATACAACACTTGTGTATAAATCAAAGAAAACAGTACATAGCAATAAGTCACCTTTTTCATCCCTTTTTGTTTCCCCATTCAAAGCTTGGCAAAGGCAAATGACTTAAGGATGGCAAAAGAGTCCTTCCATACAGGATTTGCTCCACCAAAGAACATGTGAATAATACAAAAAGCAGGTTCAGCTAAATTAAAAGGTTAGCTAACATTCCAATTAAATAGCATCATTTTATTTCATGTTAGGTCACCCAAGTTTACTGTTGGAGATAATACAAATTAAGTTGCTTTGTTCAATCATAAGGGAGCTGTAAACAGAAACTTTAAAGTGTATCTAGGCTTAATAACCAAAATGTTTTTTAAGCCTAGATACTAAATATATATATATATATATATATATATATATATATATAGTGAAAGGGGGTCACTTTGGACACAGGGTGAATGGAAAAACCCCAATATGGTCTATGATAGCCATATTCAATGCTGTACATACATTTTATCTAGATTGGGTCTGTAATATTGATCCACCATATTCCTCAGGATATCTGCAAAGAACTATTTACTGTTTGATTATGACCTCAACAGGGTAATTGAAAAGTGACGCCTTCATGATGTTGGGACACATACTGTTAGATGCTAATGTCATCACCCCCAGCCCCTTGTGTTTGTGTAATCATTGCTGGGAGGAATTAAGGTGATTTGCATTCTATTGTTCATTATGACTTGGGAAGGTCTGGTGTGAATAGAGATAATTAACACCATGCCTGTGTGTATGGTATCCGGCAGACAGACTGGCTGCCAACACTTTGTGATAAGATGTGTATTGGGGATCGTTATATTCTATTGTGTGGGATCTTTTGAAGCCTGGCAGACGTCAGGGAAACAACAAATGGCAATGGTAGAAAGTATGCAACGTATATGATACAAATCGGTTGTAAAGAGAAATGACTCTGATACGAATCGGTGTAAAATGTATGAAATAAATCCGATACGAATCGGTAGTAAGGAGTATTAAATTAATCTGATACGAATTGGTTGTAGAGTGTTATCCCTTGCTCTGAAACCGAACACCTACCAACCCAGGCGCGGATCCAGGGGGGGCAACAGGGCAATTGCCCCCCCCCCGAGACCATCTGTCACACTCACTTGCTCTGTTTTTTTTCTTTTGCGCCAGATCTCCCGAACTTTGGGGACCCGTTACTGGCCGGCCATAGGTCCTCTGGACCCCAAACTTGGCACACATGTAGCCCCATGTCTCCTCTACAAGTGTGCAAAGTTTGGTGTCTAGGAGACCCACGGCCAGGGAGAACCGATTTTTTTCAAAGCCGGGCACTCCTTCCATAGACTCCCATGTTAAACATCAGTCTAGTCATGGGCACAGTGAGGCATGGGCACAGTGAGGCAAAGTGAGGCACAGTGAGGCACAGTGAGGCATGCAGATGGACACCCTAGGCTTATACTCGAGTCAATAAGTTTTACCAGTTTTTTGGGGGTAAAATTAGGTGCCTCGGCTTATATTCGGGTCGGCTTATACTCGAGTATATACAGTACTTGTTCTGCGGCTGCCGCTGCCTCTCTGAGTCTCTCTCTCAGTTTCTCACATCAGCCGATCAGCGGCGCTGAGAGAGAGACTCGTCTAATGACACGATACCAGGAGCGGAGGAGGAGGTGGGTGGAGCCTCTTCCCTGCACACGTTGCTAACGCCTGGGCCGCTTGGCGTCTAGCAATGAGTGACGTCAGTGAGTCACGTCAGGCCGCTCTGCAGGCAGGTGCGATAGCGTGCGGCTCCACAGACGGGTAAGAAAGCGGGTGGCTCCGCTTGCGGCGCGGTTTGTGGGCGGGCGGCGCGGTTCGTGGGCAGACCGTGCTGCTCAGTGTGTTGGCAGCGCAGGTGAGAGTGAGAGAGCAGGCTCAGTGTGGCAGCTAGCCAATCAGCTAGCCGGGAGCAGGGGAGCAGAGAGATGAGATCATCTCTCACCTCCCGTGCCTGCCCTGCATTCCTGCAGTGACTTCCGCCCTCACTGTGCAGGCAGCAGAGATTACATTATCTCTCTGCTGCCTGACTCTGGGAGTCTGGGACACAGCAAGAGACAACCAAAACTACACCTTAGCAGGCAAGTTAGTGACAATCCGCAAGGTGTGGCAGGCGACGTGGCAAGTGACAATCCACAAATTGTGTCAGGTGATGTGGCAAATGACAAACTGTACCTGGTGGCAGCCAAGTGACAATCAGCAAGGTGTGGCAGGTGACGTGGCAAGTGACAATCCACAAGGTGTGGCAGGTGATGTGGCAAGTGACAATCCACAAGGTGTGGCAAGTGACAATCCACAAGATGTGGCAGGTGACGTGGCAAGTGACAATCCGCAACGTGTGCAAGTGACACGCTCAGGGCTCCCACTAATTGCAGGCAACGGTGGCAAGTGACACACTGGGGGCTCCCACTGATTCTGCATTGAACTATTTAATTTTATATTACAATGTAATAATAGGAATAATGCGCTTCAATCATCCTGACACCATAACAACCCTGGTGCCGGGATGATTGAAGCGCCGACACCAGACATTTCTCCGATTAATTTCCCACAAAAAAAACATATTTTTTGGCAGCGCCCCTCCCGAGAAAAGACTCTGGATCCGCCCCTGTACCAACCACTCATCAACCCAGGCTAATCAACTGCAGACAAGGCACCAGGTGGGTCTAATTACCACCTCAATCTGCCAAAGAACCCATACAAACAATACATGCTAATCTCCAAATGGATGAGACGGCAACCCCATGGACAGTGAATTTTATAACCAGTGAAGCCTATGGCGAATGATATCGGACAACGACCGACAGTGGCTCGGAGGCTTGGATTTAGAAATTAATCGTATGTTTGGCAGAAGGAACTTAAGAATGTACAACGCCTGTGCCGAATGATGCTGGGACATGCTGCGACAATAACTGAGCGACAATAACTCAGAGGCAGGTTTTTTACGAAAGGGATGCAGGACAGAAAGCATAACGAATTGCAAGATTGCACATGATACAAAAAGGTTTGAATACTACCTGCGACAGTGAGCGGGAACCGCCGATGAAGACCACGAATGAAGAAGCCGCAATGCACTTGCGATTGAATGCGCAGACTCACGAACATGAGGTGAGCTGGGAAGAGTCGGCCCAGAGACGTGTAGTACCGCACACTGAACCGACAAAGAGCATGGGTGAGTGGGATGCTTAAATACCCTCCAGGCTCCTCCCATAAACTCAGGCCACCTTACTGGCCTTCTTATATATATATATATATATATATATATATATATAGTAATATATATATATATTGTGAGGGGGTTAGCTCGGCAGCGGGTATGTGTGACCCCCGGGATGGGCTCCCCACCCAAAAACAGGCCCAGCAGACGGAGGTTGTGGTTTTCAAAATCAAAAAGGTGCGGTTTATTTTCTATTTACAGTGACAAAAACACAGCAAGGCAAAAAAAACATAAACAAAATAAATCCTGGTCAACTTGACCTCTGACTAAACATACAGGTTTCCTAACTAACAACTGGGATCAGCCTAGTGCTGTCCTAGTCCCTAAGTCCCTGGTTTTAAATGTCCAAGCAAAATATAGCCACACAGGCTTTCTCTCACCGCACAGGGGTTCACTCTCCCTAGACAGTCCACACAGGTCTGGTTCCAGGCATGAGCTAACATCTAATGAAGCTGGGCTTTCTTATAGAGGCCTAAATGAGCTGACAAGGTTCAGCTGGTCTCATCAACTCCCTGTCTGCACGACGCCCAGCCCTCTCCCTAGAGGTATGAGTCATCCATGAGCACACTAGCCTTATACAACTCTCCACCTAGTTGTACAAATCGGCGTAAAGCCTGAATCTGGGCGAAATATATCTACCCCCCTGGATGCAACCAGGTGACTTTACCTTCCTGCTGTCACATACCCCCCCCTCTTGTTTTAACCTCGGGGTTGGAACACCAGCAATCAGGCATTCATGTACTCGAGACAAAGCATCCACATTCCCCATTTGAACGCCAGGGCGATGCTTTACTGTGAAGTTGAATTCCTGGAGGGCCAGGAACCACCTATTCACTCTTCTATTTGTTTCCTTGTTTTGAGCCATCCACTTTAACGGAGCGTGATCCGTAACCATGTCAAAGTGCCTACCTAGCAGGTAGTACCGAAGGGAATCTAGAGCCCACTTCACCGCTAAACACTCCTTTTCAACGGTGGCGTAATTTACCTCATGGGACTTCAACTTCCTGCTGAGGTAAATGACTGGGTGCTCTTCCCCGTTCCAGACCTGGGACAATACTGCTCCTAACCCCACATCTGACGCATCACTTTGTACGACAAAGTCTCTAGAGAAGTCGGGTGAGTACAACACTGGCTGGCTACATAAGGCTTGTTTCAAGAATTGGAATGCTGCCTCAGCCTCGGGGGTCCATTTAATCATGACCGACCCTTTCCCCTTCGTCAGGTTGGTTAGGGGCACAGCCTTAGAAGCAAAGTGGGGAATGAATCGCCGATAATACCCAGCGATTCCCAGAAAGGCTCGTACCTGCTTCTTGCTGTTGGGACGTGGCCAACTCTGGATGGCCTCGACTTTGTTGAGTTGGGGTTTTATTACTCCCCTCCCAATGGTGTACCCAAGATATTTGGCCTCCTCCTGCCCAATGGTACACTTCTTGGGGTTAGCCGTAAACCCTGCTTCCCGAACAGAGTCCAGGACTGCTTGCACTTTTGGCAGATGTGAGGCCCAATCTGTGCTATGGACAATTATGTCATCCAGGTAAGCCGCAGCATACTTCCGATGGGGCCTCAGCATCTGGTCCATTTTCCGCTGGAATGTGGCCGGCGCATTCTGTAACCCGAACGGCATTCTTTTATATTGGAACGCCCCGTCTGGGGTTACAAATGCGGTTTTCTCTTTGGCCGACTTGGCCAGGGGGATTTGCCAATACCCTTTTGTGAGGTCAAGAGTCGTCATGTATCGGGCTGTTCCCAGCCGGTCGATCAACTCATCTATACGTGGCATGGGGTAGGTGTCAAATTTTGTAACTTTGTTCAACTGACGAAAATCGTTACAAAATCGCCAGCTCCCATCCGGTTTAGGCACCAACACAATGGGACTAGACCAATCACTTTGGGACTCCTCTATCACCCCTAAGTTCAGCATTTTCTGTACTTCCTCCCGTATTGCCTCCCGTCGGGCCTCTGGGATCCGATAGGGTTTTAACTTCACCCTTTCACCGGGCGGGGTAATAATGTCATGCTCTACCCCAGATGTTTGTCCCGGCAGCTCAGAGAATACCTCCTTGTTGCGAAGCACAAACTCCTTAACCTCCTGTTGTTGGGGTTGTGACAAGGTGGCTGCGATTCCAACCTCAGGAATCACGCAACCAGTTTGAGCTGGTGACCAAGTGTCTGCGACTAGGGACTCTCTATCCCTCCAGGCTTTCAACAGATTAACGTGATAGATCTGTTCGGGCTTTCGCCTTCCTGGTTGTCTGACCTTGTAATTCACTTCGCTCACTTTTTCCATTATCTCGTAGGGGCCTTGCCATTTGGCAAGGAATTTACTTTCAACCGTAGGGACAAGTACCAATATCCTATCCCCCGGGGAAAAGGTACGGGTCTTGGCTCCACGGTTGTACACACTCTGCTGTGCCAACTGCGCTTGGGCCAAATGTTCCTTCACGATGGGCATTACCTGTGCAATTCGATCTTGCATCAGGGCGACATGCTCAATCACACTCCTGTGGGGAGAACTCTCACTTTCCCAAGTTTCCTTGGCAATATCCAACAGCCCTCTTGGGTGTCTCCCATACAGTAACTCAAAGGGGGAGAATCCCGTAGAGGATTGGGGCACCTCCCTAATAGCAAACATCAAATAAGGAAGTAGACAGTCCCAATCCCTTCCATCTCTATCCACCACTTTCTTCAACATTTGTTTTAGGGTTTTGTTGAATCTTTCAACCAGCCCATCGGTTTGGGGGTGATACACAGATGTACGCAATTGCGTCACTTTGAACAATTTACACAGCTCTTTCATAACCCGGGACATAAAGGGTGTACCTTGGTCCGTAAGCAGTTCTTTACAAATACCCACCCGGCTAAAAACAAGAGATAGCTCTTTGGCTATGGTTTTGGCCGAGGTATTTCTGAGAGGGATCGCTTCTGGATAACGGGTGGCATAGTCCATTATAACCAATATGTACTGGTGCCCCCTAGCGGACTTGATTATAGGACCTACCAAATCCATTGCGATTCTCTCAAACGGGACCTCAATGATGGGTAGAGGGACCAGCGGGCTATGGAAATGTGGCATCGGGGCCGACCTCTGACACACAGGGCAGGAGGAACAATAATTTTCTATGTCCTTCATCACCCCAGGCCAATAGAATCTCTGTAATACCCTCTCTCGGGTTTTCTCTGTCCCCAGATGACCTCCAAGAATGTGCCCATGGGCCAACTCCAACACCAACTTCCTGTAAGGTTTGGGCACCACAAGCTGCTCAACGGTTTCTTCTGCCCTTTTTGCCACCCGATACAGTAGGTCCTTCTCTACGCTGAAGTATGGGTAAGTGCCGGTATTATCTGGGTTCACTAACTCGCCATCTATTTTCACTACGTTTTCCCGTGCCTTTATTAGGGCGGGGTCTTTCAACTGTTCTGTGGCAAAGTTTTCCCTGTGAACCTCAAGATCAGAAAACTCCACAGACGGTAGGTTTTCGTCTGAGGAGGTGGGCTCCTCTCCAGTTTCTTGAGTCTCCCCTGCCAATACTGACAAGGGAAATTCCGGAGAGTCCTCACCACTCTCAGGGGAGTTCTGGCTATCACATTCCTGGTACATAGGGGCACCAGTGGGGGGCTCAGGATCATCCCACAGTTCCCAGAACTTCGGAAAATCCCTTCCCACAATGGCGTCATGCGGTAACTGAGATACTAAGCCCACTGGATGAGAGAGGGTACCTTTGGGGGTCTCGAAACACACTGTAGTCACTGGATACTCTCGGGTGTCCCCATGCACACAAATAACGGCTACCTTGCTATTCCCAGAGACCTCTGTTTTAACTAACTCAGCCTTTATCAGGGTCACAAGGCTACCTGAATCCAGCAATACCACAACATTTCTACCATTAATACACATTTTGCATAAATGTTTCTCAGTTCCCCGAATGGCAGTGCATGCGACTGTCGCACACAGCGACTGACGTCTGCCCGTCAGAAAGTCACACTGCATGGGTTCCTCCACAACCGGGCAATTTGCTGCAATATGTCCCGCTTGCCGGCAGCGGTAGCAAACGATCCTTCTTGCGGCCTCTTGAGCCGCTGATTTCCCAGGCTGTTCTCGCCAAACTTGGGGTAGAGCTCCCACCCTCTCACTCTCTCCACCCTCACCCCTTGGAATCCTCTTATCCGCCCCTGGGGATGGTCTGGTCTTAGGGTGGAAAGTCCGAGTGTCTCTGGAAGAGGCCGTCAGGTTCTCTGTAGCCAAGTATTTCTCCACACGATCCACAAGACCATCGGCCGTCTCTGGGTCTCCATGGCTTACCCACTTTTGGATGGCAGTAGGAAGAGCTCTCAAAAACCGATCCATTACAACACGTTCCACAATCTTTGGTGCGGACAAAGTCTCTGGCTGTAGCCACTTTCTGCTCAGGTGAATGAGATCATACATTTGAGACCTGGGGGGTTTTCCAAGCTGGAAAGTCCAGTTATGCACACGCTGAGCCCGGACAGCCAGGGTGACACCCAGCCTTGCCAATATTTCAGCTTTTAGCATCACATAGTCTTTTGCTTGGTTAGGCTCTAGGTCATAGTAAGCTTTCTGCGATTCACCAGTTAACAGAGGAGCCACTAGTCCAGCCCACTGCTCCTCAGGCCACTTTTCTCTTTCAGCGGTCCTTTCAAATGTGGTCAAAAATACCTCTGGATCATCCTCTCCAGTCATTTTTGTCAATAAACGACTCACCCCAAAGGACGCGGTATTAGTGGGACGGCTTTCCTCACTGGTCTGCGGACGTTGCTGCATTACTGCTTCCATCTGTTGTTGTAGTCTCTGCTCTTGCTTCTGCAACAGGTCTATGAAGCGGGCCTCAGATTGCTGTTGGGCTTGTTGCTGAGCCTCCAGACTCTGTTGTAAAGTTGCAAGGCTCTGTTGATGAGCTTGCTGCTGGGCTGCAAGGCTCCTTTGCAAACCTGCATTTGTCTGCTGTTGATTGGCATTTGCTAGAGCCAGCTGTTTCAGTATCTCCTCCATGCTGGCTTAAAAAAAAACTGCCACTGGTTCTCCACCAACTGTGAGGGGGTTAGCTCGGCAGCGGGTATGTGTGACCCCCGGGATGGGCTCCCCACCCAAAAACAGGCCCAGCAGACGGAGGTTGTGGTTTTCAAAATCAAAAAGGTGCGGTTTATTTTCTATTTACAGTGACAAAAACACAGCAAGGCAAAAAAAACATAAACAAAATAAATCCTGGTCAACTTGACCTCTGACTAAACATACAGGTTTCCTAACTAACAACTGGGATCAGCCTAGTGCTGTCCTAGTCCCTAAGTCCCTGGTTTTAAATGTCCAAGCAAAATATAGCCACACAGGCTTTCTCTCACCGCACAGGGGTTCACTCTCCCTAGACAGTCCACACAGGTCTGGTTCCAGGCATGAGCTAACATCTAATGAAGCTGGGCTTTCTTATAGAGGCCTAAATGAGCTGACAAGGTTCAGCTGGTCTCATCAACTCCCTGTCTGCACGACGCCCAGCCCTCTCCCTAGAGGTATGAGTCATCCATGAGCACACTAGCCTTATACAACTCTCCACCTAGTTGTACAAATCGGCGTAAAGCCTGAATCTGGGCGAAATATATCTACCCCCCTGGATGCAACCAGGTGACTTTACCTTCCTGCTGTCACAATATATATATATATATATATATATATATATATATATATATATATATATATATATTGTGAGGGGGTTAGCTCGGCAGCGGGTGTGTGTGGCCCCCGGGATGGGCTCCCCAGACAAAAACAGGCCCAGCAAACGGAGGTTGTGGTTTTCCAAATCAAAAAGGTGCGGTTTATTTTCTATTTACAGTGACAAAACACAGCAAAGCAAAAGAAACATAACCAAAATAAATCCTGGTCAAGTTGACCTCTGACTAAACATACAGGTTTCCTAACTAACAACTGGGATCAGCCTAGTGCTGTCCTAGTCCCTAAGTCCCTGGTTTAGTAAAAGTCCAAACAAATAGCCACACAGGCTTTGCCTCACCGCACAGGGGTTCACTCTCCCTAGACAGTCCACACAGGTCTGGTTCCAGGCATGAGCTAACATCTAATGAAGCTGGGAGTTCTTATAGAGGCCTAAATGAGCTGACAAGCTTCAGCTGGCCTCATCAACTCCCTGTCTGTACGACGCCCCACACTCTCCCTAGAGGTATGAGTCATCCATGAGCCCACTAGCCTTATACAACTCTCCACCTAGTTGTATAAGTCGGCGTAAAGCCTGAATCTGGGCGAAATATATCTACCCCCCTGGATGCAACCAGGTGACTTTACCTTCCTGCTGTCACATACCCCCCCCTCTTGTTTTAACCTCGGGGTTGGAACACCAGCAATCAGGCATTCATGTACTCGAGACAAAGCATCCACATTCCCCATTTGAACGCCAGGGCGATGCTTTACTGTGAAGTTGAATTCCTGGAGGGCCAGGAACCACCTATTCACTCTTCTATTTGTTTCCTTGTTTTGAGCCATCCACTTTAACGGAGCGTGATCCGTAACCATGTCAAAGTGCCTACCTAGCAGGTAGTACCGAAGGGAATCTAGAGCCCACTTCACCGCTAAACACTCCTTTTCAATGGTGGCGTAATTTACCTCATGGGACTTCAACTTCCTGCTGAGGTAAATGACTGGGTGCTCTTCCCCGTTCCAGACCTGGGACAATACTGCTCCTAACCCCACATCTGACGCATCACTTTGTACGACAAAGTCTTTAGAGAAGTCGGGTGAGTACAACACTGGCTGGCTACATAAGGCTTGTTTCAAGAATTGGAATGCTGCCTCAGCCTCGGGGGTCCATTTAATCATGACCGACCCTTTCCCCTTCGTCAGGTTGGTTAGGGGCACAGCCTTAGAAGCAAAGTGGGGAATGAATCGCCGATAATACCCAGCGATTCCCAGAAAGGCTCGTACCTGCTTCTTGCTGTTGGGACGTGGCCAACTCTGGATGGCCTCGACTTTGTTGAGTTGGGGTTTTATTACTCCCCTCCCAATGGTGTACCCAAGATATTTGGCCTCCTCCTGCCCAATGGTACACTTCTTGGGGTTAGCCGTAAACCCCGCTTCCCGAACAGAGTCCAGGACTGCTTGCACTTTTGGCAGATGTGAGGCCCAATCTGTGCTATGGACAATTACGTCATCAAGGTAAGCCGCAGCATACTTCCGATGGGGCCTCAGCATCTGGTCCATTTTCCGCTGGAATGTGGCCGGCGCATTCTGTAACCCGAACGGCATTCTTTTATATTGGAACACCCCATCTGGGGTTACAAATGCGGTTTTCTCTTTGGCCGACTTGGCCAGGGGGATTTGCCAATACCCTTTTGTGAGGTCAAGAGTCGTCATGTATCTGGCTGTTCCCAGCCGGTCGATCAACTCATCTATACGTGGCATGGGGTAGGTGTCAAATTTTGTAACTTTGTTCAACTGACGAAAATCGTTACAAAATCGCCAGCTCCCATCCGGTTTAGGCACCAACACAATGGGACTAGACCAATCACTTTGGGACTCCTCTATCACCCCTAAGTTCAGCATTTTCTGTACTTCCTCCCGTATTGCCTCCCGTCGGGCCTCTGGGATCCGATAGGGTTTTAACTTCACCCTTTCACCGGGCGGGGTAATGATGTCATGCTCTACCCCAGATGTTTGTCCCGGCAGCTCAGAGAATACCTCCTTGTTGCGAAGCACAAACTCCTTAACCTCCTGTTGTTGGGGTTGTGACAAGGTGGCTGCTATTCCAACCTCAGGAATCACGCAACCAGTTTGAGCTGGTGACCAAGTGTCTGCGACTAGGGACTCTCTATCCCTCCAGGCTTTCAACAGATTAACGTGATAGATCTGTTCGGGCTTTCGCCTTCCTGGTTGTCTGACCTTGTAATTCACTTCGCTCACTTTTTCCATTATCTCATAGGGACCTTGCCATTTGGCAAGGAATTTACTTTCAACCGTAGGGACAAGTACCAGTATCCTATCCCCCGGGGAAAAGGTACGGGTCTTGGCTCCACGGTTGTACACTCTCTGCTGTGCTAACTGCGCTTGGGCCAAATGTTCCTTCACAATGGGCATTACCTGTGCAATTCGGTCTTGCATCAGGGCGACATGCTCAATCACACTCCTGTGGGGAGAACTCTCACTTTCCCAAGTTTCCTTGGCAATATCCAACAGCCCTCTTGGGTGTCTCCCATACAGTAACTCAAAGGGGGAGAATCCCGTAGAGGATTGGGGCACCTCCCTAATAGCAAACATCAGATAAGGAAGTAGACAGTCCCAATCCTTTCCATCTCTATCCACCACTTTCTTCAACATTTGTTTTAGGGTTTTGTTGAATCTTTCAACCAGCCCATCGGTTTGGGGGTGATACACAGATGTACGTAATTGCGTCACTTTGAACAATTTACACAGCTCCTTCATAACCCGGGACATAAAGGGTGTACCTTGGTCCGTAAGCAGTTCTTTACAAATACCCACCCGGCTAAACACAAGAGATAGCTCTTTGGCTATGGTTTTGGCCGAGGTATTTCGGAGAGGGATCGCTTCTGGATAACGGGTGGCATAGTCCATTATAACTAATATGTACTGGTGCCCCCTAGCGGACTTGATTATAGGCCCTACCAAATCCATGGCGATCCTCTCAAACGGGACCTCAATGATGGGTAGAGGGACCAGCGGGCTACGGAAATGTGGCATCGGGGCTGACCTCTGACACACAGGGCAGGAGGAACAATAATTTTCTATGTCCTTCATCACCCCCGGCCAATAGAATCTCTGTAATACCCTCTCTCGGGTTTTCTCTGTCCCCAGATGACCTCCAAGAATGTGCCCATGGGCCAACTCCAACACCAACTTCCTGTAAGGTTTGGGCACCACAAGCTGCTCAACGGTTTCTTCTGCCCTTTTTGCCACCCGATACAGTAGGTCCTTCTCTACGCTGAAGTATGGGTAAGTGCAGGTATTATCTGGGTTCACTAACTCGCCATCTATTTTCACGACGTTTTCCCGTGCCTTTATTAGGGCGGGGTCTTTCAACTGTTCTGTGGCAAAGTTTTCCCTGTGAACCTCAAGATCAGAAAACTCCACAGACGGTAGGTTTTCGTCTGAGGAGGTGGGCTCCTCTCCAGTTTCTTGAGTCTCCCCTGCCAATACTGATAAGGGAAATTCCGGAGAGTCCTCACCACTCTCAGGGGAGTTCTGGCTATCACATTCCTGGTACATAGGGGCACCAGTGGGGGGCTCAGGATCATCCCACAGTTCCCAGAACTTCGGAAAATCCCTTCCCACAATGGCGTCATGCGGTAACTGAGATACTAAGCCCACTGGATGAGAGAGGGTACCTTTGGGGGTCTCGAAACACACTGTAGTCACTGGATACTCTCGGGTGTCCCCATGCACACAAATAACAGCTACCTTGCTATTCCCAAAGACCTCTGTTTTAACTAACTCAGCCTTTATCAGGGTCACAAGGCTACCTGAATCCAGCAATACCACAACATTTCTACCATTAACACACATTTTGCATAAATGTTTCTCAGTTCCTCGAATGGCAGTGCATGCGACTGTCGCACACAGCGACTGACGTCTGCCCGTCAGAAAGTCACACTGCATGGGTTCCTCCACAACCGGGCAATTGGCTGCAATATGTCCCGCTTGCCGGCAGCGGTAGCAAACGATCCTTCTTGCCGCCTCTTGAGCCGCTGATTTCCCAGGCTGTTCTCGCCAAACTTGGGGTAGAGCTCCCACCCTCTCACTCTCTCCACCCTCACCCCTTGGAATCCTCTTATCCGCCCCTGGGGATGGTCTGGTCTTAGGGTGGAAAGTCCGAGTGTCTCTGGAAGAGGCCGTCAGGTTCTCTGTAGCCAAGTATTTCTCCACACGATCCACAAGACCATCGGCCGTCTCTGGGTCTCCATGGCTTACCCACTTTTGGATGGCAGTAGGAAGAGCTCTCAAAAACCGATCCATTACAACACGTTCCACAATCTTTGGTGCGGACAAAGTCTCTGGCTGTAGCCACTTTCTGCTCAGGTGAATGAGATCATACATTTGAGACCTGGGGGGTTTTCCAAGCTGGAAAGTCCAGTTATGCACACGCTGAGCCCGGACAGCCTGGGTGACACCCAGCCTTGCCAAAATTTCAGCTTTTAGCATCACATAGTCTTTTGCTTGGTTAGGCTCTAGGTCATAGTAAGCTTTCTGCGATTCACCAGTTAACAGAGGAGCCACCAGTCCAGCCCACTGCTCCTCAGGCCACTTTTCTCTTTCAGCGGTCCTTTCAAATGTGGTCAAAAATACCTCTGGATCATCCTCTCCAGTCATTTTTGTCAATAAACGACTCACCCCAAAGGACGCGGTATTAGTGGGACGGCTTTCCTCACTGGTCTGCGGACGTTGCTGCATTACTGCTTCCATTTGTTGTAATCTCTGCTCTTGCTTCTGTAACAGGTCTATGAAGCGGGCCTCAGATTGCTGCTGGGCTTGTTGCTGAGCTTCCAGACTCTGTTGGTGAGCTTGCTGCTGGGCTGCAAGGCTCTGTTGATGAGCTGCAAGGCTCCTTTGCAAACCTGCATTTGTCTGCTGTTGATTGGCATTTGCTAGAGCCAGCTGTTTCAGTATCTCCTCCATGCTGGCTTAGAAAAAAACTGCCACTGGTTCTCCACCAACTGTGAGGGGGTTAGCTCGGCAGCGGGTGTGTGTGGCCCCCGGGATGGGCTCCCCAGACAAAAACAGGCCCAGCAAACGGAGGTTGTGGTTTTCCAAATCAAAAAGGTGCGGTTTATTTTCTATTTACAGTGACAAAACACAGCAAAGCAAAAGAAACATAACCAAAATAAATCCTGGTCAAGTTGACCTCTGACTAAACATACAGGTTTCCTAACTAACAACTGGGATCAGCCTAGTGCTGTCCTAGTCCCTAAGTCCCTGGTTTAGTAAAAGTCCAAACAAATAGCCACACAGGCTTTGCCTCACCGCACAGGGGTTCACTCTCCCTAGACAGTCCACACAGGTCTGGTTCCAGGCATGAGCTAACATCTAATGAAGCTGGGAGTTCTTATAGAGGCCTAAATGAGCTGACAAGCTTCAGCTGGCCTCATCAACTCCCTGTCTGTACGACGCCCCACACTCTCCCTAGAGGTATGAGTCATCCATGAGCCCACTAGCCTTATACAACTCTCCACCTAGTTGTATAAGTCGGCGTAAAGCCTGAATCTGGGCGAAATATATCTACCCCCCTGGATGCAACCAGGTGACTTTACCTTCCTGCTGTCACAATATATATATATATATAGTCATATATATATATATGGCAATATATATATATATATATGGCAATATATCAAAACTTATCAGTCCTTTGATGTGGCGGCTGCATTTGTTTTCTTTTTCAGTTTCTCCCTTTCCTTTATTTTCACCTATGAATAACACATTTTCCTGTCCCTGTGTAGCTATGCTTACTTCCATGGTTGCTACGTAAACTGGTCTTCAAACATGTCTGTCTTCGCCTTAACATAGTTAGTCTGGTTGAAAAAGGCACAAATCCATCCAGTTTGACCAATAGAAGGGGAAAAAAAATTATACTATCCTATATCCACAGTTGATCCAGAGGAAGGCAAAAAACCCCAATAAAGCATGATTCAATTTGCTCCACCAGGGAAAAAAAATCACTGCTGATCCACCAGGAGGCAATCTGATGATCCCTGGATCAACTTTACCTATAAATAATAGTAACCAGTTATATTATGTGTATCTAGGAAATAATCCAGGCCTTTCCTAAAATAATCTACTAAGCTGGCCCAGAACCACCTCTTGAGGGAGTCTATTCTACATTTTAACAGCTCTTACTGTGAAGAAGCCTTTCCATATTTGGAGATTGCCACTGATCACAGTCTATAAACAGTTTATGAAACAGAGATAATCGGGGGAGACGTGTTTGAACATGTTCTCCCGCCGATGATTTCTGCACAGTGGGAAGTCTCATTGAATAACACAGTAACGGCCAGTTTATGAAGCTGTGATCTGAGCGCTTCACTGGCGATCTGTGTCAGAATTCACCTCCCAGATTCACAAACTAAGAGGTGGTGAATCGGGGAGCAAAGAGGGAATCTAGGGGGGTCTGAGGAGGAAGGGGGAAGATTTTTAACTTCTTTCTACCTTATTCAGACCCCCCAAGACTGTAACCATGTCCCCCTATCATATTTATGTGTATACATATGTATACATATATGTAGCGATACCTTCAACTAAGAGGGCCGCAGATTTAGTTTGGGCCCTGAAGACAGCTCCGCCAACCCCCGGCAATTTACTCGACCCCCTACTGGCACAGTTAGTCTAGGGTAATATGTGTATATCTTATGCTCTATGATTAAATTCAAACACCAAGGCAATGATAGAAGAATAACAAATTTACTTTCTATGGTAATAAAAATCAACAGTGATAACAGATCATATGAATCTATCTGCAGAGCCCTGCAGCAATAGTCACACTATAACTATTAAGATATGGCGCACACGTGCCACGTGTAACAGTACTTCACTATGCGCCCTATGGCGCAGCAACTAAATGAACTAAATGAACTACCTAGATGGCCAGGCCTGACCATATAACTCAGTCTCTAGGGGGTGTAAAATTCTTTGCATGTAAGTCTTTAAACGGTGGTGCACATTTCAGGAACACATTTGTACCAACACAGTACACTCCACTAGAGATCCGTTTGATTCAGTTCTGCTATGGATCTCAGGAGGGGGAAAAGGAACAAAAATAGGAACTGGTGGGCCACGGCAGTCTGTAGGCCTAACAATGGTATACAGTATTTGTGGATTGAGCATGTGCTCGCTCACCCCTCCGGACGCGATCCCAGTCCGGGAACTTCCACCTGCTGTGTCTCCTCACACAGCTCTGCAGCAGTCTGGTCTTCGGCTCAGCAGCGGTTGAAGAAAACCGAGTCAGATGTCACCCAGGCTCGCGATGGGGTGGAAGGCTCTTTTGGGTAGCAGCGCAAGGCCCCAGGCTTCAGGCCGTGCACCACAGCGGATCCGCACAGGAAGATCTCTCTCTTGAAGTCTCGTGTCCCCAGAGAGGCCGAGCCCAGCCTTGCCTCCTCCTTTTATAACCCCTCCCATGAGTCTCTGGGGTGGAAACATGGCCGAAAGGGGTTCTGGGTAAGGTAGTCCTGGGAGTCTTAAAGGAGACCCCGCTACACACTCCCCCCACTTAAACTCTTTGGTCCCCAAAGACAATTCTAGCATACATTGCGTACAACCCTAGACAACATTGCGTATGATGTTGGCATAGGGAATTCCCACCAAAACAAAGGGGTTGAATTCCCTTGCCCACAGGTCACACTATCATGAATGGCCTGCCTAACTGTGCCAGAGAGTGAGTGGGGGTTGCCCTCCACCAAATGAACAGCAGAGGGATCCGGATTCTCTACACTCCTCCTGGCAGTGACCACAAAATCTTCTGAGCTCTTCCCCATTTGTGGGTAAGTCAGCTTTTTGGGAGGCCTTATGACTCTTCGAGCCCTTTGCTCTCTTGGGGTTTCTGGCTCTGGTGCCACAGGCTCTTCTTTGGTAACAGGTTCGGGCAATACGGCAGGCTCTGGAACATCTGCTTCAGAAGCCGAGGAATACATAGAGTCTCTAGGGTCCTTTTCAGAGTAAGTATCCCAGGCATCTTCCCAGTAATCTGATGAAGGACTAGATAGGATGAACTCAGTGGCTTCTGCATTCAGTTGTCTATCTATAGTGTCTTCAGTGGTTGAAAGATCTATAGCAGAAGTTCCTGGAGTTGGGGAAGGCCACAGCCAGTCAAGTTCTCTTCCTTCATCTCCACTAAGTTCAGAGGCCTCTCCATCTTCAGCCCGAGAGGTCTGGGACCGAGTGTTTGGCCTGGGGGTATCCAGAATAGAGACTGGTTCAGGGGAGTCCCTCACTGGAGGTATCCTGACCGCTTCTGCAAGTGGGAGCAGGTGGTTTCCATGCCACATCTTCAGTGGTCCTACCTTTCCTTCTGGCCTCAACTTGTAGACAGGTAGGCCCGGCAGTTTCCTACAGATGACATAGGGTTCAGATCTCCATCTGTCTGCAAGTTTGTGTTTTCCAGGGACCCCCAGATTGCGTAGCAGTACTCGGTCCCCGGGCTGCAGGTCTTGCACCCGGACCTTCAAGTCGAAGTTTCTTTTGTTTCGAGCTCCCCTTTGATCTGAGGCCGCTTGAGCTTGTTCATAGGCTACTTTCAGGCTGTGTCTGAGCCTGTCCACATATCCCTTGTGGGATGTGGCTGAGGAATGGTCTAAAGAGGTGCCAAAGGCCAGGTCCACAGGTAACCTTGCTTCTTTCCCAAACATGAGTCGATATGGGGAGTAGCCTGTAGCACCACTGGTGGTGCAGTTGTAAGCGTGTACTATAGCTGCTATGTGTTTGCTCCAATGTTGTTTCTTCTCACTATCCAGAGTTCCCAACATGTTGAGAAGGGTTCGGTTAAACCCCTCCGGCTGAGCATCTCCCTGTGGGTGATAAGGTGTGGTTCGGGTTTTCTTGATTCCTAACGAATCCAGGAGTTTCCGGATCAGCCGACTCTCAAAGTCCCTTCCTTGATCTGAATGGAGTCGCTGTGGCAGCCCATAATGGACAAAATACTTCTCCATAAGTACCTTGGCTACTGTGGAAGCCTTCTGGTCTTTGGTTGGGAAAGCTTGGGCATACCGGGTGAAATGATCGGTTATCACCAGAACATTTCCTAGTCCACTCAGGTCGGGTTCGAGGCAGAGGACATCAATGCATACCAGATCCATTGGGCCTTGACTTTGTAGGTGGCCCATTGGGGCAGCTTGATGGGGTAAAGTCTTCCTCTGGATGCAGCGTGCACATGAATGGCAGTACTCTTCTACTTCTGCCCTCATGCAGGGCCAATAGAACCGACTTCTGACGAGTTAAAAGGTCCTTTCCGCCCCTAGGTGGCCGTGATTGTCATGTAGGGCAATCAGAACAGTCTCTAATGTTTTTCCGGAAGAAACAGTTGCCATTTATCTTCCAGGTCATCAGAGGGGCCCCTTCGGTAGACCACTCCCTGATGCACCTGCAACCTGTCCCACTCTTTCCTCAACAGGCGGGCTTCCTTTGAGGAGTGGCGCAGGAGTCTATTTGGGTCCTGATTCTCCAGGGCTTCCAGAACCAATTTCCCCATGGGGTCTTCTAATTGGTCGCATCTCAGTTCCTTCTTGGACAGTTTCGGCAGATTGTCTTCCTCCAGTTGGGTTACTCCACAGTATTGTTTGGGGACTCCTACCATGGTAACTCCTATCTCTTCCGCCCTTGAGCCTCCTCTGGCTTGTAATTCAGCCCCTTGACAAAGGGCCCGCACCCCGTCAGGTGCCACTTGAGTCCAGTCTTCTATGTCACTGGTGGGGGCATGAAATCTCCTGGACAGAGCGTCTGCATCTCGATTTCCAGCCCCTGGCCTGTACTTTAGGCTGAAATTGAATCCAGACAGTGTGGCCAGCCACCTATGTCCAGTGGCGTCCAGCTTTCCTGTGGTGAAAAGGTAGGTAAGGGGGTTGTTGTCGGTCTTCACAGTGAACTCCGCCCCATACAGGTAGTCTTTGAGCTTGTCTACTACCGCCCACTTAAGGGCCAGGAACTCCAGCTTGTGAGTGGGGTAGTTTTTCTCAGAGGGGGTCAGGCTCCTGCTCACGTAGGCAACAGGCCGCAGTTGTCCTTCGTGTTCTTAGTAAAGTACTCCTCCCAGACCATCATGACTAGCATCTACATGTAGTTCATAGGGTTTGGTTGGGTCTGCGTAGGCCAAGACTGGGGCAGTGGTTAGGCTCTTCTTCAATGCCTGGAAGGCCTCTTCACACTTCTGGTTCCACTGATCTCTGACTGACTCTCCTGGCTTCCTGGGCCCTGAGTCGTCCTCTTTCCCCTCGGTCCTGAGTAGTTCATTCAATGGTCTAGCAATTGGGGCGAATCCTTCCACAAACCTCCTGTAATAGGAGCAGAACCCTAAGAAGGATCTGAGTTCTGTTACTGTGGTGGGTCGTGGCCAGGAGGTAACTGCCTCCAATTTCTCAGGGTCTGTGGCCACCCCTTCTTCAGACACTATGTGCCCCAGATAGTTCACAGAAGACTGATAGAACCGACACTTCTCAGGCGAAAGCTTGAGTCCCTCCTCACTGAGTCTTCTCAACACTTTTTCCAGCCTCTCCTCGTGTTCTTCCAGGGTTCTCCCAAAGACAATGACATCGTTCAGGTATACAAGGACTTCAATAAGGTTCATGTCTCCTACAGTCTTCTCCATGAGACGTTGGAAGGTAGCAGGAGCTCCAGACAGTCCCTGAGGCATTCGATCAAACTCAAAGGACCCCACTGGGGTTATGAAGGCTGTCTTCTCCTTGTCTTCTGGATGCATAGGGATCTGATAGTATCCACTCTTAAGATCCATAACGCTGAACCACTTGGCTCCAGACAAACTCTGTAAAGCGTCCTCTATCCTCGGAGTGGTGTACTGGTCGGGTATGGTTCTCCTGTTGAGAGTCCTGTAGTCTATACAGAGCCTCAATGACCCATTCTTCTTCCTGACCACCACTATCGGGGAGGCATAGGGGCTTCTAGACTCCCGGATCACACCAGTCCTCTTGAGTTCTGCGAGTTGTTCCCTTAGATCCTCCAGATCTGCTAGTGGGACCCGCCTGACCCTCTCTCGGAAGGGCTTGTCTTCTTGGAGGCGGATTCGATGGGTGGCACTCCTTGCACACCCCACATCAAACTCATCTTTGGAGAAGATCTTCTCCCATCTGGTCAACTGGGCCTTGGCTCTCTCTTTCCAAGCCCTGGGCCGATTCGGGTTTTCCATGGACAGCTTCTCCCATACGTCTCCTCCTTCACCCGTCCCCTTGACTTCTGACAGGGTAACCGAGGCAGCAGGGCTCACCTGGCCCAGCAGCATTGCTGGCTGGGATTTCCATGGGGCCACCTGTAGTGTTCCTAACACTCACCAGAACTCTACAATGGGCCTTCTTCAGGGCCTTCAGCGGAATCACTTCTGGTATCACTTCCAGAGAGGGGGACTCTTCCCTTGGGTCAGACTCCAGCATGACAAAGGGTCCAGGCTGCTCCCAAGTAAGCTTCACAGTGGCTCTGAGACAGGTTACTTCGCCGGGCTGCAACACTACCCCTTCTCTTCCAAGTCTCCACACCTTCCCTATTCCCTCTCCAGGGGTCTTCTGCTCTAGGACCAGCCGTTGGTAGGCCGTCTTCAGCATGGGGTGGATCTTGGTGGCCGCTTGCCCCTCCTCTTTCACTAGAGGGGTCAGGAGTCTTCGGACCAGGTCCGTGTTTGTCCCTATTATAAGGGAACTCTTGTTGGCTCCTGGCGGTCGAGGGCACACAACTGCCAGGGTGTCAAACACTTCGGCCTACCCAGCCACAGATGGGTCAAAGGTCATCTTGACGAGCAGATAGCCATCGTAGGGGAAACTCTGGGTTCCAATCCCACATATTTCCAGTTCCTCTATCTTCTGGATGGGCAGGTGACTCAAGTGCTTATCGTAGAAATCCCAGTATAATAGGGTCACTTGTGCCCCAGTATCCAAGATGGCTCTGGTGTAGACTCCCTCCACTTGAATGGGCACTATAGGAGATGGGCCTACCAGCTTCTCCGGATATGGCCTGGCAGGGGTCGCCTTCTTCTGGTCCTTTCCCTTCGGACTCTCTCTCGTCCAACTCCTTTTGGCCTTTAGTCTTTCTTGAGCCTGGTATGCATTGATTTCCCTCCTTTCAATGGGTGTACAGACCCGCTGAGGGATATTATTGTTTTTCTTAGGTGTGCATCCCCTCTAGGGAGTGCTGTGCCTCTTCTGAGGGGTCTTGCTCCCTTTCTCTGGGGTGTATCTCTGTTGAGAAATGTTGTGTTTCCTCTGAGGTGTTTTATCTCCTCTTTTCTTCTGCTTCGCATTCAGCTTGGAGCTCACTGAAGATGATGGGCACCCGGTTGACTCCTTCACCCTCTGGAGTTTCCCGCCGGCTTGCGGTTATCTGTTTTCTTCTTCTTGGGACTGGAACATGTAGCTGCAATATGGCCAATTCCTCCACAGTTAAAGCAGACTATATCTCCCCATTCTTGTAAAGATGCGGGTGCTGAGGCAATTGGGAATAGTTCCTTTCTTGGTACTTCTCTCCTGGGGCCCTCTGGGTCTTTTGCTGTCAGAGAGGTCAACATCTCTAACACCTTGGACATTTGTGATTTTAGAGTGTCTACCTCTGAGTCTCTTTCAGGGGTCATTACTGGGTTGACTAACACCTGTGCGGGGACAACATTTGTCTTAATCATTTGCTGGTCCTGTTGTAGTGCCTCCTCATCTCTGATGATTTTTATCAAATCAGAGTAAGTCAGTGACGTTCCTCCTCCCGAGGTTTTCAGGTGCAGCCAGACTGGATCTGAGCGCAACGCTCCCTTTAAGACTTGCTTCATTCTCGCCGCATCTGTATCTTGGGGCTTTATTCCCTTCTTCAACACAATCTTGCACAGCAACCTGTTCAGTCTCCTAACATACTCTGAAAGTTTCTCCTTCGGCTGTTGGAAAGTATGTTCAAATTGGTAGACCATCTCTGTCACCTTTTCCAATTGACCAAACTCTTCCTGTAGCATGGCTAGACAGTCTTGAGCCGTGCAATCTGCATTCCCAAACCGAAAACTTTTCACTGCTTCTGCTGCTGCGCCTTTGAGGCTTTCTATCACTCATTGCCTCTTCTGCGCTTCAGGCACCTCCCATGCCTCTACTGCTTGTAATGCCTGCTCCACCCAGGTATCAAAATCTTCTTCCCCTGCAGGGACAGGGAGCTTCCCTGAGAATGTCTTCAGTCTCCGGTAGCTAGTCTCTACATGCACTGTGCTTGTCTTCTGACATTTGGTTAGCAGATCCCCTATTGCCTTTATCAATTCTGGTGATATAGCAGTGGCAGGTGCGGGTGCCACCGGGGGCGTCACCCCATCTCCTCTTTCTGGTGAGGTACAGGCCGCAGCCTGCGGTGATCCCGTTGGTGATGGTTCTTTCTTTACAGTTACTGCGTGCGCCAACCTATAGGTTCTGTTATCTGGCGTCCGCACACACTTGCGCTTGCAAGCCTCTGGCATCCCATCCCCGTACTCCACTAGTGCATACTGATATGAAGTGTCTGGGTCTGACTTTATATCCATCACCCACGGTGTGTGTTCTGGGGACACTGACTTCATTAACTCCTCTACCATCTCAGTCAACCATTCCTCCCCAGGGAGGCTGATGACTATCGAGTTGTTTGGCTCTGCCCTAGAGGCTTTGCACCACTCTTCTATTGCTTGTGGGTCCATGCCGGCACTTCTGGCATTCACCTGCTGTATCAGGATCCCAGACGAGCCCCCACGTGTAGCGATACCTTCAACTAAGAGGGCCGCAGATTTAGTTTGGGCCCTGAAGAATGCACCCTATGGCGCAGCAACTAAATGAACTACCTAGATGGCCAGGCCTGACCATATAACTCAGTCTCTAGGGGGGGTAAAATTCTTCGCATGCAAGTCTTTTATATGGTGGTGCACATTTCAGGAACACATTTGTAATCCAAGGGGGGGGGGGGGGTACACTCCACTAGAGATCCGTTTGACTCAGTTCTGCTATGGATCTCAGGAGGGGGAAAAGAACAAAAATAGGAACTGGTGGGCCACGGCAGTCTGTAGGCCTAACAATGGTATACAGTATTTGTGGATTAAGCATGTGCTCGCTCACCCCTCCAGACGCGATCCCAGTCCGGGAACTTCCACCTGCTGTGTCTCCTCACACAGCTCTGCAGCAGTCTGGTCTCCGGCTCAGCAGCGGTTGAAGAAAACCAAGTCAGATGTCACCCAGGCTCGCGATGGGGTGGAAGGCTCTTTTGGGTAGCAGCGCAAGGCCCCAGGCTTCAGGCCTTGCACCACAGCGGATCCGCACAGGAAGATCTCTCCCTTGAAGTCTCGTGTCCCCAAAGAGGCCGAGCCCAGCCTCGCCTCCTCCTTTTATAACCCCTCCCTTGAGTCTCTGGGGTGGAAACATGGCCGAAAGGGGTTCTAGGTAAGGTAGTCCTGGGAGTCTTAAAGGGGACCCCGCTACATATATAATGTGTGTGTGTGTGTGTATATACATGTATATACAATGTGTGTTTGTGTATACATATACTGTAATTATTGGCGTATAACACTCACTTTTTTACCCTGAAAATAGAGGGTAAACTGTGCCTGCGTGTTATACGCAGGGGGCTGTTTAAAGTTTTTTTCCTGAAACTTCCCTCTTAAAGTTAGGGTGCGTGTTATACGCTTGTGCGTGTTATACGCCGATAAATATGGTATATATATATAATGTAGGGGGACTCGTTATTTTAATAACATTAACCACATCGTCTGTCAGTGTACTGGACGGTGATTATTTATCACTGCTTGATAAACTGACATCTCTGTGTTTCTGTGAATTTCTGGTACTGTAATCTCGTAAAGTCTCACGAGATTCCAGTATCAGGGGCCGTTCTCCAGTGTTGGAAGCATTTGTAGATCGCTTCACTCCTCCAAGGGTGAAGCGATCTACTCTGCTTCATAAACAGGCACCCAGAGGAGATAGATCTCCACTGTGAATGCCGGCGAATCAAGCAGTGAATATATTTCACTGCTTCATAAACGGACACCCAAGTTCACTATATGGACCCCTTGTGTATTTTTACATGTTGATCATATCCCCCCTTAATCATCTCTTCTCAAGAGAACAAATTAAGGTCAGCTAATTGTTCCTTACAGAAGAAATATAGCATTGTTTTGTTTCAGTTCAGCTCACTGGAAGTAACAAGCATACTGTATTTCTGTCAAGATGAGCAAATATTTTCTGTACTTACTAAAAATGTTCTTATCCTGAAGAATGAAAATGAATGCAATCACATCAACCATATCTAATAAATGGTAAGCTGCAATATATTACTATTTTGTTCTTGGGTTAAGTTATCCTGTAAGCCACAAAAAATAAGCATACATTTCATAGAGGGAGAGCTCTATCCACATTGACCATACTATAGTGATATGCACAGTGGCGGGTGGTGCTCCAAATTTTTTTTTGGGGGGGGGGGGGCAAACAAACTGAAAAATACTGAAAAAAACCCTATCAATTGCAGCCTCACTGTGCCCATCAAATGCAGTCACTGTGCCCATCATATGCAGCCATTTGTGCCCATCATATGCAGCCATTGTGCCCATCATATGCAGCCACTTGTGTCCATCATATGCAGCCACTTGTGCCCATCATATGCAGCCACTTGTGCCCATCATATACAGCCACTTGTGCTCATCATATGCAGCCACTGGGCCCATCATATGCAGCCATTATGCCCATCATATGCAGCTACTTCTGCACATCATATGCAGCCACTTGTGTCCATTATATGCAGCCAATTGTTCCCCATCAAATGCAGCCACTTGTGCCCATCATATGCAGCCACTTGTGCCCATCATATGCAGCCACTTGTGCTCATCATATGCAGCCACTGTGCCCATCATATGCAGCCACTTGTTCCCCATCATATGCAGCCACTTGTGCCTGTCATAGGCAGCCACTTGTGCCCATCACATGTAGCCATTGTGCCCATCAAATGCAGACACTTGTGCCCCATCAAGCCACTGTGCCCATCATATGAAGCCACTTGTGTCCATCATATGCAGCCACTTGTGCCCCATCAAATTCAGCCACTGTGCTCATCATATGCAGCCACTGTGCCCATCATATGCAGTCATTGTGCCCATCATATGCAGCCACTTGTGCCCATCATATGCAGCCACTTGTGCCCATCATATGCAGCCACTTGTGTTCATCAGATGCAGCCACTTGTGCCCATCAAATGCAGGCACTCGTGCCCATCATATGCAGCCACTCATGCCCATTAAATGCAGCCACTTGTGCCCATCAAATGCCGCCACTTGTGCCCTAATAAAGTTTCAACAAAGTCCTTGTGATATTGCTTGCGTTCTTGCAATCATCTTTATCAAGATTAGGTACAGTCATTAGACATCTAAATTTACTAGAAAGATTCTTTAGTAAGATGATAACGTAAGTAAAACCTACTATGCCAAAAGATTCCTGGTTCTGATAATATAAGATTCAATTAGTCATTAATTTGTGTTTTTTAATTGTGTCTTATATTATCTCTAATCTAGGAATCTTTTGGCATGATAGGTTTACCTACATCTTACTAGATGACTGCTTTGTTACAGGTTAGTAACTACATGGGAACAATCCTTTGTGTGCATTTATTGATAGTGTGTGTTTAGGTAAGACAGACTTTGATCTCTTGAAGCAGAGCAAAACTTTCTCAAAAAGCATTGATAGTTTTTAATCCTTATGCTGCTAGCATTAGTAAATACATAGGACGGTATATTATATTTACTTGTTTTAAATTTTTTACTTACATTTCTTCAGTTGCTTCCTGCTTTCTGGTCTAAGCTAAAATGATGTCAACCCTGCATGTCTGAGCTAAGGGTGGTGTTTAAATGTGATTTCTCAACCAAACAAAGCATTGAGACATGGATGGATGGGTGAGCCTTCTCTAAATATTAAAAATAAATAAAATAGTGTTTTCATTGGTTACTGTATTTGATATAGTTACATTATTATGGTTATCGTCTGCCTCGGTGGTAGGGTGGGTGGGTGTAGTCCTTCCTGACCCCTCCACTGGGCGTACAATGTTGGACTGAAAGGCCCATCGGTTGTTTGGCCTCTTTTTGGAATATTGCTATACGGGACTCCTCACGGATGACCACATTGGCACAGTTCCTTGTATCTACCGATGGACTTTCCATGGCTTCCTGGCTGAACCCCTCATCCTTTAAATATGTTATTGTCACCATCTTTTTGTTTACTGACTATGATGACAGTGCCATGCTGCACTCACTTTTGTTCAATTATAATTTTTTTCTATTGATTTTTAAAAACGGAATAAAAAAAGTTGAAGCCTAAAATAGCGTTTTCAGTTCGTGGTGCTCAGATACTGTTAAAGAGTTACTAAACCCACAACAGTGAAATCAGTCTGTATATGCAGTAAAGCATGCTTGTTATACTCATTGTGGAACCTAAAGGTTTAATCCTCTGCATTGTGTAAAAAGGTCCTGCCTTCTCTGATCCTCCCCTTCTTCCACTGACTCTAAAACAGGTCCAGATAAGATAGCGTTACTGGAGTCAGGCTGCACATGCTCAGTTTGGTGTGTGTTGCTAGAGAAGTTGTTTTTTTTTGGGGGGAGAGTGCATGTAATCAGCACAGGTCCAATCAGCACTGCTCAGACAGAGGGTCAGGGGTCCTGTGTTAGAAAAGTTTAATATTGTGCGTCTATTAGACAGCTTTATTGATATTTTTAAGATGGCTCCTGAGCACATGTTCTAACCTTGTTGTATTCTTTTGTTTTTACTAACCCCATACGTAATACATGTATAGAAAGCAGATTGTACGGGAGGCTCTGCTTGTGAATAAAGGTACCAGCTTGTACCAGGTGTAGGTGGAGCCTCCTTAGCAAATTAGCCAATAAGAAGTGTTATTGCCTTTTCAGTGTAAGGATGAGAAGGTGGGGGCCGCCTCCTTCTCACTCACTTTTGCTATGATTTTCATCTTGTAAGCTTCACACAAAGTGTACCGGTGCATTTTGAATAAATTGTCTTCACTTTCAAACACCTGGAATTCGATTGATTACAAGAAATTATCTAACATCCTGCAGCCTCATAGGACAATCAGGGGAGAATGAAAACTTCTCATACAAGCTTTAACCAAACACTGATAGAAGTCACAAGACTCCTATATACTGCTGATGAGAAAAAGTATCTAGCAGGTTATATTTACAAAAATAATTGCATTTCTATGTTCTGTGTACTGTGGGAATAAAGGGTACTGGGTTTAGTAATACTTTATGTTCTGATTTAATTAATATTCAAATAATATACTGTATAGTATATAATTGCTAGACTTTTGCAAGTTGAGTGAGTATACAAATATATAATATGTCTACATAGGGTGCTAAAACTGAATGATGGAACCTCTGCAGCCCCTTCCTCCAAATACTGGGGAAGCTGAACTACGTGCTTGGCTGGCAAAGTATATAAGTAAAACTATAAGTAGAATTATGGACTCAAAAAAATACAAAGATAACTTACTATACTATGCAGTACATACAGGTCCTTCTCAAAAAATTAGCATATTGTGATAAAGTTCATTATTTTCTGTAATGTACTGATAAACATTAGACTTTCATATATTTTAGATTCATTACACACAACTGAAGTAGTTCAAGCCTTTTCTTGTTTTAATATTGATGATTTTGGCATACAGCTCATGACAACCCAAAATTCCTATCTCAAAAAATTAGCATATCATGAAAAGGTTCTCTAAACGAGCTATTAACCTAATCATCTGAATAAACTAATTAACTCTAAACACCTGCAAAAGATTCCTGAGGCTTTTAAAAACTCCCAGCCTGGTTCATTACTCAAAACCGCAATCATGGGTAAGACTGCCGACCTGACTGCTGTCCAGAAGGCCATCATTGACACCCTCAAGCAAGAGGGTAAGACACAGAAAGAAATTTCTGAACGAATAGGCTGTTCCCAGAGTTCTGTATCAAGGCACCTCAGTGGGAAGTCTGTGGGAAGGAAAAAGTGTGGCAGAAAACGCTGCACAACGAGAAGAGGTGACCGGACCCTGAAGAAGATTGTGGAGAAGGACCGATTTCAGACCTTGGAGGACCTGCGGAAGCAGTGGACTGAGTCTGGAGTAGAAACATCCAGAGCCACTGTGAACAGGCGTGTGCAGGAAATGGGCTACAGGTGCCGCATTCCCCAGGTCAAGCCACTTTTGAACTAGAAACAGCGGCAGAAGCGCCTGACCTGGGCTACAGAGAAGCAGCACTGGACTGTTGCTCAGTGGTCCAAAGTACTTTTTTCGGATGAAAGCAAATTTTGCATGTCATTCGGAAATCAAGGTGCCATAGTCTGGAGGAAGACTGGGGAGAGGGAAATGCCAAAATGCCTGAAGTCCAGTGTCAAGTACCCACAGTCAGTGATGGTCTGGGGTGCCATGTCAGCTGCTGGTGTTGGTCCACTGTGTTTTATCAAGGGCAGGGTCAATGCAGCTAGCTATCAGGAGATTTTGGAGCACTTCATGCTTCCATCTGCTGAAAAGCTTTATGGAGATGAAGATTTCATTTTTCAGCACGACCTGGCACCTGCTCACAGTGCCAAAACCACTGGTAAATGGTTTACTGACCATGGTATTACTGTGCTCAATTGGCCTGCCAACTCTCCTGACCTGAACCCCATAGAGAATCTGTGGGATATTGGGAAGAGAAAGTTGAGAGACGCAAGACCCAACACTCTGGATGAGCTTAAGGCCGCTATCGAAGCATCCTGGGCCTCCATAACACCTCAGCAGTGCCACAGGCTGGTTGCCTCCATGCCACGCCGCATTGAAGCAGTCATTTCTGCAAAAGGATTCCCGACCAAGTATTGAGTGCATAACTGAACATAATTATTTGAAGGTTGACTTTTTTTGTATTAAAAACACTTTTCTTTTATTGGTCGGATGAAATATGCAAATTTTTTGAGATAGGAATTTTGGGTTGTCATGAGCTGTATGCCAAAATCATCAATATTAAAACAAGAAAAGGCTTGAACTACTTCAGTTGTGTGTAATGAATCTAAAATATATATAAGTCTAATGTTTATCAGTACATTACAGAAAATAATGAACTTTATCACAATATGCTAATTTTTTGAGAAGGACCTGTATTGTTACAGGTAACTGTGTTATAATGGTTTTGTGCATCTACTATCTCCTTTTTTTTCTCCTACAGAACCAGATTTTAATATCTGGAAAATGTGCTGAGAGGGAAAACTGAGCGATCATTGCTTATGTGATACCAACAACTTTATATAATCGATTCAGTAGAACAGAAAGCTTTGAGATAGCTGGAGGTTATTGTATTTAATTATATACATGCAGATGTAAAAAGAAAAACATGTAACATCTGACATCTTTGTCATTTGTGATTTTAAGAACATTTTATGTGAACAGAAATAAAAGTCTGTATTTTTTACATTTTAGTTTATATATAAAAAAATAAAAGGGGGGTTTTATTCTGTTTTTGTGTCTTTATTTTGTTTATAGTGCACAAAATAAAAAACCCAGTGGTGATCAATTACCACCAAAAAAAACTCCTTTTTGGGAAAAAAATTACTTCAATTTCAGTTGGGTACAGTGGTGCATGACCGTGCAATTGTCAGATAAAGTAATGCCGCGTACACACGATCGTTTTTCATGCCGTTAAAAATGCAATTTTTTAAAATGGCCATTAAAAACGATCGTGTGTATGCTCCAGAGCATTTTTAACGGTGTGAAAAACGGCCATTAAAAATTTCGAACATGCTCTATTTTTTCACGTCGTTTTTCATGTCGTTTTTTTTAACGACGTGAAAAACAATAGTGTGTATGCTTTTACGAGGGGAAAAAAGCGTGCATGCCCAGAATAAAGTATGAGACAGGAGCGCTCGTTCTGGTAAAACTAGCGTTCGTAATGGAGATAGCACATTCGTCACGCTGTAACGGACTGAAGAGCGCAAGGCTGAAAAGCGCGAATCGCCGCTCAACAAAGTTTACTAACATGAAGGGTGGCGCCATTCGAATGGAAATTCCCCTTTATAGTGCCGTCGTACGTGTTGTACGTCACCGCGCTTTGATCGAGCGTTTTTTTTAATGATCGCGTGGATGCAAGACAGGCTTGAGAGGAAACATGAAAAAAAACGACGAGAAAAACGTCGGTTAAAAAAATGGCATGAAAAACGATCGTGTGTACGCCGCATAACACAGTGCTGTATCACAAAAAATGGCCTGGTCACGAAGGGGCATAAATCTTCTGGAGGTCAAGTGGTTACAGTTACTTCAGTTTATATCCGTTCAGTTCGGTTTCATTGATTTACATCCATTTTTGCTTTCATTTTTTAATTGTTGAAGAAGCTAGTCATAGGTGACAAAAGTAATAAATAAAAAATATGATTGGTGCCTAACAACGGACATAAACACAACTGATGTAAGTGGAAGATATCTGTTTACATCCATTTACATCTGATTTTGTCCACAAAAATGGAAAAGGATGGAGACCTTTCCTTTTTTTTTTTTTTTTTGCGGACATAAAATGACAGATATGAATGTATATAAACAGATGTTGTCTATTTACGTTCGTTCTGCATATGTCTGTTCCATTTATGCCTGTTGCTAGGAAGATGGATCCAGATTGAACACCCTTAAAAATTCACATTTAAAAATACATATATATATTGTGACAGCAGGAAGGTAAAGTCACCTGGTTGCATCCAGGGGGGTAGATATATTTCGCCCAGATTCAGGCTTTACGCCGACTTATACAACTAGGTGGAGAGTTGTATAAGCCCAGCTAAGGCTAGTGGGCTCATGGATGACTCATACCTCTAGGGAGAGTGCTGGGCGTCGTGCAGACAGGGAGTTGATGAGACCATCTGAAGCTTGTCAGCTCATTTAGGCCTCTATAAGAACTCCCAGCTTCATTAGATGTTAGCTCATGCCTGGAACCAGACCTGTGTGGACTGTCTAGGGAGAGTGAACCCCTGTGCGGTGAGACAAAGCCTGTGTGGCTATTTGCTTGGACATTTAAAACCAGGGACTTAGGGACTAGGACAGCCCTAGGCTGATCCCAGTTGTTAGTTAGGAAACCTGTATGTTTAGTCAGAGGTCAACTTGACCAGGATTTATTTTGTTTATGTTTCTTTTGCTTTGCTGTGTTTTGTCACTGTAAATAGAAAATAAACCGCACCTTTTTGATTTTGAAAACCACAACTTCCGTTTGCTGGGCCTGTTTTGTGTGGGGAGCCCATCCCGGGGGTCACACACACCCGCTGCCGAGCTAACCCCCACACAGTTGGTGGAGAACCAGTGGCAGTTTTTTTTAAGCCAGCATGGAGGAGATACTGAAGCAGCTGGCTCTAGCAAATGCCAATCAACAGCAGACAAATGCAGGTTTGCAAAAGAGCCTTGCAGCTCATCAACAGAGCCTTGCAGCTCAACAACAGAACTTCGCAGCCCAGCAGCAAGCTCATCAACAGAGCCTTGCAGCCCAGCAGCAGACAAACGCAACTTTGCAACAGAGTCTGGAGGCTCAGCAACGAGCCCAGCAGCAATCTGAGGCCCGCTTCATAGACCTGTTGCAGAAGCAAGAGCAGAGACTACAACAACAGATGGAAGCAGTAATGCAGCAACGTCCGCAGACCAGTGAGGAAAGCCGTCCCACTAATACCGCGTCCTTTGGGGTGAGTCGTTTATTGACAAAAATGACTGGAGAGGATGATCCAGAGGTATTTTTGACCACATTTGAAAGGACTGCTGAAAGAGAAAAGTGGCCTGAGGAGCAGTGGGCTGGACTGGTGGCTCCTCTGTTAACTGGTGAATCGCAGAAAGCTTACTATGACCTAGAGCCTAACCAAGCAAAAGACTATGTGATGCTAAAAGCTGAAATATTGGCAAGGCTGGGTGTCACCCAGGCTGTCCGGGCTCAGCGTGTGCATAACTGGACTTTCCAGCTTGGAAAACCCCCCAGGTCTCAAATGTATGATCTCATTCACCTGAGCAGAAAGTGGCTACAGCCAGAGACTTTGTCCGCACCAAAGATTGTGGAACGTGTTGTAATTAGTGATGAGCCGAACACCCCCGGGTTCGGTTCGCACCAGAACCCGCGAACGGACCGAAAGTTCGAACGAACATTAGAACCCTATTAAATACAATGGATGCGAACGTTCGAATTCTAAAGTGCTAATTATAACAACTATTATGCATGTTATTGTCATAAATAGGGTTTGGGAACCCGGGTTGTGCACCAGGGGACATGTATCAATGCAAAAAGAAGTTTTAAAAACGGTCGTTTTTCGGGAGCAGTCATTTTAATGATGCATAAAGTGAAAAAAAAAAAGTCAAATATTCCTTTAAATATCGTACCTGGGGGGTGTCTAAAGTATGCCTGTGAAGTGCCACGTGTTTCCCGTGTTTAGAACTGTCCCTGCACAAAATGACACTTCTAAAGGAAAAAAAAGCCATTTAAAACTGCTTGCGGCTTTAATGTAATGTCTGGTCCCGGTAATATGGATGAAATTCTTTAAGAAAAATGGCATAGCTACCCCATGACCCCCCCCCTACCCCAGCCCATTACCAGCCCCTTTGGGTCTTGTATGGATATTAAGGGGAACCCCGCACATAAAATAAAAAAGGCCCTATATACTCTGAACAGCCGTATACAGGCGGTGCATACAAGACAGGGACTGTAGGTTTGTTCTTATGTAGAATGTGTTTGTAATTTTGAACAGGTACATTGTTGAAGTGTAGCTCCAGCCCAAAAATCTATTTTTAAACTTTTTGGGAAACATAGGTAAGGGTTATCACCCCTGTAACATTTGTTTTGCTGTCTGTGCCCCTGTTCAGAACATTTCACCTCACTTTCCGTCCCAATGACAACTGTTTTTGAAATGTGGTGTTTTTCTTGAAACAAGGATTGCTGATAAAGCATCAGTACAGATGAGACCCCTTTCTCCCATATTTATTCTTACAGGAGAGAATTTTCCTTTCTAGGGGTAGATTTCCTCTCACTTCCTGTTGTCTTCTTTCGTTTGCAAGTAGGAGTCGTTTGTAAGTTGGATGTTTGAAAGTAGGGACCTGCCGTATATACTCTGCAGAAATAGGCCCCTTAGTTGTTGGTGTTGGCACAACACTGTAAGCACTCAGTTACTCTTGGTTGGTGCTGGAACGCCCTGCTGTCAACTATTATATCAGGAATTTTAATTACATATAATTGTTGAACAGTGGTAGTAAAAATTGGGGCTTTGATGGTGGTGCTGGTGCCACAACACTGTAAGCCCTGACAGTTACTCTTGGTGGGTGCAGCAATGGGCCCTGCTGTGAATTATTAGATCAAGAATTGTAATTACATGCCCCTTTTGAACAGGGGCTGAAAAATTGGGCCTTTCGTGGTGGTGGTGGTGGTGGCGTTGCCACAAGACTGTAAGCCCTCAGAGTTACTCTTGGTGGGTGCAGCAATGGACCCTGCTGTGAATTATTAGATCAAGAATTGTAATTGCATGCCCCTGTTGAACAGGGGCTGAAAAATTGGGCCTTAGGCACTGGTGGCACAACACTACAACCCCTCACAGATACTGTACTTGGAGCACAGCAATGAGCCCTGTTGCAAAGTATTGCTTCAAAAATTGTAATGACACGCCCCTGTTAAACAGGGGCTGAAAAATTGGGCCTTAGGCACTGGTGCCACAACACTCCAACCCCTCACAGATACTGTACTTGGAGCACAGCAATGAGCCCTATGGCAAATTATTGCTAAAAAAATTGTAATTACACGCCCCTGTAAAACAGGGGCTGAAAAATTGGGCCTTAGCCACTGGTGGCGGCACCCATAAACAAAAATGATCTTCCAAGCTATCATCATCAATCGTATCATTGAGGACTCGGAGGAGGAGGATAGCCAGTCAACATAACAGCACAGGCACTCAGCATCAGCATCAGTCTTGAAGGGATGTGACATGTTAAAATCAATTAGTCTGTTATATCAGCATCAGGTGTGTGGTAGCTGGTGGTGATCCAAGACTGGTTCATCTTGATGAAAGTCAGTCGATCAACCGAGTCGGTGGACAGGCGCACCCTGTGATCCGTGACAAATCCTCCAGCAGCACTGAATGTGCGTTCCGAAAGAACGCTGGATGCAGGACAGGCCAGTAGCTCAATTGCATACTGTGCAAGCTCTGGCCAGTGATCCATCCTCAAGACCCAGTAAGCCAGAGGATTTTCGGTGGGAAAGGTGTCCAAGTCTGACCTTGCCCCTAGATATTCCTGCACCATGTTTATCAGACGCTGGCGATGGTTGCTGGAACCGATCATACTTTGGGGCTGCGGACTAAAGAATTGTCTGAACGCATCGGTCAGACGGCCACCTTCCCCACCGCTCCTTCTTTGACTGGCCGAAGCCTCAGCAACTCGTTGTCCAGGACCAGGAGTTTGTAACCTCCCAGTCTCTGGGAACGCGTTGCACAGACCTTTCTGCAAGGCCTCCCGGAGTTGTCTCATCCTCTGCTCCCTCTGCGACGGTAACATAAGGTCCGCAACCTTACCCTTGTACCGTGGATCAAGGAGAGTGGCCAGCCAGTAATGGTCCCTCTCCTTGATCCGAAGAATACGAGGATCCTTCCGCAGACTTTGCAGGATCAGGGAGGCCATGCAGCGTAGGTTTGCTGAGGCATTCGCTCCGGAGTCCTCTGGGTCACTAAGGACGACATGATCCGCAGCCACCTCCTCCCAGCCACGTACAAGTCCACTGGTTTCTTGGGACTGTAAATCATCCCTAAAAGACTGCTGCTGATGATGCTGAGTGCCAGCCTCCACCTCCATGCTGACACAATCCTCCTCCTCCTCCTCCTCCTCCTCCTCCTCTTCCTGTGCGATGGGTGGGACAGAAGGAACACTGTCTGGGTAAAGGGGGCCTTGAGAGGCAAGGAAGTCCTCCTCTTCCTGCCTCTGTTCTGCCTCAAGTGCCCTGTCCATTATTCCACGCAGCGTGTGCTCCAACAGGTGGACAAGAGGTACAGTGTCACTGATGCATGCACTGTCACTGCTCACCATCCTCGTGGCCTCCTCAAATGGTGCCAGGACAGTGCATGCATCCCTGATCATGCCCCACTGGCGTGGAGAAAAAAAACCAAGCTCCCCTGACCCTGTCCTGGTGCCGTAGTCGCACAGGTACTCATTGATGGCCCTCTGCTGCGTGTGCAGCCGCTGCAGCATGGCCAACGTTGAGTTCCACCTGGTGGGCATGTCACATATAAGGCGGTTCTTGGGCAGGTTCAACTCCTTTTGCAGCTCAGCCAGGCGAGCACTGGCATTATAAGATCTGCGGAAATGCACACAGACTTTCCTGGCCTGCCTCAGGACATCCTGTAAGCCCGGGTACCTGCCCAAGAACCGCTGCACCACCAGGTTAAGGACGTGAGCCACACAGGGCACATGGGTCAGTTGTCCCTGTCGGAGGGCGGAGAGGAGGTTGGTGCCATTGTCGCAAACCACCATTCCTGGCTTAAGCTGGCGTGGCGTCAACCAACTCTCGGCCTGGCCCTGCAGAGCAGACAGGACCTCTGCCCCAGTGTGGCTTCTGTCCCCCAAACACACCAGCGCAAGCACGGCATGGCATCTTTTTGCCTGCGTACTTGCGTAGCCCCGTGAACGGCTACGGAGCACCGCTGGTTCATAGGACAAACCACAGGAAGAGGCCATGGAGGAAGAAGAAGAGGAGGGGGTGGAGGAGAGAGGTGTGTCACAACCAGTAGTAGCATTTTGGAGGCGTGGCGGTGGGACAACCTCCAACACTACTGCACCTTGTCCTGCATCCTTCCCAGCTGCCAAAAGAGTGACCCAATGGGCCGTGAAAGAAAGGTAACGTCCCTGTCCATGCCTGCTGGACCATGAGTCAGCGGTAATATGCACCTTACCGCTGACCGCCCTGTCCAGCGAGGCCAAGACATTGCCTTCCACATGCCGGTAGAGAGCCGGAATAGCCTTCCGTGAGAAAAAGTGGCGTTTGGGAACCTGCCACTGAGGAACCGCACATTGCACAAACTCACGGAAGGGGGCCGAGTCTACCAACTGAAAAGGCAGCAGTTGAAGCGCTAGCAATTTAGCCAAGCTAGCATTCAACCGCTGGGCATGTGGATGGCTGGGAGTGAACTTCTTTCGACGGTCCAGCAGCTGGGGCAGGGAAATTTGCCTGCTAGAATCGGACGTCGGTGTACTGCTAGCAGAGTGGCCGCAAGTACTTGGCTGTGACACACCTAATTCTACACCTTCATTCCTCTCAGTGCATGTTTCAGAGAGGACTGAAGTTATAGTGGGGTTGGAGATCCCAGCTGATGCGGTGCAAGGAGAGGTCCGCTTTGTTCTTTGGTGTGGGTCTTTGAGGTAGGCTTGCCAACGAGCTGCATGGCAGGTCAACATATGTCTGGTCAGGCATGTGGTACCCAAGCGGCTGATGTTTTGGCCACGCGATATACGCTTGAGACATATGTTGCAAACAGCAGCTGTGCGATCTGATGCACTAGCCTCAAAAAAGGCCCACACCAAAGAACTTTTTGAATGACGGGCAGAGGCAGCGCCCTGCACAGGCGGAGCTCTGCGGTGTGATTCCGTCGGTGTACTGCCCTTACGCTGGCCACCAAAGGGCATCCTGCCTCGTTGGAGATGTGCCTCCTCCTCATCCTCCTCCTCCTCCTCTCTCCTATTAGGCACCCACGTGGAGTCAGTGACCTCATCATCCCCTCCCTCCTCATCACTGGAGCCAATCTGGCAGTATGCTGCAGCTGCTGGAACATGACTGCCAGATTGGTGTCCTTCTTGAGCATCCCCTCTGTCTGCTCTCACGCTACTGCCTTCCTCTAGCTGGGTTTCATCATCAGACCCTTCGAAACGCTGGGCATCCTCCTGGAGCATGTACCCAACACTGTGCTGAAACAGTTCGGGGGACTCCTCAGGAGGAGGACATGGTGGGTCTAGGGAAGGAGTGACTGATGATTTGTCTGACATTGATACCAGGGAAGACGACGCTTTGGCAGCTGCTTTTCCAGTACCCTGAGCCTGGGTGAGAGAGGATGAGGAGGAGGAGGAGGGCTTGGTCATCCACTCTACCAAGTCTTCGGCATGATGTGGCTCAACATGTCCAGCTGCCGAAAAGAAGGACAAGCGTGTCCCATGGCCATGTGCTGATGACAATGCACCGCGTCCACGACCAGCACTGTTGCCCCCAGACACAGAGCCTGCTTGCCCTCTTTTATTGCCTCCTGACTGTCTGCCTCTCCTTGTTTGCCTTCCAGACATTCTAATAGATGGCCTGCAGGGAGATGGGAAAAAAGCAATAAGGGCTACCTTCAGGTGTCCTTCTCTGTCCCTTGAAACAAGGACTTTCACAGTGAAAGAAACTGACACTCTCCCTACCTACAGTTTTCTGTCCCTAGAATAAATGTTTTTTTTAAGCACAATATAGCACAAGGACAATTCACTCACTGTCCTTACAGGTCCCTGGAAACAAGGACTTGCAGAGTGAAAGAAAAAAAACACTCTCCCTACCTACAGTTTTCTGTCCCTAGAAAAAATTTTTTTTTAATCACAATATAGCACAAGAACAATTCACTCACTGTCCTTACAGGTCCCTGGAAACAAGGACTTGCAGAGTGAAATAAACTGACACTCTCCCTACCTACAGTTTTCTGTCCCTAGAAAAAATGTTTTTTTTAATCACAATATAGCACAAGAACAATTCACTCACTGTCCTTACAGGTCCCTGGAAACAAGGACTTGCAGAGTGAAATAAACTGACACTCTCCCTACCTACAGTTTTCTGTCCCTAGAATAAATGTTTTTTTTAAGCACAATATAGCACAAGGACAATTCACTCACTGTCCTTACAGGTCCCTGGAAACAAGGACTTGCAGAGTGAAAGAAAAAAAACACTCTCCCTACCTACAGTTTTCTGTCCCTAGAAAAAATGTTTTTTTTAATCACAATATAGCACAAGGACAATTCACTCACTGTCCTTACAGGTCCCTGGAAACAAGGACTTGCAGAGTGAAAGAAACTGACACTCTCCCTACCTACAGTTTTCTGTCCCTAGAATAAATGTTTTTTTTAAGCACAATATAGCACAAGGACAATTCACTCACTGTCCTTCCAGGTCCCTGGAAACAAGGACTTGCAGAGTGAAAGAAAAAAAACACTCTCCCTACCTACAGTTTTCTGTCCCTAGAAAAAATGTTTTTTTTAATCACAATATAGCACAAGGACAATTCACTCACTGTCCTTACAGGTCCCTGGAAACAAGGACTTGCAGAGTGAAATAAACTGACACTCTCCCTACCTACAGTTTTCTGTCCCTAGAATAAATGTTTTTTTTAAGCACAATATAGCACAAGGACAATTCACTCACTGTCCTTACAGGTCCCTGGAAACAAGGACTTGCAGAGTGAAAGAAAAAAAACACTCTCCCTACCTACAGTTTTCTGTCCCTAGAAAAAATGTTTTTTTTAATCACAATATAGCACAAGGACAATTCACTCACTGTCCTTACAGGTCCCTGGAAACAAGGACTTGCAGAGTGAAATAAACTGACACTCTCACTACCTACAGTTTTCTGTCCCTAGAATAAATGTTTTTTTTTAAGCACAATATAGCACAAGGACAATTCACTCACTGTCCTTCCAGGTCCCTGGAAACAAGGACTTGCAGAGTGAAAGAAAAAAAACACTCTCCCTACCTACAGTTTTCTGTCCCTAGAAAAAATGTTTTTTTTAATCACAATATAGCACAAGGACAATTCACTCACTGTCCTTACAGGTCCCTGGAAACAAGGACTTGCAGAGTGAAATAAACTGACACTCTCCCTACCTACAGTTTTCTGTCCCTAGAATAAATGTTTTTTTTTAAGCACAATATAGCACAAGGACAATTCACTCACTGTCCTTCCAGGTCCCTGGAAACAAGGACTTGCAGAGTGAAAGAAAAAAAACACTCTCCCTACCTACAGTTTTCTGTCCCTAGAAAAAATGTTTTTTTTAATCACAATATAGCACAAGGACAATTCACTCACTGTCCTTACAGGTCCCTGGAAACAAGGACTTGCAGAGTGAAATAAACTGACACTCTCCCTACCTACAGTTTTCTGTCCCTAGAATAAATGTTTTTTTTAAGCACAATATAGCACAAGGACAATTCACTCACTGTCCTTACAGGTCCCTGGAAACAAGGACTTGCAGAGTGAAAGAAAAAAAACACTCTCCCTACCTACAGTTTTCTGTCCCTAGAAAAAATGTTTTTTTTAATCACAATATAGCACAAGGACAATTCACTCACTGTCCTTACAGGTCCCTGGAAACAAGGACTTGCAGAGTGAAATAAACTGACACTCTCCCTACCTACAGTTTTCTGTCCCTAGAATAAATGTTTTTTTTAAGCACAATATAGCACAAGGACAATTCACTCACTGTCCTTACAGGTCCCTGGAAACAAGGACTTGCAGAGTGAAAAAAAAAAAAACACTCTCCCTACCTACAGTTTTCTGTCCCTAGAAAAAATGTTTTTTTTTAAGCACAATATAGCACAAGGACAATTCACTCACTGTCCTTCCAGGTCCCTGGAAACAAGGACTTGCAGAGTGAAAGAAACTGACACTCTCCCTACCTACAGTTTTCTGTCCCTAGAATAAATGTTTTTTTAAGCACAATATAGCACAAGGACAATTCACTCACTGTCCTTCCAGGTCCCTGGAAACAAGGACTTGCAGAGTGAAAGAAACTGACACTGTCCCTACCTACAGTTTTCTGTCCCTAGAATAAATGTTTTTTTTAAGCACACTATAGCACAAGCACAAAACACACTGACACTCTCCCTACCTATCCTTCTCTTTCCCTAAACTAAAGGAATCCAGGTTAAGCAAGAAAGAAATAACAGTCACTGTCCCTGCCTATGCTGCTCTATCCCTGCTCCGGAACACACTACACTAGGCCGCCGTGCTGGCGGCCTTTTATAGTGTGGGGCGTGTACTAAACACCCTCAGCAATAATTGGCCACAGGCATCCTGCCTGTGGCCAATCATTGCTCTCCTCGCTGCCGGCGCTGTGATTGGCCAAGCATGCGGGGTCACAGTGCATGCTTGGCCAATCACAGCGCCTGGATGACACTGCGATGGCGTAGTGCATTGTGGGCCGTTCGCGTCACTCGAATTTGGCGCGAACGGCCCAAATCGTTCGATCTTCGTCGAACGATCGAACAGCCGATGTTCGAGTCGAACGTATGTTCGACTCGAACACGAAGCTCATCCCTAGTTGTAATGGATCGGTTTTTGAGAGCTCTTCCTACTGCCATCCAAAAGTGGGTAAGCCATGGAGACCCAGAGACGGCCGATGGTCTTGTGGATCGTGTGGAGAAATACTTGGCTACAGAGAACCTGACGGCCTCTTCCAGAGACACTCGGACTTTCCACCCTAAGACCAGACCATCCCCAGGGGCGGATAAGAGGATTCCAAGGGGTGAGGGTGGAGAGAGTGAGAGGGTGGGAGCTCTACCCCAAGTTTGGCGAGAACAGCCTGGGAAATCAGCGGCTCAAGAGGCGGCAAGAAGGATCGTTTGCTACCGCTGCCGGCAAGCGGGACATATTGCAGCCAATTGCCCGGTTGTGGAGGAACCCATGCAGTGTGACTTTCTGACGGGCAGACGTCAGTCGCTGTGTGCGACAGTCGCATGCACTGCCATTCGAGGAACTGAGAAACATTTATGCAAAATGTGTGTTAATGGTAGAAATGTTGTGGTATTGCTGGATTCAGGTAGCCTTGTGACCCTGATAAAGGCTGAGTTAGTTAAAACAGAGGTCTCTGGGAATAGCAAGGTAGCTGTTATTTGTGTGCATGGGGACACCCGAGAGTATCCAGTGACTACAGTGTGTTTCGAGACCCCCAAAGGTACCCTCTCTCATCCAGTGGGCTTAGTATCTCAGTTACCGCATGACGCCATTGTGGGAAGGGATTTTCCGAAGTTCTGGGAACTGTGGGATGATCCTGAGCCCCTCACTGGTGCCCCTATGTACCAGGAATGTGATAGCCAAAACTCCCCTGAGAGTGGTGAGGACTCTCCGGAATTTCCCTTATCAGTATTGGCAGGGGAGACTCAAGAAACTGGAGAGGAGCCCACCTCCTCAGACGAAAACCTACCGTCTGTGGAGTTTTCTGATCTTGAGGTTCACAGGGAAAACTTTGCCACAGAACAGTTGAAAGACCCCGCCCTAATAAAGGCACGGGAAAACGTAGTGAAAATAGATGGCGAGTTAGTGAACCCAGATAATACCTGCACTTACCCATACTTCAGCGTAGAGAAGGACCTACTGTATCGGGTGGCAAAAAGGGCAGAAGAAACCGTTGAGCAGCTTGTGGTGCCCAAACCTTACAGGAAGTTGGTGTTGGAGTTGGCCCATGGGCACATTCTTGGAGGTCATCTGGGGACAGAGAAAACCCGAGAGAGGGTATTACAGAGATTCTATTGGCCGGGGGTGATGAAGGACGTAGAAAATTATTGTTCCTCCTGCCCTGTGTGTCAGAGGTCGGCCCCGATGCCACATTTCCGTAGCCCGCTGGTCCCTCTACCCATCATTGAGGTCCCGTTTGAGAGGATCGCCATGGATTTGGTAGGTCCTATAATCAAGTCCGCTAGGGGGCACCAGTACATATTAGTTATAATGGACTATGCCACCCGTTATCCAGAAGCGATCCCTCTCCGAAATACCTCGGCCAAAACCATAGCCAAAGAGCTATCTCTTGTGTTTAGCCGGGTGGGTATTTGTAAAGAACTGCTTACGGACCAAGGTACACCCTTTATGTCCCGGGTTATGAAGGAGCTGTGTAAATTATTCAAAGTGACGCAATTACGTACATCTGTGTATCACCCCCAAACCGATGGGCTGGTTGAAAGATTCAACAAAACCCTAAAACAAATGTTGAAGAAAGTGGTGGATAGAGATGGAAAGGATTGGGACTGTCTACTTCCTTATCTGATGTTTGCTATTAGGGAGGTGCCCCAATCCTCTACGGGATTCTCCCCCTTTGAGTTACTGTATGGGAGACACCCAAGAGGGCTGTTGGATATTGCCAAGGAAACTTGGGAAAGTGAGAGTTCTCCCCACAGGAGTGTGATTGAGCATGTCGCCCTGATGCAAGACCGAATTGCACAGGTAATGCCCATCGTGAAGGAACATTTGGCCCAAGCGCAGTTAGCACAGCAGAGAGTGTACAACCGTGGAGCCAAGACCCGTACCTTTTCCCCGGGGGATAGGATACTGGTACTTGTCCCTACGGTTGAAAGTAAATTCCTTGCCAAATGGCAAGGCCCCTACGAGATAATGGAAAAAGTGAGCGAAGTGAATTACAAGGTCAGACAACCAGGAAGGCGAAAGCCCGAACAGATCTATCACGTTAATCTGTTGAAAGCCTGGAGGGATAGAGAGTCCCTAGTCGCAGACACTTGGTCACCAGCTCAAACTGGTTGCGTGATTCCTGAGGTTGGAATAGCAGCCACCTTGTCACAACCCCAACAACAGGAGGTTAAGGAGTTTGTGCTTCGCAACAAGGAGGTATTCTCTGAGCTGCCGGGACAAACATCTGGGGTAGAGCATGACATCATTACCCCGCCCGGTGAAAGGGTGAAGTTAAAACCCTATCGGATCCCAGAGGCCCGACGGGAGGCAATACGGGAGGAAGTACAGAAAATGCTGAACTTAGGGGTGATAGAGGAGTCCCAAAGTGATTGGTCTAGTCCCATTGTGTTGGTGCCTAAACCGGATGGGAGCTGGCGATTTTGTAACGATTTTCGTCAGTTGAACAAAGTTACAAAATTTGACACCTACCCCATGCCACGTATAGATGAGTTGATCGACCGGCTGGGAACAGCCCGATACATGACGACTCTTGACCTCACAAAAGGGTATTGGCAAATCCCCCTGGCCAAGTCGGCCAAAGAGAAAACCGCATTTGTAACCCCAGACGGGGCGTTCCAATATAAAAGAATGCCGTTCGGGTTACAGAATGCGCCGGCCACATTCCAGCGGAAAATGGACCAGATGCTGAGGCCCCATCGGAAGTATGCTGCGGCTTACCTGGATGACGTAATTGTCCATAGCACAGATTGGGCCTCACATCTGCCAAAAGTGCAAGCAGTCCTGGACTCTGTTCGGGAAGCGGGGTTTACGGCTAACCCCAAGAAGTGTACCATTGGGCAGGAGGAGGCCAAATATCTTGGGTACACCATTGGGAGGGGAGTAATAAAACCCCAACTCAACAAAGTCGAGGCCATCCAGAGTTGGCCACGTCCCAACAGCAAGAAGCAGGTACGAGCCTTTCTGGGAATCCCTGGGTATTATCGGCGATTCATTCCCCACTTTGCTTCTAAGGCTGTGCCCCTAACCAACCTGACGAAGGGGAAAGGGTCGGTCATGATTAAATGGACCCCCGAGGCTGAGGCAGCATTCCAATTCTTGAAACAAGCCTTATGTAGCCAGCCAGTGTTGTACTCACCCGACTTCTCTAAAGACTTTGTCGTACAAAGTGATGCGTCAGATGTGGGGTTAGGAGCAGTATTGTCCCAGGTCTGGAACGGGGAAGAGCACCCAGTCATTTACCTCAGCAGGAAGTTGAAGTCCCATGAGGTAAATTACGCCACCGTTGAAAAGGAGTGTTTAGCGGTGAAGTGGGCTCTAGATTCCCTTCGGTACTACCTGCTAGGTAGGCACTTTGACATGGTTACGGATCACGCTCCGTTAAAGTGGATGGCTCAAAACAAGGAAACAAATAGAAGAGTGAATAGGTGGTTCCTGGCCCTCCAGGAATTCAACTTCACAGTAAAGCATCGCCCTGGCGTTCAAATGGGGAATGTGGATGCTTTGTCTCGAGTACATGAATGCCTGATTGCTGGTGTTCCAACCCCGAGGTTAAAACAAGAGGGGGGGGTATGTGACAGCAGGAAGGTAAAGTCACCTGGTTGCATCCAGGGGGGTAGATATATTTCGCCCAGATTCAGGCTTTACGCCGACTTATACAACTAGGTGGAGAGTTGTATAAGCCCAGCTAAGGCTAGTGGGCTCATGGATGACTCATACCTCTAGGGAGAGTGCTGGGCGTCGTGCAGACAGGGAGTTGATGAGACCATCTGAAGCTTGTCAGCTCATTTAGGCCTCTATAAGAACTCCCAGCTTCATTAGATGTTAGCTCATGCCTGGAACCAGACCTGTGTGGACTGTCTAGGGAGAGTGAACCCCTGTGCGGTGAGACAAAGCCTGTGTGGCTATTTGCTTGGACATTTAAAACCAGGGACTTAGGGACTAGGACAGCCCTAGGCTGATCCCAGTTGTTAGTTAGGAAACCTGTATGTTTAGTCAGAGGTCAACTTGACCAGGATTTATTTTGTTTATGTTTCTTTTGCTTTGCTGTGTTTTGTCACTGTAAATAGAAAATAAACCGCACCTTTTTGATTTTGAAAACCACAACTTCCGTTTGCTGGGCCTGTTTTGTGTGGGGAGCCCATCCCGGGGGTCACACACACCCGCTGCCGAGCTAACCCCCTCACAATATATATATATACAGTATATTGTAATACTGTAAACCTTTATTTGTCAAAATAATAACAAAATCATTTTGTTTTGATTAATTTATTTTTGTCTATAGATTGTATAGGCTTTTTTTACACCAAAGTGAGCCCAAAATAAAAACCTCCCAATCTTTTGAAATGGGAACAAGGGGCACCTATTAGCAAAAGTATGTAGGCAAAGGGCACACCCCCTGCCACTCCCCCTTTAAGGAGAATTATAATAATATAAAATAAAAAAAAGATTAGTTAAACCCACAAGTGCTTTCTTTATACCACTACTATTGCTTTATACTGACTTGCGAGATTTACAAATGCAGCAATTTAGAAATTGGATGAAAGGTTTAGCATTGTGAAACACTTTTTGATAGACAAACAGTGCATTTTATATACAACTATATAGATCAGACCAAAATGAGGGAGAAATTAGGAGGAAAGAGGGCTAGAGGTACTTTGTTCCAAGTCAGGGACATTCCCTTGAAATCAGGGACAGTTGGGAGCTATGCATAAGTATGGCCAAAGTTCTTACTAAGTCCATAGTGGCAATGTCAAAATTTTGTCCATAAATAGTATATGTGATGGAGTCACTTTGGGCGGGGGGGCCCGTGGAACCCAGAATCCCTTGGGGTGGTTGGGAAAACCTTGTTTCAACTCCCCATGCACCTGCTATGTCTAAGTCACCCTGTGTCTCTAATAGGGGCACAGGGTGACCGAGAAATCCAGTCTGATCTGTACTAATCGGACTCATTGTACAGAAGGGATGAGCTTCGAGTTCGAGTCGAACTCACGTTCGACTCGAACATTGCCTGTTCGCCCGTTCGCCGAACAGCGAACAAATTGGGGTGTTCGCGGCAAATTCGAAAAGTCTATGGGAAAAATCTAAAGTGCTAATTATAAAGCCTAATATGCAAGTTATTGTCCTAAAAAGTGTTTGGGGACCCGGGTCCTGCCCCAGGGGACATGTATCAATGCAATTTTTTTTTTTAAAACGGCCGTTTTTTCGGGAGCAGTGATTTTAATAATGCTTAAAGTGAAACAATAAAAGTGAAATATTCCTTTAAATTTCGTACCTGGGGGATGTGTATGATATGCATGTAAAGTCGCGCATGTTTCCCGTGCTTAGAACTGTCTCTGCACAAAGTGTCATTTTTGAAGGAAAAAAAGTCATTTAAAACTCACTCGCGGCTATTAATGAATTGTCGGCTTTTATCAATACATACAAAAGTCATTGATAAAAAAAAAATAAAAAAAGCGTGGGGGTTCCCCCAAATTCAATTACCAGGCCCTTTAGGTCTGGAATGGATATTAAGGGGAACCCCGCCGCAAATTTAAAAAAAAATGGCGTGGGGTTCCCCCTAAATATCCATACCAGGCCCTTGAGATCTGGCATGGATTTTAAGGGGAACTCCACCCCAAATGTAAGAAAAAAATGGCGTGGAGTCCCCCCAAAAATCCATACCAGACCCTTATCCGAGCACACAACCTGGCCGGCCGCAGGGGAAGAGGGGGGGACGAGAGAGCGGCCCCCCTCCCTCCTGAACCGTACCAGGCCACATGCCCTCAACATGGGGAGGATGTCCCCATGTTGATGGGGACAAGGGCCTCATCCCCACAACCCTTGCCCGGTGGTTGTGGGGGTCTGCGGGCGGGGGCTTATTGGAATCTGGAAGACCCCTTTAACATAGGGGACCCCCAGATCCCGCCCCCCCTATGTGAATTGGTAAGGGGTACATTGTACCCCTACCATTTCACAAAGAAAGCGTAAAAAAAAAAAAAACACACAAACACCTTGAAAAAGTCCTTTATTAAAAAAAAAAAACATTCCAGCGATGAAATCCAGTGGCCCGCGGCGATCCCGATGTCCAGCGCCGTCCGTCATTGGTTTTGCCTGAGCGGACCTGATGGGGAACTTCCTCCTCAGTGTTTTAAATGTATAGACCCGCCCCTTCTAAAGTTCCCCATCAGGTCCACTCAGCGGACCAGATGCGGAACATGAGAAGTGGTGGGTCTATACATGTATTACCAAAGTGAGAGAAGTTCCCCATCAGGTCCGCCCCCTCGGTATGTCGGACCCGCCTACGTCATTGGCTTGAGCGGGGAACTTCCTTCACTGTGTAATTTAAATTTACACAGTGAAGGAAGTTCCCCGCTCAGGCCAATGACGTAGGCGGGGTCTGACATACCGAGGGGGCGGACCTGATGGGGAACTTCCTTCACTGCGTAATACATGTATAGAGTCTATAGAGAAGGGCCAGTCCAGGGCTCTCCCCAGCGGCAGATATGTTCTCTGAGAGAGGCAGAGGTTGGCTGGGTGAGTAAGGCTCTGTTTGGGACAATTTATTTGGGGCACTGTGTGGGTACCGGCATTGGGGGACTGGAACTACTGACTAACTTCAGAGTCAACCCGTCTGGGGTCTCTTCCTGTGTTAGTCTGCTGCCGAAAGGGAAGAGATGTGACGGAGTCACTTTGGGCGGGGGGGGGGGGGGGGGGGCTTGTGGAACCCAAAATCCCTTGGGGTGGTTGGAAAAACCTTGTTTCAGCTCCCCATGCACCCCCTATGTCTAAGTCACCCTATGTCTCTAATTGGGGCACAGGGTGACTGAGAAATCCAGTCTAATCTGTACTAATCTGACTCACTGAACAGCCACAGTGGAATTTTGGGTATGTATACGTATATGTGTATTTATTTATATATATATATATATATATATATATATATATATTGTCTCATTTTGTTGTGTACTCTTTGCTGGGTCGTTTGGGGTGTGGCTGTATTCCAATGTTCTATTGTGTCTGTCTGCCTTGGATATTATGGGATGTGTATGTAGATTAGCTGGGAGATTGGTGGGGGAGAATTCCTCCAACAGCTCTCACTGCTGATTACCTGTGTACCTGTGTTTTCAATAAACAGTCCATGTTCAGCAACCAAACGAGTATTGTTTTGATCGTGGTTGTTAAAGGTTGGAATATCTGAAATCTATATTCAGACTGGGAGGAAGCGATATATGACGAAAGCACTCAAGCGGAGTGTGGGACGTTTCGTTACAGTATATAGTTGTGAGACTTGGTTAAAGTAGTCGTAAAGGTTGAAAAAAAGTTAAATATTTTGTTAGAATAACAAACATATTATACATACCTGCTCAGAGTGGTATTGCATTATGTGGTATAATATTGTACAGAGTAGCCCTGAACCTCCTCTACTGGGGTTCCCCACTGGAACTCTTGGCTCCTCCTCTGCCTCGTGCACCATTATAGGAAGCTGTATTCTATGGGGATGCACGTGTGGGCTCACTCCCGAGCCGGGCTGTGCATATCCATAGACACACACAGCGTGGCTCGGCCCCACCCCCGCTCTCTGCTCACAGGATTTGATTGACAGCAGTAGGAGCCAATGGCCTCTCTGTCCTGTGAATGCAGGGAGAGTGGAGAGAGCCACTGTAGGTGGGAATGGCCTGGACTGAGCGAGGGCTCAGGTAATTATTTAGGAGGTGGTGGGAGCTATACAAATACTGGGATTTTTTTTTTACCTTAATGCAGGGAATGCATTACAGTAAAAAATCCAATGCCTTTACAATATATATACAGTTCCGGCACCTCCAGCACTGAAAATATGCATTGGCAAGCCGTGCTGGGGTGTGCTGGAGGGTCTATTAATGCTGTCAGCTGGGGAATCTATTGTTCCTGGAGGGGGTCTATTTTTGCACGGCAGAGGTCTATTATTGTTGCTGGTGGGGGATCTTTTGTTGTTAGTGGGTAGGGATGAGCTTCGTGTTCGAGTCGAACATACGTTCGACTCGAACATCGGCTGTTCGATCGTTCGACGAAGATCGAACGATTTGGGCCGTTCGCGCCAAATTCGAGTGACGCGAACGGCCCACAATGCACTACGCCATCGCAGTGTCATCCAGGTGCTGTGATTGGCCAAGCATGCACTGTGACCCCGCATGCTTGGCCAATCACAGCGCCGGCAGCGAGGAGAGCAATGATTGGCCACAGGCAGGATGCCTGTGGCCAATTATTGCTGAGGGGGTTTAGTACACGCCCCACACTATAAAAGGCAGCCAGTGTAGTGTAGTGTGTTCCGGAGCAGGGAAAGAGAAGCATAGGCAGGGACAGTGTCATTTTTTTCCTTTACTAATCCTGGATTCCTTGTGTTTAGGGACAGAGAAGGATAGGTAGGGAGAGTGTCAGTGTGTCATTCTGTGCTAAACCTTGTTTGTAGGGACAGAGAAGGACTGTGAGGGAAAGTGTCAGTGTGCTATTCTGTGCTAATCCTTGTTTGTAGGGACAGAGAAGGACAGTGAGGGAAACTGTCAGTGTGCTATTCTGTTCTAAACCAATCTTGCTGAACCATATTTGAAATCCTTGAGTTTAGGGACAGAGAAGGACACTCGTGGAAACTATCAGTGTGCTATTCTGTGCTAAATCTTGTTTGTAGGGACAGAGAAGGACAGTGAGGGAAACTATCAGTGTGCTATTCTGTGCTAAATCAATGTTGCTGAACCATATTTGAAATCCTTGAGTTTAGGGACAGAGAAGGACACTCTGGGAAACTATCAGTGTGCTATTCTGTGCTAAATCTTGTTTGTAGGGACAGAGAAGGACAGTGAGGGAAAGTGTCAGTGTGCTATTCTGTCCTAAACCAATCTTGCTGAACCATATTTGAAATCCTTGAGTTTAGGGACAGAGAAGGACACTCGGGGAAACTGTCAGTGTGCTATTCTGTTCTAAACCAATCTTGCTGAACCATATTTGAAATCCTTGAGTTTAGGGACAGAGAAGGACACTCGTGGAAACTATCAGTGTGCTATTCTGTGCTAAATCTTGTTTGTAGGGACAGAGAAGGACAGTGAGGGAAACTATCAGTGTGCTATTCTGTGCTAAACCAATGTTGCTGAACCATATTTGAAATCCTTGAGTTTAGGGACAGAGAAGGACACTCAGGGAAACTATCAGTGTGCTATTCTGTGCTAAATCTTGTTTGTAGGGACAGAGAAGGACAGTGAGGGAAAGTGTCAGTGTGCTATTCTGTCCTAAACCAATCTTGCTGAACCATATTTGAAATCCTTGAGTTTAGGGACAGAGAAGGACACTCGGGGAAACTGTCAGTGTGCTATTCTGTTCTAAACCAATCTTGCTGAACCATATTTGAAATCCTTGAGTTTAGGGACAGAGAAGAACACTCGGGGAAACTATCAGTGTGCTATTCTGTGCTAAACCTTGTTTGTAGGGACAGAGAAGGACAGTGAGGGAAACTGTCAGTGTGCTATTCTGTGCTAAACCAATCTTGCTGAACCATATTTGAAATCCTTGAGTTTAGGGACAGAGAAGGACACTCAGGGAAACTATCAGTGTGCTATTCTGTGCTAAATCTTGTTTGTAGGGACAGAGAAGGACAGGGAGGGAAAGTGTCAGTGTGCTATTCTGTCCTAAACCAATCTTGCTGAACCATATTTGAAATCCTTGAGTTTAGGGACAGAGAAGGACACTCGGGGGAAACTGTCAGTGTGCCATTCTGTTCTAAACCAATCTTGCTGAGCCATATTTGAAATCCTTGAGTTTAGGGACAGAGAAGAACACTCGGGGAAACTATCAGTGTGCTATTCTGTGCTAAATCTTGTTTGTAGGGACAGAGAAGGACAGTGAGGGAAACTATCAGTGTGCTATTCTGTGCTAAACCAATCTTGCTGAACCATATTTGAAATCCTTGAGTCTAGGGACAGAGAAGGACACTCGGGGAAACTGTCAGTGTGCTATTCTGTTCTAAACCAATCTTGCTGAACCATATTTGAAATCCTTGAGTTTAGGGACAGAGAAGGACACTCGGGGAAACTATCAGTGTGCTATTCTGTGCTAAATCTTGTTTGTAGGGACAGAGAAGGACAGTGAGGGAAACTATCAGTGTGCTATTCTGTGCTAAACCAATCTTGCTGAACCATATTTGAAATCCTTGAGTTTAGGGACAGAGAAGGACACTCGGGGAAACTATCAGTGTGCTATTCTGTGCTAAATCTTGTTTGTAGGGACAGAGAAGGACAGTGAGGGAAAGTGTCCGTGTGCTATTCTGTCCTAAACCAATCTTGCTGAACCATATTTGAAATCCTTGAGTTTAGGGACAGAGAAGGACACTCGGGGAAACTGTCAGTGTGCTATTCTGTTCTAAACCAATCTTGCTGAACCATATTTGAAATCCTTGAGTTTAGGGACAGAGAAGGACACGCGGGGAAACTATCAGTGTGCTATTCTGTGCTAAACCTTGTTTGTAGGGACAGAGAAGGACAGTGAGGGAAACTGTCAGTGTGCTATTCTGTGCTAAACCAATCTTGCTGAAGCATATTGCAAATCCTTGTGTTTAGGGACAGAGAAGGATAGGCAGGGGACAGTGTCAGTGTCTTTGTTGCTAAGCCTCCTGCACAGTATACACCTGAAGGTAACCCTTATTGCTGTTTTTCCCATCTCCCTGCAGGCCATCCATTAAAATGTCTGGAAGGCAAACAAGGAGAGGCAGACAGTCAGGAGGCAAAAAAAGAGGGCAAGCAGGCTCTGTGTCTGGGGGCAACAGTGCTGGTCGTGGACGCGGTGCATTGTCATCAGCACGTGGCCATGGGACACGCTTGTCCTTCTTTTCGGCAGCTGGACATGTTGAGCCACATCATGCCGAAGACTTGGTAGAGTGGATGACCAAGCCCACCTCATCCTCCTCATCCTCTCTCACCCAGGCTCAGGGTACTGGCAAAGCAGCTGCCAAAGCGTCCTCTTCTCTGGTATCAATGTCATCATTAGTCACTCCTTCCCTAGACCCACCATGTCCTCCTCCTGAGGAGTCCCCCGAACTGTTTGAGCACAGTGTTGGGTACATGCTCCAGGAGGATGCCCAGCGTTTAGAAGGATCTGATGATGATACCCAGCTAGAGGAAGGCAGTAGCGTGAGAGCAGAGAGAGGGGATGCTCAAGAAGGACACCAATCTGGCAGTCATGCTCCAGCAGCTGCAGCATACTGCCAGATTGGCTCCAGTGATGAGGAGGGAGGGGATGATGAGGTCACTGACTCCACGTGGGTGCCTAATAGGAGAGAGGAGGAGGAGGAGGATGAGGAGGAGGCACATCTCCAACGAGGCAGGATGCCCTTGGGTGGCCAGCGTATGGGCAGCACACCGACGGAATCACACCGCAGAGCTCCGCCTGTGCAGGGCGCTGCCTCTGCCCGTCATTCAAAAAGTTCTTTGGTGTGGGCCTTTTTTGAGGCGAGTGCATCAGATCGCACAGCTGCTGTTTGCAACATATGTCTCAAGCGTATATCGCGTGGCCAAAACATCAGCCGCTTGGGCACCACATGCTTGATCAGACATATGTTGACCTGCCATGCAGCTCGTTGGCAAGCCTACCTTAAAGACCCACACCAAAGAACAAAGCGGACCTCTCCTTGCACCGCATCAGCTGGGATCTCCAACCCCACTATACCTTCAGTCCTCTCTGAAACCTGCACTGAGAGGAATGAAGGTGTAGAATTAGGTGTGTCACAGCCAAGTACTTGCGGCCACTCTGCTAGCAGTACACCGACGTCCGATTCTAGCAGGCAAATTTCCCTGCCCCAGCTGCTGGACCGTCAAAAGAAGTTCACTCCCAGCCATCCACATGCCCAGCGGTTGAATGCTAGCTTGGCTAAATTGCTAGCGCTTCAACTGCTGCCTTTTCAGTTGGTAGACTCGGCCCCCTTCCGTGAGTTTGTGCAATGTGTGGTTCCTCAGTGGCAGGTTCCCAAACGCCACTTTTTCTCACGGAAGGCGATTCCGGCTCTCTACAAGCATGTGGAAGGCAATATCTTGGCCTCGCTGGACAGGCGGTCAGCGGTAAGGTGCATATTACCGCTGACTCATGGTCCAGCAGGCATGGACAGGGACGTTACCTTTCTTTCACGGCCCATTGGGTCACTCTTTTGGCAGCTGGGAAGGATGCAGGACAAGGTGCAGTAGTGTTGGAGGTTGTTCCACCGCCACGCCTCCAAAATGCTATTACTGGTTGTGACACACCTCTCTCCTCCACCACCTCCTCTTCTTCTTCCTCCATGGCCTCTTCCTGTGGTTTGTCCTCGGAACCAGCGGTGCTCCGTAGGCGTTCAAGGGTCTACGCAAGTACGCAGGCAAAAAGATGCCATGCCGTGCTTGCGCTGGTGTGTTTGGGGGACAGGAGCCACACTGGGGCAGAGGTCCTGTCTGCTCTGCAGGGGCAGGCCGAGAGGTGGTTGACGCCACGCCAGCTTAAGCCAGGAATGGTGGTTTGCGACAATGGCACCAACCTCCTCTCCGCCCTCCGACAGGGACAACTGACCCATGTGCCCTGTATGGCTCACGTCCTTAACCTGGTGGCGCAGCGGTTCTTGGGCAGGTACCCGGGCTTACAGGATGTCCTGAGGCAGGCCAGGAAAGTTTGTGTGCATTTCTGCAGATCTTATAATGCCAGTGCTCGCCTGGCTGAGCTGCAAAAGGAGTTGAACCTGCCCAAGAACCGCCTTTTCTTTCTCGTACATCACGGGACACAGAGCGACATAGTCATTACTAATGGGTTATATAGATACCGTCAGGTGCTGGCACTGGCAACTTCCAAAACCGGAAGTACCCTCCCCTATATAAGCCCCTCCCATCCGGGAGCACCTCAGTTTTTTGCCAGTGTCTAAGGTGTTGGCCAAGAAGAAACATGTGTTTTTCACTGAGCTTGCGTACAGGTTCTTTTGGGCCTCAGTAAGCTATTCCGGATCCGACCAAAAAAGCTTCATAGCTAAACGGTCGGTACCCGGGCCTTGCAGAGAAGAGCAAGGTTCTGCCTGTAATGCTTCTCTTAGGAGAGCTGGACCCTGGGATCCAGAGCTCTGGTCATACCCACGACCAAGATGTTTTCTGTGCAGGGTGCTATACAGGTCCAGGGGAGTGGAATCCTTGGGAACCCGGTCCCTGAAGGTTTGATTACAATGCCTGCCGTGATAGGTGAAGTTTGGGCTTTTGTGGACCAAACAAAGTCCTGCGGCGGGGAACAGGTAAGTGGGGGCCCCCAGGAACTTGGTTCTATTGGGGGACCCCCAAGCCTAATTTGTCTTTCTGTCTGTTACCTAACGGTATTCCCGCTAATATCTGTGCATGCCTGTAACTACTAAAAAAATGTAATAATTTTTAATGGTGGTCAAGAAAAAAAAAAAAAGAATGTTTTTTTATATATGTTTAGTATATTAAACTGCGGTACCTGTGTTTGTCCACTAGAGGCCGCTGTGGAATGTTTTTCTTGTCATATGGACTAGTTTCTTCTCAGAGAGCAAAGTCCAGGCAGCTGGTGAGTTCTCCTACAGGAAACTGTTTCCTCTGCCATGTTGCAGTGTTCGTCTATCCCCCGGCCTGCGGCAAAGGGGGCCCTGGCTCCTGTCCCTGGTTTCCATGTTTGAAAATTAGCGCCGAGGCGCACGTGGCCGCACGCGTGCGCGTGCACGCGCCTCTATATATAGAGGTGGCCGGAAAAAGGGGCGGGGCCTGGGGGATGACGCTCTGTGCGCGCTGCAGCGCTTCTGCGCATGTGCGGGCGTCCCAGCAGGTTTTTAAAAAGCCACATTATTGCAGTAAGCTGGCTATGAAGTACAGAGACAGAGCTGGCAACATTTAAAGGCATACAGCAAGCGGTTGATACAGGCATCCCCTAGAAAGGCACATTAGTAGACACCAACTGTGATATAGCAGCAATTGTGCTAGACTATTCTCAGTAAAAGTGGTGTATTACGGCTGGAATACCTCAGCTTTAGGCTTAGGAATATGCCGTCCAGTAGCTCCGGAACTGAATCTTCCAGGAAGCGAAGGGGGTCTCATCGGGCTCTGAGGATCTTGGGCATACTCCTGCTGCACCAGTCTCCCCTGAAGTTCAGAGGTAAGTGACCGTAGAGACCCCGCAGGGGTACTTGGTACTGTGGCTGTCCTCAGTCACCTGCTCCTGTGTATGTAACAGAGGAGGTTTTTTCCTCAGCTCTGGGAGGATTAGAGAGAGATTGTCAAAATTTATCGCTGCCTCCCTGTCAGGGAAAGCACGCCCGATCTCCGTCTCCTCCTTCAGAGTGCCTGTTAGCAGAGCAACAGTCCCATACAGGGATCGACCTGCCTGAAGGGGATCAGGATAAGGTTGATTCTGTTATAGAGGAATCAACAGTGGGGGAACCTTTTCTCAGCATCTCAAGCTGAAAGATTATGGGTTCAGTCTCTGACTAACATGGTCCGATCAGCATTTAAAAATGCACCTTGCGGAACCATCAACCACTACTGTATCCTCGTTGGGGTCGCTAGAAGCCCCCAGACTGTTTGTTCTTTTCCACTTCACCCTTTACTGAAAGGGCTCATTTACCAGGATTGGGAACGTCCTGAGGAAATATTTATTCCCCCAAGAGATTTCCGGTGGTCTATCCCATGGAGGATAAGTTCATCAAAAAAAAAAAAAAAAAAATGGAAGGTCCCTACAGTGGACGCAGCCATCTCTTGTATGTATAAATCACTGACATGTCCAGTGGATAATGTCCAAATGTTCAAGAACCCAATAGATAAAAGATTGGAGTCCTTATGAAAATCTGCTTGGTGATACAACCAGCAGTAGCAGCTATTGGGGTCTGCTAAGCAGTGAAGGATCAGTTGAAACAGGTCTTGAGGGACTTGACAGATCAGCAGGCTTTGCCCTAGCTGATCTACCTAGAGCCTTAGGCTTTGCGGTTGACGCCATAGAGGATTCAGTCCATCAGGCCTCCCGCCTTACGCTGTCTATAGTACATATGCGTAGGCTTCTATGGCTCAGAAACTGGTCTGCTGAAGCTCCCTGTAAAGAATGGCTGGTTAGCGTCCCATTTCATGGTGAACGCTTATTCAGGGAAAACCTGGACAAATATATCCAGAAAATTTCCAGCGGTAAAAATACGCTCTTGCCGGTTAAAAGCAGAGTTAGAGGTCCCTCTTTAAGAGGCCTGCTTCTCCAGTCCCTGGGGCATCGGCTGTGTAACAGTTCCGACGGCCTCCTCGGTCAAATCCCGGGGGTAAAAAACAGGGACAGTAGCAGGGTAATGAGAAACCCTGGGTCAGGGGAGGTACAAAACCTCCCCCAAAGTTAAATTCATTGAAGCCCCCACTCAGTCGGGTGGGGGGAGGACTCCAGTTGTTCGCAAAGAGACCTGGCGGGACACGATCAAGACAGATAGGTGCTCTCCGCAGTAGGTTTGGGATACAGTTTGGAGTTAAAAGACTCTCCTCCTTCCCATTTTGAGGTCAAACGTGCCAAGGGATCCCCGGAAGAGAGAGTCCCTCCTGTTGGCACTAGAACAACTATTGCTCCAAGGAGTAATTATGGAGGTTCCCCTGGAAGAATGAGGGTTCGGGTTTTACTCAAACCTCTTTACAGTCCCGAAGCAAACGCGGACGGGAGGCCCATATTAATTCTAAAAGGGCTATACAAATTCCTGTATATCAGGACTTTCCGATGGAGTCGATCCGATCGGTGGCCACTGCCCTACAAGGGGAGGATTGGTTAGCCACGATCGACATCAAAGATGCTTATTTGCACATTCCCATCTTTCCAGTCCACCAAAAATTTCTACGCTTTGCAGTAGAAGGGCGCCATTTTCAGTTCAGAGCCTTACCCTTCGGTTTGGCCACAGCACCAAGAGTGTTCACAAAAATTCAGGCCCTTTATTGGCCAATCTAAGAACACAAGGTGTAATGATAATGGCATATCTGGATGACTTGTTGCTGATAGACCACTCAGTGAAAAAACTAGACGTGGTCGTTCACAAGACGATCAAGTATCTGGAATCTCACGGTTGGATTATCAACCGAGACAAGTCAGCCCTAAAAACCAGTCAAAAGTCTGGAATACTTGGGGCTAAGGTTGGATTCAGGCCAGAGAAAAATATTCTTGCCTCGAGGAAAGGTGTTGTCTTTGAAAGATTTGATCCACTTAGTGGGTACAAAAAAGACAGCCGTCCATACGCCTGTATATGAGGCTGCTGGGAAAAATGGTGGCATCATTCGAAGCAGTACCCTACGGTCAATTCCATTCAAGGAATTTGCAAGGGGCCATACTGTCAGCCTGGAACAAAAAAGTTCAGGCCCTAGACTTACAATGTCCTTGTCCCCTTCCGTTCGCAAGAGCCTCCGTTGGTGGTGGGTTCCCCAGAATCTGGAAAAAAGGAAATCCTTCAGTCCGATTTCTTGGAAGGTGGTCACTACAGATGCCAGCCTTATAGGCTGGGGAGCAGTACTGGAGCAATAGTCTCTCCAGGGCAGATGGTCGGATGCAGAAAAGGCCCTGCCCATCAATCTCTTAGAGATACGAGCAGCCCGGTATGCCCTAGTAGCATGGACATCCAAACTCCAAGGGTCCCCTGTCAGAATTCAATCAGACAATGCCACAGCAGTGGCATATATCAATCGGGGGGGCACCAGGAGTCGTGCAGCCCAAAGGGAAGTAAATTACATCCTGAGATGGGCAGAAAAATATGTCCCAGCCATATCTGCGGTATTCATTCCAGGAGTGGAGAATTGGAAGGCGGACTTTCTAAGTCGCCAGCAATTAGGCCCAGAGGAAGGGTCCCTTCACCCCGAGGTTTTCTGGACAATATGTCAGCGGTGGGGAACATCGGATGTAGATCTTCTAGCATCCAGATTCAACGCAAAGGGGGATAGGTTTGTCTCTCGGACAAGGGATCCCCTAGCTTGCGGCTCGGATGCCCTAGTGTTCCCTGGGGATCAGTTCAAGCTGATATATGCATTCACACCGCCACAATGGTTACCTCGATTACTCCGCAGAATCAGGGTAGAAAAGAAACCAGTGATTCCGGTGGCTCCAGCGTGGCCCCGAAGAGCGTGGTACGCGGAGATTGTAAAATTTCAGTGGGGAGTCCTTGGACTCTCCCACGTCGTCCGGCTTTCGCAAGGACCGATATACCACCCTTCCTTACCAGCCCTAGGTTTGACGGCCTGGCTATTGAAGCCCACATTCTAAAAAAGAGAGGGCTCTCTAATGCTGTGGTATCTACCATGATCAATGCCAGGAAGCCGGTATCCAGGCAGATCTACTATAGAATCTGGAAGGCGTACATCGCGTGGTGTGAGGCCAAGAAATGGCATCCACATAAGTACGTAATAGGTAGGATTCTGGACTTCCTACAGTGGGCTGTAGATAGGAAGCTTGCCTTGAGTACTATCAAGGGTCAGATTTCGGCCTTGTCAATATTTTTTCAAAGGCCCTTGGCTTCGCATTCACTAGTCAAAGCCTTTATACAAGGAGTGATGCGTATTAGGCCTCCGGTTAATATTCCCATATGTCCATGGGATCTAAACTTGGTTCTGTCGGTTCTACAGAAACAACCATTTGAACCATTACAGCATATTTCCTTGGTGCTTCTTACCAGGAAATTGATTTTTCTAGTAGCCATTTGTTCGGCTAAAAAGAGTATCGGAATTAGCAGCTATGTCCTGTAAGGAGCCATATCTGGTTATCCATAAGGACAGAGTAGTGTTACGTCCTCATCCAGCCTTTCTTCCTAAGGTGGTATCGAGGTTTCATTTGAACCAAGATGTGGTTCTTCCTTCTTTTTTCCCCAAACCTACTTCGGTAGAGGAAAAGTTATTGCATTCTTTGGATGTAGTAAGAGCAGTTAAAGCTTATCTAAAAGCCACTGCTCAGATTCGCAGAACGGATACTTTGTTTATTCTGCCGGAAGGCCCCAGAAAGGGTCAGGCAGCGTCAAAATCTACTTTAGCCAAGTGGATTCGACAGGTCATAATACAAGCCTATAGCTTGAGAAGTAGACCGCCTCCGTTCAAAGTTAGGGCGCACTCCACGAGAGCAGTTGGAACTTCATGGGCAGTGCATCACCAGGCCTCCCTGGCTCAAATCTGTAAGGCCGCAACATGGTCTTCGGTACACACGTTTACTAGGTCCTACCAGGTGGACGTTAGAAGTCAGGAGGATGTCGCCTTTGGGCGCAGTGTGTTGCAGGCCGCAAAAGATCCTCATGTCTGATAGCGCTCAGCTTATATATGGTGTATCCCCCCCCTCATTTGGCATTGCTTTAGGACATCCCATTAGTAATGACTATGTCGCTCTGTGTCCCGTGATGTACGAGAAAGAAAATAGGATTTTTATAACAGCTTACCTGTAAAATCCTTTTCTTGGAGTACATCACGGGACACAGAGCTCCCGCCCCTCTTTGGGGACACTTATTGCTTTGCTACAAAACTGAGGTGCTCCCGGATGGGAGGGGCTTATATAGGGGAGGGTACTTCCGGTTTTGGAAGTTGCCAGTGCCAGCACCTGACGGTATCTATATAACCCATTAGTAATGACTATGTCGCATGTGTCCCGTGATGTACTCCAAGAAAAGGATTTTACAGGTAAGCTGTTATAAAAATCCTATTATATGTGACATGCCCACCAGGTGGAACTCAACGTTGGCCATGCTGCAGCGGCTGCACACGCAGCAGAGGGCCATCAATGAGTACCTGTGCGACTACGGCACCAGGACAGGGTCAGGGGAGCTCGGGTTTTTTTCACCACGCCAGTGGGGCATGATCAGGGATGCATGCACTGTCCTGGCACCATTTAAGGAGGCCACGAGGATGGTGAGCAGTGACAGTGCATGCATCAGTGACACTGTACCTCTTGTCCACCTGTTGGAGCACACGCTGCGTGGAATAATGGACAGGGCACTTGAGGCAGAACAGAGGCAGGAAGAGGAGGACTTCCTTGCCTCTCAAGGCCCCCTTTACCCAGACAGTGTTCCTTCTGTCCCACCCATCGCACAGGAAGAGGAGGAGGAGGAGGAGGAGGATTGTGTCAGCATGGAGGTGGAGGCTGGCACTCAGCATCATCAGCAGCAGTCTTTTAGGGATGATTTACAGTCCCAAGAAACCAGTGGACTTGTACGTGGCTGGGAGGAGGTGGCTGCGGATCATGTCGTCCTTAGTGACCCAGAGGACTCCGGACTGAATGCCTCAGCTAACCTACGCTGCATGGCCTCCCTGATCCTGCAAAGTCTGCGGAAGGATCCTCGTATTCTTCGGATCAAGGAGAGGGACCATTACTGGCTGGCCACTCTCCTTGATCCACGGTACAAGGGTAAGGTTGCGGACCTTATGTTACCATCGCAGAGGGAGCAGAGGATGAGACAACTCCGGGAGGCCTTGCAGAAAGGTCTGTGCAACGCGTTCCCAGAGACTGGGAGGTTACAAACTCCTGGTCCTGGACAACGAGTTGCTGAGGCTTCGGGCAGTCAAAGAAGGAGCGGTGGGGAAGGTGGCCGTCTGACCGATGCGTTCAGACAATTCTTTAGTCCGCAGCCCCAAAGTATGATCGGTTCCAGCAACCATCGCCAGCGTCTGATATACATGGTGCAGGAATACCTAGGGGCAAGGTCAGACTTGGACACCTTCCCCACCGAAAATCCTCTGGCTTACTGGGTCTTGAGGATGGATCACTGGCCAGAGCTTGCACAGTATGCAATTGAGCTACTGGCCTGTCCTGCATCCAGCGTTCTTTCAGAACGCACATTCAGTGCTGCTGGAGGATTTGTCAGGGATCACAGGGTGCGCCTGTCCACCGACTCGGTTGATCGACTGACTTTCATCAAGATGAACCAGTCTTGGATCACCACCAGCTACCACACACCTGATGCTGATATAACAGACTAATTGATTTTAAAATGTCACATCCCTTCAAGACTGATGCTGATGCTGAGTGCCTGTGCTGTTATGTTGACTGGCTATCCTCCTCCTCCTCCTCAATGATCCGATTAATGATGATAGCTTGGAAGATCATTTTGGTTTATGGGTGCCGCCCCCAGTGGCTAAGGCCCAATTTTTCAGCCCCTGTTTAACAGGGGCGTGTAATTAAAATTTTTGATGCAATACTTTGCAACAGGCCTCATTGCTGTGCTCCAAGTACAGTATCTGTGAGGGGTTGCAGTGTTGTGCCACCAGTGCCTAAGGCCCAATTTTTCAGCCCCTGTTCAACAGGGGCATGCAATTATAATTATTGATCTAATAATTCACAGCAGGGCCCATTGCTGCGCCCACCAAGAGTAACTGTCAGGCCTTACAGTGTTGTGTCAACACCACCACCACCACCACCAAAGGCCCAATTTTTCAGCCCCTGTTCAACAGGGGCATGCAATTATAATTATTGATCTAATAATTCACAGCAGGGCCCATTGCTGCGCCCACCAAGAGTAACTGTCAGGCCTTACAGTGTTGTGGCACCAGCACCACCATCAAAGGCCCAATTTTTACTACCACTGTTCAACAATTATATGTTATTACAATTCCTGATATAATAGTTGACAGCAGGGCGTTCCAGCACCCACCAAGAGTAACTGTGAGTGCTTACAGCGTTGTGCCAACACCAACACCTAAGGGGCCAATTTCTGCAGAGTATATACGGCAGGTCCCTACTTTCAAACATCCAACTTACAAACGACTACTACTTGCAAACGGAAGAAGACAACAGGAAGTGAGAGGAAATCTACCCCTTGGAAGGAAAATTCTCTCCTGTAAGAATTAAGATGGGAGAAAGGTGTCTCCTCTCTACTGATGCTTTATCACCAATCCTTGTTTCAATAAAAACACCACATTTCAAAAACAGTTGTCATTGGGACGCAAAGTGAGGTGAAATGTTCTGAACAGGGGCACAGACAGCAAAACAAATGTTACAGGGGTGATAACCCTTCCCTATGTTTTCCAAAAAGCTTAAAAATAGGTATTTGGGCTGGAGCTACACTTAAACAATGTAGCTGTTCAAAATTACAAACAGATTCTACATAAGAACAAACCTACAGTCCCTGTCTTGTATGCACCGCCTGTATACGGCTGTTCAGAGTATATAGGGCCTTTTTTATTTTGTGTGCGGGGTTCCCCTTAATATCCATACAAGACCCAAAGGGGCTGGTAATGGGCTGGGGTAGGGGGGGGGGGGTGATGGGGTAGCTATGCAATTTTTCTTAAAGATTTTCATCCATATTACCGGGACCAGACATTACATTAAAGCCGCAAGCAGTTTTAAATGGCTTTTTTTTCCTTTAGAAATGTAATTTTGTGCAGGGACAGTTCTAAACACGGGAAACACGTGGCACTTCACAGGCATACTTTAGACACCCCCCAGGTACGATATTTAAAGGAATATTTGACTTTTTTTTTTCACTTTATGCATCATTAACCACTTCCCTACCCAGCCATAGACAAATGACGTCCACAGATGGGATCTCCCATCCTGGGTGGACGTCATATGACGTCCTCGGCTTTGTAGGGGGATATCTGAATGATGCCTGCAGCTAGAGGCATCATTCAGATATCCTTTTGAAGTGCCGGCGATTCTGTGCACCATAAGAACGATCATAGCGGCGGTTCCGCCGCTTGATCGTTCTTATAGGCGGCGGGAGGGGACACCCCCCCCCCTCCCGCCGCCATCCGGTGCTTCTCCGGGCTCCCCCGTGCGATCGGGGACCCGGAGCGAATCTTCCGGCATCGTTGGTGGAGTCACGTGATGAGCATAGAGATGACTGGTGACCAGATGGTCACCAGTCATCTCTATGATCGTCGGAGGCCCGGGCGCGATGTGATGACGTCACGCCCGGGTCTCAAATGTAAACAAAGCCGCCGTTGCGGCTGTAAGTATGAAATCAGTGAAACATTTTTCACTGATCTCATGCTTTCCAGCCTGGAGGAGAGATGTGGGGTCTTATTGACCCCGCATCTCTCAATAAAGAGAACCTGTCACACACATTCCTATTACAAGGGATGTTTACATTCCTTGTAATAGGAATAAAAGTGATCAAAAAAAAAAAAAAAGTAAAATCATTGTAAAAAAATAAATAAATAAGTAAAATAAATAAATAAATAATAATAAAAAAAAATTAAAACGCCCCTGTCCCCGGTAGCTCGCGATCAGAAGCGAATGCACACGTAAGTCGCCCACATATGTAAACGCCGTTCAAACCACGCATGTGAGGTATCGCCGCGTGCGTTAGAGCGCGTGCAACAATTCTAGCACTAGACCTCCTCTGTAATTCTAACCTGGTAACCTGTAAAAAAAATTAAAGCGTTGCCTATGGAGATTTGTAAGTACCGAAGTTTGGCGCCATTCCATGAGTGTGCGCAATTTTAAAGCGTGACATGTTAGGTATCTATTTACTCGGTGTAACATTATCTTTCATATGTTCCCAAAAAATTGGGCTAACTTTACTGTTTTGTTATTTTTTAATTCATGAAACCATTTTTTTTTTTTAAAAAAGGCGTTTGAAAAATTATTGCGCAAATATTGTGCAAGAAAAAATGTTGCAATGACCGTCATTTTATTCCCTAGGGTGTCTTCTAAAAAAACATATATAATGTTTGGGGGTTCTGAGTAATTTTCTAGCAAAAGAATGATGATTTGTACATGTAGGAGAGAAGTGCCAAAATAGGCCCGGTATTGAATAGGTACAAAAAGCCCTGTATTGAAGTGGTTAAAATGACTGCTCCCGAAAAACGCCCGTTTTTAAAACTTCTTTTTGCATTGATACATGTCCCCTGGTGCAGAATCCGGGTTCCCAAACTCTGTTTAGGACAATAACATGGATAATAGTCGTTATAATTAGCACTTTAGAATTCGAACGTTCGCATCCATTGTATTTAATAGGGTTCTAATGTTCGTGCGAACTTTCGGTTCGTTCGCGGGTTCTGGTGCGAACCGAACCTGGGGGTGTTCGGCTCATCACTATTAGTGGGATCAGTTTTTGCTGGAAGGGATCTACTGTTGAGTGAGGGGACTAATGTTGCTGGCTGTTGGGGAATCTATTGTTGCTGGAGGGCATCTATTTTTGTGTGGCAGTCTATTGTTGCTGGTGGGAGAACTGTTGTTGTTGGTTGGGCTTATGTTACTGGGGGGTCAATTGTTGCTAGAAGGGATCTACTGTTGAGGAAGTGGTCTATTTCTGCTGGCTGCTGGAGAGTATATTGATTCTGGGCCGATGCTGAGAAATCTGTTGTTGCTTCTGGGGTCTATTTTTATTGGGGTTTATTTTTATTGGGTTCTATTGTTGCTGGGGGTCAGAGGCGGCTCTCTAATTAGGCAACTTAGGCAATTGCCTTAGGCCCCACGATCAGAAGGGCCTCGTGGTCGCCTAGTTTACCTTATAACAGAGTTGCCTCTTCTAGTAGCAGAGATAGAGAGAGATGAGCTGGGCGTATCACAGCCAGCTCTGACACTTCTCCCCTCCCCCTGCTGCCCGCAAAACCAATAAGAGGAGAGGAGCTGCTTCTACTCCTCCCCTCCTCCCGTCCTCTCTTCCTGTGTCTGCCCCGCCCACTCTCCCCGACAGACACTGTTCTGTTGCGGCTGCCTAAGGGATGTGGGCGGGAAGATTGAAGTTAAAGCCCAGCAAACAGAAAGGAAAGATCTGTCACACTCTGTTTGAATCCATCCATCCAGTCCTTCCTGCCTCCAAGTGAGTACACTGACTGTACACTGATGTAGAGGTGCCCTTCCTTCCCTTCTCTCACTCTTTCTCTCTTCATCCTTCTTTCTTTCTTTCTATCTATCTTTCTTTTTCGTACATCACGGGACACAGAGCGACTTAGTCATTACTAATGGGTTATATAGATACCTTCAGGTGCTGGCACTGGCAACTTCCAAAACCGGAAGTACCCTCCCCTATATAAGCCCCTCCCATCCGGGAGCACCTCAGTTTTTTGCCAGTGTCTAAGGTGTTGGCCAAAGAGTAACATGTGTTTTCACTGGGCTTGCGTACAGGTTCTTTTACGGGCCTTAGTAAGCTGTTCCGGATCCGACCAAAAAAGCTTCATAGCTTAATGGTCGGTACCCGGGCCTTGCAAGAGAAGAGCAAGGTTTTGCCTGTAATGCCTCTCTTAGGAGGGCTGGACCCTGGGATCCAGAGCTCTGGTCATACCCACGACCAAGATGTTTTCTGTGCAGGGTGCTATACAGGTCCAGGGGAGTGGAATCCTTGGGAACCCGGTCCCTGAAGGTTTAATTACAATGCCTGCCGTGATAGGTGAAATTTGGGCTTCTGTGGACCAAACAGAGTCCTGCGGCGGGGAACAGGTAAGTGGGGGCCCCCAGGAACTTGGTTCTATTGGGGGACCCCCAAGCCTAATTTGTCTCTCTGTCTGTTACCTAACGGTATTCCCGCTAATATCTGTGTATGCCTGTAACTACTGGAAAATGTAAAATTTTAATAGTAGTCAAGAAAAAAAAAAAGAGAGGACCGCGGTACCTGTGTTAAACCACTAGAGGCTGCTGTGGTCCATTTTTTCTTGTCATGTGGATCTTTGGTTTTCTCAAGTCAAAAGATCCAGGCAGTTGGTAAGTTCTCTGTGGGAATCCACTTCCTCTGCCCTGTTGCTGCGCTCATCCACTGCACAGGCCTTCCGGCAAAAAGGGCCCTGGCTCCTAGTCCCTGCTTGGTTTCGAAAAGGGCGCCAATGGCGCACGGGCGCGCGCGCGGGCGCGTGCACGCGCCTCCTATGAAAAAAAAGGGGCGGGGCGGGTGGATGACGCTCGATGCGCGCCACGGCGCTTCTGCGCATGTGCAGGCGTCCCAGCATGTATAAAAGACACAGTACAAGTGTCAGCTGGATGCAAACAGAGCTAGCAACAAAACGGTGGCTGATGCAGGCATCCCCATAGAAAGGCGCTTTAGTGGACACCAGCTGGTATATAGCAGCAACTGTGTTAGACTATTACCAGCAAAATTGGTGTATGACGACGGGAATACCTCAGCTTTGTGCTTAAAGGATATGTCGTCCAGACGCTCCGGAAATAAGTCTTCCAGGAAGCCAAAGGGGTCTCCATCGGGCTCTGAGGATATTGGGCATGCTTGTACTGCACCAATCTCCCCTGAAAATTCAGAGGTCAGTAGCCGTAGGAACCCCGCAGGAGTGCCTGGTGCTGCGGCTGTCCCCAGTCCACCTGCTCCTGTATATATAACAGAGGAGGTTTTATCCTCAGATCTGGGAGGATTGGAAGAGAGATTAACAGCATTGATCGCTGCTTCCCTGTCACAGGGAAAGCGCGTCCGATCTCCATCTCCTCCTTCAGAGTGCCTGTTAGTGGAGGAACAGCCCCACACAGAGATCGACCTACCTGAAGGGGATCAGGATGAGGTTGATTCAGTTATAGAGGAATCAACAGTGGAAGAACCTTTCTCAGCATCTCAGGCTGAAGGATTATGGGTTCAGTCTATGACTAACATGGTCCGATCAGCATTTAAAATGCCTCTGGCGGAACCATCAACCACTACGGTTTCCTCGCTGGGGTCGCTGAAAGCTCCCCAGGCTGTCTGTTCCTTCCCAATCCACCCTTTATTGGAAGGGCTTATTTACCAGGATTGGGAGCATCCTGACAAAATATTTACTCCCCCCAAGAGATTTCCAGTGATCTATCCCATGGAGGATAAGTTCATAAAAAAATGGAGGGTCCCTACAGTGGACGCAGCCATCTCTTGTGTGAATAAATCACTGACATGTCCAGTAGATAATGTTCCAATGTTCAAAGACCCAATAGATAAAAAATTGGAGTCTTTACTAAAATCTGCTTTCTCTACAGCAAGCATGGTGACACAACCTGCAGTAGCAGCGATTGGAGTCTGCCAGGCGGTGAAAGATCAGTTGAAACAAGTCTTAAGGGACTTGCCAGATCTGCAGGCTCTTGCCCTAGCTGACCTACCTAGAGCCTTGTGTTTTGCGGTGGACGCCATAAAGGATACAATCCAACAGGCCTCCCGCTTTACGCTGTCTGTAGTACATATGCGTAGGCTTCTATGGCTCAAAAACTGGTCTGCTGAAGCTCCCTGTAAGAAATTGCTGATTAGCTTCCCATTTCATGGAGAACGCTTATTTGGAGAAGATCTGGACAAATATATCCAGAAAATTTCTGCCGGTAAAAGTACACTCTTGCCGGTTAAGAACAAGAGTAGAAGTCCTTCTTTTAAGAGGCCTACTTCTCCAGTCCCTGGCACATCGGCTGTGAAACAGTTCCGACGGCCTCCACGGTCAAATTCAGGGGGCAGAAATCAGGGACAATCACAGGGTAACAAGAAACCCTGGGTCAAGAGTGGTACAAAACCTCCCCCCAAGTCATGAAGGGTTGCCCCCACTCAATCGGGTGGGGGGAAGACTTCAGTTGTTTACAGAGACCTGGCGGGACACCATCAGAGACAGATGGGTGATCTCCGCAGTAAGTCTGGGATACAAGCTGGAGTTAAAAGACACTCCTCCTGCCCATTTTATGAGGTCAAACGTGCCAAGCGATCCCCAGAAGAGAGGATCCCTCCTTCTGGCACTAGAACAACTATTGCTCCAAGGTGTAATCATGAAGGTTCCCTTGGAAGAAAGCGGGTTCGGGTTTTACTCAAACCTTTTCACAGTCCCCAAACCAAATGGGGACGTGAGGCCCATATTAAATCTAAAAGGGCTAAACAAGTTCCTACATGTCAGGACTTTTCGGATGGAGTCGATCCGATCGGTGGCCACCGCCCTACAAGGGCAGGAATGGTTAGCCTCGATCGACATAAGGGATGCTTATCTGCATATTCCCATCTTTCCGGCCCACCAGAAATTTCTACGCTTTGCAGTAGAAGGGCGCCATTTTCAGTTCAGAGCCTTACCTTTCGGTCTGGCCACAGCACCACGAGTGTTCACAAAAATTCTGGCCCCACTATTGGCCAATCTAAGAACACAAGGTGTAACAATAATGGCATATCTAGACGACCTGCTACTAATAGACCACTCAGTGGAAAAGCTGGAAGTAGATATTCACAAGACAATCAAGTATCTGGAATATCCCGGTTGGATTATCAACCGGGACAAGTCAGCTCTAAGACCAGTCAGAAGTCTGGAATACTTAGGGCTAAGGCTGGATTCAAATCAGAGAAAGATTTTCTTACCTCCAGAGAAGGTGTCGTCTTTAAAAGATTTGACCCACTTAGTGGGTACAAAAAGAAAACCATCCATACGCCTGTGCATGAGGCTGCTGGGAAAAATGGTGGCTTCATTCGAAGCAGTACCCTACGGTCAATTCCATTCAAGGAACTTGCAGAGGGCCATACTGTCAGCCTGGAACAAAAAAGTTCAGGCTTTAGACTTACCAATGTCCCTGTCCCCTTCCGTTCGCAAGAGCCTCCATTGGTGGTTGGTGCCCCAGAATCTGGAAAAAGGGAAACCCTTCAGTCCGGTTTCTTGGAAGGTGGTCACTACAGATGCCAGCCTCATAGGCTGGGGGGCAGTACTGGAGCAATGGTCTCTCCAGGGCAAGTGGTCAGAAGCAGAGAAGGCCCTGCCCATCAATCTCTTAGAGATACGAGCAGCCCGGTATGCCCTAGTAGCATGGACATCCAAACTCCAAGGGTCCCCTGTCAGAATTCAATCAGACAATGCCACAGCAGTGGCATATATCAATCACCAGGGTGGCACCAGCAGTCGTGCAGCCCAGAGGGAAGCGAATTGCATCCTGGAATGGGCAGAAAGATATGTCCCAGCCATATCCGCGGTTTTCATCCCAGGAGTGGAAAATTGGAGAGCGGACTTTTTAAGTCGCCAGCAATTATGCCCGGGGGAATGGTCTCTTCACCCCGAGGTTTTCCAGGCATTATGCCAGCGGTGGGGAACACCGGATGTAGATCTGCTAGCATCCAGATTCAACGCAAAGGTGGACAGATTTGTGTCTCGCACAAGGGATCCCCTAGCTTGCGGCTTGGATGCCCTAGTGTTCCCTTGGGATCAGTTCAAGCTGATATATGCATTCCCACCGCCACAATTGTTACCGCGATTAATCCGCAGAATCAGGGTAGAAAAGAAACCAGTGATTCTGGTGGCTCCAGCGTGGCCCCGAAGGGCATGGTACGCGGAGATTGTAAAAATGTCAGTGGGGAGTCCTTGGACCCTCCCACATCGTCCGGACCTGCTTTCGCAAGGACCGATATACCACCCTTCCTTACCAGCCCTAGGTTTGACGGCCTGGCTATTGAAGCCCACATTCTAAAAAAGAGAGGGCTCTCTAATCCTGTGGTATCTACCATGATCAATGCCAGGAAGCCGGTATCCAGGCAGATCTATTATAGGATCTGGAAGGCGTACATCACGTGGTGTGAGGCCAAGAAATGGCATCCATGTAAGTACGTAATAGGTAGGATTCTGGACTTCCTACAGTGGGCTGTAGATAGGAAGCTTGCCTTGAGTACTATCAAGGGTCAGATTTCGGCCTTGTCAATATTTTTTCAAAGGCCCTTGGCTTTGCATTCATTAGTCAAAGCTTTCATACAAGGAGTGATGCGTATTAGCCCTCCGGTTAGTATTCCCATATGTCCATGGGACTTAAACCTGGTTCTGTCGGTTCTACAGAAACAACCGTTTGAACCATTGCAACACGTTTCCTTGGTTCTTCTCACCAGGAAATTGATTTTCTTAGTAGCCATTTGTTCGGCTAAAAGAGTATCGGAATTAGCCGCCTTGTCCTGTAAGGAGCCATATCTGGTTGTCCATAAGGACAGAGTAGTATTACGTCCTCATCCAGCCTTTCTTCCTAAGGTGGTATCGAGGTTTCATTTGAACCAAGATGTGGTTCTTCCTTCTTTTTTTCCCAAACCTACCTCGGTAGAGGAAAAGTTATTGCATTCTTTGGATGTAGTAAGAGCAGTTAAAGCTTATCTAAAAGCCACTGCTCAGATTCGTAGAACGGATACTTTGTTTGTTCTGCCGGAAGGCCCCAGAAAGGGTCAGGCAGCATCAAAATCTACTTTAGCCAAGTGGATTCGACAGGTCATAATACAAGCCTATGGCTTGAGAAGGAGACCGCCTCCGTTCAAAGTTAGGGCGCACTCCACAAGAGCAGTTGGAACTTCATGGGCAGTGCATCACCAGGCCTCCCTGGCTCAAGTCTGTAAGGCCGCAACATAGTCTTCAGTACACACGTTTACTAGATTCTACCAGGTAGACGTTAGAAGTCAGGAGGATGTCGCCTTTGGGCGCAGTGTGTTGCAGGCCGCAAAAGATCCTCATGCCTGATGGTGCCCAGCTTATGTATAGTGTATCCCTCCCCTCATTTGGCATTGCTTTGGGACATCCCATTAGTAATGACTAAGTCGCTCTGTGTCCCGTGATGTACGAAAAAGAAAAAGGGATTTTTATAACAGCTTACCTGTAAAATCCTTTTCTTGGAGTACATCACGGGACACAGAGCTCCCACCCCTCTTTTTGGGACACTTATTGCTTTGCTACAAAACTGAGGTGCTCCCGGATGGGAGGGGCTTATATAGGGGAGGGTACTTCCGGTTTTGGAAGTTGCCAGTGCCAGCACCTGAAGGTATCTATATAACCCATTAGTAATGACTAAGTCGCTCTGTGTCCCGTGATGTACTCCAAGAAAAGGATTTTACAGGTAAGCTGTTATAAAAATCCCTTTATCTATCTATCTATCTATCTATCTATCTATCTATCTATCTATCTATCTATCTATCTATCTATCTATCTATCTATCTATATTTATATCTATATATCTATCTATCTATCTATCTATCTATCTATCTATCTATCTATCTATCTATCTATCTATCTATATTTCTATCTATCTTTCTATTTATCTATCTATCTTTCTTTTTTATTTCTCTCTCCCTTCTATCTATCTATCTATCTATCTATCTATCTATCTATCTATCTATCTCTTTCCCTTTATCTATCTATCTATCTATCTATCTTTCTATCTATCTTTCTATCTATTTCCCTTTATCTTTCAATCTATCTATCTATCTATCTATCTATCTATCTATCTATCCTTCTTTCTCCCTTTATCTATCTATCTATATTTCTTTCTTTCTTTCTTTCTTTCTTTCTTTCTTTCTTTCTTTCTTTCTTTCTTTCTTTCTTTCTTTCTTTCTTTCTTTCTCCCTTTATCTATCTGTCTATCTATCTATATTTCTTTCCTTTTTTCTATCTCCATTTTATCTATCTATTGATCTATCTATCTATCTATCTATCTATCTATCTATCTATCTATCTATCTATCTATCTTTCTGTCTTTCTTTCTTTCTCCCTTTATTTATCTGTCTATCTATCTATATTCCTTTCTTTCTTATTCTGTCCCTTTATCTATCTATCTATCTATCTATCTATCTATCTATCTATCTATCTATCTATCTATCTATCGTTGTCTTTCTTTCTCTCTCCCTTTATATATCAACATCTTTCTCTCTCCATTTTATCTATCTATCTATCTATCTATCTATCTGTCTTTCTTTCTTTCTCCCTTTATTTATCAGTCTATCTATCTATATTCCTTTCTTTCTTATTCTCTCCCTTTATCTATCTATCTATCTATCGATCTATCTATCTATCTATCTATCTATCTATCTATCTATCGATCTATCTATCTATCTATCTATCTATTGTTGTCTTTCTTTCTCCCTTTATCTATCTATCTTTCTCTCTCGCTTTTATCTATCTATCTATCTATCTATCTTTCTTTCTCCCTTTATCTATCTATCTTTTTTTCTCTCTCCTTTCATCTATCTATCTATCCATCTTTCTTTCTTTCTTTCTCTCTCCCTTTATCTATCTATCTATCTTTCTATCTTTCTCCCTTCATCCTTTCTTTATTTCTCTCTTTTTTCTTTCTTTCTCTTTCTTTCTCTTTCTTTCTTTCTTTCTTTCTCCCTTGATCTTTCCTTCTTTCTTTCTTTCTTTCTTTCTTTCTTTCTTTCTTTCTTTCTTTCTCTCTTTGTCCCTTCATCTTTCTTTCTCTCTTTCTCTCTTTTCTTTCTCTCTTTTTTCCTTTCTCCCTTCATCCTTCTTTCTTTCTTTCTCCCTTCATTTTTATTTCTCTCTTCGTCCCTTCATCTTTCTTTCTTTCTTTCTTTCTTTCTTTCTTTCTTTATCCCTTCATATTTTTTTCTTTCTTTCTTCCTTCATCCTCCTCTTTCTTTCTTTCTTTCTTTCATTTTATTAAATGTTTTTATTTATTTCTTTACTTCCTTCCATCTGTCTTTCTTTCTTTCTCCCCTGACCAGTCCAGTTCTCCTTTACCCAATCCCCATCTCCTACCCACTCCCCCCTTTTTCAACCCTCCTCCTACTCCCTTACCCCATGGTTCCCAGCCCCATCACCCACTCACATTTTTCAGGGGCTAAGAAAGAACGTAGAGGCAGAGCATCTTACTATTGCTACTGCTTGTGTGGGTGGGATGTGTGCTGCACCAATCCCTGCTGACCCTCCTCTCCTATTCATTCCATGTGATTGGTGCAGTACACATCCCACCCACACAAGCAGCAGCAGTAATACGATGTTCCACCTCAGGGTCCTTCCTTAACCCTGGCAAAGTGCCACAAGAGAGCAAAAAACTCTGGAGGGGAAGGTAGAGGGGGAGTTGTCATTCTAGTGTAGATTTAGCCCAGTGACAGCCTGCCAGAATAGGTGGGATCTGTGAGAGCAGCTTCCCTGCGCAGCTTCCCTGCGCAGCTTCCCTGCGCAGCTCTGCTTGAGGATACCATATCTTTAACATTCATTACTGCCCTTATACAGTGTCCACTTACCTACCTCCTGTACTGTATCCTTCTACCCCCTGTACTGTGTCCACTTACCCTCCTGTACTGTACCCTCCTGACCCCTGTACTGTCCACCTACCCTCCCCCTATACTGTACCCTACTAATACAGTTTATTTCCTCATAAATCCTAGAGCCGCCTCTGCTGGGGGTCTATTGTTACTGGAGGAATCTATTGAATTTCAGTCTTTGTCAGGCATAGGAAGACGATGAGTGGTGTGGGTTGAATGTGGTCCCCCATTCACTGGGTTATTGGCATGGAGAGGAAGTAACCCCCAGTTGGTTAGCTTTTTGTACTCATCCTTGGGGTTCAGGATAGGAATCATTTGTTGTTTGTAGGTAACTAGTAGCTTAGTCGGGAAGCCCCATCTATATATTATTTTATGCTCTTGGAGTATTGAGATGACTGGGGTGAAGGCTCTACGCATCTCCATTTTTGCCGGGGAGAGATCAGCAAACATTAATATATTGGAGTAGGGCACTGGTAGCGGTTTAGTATTTTTGGCAACAAAAAAGGTTTTCTCTTTCACGTGAAAGTAGTGTATCCGCGCCAGAACATCCCTTGGTACCTCGGCGGGGAGGTAAGCGGGTTAAGCAATCCTGTGAGCTCGATCAATAGTGAGGTCCCTTGCGTTTAAGCGTGGGAGCAATTTTGAAAAAAGTTGCAGTAGGTTTTGAGTGAGATCATTCGGTTTGATTGATTCTGGTATGCCTCTAAATTTAAAATTGTTGCGTCTAGAGCGGTCCTCTAAATCCGCTAACTTCACTTTGATGCGTTGGATTTCTGCCTCGTGATGATCATGAGAGTCCAGGAGCTCATTATGAGCCTTGGAGTATTCCTGCATGGTCTCCTCTAGCACATCAGCCCTTTCCTCCAGGCAGTCTACTCTGTCATGTATTTGAGAGATAGACAGCTGCAGCTCTCTGTGTAGATCCCTCTGTAAGGTTAGCAGCATGGATTTGAGTGTGGTTTCTGTGACAGCATTATCTGAAGCTGGCATGGCTGCTTCTGCTGTGTTAGCCCACAGTTGTTTTTTAGCTAGGGGCTCTTTACATGGTGAGGGAGCAGGGGAGGATGCAAGCCTCTTCCCTCTTTCTGCTGCCTGTATGATGGATGCAGACTCTGGGGGAGGTACAGTGTCCATGTCCTCTCTGGTGGTAGCCCTGTCTCCATTAAAATGGTCATTCTTTGTAGCGTGACCTGCTTGAGTGGCAGCATGTGAGCCTCTGGTCCGGGTAGCCGTGTCACCATTAGAATGGTCATTCATTGTAGCGTGACCTGCTTGAGCGGCAGCATGTGAGCCTCTGGTCCCAGAGCCGGTGCCATCTTTAGCAGACTGCATGGCCGCGATGCTGTAATAGTCTGTGAGGCGGTGTGGTGCTTATACTTGTCTCTGGTCATGCCTGGGTGTTCCCCTGTCTGTTCTCCCGCGAGAGAGCTCTATCGCAGGTCAGACAGTCGCTGTGGGTTGTGGAGGATCCGTGCAGTGGAGCGGAGCTTAGGACTTACACCTCCATCTTAGTCCGCGGCAGGTTACGCCCCCTGGAGGAATCTATTGTTGCTGGGAAGGGTATATTGCTGCTGGCTGCAGGGGGATCTACTTTACTGCTTTTCTTGTTAAGTAATTTGTATGAAATGTAATAATATTATCACTACAAAATGATATTTGGTTCTGTAATCTCTAAAAGGGGTGGTAGTGGGAATTAGGTAGGGGGTTGAACCAAGGGGTGCTTAGAGGTGGGTAGGAGCAGAGACAATAAGTGACTCAGAAGGGGGGAGTTACTGCACTTATTCTCTGAGAAAAAAGCTATATATATATATATATACATACATACAGTATCTCACAAAAGTTAGTACAGGACATGGTTCCAGTAATCCATGTCCCTAGTCTGCTTGTCTCCAGAAAACTGTTTGCATCATCTTTAGAAGAGGCTTCCATCTGGGACAACAGCCAGTGCCGGACTGGCCTACCAGGAAACCGGGAAATTTCCCAGTGGGCCGGCTGACTGGCTGCCCCTGGGGGCGCTGTGAGGGCAGCGGTGCCTGAAAAAAAATATGGCTGCGGGGCCGGGCCGACATGCAACTTCACAGGCGCCAGCGCTGTTCTAAAGCCAGCCGTGCTCGGGAAAGCCCGTATACGCTCTGCAATTTTCGGAAAGGCGGGTGCATGCGCAGTAACATGACCTCTCCTGTACCATCCGCAGCCTCTGACCTCTCCTGTACCATCAGCAGCTTCTGACCTCCCCTTTACCATCCGCAGCCTCTGACCTCTCCAGTACCATCCGCAGCCTCTGACTTCTCCTGTACCATCCGCAGCCTCTGACCTCCCCTGTACCACCCGCAGCCCCTGACCTCCCCTGTACCATCCGCAGCCTCTGACCTCTCCAGTGCCATCCTGGGCCCAATTTGGACATTTTCACTTAGGGGTGTACTCACTTTTGTTGACAGTGGTTTAGACAATAATGGCTCTATGTTGAGTTATTTTTGGGGACAGCAAATTGACACTGTTATATAAGCTGTGCACTCACTACTACTACATTGTAGCAAAGTCTAATTTCTTCAGTGTTCTCACATGAAAAGATAGAATTAAATATTTACAAAAATGTGAGGGGTGTACTCACTTTTGTGAGATACTGTATATATATATATACGTATATATACTATATTGTACAGGACGCCAAGGTTGGGTCCTAGACGGGTGCTATATAGCACCAGTATTTGGGTCATGGTCCCTTTAAGGGAATTGTGATAGTGTTCAGGGGATCACCCAGAATGGGTGAGGAATTCCCAGCAAAAAAATTAATCCAGAGAAGATGGCTCGCAGCCCTCTCTGTCTTGATAGAGAGTCATTTGGGGCCCGGAATTTCGGAGGCTCTAAAGTGATATTCGGGTGGGAAAGAGTCTCCACCCCTGACCACTGGGAGTCAGCACACAGGGGGTTAAAGGCTTCCAGGGAACAGCTCATAAGACAGGAAGTGGTGCTAGAGGTGGTGAGGAGGAGTATGGGATTGCACCTGTTGTGATGAGCTGTGTGTCTGCTGGAAGCTGCTAAGGATTTAGCAAGGACTCTTTAAGTTCTGGGGCGAAGACCCATCTACAAAAACTGTATGTGCCTTTTCTTTCATTTGTTTTGTGCTGAAGACAAGCGGACTTTATTTTATGCTGAAGCTAAGCGGACTTTGTTTTATAGTTTTCCTGTGTGCTGAATGAAGCTTTATTTTTGGTTTGTTTACAAATAAAAGCCTTTTTGTTCAAGATCAAATGGTTTATGCACTTGGTCCCGTGGAGCTATAATCCTCAAAAGTTTACAACTGGTGGAGAATGCGGGCAAAGTGCATTTGCAGTCACAAAAAACGTTTAAAACAACTGACATTTAAAGAGACAGTGTGCTTATGGCATTACTTTGGTGCAGTCAGCTCAGACATTGCAAGCAGCAGACAAAGGCATGGAGGAGGTCATCAAGGCTTTGGCATAAGCCACTGTGACCCAGCAGCAAGCTTCAGCAGAGGCAAACCGTCACCATGAGGAAGCGATGGCTCAGCAGCAGCTGCACAGCAGGAAAGCACACGGCTGCTAGCCATCCAGTTTAAGGCCCAGCAGGAGTCCACTCAAGCATAGGTGGCTGCCTTGCAGGAGGCAGTACAGCGGCTGGCTCAGGGACGAGAGCAAGCGGTCGTTGCCACTGGCAAGCAACTGTCCGTGAGAGCCAGCCATTTCTCACAAAAACTAACACCCAGCGATGACGTAGAGGCCTTTCTCATTACCTTTGAAAGGATAGCAGAGAGAGAGGGGTGGCCCCGTGACCAATGGGCTGGCATTATCTCCCCTTTCCTCACAGGTGACCCGCAAAAGGCTTATTTTGACCTCCCATCTGAGCACATCAGCGACTATGAGCGGCCGAAGGCAGAGATCCTGGCCCGCCTGGGAGTGACCACAGCCGTCCGGGCTCAAGGGTGCATCGCTGGCGGTACAAACCTGACCGACCACCTAGGTCCCAAATGCACGAACTAGTACAGCTGGTAAAAAAATGGCTGCAGCCAGAAAAGTTGTCGGGCCCACAAATGGTGGAACGGGTGGTGATGGCCTGGAACCTGCGGTCCCTGCCAGATGACCTACAGCGCTGGGTAAGCCATGGAGACCCTGCAACTGCTGACCAGCTGGTTGAGTTGGTCGAAAGGTATACCGAGGTAGAGGACCTGCTTGGGCCTGCCAAGTGTCGGGAACCCACACCAAGGGAAACCAGACTGGCTACAGCACCTAGGAGAGAAGCCCTGCCAGACATTGGAACCCACAAACCTGCATCATCTTGGGGTGGTAAAAAGTTTAATACATGACATCATAGTGGGGGGGAACTGTCCACTATTTCTCGAGCTATGGAACCAGGTACATATGGGGCTGCCAGGAGAACTGGGGACACTGGGCCTGGAAAGGACAGAGTCTGAGGGGTCCGGGCCTGAAACCTCCACAACACACCCCTCTAATATGGAGATACCCATCACCAATAATGAAATTGCAGAGAATGCTGATTTGGGTGATAATGCCCCTGTTCCAGGTCTCAAAACCGAGTTGATCTCTGAGGGGGGAGGGTCTTCCCATTACAAGTTATGCTGGGGAAGGATGATGAGGAGCCCTCCCTGGTTGAGGAGGATGAAGGGGAAACATCCTCGAGGCCAGTTCATCCAGACCTGGATGTATCCAGGGGTGCATTTGTGTTGAGCTGTGCGTCTGCTGGAAGCTGCTAAGGATTTAGCAAGGACTTTTGAAGTTCTGGGGCGAAGACCCATCTACAAAAACTGTATGTGCCTTTTCTTTAATTTTTTTGTGCTGAAGACAAGCAGACTTTATTTTATGCTGAAGTTAAGCTGACTTTGTTTTATAGTTTTCCTGTGTGCTGAATGAAGCTTTATTTTTGGTTTGTTTACAAATAAAAGCCTTTTTGTTCAAGATCAAACGGTTTATGCACTTGGTCCCGTGGAGCTATAATCCCCAAAAGTTTACAATATATATATGTATGTATATATATATATATATATATACAGTGCTTTTTTTCAGCGGGAACACGGGGGAACGCAGTTCCGGCACCTCCAGCAATAAATGTATGTAATGGCAAGGAGTGCTGGGGTGTGCTGGAGGGTCTATTGATACTTGCTGCTGGGGGATCTATTGTCACTGGTGGGGATCTATTTTTGCGGGAGGTCTTGTGTTGCTGGGTAGATCTATTGTTGCTAGTGGGGGGCTTAAGTTTCTAGGGGGGAGCAATTGTTTCTGGGAGGGATCTACTGTTGAGGGAGAGGTCTATTGTTGCTGCCTCCTGGAGGGTCTATTGATGCAATCTGCTGGGACATCTGTTGTTGCTGATGGGGATCTATTGTTGCTGGGGTGGTATTTTGTTGCGGAGGGTCTTCTATTGTTGTGTGGGGGCTCTATTTTAGCTTGGGTGAGGTCTATCATTGCTGGGGGGGTGTCTACTGTTGCTGAGGTAGGGTCTATTGTTGCTCACTGCAGGGGATCTATTTTACTATCTTTCTTTGTTATCATTAACAAATTCTGTGCAAAATCATTTAGTAGCAAAAATGATACTTGGTTCTGTATTCTCTAAAATGGGCAGTATTGGGAGGTCGGTAGGAGGTGGAACCAAGGATTAGTGCTCAGGGGCAGGTAGGGAGCAGAAAAGAAGGGTGAAGGTCAGAGTTCCTGCACCTATTCTCTGAGAAAAAAAGCCCTGTATATATATATATATAAAATATGAGTAGCATTTTGTTTAAGATTTGTGTTGCTAAAAAATCTTTTAAAACCAAAATAAAAGCTAGAAGTGGTTGGTTTAACTGATCAGCTGCAAATCAGACCAAAGTCAGTGGTGGAGTACGGTCACCTACAGCTAATCAGATTGGTTCACTTATCTCCGCTGACTTTTCAACATGCTGTTCCTTTCAAGCTATATACACACCTGGTGGGAATAGATTGGGTCATCAGAAAAAGGTACTTTTGGAGTAAATAATAAAATGCTGTGACTGTATATAGATATTTCGCAAGCTAGTGTCTGTTTTGCTCTGGCTGGAAATTTCTTATTAAGGCATTCTGTGCAGAAATGAAAGGCTTAAAATAACAGGTACTCTCTTAGAATGACCTTGATTTGTTATCTAGAATAATTGTAATGTGTATCAGAAACTCAAAATATGTTTTTTTTTTTTTTTTCATAAATGGCTGGAGATTTGCCAATTTTTTAATTAAGACATTGTTGCAAATGTCACAAGAACTCTTAAGCCCTTTTGTTATATTGTAATGCAATGTGCACTTACATTTTTTTGCTGATGTTCAGCCTTGACTCATAGCTTAGTCTGTGTGATGAGATTGCAAAGCAGGCTATTTATAATTCAAATTATTTAATATTATTATTATTATTATTATTATTATTATTATTATCTGATTTTTGTTGTCAGTTTTTCTGCACTTTTGCCATTACCTGCCCTACATACACCAATCGGTCATAACATTGATTATCTCATTACATCAACATTGATAAGCTCAGTACAATGACACCTGAAAGTGGGTGGGATATATTAGACAGCAAGTGAACATGGTGTACCTGAAGTTGATGTGTTGAAAGCAGAAAATAATTGGCAAGTGTAAGGATTTGAGCAACTCTGTTCACTCAGCCTTAACCTCGGTAAGAGACTGGTGGGAAGTGTGGTTATTGTTCACAGCTGTTTAAATTGGCAATTGTCCAATGAATGCAAATGCAGGGTTAAAGTGGTTGTAAACCCTGTAAAACATTTTTTTTTAAAACAACCTGCAAGACAAAGGCATAATGAGCTAGTATGACTTGCATACTAGCTCATTATGCATCACTTACCTTAGATCGGGGCCCCCAAAGCCGTCCTTGTCTCCCTCTCCAGCCGCAGCCATCCCTGCGGCGATAGCCAGAAGGTTACTTCCGGCTATCGCCGCTCCAGCCAATCACAGCGCCGCTCCGGCGCTGTGATTGGCCGAAGTGGCGAAGATGTGACTCCGCGCATGCGCGCGGGAGCCGTCAAATCCGGCTAAGCCGGATTTGTGAATGGGATTAACCCTATGAATGCGCCGTTGTCTACGGCACGCATGCATGTCATTTTTAGCAAATATCTCCTAAACCGTGTACGTTTAGGAGATATTTCTTGCACCTACAGGTAAGTCTTAATCTAGGCTTACCTGTAGGTGCAGGTTGCATAATTGGGTTTACAACCACTTTAACTAAAGATGATTTCAATAACTGTTTAAGTGTAAAGCAATATCCATACAGAAAAATACAAATGAATGCTTGTCATTGATTATTTACTCTGCTTAAAGTGGATGTAAACCCACTCTCTTCCTTTCTAAACTACTCCTGCATGTATCCTTACCTGTCAAATGTCTCCCCTCTGTCTGTTATAAGAACTGAAAAACTGCAGATTCTGTGGGTGGATCTGTTATCTGGAGCTCGGTGGGTGGAGTCGTGATGTCAGTAGACTCCCCGCCCACCTCTACACTCCCCTTGTCAACATGCATTTTCTCCTGTGCATTCCTTCTGCTATGATCACTAACATCCAGTCAAAATCCAGAAAAGTAACCACATGACTTCAGAAAAGGAGTGGGGGTGGGAATTAAAAAATAATGCCTGTCTAAAGCTAGTGCATGAGATATGTAAATAACCTGTCACTCAAAGCAAGGGGGCGGAACAGACAAATGTTTTTCTCTGTTTGTCCATTTTATCCCACTGAACAATAAAAGAGGATTGCTCAGAGCTGGATTAACTCTTTGTGGCAAGACCTGGCACAAATGATAGGAAATCTTATACTCTACATTGTGAGAGCAAATGTTTTCTTTTTTTCTCACAATAATATTACTCAATGCTAAGCTTCTACTACGTCAAGACACTTTGAAATATCATTTTGTATTACAAAAGCAAACAGAAATCTGCCTGTACAACCAGGTGATCATGAGATATGTAAGGGGCTACTCCTAGGACCCTAATCACCAAGGATGATGGGACTATTGCGGCACCCAAACAAAGCAGTTTTAAAATTTGAACATTTTATTACAACATATACGATACAAAAATAGAAACAATAATCACAATAAGTGACAATGCATAGTATGATTTACAAAAAAAGGGGGGGTCACAAACTCCACAGATGGGCAGAGATGTAGTATTGATGTATGCGACGTATCCCCGACATGTTTCGCGCCGCTTCCTCAAGAGGCGTCTTTATCAATACAATCTAAAAAGACATATACTAACATGAGTACAATATCAAATTTGATTTGTGTATAGCAATAAAAGCCATAGACAAATAGATACAGAATGTTGGAGGAGTAAGTTACAATAGCAGACACAAACATGGCTCACCAATATTAGTCCAGAAGGACCAGGAGTGAAGTACACTGAGGCACCCGATGGGGTGCTCCCTCTGGGGCAGACACGGGAGGATAGAGACGGCACTAGAATGTTAATGACACAACATGAGCAGAGTCGTGGGGATGTGTGTGACCATATAAATAATGTGCATAAGAACTAGTGTAAGAGGGGGGAAAAAGGGAGCAGAAATGGGTGAGTGACAAGGGGGGGGGGGGGAGAGGGGGAAAAAGGAAAAGGGAAAGTTATGGGAAGGGAAAAAGGCAAGGGGTATTGGGGAAGGGAAGGAGGGGGGGAGAAATAAAGAGGGAAAAGAAGAGAAAAGAAGGAAAGAAAGAAGACCACGGGGGGGGGGGAGAAAATAAGAAAAAAGGGAAAGAGACAAAGAAAGAAATAGAGGGAAAGGAAGGGGAGAGGGGGGGGGGGAAACAAAGAGGGAAAGGAGAAGGATAACTGAAAAGGAAGAGGTAAGGAGGGAAAAAGGCACAAGAGAAAGAGAAAAAAGAAAAGTCGTGTAAAGGCCTAAATAAGTTGAGTGCTCAAGCTAATCACTTCTAAATATGTAAAAAACCCACCCACTGCTGCATAGATGTGTACTAGTGCCCGGGACAAGGCTCAGAATGTCTGGCTAGTACACCTCACAATATTCCACAAGCCAGAATGTTGTAACACAAGTTGCATATGTTGTATGAATGCTAGTATTAGAACAAGAGCAGCTACTGGGTGAGTAGTGCTGATCCGTGCCAATCTAGGGTCCACACTCAGGATCTGTAAGGATCCACAATTAGGTCTGTAAGGGGAGACATAGAGAGCAGAAAGTGCATATGTTAATATGGAGAAGGTCAAGTCCCTGTAGACAATAGGCTATTGCTCCCAGACTGGTGAGTGAGGGAGACAATACAGCGCCCAGAGTCTATGCACAGGGAGTGTAAAGAGTCCAAACAGATACAGTATATACTGTAACTAGTTCCGCTCTTACCTGCAGGTGGAGGGAGGTGTATTGAGTCCTGGGTGATGGCCGTGCATGACAAGGGGCGAGCGAACTCGCCTCTTGTATCCTCCAAATGCGGGCGACGTCACTGCGCGGCCAGCTGACATTCATTGGGGTACTGCCAGAAAATAACTGAATTTAATGTATAATACAGTGTACAGAGGTCAGTAGGATGTAGGGCAGCGCGCAGGGAACAGTAGGGCAGAGGACAGGGGTTATTATGATGAATAGCAGTGTACAGGGATCAGAAGAGCAAAGGACTATGTGTCACCGGGGGGGGTAAAAACGGCACACACTGGGGGGTAAAAACGGCACACACTGGGGGTCAGAACAGCACACACTGGGGGGACAGAACGGCACACGCTGGGTGGTCAGAACGGCACATGCTGGGGGGTCAGAACGACACGCGCTGTTGGGGTCAGAACGGCACACGCTGGGGTGTCAGAACAGCACACGCTGGGGGGGACGGGACCAGGAGGGCATACACTGGGGGGGATCAGGAGAGCCTACACTGGTGTGGGGTATCAGGAGGGCATACACTGGGGGGGATCAGGAGAGCTTACACTGGGGGGGATCAGGAGAGCTTACACTGGGGGGGATCAGTAAAGCTTACACTGGGAGGGATCAGGATAGCTTACACTGGGGGGGGGATCAGGAGAGCTTACACTGGGGGGGGGGATCAGGAGAGCTTACACTGGGGGGTGGGGATCAGGAGGACATACACTGGGGGGGGGATCAGGAGGGCATACACTGGGGGGGGATCAGGAGAGCTTACACTGGGGGGGATCAGGAGAACTTGCACTGGGGGGGGAATCAGGAGGGCATACACTGGGGGGGGATCATGAGGGCATACACTGGGGGGGATCAGGAGGACTTATACTGTTACACTGGGGGGGGGATCAGGAGAGCTTACACTGGGGGGGGGATCATGAGAGCTTACACTGGGGGGGGGAATCAGGAGAGCTTACACTGGGGGAGGATCAGGAGAGCATACATTGGGGAGGGGATCAGGAGAGCTTACACTGGGGGGGTCAGGAGAGCTTACACTGGGGGGGGGGGCAGGAGAGATTACACTGGGGGGGGGGATCAGGAGAACTTACACTGGGGGGATCAGGAGAGTTTACACTGGGGGGGGGATCAGGAGAGCTTACATTGGGGGGGATCAGGAGAGCTTACATTGGGGGGGGTTTAGGAGAGCTTACACTGGGGGTGAGATCAGGAGAGCTTACACTGGGGGGATCAGGAGAGCATGCATTGGGGGGGGGGTCAGGAGAGCTTACACTGGGGGGGATCAGGAGAGATTACACTGGGGGGGATCAGGAGAGCTTACACTGGGGGGAATCAGTAAAGCTTACACTGGGGGGGATCAGGAGAGCTTACACTGGGGGGGGTGGTCAGGAGAGCTTACACTGGGGGGGGGGTTAGGAGAGCTTACACTGGGGGGATCAGGAGAGTATACACCAGGGGGCAGTCATAATCCTTTAATTAGTTAAATTGCTCATTAATCTACATGAATAGAAGATGAAGAAGTTCCTATTTGTCAGATAACAGCACCTCTATTCTAAGCTGCAGTAACTCAGAAGACTCAGCATAGAGGTGCCTGTAAACATATCCACAATGTAGTGCTAGCAGCAGAGCTCACCTCCAGGAACTTTCACTCGGCTCCCCCTGCTCAGCACTGCAGTTGATCACACGGCTCCCTCTTCCAGATGAGCGTGACCTCGGGAGAAAAGGCACATCCCCCATCCCTCCCACTCAAGCAGCAGCCTGCAGGAGAGAGGCTGAAAACTTCTGGGAGAGGTACAGGGGGGCGGAGAGTGCAGTCCGAGGTTTCTGAGCAGTTTCTCTTGCTGAGAATGGCTGCCAGTTGTCCCGACCGTGGCTATGGTTACCCGGGGAGCGCTCAGCCTCAGAGTCAGTAATATTTTCTCGGGGGGTGAAATTGCCTGTTGCCCCTCCCCAGGTCCGCCCCTGTCCCTAACGCTGCTGCCCTGATACTAACTTATGAGTAGGGATGAGCTCGGTGTTCGAGTCGAACGCATGTTCGACTCGAACATCGCCTGTTCGGCGAAACCAGAACTTTGTGGGCCGTTCGTGCCAAATTCGTGTGACGCGAACGGCGCACAATGCACTGCGCCATCGCACTGCATTGCCGGCGCTGTGATTGGCCAAGCATGCACTGTGACCCCGCATGCTTGGCCAATCACAGCGCCGGCAGCGAGGAGAGCCATGTGGCCAATCATAGCTCAGGGGGGTTTAGTACACGCCCCACACTATAAAAGGCCGCCAGCGCGGCGGCCTTGTGTAGTGTGTTCCGGCATGCAGGGAAAGAGCTACATAGGCAGGGACAGTGTGTTCTACAGTGCTTTCTTTTCTCAGGCATCTACAGGAGTTAGTGGGTGTTGTGTGCCTCCAGCACAGTATACACCTGTATCTACCCTTTATTGCTGTTCTCTAAGCTAGATAGGCAGGCAGGGACAGTGTGTTCTTTTCTCAGGCATCTGCAGGAGTTAGTGGGTGTTGTGTGCCTCCAGCACAGTATACACCTGTATCTACCCTTTATTGCTGTTCTCTAAGCTAGATAGGCAGGGACAGTGTGTTCTTTTCTCAGGCATGTGCAGGAGTTAGTGGGTGTTGTGTGCCCCAGCACAGTATACACCTGTATCTACATTTTTTTGCTGTTCTATAATACAGGCATCTGCAGGAGTTGGTGGATGTTGTGTGCCCCAGCACAGTATACACCTGTATCTACCCTTTAATGCTGGTGTTCTCTAATAAAGGCATCTGCAGGAGTTAGTGGGTGTTGTGTGCCCCAGCACAGTATACACCTGTATCTACCCTTTTTTCCTGTTCTATAATACAGGCATCTGCAGGAGTTAGTGGGTGTTGTGTGCCCCAGCACAGTATACACCTGTATCTACCCTTTATTACTGTTCTCTAAGCTAGATAGGCACGGACAGTGTGTTCTTTTCTCAGGCATTTGCAGGAGTTTGTGGGTGTTGTGTGCCCCAGCACAGTATACACCTGTATCTACATTTTTTTGCTGTTCTATAATACAGGCATCTGCAGGAGTTAGTGGGTGTTGTGTGCCCCAGCACAGTATACACCTGTATCTACCCTTTATTGCTGGTGTTCTCTAATAAAGGCATCTGCAGGAGTTAGTGGGCGTTTTGTGCCCCAGCACAGTATACACCTGTATCTACACTTTTTTGCTGTTCTATAATACAGGCATCTGCAGGAGTTAGTGGGTGTTGTGTGCCCCAGCACAGTATAAACCTGTATCTACCCTTTATTGCTGGTGTTCTCTAATAAAGGCATCTGCAGGAGTTAGTGGGTGTTGTGTCCCTCCAGCACAGCACAGTATACAAATGTATCTACCCTTTATTGCTGGTGTTCTCTAATAAAGGCATCTGCAGGAGTTAGTGGGTGTTGTGACCCTCCAGCACAGCATACACCTGTATCTACCCTTTATTGCTGGTGTTCTCTAATAAAGGCATCTGCAGGCGTTAGTGGGTGTTGTGTCCCTCCAGCACAGCACAGTATACACCTGTATCTACCCTTTATTGCTGGTGTTCTCTAATAAAGGCATCTGCAGGAGTTAGTGGGTATTGTGTCCCTCCAGCACAGCACAGTATACACCTGTATCTACCCTTTATTGCTGGTGTTCTCTAATAAAGGCATCTGCAGGAGTTAGTGGGTGTTGTGTCCCTCCAGCACAGCACAGTATACACCTGTATCTACCCTTTATTGCTGGTGTTCTCTAATAAAGACATCTGCAGGAGTTAGTGGGTGTTGTGTGCCTCCAGCACAATATACACTACTACAATTCCTGGTTTTCCCATCTCCCTGCAGTCCATTACTATGTCTGGAAGGCCAACAAGAAGAGGCAGACAGTAAGGAGCCAAAAAAGAGGGCAAGCAGGCTCTGTGTCTAGAGACAACAGTGCTGGTCGTGGACGCGGTGCATCGTCATCAGCACGTGGCCATGGGACACGCTTGTCCTTATTTTCGGCAGCTGGACATGTTGAGCCGCATCATGCCGAAGACTTGGTAGAGTGGATGACCAAGCCCTCCTCATCCTCCTCATCCTCTCTCACTCAGGGTACTGGCAAAGCAGCTGCCAAAGCGTCCTCTTCCCTCGTATCAATGTTATCATCAGTCACTCCTTTCCTAGACCCACCATGTCCTCCTGAGGAGTCCCCCGAACTGTTTGAGCACAGTGTTGGGTACATGCTCCAGGAGGATGCCCAGCGTTTCGAAGGGTCTGATGATGATACCCAGCTAGAGGAAGGCAGTAGCGTGAGCGCAGAGAGAGGGGATGCTCAAGAAGGACAGCAATCTGGCAGTCATGTTCCAGCAGCTGCAGCATACTGCCAGATTGGCTCCAGTGATGAGGAGGGAGGGGATGATGAGGTCACTGACTCCACGTGGGTGCCTGATAGGAGAGAGGAGGATGAGAAGGAGGCACATCTCCAACGAGGCAGGATGCCCTCCGGGGGCCAGCATAAGGGCAGCACACAGACTAAATCAAACCGCAGAGCTCCGCCTGTGCATGGCGCTGCCTCTGCTTGTTATTCCAAAAGTTCTTTGGTGTGGGCCTTTTTTGAGTCGAGTGCATCAGATCGCACCGCTGCTATTTGCAACATATGTCTCAAGCGTATCTCGCGTGGCCAAAACATCAGCTGCTTGGGCACCACATGCTTGACCAGACATATGTTGACCTGCCATGCAGATCGTTGGCAAGCGTACCTTAAAGACCCACACCAAAGAACAAAGCGGACCTCTCCTTGCTCCTCATCAGCTGGGATCTCCAACCCCACTATACCTTCAGTCCTCTCTGAAACCTGCACTGAGAGGAATGAAGGTGTAGAATTAGGTGTGTCACAGCCAAGTACTTGCGGGCACTCTGCTAGCAGTACACCAACATCCGATTGTAGCAGGCAAATTTCCCTGCCCCAGCTGCTGGACCGTCGAAAGAAGTTCACTCCCAGCCATCCACATGCCAAGCGGTTGAATGCTAGCTTGGCTAAATTGCTAGCACTTCAACTGCTGCCTTTTCAGTTGGTAGACTCGGCCCTCTTCCGTGAGTTTGTGCAATGTGCGGTTCCTCAGTGGCAGGTTCCCAAACGCCACTTTTTCTCATGGAAGGCGATTCCAGCTCTCTACCGGCATGTGGAAGGCAATGTCCATGCCTCGCTGGACAGGGCGGTCAGCGGTAAGGTGCATATTACCGCTGACTCATGGTCCAGCAGGCATGGACAGGGACGTTACCTTTCTTTCACAGCCCATTGGGTCACTCTTTTGGCAGCTGGGAAGGATGCAGTGCTTGCCTGGCTGAGCTGCAAAAGGAGTTGAACCTGCCCAAGAACCGCCTTATATGTGACATGCCCACCAGGTGGAACTCAACATTGGCCATGCTGCAGCAGCTGCACACGCAGCAGAGGGCCATCAATGAGTACCTGTGCGACTACGGCACCAGGACAGGGTCAGGGGAGCTCGGGTTTTTTTCACCACGCCAGTGGGGCATGATCAGGGATGCATGCACTGTCCTTGGAACCATTTGAGGATGCCACGAGGATGGTGAGCAGTGACAGTGCATGCATCAGTGACACTGTACCTCTTGTCCACCTGTTGGAACATACGCTGCGTGGAATAATGGACAGGGCACTTGAGGCAGAACAGAGGCAGGAAGAGGAGGACTTCCTTGCCTCTCAAAGCCCCCTTTACCCAGACAGTGTTCCTTCTGTCCCACCCATCGCACAGGAAGAGGAGGAGGATTGTGTCAGCATGGAGGTGGAGCCTGGCACTCAGAATCATCAGCAGCAGTCTTTTAGGGATGATTTACAGTCCCAAGAAACCCGTGGACTTATACGTGGCTGGGAGGAGGTGGCTGTGGATCATGTCGTCCTTAGTGACCCAGAGGACTCCGGACCGAATGCCTCAGCTAACCTACGCTGCATGGCCTCCCTGATCCTGCAAAGTCTGCGGAAGGATCCTTGTATTCTTCAGGTAAAGGAGAGGGACCATTACAGGCTGGCCACTCTCCTTGATCCACGGTACAAGGGTAAGGTTGCGGACCTTATATTACTGTCGCAGAGGGAGCAGAGGATGAGACAACTCCGGGAGGCCTTGCAGAAAGGTCTGTGCAACGCGTTCCCAGAGACTGGGAGGTTACAAACTCCTGGTCCTGGACAACGAGTTGCTGAGGCTTCGGTCAGTCAAAGAAGGAGCGGTGGGGAAGGTGGCCGTCTGACCGATGCGTTCAGACAATTCTTTAGTCCGCAGCCCCAAGGTATGATCGGTTCCAGCAACCAGTGGCTAAGACCCAATTTTTCAGCCCATGTTTAACAGGGGCATGTAATTACAATTTTTTATGCAATGCTTTGCAGCAGGGCTCATTCCTGCACTCCAACTAGAGTATCTCGGAGAGGTTGCAGTGTCGTGGCACCAGCACCAGTGCCTAAGGCCCAATTTTTCAGCCCCTGTTTAACAGGGGCATGTAATTAAAAAAATGTATGCAATGCTTTGCAGCAGGGCTCATTCCTGCACTCCAACTAGAGTATCTGGGAGAGGTTGCAGTGTCGTGGCACCAGTGCCTAAGGTCCAATTTTTCAGCCCCTGTTTAACAGGGGCATGTAATTACAATTTTTTATGCAATGCTTTGCAGCAGGGCTCATTCCTGCACTCCAACTAAAGTATCTGGGAGAGGTTGCAGTGTCGTGGCACCAGCACCAGTGCCTAAGGCCCAATTTTTCAGCCCCTGTTTAACAGGGGCGTATAATTACAATTCTTGATCTAATAATTCACAGCAGGGCCCATTCATGCGCCCACCAAGAGTAACTGTGAGGGCTTACAGTTGTGCCATTTTTCTCAAAGATTTTCATCCATATTACCGGGACCAGACATTACATTAAAGCCGCATGCAGTTTTAAATGGCTTTTTTTCCCTTTAGAAATGTCATTTTGTGCAGGGACAGTTCTAAACACGGGAAACACGTGGCACTTCACAGGCATACTTTAGACACCCCCCAGGTACGATATTTAAAGGAATATTTGACTTTTTTTTTTCACTTTATGCATCATTAAAATGACTGCTCCCGTAAAACGCCCTGTTTTTAAAACTTATTTTTGCATTGATACATGTCCCCTGGTGCAGAACCCGGGTTCCCAAACCCTTTTTAGGACAATAACATGCATATTAGTCGTTATAATTAGCACTTTAGATTTCAAACGTTCGCATCCATTGTATTTAATAGGGTTCTAACGTTCGTGCGAACTTTCGGTCCGTTCGCGGGTTCTGGTGCGAACCGAACCCGGGGGTGTTCGGCTCATCCCTATTCCTGATATAATAGTTCACAGCAGGGCGTTCCAGCATCCACCAAGAGTAACTGTGAGGGCTCACAGTGTTGTGGCAACACCAACATCTAAGGGGCAAATTTCAGCAGAGTATATACGGCAGCCCCCTACTTTCAAACATCCAACTTACAAACGACTCCAACTTGCAAACGGAAGGAGACAAAAGGAAGTGAGAGCAAATCTACTCCTAGGAAGGGAAATTCTCTCCTGTAAGAGTTAATATGGGAAAACGGTGTCTCCTCTCTACTGATGCTTTATCACCAATCCTTGTTTCAATAAAAACCCCACTTTTCCAAAAACATTTGTCATTGGGACGGAAAGTGAGGTGAAATCTTCTGAACAGGTGCATAGACAGCAAAACAAATGTTACAGGGGTGATAACCCTTCCCTATGTTTTCCAAAAAGCTTAAAAATATATTTTTTGGCTAGAGCTACACTTAAACAATGTACCTGTTCAAAATTACAAACAGATTCTACTTAAGAACAAACCTACAGTCCCTGTCTTGTTTGCACCGCCTGTATACTGCTGTTCAGAGTATATAGGGCCTTTTTTTATTTTGGGTGCGGGGTTCCCCTTAATATCCATACAAGACCCAAAGGGGCTGGTAATGGGCTGGGGTAGGGGGGAGGGTGATGGGGCAGCCATGCCATTTTTCTCAAAGATTTTCATCCATATTGCCAGGACAGGACATGACATTAAAGTCGCAAGCAGTTTTAAATGGCTTTTTTTCCTTTAGAAATGTCATTTTGTGCAGGGACAGTTCTAAACACAGGAAACACATGCCACTTCACAGGCATACTTTAGACACCCCCCAGGTACGATATTTAAAGGAATATTTCACTTTTTTTTTCACTTTATGCATCATTAAAATGACTGCTCCCGAAAAAACTGCCATTTTTAAAACTTATTTTTGCATTGATACATGTCCCCTGGTGCAGAACCCGGGTCCCCAAACCCTCTTTAGGACAATAACATGCATATTAGCCGTTATAATTAGCACTTTAGATTTAGAACGTTCACGTCCATTGTATTTAATAGGGTTCTAATGTTCGTGCGAACTTTCGGTCCGAACCGGGGGGTGTTTGGCTCATCCCTACTTATGAGTAAGGAGATGAATAGATGCGTGCCTGGGAGGGATGAACTGCTGACTTAAGCAAGCTAAATTTTCAATTTCATCTTTGGAGAAATTTTGGCAAAATTTTCCTTTAATCTTGTTATGTGGATATCTACTAAGGAAATATTTACTTACCTTGCTTACCTATATGTTATAAAAATAATCACAATAAAATATAAACATACATTTTTACAATGTGTTACTATTTTCTGTCTCTCTAATTCCCAAAAATTTAAAATAAATAAATAAAGCAACAAATTACCATTTTTATGTTTTTTGTTTTTATTTTTTTGTTATTTGACATTTTGTCTCATTAAGAAAAAGGGTAAAAATAGAAACATAAAAAATGTAAGGGGCTGTATTTATAAAAACTGATGCCCGAGGAAGGGTTCTGATGCATTATGTGGTGATGAGTAAATATTAAATTTCTATTTTCTGCAATTGAAGTATGGGTGAATTTTTTTAATTGTTGGGCTGTGTATGTGACGGCTCCGTCCATCAGTTTACTTCAGCACCCACTACTAATGAAGGTTTTTACCTGAAAGGAGTGCACTGTATTCTATAAATTGTTTTGGAATATTTATCAAAGATTCGCTGGAGAAATGTTTCCAGTTTAATTGCGCCTTTGTACGATTTAAAGGGATTTGTAAGGCAGGATTCGTTCCACGTATGACTCTGGCCAGGTTGCCAGGTTTCCATTCAGGAAATCTTGTTAGATCGAATCTTGCAGTGGTAAATATTAATCGTACAGTAGCAGCCACTTTATTTTTCATCTTTTGGCCAATCTTTGTGAGAAAACTTTTGGGCATATGTTGACGATTGCTGTCCACGCTGCAGAGACTGTGAATCCTATTTTCTAAAGGAGTTAAGAGAAAATTTACTTTAATTATCCAATCATGTAAAAAGCAAATCCCTTTTTTACTTATTTAATCTACACATAATGGAGTAATTGAAGTGAATATTAATACAATTTATTGAGTGAAGATCCTCAACCCCTTTAGTAAATCAAGGTTAATAAACACAGTCTCAGCACCATGTATAGAAAATGTTAGCATCCGGCAGTATGGCATCTTTTTAGTTTTTATTTTACTATGAAAAAACAACTGCATAGCCCTACCACCTCACAAAGCTAACAAGCCAGGCACGCCAGACATGCAAGCTGGTGTCTCCATAGAAGAGGAGCATGCAACCCCTGTATTATCCTGAAAGTATAAGAAAATGTGTAACATGAAAATGGCCCTTAAATCATAGGCGTGCCCACGGGGTGTGGCAGGTGTGCCCAGGCACACCCTAATCATCCCTGTGCTCTGTCTTTTGTTTCACACCTTTTGTTTTGTGCTGACTGCCTGCAACATGTCCCTGCATGCAGTCCGGTCCGGCCAGCAAAAACAGCTGTGTGCTGTAAGTGGGAGGATTGAGCAGGAAGGGAACTAGGACCACAGCCGCGGAGTAACCGCCAATGCCAATGCAGCTTCTATAGTTCCGGCTGCAGGTCCCGCAGGCGCTGGTGGAGTGATCTACATCTGCACTCCGCCCCCCCCCCCGGCCTTTCTCTCCCTTAAAAGCAGCAGACTAGACAGCCTGGATAGCGGCAGGCGAGTGGCTTCAGGCAGTCTGCTAGATCGAGGTGAATGAGTGAGAGAGAGAGACAGCACTGAGCAGGGCAGCGGGTGGGCAAATGATGCACAAAAAAAAATAGCCAACCAATTGATGAACCTTACCCTGGCTTGTCACTATATATATATATATATATATTGTGTAAAAATAAATATATATATATTTTACATATACAATTAAAACTATATGGACCCTGGCTTGTCAGCAAAAAAGTGTGTATAAATATATATATATATATATATATATATATATATATAATTACATGTCTTTCGTGCTCAAATTGTTTTTGGGGGGGCGCAAACAAACTTAAAAAAAAACCATCAAACGCAGCCACTGTGCCCATCAAACGCAGCCACTGTGCAATCAAACGCAGCCACTGTGCCATCAAATGCAGCCACTGCGCCCATCAAACGCAGCCACTGTACCTATAATCTGCCGCCACTGTGACATCAAATGCAGCTACTGTACCCATCAATTGCTGCCACTGTGCCCATCAATTGCTGCCAGTGTGCCCATCAATTGCTGCCAGTGTGCCCATCAATTGCCACCACTGTGCCCAGCAATTGCTACCACTGTGCCCATCAATTGCTGCCAGTGTGCCCATCAATTGCCGCTACTGTGCCCATCAATTGCTGCCAGTGTGCCCATCAATTGCTAACACTGTGCCCATTATTTGCTGACACTGTGCCCATCAATTGCCCCTACTGTGCCCATCAAATGCTGCCAGTGTGCATCCCCCGCCCGCCCGGCACTTACTTGTCTTGGTGGGGCAGCGGGTCATGGCGGCGGTGTCCTGCACGCTCCTCTATGTCTTCTCCCGTCCTCTCTTCCCGTCCTCTGCTACAATTGGATGCCTGATAGGCATCTAATCATAGCGCCTGTCGTTTCAGCCAATCAGGTGACAGGTAACAAACCCGAGCACCTGATTGGCTGAGGGGCGGTTCAGTGTTAGGAAAGTGAATATTCATTTGCTTTCCTAACACAACGCTGAGTGAACTGCGAGCGCCCAGCATGGCGCCCGCTGTTCACCTTTTTGGACGCCTATTAGAGCCGATGGCTCTAATCAGGTGCTTCCAAAAAATACCCTGCCGTTGTAATTCAGGCTCCCAACGCCTGAAAAGGCACCAGGCACCTGAATAGGGGGGTGGGGGCAGAATCTATCTATGGTTGTAGAGAGGTGGCAGGAGAGAAGGGGCGGCGCCCGTGCGCCCCTTATGGATGCACCGCCACTGCATTGGAGACTCCTGCGTGGCTCACAAATGCGCAACTGGGAGCCCTGCGATGTGTGGCCTAGACACAGTGAATCACATTACCGCTGGTCTTGTACCATGTGACTGATGTGTCCAATCATAGCAATCACATAGTAAATAATGCAAACTGAAAACAAGCATTGGTTCTCTCTGCTCTCTTTGTAAAAGAGGAGAGAACTGTTGCTGCAGTCGGTGAGTGTACAGTAGCCTTTCACACTGCATGTACACTCACAGACTGCAGTGCCAGGCTGCCCCAGTGTCCCTGATCACTGCCCCAGTATAATAACAAATGCATCCAGCACCTGTCACCTGTCCCAGTGTCACCAGTGATCACAATAAAATGCCATACGCCATGCCAATTTCATGATCACCGCCATACACCACACCAGCACCCTGATCACTGTCATACCAGCATCCTGATCACCCTTATGCCCTATACCAACATCCTGATTACCACCATACCCCATATCTAAACCCCACACCAGCGCCACGATCAATGCCATATCAGCATCCTGATCACTGCCATACCCCATACCAGTGTCCTGATCATCACCATAACCCATACCAGCATCCTGATCAATTGTAATATATATATATATATATATATATATACAGTCAGGTCCATAAATATTGGGACATCAACACAATTCTAATCTTTTTGGCTCTATACACCACCACAATGGATTTGAAATGAAACAAACAAGATGTGCTTTAACTGCAGACTTTCAGCTTTAATTTGAGGGTATTTACATCCAAATCAGGTGAACGGTGTAGGAATTACAACAGCTTGTATATGTGCCTCCCATTTTTTAAGGGACCAAAAGTAATGGGACAGATTAACAATCATAAATCAAACTTTCACTTTTTAATACTTGGTTGCAAATCCTTTGCAGTCAATTACAGCTTGAAGTCTGGAACGCATAGACATCACCATACGCTGGGTTTCATCCCTGGTGATGCTCTGCCAGGCCTCTATTGCAACTGTCTTCAGTTCCTGCTTGTTCTTGGGGCATTTTCGCTTCAGTTTTGTCTTCAGCAAGTGAAATGCATGCTCAATCGGATTCAGTAAAGGTGATTGACTTGGCCATTGCATAACATTCCACTTCTTTCCCTTAAAAAACTCTGGTTGCTTTTGCAGTATGCTTCGGGTCATTTTCCATCTGCACTGTGAAGCGCCGTCCAATGAGTTCTGAAGCATTTGGCTGAATATGAGCAGATAATATTGCCCGAAACACTTCGGAATTCATCCTGCTGCTTTTGTCAGCAGTCACATCATCAATAAATACAAGAGAACCAGTTCATGCCCACGCCATGACAATACCACCACCATGCTTCACTGATGAGGTGGTATGCTTTGGATCCGGAGCAGTTCCTTTCCTTCTCCATACTCTTCTCTTCCCATCACTCTGGTACAAGTTGATCTTGGTCTCATCTGTCTATAGGATGTTGTTCCAGAACTGTGAAGGCTTTTTTAGATGTTGTTTGGCAAACTCTAATCTGGCCTTCCTGTTTTTGAGGCTCACTAATGGTTTACATCTTGTGGTGAACCCTCTTTATTCACTCTGGTGAAGTCTTCTCTTGATTGTTGACTTTGACACACATACACCTACCTCCTGGAGAGTGTTCTTGATCTGGCCAACTGTTGTGAAGGGTGTTTTCTTCACCAGGGAAAGAATTCTTTGGTCATCCACCACAGTTGTTTTCCATGGTCTTCCGGGTCTTTTGGTGTTGCTGAGCTCCCCGGTGCGTTTTTTCTTTTTAAGGATGTTCCAAACCAAGTATTAAAAAGTGAAAGTTTGATTTATGATTGGTAATCTGCCCCATTACTTTTGGTCCCTTAAAAAGTGGGAGGCACATATACAAACTGTTGTAATTCCTACACCGTTCACCTGATTTAGATGTAAATACCCTCAAATTAAAGCTGAAAGTCTGCAGTTAAAGCACATCTTGTTTGTTTCATTTCAAATCCATTGTGGTGGTGTATAGAGCCAAAAAGATTAGAATTGTGTTCATGTCCCAATATTTATGGACCTGACTATATATATATTAATCTATCTATCTATATATATATAGTGTTTTGCTTCGTGGCATGGCCCTTGTCACATTCAGCAGGCAGACATGACCCATTGAAGTGAATGAGACTGTGCCGCAACTGCCCTGCAACCACTTTGAAACTACAAGCAATGCATAAAGTTGGGGTGAGAAGGACAGGCTTTTACACGTTGAGGAGGCTATATATCACCTAGTCATAGCCTGTCCAAAGCCCTCTGACAAGAGGGCGGAGATCGCCCAACAGAGATCGCTCTTAAGAGGGCAATCCTTATATACATGAGCCCAAATAGTGGCATTATAAATGAACATATGGTTATCAATCTTTAATCAGTCCTTTGAATAAATATTCATTAATCAATCACTTTAACCTTACTATGGAAGCTTAAAATTACAGGTTGATATTTAACCCCTTTCTGAATCTCAAAATACATATAGTTTGTTAACAATGTGACACTTTCTTCCAGGTACCCGTGTTATGTACCTCTGTCTTCATTCTGGACTAGTTTATTGGGCGCGTTCCTAAGTAAAACGGATACGAAAAAATAAAGAAAAGGTCTGGTGTCACCAGTGACACACCTCCATCCCTAAATTGTACATGAAAAGAGAAAAGGTTCGCCCTTTGGCCTTTGAGTGAGGTGAGCACTGTTGAGCCAATGAAAATAGTAGGAATAATTGCAATATATATTTATTCAAGTAAAAAACAGTACATACATTAATGTCATGAACATGGGCCAATTCATACAAAATAGAAGACAGGTAAAAAGTAGGTATAATGATATTGCAAGTGTCTGACAATAATCAAGTAAACACACAGGCATCAAGTGTACCCGACGTGTTTCGCAAGGCATAGCTCGCTCTTCAGGGGTAGATGCACGTAGTGTACCTAAAATGAAATGATATAGTATATAGTATGATGTGAAGGCACATGGGGGGGGGGGCTTGAATAAGGAAAACCCCATACTCACCACTGGACATTGCCAAAAGACAGCGGAGGTGATGCTCCCAAATGGCGGCAGTGATCGTCTCACCAGGGAGCTGAGGAGGCGGAGCCAAACGAAATTCCAAACGGGGCCAAACGGAAGGAAGGCACAGCATGGATGGAATATGTGTATCCCCAAAAGTCTCAATGAATCCATAAGGAATGTTGGCTCTGAATGTAAATATGTATAATGGATAATTAGAATATTGGAGTAAATGAGTATATGGTAACATATGTATATCCACGCGTAGATAAAAGGCCAGAGCCAAGGATGGTAAAAGTATGGAGACTGAGGGGGGAGAGTGAAAAAAATTGCCAGAGATTGGCTGGTGTGCATAAGGAAAGATCAGAGAGGAAAACAGAAAGAAAAAGAGAGTGTGAATGAAATAGAATGCAGGTGTGTGGTGAGGACTGTGATGAAAAAGCAACTTGCACATGAATACTTGAAGTGAGTGATATACAGACATATAAAGGTGTACCTTGTTGGAGTAAGTCTGAAGGTAGTGAATTCCAAAGAAGGGACTTGCACTTGAGTGTCTGGCCTCAGTGAAAGAAAGCAAACAAACAATGATGCCGCGTACACACGATCATTTTTAATGACGAGAAAAATGAAATTTTTTAAAATGGTCATTAAAAATGATCGTGTGTGGGCTTTCCAGCATTTTTCCCGATGAGAAAAACGCAGAGAATCACGACGAGAAAAATTGGAACATGCTCTAATTTTTATTTTTTTTCTCGTCATGAAAAACGGCCGTGTGTGGGCTTTAACGACGTGAAAAAAAATGCGCATGCTCAGAATCAAGTATGAGACGGGAGCGCTCGTTCTGGTAAAACTAGCGTTCGTAATGGAGATATCACATTCGTCACGCTGTAACGGATTGAAAAGCACGAGGCTGAAAAGCGCAAATCGTCTCTCAACAAACTTTACTAACATGAAGTGTGGCGCCATCCGAATGGAACTTCCCCTTTATAGTGCCGTCGTACGTGTTGTACGTCACCGCGCTTTACTCAAATTTTTTTTCACGATAGTGTGTAGGCAAGGCAGGCTTGAGAGGAAACACGAAAAATCACGTCGAGAAAAATGCATTTTTTTTCAATGACATTAACCACTTCAATACCAGCCACTTATACACCTTCCTGCCCAAGGCAATTTTGAGCTTTCAGCGCTGTCGCAATTCGAATGACAATTGCGCGGTCATGCAACACTGTACCCAAACAATTTTTTTTATCATTTTGTTCCCACAAATAGAGCTCTCTTTCGGTGGTATTTGATCGCCTCTGCGATTTTTATTTTTTGCACAACAAATAAAAGAAGAGCGAAAATTTTGAAAAAAACTAAGTTTTTCTTTGTTTCTGTAAATTTTTTTTGTAAATAAGTACCTTTTCTACTTCAATGACGGGCACTGATAAGGCGGCACTGATGGGCACTGATAAGGCGACACTGATGGGCACCGATAAGGTGGCACTGATGAGGTGGCACTGATGGGCACTGATGATGGGCACTGATAGGCGGCACTGATATGTGGCACTGGTATGCGGCACTGATGGGCACTCATAGGCGGCACTGATGGGCACTCATAGGCGGCACTGATGGGCACTCATAGGTGGCACTGATAGGTGGCACGGACGAGCACTGATAGTTGGGCACAGATGGGCACGGATGGGCACTGATAGGTGGCACTGATGGACACTGGTAGGTGGCACTGATGACACTGGTGGCTGGCATTGCTGGGCATCACACATTGTGGTCGTGCCATGATGGTGCCAGTCAGTGCCCATTTGTGGCCACTGATTGGCATATGTTGTTTATGTATTTTTACATGTGGATGGCCATGGGGGACTTACCTGGCCATCCACATGCTTGGGGCTTCCCTGGTGGTCCTGGGCGGCATCCTGGTGGTCTAGTGTGGGTATCCGAGGGGGGGCTGTGCTGATAAACAATCAGCGCAAACCCCCCCTGTCAGGAGAGCCGCCGATCGTCTCTCCTCTACTCGATCAACGGCTCTTCCTGTTTACATCGTGAACAGCCGTGATTGGACACGGCTGATCACATGGTAAAAAGCCTCCGCCTGAGGCTCTTTACCAAGATCAGTGTAGCGGTGGGTCAGACTGACACACCGCTCCACCGATCGCCGCGATGCGCGCCCCCCCAGGCGCGCAGCGGCTGTTATCCTGCAGGACGTCAATAGATGTCCAGTGTGGATAACACAACCACTTCCCGGACGTCAATCTCCTATTGACTGGGCGGGAAGTGGTTAAAAACGATCGTGTGTACACGGCATGAGATCCATGCTGTGCAGACCTCCAATAAAGGCAACATGAGGGCCTATTGGTGATAGGAGAGATACTCTATATGGAGGCCCAATTTGCGGCCGGGTTGAAACAATGTTATGCTTTTGACTTTGCATGTTTAATACTAATGCTACTGTTTAATGTTGTGTTCTTTCTTTTCTAATTTTCCCCTTTTTTGGGGGAATATCCATTTGGAGTCTTTTGTTATGTCCTATGAATAGGTAAATAAAATAGTTGAAAAAGACTCTGAATGTGACTATGCCAAAGAATGTGCTTTGTGCTTCAGCAGAAATTCATTGTTATTTATCACCCCTGACACCTAATTACAGCAATATTTCCAAAATTCTGCAGCAGCAGGTCTCTCATTAGATTTACTAGGTGAATCAATGTATTATTTATTTTCTTATTCATTTTCATTTTGGATATTTTTTTTGTATTTAACAATAGGCAATTTTCAGCATGTCTATTGTGTTCAATTTGAATTGCATTAAAAGTTTCATCTAAACAATAGGATTTCTTAGCATATACATGTAACAGGGGACATCCGAATCACAAAATTTACCTACAGTGGGTTACAAAAATCACAAAGTTCAGAACCGCTATTATATAGTTTCCTTTTTATATACAGTCAGTGTTTTAACTTCTGTTAAAGTCCCTGTCTATGCATTACCACAGTAACTGTGCCTACTTAAAGCAGAACTTCACCTGAAAAGGAAAGCTCCACTTTTTCTAATTCCCTTTCCCCTCTTTAAAATGTTTTTTTTTTTACGTATATGTTTATTACAAGTCAGCAGCTGCAGTATTTGTAGCTGCCAAATTTTTAAATGTTTATTTTTTTGGACCAAAGATACTCTTTAGTGTTGAGCGAACCCGAACTGTAAAGTTCGGGTCCGTACTGAACTTTAGCTTTTTCCCGAACCCGAACCCGGACTTTGCCCAAAAGTCCGGGTTCGGGTTCGGGTTCGGCAATCTAATAACGCATTTAGAAATGCTTCAGGGGGCAGCCAATCACCTTTTGATTAGCTGGTGTGCCCTTAGAGGCCATCATAGCCATGCCTACTAATGGCATGGCTGTGATTGGTCAGTGCAACATGTGACCCAGCTTCTATATAAGCTAGAGGCACACAGCACACATGACACTCTGCTTTAGAATAGATAGGGAGAAGATCTAGTCTGCTGCTGCTTTTAGGGAGAGATAGAAAGATAGATGAGGTAGTCCTGATTCTACAATCTGAGGGAAAAGATAGAGAGATAGTGTAGTGTAGGGCCAGGTTCCTGTGTTGGTGCTTTCAGGGAGAGAGAATATTATATAGGAGTCCAGATTCAGAGATTAAAATCAGCGATCTGCATAGGTCTACCTATTTGTGTTGCAGTGCAGTCTTTTTACACTGCCATGAGCCCAGTGTCAGAGAAAATCTAACTTTTAGGGGGAAAAAAAGGCACTTTATTGTTCTCTTTTCCAAAAGACCCATAGGGCAAAAAAAAAAAAAAAAAAGCATTTTATTTTGCTCGTGCAAAAAAAGACCCGTTTAGGGCAAAAAAATAAAAAATAAAAAATTTGCACTTTAATGTACGCTTGCAAAAGACGCCGTTTAGGGGCACAAAAAAAAGTTTGCAGTGTGTTATACATATTTTGAGGTGTGTGAAATAAACAATTTCTATATAGTTTTCTCCTACTGTGCCATACTAAAAAAAAAAACATTTTTTTTGAATAGCATTTTCTGCAGTTCTGTAGCTGTGCGATTCAGCGGTTACGTACTGTGGGTGTGTTCTGCTCTTCCAAAAAACGCCGTTTAGTGGCACAAAAAAAAAGTTTGCAGTGTGTTATACATATTTTGAGGTGTTTGAAATAAACAATTTCTTTATAGTTTTCTCCTAAGTTGCTATACTAAAAAAACAAAATTTTTTTTGAATAGCATTTTCTGCAGTTCTGTAGCTGTGCGATTCAGCGGTTACGTACTGTGGGTGTGTTCTGCTCTTCCAAAAAACGCCGTTTAGTGGCACCAAAAAAAGGTTGCAGTGTGTTATACATATTTTGAGGTGTGTGAAATAAACAATTTCTATATAGTTTTCTCCTAAGTTGCTATACTAAAAAAAAAACATTTTTTTTGAATAGCATTTTCTGCAGTTCTGTAGCTGTGCGATTCAGCGGTTACGTACTGTGGGTGTGTTCTGCTCTTCCAAAAAACGCCGTTTAGTGGCACAAAAAAAAGTTTGCAGTGTGTTATACATATTTTGAGGTGTTTGAAATAAACAATTTCTTTATAGTTTTCTCCTACGTTGCTATACTAAAAAAACAACATTTTTTTTTAATAGCATTTTCTGCAGTTCTGTAGCTGTGTGATTCAGCGGTTACGTACTGTGGGTGTGTTCTGCGCTGCCAAAAACACCCATTTAGGGCAAGATCCTAAATTTTGAAAATATGAGGAGAAGGTCAAAGGGACGTGGTGGCCCCGGTCGTGGTGCTGCTGGTGGAGCTCCTGTTGCAGGGAGAGGACGTGGTGGATCTGTGCCAGATACACGCACAAGTGAAAAACCTTCCTCAGGTGCGAGTAGGCGACCGAGCCTGCGGCGGTATTTTGTCGCGCCTAATGAGGCTGTACGAATGTTTAGGCCAGGACAAGTACAGGCGATAGTAGATTGGGTTGCTGACAGTGCCTCGGGTTCCTTCACATTGTCTCCCACCCACTCTTCTGATGAAAGAACAGAGTTGGCACCTGAAACCCATGTCCATCAGTCTTTCACCTCACCCCCTTGCAAATCAGCCAAGCAGTCTGAGCCCCAAATCATGCAGCAGTCTCTTCTGCTTTTCGATGACTCTGTTAGCAGGGTTTCCCAGGGCCATCCACCTAGCCCTGCCCCAGAAGTGGAAGAGATTGAGTGCACCGATGCCCAACCACTTATGTTTCATGATGAGTACATTGGAGGACCATCGCAGTACGTCTCGGATGATGACGAAACACAGGTGCCAACTGCTGCTGCTTTCGCAATTGTGCAGACAGACAAGGAGGGCAGGGGTGAAGACTGGGTGGAAGATGATGTGGAGGACGATGAGGTCCTCGACCCCACATGGAATGAACGTTATGCAGGTGACCAGTGTAGTTTGGAGGAAGAGGCGGTGGTCGCACAGAGCCACCAGCACAGCAGAAGAGGGAGCAGGGTGCAAAAGCGGAGCGTCTGTCAGCTAGACAGTATGTCTGCTACTGCCCAACGCAGCAAGGGACCGAGCACACCAAAGCCAGGTCCAAGGAGTTCCCCAGCGTGGCAGTTCTTCACACAATGTGCTGATGACAAGACACGAGTGGTTTGCACGCTGTGCAATCAGAGCCTGAAGCGAGGCATAAACGTTCTCAACCTGAGCACAACCTGCATGACCAGGCATCTAAGTGCAAAGCACGAGCTGCAGTGGAGTAGACACCTCAAAAACCAAGAAAGGTCTCTGGCTCCTCCTGCTTCCTCTTCTGCTGCAGTCTCGGCCTCTTCATCCACCCCTGTAGTGACAGTGGCACCTGCCACCCCGCAAACAGAGCATCTGCCAGCAACACTAGCACCTGGGTCACCAACCATCTCCACAATGTCCCATGGAAGCGTTCAGCTCTCTATCTCCCAAACATTGGAGCGGAAGAGGAAGTACCCCCCTAGCCACCCGCGATCCCTGGCCCTGAATGCCAGCATTTCAAAACTCCTGGCCTTTGAAATGCTGTCATTCCGTCTGGTGAAGACGCAGAGTTTTAAAAGCCTGATGGCATTGGCTGTCCCACAGTACGTCGTGCCCAGCCGCCACTATTTTTCCAGGCGAGCCATCCCTTCCCTGCACAACCAAGTGGGGGACAAAATCAGGTGTGCACTGCGCAACGCCATCTGTGGCAAGGTCCACCTAACTACGGATGCGTGGACCAGTAAGCACGGTCAGGGACGTTATATCTCCCTAACAGCACACTGGGTAAATGCAGTGGCGGCTGGGCCTGAGGCAGATAGCAGTTTGGCGCATGTCCTTCCACCACCGAGGATTGCAGGGCGTTTCAGTTTGCCTCCTGTTGCTAACTCCTCCTACTCCGCTTCCTCATCCTCTACCACCTCCTCATCCGGTCAGCGTAACACCTTCACCACCAACTTCAGCACAGCGAGGGGTAAACGACAGCAGACAGTTTTAAAACTTTCCTGTTTGGGGGAAAAACCCCACACCACGCAGGAGTTGTGGAGGAACATGGAACAACAGACCAATGAGTGGTTGCTGTCAGTGAGCCTCAAGCCCGGCCTGGTGGTGTGCGATAATGGGCGAAATTTCATAGCAGCTCTGGGCCTAGCCGGTTTGACGCACATCCCTTGCCTGGCGCATGTGCTGAACTTGGTGGTCCAGAGGTTCCTTAAAAATGACCCCAATATGCCAGAGCTGCTGCAGAAAGTGCGGGCTGTGTGTGCGCACTTTCGGCGTTCTCACCCTGCTGCTGCTCGCCTGTCAGCGCTGCAGCGTAACTTCGGCCTTCCCGCTCACCGCCTCATATGTGACGTGCCCACAAGGTGGAACTCCACCTTGCACATGCTGGCCAGACTGTGCGAGCAGCAGCAGGCGATAGTGGAGTTTCAGCTGCAGCAATCACGCGTGAGTCGCTCTGCGGAACAGCACCACTTCACCACCAATAACTGGGCCTCCATGCGAGACCTGTGTGCCTTGTTGCGCTGTTTCGAGTACTCCACCAACATGTCCAGTGCCAATGACGCCGTTCTTAGCGTTACTATCCCAGTTCTATGCCTCCTTGAAAAAACGCTTCGGGCGATGATGGAAGAGGATGTGGCACAGGAGGATGAGGAGGAGGAGGAGGAGGAAGCGGGATCATTTCAAAGGCTTTCAGGGCAGTCTTTCACAAGTGGCTACGAGGGTGGGTTCCTGCACCAACAAACGCCAGGTACACAATTGTCCGGCAGAAAGGAAACAGTTCTGGAGGATGACGAGGTGGAGGAGGAGATGGAGGAGGAGGAGAAGGAGGCATTTTCACAGCAGGGTGGCACCCAGACCAGCTCGTGGCCATCACTGGTGTGTGGCTGGGGGGATACAGAGGACACAGACGATACACCTCCCACAGAGGACAGCTTTTCTTTGCCTCTGGGCAGCCTGGCACACATGAGCGATTACATGCTGCAGTGTTTCCGCAATGACCGCCGAGTTGCCCACATTTTAACTGGTGCTGATTACTGGGTGGCCACCCTGCTGGATCCCCGTTACAAGGACAACGTACCGTCCTTAATTCCCTCACTGGAGCGGGATCGTAAGATGCGCGAGTACAAGCGCACGCTGGTAGACGCGCTGCTGGTGGCATTCCCACCTGACAGCGGGCGTACGGTGGAAGCACAAGGCGAAGGCAGAGGAGGAGGAAGAGGTCGCCAACGCAGCCGGGGCACCGGCAGCACCTCAGAAGGCAGGGTTAGCATGGCTGAAATGTGGAAAAGCTTTGTCAGCACGCCACAACAACCAGCACCACCAGCTGAGATGGAACGTCTTAGCAGGAGGCAGCATTTCACCAACATGGTTGAGCAGTATGTGTCCACAGGCCTACACGTACTGGATGACGGGTCTGCCCCCTTTAACTTCTGGGTCTCCAAATTGGGCACATGTCCTGAGCTTGCCCTTTATGCCTTGGAGGTGCTGGCCTGCCCTGCAGCCAGTGTATTATCTGAACGTGTATTTAGCAAGGCAGGGGGCGTTATCACAGACAAGCGCAGCCGCCTGTCCAGAGCCAATGTGGACAAGCTCACGTTCATTAAAATGAACCAGGCATGGATCCCACAGGACTTGTCCGTACCTTGTGCAGAATAGACATTGTGACAGCAGGAAGGTAAAGTCACCTGGTTGCATCCAGGGGGGTAGATATATTTCGCCCAGATTCAGGCTTTACGCCGACTTATACAACTAGGTGGAGAGTTGTATAAGCCCAGCTAAGGCTAGTGGGCTCATGGATGACTCATACCTCTAGGGAGAGTGTGGGGCGTCGTACAGACAGGGAGTTGATGAGACCAGCTGAAGCTTGTCAGCTCGTTTAAGGCCTCTATAAAAACTCCCAGCTTCATTAGATGTTAGCTCATGCCTGGAACCAGACCTGTGTGGACTGTCTAGGGAGAGTGAACCCCTGTGCGGTGAGACAAAGCCTGTGTGGCTATTTGTTTGGACATTTAAAACCAGGGACTTAGGGACTAGGACAGCACTAGGCTGATCCCAGTTGTTAGTTAGGAAACCTGTATGTTTAGTCAGAGGTCAAGTTGACCAGGATTTATTTTATTTATGTTTCTTTTGCTTTGCTGTGTTTTGTCACTGTAAATAGAAAATAAACCGCACCTTTTTGATTTTGAAAACCACAACCTCCGTTTGCTGGGCCTGTTTTTGTGTGGGGAGCCCATCCCGGGGGTCACACACACCCGCTGCCGAGCTAACCCCCTCACAGTTGGTGGAGAACCAGTGGCAGTTTTTTTTAAGCCAGCATGGAGGAGATACTGAAACAGCTGGCTCTAGCAAATGCCAATCAACAGCAGACAAATGCAGGTTTGCAAAGGAGCCTTGCAGCCCAGCAGCAAGCTCATCAACAGAGCCTTGCAGCCCAGCAGCAAGCTCACCAACAGAGTCTGGAAGCTCAGCAACAAGCCCAGCAGCAATCTGAGGCCCGCTTCATAGACCTGTTACAGAAGCAAGAGCAGAGACTACAACAAATGGAAGCAGTAATGCAGCAACGTCCGCAGACCAGTGAGGAAAGCCGTCCCACTAATACCGCGTCCTTTGGGGTGAGTCGTTTATTGACAAAAATGACTGGAGAGGATGATCCAGAGGTATTTTTGACCACATTTGAAAGGACCGCTGAAAGAGAAAAGTGGCCTGAGGAGCAGTGGGCTGGACTGGTGGCTCCTCTGTTAACTGGTGAATCGCAGAAAGCTTACTATGACCTAGAGCCTAACCAAGCAAAAGACTATGTGATGCTAAAAGCTGAAATTTTGGCAAGGCTGGGTGTCACCCAGGCTGTCCGGGCTCAGCGTGTGCATAACTGGACTTTCCAGCTTGGAAAACCCCCCAGGTCTCAAATGTATGATCTCATTCACCTGAGCAGAAAGTGGCTACAGCCAGAGACTTTGTCCGCACCAAAGATTGTGGAACGTGTTGTAATGGATCGGTTTTTGAGAGCTCTTCCTACTGCCATCCAAATGTGGGTAAGCCATGGAGACCCAGAGACGGCCGATGGTCTTGTGGATCGTGTGGAGAAATACTTGGCTACAGAGAACCTGACGGCCTCTTCCAGAGACACTCGGACTTTCCACCCTAAGACCAGACCATCCCCAGGGGCGGATAAGAGGATTCCAAGGAGTGAGAGGGTGGGAGCTCTACCCCAAGTTTGGCGAGAACAGCCTGGGAAATCAGCGGCTCAAGAGGCGGCAAGAAGGATCGTTTGCTACCGCTGCCGGCAAGCGGGACATATTGCAGCCAATTGCCCGGTTGTGGAGGAACCCATGCAGTGTGACTTTCTGACGGGCAGACGTCAGTCGCTGTGTGCGACAGTCGCATGCACTGCCATTCGAGGAACTGAGAAACATTTATGCAAAATGTGTGTTAATGGTAGAAATGTTGTGGTATTGCTGGATTCAGGTAGCCTTGTGACCCTGATAAAGGCTGAGTTAGTTAAAACAGAGGTCTTTGGGAATAGCAAGGTAGCTGTTATTTGTGTGCATGGGGACACCCGAGAGTATCCAGTGACTACAGTGTGTTTCGAGACCCCCAAAGGTACCCTCTCTCATCCAGTGGGCTTAGTATCTCAGTTACCGCATGACGCCATTGTGGGAAGGGATTTTCCGAAGTTCTGGGAACTGTGGGATGATCCTGAGCCCCCCACTGGTGCCCCTATGTACCAGGAATGTGATAGCCAGAACTCCCCTGAGAGTGGTGAGGACTCTCCGGAATTTCCCTTAACAGTATTGGCAGGGGAGACTCAAGAAACTGGAGAGGAGCCCACCTCCTCAGACGAAAACCTACCGTCTGTGGAGTTTTCTGATCTTGAGGTTCACAGGGAAAACTTTGCCACAGAACAGTTGAAAGACCCCGCCCTAATAAAGGCACGGGAAAACGTAGTGAAAATAGATGGCGAGTTAGTGAACCCAGATAATACCTGCACTTACCCATACTTCAGCGTAGAGAAGGACCTACTGTATCGGGTGGCAAAAAGGGCAGAAGAAACCGTTGAGCAGCTTGTGGTGCCCAAACCTTACAGGAAGTTGGTGTTGGAGTTGGCCCATGGGCACATTCTTGGAGGTCATCTGGGGACAGAGAAAACCCGAGAGAGGGTATTACAGAGATTCTATTGGCCGGGGGTGATGAAGGACATAGAAAATTATTGTTCCTCCTGCCCTGTGTGTCAGAGGTCGGCCCCGATGCCACATTTCCGTAGCCCGCTGGTCCCTCTACCCATCATTGAGGTCCCGTTTGAGAGGATCGCCATGGATTTGGTAGGGCCTATAATCAAGTCCGCTAGGGGGCACCAGTACATATTAGTTATAATGGACTATGCCACCCGTTATCCAGAAGCGATCCCTCTCCGAAATACCTCGGCCAAAACCATAGCCAAAGAGCTATCTCTTGTGTTTAGCCGGGTGGGTATTTGTAAAGAACTGCTTACGGACTAAGGTACACCCTTTATGTCCCGGGTTATGAAGGAGCTGTGTAAATTGTTCAAAGTGACGCAATTACGTACATCTGTGTATCACCCCCAAACCGATGGGCTGGTTGAAAGATTCAACAAAACCCTAAAACAAATGTTGAAGAAAGTGGTGGATAGAGATGGAAAGGATTGGGACTGTCTACTTCCTTATCTGATGTTTGCTATTAGGGAGGTGCCCCAATCCTCTACGGGATTCTCCCCCTTTGAGTTGCTGTATGGGAGACACCCAAGAGGGCTGTTGGATATTGCCAAGGAAACTTGGGAAAGTGAGAGTTCTCCCCACAGGAGTGTGATTGAGCATGTCGCCCTGATGCAAGACCGAATTGCACAGGTAATGCCCATCGTGAAGGAACATTTGGCCCAAGCGCAGTTAGCACAGCAGAGAGTGTACAACCGTGGAGCCAAGACCCGTACCTTTTCCCCGGGGGATAGGATACTGGTACTTGTCCCTACGGTTGAAAGTAAATTCCTTGCTAAATGGCAAGGCCCCTATGAGATAATGGAAAAAGTGAGCGAAGTGAATTACAAGGTCAGACAACCAGGAAGGCGAAAGCCCGAACAGATCTATCACGTTAATCTGTTGAAAGCCTGGAGGGATAGAGAGTCCCTAGTCGCAGACACTTGGTCACCAGCTCAAACTGGTTGCGTGATTCCTGAGGTTGGAATAGCAGCCACCTTGTCACAACCCCAACAACAGGAGGTTAAGGAGTTTGTGCTTCGCAACAAGGAGGTATTCTCTGAGCTGCCGGGACAAACATCTGGGGTAGAGCATGACATCATTACCCCGCCCGGTGAAAGGGTGAAGTTAAAACCCTATCGGATCCCAGAGGCCCGACGGGAGGCAATACGGGAGGAAGTACAGAAAATGCTGAACTTAGGGGTGATAGAGGAGTCCCAAAGTGATTGGTCTAGTCCCATTGTGTTGGTGCCTAAACCGGATGGGAGCTGGCGATTTTGTAACGATTTTCGTCAGTTGAACAAAGTTACAAAATTTGACACCTACCCCATGCCACGTATAGATGAGTTGATCGACCGGCTGGGAACAGCCCGATACATGACGACTCTTGACCTCACAAAAGGGTATTGGCAAATCCCCCTGGCCAAGTCGGCCAAAGAGAAAACCGCATTTGTAACCCCAGACGGGGCGTTCCAATATAAAAGAATGCCGTTCGGGTTACAGAATGCGCCGGCCACATTCCAGCGGAAAATGGACCAGATGCTGAGGCCCCATCGGAAGTATGCTGCGGCTTACCTGGATGACGTAATTGTCCATAGCACAGATTGGGCCTCACATCTGCCAAAAGTGCAAGCAGTCCTGGACTCAGTTCGGGAAGCGGGGTTTACGGCTAACCCCAAGAAGTGTACCATTGGGCAGGAGGAGGCGAAATATCTTGGGTACACCATTGGGAGGGGAGTAATAAAACCCCAACTCAACAAAGTCGAGGCCATCCAGAGTTGGCCACGTCCCAACAGCAAGAAGCAGGTACGAGCCTTTCTGGGAATCGCTGGGTATTATCGGCGATTCATTCCCCACTTTGCTTCTAAGGCTGTGCCCCTAACCAACCTGACGAAGGGGAAAGGGTCGGTCATGATTAAATGGACCCCCGAGGCTGAGGCAGCATTCCAATTCTTGAAACAAGCCTTATGTAGCCAGCCAGTGTTGTACTCACCCGACTTCTCTAAAGACTTTGTCGTACAAAGTGATGCGTCAGATGTGGGGTTAGGAGCAGTATTGTCCCAGGTCTGGAACGGGGAAGAGCACCCAGTCATTTACCTCAGCAGGAAGTTGAAGTCCCATGAGGTAAATTACGCCACCGTTGAAAAGGAGTGTTTAGCGGTGAAGTGGGCTCTAGATTCCCTTCGGTACTACCTGCTAGGTAGGCACTTTGACATGGTTACGGATCACGCTCCGTTAAAGTGGATGGCTCAAAACAAGGAAACAAATAGAAGAGTGAATAGGTGGTTCCTGGCCCTCCAGGAATTCAAATTCACAGTAAAGCATCGCCCTGGCGTTCAAATGGGGAATGTGGATGCTTTGTCTCGAGTACATGAATGCCTGATTGCTGGTGTTCCAACCCCGAGGTTAAAACAAGAGGGGGGGGTATGTGACAGCAGGAAGGTAAAGTCACCTGGTTGCATCCAGGGGGGTAGATATATTTCGCCCAGATTCAGGCTTTACGCCGACTTATACAACTAGGTGGAGAGTTGTATAAGCCCAGCTAAGGCTAGTGGGCTCATGGATGACTCATACCTCTAGGGAGAGTGTGGGGCGTCGTACAGACAGGGAGTTGATGAGACCAGCTGAAGCTTGTCAGCTCGTTTAAGGCCTCTATAAAAACTCCCAGCTTCATTAGATGTTAGCTCATGCCTGGAACCAGACCTGTGTGGACTGTCTAGGGAGAGTGAACCCCTGTGCGGTGAGACAAAGCCTGTGTGGCTATTTGTTTGGACATTTAAAACCAGGGACTTAGGGACTAGGACAGCACTAGGCTGATCCCAGTTGTTAGTTAGGAAACCTGTATGTTTAGTCAGAGGTCAAGTTGACCAGGATTTATTTTATTTATGTTTCTTTTGCTTTGCTGTGTTTTGTCACTGTAAATAGAAAATAAACCGCACCTTTTTGATTTTGAAAACCACAACCTCCGTTTGCTGGGCCTGTTTTTGTGTGGGGAGCCCATCCCGGGGGTCACACACACCCGCTGCCGAGCTAACCCCCTCACAACATGTATACCGGTGTTGTGACAAAAACTGTCCGGCCATCGGATTGTGTCCGGCCCATACTGCGAAGGCGCAGCGCTTACGCAGTACAGAGGACAAGGAGATTCTCCAAATCTCCGAAGATGAACGGCGCCTGCGCTGTGAGTGCAGGTTCAAGCCCCACCATCCAAGTGGACATACGGTAGCACATAGTAACAGGGCCCCTCACGGGCTCGGTTCGATCGCCACGCTTCGGGCACGGCCTCACTTGGCTCGTCTTGAACCACGGATGGTGTGGCCTTCACCTGAACTCACCACGCAGGCGCCGTTCATCTTGGGAGATTTTAGAAATCCCCTTGTCCTACATACTGAGCAAGCGCAGTACAGGGTGGACACTATTTGACGGGGGACAGAATTCGACACATCACCGGCATTACACAGCCATTGTTGTATTTTTGAATCAGTGTTGGCTAACTCGTCCTCCTCCACCGCCGCTTCCACCTACACAGCCACATCCACCGCCACTTCAACCTCCTACTCCATATGGACCTCGTCCTCCTAGGTCAAGATTATTTTTTTTTATTTTTATTTTTTTTATGTTATTTTAAGTTATTTCCCTATCCACATTTGTTTGCAGAGCACTTGCCATGCTCTTAACAACATTTTGCTGCCATTTGCAGCCCTCTAGCCCTTTCCATTACCTTTTTAGAGCCTTTTTAGTCCTTAGAAGTCCGGGTCCCCATTGACTTCAATGGGGTTCGGGTTCGGGTCCGGGTTCGGGTTAAAGTTCGGTCCCGAACCCGGACTTTTTTCCGAAGTTCGGCCGAACCCGTCGAACCCGAACATCCAGGTGTCCGCTCAACTCTAGTTACCTTGTATTTGCCTGTAGACATACTTAAACACTTGCCTACCGACACTTTCACCCCTTCCTGCCCAGGCCAATTTTCAACTTTTAGCGCTGTCACACTTTGAATGACAATTGCGCAGTCATGCAACACTGTACCCATATGACATTTTTATCATTTTGTATTTTAAACAAACAAAAAAATACAGAAAGTTAAAACAAAAAAAATATATATATATATTTTTATAGTTTGTAATAAAATATTTCAAACAGGTAATTTATAGTGACAAAAAACAAAACCCACTTAATATTTATAGATGAAAAATTTAAATAATCCTCGAATAAGTACAGTAGTCCCCCTGCAGGGACCTATCTCACCAGATGAAGAGGATCCACAACTTCCTGGTCTGGGTTTAGATGTGGACAATTGCTGGTACTTGGCTTGATAGATGCTTGTTGAAGGATTTAGGCTCCCACCGATAATAAAAAACATAAGGGAGCAAGATGGTAAAGTATCGTTGGACAGTAGGTAAAGGCGCTGAGTCAGCGCTACTTGCAAAATTAGGCAGAGACAGGCAATCAGAGAATAACTTCCGCGAACGCTGCTCTGGTGGCGTGCGTTCCACGGAGACAGGAACTTGCGTTTACAGGTTAGCTGCAAACCGGAAATACGTATTTCCGATACAGGTTAGCTGCAAACTGGAAATACGTCTATCGGAAAGACGTATTTCCGGTTTGCAGCTAACCTGTAAACGCAAGTTCCTGTCTCCGTGGAACGCACGCCACCAGAGCGGCGTTTGCGTAAGTTATTCTCTGATTGCCTGTCCCTGCAGGGGAACTACTGTACTCATTCGAGGATTATTTTTATTTTTCATCTATAAATATTAAGTGGGTTTTGTTTTTTGTCACTATATTCTTTGTGGACACTCATCATTCTTGAGCGGAGTCTCCGAAGGGGGATCCACTCATTGTAATTTATCAAATTTATGTTTGTTTAGCACTATCAGCATTATTTATATTTGATGAACTATTGCACATAATTTTCTAGCTAGTTGTGTCACGTACACATTTTTTCTATATAGGACTTGTTCCTAAACCTTTTTTGTCTTACTGCTAGCGCTGCTTATAATTATATTTTTACGTTTGAAGTATTAGCACTTTTGGTGCAGCTGCTGCAGCTCAACCACCATCACTATATATTTTATATTTTTCATCCGAAGCACCAATTTTTGTTGTATTATTATGGTTAGACTTAGCTCCTTAGCTTTGAAGCCAGACAATTGTCTTGACTGTGAAAAAATAGAGAGGACAGCATGAGGATTTTCTTTTTTATAAAAAGGTATAGTTTTTTCCTGGTTTAGTTATTAGTTTTGTTGAAAATATATAGACTGTTCAAAATTAAAACTTGCTTTATTAAAACTTATTTAGTACATCTCTGGATTATATACACATGTTTCCATATTTTTCCCTTTAAACAAGCTGCAAGTACAGAAAAATGACTATTGACGTAAGAGGCATAATGAATACTATTACATACCTTTTTGATATGACAAAACAGTTCTGAATTCTTAAACAGGAGCTCCAGTCTCTCCCCAAAAAATTAAAAGTTAAAGCGGAGGTTCACCCTAAATAAAAAATTGCCGCGCATGCGCAGTAGGAAACGGACAGTGAAGCCGCAAGGCTTCACTGCCTGTTTCCCTTAGTGAGGATGGCGGCACCGGGACACGATCCCAAGGACGATCGGCCTCGGGGGGGCCGACATTGCGGGCGCCCAGGACAGGTAAGTGTCCTTATTAAAAGTGAGCAGCTACAGTGTTTGTAGCTGCTGACTTTAAAAAAATAAAAATAAATTGCAGCTGGAACACTGCTTTAACAGCTACAAATTCTGTAGCTGCTGCCTCTTAATATTAGAACACTTACCTGCCCCAGGATCCAGCGCTGTCCTCACCTGAGCCAATTCTTCAATCAGCTTTGGGTCCAGGCGCCGGCATCTTTACTAAGGGAAACTTGCAGTGAAGCCTTGTGGCTTCACAGCTGGCTCCCCACTACGCATGCGTGAGCCACATAGCGCTTTGTGAAGGGTCCTGTCATCTTCTGGGACCTTTGATGTGTCCCAGAAGGCTGCAGGGGAAGGAGTGGGCCAAACTTCCACTTGGAACGCCGCAGGATGAGGAGGAAGAACAGAATATATGACCAGCCTTAGGCACATGGTGTCAGCCCTGCTTGCTTCATTTCTGATGTATATTAAAGAGAACACAGACCTCTCCCCTCCCTATCTCCATAACATCTCCTTGTGCACAGCAGAGTACACAGAAAGTTATCAGTGCACAAAATTTCTGCCGAAACCAAAAGGTATATTTACCGAACAGATATAACAAAATGCTTTCAGTGGTATATTTAACCGAACATAAGGTAGTAAATAAGAGCAGCTCATTGTTATGATTTAAATATCCTTAAAAAAAAAAGATTTTCAGTTAATGGAAGAATACATGTATTACAATTAATTGCTCTTCATTATATTAACATATAAAATTAAAATTCTCTGAAAACAGCAAAATCAGCTTTTATCTAAAATAGTCATGCACTCACATAGATGTAGATTACGTTTGCCATCTTTTATGAAGTTGCAAAGATTCGGATTAACTTTTACATTTAATTGCATTTTCCTCACGGTAAAATAGATGCTATATAAGCAAATATAAAACAGAGAACAAAAACAGGCTATTTATGTCGAGGTATAATGTGTACATCTTTTCAACATGTCAAACTGTTCTTCACGCACCACTGCATTTTAATGACTAGTTTACCTTAATTATTTCCCATTTGTGAATTGATATGCTCTAAACTTAGCTGTATTCCCAGAAAAAACGAGACCCTGGTTAAAAAAAAAAAAAAAAAAACATTTTTTTATAAATATTACAATCAGCAAAAGGCCATTTAATATAAGTCCACATAAAATGTCTTCTGACCTAATCCACAAAAAGTACAGCTTATTATGTTCACAACTTTAGCTGTATTCACATATAAATGGTAATACACCTCTTCTTCCAAGGTGCATTTGTAAAGTGGTGAACTGTAAAGCAATGGCTCCAAGCCTTTTTTTCACTTGCATAGCCCATTAAACTGTATCCCCTCAAATCAGCCAGTCCCATACTGACACCGCCAGAAATATGTCCATGGGTGTAATATTAGTACCATACTGACACCACCATAAACATGTCCAGAGATATACAATTATCATTATTTGTCATAAAGGATATATGACTTACATGAAACATTACTGAGCTAATGAAAGGGTTTGTTGTCTTACACCTATGGTAAGATTACACCCTACATAGATTTTACCAGCTAGCCTTAAAATGGATTTTACTGGAGCTTGCAACTGGCAAATTGGGAGCACAAGAACATATACACGATATTACTGAAAGTATTGGGACACCTGCCTTTACACGCACATGAACTTTAATGGCATCCCAGTCTTATTCCGTAGGGTTCAATATTGAGTTGGCCCACCCTTTGCAGCTATAACAGCTTCAACTCTTCTGGGAAAGCTGTCCAGAAGGTTTAGGAGTGTGTCTATGGGAATGTTTGACCATTCTTCCAGAAGCACATTTGTGAGGTCAGGCACTGATGGGGACGAGAGGGCGTGGCTCGCAGTCTCTGCTCTAATCTATCCCAAAGGTGTTCTATTGGGTTGAGGTCAGGACTCTGTGCAGGCCAGTCAAGTTCCTCCACCCCAAACTTGTTTATCCGTGTCTTTATGAACCTTGCTTTGTGCACTGCTACGCAGTCATGTTGGAGTTGGAAGGGGCCATCCCCAAACTGTTCCTACAAAGTTGGGAGCATGAAATTGTCCAAAATGTCTTAGTATGCTGACATCTTAAGAGTTCCCTTTACTGGAACAAGGGGCCAAGCCCAACCCCTGAATAACAACCCCACACCATAATCCCCCCTCCACCAAATGATTTGGACCAGTGCACAAAACAAGATCCATAAAGATATGGATGAGCGAGTTTGGGATGGAGGAACTTGACTGGTCTGCTCAGAGTCCTGACCTCAACCCAATAGAATACATTTGGGATGAATTAGACTGCAAACCAGGCCTTCTCGTCCACATCAGTGCCTGATCTCACAAATGCGCTTCTGGAAGAATGGTCAAACATTCCCATAGACCCACTCCTAAACCCTGTGGACAGCCTTCCCAGAAGAGTTGAAGCTGTTATAGCTGCAAAGGGTGGGCCAACTCAATATTGAACCCTACGGACTAAGACTGGGATGCCATTAAAGTTCATGTGCGTGTAAAGGCACGTGTCCCAATACATTTGGTAATATAGTGTATGTGATATAATTTCCTTTCGCCTTGTACATTCAATCTATCTCTGTTCAGACATAAATTTTGGCATTAGAGAATTAGTTGTGTGTCCTTTATTGTGCTGATTCATTTTGTGTTCAACTGATGCCACCAGGTCCAATCACTTCTGTTCCTGGCTTCTTGAACCTCAGCCCTCTGCTCACTCATCCTCTGCCTCCTCCTCTTTCCTCACCAGGTAGTAGGCGGTGGCAGGCAGGAATTGTCTTTTTTCCCCCCATTATTCTTTTTATTTATTGATGATGTGCAGTATTTGACATTTACTTGCTATTTTTAGACATTCATTGCTTGTATATCTAATGCCTATTAGCCTTTTTTGTTTAAAAAACTGATGGTAGATATGTGAAAAGGAAAAGGGGCCTAGCTTGCTTGCTGATAACTTAATATGAAATATTCATATGCAAAATTTATATTTAGTTTGTTAAAAAAAAAATGTAAAGAATAAAAAAGAGAAGAATGGTATTTAAAGAAAAAAATAATAAAAAGAAAATTTAATTAAAATAAACCCCCAAAAGTCTTAAAATATCAACTTCTAAAGCATTCACGGTGCTTTTCTGGCCACAAGTTCTACTTCTGTACTGATTTCCCTCTTTTTCTGCAATCTTCCTGTCCTCAAATGTGTCCTGTTCTATAATTTGATGTGATTGTTGTCCTATTCTATTGTCTGCCTCTAAATATTGTTTCTTATTCCTGGATTTTAACTGCTTTTCTTTACCATATTAATTGGCCATCAAACGTTTTGTTCTTTCATATAGTTGGCAAGGCTTTCATTGGCATGAAAATTACTGATTATCTCATGAATTTTTCATTTTTTTCTCAGAACTCTTAGGCCCCTTTCACACTGACATGTTTTTCAGGTGGTTTAGCGCTAAAAATAGCGCTGCTATACCGCCTGAAAAAATCGTGCCCTGCAGTCTTCAGTGTGAAAGCCTGAAGGCTTTCACACTGAAGCGGTGCGCTAGCAGGACCGCAACAAAAGTCCTGCTAGTCGCATCTTTGCAGCGGTGAAGGAGCGGTGTATTTACCGCTCCTTTACCGCTGCTGCCCATTGAAAGCAATGGGAAACCGCAGTAATACAGAGGTGCATTGTCGGCGGTATTAACCCTTTTAACCCCCGCTAGCGGCCGAATATCGCGGTAAAAATGACGGTATAGCGGTGCTAAAAATAGCACCGCTATACTGCCAGCGCACCTCCCCGCCCCAGTGTGAAAGGGGCCTTAAGCCCTGTACACACGATCGGTTTTACCGATGAAAACCGTCCGATGGATTTTTTTCATCGGACAAACCGATCGTGTATGGGCCCCATCGGTCTTTTTTCCATCGGTTTTAAAAAATAGAACATGTTTTAAATTTTTCCGATGGATCCAAAACCGATAGCAAATTCCGATCGTCTATGGGCAAGTCCATCGGATAAAAAACCCACGCATGCTCAGAATCAAGTCGACGCATGCTCAGAAGCATTAAACTTAATTTTTCTCGGCTCATCAGAGTGTTTTACGTCACCGCGTTTGGAACGGTCGGTTTTTTGACTGATGGTGTGTGGGCAAGACTGATGGAAAACAGTTTCATCGGATATCCGATGGACAAATCCATCGGACTAGAATCCATAGGAAATCCGATCGTGTGTACAGGGCTTTAGTATTTTCAGCTTTACAAAAACTGTCATAATCTGAAGACCCAAAAGGAAAAAAAAAACTTGAGAACCACACACTGTAAAAAAAATTGTGCTGGATCTACTCAAAAAAAAAAAGCCAACTAACTTTTTTAAGTTTTAAGTTTAAGTTTTTAATTTAGGAATACATACCTTAACTTGTTTGGAACTATAGCTTTCTCCATCCACAGTCTGTACGCTCACGAAACCTGGTCGCATTCCGATGACGTCATACCCCTCCGCCTGACATCTCCCTGCGCTCCAAGCCTTGCACTGAGGACACGCTCCACCGCAGCCTGCTGAACACCATCCAGCGGTGTAGAGCCTCCATTACAACTACAGGACGGACAGCATAGGAGATCTAGGAAAGGGATTGACTCCACCGAGGACAGCCCCATACCATGGGATATGACTCAATGCCTGCTTTTAACTTCTTAAATGTGAGTGCACCATAAGAAAACCTTATTGCATATTAAACTTGTTGTAAAATCTGCATCCAGAGGTGCCTCTTCTCTCCCCTTTTAGTTTTACGTAAAGCCAACAAAATTTTTCCAGTTTATAGACCATAGGTTTAAGTAAAGCCTACTCAACATTTTCAGTTTATAGACCATAGATTTAAGCTAGGAATACGTTCATGCATGTATTCCTAACTTAAACCTATGGTCTCTAAACTGAAAATATTGAGTAGGCTTTACTTAAACCTATGATCTATAAACTGGAAAAATTTAATTGGCTTTACTTAAAACAACAAAGTTGAAAACAAAAATAAGTTTAGTTGACAGTACTTAAAAAGCTGATGTAAATAGTTGCCTCAATTTTTGAGTAGACCCAGCACAATATTTTTTTACAGTGCATTAACTTGTCTGGAACCATAGTTTTAAGTGATATTAACTGATTTTTTCTTGTAACTTACTAAATTTTTTTAAGTTGGTAAAATGTGATTTCCAAATGTATTTGATATATGTTTGAAGGTTTTTATATAATAATAATAATAATACAATAATATGTTGTTTTTTTTATATAAAAAAAGGAATAGTCTCATGAAACAGGCTTTCAAAACAAATTAATATTTATTATTTATAAAGTTTTACAAATATAATAATATTAACGCAGCATCAAATGTAAACCTCTTTTTAAAAAATAAATAAAAAATGCCTCTTTTCAGTTAACAAAACAAACACACACATGTAACATACAGTATATCTGTAAAGAACATAGAACACAGAATGTATTAACTTTAAGCCTTTTAGGAAAATAATTTGCACTTTAAAGTGTGAACATTTGAAAATAGATTCCCCACATCTAGCTCTAAAAAGACCAAAAGTATATTTGGGTAGCTCAGGTTCAAAGCATAAATGAGTCCCATTTTTTCGGGAGCAGTGATTTTAATAATGCTTAAAGTGAAACAATAAAAGTGAATTATTCCCTTAAATTTCGTACCTGGGGGGTGTCTATAGTATGCCTGTAAAGTAGCACATGTTTCCCATGTTTATAACAGTCCTTGCACAAAATGACAAAATTACATTTCTAAAGGAAAAAAAGTCATTTAAAACTACTCGCGGCTATAATGAATTGTCGGGTCCCGGCAATACAGATAAAAGTCATTGAAAAAAACGGCATGGGTTCTCACCCCAGTCCATTACCAGGCCCTTTGGGTCTGGTATGAATATTAAGGGAACCCCGAACCAAAATTTAAAAAAAAATGTGTGGGGGTCCCTCCCAAATTCCATATCAGGCCCTTCAGGTCTGGTATGGATATTAAGGGGAACCCTGCACCAATTTTTTTTTAAAATGGCGTAGGGGTCCCCTCAAAATTCATACCAGACCCTTCAGGTCTGGTATGGATTTTAAGGGGAACCCCGTGTCAAAATAAAAGAAAATGGCGTGGGGTTCCCCCCAAACATCCATACCAGACCCTTATCCGAGCACGCAACCTGGCAGGCCGCAGGAAAAGAGGGGGGGCAAGAGAGCTCCCCCCCCTCCTGAACTGTACCAGGCCACATGCCCTCAACATGGGGAGGATGCCCCTATGTTGATGGGGACAAGGGCCTCATCCCCACAACCCTTGCCCCACAAGCCCCCCGCCCGCCTCTGGCTCTAATCGGTACTTCAAAAAAACAGCCCTCCCTGTTGAAATTCATGCGCCGATGTGAAAGGGGCCAGACGCATAGATAGGGGAGGCGGCGATGAACAGGGGGTGGCGCCCATGCACCCTTAATGGACGGGCACACCTGACAAATGGTATAATTGTTTTTAAAATTTAAAAGCATGGGTTGCAAAGTGGGCGGGTTTCATCAACTATTATGAGTAATATCTCTGAAACCAAACAGCACAAACGTTAATTTTTGCAACACAAATCACCACAGATGCAGCACAATAATGCTAACTTTGTTTTTAAATTTTATTAACATGAGGTGCAAATTGAGTGGGGCATGAGGTTACATAATCTAAAATTGAATATGCAAATCTGGGCTGTGAACCCGCGAAGAGCCAGAGGAGAAGCCGGCTGTTTGCTTCGGTGGAGATGGTGACAGTCTGCTCGTAGAGCAGCGTGTGACATCAGCGGGATTGAAGGGAACACAACGAGTTTCAGAGCATGCGCGGGTCCCGTATGGGGCATGCGCTCTCCTTTGTCAAGCGTATAGAGGAAAGGAGAGGACGGAATTTTAAATGCTCAGCCCGCAAACGTAACTCAGCTGGCCAAGTGCTTGGTAATAGTGATAATGAGCAGCAATTAAAAGCATATCGAGGAGAACAAAATAATAATAATGCAATGGTAAAATCATGAAATAAAGATAAACATTTAAAGAGCATTAATGTGCATTCATAATTGCTGGGAGAATTATTGTGTGTATATATTATTTATTATAAATATGTGTTATTATGCGTGTGGGTGTGTACCGGCACACAACAGTAACTTGAGAGTAGCATAGGGTTAAATAAATGGATTAGATAATTAAAAATTAACTTACATTTTTAAAATAATAAATTGGGTTATAAGTTTAAGTTATAAATTTATGATGGTTGCTTTAGTAAGTAGGGCGCAAGTCAAGTTAATAATGACTCTCATTAAAGAATATGTGGGATGATCATGACAAAGTGACCAGAAGAATAAAAATAAATATAAAAGAAGCAGTATTATTGTTTGCATTGATTAATTAAAAAACTAAAAAATTATTTGATTAATCAATTAATCAATTGATTGACTAATTGGTTAGTTGTTTGGATATGACAGGAGATAGTATAGGCAGGACATAGGTAATATAATAATATAGTAAAGTAAGATCCGTGTTCGGACCACAATTTGTGGTAGTGACACAACAACAACGATGATCAGGGAAAGAGGGGGGGTTTGTTATTTTTTGCCACCCATCAGTGCCCATCAGTGCCACCTATCAGTGCCACCTCTCAGTGACACCTATCAGTGCCCACCAGTGCTGCCTCATCTGTGCACATCAATGAAGGAAAAAAATTACCTGTTTTCAAAATCTTATAACAAACTAGCAAAAAAAAAAAAAAAAACAGCAGTGATTAAATACCACCAAAAGAAAGCTCTATTTGTATGAAAAAAAAAATGATAAAAATTTCATTTGGGTACAGTGTTGCATGACCACGCAATTGTCATTCAATGTGTGACAGCGCTAAAAGATGAAAATTGGCCTGAGCAGGAAGGGGGTTTCAAATCCAAGTAAGCAAGTGGTTTAACCACTTAAGCCCCGGACCATTTTGTAGCTAAAGGACCAGAGGTGTTTTCAGAATTTGGCACTGCGCTGCTTTAACTGGAAATTGTGCGAAAATGTAATGTTGTACCCAAACGAAATTTGCGTCCTTTTCTTCCCACAAATAGAGCTTTCTTTAATGGTATTTGATTGCCTCTGCGATTTTTATTTTTTGCGATATAAACGGAAAAATACTGAAAATTTTGAAAAAAAAATGATATTTTCTACTTTTTGTTATAAGAAAAATCGAATAAACTCAATTTTAGTCATACATTTAGGCCAAAATGTATTCAGCCACATGTCTTTAGTAAAAAAAATGTCAATAAGCGTATATTTATTGGTTTGCGCAAAAGTTATAGCGTCTACAAACTAGGGTACATTTTCTGGAATTTACACAGCTTTTAATTTATGACTGCCTATCTCATTTCTTGAGGTGCTAAAATGGCAGGGCAGTACAAACCCCCCCCCCCCCAATGACCCCATTTTGGAAAGTAAACATCCCAAGGAAATTGCTGAGAGGCATGTTGAGCCCATTGAATATTTTTTCTTTTTGTCTCAAGTAATTGAATAATGTCAAAAAAAATTAAAATTACAAAAAGTTGTCACTAAATGATATATTGCTCACACATGCCATGTAGGGATGAGCTTCGAGTTCGAGTCGAACTCATGTTCAACTCGAACATTGCCTGTTCGCCCGTTCGCCGAACAACGAACAATTTGGGGTGTTTGCGGCAAATTCGAAAAATCTATGGGAGAAATCTAAAGTGCTAAATATAAAGGCTTATATGCAAGTTATTGTCCTAAAAAGTGTTTGGGGACCTGGGTCCTGCCCCAGGGGACATGTATCAATGCAAAAAAAAGTTTTAAAAACGGCCGTTTTTTTTAGGAGCAGTGATTTTAATAATGCTTAAAGTGAAACAATAAAAGTGAAATATTCCTTTAAATTTCGTACCTGGGGGGGGTGTGTATAATATGCATGTAAAGTGGCGCATGTTTCCCGTGCTTAGAACTGTCCCTGCACAAAGTGTCATTTTTGAAGGAAAAAAAGTCATTTAAAACTCACTCGCGGCTATTAATGAATTGTCGGCTTTTATCAATACATAGAAAAGTCATTGATAAAAAAAAAAAAAAGCATGGGGGTTCCCCCAAATTCAATTACCAGGCCCTTTAGGTCTGGAATTGATATTAAGGGGAACCCCGCCGCGAATTAAAAAAAAATGGCGTGGGGTTCCCCCTAAATATCCATACCAGGCCTTTGAGATCTGGCATGGATTTTAAGGGGAACTCCACCCCAAATTAAAAAAAAAATGACGTGGAGTCCCCCCAAAAATCCATACCAGACCCTTATCCGAGCACGCAACCTGGCCAGCCGCAGAGGAAGAGGGGGGGACGAGAGAGCGGCCCCCCTCCCTCCTGAACCGTACCAGGCCACATGCCCTCAACATGGGGAGGATGTCCCCATGTTGATGGGGACAAGGGCCTCATCCCCACAACCCTTGCCCGGTGGTTGTGGGGGTCTGCGGGTGGGGGGCTTATCGGAATCTGGAAGACCACTTTGTGAATTGGTAAAGGGGACCCCCAGATCCCGGCCCCCCCCCTATGTGAATTGGTAAGGGGTACATTGTACCCCTACCATTTCACGAAGAAAGTGTCAAAAAATGTAAATAAAAACACACACACCTTGGAAAAGTCCTTTATTAAAAAATAAAAAAATAATAAAAAATAAAAAAACATTCCAGCGATGAAATCCAGTGTCCTGCGGTGATCCCAATGTCCAGCGCTGTACATCATTGGTTGTGCCTGTGTGGACCTGATGGGGAACTTCCTCCGCTGTGTTTTAAATGTATAGACCCGCCCCTTCTAAAGTTCCCCATCAGGTCCGCTCAGCGGACCAGATGCGGAACGAGAGAAGGGGCGGGTCTATTCTTGTATTACACAGCGAACAAAGTTCCCCATCAGGTCCGCCCCCTCGGTATGTCGGACCCCACCTACGTCATTGGCCTGAGCGGGGAACTTCCTTCACTGTGTAAATTTAAATTACACAGTGAAGGAAGTTTCCCGCTCAGGCCAATGACCTAGGCGGGGTCCGACATACCGAGGGGGCGGACCTGATGGGGAACTTTGTTCGCTGTGTAATACATGTATAGACCCGCCCCTTCTCATGTTCCGCATCTGGTACGCTGAGCAGACCTGATGGGGAACTTTAGAAGGGGCGGGTCTATACATTTAAAACACAGCGGAGGAAGTTCCCCATCAGGTCCGCACAGGCACAACCAATGATGGACAGCGCTGGACATCGGGATCGCCGCGGGACACTGGATTTCATCGCTGGAATGTTTTTTATTTCTTTATTATTTTTTTATTTTTTAATAAAGGACTTTTCCAAGGTGTTTGTGTGTTTTTATTTACATTTTTTGACACTTTCTTCGTGAAATGGTAGGGGTACAATGTACCCCTTACCAATTCACAAAGTGGTCTTCCAGATTCCGATAAGCCCCCCACCCGCAGACCCCCACAACCACCGGGCAAGGGTTGTGGGGATGAGGCCCTTGTCCCCATCAACATGGGGACATCCTCCCCATGTTGAGGGCATGTGGCCTGGTACGGTTCAGGAGGGAGGGGGGCCGCTCTCTCGTCCCCCCCTCTTCCTCTGCGGCTGGCCAGGTTGCGTGCTCGGATAAGGGTCTGGTATGGATTTTTGGGGGGACTCCACGTCATTTTTTTTTAAATTTGGGGTGGAGTTCCCCTTAAAATCCATGCCAGATCTCAAGGGCCTGGTATGGATATTTAGGGGGAACCCCACGCCATTTTTTTTTAAATTTGCAGAGGGGTTCCCCTTAATATCCATTCCAGACCTAAAGGGCCTGGTAATTGAATTTGGGGGAACCCCCACGCTTTTTTTTTTTTTTTATCCATGACTTTTCTATGTATTGATAAAAGCCGACAATTCATTAATAGCCGCGAGTGAGTTTTAAATGACTTTTTTTCCTTCAAAAATGACACTTTGTCCAGGGACAGTTTTAAGCACGGGAAACATGCGCCACTTTACATGCATATCATACACACCCCCCAGGTACGAAATTTAAAGTAATATTTCACTTTTATTTTTTCATTTTAAGCATTATTAAAATCACTGCTCCCGTAAAAATGTCTATTTTTTAAACCTTTTTTTGCATTGATACATGTCCCCTGGGGTAGGACCCGGGTCCCCAAACACTTTTTAGAACAATAACTTGCATATTAGCCTTTATAATTAGCACTTTAGATTTCGAACGTTCGAGTCCATTGTATTTAATAGGGTTCTAAAGTTCGCGCAAACATTCTGTCTGTTCGCAGGTTCTGATGCGAACCGAACAGGGGGGTGTTCGGCTCATCCCTGATGCCATGGTTATATGTGGAATTGCACCCAAAAATACATTTTGCTGCTTCTCCTGAGTACGGGGATACCACATGTGTGGGACTTTTTGGGAGCCTAGCCGCGTACGGGCTCCCGAAAACCAAGCACCGCTTTCAGGATTTCTAAGGGCGCAAATTTTTGATTTCACTCCTCACTAACTGTCACAGTTTCGAAGGCCATAAAATGCCAAAATAGCACAAAACTCCCCCAAATTACCCCATTTTAGAAAGTAGACACCCCAAGGAAATTGCTGAGAGGCATGTGAGTATTTTACAGCTCTCATTTGTTTTTGAAAATGAAGAAAGAAAATAATTTTATTTTTTATTTTTTATTTTTTTCAATTTTCAAAACTTTGTGACAAAAAGCGAGATCTGCAAAATACTCACCATACTTCTCAGCAAATAGCTTGGGGTGTCTATTTTCAAAAATGGGGTCATTTGGGGGGGGGGGGGGTTTGTGCCATCTGGGCATTCCATGGCCTCCGAAACTGTGATAGGCAGTGAGGAGTGAAATCAAATATTTACACCCTTAGAAAGCCTGAAGGCGGTGCTTGGTTTTTGGGGTCCCGTACGCGGCTAGGCTCCCAAAAAGTCTCACACATGTGGTATCCCCGTACTCAGGAGAAGCAACAGAATGTATTTTGGGGTGTAATTCCACATATGCCCATGGCATGTTTGAGCAATATATCATTTAGTGACAACTTTGTGCAAAAAAAAAAAAAAAATTTCTTTTTTCCGCAACTTGTGTCAACATATAAAATATTCAATGGACTCGACATGCCTCTCAGTATATAGCTTGGGGTGTCTACTTTCCAAAATGGGGTCATTTGGGGGGGTTTTGAACTGTCCTGGCATTTTATACACAACATTAGGAAGCTTACATCCACTCTTCTAACCACTTGAAGACAAAGCCCTTTCTGACACTTTAGCCTCGTACACACGACCGAGTTTCTCGTCGTAACAATCTTGTCGTTTTTTTCGACGAGATTCTTGTTAACCTTGACGAGTTTCTCGTCAAGCTTTCCATGCGTACACACTGACAATTCCAAATCTCGTCGTTGTTCTGCGCGGTCACGTCCAGCACGTACGACGGCAGTATAAAGGGGAAGATCGATTTCCTTGGCGCCACCCCTTGGGCTGCTTTTGCTGATCTCGTGTTACCGCGTGTGAAGTAAAAGTTTGGGAAGAGACGATTCGTGCTTTTCAGTCTTCGTGCTTTTCAGTTCGTTTTCTGCGGTTCAGTTTGTGCTTGTGGGTTCGTATCTTGACTTTCAGGGCGTCTAGGCAGGTCGTATCTGTTTTACAGTGCGTTCTTGCCCGTTCGTTTCTGATTTTCAGTTCGTTATTAATAGGCCTTGCTGTTCTAAAGTGCGTTCTGTTCTGTACGTTCTGATAAGACGACCGTTTCCCAGCCATGTCGCCTGGACGTTCTCGTCGTCGAGTTTGTGCTGTGCGTGCGCTTGGTGTTGGTCTGCTTGTTTTGGACCAAGACCAGTCCATGAACGGTGTGAGGAGGAGTTCATGGACCAAGAATTGGTTGCTCCAGCGGGACCAATTCTGCCATATGCCTCTGCTGTGGGAGATCGTCGAGAATAATCCTGAGGACTACAGGAATTTTCTGCAGATGTCTGACCCCGTTTTTCAGGAACTGTTGGCTTTGGTGTCCCCCTATATTACCAGGAAGGACACCGTTATGCGGGAAGCCATCAGTGCTGAGCAGAAGCTCATCGCCACGTTACGTTATCTGGCGACAGGGAGGAGTCTTCAGGACTTGAAGTTCACGACAGGCATCTCCCCCCAGGCTCTGGGCCTCATAATCCCAGACACCTGTTCTGCTATTATACAAGTCCTGCAGGAGGACTATATTAGGGTAAGTTTTCTCCATTAACATCACATTTTATGTATTCCATGTATGCTAATGTATTGTATTTCTTTCATCCTTCCCTAATTACCATGATTGTAATATGCTGAGAATGTCCCCTTTGTCCCCATGCATGCTGGAAGTTTTTAAATGCCCCTTTTTTCTCCTCCATGCATATTTCCCTTCACTAAGCTTTCCAGCAGGGGCGTCTGTTGCTCCAAATGATTGGGGGTCCAACCCCAATTTAGGAAATAAACTTCCTCCTTTTTTGCGACTGTGCCTATTAAACGCCCCCAGTTGCCCCCTCCAATGCAGCCATTTTGTTCCCTCCAATGCAGCCATTTTGTTCCTTCCAATGCAGCCATTTTGTTCCCTCCAATGCAGCCATTTTGTTCCCTCCAATGCAGCCATTTTGTTTCCCCCAGCCCTGCACTTACCTTCTTGTGGTCAGCGCCATCCTTCTTCTGTCCTTGATGTCTTCTCCTGCCCTTGATGTTGCATCAGCCAATCATGTTACCATTAAACAGACTTGGTGAACATGATTGGCAGAGCAGCCTGTCAGTGTTTACCCAAGGAATGTCCCCCCCCCTGTGTCACCTATTTAACTTTTATGAAGCCAATTACATCCCTCAGGCTGTAATGTGCAAGCTTATTTGCCTCCCTGTTTCTGATATGCAATTTTCACCCCATAAATGCTGCAGTTATTCATATGTTGGTCGCTTAACAGGGGGCCATCCACCAGAATAGTGGGCGGCATTGACAATACATAGGTTAATGCAAGGCATGAACCGATGTATTGTTCGGAGTGACGGGCACAGGAGAGAGGTGGCAGTGCTCCAGCGCCCACTCTGGACGCACCGCCACTGCAATGCTATCCTGTGGCCAAACACATCTACCCCCCCCCCCAAAATATTTTTTTAATGGACCATCAGAGGGGGTGATGAATAAGAAACATGAGCCTTCCATTATACTTCTTAAAAACAGATTAATAAACGGAGAATTTGATTGATGTTGGCCTCTAATGTTTTTTATTATAATCTCCTTGTAATGTAATATTTTAAAATTCTAATTTGTTTTCATCTTGTTTGACTCCTCAGCTTCCTTCCACGCCACAGGAATGGCAGACTGTGGCATCGGAGTTTGCCACGCGGTGGGACTTCCCCAACTGCAGTGGTGCCATAGACGGGAAGCACGTCCGCATCGTGCCGCCACCCCGTTCTGGGTCCTACTACTTCAACTACAAGGGGTTTCATAGCATTGTGCTGATGGCGGTGGTGTCAGCACGGTATGAATTCCTCTATGTTGATGTAGGGAAGAATGGCCGGATGTCCGATGGGGGATCCTTCATCCAGACGGAGTTTGCCCTCCGTCTCCAGAGTGACGACCTTGCATTGCCACCGGATGCAGGGAATGTTGAAGGACTCCCCTTTGTTTTTTTGGCTGATGAAGCCTTCAGGCTCGAACCGCATCTTATGAGGCCATTTCCTCAGAGGACCCTGACCCCAGAGAAGAGGGTGTTCAATTACCGGCTGGCCAGGGGCCGAAGAGTCGTCGAAAATGCCTTCGGCATAATGGCCAGCCGGTTCCGCATTTTTATGACTTCCATCCACTTGGCGGACTACAAAATAAACTATGTAGTTTTATGCTGCTGTGTGCTACACAACTTTCTCAGCAGAAAATCCACTTCTTATATGGCCACAGTATTGCCTGAGGCTGGACTTTCATCTGCCAATCCCCTGCCGGGCCTTGAATCTGCCCGTCCTGGCTTGCCCCCCCAAAATGCCCGTGAGGTTCGGGAGAAATATATGCAATATTTCACAGGTAGGGGGGCAATTTCTATGCCAGGCTATGCCTAAAGATTCATGGAGAATGAGCTAAATAAAATTCTGATTTTAACTTTTAACTTTTGTTTGTTTCCTGTCTCCTAGTTTGTCTTAGTGCATTTGTAGTGCCAAGTGTATTTTCCTTTAGTAAATAACAACCATTTCACTATGTAACCTTAAAAAAAACACAAATAAGGTTAGAGCGTATTGAAAAAAGAAGCTACACGTTGTTTCTGTTCAAACATTTTACTCTGTGCACATTCACACACATGTTTACTTTTTTTTTTTTGTCCTGGCCACAAACCGCCAATTCTTTTCTTAGGAAAATACAAAAACAACAGTTGCATTCCAAAAAGTACAACTTTGGATATCTCTGAGCAATCTGAGACATTCACTTACACAAACTATGTCTCTATGTGCCCGTCATAATATGGGGTCTTGCCACCCCTTGCCCAGCCAAAAATTGAATATGCACACATTTTAAAGTAATTTCCAACAGGGATTTTAGACTCCTGATCCCTATTGTCAACATGTGCTATCTGCCATCAGGGGTGATAAATGGACATGTTTTGGGGGTGCAACCCCTTCCTCAGTTCACCTACTTTAGATACGAGGAAGGGGTTGCACCCCCAAAAGACGTACATGGATATCCCCTGATGGCAGATAGCACATGTTGACACACTGTGTGCATATTCAATTTTTGGCTGGTTTGATTGTCAAAAAGAGTTTAAAAGGTTGAAGAACAGTCATTCCTGAAACAAAAATGGGGGTTTGGTTGACTTATTCGATTCTCCCCAATACATCTAGAATGTCTTTAAATGTTTGATCCATCACATGAATTATTTGTTTTATTCTGTCCAGTTCCGTGCTACATTCCATCACTTGCTGTATTATTCGGAGGGCACTGTCAGCAGAGAAACGTGTACTATCCTTCACCACAACATTTACATCCCCTAAAAACAAAATAAAAAGGTATTATAACTCTGCAGGCCTACATCTCTTACCTGAAGCTGTGGTGACAGATACTGACCTGTTGTGGTGACCAGTTCCACAACGTCATCCACCTCTCCTTTGTGCACTTCTCCTTCCTCCACCTCAACTTCCTCAACATCCTTCGGTTGTGGGTCTTTGGGAGTTTGGGGATGTTGTGAAGCTGTGGGGTTCCTGTGCTCCCTGGAGTGTTCTCCTCCCAGTCTTCTCTCCCCTATGAGAATCAAACAAAAGGTCTATTTATCACACTGAAATTCTCTCTGAAAAATTAAAACAGGCTAAATTGTTTGGAAGTGGGGTACAAGTGTGTGTTTGTGCGGATTCTAAAGATGAATGCATTATTTCGAACCAAAAATAGGTTTAGTATTCACCTTTTGGATGTAAATTTTTAGACATGGAGGCACCACAAAAATTCACTGATGCACCTGTGTGGGACACCCAAAAAAGGCGGTTCTGTTGGGCCACACTATAGTGCTCCAAAGTACAGATGTGGTACCAGCTGCTGAGTGTCCCCTCCTTTACACTGATTAAAGTTTGCATTTCATTCTCTTTACGAACACATCATCTAGCCGAAAATTTAGGAACAACAATTTGTAAAAAACAGGCAGATGTCTATTTTCTTTTGGGGCTGTAAAATAAGCCAAAACAGCGGATAGTGGCCGAACGAAGTGTCTGTAACGTAACAAACGATTACTGTGCCAAACCAAGTTCGAAATTAGGAAATTTTGGAAGGGAGTCCAATATGAAAAAAAACAAAAAGGAGCAACATGTAATTTGAGAAAAACCTTAATAGCAGAAAAGTGTACATTTTACTTACTTTTTGCTAGCATTCTCTTAATGCTCCTTAACTGCTCTGGCTCCCTCAGTTTGAGGTCTGACCACCTCTTTCTGAGCTGTTCATTTGAGCGTTTCACCCCGAAATTCGTCTTCAGACTCTTCACGACTTTCCTCAGGATTTTGGCCTTCTTTCTTTTAGGTTTGCTATACGGCCCATGCTTTGCGTCATATTCAGACTTGAGCAATATGTCCACCATCTCCGCCATCTCCGCAAAAGACATATTAGATGCCTTGAATCTCCTCCTTTATCGTGACGTTTCCTCGGTCTCCGGGCTTGTCTCCTCCTCGTTTTTGGAGGAATTATCAGACACCTGCTGTAAATCCGCCATATCTGTCTGCGCGCCAAAAGAGAAGGGGCGGGGAAAAGATGTTAGTTAGAACGTCATGGGCGGGCGACGTGTGCGGAGCGACGTGTGCGTAGTTTGACGCATGCGTGGTGTATATATAGCAAACACACATGTGACTATACTACGTTAGTTGTGCGGAGAGAGGAGTTCAAGTGACGGACGTGCGAACGAAGGTATGTGATTTTGTGATTTTGACTAATTGTTGGCCTATACTGTCTGGAGAATGTTGTAGGATATATATGGTGACTAAGATTTTAAGGAGGTTAGACTGTGTGCCTCACATTAGTTATATATTATTTATTTTACTTGCAGATACAATATGAATGTCTTTATTAGCGACAAAGACTTCCTGGCGGAATTTATAGACCGGGTAAGGGAGCTGCCCGCTCTGTGGGAGACCAAAAACCCCATACACAAAAAAAAAGGGTGAGAAAAGCAGCGCTGGAGACCCTGCTCCCATTTGTGCATACCAAGGTGCCCACAGCCACAGCAAAACAGGTGGACACTAAAATTGGGAGCTTGAGAGGCACATACAGGAATGAACGCTCTAAGGTCCTGGCTTCTCAGAGGTCAGGAGCAGCAGCAGATGATGTGTAGTTCCCCAATTTGTGGTACTACAGCAGGATGTCCTTTCTGGATGACCACATTGAGACAAGGCCATCACTCTCCACTCTTCCCCCCAGACTTCCCTGCAGCCAACCTAAGCCTTCTCTGGAGCAAGAGGAGGCAGCCATCCTGGATGAACCTGATTTGGCCATCTGGAGCCAGGTATAGTATTTATAGAAAATGTATTGGGATAAAATTAACATTTGACAAATATGTCAAGATGACAAACATAAACTATTTTGGGTTCCACAAGTGAAATCAAGATCTCGAGACATTAGTCTGGCCTAAATTGGGTGCTAAATAGTCAATCTGATGTAGTTGTAAATTGGTCAAAATGATTTCTGGATTTACATTCGAATTGCTTCAATCATGATCTGAAATTTGGATGCAAAGATTAAACCAACATATTAAACTATGTCCCTTTTTCATACACAGGATGAAATCAGCCAGGAGGAGGGTCTGGAAACTGTCAGGCAGGAGGAGGCAGGGCCCAGTGGCAGGCAGAAGGTGGCAGGGCCCAGTGGCAGCCAGGAGGTGGCAGGGCCCAGTGGCAGCCAGGAGGTGGCAGGGCAAAGGAGAAGCACCAGATCACAGGTGCCTCCCATCCGACTTCCCAAAAGAAACAGGAGGGACAGGACCACCAGTGAGGCAGCAATGGCCCTTATTCGAGAGGCCCATGCCACCCTCAAGGAGCCCACATCCCCTGAAGAGGCCATTGCCGGCCTAGTGGAGGCAAAGTTCAAGGTGATGAGCATGGAGCAACGCCTCCTATGCGAGCCCCTGCTCATCACCTTGCTGAACAAGGGGGTGATGGAAAAAATTACCCCCAACACCGCTATTTGTGAGGTGGCACAACTGTCCCAACCTCAACCTCCTCCTCCACCTCCACCTTCTTCTTCTGCCCCACCCCCTCCTCCTCCACCTTCTTCTTCTGGCCCACCCCCTTCTCCTTAACCTCCACCTTCTTCTTCTGGCCCACCCCCTCCTCCTCCACCTCCACCTTCTTTTTCTGGCCCACCCCCTTCTCCTCAACCTCCACCTTTTTCTTCTGCCCCACCCCCTTCTCCTCCACCTCCACCTTGTTCTTCTGGCCCACCCCCTTCTCCTCAACCTCCACCTTCTTCTTCTGCCCCACCCCCTTCTCCTCCACCTCCACCTTGTTCTTCTGCCCCACCCCCTTCTCCTCCACCTTCTTCTTCTGCCCCACCCCCTTCTCCTCCACCTCCTCCTGACAGGAGTACCCCTCCAGTGGCCCAGCCTCCAGCCAAACGAAGAAGGAAGGCTGCAGGGAAGGCTTCAGGAAAGGTTGCAGGGAAGGTTGCCAGGAAGACGAGGAAGTGATGGCCTTGCTTCATTGTGGTCGGACAGAAGGCAGCCTGTTGTAGTACCACACACTTGGGACATATATCTCACCTGCTGCTGTTCCTGACCTCTGAGAGGCCAGCATCAGATTGTGCTCAGAAATGTTGGCCTTCTCTCAAGCTCCCAATTTTAGTGTCCACACAAGGTTGATGTGTTGTCTGGGGTCCCTGGGATGCACAAATGGCAGCAGGTTCTCCAGCGCTGCCTTCTCTTTATTTTACTTATTTTATTTCAAACATGAATAAATGTTATTTTTGTTTAAGTTCATACTTGACTATGTGTATTTTTTAAAAAATTACAATTTAGCTTTGGAGTAAGCAGAGACATTTGACAGCCAAAAAAAGGGACAGATACCAAACCCAAAAAAAGAATAACAATCTTATTTTAAAAAAATAGGGTGTAAAATTTAACAAATATATATTAAAATATTCAATGGGAGATCACTATCAAAACATTGCCAAATTACAATTAACATCAGTTTGAAAAATTTAAAAATGTAAAATATTCAGAAGATCTTGCACGATATAATACACCTAAATCTTCTTAAGAGCAGCATGAAAAAGGATAAAAAAAGATAGTCATAACTCTGTGTGAATATCAGCAGCAAAAGAAGTTCATTCGTTTGGATTAATGTAACACTCTAAAGAAGATTTCAATGCACAACATTTAAACGATGCAATAATTTCGAGCGTGACGAATGTGCTATCTCCATTACGAAGGCTTGTTTTACCAGAAGATGCGCTCCCGTCTCATACTTGCTTCTGAGCATGCGCGCTTTTTGAAGAGTCGTAAAAGCATACACACGAACCATTTTCTCGTCACAAAACAGGCCGACGAGAAACACGACGAGGAAATCTGGAATCCTGACGAGAAAATAGAGAGCAGGTTCTCTATTTTCTCGTCGAGATTCACGGCAATTTTCTCGTCGTAAAACCATACACACGAACGGTTTTCTCGAGGAAAAAGCTCTCGCGGCACTTTTCTTGCCGGTTTTGGACGAGAAAATCGGTCGTGTGTACGAGGCTTTTTTGTTTACATGAAAACATTTTTTTTTTTGCAAGAAAATTATGTTGAACCCCCAAACATTATATATTTTTTTAAAGCAAAGGCCCTACAGATTAAAATGGTGGGTGTTGCATTTTTTTTTCCATACAGTATTTGCGCAGCGATTTTTCAAACAAATTTTTGGGGGAAAAAATACACTTTTTTTTAATTTTAATGCACTAAAATACACTACATTGCCCAAATGTTTGATGAAATAAAAAAGATGATTTTAGGCCGAGTACATAGATACCAAACACGACATGCTTTAAAATTTCGCACAAACGCGCATTGGCGACAAACTACATACATTTTTAAAAGCGTTTAAAAGCCTTTACAGATTACCACTTTAGATTTACAGAGGAGGTCTACTGCTAAAAGGACTGCCCTCGATCTGACCTTTGCGGTGATACCTCACATCCATGGTGCAATTGCTGTTTACATTTGACACCAGACCGACGCTTGCGTTCGCCATTGCGCAAGAGCAGGGCAGGACAGGGGTGGTTTTTTTTTTTTTTTTTTTTTTATTAATTTTGCTTTTTTTTTTTTTTTTTAAACTGTTCCTTATATATTTTTTGTTTTTTATCATTTTTATTGTTATCTCAGGGAATGTAAATATCCCCTATGATAGCAATAGGTAGTGACAGGTACTCTTTTTTTGAAAAAACTGGGGTCTATTAGACCCTAGATCTTTCCTCTGCCCTCAAAGCATCTGACCACACCAAGATCGGTGTGATAAAATGCTTTCCCAATTTCCCAATGGCGCTTTTTATATCCGGGGGGGGGGGACATTCCCTCCCACTGCTTGTAAAAGCAGTCCAGAAGCTAATTAGCCACTAGTATTGCTTTTACATGAAAGCCGGCCGCTGGCTGAAAAGAATGATACCAAGATGATACCTAAACCCGCAGGCATCAATCTGGTATAACCATTCAAAGTCCAGCAACATACCAGTACGTTGCTGGTCCTTGTTGGACATGTATTGTAATCTTTTTTTTTCATGCAGCCTGTTGGCTAAACGAAAAAAGAGATTGATCGATGGGTATGCCCACCATTAGAATACCTCCCTTCATTCACCCACTTCTAATGATGGGCATACATGCACCATTTATATATGCCGAAGCATGGGGGCATCCTCCCGCAAAAGTTTTGCGGCACACACATGGTCGGACTTTTCCACGGGCAAGCCTCCGTCGGAATTTTGACCGTATGCACGCTGCATTAGGAGCAAAATCGCTCCTCCGCTCCTCCGCCCCTGCTGCCCCCATGCTTTGGCATATATGCTTTTTTTTTTACTGTGGTGGTGAAATCCCTTTCTACAGCACTGGAGTCGCAGGGATCAGGCCTGTCTCTGCGAACGCTGCAGTTATGTGTGTTGTGTTTTGTAAGTTACAGTGATCGATCGATACTGTACTTGGGTGGCCTGGGCTGGACAGAGGGGAAAAACGCAGGTGCTAGCAGGTATCTGGGCTGATCCCGCTAACACTGCGTTTTTTGGAACCCTAAATTGCTGGGGTCGCTAGTATAGATCTGATCAGATCAGATATTGATCTGTTCAGATACTATACCACTAAGGGAGGTGTATGTTTCACGCGTGGGTGTTAGCATTACTGGCACTAACCTGACGCTGCCTAGGGTGTGACGCAGACCCTCTCTGATGCTAAAACCTAATTGATATCACCCGCCGGGCGATCAGGGGGTTAAACCTTTTTTGGGTTATATACGGCGGGTGCCCTGACAATATAAAAAGCAAACTAACTAACCAGCGTCACCCGTAACACTTATATGGTGATCACTGGTGAAAAGGTTAACTAGGGGCAATCAGGGGGTTAAACCTTCATTAGGTAATATATGGGGGCACCCGACGCTATAAAAACCTGCGGCGAACCTAAAAAAAATAACTGGCTACCTATCGGCATCACCGACACTAAGACAGCGATCAGAAAAACGATCGCTTAGTGACACTGGCAAAAGGGGGTTAAAGGGTTACCTGGGGGGCGATCAAGGGGTTAAACCTTTATTAGGTAATATATGGGGGTACCCGACGCTATAAAAACCTGCGGCGAACCTAAAAAAAATAACTGGCTACCTATCGGCATCACCGACACTAAGACAGTGATCAGAAAAACGATCGCTTAGTGACAGCGGTGCTAGGGGGTGAAAGGGTTACCTGGGGGGGCGATCAAGCGGTTAAACCTTTTTTGGGTAATAAATCGGGTGTACCCGACGCTATAAAAACCTGCGGCGAACCTAAAAAAAATAACTGGCTACCTATCGGCATCACCGACACTAAGACAGCGATCTGAAAAACGATTGCTTAGTGACACTGGTAAAATGGGGTGAAAGGGTTACCTGGGGGGGCGATCAAGGGGTTAAACCTTTATTAGGTAATATATGGGGGTACCGGACGATATAAAAACCTGCGGCGAACCTAAAAAAAATAACTGGCTACCTATCGGTATCACCGACACTAAGACAGCGATCAGAAAAACGATCGCTTAGTGACAGCGGTGCTAGGGGGTGAAAGGGTTACCTGGGGGGGCGATCAAGGGGTTAAACCTTTATTAGGTAATATATGGGGGTACCCGACACTATAAAAACCTGCGGCGAACCTAAAAAAAATAACTGGCTACCTATCGGCATCACCGACACTAAGACAGCGATCAGAAAAACGATCGCTTAGTGACACGGGTGAAAGGGTTACCTGGGGGGGCGATCAAGGGGTTAAACCTTTATTAGGGGGGGTTAGGGGGCTACACTGGACCTAAAACTAACTGCCCTGACACTTTTACAGTCACATATGTCACTGATTGCAGTGATCACTAAATAAATGGTCACAGCAATCAGTGACACTGTTACTGGGGGCTAGGGGGTGATCTGGGGGGTGATCTGGGGGTGTCTGGGGCGGCCTGGGGGGGCGATCATGTGCCTATGTGTCCTGGTGTTAGTGTAGTGTTTGTGCACTAACCTGTGTGTCTTCTCTCATGCGGCGCTCGGTATATGTGAGTGCCGCATGAGGGATGACATCACTTCCTCCTGCCTGTGTAAACATTACACAGGCAGAGGAAGCATTTGATTCGCCGGGAGAGATCGCGAGGGGGTGGCCAGAATCGAATGGCTGCTCCCTCATTACGGATCGCTCCCGAAGCGATCCCGGCCACTCACTGTACCGGAGGGGGGTCCGATCGGACCCCCCACCTATACGAAGGCAGGCACGTACATGTATGTGATTGTGCCTGTCCGTGCCATTCTGCCGACATATATTTACAGTGGGCGGTCGTTAAGTGGTTAAATTACAGCATCAAAACTTGTGTGGTTGCATGTTTGACAAACATGCCTACCGTAATTTCAATCACATGAAAAGATAATTTTTTTAAGTAAATGTATCTCAATTGAAATATGGAACTGTACATACCTTGAAAGTTTTGTCTAGATTACTCAATATTATACATTATTTTTGTAAATGTAAAAGATGTGTTTTAAGAACTAATGAAAATGAAGTAAGGTACTTAAAATATCAAAGTAAATTAATTAATATTTATCTATTTGTTAAAAATGATAAAAATGTTATGTTAAAATTACAAGCCAACAGAATCACAGACTTCCTAAGTCGGGATGACGCGGTGCCTGGACTGATAGCAGTGACGTCAGCAAGGAGCGGACTTCAGACCGCTCTCCTCTGAAAATGGGTCACAGGAGTGCAAAACAAAGTGCAGTCCTGTGACTAGAGATGTCCCGAACTATTCACCGGCGAATAGTTCCCGGCGAACATAGCTTGTTTGCGTTCGCCGCGGCGGGCGAACATATGCGATGTTCGGTCCGCCCCATATTCATCATCATTGAGCAAACTTTGACCCTGTACCTTACAGTCAGCAGACACATTCCAGCCAACCAGCAGCATACCCTCCCTCCCAGACCCTCCCACCTCCTGGACAGCATCCATTTTAGATTCATTCAGAAGCTGCAGTCTTAGTGAGAGGAGGGACAGTGTAGCTGCTGCTGATTTAATAGGGAAATCTATAGCTAGGCCAGTGTATTCAGTGTCAACTCCAGTCCTGAAAGACTCATCTGATCTCTGCTGTAAGGACAGCGTCCTGACAGCACCCCAAAAAGCCCATTTTAGGGCTAGTACATCAGTCTGCTTTTTTTTTTCCTCTGTAATCTAATTGCAGTTGCCTGCCAGCGTGTGTGTCAGGCTCACAGCGTATACTGTGCCCACTTGCCCAGTGCCACCACTCATATATCTGGTGTCACAGTAGGTTACATTTAAAAAAAAATAAAAAAATTTGACTGCAATAGAATAGCAGTCAGTTCCCTGCCAGCGTGTGTGTGTGAGGCTCACAGCGTATACTGTGCCCACTTGCCCAGTGCCACCACTCATATATCTTGTGTCACAGTAGATTACATTTAAAAATAAAAATAAAAATTTTGACTGCAATAGAATAGCAGTCAGTTCCCTGCCAGCGTGTGTGTGTCAGGCTCACAGCGTATACTGTGCCCACTTGCCCAGTGCCACCACTCATATATCTGGTGTCACAGTAGAATACATTTAAAAAAAACAAAACAATTTTGACTGCAATAGAATAGCAGTCAGTTCCCTGCCAGCGTGTATGTTAGGCTCACAGCGTATACTGTGCCCACTTGCCCAGTGCCACCACTCATATATCTGGTGTCACAGTAGATTACATTTAAAAAAAACAAAAAACAATTTTGACTGCAATAGAATAGCAGTCAGTTGACTGCCAGCGTGTGTGTGTCAGGCTCACAGCGTATACTGTGCCCACTTGCCCAGTGCCACCACTCATATCTGGTGTCACAGTAGATTACATTTTTAAAAAAAACAACAGTTTTGACTGCATTAGAATAGCAGTCAGTTCCCTGCTAGTGTGTGTGTGTCAGGCTCACAGCGTATACTGTGCCCACTTGCCCAGTGCCACCACTCATATATCTGGTGTCACAGTAGATTACATTTAAAAAAAAAAAAACAATTTTGACTGCAATAGAATAGCAGTCTTCTTGAGTGTCCCCTGGTGACCCTCTGCACCTGACGTGGCACCCTTTCAATGATTGTCAATATGTATTGCTATGTCTAGTGTTTGTACTATAGTCTCATGGAATGTGAGGGGGCTGGGGGATGGAGTGAAACGGGTGGCATTTTTCTCCATGGTGAAGGCCCACAAACCCTCGGTGGTGTGCCTGCAGGAAACTCACCTGCAGACCAACTCTATATCTACACTCAAACACCATGGCTACCCCACCCAGTTCCACTCTGTCCACACAGCTTACTCGAGAGGCGTCAGCATACTTATTTCGAGTGCTGTCACCTTTCAGCTACTGCACTCCCTGGTTGACGATCAGGGATGGCATATCTTTTTACTCTGCAAATTGATGGGGCTGACGTGTATAGTTGCAAACATTTATGTCCCTCCACCCTTCTCTTTTGATAGTCTGAAACACTTAGCCCAATTCATAGCCTCATGCCCCAGCGTCCCAGTTTGGGTGTTGGGGGACTACAATAATCGAATGGATAAGAAACTAGATAAATTCCCATCCAGGCCCGGCAGTACTCCTCAGCCAGGAGGCCCCACCCCCTTTGCTAGATTTCTAGCTGAAATTGCTCTGCGAGATGTGTGGAGGGACCAGAATCCTACAGTGCAGTGTTACTCGTGTTACTCAGCATCATACAAATGCCTATCCCGCATAGATCTATGTCTAACCAATGACTTGGCACATGCACTGACTACCTCTGTGAAATATGCTCCACGTAACATATCGGATCACTCCCTTGTAAGCGCTAGCATAGCAATCTCGCCTAACCCACAACGTAAGCTCTGGAAGGTAAATCCCTTCTGGTTCACGATATTTCCGAACACTGATCCCATTCCCAGGGCTCTGGTAGAATTTGTACGCTTTAATCAGGACACAGCCGGACCTGCGGTGGTCTGGGATGCTCTGAAAGCTCATCTACAGGGCCTGCTAATTAGGCAGATTAACGCCATTAAAACTAGGACCAAGGAGTGGGAGAATTTGGTGATGGGAGAGGCTGCCAGGGCGGAGGAGAGGTACATTGCTGCCCCTTCTTCGGAATCGGAGCGTAGCTGGCAGGAAGCACAGGTCCTATACCAACAGGTCTCCACCAATGCAGCAGAGAACAAGAGGTTCTTCTTGCAGCAAAAGTACTTTAACGAAGGGGAAAACACGGGTCACTTACTAGCAATGATAGCCAAAGCACAGCAGAGCACGACTCATATAGAAGCCATTCAAAATGCAGACAGAGTGACAGTTACAGACACTTCTTTAGGGACCTTTACACATCTAAGGTACATCCCACACATGGGGAACTGGCCCAGTGCTCCCTCCCCCGGGTGTCACAGCAGGGTCTGGCTGCCCTTAATGCACCACTGAAACTGGAGGAATTATCACTGGCAATCGCACAGATGGCCAACAACAAATCTCCGGGGGCTGACGGTCTACCCACGGAAACATATGGTAAATATGGGGATACTCTTCTACCCAACCTACTGAAAACCCTAAACAATGCCCTTCAGGAAGGTAGTCTACCAGCCTCCATGAACGAGGCTATTATTATTGTGATTCCAAAACCAGGCAAGGACCTGCTACAACCGGACTCCTATAGGCCTATCTCACTGCTTAATGCAGACGTCAAAGTATTGGCACGAGTATTGGCCACTAGACTTTCGGGAGTTGTGGCAGGACTGGTCCATTCAGAGCAGTCCGGATTCATTCCTGCTAGATCTACGGCACTGAACATTCGAAGACTATTCCTTAACACTCAAATCCCAGTAGATAACCCCGGCAACAGAGCCATCTTTTCTCTCGATGCTGCCAAAGCCTTCGACAGCGTGGAGTGGAAATATCTGTGGGAGGTTTTGCGGAGCTTTCGGCTGGGGGATAAATTTATCTCCTGGGTACAGCTTCTGTATGCTGCTCCTATGGCCAGAGTGAGGATAAATGACTGCCTATCGGAGCCCTTCCCTTTGTTTCGTGGTACTCGGCAGGGGTGCCCCTTGTCGCCCCTGCTGTTTGCCCTTGCACTGGAGCCTCTGGCGGCTATGGTACGGGCCTCCCCTAACATCACGGGCTTCCGCAGAGGACAGGGAGAGGAAAAGATCTCCTTATATGCGGACGACACCCTGTTGTACTTGGGGGACACTGGACACTCCCTGAGAGCAGTTATGCAACTAATAGATCAGTTTGGACAGCTGTCGGGTTTTGCCATTAACTGGCATAAGTCGGCTCTGTTGCCCCTGGATCCAGTACCGGCGCCTTTGCCGATGGACGTATCTCACATACAAGTGGTAACCTCCTTTAAATACCTGGGAATAGTGGTGACCGGGGACACACGGGACTATATATCTCTGAACCTGAAACCCATACTACAAAAGTTCCAACAGAAGCAGGCCAGTTGGAGTAGGCTACCGCTGTCGGTGACTGGTCGTGTAAACCTCATAAAGATGATCTGGGCACCGCAGCTGTTGTACATTCTGCACAATGCCCAGGTCTGGATACTGCAGTACTGGTTCCGGCGTATTGACTTGCAGTTTAGAGCTCTTATATGGAGAGGTGGTGTGGCGAGAATTAAACTGGCCATTCTACAACTCCCTAAGGACCAAGGAGGCATGGCGGTTCCGCATCCTCTAATGTACTACCTGGCTGCACAATTGCAATATTTCACGGGCTGGGATCTCGGGACGGTGTCAGACCCCTCTAGAATTCTTCTCCTGGGCCCTGAGACTGAATATACTGCCCTATCTAATATGGAGATGGGCCTCCCTAAAGTTCCCTCCACTTGCCCCACAGTCCAGTCACTGATGAAAATCTGGAAGAGGGTTAAGATCACGTTGGGACCGATGGGCTTTCTACGTCAGACTCCTATATGGCATAACCGCTTCTACACAGACCTGATCAGGGTGCCCAACTGGTCGCTCTGGGAAAGGGCAGGGGTTAAATTCCTTACCAAAATACTCGATGGACCTGTCTTGAAACCATTTACCCAGTTAGTAAGCGAATTCCCTGCACTCAAAGGCCACCGCTTTCAATATATACAACTGCAGCATGCCATTAGATACCAAAGTAGACATTTTAATTGGCAACTAGAGGAATCCACGTTCCTTGAGTCCATATTTTCCAACCATGAGAAGAAGGGAATCATTTCTAGAATATATACCCACCTATTATCACACGTCCAAGCCCCTGACTTGTTACCATGTAGGGAGGGGTGGGAGCGAGATGTTGGCCCTATGGGTGGTGAGCAGTGGAGTCGGGTCCTGGGTGTGGGCCCCTTGGTATCGGTATCAGCAGCTTAGAGACTATCCCACCTGTTTATACTACACAGAGTATACCGCACTCCTCTGCAGTTACATAAATGGGGTAGGCGTGATTCCCCCATTTGTCCCAAATGCCAGGCCCATCCGGGTGATCTAATTCATATGCTCTGGCGTTGCCCCAAGCTGGTGAGGTACTGGAATAGCGTTGTTACAAGAATAAATAGTGTATACCAAGTTCAGCTTGCGGTTGAACCGCTGATGTGTTTGCTAGGTGGCCTAGACGAGGACTTGTACCTCCCTACGGTATACATTGCCCTCACAAGGCTCCTATACTTAGCCAGGAAGCTGGTTGCCCGTTTTTGGCTATCAGCACGCACCTCAAGGGAGGCGTAGTGGCTCCAGATGGTCAATGCTACTCTTATTCGGGAAAAAAACACATATCAACATAGGAAATCGCCAAACAAATTTACCAACATATGGCAGCATTGGTTGAACTCCCCAGAGGTGGCGTCACCTCAATTGGCTCTGGATAGGCTGCTGATGGGATAAACAGGCCTGTGGTGCTGTTTTTGAAACCTTAGTTTGAACGGAACATTAAGTGATGTGCTGGGAGAGTTTTGCATGATTGATAGATTTAAACCCTGGGTGGTATATCGATGGTTGGAATATTTCTTTATTGTTTATTTTAAGTTAATTTCATTTAGTTTTCTTTCTCCTTTTTATTCATTGAACGCTGGGTTGTTCATTCGTGTGTAACCAAGAACTCAGGATTTGGTGCAATGTGTCTAAGATGTATGACGGTAGTGTTGGCATGACTGTCAACGCCACTCTTCTGTTGATGTGAGGACTGAGACTCCTGTTATTATTTATTTTATTTTTTATTTTATGTTTTATATATGTCATACGGATGCAAATGCACAATGTAATACCTTGTGTTCTCATGAATAAAAACCTTTTTGTTGATAAAAAAAAAAGAATAGCAGTCAGTTCCCTGCCAGCGTGTGTGTGTCAGGCTCACAGCGTTTACTGTGCCCACTTGCCCAGTGCCACCACTCATATATCTGGTGTCACAGTAGATTACATTTAAAAAAAAAAAAAACAATTTTGACTGCAATAGACTAGCAGTCAGTTCCCTGCCAGCGTGTGTGTGTCAGGCTCACAGCGTATACTGTGCCCACTTGCCCAGTGCCACCACTCATATATCTGGTGGCACAGTAGATTACATTTTAAAAAAAACAACAACAATTTTGACTGCAATAGAATAGCAGTCAGTTGCCTGCCAGCGTGTGTGTCAGGCCTACAGTGTTAACTCTGCCAACTTCTGCCGTTGCCCAGTGCCACCACTCATATTTCTTGTGTCACAGTAGATTACATTAAAAAAAAACAATTTTGACTGCAATAGAATAGCAGTCAGTTCCCTGCCAGCGTGTGTGTGTCAGGCTCACAGCGTATACTGTGCCCACTTGCCCAGTGCCACCACTCATATATCTGGTGGCACAGTAGCTTACATAAAAAAAAAAAAAATTACTGCAATAGAATAGCAGTCAGTTGCCTGCCAGCGTGTGTGTGTCAGGCTCACAGCGTATACTGTGCCCACTTGCCCAGTGCCACCACTCATATATCTGGTGGCACAGTAGATTACATTTTAAAAAAAACAACAACAATTTTGACTGCAATAGAATAGCAGTCAGTTGCCTGCCAGCGTGTGTGTCAGGCCTACAGTGTTAACTCTGCCAACTTCTGCCAGTGCACAGTGCCACTCATATCTGGTGTCACAGTAGCTTGCACGCATAGTACAACTAAACTAATCTAAAAAAAAATTACAGTCAGAGGCAGGCCACCCCGCAGGGGCCGTCGTGGTCGTGGTGCTGTGATTCCCTTTGGCCCTAGAATAATGCCCAGTGTTCAGAGGCCACGTACCCTGAACTCAAAAAGTTCTGAGGACATAGTTGACTGGCTAACACAGGACACCTAATCTTCTACAGCTTCCGCTCGGAACCTTGACGCACCATCCTCCTCCAGCTCAGCTTCGGGCACCTCAAGTTACCACTCGCCCGCCTGCCGCCACCACCAACACTAGCACCACAGCTGCTTCACTTGATCTGTCAGAGGAGTTATTTACACATGAGTTGTAAAAGAAATGAGTGATGTGCAACCATTATTGCCAGAGGATGTAGATAAAAGGGATATGTCTCAGTCAGGCAGCATTACACACATGGACGTACGGTGTGATAATGATGATGTTGTACCCGCTGCTGCTTCCTTTGCTGAGTTGTCAGATACAAGTGAAGCGGCTGATGATGACGATGTGTCCATGGATGTCACGTGGGTGCCCGCTCGAAGAGAAGAAGAACAGAGGGAAAGTTTAGATGGGGAGACAGAGAGGAGGAGGAGACGAGTTGGAAGCAGGGGGAGGTCGTCGCAAGGAGCTAGTGGCACAGTCAGACAGCATGTATCGGCACCCGGGGGCCAGCCAGACAGCACGCCAATCAACGCATGCTGTTGCCACCACCAGAATGCCGTCATTGCAAAGCTCAGCAGTGTGGCATTTTTTTGTGTGTCTGCCTCTGATAACAGCGATGCCATTTGCAACCTGTGCCAAAAGAAACTGAGTCGTGGAAAATTCAACACTCACCTAGGTACAACTGCTTTGCGAAGGCACATGATCGCACATCATAAACGCCTATGGGATCAACACATGATTACGAGTACAAGCAGCACACAAGCTCAAAGCCACCATCCTCCTCCTGCTTCAGCATCTTCAGCCACGTCAACCACTGCTGTTGTCACGATCAGGCGTCGGGCTTGAAGACCAATTGCAATAGCAGTGGCAGGACAGGCATAGAGGCAGTCACTTATGGCAGATGACACAGGCTCACCTGAGGTGCGGAGTCTAAGTACTAGCTGGTTTTCCCCAGAGCTCCGGATGGTGGAGATGGATTTAGCTGCAAGCTAGTACCAGGTCGCGGTCCTCAAGTTTGCCCCACCAGGGTGTGAGCAAGCCGGGGTCCAATAGCAGATAACAGACAAGGATGAATCAGCAGCGTGGTCAGAAAACAAGCCAAGGGATCAATCACGAGTGGCTGCAGGTTGGGATCAAGCAGTAGAGTGGTCAAACAGGCCAAGGGTCAAACACGGGTGGTTTCAGATTGGGATCAGGCAGTAGAGTCCAGGAACAAGCCAAGGGTCAATCACAAGTGGTTGTAGGTACAGATGGCAGCAGGAAAGACAACAGCAAGGCACTGGCAGGGAAGGCACAATAACCTGGCAAAGAGATGGTGGAGATGGATTTAGCTGTAAGCTAGTACCAGGTCGCGGTCCTCAAGTTTGCCCCACCAGGGTGTGAGCAAGCCGGGGTCCAATAGCAGATAACAGACAAGGATGAATCAGCAGCGTGGTCAGAAAACAAGCCAAGGGATCAATCACGAGTGGCTGCAGGTTGGGATCAAGCAGTAGAGTGGTCAAACAGGCCGAGGGTCAAACACTGGTGGTTGCAGATTGGGATCAGGCAGTAGAGTCCAGGAACAAGCCAAGGGTCAATCACAAGTGGTTGTAGGTACAGATGGCAGCAGGAAAGACAACAGCAAGGCACTGGCAGGGAAGGCACAATAACCTGGCAAAGAGAAAGTTCTGAGACAAGGCTTTTATAGGAAGATCATGGGAGGAGCAAGGAGTTCAAGGTTCAACAGTAATCAAGACTTAAGGCAGGGTTGTCCATTGGATCAGGTTGGTTTTTCCAGCAGATCAGGCAAGGAGCTGTCCAGCACCCCAGATAGCTCAGTGGGAAGAGTCAACGCCAGACACCGCCTTGCCCCCTCTCAACCATCCCCCATTCCGCCTCTCGCCTTGAGCAGTTCCTGCTCATCTGCCCACAGTCAGGTGTTTCTGTCAAGGACATGTTTGAGCATAAGAAGCCAATGTCACAGAGTCACCCCCTTGCCCGGCGTCTGACAGCTGGCTTGTCGGAACTCTTAGCCCGCTAGCTTTTACCATAGAAGCTTCAAAAAATTTGTAGCTATTGGGACACCGCAGTGGAAGGTACCAACCTGTACTCTATTGTGCAAAAGGAAGTCATGGCATGTCTGGCACACAGTGTTGGGGCAAGGGTCCATCTGACCACTGATACCGCAAAGCACGGTCAGGGCAGGTATATCACCTACACTGCGCATTGGGTAAACCTGCTGACGGCTGCCAAGCATGTCAGTGGCTGACTCCGCACCAATTGGAGATCGGCAAAGTGGTGTGTGACAACGGAAGCAATTTGTTGGCGGCATTGAATTTGGTCAAGTTGACACATGTGCCGTGCATGGCACATGTGTTGAATCTGATTGTACACTGCTTTGTGCATAAGTACCCAGACTTACAGGACGTCCTCAAGCAGGCCAGGAAGGTGTGTGGCCATTTCAGGAGTTCCTACACGGCCATGGCGCACTTTTCAGATATCCAGCGGCGAAACAACATGCCAGTGAGGCGCTTGATTTGCGACAGCCTGACGCGTTGGAATGCAACACTCCTAATGTTCGACCGACTGTTCCAACAAGAAAAAGCCGCCAACGAGTATTTGTATGACCGGGGTGCTAGGACAGCCTCTGCGCAGCTGGGAATTTTTTGCCACGTTACTGGATGCTCATGCGCAATGCCTGTAGGCTCATGCGTCCTTTTGAGGCGGTGACAAACCTAGTCAGTCGCACTGAAGGCACCATCAGCGATATCATCCCATTTGTTTTCTTCCTGGAGCGTGCCCTGCGAAGAGTGCTGGATCAGGCTGTAGATGAGCGTGAAGAGGAAGAGTTGTGGTCACCATCACCACCAGAAACAGCCTTATCAGCATCGCTTGCTGGACCTGCGGCAATGCTGGAAGAGGAGTCTGAGGAAGAGGAGTCAGAGGAGGAATGTGGCTTTGAGGAGGAGGAGGAAGACCAATCACAGCAGGCATCCCAGGGTGCTCGTTGTCACCTATATGGTACCCGTGGTGTTGTACGTGGCTGGGGGGAAGAACAGACCTTCAGTGAGATCAGTGAGGATGAGGAACGGGACATGAGTAGCTCGGCATCCAACCTTGTGCAAATGGGGTCTTTCATGCTGTCGTGCCTGTTGAGGGACCCTCGTATAAAAAGGCTGAAGGAGAACGACCTGTACTGGGTGGCCACGCTACTAGACCCCTGGTATAAGCAGAATGTGCCTGAAATGTTACCGAATTACCGGAAGTCGGAAAGGATGCAGCAGTTCCAAAATAAATCAAAAAGTATGCTTTACACAGCGTATAAGGGTGATGTCACAGCACAACGGGAATCTAACAGGGAAAGAGGTGAAAGTAATCCTCCTCCTACCACGACCACGCCGGCAAGGACAGGACGCTTTACAGACGTGTTGTTGATGGAGGACATGCGGAGATTTTTAAGTCCTACGCATCGCCACAGCCCTTCGGGGTCCACCCTCAGAGAACGACTCGACCGACAGGTAGCAAACTACCTCGCCTTAACTGTAGATATCGACACTCTGAGGAGCGATGAACCCCTTGACTACTGGGTGTGCAGGCTTGACTTGTGGCCTGAGCTATCCCAATTTGCGATAGAACTTCTGGCCTGCCCCGCTTCAAGTGTCCTTTCAGAAAGGACCTTCAGTGCAGCAGGAGGTATTGTCACTGAGAAGAGAATTCGCCTAGGTCAAAAAAGTCTAGATTACCTCACCTTTATTAAGATGAATGAGGCATGGATCCCGAAGGGACTGACAGTGGGCGATACATTTGACTAAAAAAGGCCTGATGAGATGAGCTGCCTTGGGCTAAAAATGGTCCACACGCTGCTGTATTTTATCTCTGCATGCCGGATAACTTGCGTGACTTATCCGCCACCAACTAGGGTTCAAGCCGCAATGTTTTAGGGCACTTTTTGCCTGGAAAACGTCAATTTTTCTGGCCGCTGCTACAGCAGCGGCTGCAACAATACCTGATTTTTCAGGCATGTGCACATGCCTAATTTTTCTGGCCTCTGGTGCTGCACTGTGGCTGCAAAAACAAAACAAAAAAAAAGCACATACATGTGTCAATTCCCCTTCGTGATCGTTACCTTGTTGTGGTGAAGGGGCTTGCGTATCACAATGAAGAGACCACCTCTATGAGTGTGTTGGCAATGGCAATGTTGGCACACCCCTTCAATTGTGAACAGATCAAAAGCGATCGGCTGGATAATTTTGCATAGAAAAAAACATTAATTTTCTTTGTGATCATCTAAGGTGATCATTAAAGCCTTGCAGTTGTGCAAATGGACTGTTTGCGGTTGTTTGCGGTGCGTTAAACAGGGATTTTGGTCTGTCAGAGTTTGGTCTGTCACTGTGAAGCGGAAGTAACCCTTATGCCACGTACACACAAAATTTTTTCCCGTCAGGAAAAATTACATTTTTTTTTTAACAAGAAAAACGACCGTGTGTGGGCTTTTTGTCATTTTTCCCGACGGGAAAAACGGCATTAATCCCGACGAGAAAAATTAGAACATGCTCTAATTTTTCTCGTCGTGATTCCCGTTGTTTTTTTCCGTGGCAGTTTTCCCATAGGGAAACACTGCCACGGAGCCCACACACGGTCATTTTTTTTGACCAAAAAAAAAATGTCGGGAAAAATGGATGTGTGTAGGGTAGTGATGAGCCGAACACCCCCGGGTTCGGTTCGCACCAGAACCCGCGAACGGACCGAAAGTTCGTACGAACATTAGAACCCTATTAAATACAATGGATGCGAACGTTCGAATTCTAAAGTGCTAATTATAACAACTATTATGCATGTTATTGTCCTAAAAAGGGTTTGGGAACCCGGGTTCTGCACCAGGGGACATGTATCAATGCAAAAAGAAGTTTTAAAAACGGTCGTTTTTCGGGAGCAGTCATTTTAATGATGCATAAAGTGAAAAAAAAAAAGTCAAATATTCCTTTAAATATCGTACCTGGGGGGTGTCTAAAGTATGCCTGTGAAGTGCCACGTGTTTCCCGTGTTTAGAACTGTCCCTGCACAAAATGACACTTCTAAAGGAAAAAAAAGCCATTTAAAACTGCTTGCGGCTTTAATGTAATGTCTGGTCCCGGTAATATGGATGAAAATCTTTAAGAAAAATGGCATAGCTACCCCATGACCCCCCCCCCTACCCCAGCCCATTACCAGCCCCTTTGGGTCTTGTATGGATATTAAGGGGAACCCCGCACATAAAATAAAAAAGGCCCTATATACTCTGAACAGCCGTATACAGGCGGTGCATACAAGACAGGGACTGTATGTTTGTTCTTATGTAGAATGTGTTTGTAATTTTGAACAGGTACATTGTTTAAGTGTAGCTCCAGCCTAAAAATCTATTTTTAAACTTTTTGGAAAACATAGGTAAGGGTTATCACCCCTGTAACATTTGTTTTGCTGTCTGTGCCCCTGTTCAGAACATTTCACCTCACTTTCCGTCCCAATGACAACTGTTTTTGAAATGTGGTGTTTTTCTTGAAACAAGGATTGCTGATAAAGCATCAGTACAGAGGAGACACCTTTCTCCCATATTAATTCTTACAGGAGAGAATTTTCCTTCCTAGGGGTAGATTTCCTCTCACTTCCTGTTGTCTTCTTGCGTTTGCAAGTAGGAGTCGTTTGTAAGTTGGATGTTTGAAAGTAGGGACCTGCCGTATATAATCTGCAGAAATAGGCCCCTTAGTTGGTGTTGGCACAACACTGTAAGCACTCACAGTTACTCTTGGTTGGTGCTGGAACGCCCTGCTGTCAACTATTATATCAGGAATTGTAATTACATATAATTGTTGAACAGTGGTAGTAAAAATTGGGCCTTTGATGGTGGTGCTGGTGCCACAACACTGTAAGCCCTGACAGTTACTCTTGGTGGGTGCAGCAATGGGCCCTGCTGTGAATTATTAGATCAAGAATTGTAATTGCATGCCCCTGTTGAACAGGGGCTGAAAAATTGGGCCTTTCGTGGTGGTGGTGGTGGTGGTGGTGTTGCCACAACACTGTAAGCCCTCAGAGTTACTCTTGCTTGGTGGGTGCAGGAATGGGCCCTGCTGTGAATTATTAGATCAATAATTGTAATTACATGCCCCTGTTGAACAGGGGCTGAAAAATTGGGCCTTAGGCACTGGTGGCACAACACTGCAACCCCTCACAGATACTGTACTTGGAGCACAGCAATGAGCCCTGTTGCAAAGTATTGCTTCAAAAATTGTAATGACACGCCCCTGTTAAACAGGGGCTGAAAAATTGGGCCTTAGGCACTGGTGGCACAACACTCCAACCCCTCACACATACTGTACTTGGAGCACAGCAATGAGCCCTGTTGCAAAGTATTGCTTCAAAAATTGTAATTACACGCCCCTGTTAAACAGGGGCTGAAAAATTGGGCCTTAGCCACTGGTGGCGGCACCCATAAACAAAAATGATCTTCCAAGCTATCATCATCAATCGTATCATTGAGGACTCGGAGGAGGAGGATAGCCAGTCAACATAACAGCACAGGCACTCAGCATCAGCATCAGTCTTGAAGGGATGTGACATGTTAAAATCAATTAGTCTGTTATATCAGCATCAGGTGTGTGGTAGCTGGTGGTGATCCAAGACTGGTTCATCTTGATGAAAGTCAGTCGATCAACCGAGTCGGTGGACAGGCGCACCCTGTGATCCGTGACAAATCCTCCAGCAGCACTGAATGTGCGTTCCGAAAGAACGCTGGATGCAGGACAGGCCAGTAGCTCAATTGCATACTGTGCAAGCTCTGGCCAGTGATCCATCCTCAAGACCCAGTAAGCCAGAGGATTTTCGGTGGGGAAGGTGTCCAAGTCTGACCTTGCCCCTAGATATTCCTGCACCATGTTTATCAGACGCTGGCGATGGTTGCTGGAACCGATCATACTTTGGGGCTGCGGACTAAAGAATTGTCTGAACGCATCGGTCAGACGGCCACCTTCCCCACCGCTCCTTCTTTGACTGGCTGAAGCCTCAGCAACTCGTTGTCCAGGACCAGGAGTTTGTAACCTCCCAGTCTCTGGGAACGCGTTGCACAGACCTTTCTGCAAGGCCTCCCGGAGTTGTCTCATCCTCTGCTCCCTCTGCGACGGTAACATAAGGTCCGCAACCTTACCCTTGTACCGTGGATCAAGGAGAGTGGCCAGCCAGTAATGGTCCCTCTCCTTGATCCGAAGAATACGAGGATCCTTCCGCAGACTTTGCAGGATCAGGGAGGCCATGCAGCGTAGGTTTGCTGAGGCATTCGCTCCGGAGTCCTCTGGGTCACTAAGGACGACATGATCCGCAGTCACCTCCTCCCAGCCACGTACAAGTCCACTGGTTTCTTGGGACTGTAAATCATCCCTAAAAGACTGCTGCTGATGATGCTGAGTGCCAGCCTCCACCTCCATGCTGACACAATCCTCCTCCTCCTCCTCCTCCTCTTCCTGTGCGATGGGTGGGACAGAAGGAACACTGTCTGGGTAAAGGGGGCCTTGAGAGGCAAGGAAGTCCTCCTCTTCCTGCCTCTGTTCTGCCTCAAGTGCCCTGTCCATTATTCCACGCAGCGTGTGCTCCAACAGGTGGACAAGAGGTACAGTGTCACTGATGCATGCACTGTCACTGCTCACCATCCTCGTGGCCTCCTCAAATGGTGCCAGGACAGTGCATGCATCCCTGATCATGCCCCACTGGCGTGGAGAAAAAAAACCAAGCTCCCCTGACCCTGTCCTGGTGCCGTAGTCGCACAGGTACTCATTGATGGCCCTCTGCTGCGTGTGCAGCCGCTGCAGCATGGCCAACGTTGAGTTCCACCTGGTGGGCATGTCACATATAAGGCGGTTCTTGGGCAGGTTCAACTCCTTTTGCAGCTCAGCCAGGCGAGCACTGGCATTATAAGATCTGCGGAAATGCACACAGACTTTCCTGGCCTGCCTCAGGACATCCTGTAAGCCCGGGTACCTGCCCAAGAAACGCTGCACCACCAGGTTAAGGACGTGAGCCACACAGGGCACATGGGTCAGTTGTCCCTGTCGAAGGGCGGAGAGGAGGTTGGTGCCATTGTCGCAAACCATCATTCCTGGCTTAAGCTGGCGTGGCGTCAACCACCTCTCGGCCTGGCCCTGCAGAGCAGACAGGACCTCTGCCCCAGTGTGGCTTCTGTCCCCCAAACACACCAGCGCAAGCACGGCATGGCATCTTTTTGCCTGCGTACTTGCGTAGCCCCGTGAACGGCTACGGAGCACCGCTGGTTCATAGGACAAACCACAGGAAGAGGCCATGGAGGAAGAAGAAGAGGAGGGGGTGGAGGAGAGAGGTGTGTCACAACCAGTAGTAGCATTTTGGAGGCGTGGCGGTGGGACAACCTCCAACACTACTGCACCTTGTCCTGCATCCTTCCCAGCTGCCAAAAGAGTGACCCAATGGGCCGTGAAAGAAAGGTAACGTCCCTGTCCATGCCTGCTGGACCATGAGTCAGCGGTAATATGCACCTTACCGCTGACCGCCCTGTCCAGCGAGGCCAAGACATTGCCTTCCACATGCCGGTAGAGAGCCGGAATAGCCTTCCGTGAGAAAAAGTGGCGTTTGGGAACCTGCCACTGAGGAACCGCACATTGCACAAACTCACGGAAGGGGGCCGAGTCTACCAACTGAAAAGGCAGCAGTTGAAGCGCTAGCAATTTAGCCAAGCTAGCATTCAACCGCTGGGCATGTGGATGGCTGGGAGTGAACTTCTTTCGACGGTCCAGCAGCTGGGGCAGGGAAATTTGCCTGCTAGAATCGGACGTCGGTGTACTGCTAGCAGAGTGGCCGCAAGTACTTGGCTGTGACACACCTAATTCTACACCTTCATTCCTCTCAGTGCATGTTTCAGAGAGGACTGAAGTTATAGTGGGGTTGGAGATCCCAGCTGATGCGGTGCAAGGAGAGGTCCGCTTTGTTCTTTGGTGTGGGTCTTTGAGGTAGGCTTGCCAACGAGCTGCATGGCAGGTCAACATATGTCTGGTCAGGCATGTGGTACCCAAGCGGCTGATGTTTTGGCCACGCGATATACGCTTGAGACATATGTTGCAAACAGCAGCTGTGCGATCTGATGCACTAGCCTCAAAAAAGGCCCACACAAAGGAACTTTTTGAATGACGGGCAGAGGCAGCGCCCTGCACAGGCGGAGCTCTGCGGTGTGATTCCGTCGGTGTACTGCCCTTACGCTGGCCACCAAAGGGCATCCTGCCTCGTTGGAGATGTGCCTCCTCCTCATCCTCCTCCTCCTCCTCTCTCCTATTAGGCACCCATGTGGAGTCAGTGACCTCATCATCCCCTCCCTCCTCATCACTGGAGCCAATCTGGCAGTATGCTGCAGCTGCTGGAACATGACTGCCAGATTGGTGTCCTTCTTGAGCATCCCCTCTGTCTGCTCTCACCCTACTGCCTTCCTGTAGCTGGGTTTCATCATCAGACCCTTCGAAACGCTGGGCATCCTCCTGGAGCATGTACCCAACACTGTGCTCAAACAGTTCGGGGGACTCCTCAGGAGGAGGACATGGTGGGTCTAGGGAAGGAGTGACTGATGATGAGTCTGACATTGATACCAGGAAAGAGGACGCTTTGGCAGCTGCTTTGCCAGTACCCTGAGCCTGGGTGAGAGAGGATGAGGAGGAGGAGGAGGGCTTGGTCATCCACTCTACCAAGTCTTCGGCATGATGTGGCTCAACATGTCCAGCTGCCGAAAAGAAGGACAAGCGTGTCCCATGGCCATGTGCTGATGACAATGCACCGCGTCCACGACCAGCACTGTTGCCCCCAGACACAGAGCCTGCTTGCCCTCTTTTATTGCCTCCTGACTGTCTGCCTCTCCTTGTTTGCCTTCCAGACATTCTAATAGATGGCCTGCAGGGAGATGGGAAAAAAGCAATAAGGGCTACCTTCAGGTGTCCTTCTCTGTCCCTTTACTTAAGGATTTCTAAATATGGTTCAGGATGATTGCTTTTGCACAGAATAGCACAACGACAATTTCCCTGACTGTCCAAAAAACAAGGATTTCAAAGATGGTTGATGAGGAATGCTTTAGCACACTATAGCACAAGGAGAATTCACTCACTGTCCTTCCCAGTCCCTAGAAACAAGGACTTGCACAGTGAAAGAAACTGACACTCTCCCTACCTACAGTTTTCTGTCCCTAGAAAAAATGTTTTTTTTAAGCACACTATAGCACAAGGAGAATTCACTCACTGTCCTTCCCAGTCCCTAGAAACAAGGACTTGCACAGTGAAAGAAACTGACACTCTCCCTACCTACAGTTTTCTGTCCCTAGAAAAAATGTTTTTTTTTAAGCACACTATAGCACAAGGAGAATTCACTCACTGTCCTTCCCAGTCCCTAGAAACAAGGACTTGCACAGTGAAAGAAACTGACACTCTCCCTACCTACAGTTTTCTGTCCCTAGAAAAAATGTTTTTTTTAAGCACACTATAGCACAAGGAGAATTCACTCACTGTCCTTCCCAGTCCCTAGAAACAAGGACTTGCACAGTGAAAGAAACTGACACTCTCCCTACCTAGAGTTTTCTGTCCCTAGAAAAAATGTTTTTTTTAAGCACACTATAGCACAAGGAGAATTCACTCACTGTCCTTCCCAGTCCCTAGAAACAAGGACTTGCACAGTGAAAGAAACTGACACTCTCCCTACCTACAGTTTTCTGTCCCTAGAAAAAATGTTTTTTTTAAGCACACTATAGCACAAGGAGAATTCACTCACTGTCCTTCCCAGTCCCTAGAAACAAGGACTTGCACAGTGAAAGAAACTGACACTCTCCCTACCTACAGTTTTCTGTCCCTAGAAAAAATGTTTTTTTTAAGCACACTATAGCACAAGGAGAATTCACTCACTGTCCTTCCCAGTCCCTAGAAACAAGGACTTGCACAGTGAAAGAAACTGACACTCTCCCTACCTACAGTTTTCTGTCCCTAGAAAAAATGTTTTTTTTAAGCACACTATAGCACAAGGAGAATTCACTCACTGTCCTTCCCAGTCCCTAGAAACAAGGACTTGCACAGTGAAAGAAACTGACACTCTCCCTACCTAGAGATTTCTGCCCCTAGAAAAAATGTTTTTTTTAAGCACACTATAGCACAAGGAGAATTCACTCACTGTCCTTCCCAGTCCCTAGAAACAAGGACTTGCACAGTGAAAGAAACTGACACTCTCCCTACCTACAGTTTTCTGTCCCTAGAAAAAATGTTTTTTTAAGCACACTATAGCACAAGGAGAATTCACTCACTGTCCTTCCCAGTCCCTAGAAACAAGGACTTGCACAGTGAAAGAAACTGACACTCTCCCTACCTAGAGTTTTCTGTCCCTAGAAAAAATGTTTTTTTTAAGCACACTATAGCACAAGGAGAATTCACTCACTGTCCTTCCCAGTCCCTAGAAACAAGGACTTGCACAGTGAAAGAAACTGACACTCTCCCTACCTACAGTTTTCTGTCCCTAGAAAAAATGTTTTTTTTAAGCACACTATAGCACAAGGAGAATTCACTCACTGTCCTTCCCAGTCCCTAGAAACAAGGACTTGCACAGTGAAAGAAACTGACACTCTCCCTACCTACAGTTTTCTGTCCCTAGAAAAAATGTTTTTTTTAAGCACACTATAGCACAAGGAGAATTCACTCACTGTCCTTCCCAGTCCCTAGAAACAAGGACTTGCACAGTGAAAGAAACTGACACTCTCCCTACCTACAGTTTTCTGTCCCTAGAAAAAATGTTTTTTTTAAGCACACTATAGCACATGGAGAATTCACTCACTGTCCTTCCCAGTCCCTAGAAACAAGGACTTGCACATTGAAAGAAACTGACACTCTCCCTACCTACAGTTTTCTGTCCCTAGAAAAAATGTTTTTTTTAAGCACACTATAGCACAAGGAGAATTCACTCACTGTCCTTCCCAGTCCCTAGAAACAAGGACTTGCACAGTGAAAGAAACTGACACTCTCCCTACCTAGAGTTTTCTGTCCCTAGAAAAAATGTTTTTTTTAAGCACACTATAGCACAAGGAGAATTCACTCACTGTCCTTCCCAGTCCCTAGAAACAAGGACTTGCACAGTGAAAGAAACTGACACTCTCCCTACCTACAGTTTTCTGTCCCTAGAAAAAATGTTTTTTTAAGCACACTATAGCACAAGGAGAATTCACTCACTGTCCTTCCCAGTCCCTAGAAACAAGGACTTGCACAGTGAAAGAAACTGACACTCTCCCTACCTACAGTTTTCTGTCCCTAGAAAAAATGTTTTTTTTAAGCACACTATAGCACAAGGAGAATTCACTCACTGTCCTTCCCAGTCCCTAGAAACAAGGACTTGCACAGTGAAAGAAACTGACACTCTCCCTACCTAGAGTTTTCTGTCCCTAGAAAAAATGTTTTTTTTAAGCACACTATAGCACAAGGAGAATTCACTCACTGTCCTTCCCAGTCCCTAGAAACAAGGACTTGCACAGTGAAAGAAACTGACACTCTCCCTACCTACAGTTTTCTGTCCCTAGAAAAAATGTTTTTTTTAAGCACACTATAGCACAAGGAGAATTCACTCACTGTCCTTCCCAGTCCCTAGAAACAAGGACTTGCACAGTGAAAGAAACTGACACTCTCCCTACCTACAGTTTTCTGTCCCTAGAAAAAATGTTTTTTTTAAGCACACTATAGCACAAGGAGAATTCACTCACTGTCCTTCCCAGTCCCTAGAAACAAGGACTTGCACAGTGAAAGAAACTGACACTCTCCCTACCTACAGTTTTCTGTCCCTAGAAAAAATGTTTTTTTTAAGCACACTATAGCACAAGGAGAATTCACTCACTGTCCTTCCCAGTCCCTAGAAACAAGGACTTGCACAGTGAAAGAAACTGACACTCTCCCTACCTACAGTTTTCTGTCCCTAGAAAAAATGTTTTTTTTAAGCACACTATAGCACAAGGAGAATTCACTCACTGTCCTTCCCAGTCCCTAGAAACAAGGACTTGCACAGTGAAAGAAACTGACACTCTCCCTACCTAGAGTTTTCTGTCCCTAGAAAAAATGTTTTTTTTAAGCACACTATAGCACAAGGAGAATTCACTCACTGTCCTTCCCAGTCCCTAGAAACAAGGACTTGCACAGTGAAAGAAACTGACACTCTCCCTACCTACAGTTTTCTGTCCCTAGAAAAAATGTTTTTTTTAATCACACTATAGCACAAGGAGAATTCACTCACTGTCCTTCCCAGTCCCTAGAAACAAGGACTTGCACAGTGAAAGAAACTGACACTCTCCCTACCTACAGTTTTCTGTCCCTAGAAAAAATGTTTTTTTTAAGCACACTATAGCACAAGGAGAATTCACTCACTGTCCTTCCCAGTCCCTAGAAACAAGGACTTGCACAGTGAAAGAAACTGACACTCTCCCTACCTACAGTTTTCTGTCCCTAGAAAAAATGTTTTTTTTAAGCACACTATAGCACAAGGAGAATTCACTCACTGTCCTTCCCAGTCCCTAGAAACAAGGACTTGCACAGTGAAAGAAACTGACACTCTCCCTACCTACAGTTTTCTGTCCCTAGAAAAAATGTTTTTTTTAAGCACACTATAGCACAAGCACAAAACACACTGACACTCTCCCTACCTATCCTTCTCTTTCCCTAAACTAAAGGAATCCAGGTTAAGCAAGAAAGAAATAAAAGTCACTGTCCCTGCCTATGCTGCTCTTTCCCTGCTCCGGAACACACTACACTAGGCCGCCGTGCTGGCGGCCTTTTATAGTGTGGGGCGTGTACTAAACACCCTCAGCAATAATTGGCCACAGGCATCCTGCCTGTGGCCAATCATTGCTCTCCTCGCTGCCGGCGCTGTGATTGGCCAAGCATGCGGGGTCACAGTGCATGCTTGGCCAATCACAGCGCCTGGATGACACTGCGATGGCGTAGTGCATTGTGGGCCGTTCGCGTCACTCGAATTTGGCGCGAACGGCCCAAATCGTTCGATCTTCGTCGAACGATCGAACAGCCGATGTTCGAGTCGAACGTATGTTCGACTCGAACACGAAGCTCATCCCTAGTGTAGGGAACCAAGCCGTTCCCTAATTTTTCCCGTCGATTTTCTCAACGGTGTTTTCACCGTCGAGAAAATCGATCGTGTGTATGGGGCATTACACTACCTGATCGATACAACATCATACCTGATGTTTTAAAGCACGTTATTCCAAACAATTTAGGAATGTTAGGTGATTTATGCCCGTTATGGATTAAAACCCAACTCTGCATCAACTACGTAATTTTCCATGGGAGTTTTGCCATGGATCCCCCTCCGGCATGCCACAGTCCAGGTGTTAGTCCCCTTGAAACAACTTTTCCATCACTATTATGGCCAGAAAGAGCGTGGGTTTTAAAATTCGCCTGCCTATTGAAGTCTATGGCGGTTCGCCCGGTTCGCCCGTTCACGAACATTTGCGGAAATTCGCGTTCGCCGTTCGCGAAAGGAAAATTTTATGTTCGCGACATCACTACCTGTGACCCATAGGAGAAGCCCAGCCTAAAAATCTCAGGCTGGACTTCTCCTTTAAGAGCCTGGAACAATTAATTCTGGTTTAGAAGAATAGAAGTTGGATATTTTGAGTGATTTTATTCTTTAGAAGTAGATTAAATAACCATCACTGCAACTGGTACTTAGACAGTTAATAGTTCCTCCTTATGTAACTTAGCTTATCGTATGATAAACAAGAACATATACCAATCTGCTATGAGTAATCAGATACCTTAAGGCAGCTGCACAAAGGAACATACCACATTCCATTATGGCTTACACAATACAAAAGTGAGAAAATATAAAAAAGAAAAAAAAAACTGTTAAATAAGCACCATCCCAAGCATTGTGATTGGAGGGCTATAAATCATAAGTGATTGTGAATTTGTAATATTATCCCTGCAGTGCAAGTGATGGATCAATTGATGGGAAATACTGTCCTCATAAGGATGATAATGACAGTTAAAATAGATGAGAGTCACACCCCGGCTATTAATTGTATAGCCAACAAAATGTTAAAATTGTGTTCCTTAAGATTGGCATCGGGCCTGAATTGTGTTTACGTAATTTTGTTTTCAATGTATTATGAAACTAATGCGCTTATAAATGTTTTTTTCACAATAATTATCACACATTTTCATCCATAAGAGCCAAATCACAAAGTTACTGTTCATGCTAACTTTATGTTTATGTCTCTGGAGACTCAATTCACAAAGGTGTGAAACACATTTTATTATCCAATTCTAAAAGCAGTGAATGTTTGCCTCTTTTAAATTATCATTGAAAGCAAACCTTTTTAATTTTTTTTTCAATATTTTTGTTGAGTTTTACAAAGTTTAACACATAATTAAGAAAAAGCAAGAGTACAGTGCTAAAGCAGAGGTTTATACAACATAGTTTGCGACACAAAAATTATCCAAATCAAATAACTTATGCCGCGTACACACGACCGTTTTTCATGACGAGAAAAATTACATTTTTAAAAATGGTCGTGAAAAACGGTCGCGTGTATGCTCCAGAGCATTTTTCTCGACGAGAAAAATGCCCTAAAAAAAAATTAGAACCTGCTCTATTTTTTCTCGTCGTTTTTCACGTCGTTCTTTTTAACATCGTGAAAAACGGTCGTGTGTATGCTTTTACAAGGGGAAAAAAAACGCGCATGCTCAGAATCAAGTATGAGACGGGAGCGCTTGTTCTGGTAAAACTAGCGTTCGTAATGGAGATAGCACATTCGTCACGCTGTAATGGACTGAAAAGCACGAAGACTGAAAAGCGCGAATCGTCTCTCACCAAACTTTATTAACACGAGGATCAGCAAAAGCGTCCCAAAGGGTGGCGCAATTCGAATGGAACTTCCCCTTTTTTAATGCCATCGTACGTGTTGTACATCACCGCGCTTTGCTCAAGCGTTTTTTTCATGAACGTGTGTATGCAAGGCAGGCTTGAGAGGAAACACGAAAAATCACGTCGAGAAAAACTTTGTTTTTTTCCATGACATGAATAACGGTCGTGTGTACGCGGCATTAGACTTATGCCACGTACACACGATCGGAAATTCTGACAAGAAAACTGTGGATTTTTTTCCGAGGGAATGTTGGCTCAAACTTGTGTTGCATACACACGGTCACGCAAATGTTGTCGGAAATTCCGACCGCTAAGAACGCGGTGACGTACAACACTACAACGAGCCGAGAAAAATTAAGTTCAATGATTCCGAGCATGCGTCAAATCAATTCCGAGCGTAGGATTTTTGTGCATCGGAATTGGCTACACACGATAGGAATTTCCGAGCAGAACTTTTCTTGTCGGAAAATTTAAGAACCAACTCTCAAATTTTTGCTGTCGGAAATTCCGACAGAAAATGTCCGATGGAGCCTACACACGGTCGGAATTTTCAACCAAAGGCTCACATCGAACTTTTCTTGTCGGAATTTCAGAATTGTGTGTACGCTGCATTAGCGCATACAAAGGGTACAATGTGATAAATCAAAAGGCTTTAGTGAAGTATTTGCTGTCCATCCATGGTATCAATAGACCATCAAACAAAGCCTGTGTGAATACATTTTTTCATAGGAAAATTGAATGTTGCAAGACACCTGTCAGTCTTTTATTTCTGTCTTGCCCCCATTATAGAGATTTGTCATATTTGTCCTGTTTACCATTATCACCAAGAGTAAAAGTGAAAGAAAATCCCAAATTCTGAGTTGTCACCTGAAAAGGAAAATAGTTGAAATCTTCCAATGGGGATACTAGTTCTGGTGACCTGGTGACAATCAGAAATTCTCTCACTTCCTCTCACTTCTTGTTTTGGGTATGGGAAAGAAGGCAAAGAGAAATCTCCCTCCCCAATTAGATACAAATAACAAAAGAAAAAAAAAAACTGAGGCAGCGTTATAAGCCTCCTTTAAAGTGATTGTAAAGTATACTTTTTTTTTAACAACAAACAAGTTATACTTACGTGCTCTGTGCAAAAGAATTGCACAGTGCATACCCGATCTCCCTTTTCTGGGATCCCCCGCTGCTGCTCCTCGACTTGGTGCTCCATCATAGGAAACCACTTCCTACTGCTCGATCCCAAGCCACGCTGCCTGCATCCATAGACACAGACAGTGTGGCTTGGCCCAACTCCCATTTCCTAGTTACAGTATTTGACTGACAGCAACCAATGAGTCTATGAGCGTAGGCAGACATGGACACAGAGCTGGATTGAGCATGGACTCAAGTTAATAAAAGGGAGAGGGGGCAATACTGTTACCTAAACATTTTTTTTTACCTTAATGCAGCAAATGCATTACGGTAAAAATGTTTTGCCTTCAGTTCGACATTAAGGTGATTGTAAAGCTAAATGTTTTTTTTTTTTTTTTTAAATAAGAAACATGTCTATATTTACCTGCTCTGTGCAATGAAATTGCACAGCGCAGCCGCAAACTTCCTCTCTTTGGGTGCCCCGCCAGTGCTCCTGGCCTCTCCCCTCTGTCCAGTGCCCTCATGGAAAGCCGCTTACCATGGTGGTACTCATGCGTTCTCGCTGCCGAGCCCCGCTGATTTGTCCATTGACACAGACAGTGGGACTCGGCCCCACCCCCTGCTCCCTCGTCACTGGCTTTGATTGACAGCACTGGGAGCCGATGGCTCCCGATGCCCCAGCAAAGCCAGCGAGACCTGGAAGTGAGGTGAGAGAAGAACTGCAGACATGCACGGCGCTGGATCGATTGAGGGCTCAGGTAAGTAAAAGGAATGCATTCAGGTAAAAAAAAAAAAATTAGGCTTTACAACAACTTTAATATTGTTATAACATGGTTAGTGTTATTTCAATAAGTGTTATCTTAAAATCAATGTGAAAGTCAAAATATCACCATACAGGTTCACCCTGCCAATCAATAGGGGTTTTTCAAAGAATTCTGAAAAAATAGCTCTTTGAGGTGGTGATAAATTAACGATTCATAAGGAAATCAGGCTTTCAACGAATAAGGTCAAAACTTTTTTATTGGATAGAGTGGTTGGGGCATATTTCTTCTGTTGGTTTTTTATGCTATCTGTGTTCCTGCTGGCAAAATTCTATCTCTCTTTTTCCCTTGCTAACCATTGTCACTGGAAGAGAAAGCGAGAGAAAATCCAAGAATTTGATTTGCTACCAGAAACAGAATAAAGGGGAAGATGTTTGCACTTGTTCCCTATGACGGTTGCCTAATAACCAATTTCCCCCACTTCAGAGAGATTTCCTCTAATTTCCTGTTGTGTGTTCATGAGACAAGATGAATGGAAGTCTCCCCAAAGGGAAGCAAATGGCATTAAACAACTTAAAGGATATAAACCAGGGTTGCACCGATACCAATACTAGTATTGTTATCCATGTCGAAACCAAGCATTTGCACAAGTACTTGTACTCGTGCAAATGCCCTGATGCTTTACCCGATACTTGGGCAGCCTCAGAGATGATCGGTGTGGCAGTGGGGGGGGGAGTTACAAGCACCGATCTCCCTGTATAGCTTTTCTGACAGCCGATTCTCCTCCTCTCCCTCCCACTGCTGTCAGGGAGATTGGTGCTTGTAACTGCCCCCACCACCGCACCAATCAACCCCGTCTGTCCCCCTCTGTGCTCCCCAGGTCCTCTTCCGGGTCCCCCTCTGTGCTCCATGTGTCCTCCTCTGGGTCCTGATCTATTTCTTCCTCTGGGTCCCCCTCTGTGTCCTTCTCCGGGCCCCCCTGCATCCTCCCCGTCTATCCATGTCCTCCTTCGGGTCCTGATATGTTTCGTCCTCCGGGTCCCCCCATGTCCCGGATCTTTCAGGATGGAGGGTGGAGGAAGGAGCCGGTAAATCTGTCATTTACCGGCTTCTTCCTTTTCCAAATACAAATGTGATTACTGACTGTCCATTCATAACTGAGCATCGTAAACTGTTACGACGTTTCAGTTTATGAATGGACAGGAGCCATTGACTCCTGTCCATCCATCTTCAGTGCAGCTGAGGCTGCAGAGAAAGGGACTGGGGAATCTCTATCCTCAGTCCCTTTACCTGTCTCAAAGGGGAGATATCAAGGGTCTGTTTAGACCCCTGAAATCTCACCAACCCCCCCCCCCTCCTCCCCCCAACAGGGCTGATAAAATAATAATAATAATAATAATAATAATAATAATAATAATAAAAAATTGAAAAAAATAATAATAAATAAGTTAAATTGTAAAAAACAAAACAAAAAAAACACTGACACTGTCTGCCCCCCCCCCCCCCCATAAAAAAGAAAGCATTGTAAAAAAAAATAACAAAACAAATATAAAATTGTAAAAATAAAATAAGTTGTAAAAAAGGAAATTGCTAAAAAAAAAAAAATACTGACACAGTCCACACCTCATCAGTGCCCATCTGTGCCACCTATCAGTGCCCATCAGTTCTGCATATTAGTGCCACTGTCACATGACATTAAAAAAAAGTAATCGTATCGGTGACTGCTTGAAAAAAAGTATCAGTACTTGTGCTCTTAAAAAAGTGGTATTGGTGCAGCCCTAGTTCCAACCATTCTCTATCCAAAATGAAAACAAAAAGTGTTAATTTTAGATATACTTGATAATGTCTAGAAAATGTTAATATAGGATTAAGGATTACCCATCAAAGCGATGTTAAATTTGTGAATTGAACATATTTTGTAGAAAAATATCATGGGGGCAAATAATGAACTCAATCCTATAACATTTTTACTAAAATCTAAACTGCTCACACAAGCACACATTTTTTTTTTTTTTAAGTTTTCATCTGTGGATTGATTTTATAATCTTTTACAGATACAAATCTTGTTTCATAACCTTGTGACGCTGGTTTATAAAAAAAAATAAAATAAAAAAAAGCCAGTTTACTTTCGTCATACGAATAATAAACCCTTTGAAGTATTTTCAATGCATACTTCACAAGGATTAACCAAATGTGAAAAATGCTGTGGGCATGATTCATCAAACAAGGAGATCCTTGAGACAAAAGACAAATGTTAAGCAGATTACTCTAGAGCACACCTCAATGAAGCCAAATTCAAGTTTCATTTAATAAAGCTCTGGTACATAAAACATTTTCTGGCACAAGAATATGTAATAACATTTTTTACCACTATTTTAGCTTTACTAAGCCTGATTTGTATTCCCTGTTGGCTCAGAAACCAGTATAGTACTATTTCCCCCCATCCTGGCTTGGCTATGAGAGACCAAGCTTGACTTTTAAGCAAAACTATAGATGGCATCACTCCACTAGAGTTTCCTGCGTATTCAAATGGAGAATTCCCTAAGTTAATTATGGTTCAAAATTACTTCAACTTGCATACATATAATAGATTTGACAGCAGTAGTGATGAGCAAACGGGCCTGGGTTCAGTTCTGGGGAAGATTCTGGAACCTAGCCTAAAATCTGAAAATGTAAAACATAGATCCCGAACCCCATTGAAGTCTATGGAAGCCAAATCTTGTCATTTTTCTTTCTGGTGTTATTCAACAGTAGTTTGCAATCATTTGTTAAATAAATAATGAGTTGCTAGAAACTGCCATGTATAAATGCAAAAAATAAATAAAATAAAATACTGTTTAGCAGGGAGTGGGTCTATTAACACGCCTTAAAGCTGAACATTAAGAATATGCTTAGGGTTGCCATCTGCCCGGACAGTTCAGGTTTGGAATCATGCGTCTGGGTTTCACACTGCCTGAAACCCGGACACATTATTCAGACCGGACTATGGCTTCCCAGCAGGGTTGCTGGCTGTAGTTGTCTAAGCTGAGAGTGTCTGTTACACTCTGTTTCATGTTGCCCAAAGCCAGCACTAACAATCCCCCCCCAAACACACACACAGACGGGAGAGGAGAAAGGGCCCAATCTGCACCTCTTCCTCCTCCCCCTACCCCTCTGTGTCTGCCCACAGGGCTGTGCCTCAGAAAAGGAAAGTTGGGGCCGGAAATTTGAAGTCCAGCAGCCTCGGATACATCTGGATGAGAGGTTCTGACTGCCAAGGGGAGAGTGACCTCACCATCCATCCCTGTCTGTGACTGAAGTCTCCCCCCTTCTCTCTCCTGCCTCTGAGTGAGTACACTAAGGTAAATCAGGGTTCTCAGAGTACCCCTTACATCAGAGTTCCCCTTTACACCAGAGGCCACAGTGTTCCCCCTTACATCAGAGTCCTCTCCGTACATCAGAGTTCTCAGTGTTCCCTCTTAGATCGGGGTTCCCAGAGCATCCCTTATGTCAGAGTCCTCAGAGTTTTCCCTTACATCAGAGTCTGCAGAGACCCCCTTACTGTGAAAGGGAACTCTGCAAGTTCAGATTTAAAAGGGGAACTCTTGTTATTAACTTCATATGATTAGAAATTGTATTTATTAGCAAAATATATGTATAAAAAAAAATTGCTGTGTGCCGCTAAAGTGTTCGGGTTTGACTTGAAGAAAAGGTGGCAACCCTAATATATGCTATTCCTTTACATAACATGTTTAGGAATGCCTTAACCACTTAAGGACCGGACCAATAGGCAGCATAATGACCAGGCCCCTTTTTGCGATTCGGCACTGCGTTGCTTTAACTGACAATTGCGCGGTCGTGCGATGTGGCTCCCAAAAAAAATTGGCGTCCTTTTTTTCCCACAATTAGAGCTTTCTTTTGGTGGTATTTGATCACCTCTGCGGTTTTTATTTTTTGCGCTATAAACAAAAATAAAGTGACAATTTTGAAAAAAATAAAATATTTTTTTTTACTTTTTGCTATAATAAATATCCCCAAAAAATACATAAAAAAACATTTTTTTTCCTCAGTTTAGTCCGATACGTATTCTTCTACATATTTTTGGTAAAAAAAATCGCAATCGCCGTTTATTGATTGGTTTGCGCAAAAATTATAGCGTTTACAAAATAGGGGATAGTTTTAAGGCATTTTTATAAATTTTTTTTTTTTACTAGTAATGGCGGCGATCAGCGTATTTTTTTCGGGACTGCAACATTATGGCGGACACAGCGGACACTTTTGACACATTTTTGGGACCATTGTCATTTTTACAGCGATCAGTGCAATAAAAATGCACTGGTTACTGTAAAAATTACACTGGCAGTGAAGGGGTTAACCACTAGGGGCGCTGGAGAGGTTAAGTGTGCCTAGGGGCGTGTTTCTAACTGAGGGGGGGCGTGGCTACGAGTGACACAGCACGATCTCTGCTCTGATTACACAGAGCGGAGATCGCTGACATTGTCAGTAGGGGAGCGGGGAGATGTTGTGTTTACGGTCCGACTCACGGGGAAGGCAGGGGGGTCGCGAGCGCGCCGCCGGTGGCGCGCGCGTGACCCCAAAGTCACCAGTTAAAGGGCCGCTTACAGGTACGTGATTGTGCCTGTACGAGCCATTCTGCCGACGTATATATACAGTGAGGGGTCCTTAAGTGGTTAAACCTGTACTTGAAATGGTGCACCTGTAGGCTGTACACTGACATAAAAAAAAAAAAAAGTATTACTCCTGAATGACAGATCCTTCCCTGCTGTTTGTAAACAAAGCAGATGGGGGATCCCGAGTAATGTCATTGACCATGTATGGTCATACACATACAACCCCAATTCCCAAAAAGTTGGGATGCTGTGTAAAATCTACATAAAAATAGAATGCAATGATTTTCAAATCCCATTAACCCATATTTCATTCACCATAGAAAATAGGAAACATATCACATGTTTAAACTGAGAAAATGTACCATTTTAGGAAAAATAAGGTAATTTTGAAATTGATGGCAGCAATGCGTCTCAAAAACGTTGAGACAGGGCAAAAACAAGCTGGCTAAGTAAGTGGTACTAAAAAGGAAGCGCTAAAAGAACATTTGCAACTTATTAGTTTACTTGACAACAGATCAGTAACATGATTCGGTATAAAAAGAGCATCTTATGCCTTGTACACACGATCGGATTTCCGATGGAATAAAATCTGATGGAATTTTCCGTCGGAATTCCGATAAAGCTGACTTCCATCAGTCTTGCATACACACTGTCAGACTAAATTCCGACCGTCCAAAACGCGGTGACGTAAAACACTCAGACGAGCCGAGAAAAATGAAGTTTAATGCTTCCGAGCATGCGTCGACTTGATTCTGTGCATGCGTGGATTTTTCACACAAACGATTGGAATTTCCCATCGGATTTTTTTCCCATCGGAAAATTTAAAACATGTTCTATTTTTTTACACCGATGGAAAAAAGTCCGATGGGGCCCACACACGATCGGAATTTCCGATGAAAAAAGTCCATCTGACTTTTTTAATCGGAAAAAACAATCGTGTGTACAGGGCATAAGAGTTCACCAACCTGTGAAAAACTGTGTCTAAAAATGTAACACTTTCAGAATAATGTTCCTCAATGTAAAATTGCAAAGACTTTAAATATATCATCATTTACAGTAAATAATATCATCAACATTTTTGAAAATCTGGAGAAATCTCTGTGCACAAGGGAAAAGGCCTGTGATCTTTGGGCCCTCGTAAACAAGGCATTTCCCTGTTCTGCCTACTGACAGGCCAGTGATCTACTGCTCACTGTCATTGGGAACAGTGATCGCTGTAATATCACTGGTAGCCCACCCCCCCACAGTTAGAATCACCCCCTAGGACACAATTAACCCCTTCATACCCCCTAGTGTTTAACCCCTTCCCTGCCAGTGTCATTTACACAGTAATCAGTGCATTTTTATAGCACTGATCGCTGTATAAATGACAATGGTCCCAAAATAGTGTCAAAAGTGTCCGATGTGTCCGCCATACTGTCGCAGTCACGATAAAAATCACAGATCGCCGCCATTGCTAATAATAATTAAAAAAAAAATTATAACAAAAATATGCCATAAATCTATTCCCTATTTTTTAGACGCTATAACTTTTGCGCAAACCAATCATTATACGCTTATTGCATTTTTTTTTTATACCAAAAATATGTAGAAGAATACATATCGGCCTAAACTGAGAAAGAAATTTGTTTTTTTTATATATTTTTGAGGGATATTTATTAGAGCAAAAAGTACAAAATTTACGCTCTTTTTTTGTTTATAGCGCAAAAAATAAGAACCGCAGAGGTGATCAAATACCACCAAAAGAAAGCTCTATTTGTGGGGAAAAAAGGATGTCAATTTTGTTTGGGTGCAACGTCGCACGACTGCGCAATTGTCAGTTAAAGCGACGCAGTGCCGAATCGCAAAAAATGGCCCGGTCATTGGTCAGGCAATTTTTCCGTGGATGAAGTGATTAATAAGTTGAAGTTAGAAGCTGATTGGCTACCATGCACAGCTGCATTAGATCTTGCACTCTCCAGTTTTAGTAAATCAACCCCACATTCTGTGAACATAGTTCACCATGCTATCCAAAAATGCGAGGTAAACAGAGCTGGACTGGGAATAAAAACCAGCCCTGGAAATAATTTCATACCAGACCCATAGCATTATTATTCCAGCCCAACCGCATAACATCATTATTTTCATGTTAATAAAAGGGAAAACCATGCATTTTAAAGCACATTCGAAGAGTGTATTATATATAGATAAGAGAGACATGACATTTACAAACAGCACCAATTTTTTACTGGCAAAAATCATGACATTTACCAGCGCAGACACATTTTTTTACTGACACTTCAAAAAAGTGGCAGTTTTCAGTGCAAATATCAATATTTAAGCTATAAACATGTAGCTAAAGCTATTAGCAATGTGTTTAAGTTAAACAAAAGTCAAAAAACGTATTTCTCCATTTACATGAAGGTCAGATTAATATAACCCAGCCAGCCCAGAGTTCCCCCATATATCAGGTCAGGAGTCTGCAGGATTCCCCCTTACAGTGCAAGGGAACTCTGACATAAAGGAGAACGTTGAAGATCATGATCCAAGCGGGAACTATGATATAAAGGGGGGGGCTCTGGTGACCAAAGACCCCACTTATATCTTAGTCCACTGCATTCCCCCTTCCATCAGAGTTCCCACTTACATCAGGGTCTGCAGCATGGCCCTTTACATCAGAGTTTCCCCTTGCACTGTAAGGTGGAATCCTGCAGACTATGATGTAAAGGGGAACTCTGGGAGTGTGGGGAGGACTCTGGTGAGACCATGTTCCGTAGAAAGAAAACACTAAGGTAAGGGGGTTTACTGATATAAGGGGGAAACCTTTATATCAGTGCCCCCTTACAATATTGTATTGACTCCCCCTCAGACTGGCCTGGTGGCGCTGTCACTGACCTCCTCTCAGGTGCACCGTGCAGGGCTCAGTCAGTGGGCTCCAGCTTGGTGGCTCTGGTTTTATCCCATAGTTTCCTCTCCACAGTCCATACATGTCTGACTTCTCCTATGACCTCCAGTCCTGCGGCACTCCCACTCTTGACTCCTCTCCAGACTGCAGACATGATATAAGACAAGAGATGGTCAGAGGCTGCGGATGGTACGGGGAGATCCGAGGCGTCGGACGGTACAGGAGAGGTCAGAGGCTGCAGATGGTACGGGAGAGATCTGAGGCTGCGGATGGTACAGGGGAGGTCAGAGGCTGCGCATGGTACAGGAGAGGTCAGAGGCTGCTCATGGTACAGGAGAGGTCATAGGCTGCGGCTGACACTGGAGAGGTCAGAGGCTGCGGCTGGCACTGGAGAGGTCAGAGGCTGCGGATGGTACGGGAGAGGTCAGAGGCTGCGGATGGTACAGGAGAGGTCAGAGGCTGCGGATGGTACAGGGGAGGTCAGAGGCTGCGGATGGCTCGAGAGCGGTCAGAGGCTGCGGATGGCACGGGAGAGGTCAGAGGCTGCGGATGGTACGGGAGAGGTCAGAGGCTGCGGGTAGTACAGGGGAGGTCAGAGGTGTCAGATGGTACTGGGGAGGTCAGAGGCTGTGGATGGTACAGGGGAGGTCAGAGGCATGAATATACAGTATTCCTGATTTGTTTATTGAAACTCAGCTTAGAGCTTTTTGAAAGCTTATATGCAATGATTATATTTATACTGGTTTTGGGTACAAATTGGGGCTGATAACTCTTCAGGAAATAAACAACCACTTTGCCTTGGCTGCCTTTAGGCATAAGCCTACATGTGCCTAATGGTAAATCCACCCAGGAGCATTCAAGCTATCTCTGCATAGAGTAGGAAAAAAAATTAAACCCGTGTTTTTTATGTCTGTGTCTCATTGGGGAAGTTTCCTTTACTTCCAATACCAGGGACAAAGCATGAGGTAAGATGAAATCCCTTAAAAGTGATGTGAAATCCTCACTCAGACAGCTGTCACAGTAACAGGTGTCCCTGTTGGAAGAATTCCCCCATACCTCCTGTTCTGGTGGCAACAGTAAAGGTAGGTCAGTGTAGGAATCAGGTAGGTCAGTGTACTGGTCAGATAGGTCAGTATAGTGGTCAGTGTAGGAATCAGGTTGGTCAGTGTGGTGGTCAGGTAGGTCAGTGTAGTGGTCAGGTAGGTCAGTGTAGTGGTCCGGTAGGTCAGTGTTGGGATCAGATCGGTCAGTGTCGGAATCAGGTAGGTCAGTGTAGGGGGTCAGTGAAGGAATCTTGTAAGTCAGTGTAGGAATCAAGTAGGTCAGTGTTGTGGTCAGTGTAGGAATCAGATAGGCCAGTGTACTGGTCAGTGTAGGAATCAGGTAGGTCAGTGTAGGAATCAGGTAGGTCAGTGTAGTGGTCAGGGCAGAAATCAGGTAGGTCAGTGTAGGAAATAGGTAGGTCAGTGCAGGAATCATGTGGTAAGTGTAGTGGTCAGGTAGGTCAGTGTAGTGGTCACTGTAGGGATCAAGTAGGTTAGTGTAGTGGTCAGGTAAGTCAGTGAAATGATCAGGTAGGTCAGTGTAGTGGACAGTGTAGGAATCAGATAGGTCAGTGTAGTGGACAGTGTAGGAATCAGATAGGCCAGTGTACTGGTCAGTGTAGGAATCAGGTAGGTCAGTGTAGGAATCAGGTAGGTCAGTGTAGTGGTCAGGGCAGAAATCAGGTAGGTCAGTGTAGGAAATATGTAGGTCAGTGCAGGAATCAGGTGGTAAGTGTAGTGGTCAGGTAGGTCAGTGTAGTGGTCACTGTAGGGATCAAGTAGTTTAGTGTAGTGGTCAGGTAAGTCAGTGAAATGATCAGGTAGGTCAGTGTAGTGGACAGGTAAGTCAGTGTTGTGGATAGGTAGGTCAGTGTAGGAATTAGGTAGGTTAGTTTAGTGGTCAGGTAGGTCAGTGTAGTGGTCAGGGTAGAAATCAGGTAGGTCAGTGTAGGGATCAGGTAGGTCAGTGTAGTGGTCACTGTAGGGATCAAGTAGGTCAGTTGTAGAAATCAGGTAGGTTAGTGTAGTGGTCAGGTAGGTCAGTGTAATGATCAGATAGGTCAGTGTAGTGGACAGGTAGGTAAGTGTAGTAGTCAGGTAAGTCAGTGTAGGAATCAGGTTTGTCAGTGTAGTGGTCAGGGAGGTCAGTGTCATGGTCAGTGTAGGTATCAGGAAGGTCAGGGTAGGGATCAGATAGGTCAGTGTAGTAATCAGGTATGTTAGTGTAGTGGTCAGTGTATGAATCAGGTAGGTCAGTGTAGTGGTCACTGTAGTGGTCTGTATAGGCATCAGGTAGGTCAGTGTAGTGGACAGGTAGGTCAGTGTAGTGGTCAGTGTAGAAACCAGGTAAGTCAGTGTAGGGATCATGAAGGTCAGTGCAGTGGTCAGGTAGGTCAGAACTACATTACTATTCGAAGGGAGTCAGTGAATACAAAAAGTCCACGAGTTAGGGGGCACAAATTACTTGCCTTGCCCTGGGCACTGACAACTCACGTGCAGCAGCCAGTGGAAGAGGGAAGTGGTGGCACTGCGGGGAGTCGAGGGGGAGCCGGGAAACAGTGGCAGGGGGAAATCATATGCAGGCAGCACAGGGAGGGGGATCAGTGCTGTGGGAAGGGAGGACAATTACAACAATGCACTGTGCCTGTGTCTCTCCCTAAAGCAGCTGAAAGCCAGCGGGAGGAAGAACCGACTTTCAGCTAATGGAGGGAGAGACACAGTGCATTGTTCTGTAATTGTCCTACCGTGCCGCCGCCCTGATTCCCCTGCTGTCTGGGTCCCCTGTGTGCCCAGGCCCCCTACAGGAGGCCTTAGCCTGGGTTCACACTGCCGCACGAAACGACTCACAGCAAGGCTTCACCATTTCAGCCAGGCTGGGGGCACCCCAGACAGTAGCCAGGTGATAGGATGTCTTGTCCCAGGTGTCAGGTGGTCTCATTTTGGGGTATCAGATGATCCCTTATTCAGAAGCCATGAGTGTGCCATGCAGCAGGGCGCTGCAACTGAAGGCTAAGTGAGCCACGTGAACCAGGAGAGCTGGGAACAAAGTCAGAGGGACTAGTAAGAAGAGCAGTGGTGCTGCTGACAAGGGAGCCAGGTGGCTCTGTATTTTCGGTGGACTATTCATGTTGATGTGGAAGAACCCTTTCGTGGACAACTGATGTCTATGTGAAAAAAAAAAATTCTTTAATAAATGTGGGCTGCCTTGCCCTAAAATACAGTTATGACTGGTGCAACTCAACTGCTTTTTGTCTCCTACATCAATGAAATGTGTCCATAACTTTTCTTTTGCTTTCTATTTCTTAAATGGACTGAACCATTGTATATTGATGACATCAGTTTACATCAGTATGGGCAAGTACATATAAATTGATGAACATCCTTTTTACATCCAACTACCTCCAAGTCCGTCCAGGTCCGTGTCCTTCCGTTGTTCCAGACCTAAACATCACATTTTTGAGGTAATCTGATGTAAATGGATGCAAGACCCTTTTCATCTGACTGTCCATACATCTAACACAGGTCTGGAAGCTCAGGCATGTAAATGTAAAAACTGAAACAAAAGTGACATCCATCCCGTTCTGCCCAGGTCATCTGTTCATGGATCCATGGGCGTCCACAAAGGGGGGCAAGGGGGGTCTCAGAAATTGTATCGGCCCTTACTGTTATATTCAGCAGCAGCACCAGCAATTCGCATGTCTGTCCCTTTGTTCCGGGCACCTTCGTTCCGGGACAATACAGTGTCCTGGAATGAAATAGAGGAAACAGGACGCCCTACTAACTGATTTCTGGAAGTTCGGCACTGGTTGCTAGGTCCACCACCTGGCATCTAGAAACCAGTGGCTTTAGAATCAGAGTCTCAGTGAGGCCGAGTGGAGTGAGTACAGGGATGATACCTGTCGATGATGCAGTTTTTTAGCGTTGGCGGTAGGTTCTCTTGTAATAGCAATCAGAGTGGCTTATTAGCCGCTCGATTGTATTACAAGCAGCGGGAGGGGACTGCCTTCCGCAGCTCTCATGAGCTCTCCTGTCCCACCAGGAGACCAGACCGACCAGCTTTATGCATCCGCAAAGCCGGGATCAGCTGTTTGTAACAGTAAACCGGAAGCAATGACATCACATCCCTTCCGGTTTAGTCAGAACCCATCGGAGCCAGTTTTTAAAATCTAAAGCATTAAAAAATACAGATCTTGGTGTTTTGAATGCTTTTAAGTGCAGATAAGGGATTTCGCAAAGGCGAAAGCGAGTGTCGGTCTCGCATGCATGCAAACAGCGGTTGTCCTACACATGTGCGGTATACTGTAAACACCAAATCATGGGCAGTAATTCTAGAACTAGACATTTTCTGTAAATCTAACGTGATAACCTGTAAAGGCTTTTAAATCATCACCTATGGATAGTAAAATTTATGTTGCTTGTCGCCATTGCACGGTGAGCCCATTTTTAGTCTTGCCTAGGACAGCACAAAACCAAAATACACCACTGTCCATACCTGGAGCTCTTCAATAGGGATGAGCTTCGAGTTCGAGTCGAACTCATGTTCGACTCGAACATTGCCTGTTCGCCCGTTCGCTGAACAGCGAACAAATTGGGGTGTTCGCGGCAAATTCGAAAAGTCTATGGGAGAAATCTAAAGTGCTAATTATAAAGGTTTATATGCAAGTTATTGTCCTAAAAAGTGTTTGGGGACCCGGGTCCTGCCCCAGGGGACATGTATCAATGCAATTTTTTTTTTTAAAAACTGCCATTTTTTCGGGAGCAGTGATTTTAATAATGCTTAAAGTGAAACAATAAAAGTGAAATATTCCTTTAAATTTCGTACCTGGGGGGTGTGTATGATATGCATGTAAAGTGGCGCATGTTTCCCGTGTTTAGAACTGTCCCTGCAAAAAAAGTCATTTTTGAAGGAAAAAAAGTCATTTAAAACTCACTCGCGGCTAATAATGAATTGTCGGCTTTTATCAATACATACAAAAGTCATTGATAAAAAAAAAAAAAAAAAAAAAGCGTGGGGGTCCCCCAGAATTCAATTACCAGGCCCTTCAGGTCTGGAATGGATATTAAGGGGAACCACGCCGCAAAGTTAAAAAAAAATGGCGTGGGGTTCCCCCAAATATCCATACCAGGCCCTTCGGATCTGGTATGGATTTTAAGGGGAACTCCACCCCAAATGTAAAAAAAATGGCGTGGAGTCCCCCAAAAATCCATACCAGACCCTTATCCGAGCACACAACCTGGCCGGCCGCAGGGGAAGAGGGGGGGGATGAGAGAGCGGCCCCCCCCTCCCTCCTGAACCGTACCAGGCCACATGCCCTCAACATGGGGAGGATGTCCCCATGTTGATGGGGACAAGGGCCTCATCCCCACAACCCTTGCCCGGTGGTTGTGGGGGTCTGCGGGCAGGGGGCTTATCGGAATCTGGAAGACCCCTTTAACAAAGGGGACCCCCAGATCCCGCCCCCCCTATGTGAATTGGTAAGGGGTACATTGTACCCCTACCATTTCGCGAAGAAAGCGTAAAAAAATGTAAAAAAAAACCCACAAACACCTTGAAAAAGTCCTTTATTAAAAAAAAAAAAAAAAAACATTCCAGCGGTGAAATCCAGTGTCCCGCGGCGATCCGATGTCCAGCGCTGTCCGTCATTGGTTTTGCCTCAGCGGACCTGATGGGGAACTTCCTCCTCAGTGTTTTAAATGTATAGACCCGCCCCTTCTAAAGTTCCCCAAGGGTTGTGGGGATGAGGCCCTTGTCCCCATCAACATGGGGACATCCTCCCCATGTTGAGGGCATGTGGCCTGGTACGGTTCAGGAGGGAGGGGGGGCCGCTCTCGTCCCCCCCTTTTCCCCTGCGGCCGGCCAGGTTGCGTGCTCGGATAAGGGTCTGGTATGGATTTTTGGGGGGACTCCACGCCATTTTTTTTTAAATTTGGGGTGGAGTTCCCCTTAAAATTCATGCCAGATCTGAAGGGCCTGGTATGGATATTTAGGGGGAACCCCACGCCATTTTTTTTTCTTTCTCGTACATCACGGGACACAGAGCGACATAGTCATTACTAATGGGTTATATAGATACCGTCAGGTGCTGGCACTGGCAACTTCCAAAACCGGAAGTACCCTCCCCTATATAAGCCCCTCCCATCCGGGAGCACCTCAGTTTTTTGCCAGTGTCTAAGGTGTTGGCCAAGAAGAAACATGTGTTTTTCACTGAGCTTGCGTACAGGTTCTTTTGGGCCTCAGTAAGCTATTCCGGATCCGACCAAAAAAGCTTCATAGCTAAACGGTCGGTACCCGGGCCTTGCAGAGAAGAGCAAGGTTTTGCCTGTAATGCTTCTCTTAGGAGAGCTGGACCCTGGGATCCAGAGCTCTGGTCATACCCACGACCAAGATGTTTTCTGTGCAGGGTGCTATACAGGTCCAGGGGAGTGGAATCCTTGGGAACCCGGTCCCTGAAGGTTTGATTACAATGCCTGCCGTGATAGGTGAAGTTTGGGCTTCTGTGGACCAAACAAAGTCCTGCGGCGAGGAAAAGGTAAGTGGGGGCCCTCAGGAACTTGGTTCTATTGAGGGACCCCCAAGCCTATTTTGTCTTTCTGCCTGTTACCTAAGGTATTCCCGCTAATATTCTGTGTATGCCTGTTACTACTGAGAAAATGTAAAAATTTTAATAGTAGGCAAGAAAAAAAAAAAAAATGTAAGACCGCGGTACCTGTGTTAGACACTAGAGGCCGCTATGGTTCTTTTTCTTGTAATGTGGATTTTTTTCTTCTAGAATCAAATCCAGGCATTTGGTATGTTCTCTGCTGGGAAGCTGTCTCCTCTGCCCTGTTGCTGCGCTCATCCATCCCCGGGCCCTGCGGCAAAGGGGGCCCTGGCTCCCATCTAGCTCCTTATTGTTTTTAAAAAAGGGCGCCGAAGGCGCACGTGCCCGCGCGCGTGCACGCGCCTCTATTCATAGAGGCGATCTGAAAAAAGGGGCGGAGCGGGTGGATGACGCTCAGGTGTGCGCCGCGGCGCTACTGCGCATGTGCGGGCGTCCAGCGTGTTTTAAAGCACATTATAGCTGGCTATTGAATGCACAGACAGAGCTAGCAACAGATAAAGGCACACAGAGGCGGTTGATGCAGGCATCCCCTAGAAAGGCACTTTAGTAGACACGGTAATGAGAAACCCTGGGTCAGGGGAGGTACAAAACCTCCCCCAAAGTTAAATTCATTGAAGGGTTGCCCCCACTCAGTCGGGTGGGGGGAGGACTCCAGTTGTTCACAAGAGACCTGGCGGGACACGATCAAGACAGATAGGTGCTCTCCGCAGTATGTTGGGGATACAGATTGGAGTTAAGAGACTCTCCTCCTTCCCATTTTTGAGGTCAAACGTGCCAAGGGATCCCCGGAAGAGAGAGTCCCTCCTGTTGGCACTAGAACAACTATTGCTCCAAGGAGTAATTATGGAGGTTCCCCTGGAAGAATGAGGGTTCGGGTTTTACTCAAACCTCTCTACAGTCCCGAAGCAAACGCGGACGGGAGGCCCATATTAATTCTAAAAGGGCTATACAAATTCCTGTATATCAGGACTTTCCGATGGAGTCGATCCGATCGGTGGCCACTGCCCTACAAGGGGAGGATTGGTTAGCCGCGATCGACATCAAAGATGCTTATCTGCACATTCCCATCTTTCCAGTCTACCAAAAGTTTCTACGCTTTACAGTAGAAGGGCGCCATTTTCAGTTCAGAGCCTTACCCTTCGGTTTGGCCACAGCACCACGAGTGTTTACAAAAATTCTGGCCCTTTATTGGCCAATCTAAGAACACAAGGTGTAATGATAATGGCATATCTAGATGACTTGTTGCTGATAGACCACTCAGTGAAAAAACTAGACGTGGTCGTTCACAAGACAATCAAGTATCTGGAATCTCACGGTTGGATTATCAACCGAGAAAAGTCAGCCCTAAAAACCAGTCAAAAGTCTGGAATACTTGGGGCTAAGGTTGGATTCAGGCCAGAGAAAAATATTCTTGCCTCGAGGAAAGGTGTTGTCTTTGAAAGATTTGATCCACTTAGTGGGTACAAAAAAGACAGCCGTCCATACGCCTGTGCATAAGGCTGCTGGGAAAAATGGTGGCATCATTCGAAGCAGTACCCTACGGTCAATTCCATTCAAGTAATTTGCAGGGGGCCATACTGTAAGCCTGGAACAAAAAAGTTCAGGCCCTAGACTTACAATGTCCTTGTCCCCTTCCGTTCGCAAGAGCCTCCGTTAGTGGTTGGTTCCCCAGAATCTGGAAAAAGGGAAATCCTTCAGTCTGATTTCTTGGAAGGTGGTCACTACTAGGCTTGTGCACAACGGAAAAATTCGTTCCGTTTCGGTTCGTTTCTTTCCGGTCCTGTTGATTCGTAATCATTCGTAATTTTGCTAGACGGGATTTTTCGTGTTCGGACTCATTCGTATTTTTGCAAGCGACATTTTTCGCTGAATTTTTTGTTGCTTTATAATTCGTACTTTCGGTAGAGTACGTTGTTTTTCGTTGATTCTGGACACAACTCCTACTTTCGTAACTTTTTTTGGGTTCGTTGATTCGTAATTTTCGGTGTCTCTCTCACGACGACGCTGACTATTATGCCTAATGTGCTTCGAATGGATTTGTACTTTTCGAAATACATTGCGGTTATTTGTAACGATTCGAAATCTCGTATTTTACTTTCGTTTTTTACATGCGGCTATAGCCTCCGCCCCTGTACACCATTTTGAGAGGGTTCAGCACGGTGAGGGAGAAGCAGAGAGCAGAGCAGAGTGTTATTGTGCTTCGAATGGATTAGAAATCTCGTATTTTACTTTCGTTTTTTACATGCGGCTATAGCCTCCACCCCTGTACACCATTTTGAGAGGGAGTTCAGCATGGTGAGGGAGAAGCAGAGAGCAGAGCAGAGTGAGTGTTATTGTGCTTCGAATGGATTCGTACATTCGTAACTTTTTTCATAACGAATTATGCGGAAGGCATTCGGGCATTCGCTATTTTGCGGTATAATTTATTTTGGATTCGGTTTTATTCGTAATTGCTTTGTTCGGAAATTCGAATGCTTCCGAATGTCCGAAAGTTGCTAAATTCGGACAAATTTCGATTCGTTACGAAACAAATTGCACAAGCCTAGTCACTACAGATGCCAGCCTTATAGGCTGGGGAGCAGTACTGGAGCAATAGTCTCTCCAGGGCAGATGGTCGGATGCAGAAAAGGCCCTGCCCATCAATCTCTTAGAGATACGAGCAGCCCGGTATGCCCTAGTAGCATGGACATCCAAACTCCAAGGGTCCCCTGTCAGAATTCAATCAGACAATGCCACAGCAGTGGCATATATCAATCATCAGGGGGACACCAGGAGTGGTGCAGCCCAGAGGGAAGTAAATTACATCCTGAAATGGGCAGAAAAATATGTCCCAGCCATATCTGCGGTATTCATTCCAGGAGTGGAGAATTGGAAGGCGGACTTTCTAAGTCGCCAGCAATTAGGCCCAGAGGAAGGGTCCCTTCACCCCGAGGTTTTCTGGACAATATGTCAGCGGTGGGGAACATCGGATGTAGATCTTCTAGCATCCAGATTCAACGCAAAGGGGGACAGGTTTGTCTCTCGGACAAGGGATCCCCTAGCTTGCGGCTTGGATGCCCTAGTGTTCCCTTGGGATCAGTTCAAGCTGATATATGCATTCACACCGCCACAATGGTTACCTCGATTACTCCGCAGAATCAGGGTAGAAAAGAAACCAGTGATTCCGGTGGCTCCAGCGTGGCCCCGAAGAGCGTGGTACGCGGAGATTTTAAAATTTCAGTGGGGAGTCCTTGGACTCTCCCACGTCGTCCGGACCTGCTTTCGCAAGGACCGATATACCACCCTTCCTTACCAGCCCTAGGTTTGACGGCCTGGCTATGGAAGCCCACATTCTAAAAAAGAGAGGGCTCTCTAATCCTGTGGTATCTACCATGATCAATGCCAGGAAGCCGGTATCCAGGCAGATCTAATATAGAATCTGGAAGGCGTACATCGCGTGGTGTGAGGTCAAGAAATGGCATCCACATAAGTACGTAATAGGTAGGATTCTGGACTTCCTACAATGGGCTGTAGATAGGAAGCTTGCCTTGAGTACTATCAAGGGTCAGATTTCGGCCTTGTCAATATTTTTTCAAAGGCCCTTGGCTTCGCATTCACTAGTCAAAGCCTTTATACAAGGAGTGATGCGTATTAGTCCTCCGGTTAATATTCCCATATGTCCATGGGATCTAAACTTGGTTCTGTCGGTTCTACAGAAACAACCATTTGAACCATTACAGCATATTTCTTGGTGCTTCTCACCAGGAAATTGATTTTTCTAGTAGCCATTTGTTCGGCTAGAAGAGTGTCGGAATTAGCAGCTATGTCCTGTAAGGAGCCATATCTGGTTATCCATAAGGATAGAGTAGTGTTACGTCCTCATCCAGCCTTTCTTCCTAGGGTGGTATCGAGGTTTCATTTGAACCAAGATGTGGTTCTTCCTTCTTTTTTCCCCAAACCTACTTCGGTAGAGGAAAAGTTATTGCATTCTTTGGATGTAGTAAGAGCAGTTAAAGCTTATCTAAAGGCCACTGCTCAGATTCGCAGAACGGATACTTTGGTTATTCTGCCGGAAGGCCCCAGAAAGGGTCAGGCAGCGTCAAAATCTACTTTAGCCAAGTGGATTCGACAGGTCATAATACAAGCCTATGGCTTGAGAAGGAGACTGCCTCCGTTCAAAGTTAGAGCGCACTCCACGAGAGCAGTTGGAACTTCATGGGCAGTGCATCACCAGGCCTCCCTGGCTCAAATCTGTAAGGCCGCAACATGGTCTTCAGTACACACGTTTACTAGGTTCTACCAGGTGGACGTTAGAAGTCAGGAGGATGTCGCCTTTGGGCGCAGTGTGTTGCAGGCCGCAAAAGATCCTCATGTCTGATAGCGCTCAGCTTATATATGGTGTATCCCCCCCCTCATTGGGCATTGCTTTAGGACATCCCATTAGTAATGACTATGTCGCTCTGTGTCCCGTGATGTACGAGAAAGAAAATAGGATTTTTATAACAGCTTACCTGTAAAATCCTTTTCTTGGAGTACATCACGGGACACAGAGCTCCCGCCCCTCTTTGGGGACACTTATTGCTTTGCTACAAAACTGAGGTGCTCCCGGATGGGAGGGGCTTATATAGGGGAGGGTACTTCCAGTTTTGGAAGTTGCCAGTGCCAGCACCTGACGGTATCTATATAACCCATTAGTAATGACTATGTCGCTCTGTGTCCCGTGATGTACTCCAAGAAAAGGATTTTACAGGTAAGCTGTTATAAAAATCCTATTTTTAAATTTGCGGCGGGGTTCCCCTTAATATCCATTCCAGACCTGAAGGGCCTGGTAATTGTATTCTGGGGGACCCCCACGCTTTTTTTTATTTTTTTTATCAATGACTTTTGTATGTATTGATAAAAGCCGACAATTCATTATTAGCCGCGAGTGAGTTTTAAGTGAGTTTTAAATGACTTTTTTTCCTTCAAAAATGACACTTTGTGCAGGGACAGTTCTAAGCACGGGAAACAAGCGCCACTTTACATGCATATCATACACACCCCCCAGGTACGAAATTTAAAGGAATATTTCACTTTTATTTTTTCATTTTAAGCATTATTAAAATCACTGCTCCCGAAAAAACGGCCGTTTTTAAAACGTCTTTTTGCATTGATACATGTCCCCTGGGGCAGGACCCAGGTCCCCAAACACTTTTTAGGACAATAACTTGCATGTAAGCCTTTATAATTAGCACTTTAGATTTCGAACGTTCGAGTCCATTGTATTTAATAGGGTTCTAAATTTCACACGAACATTTTGTCTGTTCGCAGGTTCTGGTGCGAACCGAACAGGGGGGTGTTCGGCTCATCCCTGCTCTTCAAGAGCAAACATTCAGCAACCTGCCAAAGAGGTAAGTATAAAGCTATTTTACATGGCATTGACTCTTCCCTGACTGCCCCACACCCCACTTTTAAAAAAATAGATAATTAATGGGAGCAAGGCAGAGCACCCCCTATTAATCCACCAGTAGATGTGTTTTTTTTTCTTGATATACTGAAAAACCTATTCAAAGCTTTAAAGACTTCCTATACATTGGAGTTATCCAAAATATTATAATTGGCCTTGTTCCTTCATTATGAAAACAAGATCATGTAAAAGACATTAAAAATATGTTAATGGTCATTACATCAGCTAAAACTATGTAATACTCTGTAATTACCACTGGATATATCAACTACATGAATCTACCCACTGATATCATCAATTTCTTATTTAACTATTACATATACAACCCTGATAATGTATTGTATGATGAAGGTGACAAAGATGCTAGCACTTGCACTTGAAAAACTTTCAGGGGTTACATGCTTTTCAAGATTTAAAAAATATATATTAATACTGAAATGTGTAATTTTTACTATGTAAAATGAATATAAAATCATTATCATGTCAAATGAATAAAATAATTCTCCTTACAGGAAACATTTTAGAAAAATGTGCTCTTACCAGATAGATAGACTCCATGTTATAGGAGCCTAGCAAAGCATGAATTCACATACCCCATTAACGGAAACGGCTTTGTTCCAGTCTCCTGTAAATAAAAACACGGAAGCGATGTCACAACGTATCGGTATCGCCGCGATCGTCAGAGCGAGAGCAGTAATTCTAGCACTACACTTCCTCCGTAACTCTAACCTGGTAATCGTTAATCGTCGCCTACTGAGATTTTTAGGTACTGTAGTTTGTCGCCATTCTACCAGTGTGCGCAATTTTAAAGCGTGACATGTTTGGTATCTATTTACTCGGTGTAAAATATCATCTTTCACATTATATAAAAAAATTGGGCTAACTTCACTGTTCGTTTTTTTTCAAATTTATGAAAGTGTCTTTTTCCCCAAAAAGTTGCGTTTAAAAGACCGCTGCACAAATATCGGATACTCTCAGATCAGGAATGTCGGTTCAGGACTTGCAAGGTTGGTTTACCCGCCACCATCTCCTCCCAGAAAAGAATGTGGGCTATGGGCGGGTAAACAAACCCTGCACAGTCCCGATCTGACAGTCAGTGGAATCGCTAGTGTGTTTTGGGGGCTCTATTCAAACTGGATCTTGAAATAGTTGAAATCTGGGAATATACTTGCTATATTATTTGTTTTTCTTGGGAATAAATGCTACTGTAATGTTGATTTCTACATTTAAAATGGCTGTTGGTGTATTATTCCAACTAGGGCGCTTACAAATGGCTGTTGGAAGCTTTATTCAAATTGAGTTTTGAGTGGAAATAAATGGAACCTGGCAATGCAGTCAGCGCAAACTTTGTGATGTTTTTTCTTGAAATAAATCTATCTGTAATGTTGATTTTCACAGTTGCAAATGGCTTTTGGTGGTCCTGTTCAAACTGGGGCTTGAGCAACAGTTAATTAATACTGGCTATGCACTTACAATATGCACAATACAATATTTTTTCTGTAAATAAATGATACTATAATGATGATTTCCATGGTTACAAATGGCCGGTTTGAATTGGGGCTTGAGCGCAAATAAGTTAAATATGGGAACATGCCAACTACAATATCTGGGGAAAAAATATACTGTAATGTTGACTTATCCATTTAAAAATGGCTGTTTTGGTCGTATTTAAATTGGACAATACAATAGAAGTAAGCTCTACCCCATAGCCCCTATAAAGGCTATACAGTTGGATCCCTGTCCGTCGCTCAAGTCCATCCAAATATAGAAAATGCCACAGCCTGACTGTAAACTTCAAATTCTTTACTGGCAAAGGTTCTACAGAATTTGACCGTAACAAGATCGTTAACACTTTTCAGCTATACAGCCTTAATCTTAGCTATCTTGTAAGTACACAACAAATCATTACAGCGGAACTAAGCCCTCCTATCATTTTCAACCAAGGAAGCTGCCATCTTGGCCTCTGTTTGATCTTCAACTGCCATAATGCTGCACATGTGATCTGTTATGACACCAGCTATTTGATGGTTTGGCAGCTTGCTTGAAAGCACAACCATTCCCGGCATTTGTTTTTTAAAACTGTAAAATCAATGGGTTTACTTCCAATTTTGGCTGTCAGCAGATCGGCCTCTAAAAATTCGGAAATGCCTAAAAATAGAGAGCAACTGAGCATGTGCAGAGCAGGGTGAGACAGTGTATTACAGTAAAACCTTGGTTTGAGAGTAACTTGGTTTAAGAGCGTTTTGCAGGACAAGCTAAATTTTTTTTATAACTTTTGACTTGATATACAAGCGATGTCTTGATATAAGAGTAGCGTCATGTCACAACTGGGTATAAAAGAGAAGAGAGGTGCCTGTAAGTGTAGCAATATGGTTACATTTAATGAAGGTACAACATTTAGCAACATATTGCTACACTTAGAGGTACCTCTCTTCTCTTTTATACTCTTTAGCTCCTGCTGGATTTTGCTTCTAATCCCCTTATAGAGGCTTTCATTTGTGGATGAACATTTTATGGTTACACAACCTGGTCACATTACTATAATCTTTTTATATGGACTATAAACTGAAGGACCTATGAATAAATGGTTGTGGAACGAATCATTTGAGTTTCCATTATTTCTTATGGGAAAATTTGCTTTGATATACAAGTGCTTTGGACTACAACCATGTTTCTGGAACGAATTATGCTTGCAATCCAAGGTTTTACTGTACTGGATTTTAACTTATTGGTAACGTTTTAAATAGCTATACCTGCAGAAGGGGCCAGCCTGACGTGATCTAGCAGGACTTAATTTTCTGATTGACGGCATGATCACTTGTAAACAAACCAGAGTATGTCGGTTTAGCTCCTCCCCTCTCCTCATGCTGATTGGTACAGTGTGTGAGGAGCAGGGCAGGTGCAGCAGCGCTGTGGGCTGGAACTAAAGTTCCCACAGCGCTGATCTGTGCTCATACATGTCTCATCCACCCATCCATGCTCCATCCAATCATGGCTCATCCATGCTCCATCCATGGCTCATCCATCCATCCATGCTCCATCCATGGCTCATCTATGTCTCATCTATCCATCCATGGCTCATCTATGCTCCATCTATGCTCCACCCATGGCTTATCCATCCTCATTCATGCTAATCCATCCCCATCCATGGCTCATCCATGCTCCATCCATGGCTCATCTATCCACATTCATGGCTCATCCATCCCCATCCATCCATAGCTCACCCATCCCCATCCATGCCTCACCCATCCCCATTCATGGCTCATCTGTGCCCCATCAGTGATCTTTCGTGTCACATACATGCCACATTAGTGATCATCTGTGCCACATCCATGCCACATCAGTCTTCATCTATGCCACATCCATGCCACATCAGTGATCATTCATGCCACACACATGCCACATTAGTGATCATCTGTGCCACATCCATGCCACATCAGTACTCATCTGTGCCACATCAGTTCTCATCACTGCCACATCAGTTCTCATCCCTGCCACATCAGTGCTAATCCATGCCACATCAGTTCTCATCCGTGCCACATCCATGCCACATCATTGATCATCCGTGCCACATCCATGCCACATCAGTGATCATCCGTGCCACACCAATGCCACATCAGTACTCATCAGTGCTCATCCATGCCACATCAGTTATCATCCATGCCATATCCATGGCACATCAGTTCTCATCCATGCCACAACCATGCCACATCAGTGCTCATCCATGCCACACTCATGCCACTACAGTGTCACTACAGTGCCCATCAGTGCCTTACAAAAGTGTAATAGGTAGTCAAATTAGATTTGAAATTTATGCTCCTAGAACACCTGATGGTGCTCTCTGCATGTTGGGCTTCTCTATGTGGCAAGGCTGTGTAAAGGTCTTTTAGTATTTGGTCATTTATAGCGCAAAAAATAAAAACTCCAGGAGGTGATCAAATACCACCAAAATAATTTGTGTGAAAAAAAAGGACAAAAATTGAGTATGTACAGTGTTGCATGACTCATTGTGTCAGGATGAGTAGCAAAATGTATTTTGGGGTGTAAATTGTGGTATGTATATGCTGTGTGAGAGAAAAAAAAAAAAAAAGATCTTCAGTTTGCAAAGAATTGTGGGAAAAAAATCACAATTTAAAAAAACTCACCATGCCTCTTACTAAATACCTTGGACTGTCTACTTTCCAAAAATAAGTTATTTGGGGAATATTTGTACTTTCCTGGCTTGTTAGTGTCTCAAGAAATTAGATAAGCCGTCAGTACATCAAGTGTGATCAGGTGTGATCAGTTTTCAATGAGTAGCACCATAGCTTCTAAACTCTATAAGGCTGTTTTGACACTGAGGCGCTATAGCGCTAAAAATAGCGCCTGCAAAGCGATTTGAAAGTGCCTCTCCTTTCACTCCAATGTGTGCTGGCAGGGTGGTAAAAAAAGTCCTGCTAGCCGCATCTGTGCAGCGCTGTAGAAGCGGTGTATACACCGCTCCTAAAGCGCCACTGCCATTGAAATCGATGGACAGCGCCGCTGAACCGCCGGCAAAGCACCGCTTTACAGTGCTTTGTGGGCGGTTTTAACCCTTTTTCGGCCGTTAGCGGGGGATAAATGCGCCTCGCTACCGGCCAAAAAGCGCCGCAAAAACAACAGTAAAGCACCACTAAAAATAGCAGCGCTTTACCGCCGATGCCTATCGCTGCTCAGTGTGAAAGCAGCCTAACTTTCACAAAGACCAAATAATATACACTGATTTGTGTTATTTTTGCCAAAGACATGTCGCAGTATAAATTTTGGCCAAAATGTATGAAGAAAAATTTCTAATTTGCAAAATTTTATAACAGAAACTAAAAAAAATATTAGTTTTTTTACAAAATATTTGGTCTTTTTTCATTTATAGCGCAAAAAATAAAAACCCCAGGAGGTGATCAAATACCACCAAAATAATTTGTGTGAAAAAAAAGGACAAAAATTGAGTATGTACAGTGTTGCATGACTCATTGTCATTCAAAATGTGAGAGCACTGAAAGCTGAAAATGTGTCTGTTTTGGAAGGGGGTTTAAGTGCCGAGTGGGCAAGTGGTTAAACAAATAGCTGGCTGGTGTGGGAGCTGTTAAAAATGGGGCATAGTAAAAATGTTTAAAGACTGTGCATGTACCTACTAGCATATTTGGTGTTTTTTTTAAGCAAAATAAACACACTGTAATGTTTCTTAAAAAAAAAAAAAAAAGGGGGGTGAGTCCTATTTAAAATAAGACCCACCAAAACTGCTTAAATATTGTACATGGAGTCATGTTGTTGACTTTTTACTGTGAAATGGAACACTCTAATTTTTATTTTTCCTAGTTGTAAGATTAGGAAGTTGCTGATGCTAAATTAAAACCAGGCAATAGTTTAAAAGTAAAATAATTTATTGGATATGCAAATTATATCATGCCAGCATGTGGTGTTGCTGACACTGAACCGTACTATTCCATAACACCAAACGCAGCTTAAAGGCATCTCCCAAGCATGTAATTGAAAGGATTGGTTGTCCCTTGCCCTTGTACTCGCATAAAAAGGAGGACCCTCTCCCCATTAAAGGCTATTTTTTTATTTTATTTTAGAATTTATTTTTGCATTGGTCCCCCAGGGCAGTGCTCAGTTCCCCAATTCCCTTTGTTTGACAATTCCTTGCCTATTAGCCTTAAAAATAGCTAGAATTGATTTTCAAGATTTGGCCTTCCGCCACTGATTTCAAATGGGTTTGGATTAAAGTTCGGAATTTCCAAAACCTATGATGAGTTACACGAACTGTAAGGCAAAGCTGAGCAAATTCTATCTTCGCTGTACAGGGATTTGTGTGTGCTCATCATCTTATAAACAAATCCATATCATGAAAAATCTACTGGTTTATTTCAATTTGCTCAAGAATCCTAAAGTCACAAAGATAGAGTAGAGTAGGTAGAATACCACTAAAAGTAAGCATGGCTTGGTTAATTTTAGGCAGAGTTTTGATCAATAGGGGATTGGTCTACTTTGTTCTGAAATGATACCCAAGAAAGTTTTGGCTCATTCCATTCATAATTAAATTATGAAATAACATTTAGCGGTCTATGTTTAAAAAAATAGATTTAGGAATGTCTAGGCATTTGCACAAAAGTTTTGAATAATACCCATAATGTTTGTAATATGTGTGAAATGTCAATTTCTATTGCCCCCACTTAAACTCTTTGGTCCCCAAAGATAAACTTCAACAAATGCTATGTACAATTTTGGACAGTGTCGAGTATGATGTTGGCATAGGGAATACCCACCAGAATTTTGGGATGGAACTCTCTTGCCCACAGGTCACACTACCATGAGTGGCCTGCCTAACTGTGCCAGAGAGTGAGCTGGGGTTGCCCTCCACCAAATGGACAGTGGAGGGATCAGGATGCTCAACACTTCTCCTAGCCGTTACAACAGAGTCCTCTGAGCTCGTCCCCATTTGGGGGTAAGTTAGTTTCTTGGGAGGCCTGATAACTCTGCGAGCCCTCTGCTCTCTTGGGGCTTCTGGCGCCACAGGCTCTTCTTCAGGAGTAAGTTCAGGTAACATTGCTGGTTCTGGAACCTCTGATTCAGAAGTTGACTGATAATTGGAATCTCTAGGATCCTCCTCTGAACAAGTATCAGGAACATCTTCCCAGTAATCAGCTGAGGGACTGAAGGGTATGAATTCAGTGGCCTCCGGATTCAGCGTTGCATCTGGAGTATCCCTTGTATTTGGGAAATCTATGGCGGACGTCCCCGGAATCGAGGAAGGCCACAGCCAGTCCAGTTCTCCTCCTTCATCTGTACTCAGTTGAGAGGCCTCCCCATCTTCAGCTCGAGAGGTCTGAGACCGAGTGCTCGGCCTGGGAATATCCAGGATAGAGACTGATTCCGGGGTATCCCTTGCTGGGGGTATCCTGACTGCTTCAGCAAGTGGGAGCAGGTGGTTTCAATGCCACGTCTTCAGGGGTCCCACCTTCCCCTCTGGCTTTAGTTTGTAAACAGGCAAACCAGGCAACTTCCTACAGACGACATAGGGTTCCGATCTCCATCTGTCTGCAAGCTTGTGTTTTCCAGGGTGCCCAGATTGCGTAGCAGTACTCGGTCCCCGGGCTGCAGATCCTGCACTCGAACCTTCAGATCGAAATTTCTCTTTTTGCGGGCTCCCCTTTGATCCGAGACCGCCTGGGCCTGTTCATAGGCCACCTGCAAGCTGCGTCTAAGTCTGTCCACGTATCCCTTGTGAGATGTAGCTGAGGTATGATCTGAAGAAGTGCCAAAGGCCAGATCCACGGGCAGCCTTGCTTCTCTCCCAAACATGAGTCGATAAGGGGAGTAGCCAGTAGCATCACTTGTGGTACAGTTATAGGCATGCACTAGGGCGGATATATGTAGGCTCCAGTGTTGCTTCCTCTCTGTTTCTAAAGTTCCCAACATGTTAAGCAGGGTCCGGTTAAACCTCTCCAGCTGAGCATCTCCTTGTGGGTGGTAAGGTGTGGTTCTGGTCTTCTTTATTCCCAATGAGTCCAGAAGTTTCCGGATCAACCGACTCTCAAAGTCCCTTCCTTGATCTGAGTGAAGTCTCTGTGGTAGTCCGTAATGGACAAAATACTTCTCCATAAGTATCTTGGCCACGGTGGATGCCTTCTGATCTTTGGTTGGGAAAGCCTGCGCATAGCGGGTGAAATGGTCGGTTATTACCAGAACATTCCCCAATCCACTGAGGTCGGGTTCGAGGCAGAGAAAATCAATGCATACCAGATCCATTGGGCCTTGACTCTGTAAGTGGCCCATTGGGGCAGCTTGATGGGGTAGAGTCTTTCTCTGAATGCATCGTGCACAGGAATGGCAATACTCCTCTACTTCTGCCCTCATGCAGGGCCAATAGAACCGACTTCTGACAAGCTGGAAGGTCCTTTCTGCCCCTAGGTGACCATGATGGTCATGCAGAGCAATTAGTACAGTCTCTCTGTGCTTCTCTGGGAGGAACAACTGCCACTTATCTTCTGAGTCATCAGAGGGGCCCCTTCGGTAGACCACTCCCTGATGCACCTGCAGCCTGTCCCATTCCTTCCTCAACAGGCGGGCCTCCTTTGAGGGGTGATGTAAGAGTTTGTTGGGATCCTGATTCTCCAGGGCTTCGAGGACCAATCTCCCCATGGGGTCTTCCAGTTGGTCACATCTCAACTCCCTCTTGGATAGCTTCGGCAGGTTATCTTCTTCTAGCTGCGTTACTCCACAATAGTGTTTAGGGACTCCTACCATTGTAACTCCTATCTCCTCTGCCCTGGAGCCTCCTCTGGCTTGAAATTCAGCTCCTTGACAAAGGGCCCGTACTCCCTCGGGTGCTACTTGGGTCCAGTCTTCCCAGTCATTGGTCATGGCATGAGATCTCCGGGACAGGGCATCTGCATCCCTATTTCCAGCCCCTGGTCTGTACTTCAGACTGAAGTTGAATCCAGACAAGGCAGCCAACCACCTGTGTCCGGTTGCATCTAGTTTTGCGGTGGTGAAGAGGTAGGTCAGGGGGTTGTTATCTGTCTTCACAGTAAACTCCGCCCCATAGAGGTAGTCTTTTAGCTTGTCTACTACTGCCCATTTGAGAGCCAGGAATTCCAGCTTATGAGTGGGGTAGTTCTTTTCTGAGGGGTTCAGGCTCCTGCTCACATAGGCCACTGGTCGCAGTTGTCCTTCATGTCCTTGGTAGAGCACTCCGCCTAGGCCCTCATGGCTGGCATCCACATGTAATTCATAAGGTCTGGTAGGGTCGGCGTAGGCCAGGACTGGGGCAGTGGTTAAGCTCCTCTTCAGGGCCTGGAAGGCCTCTTCACACCTTGAGTTCCACTGATCTTGAACTGACTCACCAGGCCTCCTGGGCCCTGAGTCATCCTCTTCCCCTTCTGCCTTTAGTAATTCATTCAATGGGCGGGCAATCCGAGCAAACCCCTCCACAAACCTCCTATAATAGGAGCAGAACCCCAGGAAGGATCGGAGCTCTGTTACTGTGGTGGGTCGTGGCCAGGAGGTGACTGCTTCCAACTTCTCGGGATCTGTGGCCACCCCTTCTTCAGACAGTATGTGCCCCAGATAGTTCACAGAAGACTGGTAGAACCGACACTTCTCAGGAGAAAGCTTAAGTCCCTCCTCACTGAGTCTTCTCAATACTTTCTCCAGCCTGGCTTCATGTTCTTCCAAGGTTCTCCCGAAGACAATGACATCGTCCAAGTACACAAGGACTTCTATAAGATTCATGTCTCCAACAGTCTTCTCCATAAGGCGTTGAAAGGTAGCAGGAGCTCCAGACAGACCATGAGGCATCCTATTGAATTCGAAGAATCCCACCGGGGTTATGAAGGCCGTCTTCTCTCTGTCTTCTGGGTGCATAGGGATTTGATAGTACCCACTCTTGAGGTCCATCACACTGAACCATTTGGCTCCAGACAAACTCTGTAAGGCATCTTCTATCCTTGGCGTGGTGTATTGGTCAGGGATGGTTCTCCTGTTGAGGGTCCTGTAATCGATACAAAGCCTCAACGATCCATTCTTCTTTCTGACCACCACTATTGGGGAGGCATAGGGGCTTCTAGACTCCCGGATCACACCAGTCTTCTTCAGTTCTGCAAGTTGTTCCCTCAGATCCTGCAGATCTGCCAGGGGAACCCGCCTGACCCTCTCTCGGAAGGGCTTATCTTCTTGGAGGCGGATTCGATGGGTGGCACTTCTTGCACACCCCACATCGAATTCATCTTCGGAAAAGATCTTCTCCCATCTAGTCAGCTGGGCCTTGGCTCTTTCTTTCCAAGCCCTGGGTAGGTTCGGGTTTTCCATGGACAGCTTCTCCCAAACATCTTCTCCATAACCCGTCCCCTTGACTTCTGACAGAGTGACCGGGGCAGCAGGGCTCACCTGGCCCAGCAACATTCTGGCAGGGATCTCCATGGGCCCTCCCGTAGTGTTCCTCACACTCACCGGAACTCTGCCATGGGCCTTCTTCAGGGCCTTGAGCGGGATCACTTCTGGTATCACTTCCAGGCCTGAGGACTCTTCCCTTGGGTCGGATTCCAGCATAACAAAGGGGCCAGGTTGTTCCCACGTAAGCTTCACAGTGGCCCTAAGACAGGTTACTTCTCTGGGCTGCAGCACTACTCCTTCTCTGCCAAGTCTCCACACCTTCCCTATCCCCTCTCCCAGGGTCTTCTGCTCTAAGACCAGTCGTTGGTAGGCCGTCTTTAGCATGGGATGGATTTTGGTGGCTGAATGGTTTCTCTCTTTCACTAGAGGGGTCAGGAGTCTCCGGACTAGATCTGTGTTTGTCCCTATAATCAGGGAAGTCTTGCTGGCTCCAGGTTGCCGAGGACACACAACTGCCAGGGTGTCAAACACTTCAGCCTTCCCAGCTACGGATGGGTCGAAAGTCATCTTTATGGGCAGGTACCCATCGTAAGGGAAACTCTGGGTTCCAAGTCCCCATATCTCCAGCTCTTCTATCTTCTGGATAGGCAGATGACTCAAGTGCCTATCATAGAAGTCTCGGTATAAAGTCACCTGTGCCCTGGTGTCCAAAAGAGCTTTAGTATAGACTCCTTCCACTTGAATGGGCACAGTAGGGGATGGGCCCACCAGTTCCTCTGGATATGGCCGGACTGGGGTCACCTTCTTTTTTTGACTTTTCCTCGCCCAGCTCCTTTTGGACTTTATTCTTTCTTGAGCCTGGTATGCATTGATCTTCCCCCTCTCAATGGGGGTACAAACCCGCTGAGGGATGTTATTGTTCCTCTGAGGTGAATGTTCCTTCTTCGGGGTGCTGTATTTCCACTGAGGGGCCTTGCCCCCCCTCTCTGGGGTATATCTTGGTGAGGAGGTACTATATCTCCTCCCAGGAGTTTTGTCTCCTCCATTCTTGGCCTTTTTATTCAGTTTGGAGCGCACTGAAGATGATGGGCACCCGGTTGACTCCTTCACCGGGGCCCTTTGGAGTTTCCCGCCGGCTTGTAATTATCTATTCTCTTCTTCTTTGGACTGGCGCATGTGTTAGCAAAGTGGCCACTCCCTCCGCAGTTATAGCAAATCATCTCTTCTTGGTCCTGTAAGGAGGCCGGTGCTGAGGTATTCGGAAACAACTCCTTTCTTGGACTTGGTTTCTCTGGTCTTCTTTGATCTTTCTCCATCAAAGAGGTCAGCATCTCTAACACTTGGGCCATTTGCGATTTCAAAGTGTCGACCTCTGCATCTCTTTCCGGGCTCTTGACCGAGCTGACCAACACTGGTACAGGGGTGACATTCGCCTTGGCCACCTGCTGATTTTTTTTCAGCGCCTCTTCGTCCCTAATAATTTTTATTAGATCAGAGTAGGTTAGTGACATTCCTCCTCCTGAATTTTTCAGGTGCAGCCAAACCGGGTCTGAGCGCCACGCTCCCTTCATGATCTGCTTCATTCTTGCTTCATCTGTATCTTTGGGCAGCATTCCCTTCTTCAGAACAATCTTGCATAACAGCCTGTTCAGCCTTCTAACATATTCTGACAGTTTCTCATTTGGCTGCTGGAAAGTGTGTTCAAATTGATAGATCATCTCTGTCACCTTTTCCAGCTGACCAAACTCTTCCTGCAGCATGGCCAGACAATCTTGAGCTGTACAGTTTTCATTTCCAAACCGGAAGCTCTTCACCGCTTCTGCCGCGGCACCTTTCAGACTTTCCAAGACTCGCTGTCTCTTCTGTGCCTCAGGCACCTCCCATGCCTCTACTGCCTGTAATGCCTGTTCCACCCAAGTGTCAAAATCTTCCTCCCCCGCAGGGACGGGAAGCTTCCCCGAGAATGTCTTTAGTCTCGGGTAGCTAGTCTCTACGTGCACCGCGCTTGTCTTCTGACAGTTTGTTAGTAGGTCCCCTAACACCTATATCAGTTCGGGTGATATGGCCATGGCAGGTGCAGGCGTCACTGGAGGTGTCGCTCCGTCTTCCCTCTCTGGTGAGGTACGGGCCGCAGCCTGCGGTGGTCCCGTTGGTGGTGGCTCTTTCTTAATAGCGTGCGCCAGACTATAAGATCTGCTATCCGGCGTCCCTGCATATTTGCGCTTGCAAGCCTCTGGCTTCCCATCTGAGTACTCCACTAGTGCATACTCGTGTGTGGTGTCTGGGTCTGACTTAGCTACTCCACACCACGTTCTGATGTCTTTCGGGTCCATGCCGGTACCTCTTGGCGGGTTTTCCCGCTGTATCAGGATCCCGGACGAGAACCCCACGTGTAGCGATACCCTCAACTAAGAGGGCCGCAGATTTGGTTTGGGCCCTGAATACAGCTCCGCCAACCCCCGGCAATCTACTCAACCCTTTCTGACACAATTAGTCTAGGGGTATACACATTTGATACTTATGCTTTATGAGAGACTCAGACACAGAATAGTTGTAAAGGAATAACAGATTTTACTTTCAGCTATGCAAAGAGAATGAACAGTAATGACAACTTAACCTTTAGCTTATATGCAGAGCCCAGCAATAACAGTCACACTACACCATAGAGAAGGGGGAGGGGGTGGATAAGGAAACGCCACGTGGGGCGACCGTTAACTAGGCGCCCTGTGGCGCAATAACTAAACTAGATACCTAATGAATCAGGCCTGAAAAGGGGAATGTTGATAACTGGCAACACTTCACTGGAGATCCTCTGGATCAGTCCTGCTGTGGATCTCCAGTGAGAGTCTTTAACATGAGGTAGTAGGCCTCGGCAGTCTATAGGCACAGTACTATCAAACAGGTTATGGAATGAGCTTACGCTCGCTCACCCGCCGGACGCGATCTCAGTCCGGGACTTCCACCGGCTGTGTCTTCACTCGCACACAGCGGTCGCTGCGATCGGGTCCCCGATCCAATCTAGGCTGTAGGTAGAGATGTCGGATGCCACCCAGGCTTGAGTGGGGTGGAAGGCTCTTTGGTCAGCTCCGGAAGGCCCCAGGCTTCGGGCCTTACCCAGCGCAGGTCCGCACAGGTGTATCAGTCTCTGCCGTCCCGTGTCCAAAGAGCCCGAGCCAGGCCTCGCCCCTTCCTTATATCTCCGCACCCATGAGTCTCTGGGGCAGAAGCAAAACATCCTGGGAACCAGTGGGGTTCTGGGAACAGTAGTTCAAGAGTCTTTAAAGGAACCCCGCTACATAAAAAATAAAAAGTAAAATAAATAAGAAAAAAAAAGTAAAGTGCCCACGTGCAAAAGCAAACGCATGCGTAAGTCATGCAAGCATATGTAAACGGTGTTCAAACCACACATGTGAGGCATTGCCACGATTGTTAGAGTGAGAGCAATAATTATAGTACAAGACCTCCTCTGTAACTCTAAACTGGTAACCTGTGAATTGGTTTAAAGTGTCGCCTATGGAGATTTTTAAGTACCATGGTTTATCACCATTCCACGTTTTAAAGCATGACATCTTAGGTATCTAGTTACTCAGTGTAACATCATACATCTCTCACATTATACAAAAAAATTGCCTGAGTATTGTGGGGGGGGGGGGGTTTTATTCATTAAAGTGTAATTTTTTTTAAACAAAATGCGTTTGAAAGACCGCTGTGCAAATACTGTGTGAAATAAAATATTGCAACAATCGCCTTTTTATTTTCTAGAATCTCCTCTAAAAAAAAGTATATAATGTTTGGGGGTTCTAAGTAATGTTCTAGCAAAAAATACTAATTTAAACAAAAAGTTCCAGAAAAGGCCTGGTCTTCAAGTGGTATGTAACGGTTGTCAATATACACTATGGTTGGCACCACCAATAATATTGTTGTCACCATGGGTGCAAATTTGTACACAATATAGACATTCTTATGATACTAATCTGAAGTCCACGTGATGAGTTTATTTAATCTATATTTGATAGGATGTTTTAGCTGGTAGCGTTAATTAAATTACTCATTTATATTCATTAACAGCATTGTGCATTAATGACATCAGCTATTTGCTCTGCTCATTAAGTAGTTTGTTTTGTAAAGGTTGAGGCTTGGCCTCCAGATCCATCCATCTCATCTGTGTGTGATCTGTTCGGGTTATTCTGTAAACAAGGGCAGCCATGCAATACTCTCAGAATAACACAGGGGGCAGCAGTTCACTGGACAGAAACCCTATGAACAGTGTTAGCAAGCCGCTGAATAAAACATTAAAAATATGCTGAAGTGTATATGTTCTTCTTTGATCACTGGTACTTATCCAACCAGTCAATGCATGCCAAACAATATTACAAAACAGTTAAATTCAGTCTTTCATGTTTAATTATTTTGAGGCAGTCTATCCTTTAAAAATACACACACATTTACAATAAACGGCAGCGTTTCCTTTTATTTCTGATTGCTGTAATTTGTTTCCAAGAAGAAAACTGGACATTCAAATGATTTCCATTGAAGGACTGTTGCTGCTTCTTTTCTTTACTGTTACTCCATTGTACTCTTTTTTGAAATTATTTAATTCCTATGATTTCACATTTCTTTATCCATTTCTATATCCATTTTACTAATATGCTAACTTTATTGTGAGCAACACTGAATACGTATCCCCTGTGGCTAGGTGATACCGCAATGGCAGAACTTTTTATTTAATTCAGCTTAACAATAAAAACACTTTCTCAAGTTTTTCTTTGCTGTCTGGTATATGATTGGGGAGATTTCCGTTCCTGACCTATTGACAGTGCACCCTGAACAGGCTATCCCCTCATGTAATGCCACAATCCCTGTTTCTTACTCACATATTACCATGGTTATGTGTTGGCCATTTGTGGCACACATATTGCAACTTGGCATGTGCAATTAGTTTCGTAAAAAAACGAAATTCGGAGGAATTTTGCATCTTTTGGACATTCGGATGCAAGAAAAAAATAACGAATTTTAACGAATTTCAACTAATACGAAAAAAAATTATAAAGAAAATAACTAATTCATTCGGCATGATTCGTTAATTCGTCAAATGTCTAATGAAATAGCAGTTCGACTCATAATGGCATAACGAATGATCTAAATTCAATCGTATCAATTCATTTTTATTCTATTAGTGAGCAACTGAGCAAGTGGAAAGATATTGATCCAACCTGAGTTACAGTTTTCTAGTCCAATCAGTTGAATTCTTTTGTGTTGGGGGCTGGAATACTGGCATGGAGTAAATCAAACGGTAAATCAAATGACTTTCTGAATTACGAATCGTTGTCACAAATATATATATATATACACACAAGTAACAAATTATCCACAAATTAAACAATTAAACAATAAAACATATTGATCCGTTATAAGTAATTTCTATACTATACTATACAGAAATAACGAATTATCCGAAAACAAATTAACATAATGAATATAACAGAACAAAATTATGTATTTTATGAAACAAAACAATACGAAACAAAACAAAATTTTCCAGCGTGCACAAGGCTAATTGCAACCACTGCTTATTTATTGCCCAAATATTTTCACAACTACCCTTTTATTGTCCTGTATTTTCACAATTGCCCAATTGTTTTTCCTGTATTGTCACATTTGCTTGTTAACCTTGCATTGTCATGATTGCCTGCCTGTTACCCATATTAGTACAAATGCCTGTTGGTTGCCACTTATTGTCAAGATTGTTAGTGTTGCCTACATTTTGTCATTATTATCAATGTATTATCCACATATTGCCATGATTGCCAGTGTGCTACCCATTTATTGCTTATGGGTTATCACAGCTGCCAGTGTGATCTTCATATATTGCCACAATTGCTAATGTGTCACCTCAATGACACTACCCTCCGCCTCATGGGGCTACAAAGGTTCCCAGGTTTGGTAAAGTCCTTGAAATAAATTCAAGTGCCAAGGAGCATCTTAAGGAAAATATGTGGGCTAACAATGCTGACGTCCTTACTGGCCCAACTGATTGAGTTCCTTTAAAGTTGCTGTTGCAGAACAGTCAGTGAGGTGCTTTACTAGAGGAAAACAATCTGTTAATTTGCAACTTGGGAAGTTTTCCCAGAGCTTAGTGAAGATGGTGAAATTTTCACTTAACAAAGAATACCCAAACACGGGTTTTCTAGCATTTTGGTGCACGCAGGTGCTACTCTATCTTGGTCCGATATTGTAACATTTTATAGGGTTAAATATATCCCCCCCCCCCATTATAACTCTATTGAACGTGACCCAAAAAACTGGCAAGCCCATAATCTTTCCTAGATGGGTAGAATAGCGGCAGTTATGATGATGGTTCTACCTCGAATACTATATTATTTTCGGTCTCTTCCAATCCCAGTTCTATCCCTATTTTTCCGAAAATTGTAATCTCTAATTTATTTGGAAAAAATGGTGGTAGCCAGGTGGCCCGTTCTACTCTGTATATATCCAAATAACGAGGCGGGTTGGGACCCCCCCACTTTTTGCAATCTTAAAATGCGACCCAATTGGTCCAGCTGTATCAAATCTATGCTGAGATGTACAGTACAAGCCTCACTGGGTACGATTGGAGGCACAGGCCAGTGCGACTCTCCTCCTGGATCTCTTAATGTGGCTCCCCACGAAGGAACGTCAGGCAGTCTCAAGCCCCTCCCTATCACACTCCCTGCGTTTGTGGCATGCAAATTATACCCTCTAAAATCCCCCCACACTCCAGTGGCCCCATTCTTTAACAACCCTCACTTCTCCCCAGGGCAACAGATTCAGCAATTTACATGGTGGTCAACAAAGGCCTTTACAAGATAGCACATCTCATAGATCATAAGGGAATAAGACAACTCACCTATTTTAAGGAAGCACTAAAGATGCCCCCATCAGAGACTTACCACCTGTGCAAAGTTAAACATTTTCTGCAGTCCCTAAACAGGGATCAGATTGACATAACTACCAGGACCTTATTTGAGAATAAGTGTATACGTGGCACCAATTCACTGGGTGGGATTACAGAGTTATATGCCCTGTTCAATAGCCAAGGCTTCCTATCAGATCTGGGTGAGACAAGAGGAGATGTGGAGAAAGTGGTCGACCATGGTGCATAAGGGCATACTCAATACTTCCCTTGTGAAAGCAAATTAGAAAGTGTTATTGCGTTGGTACCTCATCCCCACAAGGTTGGCAAAACTAAACCCTGGTACCTTGCCCCTTTGTTTTAGGGGATGCAGCCAGGATGGCGATATGTTTTATACCTGGTAGTCCTGTCCGAAGGTCCGACGTTTCTGGATCAGGGTGATCAGTCTTGTCTATTCAGTGACGGGACAGAACGTGCCCAGAGGTGCCAAAACATCCCCAAGACATCTTTGAATGCTCATATTTTTTATTTTCCTAGCAGCCAAAATAACTATAGTGCGAGCAATGAAAACGCCTGTGATTAATGTGACATTGGTGAAACATAAAATATCCTGGATTATGGTTAATGAAAAACTGACCAGTATCCATAAAGAAAAACAAGCTAAGTTTGAAAAAGTGTGGAACCCCTGGATTGCATACCTCCAAGCACCCTAAATGCTGGGTCACCTTGATGATGGAGGCCCCGGCCGAGGAGACCTACCCCGCCCTTCTCTCTCACTTTTTTTTTCTTTCTTGGTTTCTGTGATATAATGAATCTTTGTAAGGTTGCTGATGGGGGACCGTGAAGCCTCCTTAACCCTCATATTTCCTCAGGAGTGAGGTTGTGTGATATGAGGCATTGGGTTTACTTACTGACAATGATGTACTCCTACCTCTTCATGTATTTGGCAATGAGTGACCTACAGTTTTTTTAAATGCTATTTCACAATTATTAAATTTTTTTTAATCTTACTTTTGTAACCAGTTGCTGATACTTCTGGGCTCAAAGCCTTAGACATATGGTTGCTTTACTAGGTAGAGCATGAATGTTAGGCCAAATTCATCTTGATGTAGCTGCTCTTTAGTTACTACGTTATGGCCTATGATTATATTGGAGGAAGCATCGGCTCTTTAAAATTAATTTGGCAGTGTTTATGCTTTTGTATACCGTACAAAACTTTGCCATAAAAATGATTAGAAAAGAAAAAATTGCATTTTTGCTTGATTGGATGTTAGAAGTCAGCAAACTTCACCTCATTCACTAAGCTCTGTGGAAAATTCCCTTGCAAAGTGCATCACCATTTGCAAAGTGAATAGTAATTTTGCCATTTGTAAAGCAAGCCCAATGACTCTGGAATATTGAATTATAGCATCCAAATGACAGCTGCAGAACTAGCAATGATAGCTCTCATTATTCTCTTGGTTTTATTTAGTTTAATACTTTAACTACTTTAATACTTTAAACACATTTATTTCTATTTTTGAAGTCTGGTGCCCTAATCCTCCAACCCAGTTACAAGTAATTCCTCTATCCTCCTTGTTTGTGTGTGTGTTCAACCCACTGGCTGAGCGAAAAAAAAATACCCATCTATGGCCACCATTATAGAGAAGGTAGATCTTTCCAACGGGGGGCATGAACAGCAATATAAATCTGCCTGAGGTTCTAACCATTTACCACACTATCTAAAGGTAAAGAAACAGTGGGACTGGAGTTGGTCTTTAAGCTTCAAGCCCTGGCAACAACCAACTCCCCAGTGGGTATCTGGAAAATATATCATAAATAAGCCATTGTGCCAGTCCCACCATTCACCACAAGTGACTAAAATAGCTAGAAATCTAGATGCTGAAATGTATATGTTTCCACCCTCAGAACATTCTGATGATAAGCCCGGTTACACATGGTAGCTTTTTTTTTTCATTCAGCCCGCTGGGCCAAACAAAAAAATGCTGAGGAGCTCACAAGGAGGTCCTGTACTAATAATGCCATGTCAGTGATCTCCTCGCTGAGTTATTGTGTTCTGACAGGGAGACCTGCCCACCTCCCTACCAGAGCACACCGGTCAGCGCTCTCAGCCATTGGCTGAGAGCGCTGATTAGATGCCAATCGGCTGCTGGTTTTCCAGCAAGCTCCTTCAACAGAAACCATGAGATCAGCTTCTATCAAACAAGGACCTGTACCCACGGGCCGAATGTCAGCCAGTCTCTACTGTACCGGCTGATTTCACCAGATATTTGTACGGGGCTTTGAAGTCCAACTCTAAAGCCATCTTTACATACCAAAAAAAAAAAAGACTGGAGATCAAATCCCCAGTGTGATAATAATTGCACTAACTGAACTGAATATTGATTTAATTTTGAAGTAATGCTTTCCTCAGCTAAAGAGTATTTTTCTACATTTGCATGTTGTCAGAAATTGTTCTTCATATTTTGTTACTGAGACTGACATGAGGCCTAAAGTTATTTTTTTTTTAATGTAACTTTCATTAGAATAATTCCTGCTATTCCTGTAATAAAGGTCTGTGTTCAGGCATGTCTTGTCATGGAGTGATGACTCTCTGTCTCCAAATTGCTCTCCTGCATGTCACCCTGTCACATGGACTTCCAATGGAGACACAGATTGTTGTCACTATCAGGAAGTCTGCCCTGGGCAGTGACAGATGCTACTGCAGCACATGCATTTGGACAGGATGTAGCTGCAAAGAGCCTTAAGGGGATTAACAGCACTGAGAAAAAGGACAAACTAAGTACTTGAAAAAAAAAGAACATGGCATTTTTTTAGCTAACTAAATGGCAGTCGTCCACTAAGAAATTATATTTACTTAAACCACTTAAAGGGGTTGTAAAGGTTGTGTTTTTTTCACCTTAACCACTTAAGCCCCGGACCATTTTGTAGCTAAAGGACCAGAGCTGTTTTCAGAATTTTGCACTGCGCTGCTTTAACTGGAAATTGTGCGGACATGCAATGTTGTACTGAAACGAAATTTGCGTCCTTTTCTTCCCACAAATAGAGCTTTCTTTTAATGGTATTTGATTGCCTCTGCGATTTTTATTTTTTTGCGATATAAACGGAAAAAGACCAAAAATTTTGAAAAAAAATGATATTTTCTAATTTTTGTTATAAGAAAAATCGAATAAACTCAATTTTAGTCATACATTTAGGCCAAAATGTATTCAGCCACATGTCTTTAGTAAAAAAAATGTCAATAAGCGTATATTTATTGGTTTGCGCAAAAGTTATAGCGTCTACAAACTAGGGTACATTTTCTGGAATTTACACAGCTTTTAATTTATGACTGCCTATCTCATTTCTTGAGGTGCTAAAATGGCAGGGCAGTACAAAACCCCCCCAAATTACCCAATTTTGGAAAGTAGACACCCCAAGGAAATTGCTGAGAGGCATGTTGAGCCCATTGAATATTTTTTTTTTTGTCGCAAGTGATTGAATAATGACAAAAAAAAAAAAAAATTACAAAAAGTTGTCACTAAATGATATATTGCTCACACATGCCATGGTTATATGTGGAATTGCACCCCAAAATACATTTTGCTGCTGCTCCTAAGTAAGGGGATACCACATGTGTGGGACTTTTTGGGAGCCTAGCCGCGTACGGGACCCCGAAAACCAAGCACCGCCTTCAGGATTTCTAGGCACAAATTTTTTATTTCACTCCTCACTACCTATCACAGTTTCGAAGGCCATAAAATGCCAAACTAGCACAAAACCCCCCCAAATGACCCCATTTTGGAAAGTAGACACCCCAAGCTATTTGCTGAGAGGCATGGTGAGTATTTTACAGCTCTCATTTGTTTTTGAAAATGAAGAAAAAAAAATATTTTTTATTTTTTATTTTTAATTTTCAAAACTTTGTGACAAAAAGCGAGATCTGCAAAATACTCACCATACCTCTCAGCAAATAGCTTGGGGTGTCTACTTTCCAAAATGGGGTCATTTGGGGGGGTTTTGTGCCATCTGGGCATTCCATGGCCTCCGAAACTGTGATAGGCAGTGAGAAGTGAATTTAAAAATTTACACCCTTAGAAAGCCTGAAGGCGGTGATTGGTTTTTGGGGTCCCGTACGCGGCTAGGCTCCCAAAAAGTCTCACACATGTGGTATTCCCGTACTCAGGAGAAGCAACAGAATATATTTTGGGGTGTAATTCCACATATGCCCATGACATGTTTGAGCAATATATCATTTAGTGACAACTTTGTGCAAAAAATAAAAAATAAAAAAATAAATTGTCTATTTTCCGCAACTTGTGTCAACATATAAAATATTCCATGGACTCGACATGCCTCTCAGTATATAGCTTGGGGTGTCTACTTTCCAAAATGGGGTCATTTGGGGGGGTTTTGAACTGTTCTGGCATTTTATACACAACATTAGGAAGCTTACATCCACTCTTCTAACCACTTGAAGGCAAAGCCCTTTTTCACACTTTTTGTTTACATGAAAACATTTTTTTTTTTTGCAAGAAAATTATGTTGAACCCCCAAACATTATATATATTTTTTAAGCAAAGGCCCTACAGATTAAAATGGTGGGTGTTGCAATTTTTTTTTTTCTACACAGTATTTGCGCAGCGATTTTTCAAACGCATTTTTTGGGGAAAAAATACACTTTTTTTAATTTTAATGCACTAAAACACACTATATTGCCCAAATGTTTGATGAAATAAAAAAGATGATCTTAGGCCGAGTACATAGATACCAAACACGACAAGCTTAAAAATTTCGCACAAACGCGCATTGGCGACAAACTACATACATTTTTAAAAGCCTTTACAGGTTACGCCGTTAGATTTACAGAGGAGGTCTACTGCTAAAATTACTGCCCTCGATCTGACCTTCGCGGTGATACCTCACATGCATGGTGCAATTTCTGTTTACATATGACGCCAGACCGACGCTTGCGTTCGCCATTGGGCAAGAGCAGGGCAGGACAGGGGTGCTTTTTTTTTTTTTTTTTTTTTTTTTATTATTAATTTTGCTTTTTTATTTTATTTCTAAACTGTTGCTTCCATATTTATTTATTTTTTATCATTTTTATTGTTATCTCAGGGAATGTAAATATCCCCTATGATAGCAATAGGTAATGACAGGTACTCTTTTTTGAAAAAACTGGGGTCTATTGGACCCTAGATCTTTCCTCTGCCCTCAAAGCATCTGACCACACCAAGATCGGTGTGATAAAATGCTTTCCCAATTTCCCAATGGTGCTTTTTATATCCGGGGGGGGGACATTCCCTCCCACCGCTTGTAAAAGCAGTCCAGAGGCTAATTAGCCACTAGGATTTCTTTTACATGAAAGCCGGCCGCTGGCTGAAAAGAATGATACCAAGATGATACCTAAACCCACAGGCATCATTCTGGTATAAACATTCAAAGTCCAGCAACATACCAGTACGTTGCTGGTCCTTGTTGGACATGTATTGTAATCTTTTTTTTCATGCAGCCTGTTGGCTGAACGAAAAAAAAAGATTGATCGGTGGGTATGCCCACCATTAGAATACCGCCCTTCATCCACCCACTTCTAATGATGGGCATACATGCACCATTTATATATGCCGAAGCATGGGGGCATCTTCCCGCAAAAGTTATGCCGCGTACACATGGTCAGACTTTTCCACGGGCAAGCCTCCGTCGGAATTTCGACCGTATGTATGCGGCATTAGGAGCAAAATCGCTCCTCCGCCCCTGCTGCCCCAATGCTTCGGCATATATGCTTTTTTTTTTTAACTGTGGTGGTGAAATCACCTCCTACAGCACTGGAGTCGCAGGGATCAGGCCTGTCTCTGCGAACGCTGCAGTTATGTGTGTTGTGTTTTGTAAGTGACAGTGATCGATCGATACTGCACTTGGGTGGCCTGGGCTGGACGGAGGGGCAAAACGCAGGTGCTAGCAGGTATCTGGGCTGATCCCGCTGTCACGATCAGGCGTCGGGCTTGAAGACCAGTTGCTATAGCAGTTGCAGGACAGGCATAAAGGCAGTCACTTCTGGCAGATGACACAGGCTCACCTGAGGTGCGGAGTCTAAGTACTAGCTGTTTTTTCCCAGAGCTCCGAGTGGTGGAGATGGATTTAGCTGCAAGCTAGTACCAGGTAGCGGTCCTCAGGTTTGCCCCACCAGGGTGTGAGCAGGCCGGGGTCCAGTGGCAGATCAGCAGATAAGGATTGAACAGCAGCGTGGTCAGTAACAAGCCAAAAGGTCAATCACGAGTGGTTGTAGGTTGGGATCAGGCAGCAGAGTAGTCAAAGAACAAGCCAAGGGTCAATCACGAGTGGTAGCAAAATACAGAAGGCAGCAGGGATGTCAAGAGCTAGGCACTGGCTGAGAAGGCACAATAACCTGGCAAAGAGGAAGTGCTGAGACAAGGCTTATATAGGAAGTTCATGGGAGGAGCAAGGAGTTCAAGGTTCATCGGTAATCAAGACTCAAGGCAGGGTTGTCCATTGGATCAGATAGGTTTGTCCAGCAGATCAGGCAGTGAGCTGTCCAGCATCCCAGATAGCTCAGTGGGAAGAGTAAACGCCAGATACCGACGAGGTCCCAGGTTCAAGCCCAGGTCCTGACAGTACTCCCCTCCTCTCAGGATGTCCTCTGGACGTCTTAGGGCTGGGTTTGTGAGGAAACCTCTGGTGGAATTCTCTTGTCAATCTAGGGGCATGAACGTTCTCCTCAGGCTCCCAAGAATTTTCTTCTGGCCCATATCCTTCCCATTGGACCAGATATTGTAGTTTGTTTCTAAATATCCTGGAATCAAGAATTTTCTCCACCACAAATTCTACTTCACCCTGTACCTCAACAGGTGGAGGAGATGGAAGAATTCTTCCAGAAAAGGGATTTTCATTAAATTGTTTAAGTAATGACATGTGAAAAACGGTGAATTTTCATACTATCAGGAAGTTTTAAGCGAAAGGTAACTGGATTGATTTGAGCAGAAATCTTGAATGGTCCTACAAACTTCTGGCCCAGCTTTGCAGACGGAACATGGACCTTCAAATTTTTGGTTGATAACCAAACTTTGTCACCCACATGAAATGTAGGAAGTGATCAGCAGCCTTCTTGTAACATTCCTGAGCCTCCTTCAAAGTTTCGATCAATTTTTCACGAATCTCCTGCAATGTAGTTAATCTGTTGGTAACAGAAGGAATTGGAGTTGAGATAGGGAGATCAGGAATAAAAACTGGATGATACCCGTTGTTTAAATAAAAAGGACTTTGAGAAGTGGAACTATGTTTAGAATTGTTATATGCAAACTCTGCTGTAGGAAGATAATCCACCCAGTCATCCTGAAGATAACTGACAAAACATCGAAGGTACTGCTCTAAGGTTTGATTGGTCCTCTCAGTCTGACCATTAGACTGGGGATGAAAAGCAGAAGACAGATTAACTGTTACACCTAAGGCTGAACAAAAGTTTTTCCAAAATTTTGAAGTAAACTGTACTCCTCTGTCAGACACCACATCGTCAGGAATTCCATGTAGTTTAAATACTTCTCGAAGCATTAACTCAGCAGTTTGTTCAGCTGAAGGTACCCCCTTAACAGGTATAAAATGAGCCATCTTAGTGAGACGGTCAACAACAACCAAAATAGTGCTCATTTCTCTTGAGGGAGGTAAATCTACCACAAAGTCCATAGAAATTGATCCCCATGGTCTTGATGGAACAGGGAGTGGCTGGAGCAACCCCAAAGGAGAAGCCCGGGGAGTCTTACTGCGTGCACAGGTCAGGCATGAGGCCACATAGTGTTTGACGTCTTTCTTATAGCTGGGCCACCAAAATGAACGTGACAAGAGCTCTTCTGTTTTGGAAATCCCAAAATGCCCAGCAAGTTTTGAGTCATGAACCAACCTGAGGGCTTCAGTCCGAGCAGATTCAGGTACATAGAGACTATGTGCATGAGTCCAAAAGCCATTCTTGTACACAAGGTTAATATCCGCAGGCGGATGATTGAGAAGAGGGTCATTTTCATACCCCTCCTTTAGGACACTCAAGAATGTCTTGAAACCCGTGGCCCCTATGAAGTTCTTTTGAGGCAGAATCATACATTCAGGGTTGTCTTCCTGGCATGGTTCAGTCAACATTCTTGATAATGCATAGGCCTTACCATTCCTTGACCCAGGTCGATACGAGATGATAAAATTAAACCGGGAAAAGAACAGTGACCAACGTGCTTGTCTAAAAGACATCCTCTTGGCAGAGCGAATGAATTCTAGATTTTTATGATCAGTGAGAACAATTACTGGATGCTTAGCCCCTTCCAGCAGATGCCTCCATTCAGAAAAGGCTTCCTTAATTGCCAGCAATTCCTTATTCCCGATGTCATAATTTATTTCGGCTGATGACATTAAGCGAGAGAAATACGCACAAGGATGAAGCTGCATCTTTTCTCCTTTTCGCTGAGAAAGGATAGCTCCCACAGCAGAGTCTGAGGCATCCACTTCCACTATAAAAGGAACTTCAGGATCGGGATGTACCAATATTGGTGCAGAAGTGAAAAGAGTCTTTAGCTTAATAAAAGCAGTCTGTGCCTCAGCTGACCACACAAAGGGCATCCCTTTCTTTGTCAGCTGTGTAATTGGTGCTATCACTTTAGTGAAATTTCTTATGAATTTTCTGTAGAAGTTGGCAAAACCAACAAATCGTTGTATCTCTTTAACATTACTAGAAGCAGGCCAATCCACCACTGCTTTGATCTTCTCAGGATCCATGCTTACTCCTTTAGGAGAAATAATATATCCCAAGAACTGCATCTGGGTTCGTTCAAACTCACATTTCTCCAATTTAATATAAAGTTGGTTCTTCCTTAGCCTTTCAAAGACAGTGCAAACATGTTTGCGATGTTCCTCCAGGTTATTTGAAAAGATGAGAATATCATCCAGATAGGCAATCACAAACTGGTCCAATAGGTCTCGAAAAGCATCATTGATGAAGTGTTGGAAAGTGGCAGGGGCGTTGCAGAGGCCAAAAGGCATAACCAGGGACTCAAAATGGCCATATCTGGTTCTAAAGGCGGTTTTCCATTCGTCTCCTTGACGCATGAGGATGAGGTTATATGCCCCCCGTAAGTCTAGTTTTGTGAAGACTTTGGCAGAGCGGAGTCTTTCCAACATTTCAGAAATTAAAGGAAGTGGATAGCGGTTTTTAATAGTGATTTTATTAAGGTCACGGTAGTCAATGCATGGACGCAAGGTGGAATCTTTCTTTGCAACAAAGAACAGGGCTGCCCCTGCAGGAGACGTTGAGGGTCTAATGAAGCCCTTTTCTAAATTCTCATCAATCCATTCCCTGAGAACTTTTAATTCAGGTTCTGAAAGATTGAAAAGGCGACCAAAAGGTATTTCAGCCCCTGGGAGCAGTTCAATCGGACAATCATATGGGCGATGAGGAGGTAACTGATCGGCATTCTTCTTATCACAGACATCCCGGAACTCATGATATTGTGGAGGCAGGTTGTCATATGACTGCGTAGTAACAACATCCACCTGTGATTCCTTGTCTGGCAAAGAACTTGTTTAAAAAGGTTCTCTACAGAATTCCTCGCAATGGGGGGATGTAAAGTTTATAATCCGTGCTTCCCAGTTGATGGAGGGATTATGGGTGGAAAACCAAGGAATGCCCAGGATGACGGGAAATTTGGGTGATGTAATCAGCTGAAAACTGATGGTCTCATGATGATTAGCCTCAAATTGCAATACCAAAGGGACTGTCTCATGGGTAACAGGTCCTGAAGTTAAGGGTGAACCATCGACAGTCTCCATATCCATAGGAGCAGACATATTTCTTGTTTGGATATTATTACTGTGGGCAAAGTCTATGTCCATAAAGTTCCCCCCAGCCCTAGAGTCCAGCATAGCAGAGCAAGGAATTTCAATACCATCAAAGATGAGTTTAATAGGGATGATAAAATGGGATAGTACAGAATTTACTTTATTCTCTTCATGCATCAATGGGGAGATCGACTGGGTAATAGAGTTTATTTGTTCAGGCAAAATCACATCAGTCGCCGCAATTGTTCTTCTAACCTTGTTCGGACAATTAACTGCGTAATGCCCAGAGTCCCCGCAATATAAACACAGGTTTTCTGAACGTCTTCTTTCTTTCTCCTGAGTAGAAATGGATATCTTAATTGCATCAACCTGCATAGGTTCAGCTGTGTCAGAATCTGAAGAAACTCTTGGATCCTTCTGAATAGGGATGAGCTTCGTGTTCGAGTCGAACATACGTTCGACTCGAACATCGGCTGTTCGATCGTTCGACGAAGATCGAACGATTTGGGCCGTTCGCGCCAAATTCGAGTGACGCGAACGGCCCACAATGCACTACGCCATCGCAGTGTCATCCAGGCGCTGTGATTGGCCAAGCATGCACTGTGACCCCGCATGCTTGGCCAATCACAGCGCCGGCAGCGAGGAGAGCAATGATTGGCCACAGGCAGGATGCCTGTGGCCAATTATTGCTGAGGGTGTTTAGTACACGCCCCACACTATAAAAGGCCGCCAGCACGGCGGCCTAGTGTAGTGTGTTCCGGAGCAGGGATAGAGCAGCATAGGCAGGGACAGTGACTGTTATTTCTTTCTTGCTTAACCTGGATTCCTTTAGTTTAGGGAAAGAGAAGGATAGGTAGGGAGAGTGTCAGTGTGTTTTGTGCTTGTGCTATAGTGTGCTTAAAAAAAACATTTATTCTAGGGACAGAAAACTGTAGGTAGGGACAGTGTCAGTTTCTTTCACTCTGCAAGTCCTTGTTTCCAGGGACCTGGAAGGACAGTGAGTGAATTGTCCTTGTGCTTGTGCTTAAAAAAACATTTATTCTAGGGACAGAAAACTGTAGGTAGGGAGAGTGTCAGTTTCTTTCACTCTGCAAGTCCTTGTTTCCAGGGACCTGGAAGGACAGTGAGTGAATTGTCCTTGTGCTATATTGTGCTTAAAAAAAACATTTATTCTAGGGACAGAAAACTGTAGGTAGGGAGAGTGTCAGTTTATTTCACTCTGCAAGTCCTTGTTTCCAGGGACCTGTAAGGACAGTGAGTGAATTGTCCTTGTGCTATATTGTGATTAAAAAAAACATTTTTTCTAGGGACAGAAAACTGTAGGTAGGGAGAGTGTTTTTTTTCTTTCACTCTGCAAGTCCTTGTTTCCAGGGACCTGGAAGGACAGTGAGTGAATTCTCCTTGTGCTATATTGTGCTTAAAAAAAACATTAATTCTAGGGACAGAAAACTGTAGGTAGGGAGAGTGTCAGTTTATTTCACTCTGCAAGTCCTTGTTTCCAGGGACCTGGAAGGACAGTGAGTGAATTGTCCTTGTGCTATATTGTGATTAAAAAAAACATTTTTTCTAGGGACAGAAAACTGTAGGTAGGGAGAGTGTTTTTTTTCTTTCACTCTGCAAGTCCTTGTTTCCAGGGACCTGGAAGGACAGTGAGTGAATTCTCCTTGTGCTATATTGTGCTTAAAAAAAACATTAATTCTAGGGACAGAAAACTGTAGGTAGGGAGAGTGTCAGTTTATTTCACTCTGCAAGTCCTTGTTTCCAGGGACCTGTAAGGACAGTGAGTGAATTGTCCTTGTGCTATATTGTGCTTAAAAAAAACATTTATTCTAGGGACAGAAAACTGTAGGTAGGGAGAGTGTTTATTTTCTTTCACTCTGCAAGTCCTTGTTTCCAGGGACCTGTAAGGAAAGTGAGTGAATTGTCCTTGTGCTATATTGTGCTTAAAAAAAACATTTATTCTAGGGACAGAAAACTGTAGGTAGGGAGAGTGTCAGTTTATTTCACTCTGCAAGTCCTTGTTTCCAGGGACCTGTAAGGACAGTGAGTGAATTGTCCTTGTGCTATATTGTGATTAAAAAAAACATTTTTTCTAGGGACAGAAAACTGTAGGTAGGGAGAGTGTTTTTTTTCTTTCACTCTGCAAGTCCTTGTTTCCAGGGACCTGGAAGGACAGTGAGTGAATTGTCCTTGTGCTATATTGTGCTTAAAAAAAACATTTATTCTAGGGACAGAAAACTGTAGGTAGGGAGAGTGTCAGTTTATTTCACTCTGCAAGTCCTTGTTTCCAGGGACCTGTAAGGACAGTGAGTGAATTGTCCTTGTGCTATATTGTGCTTAAAAAAAACATTTATTCTAGGGACAGAAAACTGTAGGTAGGGAGAGTGTTTTTTTTCTTTCACTCTGCAAGTCCTTGTTTCCAGGGACCTGTAAGGACAGTGAGTGAATTGTCCTTGTGCTATATTGTGCTTAAAAAAAACATTTATTCTAGGGACAGAAAACTGTAGGTAGGGAGAGTGTCAGTTTATTTCACTCTGCAAGTCCTTGTTTCCAGGGACCTGTAAGGACAGTGAGTGAATTGTCCTTGTGCTATATTGTGATTAAAAAAAACATTTTTTCTAGGGACAGAAAACTGTAGCTAGGGAGAGTGTTTTTTTTCTTTCACTCTGCAAGTCCTTGTTTCCAGGGACCTGTAAGGACAGTGAGTGAATTGTCCTTGTGCTATATTGTGATTAAAAAAAACATTTTTTCTAGGGACAGAAAACTGTAGGTAGGGAGAGTGTTTTTTTTCTTTCACTCTGCAAGTCCTTGTTTCCAGGGACCTGTAAGGACAGTGAGTGAATTGTCCTTGTGCTATATTGTGCTTAAAAAAAACATTTATTCTAGGGACAGAAAACTGTAGGTAGGGAGAGTGTCAGTTTATTTCACTCTGCAAGTCCTTGTTTCCAGGGACCTGTAAGGACAGTGAGTGAATTGTTCTTGTGCTATATTGTGATTAAAAAAAACATTTTTTCTAGGGACAGAAAACTGTAGGTAGGGAGAGTGTTTTTTTTCTTTCACTCTGCAAGTCCTTGTTTCCAGGGACCTGTAAGGACAGTGAGTGAATTGTCCTTGTGCTATATTGTGCTTAAAAAAAACATTTATTCTAGGGACAGAAAACTGTAGGTAGGGAGAGTGTCAGTTTATTTCACTCTGCAAGTCCTTGTTTCCAGGGACCTGTAAGGACAGTGAGTGAATTGTCCTTGTGCTATATTGTGATTAAAAAAAAAATTTTTTCTAGGGACAGAAAACTGTAGGTAGGGAGAGTGTTTTTTTTCTTTCACTCTGCAAGTCCTTGTTTCCAGGGACCTGGAAGGACAGTGAGTGAATTCTCCTTGTGCTATATTGTGCTTAAAAAAAACATTAATTCTAGGGACAGAAAACTGTAGGTAGGGAGAGTGTCAGTTTATTTCACTCTGCAAGTCCTTGTTTCCAGGGACCTGTAAGGACAGTGAGTGAATTGTCCTTGTGCTATATTGTGATTAAAAAAAACATTTTTTCTAGGGACAGAAAACTGTAGGTAGGGAGAGTGTTTTTTTTCTTTCACTCTGCAAGTCCTTGTTTCCAGGGACCTGGAAGGACAGTGAGTGAATTCTCCTTGTGCTATATTGTGCTTAAAAAAAACATTAATTCTAGGGACAGAAAACTGTAGGTAGGGAGAGTGTCAGTTTATTTCACTCTGCAAGTCCTTGTTTCCAGGGACCTGTAAGGACAGTGAGTGAATTGTCCTTGTGCTATATTGTGCTTAAAAAAAACATTTATTCTAGGGACAGAAAACTGTAGGTAGGGAGAGTGTTTATTTTCTTTCACTCTGCAAGTCCTTGTTTCCAGGGACCTGTAAGGACAGTGAGTGAATTGTCCTTGTGCTATATTGTGCTTAAAAAAAACATTTATTCTAGGGACAGAAAACTGTAGGTAGGGAGAGTGTCAGTTTATTTCACTCTGCAAGTCCTTGTTTCCAGGGACCTGTAAGGACAGTGAGTGAATTGTTCTTGTGCTATATTGTGATTAAAAAAAACATTTTTTCTAGGGACAGAAAACTGTAGGTAGGGAGAGTGTTTTTTTTCTTTCACTCTGCAAGTCCTTGTTTCCAGGGACCTGTAAGGACAGTGAGTGAATTGTCCTTGTGCTATATTGTGATTAAAAAAAACATTTTTTCTAGGGACAGAAAACTGTAGGTAGGGAGAGTGTTTTTTTTCTTTCACTCTGCAAGTCCTTGTTTCCAGGGACCTGGAAGGACAGTGAGTGAATTCTCCTTGTGCTATATTGTGCTTAAAAAAAACATTAATTCTAGGGACAGAAAACTGTAGGTAGGGAGAGTGTCAGTTTATTTCACTCTGCAAGTCCTTGTTTCCAGGGACCTGTAAGGACAGTGAGTGAATTGTCCTTGTGCTATATTGTGATTAAAAAAAAACATTTTTTCTAGGGACAGAAAACTGTAGGTAGGGAGAGTGTTTTTTTTCTTTCACTCTGCAAGTCCTTGTTTCCAGGGACCTGGAAGGACAGTGAGTGAATTCTCCTTGTGCTATATTGTGCTTAAAAAAAACATTAATTCTAGGGACAGAAAACTGTAGGTAGGGAGAGTGTCAGTTTATTTCACTCTGCAAGTCCTTGTTTCCAGGGACCTGTAAGGACAGTGAGTGAATTGTCCTTGTGCTATATTGTGCTTAAAAAAAACATTTATTCTAGGGACAGAAAACTGTAGGTAGGGAGAGTGTTTATTTTCTTTCACTCTGCAAGTCCTTGTTTCCAGGGACCTGTAAGGACAGTGAGTGAATTGTCCTTGTGCTATATTGTGCTTAAAAAAAACATTTATTCTAGGGACAGAAAACTGTAGGTAGGGAGAGTGTCAGTTTATTTCACTCTGCAAGTCCTTGTTTCCAGGGACCTGTAAGGACAGTGAGTGAATTGTTCTTGTGCTATATTGTGATTAAAAAAAACATTTTTTCTAGGGACAGAAAACTGTAGGTAGGGAGAGTGTTTTTTTTCTTTCACTCTGCAAGTCCTTGTTTCCAGGGACCTGTAAGGACAGTGAGTGAATTGTCCTTGTGCTATATTGTGCTTAAAAAAAACATTTATTCTAGGGACAGAAAACTGTAGGTAGGGAGAGTGTCAGTTTCTTTCACTGTGAAAGTCCTTGTTTCAAGGGACAGAGAAGGACACCTGAAGGTAGCCCTTATTGCTTTTTTCCCATCTCCCTGCAGGCCATCTATTAGAATGTCTGGAAGGCAAACAAGGAGAGGCAGACAGTCAGGAGGCAATAAAAGAGGGCAAGCAGGCTCTGTGTCTGGGGGCAACAGTGCTGGTCGTGGACGCGGTGCATTGTCATCAGCACATGGCCATGGGACACGCTTGTCCTTCTTTTCGGCAGCTGGACATGTTGAGCCACATCATGCCGAAGACTTGGTAGAGTGGATGACCAAGCCCTCCTCCTCCTCCTCATCCTCTCTCACCCAGGCTCAGGGTACTGGAAAAGCAGCTGCCAAAGCGTCGTCTTCCCTGGTATCAATGTCAGACAAATCATCAGTCACTCCTTCCCTAGACCCACCATGTCCTCCTCCTGAGGAGTCCCCCGAACTGTTTCAGCACAGTGTTGGGTACATGCTCCAGGAGGATGCCCAGCATTTCGAAGGGTCTGATGATGAAACCCAGCTAGAGGAAGGCAGTAGCGTGAGAGCAGACAGAGGGGATGCTCAAGAAGGACACCAATCTGGCAGTCATGTTCCAGCAGCTGCAGCATACTGCCAGATTGGCTCCAGTGATGAGGAGGGAGGGGATGATGAGGTCACTGACTCCACGTGGGTGCCTAATAGGAGAGAGGAGGAGGAGGAGGATGAGGAGGAGGCACATCTCCAACGAGGCAGGATGCCCTTTGGTGGCCAGCGTAAGGGCAGTACACCGACGGAATCACACCGCAGAGCTCCGCCTGTGCAGGGCGCTGCCTCTGCCCGTCATTCAAAAAGTTCTTTGGTGTGGGCCTTTTTTGAGGCTAGTGCATCAGATCGCACAGCTGCTGTTTGCAACATATGTCTCAAGCGTATATCGCGTGGCCAAAACATCAGCCGCTTGGGTACCACATGCCTGACCAGACATATGTTGACCTGCCATGCAGCTCGTTGGCAAGCCTACCTCAAAGACCCACACCAAAGAACAAAGCGGACCTCTCCTTGCACCGCATCAGCTGGGATCTCCAACCCCACTATAACTTCAGTCCTCTCTGAAACATGCACTGAGAGGAATGAAGGTGTAGAATTAGGTGTGTCACAGCCAAGTACTTGCGGCCACTCTGCTAGCAGTACACCGACGTCCGATTCTAGCAGGCAAATTTCCCTGCCCCAGCTGCTGGACCGTCGAAAGAAGTTCACTCCCAGCCATCCACATGCCCAGCGGTTGAATGCTAGCTTGGCTAAATTGCTAGCGCTTCAACTGCTGCCTTTTCAGTTGGTAGACTCGGCCCCCTTCCGTGAGTTTGTGCAATGTGCGGTTCCTCAGTGGCAGGTTCCCAAACGCCACTTTTTCTCACGGAAGGCTATTCCGGCTCTCTACCGGCATGTGGAAGGCAATGTCTTGGCCTCGCTGGACAGGGCGGTCAGCGGTAAGGTGCATATTACCGCTGACTCATGGTCCAGCAGGCATGGACAGGGACGTTACCTTTCTTTCACGGCCCATTGGGTCACTCTTTTGGCAGCTGGGAAGGATGCAGGACAAGGTGCAGTAGTGTTGGAGGTTGTCCCACCGCCACGCCTCCAAAATGCTACTACTGGTTGTGACACACCTCTCTCCTCCACCCCCTCCTCTTCTTCTTCCTCCATGGCCTCTTCCTGTGGTTTGTCCTATGAACCAGCGGTGCTCCGTAGCCGTTCACGGGGCTACGCAAGTACGCAGGCAAAAAGATGCCATGCCGTGCTTGCGCTGGTGTGTTTGGGGGACAGAAGCCACACTGGGGCAGAGGTCCTGTCTGCTCTGCAGGGCCAGGCCGAGAGGTGGTTGACGCCACGCCAGCTTAAGCCAGGAATGGTGGTTTGCGACAATGGCACCAACCTCCTCTCCGCCCTCCGACAGGGACAACTGACCCATGTGCCCTGTGTGGCTCACGTCCTTAACCTGGTGGTGCAGCGGTTCTTGGGCAGGTACCCGGGCTTACAGGATGTCCTGAGGCAGGCCAGGAAAGTCTGTGTGCATTTCCGCAGATCTTATAATGCCAGTGCTCGCCTGGCTGAGCTGCAAAAGGAGTTGAACCTGCCCAAGAACCGCCTTATATGTGACATGCCCACCAGGTGGAACTCAACGTTGGCCATGCTGCAGCGGCTGCACACGCAGCAGAGGGCCATCAATGAGTACCTGTGCGACTACGGCACCAGGACAGGGTCAGGGGAGCTTGGTTTTTTTTCTCCACGCCAGTGGGGCATGATCAGGGATGCATGCACTGTCCTGGCACCATTTGAGGAGGCCACGAGGATGGTGAGCAGTGACAGTGCATGCATCAGTGACACTGTACCTCTTGTCCACCTGTTGGAGCACACGCTGCGTGGAATAATGGACAGGGCACTTGAGGCAGAACAGAGGCAGGAAGAGGAGGACTTCCTTGCCTCTCAAGGCCCCCTTTACCCAGACAGTGTTCCTTCTGTCCCACCCATCGCACAGGAAGAGGAGGAGGAGGAGGAGGAGGAGGATTGTGTCAGCATGGAGGTGGAGGCTGGCACTCAGCATCATCAGCAGCAGTCTTTTAGGGATGATTTACAGTCCCAAGAAACCAGTGGACTTGTACGTGGCTGGGAGGAGGTGGCTGCGGATCATGTCGTCCTTAGTGACCCAGAGGACTCCGGAGCGAATGCCTCAGCAAACCTACGCTGCATGGCCTCCCTGATCCTGCAAAGTCTGCGGAAGGATCCTCGTATTCTTCGGATCAAGGAGAGGGACCATTACTGGCTGGCCACTCTCCTTGATCCACGGTACAAGGGTAAGGTTGCGGACCTTATGTTACCGTCGCAGAGGGAGCAGAGGATGAGACAACTCCGGGAGGCCTTGCAGAAAGGTCTGTGCAACGCGTTCCCAGAGACTGGGAGGTTACAAACTCCTGGTCCTGGACAACGAGTTGCTGAGGCTTCGGCCAGTCAAAGAAGGAGCGGTGGGGAAGGTGGCCGTCTGACCGATGCGTTCAGACAATTCTTTAGTCCGCAGCCCCAAAGTATGATCGGTTCCAGCAACCATCGCCAGCGTCTGATAAACATGGTGCAGGAATATCTAGGGGCAAGGTCAGACTTGGACACCTTTCCCACCGAAAATCCTCTGGCTTACTGGGTCTTGAGGATGGATCACTGGCCAGAGCTTGCAAAGTATGCAATTGAGCTACTGGCCTGTCCTGCATCCAGCGTTCTTTCGGAACGCACATTCAGTGCTGCTGGAGGATTTGTCACGGATCACAGGGTGCGCCTGTCCACCGACTCGGTTGATCGACTGACTTTCATCAAGATGAACCAGTCTTGGATCACCACCAGCTACCACACACCTGATGCTGATATAACAGACTAATTGATTTTAACATGTCACATCCCTTCAAGACTGATGCTGATGCTGAGTGCCTGTGCTGTTATGTTGACTGGCTATCCTCCTCCTCCGAGTCCTCAATGATACGATTGATGATGATAGCTTGGAAGATCATTTTTGTTTATGGGTGCCGCCACCAGTGGCTAAGGCCCAATTTTTCAGCCCCTGTTTTACAGGGGCGTGTAATTACAATTTTTTTAGCAATAATTTGCCATAGGGCTCATTGCTGTGCTCCAAGTACAGTATCTGTGAGGGGTTGGAGTGTTGTGGCACCAGTGCCTAAGGCCCAATTTTTCAGCCCCTGTTTAACAGGGGCGTGTCATTACAATTTTTGAAGCAATACTTTGCAACAGGGCTCATTGCTGTGCTCCAAGTACAGTATCTGTGAGGGGTTGTAGTGTTGTGCCACCAGTGCCTAAGGCCCAATTTTTCAGCCCCTGTTCAACAGGGGCATGCAATTACAATTCTTGATCTAATAATTCACAGCAGGGTCCATTGCTGCACCCACCAAGAGTAACTCTGAGGGCTTACAGTCTTGTGGCAACGCCACCACCACCACCACCACGAAAGGCCCAATTTTTCAGCCCCTGTTCAAAAGGGGCATGTAATTACAATTCTTGATCTAATAATTCACAGCAGGGCCCATTGCTGCACCCACCAAGAGTAACTGTCAGGGCTTACAGTGTTGTGGCACCAGCACCACCATCAAAGCCCCAATTTTTACTACCACTGTTCAACAATTATATGTAATTAAAATTCCTGATATAATAGTTGACAGCAGGGCGTTCCAGCACCAACCAAGAGTAACTGAGTGCTTACAGTGTTGTGCCAACACCAACAACTAAGGGGCCTATTTCTGCAGAGTATATACGGCAGGTCCCTACTTTCAAACATCCAACTTACAAACGACTCCTACTTGCAAACGAAAGAAGACAACAGGAAGTGAGAGGAAATCTACCCCTAGAAAGGAAAATTCTCTCCTGTAAGAATAAATATGGGAGAAAGGGGTCTCATCTGTACTGATGCTTTATCAGCAATCCTTGTTTCAAGAAAAACACCACATTTCAAAAACAGTTGTCATTGGGACGGAAAGTGAGGTGAAATGTTCTGAACAGGGGCACAGACAGCAAAACAAATGTTACAGGGGTGATAACCCTTACCTATGTTTCCCAAAAAGTTTAAAAATAGATTTTTGGGCTGGAGCTACACTTCAACAATGTACCTGTTCAAAATTACAAACAGATTCTACATAAGAACAAACCTACAGTCCCTGTCTTGTATGCACCGCCTGTATACGGCTGTTCAGAGTATATAGGGCCTTTTTTATTTTATGTGCGGGGTTCCCCTTAATATCCATACAAGACCCAAAGGGGCTGGTAATGGGCTGGGGTAGGGGGGGGTCATGGGGTAGCTATGCCATTTTTCTTAAAGAATTTCATCCATATTACCGGGACCAGACATTACATTAAAGCCGCAAGCAGTTTTAAATGGCTTTTTTTTCCTTTAGAAGTGTCATTTTGTGCAGGGACAGTTCTAAACACGGGAAACACGTGGCACTTCACAGGCATACTTTAGACACCCCCCAGGTACGATATTTAAAGGAATATTTGACTTTTTTTTTTCACTTTATGCATCATTAAAATGACTGCTCCCGAAAAACGACCGTTTTTAAAACTTCTTTTTGCATTGATACATGTCCCCTGGTGCACAACCCGGGTTCCCAAACCCTATTTATGACAATAACATGCATAATAGTTGTTATAATTAGCACTTTAGAATTCGAACGTTCGCATCCATTGTATTTAATAGGGTTCTAATGTTCGTTCGAACTTTCGGTCCGTTCGCGGGTTCTGGTGCGAACCGAACCCGGGGGTGTTCGGCTCATCACTACTTCTGAACAAATTGACTAGCAGAAAAACGCATGCCACCATTGCTTCCAAACATTCCCAGTCTCTCCTTCCTCCTTTCTGTAAGTCTTTGATCAATTTGAATACATAGTTGGATGAAGGCCTCAAGATCATTAGGAGTCTCCACTCTTGCAAGCTCATCTTTTACCTGTTCAGAAAGCCCTTGGCGGTACTGACTTTTTTGCGCTGCTGGGTTCCAAGTGGTATCTGTGATCCAACGTCTGAATTCAGCTGTGTACTCAGCAACAGAACGTTTACCCTGCCGTAAACTATGCAACTTTGCTTCAGCAGTAGCACAGCGATAGGGATCATCAAAAACCTGATTCATCGCAGCTTCAAAAGTCTGGAAACTATTCAGCGTGGCACTGTCTTGTTCTATATAAGGGGAGGCCCAGGCTAATGCTTCCCCAGTCAGGAGGTTGATAACAAACATTACCTTCTGTTTTTCAGAAGTGAATGCAGCGGGTCGCATTTGGAAATATATGCGACACTGGTTAAGAAAACCTCTGTAATGCCGGCGATCTCCATTAAACTTGGGTGGGTGAGGCATATGTGCATTAGCATCATCTCGGGAACGTAGGTCCAGCAATTGTTTTTGCAGGGCATGGATCTCTTCACGTTGCCCTTTCACCACACTTTCCAGTTCGGCAAATTTTTTTTGGTAGGTGACACCAAACTCCTGCAGCTCCGCAATTTGCTGCATGAAAGGAGCCACAGCATTTGCTATAGCGGCCTCCATGTTTTAGGCCAGGTTATTCTGTCACGATCAGGCGTTGGGCTTGAAGACCAGTTGCTATAGCAGTTGCAGGACAGGTATAAAGGCAGTCACTTCTGGCAGATGACACAGGCTCACCTGAGGTGCGGAGTCTAAGTACTAGCTGGTTTTCCCCAGAGCTCCGGGTGGTGGAGATGGATTTAGCTGCAAGCTAGTACCAGGTCGCGGTCCTCAGGTTTGCCCCACCAGGGTGTGAGCAGGCCGGGGTCCAGTGGCAGATCAGCAGATAAGGATTAAACAGCAGCGTGGTCAGTAACAAGCCAAAAGGTCAATCACGAGTGGTTGCAGGTTGGGATCAGGCAGCAGAGTAGTCAAAGAACAAGCCAAGGGTCAATCACGAGTGGTAGCAAAATACAGAAGGCAGCAGGGATGTCAAGAGCTAGGCACTGGCTGAGAAGGCACAATAACCTGGCAAAGAGGAAGTGCTGAGACAAGGCTTATATAGGAAGTTCATGGGAGGAGCAAGGAGTTCAAGGTTCATCGGTAATCAAGACTCAAGGCAGGGTTGTCCATTGGATCAGATAGGTTTGTCCAGCAGATCAGGTAGTGAGCTGCCCAGCATCCCAGATAGCTCAGTGGGAAGAGTAAACGCCAGACACCGACAAGGTCCCAGGTTCAAGCCCAGGTCCTGACACCCGCCAACACTGCATTTTTGGGAACCCTAAACTGCTGGGGACGCTAGTATAGATCTGATCAGATCAGATATTGATCTGTTCAGATACTATACCACTAAGGGGGGTGTATGCTTAACGCGTGGGTGTTAGCACTACTGGCACTAACCTGACGCTGCCTGAGGTGTGACGCAGACCCTCTCTGACGTAATTGATATCACCCGCCGGGCGAACAGGGGGTTAAATCTTTATTGGGTTATATACGGCGGGTACCCTGACACTATAAAAAGCAAACTAACTAACCAGCGTCACCCGTAACACTTATATGGTGATTACTGGTGAAAGGGTTAACTAGGGGCAATTAGGGGGTTAAAACATTTATTAGGTAATATATGGGGGTACCTGACGCTATATAAAAACTTGCGGCGAACCTAAAAAAAATTACTGGCTACCGATCTGCATCACCGACGCTAAGACAGCGATCAGAAAAATGATCGCTTAGCGACAGTGGTGATAGGGGGTGAAAGGGTTATCTGGGGGGCGATCAAGGGGGTTAAACCTTTATTAGGTAATATATGGGGGTACCCGACGCTATAAAAACCAGCGGCGAACCTAAAAAAAATTACTGGCTACCGATCAGCATCACCGACGCTAAGACATCGATCAGAAAAATGATCGCTTAGCGACGGCGGTGCTAGGGGGTGAAAGGGTTATCTGGGGGGTGATCAGGGGGTTAAACCTTTATTAGGGGGGGTTAGGGGGCTACACTGGACCTAAAACTAAATGTAGTGACACTTTTACAGTCACAAATGTCACTGATTGCAGTGATCACTAAATAAATGGTCACTGCAATCAGTGACACTGTGACTGGGGGCTGGGGGGTGATCTGGGGGGGCCTGGGGGGGGCGATTTATGTGCCTATGTGTCCTGGTGTCAGTGTGCTGTTTTGTGCACTAACCTGCATCTTCTCCTGTACGGCGCTCGGTATATGTGAGCGCCGCAGAAGAGATGACATCACTTCCTCCTGCCTGTGTAAACAGTACACAGGCAGGGGAAGCTCTCTCATTCGCCGGGAGCGATCGAGAGGGGGGGGCCGGAATCGAACGGCCGTCCCCTCATGCCTGATCGCTCCCGAAGGTAAAACGACCACCCACTGTAAAGAAGGGGGTCTGATCGGACCCCCCAACTATACAAAGGCAATCACGTATATGTACGTGATTCTGCCTGTCGGTGCCATTCTGCCGACGTATATTTACAGTGGGCGGTCGTTAAGTGGTTAATGCATCCTATGAAAAAACACCTGGCAATCACGGGCCCCCAGCCCCCCGTTGTACTTACCTGAGCCTGTTCACCTGCTCGGTGTGACCCCAGCATCCTCTTCTCCACGGAGTCTTGGCGTTGATTGGATAGATTGATAGTGGCGCAGCCATTGGCTCCCGCTGCTGTCAATCAAATCCAATTACGCGGGTGCCGGGGGCAGGGCCGAGTCATGTATGACACAGAAGCGTGCCAGCAAGGTAACCCCCTCGGGAGAGAGCTTCCCAGAGGGGGTTATCTAATGCGGGGAGGAGACGCGAAAGCCGCCGTGGGACCCCAGAAGAGGATGTTCGGGGGCCACTCTGTGCAAAACGAACTGCACAGTGGAGGTAAGTATGACATGTTTGTTATTTAAAAAAAAAAATACCTGAACCTTTACAATCACTTTAAGGACTGGAAAAGTTTGCCCCTTAATGACCAGGAAATTTTTTGCAATACGGCACTGCATCGCTTTAACTGACAACTGCACGGTCGTGCAACGCTGTACCCAAAAAAAAATTATGTCCTTTTTTCCCACAAATAGAGCTTTCTTTTGGTGGTATTTGATCAACTCTGTGGTTCTTATTTTTTGCGCTATAAACTAAAAAAAAAATATTTTTTACTTTTTGCTATAATAAATATCCCCAAAATAAAAAAAAAGCAAATTTCTTCTTTAGTTTAGGCTGATATGTATTCTTCTAAATATTTTTGGTAAAAAAAAAAACGCAACAAGTATATATTGATTGGTTTGCGCAAAAGTTATAGCATCTACAAAATAGGGGATAGATTTTATTATAATTTTTTTTTTTTACTAGTAATGGCGGTTATCTGTGATTTTTAGTTGGATTGTGACATTGCGGCAGACAGATGAAAACCCTTTTGACACTTTTTTGGGACCATTGACATTTATACAGCGATCAGAGCTAAAAATAGCCACTGATTACTGTATAAATGTCATTGGCAGGGAAGGGGTTAACACTAGGGAGCGATCAAGGGGTTAAATGTGTGTCCTAGGGAGTGTTTCTAACTGTGGGGTGATGAAACTGCTTGGAGGAGGAGACCAATCGCTGTTCATAATCAGTATGAACAGCAGATCTGTCTCCTCTCTCCTGACAGAATGGAGATCTGTCTGTTTACATTAACAGATCTCCGTTCTGTCACTCTCAGGAGCGATCGCCGGTGCCAGGCGGACATGGCTCTGTCGTCGTGCCGTGGGTGCGCACACCCCCTAGATCTCCTAAAGCGGCCGATGTACAGCTACGGCGATTCGCCCAGGGGAGCCAACCTGCTGCAGTATAACTGCGGCGGCTGGACCTTAACTGGTTAACCACTTGCCGGCTCTTGTCCTGGGCGTCATCCTCACCACCGCGTCACTGGGGACCCGATGCGCGCTCCCGGCGGCCGCGATGTCCGCCGGGCACCTGCGATTGCCCAGTAACAAAGCAGGACCATGGATCTGTGTGTGTAAACACACAGATCCACGTCCTGTCAGGTGAGAGGAGACCGATGGTGTGTTCCTTGTACAGAGGAACACCGATTGGTCTCCTCCCCTTGTGAGTCCCCTCCCCCTACAGTTAGAATCACTCCCTAGGTAACATATTAAACCCCTTGATCGCCCCTAGTGTTAACCCCTTCCCTGCCAGTCACATTTATACAGTATTCAGTGCATTTTTATAGCATGGATCGCTGTATAAATGTGAATGGTCCCAAAAATGTGTCAAAAGTGTCCGATATGTCCGCCGCAATATCACAGTCACGATTAAAATCGCAGATCGCCACAATTACTAGTAAAAAAAAAAAAAGTAATAAAAATGCTATAAATCTATCCCCTATTTTGTAGACGCTATAACTTTTGCGCAAACCAATCAATATATGCTTATTGCGATTTTTTTTTTAAGCGACAGCTGCTATGGCCTCAGTAGATGCATCTGACAAGATGTGAAGCTCTTTCCTCTGACTTGTAGCAAGGGAGGCAGGAGTGTAGCAGCGTGGTATATGGATTCCATCTAAGGCATGTAGAGATTGTTTCCAGGACTCCCACTTTGAAAGCTGGTCTATTGGTAGTGGAGCATCCCAATCTTTAATAGTCTCTGAGAACTGTCTAAGTAAGGATTTACCTTGTATGGTGATGGAAGCTACGAATCCCACTGGATCGTATAGGCTGTTCACCACTGACAGAATACCACGTTTGGTAAATGGCTTGTCTGCAGAGCTGACTTGAAAGCCAAAGGTATCTTCTAATAAGTCCCACCGTAGGGCCAGACTTCTCTGTACAGGTGGTATGTCCATTCCCAGATTTAAGTCTTTAAACCCTGTGGCATGATCATCAGGTTGAAAGGCTTTCATAACAGCAACACTATTTGTGGCAATCTTGTGTAGTCTGAGGTTAGCCTCAGAAAGCATACCTTGTGTCCTTCGGAGCAGGTCTATGGCTTCTTCATCTGTTGGCAAAGATTTAAGTCCATCGTCCACATAGAAGTCTCTCTCAACGAAGTGTCGAGCATCCACGCCATACTCCATTTCTCCATAAAGGGCAGTCCTTCGTAAACCGTATGTTGCAACAGCGGGTGAGGGACTATTTCCGAAAACATGTACCTTCATGCGGTATTCAATCATCTCATTGTCCATGTTGTTGTCACGGTGCCACAGAAACCTTAGGAAGTTCCTATGGTCTTCACGTACAATGAAGCAATAAAACATTTGTTCAATGTCAGCAGTTATGGTAACTGGCTCTCTTCTAAACCTCCTAAGTACACCTACAAGGTTGTTGGTTAGGTTCGAACCAGTGAGAAGAACATCGTTCAGGGATACGCCTTGATGCTTGGCACTGGAGTCAAATACTACCCTGATTTGCTTTGGCTTACGTGATTGATACACTCCGAAGAAAGGCAGGTACCAGCACTCATCGTGTCTTTGAAGTGTTGGAGCGGGTTGGGCGTGATTATTGTCAAAGATCCTTTTCATAAAGGCGATGAAATGGTCCTTCATTTCAGGCCTGTTCTTTAGTGTTCGCTGAAGTGAGTTGAATCTGGATAGAGCCTGTTCACGATTGGTTGGGAGTTTATCCCTTGTAGCACAGAGAGGTAATGGTGCAACCCAGCTGTTAGACTCATCCTGGAAGAATTCTTTGTCCATTATTTTGATGAACTCTGTCTTCAACTGACAAGGCTATTTTGTTGTCATTGCTTGTAGTACAAAACACTGTAGTACCTAGGTTGTCATCACAAAGGATAGGAGTGACATCAAGTACTTGGATGATGCCAAGAGGCTTCTCTTTTACTTCATAATGGCGAAGGCACTGTCTGAAGTGGGATGCACGTCCATTTCCTAACATGTATGTTTTGAAGGACTGGATCTCGGATGACGTACGCATTCTATCCAAGCATACGTCGCCCGCAATTACCCAGCCTAGATCAAGTTTTTGTGCGTAAGGGGCATTATCAGGTCAATTGCACTGCTTGCGTACTTTATGTACTCTGAGAATGTCTCTTCCTAGCAAGACCAAGATTTTAGCATTCATGTCCATTGCAGGAATCTCATTAACAAGGTACCTTAAGTGAGAATGGTGATATGCAGCCTCTGGAGTAGAAATTTCTTCCCTTTTGTCTGGTATGTGGTCACACTCAACTAATGTTGGTAGGGGTATGCCCTCTTCCTTATTGACATGAGAGACCATGAACCCAGCGGCCCTTTTGTCGATGGTCTCTTCGCGACCAGAACAGGTTCTGAGAGTATACGGTGATGCATGTCCATCTATACCAAAGATCTCAAAGAATTTAGGCTTAACCAGGGATCTGTTGCTCTGTTAATCTATTTCGGCATACATCCTAATAGCTTCCTCAGGTTGGCCCATTGGGTATATCTTGACTAGGCATATCTTAGCACAGCATTTGTAATCTAAGTCTTCTCCACAGACTTCTGTGCATGAAAAGGAAACATTAGCTGTGGCTGGAGCATGACCTTGTTGCTCCCCACCATGATTTGAGACAGAGGTATAATCGTATAATATAATATTATATGATTTGAGACAGGGCTGGAGGTAGGAGGCTGCTGTAAATTGTCTGAGGGTGGGCCCGGATGCATAGCTGTAACATGTCTGTCGCTACTGCATTCTGTGCACTTGATGACAACTTTACAGTCTTTAGCAAAATATCCATAACAAGCACAGCGCCTGTAGCATATTCCAAGTTTCTGAAGAATCTCCCTGTGCTCTTGTAACATCTTTGCCCTATGCCAGTGTTTCTCAACTCCAGTCCTCAAGGCGCCCCAACAGGTCATGTTTTCAGGCTTTCCATTATTTTGCACAGGTGATTTGATCAGTTTCACTGCCTTAGTAATTACCACAGCTGTTTCATCTGAGGAAAATCCTGAAAACATGACCTGTTGGGGTGCCTTGAGGACTGGAGTTGAGAAACACTGCCCTATGCCCACAACATTTCTTTAGGGGGTGAGGCTTCTTGTGAATAGGACACTGACGATTAGGGTCTTTATCTCTGCCGCCCGAATCGCTCTGGTGAGCAGGAGAGGATACGGGTGGTGTGATGTCTGTCCTTTTAACAGATATTGCTCTATTAAAGTCTCTATGTTTAGCTACTGTGTTATCATACCTTGATAAAGATAATGATGATGAAGCAGGCAAGTTGGGTTCACTGAGGCTGAAGCTGGGATTGTTTCTCGTCCAGGCTTGATATTGTCTGTAGCTTACTATGCAGAATACATGTGTCCTGCTACATGTGGCCTGTTAGTTGCATCCATGACACAGGAAGTACAATCACAGGAAGAAAGGGTGGAGCATTACATACAAAGGAAGCGTGTCATACATCAGGGAAAATAACATGGAAAAACAAGTGCATTACCACAAAAGGTCACTAGATGGCAGCATGTGAACTAAATATAAACGTCCATAGAAAATGGTTAACCACTTGACAACTGGGCACTAAACCCCCTTCGTGCCGGAACAATTTTCAGCTTTCAGCGCTGACGCACTTTGAATGACAATTGCGCGGTCATACAACGCTGTACCCAAATGATATTTTTATCATTTTTTCCTCACAAATAGAGCTTTCTTTTGGTGGTATTTGATCACCTCTGCAGTTTTTATTTTTTGCGCTATAAACAAAAAAAGACAGAAAATTTTGAAAAAAAAACACAATTTTTTTACTTTTTGCTATAATAATATCCCAATTTTTTTTTAAAAAACTATTTTTTTTTCTCAGTTTAGGCCGATACGTATTCTTCTATATTTTTTTGGTAAATTGCAATAAGCGTATAGCGATTGGTTTGCGAAAAAGTTATAGCGCCTACAAAATAGGGGATAGAATTATGACATTTTTTTATATATATTTTTTTTACTAGTAATGGCGGCGATCTGCGATTTTTGTCAGGCCTGCAATATTGCGGCGGACATATCGGTCGCTTTTGAAACTATTTTGGGACCATTCACATTTATACAGCGAACAGTGCTATAAATATGCACTGATTACTGTATAAATGTGACTGGCAGGGAAGGGGTTAACACTAGGGGGCGAGGAAGGGGTTAACTATGTTCCCTATTTGTGATTCTTACTGTGTGGGGGAGGGGACTGACTGGGGGAGGTAACTGATCTGTGTCCCTATGTACAAGGGACACAGCATCGGTCTCCTCTCTCTCTGACAGGACATGGATCTCTGTGTTTACACACAGAGATCCACGTCCTGCCTCTGTCACAGCCGATCGCGAGTGCCTGGAGGACATCGCGGCCGCCAGGCACGCGCATCGGCATCACGTGACCACAGCGGGCACAGCTGTTCCCCACCATGCGCCCTCGGCGGCGCGCAGGGGGGAGAGAAACAGGAGGACGTCCATAGACGTCCACTCAGCACTTGAGAGCCGCGCTGCAGACGTCTTTTGTCTATAGCGCGGGTCTCAAGTGGTTAAGGGAAACAATATATATAAATTCTATGCCCCATTGGGGCAGCACACAAAGTTTAATTGAACAAGCAGATTTTGCACTCAAACGTTTTAGTAAACCAACCCCACCATCTGCTTACCGGAGCAAAAGACCCAGTGATCCAAAACATGGGGTCATAAGGGTTTTTCATCAAACGTGCTGAACACCACTTCTTCCAGGATAGATAATAGAGGTTAATCATATCCACTGAGTATCCCTTACTTTGGTGGCTGCTAGGTGCTCCACCGGGTCCTTGGTAATCCTATTTAGCAGAATCTAGAGGCTTTTTCTGTTGTAACAAATTTGCTGCTTGCCTTAAAATTGGGGTTATTTCCGAAAGTGCACTTGGAAGTGCAGTCGCTGTAAATCTGAGGGGTAGATCTGAAATGAGGGGAAGCTCTGCTGATTTTATTATCCAATCATATGCAAGCTAAAATGCTGTTTTATATTTTCCTTGCATGTCCCCCTCAGATCTACAGAGACTGCACATCTAAGTGCACTTTCAGTGCAATTTCAAGTGCACTTTGCACTTGTAGTTTGCACTTGTAGTGCAAAGTGGATTTGCCTTTCGTAAATAACCCCCACTGTCTTTTTCCACACTATAGAGGATTATACATACAAATGTGTGAACAGGGCCGCCATCAGGAATTTTGGGGCCCCTTACACAGCTTCAGGCATGGGCCCCCTGGAGCAGAGGAGAAACGGGGGGGGGGCGGCCGCGAATTGAGGAGTGGGGGTTCCGCCGCAAATTATTGAGGTCGGGGGGGCTTTGGGTGCTGAGGAAGAAAGAAAGAACAACAAAAAAAGGGGGGGTTGCCATCTGGGGCCCTGGGGACCTCTGGGCCTCCTACAAAAAAAATAATAATAATAATAATAATAATTTATTAAAAAAAAAATAAATAAATAAATTATTTTTATTAAAAAAAAAAAACCTCCGGCCCTCTGGGCCCCTTACAAAAAAAATAAAATAAAATATATATTTTTTTTATAAAAAACACATAAAAAAGGGGGTTACCATCCAGGGCCCGGGGACCTCCAGGCCTCTGGGCCTTTTATTAAAAAAAATAAGTTCCCTTACAAAAAATAAATTAAATAAATTAAAAAAATGTAAATAAAAAAAAATATATATATATTTTTTTAATAAAAAATACATAAAAAAGGGGGGTTACCATCCGGGGCCCTGGGGACCGCCGGGCCCCTTACAGGTGTACTTCCTGTACCCCCCTGATGGTGCCCCTGTGTGTAAAATGTCTGAACCAGAACCATTTTAATACTTCCTCCTATGGACATCCCACCCAAATGGCTATGAATCGAGCCAATAATAGTTCCTCTCCAATTAATGCAATTTGTTTATTATTATTATTATCATTATACAGGATTTACAGTATATAATGGCAACAGTTTGCAGCACTTTACAACATGAGGGCAGGAAGTACGGTTACACTACAATTCAATAAAGGAGAAATCAGAGGGCCCTGATCATTAGAGCTTACAATCTAAAAGGGAGGGTCAGGTGATACAAATGCTACTGACAAGTGAATTGGTGTGGACCCTCCGCCGTGGGCCATCTACTGTCTGTATCACAATTTTTCTTCCGATGAGTGCAGTGCTTAGAGGGTGATTTACCAAAATGAGAGAGTGTTAGAGGCACCCTGTCAGTCTTAAATGATTTGTTTCAACCCTCTAACTGCCACGTTTGCCTTGTCTATTAATCGAAGATATAAAAGACTTCCTCTAACATGCGATCCTTTCACGTCACTGACTGTTACTTATAAGCAGAACTTTCCAACTCCTTGGGCAAACTTAAAGGGTTTGTAAAGTCAGAAGGTTTTTTATCTTAAAGGGGAGTTCCAGCCTTTTTTATGTTTATTAAAAGTCAGCAGCTACAAAAAGTGTAGCTGCTGGCTTTTAATAAACAGACACTTACCTGCTCCACTGTCCAGCAACGCGGCCGCCCGGAGCTTCGCTCCTCTCCCCCCCTCTCCGCCGGCGCCTCCATTCACACTGTGGGCACCCGGCCGTGACAGCTTTCGGCTTCACGGCCGGGCACTCACTGCGCATGTGCGAGTTGCGCTGCGCTCTAGGAGTGGACAGGCGATCGCCTGGGACCTGTCACGTGTCCCAGGTGATCGCCTACAGGGAGGGGCGGGCGATATGACGAGTCGCCTAAGCAGTCCCTGGGCTGAAGGAAGAAGTGGGACAGGAAGTCCCACTCCTAACGAAGACCCTACTCCCCCCGCCAAAAAAATTACATGCCAAATGTGGCATGTAAGGGGGTGAGGAGTGCTTTAAGCGGAAGTTCCACTTTTGGGTGGAACTCCGCTTTAAAACATTCTATGCATTACGATAAAAAGCATTCTGTGTGTGGCAGCCTCCCTCAGCCCCCCTAATACTTACCAGAGCCCCATCTCTGTCCAGCGATGTCCATGAGTGTCTCGGCCATCCAGCACTCTCCCTCTTGATTGGCTGAGACACAGCAGCAGTGCTATTGGCTCCCACTGCTGTCAATCAAAGTCAGTTAGTCAATCAGGAGAGTGAGGGGGCACACAGAGCTGCAGCTCGGCTCAGGTGCCCCCATAGCAAGCTGCCTGCTGTGGGGGCACTCAACCGGAGGGAGGGGCCAGGAGCACCAAAGAGGAACAAGAGAAGAGGAGGATCTGGGCTGCTCTGTGCAGTGGTAAGTATAACATATTTGTTAAGTAGCGACCTCACCCCTCTCACCCCTTCTCATTCTTGGCTTGTTTGTCTTGTCTAGGGGTTTAGTACTGGGGGGAGGGATGAGATACACCACGGCCCATGTCCTGCAGAGAGACTGGAGGTGAAAGACAGAACTATCGGGTTTTGTGTGTATGTCTCAGAGTCAAATCCTTTCCTCGAAATGACTCCCTTTGCTCCCAGTAACCAGAGTTCCACACACTGAAAAGGTCCAACTCGTATTTATTCTCTTCCAGCAATAAATAGTCATACAGCACAGACAGGTTGAGACCCATAGAACACTTCAGTATTTGTGGGGAGTAGGTCAAGGCACAATTCTTTAAGTAGAGCTAACCACTGTGGTGTCACCAATGGTTATGATGTATAGTCACTGCCACTGACTATATAGAACAAGAGCATGAATTACCCTCGCTATCACAGCCCCTGTCAGAGGGAAGACATCCGTCCAAGAGAGTTACCGGAGGCCTCTCCATCACCGGCAAATGCTGCGCCAGACTTTCCGGAGAAGTTCCGCTCACCAGCCTCCTCTTCTCAGACACGGGCACCCAAGGCGTTAGGGCCCCCTCGGATTCCTCCACCCTCGCGGAACCCAGTCGAAGGTACTGAGTCCCAGGCATCCGCACTAGTACCTCACCCCAGGCTAAAGGTGCCTGGGATAGACTCCATCTCCCGCTCCGGCCAGGTCAAGGGCACCTGGGCCCAGAACTCCGGAACGCCAACACCCAGGCTGAAGGTGCCTGGGCGCGGCTGCGTCCTCCGACTCTGAACCCCAAGGTCAGGGCGTCTGCCCCTTTTATCTCCTCTCCCATTGCGTCACAGCAGGTTCCCCGCCCCGCTGTACCAGCACCAGGAAAGGACAAAAAGGGATGCAGTCTTGCGGTAAGTGTTCAGTTCTGGCCAAGGGTGACAGCGCCACCTGCAGGCCGCAGGGAACCTCACACCACCAGAGTCCTCTAAGAACCATAAAAGGGTCTCAGATTCCCTAACAATCAGTACATCTGGGTTACACTACCACCTAGGTGCCTCCCCTAAATTCAAATACCCGCTACAGTTATTTATATATAATAAAAAAAAACAAGACTTTACAATCACTTTAAAGTCCTGGATCTGAATTGTTCCTCAGCCCCTTTCATTCCCTCGTCCCCATTACCACAGGGACTTTCTGATTAATTTCACTTCTCCAGTGGCTTACAATTTAGACAAGCAGCTAGGGTCTTTATGGGTATGTTTATTCTTCTTTTTTGTCTGTAGCGTTCTTTTTATGCTTTTCCTTCATTGTCCTTCCACTCCTAATGGATAGGTGATAGCAATTTGACTGTTTTCCACTATATGTCTTATTATTAAAGGGGTTTTAAAGTCAGAATGTTTTTTTATCTTAATGCTCATGCATTAAGATGAAAAACCTTCTGTGTGCAGCAGTCTCCCCAGCACCCCCTGATACTTACCTTAGCGCCATCTCTCTCCAGCGATGTCCACGAGTGCCTTGGCCGTCCGGGACACTCCTCCTGATTGGCTGAGATACAGCTGTAGCGCCATTGGCTCCCACTGCTGTCAATCAAAGTTAGTTAATTAGTAAATCAGGAGAGAGAGGGGCGGGGCCAAACTGGGGCTCTGTGTCTGAATGGACACAGGGAGCTGTGACTCTGCTTGGGTGCCCCCGTAGCAAGCTGCTTGCTGTTTTGTATTTCTTGAAAACGTAATAAAAAATGTATAAAAAACAAATAAATAAATAAATAAAAGACTTAAGCCTCGTACACACGATCAGACTTCCATCTGACTTTTCCGTGGATTTTTGTCTGAAGGGCATTGGCCGTGAACTTGTTCTGCATACAGACAGCACAACATTTTCAGCCAACATTCACCAAACCACGTGGTTTTTCAGCTCTTTACCGCCACCATTTGGGCAACTTCTGCTATTGTTGTCTGATGTTTAGCATTGGTTCCGAGCATGCGTGTTTGTACTTTGGATTTTAGTTGGACACGCGTGTGCATGCGATCGGATAATCCGACGTAACAGATTTATTGTCAGACAGTTGGTGAGCATGAACAGCCAACATTTGTTGTCGTTAATTCCACAAACAATTGTCTGATGAAGCATACACACGGTTGGATTATCCGACACAACACGTCCATCGGACAATTATGGCCATAAAATTGGATCGTATGTACGGGCCTTTACTGGCCAAATAAAGGGGGAAAAAAAAAGAAAAAAAGAAAGCTAATGCAGCCACCATATCCAAGAACAGATATGCTGCAATATAATATGTTTTTTTTTTTAGGTTTAATATCGCTCTAAGATTAGTAAACTGAGCCCACTTGTGCCCACTGCCTAGTAACAAATTACCTTGATTGGTATCTGTTTACTACAAGAATGTACCTTCAGTACATTTTATTGAAATTATATTTTACAAGTAATACTTGTGCAGTTATGAGTGTGGTAATATGCCTTGTGCATGCCAGTAATGATTGGTATTTCTGATTAAAAGTTAACTTATAACCCTTTAACCAACAAATGCAAGTTATCAGGACTTGTAATTACAAAACAGGATTGCATATAGCATTTTGCACTTTAACCACTTCAGTAACGGGCACTTTTACCCCCTTCCTGCCCAGGCCAATTTTCAGCGCTGTCACACTTTGAATGACGACACTGTACCCAAACACAATTTTTAAATAAACAAAAAAAAGACAGAACGTTTTCTTCATTTCTGTTATAAAATTTTGCAAATAAATAATTTGTATTTATAAAGTTAGGTCAAAGTGTATTCTGCTACATTTACTTGGTGAAAATAATCCAAATCAGTGTATAATATTTAGTCGGTGGGAAAGTTATAGAGTCCACAAACTATGGTATATATCTGAAAATGTATCAATTCTGATGTACTGATCTAATTTCCCAAGGCCCAAAAATACCAGGACAGTACAAATACCTCTGTAGCGATACCTCCAACTAAGAAGGCCGCAGATTTAGTTGGGCCCTGAAGACAGCTCCGCCAACCCCCGGCAATATGCTCAACCCCCCCACTGGCACAGCTAGTAAGGGGAGATAGGACCGTGTGACCGCAACTCTAGGTGACACAGTCCTATGGCAAACAGACACAGTGATATACTTTAAAACTTCTATTAAAGTAAGTGAAACTGACACCAATGTACTTGACCCAGATATTTTACTGAGGCTAATGGGCAAGTAATAAACAACAGTATAACAAGTTGCAGATCCCTGCAATAAAAAGTAATAAAGATAAACAGAGTAATCAGAATAATTAAGTATTGCTATGCAACTCTAGCGCTGCCCTTTTTCAGCTACTTCCCCTCATGGGTAGACTAACACCCAGCAATGTCTACCTATGCAGTCAGGCCTGACTGATCTAAATGGAAGTTCAGTGAAACAATATTCGCTAGCAATCTTTCGGTGGTGCACTTGAAGAACAACTTTGTAATCCCAACGAATAGTAAAGATAAAGTATCTGTCTTTAAACAGCTCTCACCACCCGGACAAGTCCAAGTCCGTTTCCTCCATCGATTCGTCTGGGAACAGGAATCCACCGACATCCAAGTCTTCAATCCTTCTGGTGTACTGCAGCAAGGATGAGAAGATGTCTCTAAGGTTCTGCTAGGCTGGCAGAGGGGCTCTTTGAAAAGGAGCACAAGGCCCAGGCTTCAGGCCTTGTGCACACAGCAGTTCAGTACCGAGATCCTCTTGCTAGGAGGGGGGGTGTCCAAAGAGACCGAACAAACTCCACCTCCTCTTTATAAAGTCTGCCCCAGCAGTCTCTGTTCCGGAGCAATGTACCCTGGGTGCTGCAAGATGTACTGGGAGATGTAGTCTCTCTCTCTCCTCTGCTTTCACTTCCAGTAATGTCTCTTTACTTCCTCCCGACTCACCTCTCACCTGCAACTTCTTGTCTCTCTCTCATAAAGGGGAATACCCCGCTACACACTCCCCCCACTTTAAATCTTTGGTCCCCAAAGACATCTAACATTTTTAGATCTGCAAAACATTTTAGATTCAATGCGGTTGCATAGGATTGACAGAGGAGCCTCCCACCAATCATCATAGGATGGGGAGCTGTCCTGTCTACAGGTCGCTTCAGTGGGGGCGACCTGTCTAACTGTGCCAGAGAGTGAGCTGGGGTTGCCCTCCACTAAATGAACAGTGGAAGGATCCGGATTCTCAGCATTCCTTCTAGCAGTGACTACAGAGTCTTCCGAACTGTTCCCCATTTGTGGGTAGGTCAGCTTCTTAGGAGGCCGGATGACTCTTCGAGCCCTTTGCTCTCTTGGGATTTCTGGCTCTGGCGCCTCAGGCTCCCCTTCCTCTGAACAACCATCCTGGGCATCTTCCCAGTATTCTGCTGAAGGACTAGAAGGGATGAACTCTGTGGCTTCTGGGTTCAGTGTCCCATCTTGAGTGTCTTCAGTGGCTGGAAGATCAATATTAGAAGTTTCTGGAGTTGGGGAAGGCCACAGCCAATCAAGTTCTCCTTCTTCATTTTCACTAAGTTGAGAGGCCTCTCCATCTTCAGCTCGGGAGGTCTGCGACCGAGTGTTCGGCCTAGGAGTATCCAGAATAGAGGCCGGTTCAGGGGAGTCTCCCGCAGGAGGTATTCTAACTGCCTCAGCAAGTGGGAGCAGGTGATTCCGATGCCACGTCTTCAATGGGCCTACCTTTCCTTCTGGTTTCAACTTATAGACAGGTAGGCCCGGCAACTTCCTACAGATGACATAAGGTTCAGATCTCCATCTGTCTGCAAGTTTGTGCTTCCCAGGGATCCCCAGGTTGCGTAACAGCACTCGATCCCCAGGCTGTAGGTCTTGCACCCGGACCTTCAAGTCAAAGTTCCTCTTATTTCTAGCCCCCCTTTGGTCGGAAGCTGCTTGAGCTTGCTCATAAGCTACTTTCAGGCTTTGTCTGAGCCTGTCCACGTACCCTTTGTGGGATGTGACTGAGGAATGGTCCAGAGAGGTGCCAAAGGCCAGGTCCACAGGTAGTCTCGCCTCTCTCCCAAACATGAGTCGATATGGGGAGTAGCCTGTAGCATCACTGATAGTGCAGTTGTAAGCATGTACTGTGGCTGCTATGTGTTTGCTCCAATGTTGCTTTTTCTCACTTTTCAGAGTCCCCAACATGTTGAGCAAGGTTCGGTTGAACCTTTCCGGCTGAGCATCTCCCTGTGGATGGTAAGGTGTAGTTCGAGTCTTTTTGATTCCCAAAGAATCCAGGAGCTTCCGGATCAGTTTAACTCTCGAAGTCCCTCCCTTGATCTGAATGGAGTCGCTGTGGCAGCCCATAATGGACAAAGTACTTCTCCATAAGTACCTTGGCTACGGTGGAGGCCTTCTGGTCTTTGGTCGGGAAAGCCTGGGCATACCGGGTGAAATGGTCGGTTATCACCAGAACATTTCCTAGTCCACTCAGGTCGGGTTCGAGGCAGAGAAAATCAATGCATACCAGATCCATTGGGCCTTGACTTTGTAGATGGCCCATTGGGGCAGCTTGATGGGGCAAAGTCTTCCTCTGGATGCATCGGGCACATGAGTGGCAGTACTCCTCTACCTCTGCCCTCATGCAGGGCCAATAGAACCGACTTCTGACAAGTTGAAAGGTCCTTTCAGCCCCTAGGTGGCCATGATTGTCATGCAGGGCAATCAGAACAGTCTCCCGATGTTTCTCTGGGAGGAACAGCTGCCACTTATCTTCTGAGTCATCAGAGGGGCCCCTTCGGTAGACCACTCCCTGATGTAACTGCAACCTATCCCACTCCTTCCTCAGCAGGCGAGTTTCTTTTGAAGGTTGACGCATGAGTCTGTTTGGATCCTGATTCTCCAAGGTTTCCAGGACCAATCTCCCCATGGGGTCTTTCAATTGGTCACACCTCAATTCCTTCTTGGACAGTCTTGGTAGGTTGTCCTCTTCCAATTGAGCTACTCCACAGTAGTGTTTGGGGACTCCCACCGTGGTAACTCCTATTTCCTCTGCTCTGGAGCCTCCTCGGGCTTGGAATTCAGCTCCTTGACAAAGGGTCCGCACCCCGTCCGGTGCCACTTGGGTCCAATCTTCTATTTCAATGGTGGGGGAATGAGATCTCCTGGACAGAGCGTCTGCGTCTCGATTCCCAGCCCCTGGCCTATACTTTAGGCTGAAGCTGAATCCAGACAGTGCAGCCAGCCACCTGTGTCCAGTGGCGTCCAGCTTGGCCGTGGTGAAAAGGTAGGTAAGGGGGTTGTTGTCGGTCTTCACAGTGAACTCCGCCCCATATAGGTAATCTTTGAGTTTGTCTACTACCGCCCACTTAAGGGCCAGGAACTCCAGCTTGTGGGTGGGGTAGTTCTTCTCCGAGGGGTTCAGGCTCCTACTCACGTAGGCAACAGGTCGCAGTTGCCCTTCGTGTTCTTGGTAAAGTACTCCTCCCAGACCGTCATGACTAGCATCCACGTGCAGTTCATAGGGTTTGGTTGGGTCTGCGTAGGCCAAGACCGGGGCAGTGGTTAGGCTCTCCTTTAATGCCTGGAAGGCCTCTTCACACTTCTGGTTCCACTGATCTCTGACTGACTCTCCCGGCTTCCTGGGCCCTGAGTCGTCCTCTTCCCCCTCGGTCTTGAGTAGTTCATTCAATGGTCTAGCAATTCGGGCGAATCCTTCCACAAACCTCCTGTAATAGGAGCAGAACTCCAAGAAGGATCTGAGTTCTGTTACTGTGGTGGGTCGTGGCCAGGAGGTAACTGCCTCCAATTTCTCAGGGTCTGTGGCCACCCCCTCTTCAGACACTATGTGCCCCAGATAGTTCACAGAAGACTGGTAGAACCGACACTTCTCAGGCGAAAGCTTGAGTCCTTCCTCACTTAGTCTTCTCAATACTTTTTCCAGGCTCTCTTCGTGTTCTTCCAAGGTTCTCCCAAAGACAATGACATCGTCCAGGTATACAAGGACTTCAATAAGGTTCATGTCTCCTACAGTCTTCTCCATGAGACATTGGAAAGTAGCTGGGGCTCCAGACAGACCTTGGGGCATTCGATTGAATTCAAAGAACCCCACTGGGGTTATGAAAGCTGTCTTCTCCTTGTCTTCTGGATGCATAGGGATCTGATAGTACCCGCTCTTGAGGTCCATAACGCTGAACCATTTGGCTCCAGACAAGCTCTGTAGGGCATCCTCTATCCTCGGAGTGGTGTATTGGTCGGGGATAGTTTTCCTGTTGAGAGTCCTGTAGTCTATACAGAGCCTCAATGACCCATTCTTCTTTCTGACCACCACTATGGGAGAGGCATAGGGGCTCCTGGACTCCCGTATCACACCAGTCCTCTTGAGTTCTGCAAGTTGTTCCCTTAGATCCTCCAGATCTGCTAGGGGGACCCGCCTGACTCTCTCTCGGAAGGGCTTGTCTTCCTGGAGGCGGATCCGATGGGTGGCACTCCTTGCACACCCCACATCGAACTCATCTCTGGAGAATACCTTCTCCCATCTAGTCAACTGGGCCTTGGCTCTCTCTTTCCAACCCCTGGATAGATTCAAGTTCTCCATGGACAGCTTCTCCCAAAGATCTCCTCTTTCACCCGTCCTCTTTACTTCTGACAGGGTAACCGGGGCAGCAGGGCTCACCTGGCCCAGCAGCATTCTGGCAGGGATTTCCATGGGGCCTCTGGTAGTGTTTCTAACACTCACTGGAACTCTACAATGGGCCTTCTTCAGAACCTTCAGCGGAATCACTTCTGGTATCACTTCCAGACCTGAGGACTCTCCTTTTGGGTCGGATTCCAGCACGACAAAGGGTCCAGGCTGCTCCCAAGTAAGCTTCACAGTGGCTCTGAGACAGGTTACTTCGCCAGGCTGCAACACTACCCCTCCTCTTCCAAGTCTCCACACCTTCCCTATCCCCTCCACCGGGGTCTTCTGCTCTAGGACCAGCCTTTGGTAAGCCGTCCTCAGCATGGGATGGATCTTGGTGGCTGCTTGCCCCTTCTCTTCCACTAAAGGGGTCAGGAGTCTTCGGACCAGGTCCGTGTTTGTCCCTATTATAAGGGAGCTCTTGTTGGCTCCTGGCGGCCGAGGGCACACAACTGCCAGGGTGTCAAACACTTCGGCCTTCCCAGCCACAGATGGGTCAAAGGTCATCCGGATGGGCAGATAGCCATCATAGGGGAAGCTCTGGGTTCCAATTCCCCATATTTCCAGCTCCTCTATGTTCTGGATGGGCAGATGACTCAAGTGCTTATCGTAGAAATCCCGGTATAGTAGGGTCACTTGTGCCCCAGTATCCAAGATGGCTCTGGTGTAGACTCCCTCCACTTGAATGGGCACTACAGGAGATGGGCCTACCAGCTTCTCCGGATATGGCCTGGCAGGAGTCGCCTTCTTCTGGTCCTTTCCCTTCGGACTCTCTCTCGTCCATCTCCCTTTTGACTTTAGTCTTTCTTGGGCCTGGTATGCATCGATTTCCCCCCTTTTAATGGGCGTACAGACCTGCTGAGGGATATTATAGTTTTTCTTAGGTGTGCATTCCCTTTGGGGAATGCTGTGCCTCTTCTGAGTGGTCTGGCCCTCTCTCTTTGGTGTGTACCCCTGCTGAGGGATACTATAGTTCCTCTGAGGAGTTTTGTCTTTTCTCTTCCTTAGCTTCTCATTCAGTTTGGAACTCACTGAAAATGATGGGCACCCGGTCGGCTCCTTCACCGGGGCCCGCTGAAGTTTTTTCCCTCAACTACCAGGCTTGGGCATACTCGCCTGAGATGTCCTTTTCCTCCACATTTGAAGCAGGCTCTCTGTATTGGTTTCATAGAGCGGTTAGTGGTAGGGGTCTTTGGTGCCATGAGTGGTGAGACCTCTTCTGTCTGGGGTTTCACCAGACGAGTCATCAACATCGTCATCATCTCTAGTATTTCTTTCTGGGTCTGGAACAGCTCCTCCAGTCCAGTCTGACTTGTGGTGAATAGGTGAAGACCATGATCCCTGTTCAGTGCTTGCTGCCAGTACACTAAGCTCCCGAGTGTCTGAAGGGACATCTATCTGTTGTACTTTGGCACTTGTGGTGCTAGGAGATTGAAGTTTCCTCTGTTTTTGGTCCTTCTCAATCTCCATCTTATCTGCTTCATTCATTTTCTCAATGAGGACCTCATCCGGAGTTGAGGGATCTTCCAAATGCTGCTTCAGCTGTAGCTTGATGTAGTCACTCCTCAATCCCGTAGTCACAGATCTCCGGAATTTCTTTTGGACTAGCTCGACTCCAAAATGCTCCCCATTTCCTTCATCCTTGGATGTGGACAACAGAAGGTCCTTGAGCTCAATGGCCCGGAATAGGAAGTTCTGAGGAGTCTCTCCACTCTCCTGGGTCATATTTATCAGTCGATGAAATAACTCGGCGGCATCTTCCTCCTCATAATAGCTTTTCAGTATCCTCTTTAGCTGGTTCAGGGTCAATCCACCCTTCCTCTCTAACATGCCCCTGACACTTGAACCTGGGCTGATGGCATGGATTACAGCCTCTCTAATTTCAGATTCCTGATATCCTTTCTGTAACCCCAACTCTATTTGGTGTAGGAGGTTGGTGTAGGACAGTTTGTCCTTCTGCCCTCTTTCTCCTATCTGGCCATCAATGCGGAAATCCTTCCGGATGGTTACTTCCTGTAGGCGACCCTGAGCTCATTTCTTCGGTACCTTCCCAGGTTTGGGCTTTATCTGACCATCTTTCTGATCCTCAGGAGCGACACGTAACTCCTTAATGCGTTCAGCTATCATACTGGAAGTCTCCTGAAACCTCTCTTGTATGTCACGGTACTGTCGTTTCAGATCACTCAGCTGTTGCTCTGCCTGCGATTTAACAGCAGCCCCTGCTTTCCTGTCCAAGGGTTCTAACTGCTTCTGACTGGGATGTGTCAGGTGGAACTCAGTCTTTTCGGACAATTTTATACTGGCACCGTGGAAGTTTTCAGGGACATCCTGTCCCCACTCTATCAGTGCATAGGTGCAGTTGGTCCTTGAGTCTGGTCTCATTGCGACCACGTAAGCCTTTCTATCCGGGGACAATATTTGTACCACCTCTTTAATTTGTTTCTCTCTCCAGTCACTCCCTGGAAGTTCAATGGCCACGCTCGCTTCTGAGCGTGTCCCTTCTTCTTCGCACCATTGGACTACTTTGGTGGGGTCCATGCCGGCACTTCAGGCGTTCACCTGCTGTATCAGGATCCCGGACGAGCCCCCACGTGTAGCGATACCTCCAACTAAGAAGATTTAGTTGGGCCCTGAAGACAGCTCCGCCAACCCCCGGCAATATGCTCAACCCCCCCACTGGCACAGCTAGTAAGGGGAGATAGGACTGCGTGACCGCAACTCTAGGTGACACAGTCCTATGGCAAACACACACAGTGATATACTTTAAAACTTCTATTAAAGTAAGTGAAACTGACACCAATGTACTTGACCCAGATATTTTACTGAGGCTAATGGGCAAGTAATAAACAACAGTATAACAAGTTGCAGATCCCTGCAATAAAAAGTAATAAAGATAAACAGAGTAATCAGAATAATTAAGTATTGCTATGCAACTCTAGCGCTGCCCTTTTTCAGCTACTTCCCCTCATGGGTAGACTAACACCCAGCAATGTCTACCTATGCAGTCAGGCCTGACTGATCTAAATGGAAGTTCAGTGAAACAATATTCGCTAGTAGTGATGAGCCGAACACCCCCGGGTTCGGTTCGCACCAGAACCCGCGAACGGACCGAAAGTTCGTACGAACATTAGAACCCTATTAAATACAATGGATGCGAACGTTCGAATTCTAAAGTGCTAATTATAACAACTATTATGCATGTTATTGTCCTAAAAAGGGTTTGGGAACCCGGGTTCTGCACCAGGGGACATGTATCAATGCAAAAAGAAGTTTTAAAAACGGTCGTTTTTCGGGAGCAGTCATTTTAATGATGCATAAAGTGAAAAAAAAAAGTCAAATATTCCTTTAAATATCGTACCTGGGGGGTGTCTAAAGTATGCCTGTGAAGTGCCACGTGTTTCCCGTGTTTAGAACTGTCCCTGCACAAAATGACACTTCTAAAGGAAAAAAAAGCCATTTAAAACTTCTTGCGGCTTTAATGTAATGTCTGGTCCCGGTAATATGGATGAAAATCTTTAAGAAAAATGGCATAGCTACCCCATGACCCCCCCCCTACCCCAGCCCATTACCAGCCCCTTTGGGTCTTGTATGGATATTAAGGGGAACCCCGCACATAAAATAAAAAAGGCCCTATATACTCTGAACAGCCGTATACAGGCGGTGCATACAAGACAGGGACTGTAGGTTTGTTCTTATGTAGAATGTGTTTGTAATTTTGAACAGGTACATTGTTGAACTGTAGCTCCAGCCCAAAAATCTATTTTTAAACTTTTTGGGAAACATAGGTAAGGGTTATCACCCCTGTAACATTTGTTTTGCTGTCTGTGCCCCTGTTCAGAACATTTCACCTCACTTTCCGTCCCAATGACAACTGTTTTTGAAATGTGGTGTTTTTCTTGAAACAAGGATTGCTGATAAAGCATCAGTACAGAGGAGACACCTTTCTCCCATATTTATTCTTACAGGAGAGAATTTTCCTTCCTAGGGGTAGATTTCCTCTCACTTCCTGTTGTCTTCTTTCGTTTGCAAGTAGGAGTCGTTTGTAAGTTGGATGTTTGAAAGTAGGGACCTGCCGTATATACTCTGCAGAAATAGGCCCCTTAGTTGTTGGTGTTGGCACAACACTGTAAGCACTCACAGTTACTCTTGGTTGGTGCTGGAACGCCCTGCTGTCAACTATTATATCAGGAATTTTAATTACATATAATTGTTGAACAGTGGTAGTAAAAATTGGGGCTTTGATGGTGGTGCTGGTGCCACAACACTGTAAGCCCTGACAGTTACTCTTGGTGGGTGCAGCAATGGGCCCTGCTGTGAATTATTAGATCAAGAATTGTAATTGCATGCCCCTGTTGAACAGGGGCTGAAAAATTGGGCTTTTCGTGGTGGTGGTGGTGGTGGTGGTGTTGCCACAACACTGTAAGCCCTCAGAGTTACTCTTGGTGGGTGCAGGAATGGGCCCTGCTGTGAATTATTAGATCAAGAATTGTAATTACATGCCCCTTTTGAACAGTGGCTGAAAAATTGGGCCTTTCGTGGTGGTGGTGGTGGTGGCGTTGCCACAACACTGTAAGCCCTCAGACTTACTCTTGGTGGGTGCAGGAATGGGCCCTGCTGTGAATTATTACATCAAGAATTGTAATTGCATGCCCCTGTTGAACAGGGGCTGAAAAATTGGGCCTTAGGCACTGGTGGCACAACACTACAACCCCTCACAGATACTGTACTTGGAGCACAGCAATGAGCCCTGTTGCAAAGTATTGCTTCAAAAATTGTAATGACACGCCCCTGTTAAACAGGGGCTGAAAAATTGGGCCTTAGGCACTGGTGGCACAACACTACAACCCCTCACAGATACTGTACTTGGAGCACAGCAATGAGCCCTATGGCAAATTATTGCTAAAAAAATTGTAAGTACACGCCCCTGTAAAACAGGGGCTGAAAAATTGGGCCTTAGCCACTGGTGGCGGCACCCATAAACAAAAATGATCTTCCAAGCTATCATCATCAATCGTATCATTGAGGACTCGGAGGAGGAGGATAGCCAGTCAACATAACAGCACAGGCACTCAGCATCAGCATCAGTCTTGAAGGGACGTGACATGTTAAAATCAATTAGTCTGTTATATCAGCATCAGGTGTGTGGTAGCTGGTGGTGATCCAAGACTGGTTCATCTTGATGAAAGTCAGTCGATCAACCGAGTCGGTGGACAGGCGCACCCTGTGATCCGTGACAAATCCTCCAGCAGCACTGAATGTGCGTTCCGAAAGAACGCTGGATGCAGGACAGGCCAGTAGCTCAATTGCATACTGTGCAAGCTCTGGCCAGTGATCCATCCTCAAGACCCAGTAAGCCAGAGGATTTTCGGTGGGGAAGGTGTCCAAGTCTGACCTTGCCCCTAGATATTCCTGCACCATGTTTATCAGACGCTGGCGATGGTTGCTGGAACCAATCATACTTTGGGGCTGCGGACTAAAGAATTGTCTGAACGCATCGGTCAGACGGCCACCTTCCCCACCGCTCCTTCTTTGACTGGCCGAAGCCTCAGCAACTCGTTGTCCTGGACCAGGAGTTTGTAACCTCCCAGTCTCTGGGAACGCGTTGCACAGACCTTTCTGCAAGGCCTCCCGGAGTTGTCTCATCCTCTGCTCCCTCTGCGACGGTAACATAAGGTCCGCAACCTTACCCTTGTACCGTGGATCAAGGAGAGTGGCCAGCCAGTAATGGTCCCTCTCCTTGATCCGAAGAATACGAGGATCCTTCCGCAGACTTTGCAGGATCAGGGAGGCCATGCAGCGTAGGTTTGCTGAGGCATTCGCTCCGGAGTCCTCTGGGTCACTAAGGACGACATGATCCGCAGTCACCTCCTCCCAGCCACGTACAAGTCCACTGGTTTCTTGGGACTGTAAATCATCCCTAAAAGACTGCTGCTGATGATGCTGAGTGCCAGCCTCCACCTCCATGCTGACACAATCCTCCTCCTCCTCCTCCTCCTCCTCCTCCTCTTCCTCTTCCTGTGTGATGGGTGGGACAGAAGGAACACTGTCTGGGTAAAGGGGGCCTTGAGAGGCAAGGAAGTCCTCCTCTTCCTGCCTCTGTTCTGCCTCAAGTGCCCTGTCCATTATTCCACGCAGCGTGTGCTCCAACAGGTGGACAAGAGGTACAGTGTCACTGATGCATGCACTGTCACTGCTCACCATCCTCGTGGCCTCCTCAAATGGTGCCAGGACAGTGCATGCATCCCTGATCATGCCCCACTGGCGTGGAGAAAAAAAACCAAGCTCCCCTGACCCTGTCCTGGTGCCGTAGTCGCACAGGTACTCATTGATGGCCCTCTGCTGCGTGTGCAGCCGCTGCAGCATGGCCAACGTTGAGTTCCACCTGGTGGGCATGTCACATATAAGGCGGTTCTTGGGCAGGTTCAACTCCTTTTGCAGCTCAGCCAGGCGAGCACTGGCATTATAAGATCTGCGGAAATGCACACAGACTTTCCTGGCCTGCCTCAGGACATCCTGTAAGCCCGGGTACCTGCCCAAGAACCGCTGCACCACCAGGTTAAGGACGTGAGCCACACAGGGCACATGGGTCAGTTGTCCCTGTCGGAGGGCGGAGAGGAGGTTGGTGCCATTGTCGCAAACCACCATTCCTGGCTTAAGCTGGCGTGGCGTCAACCACCTCTCGGCCTGGCCCTGCAGAGCAGACAGGACCTCTGCCCCAGTGTGGCTTCTGTCCCCCAAACACACCAGCGCAAGCACGGCATGGCATCTTTTTGCCTGCGTACTTGCGTAGCCCCGTGAATGGCTACGGAGCACCGCTGGTTCATAGGACAAACCACAGGAAGAGGCCATGGAGGAAGAAGAAGAGGAGGGGGTGGAGGAGAGAGGTGTGTCACAACCAGTAGTAGCATTTTGGAGGCGTGGCGGTGGGACAACCTCCAACACTACTGCACCTTGTCCTGCATCCTTCCCAGCTGCCAAAAGAGTGACCCAATGGGCCGTGAAAGAAAGGTAACGTCCCTGTCCATGCCTGCTGGACCATGAGTCAGCGGTAATATGCACCTTACCGCTGACCGCCCTGTCCAGCGAGGCCAAGACATTGCCTTCCACATGCCGGTAGAGAGCCGGAATAGCCTTCCGTGAGAAAAAGTGGCGTTTGGGAATCTGCCACTGAGGAACCGCACATTGCACAAACTCACGGAAGGGGGCCGAGTCTACCAACTGAAAAGGCAGCAGTTGAAGCGCTAGCAATTTAGCCAAGCTAGCATTCAACCGCTGGGCATGTGGATGGCTGGGAGTGAACTTCTTTCGACGGTCCAGCAGCTGGGGCAGGGAAATTTGCCTGCTAGAATCGGACGTCGGTGTACTGCTAGCAGAGTGGCCGCAAGTACTTGGCTGTGACACACCTAATTCTACACCTTCATTCCTCTCAGTGCATGTTTCAGAGAGGACTGAAGTTATAGTGGGGTTGGAGATCCCAGCTGATGCGGTGCAAGGAGAGGTCCGCTTTGTTCTTTGGTGTGGGTCTTTGAGGTAGGCTTGCCAACGAGCTGCATGGCAGGTCAACATATGTCTGGTCAGGCATGTGGTACCCAAGCGGCTGATGTTTTGGCCACGCGATATACGCTTGAGACATATGTTGCAAACAGCAGCTGTGCGATCTGATGCACTAGCCTCAAAAAAGGCCCACACCAAGGAACTTTTTGAATGACGGGCAGAGGCAGCGCCCTGCACAGGCGGAGCTCTGCGGTGTGATTCCGTCGGTGTACTGCCCTTACGCTGGCCACCAAAGGGCATCCTGTCTCGTTGGAGATGTGCCTCCTCCTCATCCTCCTCCTCCTCTCTCCTATTAGGCACCCACGTGGAGTCAGTGACCTCATCATCCCCTCCCTCCTCATCACTGGAGCCAATCTGGCAGTATGCTGCAGCTGCTGGAACATGACTGCCAGATTGGTGTCCTTCTTGAGCATCCCCTCTGTCTGCTCTCACCCTACTGCCTTCCTGTAGCTGGGTTTCATCATCAGACCCTTCGAAACGCTGGGCATCCTCCTGGAGCATGTACCCAACACTGTGCTGAAACAGTTCGGGGGACTCCTCAGGAGGAGGACATGGTGGGTCTAGGGAAGGAGTGACTGATGATGAGTCTGACATTGATACCAGGGAAGAGGACGCTTTGGCAGCTGCTTTGCCAGTACCCTGAGCCTGGGTGAGAGAGGATGAGGAGGAGGAGGAGGGCTTGGTCATCCACTCTACCAAGTCTTCGGCATGATGTGGCTCAACATGTCCAGCTGCGGAAAAGAAGGACAAGCGTGTCCCATGGCCATGTGCTGATGACAATGCACCGCGTCCACGACCAGCACTGTTGCCCCCAGACACAGAGCCTGCTTGCCCTCTTTTATTGCCTCCTGACTGTCTGCCTCTCCTTGTTTGCCTTCCAGACATTCTAATAGATGGCCTGCAGGGAGATGGGAAAAAAGCAATAAGGGCTACCTTCAGGTGTCCTTCTCTGTCCCTTGAAACAAGGACTTGCACAGTGAAAGAAACTGACACTCTCCCTACCTACAGTTTTCTGTCCCTAGAAAAAATGTTTTTTTTAAGCACAATATAGCACAAGGAGAATTCACTCACTGTCCTTCCAGGTCCCTAGAAACAAGGACTTGCACAGTGAAAGAAACTGACACTCTCCCTACCTACAGTTTTCTGTCCCTAGAAAAAAAGTTTTTTTAAAGCACAATATAGCACAAGGAGAATTCACTCACTGTCCTTCCAGGTCCCTAGAAACAAGGACTTGCACAGTGAAAGAAACTGACACTCTCCCTACCTACAGTTTTCTGTCCCTAGAAAAAATGTTTTTTTAAGCACAATATAGCACAAGGAGAATTCACTCACTGTCCTTCCAGGTCCCTAGAAACAAGGACTTGCACAGTGAAAGAAACTGACACTCTCCCTACCTACAGTTTTCTGTCCCTAGAAAAAATGTTTTTTAAGCACAATATAGCACAAGGAGAATTCACTCACTGTCCTTCCAGGTCCCTATAAACAAGGACTTGCACAGTGAAAGAAACTGACACTCTCCCTACCTACAGTTTTCTGTCCCTAGAAATTTTTTTTTTTTTAAGCACAATATAGCACAAGGAGAATTCACTCACTGTCCTTCCAGGTCCCTGGAAACAAGGACTTGCACAGTGAAAGAAACTGACACTCTCCCTACCTACAGTTTTCTGTCCCTAGAAAAAATGTTTTTTTAAGCACAATATAGCACAAGGAGAATTCACTCACTGTCCTTCCAGGTCCCTAGAAACAAGGACTTGCACAGTGAAAGAAACTGACACTCTCCCTACCTACAGTTTTCTGTCCCTAGAAAAAAATGTTTTTTTTAAGCACACTATAGCACAAGGAGAATTCACTCACTGTCCTTCCCAGTCCCTAGAAACAAGGACTTGCACAGTGAAAGAAACTGACACTCTCCCTACCTACAGTTTTCTGTCCCTAGAAAAAATGTTTTTTTTAAGCACAATATAGCACAAGGAGAATTCACTCACTGTCCTTCCAGGTCCCTGGAAACAAGGACTTGCACAGTGAAAGAAACTGACACTCTCCCTACCTACAGTTTTCTGTCCCTAGAAAAAAATGTTTTTTTTAAGCACACTATAGCACAAGGAGAATTCACTCACTGTCCTTCCAGGTCCCTGGAAACAAGGACTTGCACAGTGAAAGAAACTGACACTCTCCCTACCTAGAGTTTTCTGTCCCTAGAAAAAATGTTTTTTTTAAGCACACTATAGCACAAGGAGCATTCACTCACTGTCCTTCCAGGTCCCTGGAAACAAGGACTTGCACAGTGAAAGAAACTGACACTCTCCCTACCTACAGTTTTCTGTCCCTAGAAAAAATGTTTTTTTTAAGCACAATATAGCACAAGGAGAATTCACTCACTGTCCTTCCAGGTCCCTGGAAACAAGGACTTGCACAGTGAACGAAACTGACACTCTCCCTACCTACAGTTTTCTGTCCCTAGAAAAAATGTTTTTTTTAAGCACAATATAGCACAAGGAGAATTCACTCACTGTCCTTCCAGGTCCCTGGAAACAAGGACTTGCACAGTGAAAGAAACTGACACTCTCCCTACCTACAGTTTTCTGTCCCTAGAAAAAATGTTTTTTTTTAAGCACAATATAGCACAAGGAGAATTCACTCACTGTCCTTCCAGGTCCCTAGAAACAAGGACTTGCACAGTGAAAGAAACTGACACTCTCCCTACCTACAGTTTTCTGTCCCTAGAAAAAATGTTTTTTTTAAGCACAATATAGCACAAGGAGAATTCACTCACTGTCCTTCCAGGTCCCTGGAAACAAGGACTTGCACAGTGAAATAAACTGACACTCTCCCTACCTACAGTTTTCTGTCCCTAGAAAAAATGTTTTTTTTAAGCACAATATAGCACAAGGAGAATTCAATCACTGTCCTTCCAGGTCCCTAGAAACAAGGACTTGCACAGTGAAAGAAACTGACACTCTCCCTACCTACAGTTTTCTGTCCCTAGAAAAAATGTTTTTTTTAAGCACACTATAGCACAAGGAGAATTCACTCACTGTCCTTCCCAGTCCCTAGAAACAAGGACTTGCACAGTGAAAGAAACTGACACTCTCCCTACCTACAGTTTTCTGTCCCTAGAAAAAATGTTTTTTTTAAGCACACTATAGCACAAGGAGAATTCACTCACTGTCCTTCCCAGTCCCTAGAAACAAGGACTTGCACAGTGAAAGAAACTGACACTCTCCCTACCTACAGTTTTCTGTCCCTAGAAAAAATGTTTTTTTTAAGCACACTATAGCACAAGGAGAATTCACTCACTGTCCTTCCCAGTCCCTAGAAACAAGGACTTGCACAGTGAAAGAAACTGACACTCTCCCTACCTACAGTTTTCTGTCCCTAGAAAAAATGTTTTTTTTAAGCACAATATAGCACAAGGAGAATTCACTCACTGTCCTTCCAGGTCCCTGGAAACAAGGACTTGCACAGTGAAAGAAACTGACACTCTCCCTACCTACAGTTTTCTGTCCCTAGAAAAAATGTTTTTTTTAAGCACACTATAGCACAAGGAGAATTCACTCACTGTCCTTCCAGGTCCCTGGAAACAAGGACTTGCACAGTGAAAGAAACTGACACTCTCCCTACCTAGAGTTTTCTGTCCCTAGAAAAAATGTTTTTTTTAAGCACACTATAGCACAAGGAGCATTCGCTCACTGTCCTTCCAGGTCCCTGGAAACAAGGACTTGCACAGTGAAAGAAACTGACACTCTCCCTACCTACAGTTTTCTGTCCCTAGAAAAAATGTTTTTTTTAAGCACAATATAGCACAAGGAGAATTCACTCACTGTCCTTCCAGGTCCCTGGAAACAAGGACTTGCACAGTGAAAGAAACTGACACTCTCCCTACCTACAGTTTTCTGTCCCTAGAAAAAATGTTTTTTTTTAAGCACAATATAGCACAAGGAGAATTCACTCACTGTCCTTCCAGGTCCCTGGAAACAAGGACTTGCACAGTGAAAGAAACTGACACTCTCCCTACCTACAGTTTTCTGTCCCTAGAAAAAATGTTTTTTTTAAGCACAATATAGCACAAGGAGAATTCACTCACTGTCCTTCCAGGTCCCTGGAAACAAGGACTTGCACAGTGAAAGAAACTGACACTCTCCCTACCTAGAGTTTTCTGTCCCTAGAAAAAATGTTTTTTTTAAGCACACTATAGCACAAGGAGCATTCACTCACTGTCCTTCCAGGTCCCTGGAAACAAGGACTTGCACAGTGAAAGAAACTGACACTCTCCCTACCTACAGTTTTCTGTCCCTAGAAAAAAAGTTTTTTTTAAGCACAATATAGCACAAGGAGAATTCACTCACTGTCCTTCCAGGTCCCTGGAAACAAGGACTTGCACAGTGAAAGAAACTGACACTCTCCCTACCTACAGTTTTCTGTCCCTAGAAAAAATGTTTTTTTAAGCACAATATAGCACAAGGAGAATTCACTCACTGTCCTTCCAGGTCCCTGGAAACAAGGACTTGCACAGTGAGAGAAACTGACACTCTCCCTACCTACAGTTTTCTGTCCCTAGAAAAAATGTTTTTTTTAAGCACAATATAGCACAAGGAGAATTCACTCACTGTCCTTCCAGGTCCCTAGAAACAAGGACTTGCACAGTGAAAGAAACTGACACTCTCCCTACCTACAGTTTTCTGTCCCTAGAAAAAATGTTTTTTTTAAGCACAATATAGCACAAGGAGAATTCACTCACTGTCCTTCCAGGTCCCTAGAAACAAGGACTTGCACAGTGAAAGAAACTGACACTCTCCCTACCTACAGTTTTCTGTCCCTAGAAAAAATGTTTTTTTTAAGCACACTATAGCACAAGCACAAAACACACTGACACTCTCCCTACCTATCCTTCTCTTTCCCTAAACTAAAGGAATCCAGGTTAAGCAAGAAATAAATAAAAGTCACTGTCCCTGCCTATGCTGCTCTATCCCTGCTCCGGAACACACTACACTAGGCCGCCGTGCTGGCGGCCTTTTATAGTGTGGGGCGTGTACTAAACACCCTCAGCAATAATTGGCCACAGGCATCCTGCCTGTGGCCAATCATTGCTCTCCTCGCTGCCGGCGCTGTGATTGGCCAAGCATGCGGGGTCACAGTGCATGCTTAGCCAATCACAGCGCCTGGATGACACTGCAATGGCGTAGTGCATTGTGGGCCGTTCGCGTCACTCGAATTTGGCGCGAACGGCCCAAATCGTTCGATCTTCGTCGAACGATCGAACAGCCGATGTTCGAGTCGAACGTATGTTCGACTCGAACACGAAGCTCATCCCTATTCGCTAGCAATCTTTCGGTGGTGCACTTGAAGAACAACTTTGTAATCCCAACGAATAGTAAAGATAAAGTATCTGTCTTTAAACAGCTCTCACCACCCGGACAAGTCCAAGTCCGTTTCCTCCATCGATTCGTCTGGGAACAGGAATCCACCGACATCCAAGTCTTCAATCCTTCTGGTGTACTGCAGCAAGGATGAGAAGATGTCTCTAAGGTTCTGCTAGGCTGGCAGAGGGGCTCTTTGGAAAGTAGCACAAGGCCCAGGCTTCAGGCCTTGTGCACACAGCAGTTCAGTACCGAGATCCTCTTGCTAGGAGGGGGGGTGTCCAAAGAGACCGAACAAACTCCACCTCCTCTTTATAAAGTCTGCCCCAGCAGTCTCTGTTCCGGAGCAATGTACCCTGGGTGCTGCAAGATGTACTGGGAGATGTAGTCTCTCTCTCTCCTCTGCTTTCACTTCCAGTAATGTCTATTTACTTCCTCCCGACTCACCTCTCACCTGGAACTTCTTGTCTCTCTCTCATAAAGGGGAATACCCCACTACACCTCCAAATGACTCCTTTTTTTAACCACTTCCCTACCGCCCATAGTCGTATGACGTCCACAGATGGGATCTCCCATCCTGGGTGGACGTCATATGACGTCCTCGGCTTTGTGGGGGGATATCTGAATGATGCCTGCAGCTAGAGGCATCATTCAGATATCCTTTTGTTGTGCCGGCGATTCAGCGCACCATAAGAATGATCATAGCGGCGGTTCAGCCGCTTGATCGTTCTTATAGGTGGCGGGAGGGGACATCCCCCCTCCCGCCGCCATCCGGTGCTTCTCCGGGCTCTCCTGTGCCATCGGGGACCCGGAGAGAATCGTCCGGCGCCGGTGGTGGGTCACGTGACGAGCATAGAGATGACTGGTGACCAGATGGTCACCAGTCATCTCTATGATCATCGGAGGACCGGCCACGATGTGATGACGTCACGCCCAGGTCCTCAGATGTAAACAAAACCGCCATTGCGGCTGTAAGTATGAGATCAGTGAAATTTTTACACAATCTCATGCTTTCCAGCCTGGAGGAGAGATGTGGGGTCTCATTGACCCCGCATCTCTCCATAAAGAGGACCTGTCACACACATTCCTATTACAAGGGATGTTTACATTCCTTGTAATAGGAATAAAAGTGATCCTAAAAAATAAAAAAAGTTAAATAAGTGTAAAAAATAAATAAAATAAGTAAAATAAAAAAAAATAGAAAAAAAAATTAAAACGCCCCGTACCCGGTAGCTCGCGATCAGAAGCGAACGCACACGTAAGTCCCGCCCACATATGTAAACGCCATTCAAACCACATATGTGAGGTATCGCCACGTGCGTTAGAGCACGTGCAACAATTCTAGGACTAAACCTCTTCTGTAACTCTAACCTGGTAACCTGTAAAAAAATTAAAGCGTCACCTATGCCGCCATTCCATGAGCAATTTTAAAGCGTGACATGTTAGGTATCTATTTACTCGGCGTAATATCATCTTTCATATTTCCCCAAAAATTGGGCTAACTTTACTGTTTTGTTATTTTTTAATTCATAAAACCATTTTTTTTCCAAAAAAAAGGCGTTTGAAAAATTATTGCGCAAATACCGTACAAGAAAAAAAGTTGCAATGACCATAATTTTATTCCCTAGGGTGTCTGCTAAAAAAACATATATAATGTTTGGGGGTTCTGAGTAATTTTCTAGCAAAAGAATGATGATTTGTACATGTAGGAGAGAAGTATTGATGTGGTAAAAAAAGCCCTGTGTTGAAGTGGTTAAATAGACAGTCCGAGGTATTTAGTAAGAAGCATGGCAAGTTTTTTGAAGTTGTAATTTTTTGTCATAATCTTTTGAAAAATGAAGAAAAAAAATCATTTTCACAATTAGTTTTTATTTTCTTTACATACTGTCGCTAGTGCTGTAGAGTGTTATCATATAACGGGTATGGTGGTGATCTGGGACAGTACGGAAAATAAAATTGAATATTTTTTTTTTTTTTAAGTTTTTTTTTATATACATTTTTTTTCTTATTTTTTACAATTTTTTTTTAACTCACTGTGACCAGAGCAATAAAATATTACCATAGTAACATTGTACTACTCTGGGGAAGTGGTCAGAATTTTATTTATTTTTTTACACATTATGATTGCTTATAGCAGTGTATTACATTGCTATACGCAAGCATTTAACCCGCCTAGCGGTATTCCCGAGTCTGGCTCGGGGAAAGATTTCAGTGCCTAAAGCGGTAACCCCAAGCCAGACTCGGGATCATATTGCAGAATACAGGGGAGGATACAGGGGAAGTTACTTACCTTGTCCCTGGATCCTGCGATGTGTCCCCGTTGTGTGAGTGAGCCGTCATCTCGCACGATCCACACTGCCGAGTGACGCCGAGCTCCGTTCCCTGCGACGTTGCGGCGCATGGGGGCGGAGTTCGGTGCCAAATTCAAAAAGTGAAACACACAGTATACATACAGTATACTGTAATCTTACAGATTACAGTACTGTATAAAATAATTACACACCCTCATTGTCCCTAGTGGTCTGTCCAGTGCCCTGCATGCACTTTTATATAATAAAAACTGTTCTTTCTGCCTGGAAACTGGAGATTGTCCATAGCAACCAAAAAGTGTCCCTTTACATCAAAAGTGGTTTTAGACCAGCTAGAAAACAGCGATAATAAATTAGAATCACTTGCAGAATTGAGCGATAGCGATTTGTGGGGAAATTCGTCATCAAACACTGAAAAACACGTTTATTATTATTATATTATTATTGGTATAATTATTTTATAGTTATTTATTATATTATAATTTATGATTTTGTTTTTTGAACTTTATCATACCCAGGATGTCTAGACTCTTGTTTGGACAGATTTAAGTGAGTTATTCCTAAGAATTGCAGGCCTACAATAAAAAAAAAACTAATTTCCATGCAGAATAATGGTACCGCTTTCAGCACCTAAAATCTGACAGAATCATACCGCCAGGGAGGTTAACTGAATGAAACAAATGTATTCAGTTACTTTTGTTTTGATTAGCTGTGATTGGCCAGAGCTAATCACATGATACAAGTGGGCTTTGATTGGCCCTGTCTGTACCATGTGATCAGATTGACCAATCACAGCTAGCAACACAATTGTATCCAATGGATGGCATGAAAGGCAGCCATCTATTGTTTACAACTGCTGTGATTGGCCACAGCACTCCCATGGTACCGGCAGTGAGCTGGTACACTGATCAGCCATTGGCCATGTCCGGTGGACTCAGATGGTGACAGATCACGCTGTTGCTTGGCTGCGACGAGAGGCCCACCTACCATCTTCTTGTTATAGGCTGGACGGAAAGTGGTTATAGAAGAATTCCAGGTATAGAATTTTATACATAATTACATTGATTCAGCTTGGACTATGGTAATTATGCAGTATGCATGTTCTCTCTGTCCCTGTTTGGGTTTCCTCCCACGCTCCAAAGACCTGCTGACTGATAGGTTAATTGGGTCCTGTCTAAATTGGCCCTAGTATGTGTATGGATGTGAGTTGGGGACCTTAGATTGTAAGCTCCTTGAGGGCAGGGACTGATGTGATTATACAACTGTACTATATATGTGTAAAGCGCTGCATAAATTGACAGCACTATATAAGAACCAGGGGCAGATCCAGGGGGGGGGGGCAACAGGGTAATGCTTCTATTTCTGTTCTTTTCCACTTCACCCTTTACTGAAAGGGCTTATTTACCAGGATTGGGAACGTCCTGAGAAAATATTTATTCCCCCAAGAGATTTCCGGTGGTCTATCCCATGGAGGATAAGTTCATCAAAAAAATGGAAGGTCCCTACAGTGGACGCAGCCATCTCTTGTATGTATAAATCACTGACATGTCCAGTGGATAATGTCCAAATGTTCAAGAACCCAATAGATAAAAGATTGGAGTCCTTATGAAAGTCTGCTTCTTTCTACAGCAAGCTTGGTGACACAACCAGCAGTAGCAGCTATTGGGGTCTGCTAAGCAGTGAAGGATCAGTTGAAACAGGTCTTGAGGGACTTGACAGATCAGCAGGCTTTGCCCTAGCTGATCTACCTAGAGCCTTAGGCTTTGCGGTTGACGCCATAAGGATTCAGTCCATCAGGCCTCCCGCCTTACGCTGTCTATAGTACATATGCGTAGGCTTCTATGGCTCAAAAACTGGTCTGCTGAAGCTCCCTGTAAAGAATGGCTGGTTAGCGTCCCATTTCATGGTGAACGCTTATTCAGGGAAAACCTGGACAAATATATCCAGAAAATTTCCAGCGGTAAAAATACGCTCTTGCCGGTTAAAAACAGCGTTAGAGGTCCCTCTTTAAGAGGCCTGCTTCTCCAGTCCCTGGGGCATCGGCTGTGTAACAGTTCCGACGGCCTCCTCGGTCAATTCCCGGAGGTAAAAAACAGGGACAATAGCAGGGTAATGAGAAACCCTGGGTCAGGGGAGGTACAAAACCTCCCCCAAAGTTAAATTCATTGAAGGGTTGCCCCCACTCAGTCGGGTGGGGGGAGGACTCCAGTTGTTCGCAAGAGACCTGGCGGGACACGATCAAGACAGATAGGTGCTCTCCGCAGTATGTTTGGGATACAGTTTGGAGTTAAAAGACTCTCCTCCTTCCCATTTTTGAGGTCAAACGTGCCAAGGGATCCCCGGAAGATAGAGTCCCTCTTGTTGGCACTAGAACAACTATTGCTCCAAGGAGTAATTATGGAGGTTCCCCTGTAAGAATGAGGGTTTGGGTTTTACTCAAACCTCTTTACAGTCCCGAAGCAAACGCGGACGGGAGGCCCATATTAATTCTAAAAAGGGCTATACAAATTCCTGTATATCAGGATTTTCCGATGGAGTCGATCCGATCGGTGGCCACTGCCCTACAAGGGGAGGATTGGTTAGCCGCGATCGACATCAAAGATGCTTATTTGCACATTCCCATCTTTCCAGTCCACCAAAAATTTCTACGCTTTGCAGTAGAAGGGCGCCATTTTCAGTTCAGAGCCTTACCCTTCGGTTTGGCCACAGCACCACGAGTGTTTACAAAAATTCTGGCCCTTTATTGGCCAATCTAAGAACACAAGGTGTAATGATAATGGCATATCTAGATGACTTGTTGCTGATAGACCACTCAGTGAAAAAAACTAGACGTGGTCGTTCACAAGACAATCAAGTATCTGGAATCTCACGGTTGGATTATCAACCGAGACAAGTTAGCCCTAAAAACCAGTCAAAAGTCTGGAATACTTGGGGCTAAGGTTGGATTCAGGCCAGAGAAAAATATTCTTGCCTCGAGGAAAGGTGTTGTCTTTGAAAGATTTGATCCACTTAGTGGGTACAAAAAAGACAGCCGTCCATACGCCTGTGCATAAGGCTGCTGGGAAAAATGGTGGCTTCATTCGAAGCAGTACCCTACGGTCAATTCCATTCAAGGAATTTGCAGGGGGCCATACTGTCAGCCTGGAACAAAAAAGTTCAGGCCCTAGACTTACAATGTCCTTGTCCCCTTCCGTTCGCAAGAGCCTCCGTTAGTGGTTGGTTCCCCAGAATCTGGAAAAAGGGAAATCCTTCAGTCTGATTTCTTGGAAGGTGGTCACTACAGATGCCAGCCTTATAGGCTGGGGAGCAGTACTGGAGCAATAGTCTCTCCAGGGCAGATGGTCGGATGCAGAAAAGGCCCTGCCCATCAATCTCTTAGAGATACGAGCAGCCCGGTATGCCCTAGTAGCATGGACATCCAAACTCCAAGGGTCCCCTGTCAGAATTCAATCATCAGGGGGGCACCAGGAGTCGTGCAGCCCAGAGGGAAGTAAATTACATCCTGAAATGGGCAGAAAAATATGTCCCAGCCATATCTGCGGTATTCATTCCAGGAGTGGAGAATTGGAAGGCGGACTTTCTAAGTCGCCAGCAATTAGGCCCAGAGGAAGGGTCCCTTCACCCCGAGGTTTTCTGGACAATATGTCAGCGGTGGGGAACATCGGATGTAGATCTTCTAGCATCCAGATTCAACACAAAGGGGGACAGGTTTGTCTCTCGGACAAGGGATCCCCTAGCTTGCGGCTCGGATGCCCTAGTGTTCCCTTGGGATCAGTTCAAGCTGATATATGCATTCACACCGCCACAATGGTTACCTCGATTACTCCGCAGAATCAGGGTAGAAAAGAAACCAGTGATTCCGGTGGCTCCAGCGTGGCCCCGAAGAGCGTGGTACGCGGAGATTGTAAAATTTCAGTGGGGAGTCCTTGGACTCTCCCACGTCGTCCGGACCTGCTTTCGCAAGGACCGATATACCACCCTTCCTTACCAGCCCTAGGTTTGACGGCCTGGCTATGGAAGCCCACATTCTAAAAAAGAGAGGGCTCTCTAATCCTGTGGTATCTACCATGATCAATGCCAGGAAGCCGGTATCCAGGCAGATCTAATATAGAATCTGGAAGGCGTACATCGCGTGGTGTGAGGCCAAGAAATGGCATCCACATAAGTACGTAATAGGTAGGATTCTGGACTTCCTACAATGGGCTGTAGATAGGAAGCTTGCCTTGAGTACTATCAAGGGTCAGATTTCGGCCTTGTCAATATTTTTTCAAAGGCCCTTGGCTTCGCATGCACTCGTCAAAGCCTTTATACAAGGAGTGATGCGTATTAGTCCTCCGGTTAATATTCCCATATGTCCATGGGTTCTAAACTTGGTTCTGTCGGTTCTACAGAAACAACCATTTGAACCATTACAGCATATTTCTTTGGTGCTTCTCACCAGGAAATTGATTTTTCTAGTAGCCATTTGTTCGGCTAAAAGAGTGTCGGAATTAGCAGCTATGTCCTGTAAGGAGCCATATCTGGTTATCCATAAGGATAGAGTAGTATTACGTCCTCATCCAGCCTTTCTTCCTAGGGTGGTACCGAGGTTTCATTTGAACCAAGATGTGGTTCTTCCTTCTTTTTTCCCCAAACCTACTTCGGTAGAGGAAAAGTTATTGCATTCTTTGGATGTAGTAAGAGCAGTTAAAGCTTATCTAAAAGCCACTGCTCAGATTCGCAGAACGGATACTTTGTTTATTCTGCCGGAAGGCCCCAGAAAGGGTCAGGCAGCGTCAAAATCTACTTTAGCCAAGTGGATTCGACAGGTCATAATACAAGCCTATGGCTTGAGAAGGAGACCGCCTCCGTTCAAAGTTAGAGCGCACTCCACGAGAGCAGTTGGAACTTCATGGGCAGTGCATCACCAGGCCTCCCTGGCTCAAATCTGTAAGGCCGCAACATGGTCTTCAGTTCACACGTTTACTAGGTTCTACCAGGTGGACGTTAGAAGTCAGGAGGATGTCGCCTTTGGGCGCAGTGTGTTGCAGGCCGCAAAAGATCCTCATGTCTGATAGCGCTCAGCTTATATATGGTGTATCCCCCCCCCTCATTGGGCATTGCTTTAGGACATCCCATTAGTAATGACTATGTCGCTCTGTGTCCCGTGATGTACGAGAAAGAAAATAGGATTTTTATAACAGCTTACCTGTAAAATCCTTTTCTTAGGAGTACATCACGGGACACAGAGCTCCCGCCCCTCTTTGGGGACACTTATTGCTTTGCTACAAAACTGAGGTGCTCCCGGATGGGAGGGGCTTATATAGGGGAGGGTACTTCCGGTTTTGGAAGTTGCCAGTGCCAGCACCTGACGGTATCTATATAACCCATTAGTAATGACTATGTCGCTCTGTGTCCCGTGATGTACTCCTAAGAAAAGGATTTTACAGGTAAGCTGTTATAAAAATCCTATTTTCTACTAGTAATGGCGGCGATCTGTGATTTTTATTGGGACCGTGACATTGCGGCGGACACATCGGACACTTGACACATAGGACACTTTTGACACATTTTTGGGACCATTCACATTTATACAGCGATCAGTGCTATAAATATGCACTGATTACTGTATAAATGTGACTGGCAGGGAAGGGGTTAACACTAGGGTGAGGAAGGGGTTAAATGTGTGTACTAGGAGTGATTCTAACTGTGGGGGGAGGGGGACTGACTGGGGGAGGTGACCAATCTGTGTCCCTATGTACAAGGGACACAGCATCGGTCTCCTCTCCCTGACAGGACATGGATCTGTGTGTTTACACACACAGATCCACGTCCTTGGCTGTGTAACGGCCGATCGTGGGTACCTGGCGGACATCGAGGCCACCAGGCACACGCATCGGCACCTCAGTGATGCGGCGGGCACGCGCGCGCCACCGGTGGCTCTCGCGCGCCCCCCAGTGGCCGGAGGAGCCGAGGACGTCAATAGACGTCCTCCTGGCATTGTAGAGCCACCTTGTGGCTGTCTTTTTACAATGGCTGGGGCTCCAAGTGGTTAATCACCTCTTCTCAAGAGAGAAGAAATTCAGTTCCTGTAATCTTTCCTCATAGCTGAGCTCCTCCATGCCTCTTATCAGTTTGGTTGTCCTTCTCTGCACTTTCTCCAGTTCCCAGATATCCTTTTTGTGAACTGGGGCCCAAAACTGAACTGCATATTCCAGATGAGGTCTTACTAATGATTTGTACAGGGGCAAAATGATATCGCTCCCTCTGGAGTCCATACCTCTCTTAATACAATAAAGGACTTTGCTCAATTTGTAAACCGCAGCTTGACATTGCATGCTATTATTAAAGTGATGGTAAAGTCTTCTTTTTTTTCTGTTTAAAATAACAAAAATGTTATACTTACCTGCTCTGTGCAGTGGTTTTGCACAGAGTGGCCTGGTTCCTCCTCTTCACAGGTCCCTCTTTGGCTCTCCTGGCCCCTCCCACCTGTTGAGTGCCCCCACAGCAAGCAGCCGAGCCACAGCTCCCTATGTCCATTCAGACATGGAGCTGCGGATCCCTCTCCTGATTGGCTCACTTAATTTGATTGACAGCAGTGGGAGCCAATGGCACCACGCTGCCGTCTCAGCCAATCAGGGGGGAGAATCTCAGGCAGCCGAGACAGTCCTGCAACATTGCTGGATAGAGATGGGCTCAGGTAAGTATTAGGGGGGCTGAGGGGGGCTGCTGCACACAGAAGGCTTTTTATCTTAATGCAAAGAATGCATAGAATGCATTAAGGTATAAAACCTTCTGACTTTACAACCACTTTAAGCTTATGATCTACCAAAACCCCCAGTTCCTTCTCCACCATTGATTCACCCAGTTGTACTCCCCCTAGTATGTATGATGCATTCATATTCTTAGCCCCCAAGTGTATAACTTTATATTTATCAACATTAAACCTCATTTGCCACATAGTTGTCCAATTAAACAGAGCATTGAGCTTGGCTTGTAAGTTGGAGACATCCTGTAAGGACGTTATTCCACTGCATAGTTTAGTGTCATCTGCAAAGACTGAAATGGTACCTTTAATTCCAGACCCAATATCACTTATAAAGATATTAAAAAGTAAGGGTCCCAACACTGAACCTTGGGGTACACCACTGATAACATTAGACCATCAGAGGAAAGGGAATGACCTTTTATACCCCTCTGCTAGCCTAATTGGATAAAAATGATCACATGATGCATCAGCCTTCCTGCTGTTTGGCAGAGGATCTCTTCTGTCTACATGGATGTAACTGGCTGAAAGACTAGCAGAGACACACCATAAGCCCTTGGATAACTTTTTTGCTCTTGAGTTATACCTCTTTGCTGGTGAGTTTCATTGGGCTTTTGTCCTTTGAATGTTTTTTCCTTGGTCTTCTTTATTTTTACCTTTTTTACATATAGACATATTTTCTGTTTTAAGGCACCATCTTGATTGGATTTTCTGTCCTGATTCCCTATATGAGAATGAGGCACTGGCTGAGGGTACATGGAGAGAGCATTGGGAGGGAGTCCATGCCACTGTTGTGACTTTAATATGAAGCGCACATATACATTTTAAATGAACATGATGAAGTAAGTTCTTCACTTTTTGGCCCTTCTCTGTTGACACACATGTTGGAGGTGTGGGAGAATTTGGTAATTGTATGTTTATGATTTATTGTAGACAAGGAGTTGAATACAAGTTAAATATGCCTGATGGAGAATTTTTCCATAAAAATTGTTTGAAACGCGTTGGATTAAATCCCTCTTTGACTGCCTCCGGAAGATCTGGAGTGTTCAATCCTGGCTATTGTGTCACCTTTGTCTCAATCATGTTATAGATTTTATTTATATAAATTTTTGTCTTTTATATTGTATACAATGATTTCTTTTTCTAATAAATATATTTTTGTATAAAAAAAAATTTTGTTGCCTCCATAATCCCAATTCTAGAGGTTTTTTCTATAAGTACTCATCTGTGTGGTCTTTTATTAAACTCTCCAGTATCTCACTGACTATAGAAGTTAAACTCACAAGTCTATAGTTACTTGGTAAAGATTTTGATCCCTTTTTAAATATAGGCATCACATTGGCCCTGCGCCAATACAGTGGTACTATTCCTGTCATCAAAGAGTCTCTAGAAATTAGAAACAATGGCTTTGAAATGACAGAGCTCAATTCTTTTAGGATCCGTGGGTGGATGCCATCTGGTCCAGGTGCTTTATCCACCTTTATTCTGTCTAAATATTTCTGGACCATATCACTTTTGAGCCATTGTGGATCACTTTGTCAATAATATCCCCATTATGGACATGAGCTCCCCCATGTTCAATTTGTGAGTGGGCTCCCGCAGCCTTCTGGGATATGTGACGGAGATACCCCAGAAGGGTGCAGGAGTAGGACACCTAGTTGAAAATGATGACAAGGGGACAAAATCCAAAGCTAGACTTGTATTGATGGCCTAGCTCCATCATACAATACAAGAACATTTGCTTGCAAATCATTTTGAGCTTAAATAACATCTTCAGAACTGTCCAAAAATGGGTAATATTCGGTGTTTAATGAAGGCACACTTCAGTGCATTAACACTTGCGACAACCTCAATCATAGGGTGTGATCTTTTTCAATACTTGCAAGAACACTGAAGAACAAAACACTTAGACCCCTTTCACACTGAGGCACTTTGCAGGCGCTATAGCGCTAAAAATAGCGCCTGCAAAGCACCCTGAAAGAGCCGCTACATTCACTTCAGTGTGAAAGCCTGAGGGCTTTCACACTGGAGCGGTGCGCTGGCAGGGCGTCAGAAACAGTCCTTATTGAAGACCTCACTGGCATCTCCTTCAGTTTTTACTGCAGTCCCCATTACATTCTTTCTTGGTCTTGCTACTGCCAGATCTCAGACCTTGGTTGACTACAATCATCACATGCTGTTGTGCCACTTGATGCCCTATGCCAGTGTTTCTCAACTCCAGTCCTTGAGGCGGCCCAACAGGTCATGTTTTCAGGCTTTCCATTATTTTGCACAGGTGATTTGATCAGTTTGACTGCCTTAGTAATTACCACAGCCTTTTCAGCTGAGGGAAATCCTGAAAACATGACCTGTTGGGGCGCCTTGAGGACTGGAGTTGAGAAACACTGCCCTATGCACATGTCCAAAATGTATTATCAGCATGCAGCACCAGATTTCATATTCATCTTTTCATTCTCCAGTGTTCATCTGACAAATGGCACCAGAATAAGCAAACCCTTGATTTTGACATTACATCCCTCCTAACAAACATATTATTTACAATAATGCACACATATTTCTCACTTAGTGCTACTATGCAGCACACACATCCCTGTTGACTGGCTGCTTATGCCTTCATTGTTCAAAATCATCTTCATTTTATTCAAAATATGGCCAATAACTCAAAAGAGCTCAGTCCCAACTCCCGGACAATAAAACCAATCAAAGTCACTGATGGTAGGGCTGTACTGCAACTAACAAATGGATGCTATTTAAAAAGGAAACTATAATGTATTTTGGTCAATTTTTTATTATATTTTACAAGTGTAGCGCCTTGCTCCTGTTGGGTAGGCGCTATGTGTTAAATTTAGTTATCTGAGCTGTAGTTCAGCTCAGAAATAATTATGCTAAATTGTTGGATCTGTTTCAGTCTAGCTGGGCTGCGCATTTTCCACCTGACAGTAGACATGGGAGCCGTCCAAAAATTTGTTCCGTTCCGTATTAAAAAAAAATTGTAATTCGTAATCCGTGTACGGAATTCAATTCGAATTCGTACGAAATACGAATTCCGTACGACACGTATAACGAACGATTCGACCGGAACGAACAAATGATTCGACCGGAAATTTACTTCCCCCACCCAATTCCAGCAGCAATCTTTTCTCTCTATAATGTCGAATCTTTTCTCTCTATAATGTCGAATTGGAACGAACGAATGATTCGACCGGAAATGTACTTCCCCCACCCAATTCCAGCAGCAATCTTTTCTCTCTATAATGTCGAATCTTTTCTCTCTATGTCGAATCTTTTCTCTCTATGTCGAATCTTTTCTCTCTATGTCGAATCTTTTCTCTCTATAATGTAGAATCGGAACGAACAAATGATTTGACCGCAAATGTACTTCCCCCACCCAATTCCAGCAGCAATCTTTTCTCTCTATAATGTCGAATCTTTTCTCTCTATGTCGAATCTTTTCTCTCTATGTCGAATCTTTTCTCTCTATGTCAAATCTTTTCTCTCTATAATGTCAAATCTTTTCTCTCTATAATGTCGAATCTTTTCTCTCTATAATGTAGAATCGGAACGAACAAATGATTCGACCGCAAATGTACTTCCCCCACCCAATTCCAGCAGCAATCTTTTCTCTCTATAATGTCAAATCTTTTCTCTCTATAATGTCGAATCTTTTCTCTCTATGTCGAATCTTTTCTCTCTATAATGTCAAATCTTTTCTCTCTATGTAGAATAATCTTGGACTAATAGAGTTAAGGTTAGTCACATTCGACCAAAAAATATTTACCTATCGCTTTGTCGAATTTTCATGTCTTATTTGCTAATTTGGATAATTTGGATACGAAATTTCGTACAAATTTTTCGAAATTTCGTATTTTGTACAGAATTCATATTCGAAAAAATTTGTAAATCGGATTCGTACAAATGTACGAATTTCGAAAAATTCGTACGAATTTTCGATTCGTACGAAACTAATCGCACATGTCTACCTGACAGTAGGTGTCACTATCACCACAGGTCAGGGTTGGAAATGCAGCAGGCTAGGTGTATTGGGTATTCCTTTCCCAGAAGTGTCTCAGGGGGCGTGGTCAACCCGCTGTACATTCTGGGAGGGGGTACTTAAGAGACAGAGACCGTTCTATCGGGGTTCGTTGCCGGGGGTCGTTGCCGGATCCTGACCTGAGGGCCCTCCTGGCCTCGGGGATGTGCGAGCCATTTTCGGCCTTGGGGCCTGCTGGCCCGAGGCTCTGCAACTGAGAAGTAGGCCCAGGATGTTGCTGGGGCCTACTAGTCCAGGGATGGTCCTATGCGGTCTTGCCTGTGGCAAGAAGCGGAACAATTGGGGACTCAATTGAAGGACGCATCCTTGCCAGTTTGCCTCACAGTGCTGCCGGACTGGCTGAAAGATTCTGGCACCGTGAGTTGTGTACTTTTGAAGGACCTTTTTGCAAAGTGTCAGTATGGTTACACGGTCTTGTGGCAGAAGATTGTGGAACGACGCGACGGCACCCATCAAGTCTGTGGCAGAGACTTTGAACGAGCTTCGTATCAGTTGCTAGGCCAGTGAGAGTAGGCCTATCCGGTGGTTGCTAAATCCATCATGGAACTGATTTGTCCTCTGGATCTGAGATTGTGCCCGTGATCCGCAAAGCAAGGTACCTGAAACTCCCCTATCCCTTTACCCCTCTGTTGGAACTGGTAAAATAAAGCTCTTGAAGAAAACGTAACCAAGTGTTGATGTGAACATTCATGACAGCTCTTCAAGAGGTATCCCTGACACGTGTGTGCTGAACAGAAAGGTAATGGTAGGCCCAAAACTTTAAACCAGCAGCTCCTAGGGGGGTAGTGCTACACAAGTATATTAATTTAACTTGTATGTCACATTTTTACTACTTGCATTAAACTATATCTTCAGTTTCATAATAAAGAAAACAAAAAAGTATTTATTTTATATAGTGCCCTCCTAGTTAGGCTGCTAGATAAATTGAGTTTTTGGCTCCACTGTAGTGAGTGGAATGGTTGTTGATCTGCTGGGTTTGATCAGCATTCCTGAGCTGAGAGTTTGATTGTTTCCCCCTACCTCTGAAAGAAGTTTCCTGAGTGTATGGAGGGAGATTCAAATAATCAACTGAATATATATCATGCCCTTGCCAATACCTGGAAGGGAGAATCCAGAAGGTGACTGGGGAGGTTATAAATGTTCAGGAAGCCTGAGCAAATTGTTCTTTCTTCATCAGGGAGGGTTTCAGACTCCCGTGGGGTTGCTGTTCCTGGGAGCTAGCAAGAGAGACTAGAGGTTGCTGCATGGGCCTCAGCAGTTGTTGGGCTGAGGACCTGAAAAGAATTGCCAAAAAAGTACCCTTGCTGAAGGGCACTGTCTCTGAGTCCTAGACTGAAAAAGGGATCCCTTTTTTCTTCACAGAGGATTTGCCTGAGGATGCTGGGTGGCAGACAGCTCCTGAGATATTTGTGAGTAGAAACTTTAAGAAACTTTACTGGGACTGATAGTTGGGCAAGTGCCAGAGGGGAACCAGTTGCCTGAGGCTGCTTTATGGACTACTGTCGCAGGGCAGTCAACATACTGGCCATATCCTGCTACCCAGAAAAGCTGCTCTTGGGAAGATTAGAGATAATCCTAATGCGATTACTGATAGTTTTGGAGTATCCTGTGATCAGTGTTGCCAACCCCCTGAAGTGAAATTTACTGGCAAGGATGCCAAAATTTCTGAACGGCACCAATTTTTTACTGGCAAAAATCTTGAAAATTGCTGGCAGAGCCGCATTTTTTACTGACGCTGCAAAAAAGTACCTAAAATTACTGTTTTCAAAACAGTGCAAGTATAAATATTTGAACTATAAACACATACAGTAGCTAGTGCTATCAGCAATGTGTTTAAGTTAAACAAAAGTCAAAAAACATATTTCTCCATTGACATGAAGATCAGGTTACTATAACCCAGCCAGCACTGGGTTTCCCCCTTACATCAGAGTCTGCAGGGATCCCCCTTACAGTGAAAGGGAACTCTTATGGAAAGGGGATAACCGTGTTAAAACTGATATGAAACCAGCAAAAAACTAATATACGTCCTATTTAGACCAATACTAAACACTAATAATGTCTAACTGTAGGTAATATAGTGCAAAACATGCAATTCAAAGTCTTCATAAGTCCCCAGAGGGATAAAAGTGCAAAAAATGTTTAAAACGCTAAAAAAGATAAAGTGCTAATTATTTCAAAGTCATCGGCGGCCAAAAGCAGGCACGGAGTAAAAAGACAGGTGTGGAAATCCAGCTTATTGCATCAGGGATATCAGGGGTCAGTAGGGAATCACTAGGCATACACAATCCTCCACCGTAGACACCAGCTTCTCACCTTAATGATGGACCCCAAGGGGTCAGACACAGCCTCAAACAATCTCCACTGCTCCGGATAGTCACATCCAACCCTTTTGTATGGATAGGGATGTATGGAGATTTAACCCAAGGAACAACTACGGGAAGTGGTGGAGAGCCTTGCAGTGATCCCTATCCATACAAAAGGGTTGGATGTGACTATCTGGAGCAGTGGAGATTGTTTGAGGCTGTGTCTGACCCCTTGGGGTCCATCATTAAGGTGAGAGGCTGGTGTCTACGGTGGAGGATTGTGTATGCCTAGTGATTCCCTACTGACCCCTGATATCCCTGATGCAATAAGCTGGATTACCACACCTGTCTTTTTACTCCGTGCCTGCTTTTGGCCGCCGATGACTTTGAAATAATTAGCACTTTATCTTTTTTAGCGTTTTGGACTTTTTTTGCACTTTTATCCCTCTGGGGACTTAGGCCCCTTTCACACTGAGGCGTTGAAAAAACGCCAAAAAATTATGAGATTTTGTACCGCGATTTTACCGCTAAAGATAGCGCAAATGCGGTAAAAACGCATAGGCGTTAGCGTTATTTTTTAAAATAACGCTTATGCCTATGCGTTTTTACCGCGTTTTTACCGCGGTACTCATTCATTTCAATGGGGATAGGCGTTTTTACAACGTTATTTTATGCGCCCCAAAGATGCTCCAAAAAAGCTGTTTGCAGGATTGTTTCCAACGCACAGCCAGCACAACGCCTCAGTGTGAAAGCCCTCAGGGCTTTCACATTGAGAATGATGGGGCAGGATTATTTTAGGCATTTTTACAGCGCTATTTTTACCGCGAAAATGCGGTAAAAACACCTCAGTGTGAAAGGGGCCTTATGAAGACTTTGAATTGCATGTTTTGCACTATATTACCTACAGCTAGACATATATTAGTGTTTAGTATTGGTCTAAATAGCACGTATATTAGTTTTTTGCTGGTCTCATATCAGTTTTAACACGGTTATCGTATTCACTGACACTTAGCGCTGCTTCAATTTTTATTCTATATTTGTTGATGTTGGTTACATTTTAGAAGCTAGCTGCTGTGTGTCCTATTTATTTATTTTATTTAATCTATTATATTTATCTCTTTTTTTAGCACGTTGCACTTTGTTAGTGTAGTAATACCCAGTGGCAGGCGCACAGGCACTTTTTCTTTATACTTATGTAAAGGGGAACGCTGCAGATCATGATCTAAGGGGGAACTCTGATGTAAGGGGAGGATCTGGTGACCAGAGACCACCTTATATCAGAGTCCACTGCATTCCCTTTACATCAGAGTTACCACTTACATCAGGGTCTGCAGCATTACCCTTTCACTGTAAGGGGCAATCCTGCAGACTTGGATGTGAAGGGGAATGCCAGGAACTCTGATGTGGGGGGAACTCTGGTGACTAGAGACCACCTTTGCAGAGTGAATACACCAAGGTAAGTTACTAATATAGGGGGGAACCTTTATATCAGTGCCCCTTACATTATTGTATTCACTCCCCCCTTACCTCAGCAACCCCCCCCAGACTGGCCTGGCAGCACTGTCACTGACCTCCTCTCAGGTGCATTGTGCAGGGCTCAGTCAGATGGCTCCAGCTTGGTGGCTCTGGTTTTCCTATGGTCTCCTCTCCACAATCCACACATGTCCAACTTCTCCCGTGACCCCCACGATCCCGGCAGCGCTACCACTAATGACTCCTCTCCCGACTCCCCTCAGAGACTGCAGATATGATATAGGAAGTGGTCAGAGACTGTGGGCAGGATACAGGAACAGAAGATGGTCAGAGGCTGAGGGCAGGGGATGGTCAGAGGCTGCGGGCAGTACTCAGGAGATGGTCAGAGGCTGTGGGCAGGACCCAGGAGATGGTCAGAGGCTGCGGGCAGGACCCAGGAGATGGTCAGAGGCTGCAGGCAGGACCCAGGAGATGGTCAGAGGCTGCGGGCAGGACCCAGGAGATGGTCAGAGGCTGCAGGCAGGACTCAGGAGATGGTCAGAGGCTGCGGGCAGGACCCAGGAGATGGTCAGAGGCTGCGGGCAGGACTCAGGAGATGGTCAGAGGCTGCGGGCAGGACTCAGGAGATGGTCAGAGGCTGTGGGCAGGACTCAGGAGATAGTCAGAGGCTGCGGGCAGGACTCAGGAGATGTCAGAGGCTGCGAGCAGGACTCAGGAGATGGTCAGAGGCTGCGGGCAGAAGCTGGTCAGAGGCTGGGGGCAGGAGATGGTCAGAGGCTGGGGGCAGGAGATGGTCAGAGGCTGGGGGCAGGAGATGGTCAGAGGCTGGGGGCAGGAGATGGTCAGAGGCTCGGGGCAGGAGATGGTCAGAGGCTGCGGGCAGGAGATGGTCAGAGGCTGCGGGCAGGAGATGGTCAGAGGCTGGGGCAGGAGATGGTCAGAGGCTGCGGGCAGGAGATGGTCAGAGGATGCGGGCAGGAGATGGTCAGAAGCTGGGGGCAGGATATGGTCAGAGGCTCGGGGCAGGAGATGGTCAGAGGCTGCAGGCAGGAGATGGTCAGAGGCTGCGGGCAGGAGATGGTCAGAGGATGCGGGCAGGAGATGGTCAGTGGCTCAGGGCAGGACTCAGGAGATGGTCAGAGGCTGCGGGCAGGAGATGGCCTCCTCTACAGTGTGCTCCTCACCCCCCCAGTGATGTCCTGCTGGGGCCCGTCACTCACGATGCTCCTCTCTGCACCGTTGCGATGCGCAGCGCTCCCCCGTGGAACCGCCGCGCCGAGAACTTAGAACGAGTGCCGTTTAAAAATGGCACCAGGCGGCGACATCACGTTACTGTGCATGCGCCGCCCAGTCGAGATTCTACGATCTTCCCCGAGTCCTGCAGGCGTCGGAACGGCGCATGCGCAGTTGCATGGCCGGCCCGCAGCCATCTTTCTTACTGGCACCGGCTGTCCGTAACGGACATTCACGGACACCCCGAAAATGGGGTGAAAATCCCATACTGTCTGTAAATTAACGGACGGTTGGCAACACTGCCTGTGATCTTAAACCCCTTCCTGGTAAGGTTCTTCGACAATAAACCCTAAAAAGACATCCCCTAGACTAAGCCTCAGTTGTCAGTGTGCATGGGACTGTGCTTTGTTGACCAGCAGTAGTGATGAGCCGAACACCCCCGGGTTCGGTTCGCACCAGAACCCGCGAACGGACCGAAAGTTCGCACAAACATTAGAACCCTATTAAATACAATGGATGCGAACGTTCGGATTCTAAAGTGCTAATTATAACGACTATTATCCATGTTATTGTCCGAAACAGAGTTTGGGAACCCGGGTTCTGCACCAGGGGACATGTATCAATGCAAAAAGAAGTTTTAAAAACGGACGTTTCCCGGGAGCAGTCATTTTAATGATGCATAAAGTGAAAAAAAAAAAGTCAAATATTCCTTTAAATATTGTACCTGGGGGGTGTCTAAAGTATGCCTGTGAAGTGCCACGTGTTTCCCGTGTTTAGAACTGTCCCTGCACAAAATAACATTTCTAACGGAAAAAAAGCCATTTAAAAGTGCTTGCGGCTTTAATGCAATGTCTGGTCCCGGTAATATGGATGAAAATCTTTAGGAAAAATGGCATAGCTACCCCATCAACCCCCCCCTCCTACCCCAGCCCATTACCAGCCCCTTTGGGTCTTGTATGGATATTAAGGGGAACCCCGCACACAAAATAAAAAGGACCTATATACTCTGAACAGCCGTATACAGGCGGTGCATACAAGACAGGGACTGTAGGTTTGTTCTTATGTAGAATCTGTTTGTAATTTTGAACAGCTGCATTGTTTAAGTGTAGCTCCATGCCAAATTCCTTTTTTTTAGCTTTTTGTAAAACATAGGGAACGGTTATCACCCCTGTCACATTTTTTTTGCTGTCTGTGCCCCTGTTCAGAACATTTCACCTCACTTTGCGTCCCAATGACAACTGTTTTTGAAATGTGGTGTTTTAATTGAAACAAGGATTGGTGATAAAGCATCAGTAGAGAGGAGACACCTTTCTCCCATATTAATTCTTACAGGAGAGAATTTTCCTTCCAAGGGGTAGATTTCCTCTCACTTCCTGTTGTCTTCTTCCGTTTGCAAGTAGTAGTAGTTTGTAAGTTGGATGTTTGAAAGTAGGGACCTGCCGTATATACTCTGCAGAAATTGGCCCCTTAGGTGTTGGTGTTGGCACAACACTGTAAGCCCTCACAGTTACTCTTGGTGGGTGCTGGAACGCCCTGCTGTCAACTATTATATCAGGAATTGTAATAACATATAATTGTTGATCAGTGGTAGTAAAAATTGGGCCTTTGATGGTGGTGCTGGTGCCAGAACACTGTAAGGCCTGACAGTTATTCTTGGTGGGCGCAGCAATGGGCCCTGCTGTGAATTATTCGATCAATAATTATAATTGCATGCCCCTGTTGAATAGGGGCTGAAAAATTGGGCCTTTGGTGGTGGTGGTGTTGGTGGTGGTGATGGTGGTGCTGGTGCCACAACACTGTAAGGCCTGACAGTTACTCTTGGTGGGCGCAGCAATGGGCCCTGCTGTGAATTATTCGATCAATAATTATAATTGCATGCCCCTGTTGAACAGGGGCTGAAAAATTGGGCCTTTGGTGGTGGTGGTGATGGTGGTGCTGGTGCCACAACACTGTAAGGCCTGACAGTTACTCTTGGTGGGCGCAGCAATGGGCCCTGCTGTGAATTATTTGATCAATAATTATAATTGCATGCCCCTGTTGAACAGGGGCTGAAAAATTGGGCCTTTGGTGGTGGTGGTGGTGGTGGTGATGGTGGTGCTGGTGCCACAACACTGTAAGGCCTGACAGTTACTCTTGGTGGGCGCAGCAATGGGCCCTGCTGTGAATTATTCAATCAATAATTATAATTGCATGCCCCTGTTGAACAGGGGCTGAAAAATAGGGCCTTTGGTGGTGGTGGTGGTGGTGATGGTGGTGCTGGTGCCACAACACTGTAAGGCCTGACAGTTACTCTTGGTGGGCGCAGCAATGGGCCCTGCTGTGAATTATTAGATCAATAATTATAATTGCATGCCCCTGTTGAACAGGGGCTTAAAAATTGGGCCTTAGGCACTGGTGGCACAACACTGCAACCCCTCACAGATACTGTACTTGGAGCACAGAAATGAGGCCTGTTGCAAAGTATTGCATCAAAAATTTTAATTACACACCCCTTTTAAACAGGGGCTGAAAAATTGGGCCTTAGCCACTGGTGGCGTCACCCATAAACCAAAATGATCTTCCAAGCTATCATCATTAATCGTATCATTGAGGAGGAGGAGGAGGATAGCCAGTCAACATAACAGCACAGGCACTCAGCATCAGCATCAGTCTTGAAGGGATGTGACATTTTAAAATCAATTAGTCTGTTATATCAGCATCAGGTGTGTGGTAGCTGGTGGTGATCCAAGACTGGTTCATCTTGATGAAAGTCAGTCGATCAACCGAGTTGGTGGACAGGCGCACCCTGTGATTCGTGACAAATCCTCCAGCAGCACTGAATGTGCGTTCTGAAAGAACGCTGGATGCAGGACAGGCCAGTAGCTCAATTGCATACTGTGCAAGCTCTGGCCAGTGATCCATCCTCAAGACCCAGTAAGCCAGAGGATTTTCGGTGGGGAAGGTGTCCAAGTCTGACCTTGCCCCTAGGTATTCCTGGACCATGTATATCAGACGCTGGCGATGGTTGCTGGAACCGATCATACTTTGGGGCTGCGGACTAAAGAATTGTCTGAACGCATCGGTCAGACGGCCACCTTCCCCACCGCTCCTTCTTTGACTGCCCGAAGCCTCAACAACTCGTTGTCCAGGACCAGGAGTTTGTAACCTCCCAGTCTCTGGGAACGCGTTGCACAGACCTTTCTGCAAGGCCTCCCGGAGTTGTCTCATCCTCTGCTCCCTCTGCGACGGTAACATAAGGTCTGCAACCTTACCCTTGTACCGTGGATCAAGGAGAGTGGCCAGCCAGTAATGGTCCCTCTCCTTGATCCGAAGAATACGAGGATCCTTCCACAGACTTTGCAGGATCAGGGAGGCCATGCAGCGTAGGTTAGCTGAGGCATTCAGTCCGGAGTCCTCTAGGTCACTAAGGACGACATGATCCGCAGCCACCTCCTCCCAGCCACGTACAAGTCCACTGGTTTCTTGGGACTGTAAATCATCCCTAAAAGACTGCTGCTGATGATGCTGAGTGCCAGCCTCCACCTCCATGCTGACACAATCCTCCTCCTCCTCCTCCTCCTCTTCCTCTTCCTGTGCGATGGGTGGGACAGAAGGAACACTGTCTGGGTAAAGGGGGCCTTGAGAGGCAAGGAAGTCCTCCTCTTCCTGCCTCTGTTCTGCCTCAAGTGCCCTGTCCATTATTCCACGCAGCGTGTGCTCCAACAGGTGGACAAGAGGTACAGTGTCACTGATGCATGCACTGTCACTGCTCACCATCCTCGTGGCCTCCTCAAATGGTGCCAGGACAGTGCATGCATCCCTGATCATGCCCCACTGGCGTGGAGAAAAAAAACCAAGCTCCCCTGACCCTGTCCTGGTGCCGTAGTCGCACAGGTACTCATTGATGGCCCTCTGCTGCGTGTGCAGCCGCTGCAGCATGGCCAACGTTGAGTTCCACCTGGTGGGCATGTCACATATAAGGCGGTTCTTGGGCAGGTTCAACTCCTTTTGCAGCTCAGCCAGGCGAGCACTGGCATTATAAGATCTGCGGAAATGCACACAGACTTTCCTGGCCTGCCTCAGGACATCCTGTAAGCCCGGGTACCTGCCCAAGAACCGCTGCACCACCAGGTTAAGGACGTGAGCCACACAGGGCACATGGGTCAGTTGTCCCTGTCGGAGGGCGGAGAGGAGGTTGGTGCCATTGTCGCAAACCACCATTCCTGGCTTAAGCTGGCGTGGCGTCAACCACCTCTCGGCCTGGCCCTGCAGAGCAGACAGGACCTCTGCCCCAGTGTGGCTTCTGTCCCCCAAACACACCAGCGCAAGCACGGCATGGCATCTTTTTGCCTGCGTACTTGCGTAGCCCCGTGAACGGCTACGGAGCACCGCTGGTTCATAGGACAAACCACAGGAAGAGGCCATGGAGGAAGAAGAAGAGGAGGGGGTGGAGGAGAGAGGTGTGTCACAACCAGTAGTAGCATTTTGGAGGTGTGGCAGTGGGACAACCTCCAACACTACTGCACCTTGTCCTGCATCCTTCCCAGCTGCCAAAAGAGTGACCCAATGGGCCGTGAAAGAAAGGTAACGTCCCTGTCCATGCCTGCTGGACCATGAGTCAGCGGTAATATGCACCTTACTGCTGACCGCCCTGTCCAGCGAGGCCAAGACATTGCCTTCCACATGCCTGTAGAGAGCCGGAATCACCTTCCGTGCGAGAAAGTGGCATTTGGGAACCTGCCACTGAGGAACCGCACATTGCACAAACTCACGGAAGGGGGCCGAGTCTACCAACTGAAAAGGCAGCAGTTGAAGCGCTAGCAATTTAGCCAAGCTAGCATTCAACCGCTGGGCATGTGGATGGCTGGGAGTAAACTTCTTTCGACGGTCCAGCAGCTGGGGCAGGGAAATTTGCCTGCTAGAATCGGACGTTGGTGTACTGCTAGCAGAGTGCCCGCAAGTACTTGCCTGTGACACACCTAATTCTACACCTTCATTCCTCTCAGAGCAGGTTTCAGAGAGCAGTGAAGGTATAGTGGGGTTGGAGATCCCAGCTGATGCGGTGCAAGAAGAGGTCAGCTTTGTTCTTTGGTGTGGGTCTTTAAGGTAGGCTTGCCAACGAGCTGCATGGCAGGTCAACATATGTCTGATCAAGCATGTGGTGCCCAAGCGGCTGATGTTTTGGCCACGCGATATACGCTTGAGACATATGTTGCAAACAGCAGCTGTGCGATCTGATGCACTCGCCTCAAAAAAGGCCCACACCAAAGAACTTTTTGAATGACGGGCAGAGGCAGCGCCCTGCACAGGCGGAGCTCTGCGGTGTGATTCCGTCGGTGTGCTGCCCATACGCTGGCCACTCAAGGGCATCCTGCCTCGTTGGAGATGTGCCTCCTCCTCATCCTCCTCCTCCTCCTCTCTCCTATTAGGCACCCACGTGGAGTCAGTGACCTCATCATCCCCTCCCTCCTCATCACTGGAGCCAATCTGGCAGTATGCTGCAGCTGCTGGAGCATGACTGCCAGATTGGTGTCCTTCTTGAGCATCCCCTCTCTCTGCTCTCACGCTGCTGCCTTCCTCTAGCTGGGTATCATCATCAGATCCTTCCAAACGCTGGGCATCCTCCTGGAGCATGTACCCAACACTGTGCTCAAACAGTTCGGGGGACTCCTCAGGAGGAGGACATGGTGGGTCTAGGGAAGGATTGACTAATGAAGATAATGATACCAGAGAAGAGGACGCTTTGGCAGCTGCTTTGCCAGTACCCTGAGCCTGGGTGAGAGAGGATGAGGAGGATGAGGTGGGCTTGGTCATCCACTCTACCAAGTCTTCGGCATGATGTGGCTCAACATGTCCAGCTGCCGAAAAGAAGGACAAGCGTGTCCCATGGCCATGTGCTGATGACAATGCACCGCGTCCACGACCAGCACTGTTGCCCCCAGACACAGAGCCTGCTTGCCCTCTTTTTTTGCCTCCTGACTGTCTGCCTTTCCTTGTTTGCCTTCCAGACATTTTAATGGATGGCCTGCAGGGAGATGGGAAAAAGAGCAATAAGGGCTACCTTCAGGTGTATACTGTGCAGGAGGCTTAGCAACAATGACACTGACACTGTCCCCTGCCTATCCTTCTCTGTCCCTAAACACAAGGATTGAAAATATGGAACAGCAAAATTGGTTTAGAACAGAATAGCACACTGACACTTTCCCTCACTGTCCTACTCTGTCCCTCCCTACAAACAAGTTTTAGCACAGAATAGCACACTGATAATTTGCACGAGTGTCCTTCTCTGTCCCTAAACTCAAGGATTTGAAATATGGAACAGCAAAATTGGTTTAGAACAGAATAGCACACTGTCAGTTTCACTCACTGTACCTCTCTGTCCCTAAACTCAAGGATTTGAAATATGGAACAGCAAAATTGGTTTAGAACAGAATAGCACACTGTCAGTTTCACTCACTGTACCTCTCTGTCCCTAAACTCAAGGATTTGAAATATGGAACAGCAAAATTGGTTTAGAACAGAATGGCACACTGTCAGTTTCACTCACTGTACCTCTCTGTCCCTAAACTCAAGGATTTGAAATATGGAACAGCAAAATTGGTTTAGAACAGAATAGCACACTGTCAGTTTCACTCACTGTACCTCTCTGTCCCTAAACTCAAGGATTTGAAATATGGAACAGCAAAATTGGTTTAGAACAGAATAGCACACTGTCAGTTTCACTCACTGTACCTCTCTGTCCCTAAACTCAAGGATTTGAAATATGGAACAGCAAAATTGGTTTAGAACAGAATAGCACACTGTCAGTTTCACTCACTGTCCTACTCTGTCCCTACAAACAAGATTTAGCACAAAATAGCACACTGACACTTTCCCTCACTGTACCTCTCTGTCCCTAAACTCAAGGATTGAAAATATGGTTCAGCAAGATTGGTTTAGAACAGAATAGCACACTGACACTTTCCCTCACTGTCCTACTCTGTCCCTCCCTACAAACAAGATTTAGCACAGAATAGCAGACTGAAAATTGCCACGAGTGTCCTTCTCTGTCCCTAAACTCAAGGATTGAAAATATGGAACAGCAAAATTGGTTTAAAACAGAATAGCACACTGACACTTTCCCTCACTGTCCTACTCTGTCCCTCCCTACAAACAAGATTTAGCACAGAATAGCAGACTGAAAATTGCCACGAGTGTCCTTCTCTGTCCCTAAACTCAAGGATTGAAATATGGAACAGCAAAATTGGTTTAGAACAGAATAGCACACTGACACTTTCCCTCACTGTCCTACTCTGTCCCTCCCTACAAACAAGTTTTAGCACAGAATAGCACACTGATAATTTGCACGAGTGTCCTTCTCTGTCCCTAAACTCAAGGATTTGAAATATGGAACAGCAAAATTGGTTTAGAACAGAATAGCACACTGTCAGTTTCACTCACTATACCTCTCTGTCCCTAAACTCAAGGATTTGAAATATGGAACAGCAAAATTGGTTTAGAACAGAATAGCACACTGTCAGTTTCACTCACTGTACCTCTCTGTCCCTAAACTCAAGGATTTGAAATATGGAACAGCAAAATTGGTTTAGAACAGAATAGCACACTGTCAGTTTCACTCACTGTCCTACTCTGTCCCTACAAACAAGATTTAGCACAAAATAGCACACTGACACTTTCCCTCACTGTACCTCTCTGTCCCTAAACTCAAGGATTGAAAATATGGTTCAGCAAGATTGGTTTAGAACAGAATAGCACACTGTCAGTTTCACTCACTGTACCTCTCTGTCCCTAAACTCAAGGATTTGAAATATGGAACAGCAAAATTGGTTTAGAACAGAATAGCACACTGTCAGTTTCACTCACTGTCCTACTCTGTCCCTACAAACAAGATTTAGCACAAAATAGCACACTGACACTTTCCCTCACTGTACCTCTCTGTCCCTAAACTCAAGGATTGAAAATATGGTTCAGCAAGATTGGTTTAGAACAGAATAGCACACTGACACTTTCCCTCACTGTCCTACTCTGTCCCTCCCTACAAACAAGATTTAGCACAGAATAGCAGACTGAAAATTGCCACGAGTGTCCTTCTCTGTCCCTAAACTCAAGGATTGAAAATATGGAACAGCAAAATTGGTTTAGAACAGAATAGCACACTGACACTTTCCCTCACTGTCCTACTCTGTCCCTCCCTACAAACAAGTTTTAGCACAGAATAGCACACTGATAATTTGCACGAGTGTCCTTCTCTGTCCCTAAACTCAAGGATTTGAAATATGGAACAGCAAAATTGGTTTAGAACAGAATAGCACACTGTCAGTTTCACTCACTGTACCTCTCTGTCCCTAAACTCAAGGATTTGAAATATGGAACAGCAAAATTGGTTTAGAACAGAATAGCACACTGTCAGTTTCACTCACTGTACCTCTCTGTCCCTAAACTCAAGGATTTGAAATATGGAACAGCAAAATTGGTTTAGAACAGAATAGCACACTGTCAGTTTCACTCACTGTCCTACTCTGTCCCTACAAACAAGATTTAGCACAAAATAGCACACTGACACTTTCCCTCACTGTACCTCTCTGTCCCTAAACTCAAGGATTGAAAATATGGTTCAGCAAAATTGGTTTAGAACAGAATAGCACACTGACACTTTCCCTCACTGTCCTACTCTGTCCCTCCCTACAAACAAGATTTAGCACAGAATAGCAGACTGAAAATTGCCACGAGTGTCCTTCTCTGTCCCTAAACTCAAGGATTGAAAATATGGAACAGCAAAATTGGTTTAGAACAGAATAGCACACTGACACTTTCCCTCACTGTCCTTCTCTGTCCCTACAAACAAGATTTAGCACAGAATAGCAGACTGAAAATTGCCACGAGTGTCCTTCTCTGTCCCTAAACTCAAGGATTTGAAATATGGAACAGCAAAATTGGTTTAGAACAGAATAGCACACTGTCAGTTTCACTCACTGTACCTCTCTGTCCCTAAACTCAAGGATTTGAAATATGGAACAGCAAAATTGGTTTAGAACAGAATAGCACACTGTCAGTTTCACTCACTGTACCTCTCTGTCCCTAAACTCAAGGATTTGAAATATGGAACAGCAAAATTGGTTTAGAACAGAATAGCACACTCTCAGTTTCACTCACTGTACCTCTCTGTCCCTAAACTCAAGGATTTGAAATATGGAACAGCAAAATTGGTTTAGAACAGAATAGCACACTGTCAGTTTCACTCACTGTCCTACTCTGTCCCTACAAACAAGATTTAGCACAAAATAGCACACTGACACTTTCCCTCACTGTACCTCTCTGTCCCTAAACTCAAGGATTGAAAATATGGTTCAGCAAGATTGGTTTAGAACAGAATAGCACACTGGCACTTTCCCTCACTGTCCTACTCTGTCCCTCCCTACAAACAAGATTTAGCACAGAATAGCAGACTGAAAATTGCCACGAGTGTCCTTCTCTGTCCCTAAACTCAAGGATTGAAAATATGGAACAGCAAAATTGGTTTAGAACAGAATAGCACACTGACACTTTCCCTCACTGTCCTACTCTGTCCCTCCCTACAAACAAGTTTTAGCACAGAATAGCACACTGATAATTTGCACGAGTGTCCTTCTCTGTCCCTAAACTCAAGGATTTGAAATATGGAACAGCAAAATTGGTTTAGAACAGAATAGCACACTGTCAGTTTCACTCACTGTACCTCTCTGTCCCTAAACTCAAGGATTTGAAATATGGAACAGCAAAATTGGTTTAGAACAGAATAGCACACTGTCAGTTTCACTCACTGTACCTCTCTGTCCCTAAACTCAAGGATTTGAAATATGGAACAGCAAAATTGGTTTAGAACAGAATAGCACACTGTCAGTTTCACTCACTGTCCTACTCTGTCCCTACAAACAAGATTTAGCACAAAATAGCACACTGACACTTTCCCTCACTGTACCTCTCTGTCCCTAAACTCAAGGATTGAAAATATGGTTCAGCAAAATTGGTTTAGAACAGAATAGCACACTGACACTTTCCCTCACTGTCCTACTCTGTCCCTCCCTACAAACAAGATTTAGCACAGAATAGCAGACTGAAAATTGCCACGAGTGTCCTTCTCTGTCCCTAAACTCAAGGATTGAAAATATGGAACAGCAAAATTGGTTTAGAACAGAATAGCACACTGACACTTTCCCTCACTGTCCTTCTCTGTCCCTACAAACAAGATTTAGCACAGAATAGCAGACTGAAAATTGCCACGAGTGTCCTTCTCTGTCCCTAAACTCAAGGATTTGAAATATGGAACAGCAAAATTGGTTTAGAACAGAATAGCACACTGTCAGTTTCACTCACTGTACCTCTCTGTCCCTAAACTCAAGGATTTGAAATATGGAACAGCAAAATTGGTTTAGAACAGAATAGCACACTGTCAGTTTCACTCACTGTACCTCTCTGTCCCTAAACTCAAGGATTTGAAATATGGAACAGCAAAATTGGTTTAGAACAGAATAGCACACTGACACTTTCCCTCACTGTCCTACTCTGTCCCTACAAACAAGATTTAGCACAGAATAGCAGACTGAAAATTGCCACGAGTGTCCTTCTCTGTCCCTAAACTCAAGGATTGAAAATATGGAACAGCAAAATTGGTTTAGAACAGAATAGCACACTGACACGTTCCCTCACTGTACCTCTCTGTCCCTACAAACAAGATTTAGCACAAAATAGCACACTGACACTTTCCCTCACTGTACCTCTCTGTCCCTAAACTCAAGGATTGAAAATATGGTTCAGCAAGATTGGTTTAGAACAGAATAGCACACTGACACTTTCCCTCACTGTACCTCTCTGTCCCTACAAACAAGGATTAGCACAGAATAGCACACTGTCACTGACACTCTCCCTACCTATCCTTATCTGTCCCTAAACACAAGGAATCCAGGATTATGTAAAGGAAAAATAATGACACTGTCCCTGCCTATGCTTCTCTTTCCCTGCTCCGGAACACACTACACAAGGCCGCCGCGCTGGCGGCCTTTTATAGTGTGGGGCGTGTACTAAACCCCCTCAGCAATAATTGGCCACAGGCATCCTGCCTGTGGCCAATCATTGCTCTCCTCGCTGCCGGCGCTGTGATTGGCCAAGCATGCGGGGTCACAGTGCATGCTTGGCCAATCACAGCGCCTGGATGACACTGCGATGGCGTAGTGCATTGTGGGCCGTTCGCGTCACTCGAATTTGGCGCGAACGGCCCAAATCGTTCGATCTTCGCCGAACGATCGAACAGCCGATGTTCGAGTCGAACGTATGTTCGACTCGAACACGAAGCTCATCCCTAACCAGCAGCCTCTGTACTATTTAGGAGAACTTGTCTACCTTCAATGGCCCCTTCGGGTGTGAGTGCTACATTTAGTAACAGCAGTTAGAAACAAGTATGTAGTACTATGGTCTATGATCAAGAAATTTATGGATATATTTTGACCTTTTAGCCAATTTTGCTTGTGAATATCAATTGTGGGCTATTATGGTACCAGTATGGCTACTGTTTTAACATTTTTACACCCCTGGTTGATTGTTCTGTAGGCTTTTGGGGATATTATAGTATGGTATTATGGCAAAAGCTGAGAGATTAGTCAGTGAGACCTGCAATAAGATTGTTTGTTTTCCGGTGTTCTTTCAAGTATTCAAAGAAACCATATCCTATGATTGAAGTTGCTACAAGTGTTAATGCAGTGAAGTGTACCTGCATCGAGGACCTAATATTAACCCATTTTTGGACAGTCCTGATGTTGTTTTTTTTGTTCAAAGTGATTTGCAAGCATATGTTTTTGTTTTGTGACAAAGCTAGGCCACCAATTCAGGGCAGTTTACATTTATCAATTAACAATATGGAAAATAAATGAACAGAAGAGAAATTCGAATCAATATTTGGTGTGACCTCCCTTTGCCTTCCAAACAGCATAAATTCTTCTAGGTACACTTGCACACAGTTTTTGAAGGCACTCGGCAGGTAGGTTGTTCCAAACATCTTGGAGAACTAACCACATCTCCAGTGGATCTAGGTTGTCTCAAACCCCTCTATCACTTCATTGTAATCCCAGACAGACTCGATGATATTGAGATCAGGGCTTTGTTGGAGCCAAACCATCACTTCCAGGAGTCCTTGTTCTTCTTAACACTGAAGATAGTCCTTAATGACATTGGTTGTATGTTTGGGGTCATTGTCCTGCTGCAGAATAAATTTGGGACCAATCACACCCCTCCCTGATGGCATGATGGATAAGTATCTGCCTGTACTACTAAGCATTGAAGACACCATTGATCTTGACTAAATCTCCAACTCTTTTTGCAGAAATGCAGCCCCATGTCTGCAAAGAACCTCCACCATGCTTCACTGTGGCCTGCATACACTGTACAGATTTTTGTACTGCTCTCCAGCCCATCAGCAAACAAAACTTCCTCCTGCTACAGCCAAATATTAAACATTTTGACTCAGCAGTCTAGAACACCTGCTGCCATGTTTCTGCACCCCAGTTCCTATGTTTCCGTGCATAATTGAGCCTCTTGAGCCTCTTAGCCTTGTTTCCACGTCGGTGGTATTCCAGTAGACAGTATATGGGTATACCTGGGTCCCACTGGTTTTCGATCAGTTCTGTGCCAATGGCACTGCTGGGGATCTTCCAATGTTGAAGGGAAGTAAGGACGATGTGTCTTTTATCTGGTGCATTAAGTTTCCTTGGCAAACCACTGTCTTCGGCCCTTAAAGAGGAAGTAAACCCTGATGGGTTTTACTTCCTCTTTTGCTCCCTGCAAACCCTGCAAATTAAAAGCATAATGGGCTAGTATGCAATGCATACTAGCCTATTATGTGACACTTACCTGCAAACGAAGCCCGCGCTGTCCCCTGTGCAGGCCGTGTCCATCTTCACCCCTCTTTCTTCCGGGGCCACGGTCTCCGGCTCTGTGACTGGCCGGAGCCGCGTGACATCACTCCCACACATGCGCCTGGGAGCCATCAGTCACGGCACATGCTGGGGACATTGGCGCACTACAAGTGAAATATCTCCTAAACGGCGCACGTTTAGAAGATATTTCTACTACCTACTGTATAGGTAAGCCTTATTCTAGGCTTACCTATAGGTAAAAGTCACATAAAACAGTTTACAACCACTTTACCGTTACCCTTTTGTTTGTGCTTCTTCAAAAATGTTTGAACAAAACATCTTGAAACTCCAGTCTGATTTTAAATTTTTCCTGAGAGAGACTTGCACTATAACTACCTTGTGTCTTATTGCTGTGCTCAGTCTTGCCATGGTGTGTGACATGAAACTGTCTTCCACAACCTTAGTAGCAGAGTTTGGTTGTTCCTCACCCATTTTTAAGCCTCCTATATAACTGTTTATGTTTCAGTTAATGACTGTGTTTCAATCTACATATGAAATTGATGATCATTAGCACCTGCTTGGTATAATTGGTTAATCATACAACTGACTAATCCTACTAAAGCCTTGACTTTGTGCAAGTGTACAGAGTATGCAAGTGTAAGAATTGATGGTGTTTTGAAATCAAAAGGTAGTCACACCAACTGTTTATTTAATTTAGATTTTTCTTCTGTTTGCTCCTTTTGCATTCTGTAAATTAATAACAAATTAGCAATTAAAATATATATTTTTAAAGGATTCTTACTTTACAGCATTCCTTTACACCTGCCTGACAACTTTTCCACAGTGCTGTTTGTATCCAGTCTGCCTGTGAGAGGGGCCAGAAGCAGTGGCGGCTGGTTGTATATTTTTTGGGGGGGCAAACAATGCACCCACAGCCACCCCCCGGTCAGTTCACCCACATCCCCCCTCGGTCGGGTCACCCGCTCCCCCCATTGGTTGGTCGGTCACCAGACCCGCACATACCTTATCTATCGGGCAGCGCTTTCTCCGGGCGACAGCTACCCCTGCTACTCCTCCTCCTCAGCAGCATGGTGGCTTCTGCTATGTGTCTTCTCCCTCCTCCTCATAGGTGGCTAATAGGATCTCTTCTCCTTTCGGTCAATCGGGTCGGGTTACCCACACCCCCATTAGTCAGTCGGTCACCAGCCCCACAGTTGCCTCATCTATCGGGCAGCACTTCCTCCGGCCGCAGGCGGCGGCTTCCCCTGTGTCGTGTCTCCTCCTCGGCAGCACGGCGGCTTCCGCTGTGTGTCTTCTCCCTCCTCCTCATAGGCGGCCAATAGGATCTCTTCTCCTATCGGCTAATCGAGTGATGGGTCTCAGGACCCGCTTCTTGATTGACTGGGAGGAGAATTAGGAAGACAATATTCGCTATTGTCACACAACTGGGTGGGCTCGGGGCGCAATGCTCCAAGCTCACCCTTTTTTTGAAGCCTATTAGAGCCTCTGGCTCTAATCACGTGCTTTAAAAAAAAAGAAACATTAGAATCCATGCGTCTGGTGCCCCACATATAGATTAGGGGGTCAAACGCATGGATAGGGGGGCCTGTTCTCTGTATTATGGGCCACCACTGGCCAGGAGTAAAGTACCCAATTTGAGGAAGCAGCACACACAGAGTCCAGGCCAGGTTTTAACAGTTGTTGCATTTAAAAGATTGCAGGTTAAGCCCTGGTTCACACTGGTGCGATTTGACATGCGATTTGACATGTCAAATCGCATGTCAATTAGGCGAAATTTGCCGCAAATTGTGGGCAATGGCACCGTCCTAATCGGTGCGACGCCGCATCTGCGGCGCTGCACCGATTACAAAAAGTAGTTTCTGTACTACTTTTTGCGATTTCAGCCGCGATTTACATTGACATCTGTGTCAGATGTCTCTGTAATCGAGCTGAAATCGGGACTGACAGGCAGGAGTGAAATCGTGCGAGTTCAGCTGAACTCTCACAGCTTCACTCCCGCAGCCCCAGTGTGAACCTGAGCTTAGGAATAGTAGAAAAGCTGATAGAATACAGTCACTAGCACTAGTATTGATATGGTTAGCAACAAATGTGAAACAGTTGTGGTTACAGGTATAGGAACACTTGCAGTAACACTTCAGCAACAGGCTCAGTATCACGTGCTGTAACCGGCTCAATAACACTTACAGTAACCGGGATGATTGCCTCTCCACACAGGCACAGTGCTGTTCCCAGCCGGGTGCTACTTCAGTCCTTAAAGTGGAAGTAAACCCATCCATTTAACAGTTTCAAAAAACATTACATTTCCGGCACGTTTTGGAAACGTAGCACCCCCATTGGTTGTGCTCTCAACCAAACTGTCAAACCATCCAATGGCTGGTGTCATAACTGATCATATGTGCAGCATCATAACAGTTGTAGATTAAACAGAGGCCAAGATGGCAGCTTCCTTGGCTGAAAACGATAAGAGGGTTTACTTCCACTTTAATGCACAGGAGTGAGGAGTCAATGTGCATAGGCTGGTTAGTAACTAGAGCAGGGATATGCAATTAGTGGACCCCCAGCTGTTGCAAAACTACAAGTCTCCAGCTGTTGCAGAACAACAAGTCCCATGAGGCATAGCAAGACTCTGACAGCCACAAGCATGACACCCATGCTTGTGGCTGTCAGAGTCTTGCTATGCCTCATGGGACTTGTTGTTCTGCAACAGCTGGAGATCCGCTAATTGCATATCCCTGAACTAGAGGTTGCAGCTCTTGAACAGATATACAGCGGTATCTCTTCAGCATATTAAGGCCCAATTCAGGCAAGGCCTACATTACCGGGGCGGCATCTGCTGGAGGGGTGGCTGACTGGCAGGGTGCTGACACAGGTAGCAGCAGCAGCTTGAAGCAAGAGGCAGTGAGAGACCAGAGGACATAAAGAGCAAGCAGAGTTTGCCCTACACTGAGCCTCCTCACATTTTCACAGGAACCTCTCCCTTAAATGAATGCACTGTCCCTGACAAGCGGGGCTTCTCTCCCTACTCTATCCACTCACAAATGCTCACCAAACTCAGCAGAACACTGCTATTTGTTAGCACTGCCCCAAACAAGATGGCTGCAGAATGTCACTGGGGGTGGTAGCTTGCAGTCAGACAGCTTGCCACGAAGACTCTTATGGAGGCTGCAGGGGAACATCATTCCACCTAAGACTCCACTACATCCCTGAGGTGGCAAGGCACCACCTGTTGGGTGGAGTAGGAACTACAATACCACTGCGACAGACATATAATCACGTAATCCATTTACACCTCTCCAACTCTCTAAATGAAAGCCCATACCTCAGTTTGGACAAGGAACTGGAGGAAGGGTCTGTGAAAGCTTGACGTTTCACCCACAATACACTGATCGAGATTGCAATCATTTGCAAAATAATAATGAAAGCACATTTTTCCCCTGCTTTTTTTAAAATTTGCTAAATGTGGACTAAAGCCCTGTACACACGATTGGATATCCTATGGATTCTAATCCAATGTTTTTTTCCATGGGAAATCTGATGAAACTGTCTTCCATCAGTCTTGCCTACACACCATCAGTCAAAAAACCGATCGTTTCAAACGAGGTGACGTAAAACACTCCGATGAACCGAGAAAAATGAAGTTCAATGCTTCTGAGCATGCGTCGACTTGATTCTGAGCATGCGTGGGTTTTTTTATCCGATGGAGTTCCCCACAGACGATAGAAATTTGCTATCGTTTTTTTAACCATCGGATAAATTTAAAACATGTTCTATTTTTAAACACCGATGGAAAAAAGACCAATGGGGCCCATACACGATCGGTTTGTCCAATGAAAAAAGTCCATCGGACTGTTTTTATCGGTAAAACCTATCGTGTGTGCACGGCTTTAGCCTTTACATATTTTCTTAATTATTTATGTTTAGTGCACAAACACTATTGACAAACACAATAAAGAAACATTATAATTTATTCAGAAATGTGTTTATTTTTTAAAAGACAAGTACTGTACAATTTGGTACCTATTAATTACAGTTTAAGCGGCAAATCAATCCTCCCTTGCCATGGTTCTACTTTGGCATGTGTAGTAACCAGCTTACTTTGCATATCAATAATAATAGTAATTACAAGTGCTTAGCATGTTATCATTGGAAGGCACCAGTGGATAAATGTATGCTAATTGTAGACTTGTTTAAGTTACGGGATATCCCTAGGCAAATAAACAGTATAAAAGTCTTTTAGTTCACCTTTATTCTCCTTCAAAAATGTAAAAAAAATCACTTTGCAGTTAAAGTAGTATAATTATTTGTTATTTATGTTCACATTGATTACCCACACACCTACTGAAATCTGAAACCAGGCTTGCAGTGGGAGAACCTGCTCTGTATGCTGCTGTATAGGGGAAAGGTCTGAATGGGCATTACATAGGCGTGCGCACAGGGTGTGCCAGGTGTGCCTGGGCACACCCTAATCACACTGGAGGTGCAGATTTCCCCTGTTTAAACCCCTGATATTTCACCAAAACCCCCTAACAGGGCTCCTAAAAAAAATAGTAAAACATAAAATAAAAATAAAAACTACTGACACTGTCCACTGCCCTACTGACACTGTCCACTGCTCTGCTGACACTGTCAGTGTACTGTATGTACACACGCATGTGTGTTTGAGCTTTGGGGTGCACACCCTAATGCAATAGGCTTCGCACACCTATGGGGCATTACTAGTTTTATAAATCTTTGAGATCAAGAATGATTTTCTCTATTAGAGTAAATTTGTACACAGTATTGTTGTCTTTATCTAGGGTTTTAGAAGAGAAGTTTTTTTTTTAAAGGAAAAGCGTGAACACAATGAACGTAGCCAATCATTTGGCAGAGACAAAGGGGCAGCGTTTCTATGTATATTTATTTCGCCCCACATTTTTTTCCATTACCAGCAGAAATACTGGTACCTTTTTAAAGCTCAAACATTGTGACAATATTCTAACACAGGTTTAAATGACTCTTCCAATAAAAAGTCCTGTGCGATGATCCTAGTAAAGAAAGACAAAAATTCTCTGCCTACAGGATCTGCTGATCCAACCCTGACGACCATATTACTATTTTTATCTCACACGCTCTTAATGCAGTAATAGTCATTAGACATGGGAGCCATCGAAAAATTTGTTTCGTTCCGTTCTGTTTCGTATTAAAAAAAAATCGTAATTCGTGTACGGAATTCACTTCGGATTCGTACGAAATACGAATTTTGTACGACGCGTATAACGAACGATTCGACCGACCGGAAATGTACGATTGCGGCGTCGTATGTTAAATCTTTTCTCTCTATAATGTCAAACCTTTTCTCTCTATGTCGAATCTTTTCTCTCTATAATGTCAAATCTTTTCTGTCTATGTCGAATCTTTTCTCTCTCTAATGTCAAATCTTTTCTGTCTATGTCGAATCTTTTCTCTCTATAATGTTGAATCTTTTCTCTCTATGTCGAATCTTTTCTCTCCTCTATAATGTCAAATCTTTTCTCTCTATGTCGAATCTTTTCTCTCTATAATGTCAAATCTTTTCTGTCTATGTCGAATCTTTTCTCTCTCTAATGTCAAATCTTTTCTGTCTATGTCAAATCTTTTCTCTCTATAATGTCGAATCTTTTCTCTCTATGTCGAATCTTTTCTCTCTATAATGTCAAATCTTTTCTCTCCTATGTCGAATCTTTTCTCTCTCTAATGTCAAATCTTTTCTGTCTATGTCGAATCTTTTCTCTCTATAATGTCGAATCTTTTCTCTCTATGTGGAATAATCTTGGACTGATAGAGTTAAGGTTAGTCACATTCGACCAAAAAATATTTACCTATTGCTTTGTCGAATCTTCATGTCTTATTTGGTAGTTTGGATTCGGATAATTTGAAGACGAAATTCGTAAACGAAACTTCGTATTACGTACAGAATTCGTATCCGTAAAAATTCGGAATTCGATTCGTACAAATGTATGAATTTCAAAAAATTTGTACGAATTTTCGATTCGTACAAAACTAATCGCACATGTCTAATAGTCATCATATTGTATGCATTACCCATTAACCTATTGAATTACACTAGACTTTCCTTTCTGGCCCTGGAGAAAGTTGGGAGTTGCTTAGGGTGATTAGTAGACTTGAGTGTATAAAGAATATGTCTTATTATGGGAAGAGTTTCCTGTAATAATGAGAATTTCCCAATAAAAGTAGAAATTTCCTAAATGATTGGGGCTTCTCCATATAGTTAAGAGGAGTGTCTATCACCTTTTACGGCCTCCTAGAAACAATAGTGGGAGCCCTGTGTAGGATCTTTGTCCTGATTTTCTAGGACCTGCAGGAAGAGGGGACCCCGCCATTTCAAAACACTGAAAGATCCAGAAACATCTAAAGAGTGGAGGTTGAGGTTATCCAATCTTGGTGCTTAGTGAACAAGAATGAAGGAGAGATAAATATAAGAAACAGTTCATATGAGCTCTTTATTTTATCTAGAATCCAGCCTACTATACAAGTTTTTTTCAGTGATATGTGAAATTGTCATTAGACATCATAACCTTTTCCTTCAGGGTACATTTGAACAATGTAAATTTATACATAATAAAGTGTTTTTTCCACGACTGAATTTGACAAAAGGCTACAAGTTCTGAAGTTCCATTGACTTTCTCCGAGGCTGTTCCTGTCTTTCTTCCCAATCTTCTTCTACTTCAATGGATGGCATTTTTCCTAATAGAATTGCTAGTTTCTCACGGAAGGTTTGCTCTTGGGGACATAGCACATAGTTGTAGATCAATGATGCAAGTATGGCTCCCACCATAGGTCCAATCCAGAAGATCTGTCAAAAATAGACGATTTGATTCAAAATGTAAATTGTAAAAAAAAAAAAAATACTAAAACATCCTGTGCAACTTTTTACTATAAAGTCACTATTGATTTTAGTGTTTTCAGAGTTAAAAACATTTGTAAATGTGTATTCACATACATCTGATGCCTTACCTGTTTGAACATATACAAACATTGCACCTGGCAACATTAAAAGGTCAGTCCACTAAAAGCTGATATTTCAGATTTTGGTAGATCAAACCCAGTTGAACCACCTGACAGTTTCATATATCACCTATATCACATACCGGTATATCTGTACATGAGTATTTAGGTCTAAATGTCCACTGTGGCCAGTATGAGAGGTGGTTCTTTCTCTCCTTGTTAGTTTTATTAAATATATAGTATTATTATGGATAATGCAACAGGAGGTAAAGAACACAAAGGTGGGTGGGAATGCCCAAAACCCAAATGCTGACAGAATAGAATTGAGAATTATAGCAGGGCGATCTTTCTGGTAAATTTATTGATCCTACTGCACTTAGAGGCGCTTCTTCCTTTTGTTTTAATCTTCCATGTACTTCAGAGCCTGCTTCAGCTCCTGGATCAGCTTGTCCTAGTGACTGACCTTTTTTGTACGTATGATTATCATTATCATTGTAGTTGCTTGTTTGTCAGAGAGACTCTGCCTTTGCACCTACCATCCTCGCCTTTTCTCTGTTGTAGTATCCAAGACCTATGAAAAGTCATGGGCTTACTCAGCCGCCAAGCTTCTACCTAACTATAATATTATTTTTAGGTGGACTGGCCCTTTAAACACAGAAATGTTCTAATATACGTATGCCGTTTATGACTAGGAAACATTTCTTACTGTTCTTATGAAACCATAATATGTATTTGAGGTTAAGAGCAGATGTAGAAGATGTTCTGACTGTTGCTGTTGTTAATGCCATCAATGTTGTCTACCTGATGTAAAACCAACAACATAATGTCTAAACACCAACAATCAGGCTACCAGACAGAAAGTGAGGCTGCTGCATGATTAGTCCAACCTTTAGGGAATTTAACCATAAACATGCATGGTCAAATATGTAGAAATTAGGTATCCAGCAGCTTTGCTAATTCCTATATGTAGCACCCTCCTAGATCGGTTGCTATCTAGGTTAGGTAAATTTAGTTCTTGTGGCTCTCCTGTAACTAGATGGACATCTTGTGATTGCTTTGGGCTGTTCTGGGCTGAACAGGCTGCAGGTTTGATTGTTTCCCTCTGTTTTCTTGAGGCTTCTAGAATATAGTGAGTTGGAAGAGTCAAATAAGCAGCCTGAATAGTTATATGGTTCCAGCCAATCCCTGGAGGAGGGTGCCCAGAAGGTGGATGGGTAGTGCATACATAGTTTAGAGCCTAAGGCAACCCTGTTCTTCTCCAGGAAGATAGGTTCTAGGCAGTGCAGCTGAACATTCTGCTAGTCTCATCGAGGTCACAGCTGTGTATAGCTGTGAGGGGCGGAGTGCTATTCTGCTGCAAATTCTTTGCAAGCTAAAATAGGGGTTTCATTGAGGATCCAGTTTGGAGGCTTTACTGAGGAGACTGTCTGCCTGAATCTGGAGAGAGACATCAAAGTCCCAGGGACACTGAGTACAGACTTGGGAGAAGGTTCCTAATGACTGCTATTAACCCCTGGTGCACTAACATTAAGGCCCCTTTCACACGGAGGGTCCGTTCAGGTCCGCCTGTCAGTTTTTTAGGCGGACCTGGACGGACGCTCCATGTAGCCCTGTGGAGCCACGGATGTCAGCGGTGACATGTCTGCTAACATCCGCTCCGCCAAAGTGTGACGGAGGAAAACCCTATTTTTCCTTCCGTCGGCGGAACGGATCGGATGAACATGGACAGACGGTCCGTGTTCATCCGATCTCCCCATAGGGGAGAGCGGCGCTCTGACAGGGCGGTCCCTGCACAGTGTGCGGGGACCGTCCAGTCATCCGCCGGCTCAGCGGGGATCAACTGAGCGATCCCCGCTGAGCAAGCGGAGCTTCACGGGGCGGATCATGACTGATCCGTCCCGTGTGAAAGAGCCTTAAGGCTTCTCTGGCCTGGAACACTACTTATGGTGTCATTTTTGTCATTGTTGCTTGGTGTCCTTGAGTATCCCACAGCTTCCCTAAGACCCATTCAAGTTAATCCGCAATAAACTTTAAAAAAAGGCAACCCATAGACTGTTTACTGAGCCAGATGAGTGGATGTTGCTGGGAAAAGAACCTAGGACACAAATCAGCGCCCCTTACAAGGTCAGCGCTACAAATAACTTGGCCCTAATATGGGCATCGCAAGTCTCTAAAATGTAGGACATTTTCTCGTGTAGCATCAACTTACCCAGTGTGAGGTGAAGTTTCCCACTATCAGTGCTGGTCCAAAGGAGCGTGCTGGATTCATAGAGCAGCCAGTGAAATAGATCTAGATCCAAAAGAAATAATTAATAATACATATCATAATATAAGTGACCTTGGAGACACAACATGCCATATTTTCAATAAAAAACATATTAGACATAATGTGAATAACAAGATGGAAGACCACAAGCTAAGGTTCTATTTTACAGGTTATGGAGAACCCAAGGTCAATTGAAATACATGTGATAATATGTTATCATGTTTTAAAATCTTTGTTACTATTAACACCTTAGTTGATATGTGAATTTGGAGACAGGTCTACTCATTACATATCCATGTTCTACAATCCTTAAAGTGTATCCAAACCCAAGAAAATAAATGTAATATACTGCAGCTTACCAATCTTTAGATGTGGTGGTTGCATTAGTTTTCTTAATTTCTAGGCTATTTTCCTTTATTTTCACCTGGTGATTCTGCAAAAAAGGGCTCCTGCCCTGGAAGGAGACAACCTGTCCCTGTATGTCTGTCATTATATCATTGATTTTTACAAGCTGCTGCGCAAGACTGTAAGCCAACACTTGTGACTCCCAGATGCAGAAATACATAAGACCCTCTGCACCAATGTATGAGCAAGGTGCAGATTGTTGTGGTGGGCAGTGAACACCCCGAGTTCAAGTTAGGCAATAGCGTTATATTGTAGAAAGGTTCAACACCACTTAATCAGGTTCAGCAGGTAGGCACACCCTTTCGGAGCCACTTACGAACTGTGGCAGCAGTCTGAAGACTTGATCATGCCGACAACATCTGCAATGAGGAGCGGAATGTGGCAGGGCCATTACACACTCAAAAGTTGAGGCTTCTTGGAGTGTGGTAGACATAGGCCCTACTCATCCGGAACCTTTCAATACCTCTAACTACTGTCCCTGCCAGACAGAGAACTTGTCCCTATACCAGCCACTCACATAAAGCGTGCCAAACCCCAGAGTCGGAGTCTTAAATAGACTCTGCCTGACCCAAGATGGCCTTTGGAGTCACATGGGGCACCAGCATCCTGTTTCCTTGTGACCACAGGAAGTCATAGAGGAGCCAAGTTCCTCACAACTTCCTTCCCCTTCTGCATTGACGGTTAGGTCGAGCCTCAATCTGCACTGGGGAGTACAGAATGCACCTGCCTACACCTGTGCATGTCCTAGAGATAAAAGACTCACTTGCTGCACTTCATTATTCTTTGCCATCCTTTAAAATGATTTCAGAATCATTATTCAGTAGCTGCAGCACAAAAGATCATCTAACACGTATAGCTTTTGTACTGTATACACCTAGGCTTATTTTTGCTAAATTGGTGTTCTGTTGACCTAGCCAGTTGGTACTTACAACAGTGATAGCGTATATCCTCCAACCGTACATTTGTCAGGAAATTTACCCCAGCTCTCTTCACTCCTCCTATTTGGTCTGACTCCATACTAACACATTTTAATTTGTTGTAAGTCACTTTATATAAATGTTTCCCATGGTACACAAGGATCACAAAGCATACTGGCATACCTCCCAACATTTTGAGATGGGAATGAGGGACACCTACTTGCAAACATATGTAGGCATAGGACACAACCCTTGACACAACCCCTTAAAGGAGAATTATCCAAAAAAAGGTTAATTAAATGTAGAAGGACTTTTTCTTGCCATTACTATTCCTTTATATTGGCTTTTAAAATTTACAAATGCAGCAATTTAGAATATGGATGAAAAGTTTAGCCCTGGGAAACACTTTTTGAAAGATAAATAGTGCATTTTATATACAACTATATAGATCAGAGCAAAAGGAGGGACAAAAGAGGAGGAATGAGGGACAGAGGGACATTGCTCCAAATCAGGGACAGTCCCTCGAAATCAGGGACAGTTGGGAGCTATGCACTGGGAGTCATGACATTTAAAGCTGCAGGGTGTCTCTTTCTAACTAGGGCTTTTAAACTGGTAGGAAACAGCAGTGTTGCTAGCCAGGTGCGGGGGGGGCGGGCCGCACCTGGGTGACACCCACCAGAGGGGTGAAACCCGTGGGTAGCGGCACCACACTAACACTGCCCGCCCGCTGCCCTGTGCCTCGCGGCTCGCGCCGAGGCTGTGTCTCTCAGCAGAGCGTAAGGAAGCCACCGCCCCCTCCTCTCTGTTTACATCCACAGAGGAGGAGGAGCCCGCGCTCGAGGGACACGCCGCTGTGTGTATCTGCTGCTCTGTTCTGAGGCCTTTAAGGTAAGGGGGGGCGTCTATACTGATGGGGGAGGGGGTGTCTAATGCTGGGGGGGTGTCTGTACTGCTAGGGTCTGCACTAGGGGGGTTTGCACCAAGGGGGAGGCTGTAACTGAGGGGGTGTCTGTACTGAGGGGGGTCTGGTACTGAGGGGGGTCTGTAACTGAGGGGGTTCTGTAACTGGGGGGTGTCTGTAGCTGAGGGGGGTGTCTAACTGAGGGGGGTGTCTGTAACTGAGGGGGTGTCTGTAACTGAGGAAGTTCTGCACTGGGGGGTCTGTAACTGAGGGGGGTCGGTAACTGTAATGGCACCCCAAGTATGAAAGGGGTTTAACGCCGTTTAAAGATCTTCCCTCTCCTGGACACCCATTCCTGCCGATCCTACACAGTCAGGCGACCACTTCCCATAGGAATTAATCCTTCCAAAAGAACGAGACGCACTCTGTATCTTTCCAAAATGAACTACCGTATATACTTGAGTATAAGCCGACTCGAGTATAATCCGAGGTACCTAATGTTGCCCAAAAAAACTGGGAAACCTCACTGACCCGAGTATAAGCCGATGCCCCACTGTTCCCTATCTCGCTGTTCCCTGTAAATAGAAATTTTTACATTGTAATTATTACCTGTAAAGAAGTTGCGGCTGCGGCGTCCATCGTTCGAATTCCGCGGCGTCCATCGTTCGAATTTTGCGGTCTCTTCCTGTTCCTTACTTGATAGGCGAGTCTCAGCAGACACTCTCCGCCTATCACGATCATTCTCTCATCCTTAGTTTTCCCAGCAGACACTGTGTTGGGTATTCCGCCAATCACAGACGTCTGCTGGAAAACTGAGGATGAGAGAACGTTCGTGATAGGCGGAGAGTGTCTGCTGAGACTCGCCTATCAAGGAAGGAACAGGAAGAGACCGCGGAATTTTGAACGATGGACGCCGCGGAATTTGAACGATGGACGCCGCAGCCGCAACTTCTTTACAGGTAATATTTACAATGTAAAAATTTATATGACTCGAGTATAAGCCGAGGGGGGGACTTTCAGCCCCAAAAAAAGGGCTGAAAAACTCGGCTTATACTCGAGTATATACGGTACTTTATTATTGGAAAACATTACAACTTTTATATCCACAGAGAGAAGCTTCTGACCCTCCTCTCATCATACACCTCTGACCAGACCCAATTTACATGAGCCAATTAACTACAGTGAATGGCTCAGACACATGCCCTTTTTGTCTCCCAATCCACATCTAATCCACATTTCAGTTTAAAGGATTATGCAAGACCTTTTGTGTTCCTCCAGCCTGTCTGGCTGCCAGAGGACAATACCTATAATTACAGGCTTAATTCCCACAAGCCACAATAGATACATAACGGCTCTACACATTTCCCAAAGAAAGGCTCTGTAGCATAAGTGAGGTTCATTACCATTACACAAGCAGACAGGGAACATATCAGCATCTCTTTATTTAACCTGTTGAGTTCAGGATCAACAGAACAACTATTTACAGATCCTGGGAAATATTGGGGAATAATATTACAGACCCATTTTAAAACAATCCAATACATATTCTCAATGTCCATTATTTCCTTGCTCACCCTGTGCCCAACGTGACCCCTGTCACAACAATGTATATACAGCATTGAATCTGATTAGCACAGGTCATAGTGGGGTTTTCATTCACCCTGTGCCCCTAATAGGGACACAGGGTGGTTTACACATAAGAGGCATTGGGGAAGCCGAAGCAAGCGTATCTCATACTTTCTAAGAGATTCTGGGTTCCCCGGGATGGCAATCTTCAGATTTTCCACTGCCGATTCTTCAGCCAGGATTTCAGAGTTGTCCACTGGTATTTCCTGATAGTCCCAGGCAAGGGTAGCCCCACCCTGCTGCTGAGCAGATTCTAGCAGCTGTCTGTAGGCGATCTCTGATTGCCGTATTTCCGCAATTCTCCGCTCATGTTGCCGCTCTAGTTCTCTCTTTTGTCGCTGTCGTTCTCTCTCTTGTCGCTGTCGTTCTTTCTCTCATCGCGCATCCTGCAGCTGGATGCCTTTAATGGCTTCCTGTATGGCGGTCTCTGATGGGTTAGCACCATATAATGCCAACCGCTCTCGAACTCGTTGCTGAAACAAGTCTTCAACTGACCGGGGTCCTGCATCACCATCCCTCTGATCCATCTCGGCTAGCTCCCTGATCAAGGTGACTTTGTTCTTTGTCCCACCGGTCCCTCCACGGCTCTCAAGTAAGTCTTTCAGCGTGGCTTTCCTGCAGGCTGCATAGCTGGTCCTTCACTGTGGTGGTTTGAAGTGTCCCAGGAACTGGAGGGAAGATCCCACTGCTGCCACCAATGTAACGGCACCCCAAGTATGAAAGGGGTTTAACGCCGTTTAAAGATCTTCCCTCTCCTGGACACACATTCGCTGCTGATCCTCCACAGTTTGGCGACCACTTCCCATAGGAATTAATCCCAAAAGAACGAGACGCACTCTGTATCTTTCCAAAATGAACTACTTTATTATTGCAAAACATTACAACTTTTATATCCACAGAGAGAAGCTTCTGACCCTCCTCTCATCATACACCTCTGACCAGACCCAATTTACATGAGCCAATTAACTACAGTGAATGGCTCAGACACATGCCCTTTCTGTCTCCCAATCCACATCTAATCCACATTTCAGTTTAAAGGATTATGCAAGACTTTTTGTGTTCCTCCAGCCTGTCTGGCTGCCAGAGGACAATACCTATAATTACAGGCTTAATTCCCACAAGCCACAATAGTTACATAACGGCTCTCAATACACATTTCCCAATGAAAGGCTCTGTAGCATAAGTGAGGTTCATTACCATTACACAAGCAGACAGGGAACATATCAGCATCTCTTAATTTACCCTGTTGAGTTCAGGATCAACAGAACAACTATTTACAGATCCTGGGAAATATTGGGGAATAATATTACAGACCCATTTTAAAACAATCCAATACATATTCTCAATGTCCATTATTTCCTTGCTCACCCTGTGCCCAACGTGACCCCTGTCACAACAATGTATATACAGCATTGAATCTGATTAGCACAGGTCATAGTGGGGTTTTCATTCACCCTGTGCCCCTAATAGCGACACAGGGTGGTTTACACATAAGAGGCATTGGGGAAGCCGAAGCAAGGATATCTCATACTTTCTAAGAGATTCTGGGTTCCCCGGGCCTTCCCGTTACAGTAACTGAGGGGGTGTCTGTAACTGAGGAAAGTCTGCACTGGGGGGGTCTGTAACTGAGGGGGGTCTGTAACTGAGAGGGTGTCTGTAACTGAGGCGGTGTCTGTAACTGAGGAAGGTCTGCACTGGAGAGTCTGTAACTGAGGGGGTGTCTGTAACTGAGGGGGTGTCTGTAACTGAGGGGGTGTCTGTAACTGGGGGGTGTCTGTAACTGGGGGGTGTCTGTAATTGAGGGGGGTCTGTAACTGAGGGGGGTCTGTACTGCTGGGGGGTCTGCAATGAGGGGGTCTGCACTGAGGTGGGGGTGTCTGTACTGATGGAGCAGTCTGCACTGAGGTGGGGGTGTCTGTACTGAGGGGGAGGTTTATACTGAGGGAGGGGTCTATATTGATGTAGGGGGGTCTGTACTTAGTGGGGGGACTGTACTGAGGGAGGGGGATCTATACTGTGGGAGGGGGGTTTGTAGTTAGTGGAGGAGGGTCTGTACTGAGGGAGTACTATAGTTGGTGGGGGTGACACCATTTTTTTTTGCACCGGGTGACACCAACCCTAGTGACGCCACTGGTAGGAAACCAGGCAAATCAATAAGTTATCAGCTTTTATGTTGCCCACCTAGAAATCCTAAAGTTTCCAGCTATTCATCAGCCTAAAATATATTAGTATGCAGTAAAATTAAAATGTTGATAGTAAGTAAGAATTATGGAGCATTTTACGTAAATGATGATAGGTTGTAAAAGTTAATGGCTGCTTCACATAAGATCTGACATGCAAATTATTTCCTTTCCCACAGGGTTTCTTCTGCTCAAATGACAAACTATTTGACATGCTGTGGAGACTGGAGAGACCTGTATATTCAGTCAAATCAATGGCCTTTGAGAGTTATTTCATGCCATTATCAAATGTCCAAGCTAATAGATGAGGACTTCTAAGCTAGAATCCAAATATTGCATAGTACGGGGTTTATTTACTAAAGCAACTAAAAGTGATCAATTGAGAAGTACAGAAAACCGTAGCAGCCAATTGTAATTCTGTTTGTACTTTTTATTTGCTATTGGTTACCGCATTTCTGAGATTATTCTATTGTATGTAAATATTGTAATTCTGGTCTTATTAACCACTTCAGCCCCGGACCATTTGGCTGGCCAAAGACCAGAGCACTTTTTGCGATTCGGCACTGCGTCGCTTTAACTGACAATTGCGCGGTCGTGCGACGTGGCAGCGTTTTTTTCCCCACAAATAGAGCTTTCTTTTGTTGGTATTTGATCACCTCTGCGGTATTTATTTTTTGCGCTATAAATAAAAATAGAGTGACAATTTTGAAAAAAAAAGCAATATTTTTTTACTTTTTGCAATAATAAATATCCCCAAAATATATACTGGTATATAAAAAAAATGTCCTCAGTTTAGTCCGATACGTATTCTTCTACATATTTTTGGTAAAAAAAATTGCAATAAGCATTTATTATATATTTATTGATTGGTTTGCACAAAAGTTATAGCGTCTACAAAATAGGGGATAGTTTTACGGCATTTGTATTAAGATTCTTTTTTTCTTACTAGTAATGGCGGCGGTCAGCGATTTTTATCGTGACTGCGACATTATGGCGGACACATCGGACACTTTTGAAACTATTTTGGGACCATTGTCATTTATACAGCGATCAGTGCTATAAAAATGCACTGATTACTGTGTAAATGTGACTGGCAGTGAAGGGGTTACCCAGTAGGGGGCGCTGAAGGGGTTAAGTGTGTCCTAGGGAGTGATTCTAACTGTTAGGGGGCGTGGCTTCCTGTGTCACGACACTGATCGCTGCTCCCGATGAGAGGGAGCAGACGATCAGTGTCCTGACACGTCCTGACACTAGGCAGAACGGGGAGATGCTTGTTTACACAGGCATCCCCCGTTCTGCAGCTCCGTGACACACGATTGCGGGACACCGGCGGACATTGAGTCCGCAGGTCCCGCGTGCAGGATCACGGAGTTTGCGGCAGGGGCGATGCCCTTTGTCTTTGTAGTCCTCACCTGGTTGCCGCCACACACGCTTGACACCAAATAAGTTTATCTTGGTCTCATCAGACCACAGGACATGGTTCCAGTTCTCCATGTCCTTAGTCTGATTATCAGACTGGCTCCACTGTCTATCACCCATCTGGCCTACTCCTGTGGATGTTGTACTTGGACAGCATTTGGATTATATATACCCTTCCCTGATATCTGCCCCCGTTAAACAGGCTCCATCTACCAATTGGGTAATTTATTCTTACATTTGATGCCTCTTTGTTCTTTATAATGTCTAAAGATTGATACATTTGTTCTTCTTTACTTTAGAGATCTTTCTTTAGTTTTTATTAGCTGGCGTTCCCTCCATTGAATTTCTTCATATGCAGGGAACTGTCTACAATATATTCATCTCTGCTCTATGTGCAGGTACGATTTTGTATACACGTGTGTGTATATATATATATATATATTTGTTTGTTGTAGGATGCACTGCTTAATCCAATATATCATTCTGACAGCTTACATTGTTTCTGTTCATTAGACTTCCTGCATACTGTAATCGATCCCTTTTATTATCACCCTCTTGGAATCTTTTTTGCCTCTATATTTTTTCCGTTATATCAGGTTCTGTTCTCCTAAGGTAAACATTTGTTTAAACGCATTTTTTAACCATGTATATGTATGTATATATATTTTTATATTGTCTTTAATGTGGTTATATCTCATTGCAAATAGTGAGATTTGTTCCTTATTTTCTGTATTCTCTTGCTGTCGGTCCTGACGAAGCCTCGCGGCGAAACGCGTAGACGACGCATAAGGGACTCCACTCATACTCTTTTTTGTATGGTTTTTAATTCTTTGAACTTTGTGTTATTATGTCTATTTTTTGTACTATCTATTTTTTGTAATAAATATTTTCTGATATCTTCTTTTTGCTGTGTTGCCTCTAAAGTTCGACCTTTGGTTATTCCTCCTGAGTAATCTCACATATTTCCCCTTAGTCTGATTGTCTTCAGCATACTGTTTGCAGGCTTTCTTGTGCATCATCGTTAGAAGAGGCTTCCTTCTGCGACGACAGCCATGCAGACCAATTTGATGCAGCAAGCGGCATATGGTATGAGCACTGACAGGCTGACCCCCCCCACCCCTTTAACCTCTGCAGCGATGCTGGCAGCACTCATATGTCTATTTCCCAAAGACAACCTCTGGATATGACTGGGAGAAAAAGAAACCCTGGACTGCCGCACTCTGTATATGACGCTGAGCACGTGCAATCAATTTCTTTGGTTGACCATGGTGAGGCCTGTTCTGAGTGGAACCTGTCCTGTTAAACCGCTGTATGGTTTTGACCACCGTGCTGCAGCTCAGTTTCAGGGTCTTGACAATCTTCTTATAGCCTAGGCCATATTTATGTAGAGCAACAATTCATTTTTTTCAGATCCTCAGAGAGTTCTTTGCCATGAGGTGCCATGTTGAACTTCCAGTGACCAGTATGATGGAGTGAGAGCGATAGCACCAAATTTAGCACACCTGCTCCCCATTCACACCTGAGACCTTGTAACACTAACGGGTCACATGACACCAGGGAGGGAAAATAGCTAATTGGGCCCAATTTGGAAATTTTCACTTAGGGGTGTACTCACTTTTGTTGCCAGCGGTTTAGACAATAGTGGCTATGTGTTGAGTTATTTTGAGGGAACAGAAAATTTAAACTGTTATTCAAGCTGTACACTCACTACTTTACATTATAGCAAAGTGTAATTTCTTCAGTGTTGTTACATGAAAAGATATAATAAAATATTTACAAAAATTGGAGGGGTGTACTCACTTTTGTGAGATACTGTACATATGTAATATATATGTGTATATATATATATATATATATATATATATATATATATATATATATATATATATATTATATTATATTATATTATATGTGTAGTGCTACCCCCGTGAGGGCCACTCAATGAATCGGTACCCCACTGGTCACCCCCACACATGATTTTTATACCCTCTCCCAGCATTCTGTTCTACAACCCCCAGCCAGCTGGGATTTGTAGTTCGTAACAGTCCGACTGAGTATAGAACTTAAATCTTCTGGACTATATGACCCAAGATGGTTTGCTCAAGTCTTAATTCTAATTCACCCTTGTTGCAGGATGTGATGACATAGAGTCCAGACTGGGCTCTAGAGGGGAAACAGTCACACTGTAGCAATGTTGCAGAGTGTCTCCTGAATATGCAGGCAATATTAGCCAAATTCTGGCTACATCTAACCAATTAACAATTTTGCCTGTCTTCTCTGTAATTGAAGAGCATCAGAATTGCAACCCCAAAACTGTACCCCTTATAATGATGAAGGTTACAGTCACTGAATTTCACATCTGCACACCTTATGAAGGAAAACAACAAAAATACATCATGCTTTTCTTGATTCAACATCCTTCACAATATAGCTATGGGAGTTGGAATACCATAAAATTATATTTTTATTTTCATAGAAAAAGTTGTAAATGCTCCAAAATGAAAAATTACAGTGAAAATACTTAGAGGCAAATAATGTGTAGCCCAGCTGTTGGCCCTTTAAGCCATGGAGCAGGAGGAGAGTTCACATTTTAGGGAACTCTGGACTGGAGAGAGCCAGGGAGAGAAAGAGCAGGCTGAGTGTTGCCCTGCACTGCAGGATTTATTGCAAAGGTGCTGCTGAGCTGAGAATTGAGCTGCAGGAAGAAGAACTGCAAATTACTGTGCCCAGAGCTGCAGGAGGAGAGAGACTGCAGATGTCAGAAAAGAAAGAGGCTGTCTGCAGGGAGCTACTGCGGCAACATAGGGCAGAGCCATAATGGACATTTACCAGAGCTTCTGCGACTAAGACTATTGATGACTTCAGGTGGAAAGGACTGGGCTGTTCTGCTGCTGGACTAGAGAGAGGAACCTGGGTGAGTAGCATGATCTCTCACCGGGCCTCCAAAGTATGGATCAAGATATTCACCTGTGATGAAAAGTGGCTTTGGTAATAACTTTGTGACCCTTGCATCCTAGAAAGAGCACTCCTACAGAGAATCCAGGTCCTTCAACACCGGTGTATTGTACACAGAACACTGACCAGAGGCATTGTTAAGGACCACTGAATCCTAGAAGGACCAGAAACATAACCTTTTAGTTTGGCTATGTTTGTATTTGGCTCACAATTTAACGTATATACTCGAGTATAAGCCGAGTTTTTCAGCACATTTTTTTGTGCTAAAAATGCCCCCCTTGGCTTATACTCGAGTCATCTTTTTGCGCCTGATCTCCCGGATTTGGGGACCCAGTACCGGCCGGGCGTAGGTCCCCAGGACCTGAAACCTGGCACACATGTAGCCCCACTCTTCCTCTACAAGTGTGCAACGGTTGTTCTCCAGGGGACCTAGGGCCGGGGAGCTCCGATTTTTCAAAGCCAGGCACCCCTTCCATAAACTCCCATGTTAAACTGTAATTTCTCTGGTGATTTGGGGGACCTGCTACCGGATGGTAACTTGGCACACATGCAGCCCCATTTCTCCTCTACAAGTGTGCACAGTTTTGTGTTTGGGGGACCTACGGCCTGGGAGCACCGATTTTTCAAAGCCGGGCACCCCTTCCATAGACTCCCATGTTAAACGTCAGTCTAGTCATGGGCACAGTGAGGCATGGGCACAGTGAGTCATGGGCACAGTGAGGCATGGACACAGTGAGGCATGGACACACTGAGGCATGGGCACAGTGAGGCAAAGTGAGGCACAGTGAGGCATGCAGATGGACACCCTAGGCTTATACTCGAGTCAATACGTTTTCCCAATTTTTTGTGGTAAAATTAGGTGCCTCGGCTTATATTCGGGTCGGCTTATACTTGAGTATATACGGTACTGCTTATCTTCTGATAATGTTGCCAATCTGTTTGAACTCACCCTTCTTTTCTATAGGTATTTTTGTCATTCTTTACATAAGCCCACTTTATACTACAGGTATATCAGTAGGTTTGGATGAGTCAGCACTGGTAGCGGAAGAAGGTTCCATCCATCCTGTGGCTCTTAATGGGGTAGTTCTGCAAATATGTAAACAGGACTAAGAATATTCACAAGTAACTCAATCCTGATAGTAACTGGACAGACCAGTACAATGAGGACTGGGTCTTTAGAGCAACCCTAGAATGAGATAATGGGGGTTATTTACTAAAGGAAAATTCACTTAACACTACAAGTGCAAAGTGCACTTGAAATTGCACTGAAAGTGCACTTGGAAGTGCAGTCGGTGTAGATCCAAGGGGGAAATGCAAGGAAAATAAAAATAAAATTTTTAGCTCGCACATGATTGGATAATAAAATCAGCGGAGCTTCCCCTCACTTCAGATCTACCCCTCAGATTTAAAGCGACTGCACTTCCAAGTGCACTTTCAGTGCAATTTCAAGTGCATTTTGCACTTGTAGTTTGCACTTGTAGTGCAAAGTGGATTTGCCTTTCATAAATAACCCCCAATGAGTACTTCCAACGCTGGAGGCATCCATTTATGCACACAGAGATTTTACAACTTGTAACAGAGCCCACCTTGTCAATGAAATGTTGGAAGGAGGTGGTAAGTAGCCTGTGCCTAGAGTTGCCACCTCATCCCTTTAAACCCGAACACATATTAATTACACAGATTCTGTGGCTGATTAAGGTGGTAATTAAACTCACTTGGTGCCTTACCTGCATTAAATTTGCCTCAGAACCTGTGTAATTCATACGTGTTTGGGTTTAAAGGGATGAGGTGGCAACCCTACCTGTGCCAGTTTGCTAGTTGCTTAAAAAACACTGGTAAATCTCACAACTACAGAGGACGAGACAAATGTCTGTCATTTTTGGGGCAACGTCTACTAATTTATCTAGGTAAGATTGGATGGAAGGCACTCTAGGACTGCTCCTAAATGGGGGTTGGGAAGTAGCTTCTTGTTGAAGAAACACAATACTTCTGGCTAGGCTGCTCTTCCAAATTTGCTGCAGCCCTGAAATTGGTGATTCAGTTCTATTCTAAATTATTTTTGAAGTTTATCGAGGCAGACCAGCACCTGGGAATCCTGCAGCGGAACCTTGTATGAGCCACTCACCTTGAGCGGTATACATACTTTATTTTTATTTTTTTGTAACTATGTTCTGTATGTTATTTCTCTCCTGTACACATTCTGTGATTGGAGTTAGTATCAGAGCTCTAATATCTCTGCTTAGTATTTAACACAGTTATAAGATAATAGATACGAGAAAGCATGAACATGATAAAGTACATTACACAATTCCAATATTTCAGGAATTGCTTGTGGTAAGAGTTTAGCAATGAATTTCATTTTTTCCAAGTTCAGATAACGGTATGGCAGATTGCCCAAAAGAGGTTATCTTGTAGTGAGTGGAATTTATTAGAAATTCTTTTGGGGACAGTTGTAAAAAAAAAAAAAAAAAAAAGAATAAACGAGAATATAAGGGAAAGTGCTAAATGTATTAAGTGAACAGCTATTTACCCTTGGTTTTGGATGTACTGCAGTAGGAAGAAAGAAAATAAAGTTTAGATAATGTTGATAATGCTCTAGTTTGGTTACAGGCTTACTAGCCACTGCAGATAGTGCCATTAAGGTTTCAACTCATCTATGGAAAGTTGATTTTTAAATTATAACTTTCAGCAAAATCTGAGTGTGGGCATAAAACCTGATACTGTGTACAAGAGTTTATTATTCTAGCTGGAGATCCTTTTTATGTTTAAAACCCTACTCCAGCCAAATAACTAATATACAAATGAAAAACATATGTGGTTCCATCATCTGTCACCTACGTTCTACTGTACAGGAAATTATAAGATATCAGATACCTTAGTTGCATTAAAAAAAAATTAAGAAATAAATAATGTTAAAGCCAATCTCCAGGCATAGCTCCCCCCCCCCTTTCCCACCTTCTGAAGACTTTTTTTACTCACCTAACTCCCCCATCTGTGTCCCTTGTTTGCGCCAATTCTGTGAGTGACAACCAGTGATCCAGAGATGCAGTCTCTGCCTACAGTGACTCATCATTTGTTTGTGACATCATCACACCGTTTCAGTCCCCTGATCCTAAGTGGACCCTGCTACAGAAAAGCCAATAGGAAGAGTCCACGTTATCCAGGCAGTGACAGTGTCAGAAGAACCCTCCTACTCTGTAGTGAGAATGCTAGAAGACTTGGGATCTAAGTGTGTCATTAATGCTGTTTTTTTATATCTACCTGGAGTTGAGCATTAAAGAGTTTCTGAATTCTGGAAGCTGTGCCCAAAAAATGCAGGCAAAGGGCTGGTCACCAGTGTTGCCTGTGGTCTCCCTGCAGCTGATCTTTTCCCAATTGCTGACTTGCCATGCCTTGTGCACTGTTTCTGTGTGGAGGTGGGCATCTTGGTAGACACAGGGCTTTCACTTTACATGTCAGAGCCTCCAGCAAGGAGAACAGTGAGCAGCATAGTAATGACATCAGCAAATATCACCCCAACTCTACTGAGACTAGCAGTCAGAGGCAACAGTGCCTTAGATCTCATACTACCAATATACATATATAAGACTGTATGTAGGGAGGTTGAGTCCATACTGCCTTCAGTAGCTGGCGCTAGGCTCTAGCAGTGGTACATAGGTGAAGGAAGGGGTGAAGAACTTTATTCCTCCACTACTTCCTGCTGTTGTCAAGAGAGCAGTCGCTCGATTGGACGCTAGTGCCCTGACTAACCCCAAAGCCATCTTGGGTAAGAGCAGTGTCTATTGAAGATGCTGGCTCCTGGGTTTGGCTTGCATTTTTGCAAATGCTGAATGTAGGGACATGTTCCCCATCTGTTATGGAAAGTGTTTAGCACTAATGAGAGGTACCATAGGAGTAGGGACGGCTTAGGGACTACACCTATCCTCTGCTTGGAGTAACCTAGCAGTTCAGTATGAACCGGCCAGGCCACATTCCCGCTCCTCATTGCAGAAGCTGTTGGCATCCTCCTAAGTAAAAGATATTCTTTGCAGATTCTATAATTGGCTCCGGATGGCTGTGCCTACCCACCACACCTGGTTGTACCTTGTTGGGACTTCCCGTAAATACACTCCTATCATCTACTTTGGCCTCTGTGTGATCCCTGTTCACCGACACACCACGCTGCACCCTGTTCACATGTAGGCACAGGAGTGATTGGGCAAACTTACATACTATGAAGTACACTGCTATTTCTCAAGAGGCATTCTAGACGAAAAGTACACTTTTTTGGCTACTGTTTAGACGCTAATAATATTTCTAAATGTTCCCTATAACATAGCAATCTTTTTCAGTTCGGTACTAGTTTAAACTACAGACTGGACAATCTGGAGTTATTATCAAGAAGTAATAAATATATAAATATTAGTATTTACCCCAACCAGGTGACCCAGCACAACTGAGAGTCCTATGGAGAGTGCAGGTGATCCTACATTGTCATCCCGCCTGTTGTCTGTAGAGGCATAAATGCAAAGCAGAAGTTGCAGTGTTAAGATGATCTCCACCGTGACGGCCTGTCCTTCTGTTGCATTGTTGGTTGGCTGAAAAGAAACACACACTATAAATCAGATTCCAAATCCTAAGGATATTCACATGAGTTCAAATTTCCTCATGTTTACTCATACAGAAACAGGTTAGATTACTAATGCCATTTCTTGTGTATTAAAGAGACTTTGGGGGTTATTTACTAAAGGCAAATCCACTTTGCACTACAAGTGCAAAGTGCACTTGAAATTGCACTTAAAGTGCACTTGTAAATGCAGTCATTGTAGATCCGAGGTGGACATGCAAGGAAAATAAAAAAACAGCATTTTAGCTTGCACATGATTGGATAATAAAATCAGCAGAGCTTCCTCTCCTCATTTCAGATCTACCCCTCAGATTTACAGCGACTGCACTTCCATGTGCACTTTCAGTGCAATTTCAAGTGCACTTTGCACTTGTAGTTTGCACTTGTAGTGCAAAGTTGATTTGCCTTTCGTAAATAACCCCCTTTGTCACCAGAACATTTCAACGACAATCTTCTCATAAGATTATTTCTGCATTTAACGTATTATATACATATTTACCTCTAAAAGCCCCCATTGCGAAAGCATCCAAAAAGCCCTAAGACTGTGCTGGGTGCCAACATCTTGAGTTTGATTTTCAGCAGCTCTATCAGAGCTGTCACTCTATTATATACCCTTTTACTGCTCCCCAGAAGCTTCATAAAAGGTTATGTAGGTATGTTAGGGGCAGAGGAGCTGGGCTAGCATATTCAGTAATAAGATGCTCTCAGAAGAGGAGAAGGCTATGAAGTCCAATACTGTGTTGATATTTGACTCTTTTTGGAGTAATCACATTTTCTACCAAGTTCGAAGGCTAGATTCACACCTGTGTGGCCTTGTGGGCCACGGTTTGCGCGGGCTAGAGTGCCCATTCATTTGAACAGACTGCCGTGCCCCATCCAGGAAAGAAGTCCCCGCACTATTTTTTAAATCGCAGCCTGCGCGGGAACCTCTGCTCCCAGTATGGTTGCGATTTCCATTAGAATTAATGGCACCTGAGTATGGGTCCCACATTTCTCTATGTGGGTGTTTGCGGTTGCTGGTATTTGTGCAGGTCCCTCAGTGGCACCACCTGCACAGATGTGAACCTAGCCTAAACGCACATTGCAAGTGAATAAAAAATTATTTATGGAAAGGAAACGCACTAAAAGTAAATATTTAAATTACTTGAATTTCTGTGCATTTACTTCCATTTTTTAGTTTGGTGACAGGGACTCCTTAGAACCAGTTTCTGGCTTAGAAGGATGACATTACTTTTTTAGTATCTGTTAAATATATCGCCACTCATAAAAAAGGACAAAAATAAAATGTACAGATTAGTGTAAAGCTTTTACTGACATATTTACATATTTTTGGGGACAGCCCTCCCCTATTCAGAGGTATAGATTGTATTACATTTTACTGTAGTAAGGCCTCACTTTTTGGCATTCCCTTTACAATAAAGCCCAATGACAACCTTGGATACATTGGATACCTTGGATACATAAACATTTTGAAGAGATCAGTTTAGGGTACATTGAAAAGGGTACAGTAATAGTATGTGACTTGTTTACATTATATTGTAGATGTCATCTTTTACAACTTGGGTAACAGATCTAAGTACAGTTAAAGAAAGGACAGGATAAGCCTATTCTTAGTATTTTTTTACAGCAGCCCTCTGATGAGCTTGTGCTTCAGGGGAACAATAGACTGAAATTGAGGGTGAGCTTTAAAGGGGTTGTAAAGCTTTGCGTTTTTTCACCTTAATGCATCCTATGCATTAAGGTGAAAAAACATCCGATGCTTACAAGCCCCCCAGCCCCCCAGTTTACTTACCTGAGCCCTCTAAAGTCCCGCGTCATGACTGCGCTGGCTACTCGCCCTAGTCTTCAGGATGTTCTCGGCTCTTCATTGGAGATTCATAGCAGCACAGCCATTGGCTCCCACTGCTGTCAATCTAATCCATGACGCAGAGTGCTGGGGGGCGGGGCCGAGTGATAGACTTGGTGGCTATAGCCACCGACTGTATCACGGGAGCGCGCCCGCAAGCTAACCCCCTTGGGAGAGAGCTTCCCAGAACAGGGGTTAGCTCTTGCGGGGAGGAGCCGAGACAGCCGCCGAGGGACCCCAGAAGACCAGGATCGGGGCCACTCTGTGCAAAACGAGCTGCACAGTGGAGGTAACTATGACATGTTTGTTATTTTTTTATTTTTTTAAATAACCTTTACAGCCCCTTTAAAAGTAAACATCCTAGGAATCTTTATACAAGGTATACAAGTCAGATATTCATAAGAAGGGGCTGTCGTCAGTTTTAAAACACAAGGGCCAAAAAGGCCATAAATAGCATTTCAATGGCTTATGACGATGGTTCTGTTGTAGCATGCTCTTTCTTTCATTTGGTCCTTTTTCTGTTGTTCACTTCACTGTTCCACCTCTCTCTCCCTCTACCTTATTCTCTCTTTCTCTCCACCACTCTCTCTTTCTTTCTCTCCATGGCTCATTCTTTCTGTTTAAATATTTTTATTGAATTTTCAGGAATCATAACAAGCCTGCCCACGCAGGGGCGACATCAAACAGGCATGTAAAGAAACAGCGTGTGAACACGTAATGAATAACATAGCAGTAAGCTTAAACAGGTTAGAAATTAGGCAGATATCATAGGCTATATTACTCTGTACTGTGGAGTACAGCAGTCTACTTTGATAGCCTTCATATCAGAAATGAAGAGCAGAGAGAGGAATCAGAGAAAGAAAAGAGAGAAAGAACAGAGAGGTGGAGAGGGGCCCCAAGAGAGGGTGGGTACCATGGATACGGGACCTGTACAAACAAGGTTTAAAGCTGACCATAGCTAGTTGGGGGCAGGGACGGGAAGGAGTAACTTATCCAGGATTCCCAATTTTTTTTAAATTTTGGATGTGAATCCCTCAATATACTGGACATCTGCTCATTAACCATAAGAGCAGCCATTCTGGTTTTCACCCCCTGAAAAGCAACAGATGGAATCTTCCAGGCCTGGGCAATGGTTCACTTGGCGAAAATAAAAAGGCATGTGGCCAATTTGTGCTGGGGTGCAAAGAGACCTGGTATAGGGCAATGTAAGTGAGCCAGCCCGGCATCCTTTCGGACCGTCATATGAAATAACGTCTGCAGTAGACCAAGACCCTGGACCAGAAGCTGATCAAACGTGGGCAAGACCACCATATATGTAGGACATCCCCACGCTAACCACAATTCCAAAAACATCTGTCACTGCTGCCAGGATAAGTGTGAGCAACCCTAGCCAGGACCCAATACCACCACAGGAGCAATTTATAAGTGGCCTCTAGGGTGGTAGTGTTGAATGAACATTTCGTTATTGTTGTCCAAGCCTTACTCCAGTCCTCCCTCTCAATACCAGATCCAAGATCTCGCTCCCATTGTGTCACATAGGAAAGGGTCGATAAAGATGACCTACCATTAAGTGAGGCGTAAAATGATGAGATAAGACCAGAGGACCCTGGGGAATGTAGCCAAGTATACTCAAAAGACATCTTGCGATAAGGAAAGGTGGAAGTACGATGAAGAGACAAAATCCAATTGCGCAATTGAATATAATGAAAGTGCTCCTGCCTGAGGATCTCGTGCGTCTCCTGAAGGGCCTCCCACAATGGAAACGAGCGCACGGTTAAAAAGTGGTGCGCCACAGTAAAGCCATAGGAGGCCCACCAGGAAATGGAACGAGGTTGTTCCACATGGCTCGCTCTTTTATTCTCAACACCTCTCTATTATTTCATCCTCACATCTCTCCACACTTTCCCTTTCTATTACTCCAATCAGCTTCACTTCTTTTAGCAGATATCCCCCCTTCTCTCAGATTTCCCTCCTCCCTCCTCATACACAAGGCCATAAATAGTTTTCCAATTCGTTGTGAAGGTGGCTCTGTTGTAGCACGTTCCTTCCTTCTTTTGGTACTTTTTTTGTTGTTAACTATTCAGTCCCACCTCTCTCTCCCTCTATCTTCCTCTCTTTTTCTCTCTACCACCTTCTCTCTCATCACCCCTCTTTTTCTCTCCCGCCACCCCTTTCTTTCTCTCTATGGCTTGTTCATTCTCTACACCAATCTCTATCTCTGCATCTATTTACCTCTCTCTCTCTCTTTCTTTCTATCTACTTCTTCTTTCTTTCTTTCTTTCTTTCTTTCTTTCTTTATTTCCTTCTCTCCACCTCTCACTCTCTCTCAACCTCCATCTCTTCACCTCTCTCTCTCTCTAGCTCTCTTTCTTTCTCTCCACATCTTTCTCTTTTTTTCTTTCTTTCTTTCTTTCTTTCTTTCTTTCTTTCTAACTCTCTCTACTTCTCTTTCTTCATCCCCACATCTCTCCACCTCTTTTCATTTCTATTACTCTAATAACCTTCACTACTTTTAACAGATATTCCTCCGTCTCTCAGAGTTCTCTCAGAGTTCACTCCTCATACCCAATACCTGAGAATTCAAAGATAATAGTACAAGTACCACCAGTTCCAATGCACTTTACAATAACATGTACACTGTACAATTACAATTACATTGGCTCCCTATCTATGCTAGATCCTCATTATGACCAGTCTAGTGGTCATCAGCATGTCAATGCAACCAGGTAATCAAGTTATTTTAATAGTCAGTGATAAACATCAAATAATTATCAAATCATTATAATTATAACTAATAAGTATTGGCAAACTCCTGACTTTCTGTAATTAGATGCTCCATGTGACATTTAAGATTCCTCCATCATTCATCCTGGGATCTAACTTTAAAACAAGGAAGTAATGCAGTATATTTCCAAGGCACAATATGGCAAATAATTATGACCTTCATGATTTCAAAACTATCATTTTGAAACTACAGTTCATTCTTTTCTGTGCCCTAATTCTGAGAGTTGCCAAAATTATTATTACTGGATAATGGAGGTTATTAATGGATGGGATAAGTGATAAGCTTTGATTAGAGATGACTTAAAGATGTACAGAGGCAGATTGGTCTGCAAAGGTGGATGGATGGATATACTGGGCTTATCCCTGTGTAGGAGTAGGGTATCCATATAACATAGAAGTAGACTTCTTTCCTTGCAGCACTGCCTGAAGATGCATGCTGCTGCACATTGAAAATCAAGGACATGTTCTTACTGCTTGCATTCCAGGACACCACAAAACAATAAAATAGTGGCAACCTCCCCATGGCATACTGGCAGATGCTTTTTGGCAGTCAAACAGTAGCAATACAGATGTTTTGTCAGCCGCCTGTAGGATGTCTGCAGTCTTGATAAGATATCTGTAACATGTCCACAGTCCTTAATGTTAAATCAACTTTTTTAACATGGTAGCATTAAAAGTCAGTCACAAACATGGCGTCCTACTGCTAAAAAAAAAATGGGCATGCCCCATTTATACTCAATAATTGCTATAATTATGCAACATTTTGAGCCTATTCAACCATACCTATATTTATTAGTCTACACCAGGGATCTCAAACTGATGGCCCTCCAGGTGTTGCGAAACTACAAGCCCCATGAGGCATTGCAAGGCTGACAGTTACAAGCATGACTCCTGTAGGCAGAGGCATGATAGCTATCCCCTCAAAATAACTCAACACAGCTATTAATGTCTAAACCGCTGGCAACAAAAAAAAGTGAGTACACCCCTAAGTGAAAATGTCCAAATTGGGCCCAATTTACCATTTTCCCTCCCCAGTGTCATATGACTCGTTAGTGTCACAAGGTGTTAGGTGTTAAATTTGGTGTTATCGCACTCACTTTCTCATAATGGTCACATAATAGGCTCTACATAAAGATGGCCTAGGCTATAAGAAGATTGCCAAGACCCTGAAACTGAGCTGCAGCACGGTGGCCAAGACCATACAGCGGTTTAACAGGACAGGTTCCACTCAGAACAAGCCTCACCATGGTCGACCAAGAAGTTGAGTGCACGTGCTCAGCATCATATCAAGAGGTTGTCTTTGGGAAATTAATATATGAGTGCTGCCGGCATTGCTGCAGAGGTTGAAGGGGTGGGGGGTCAGTCTGTCAGTGTTCAGACCATACGCCGCACACTGCATCAAATTGGTCTGCATGCCTGTTGTCCCAGAAGGAAGCCTCTTCTAAAGATGATGCATGAGAAAGCCTGCAAACAGTTTGCTGAAAACAAGCAGACTAAGGACATGGAGTACTGGAACCATGTCCTGTGGTCTGATGAGACCAAGATAAACTTATTTGGTTCAGATGGTGTCAAGCGTGTGTGGCGGCAACCAGGTGAGGAGTACAAAGACAAGTGTGTCTTCTCTACAGTCAAGCATGGTGGTGGGAGTGTCATGGTTCGGGGCTGCATGAGTGCTGCCGGCACTGGGGAGCTACAGTTAATTGAGGGAACCATGAATGGCAACATGTACTGTGACATACTGAAGCAGACCATGATCCCCTCCCTTCAGAGACTAGGCCGCAGGGTAGTGTTCCAACATGATAACGACCCCAAACACACCTCCAAGACGACCACTGCCTTGCTAAAGAAGCTGAGGGTAAAGGTGATAGACTGGCCAAGCATGTCTCCAGACCTAAACCCTATGGAGCATCTGTGGGGCTTCCTCAAATGGAAGGTCTAGGAGCCCAAGGTCTCTAACATCCACCAGCTCCGTGATGTCATCATGGAGGAGTGGAAGAGGACTCCAGTGGCAACCTGTAAAGCTCTGGTGAACTCCATGCCCAAGAGGGTTAAGGCAGTGCTGGAAAATAATGGTGGCCACACAAAATATTGACACTTTGGGCCCAATTTGGGCATTTTCACTTAGGGGTGTACTCACTTTTGTTGCCAACAGTTTAGACATTAATGGCTGTGTGTTGAGTTATTTTGAGGGGACAGCAAATTTACACTGTTATACAAGCTGTACATTCACTACTTTACATTGTAGCAAAGTATAATTTCTTTAGTGTTGTCACGTGAAAAGATATAATAAAATATTTTAAAAATATTGTGAGGGGTGTACTCACTTTTGTGAGATATTGTATGTGCAGTTAGGGAGTGTCTGGTTTTGTCCATGAAAAAAAAAGAGAACTCAACAAATACCTGTTCATATAATAAGCCTCCATCTGTTTGGAAGTGAAATTAGATGTCCTAGTCTTTGTACAATCCTGTAACCCAACCTACTGTTGAGGAGTCTTTACACCCATCCACTAGACAGGAGTAAACTTGGCCTGGCTAGCACTCACCTTCTCCACATATCTTGTCCCCCTTGTATTAATGCAGAATCCAATATTCCACAACAAACCAGGTGGGAAGGAACCCGACCGGGAACACTCACGGCAATGTCAGCAATGTGTAGCAAAGCAGGTCTCAGATGTGCCAACAGCGTCTGTCTTGAGGGGCGGAATGCGGCTTGGCCGGTCCGAGCCCAAATGGGGAGGTTTCCAGAGGGACAGTGTGTCGCTATCCTTTCCCTACTCATCTGGAACCTCTCCCTGCCGCTAATCACTGTCCCTGCCAGACGGGTGAACTGTCCCTACACTACCCACATGTGCACCAAGCCCTAGGGCCAGGGCTTTAACTAGGCTCTGCTTGACCCAAGATGGCTGCTAAAGTGGGGTGACAGCATCCAATCGGATAGCTTCCCCTGTGACCCCAGAAACCATAGAGGAATCATGACCTCCTCTCCCCCTGCAATGCTGCTGCAGTGGAGAAAGTAGACTGCACCCTAACTACAAGCTTGTTCAGTTAAGCTTTGACAAAAAAATGGAAGCTGATTGGTTTCTATGCAGAGCTACACCAGATTTTGCACTCTCCGGTTTTAGTAAATCAGCCCCAATGAGTGCAGAGCACAGTGGATTCGGCTCACAAGAATAATGCCATGCATGCTGCATGTTTTCAAGCATTGCAAGCTGTCCGGGGAAAATTACGTGATTCCGGTAATGACCCAGCCAAAGGATTCAAAATTCTGGGTCAGTTCCAGCAAGTTCTCAGGTGTGCTTGTAACTCTTCTCAGGAGGCCGTTCCCTCTGCTTTTTAGTTTTGTTGTATTATTTGCACAGAGCTGGCCAGATAAGGCAGCAAATAAAAGCACCGTAAGCATCAACTATTAAAATGTGATGCATAGTCTACAAGCGAGTTTGAGTGGTGACCATTTTATGAACTAATATATTACTTATGAGAACGCAATTTATTAATCCAACAGAAATCACTATTTTACTGTATCTATATGTATTATTCCCCTTGCAAATGGGGACAATAGAGCTGCTGTGTGTGCCTCTTGGCATTTTAGTGACCAGCCCCATTGCCTGCGGTCTGTCAAAGTCTATCTATGGCAAGCTACAGATGGATGGTGCTGACTGATGTTGATCTTAAAGTCTTTCTTACTTTAGATTTTCATAAACATAGGACATTTGATTTTGGTGTAAGCTGGTATAGATTTTCCTGACCGACTGCTATTATTTACTTGTGAACTTCTGTGTGCAGCAGCCCCTCTCAGCCCCCCTAATAGTTACCTGAGCCCATCTCAATCCAGCGATGTTGCATGAGAGCCTCGGCTGTCCGGGGACTCTCCCTCATTGGCTGAGACAGCAGCGGGTGCCATTGGCTCCTGCTGCTGTCAATCAAAGTCAGTACGCCAATGAGGGGAGAGAGAGGGCGGAGCCGAGCTACAGCTCTGTGTCTGAATGGACACACAGAGCAGTGGCTTGCTGTGGGGACAGGAGCAAGGAGCCAGGAGCACCGGCAGGAACCAGAGAAAAGGAGGATCTGGGCTGCTCTGTGCAAAACCAATGCAACAGAGCAGTTAAGTATAACATGTTTGTTATTTTTTAACAAAAAAACTTTAAATATTACTTTAAGGAGCTTACTATCTAAGGTCCCTGCCTCCCATGCATATCAATGCCAATTTGCCTACCAACATGTCTTTGGAGTATGGGAGGAAACCTATGCAAACACAGGGAGAACATACAAACTCCATGAAGGTCGTTTTGTGGTTGGGATTTGAACTGGTGAGTGACCCTAGTGCTGCAATGCTAACCACTAAGCCCTGTGCTGTGAAAAAATAAGTATGTTCAGCTGGTACAAGCATGCATGTTTATGGCCCAACAAATGGTGGCCTCCTGTGCAGTCACAATCTTGCAGCCTAAGGCTCATACACACAACAAGAAAACTGCAGGGGGAGCTTTTTACCCTGAAAAACGTTTGTGTGTATGCTTTCTCTTAGGCCCCTTTCACACTGGGGCGGTTTGCAGGCGCTATTGTGCTAAAAATAGCGCCTGCAAACCGAGCCTAAACAGCGGCTGCTGTCTCTCCAATGTGAAAGCCCGAGGTTTGCGGGTGGTATTAACCCTTTTTCGCCTGCTAGCGGGGGTTAAAACCGCACCGCTAGCGGCCGAATACCTCAGCAATTCTGACGGTATAGCGCTGTTAAGAATAGCGGCGCTATACCGCCACCACACCCACCGCCCCAGTGTGAAACCAGCCTATGTGAAAACTGCCGGGAATCCCAGCGGGAAAAATAGAGAACCTGCTCTCTATTTTCTCGTCGTGATTCCCGTCTGACTATTTCCGTTGTGAAAACCGGTCTTGTGTATGCTTGTCCGAGGGGAAAAAAAACGTGCATGCTCAGAATCAAGTATGAGACGGGAGCGCTCCTTCTGGTAAAACTAGCGTTCGTAGTGGAGATATCACATTCATCACGCTGTAACGGACTGAAAAGCATGAGGCTGAAAAGCGCGAATCATCTCTCAACAAACTTTTACTAACACAAGATCAGCAAAAGCAGCCCAAAGGGTGGCGCCATTGGAATGGAACTTCCCCTTTATAGTGCCGTCGTACGTGTTGTACGTCACCGCGCTTTAGAACAACGGATTTTGAATGTCAGTCTGTACGCAAGACAAGCTTGGCAGAATCCCGTCAAGCTTGGCAGGAATCCCGTCGGGAAAACCAACGTTTTTTTTTCCGACGGGAATCCCGGTCGTATGTACAGGACTTACCATAAATATGTGTACCTGCAGTGGAGTCCTGTAGCTGTCTCCAAAAAAAACAATAGCAATGAGCTGGGAAAGTCCATCACTTGCCTTCCTGTGAGCCGGCATAGCCAGGGGGGTATCAGTGAAGACCTACAGACATACAACCTTTGCCCAATAAGATTGTAAATGGCCAGATTAGGTGAATATGCTTTTATGTCTATCACATAACTCATTTTTAGAAATAGTATTGCCTAAGAGATCTCTCATTACACCCCAGTATTTATTAAAATATGTTCTTCATCCTCCGCAGAAACAAAGGGTTTAATCCTGATGCTTTAAGAAATATAGTCCGCATTTGGCAGTGTTTCTTTTTCGTCTTTTATTGTTATCTTTTTTATGATTTCTTCTTAGTTCCAACAATATTTTCCAAGACATTAGTTTATGAAGTGAAGGCAAATCGCATTAGCTCAAAGCTCCAGACACATATCACTGGAGCAGATACAGTTTCACTTTATTAACTAGACTAAAAATATATTTGACTTTTTTTTTTTCCTGTAATGTGGGGATAAGCACATTATTTAACTACACACAGGTTTATAGCCACAAAAGAAATGAAGAAAATGTTTCAAATGTTATATGTTTATATTGGGAATATTTAGAACCGAGGCGCATTTTTAAAATGGCTTTTCTACCGTTTATTTATTTTTGAATTGTAGCTGGATGTTTCTATTGTGTTTACAATGATTACTGGTTTCTGCTTTGAAACCTTTCATTATAGGCACTTTATACAAAAAAAAACTGGAGGTAGAGGGTGCAACTGATGTTGGGTCTATAAGGCTGTGTATAAGTTTGCAAAATTGCAGCCCTAAAGTTATATGTTATTGGGAAGGGAGGTTAAAGTGAACCTGCATGGGCAGATTACAGGTTTACTTTAAAGTGCACCTGTGCTCGGACTATAGATGTTAAAGTATTTACATATTCTTAACAATTGGTAAATGAGGCTTAAATAAATCATTGACCTCTGTAACTGCAGGGACTATTAAAATTAGGTTGTAGTTAATTTCTCAGTAGCCTAGAGCACCTGCACTGTATTTGCATTAGAAGGCTGGAAGGCTGCCAAGTCGATGCTGTGAGAAGGAACAGAAGGGAATGGGATGCAACTTTTTTCTGGGATGCAACTTTTTTCTGGGATGCAACTTTTTTTCTGAAAACACTAGATATTTGTCAGTCATGACTGTCTACTGCTTCTATCATTTCTAACTCAGCCATGGAGCAAGTATGCAAGTGAGGAGTTTGACTTGACTTGCGCCATATATGCAATGCCGGACAAGGTCACCTGGCATCCAAGCCGGAAATGACAACCTAGCCACCCCCCTAACTCCCCTTCCCCGATATGTGAACATCATGTCTTAGCAAAAGTTCCCTCCCTACTCCCCTTCCTCAAAAAATAATCCAGCACTAATTTGTACACTCACACCCCTAAGTATAAATTTCCCACTGCAAGCCAAAATTCTCCCCAAACAAAAATGTTAAAATTCCACCTCCAACTAGTACAAACCCCCCCCTCCCAGTACAAATCTTTGGCCCCAGGCCCCCCTCCTAGTTAAGATCTTCCCCATTCTTTCCCCCCATCATAGCACCAATCCCCCTCCAAAATAAAAATCACCCCTCCTAGCTCACATTTTCCCCCCACCATATTTACAGTCCCAGCAGATGGAAAGAGCTGGAGTGGAGAGCAAAGCCCACACTTTCTCCCAGGTCTCTCCACCTCTCTGCTGCTGACACTACTCCTGTAGGCATAGGTGTGCTTGGAGGGTATGCCAGGTGTGCCTGGGCACACCCTAATCACTCTGTGCAGTGCTGATTCCCCCTCCTAGCCAGGCTTCCCCCCGTGTTACACCTCCCCCAGCTGCTGCAAGGGAGATGTTTAAGGATGGGGAGTGAGGGAAGAGGCTAGTAAATATGTCTTACCAGCCCTTTCCTTTTCTAATTGAACACAGTGAACACACTCACTCACTGTGTTCATTCATAACTGAAGGATAGTAAACCGTGTTTATTATCCTTCAGTTTATGAATGAACAGGAAGCCGCTCAGCACAGAGAACTTCCCATTTATTCACTGTCCAGTGCAACTGAGGCTGCAGAGAAAAGCATTAGAGTTTTGGGGTGCACACCCTAATGCAATAGGCTGCACACACCTATGCCTGTAGGTAGAGTTTACTGTCACTACTGTAGCAAGTTCCCAGCAATGTAGCGGTGGGAACTCATACTCACCCTGTGACCCCTCCCCACCACATGAGTTCACTGCACCTGTGGCAGCCGCCCCTAGTGCCTCCCCCTTTCCCCTTGTCCTGGCCCTGCATACATGCTCTAGGTCGATGACATTAGCCCCGTACACACGGTCAGACTTTTTGCAAACAAACTTCAAAATGAGCAAGTTTGACAAAAAATCTGATCGTGTGTACGCTCACTCTGACAAACTTTTTCGGTTTTCATCGGACAAATGTTCGGTCTGCAAACGGACAAACTTTTCGCCAACAAAAGTCCGATGGAGCAAAGTCCGACCGTGTGTACAGAAATCCATCGGACTTTTGTCCGATGGACAAATAAGCATGCCCAGAACCAATGTTTAAATCAACCAACAATAGCAGAAGTTGACCAAAGGGTGGCGGTAAAGAGCAGAAAAGAGCAGAAAAACCACGTGATGTTGGAAAAGTTTTGGGAAAGTTTGCAGAAAAGTCCGAGCGTGTGTATGCTATGGGTGTTCCCGACCAACTCCGTTCGGACAAAAATCCATAGAAAAGTTTGTTTGAAGTCCGACCGTGTGTACGAAGCTTAAGAAATTAAATTAAACTAGACAGCTAGGCAATTGATATTTTTAGAAGGAGATCAGCAATGGCAGTCCCCATATGTATTTGATGCCTATAATCTTTCTTATGTTAGTAGAAACCCTGTAATTAACTACAGTATTCCTATTGAACCTTTGCCAATTTGTCAGTGCACATTGATAATTAGGTGACCCATAACCAGATTTATGGACCAATGGTTTGTATATTACAATATTGCAGTAATCTAGTCTTGCACCAAGTGTCCTTTTTGTGTCGGTTTCCTCTAAGTTCACTGGTTGTCTGCCACAACCCAAAAGCATGATGGTACCCTTGTAAACTTCAGGTAAGTTTGTGCCTACTTTAGCTCAGTTTATGCTTGACTGACTGCAGAAGAAATATATTGTGTAAGCTTATCTTGGTAGAAATTGTGGAATTTGCTGGAACTATATATATGAATGCAATACACATATAATACATTACACATGCATCCCTGTTATTATACATTGCCCTTACATCATAGCAACTTACCCCATTAACACCAAAGCTTCCATGAAATTCTTCAGGAGTAAATTCATATAGCAAGCCAGCTCCAATCGCCGCTCCCAACATTTGGGCACAGACATAACAAATGGCACGAAACAAGGAAATCTGAGATGACACCAGGAATGCCACAGTCACAGCTGGATTAAGATGTGCACCACTGATATGCCCAATGGACTGGACAAGCGTCCCAATGCCCAGACCAAATGTAAAGGATATCTGCAAGACTGTCGGTAGTTGTGATGGCCAAGTCAATGTCGAGCCAAGTCCAAAGAAGACAAATATCAAAGTTCCCAAAAGTTCTGCAGCAAATGCCCGCGTGAATGTCCCACTACATATCTCCATTATCATTATTGGATAATGCACGGCCAGACGAGAAGAGAAACTCCTTATTAGAAATGTTTGCCTTCTGTAGATCTCAATGAATGATAGGGGAAGGAGCAGAGCAACAAATTATATACAAGGTAGGATGATTGCAATGTTACAAGGGGTGGCACCCAGCCCACAGAAAATGATAGCTCCTATCTTTCGGAAACACAAATGTTCATACTGCTCCAGAGGCTCCTTCAGTATTAATACAGGTGAACATCCTTCCCAACAAATGATGCCATGATAGAAGGAGCAGATAGGCATGTCTGTCCTCTAAATACATGCAGCTTAGATGAACAAAATGTTACTGGAGAGCAGCAGAGACTTTTCTTAGTAATGTAAGTATTGTCATCTGTGAACACATGTCATGTATTCATGCCACATTGTTGACTTGCTAACATGAGACACTAAGATGGAAGTCAATGACTTGTATGAAAATCGCTCCTCATTATATACTGGTTCTTTCTCTTATTAATTGTGTAGTAACTGGAGATAGGAAAGTTTAATGCTACAGTAAGTTTTTCATTATGAAATGATTATCTAACTGTATGAATACAATTTGTAAAAATGTTCCCAACGTAAGTAACTATGCATTAGCAGATCCCAGATAAGACTCTTTGGGGAAGAGCGTTATAAATGTTGCCACAATATGCCTAAAGTAGACCTAACCGAATGACATTTGTTTTTCTAAAGCAGAGTGTATCATATCAATTATCAAAAATACTGTATTTAACCTTTTTTTTGTATTTTTTTTTTTGCATTTAACGTAATTGTAAACTCTATTTATATTTATTTATTTATTTTAACTAACAAACAGGTTTATACTTACATGCTCTGTGTAATGGAATTCTTCTTGGGTCCCTCATCGGCGCTCCTTGCGCCTCCTCTTCTTGGTGTTCCCCCAAAGCAAGCAGCTTGCTGTGGGGGTACACCTGTGGACTTGCTCTATAGACACAGACAGCGCAGCTCGGCCCTACCCCCTGCGCCCTTGTCAGAGGATTTGACTGACGGCAGAGGGAGCCATTGGCTACAAGCCAAGTCTGTGAGAGTGAGGAAAAGGAAGAGAGCTGCTACAAATGGGCACAGCACGGACTGGGTGAGGACTCAGGTAAAAATGGGGGGAGTGAGGGGGACATACGGCTATGTAAACATTTTTTGCCTTACTGCAGGGAATGCATGAAAGTGATAATAAAATCTTGTTTTTTTGGGGGGGGTTTAAAAAAAAAAACATGTCATACATACCTGCTCTGTGCAATGGTTTTGCACAGAGCAGCCCCGATTCTCCTCTTCTCAGGTCCCTCGCCAACACTCCTGGCCCCTCCCTCCTGCCAAGTGCCCCTACAGCAAGCAGCTTGCTATGGGGGCACCTGGGTGGCCCCACCCCTCTCTCCCTCATTGGCTCACTGACTTTGACAGCAGTGGGGGCCAGTGGCACTCACTGCTGTCTCAGCCAGTAAGGAGGGAGAGTCTTGGACAGCCAAGGCTCTTGTGCAACATCTGGATTGAGATGGGGCTCAGGCAAGTATTAGGGGAGCTGCTGTACACAGAAGGTTTTTTTTTTTTTATCTTCATGCATAGAATGCATGAAGATAAAAAAAACCTTCTGCCTTTAGAACCACTTTAAGGTAAAAAATGTTTAGGCCATATTTATATATTACATTTTTCAATTGTTTATATTAACTTAACATTTCATTTCCGAGTTGATTACCTGTTTTTATGTAAAATATCTAATCTTCAGATATGTATAATTCCATCCAATTTATTATCATATACTTAACTAATATTACCATTTGTTGTAACTATTTATTACTAATTGTAACTGTCTTTATCATTTAATATTCAATAAACAAAATTGACAAGGAAAAATGTTTAGGACTCAGAACCACTTTTCCTGTCCACATACACACACCTAGGCGGCTGAAAATCATTGCCCTAGTCCAGCTTCCTGATAGTGACAATGGTGGGGACCATATGTGTGCAACATGTATGAGAAAAGTTGCCTGAAGTCTTACTCAGTGGCACATGTGATAATGTGATGGGGTGACAATACAGTAGCAAAACTTAAAGACTCCATATCAGTAAATGCCCCAACAAGGACATCCATAGCATCATTACCAGTTTTATTTTTTTAATGAAAGCGGTAAAATTAAAGATTGAAAACAACATTTGCAATTACATTACCACTGAAGTTGAATATATTTTAGGGGAAGAGATACAGCACCAAACACATTAGTTATGTGTAATGGTGTGTATCCCGTTACCTGCAGGCAACTGCTTCTGCTAAAAATGTTAACTGAATAAGTATAGAGAATTACCGCACTAGTAGACTGCTAAAAGCTGCTGGCACCACAATTGACAAATATTGTGTATTAAATCAGTGCTGCGCTAAATTGTAAATACAGTAGAATACATATACATACAGCGCACAAGATAAAAAGGGTACTAGTGATAGATTCAAGTCCCAAAATCTGAGGCCGGGTTCACACTGTCGCGACATGCGGCGCACAGCAGGGGTCCGGTGCGTGCTGGTTCACCTTTCAGGTCCGTATTCAGCCCGAATTTTGGGCTGGAATCGAACCTGAAAAGCACCAAAAAAGGCACGCGTTTTTCTGGCACACCGCACCGGACCCGCTGCGAAGATATGTAAACCGGCTCCATAGAGAGCCAGTCACATTCTCCTGCTATGCAAATTGAATGCGGGGAAACGCGCATTCAATTTGCATAGGTGTGAACCCGGCCTTAATTTTCAAATAAAATGTCCACAAGGGGCCACCGGGGATGTACCCCCACATAAGATGAGTCCTCATAGGTGATCATTTAAAATGTTGATCCATAAAAAGTGACAGACACCAGCGTGACGATATCCACCATCACATAGATCAGTGTTTCTCAACTCCAGTCCTCAAGGCGCACCAACAGGTCATGTTTTCAGGATTTCCCTCAGATGAAACAGCTGTGGTAATTACTAAGGCAGTGAAACTGATTACATCCCCTGTGCAAAATAATGGAAAGCCTGAAAACATGACCTGTTGGGGCGCCTTGAGGACTGGAGTTGAGAAACCCTGACATAGATAGTATGGGTACACTTTCTAGAAAATGTGGACCCAAATACCATACCAGACTTGTTGCCGTATGGTATTTGGGTCCAGTGTTAGCCTTCAATTTGATCTCTTTATATCTATGGATGCCTTTGGATCCTAGGGCCAGGCAGTACACGGGTTCCTAATTTCAGCCCAATTTGACATTTAGTTCCTCTATCTCCAGGCACTAAGCTCCAACCCTTGTTATTTTGTTGTCGAATGACAGAACTTTAAAGGACAGCAGAATCTGTAAGTAGGGGCAGGATGGGGCTCAATCTTGACTTAGGCAGAAGTTAAACCTTTTGCAATATGTAGGTTTAGATTATAAAGGTACTCTTTAGTGACATGTGAATTTATAAATGAACATTGGTTACCTTAGGAACCAAAACAAATTGCCTTAACACTGCACTACCTAATTATTTTAACTCTCAGAGAGAGCTCCAATTACAGTGATATTAAGAGTTACATTAGAAATGTTTTTTTTCTAGCCAAGGTTCATTTTAATATATCACTTTCTCATAGTTGCCAACTGTAATGACAGTAGTTAACGCCATTTAGGATATTCCATTCCCGAACACACAGCAGCTACCAGACACTCCAACCAGCCGAATAAGACCCCATACAAATATTTCTCCCCGCACAAACGAGACAACGTTCTGTGTTGAAGTTCCAAAAACAGGGAATGAATCTTTATTACAAGCACATGGTAACACACTTCCCTTCCAAACACTTCCCTCCCATCCTTGGGGAACAGGGCGGGTTAAACTGTCCAATGACAATGGTGATACAGGTCAGATGTATTCAAACTTCTCCTTCAGTAAACAGTCTTAGCAGAAGGGGTTGCTGGAGTGATTCCCCCACCCCCTTTCCTCACAGCAAGACACTTAAACATCCCATAATAGGCAGCCAGACGATCTACCAGCTCCAATCCACATCACCACAAACAACAATGAAAAGGTCTTTGGAAGCTAGTCTGGATTTTATCTACATTACACAGGCAGCCAGGTGGTTAGAGTAGAACACATCAGCATCTCTCAATTAACCTGTTGAGTTCAGAATCAAACAACCAGTAAAAAGTCCTTTACAGATATCCTGGGAAATACCGTGGATTAATATTACAGACCCATTTCAAAGCAATCCAAGACATATTCTCAATGTCCATTATTTTCTGGCTCATACTTTCTAAGAACTTCTGGGTTCCATGGGCCCTCCCGTTACACCAACATTGTGAAAAATTTATAGGACACTTTTTTGTCTGTAGTCTTATTATAATTAGGGGACGAGCAATTTGTATGTAGGTGTGACGTAGCGAGGGGAGGAAAATGTGGCGTGGTTCAAACTTAATATTGGGCGTGGCTTAAAGGGGTGTGGCTCAAAGGGTGTGTGTCTTGAGTCTGAGATGAACGAGGGATGGAGGAAGAAAGAGAGAGGGATAGAGAAAGAGAAATAAAAAAATAGGGAAGGAAGGAGAGAAAAGAAAGAGGAATGGAGGGACAGCAGGCCCAGATCCTACACCACAATAGCAATATGTGTATTCCAGAAAGTTTAACAATCAGCAGATAAAGATTCTCCAAACACCTGGTGTTAGCGCTTCAATCATCCCGGCACCATAGTTGGTATGGTGTCAGGATGATTGAAACACATTATTTTTATTATTACATGGTAATATAAAATAGTTCAACTCACAATAATGCAGAATCAGTGGAAGCCCTGAGTGTGTAACTTGCCACATCGCCTGCCACCAGATGCCATCAGGTGTTACAATCAGAGTCCCTACTTACATCATGTGTCCCCATCAGAGTCCCTCCTTACATGAGGTGCCCCCAGTAGAGTCTCTCCTTTCACCAGGTGACCCCAGCAGAGTCCCTCCTTACATCAGGTGCCCCAGCAGGGTCCCTCCTTACATCAGGTGCCCCCAGCAGGGTCCCTACTTACATCAGGTGCCCCCAGCAGGGTCCCTCCTTACATCAGGTGCCCCCAGCAGAGTCCCTACATCACAGGTGTTCCCAGTAGTATCCCTCCTTACATCCCAGGTGTCCCAGAGTCCCTTGCATCACAGGTGCCCCAGAGTCTGCATGACTCTGTCGACCGCCGCCATTACATTAGACCAGCTCTCCATCCTCGTGGAGAGCTGGGAGGGGCAGGTCTCTTTCCCCATGTGTTCAGTGGAGAGGGGCCTCCGAACCATGCCGCAAATCGGCTTCTCTCTTTGGTGTACAAGCGAATTGTATACATTGAAGAGAGAAGCCGATTAGCTGCACGGATCGGAGGCCCCTCCCCTCTCCACTGAACACACGGGAAAAGAGACCTGCTAGCCGGAGGAGATCATCTTGCGGACATTTTTTCATAGCCAGAAGCAGCGGCTGGTGCCAAAACAGTCCAGACTATTCCCGGGACAAAAGCAAAAAATCTGGATTTTGAGCAGGACGCACTGAGATCCGGATGAGGGTCCAATTTTCGGGATTGTCCCAGGAAAAACCTGGAGTTTTGGCAAGTATGCCTTCTAAGAGGACAGCATGCAAACTTGAACTCTATAAATTAGAGGAGTAAATGTGGAAAGGCTTTCTGTGTGTGCACCCAGTAGAACTTCCTGTTTTTTATGAAAAAGAAGAAATGGGAGATGCATTTTGTAGATTTCAATGGAACGGGTGGGTTTAGTGGGGTTGAGGAGAGTTAGCTTCATGTACACGGGACGTTGTTCAACCTCTCCTGAATGATTTAAATTGACAGCTAGAAACCAGTGTCTAAAAACGACCGTTTAGCCGTGTTTACATGCCGCGTTTAGCCGTCTTTGTGTCTAGAAGCATTTGAAAAAAAATAAAAACATTTTTTTCGTTAAAATGAAAAACGTCTGTAAACGAAACTCTGCTAAACGCGAGTTGCCGCGTTTAGCTGCGTTTGGCGCTTCAACTGCCTCTAAACACAGCTTCTGAACGCATTTTTTTGGGTTCAAGAAAAAGCCTCTAAACACAACTGCCTAGAAACGACTATAAACGAACCAGTGTACATGTACTGATAAGATAACATAGAGGAGGGTTCAGGAGCAGTTGAAAAAAATGCCCAACTGCTCCTAAACGTCTGTTTACCAGCAGCAGTGTACATGAGGCCTTAGGAAGCATTAGAAACTTTTTTTTGCTGCACATATCACCTCCCTTACCCAAAAGTACCTTCTATTTTAAAGTGGTAGGGTTACGTGGTCATGTAACAAGAGCTATACCTATAGTAGCATAGATATCAATAAACAATCCTGGCCAGGAAGTAGTTTGTTAATGGCACAGACAGTGATGGGTTATTTTATGCAAAAAAAGTTGTATTATGATTAGGGATGAGCTCAGTGTTCGAGTCGAACATAGGTTCGACTCGAACATCGGCTGTTCGCGCGTTCAGCGAACAACGAACGATTTGGGCCGTTCGCGCCAAATTCGAGTGATGCGAACGGCCCACAATACACTGCGCCATCGCAGTGTAATCCCGGTGCTGTGATTGGCCAAGCATGCACTGTGACCCTGCATGCTTGGCCAATCACAGCGCCGGCAGCGAGGAGATAAATGATTGGCCACAGGCAGGATGCCTGTGGCCAATTATAGCTGAGGGGGTTTAGTACACGCCCCACACTATAAAAGGCCGCCAGCGCGGCGGCCTCGTGTAGTGTGTTCTGGAGCAGAGAAAGTGAAGGATAGGCAGGGACAGTGTCAAATCTTGTCAAATCTATTCTTTGCTAAACCTTGTGTGTAGGGACAGAGAAGGATAGGCAGGGAGAGTGTCAGTGTCATATTATTTGCTAAACCTTGTGTGTAGAGAGAGAGAAGGATAGGCAGGGAGAGTGTCAGTATCATATACTTTGATAAACCTTGTGTGCAGGGAGAGAGAAGGATAGGCAGGGGACAGTGTCAGTGTCATATTCTTTGCTAAACCTTGTGTGCAGGGAGAGAGAAGGATAGGCAGGGAGAGTGTCAGTGTCATATACTTTGATAAACCTTGTGTGCAGGGAGAGAGAAGGATAGGCAGGGGACAGTGTCAGTGTCATTGTTGCTAAGCCTCCTGCACATTATACACCTGAAGTTAGCCCGTATTGCTGCTTTTTCCTGGTGTGTTACACCAACAGGATTTTGTGGCACTTACAGCGGGCGGAGTGTGCCTCCTGACCATATTACACCTTAACTTAGCCTGTATTGCTGCTTTTTCCTGGTGTGTTACACCAACAGGATTTTGCGGCACTTACAGCGGGCGGAGTGTGCCTCCTGACCATATTACACCTTAACTTAGCCTGTATTGCTGCTTTTTCCTGGTGTGTTACACCAACAGGATTTTGCTGCACTTACAGCGGGCGGAGTGTGCCTCCTGACCATATTACACCTGAACTTAGCCTGTATTGCTGCTTTTTCCTGGTGTGTTCAACCAACAGGATTTTGCGGCACTTACAGTGGGCGGAGTGTGCCTCCTGACCATATTACACCTTAACTTAGCCTGTATTGCTGCTTTTTCCTGGTGTGTTACACCAACAGGATTTTGCGGCACTTACAGTGGGCGGAGTGTGCCTCCTGACCATATTACACCTTAACTTAGCCTGCATTGCTGCTTTTTCCTGGTGTGTTACACCAACAGGATTTTGCGGCACTTACAGCGGGCGGAGTGTGCCTCCTGACCATATTACACCTGAACTTAGCCCTTATTGCTGCTTTTCCCATTTCCCTGCAGGCCATTAGAATGTCTGGAAGGCAAACAAGGAGAGGCAGACAGTCAGGAGCCAATAAAAGAGGGCAAGCAGGCTCTGTGTCTAGAGACAACAGTGCTGGTCGTGGACGCGGTGCATCGCCATCAGCACGTGGCCATGGGACACGCTTGTCCTTCTTTTCGGCAGCTGGACGTGTTGAGCCGCATCATGCCGAAGACTTGGTAGAGTGGATGACCAAGCCCTCCTCATCCTCCTCATCCTCTCTCACCCAGGCTCAGGGTACTGGCAAAGCAGCTGCCAATGCGTCCTCTTCCCTGGTATCAATGTCATCATCAGTCACTCCTTCCCTAGACCAACCATGTCCTCCTGAGGAGTCCCCCGAACTGTTTGAGCACAGTGTTGGGTACATGCTCCAGGAGGATGCCCAGCGTTTCGAAGGGTCTGATGATGATACCCAGCTAGAGGAAGGCAGTAGCGTGAGAGCAGAGAGAGGGGATGCTCAAGAAGGACACCAATCTGGCAGTCATGTTCCAGCAGCTGCAGCATACTGCCAGATTGGCTCCAGTGATGAGGAGGGAGGGGATGATGAGGTCACTGACTCCACGTGGGTGCCTAATAGGAGGGAGGAGGAGGAGGAGGAGGATGAGGAGGAGGCACATCTCCAATGAGGCAGGATGCCCTCGGGGGGCCAGCGTAAGGGCAGCACACTGACGGAATCACACCGCAGAGCTCCGCCTGTGCAGGGCGCTGCCTCTGCCCGTTATTCAAAAAGTTCTTTGGTGTGGGCCTTTTTTGAGTCGAGTGCATCAGATTGCACAGCTGCTGTTTGCAACATATGTCTCAAGCGTATATCGCGTGGCCAAAACATCACCCGCTTGGGCACCACATGCTTGACCAGACATATGTTGACCTGCCATGCAGCTCGTTGGCAAGCCTACCTTAAAGACCCACACCAAAGAACAAAGCTGACCTCTTCTTGCACCGCATCAGCTGGGATCTCCAACCCCACTATACCTTCAGTCCTCTCTGAAACCTGCTCTGAGAGGAATGAAGGTGTAGAATTAGGTGTGTCACAGCCAAGTACTTGCGGGCACTCTGCTAGCAGTACACCGACGTCCGATTCTAGCAGGCAAATTTCCCTGCCCCAGCTGCTGGACCGTCAAAAGAAGTTCACTCCCAGCCATCCACATGCCCAGCGGTTGAATGCTAGCTTGGCTAAATTGCTAGCGCTTCAACTGCTGCCTTTTCAGTTGGTAGACTCGGCCCCCTTCCGTGAGTTTGTGCAATGTGCGGTTCCTCAGTGGCAGGTTCCCAAATGCCACTTTTTCTCACGGAAGGCGATTCCGGCTCTCTACCGGCATGTGGAAGGCAATGTCTTGGCCTCGCTGGACAGGGCGGTCAGCGGTAAGGTGCATATTACGCTGACTCATGGTCCAGCAGGCATGGACAGGGACGTTACCTTTCTTTCACGGCCCATTGGGTCACTCTTTTGGCAGCTGGGAAGGATGCAGGAAAAGGTGCAGTAGTGTTGGAGGTTGTTCCACCGCCACGCCTCCAAAATGCTACTACTGGTTGTGACACACCTCTGTCCTCCACCCCCTCCTCTTCTTCTTCCTCCGTGGCCTCTTCCTGTGCTTTGTCCTCGGAACCAGCGGTGCTCCGTAGGCGTTCAAGGGGCTACGCAAGTACGCAGGCAAAAAGATGCCATGCCGTGCTTGCGCTGGTGTGTTTGGGGGACAGGAGCCACACTGGGGCAGAGGTTCTGTCTGCTCTGCAGGGGCAGGCCGAGAGGTGGTTGACGCCACGCCAGCTTAAGCCAGGAATGGTAGTTTGCGACAATGGCACCAACCTCCTCTCCGCTCTCCGACAGGGACAACTGACCCATGTGCCCTGTGTGGCTCACGTCCTTAACCTGGTGGTGCAGCGGTTCTTGGGCAGGTACCCATGCTTACAGGATGTCCTGAGGCAGGCCAGGAAAGTCTGTGTGCATTTCCGCAGATCTTATAATGCCAGTGCTCGCCTGGCTGAGCTGCAAAAGGAGTTGAACCTGCCCAAGAACCGCCTTATATGTGACATGCCCACCAGGTGGAACTCAACGTTGGCCATGCTGCAGTGGCTGCACACGCAGCAGAGGGCCATCAATGAGTACCTGTGCAACTACGGCACCAGGACAGGGTCAGGGGAGCTCAGGTTTTTTTCACCACGCCAGTGGGGCATGATCAGGGATGCATGCACTGTCCTGGCACCATTTGAGGAGGCCACGAGGATGGTGAGCAGTGACAGTACATGCATCAGTGACACTGTACCTCTTGTCCACCTGTTGGAACATACGCTGCGTGGAATAATGGACAGGGCACTTGAGGCAGAACAGAGGCAGGAAGAGGAGGACTTCCTTGCCTCTCAAGGCCCCCTTTACCCAGACAGTGTTCCTTCTGTCCCACCCATCGCACAGGAAGAAGAGGAGGAGGATTGTGTCAGCATGGAGGTGGAGCCTGGCACTCAGCATCATCAGCAGCAGTCTTTTAGGGATGATTTACAGTCCCAAGAAACCAGTGGACTTGTACGTGGCTGGGAGGAGGTGGCTGCGGATCATGTCATCCTTAGTGACCCAGAGGACTCCGGACCGAATGCCTCAGCTAACGTACGCTGCATGGCCTCCCTGATCCTGCAAAGTCTGCGGAAGGATCCTCGTATTCTTCAGATCAAGAAGAGGGACCATTACTGGCTGGCCACTCTACTTGATCCACGGTACAAGGGTAAGGTTGCGGACCTTGTCTTACCGTCGCAGAGGGAGCAGAGGATGAGACAACTCCGGGAGGCCTCGCAGAAAGGTCTGTGCAATGCGTTCCCAGAGACTGGGAGGTTACAAACTCCTGGTCCTGGACAACGAGTTGCTGAGGCTTCGGTCAGTCAAAGAAGGAGCGGTGGGGAAGGTGGCCGTCTGACCGATGCGTTCAGACAATTCTTTAGTCCGCAGCCCCAAGGTATGATCGGTTCCAGCAACCATCGCCAGCGTCTGATATACATGGTGCAGGAATACCTAGGGGCAAGGTCAGACTTGGACACCTTCCCCACCGAAAATCCTCTGGCTTACTGGGTCTTGAGGATGGATCACTGGCCAGAGCTTGCACAGTATGCAATTGAGCTACTGGCCTGTCCTGCATCCAGCGTTCTTTCAGAACGCACATTCAGTGCTTCTGGAGGATTTGTCACGGATCACAGGGTGCGCCTGTCCACCGACTCTGTTGATCGACTGACCTTCATAAAGATGAACCAGTCTTGGATCACCACCAGCTACCAAACACCTGAAGCTGATATAACAGACTAATTTATTTTCAAATGTCACATCCCTTCAAGACTGATGCTGATGCTGAGAGACTGTCCTGTTATGTTGACTGACTATCCTCCTCCTCCTCAATGATCCGATTGATGATGATAGCTTGGAAGAACATTTTTGTTTCTGGGTGCCGCCACCAGTGGCTAAGGCCCAATTTTTCAGCCCCTGTTTAACAGGGGCGTGTTATTACAATTTTTTTTGCAATGCTTTGCAGCAGGGCTCATTCCTGCACTCCAACTAGAGTATCTGAGAGTGGTTGCAGTGTCGTGGCACCAGCACCAGTGGCTAAGGCCCAATTTTTCAGCCCCTGTTTAACAGGGGCGTGTAATTACAATTTTTGATGCAATACTTTGCAACAGGGCTCATTGCTGTGCTCCAAGTACAGTATCTGTGAGGGGTTGCAGTGTTATGGCACCAGTGCCTAAGGCCCAATTTTTATGCCCCTTTTTAACAGGGGCATGTAATTACAATTTTTTATGCAATGCTTTGCAGCAGGGCTCATTCCTGCACTCCAACTAGAGTATCTGGGAGAGGTTGCAGTGTCGTGGCACCAGCACCAGTGGCTAAGGCCCATTTTTTCAGCCCCTGTTTAACAGGGGCGTGTAATTACAATTTTTGATGCAATACTTTGCAACAGGGCTCATTGCTGTGCTCCAAGTACAATATCTGTGAGGGGTTGCAGTGTTGTGGCACCAGTGCCTAAGGCCAAATTTTTCTGCCCCTGTTTAACAGGGGCATGTAATTACAATTCTTGATCTAATAATTCACAGCAGGGCCCATTCCTGCGCCCACCAAGACTAACTGTGAGGCCTTACAGTGTTGTGTCAACACCACCACCACCACCAAAGGCCCAATTTTTCAGCCCCTGTTGAACAGGGGCATGCAATTACAATTCTTGATCTAATAATTCACAGCAGGGCCCATTCATGCGCCCACCAAGAGTAACTGTGAGGGCTCACAGTGTTGTGGCAACACCATCATGTAAGGGTCAAATTTCAGCTGAGTATATATGGCAGGCCCCTACTTTCAAACATCCAACTTACAAACGACTCCTCCTTGCAAACGGAAGGATACAACAGGAAGTGAGAGGAAATCTACCCCTAGGAAGGCAAATTCTCTCCTGTAAGAGTTAATATGGGAAAAAAGTGTCTCCTCTCCACTGATGCTTTATCACCAATTCTTGTTTCAATAAAAACCCCAAATTTTCAAAAAACATTTGTCATTAGGACGGAAAGTGAGGTGAACTGTTCTGAACAGGTGCACACTGCACAGGCAGCAAAACAAATGTTACAGGGGTGATAACCCTTCCCTATGTTTTCCAAAAAGCTTAAAAATTGATTTTTGGCTGGAGCTACACTTAAACAATGTACCTGTTCAAAATTACAAACAGATTCTACATAAGAACAAACCTACAGTCCCTGTCTTGTATGCACCGCCTGTATATGGCTGTTCAGAATATATAGGGCCTTTTTTATTTTGTGTGCGGGGTTCCCCTTAATATCCATACAAGACCCAAAGGGGCTGGTAATGGGCTGGGGTGGGGGGGGTGTGTGATGGGGTAGCTATGCCATTTTTCTTAAAGATTTTCATCCATATTACCGGGACCAGACATTACATTAAAGCCGCAAGCAGTTTTAAATGGCTTTTTTTCCTTTAGAAATTTAATTTTGTGCAGGGACAGTTCTAAACACGGGAAACACGTGGCACTTTTCAGGCATACTTTAGACACCCCCCAGGTACGATATTTAAAGGAATATTTGACTTTTTTTTTTTTACTTTATGCATCATTAAAATGACTGCTCCAGAAAAACGGCCGTTTTTAAAACTTCTTTTTGCACTGATACATGTCCCCTAGTGCAGAACCCGGGTTCCCAAACCCTTTTTAGGATAATAACATGCATAATAGTCGTTATAATTAACACTTTAGATTTCGAACGTTCGCATCCATTGTATTTAATAGGGTTCTAAAGTTCGTGCAAACTTTCGGTCCGTTCGCGGGTTCTGGTGCGAACCGAACCCGGGGGTGTTCGGCTCATCACTAATTATGATAAACAAAGAAAAGCAATAATGTTTTACTAGATGGATTAAGACCACAGGTGGCACTGCATTGTGTAGTGGTTATCCACACAAAAAAGACGCTGTAGTTTGGGTTCCCCTGTTCCTGGTGATAATGGACCTCTAGGCCAGCCTTTCTCAACCTTTTTACCTTCGAGATTTTGGGGAACCCCTAAAATAATTTTCAGATCTACAGCTCACAGAACATTGGTGTGATCAATGAGCTGTTGATATAACAACTATTTTTAGAAATAGCAATAAATAATAGAATAAATAATAAAACTTACCTGCTTAATGTAAAACTTGTGCTTGCTTTTTTCTATTCAGATGCTCAATTCTGGGTCAAACTTGAGATAAGCAGTGTACAGGGGGTCAGCAGGGCTGAGCATAGGGGGTCAGCAGGGCAGAGCACAGGAGAACATAGAGACAGAGCACAGGTGATCAGAAGGGCAAGGTACAGTGAGCCAACAGGGTAGAGTACATAGGGTCAGCACAGTAGAGCACAGGGTTCAGCAGGGCAGTGTCCAGGGGGTCAGCAGGGCAGATTACAGGGGTTTGGCAGGGTGAAGCACAGGAATTCAGTAGGGCAGAGTGCATGCTGTCAGTGGGGCAGGGCACAGGGGGTCAGCAAGGCAGAGCACAGAGTCAGGAGGGCACAGTAGGGTGGGCAAGGAGGGCACAATAAAGGGTGGCATCAGGGCACAGTATGGGGGGGCAGCAGGGCACAGTATGGGGGAGCAGCAGGACACATTACAGGGGATCAGCAAGGTACACTATGGGGGGGCAGAAATGACCATTACAGGGAGGCAGCAGGGCACAGTACAGGGGGGCAGCAGGGCACAGTTCAGGGGGGCAGCAGGACACAGTACAGAGGGGGCAGCAGGGCACAGTTCAGGGGGGCAGGAGGAAATGACTGGACCCAAATTTACTAGAAACAAAGAGCACAGACTGGGGCTTTACCACATGAATTAAGATACTACACGGTAGTGTAAGATTGTCCAACAGCAAGACAATTTTAATCAGGAATATAACCAGTGTATGCCTAACTTTTTTATTTTATCTCTGGGGATAGGGAGTGCAGTAACTGAGTAAAATAAGGTGATGTATTCTTGTACGTGTACTGGTCTTGCACTTTTTTTTCTTTCAAACAATGCAGCAGTGCACTACAAACAAAAGGTAGCTCTAAGAACAGATGGTCAGTAACAAGTAAAGGCTGTGCTTTGAGTATCCGAAAAAAGGCATATCAACACAAAATAAAAATTAAAAGTGCATGAAGATCTATACTTCACTGAGTAAACAACGTTTAGTCTAAGGCTCCATGTACACTGAAGCTGATAAACTGTAGTATATTGGCGTTTTTTTAAAAAGCCCATTAACTGCACTCTATGTTAGCCTATGTGTTCATGTACACATAGCGTTTTTTAGCGTTAATGAGCAGTGGAGTTAATGGGCTTTTTTCTGAACGCAAGAAATTTGCGTTCAAAGTGCTGTTTTTCGGGGGGGAAAAAACGCTAAAAAAGGCAAAACGCTGAAAAACGCTAAACGCAGGTCGCCAGCGTTTTTGATCAATTGAAAAAAAAATAGCTAAAAAACGCTAACACTGAAAAACGCTAATAAACGCTATTGCAAAAACGCTAAAAAACGTTGAAAGGCTCCCTGCAAAGCTACTGGCGTTTTTTTCAGCTTTTTTTAGCGTCCAGTGTACATGGAGCCTAAAACGTACACCTGATGGAGGACCCTTCTCTCCACTGTCACCACCATTGGCACACTTTAACTGACTGAATTCGATTTACTTCCAATTTATGGAAATACAACAGCCTGGAGCCCAATACTCAGGCACTATACGGTCAGTCTTGTCGCAGTAAACCAGATAAACTAGTGACCTCTAGATCCTGTTGCTTTTGTCGGTCATTTTTAAAGCTCATGTTGCTATGGTAAATTTTTCTATGTTTATTCTTAGGTTTGGCAGCCATGTTAGACTAGATGCAGTTGACATGGTCCTCCCTCTTAGTACACAAAGCTTTTATTAGGACATTTTCCTTTAAATTGCAAAGAAAAGGAAATTAGTTTTCAACAGTAAATCCAACAAATGGAAGCCTATTCAAGGAACAAAAATCCCACCCAGACAGGGACCTTAAAGGTGTAAAGTCACAAGGTTTTTTTTTGCAGGCGGAACTCGGCTTTAATGCATTCTATGCATTGAGGTGAAAAACCTTCTGTGCTGCAGCTGCCCCCAGAGCCTGAGCCCATTAATATTTTGCTCACCACTATGGGTGAAAGGAGCATTAGATGGACTAAATATAATCTTTATTCCCAATCAGACCAGTTTGGGACTTTATTGCCTAGATGGCTTAGTCCTAAACCCAATACATACATTATCCCTAAAATCATGAAACAAAAGGGGGATTTTACCTAGAATTTACCCCTAGTTTGTGGGGTAAACAAAGCAAATCAGAAAATTAGATGCCTTTTTGTGAAGTCCATGAGTTTACAAAAGTGGTAGAAAGAAAAAAAAAGTTATTAAACCCCAGGACCAGATAGTTTCCCAGCCCCTCACTAAATCTTTGAACACATAGGGCTTTTATAATGATGATACAAAAAAAGGATAATGATCCATATGAAGTCTGCAATTACAGGCTCATCACTTTAATAACTGTATGTCAACAGGATAACTGGTTTTATTGGGAAATATATCCACAAGGAGTAGGTGGGGTTTACAGTGCAGACTAAGTATCAGAGAATCTCTCGACTTACCTAAGGCCTTTAACCACTTAAGCCCCGGACCATTTTGGCTAGCTAATGACCAGGCCCCTTTTTGCGATTCAGCACTGCGTCGTTTTAACTGACAATTGCGCGGTCGTGCGACGTGGCTTCCAAACAAAATTAACGTCCTTTTTTCCCACAAATAGAGCTTTCTTTTGGTGGTATTTGATCACCTCTGCGGTTTTTATTTTTTTGCGCTATAAACAAAAATAGAGCAGACATTTTTGACACATTTTTGGGACCATTGTCATTTTTACAGCGATCAGTGCTATAAAAATGCACTGGTTACTGTAAAAATGACACTGGCAGTGAAGGGGTTAATCACTGGGGGGCGCTGAAGGGGTTAAGTGTGCCTAAGGGAGTGATTACTACTGTTAGGGGGCGTGGCTACGAGTGACACGTCACTGATCTCCGCTCTGATTACACAGAGCGGAAATCAGTGACAGTTTCAGTAGGCGAGCGGGGAGATGTTGTGTTTACACTAACATCTCCCCGCTCCATCCCTCTGTGAGATGATCGCGGGGATCCCTGCGGCGATCGAGTCCGCGGGACCCGTGGTTTGACTCACGGGGAAGGTAGCGGGGTCGCGAGCGTCCTCCACGTCGGGCAGTTAAAGGCGACGTACAGGTACGTGGATGTGCCTGTACGTGCCATTCTGCCGACGTATATCTACTGGAGGGGGTCCTTAAGTGGTTAACTCCCAGTGTTTTGGGAATATATGTTTAATACCCTTCCGAAATGGGGATTTGGTCAAAGCTTCCTAACTACCCTGATGCCGCGTACACACGACCATTTTTTCAGTCGGAATAAACTCAGACGGGTTTTTCCGACAGAATTCCGTTCAAGCTGTCTTGAATACACACTGTCACACCAAATTCCGGCCGTCAAGAACGCAGTGATGTACAACACTACAACGAGCTGAGAAAAATGAAGTTCAATGCTTCCGATCATGCGTCGACTTGATTCTGAGCATGCGTGGTTTTTATTCCGTCGGAATTGAATCCAGAAGAACATCTTTCCAAGTACGTCGGAATTTACGACGGAAAAAGTCAGATGGGGCGTACACACGGTCGGAATATCTGATGAAAAAATTCCGTCTGAAATTTTCCATCGGAAATTCCTAGCTTGTGTACGCAGCATAAGTCACTATCAGTGGTGCTCCGGCCGGAGGAGGGGGGGTGTCAAACAGACCATCAAACAACCCAAAATCCCACCCCCCCAGTGGGTGGTGGTACTCACGCAGGCAGGCGATGCAGAGCAGAGAAATCACTCCGGACAGTGATGCAGATCAGAGGGATAGCTCCAGGCGGCGATGTAGAGAAGATCTCCCCATACATCCTCCTCGCCTCCCCCCCCCTACCGGCCAATGCGATTGCTTCTTCTCTCCTGATTGGCCAAGAGAAGAAGCAGGAGGACAATAAAAAATATTCATCAGCGGGCTGCAATGGTGACCGGTGCTCAATATTTTGGGGGGGGTGGCAAACTGACAATACCCCCCCTGCACGCGCACGGGAGATGGATGGGAATGTGGCAATCACAGTGCTCTGCATCCCAAGCCCACCTTTTTTAAGCCAATTAGAGCCTCAGGCTCTAATCATGTGATCAAAAAAAACAAAAAACATTGGAATCCATGTGTCTGGTGCCCTGCATGTAGATTAGGGGCATCCTCATATTGGATGAGATTAAAATTAACTGGTGGATACAGCAAGGGTTCCCTCTGTCATCCATAAATTTCAATAGTTATCATGGTGAACTTGTATAGAGTTGAGCGGGTAGCTGGATATTCGGGTCCGGCGGGTTGAAGTCAATGGGGACCCGGATTTCTGACGACTAAAAAGGCTCTAAAAAAGTAATGGAAAGGGCTAGAGGGCTGCAAATGGCAGCAAAATGTTGTTAAGAACATGGCAAGTGCTCTGCAAACAAATGTGGATAGGAAATAACTTAAAAGAACATAAAAAAAAAAAAAAAAAAAAAAATATGCTGGAGGCCCCCTTTTCAGCAGAAGAGGTACAGGAAGTCATTAAGAACCTCAGAAACTCAACGGCACGATGCCACACATATGGTGGGAATGCCCCAGAATACGCCCTTTCTGGAATAAATTATTTAATTTAATGGATAAGCTAGTGGGAAAATAAAATACTTTGAAATAAAAATGTAGCGGGGTGCTAAATTTAAGGAAAGTGTTTGAGTGGTAAATAGGCTCAAATACCCTAATTCTGTAGGATTCATGGACCATTTTGTCCTCGGGGGACAGTATTGGTGTGCAGTTCCCTGCGGCCTACAGGTGGCGCCTTTTGTGTCCCCTCTTGGCAGTAGTACAGCGGGGCGGGGAACCTGCTGTGCATGCCGGGAGAGCATATAAAAGGGGCAGACCTTTGGCCTGGGGGCTGATGTCCAGTGGGGTCCGCGCCCAGGTGCCTTCGGCCTGGGTGCATGTGTTCCTGTTCCATCTCGGGCACCTTTATCCCGGGGTGAGGTACTATCCTGGAGTTCTTGCTGCCCTGGGTATGGAGGCCTAGGGGCGGGAGTAAAGCCTGGAGTCCAGAGCCGCCTCGTGTAGGGGACCCTGTTCCAGGGAAGGGAGGATCATTCTGATGGACCGATGCGGGAGTCACGGTGAAGGAATGGTCTGTTGACTCCCTGGAGAGATGTCTTCCCCTTGATATGGGCTAGGTTCGTAGAAGGAGAAGCTCAAGGTCACCTTGGCTGTATCAGAGGCCTTATTCAACCGGCCCGTGGCAGGGGCCTTATACACCCTGGTCTGTGGCTGAGACCAAAGTTCTCCAGGCCCGTGGCAGGGGCCTTGTACACCCGGTCTGTGGCAGAGACCAACCTCAATGTCTGTGGCAGAGACCGTGCGCCAAAAACTGTTTGAGAAACCTAAGCAGTGAAGTGAATGTGCTACGTTTGTGCCTGGACCTCCTCCACACCTTAAGCTGTCCTGTTTCTTTGCTCTAACCTTTTCTATCTGAGTACAGTTTATTTTGCCATGAGAGAATAAGAGTTGGAGTTTCAGCTGGTGTGGACATTGACTTTACTGGCAATTAAAGGACTTGCCTCTACCTACAGTAGAGGTGAGAATCATCCTCTGGAGGAGTTTTGACTCCGGCTGTGGACACGGCCCGTCAAGTACACCGCTCAACCTCTTTATATAGGAGTATACGGGCTGGTAGTGCGGTGTGCCTTTCTCCCTCCTGCGAAGAGCCAACAACATAAAGGCAGGTAAGGGGGAAAGGATCTGTGCGCTACAAAAAAATAAAATAAAAATTTTAATCTTGGCCTAGCAGGACGAGGTCCATATGGAGTAGGAGGTTGAGGTGGCGATGGATGTGGCTGTGTAGGTGGAAGCGGCGGTGGAGGAGGACGAGGTAGCCAACACTGGTTCAAAAATACAACAATGGCTGGGTAAGGCCGGTGATGTGTCGAATTCTGTCCCCTGTCGAATAGTGTCCGCCCTGTACTGCGCTTGCTGAGTATGTAGGACAAGGGGATTTCAAAAATCTCCCAAGACTAACGGCGCCTGCGTGTTGAGTTCAGGTGAAGGCCACACCATCCGTGGTTCAAGCCGAGCCAAGCAAGGCCGCGATCGAAGCGAGCCCGTGAGGGGCCCTGTTACTATGTGCTACCGTATGTCCTCTTGGATGGTGGGGCTTGAACCTGCACTCACAGCGCAGGCGCCGTTCATCTTCAGAGATTTTGTGAATCTCCTTGTCCTCTGTACTGCGCAAGCGCTGCGCCTGCGCAGTACGGGCTGGGCACAATCCGATGGCCGGACAGTTTTTGTCACAACACCGGTATACATGTCTATTCTGCACAAGGTACGGACAAGTCCTGTGGGATCCATGCCTGGTTCATTTTAATGAACGTGAGCTTGTCCACATTGGCTCTGGACAGGCGGCTGCGCTTGTCTGTGATAACGCCCCCTGCCGTGCTAAATACACGTTCAGATAATACACTGGCTGCAGGGCAGGCCAGCACCTCCAAGGCATAAACGGCAAGCTCAGGCCATGTGCCCAATTTGGAGACCCAGAAGTTAAAGGGGGCAGACCCGTCATCCAGTACGTGTAGGCCTGTGGACACATACTGCTCAACCATGTTGGTGAAATGCTGCCTCCTGCTAAGACGTTCCATCTCAGCTGGTGGTGCTGGTTGTTGTGGCGTGCTGACAAAGCTTTTCCACATTTCGGCCATGCTAACCCTGCCTTCTGAGGTGCTGCCGGTGCCCCGGCTGCGTTGGCGACCTCTTCCTCCTCCTCTGCCTTCGCCTTGTGCTTCCACCGTACGCCCGCTGTCAGGTGGGAATGCCACCAGCAGCGCGTCTACCAGCGTGCGCTTGTACTCGCGCATCTTACGATCCCGCTCCAGTGAGGGAATTAAGGACGGTACGTTGTCCTTGTAACGGGGATCCAGCAGGGTGGCCACCCAGTAATCAGCACCAGTTAAAATGTGGGCAACTCGGCTGTCGTTGCGGAAACACTGCAGCATGTAATCGCTCATGTGTGCCAGGCTGCCCAGAGGCAAAGAAAAGCTGTCCTCTGTGGGAGGTGTATCGTCTGTGTCCTCTGTATCCCCCCAGCCACGCACCAGTAATGGCCACGAGCTGGTCTGAGTGCCACCCTGCTGTGAACATGGCTCCTCCTCCTCCTCCTCCTCCTCCATCTCCTGCTCCACCTCGTCATCCTCCAGAACTGTGCCCTTTCTGCCGGACAATTGTGTACCTGGCGTTTGTTGGTGCAGGAACCCACCCTCGTAGCCACTTGTGAAAGACTGCCCTGAAAGCCTTTGAAATGATCCCGCTTCCTCCTCCTCCTCCTCATCCTCCTGTGCCACATCCTCTTCCATCATCGCACGAAGCGTTTTTTCAAGGAGGCATAGAACTGGGATAGTAACGCTGAGAACGGCGTCATTGGCACTGGCCATGTTGGTGGAGTACTCGAAACAGCGCAACAAGGCACACAGGTCTCGCATGGAGGCCCAGTTATTGGTGGTGAAGTGGTGCTGTTCCGCAGAGCGACTCACGCGTGATTGCTGCAGCTGAAACTCCACTATTGCCTGCTGCTGCTCGCACAGTCTGGCCAGCATGTGCAAGGTGGAGTTCCACCTTGTGGGCACGTCACATATGAGGCGGTGAGCTGGAAGGCCGAAGTTACGCTGCAGCGCTGACAGGCGAGCAGCAGCAGGGTGAGAACGCTGAAAGTGCGCACAGACAGCCCGCACTTTCTGCAGCAGCTCTGGCATATTGGGGTAATTTTTAAGGAACCTCTGGACCACCAAGTTCAGCACATGCGCCAGGCAAGGGATGTGCGTCAAACCGGCTAGACCCAGAGCTGCTACGAGATTTCGCCCATTATCGCACACCACCAGGCCGGGCTTGAGGCTCACTGACAGCAACCACTCATCGGTCTGTTGTTCCATGTCCCTCCACAACTCCTGCGCGGTGTGGGGATTTTCCCCCAAACAGGAAAGTTTTAAAACTGCCTGCTGTCGTTTACCCCTGGCTGTGCTGAAGTTGGTGGTGAAGGTGTTACGCTGAATGGATGAGGAGGCGGTAGAGGATGAGGAAGCGGAGAAGGAGGAGTTAGCAACAGGAGGCAAACTGAAGCGCCCTGCAATCCTCGGTGGTGGAAGGACATGCGCCAAACCGCTATCTGCCTCAGGCCCAGCAGCCACTGCATTTACCCAGTGTGCTGTTAGGGAGATATAACGTCCCTGACCGTGCTCACTGGTCCACGCATCCGTAGTTAGGTGGACCTTGCCACAGATGGCGTTGCGCAGTGCACACCTGATTTTGTCCCCCACCTGGTTGTGCAGGGAAGGGATGGCTCGCCTGGAAAAGTAGTGGCGGCTGGGCACGACGTACTGCGGGACAGCCAATGCCATCAGGCTTTTAAAACTCTGCGTCTCCACCAGACGGAATGACAGCATTTCAAAGGCCAGGAATTTTGAAATGCTGGCATTCAGGGCCAGGGATCGCGGGTGGCTAGGGGGGTACTTCCTCTTCCGCTCCAATGTTTGGGAGATAGAGAGCTGAACGCTTCCATGGGACATTGTGGAGATGGTCGGTGACCCAGGTGGTAGTGTTGCTGGCAGATCCTCTGTTTGCGGGGTGACAGGTGCCACTGTCACTACAGAGGTGGATGAAGAGGCCGAGACTGCAGCAGAAGAGGAAGCAGGAGGAGCCAGAGACCTTTCTTGGTTTCTGAGGTGTCTACTCCACTGCAGCTCGTGCTTTGCACTTAGATGCCTGGTCATGCAGCTTGTGCTCAGGTTGAGAACGTTTATGCCTCGCTTCAGGCTCTGATTGCACAGCGTGCAAACCACTCGTGTCTTGTCATCAACACACTGTGTGAAGAACTGCCATGCTAGGGAAGTCCTTGGACCTGGCTTTGGTGTGCTCGGTCCCTTGCTGCGTTGGGCAGTAGCAGATGTACTGTCTAGGGGACGAATGCTCCGTTTTTGCACCCTGCTCCCTCTTCTGCTGTGCTGGTGGCTCTGTGCGACCACCGCCTCTTCCTCCGAACTACACTGGTCACCTGCATAACGTTGATTCCATGTGGGGTCGAGGACCTCATCGTCCTCCACATCATCTTCCACCCAGTCTTCACCCCTGCCCTCCATGTCTGTCTGCACAATTGCGAAAGCAGCAGCAGTTGGCACCTGTGTTTCGTCATCATCCGAGACGTGCTGCGATGGTCCTCCCATGTACCCATCATGAAACATAAGTGGTTGGGCATCGGTGCACTCAATCTCTTCCACTTCTGGGGCAGGGCTAGGTGGATGGCCCTGGGAAACCCTGCTAACAGAGTCATCGAAAAGCAGAAGAGACTGCTGCATGATTTGGGGCTCAGACTGCTTGGCTGATTTGCAAGGGGGTGAGGTGAAAGACTGATGGACATGGGCTTCAGGTGCCAACTCTGATCTTTCAGCAGAAGAGTGGGTGGGAGACAATGTGAAGGAACCCGAGGCACTGTCAGCAACCCAATCTACTATCGCCTGTACTTGTCCTGGCCTAAACATTGGTACAGCCTCATTAGGCGCGACAAAATACCGCCGCAGGCTCGGTCGCCTACTCGCACCTGAGGAAGGTGTTTCACTTGTGCGTGTAGCTGGCACAGATCCACCACGTCCTCTCCCTGCAACAGGAGCTCCACCAGCAGCACCACGACCGGGGCCACCACGTCCCTTTGACCTTCCCCTCATATTTTCCAAATTTAGGATCTTGCCCTAAATGGCGTTTTTTGGAAGACCACAACACACCCACAGTACGTAATGGCTGAAACGCACAGCTACAGAACTGCAGAAAATGCTATTCAAAAAAAAAAAGGTTGTTTTTTTTAGTATAGCACAGTACAAGGAAAATATATAGAAATTGTTTTTTTACACACACCTCCAGATGTGTATTTCACACTGCAAAATATTTTCTGTGGCCCTAAATGGCGTTTTTTGCCAGACCACAACACACCCACAGCACGTAACCGCTGAATCGCACAGCTACAGAAAATGCTATTCAAAAAAAAAGGTTGTTTTTTTTAGTATAGCACAGTACCAGGAAAATATATAGAAATTGTTTTTTTTACACACACCTCCAGATGTGTATTTCACACTGCAAAATATTTTCTGTGGCCCTAAATGGCGTTTTTTGCCAGACCACAACACACCCACAGCACGTAACCGCTGAATCGCACAGCTACAGAAAATGCTATTCAAAAAAAAAGGTTTTTTTTTTTAGTATAGCACAGTACAAGGAAAATATATAGAAATTTTTTTTTTACACACACCTCCAGATGTGTATTTCACACTGCAAAAGATTTTCTGTGGCACTAAATGGCGTTTTTTGACAGACCACAACACACCCACAGCACGTAACCGCTGAATCGCACAGCTACAGAAAATGCTATTCAAAAAAAAAGGTTGTTTTTTTTAGTATAGCACAGTACAAGGAAAATATATAGAAATAGTTTTTTTACACACACCTCCAGATGTGTATTTCACACTGCAAAATATTTTCTGTGGCCCTAAATGGCATTTTTTGCCAGACCACAACACACCCACAGCACGTAACCGCTGAATCGCACAGCTACAGAAAATGCTATTCAAAAAAAAAGGTTGTTTTTTTTAGTATAGCACAGTACAAGGAAAATATATAGAAATTGTTTTTTTACACACACCTCCAGATGTGTATTTCACACTGCAAAATATTTTCTGTGGCCCTAAATGGCGTTTTTTGCCAGACCACAACACACCCACAGCACGTAACCGCTGAATCGCACAGCTACAGAAAATGCTATTCAAAAAAAAAGGTTGTTTTTTTTAGTATAGCACAGTACAAGGAAAATATATAGAAATTGTTTTTTTACACACACCTCCAGATGTGTATTTCACACTGCAAAATATTTTCTGTGGCCCTAAATGGCGTTTTTTGACAGACCACAACACACCCACAGCACGTAACCGCTGACTCGCACAGCTACAGAAAATGCTATTAAAAAAAAAAGGTTGTTTTTTTTAGTATAGCACAGTACAAGGAAAATATATAGAAATAGTTTTTTTACACACACCTCCAGATGTGTATTTCACACTGCAAAATATTTTCTGTGGCCCTAAATGGCATTTTTTGCCAGACCACAACACACCCACAGCACGTAACCGCTGAATCGCACAGCTACAGAAAATGCTATTCAAAAAAAAAGGTTGTTTTTGTTAGTATAGCACAGTACAAGGAAAATATATAGAAATTGTTTTTTTACACACACCTCCAGATGTGTATTTCACACTGCAAAATATTTTCTGTGGCCCTAAATGGCGTTTTTTGACAGACCACAACACACCCACAGCACGTAACCGCTGAATCGCACAGCTACAGAAAATGCTATTCAAAAAAAAAGTTGTTTTTTTTAGTATAGCACAGTACAAGGAAAATATATAGAAATTGTTTATTTTACACACCTCCACATGTGTATTTCACACTGCAAAATATTTTCTGTGGCCCTAAATGGCGTTTTTTTGCAAGAGCACCACACAACCACAGTATTTAACCACTGAATCGCACAGCTATAGAAGTGCAGAGAATGCTATTCAAAAAAAATTTTGTTTTTTTTAGTATAGCACTGTACAATATATAGAAATTGTTTCTTTTACACACCTCCACATGTGTATTTCACACTGCAAAATATTTTCTGTGGCCCTAAATGGCGTTTTTTGGAAGAGCACAACACAACCACAGTATTTAACCACTGAATCGCACAGCTATAGAAGTGCAGAGAATGCTATTCAAAAAAAATGTTGTTTTTTTTAGTATAGCACTGTACAATATATAGAAATTGTTTATTTTACACACCTCCACATGTGTATTTCACACTGCAAAATATTTTCTGTGGCCCTAAATGGTGTTTTTTTGCAAGAGCACAACACAACCACAGTATTTAACCACTGAATCGCACAGCTATAGAAGTGCAGAGAATGCTATTCAAAAAAAATGTTGTTTTTTTTAGTATAGCACTGTACAATATATAGAAATTGTTTATTTTACACACCTCCACATGTGTATTTCACACTGCAAAATATTTTCTGTGGCCCTAAATGGCGTTTTTTGCAAGAGCACAACACAACCACAGTATTTAACCACTGAATCGCACAGCTATAGAAGTGCAGAGAATGCTATTCAAAAAAAAATGTTGTTTTTTTTAGTATAGCACTGTACAATATATAGAAATTGTTTATTTAACACACCTCCACATGTGTATTTCACACTGCAAAATATTTTCTGTGGCCCTAAATGGCGTTTTTTTGGAAGAGCACAACACAACCACAGTATTTAACCACTGAATCGCACAGCTATAGAAGTGCAGAGAATGCTATTCAAAAAAAATGTTGTTTTTTTTAGTATAGCACTGTACAATATATAGAAATTGTTTATTTTACACACCTCCACATGTGTATTTCACACTGCAAAATATTTTCTGTGGCCCTAAATGGTGTTTTTTTGCAAGATCACAACACAACCACAGTATTTAACCACTGAATCGCACAGCTATAGAAGTGCAGAGAATGCTATTCAAAAAAAATGTTGTTTTTTTTAGTATAGCACTGTACAATATATAGAAATTGTTTATTTTACACACCTCCACATGTGTATTTCACACTGCAAAATATTTTCTGTGGCCCTAAATGGCGTTTTTTGCAAGAGCACAACACAACCACAGTATTTAACCACTGAATCGCACAGCTATAGAAGTGCAGAGAATGCTATTCAAAAAAAAATGTTGTTTTTTTTAGTATAGCACTGTACAATATATAGAAATTGTTTATTTAACACACCTCCACATGTGTATTTCACACTGCAAAATATTTTCTGTGGCCCTAAATGGCGTTTTTTTGCAAGAGCACAACACAACCACAGTATTTAACCAGTGAATCGCACAGCTATAGAAGTGCAGAGAATGCTATTCAAAAAAAATGTTGTTTTTTTTAGTATAGCACTGTACAATATATAGAAATTGTTTATTTTACACACCTCCACATGTGTATTTCACACTGCAAAATATTTTCTGTGGCCCTAAATGGCGTTTTTTGGAAGAGCACAACACAACCACAGTATTTAACCACTGAATCGCACAGCTATAGAAGTGCAGAGAATGCTATTCAAAAAAAATGTTGTTTTTTTTAGTATAGCACTATACAATATATAGAAATTGTTTATTTTACACACCTCCACATGTGTATTTCACACTGCAAAATATTTTCTGTGGCCCTAAATGGCGTTTTTTGCAAGAGCACAACACAACCACAGTATTTAACCACTGAATCGCACAGCTATAGAAGTGCAGAGAATGCTATTCAAAAAAAATGTTGTTTTTTTTAGTATAGCACTGTACAATATATAGAAATTGTTTATTTTACACACCTCCACATGTGTATTTCACACTGCAATTTATTTTCTGTGGCCCTAAATGGCGTTTTTTGCAAGAGCACAACACAACCACAGTATTTAACCACTGAATCGCACAGCTATAGAAGAGCAGAGAATGCTATTCAAAAAAAATGTTGTTTTTTTTTAGTATAGCACTGTACAATATATAGAAATTGTTTATTTTACACACCTCCACATGTGTATTTCACACTGCAAAATATTTTCTGTGGCCCTAAATGGCGTTTTTTGGAAGAGCACAACACAACCACAGTATTTAACCACTGAATCGCACAGCTATAGAAGTGCAGAGAATGCTATTAAAAAAAAATGTTGTTTTTTTTAGTATAGCACTGTACAATATATAGAAATTGTTTATTTTACACACCTCCACATGTGTATTTCACACTGCAAAATATTTTCTGTGGCCCTAAATGGCGTTTTTTTGCAAGAGCACAACACAACCACAGTATTTAACCACTGAATCGCACAGCTATAGAAGTGCAGAGAATGCTATTCAAAAAAAATGTTGTTTTTTTTAGTATAGCACTGTACAATATATAGAAATTGTTTATTTTACACACCTCCACATGTGTATTTCACACTGCAAAATATTTTCTGTGGCCCTAAATGGCGTTTTTTGCAAGAGCACAACACAACCACAGTATTTAACCACTGAATCGCACAGCTATAGAAGTGCAGAGAATGCTATTCAAAAAAAATGTTGTTTTTTTTAGTATAGCACTGTACAATATATAGAAATTGTTTATTTTACACACCTCCACATGTGTATTTCACACTGCAAAATATTTTCTGTGGCCCTAAATGGCGTTTTTTGGAAGAGCACAACACAACCACAGTATTTAACCACTGAATCGCACAGCTATAGAAGTGCAGAGAATGCTATTCAAAAAAAATGTTGTTTTTTTTAGTATAGCACTGTACAATATATAGAAATTGTTTATTTTACACACCTCCACATGTGTATTTCACACTGCAAAATATTTTCTGTGGCCCTAAATGGCGTTTTTTTGCAAGAGCACAACACAACCACAGTATTTAACCACTGAATCGCACAGCTATAGAAGTGCAGAGAATGCTATTAAAAAAAAATGTTGTTTTTTTTAGTATAGCACTGTACAATATATAGAAATTGTTTATTTTACACACCTCCACATGTGTATTTCACACTGCAAAATATTTTCTGTGGCCCTAAATGGCGTTTTTTGGAAGAGCACAACACAACCACAGTATTTAACCACTGAATCGCACAGCTATAGAAGTGCAGAGAATGCTATTCAAAAAAAATGTTTTTTTTTTTTAGTATAGCACTGTACAATATATAGAAATTGTTTATTTTACACACCTCCACATGTGTATTTCACACTGCAAAATATTTTCTGTGGCCCTAAATGGCGTTTTTTTTGCAAGAGCACAACACAACCACAGTATTTAACCACTGAATCGCACAGCTATAGAAGTGCAGAGAATGCTATTCAAAAAAAATGTTGTTTTTTTTAGTATAGCACTGTACAATATATAGAAATTGTTTATTTTACACACCTCCACATGTGTATTTCACACTGCAAAATATTTTCTGTGGCCCTAAATGGCGTTTTTTGCAAGAACACAACACAACCACAGTATTTAACCACTGAATCGCACAGCTATAGAAGTGCAGAGAATGCTATTCAAAAAAAATGTTTTTTTTTTTAGTATAGCACTGTACAATATATAGAAATTGTTTATTTTACACACCTCCACATGTGTATTTCACACTGCAATTTATTTTCTGTGGCCCTAAATGGCGTTTTTTGCAAGAGCACAACACAACCACAGTATTTAACTACTGAATCGCACAGCTATAGAAGTGTAGAGAATGCTATTCAAAAAAAATGTTTTTTTTTTTAGTATAGCACTGTACAATATATAGAAATTGTTTATTTTACACACCTCCACATGTGTATTTCACACTGCAATTTATTTTCTGTGGCCCTAAATGGCGTTTTTTGCAAGAGCACAACACAACCACAGTATTTAACCACTGAATCGCACAGCTATAGAAGTGCAGAGAATGCTATTCAAAAAAAATGTTGTTTTTTTTAGTATAGCACTGTACAATATATAGAAATTGTTTATTTTACACACCTCCACATGTGTATTTCACACTGCAAAATATTTTCTGTGGCCCTAAATGGCGTTTTTTGGAAGAGCACAACACAACCACAGTATTTAACCACTGAATCGCACAGCTATAGAAGTGCAGAGAATGCTATTAAAAAAAAATGTTGTTTTTTTTAGTATAGCACTGTACAATATATAGAAATTGTTTATTTTACACACCTCCACATGTGTATTTCACACTGCAAAATATTTTCTGTGGCCCTAAATGGCGTTTTTTTTGCAAGAGCACAACACAACCACAGTATTTAACCACTGAATCGCACAGCTATAGAAGTGCAGAGAATGCTATTCAAAAAAAATGTTGTTTTTTTTAGTATAGCACTGTACAATATATAGAAATTGTTTATTTTACACACCTCCACATGTGTATTTCACACTGCAAAATATTTTCTGTGGCCCTAAATGGCGTTTTTTGGAAGAGCACAACACAACCACAGTATTTAACCACTGAATCGCACAGCTATAGAAGTGCAGAGAATGCTATTCAAAAAAAATGTTTTTTTTTTTAGTATAGCACTGTACAATATATAGAAATTGTTTATTTTACACACCTCCACATGTGTATTTCACACTGCAAAATATTTTCTGTGGCCCTAAATGGCGTTTTTTTGCAAGAGCACAACACAACCACAGTATTTAACCACTGAATCGCACAGCTATAGAAGTGCAGAGAATGCTATTCAAAAAAAAATTTGGTTTTTTTAGTATAGCACTGTACAATATATAGAAATTGTTTATTTTACACACCTCCACATGTGTATTTCACACTGCAAAATATTTTCTGTGGCCCTAAATGGCGTTTTTTGCAAGAGCACAACACAACCACAGTATATAACCGCTGAATCGCACAGCTGCAGAGAATGCTATTCAAAAAAAAGTTTGTTTTTTTTTTTTAGTATAGCATAGTACAAGAAAAATATATAGAAATTGGTTATTTCACACAACTAGAGATATACACTGCAAAATATTTTTTTTTGCCCAAAAATAGGTATTTTTTGCGCACAACAAAGTGCCTTTTTTTTTTTTGCAACAGCACAATAAAGTGCCTTTTTTGTTTTTGGGGCCCAAAAATGGGTCTTTTTAGCAAAAGCACAATAAAGTGCCTTTTTTTTTTTTTTTTCTGACCGAAATAGGTCTTTTAGCAAGAGCACAATACAGCCACAGTATGGAATAGGTGTATCACTCAACGTAATACAGTGCTGGTGCACTGAGCTTGCAACACAAACAGATAAACCTATGCAGATCGCTGAGCTATTATATCTCTCAATCTGGACTCCTATCTAAATCTCTCTCCCTGAAAGCACAAACAGGATCCTGCCCCTACACTACACTACACTACACTGTCTCCCTATCTTTTCTATCAGTAGATTGCAGAATCAGGACTAACTCCTATCATATAATTCTCTCCCTCACAGCAACAGCAGCCAGGATCCTTTCCCTACACTGTCTAAAAGCAGAGTGACGATCTGTGCTGTGTGCCTCTTTCTTATATAGAAGCTGGTCACATGCTGGGTCACATGTTGCACTGACCAATCACAGCCATGCCATTAGTAGGCATGGCTATGATGGCTTCTAAGGGCACACCAGCTAATCAAATGGTGATTGGCTGGCCCCTGAAGCATTTCTAACTGCGCCATTAAATTCCCGAATCCGGACCCGAACCCGGACTTTAGCGCAAAATCCGGGTCCGGGGTCGGGAAAACGCCAAAATTCGGTACGGACCCGAACTTTACAGTTCGGGTCCGCTCAACACTAAACTTGTATATTAAAGCGTACTGAGCAAGGGCAGGGAGCATAATCACACATTACAACGATTCCCAATCTCTTGAAGGTTCTTGGGGAATTTGATTGTGCATCAGAGCTGAGTCAACTCTGCAAAATGAGAGGTTCTCAACATAAACTTACCAGACATCACTGTAACTCACCTGCTTACCCAGTTCTATTTTACATGGTAACAGTTTGCATTGCTTCATTTGGGAGTTAAATTGATTTCTGGCAACATAATATACACAAGTATACACCTTTTAATGAAAACATTTAAAGTAGAGCTAGATACATAGTCTATGCACAATTTACCCCGGATAAATAGAATTAAAGCTTTTAGAAATGATACACTACTTTTAGAACCTTTACAATTCCATTATTGAAACCATCAAAAAATTTGAATCCACTATAACTAAATTTATATGGGACTCACATGGTGTAGACTAGGGGTAGGCAACCTTTCAGAGGTTGAGATCTACCTGGACAATATGGAGGAAAGCAAAGATCAGGACACAACATAGTTCTAGATGGAAGGTGGGAGCAGAAGCTGCCGGAGGTAACATTTCATAACAAGCTAGTGATTGGTTGCTAGGACCACCTAGCAACCAATCACTGAGCAGCTCTCGCCCCCGCCCTCCATCCAGCACTTTGTTGCCTCCTGCTCTCTGCTCTGCAGTGAACAAGTGCGGCAGAGGCTGGGGGGAGGCAAAACCGTTATTACGATCCACCTGTCGGCTCCCCGCAATCGACGGCTTGCCGACCCCTGATGTAGACTTTCCAGCAAATGCTCGCATTCTAGGAAACAACACAGAGGACTCAAAGTCCCACACATAATGTTTTATTACAAAGAGGCAGCAGCCTCAAACTAGCAGCAGCTTTTACCACAACCCCCTCTGAAAAGCGATCATAATTCTGCCTCATGATGTCAGCCATTAGGCTCACAGTTTCACTGTTGTACCAATTACTTTCTGACGTGAGTTTGACAGGCCGCACCACCTGTCAAACTCAACATGCCTAATTAAGATTGCTGCAATGCAATGTAAAGCATTGTGGCTGTGTCTATGTGTACTCATCGGAAAGGCACCATGACCACTTGTAGCTGGGTGGTTGGGGCCGAGTGTTAAAAATGCAGATCAGGAGTAAAGCCTGGTCCAGCATAGCGAAATGCTCCTTTAACACAGCCACATTGGAGGCTGCCTATAATGTCCTCCTTTGCTGGTACTGGGTTGCAGCCCACATTGCCAAGTCAAACCCATCCCATAGGGATAGATGCTTCCACGGGTGGCGGTCAGCGAGGAGATGATATGCACATTTGGTGGTCCTGCCCCCACCTCATGGGATTTTGGTCAAGGGTCTTTGGACTCCTGTCTAGCCTTTTCCACGTACCCTTCCATAAGGATCCTAAACTTGCATTGCTCCATTGTCCAGACCCGGGCCTCTTCTCTAAAAAATAAACAGCTGCGTTTTTACTCCCCCCCCCAACACTCTTCATTAGGCTGCAAAGGCAGTGGCCAGGAATTACCCTCCCCATCATGCCCCATGCAATGGATGTGGTTATGGCCTGATGCGGTACTTAGGGGGTTAAAACAGGCAGTGAGGAGGCAACACATTGTTTCCTTAATGCCTGTCAAATGCCTCTGAAAAGCAATCAGAGTATGGATCACTTTTCGGAGGTAAAGCAGTCCTTGACGCATGTGTAAGTGAGCAATTACTGTAAATCCTACCAAAAACTCACCTGACTGGGTAAAATTGTCACACTCGCTTAAACTGTGGGATGACAAATGTAAACAAATTTCCCTAAGATTTCCCAACTGTCCTATATCCACCAGTTTTTACTTGTCTGGCAAACCATCTCAACATCTTGTGTGGTTGCTTAAAGTGGTTGTACAACCACTTTTACCTACAGGTAAGCCTAGATTAAGGCTTACCTGTAGGTGCTGGAAATATCTCCTAAACCTCCACTGTTTAGGAGATATTTACAATACAAACGAGCTCCGATGTCTACGGGGCATGTGTCATAGACAACGGCGCAGGCGCACCTTAGAAACGGCGATCGTGCCGTTTCTAAAGGAAGGTCATACCGTGACTGGCAGCTCCCCCGCGCATGCACGGGAGTGACGTCACGCGACTCCGGACAGTCACAGAGCCGGACTTCGCGGCCCCGGAAGGAAGAAAGGTGAAAAATGGACACTTCCTGCAACGGGGTACACCGGTGACATCGCAGGCTTTGGTTTCAGGTAAATGACACATAATGGGCTACTATGAGATGCATAGTAGCCCATTATGTTTTACCTTTGCTGGGAAATAAAGAGGAAGTAAAACCCATGAGGGTTTACTTCCTCTTTAACAAGGGTCTTTACAGAGTGCATAATAGGGGCTCATGGACACCACAAAGGGAAGTTAAAAATGCCAGTCCTCTCCAGGTTAGCTGATCCAATATGTGTAAAAAGATAAAAAAAAAAAAATAAGAATACCAGTAAAAGGTGTTGAATAAGCAATAACTCAGCAGGAAGGATTCCCCCATCCACATCAAGTTTGTGGGTGGGGGAATCTGATCCTTTTTTTTTGCGTTCAACCTGCTGGTTGAAAAAAAAAAAAAAAAAAGAATAAAGTATACATACCTCCCAACTTTCTGAGATGGGAATGAGGGACACCTATCAGCAAAAGTATGCAGGCATAGGACACAACTTTTGCCACACCCCCTTAAAGGAGAATTGTACAAAAAATAAGATTGGTTAAACCCACAAGTGCTTATTTTACCACTACTATTCCTTTATATTGGCTTTTGGAATTTACAAATACAGCAATTTAGAAATCAGATGAAAGGTTTAGCTCTGGGAAACACTTTTTGATAGATTAAAAGGGCATTTTATATACAACTATATAGATCAGACCAAAATGAGGGAAAAATGAGGAGGAATGAGGGACAGAGGGACATTGCTCCAAATCAGGGACAATCCCACGAAATCAGGGACAGTTGGGAGGTATGATGTATGGCCAGCCTAATATGTCCAACTCAGTAACACATGGTAAGTACATACAGTACATACAAAGCAGAAAAAATAATTAGCCCTGGAGACAAAAGTAGAGGGATTTATAAATGTACATGTGGCTAATAGCCCAAAGCCGGGCGTCCCAGTCATCCAATTAGGCTGAATGTGCAGTCATCTTAGACATTAGTCATAATAATGCTATTAAGCTCCTTGTGAAGGTAAACTTCCTGTACTGTACTGTGGTTTCCTCAATGGTGACTACGGTGATATAGATGTATAGGATGTTCTGGTGGACAAATCAATTGAAAGCTTGACTTGTTAGCTAATCAAGGTGTTAGTAATGTGCCCAAGACACGTAACCATGTAATATGAATTCATCTTCTCATATGGAGATGCCTAGAGTTCAGTCTTACACATACCAGGACTAATTCTCATATAAGTGCATAAAACAATTCTTAGCATAAGGAAAGCATGTATATACAGTGGGGCAAAAAAGTATTTAGTCAGCCACCAATTGTGCAAGTTCTCCCACTTAAAAAGATGAGAGAGGCCTGTAATTGTCATCATAGGTATACCTCAACTATGAGAGACAAAATGTGGAAACAAATCCAGACAATCACATTGTCTGATTTGGAAAGAATTTTTTTTGCAACTAATGGTGGAAAATAAGTATTTGGTCAATATCAAAAGTTCATCTCAATACTTTGTTATATATCCTTTGTTGGCAATGACAGAGGTCAAACTTTTTCTGTAAATCTTCACAAGGTTGTCACACACTGTTGCTGGTATGTTGGCCCATTCCTCCATGCAGATCTCCTCTAGAGCAGTGATGTTTTGGGGCTGTCCCTGGGCAACACGGACTTTCAACTCCCTCCAAAGTTTTTCTATGGGGTTGAGATCTGAAGACTGACTAGGCCACTCCAGGACCTTGAAATGCTTCTTACGAAGCCACTCCTTTGTTGCCTGGGCGGTGTGTTTGGGATCATTGTCACGATCATTGTGAAAGACCCAGCCACATTTCATCTTCAATTCCCTTGCTGATGGGAGGAGGTTTGCACTCAAAATCTCACGATACATGGCCCGATTCATTCTTTCATGTACACGGATCAGTCGCCCTGTTCCCTTTGCCGAGAAACAGCCCCAAAGCATGATGTTGCCACCCCCATGCTTCACAGTAGGTATGGTGTTCTTTGGTTGCAACTCAGCATTCTCTCTCATCCAAACATGACGAGTTGTGTTTCTACCAAACAGTTCTACTTTTGGTTTCATCTGACCATATGACATTCTCCCAATCCTTTTCTGGATCATCCAAATGCTCTCTAGCAAACCTCAGACGGGCCCGGACATGTACTGGCTTAAGCAGGGGGACACATCTGGCACTGCAGGATCTGAGTCCCTGGCGGTGTAGTGTGTTACTGATGGTAGCTCACAGTTCTTGTGATCATTTTGACCCCACGGGGTGAGATCTTGCGTGGAGCCCCAGATCGAGGGAGATTTTCAGTGGTCTTGTATGTCTTCCATTTTCTAATTATTGCTCCCACAGTTGATTTCTTCACACCAATCTGCTTGCCTATTGCAGATTCAGTCTTCCCAGCCTGGTGCAGATCTACAATTTTGTTTCTGGTGTCTTTCGACAGCTCTTTGGTCTTCACCATAGTGGAGTTTGGAGTGCGACTGTTTGAGGTTGTGGACAGGTGTCTTTTATACTGATAACAAGTTCAAACAGGTGCCATTAATACAGGTAATGAGTGAAGGACAGGTGAGCCTCTTAAAGAAGAAGATACAGGTCTGTGAGAGGCAGAAATCTTGCTTGTTTGTAGGTGACCAAATACTTATTTTCCACCATAATTTGCAAAAAAAAATCTTTCCAAATCAGACAATGTGATTGTCTGGATTTGTTTCCACATTTTGTCTCTCATAGTTGAGGTATACCTATGATGACAATTACAGGCCTCTCTCATCTTTTTAAGTGGGAGAACTTGCACAATTGGTGGCTGACTAAATACTTTTTTTGCCCCACTGTACATACATTATCAGCCATCTTACTATATGTCCATGAAGACACGAATCCCCACAACACGGATTTAAAATGAAACGAGCCAGATGATCATTTCGTGAACGTTTGGCACTTATCTCCCATGTCCAGGTGTTCATCCGTTGCCTCATTACTTCTCTTAGTGCTGTAACTGCATTTTTCCTCTGTGTGTCCAGGTATATAGACATCACACCACTCACATTACCATGAGGCTGTGTCGGACTCCAGAACTGTTAACAAATCAGTTTCGTCCTACCAGAAATTTCATCGCATTTAGGATTTTTATTCACAAGATCAGCCAAATGCGCATAATAAACACAGAACGCTTTACCGCCTTCCACGCCAGGCTTCTCTACTGTTAAGCCTCGTACACACGACCGAGTTTCTCGTCCAAAACCGGCAAGAAAAGTGCCGCGAGAGCTTTTTGATCGAGAAAAACGTTTGTGTGTATGGTTTTACGACGAGAAAATTGCCGTGAATCTCGACGAGAAAATAGAGAACCTGCTCTCTATTTTCTCGTCAGGATTCCAGATTTCCTCGTTGTGTTTCTCGTCGGCCTCTTTTGTGACGAGAAAATGGTTCGTGTGTATGCTTTAACGAGTCTTTCAAAAGCGTGCATGCTCAGAAGCAAGTATGAGACGGGAGCGCATCTTCTGGTAAAACAAGCCTTCGTAATGGAGATAGCACATTCGTCACGCTCGAAATTATTGCATCGTTTAAATGTTGTGCATTGAAATCTTCTTTAGAATGTTACATTAATCAAAACGAAAGAACTTCTTTTGCTGCTGATATTCACACAGAGTTATGACTATCTTTTTTTAACCTTTTTCATGCTGCTCTTAAGAAGATTTATGTGTATTATATCGTGCAAGTTTTTATGAATATTTTACATTTTTATATTTTTCAAACTGATGTTAATTTTAATTTCGCAATGTTTTGATAGTGATCTCCCATTGAATATTTTAATATATAGTTGTAAAATGTGATACCCCATACACACTATCAGTTTTCTTGCAGGTTTTTCTCTTCAGGTTTACCAAAACCATGTAGTGCAAGGGCCTGCCTGATTGCATACGAATTGAAACTCTTAAGGTTTGACCTCATATTAGATGGTTTTGGTAAACCTGAAGAGAAAAACCTGCAAGAAAACTGATAGTGTGTATGGGGCTTGACACCCTCTTTTTGGGAAATCAGATTATTACATTTTTTAGGGGGGTTGTTATCTGTCCCTTTTTTTGTCAGTCAAATGTCTCTGCTTACTCCAAAGCTAAATTTAAAATTTTTACAAATACACATAGTCAAGTATGAACTTAAACAAAAATAACATTTATTCATGTTTCAAATAAAATAAAGAGAAGGCAGCGCTGGAGAACCTGCTGCCATTTGTGCATCCCAGGGACCCCAGAGCACACAGCAACCCTGTGTGGACACTAAAATTGGGAGCTTGAGAAGGCCAACATTTCTGAGCACAATCTGATGCTGGCCTCCCAGAGGTCAGGAACAGCAGCAGGTGAGATATATGTCCCAAGTGTGTGGTACTACAACAGGCTGCCTTCTGTCCGACCACAATGAAGCAAGGCCATCACTTCCTCGTCTTCCTGGCAACCTTCCCTGCAACCTTTCCTGAAGCCTTCCCTGCAGCCTTCCTTCTTCGTTTGGCTGGAGGCTGGGCCACTGGAGGGGTACTCCTGTCAGGAGGAGGAGGAGGTGGAGGAGAAGGGGGTGGCACAGAAGAACAAGGTGGAGGTGGAGGAGAAGGGGGTGGGGCGGAAGAACAAGGTGGAGGTGGAGGAGAAGGGGGTGGGGCAGAAGAAGAAGGTGGAGGAGAAGAGGGTGGGGCAGAAGAACAAGGTGGAGGAGGAGGTGGAGGAGAAGGGGGTGGGGCAGAAGAAGAAGGTGGAGGTGGAGGAGAAGGGGGTGGGGCAGAAGAAGAAGGTGGAGGTGGAGGAGAAGGGGGTGGGGCAGAAGAAGAAGGTGGAGGTGGAGGAGGAGGTTGAGGTTGGGACAGTTGTGCCACCTCACAAATTGCAGTATTAGGGGTAATTTTTCCCATCACCCCCTTGTTGAGCAAGGTGATGAGCAGGGGCTCGCATAGGAGGCGTTGCTCCATGCTCATCACCTTGAACTTTGCCTCCACTAGGCCGGCAATGGCCTCTTCAGGGGATGTGGGCTCTTTGAGGGTGGCATGGGCCTCTTAATAAGGGCCATTGCTGCCTCACTGGTGGTCCTGTCCCTCCTGCCTCTTTTGGGAAATCGGATGGGAGGCACCTGGGATCTGGTGCTTCTCCTTTGCCCTGCCACCTCCTGCCTGCCACTGGGCCCTGCCACCTCCTGGCTGCCACTGGGCCCTGCCACCTCCTGCCTTCCACTGGGCCCTGCCACCTCCTGGCTGCCACTGGGCCCTTCCTCCTCCTGCCTGACAGTTTCCAGACCCTCCTCCTGGCTGATTTCATCCTGTGTATGAAAAAGGGACATAGTTTAATATGTTGCTTTAATCTTTGCCTCCAAATTTAAAATCATGATTGAACCAATTAGAATGTAAATCCTGAAATCAGTTTCTAAAATTTACAACTACATCAGATTGACTATTTAGCACCCAATTAAGTGCAGACTAATGTCTAGAGATCTTGATTTCACTTGTGGAACTCTAAATAGTTTATGTTTGTCATCTTGACATATTTGGCAAACATTAATTTTATCCCAATACATTTTCATTTAATACTATACCTGGCTCCAGATGGCCAAATCAGGATCATCCAGGATGGCTGCCTCCTCTTGCTCCAGAGAAGGCTCAGGTTGGCTGCAGGGAAGTCTGGGGGGAAGAGTGGAGAGTGATGGCCTTGCCTCAATGTGGTCATCCAGGAAGGACATCCTGCTGTAGTACCACAAATTCGAGACATACACATCATCTGCTGCTGCTCCTGACCTCTGAGAAGCCAGGACCTTAGAGCGTTCAGTCCTGTATGTGCCTCTCAAGCTCCCAATTTTAGTGTCCACCTGTTTTGCTGTTGCTGTGGGCACCTTGATATGCACAAATGGGAGCAGGGTCTCCAGCGCTGCTTTTCTTTCCCCTTTTTTTCTATGGATGGGGTTTTTTGTTTCCCACAGAGTGGGCAGCTCCCTTACCCGGTCTATAAATTCCGCAAGGAATTCCTTGTCACTTATAAAGACATTCATTTTGGGTCTGCAAGTAAAATAAATAATATATAACTAATGTGAGGCACACAGTCTAACCTCCTTAACATCGTAGTCAACATATATATTCTACAACATTCTCAAGACAGTATAGGCCAACTATTTGTCCAAGTCACAAAATCACATACCTTCGTTCGCACGTCCGTAACTTGAACTCCTCTCTCCGCACACCGAACGTAGTATAGTCACATGTGTGTTTGCTATATATACACCACGCATGCGTCAAACTACGAACACGTCGCTCCGCACACGTCGCCCGCCCATGACGTTCTAACTAACATCTTTTCCCCGCCCCTTCTCTTTCGGTGCGCAGACAGATATGGCGGAGTTACAGCAGGTGTCTGATAATTCCGCAACTAACGAGGAGGAGACAAGCCCGGAGACCGAGGAAACGTCACGATCAAGGAGGAGATTCAAGGCATCTAATATGTCTTTTGCGGAGATGGCGGAGATGGTGGACATCTTGCTCAAGTCTGATTATGACGCAAAGCATGGGCCGTATAGCAAACCAAATAGAAGGAAGGCCAAAATCCTCACTAAAGTCGTGAAGAGTCTGAAAACGAATTTCGGGGTGAAACGCTCAAATGAGCAGCTCAGAAAAAGGTGGTCAGACCTCAAACTGAGGGAGCCAGAGCAGTTAAGGAGCATTAAGAGAATACTAGCAAAAAGTAAGTAAAATGTACACTTTTTTGCTATTAATGTTTTTCTCAACTTACATGTTGCTCCTTTTTGTGATTTTATCATATTGGACTCCCTTCCATAATTTAATAATTCGAACTTGGTTTGGCACAGTAATCGTTCGTTACGTTACAGACACTTCGTTCGGCCACTATCCGCTGTTTTGGCTTATTTTATAGCCACAAAAGTAATTCGACATCTGCGTGTTTTTTTAACATTTGTGTTCAAAATTTTTAGGCTAGATGATGTGTTTGTAAAGAGAATGAAATGCAAACTTTAATCAGTGTAAAGGAGAGGACACTCAGCAGCTGCTTCCACATCTGTACTTTGGAGCACTATAGTGTGGGCCACCAGACCCGCCTTTTTTGGGTGTCCCACACAGGTGCATTAGTGATTTTTTGTGGTGCCTCCATGTCTAAAAACTGACAGCCAAAGGTGAATACTAAACATATTTTTGGTCAGAAATAATGCATTCATCTTTAACTTCCGCCCAAACACACACTTGTACCCCACTTCCAAACAATTTAGCCGGTTTTTATTTTTCATAGAGAATTTCAGTGTGATAAATAGACCTTTTGTTTGATTCTCATAGGGGAGAGAAGACTGGGAGGAGAACACTCCAGGGAGCACAGGAACCCCACAGCTTCACAACAACCCCAAACTCCCAAAGACCCACAACCGAAGGATGTTGAGGAAGTTGAGGTGGAGGAAGGAGAAGTGCAGGAAGGAGAGGTGGATGACGTTGTGGAACTGGTCACCACAACAGGTCAGTATCTGTCACCACAGCTTCAGGTAAGAGATGTAGGCCTGCATAGTTATAATACCTTTTTATTTTGTTTTTAGGGGATGTAAATGTTGTGGTGAAGGATAGTACACGTTTCTCTGCTGACAGTGCCCTCCGAATAATACAGCAAGTGATGGAATGTAGCACGGAACTGGACAGAATAAAACAAATAATTCATGTGATGGATCAAACATTTAAAGACATTCTAGATGTTTTGGGGAGAATCGAATAAGTCAACCAAACCCCCATTTTTTTTCAGGAATGACTGTTCATCAACCTTTTATCCTGTTTTTGACAATGCAACCAGCCAAAAATTGAATATGCACACAGTGTGTCAACATGTGCTATCAGCCATCAGGGGATATCCATGTACGTCTTTTGGGGGTGCAACCCCTTCCTCGTATCTAAAGTAGGTGAACTGAGGAAGGGATTGCACCCCCAAAACACGTCCATTGATCACCCCTGATGGCAGATAGCACATGTTGACAATAGGGATCAGGAGTCTCAAATCCCTAGTGGAAATTAATACAAAATGTGTGCATATTCAATTTTTGGCTGGGCAAGGGGTGGCAAGACCCCATATTAGGATGGGCACATAGAGACATAGTTTGTGTAAGTGAATGTGTCAGATTGCTCAGAGGTATCCAATGTTGTAATTTTTGGAATGCAACTGTTTTTGTATTTTCCTAAGAAAATAATTGGCGGTTTGTGGCCAGGAAAAAAAAACAATCAAAAAAACAAAAAAAAAAGGAAACGTGTGTGAATGTGCACAGAGTAAAATGTTTGAACACAAACAACGTGTAGCTTCTTTTTTCAATACGCTCTAACCTGATTTGTGTTTTTTTAAAGGTTACATAGTGAAATGGTTGTTATTTACTAAAGGAAAATACACTTGGCACTACAAATGCACTAAGACAAACTAGGAGACAGGAAACAAACCTAAGTTAAAATTAGAAATCAGATTTTTATTTTAATCATTCTCCAGGAATCTTTAGCCATAGCCTGGCATAGGATTTGCCCCCCTACCCGTGAAATATTCCATATATTTGTCCCGAACCTCACGGGCATTTTGGGGGGGCAAGCCAGGACGGGCAGATTCCAGGCCCGGCTGGGGATTAGCAGGTGAAAGTCCAGCCTCAGGCAATACTGAGGCCATATATGACTTTGATTTTCTGCTGAGAAAATTGTGTAGCACACAGCAGCATAAAACGACATAGTTTATTTTGTAGTCCGCCAAGTGGATGGAAGTCATAAAAATGCGGAACCGGCTGGCCATTATGCCGAAGGCATTTTCAACAACTCTTCAGCCCTTGGCCAGCCGGTAATTGAACACCCTCTTCTCTGGGGTCAGGGTCCTGTGAGGAAATGGCCTCATAAGATGCGGTCCGAGTCCAAAGGCTTCATCAGCCAAGAAAACAAAGGGGAGTCCTTCAATATTCCCTGCATCCGGTGGCAATGCAAGGTCATCACTCTGGAGACGGAGGGCAAACTCCGTCTGGATGAAGGATCCCCCATCGGACATCCGGCCATTCTTCCCTACATCAACATAGAGGAATTCATACCGTGCTGACACCACCGCCATCAGCACAATGCTATGAAACCCCTTGTAATTGAAGTAGTAGGACCCAGAACGGGCACCACCGCAGTTGGGGAAGTCCCACCGCGTGGCAAACTCCGATGCCACAGTCTGCCATTCCTGTGGCGTGGAAGGAAGATGGGGAGTCAAACAAGATGAAAGAAATTTAGAAATTAAAAATATTACATTACAAGGAGATTATAATAAAAAACATTAGAGGCCAACATCAATCAAATTCTACGTTTATTAAGGTGTTTTCAATAAGTATAATGGAAGGCTCATGTTTCAAATTGATCACCCCCTCTGATGGTCCATTAATACATGATTTTGGGGGGGGGGAGATGTGTTTGGCCACAGGATAGCAGTGCAGTGGCGGTGCGTCCAGAGTGGGTGCTGGAACACTGCCCCCTCTCTCCTGTGCCCGTCACTCAGAACAATACATAGGTTCTTGCCTTGCATTAACCTATGTATTGTCAATGCCGCCCACTATTCAGGTGGATGGCCCCCTGTTAAGCGACCAACATATGAATAACTGCGGCATTTATGGGTTGAAAATTGCATATCAGAAACAGGGAGGCAAATAGGCTTGCACATTACAGCCTGAGGGATGTAATTGGCTTCATAAAAGTTAAATAGGGGACGCAGGGGGGGGGGGAGCATTCCTTGGGTAAACACTGACAGGCTGCTCTGCCAATCATGTTCACCAAGTCTGTTTAATGGTAACATGATTGGCTGATGCAACATCAAGGGAAGGAGAAGACATCAAGGACAGAAGAAGGATGGCGCTGACCACAAGAAGGTATGTGCAGGGCTGGGGACAAAATGGCTGCATTGGAGGGAACAAAATGGCTGCATTGGAGGGAACAAAATGGCTGCATTGGAGGGAACAAAATGGCTGCATTGAAGGGGACAACTGGGGGCATTTAATAGGCACCTTTGCAAAAATGGAGGAAGTTTATTTCCTAAATTGGGGTTGGACCCCCAAACATTTGTTGCAACAGGCGCCCCTGCTGAAAAGGTTAGTGAAGGGAAATATGCATGGAGGAGAAAAAAGGGGCAATCTAAAGCTTCCAGCATGCATGGGGACAAAGGGGACATTCTCAGCATATTACAATCATGGTAATTAGGGAAGGATGAAAGAAATACAATACATTAGCATACATGGAATACATAAAATGTGATGTTAAAGGAGAAAACTTACCCTAATATAGTCCTCCTGCAGGACTTGTATAATGGCAGAACAGGTGTCTGGGATTATGAGGCCCAGAGCCTGGGGGGAGATGCCTGTCGTGAACTTCAAGTCCTGAAGACTTCTCCCTGTCGCCAGATAACGTAAGGTGGCGATGAGCCTCTGCTCAGCACTGATGGCTTCCCGCATAACGGTGTCCTGCCTGGTAATATAGGGGGACACCAAAGCCAACAGTTCCTGAAAAACGGGGTCAGACATCCGCAGAAAATTCCTGTAGTCCTCAGGATTATTCTCGACTATCTCCCGCAGCAGAGGCATGTGGCAGAATTGGTCCCGCTGGAGCAACCAATTCTTGGTCCATGAACTCCTCCTCACACCATTCATGGACTGGTCTTGGTCCAAAACAAGCAGACCAACACCAAGCGCACGCACAGCACGAACTCGACGACGAGAACGTCCAGGCGACATGGCTAAGAAACGGTCGTCTTATCAGAACGTACAGAACAGAACGCACTTTAGAACAGCAAGGCCTATGAATAACGAACTGAAAATCAGAAATGAACAGGCAAGAACGCACTGTAAAACAGATACGACCTGCCTAGACGCCCTGAAAGTCAAGATACGAACCCACAAGCACAAACTGAACCGCAGAAAACGATCTGAAAAGTATGAAGACTGAAAAGCGCGAATCGTCTCTTCCCAAACTTTTACTTCACACGCGGTAACACGAGATCAGCAAAAGCAGCCCAAGGGGTGGCGCCAAGAAAATCGATCTTCCCCTTTATAGTGCCGTCGTACGTGATGGACGTGAGCACGGAGAACAACGAGGAAATTGGGAAATGTCAGTGTGTATGCATAGAAAACTTGACGAGAAACACGTCAAGGTTAACAAGAATCTCGTCGAAAAAAACGACGTGATTTTAACGACGAGAAACTCGGTCGTGTGTACGAGGCTTAAGTGTAAAGCACATAAAGAAGAGGTCCATCATGAAATGGTCACTCCACGGCACCAGACCCTGCAGAAAATAAAATACCTTAATCATAAAATATATACCGGTAAATAATAATTCCACAGAACGGGTAAGAATTTCACATGTTTAAGGCTAATTACACTATTTTTGTTGTAAAAAAATGTCAAAATCACCTTGACGAGGGCTTATTTTGAGGTAGTTCACACCTATGCGTTTCTTGCGGGCCGTGTTGGAGCAGGCTGCCCATTCAAATGTATGTGGTGCCGTGCCGGCATTTCTGCAAAAAAAAGGTGCATGCAGCTTTTCAAAAACGCGGCTGCAGGGAAATCGCCACAAGCAAAAGTGTGAACCTAGCCTTAACCTCTAAGCGATGTGACATGATGCTCTACAAACTGTTCTTCTAAGGTTTTTTTTTCTCATTTTTGATGTCTTTTAACCAGAGCTCCCAACTGTCCCTGATTTCGAGGGACTGTCCCTGATTTGAAGCAATGTCCCTCTGTCCCTCATTCCTCTCATTTGTCCCTCATTTTGCTCTGATCTATATAGTTGTATATAAAATGCACTTTTTATCTTTCAAAAAGTGTTTTCCAGTGTTAAACCTTTCATCTGATTTCTAAATTGCTGCATTTGTAAATTCCAAAAGCCAATATAAAGGAATAGTAGTGGCAAAAAAAGCACTTGTGGTTTTAACCAATCTTGTTTTTTGTATGTAGCGGCCTCACCCTCTCTCTTCTTCTTCTGCGGTTACTCTGGCTCCGGTCTAGGGGTACCTTGAAGGGGAGAGCGAGGTGCGCCACGGCCCATGTCCTTTAGATTACAGCATATAGAGGTGAAGGCCAGCACCAGATTACTTTCGGGCTGTGTATACGCTCAGAGCCAAGTCTGTTCTGCTGATAACCCCCTTTGCTAACAGTAATTGGAGTACCACACACTGAAAAGGTGCAACACGTATTTATTCCATAACGGCAAACAAATAGTCCTTTGCGAGCAGACAGTTTGAGACCCATAGAACAGTTCAGTATTGGTGGGGAATAGGTCAAGGCACAATCCTCAAAGAAACTAAACTGTTGAGGTTTCACCAACGGTTGCTAAGCACAGTGGCTGTAAAATGTACTTTTTGGCTTCAGAGTCTCTTCCAGCGACTCTAGTGAACAGAAACTGGAGTTACCTTCGCTACGCTGCAGCCCCTGTCAGGGGGAAGACATCCCTCCAAGAGAGTTACCAGAGGCCCCACCGTCACCGGATTAATGCTGTACCGGGCTATTCGGAAGGGTTACACTCCCCGGCCTCCTCACCTCAGATACGGGTCCCAACACCTTAGGGCCCCTCGGACTCCTCCACCCTCGCGGAACACAGTCGAAGTTACTGGGCCCCAGACCTTGGCCATAGTACCTTACCCCAGGCTTAAGGTGCCTGGGATGGACTCCATCTCTCGCTCCGGCCAGGTCAAGGGCACCTGGGCCCAGAACTCCGGAACGCCAGCACCCAGGCTGAAGGTGCCTGGGTGCGGCCGCGTCCTCCAACTCCGAACTCTGAACCCTCGGACCACAACTCCGGACAACCCACTCCGGACAACCACACGTGGTAAGGGCGTCCGCCCCTTTTATCCCCTCTCCCTCTGCGTCACAGCGGGTTCCCCACCCCGCTGTACCAGCACCAGGAAATGACAAAAAAGGGAGCAGTCTTGCGGTGCGGATTCCACTCCGGCCCAGGGCGACAACGCCACCCGCAGGCCGCAGGGAACCTTGCACCACCAGAATCCTCCAAGAACCACAAAAGGGGTTCTCAGACTCCCTAACAATTAGTGCATCCGGGTTGAATAGCCCAGATGCTCCCCCCCAAATTTAAATGCGCGCTACATGTACAATTCTCCTTTAAAGAGGTGTGGCAAGGGTGTGTCCTTTGCCTGCATACTTTTGCTGATAGGTGTCCCTCATTCCCATCTCGAAAAGTTGGGAGGTATTTTTTAACCACTTCACACAAATCGCCGTACCTGTACGTTGGTAGCAGCAGCTAGCTGCCATACCCCGGTACTTTCAGTCGCGCCCGCATATGAAAACGGTGTTCAAACCACACATGTGAGGTATTGCCGTGATCGGTAGAGCGAGAGAAATAATTCTATCACTAGACCTCTTCTGTAACTCAAAACCTGTAGAAATTTTTAAATGTCGCCAATGGAGATTTTTAAGTGCAAAAGTTTGTCACCGTTCCACGAGCGGGCGCAATTTTAAAGCGTGACATGTTGGGTATCAATTTACTCAGTGTAACATTATCTTTCACAATATAGAAAAAATTTGGGCTAACTTAATTGTTGTCTTATTTTTTAATTAAAAAAAGTGTATTTTTTCCAAAAAATTGCTCTTGTAAGACCGCTGCGCAAATACGGTGTGACATAAAGTATTGCAGGGACCGCCATTTTATTCCCTTCTGAAAAATATATATATAATGTTTGGGGGTTCTAAGTAATTTATAGCAAAAAAAAAAAAATTATTATAACTTGTAAACAAGTCTCAAAAAGAGTTTCTGGGCTGAAGGGCTTGATCTCCAGAAGATTTACCCCCCTTCATTACCAGTCAATTTTTTTGCGATACGGCACTGTGTTACTTTAACTGACCATTGCGCGGTCATGCAATGCTGTACCCAAATAAAATTGATATCATTTTTTTTCACACAAATTGAGCTTTCTTTTGGTGGTATTTGATCACCTGTCCAGTTTTTCTATGTTTTGCGCTATAAACAAAGAAAGACAGACAATTTTGAAAAAAGAAAAACAGAATTTTTTACTTTCTGCTATAAACTATATCCAATAAAATTAAAAAAAAATCTAATTTCTTAATAAATTTAGGCCAATATATATTCTGCTACATATTTTTGGTAAAAAAAAAAATCCCAATAAGCGTATATTGATTGGTTTGCACAAAAGTTATAGTGTCTTCAAGCTATGGGATATATTGTATCTTGGAGTTTTTGTTTTATTTTTTTATATTAGTAATGGCAGGGATCAGCGGGACTGCGATATTGCGGCGGACACTAACTGATGCTTTTGACACTTTGTGGGAACCAGTGACACTAATACAATGATCAGTGCTAAAAAATATGCACTGTCACGTATTAATGACACTGGCTGAGAAGAGGTTAAACATCTAGGGTCAGGTGATCAAAGGGTTAAATGTGTGCCTAGTCAGTGTTTTTTTGTACTGTATTAGGTGCTTTTACAGTGCCTTGAAAAAGTATTTATACCCCTTGAAATTTTCCACATTTTGTCATGTTACAACCAAAAACGTAAATGTATTTTATTGGGATTTTATATGATAGACCAACACAAAGTGGCACATAATTGTGAAGTGTAAGGAAAATGATAAATGGTTTTATTTATTTTTTTACAACTTAACCACTTAACCAATACGCAGCATAAAGACCAGGCCCCTTTTTGCGATTCGGCACTGCGTCGCTTTAACTGACAATTGCGCGGTCGTGCGACGTGCCTCCGAAAGAAAATTGACGTCTTTTTTTTCCCCACAAATAGAGCTTTCTTTTGGTGGTATTTGATCACCTCTGCGGTTTTTCTTTTTTGCGCTATAAACAAAAATAGAACGTCAATTTTGAAAAAAATTCAATATTTTTTACTTTTTGCCATAATAAATATCCCCAAAAAATATATAAAAAAAAAATGTTTTCCCTCAGTTTAGACCGATACGTATTTTCTACATATTTTTGGTAAAAAAAAAAACGCAATCGCCGTTTATTGATTGGTTTGCGCAAAAGTTATAGCGTTTACAAAATAGGGGGTAGTTTTATGGCATTTTTGTTAATTTTTTTTTTTTTACTAGTAATGGCGGCGATCAGCATTTTTTTTCGTGACTGCGACATTATGGCGGACACATCGGACACTTTTGACACATTTTTGGGACCATTGTCATTTTTACAGCGATCAGTGCAATAAAAATGCACTGGTTACTGTAAAAAATTACACTGGCAGTGAAGGGGTTAACCACTAGGGGCGCTGAAGGGGTTAAGTGTGTCTAAGGACGTGATTCTAACTGAGGGGGGGCGTGGCTACGAGTGACACGTCACTCGTCGGATTACACAGAGCGGAGATCGGTGACAGTGTCAGTAGGGGAGCGGGGAGATGTTGTGTTTACACTAAGATCTCCCCGCTCCATCCCTCCGTGAGACGATCGCGGGGATCCCCGCGGCGATCGATTCCCCGGGACCCACGGTCCGACTCACAGGGATGACTGCAGGGTCACACGGCAGGCAGTTAAAGGGCCACGTACAGGTACGTGATTGTGCCTGCACGAGCCATTCTGCCAACGTATATATGCCGTGAGCGGTCGTTAAGCGATTAATATGTGAGAAGTGTGGTGTGCATTTGTTGTACATCGGCTCCGACCAGAGCTGTCAGTTTTTTTTCCATTCAACCCATCGGGTTGTACGAAAAAAAACTGATAGTGTTGTAACGGGAAGGCCTGGGGAACTCAGAATCGCTTAGAAAGTATGAGATACCCTTGCTTCAGCTCCCCCAATGCCTCTTATGTGTCAACCACCCTGTGTCTCTATTAGGGGCACAGGGTGAATGAAAACCCCAATATGGTCTATGATAGCCATATTCAATGCTGCACATACATTGCATCTAGATTGGATGTGTACTGTGAGGGGGGGGGGGGTTGTGTAATCATTGCTGTGAGGAGTTAAGGTGATTTGCATTCTATTGTCTATTATGAATTAAGTCTGCTACTGTGACGATGTGGATTGGAGCTGGTCGACCGTCTGGCTGCATATTATGGGATGTTGAAGTGTCTTCTGTGAGGAGGGGGGGGAATCACCCCTCCTGCTAAGACTGTTTACTGAAGGAGAAGTTTGAACACACCTGACCTGTATCACCATTGTCATTGGACAGTTTAACCCACCCTGTTCCCCAAGGATGGGAGGGAAGGATTTTGAAGAGAAATGTGTTACCATGTGTTTTTAAAATAAAGTCATTCCCTGTTTTGGAACTTGAAATACAGAGTGTTGTCTCGTATCCTGGAAGAGACAGAGTACGTCTCGCTTCTTCTGGAAGGATTAATCTTATGGGAAGTGGTCACCTGACTATGGAGGATCGGCAGCGAATGTGTGTTCAGGAGAGGGAATATCTTTAAAACGGCGGTTAACTCCTTTCAGATTTGGGGTGCCGTTACATTGGTTGGCAGCAGTGGGATCTTCCCTCCAGTTACTGGGACACTCCAAACCACCGCAGTGAATGACCAGCTATGCAGCCTGCAGGAAAACCACGCTGAAAGACTTACTTGAGAGCCGAGATGGACCAGAGGGATGGTGATGCAGGACCCTGGTCAGTTTAAGATTTGTTTCAGCAACGAGTTCGAGAGCGCTTGGCATTATATGGTGCTAACCCATCAGAGACCGCCATACAGGAAGCCATTAGAGACATCCAGCGGCAGGATGAGCGGCAACATGAGCAGAGAATGGCGGAAATACGGCAATCAGAGACAAAACCTAAAGAAGCAGCACCAACTGAAAGGAGAGGAGAGATACAGATACCAGCCGCCATTGGAAGAGGAGTTCAGAAGGAGGTTGCAAGAGATGCAGATACAGCATAGAGGACCAGTATCAGAGAAGGTCCTGCTGGGATGGTCTGATTCAATCCACTGCGAACTCTGGAAGAAAGCGCTAGCTCTCGAGCAGCAACACCAGGGAAAGGTTCTCCCCTCCATCCATGTAAGGTACTGGTCGCAGTATGAAGTACGAATGCTGTTATTGGGAGAACAGCCGAAGCAGGAGTGGACAGCTGAGTTAAGCAGGCTGATCCGGGCAGAGATGCGGTTGGACGAGAGCTACAGAGCCCTCCGGTGGTATGTAGCCCAAGAGTGCCCATGGTCAGCGGATGACAGCCCCACGGAAGGCTTTGACTATGATGGCCTGGGATTGTTGTATTGGAGGCTGTCCAGTGACCCTGACTTTGGGAGTGATCAGGAGTGGCGTTTGGAGGAAATAATGGAGCACAGAGAGCAAAGACTGAATGTCTCGGAAGGGCACTGGGCACAGGAAGATTTGGAGTTTCTGGCCGTTCAGGAATGGGAGCTGGAGATTGCCTACAAACAGCTGCTAGACTCTACTCAGCAGCAGGGTGGGGCCCCCTTTGCCTGGGACTATCAGGAAATACCAGTTGACAACTATGAAATCCTGGCTGAAGAATCGGCAGTGGAAAATCTGAAGATTGCCATCCCTAAAGCCGAAGTGGATGATATGGAGTTCCAGGGAGCTAGCCTGGCTGAAGAATCGGCAGTGGAAAATCTGAAAATTGCCATCCCTAAAGCCGAAGTGGATGATATGGAGTTCCAGGGAGCTAGCCTGGCTGAAGAATCGGCAGTGGAAAATCTGAAGATTGCCACCCCTAAAGCCGAAGTGGATGATATGGAGTTCCAGGGAGCTAGCCTGGCTGAAGAATCGGCAGTGGAAAATCTGAAGATTGCCATCCCTAAAGCTGAAGTTTATGATATGGAGTTCCAGGGAGCTAGGGCAGTTGGCTCATCTTCCCAGCTACAGATTACAGAAGGTATGGACTTAAGGGACCGTTCAGAGGATGTTATGGATTATGCATCGCCTGCCCAAGTACTGGCAGCAGGACAGAGTACTGCAGACCCCTGCTCTACACCCGTGGCAGTTTTGGAGGCCCGAGATGAGAAGGTGATGGTTCCTCTTTCCCAGGGGATTTCAGAGATGCAGGGGGGAGAAGCAGCCCTTTTCCCTCCCCAACAGTTAGCCAGAGCAGATGGGGTGGAGTCTCCAGCAGAAGTGCTGGCAACAGGGCAGAGTGCTAGCAACCTCTGCCCAGCACCGGAAACAACTGTGGAGTTTCAGGGAGCCAGGGCAGTTGGCCCATCTCTCCAGCAACAAGCTGAGGTGGTAAAGCTTTTACCCCCAGCTGAATCACTGGCAGCAGGGCAGAATGCTACTGGCCGCTGCACACAACTGCCACTTGAGCAGATATCGGTGGATGGGACTACGGTCTCCACTCACAGCAACCCAGCGGAAGAGCTGGCAACAGAGCAGAGTGTCGCGGGCCTCTGCTCTCAACTAACAGAAGAGGGAGTTCCTGTGGTACTGGATGGGACTTCGGTCCTCACTGACACAACCCCAGAAAATGGTATGACACTGGGACAGGAGGATGTCAGCCTTGCTTTGCAAAGCACTGGGGGATTTTCACCTACCACAAGTGGATGGGACTTCGGTCTCCACTTGTGTACCTCGGGATGCTGGGCAGTCTGCCCGGATCCCCAGCGGCATGAAAGACTGAGCCCAGTCACCCTGTCTTCTCCCCAGCGGCGGGTATGTTCTCTGAGAGAGGCAGAGGTTGGCTGGGTAAGTGATGCTCTGTTTGGAGCAATTTATTTGGGGTACTGTGTGGATACCGGCATTAGAAGAAGGGACCTATGGACTAACTTCGGAGTCCACCCGTCTGGGGTCCTCTCCTCTGTTAGTCTCCTGCCGAAAGGGGAGAGATGTAACGGGAAGGCCCGGGGAACTCAGAATCGCTTAGAAAGTATGAGATACCCTTGCTTCAGCTCCCCCAATGCCTCTTATGTGTCAACCACCCTGTGTCTCTATTAGGGGCACAGGGTGAATGAAAACCCCAATATGGTCTATGATAGCCATATTCAATGCTGCACATACATTGTATCTAGATTGGATGTGTACTGTGAGGGGGGGGGGAGTTGTGTAATCATTGCTGTGAGGAGTTAAGGTGATTTGCATTCTATTGTCTATTATGAATTAAGTCTGCTACTGTGACGATGTGGATTGGAGCTGGTCGACCGTCTGGCTGCATAATATGGGATGTTGAAGTGTCTTCTGTGAGGAGGGGGGGGGGGGAATCACCCCTCCTGCTAAGACTGTTTATTGAAGGAGAAGTTTGAACACACCTGACCTGTATCACCATTGTCATGGGACAGTTTAACCCGCTCTGTTCCCCAAGGATGGGAGGGAAGGGTTTTGAAGAGAAATGTGTTACCATGTGTTTTTAAAATAAAGTCATTCCCTGTTTTGGAACTTGAAATACAGAGCGTTGTCTCGTATCCTGGAAGAGACAGAGTACGTCTCGTTTCTTCTGGAAGGATTAATCTTATGGGAAGTGCTCGCCTGACTGTGGAGGGTCGATAGTGGTTGTGTGTTCAGAGAGGGAATATTCTAAACGGTGTTAACCCCTTTCGTATTTGGGGTGCCGTTACAAGTGTGTACTAGGCTTTAGGGAGGCATTGCTAACTCATGATTGATCTTTTAATGTACTGGGTTTGATTATTAAGAATATTGAATGTGTTCAGGCTTTTCTATCTATTGGGTTTCAATGCGCTTACTTGACATTACATGTATGTTCCATTTGTTCATCCTTAATGATCTAACTATTAAGGCCCATACACACGATCGGACTTTTTGACAACAAATCCGTCCGTGTGTACGCTCCATCGGACAAATGTTTTCGCTTTTTCATCGGACAAATGTTCGCTGTGAAAACAGACAAACTTTCCAGCAACAAATGTCCTACGTCGGCTACTCTGATCGTGTGTACACAAGTCCATCGGACTTAAGTCCAAAGTACAAACACGCATGCTCAGAACCAATGCTAAAGATCAGACAATAGCAGAAGTTGCCCAAGGGGTGGCGGTAAAGAGCTGAAAAACCACGTGATTTGGTGAAAGTTGGCTGAAAAAGTCCTGCCGTGTGTATGCAGAACAAGTTCACGGACAACGCCCTTCTGACAGAAATCCACGGAAAGGTCAGATCAGAGGCGTAGCGTGGGGGGTGCAGGGGGTGCCGTCGCGCCGGGCGCAATATTTGGGGGGGCGAATTCCCGCACCGTTTGTGTCACTTTTCTCAAGGCCCGTTAAATTCTATTTACTGTGTCACGGCCGGGCCCGGCCGCCATCTTGCGGCAGCTGGCGCCCTGTGATTGGGCGAATGTGGTCATGTGCTCCGGCAGGGCTGGCCAGTCCTTGAACGCGGGCGGCGCATGTGCGAAGGCCCGCCCGCGCTACTGTAAGCCACCGTCTTCTCCTCCACCCTTCCTCCCTGACCAGATCTGGAAGTGGTGTAGTGCCTTCATCTGGGACCCGTGAAGTGGAAGTAACGCGGCAGTGTCTCGATTGATGGACAACAAAAAATGGAGGTGAGTGAGGCAGGGAGTCATCTCAGATGGATGGAGCAGACGCCGGGCCCGGTCAGCAGCAGTTAGGGAGAGGAGAGTCATTCACGCCACCGCAATGTGTTAATGCATTCATGCCTGCGGGCCTAAGTACAGACAGACAGAGACAGTTACATGCCAAAAGCCCCCTCCAAGCCCCCCCCTCAGGAATCGGATTAATGATTTACTGAGCTTCATGACAGTATCTCTCAGAGCTTTCAGCATCATGTAAGGGGTTAAATGATCAATCCTGCTAGGTATTTGGCATGTCGAATGACCTGAGGAATGCATTATATAGCAGGATTAATCATTTAACCCCTTACAAAATGCTGAAAGTCCTGAGGTATGCAATATACTTCAGCATGTAAGGGGTTAAATGATAAATCCTGCTATATAATGCATTCCTCAGGTAATTCAACATGCCAAATACCTAGCAGGATTGATCATTTAACCCCTTACATGCTGAAAGCTCTGAGGGATACTGTCATGAAGCTCAGTAAATCATTAATCCGATTCCTGAGGGAGGGGCTTGGAGGGGGCTTTTGGCATGTAATTGAGGTGTTACTCGCAGACATGGAAGGTAAAAAATATTCTCATGGTGCAGTATGTTAACTCAAATAAATGTATTATAAGAATTATTGCACTTACAAGCGTAATGTTGGTATATCAGCGAAACAGCAATCACATATGCGGTCATGTAAGGAGCTGTGGCGTCTCCATTAACCTCTCTCTACTCCCTATCGTCAATCCACTGTCTGGAAAGGAAAAACGTGATGATGTCACCAGGGCTCCACCCGTCATCATGTTTTTCCTTTCCAGATAGTGGATTGACGATAGGGAGTAGAGAGAGGTTAATGGAGACGCCGCAGCTCCTTACATGACCGCATATGTGATTGCTGTTTCGCTGATATACCAACATCACGCTTGTAAGTGCAATAATTCTTATAATACATTTATTTGAGTTAACATACTGCACCATAAGAATATTTTTTACCTTCCATGTCCGCGAGTAACACCTCAATTACACTTTGCTGTTTCTGGATACCACTTGAGTCTTAGGAAGACAGTTAAATTCCCTATACTTGGTGAGACTGTGTGACAGTCCCGGCCTTTCTGGTAAGCAGGCTACTTCTTAATTGGGTGTCAAGCTATTTGCACAGCCACGGTGGCTGATGTGAAGATTTGTGTCACTTATCTATTTTTCACTCATTTGGATGCCAAGCATTGCATAGAATCTTATGAACTTCATTGTGATTGGGACTCTGCATTAGTTTTCTTTTCTTTTTTTTCACCCGCTGAATTTTTCACCACTCATAATTCCTTTATTTTAATTTTGCATAGACCTACATGTACTTTATGAGATTGAGATTCTGCAATAGTTTTCCTTTCTCACTGTTTTTTTCACTCGTTGATATTTTTTTCATCTCATTTGTTTATGCTATTGGTATCTTGCCCAGATATATCAATTTTATGTGATTAGGATTCTGCAATATTTTTCCTCCTTCACTAATTTTTATGTCTTAATTTCATTCAATTGAAAATTACTTAGACTCATATGAATTTAAGAAATGGGAGACTCTGCATTAGTTTTCCTTTTCACCAATTTTTCACATTACACCTATTGACATTCATTTATTTATTCATTTAGCGCTGCACCTCATTTTACATATTTCAGTGTAGGTGTAAGGTCGGTGGGTCAATGTGTGTGTGTGTCAGTGTGTCAGTGTGTGTGTGTCAGTGTGTGTGTGTGTGTGTAGGGGTCAGTGTAGAGGTCAGTGTGTGGGTCAGTGTGTGGATCAGTGTAGGTGTCAGTAGGTGGGTCAGTGTAGGTGTCAGTAGGTGGGTCAGTGTAGGGGTCAGTAGGTGGGTCAGTGTAGGGGTCAGTAGGCGGGTCAGTGTAGGTGTCAGTAGGTGGGTCAGTGTAGGTGTCAGTAGGTGGGTCAGTGTAGGTGGGTCAGTGTAGGTGTCAGTAGGTGGGTCAGTGTGGGTGTCAGTAGGTGGGTCAGTGTAGGTGTCAGTAGGTGGGTCAGTGTAGGTGTCAGTAGGTGGGTCAGTGTAGGTGTCAGTAGGTGGGTCAGTGTAATGGTCACGTAGGTCAGGTGTGCAAGGTAGTGGTGTGCGGGTTAGTGGTCGTGCGTAGTGTAGTGGAATGTCCGCAGGTTGGGGGGGCACAAATTTCTTGCCTTGCCCCGGGCGCTGACAACCCACGCTACACCACTGGGTCAGATAGAAGTCCGATCGTGTGTATGAGGTTTGAGATTGATACAGTACTGACATGCGATGCAACTTTTATTACTGATTGTTCTATAACTAATCTGAAAGTTATTGTCTATTTTTGTTGTATTATTGGAAACTCAATAAAAATGTTATAAAGTAAAAAAATAAATATTTTGTTTTAATGGCCTGAGACTTTAAATTCAGATTTTAGAGGCTGCTCTCTGTCAGCCCTGTTATGATTGGGGATCCCTGGAGCAATCTAAATGAATAGAATGTGAAATACAGTCAGGTCCATAAATATTGGGACATCGACACAATTATAATCTTTTTGGCTCTATACACCACCACAATGGATTTGAAATGAAACGAACAAGATGTGCTTTAACTGCAGACTTTCAGCTTTAATTTGAGGGTATTTACATCCAAATCAGTTGAACGGTGAAGGAATTACAACAGTTTGTATGTGTGCCTCCCACTTTTTAAGGGACCAAAAGTAATGGGACAGATTAACAATCATAAATCAAAATTTCACTTTTTAATACTTGGTTGCAAATCCTTTGCTGTCAATTACAGCCTGAAGTCTGGAATGCATAGTGTATTGCGTTTGTTAAAAATATGATTTTTATTATATTAATCAGACATAGGATACATGGGACAATTTTACAATAGTGAGTTGGTCAGATTACCTGTCAACCTTTTGGTTTGAGTAGATTTCTCAAACAAATGCTTTTTTCACACAATGGGATTAGATACCATTGTTGTATTTAGTACATTACCTGTTTGAGATTTCTTTCAGCTCTCAAACTGAAAAGAATTACAGTTTAGATTGCAGGTTTTGTTTTGAGTAGACAATAGGTAGATAGCATTGTTGTATTCAATAGACATGTGCATTCGTTTTCGTCCGAATGCATTTTCGTCCGAATTTCAGCTATTTTCGTTATCGTTTTAACAAACAAAAACGAAAGCACAGAATCCGAAAACCGAAAGATCCGACATAAACAAATGCTTTATTTTCGTTTTTGTTGCTACAACAGTTCGATATAGATAGGAGATTCGACGTGACGCTGACAATAACAATCTGTGTCTATCGAACCTGAGGTCGAATGTGCCTAACCTTAACTCTATTAGTCCAAGATTATTCTACATAGGAGAGAAAAGATTCGACATAGGAGAGAAAGATTTGACATAGGAGAGAAAAGATTCGACATAGGAGAGAAAAGATTTGTTATTATAGAGAGAAAAGATTCGACATAGACAGAAAAGATCACTGCTGGAATTGGGTGGGGGAAGTAAAATAAAAATAAAGTTAATGATGAATGTTATTGGCTGATTGTAACCAAAGAGGAGGAGCAGTAAAATAGCTACAATGACGAAGATTCGACAAAGCATCGAAAGTTAGAAGATTTGACGGTGCAGCAAAACTGTACTACGCTGCAATCGTACATTTCCGGTCAAATGCATCCGCCCATAGGCTATAGAAGAATTCTAATGTTGGTTGACTAGTAATAGTAATGAATAAATATAATTATTACTAGTCATACAACATTAGAATTCTTCTATAGCTTGTGGGCGGAACATTTGACCGGAAATGTATGATTGCAGCGTCGTACAGTTTCACTGCTCCGTCGAATCTTCTTTGAACATTCGACAGACACCATAAGCCTTCAATGACAGATTCAACCTTAATTAATTCAGATTTTCGGACGAATGCAATTTCTAACGAAAAACGAAATAAATAAAAACGAATTTCGGGAGTAACTAAATAAATTTATTTTTCGGACGAAAACGAAATTCCGAAACGAAATATTTCAGTGTGCACATGTCTAGTATTCAATGCTATTGTTGAAATACAGCTACAGTAAACATCTATGTTTTCTGTTTGGTAACAATGGTAAACAGCACACATAAAAGCAGACCTAAGCTAGGAGGGAGACACACATCATGTGGCTGTAAGATCAGTGAGAAGCCACTCAGGAAGAAGAACAGGACCTGGTCTCCAAGAAGAATCATTGCCAATGGAGATCACGAGTAATCGAAGTTAAGTAACCTTTAAATGTATTTACTGTTATAGACCATAGGCTGTTCTATTTGCTAGGCATTTTGCTTGTTATAGAAATCTGTCAGTCTTGTAGTATATTCCTAATATTGTAATAGTTTTGTATGTACAGCATCTTGTATAGTAAAAGCACATTTACACACTGCAGAAGTCTCAGCTTCCTTGTTATACCACAGAGTAACCTTGCTAGTTAAAGCAAAGCAAAACATTTGGGGGCTCATCCGGGATTTGTGCTATAATTCAATTGAAGCAGACTTGTTTTTCTGTAGTGTGTTGTGTAGCTTGTGCTAGGTAAAATGCTGCGTAAGCTGTTTAGGAAAAGCAAGGCTGCAGAGGGTTCTGGTGACCAGAAGAAAGTGTGCAGCTTACCTATCTGGGCGAGAAATAATGAGTGGGAGCCTCTTGCTAATGCATTTGTGAAGTATGCTTCTCCCTTGAAGCTGACTTGGGGTGATAAAGTCTCAGATAATTTTGTAGATTTTAGCCTTAAGGGGTTGGATTTAAGTAAGAAAGAGAAGAGGACAGTGTCCACCGTGGGTTGGTACTTCCTCCATGCTCTCTATACTGAATCACATAGAAGGGAGAAGGCAGAGGCAGAAGTTAAGGTATTAAAAGACCAGCTAGCAGTTGCTTCAGAGTGTGTACGCTCAACCGCTAGTCGGGCTGATGATTTGCAAGAGCGGTGTGCAGCCCTCATGACCAAATCAATTAATGCCTTAAGGAAAAGGAAGGGGCGTAAACCTGTTAGTAAAGCCAGGGTACGTGCCATTGTCACATCCCAAAACTGGGATTGTGAGGATGTGTTCTCCTCAAATGATAGTGAGGATGAGGAGATAGAGTTTGATATTTCAGAGGATGATCTGCTAGTGGGAAAGAAAAAGTATGCCAGACCTCTCATTACTAAGCATAGGAAACGGCAACATGATAGAGAGGATATGGCAGATGGGGAGGTGCATTATCGCAACCCCAGAGATGTTGAATTTGAAGAAGTACGGGAGTTTTCACAAACTGAACTCCATGAGCTGGCAAAACAATACAAACAAAGGTCTGGGGAGCCCCTATTGGGTTGGCTCCTACGCCTATGGGATGAAGGGGCGGACAGTGTTGTTTTGTCAGGTAAGGAAGCAGTGGCTATGGGAGTGTTAACCCATGATCCACAATTGCATCAGGCAATGCGAAAAGCCTGAGAGTTTAGCGTGAATTTTTCACTGTTAGACCTTGTGAGAGATGGAATAGTCTGAGTATACGCTAGTCCTACTGACCTGGAAAATACCTACTCCTGGAGATCAATAGGAGAGGGTATTTCCAGGTTACGTGAGATGGGCTGTATAACCGGATTAAATACATTTCCAGAATGGATAGGTCCAGATATGGAACCCTTTACGTCTGCTCTGCGCTCTAAGCTGATGAAGTCTGCGCCATTTAATCTCAGGGCTCCATTATTGTCCTTGTTGGGAGGCCTGGGATTAAACAGCAAGATTCATGAAGCCACAACCCTTTTAAGCCAGTTGGGGGAGATAGAGGAGACTAAAACAAAACCTGTCAGGGCAGTAGATAAGGTCAAGGCCAGACAGGAAGAATACAAGCAGAAAAGAACAGAGAAGAAACGGAATGGGGTAGAGAAGACAGAAGGTGAAGAGAAAACCAGGCTAGTTGTTTCTAGGAAAGAAATGTGGGTGGACCTATTAAAGGTAGGAGTACCTAGAGATGAGATAGATGGCATTTCTACTGCAGAAATGCTGAAGAGGTGGAAACATTTAGTAGGTAAAACTGTCAGGGTTAGAAACACTACTCCTAGTGAAGATAACATCAGCCTAGATTTAGAGGAAACAGAACAGACCCCTCCTGTTAGCCCCAAACCAATTCCCAAAACTGAACATGAACCCAAATCCCTTTATCCTGGGGAGGAGTTAGAGAGAATCAGAAAAGGGGATTGGGAGGTTCCTTATCCTTTATGAAGGGAAGGTGAGTCTCCTGTAATAGCAGCAAGGGCAGTGACAGCAGGAGACCGACGCCCATATGCACCTGTCACTGTATGGTGGGGGAAGTCATCTTCTCCTACACATGTAATGGCTTTAATTGATAGCGGAGCTGAAGTTACACTTTTGCAAGGAAATCCTTCCCATCACAAAGGAGAATTGATTTATGTAGAAGGCTTGGGAGGGCAAACTACACCAGCAGTTAGGATACGGGTGAAATTGGCTATTGGCAAGGGATCAGGATTTATGACAAATGTTTTAATATCAGAGTTACCCGAAAATATTCTTGGGATGGATGTACTTCAAGGTCAGTCAATTCAGACTGAAAGAGGTACATTCACATTCGGGTATCCTGATAAAGCGTATCTGGTAAGGGCGGTGAAGGCTGTGGTCAGAGGTCATGCGAAATGGACCCCTGTCTACATTCCTCCACCAGAGAAGCCAGTCTGTCTCAAGCAGTACAGACTTCCTGGAGGCCACAAAGAAATTGGGGAGACTATTCAAGAACTGTTGAGAGTAGGGATCCTTAGACCTGCTGTAAGTCCTTTTTCGTCTCCGGTGTTCCCAGTAAAGAAACCTGATGGGACATATAGAATGACTGTGGATTACAGAGGTCTAAACAAAGTGCCCCCTCCATTGAAGTTAGCTGTACCAGATATGATCTCAATTGTTGAGAAAATTGCTAAAGATGCAGGAGAATATCATGCTGTGATAGACCTGGCTAATGCTTTCTTTTCAATTTTGATAGACCCAGAGTGTCAAGACCAGTTTGCTATGGTGTGGGACGGCCGCCAGTACACTTTCACTGTCCTTCCGCAAGGCTATCTTCATTCTCCAACGATTTGTCATGGACTGATTGCCCGAGATTTAAGTACCCTGAATTTGAAAGTCACTGTGTTTCACTACATTGATGACATCATGATCTCTGGGACAAAAGAAGATGTAACTGAAGCACTGCACCTGCTGATACAGCACTTGGAGAACAGAGGGTGGGCAATCAACAGAGACAAAGTCCAAGGACCTGCCACAGAGGTGAAATTCCTAGGAATGATGTGGACTGGGCCACAGAGGAAGATTCCAGAGACAGTTGTGCAAACTATCCAGGCGCTGTCGCCCCTACTACCAAAAAGGAGGCACAGAAGTTCATTGGAGTTGTGGGATTCTGGAGATCGTTCATCCCACATCTTGGACTGATTCTGAGGCCTATATACAATGTTACCAGAAAAAAGACTGAGTTCTCATGGGGTTCAGAGCAGCGGACTGCATTCCTGGCTGCTAAAGAAGCTATTTTGCAGCATCAGGGATTGGGACCCGTGAGACAAGGAGTACCATTTCAGCTGGATGTAGTGGAGCAGAATGGTACCATATCTTGGAGTCTGTGGCAGCCAAATGAAAAGAAAGGACTAAGAGCAATACCTATTGGATTTTGGTCCAAACAACTGACAGGGGCACAGACGAGATACACGCCCCTAGAGAAGTACCTGTTTGGGGCCTACACAGCACTTCAACATGTAGAGACCATTACAGGAAAGGACACAGTCACCATCCATACTGCATTGCCAATAGCAGGATGGGTGAGAGATAATGGACTGACCACTAGGGCAGCTGTAGCCCAGAACCAGACACTGATGAAATGGAAGTGGTACCTTCAAGAAAGAGGGGGTATTGCAGCTGGGGATGTTAGAGACATTTCAAAACAGTTGGCAGGGCTTGTTACTTTTACCAGCACCCGGCCAGAAGAAGAAATTCCTGTGCTGCAGTCATCCCCCATTCAAGAGGCTCCACCCTTTGAGTCTCTGTCAGAAGACATGAAGGAGTCAGCGTGGTTCACTGATGGTTCAGCCATAATCACCTCGTCTGGACGTAAATGGACAGCAGCAGCCTACAACCCAAGTACAAACACAGTCCTGCAGGAGTCCGGAATCGGAGGGTCCAGTCAGTATGCAGAGTTGAAAGCTGTAGTGATGACTTTTCAGGAGGATCCTTCTTCCCATGTCACTATCTACACTGATAGCTGGGCGGTTTTTAAAGGACTGACAACTTGGATGCCCACGTGGAAGTCCAATGAATGGATGATTCATGGAAAGGTGGTGTGGGGAGGCAAGGAAGTCTGGGACTACATCTGGAAGGAAGCTCACTCCCGCACCATAAAAGTGGGGCATGTTGATGCACATGTGCCCCTAGTACCAGACTTTGAGAACTATAACAGAGTTGCAGATGAAATCGCCAAAGTGAAGGCAGTTGTGCCAATTGATCCTGTTTTGATGAACTTGGCCAACTGGGCCCACAAGCAATCTGGACATTTGGGGCAGAAAGCAACATATGAATGGGGACAGCAGAGAGGATTGCCTATATCCATGGACATGATAAAGACTGTAATAGGGAACTGTACAGTGTGTGGAGAAGTGAGACAATGGCCATTGCAAAAGTACTCCAGCGGGTCGATTAAGAGGGGTGAGAGGCCTGCAGAGATCTGGCAGATTGACTTCATTGGTCCCCTGTCCTGGGGAAACAACGGACTGCGATATTGTTGCACTGCAGTGGACACCTATTCAGGACTTATGCTTGTCCATCCTTGCAAACGTGCAGATCAAGCCGCAACGCTTCAACTGCTTCAGAAACTTGTCGTTGCTTATGGTTGTCCCAAACAAGTCCAAAGTGATAATGGCTCACACTTCACCGGATTAACAGTACAGCAGTGGGCCAAAGATTCTGGAGTGTACTGGTTGTGCCACATCCCATACCATCCACAGGCAGCTGGTTTGATTGAAAGATACAACGGGCTATTGAAGGACCAGATACGCAAAATTACACCCACACATACACTAAGGGGGTGGGATCAGGTCCTCACACAGGCAGTCATGTTGTTAAATTCTAGGCCAATAGCCAAAAGCACACCATATGAGAGGATGGTAGGGGCTGAGGCACAGATTCCACAGCTGGAGTGCAGAGTTCAGTATTTATGTAAGGTTCCTGAAAGAACAGGGTTTAACAGATACCATGTTACTGCTTCCCATGACATAGAAACCAAGAGTGACATATCTGAAGCTGAAGCCTATCTAGGAATGAGAGGGAATCTGGCAGGAAGGTTTGAAGTTATATTTGCATTGGCAGATGAGCTTCAAGACAGTGGCTGGGACTCTGACTGGTTAGTGGATACTTCTCAGCAAGAGTGGAAAGTGAGGCTACATAACATCAAACCTTCCAAAAATAAACAGCAGTGATCTTCTGGGAAATATCAGTATATTTCCTCTCCTCCCTATTGATGTTCTTTGGGAGGGTCAGGGGTGCATACAGGCAGGTGGCAAAGTATTGGTCAGATATCCAGGCAAGAAGCCATTTAGAGGAGAGATTGTAGCTGAAGGACCAGGATCTACTTTTTATGTATTGTTAGAAGGAACAGATAATCCGCTTTGTTTTCCACTCCACAGGCTGTCTCAGATTTGATCCATAGGAAGACCAAAGAAAAGTGGTTACATGATGGAAAGAATGACGGAAGATCGCAAGAGCTGTGGAGAACAAGGCCTTTGATGTATTTCAAGCCTGGACTTGTTTCTAAAGAACTTTAGAATGGAGTTTCTAATGAACTTTTATCCAAAGACTGAAACACCTTCCCAGTGACAGAAATATGGGAGGGGTTGCATTTAAGGAAAAATTCATGTGTATATTGAGTTTTTAGTAATGAAGAGATTTTCTGTGTGTGGTCTGAGAGAAAAAAAAAAATCATAGGGCGGAATGTATTGCGTTTGTTAAAAATATGATTTTTATTATATTAATCAGACATAGGATACATGGGACAATTTTACAATAGTGAGTTGATCAGATTACCTGTCAGCCTTTTGGTTTGAGTAGATTTCTCAAACAAATGCTTTTTTCACACAATGGGATTAGATACCATTGTTGTATTTAGTACATTACCTGTTTGAGATTTCTTTCAGCTCTCAAACTGAAAAGAATTACAGTTTAGATTACAGGTTTCGTTTTGAGTAGACAATAGGTAGATAGCATTGTTGTATTCAATGCTATTGTTGAAATACAGCTACAGTAAACATCTATGTTTTCTGTTTGGTAACAATGGTAAACAGCACACATAAAAGCAGGCCTAAGCTAGGAGGGAGACACACATCATGTGGCTGTAAGATCAGTGAGAAGCCACTCAGGAAGAAGAACAGGACCTGGTCTCCAAGAAGAATCATTGCCAATGGAGATCACGAGTAATCGAAGTTAAGTAACCTTTAAATGTATTTACTGTTATAGACCATAGGCTGTTCTATTTGCTAGGCATTTTGCTTGTTATAGAAATCTGTCAGTCTTGTAGTATATTCCTAATATTGTAATAGTTTTGTATGTACAGCATCTTGTATAGTAAAAGCACATTTACACACTGCAGAAGTCTCAGCTTCCTTGTTATACCACAGAGTAACCTTGCTAGTTAAAGCAAAGCAAAACAATAGACATCACCAGATGCTGGGTTTCATCCCTGGTGATGCTCTGCCAGGCCTCTACTGCAACTGTCTTCAATTCCTGCTTGTTCTTGGGGCATTTTCCCTTCAGTTTTGTCTTCAGCAAGTGAAATGCATGCTCAATCGGATTCAGGTCAGGTGATTGACTTGGCCATTGCATAACATTCCACTTCTTTTCCTTAAAAAACTCCTTTTCCTTAAAAAACATTCCACTTCTTTTCCTTAAAAAACTCTGGTTGCTTTCGCAGTATGCTTCGGGTCATTGTCCATCTGCACTGTGAAGCGCCGTCCAATGAGTTCTGAAACATTTGGCTGAATATGAGCAGATAATATTGCCCGAATCGCTTCAGAATTAATCCTGCTGCTTTTGTCAGCAGTCACATCATCAATAAATACAAGAGAACCAGTTCCATTGGCAGCCATACATGCCCACGCCATGACACTACCACTACCATGCTTCACTGAGGTGGTATGCTTTGGATCATGAGCAGTTCCTTTCCTTCTCCATACTCTTCTCTTCCCATCACTCTGGTACAAGTTGATCTTGTTCTCATCTGTCCATAGGATGTTGTTCCAGAACTGTGAAGCCTTTTTTAGATGTTGTTTGGCAAACTCTAATTTGGCCTTCCTGTTTTTGAGGCTCACCAATGGTTTACATCTTGTGGTGAACCCTCTGTATTCACTCTGGTGAAGTCTTCTCTTGATTGTTGACTTTGACACACATACACCTACCTCCTGGAGAGTGTTCTTGATCTGGCCAACTGTTGTGAAGGGTGTTTTCTTCACCAGGGAAAGAATTCTACGGTCATCCACCACAGTTGTTTTCCGTGGTCTTCCGGGTCTTTTGGTGTTGCTGAGCGTTCTTTCTTTTTAAGGATGTTCCAAACAGTTGATTTGGCCACACCTAAGGTTTTTGCTATCTCTCTGATGGGTTTGTTTTGTTTTTTCAGCCTAATGATGGCTAGGGATGAGCTTGAACATTGCCTGTTCGCCTGTTCGCCGAACAGCGAACAATTTGGGGTTTTCACAGCAAATTCGAAAAGCCACGGAACACCCTGTAAGAGTCTATGGGAGAAATCCAAAGTGCTAATTTTAAAGGCTTATATGCAAGTTATTGTCATAAAAAGTGTTTGGGGACCCAGGTCCTTCCCCAGGGGACATGTATCAATGCAAAAAAAAGTTTTAAAAATGGCCGTTTTTTCGGGAGCAGTGATTTTAATAATGCTTAAAGTGAAACAATAAAAGTTAAATATTCCTTTAAATTGTACCCCTACCATTTCACAAAGAAAGTGTATTTTTTTTTAAAAAACACACACAGACGCAGTTAAGAAAGTCCTTTATTAAAAAAAAAAAAAAAAAAACCTATTCCAGCGATGTAATCCAGTGTCCCGCGGTGATCCGATGTCCAGCGCCGGGGCTTACCCCTATGATCTGATGGGTGACCCCGCCCCCTCGTACATCAGACCCCGCCTACGTCATTGGCTGAGCGGACCTGATGGGGAACGTGATTTGGTTCCTCTGCAGTGTAATAAATTAATAGACCCCGCCCCTTCTCACGTTCCCCATCAGGTCCGCTCAGCCTTACACCCAGTGAATGTGACCCCCCTACGTCATTGGCTGAGCGGACCTGATGGGGAATGTGAGAAGGGGCAGGGTCTATTCATTTATGACACTGCAGAGGAATATAAATCACGTTCCCCATCAGGTCCGCTCAGCCAATGACGTAGGCGGGGTCTGACGTACGAGGGGGCGGGGTCACCCATCAGATCATAGTAGTAAGCCCCGGCTTTCCCCGCTTGCGGGGAATAGCCAATGACGTAGGCGGGATTCCGCCTACGTCATTGGCTATTCCCCGGCAAGCGGGGAAAGCTGGGGTTTACCCTATGATGTGACGGGTGACCCCGCCCCCTCATACGTCATGGGGGTTTCGTGTGGAGTAGAGACTGGAGGAGACTGCAGCGCTGGACATCGGATCACCGCGGGACACTGGATTACATCGCTGGAATGGGTTTTTTATTTATTATTTTTTTATTTTTAATAAAGGACTTTCCCAACTGTGTCTGTGTGTTTTTTTACAAATTTTTACACTTTCTTTGGGAAATGGTAGAGGTTCAATGTACCCCTTACCAATTCACATGGGGGGCAGGGATATGGGGGTCCACTTTGTCACAGACCCCCAAAGCATCCTCCCCATGTTGAGGGCATGTGGCCTGGTACGGTTCAGGAGGGGGGCTCTCTCTCGTCCCCCCCTCTTTTCCTGCAGCCTGCCAGGTTGCGTGCTCGGATAAAGGGTCTGGTATGGATATTTGGGGGGAACCCCACAAAATTATTATTTTTTAATTTGACGCAGGGTTTTCCTTAATATCCATACCAGACCTGAGGGGCCTGGTAATGGAATTTGGGGGGACCCCCACGCATTATTTTTTTTTATCAATGACTTTTCTCTGTATTGCCGGGAGCCGCGAGTGCTTTTAAATTACTTTTTTTCCTTCAGAAATGACACTTTGTGCAGGGACAGTTCTAAGCACGGGAAACAAGCGCTGCTTTACAGGCATACTATACATCCCTCCCAGGTACGAAATTTAAAGGAATATTTCACTTTTATTGTTTCACTTTAAGCATTATTAAAATCACTGCTCTCGAAAAAACATCAGTTTTTAAAACTTTTTTTGCAACTTTTTGCAACTTTTTTTTGCAACTTTTTGCAACTTTTTTTTGCATTGATACATGTCCCCTGGGGCAGGACCCGGGTCCCCAAAACCTTTTTAGGACAATAACTTGCATATTAGCCTTGATAATTAGCACTTTTGATTTCGAATGTTCGAGTCCATTGTATTTAATAGGGTTCTAAAGTTCGCGCAAACTTTAGGTCTGTTCGCAGGTTCTGGTGCGAACCAAACCGGGGGGGGGGGGGGTTCGGCTCATCCCTAATGATGGCTTGCTTCACTGATAGTGACAGCTCTTTGGATCTCAAATTGAGAGTTGAACTCTGGACCTTTTATCTGCTCCTTGTAAATGGGATAATGAGGGAATAACACACACCTGGCCATGGAACAGCTGAGCAGCCAATTGTACCATTACTTTTGGTCCCTTAAAAAGTGGGAGGCACATATACAAACTGTTGTAATTCCTATACCGCTGGGAGAGCTTTCTTGCTGAGAAAACCGTTCGTGTGTATGGTTTCTCATCGAGAAAACTGTTGTGAATCTCGACGAGAAAAAAATAAAACTTGCTTTCTTTTTTCTCGTCGGGAGTCTCAGTTTTCTCGTCGTGATTCTCGTCAGACTGTTTTTGGACGAGAAAACCATTCGTGTGTATGCTTTTCCGAGTCTTCAAAAACCAAGCATGGTCAGAATCAAGTATGAGACGGGAGTGCACCTTCTTGTAAAACTAGCGTTCGTAATGGAGATAGCACATTCGTCACGCTGTAACGAACTGAAAGCACGAAGACTGAAAAGCGCGAATCGTCTCTCACTAAACTTTTACTAACATGCAGTAACACGAGATTAGCAAAAGCAGCCCAAGGGGTGACGCCATGAGAATGGAACTTCCTCTTTAAACTGCCGTCGTACGTGTTGTACGTCACCGCGCTTTAGACCGACGAGATTTTGGATTGACAGTGTGTATGAAAGGAAAGCTTGACAAGAATCTCGTCAAGCTTGACAAGAAACCCGTCGAGAAAAACAACGGTTTTTTTGCGACGAGATTCTCGGCAGTGTGTACTAGGCTTGAGTCCAGTAAAGGTTTATTGCATATGACAGATCACAATAAAAAAACATGCACTCATACTCTCCTTTCATCAGGCTGAGAATTAAGATAACATTAACATTAAATAACAGATCAAAAAAAAAAAAAAAAAAAGATAAAAAATAGTGCATATTGGGAAAACATGATCTACGTATTCACACAGAGTATCAATACAAGGTAAAAGTGAAATAGTTTATTAAAGTGATTGAAAGGGTGTTTCTTTTTAGGACAGACTATTAGAATCGTAGCAATGTGTTACTAGGTAAAGCAATCTAGTTTTAGGGACGGGGTCGTGCATGAAGGGGTACCACCAGTCCTCCTGTACAGGGCCTGGGTCAGCAGGGGGGCCCAGGCAGCAGAGTGAATCAGATGTGGGCAGGGAGGGAGATCGGTGCGGTGAGGGGGGGGGAATTACTGGAACTGATCCTTTGTATGGCTCTCTCTGCAGCAGCTGAAAGCTGGTTTCTTCTCCTCTCCCTCCCATTGGCTTTCAGCTGCTGCAGAGAGAGCCATACAAAGGATCTGTTCAAGTAATTGCCCCCAACGCGCCACAACGATCACCCTCCCTGTGCCCAGGGGCCCAGACCCCCCTGTGTGCCCACCCCTACAGTGCTTTCCTGCTTCCCTTCTCTCCTTCCTGCCAGCAGCTGCAAGCACACAATAGGAAATTCAGGAAAGGAAGCATTGGCTGTATGGGGCCCTCATGCCAGGTAGTCTGTATGGGGTCCCATGTCAGATTGCCTGTATGGGGCCCTGTGGTTTCTAACAGCAGCCCTGGTTGGGGAAAGGTGATGAGGGATAATGAGAAGTTCAATTGAGGTGACATTGTGAGTGGGGTATAGCTGGGACAGCTAGAATATGGTGCCAAGTGAAACGAGCAAGAGCAATGTAATGAAATACATAGAATGACATAAGGGTTTTTTATAACAGTGACAGCAGTGGGGAGTGAAGGGTCAGGGATTGAGGAGTGATTATGTGGAATATGTGGGATGACTTAACTGTATTGGATAACTGTGACAGCAGTGGGGAGTGAAGGGTCAGGGATCGAGGAGTGATTATGTGGAATATGTGTGTAGCGGGATTCCCATATGCAATGTAGATAAAGACTACCATTTGACATTTTAAAAGAAGGAACCCAGCTCCCTCCAGTGGTGTAAGTGTTACAATGCAATTAATGCATATGTATATAGTTTAATGAACCCTGGAACATACAGCAGCAAGGAGAAAATACTCTGTTATTTTAGTAGTAGACAGACTACACTACCCACGGTGCATCTGTGTTACCAGGGTGCACTGCAAGACCGCAAAGCCTTCTGGACAGACTATTTAAAGGAGGGGAGGGGCCATCTTCTCTCTCTCTGGACTCTGCTCTGAACCAAGCAGGAAGCTGGCACTGAGGCCTGCTTCTGGAGTGTTAGGCCGAAAGCCTGGGCCTAAAGTATGCCAGTGCACCGAGTGATTTCCAGTATAGGATCTTCCATGGTGTCCTGTTGTTGCCTAGCAGAGACCGGAATTGTCCATCACCATCACCTTGCGCTGTTAGTGACGGAGGCCGGAGACTGCAGCAGAAGCGTGGAGATCGTGTGACCGGGATAAGCCAGAGGAGAATATCCAGAAGCCGGGCCTGTTTGGTGAGAAGAGCACCTGCCAGAATTGACTGTTACCTTAGAGGAAAGTGACTTAGTTAGTGCCAGCCACACTCCACCTATCGCGCCACAGATTGCGGCCTAGTGTATTTTACGGGAGACTGTGTGATTAGAGATTGGCGCATTCGCCAATAGTGGGTGACAGGCACACGAGTACTCAGGAATATTGCGGATGACTACAATATCTGGTTAAAACCCTTTGGATTACAAATTAACTTGTGCACCAACGGTGGCTAGCGAAGACTCCATTTGAGGAAGGAACTTTGAGCGGGACTCAGATAGGCCCTGCCTGTCTGGTATAGTGACTGAACACGTGCAAGGTATTGCAAGATAGGGGGAGCTCGCGATCAGTCAGTTAGCTGTGCAGATATATATAAATATACATAGCTGTTGTTTCTTTTGTTATCATTTAACATCAGTGATACCAATCTTACTTTGATTTATTGACTCTGTAATGCGCATGCAGAGTCAACTGTGTGTATTAATGTGTTTCTTTACCTTTTTATTTTACACTTAGTAAAGATACCTTTGGTTAAGTAAATAATGTGTGTGAAGTATCTTTGTCACTCGGAAGGACTAGTGACCAGCAAAGGTAATAATATTTACGGTTTATCGTGTGATGTATGCAGGATTGTGTCTCCTAATACTCAATAGGTCTCACAATCCTTATTCATATCAGTTGTGCTAAGGGAGGGTTTGAGCCACTTCCAGGGGTTGATAGGCAGGACGTAGACCCTAAGCAAATAAACAGCAGCTCCTATGGGGGTAGTGCTACACATGGGGGCTCGTCCGGGATTTCTACGGTTCTGCAATCAACTTCCCCCTAGACAGAACCCTTGCCCGTACAACAATGGACCCTACTGCTGCAGCCCGGTGGTGTCTGGAGGAAAACATCCTTCTGGGAAATGGTCTAGTGATTGAAATCAAAAGAGAAGTCTGGACAGAGGAGCAGCTACTCCCAGTCTTGAGAACACTGTCCACAGACAGGAAACCATGGGTGATTGACATGAGAACAGACACCATCAACCCGCACACCTATGCGCTGTGTGAATGGAAGAAGGGAGTTTCAGACCACTTTAAAGGCGCTAGTATAAAGACTGCCAACCAAGTAGAATTCTCCCTGATACACCCAGAAGGACCCAGGGAGGGTCCCACCTCCACTAGCCAAGCAGGGCCCAGCACAGGAATGGTAGGCCAGAAAGAGAGTTCCAGTTCATCACCATTGACCACTCTTGGGCCAGAGCTTTGCGCTGTTCTAGGGGAAATTGTAGCTAAGTGTAAGAAGGATTCCCCAGACTACCTGATGACTGGATACAGGAAACTCAGGATTTTCTCTGGGAGGCAGCCAGTACCTTCTGTAGAAGATGGGTTAGAAGAATGGCTAGCTCACGCCACTCAGGCTTTGGAGGAATGGGAAGTACCCGAAAAAACACAAGAAGCAAAGGATTACAGAGTCTGAAAGGACCTGCCCTGGAGGCCATACGTAACCTCAAATTAAGTAAGAAAGACTGCACTGCACAAGATTATCTGGATATTCTGCAGAATGTGTTCGGCCGGACCGAAAAAGTCACTGAACTCACTTACCAGCTGGAGCATTGCTATCAAAAGGAGGGAGAGAAGCTGTCAGAATTCATAAGACGTCTGGATAAGATTCTGCATCAGATCCTACTGAAGAAAGGGATTGATCCAAGAAAGGTGGGTGAGACCCGTGCCCAGCAGGTGTTGCGGGGAGCTCAACCTTTGGACCCCATTGCATTAATGCTACGCACCCGACAGGACGGGAGAAGTCTGGAATACCCCGACCTAATCCGGATAGTCAGGGAGGAAGAGGCCATGTTGGAGGAAAAAAAGAGGAGTCAACACACCGAACCAACTGCCCGAGTCAGAATGATAAGTGCAGAAGAAGGTGACTCAGAAGCTGAACTCCTAAAGATCCAGGTGTCACAACTGGTAGAAATGGTGTCCATGCTGACCAGCCAGGCCTCTGTGCTACACAATAGGAACATACCAGAGGAACCAAAAAAACCTCCTAGCTCCAATATGGAACTAGTACAGAAGCCTAAGAGATTGATAACATGCTTCAATTGTGGGGGAATCGGGCATGTTAGAGGAGTGTGTCCCAGCCCAGATGAAGTTGCATCCAGATACCGCAAGCCGGCGGAAAACTTCAGAGGGCCCCGGTGAAGGAGTCAGCCGGGCGCCCACCAGTTTCCACGAACTCCGTCAAGAAGTCCAATGATCTGAAGCATCAGAGTCAGGGACCTAAACCTTTGCCAATTGCCCCCCGTCCCACAACTCGGGCTGCTGATGAACAGAAGGCCAGTGCACACCAGACCCAGAAGGGACTGAGACCCACAGGAAACTCAAGAAAAAAAGGAGTGAGGGTACAGGTCACCGAGCCAAGCAAGAAGTCTATGTTAAAGGGGTTCCCTGCCAAGTTAATGGGGCCTTCTCCAGTAGTCTCCATACAAGTAGAAGGGATTTACACCAAGGCTCTTCTTGACACTGGAGCCCAAGTGACTCTTCTGTATAGAGATTTCTATGATAAACATCTCAAACATCTGCCCCTACAGAAATTAGAGGAACTGGAGATATGGGGTATTGGAACTCAGAGCTTTCCCTATGACGGTTACCTGCCAATCAAGTTGACTTTTGATCCCTCAGTGGCCGGGGAGACAGAAACCTTTGATACCCTGGCAGTAGTGTGCCCTCGCCCACCAGGGGCCAGCAAGAGCTCACTCATCATAGGGACCAACATTGACCTAGTCAGGCGACTGCTGACACCGTTGGCCCAACAGGAGGAAGCCCCATCAACAAGAGTCCACCCCATGTTAAGGCAAGCCTACCAGCATCTAGTACTGGAGCAGAAGGCCCCTGCAGAAGGGGTTGGAAAGATCTGGAAGCTGGACAAGACAGAGAAGGTATTACAACCAGGAGAGGTGACTTGTCTGAGAGCTTCTGTCAAGCTCACCTGGAAGCAGCCAGACCCCTTCATCGTCTTTGAACCAGGCCCACAGGAAAGACAGAAAGCGATTGAAGTAATCCCCGAAGTGATCCCATTGAAGGCCCTACAGAAAAGTCATGGGGGGTTTCAGTGAGTATCAGGAACACTGCCACTACACCAGTGAAGGTGCTAGCCAGAATGCTATTGGGCCAGGTGAATCCAGCCCCCCCGGTTGCCCCGTCTGAATTAAAGAAAGAAGAAAGGGGTGAAGTCACCATAGAGAAGCTTTGTTCTGAAGGCACGGCCCTCCCACCGGAATGGAAAAAGAGGGCCAAAGCTCAACTCACAATATGGGGGAAAATCTTCTCTAAAGATGAGTTTGATGTGGGGTGCGCAAGGAGTGCCACTCACAAGATACGCTTACAGGAAGATAAACCCTTTAGAGAGAGAGTTTGACGGGTCCCACTGGGTGACTTAGAAGACTTACGGGAACAGTTGGCAGAGCTTAAGAGGACGGGGATTATTCGAGAATCCAGGAGCCCCTACGCTTCTCCAATAGTGGTAGTCAGAAAGAAGAACGGGTCGTTGAGGCTGTGTATCGACTACAGAACACTAAACAGAAGGACGATCCCAGATCAATACACCACTCCCCAAATTGAAGACTCCCTGCAGAGTCTGTCAGGAGCCAAGTGGTTCAGTGTAATGGATCTAAAAAGTGGATATTACCAAATCCCCATGCACCCTGAAGATCAGGAGAAGACCGCATTCATCACCCCTGTGGGGTTCTTTGAGTTCAACCGTATGCCTCAAGGGTTGTCAGGAGCCCCCGCCACTTCCCAAAGGCTGATGGAGAGAACAGTTGGGGACATGAATTTAATAGAGGTACTGGTGTACTTGGATGATGTCATTGTGTTCGGGGGAACCCTAGAGGAGCATGAAGAGAGGCTGGAGAAGGTCTTAAAGAGGCTCAGTGAAGAGGGCCTGAAGCTCTCCCCAGAGAAGTGTCAATTTTACCAGTCCTCCATCCATTACCTGGGCCACATCGTGTCTGCAGAAGGGGTGGCCACGGACCCAGAGAAGCTGGATGCCGTCACCTCTTGGCCGAGGCCTACAAACGTGACCAAGCTTTGGTCATTCCTGGGTTTCTGTTCTTACTACAGAAGATTTGTAGAAGGATTCGCAAGATTGCCAGACCCCTAAATGAGTTACTCAGAAATGAAGGGGAAGATGATGTTCCGGAACTGGTTAAAGCAGTGAAACTCACCATGGGACCCTGAAAGCCCAAAGAGTCGATCCAGGACCAGTGGACCATGAAGTGTGGAGAGGCATTCATCCAACTAAAGAGGAGCCTGACCACTGCCCCTGTGTTGGCCTATGCAGACCCCATGAAACATTACGAGTTACATGTCGATGCCAGCCGAGATGTGCTGGGTGGGGTACTGTACCAGGAACATGATGGTTACCTAAGACACGTTGCCTATGTAAGTAGGAGTCTGATACCTGCTGAGAGGAATTATCCCACTCACAAGCTTGAATTCCTGGCCTTGAAGTGGGCAGTGGTGGACAAATTGAGAGATTACCTATATGGGGCGGAGTTTGTAGTGAAGGCGGATAATAACCCGCTCACCTACCTTATGACCACTGCCAAGTTGGATGCCATGGGACACCGGTGGCTAGCTACCCTCTCAAGCTTCAACTTCAGCTTGAAGTACCGACCAGGAGTGGGAAATAGGGATGCGGCTGCCCTGTCCAGGAGATCTCATACCCCCACGACCCTACCTAAGAGTGGGCCCAACTAGACCCAGAGGGAGTGCGAGCCCTATACCAGGGAACAGAACTTCAAGCCAGAGGTGGGTCAAGAGTCGAAGAAATTGGGGTCTCAGCCGTTGGAGTACCGAAGTGCTATTGCAGTGTGACCCAGGTCGGAGGGGAGTGATTATGTGAAATATATGGAATTGCATAACAGTAGTGGATAACAGTGGCAGTGGTGGAGAGTGAAGGGTCAGGGATCGAGGAGTGATTATGTGGAATATGTGGGATGACATAACTGTAGTGGGTAACTGTGACAGCGGTGGGGAGTGAAGGGTCAGGTATTGAGGAGTGATTATGTGTGTCATGGATATGCAGTAGTGTTTGTCTGTCAGCTTACCTTCCTTCCCATGTGTTCATCTTAGAGGCCTGAGCCCTTTCACCTGGCTTCCTTTATAATCTCCTCCCAACCAGACTCCACCCCAGGCCCTATCACCGAACACTATATTAACCTGTGCACTGCAAGCCTGCTTGGCTGATCAACGTGTTTGTTAGGCATTGTGTGTTTGGGTTCCTGCCTGCCGTGTGCTACGTCTGTCTCTCTGTTACGTTATTGGCTTGTCCCCGACTATCCCTGTCTGCTCGTGACCCTTGACCTTCGGCTCGTTCTTTCGTTATCCTTGTCTGCTTGTGGCCCCTGACCTTCAGCTTGTTATTCGGTTCTCTCTTATCGTGTGCTGCTGCTTCCCCTCTTTTCCCCTTTTCCTACGGGGCGTGAGCTAGGAAACTCCAGGGGCCGCGACCTGGTCCCAGCCTGCAGCTAACATCCTCACCACTAGAGGCCCTGGAGAAGACCAGCTGGGTCTTAGACTCCGCGCCCTGGGGAATCTTGGCTCTAGCTTCCATTTGGATCCCGGTTGTGCTCCTCTGGTCCCGCTTTCCACAACCACCCAGTTTCCTATCCGCAGAAGCCAGCCATAGGGTTCACTACCTCGCGGTGCACTCCTGTCCCCCTACGGTGTGCATCTGTCACCTGGCCACAGGTGACCCTGACAGTTTGATCAGCCATGAACCCGGCTGACATCCCGTTACCCGTGGATGATCCGTTGCAGGGCATAGTTTGCAGACTTGAAACCCAGGAATCGAATCAGACTCAGGTGATGCGATTTCTCCAGGATCTGGCTTCTCGCTTCGAGCAGCTTCAGGCCTCCTTGGGAACCCTGAATCCGCAACCTCAAATACAACCAGCGGCTGCACCTATTGCACCAGTCGCAGCCACACACTCACTACAACTGCCAGCTCCGTCCCGTTTCTCTGGGGACTCCAAGGCTTGCAGGGGGTTCCTTAGCCAATGCACAATTCATTTTGAGCTCCAGCCCCAAAACTTCCTGTCTGATCGGGCTAAGGTAGCCTATATCATTTCCCTCCTCTCTGGTGAAGCTTTAGCCTGGGCAGCCCCTCTGTGGGAACTGAATGATCCAGTGGTTTCTAGCCTGTCTGGCTTCTTGAAACTTTTTCGGAATATCTTCGAAGAACCGGCTCGTGTCTCTTCAGCGGCCAGTGCCCTTTTACGTCTCCGCCAAGAGTCTGCTTCTGTGGGACAGTATGCCCTTCATTTCCGCATACTGTCGGCTGAGTTGAGCTGGAACAATGAGGCCTTAGTCGCAACCTTTTTGCATGGCCTGTCTGATAGAGTGAATGATGAATTAGCAGGAAGAACCATCCCCACTGATCTGGCCGGCGTTATCTCCTTGTGTAACCAGATCGATATTCGCTTTCAGGAGAGGACCTTAGAAAAGCAACGCCAGCACTCCTTGGTTCTTAGTCAGTCTGAGCTCCCCTCTCTTCGACCCGTAGAGCATCTCCTGCCAGCTGAGGAACCCATGCAGCTGGGTCGGACCAGGCTATCCCCCGAGGAACGTGCTAGGCGCAGAACTCTTGGTCTGTGTCTTTACTGTGGAGGCAAAGGTCATTTTCGTGACACTTGCTCTCTTTGTCCAGAAAAACGTTCGGGTCCACTTCATCTGGAAAGTGGAGTATTGGACCCAGAAATATCACCTTCCCCTTCTCGTCTTCTGCTTTCTGTGTTCCTTCATGTTGGTGCTTCTTCTCATTCGGTCTCAGCATATCTGGATTCCGGAGCCGCTGGTAATTTTATGGACTGGGAAATCGCATCGTCCATGAGACTTACTCTTTTGCCCCTCACCACACCATTGGTGGTCTTGGCGATTGATGGTACTGTTCTCCCAGGGGGACCTATCCGCTTCCAGACCCTCCCTGTTAAGATGTCGGTAGGGACACTCCACCAGGAGTGGATATCCTTCCTTATCTTACCCAAGGCCTCAACGCCTATAATTTTGGGTCTCCCATGGTTACAGCTCCATTCTCCTCATGTGGACTGGACTACTGGACAGATCCTGGCTTGGGGTCCCTCCTGTTCCTCGTCCTGCCTACCCAAGGTTGCCCCCTGTGAATCTGAGCCGGTCATTCATTCCAGGTTGCATAACCATTTACATTTCTCTGTCCCTAACCACCCTTGGACGCACAGCCAGGCTAGCTTGTCTACAAGTCCTGCAGTCGCTACGTCTTGCGATGCGATTCAGGTAGTCGCTACACCTGACTCAGCTATTCACTCTGCCTCTGTACTAGTTATGCCAGTCCAGCCCATGCCCAGTGAGCCTCCTACTTTTTCTTGTTCGGGACATTCTGCTTGTCCTTCAGCTATTCAGTTTGACTCCGGCGACATGTCACCTTCTAACCAACCTGACTTCAGGGTTCCACTGACATCTGCCCAGTCTGATGGTCCTGTGCAAGATGACCAGTTCCCCTTTAAGGGTCTAGGGGACCCTCCTCAGATTCCTGTTGATCCTCTCATGCCCTTGCTTATTCCTAGAGAGCCTTTGGTCCTCAATAGATCTTCTTGTCATCTCCCTACCTCGTTTTCGGTCTCTGAGGATAATCTTAAGTACGAGGTTAGACAAGTTCTGGATTCTCGGCTCTGCAGAGGCATTCTTCAGTACCTTGTGCATTGGAGAGGTTTTGGTCCTGAGGAGGCGTCTTGGATCGCTGCATCTGATGTCGCTGCACCTCATCTGTTGAGAAGGTTTCATCAGAGATTTCCCTTTAAGCCTGGGCCCAGGCGGGGGAGGGCCCATAAGAGGGAGGGTACTGTCATGGATATGCAGTAGTGTTTGTCTGTCAGCTTACCTTCCTTCCCATGTGTTCATCTTAGAGGCCTGAGCCCTTTCACCTGGCTTCCTTTATAATCTCCTCCCAGCCAGACTCCACCCCAGGCCCTATCACAGAACACTATATTAACCTGTGCACTGCAAGCCTGCTTGGCTGATCAACGTGTTTGTTAGGCATTGTGTGTTTGGGTCCCTGCCTGCCGTGTGCTACGTCTGTCTCTCTGTTACGTTATTGGCTTGTCCCCGACTATCCCTGTCTGCTCGTGACCCTTGACCTTCGGCTTGTTCTTTCGTTATCCTTGTCTGCTTGTGGCCCCTGACCTTCAGCTTGTTATTCGGTTCTCTCTTATCATGTGCTGCTGCTTCCCCTCTTTTCCCCTTATCCTACGGGGCGTGAGCTAGGAAACTCCAGGGGCCGCGACCTGGTCCCAGCCTGCAGCTAACATCCTCACCACTAGAGGCCCTGGAGAAGACCAGCTGGGTCTTAGACTCCGCGCCCTGGGGAATCTTGGCTCTAGCTTCCGTTTGGATCCCGGTTGTGCTCCTCTGGTCCCGCTTTCCACAACCACCCAGTTTCCTATCCGCAGAAGCCAGCCATAGGGTTCACTACCTCGCGGTGCACTCCTGTCCCCCTACGGTGTGCATCTGTCACCTGGCCACAGGTGACCCTGACAATGTGGAATATGTGGAATGACATAGCAGTGGTGGATAACTGTGACAGCAGTGGGGAGTGAAGGGTCGGGGATCGAGGAGTGATTATGTGGAATATGTGGAATGACATAACAGTAGTGGATAACAGTGACAGAAGTGGGGAGTGAAGGGTCAGGGATCGAGGAGTGATTATGTGGAATATGTGGGATGACATAACTGTAGTGGATAACTGTGACAGCAGTGGGGAGTGAAGGGTCAGGGATCGAGGAGTGATTATGTGGAATATGTGGAATGACATAACAGTAGTGGATAACAGTGACAGCAGTGGGGAGTGAAGGGTCAGGGATTGAAGAGTGATTATGTGGAATATGTGGGATGACATAACAGTAGTGGATAACAGTGACAGCAGTGGGGAGTGAAGGGTCAGGGATCGAGGAGTGATTATGTGGAATATGTGGAATGACATAACAGTAGTGGATAACAGTGACAGCAGTGGGGAGTGAAGGGTCAGGGATCGAGGAGTCATTATGTGGAATATGTGGGATGACATAACTGTAGTGGATAACTGTGACAGCAGTGGGGAGTGAAGGGTCAGGGATCGAGGAGTGATTATGTGGAATATGTGGAATGACATAACAGTAGTGGATAACAGTGAAAGCGGTGGGGAGTGAAAGGCCAGGGATTGGGCAGTGATTATGCTGAAAATGTAGGATGATATAACAGTAGTGGATAATACGGGTAGTGGATAAGATAAGAGTGTGGCAAGAGTGAGTAGGGTACAGTGGGGCGTGGAAACAATCATGTGAAACAATCAAGTTGATAAGATACAGTAAGTAAAGTAATTGAACAGATATGTTTTAAAAAAAATCTGATGAGTTTTTTGAAGAATTTAAACCAAACAAACAGGAGACCAGTGGCGAGTGTGGGGAGCATTGGAATATTTTGGCAAAAGGTGGACACAACAGCACAAAACACATTTCACTGAAGGTACAGAACATATTGTACCTTGTGCTTGTTTTTTATTATTATTATTGAAATAAGTTCACGCAACAGGGACATTTCAGTATAGGCATAGCATAAAAAGATGACGTTAAATCTTTTAGGGATTACATCAAAGCTTCTGTATTGTTTTATTCAGATTGTCCGGATTAAGGGTGTTTAGTTGAAATATTCCCTTGGCAAGGTTTCTTAAAGTGGTTATACTGAATGGCTGGGGGCACTCGTTCAAGCATTGAAGAAGTCTTTTCTCATGAGCTGTAGCAGAATAGGGAGAAATGCTATCACCCTTGGAGCCTGTTCTAATATTAGTGCTGTGTTTATTTAATCTTATTCCCAAAAGGTTGTATTATTTTATGGATTACATGGATAATATGCTCTGAGACACAAGTATTGAATGCTACCCACTGCTGTTACAGTTATAGAATGACATAAGGGGAACTGTGACAGCAGTGGGGAGTGAAGGGTCAGGGATCGAGGAGTAATTATGTGGAATATGTGGGATGACATAACAGTAGTGGATAACTGTGACAGCAGTGGGGTGTGAAGCGTCATGGATCAAGGAGTGATTATGTGGAATATGTGGAATGACATAACAGTAGTGGACAGTGCCGATCCTGACCTCCCTGGGGCCCTAAGCAAAATTCTGCTAAGGGGCCCTCTACGGTGGCAAAAAATGGGTGTGGTTTACACGGAATAGTGGGCGTAGCTTACATGGGCGTGGCTCGGAGGGGGTGTGGTTAGAGTCTTAGATGAATGAGGGATGGAAGGAGAAAGAAAGAGAGAAAGAGGGAGAGAAAGAAAGAGGGAGAGAAAGAAAGAAAAAGGAGGGACAGCAGGCCCAGATTCTACACCACAATAGAAATATGTGTATTCCAGAAAGTTTAACAAATCAGCAGATAAAGATACTCCAAACACCTGGTGTTAGCGCTTCAATCATCCCGGCACCATGGTTGTTATGGTGTCAGGATGATTGAAGCGCATTATTTCTATTATTACATTGTAATATAAAATTAAATTATTCAACTCACCATAATGCTGAATCGGTGGAAGCCCTGAGTCCCTCCTTACACCAAGCATTCCCAGCAGAGTCCCTCCTTACACCAGGCATTCCCAGCAGAGTCCCTCCTTATATTAGGCATTCCCAGCAGAGTCCCCCTTACATCAGGTGTTCCCATCGGAGTCCCTCCTTACACCAGGCATTCCCAGTAGAGTCCCTCCTTACATCAGGCATTCCCAGCGGAGTCCCCCTTACACCAGGCATTCCCAGCGGAGTCCCCCTTACACCAGGCATTCCCAGCGGAGTCCCCCTTACACCAGGCATTCCCAGCGGAGTCCCTCCTTACACTAGGCATTCCCAGTAGAGTCCCTCCTTACACCAGGCATTCCCAGTAGAGTCCCTCCTTACACCAGGCATTCCCAGTGGAGTCCTCCCTTACACCAGGCATTCCCAGCGGAGTCCCCCTTACACCAGGCATGTCCAGCCTTACACCAGGCATTCCCAGCGGAGTCCAGCCTTACACCAGGCATTCCCAGCGGAGTCCCCCCTTACACCAGGCATTCCCAGCGGAGTCCCCCTTACACCAGGCATTCCCAGCAGAGTCCCCCCTTACACCAGGCATTCCCAGCGGAGTCCCCCTTACACCAGGCATTCCCAGCGGGGTCCCCCCTTACATCAGACATTCCCAGCGGAGTCCCCCTTACACCAGGCATTCCCAGCAGAGTCCCCCTTACATCAGGTGTTCCCAGCGGAGTCCCTCCTTACACCAGGCATTCCCAGTAGAGTCCCTCCTTACATCAGGCATTCCCAGCGGAGTCCCCCTTACACCAGGCATTCCCAGCGGAGACCCTCCTTACACCAGGCATTCCCAGTAGAGTCCCTCATTACAACAGGCATTCCCAGCGGAGTCCCCCCTTACACCAGGCATTCCCAGCGGAGTCCCCCTTACACCAGGCATTCCCAGCGGAGTCCAGCCTTACACCAGGCATTCCCAGCGGAGTCCCCCCTTACATCAGGTATTCCCAGCGGAGTCCCCCCTTACACCAGGCATTCCCAGCGGAGTCCCCCTTACACCAGGCATTCCCAGCAGAGTCCCCCCTTACACCAGGCATTCCCAGCGGAGTCCCCCTTACACCAGGCATTCCCAGCGGAGTCCCCCCTTACATCAGACATTCCCAGCGGAGTCCCCCTTACACCAGGCATTCCCAGCAGAGTCCCCCTTACACCAGGCATTCCCAGCGGAGTCCCCCCTTACATCAGGCATTCCCAGCGGGGTCCCCTCTTACATCAGGCATTCCCAGCGGAGTCCCCCTTACATCAGGCATTCCCAGCGGAGTCCCCCTTACATCAGGCATTCCCAGCGGAGTCCCCCCTTACATTAGGCATTCCCAGCGGAGTCCCTCTTACACCAGGCATTCCCAGCAGAGTCCCCCTTACACCAGGCATTCCCAGCGGAGTCCCACCTTACATCAGGCATTCCCAGCGGAGTCCCCTCTTACATCAGGTATTCCCAGCGGAGTCCCCCTTACATCAGGCATTCCCAGCGGAGTCCCCCTTACATCAGGCATTCCCAGCGGAGTCCCCCCTTACATTAGGCATTCCCAGCGGAGTCCCCCTTACATCAGGCATTCCCAGCGGAGTCCCCCTTACATCAGGCACTCCCAGCGGAGTCCCTCCTTACAACAGGTGTGATGCCCCAGCAGCAGAGACTCTCTCCGCCCCCATTATAGTACAGAGTGGACAGCGGAGGAGCCGGCCGAGTGGCTGCCAATAGGAATTGAGCTGCAGCGCCGCCCACGCCCACCCCTTCCCACATCATTTCACTGACAGACATCGGCGGGCGGGAGGTGGGCGGTGCCGCAGCTCAATTCTTATTGGCAGCCACCCGGCCTCCTCTTGGCCTACAAGAAAATGGCGGACGGCGGAGACATTGTCTCCCGCCCGGCCGCGGACCTCTAGCGGCGGTGGCGGTGGCAGCGGCAGTGAAGGAGTGATTATTTGGAATATGTGGAATGACATAACAGTAGTGGATAACAGTGAAAGCGGTGGGGAGTGAAAGGCCAGGGATTGGGCAGTGATTATGCTGAAAATGTAGGATGACATAACAGTAGTGGATAATACGGGTAGTGGATAAGATAAGAGTGTGGCAAGAGTGAGTAGGGTACAGTGGGGCGTGGAAACAATCATGTGAAACAATCAAGTTGATAAGATACAGTAAGTAAAGTAATTGAACAGATATGTTTTTTTTTAAATCTCACAAGTTTTTTGAAGATTTTAAACCAAACAAACAGGAGACCATTGGCGAGGGTGGGGAGCATTGGAATATTTTGGCGAAAGATGGACACAACAGCACAAAGAACACATTTCACCGAAGGTACAGAACATATTGTACCTTGTGCTTGTTTTTTATTATTATTATTGACGAAAGTTCACACAACAAGGACATTTCAGTATAGGCATAGCATAAAAAGATGACGTTAAATCTTTTAGGGATTACATCAAAGCTTCTCTATTGTTTTATTCAGATTGTCCGGATTAAGGGTGTTTAGTTGAAATATTCCCTTGGCAAGGTTTCTTAAAGTGGTTATACTGAATGGCTGGGGGCACTCGTTCAAGCATTGAAGAAGTCTTTTCTCATGAGCTGTAGCAGAATAGGGAGAAATGCTATCACCCTTGGAGCCTGTTCTAATATTAGTGCTGTGTTTATTTAATCTTATTTCCAAAAGTTTGTATTATTTTATCCATGTACTGGAATTTGTTGGGCAGGTTAGTACATAGATAATATGCTCTGAGACACAAGTATTGAATGCTACCCACTGCTGTTACAGTTATCCATTACCTTATATCATTCAACTTCAAACTTCCTTTAATAATTTATTTAATGTTTTTTTGCAAGCTAAAATTAATCACATTAAATAGTCCCTAAAACATATCAATAGCTCCCCAATCGTTCCAGAAATCATTGCAAACACTTGCCTTATATCCTCCAGCTCATGTTGTGGCCGTATCCATCATATGTGTGGGCATGTGAAGCCCAGTTCCTTTTTCTTCCTGGTTTTCAGGGAGAGGTGCATGCTGGGTGATTTTTAGGCACAGTAATGCCCAGAGACTCCTGGGAAATGAGTGTCATCATTTCCCAGGAGGCAATGGGGTCTTAGGACAGTCAGTTGAACCACCTAGGACTAGGAACTAGGCAGATTACGAAATCTGCCTAGTAACAGCCAGATAGAAGTGGGCAAAAAATGTTTTTTTTTTTTTTTTTACATTAAAGGCAAGCTATTAACTCCGCTTTAAGATCCCTGCCCCTTTACTCTCCAGTGCTACCAGTTATCCACCACCCTTATTTGAGTATTTTATACCTCTCAATCTTACAAAATGGAAATCATCGGCTGTAAATGCAAATCTTTTTCTATATACTGCTCAGTAAGACACCTTTGTTGGCATGAGATCACACACCCCCAGCGCTAATCAGATGGTGCCTACCAGGCTTGGGTCATCAAATGCCATGCACGGGGACTATGACCCCACTGTTGGCAGGCCTGTCTTACAGCAATGTGTTTATGAATGTATAGAGAGAAAATCAATTCTAACAAAAAGTAAATTGATACATAGACCAGGGGTCTCCAAACTGTGGTCCGTGGGCCAAATCTGCCCTGCTGCAAGATTTTATGTGACCCATAACTAAGCTCAGTGGCATCTCACACAGTTCTTAAGGTCAGCCTATGGTCTCTGTTTCTCCCCAACATCCATAAATCCTCCTCCAGTGTCCAGGGCAAGTTTCCCCTAGCTGCGCTGTCATTGTACCATCTATGGGGACTTTGATGTAAGGGGGGACGCTGATGTGATGGGTGGGGTCTCTAACGTAATGGAAACTCTGATGGGGATTTTGATGTAAGGGAGGCCTAGATGTAAGGGTGGACTTTGATTTGGACCCTGATTTAAGGGGGGCTATGATGGGGATTTTGATGTAAGGGGGGACTCTGATGGGCTCAAGTTTATTTGGAATTTCTTTGCTTTGCTTGACTGAAGTTCTTTCTCTGTTGTTCTAAATCATATCATGCTGATTACAAAAAAGCTCCAAATAATAAGTATTCATTCATTTTTATTCATTTGTTTATAAAACAGATTTTTTTTTTGTCCCGCAAATATTTGTAAAATATACAATGTGGCCCTCCTACTGAAAAGCTTGAATACCTCTGACATAGACTGCAACATTAGCTCTGGATTGCTATATGGGTTACCACCATAGATTATGTAGAATCCAAAATAGGCACAAATACATGTAAACTCCAAATCCTGTTACTGTCTACAGTACATCAGTCTGCCTCATAACACAACCAGCCTGGAATTTTTTATTCCACAAATACGGTTTAAAGTGGATTCTTAAAGTCTTTCACTCCATGCATAACAATTCAGCACCTTGCTTTTAATTTTTCCTTTGTATTCTTCCCTGCAATTATACACCACTTCAAATTAGGAGTCACGGCATGCATCTTTAAACACAGAGAGTAAAATTAACATTCGGAGCTTACCGTAATTATCGAAATGCTCTGTAGGAACGAACTGGAAATGATCCATCCCTAAAGGGTATTTCCCTTACATATCTACAGCTAGTTTACCAAAGTCATTTAACTTAATGCAGTCTTTCAGTTGGTATGCAGCTGTTCTTTCATTTCTTCAGTATTATTAAAGTCTTTTTTATTAGAACACTAATTGACTTTATTGGCTCCCTCTTGGCTATTCAAGTCATAAATGATGCAACATACATATTTATGTTGCAATATACTATATATTATTTGGTCGCCACTTTAAGTATTTTTCTTCTAGTATTGCTCGTATGAGCAAAGTTAGTATTGTAATAGCAAATGGCAAAAACTTTCTTTGCTACATCACTGATGGCATTGTGCTGCCTCTCTAACACCCTATACTGTGGTCTCATAGCTCAGTGATCAAGTCAGCGATTGACATTTCATGAAGGTAGAACTTTAGAAAATGGTGTAGATATAATGCCAGGGCAACACGTTCTTTTCCCAAAAAGGCCGCTATCTGACCTATGGCTTTATAAGGGACATGATATTCCCAAATCTCTTGGAGCTGTCATAGCTGAAATTGCAATAGGCTTGTATTGCATGCTGCAACCTGAAAACAAATTGATTGCATATACGACCATGTATGTAATTTATCGCATGATGTGCCCCGTGGGTTTTACTATATTGGTAAAATTATAAGAATTCTCAAATCCAGAAACATTTTAGATCATTGGAGACAGGAATGAACACAATGGAGGCGAATGAAGTAAGGACATTACAGTGGGAATCAGGGCCGCCATCAGGGGGGTACAGGCAGTACACCTGTAAGGGGCCTGGAGGTCCCCCCTTTTTTTTTGTAAGGGGCCCAAAGGTCCACATGGGCCCGGAGTTCCCCAGGGCCCCGAATGTCAACCCCCCTTTTTTTATAATTTTTTTTTTTTTTATTAATTTTTTTATTTCTTTTTTTTTATTTATGTTATTTATTTTTATTTTATTTATTTTTTTATTTATTTTTTGTAAGGGGCCCGGAGGTCTCCAGGGCCCTGGATGGCAACCTCCCTTTTTTTATAATTTTTTTTTCTTACTTTCAAGTATTTTATTCGTATTTCAAGAAGTACAGAAATAACAACAGAAATATTAACAATATACCTTGGGTCACATACAATTCTCCGAATAGGGGTGAGCGATTCTGACCATATGTAAACAAAGAAGATCATAACCATACTACGGTACCAAAAACCTATCAAGGTGTTCAAACCGAAAATTTTTTGGAAAAGGTCCAGAGGCCGGGGGGACCATCCCAGCACCCCCGTCGGGAACTAGCTGTGTCCGGACAGCCTCCCCCGAGGTCCCTAGGTGAGACCAGCATCCCAAGTTGGCTAAGAACATTTCTATAAAGACAAATACATGGGTATCTAGCTCGTAAACCTCAATGCGTGGTCCTTATGACTTATTTGGCACAAGAAAAAAATGCTATAATTGCAGTCTGAAAACATAAGGTGGCCATGTTACCTACTGAAAAATTTAAAACAAAACACCAAAACAAAAAATTAAAAATTAAAAACTACACAACAAAACCTAGGACAAAAGACAGACACAGGAGGGGGGAGGGGAACAGAGCAGAAAAGAGGAAAGAAAAGAGAAAGGTAAAGCCAGTTGATGGGATAAGATCCTGTCAAGCACAATCAATATGTGATTGTTGGGCTGGTAGACCCGGGCGAAGTGCAACGCCCACATGAATCGCCCATGGATCCCAAATAGATTCAAACTGTTCTGTATCGTCTAGCAAAACACTTGTCAGTTTTTCCTGGGTCATGATCCACGAGATCTTATTTTTGGCGGCCAAAAAAGAGACTCTAGGCAGTTTCCAGGCCTTCGCAATCGTCAATTTGGCACCCAACAGAATGAAGTGAATTAATGTGCGATCGAATTTGTGAGTCTTGAGAATGGAGGCGTTAAGGAGGGCCACCGCCGGGGTTCTTGGGATCCGGAGACCTGTTACGGAATGGATCAAATTAAATATCCTCTTCCAGAAGGGCCTAATTTTAGCACATTCCCACCAGATGTGGACCATAGACCCTACCGTCTCACAACCTCTGAAGCAGAGTGGATTAGCGGAGGGGAACATAAGTGCTAATTTGGCCGGGGTAAGGTACCACCTGGTCATCACTTTGATGCTGGCCTCAATTAGGAAGATATTTTTAATCCCCTTGTAGGCTCTAGAAAAGGAAGAAAACCAGGTCTCCAGATCCCAATGTATCCGAAGGTCACCTTCCCAAGCCGTCATGAATGTAACTTTACAATCCCTCTGGGCCAGTGACTGATAAATAATGGAGATTCCACCTCTCTGATCTGTGACCTGACCACACCATAACTCGTAATCTGTGAAACGAGATGGAGTGGGTTTTCCTTTCCAAATTTTATAGAGGAAGTGTTGAATCTGACTAAACCTAAAGTGTTCTGTAGTCGGGATCTCAAGTTGTCGTTTGCAAAATTTCAGGGTGATTGGGCCTGAGGCTGTGAAAAAGTGTCCAATCCGATACAACCCCTTATCCAGCCACCATTTAAATGATTTGATGTCAAGTCCGGGTGTAAAGTCTGGGTTGTTGAAGATGTGAGCCAGGGGGCGGAATACAGAGGTAAGGAAGTCTCAGTTCTAAGTCTGTCCCAGAGAGCGAGGGATTGCGAAAGTATAGGGGAGAGTATAGGGGGACGATCCTTAGGGAGGATCCATAGTAAAAAATCTAGGGTGTAAGTAGGGGCAGCTTGTCTCTCTATTTGTATCCAATCCGGTTTTTCCAATTTTGAATATACTGTGGACAGTTGGGCAAGTCTAGCCGCTTGGAAATACCAAAGCAATCTTGGTAAGCCTAACCCACCCTTCTTTTTAAGTCTGAAGAGCGTATCGCGGGGTAACCGGTGTCCTGTTCCTCCCCAAATGAACTGCGTCACTTTCCTCTGTAATGACTGGAGGTGGTCTTTTCTGATGTTAATCGATAATGCTCTAAACAAGTATTATGCCCCGTACACACGATCGTTTTTAATGTCATTTTTTAAACCAACGTTTTTCTCCTCGTTTTTTTTTATGTTTCCTCTCAAGCCTGCCTTGCGTACGCACCATCATTAAAAAAAACGATCAAGCAAAGCGCAGTGACGTTCAACACGTACGACGGCACTATAAAGGGGAAGTTCCGTTCGAATGGCACCACCCTTCATGTTAGTAAAGTTTGTTGAGCGACGATTCGCGCTTTTCAGTCCGTTACTGTGTAATGAATGTGCTATCTCCATTACGAACGCTAGTTTTACCAGAACGAGCGCTCCCGTCTCATACTTGATTCTGAGCATGCGCGTTTTTTTCACGTCGTGAAAGCATACACACTATCGTTTTTCACGTCGTTAAAAAAACGACGTGAAAAAAGAGAGCATGTCCGGAATTTTTAATGGCCGTTTTTCACGTCGTTAAAAATGCTCTGGAGCCTACACACGATCATTTTTAATGGCCATTTTTTAAAATGGCATTTTTAACGGCATGAAAAACGATCGTGTGTACGGGGCATAACAGTCGGGGAAGGAATGTCATTTTAATGGAGTGTATTCTCCCTAGCCAGGACAAGTCACCCTTGGCCCAGTATTTCAGATCTGATTCCAGCTTCTTGTAAGTGGGTGGAAAGTTAGCTGAGTACAGCTGTTCAATTTTGGAGGTGAGATTAATCCCCAGGTATTCTAAACTTGTATCCTTTCAAGAAAATTCGAAATCATTCTTAAGTGTTGCTACAGTGCTTGGCGGTAGTGAGACGTTAAGGGCATAGGATTTAGAATAATTAACCCTAAGGCCAGACGCTATTGTGAAGTCTTTTAATGTTTTGCAAAGATTTTTTTTTTTTGTAACATCAAGTTTATTGAAAATATCAAAGAAAAGAAAAATACGCTTACAAAGACATGGAGTCGCAGCTCCTAGAAATAGTAGTAGAAGTACAGAAACCATTATAACGAAATTGTTCCACATATTTACCGTCTGATACAATAACAAGATATTCGAAGATAGAGACATAGTACCTGCGGGTTAAGTAAATATAACAGTCCTGGCAGCTGTTAAGATATGTGAATGGGTAGGTCCTACCTACTTACGATATATCGAATTTGCCAAATGGTTTCAATACGAAACAAGGGTGGGGAAAGAAAAAAAAGAAAGTATAGAATAGGAGGTAAGTATGGAACAGACAGGAGGGGGTGCGGGGTGGAGCATCAGGTCATTGTCTGTTTGGGGTGCCTACGTATTGTGTAGCCTAATCAAGTTCCAGATAAGTAGCAACAGCGTGTAAGTTAGAGTTAGTCCATTTCTCACATATAGTGTCTTCTATAATGCAGGTGGGTATCTACTGTGAAGATATGTTTGAAGGTCAGAATCAGGAGTGGCACCTCCCTCACTAAGTGGGGAGGGGCCATTTAGCCACTAGGTTGTGTCCCTCAGGTTCAGGTAATCTGGAGAGTACCTAAACGCAAACCAGGGCAACCAGGTGTCATGAAAGGCTGTGGCATTGTCTCCAGCTTGAGCCACAGCATCCTCCATATCGCAGATCTCCGATACCTTACGTAGCCATTCCTGTTTGGACGGAATGCGAGAGGATTTCCAAAACAAGGGTATGAGAGCTTTAGCAGCGTTCAGTAAATGTTTGGTCAGTGAATTTTTGTATCTTTTGAAGGAGAAATCTGTGATATGGAGGAGGCACCCCATGGCATCCAGCTTCAGTTTTGTCTCAGTGATCTGAAATATCAGCTCCTGAACCTGGGTCCAGAAAGGTTGGATCCCCGGGCACTGCCACCATATGTGCAACAAAGTACCTTTCGCACCTTGGCATCTCCAGCATGTATCTGGTGTCTGTGGGAACCAAGAGTGTAGCCTCTCAGGGGTGGCGTACCAGCGTGTAAGCAGTTTGTATGCTGTTTCTTGGGTTCTGGTGCTAAGTGAACACTTGTGAGCTAGTATACAAGCAGTTCGCCATTGTGTGTCCGATATGGGGGTGCCCAAATCCTCCACCCACGCATCTCTGAGCCTGTCGTCCCCAGGTGCATTGCCCTCTCGAATCCAACCATGCGCAATAGATGTGGCTTTGGTCACGGGTTCCCCTTTCAAACTAATTTTCTCCAGTTCTGTTAAAGGTCTATTAAAGTGAGCCCTCCTGGTTGGATGGTTTAGGTAGCTACGGATTTGGAAATATGTCCACATTGGTAACCCCGGTAGTTTATTGTCAGCCTTGATATCCGTATAGTCCTTGAATCTGTCACCAAGAAAACAGTGCTTAGCTAAAAGCGGTGTATTTATGTCTGTGACGTGCAGGTTACGATTCCCTAGACCAGGCTGGAAGTCAGGATTGTCGAGCAGGGATGTGATTGGACTCAGGTGTGAGGAGAAGTTGGCCTGTTTCGTCAAGACGTGGAAGCATGTCAGAGTGGGTCCTATAAGTGGATGTGATTTTAAAGCGGCTGGAATGTTGTTCCAGGAAGTCCAAGGTGAGAATCTAAGGGAGGTGGGGCTCATAGCTTCCTCTAATCCCACCCAGTCCTTAAGTGCATGGTGGCAATGCCAGTCTATTAATCTAGTCACATGTGATGCGAGGTGATAATGTTTAAAGTTGGGGCCACCCATTCCCCCTCTGTCTCTGGCCTGGGAGAGTAGGGTAAGTCTGACTCTTGGATTTTTATGGGCCCAAATAAATTTAAGTTGCAGCGAACGGAGAGTTTGAAAAAAGCTGTGGGGAAATTTAATAGGGAGGTTCCTGAACAGGTAGAGCACCCTCGGCAGAATTACCATCTTGCAGATCGCCGCTCTACCGAACCAGGAGAAGTGTCATGGGTGCCAGGTCATCAGATCTGTGCTGATCAGTTTCAGGAGCGGTAAGAAGTTTCGGTCAAATATCTGGGACAGCTTATGTGTCAACCAAATCCCTAGGTATTTAAGTGCAGAGTCCACCCATTTAAAGGGGCATTTGGTCTTTATGGCAGTGATGTCTTCTGTGGGCATAGTCAGATTCATAGCCTCCGATTTAGAGTAGTTTATTTTTAAGTTGGAGATAAATCCAAACTGGGAGAATTCTGTCATCAGGGCTGGTAGTGAAGAATGTGAGTTGGTAATGAAGAACAACAGGTCGTCGGCGTAGGCCGCCAATTTGTATTCTTTCCCTGCTATTTTGAATCCTGTGATTGTGTCGGTCATTGTTATTTTCCTAATGAAGGGCTCCAATGTCAGGATGAACAGAAGGGGTGAGAGGGGGCAACCTTGTCTTGTCCCATTCCTAATCTGAACTGTGTTCGAAAGAGGGCCATTAATCTTAAGTTGCGCAGTTGGGTCTTTGTACAGAGCGGATATCCAAGCCATCATGTGGGGTCCCAAGCCAATATGTTTGCAGGTTTCCATCATGAAATCCCATGCAACTCTGTCGAAGGCCTTCTCCGCGTCTGTAGATAGAAGGCCCTCGATGTTTAGGGAACCTGAGGCATGAATCAGATTGAGTGCTTTAAAGACGTTATCTCTTGTCTCCCTACCCGGCATGAACCTGGCCTGTTCGGGTCCCACCAGGCTTTGAAGCAAGGGCTTCAGTCTATTGGCCAGAATTTTTGATATCAATTTAACGTCCAGATTAAGTAGGGAAATTGGCCTGTAGCTGGCACCGTCAGCCGGGTCCTTGTTCGGTTTGGGGATGACTGTGATGTGTGCTGACAGGAATGCTTGGGGTATTTCCCTGGGCCCAGAGAGAGAATTGAGAGCATTCAACAGTGGTGTGAGTAGGATGTCTGAAAAAGTTTTATAATAGATAGCTGTAAAGCCATCTGGGCCAGGGCTCTTCCCGGATTTGAGGTTTTTGATGACCATTTGTTGTTCTACGGTCTCGATGGGTTTCTCTAGGAGTGTGATATCCTCAACAGATAATGTCGGGAGTTTTGAGTCTCTGAGGTAGTCCAAAATGGCCTGACCCCTGTCACCTTGGCGCTGTCCTAATTTGGGCTGTACTGGGAGATTATATAAAGAGGTGTAGTAATTATGGAAATGGTCGGCTATTTGCGTCGTTGTGATGTCGAGCGCCCCTGTCTTCGTCCTTATTCCCAATATGTTCTTGGTTGTTCTGTCGTTTTTTAGGGCTCTCGCCAGAAATCTGCCGGTCTTGTCACCAAACTCATAATATTTTTTTTTTCTAAAGAATAGCAGTCTCTTGGCTTTTGTATCGAATAGCTGTTGAAGTGACTTCCTGGCCTCCAGCAAGTCTGCTGCAGAGCGTGCCGATAAAGATTGTTTGTGGCGTGTTTCTAACATGTGTATGCGTTTGGACAGCTGTGTGATTTCCTTTTCCCTGTCTTTCTTGCGTTGAGCTCCCATTTTTATCAATTCCCCTCTCACGGTGAATTTATGAGCCTCCCAAAGAATCATTGGGTCAATCCCTGGAGTCGAATTCAGTGAGAAATACTCCTGAAGGGAAGTAGAGATCTGGGGAGCTAAGATTGGGTCAGTTAGGAGAGAGGAGTTAAGTCTCCACGAGTCAGACTTGGTGGGAGGTGACGTCAAGTCTAGGTGTAGGGCAACCGGGGCATGATCTGAAGTGGTTTGGATCCCTATATGTGCCCCAGAGATCATTTCCAGGTCTCTTTGCGTGAGGAAGATATAATCAATCCTGGAATACCTTTGATGGGGAATGGAGAAAAAAGTAAAGTCCCTATCTTCGGGGTGCGAGAACCTCCATGTGTCTACCAACTGGATGGAGTTCAGTAGTGATTTAATTTGTTTAAGGATTTTGTATGTGATGTAGGTCTTGCCGGTGGAGGTGTCTGACAAAGGATTTAGTGGGGCATTAAAATCTCCTCCCAGGATGATGCATCCCGAGCTGAAGCTCTTGAGTTCGTTTATGATGCGTTTACAGAAGGTTAGGTGCGTCTTATTCGGAAAGTAGATATTGGCAAGTGTAATGGGTTTGCCTGCGCAGTTACCCTTCAAAAAAAGGAAACGGCCCCCAGGGTCAGTCAGTCTGTCCGTGAGTTCAAAGGCAGCATCTCTACTAACGAGTATGGATACACCCTTGGACTTGGCTAGGTCATTTGTCGCATGAAATGCCTGCGTGAAGAAGGTGTCTGTCAGTTTTGGAACTTGTTGTGTCTTAAAATGAGTTTCCTGCAAGAAGACAAACTTCGGCCTACCTTTCTTTAATTCTCTGAGAAGGGCTGTGCGCTTTTCAGGAACGTTCAAACCCCTTACATTATGTGAAATCACCGTAGCGTTCTGACCCAAGGCGCAGTAAGCCATGCTGTGCTCCCAAAAGAGGCTATCGTAGCCCTTCCTGCAAATAGAGCTAAGAGTTTTGTTAGGATGTGTGCTTAATAAGTCTACAATACAACTTGTATATTGTGCTACCCCAACTAGATAAATTAAACGGTTGGTATAGTAAGAAGGCGAAAGAGAAGAGGAGAAGGAAAGTGAAAAGAGGGAGAGAAAAGGGGGGGATGGGTGGGGAGAGATTGGTTGGTAGTAAGAACAGGAGAGGTACTGTATTCCCCTTGGACACTAAGTCGTATCCAAGTGTGTTAATTAAGTGATCTCTGATGAGGTAAAAAACCCCCGCCAGTATCACTTCGTGGGGGTCAGTGGTTGGCGGATGACCTGAACTGGTCGAACTAGAGTTGTGAGGTAAACTCGTCAACTTATGAAAACGAACCTAGACAGGCCACAGCCTAAAAAGCTTATGGTGAATCTAAATTAGTCTAATCTGCACCAAATATATCTTAAATAAGAAACAAATGCAACTAAAGAAAAGGCATGAAACGGTGGGTGAGGTATAAAGTTCCCTGCGACATTGAACTGTGTTTCAAAAAATGATAAACCAATATTCAGCTTGGCCCTTAACTCGGAGGTGAGCACATATTTAAAAAAAACTTTGTCTGAAACATGTTCCCCCCTGCTTCCTCGTGTGTGGTGGTAGCCTACCAAAACCAGGCCTCACATACCGTTCTCTCAAGTCTTCACCTCCTGGGATCTCCTGGGGTATAGATGAGTCCTATATCAATGCACACATATAATCAGATGTGATACCACAGTGTCCTAGTTTACAATCTGAACAAGAAGATGGGAGGTCAGATATGTTGGGGCTTCACACCGGCTGGCTCCATATACCTTAACATAGGCAGTTCAACCTTGCGTCGCCCTGGAGTACGTGGAGAGGCCTGCAAGCACTGCAACAGGCAGTGTAGCTAGAGCAGGAAACACCATCCCCCCCCAGGCACACCGTTCATACTCACGCCCTGGTCCAGCGTGTAGGAAAAACCATCTCGCCTGGGGAGGTCAAAATGGGGGAAAAAGTAGCTGAGAATCGAGCAGGTAAACCTTCCTTCGCCTTTTGATGGATAAATGTGACCTGGCATTTCCCTCACATCTCCTCTCCTCCTCTAGATGAGTGGGATCTGTGACTTGGTGTACCGGCCTGAGAACCACCCGGGCGAGAGGGCTTCAGCTTTTTGTACAGATGCTTGTCTGGTGAGGCATGGGGAGAGCCTGGTTGGGGTTTTTCCAGTATGGGCAACATGAATTCCTGGTACCACTCTGGCAGCTCCACCAGGCCTAGCTGGAGGTCCTGGCAGAACTCGGGGAGATCCTCCGGAGTGCGCATAGTGTGTTGTTTGCCATTGTAATGAACCAGCAGGGCGAAGGGGAATCGCCAGGTGTAGCGCAACTCTTTCTCTCTCAGTTTCTCTAACAGGGGTCTAAGAGCTCTGCGGTTCTTGAGGGTGATTTGTGACAGATCATGGAACAGCTTAATAGTCTCGCCATTGAATACTATCTGATCACTCCTGCGCGCCTTCCCCATGATCTCCTCCTTAAGTGAAAAGTTCTGCAAACAACATATAATATCCCTGGGAGGCAGAGTATCTGGGCCCTTTGCTCTAAGAGCTCTATGCACTCTCACAAATTCAATTGTCGTGTCCTCCGGCCTTTCCAGGAGGCTGTTAAAGACCCTCTCCAGTGCTGGGGTAATCTGTTCAGCTTCTACCGACTCGGGGATCCCCCTCACCCTGATGTTGTTCCTCCTCCCCCTATTGTCCAAATCCTCGAGATGTCTATTTATCTTAATGAAATGCTGGGTTTGGGAACAGGTTACCCTCTCCAGCCTTAGTATGGCTCTGTCCCTCTGCCTCCCTGCCTCTTCTGCGGTGGCCATCTTGTCAGTCAGTACCAGCATGCTGGACTTGAGATCAGTAATGGCTGCAGAGAATGTTGCCTTAATGTCCGCAGCAAAGCCTGACATGCCCGCATAAGTGAGCGGGAGGTCAGGGTGTGGAGGTCCCCTACCGTTGTCCTCCGCAGCCGACTGTGAGTCCTCGCTGTACTCCTCTTCAGCATGCGGCGCCGCCATCTTGCTGCCGGTCACGCTGTTCTGTGTCGCCGGGGGATTTCTAAAGAGATCGGAGATGTTCCTGCCCTGGTAAGCTGCTGATGTACGCCGGGATCTGGTGCGGGGTGTGTCGTATTGTTTCCTGCTCATTCTGGTGCAAAATAGGTGCAGGTAGACTGGCTAAGGCTGCGGTTCTGTCTGAGCTCTTAGATTAGGCATCCATCTCCTTCACGCGCCAGGCCACGCCCCCGTTTTGCAAAGATTAGGTAGGGACGTGATGGGGAACGTTAAGAAGATCAGCATATCGTCCGCAAAAAGACCGCATTTATGCGTTTGGGTTCCACAGGAGACGCCCTTGATGTTGGGATTAGAGCGTATAGCTGTTGCCAAAGTCTCGATGGCGATAGCGAAAATTAGAGGGGATAGGGGGCATCCCTGTCTGGTTCCCCTTGAGATGTCAAATATTGAAGAGTAATGTCCTTGAAGGCGAATCATCGCCTTCGGGGTGGAGTATAAGGAGTGGAGAACTCCTAAAAATCTGTTTCCGAAACCCCAGTGCTCCATGAGAGAGAAAATGTAGGGCCATTCGATGGAATCGAATGCCTTATGCAGATCTAGGGATAAAAGCATCCCTTTTTGCTTGGGACCTCCCTCCCAGTTTGATTGGAGTAGGGATACAACGTAAATGGCCCTCCTAATTTGATCCGGCCCTTGTCGGCCAGGGATGAACCCTACTTGGTCTTTATGGACATATCGTCCCATGAAGGAGGCCATACGGTTAGCTAAAATTTTAGTTAGTATCTTAAGGTCATTATTTATGAGGGATATGAGCCTATAGTTTTCCACCTCTTCCGGGCTTTTGTTAGGTTTAGGGAGAACTGTTATATAGGCAGTGTTGAGCTGAGGATCTAACGGATTGCCTTTAGCTTTGATATTAAAGAATTTTGCCATAAAAGGCGCTAGGGTGTCTACAAAGGCCTTGTAATACGGCACAGAGAGACCATCGGGGCCAGGAGCTGAACCCTTTTTGAGAGACTTTATGACTTCCTTTATCTCCTCAACCACAAATTCCGCCTCCATAACATCCCTATGAGCTTTCGAGAGTTTTGGTATGGGCAGATCCCTAAAGAAGTCAGAGAACCTGTGACTATCATCAGCTTGGGTCGAGCTATACAGTTTGGAATAGAATTCTTGGAAGGCTTTAAGTATTTTATTTGGGCTGGCCGAAAGGGTATGACCTGTAACCCTGATCTTGGGAAAAGAGTGAGAGCGAAACCTGGGGGTCAACTTGGATCCCAACATAGTCCCGATTTTATCCTTTTGGTGGTAAAATCTAGCACCACTCCATCGGATGTCTTTCTCCGCTTTAGAAGTTAGCGCCAGATTGAGTTCTAACCTGGAAGCATCCAATAGATCCGCTAGGGCCTTGGAAGGACACTTTTTGTGTTGGGTTTTCAGGGTGTTATATTTATATTCTAAATTTTTGATATACAGCAACCTCTCTCTTTTAATACGGGTCACAATGCCTATTATTTTACCCCTGATAACTACTTTATGGGCTGCCCACAGAGTTTCTGGTGTGACCTCCGCTACATTATTAAGGAGGAAATATTCCTTCAGGGAGTTCTCTATGTCCTTAGAAATGATGGGGTCACTTAGAAGGGATTCATTGAGACACCAATGTGTCCCTGACGCCTTAGTGATGGTGTTGCGCAATGAAAGACAAACCAACGAGTGGTCTGACCACATAGTGTCAATAATGGATGCTTTGCCTGACGAGGAAATCAGGTTAGGGGGCACCAGGATATGATCTATCCTGGCATAGGAGTGGTGGGGGGCCGAAAAGTGGGTGTAATCCCTTTTGGTTGGGTTCAATTCTCTCCAGATGTCCACCAGGCCATGGGCATGAAGGGTTTTCACTATGTTCAAACTGGCTTTAGTAGGTCGTGTCAGTTGGGTCCCATGGGGTCTAGACTTGTCAAGTCCTTGGTCGAAGGCGACATTTGAGTCCCCGCCGAAGATAACCTTACCTTCAACCAGGGGGAGTAAGGTTTTGAGAAGCGTTTGAAAAAATTTAGCTTGCCCCTTGTTGGGGGCATAATAGGAGATTATTGAATATAAGACGCCCTCGATTGAGCCCTTGACAAGGATGTATCTGCCCTCAGGATCTTTGTACGTTGAGGAATGGTCAAATTTGCAAGTCTTAGAGAAGAGAACCTCGACCCCCCTAGTTTTGTTTTCTGCATTTGCTAAGTAAAAGTTCGGGAAATGAGAGTGGAGGAACCTGGGGTTGTATCGAATAGGGAAATGGGTTTCTTGAATTAGGACAACATCTAATTTTAGGGAACGATAGTGCTCAAAGGATTATGTGTGGCGACCCTAAGGTCCCTACCATTCTGGGGTGGATCAGCCATTGAGAAACATGTGTGGAAAGCTGCTGGTGCGAATGTCACTTACCCCTTGATGTCTTCTCCTGACAAAGCTTAAGAGAAGGGGAGGGAGATGTACGGTCCGAGTGCTGAAATATAGGCCTTGAGCGGCCCGTCCACTGGCTCGAAAGAAAGAACAGGTTAGAAAAGGGGGGAGAGAGGGGAACATACAAAAAGGTAAACGACATCTTCCAAGAAGATCATAGGCATCTGGAGCGGAAATAACCACCCAGAGACCTGAAAAAATGCGCCGGTGTCCTCTAAGTGAGGTCCGACAACCCATCCCGCAAAGGCAGAAACCTGCTTCCGAGGGATGGGTGGAGGCGCAAGGGTATCACCCCCCTCCCTGGCATACAATCTGACCGATATGGTAATCTGACACATTATGCGTAAAGGAATAATAATAATGACAATAACAAAACATCTGTCTCATAAGAAATTTGACAAACTGAGAGCTGTCCTAACAAAAAATGACTCAATAAGCCTTCCCTTACTCAGGACCAGAAATATCTATGTTTCTAATATAAAGTTCCTGGTAGGTATTGGAAATCCCGCCAAAGGGGGCTAAGCTGGCTTGATAGGAGTCCTCATCCATCAGATCTAAGTCTCAAGGATAACTTTCAGGCTACTCCAGCTGACCTTACATGGAAAGGTCTGGAAAGTTCCTCCGACCGCCCGCTGGTTTTAAAGTGGGATAAACCTAGCTCCAGGTGAAAGAGCCCTGAATCAAACAACTTTTATGTAATAAGATGAGGAAAAATTAAAACAAAACTAAGAAAATATCCCGTTATTTAAAAGAAAAAATTTGCAAGCGAACAAAGAGAAGGTGGCCTGCTTGGCCACGGGTTGGAGTAGGGGCTCGAAGCCCCTTCTACATCAGAGACTACAGTCCCAAGTGACGTGCCCAAAGGATGGGGCAGAAATTAGGAAAGACCTGGAAGGCCATTTTATGGAGGTCTACCGTCCTTGGACTTCTTGGTCTTACCCGAGACCCATAGGGGGGAAACTGGACTCGTCGGGGGTGGCCGCTTGGTTGAGATTGCTGAGGCTGTAGATACTTCCATAGGTGCTTCTTGGGATATTAATTTGAGATGAAGGAGAAGTCTCTCACCTTCCGGTAGGCTGGAAAAAGCATAAGATTTGCCCTGGATAGCGAATTTTACTGCGAAGGGGAAGGCCCAGCGGTACTTGATATCCTGTCGTGACAGTACTGATAGTAGTGGTTTAAGAGCTCACCTCTTTTGAATGGTAGCAGGGGACAAGTCCGCAAAAATTAGAATTTGGTGACCCTGGTATGAAACCTGTTGCTGGAGTCTAGATTGTTTCATTACTTCCTCTTTGACGGCGTAGAAGTGTGGTTTCACAATGACATCCCTAGGTGAGCCGTCCTTTCTGGGGGGTCCGAGGGCCCTGTGAGCTCTGTCCAACTCCAGTCGGTGATTCGAGATGTTAGGAATCAATTCCTTAATAAGGTCCTGAACTGTAGTGGGGACATCCGTGATGGTCTCAGGGATACCTCTGATCCTAAGATTGTACCTCCTGGACCTGTTTTCGAGGTCGTCGATCCTGGAAAGGGCAGTGTCCAGTTGTTCCTGCAGGGTCTGGATATGAGCAGCATTTTGGTTGGTGTGGGAGACAGTGATATCAAGTTTATTCTCTATTGCCTCCATTCTGGATCCCAGATTTGCAAAGTCAGATTTTATGTCTCTCGTTATCTGTGCCGCTGTGTTAGCTAGTCCCCTTTCCAGGAGGGCTGACAGTTTGAGAAAAAGGTCTCCCTATGGGGAGAAAGAATCCTGGTCTGGCATGCTGGGGGAGGGGGTAGCGTGCAGGTGCGAGCTAGCAGGGCCTGCAGGAGAAAGGGCATATTCCTCCATGGTGCGGCCTATGAGGGATTCAGTGGAGGCCGGGGAAGGGACCTGGGGGTATTGCTGAGGTCCCTGTGTCACCTGGGAATAGGAGAGAGTCGCAGGGGCGATCACTTGCCTGAATTCTGTCTTCCTATCCCCGGAGACCGCGTGTGGCTGTGTGGAAGTATGTGCCGCGGCCATCTTGGTACACCCGTCTCCTCCGGACTTATTGAATTCCGGCCCAAGATCACGTCTGGCAGACGGTCCGGACATCCAGGAGTGTTCCTGAGGGGTTCCCCTTAGCTGAGAGGGGAGAATTTCGACAGCGATGGCCCGTTCTGTGTCCGCTGTGTCGATCGCTGGGTAGGGGTGATGCGGAGCTCCCGGCTTAAGCTGCCATTACGGAGCGCCCGCGCATGCGCCTCCTTTTTTTATTATTTTAATATTTTTTTTTTGTAAGGGGCCCAGATGTCCCCAGTGCCCCAGATGGCAACCTCCCTTTTTTTTTTTTTATAAAAATTATTATAATTTTTTTATAATTTTTTTTTTTGTAAGGGGCCCAGAGGTCCACAGAGGCCCGGAGGTCCCCAAGGCCCCGGATGGCAACCCCTCCTTTTTCTTTTGTGTTCACCAGCACCCAAAGCCCCCCGACCTCAACAATTTGCGGCGGAAGCACCCCCCGCTTCTCATTCTCAATTCGTGGCACCCCCCGCTTCTCAATTTGCGGCAGGCCCCCCCTGCTTCTCTCAATTTGCGGCGTCAGCACCCCCCAGGTTCTCCTCTGCTCCAGGGGGCCCATGCCTGAAGCTGAAGCTGTGTAAGGGGCCCTAAAACTCCTTATGGCGGCCCTGGTGGGAGTAAAAAACAGAGGACTCCATTCTCCGTGGGGTAGACAGAGAAAAAATCTGGTTGCAGGAGTGAGCAAAGTTCATGTACTAACAATACCAAGCCATTGGGCTTGACTGCGCAATGGGCTCAGGTACAATTAACTGTAACATAGATGTATCGAAAACCTTCCCCCTTGCCCCCTCACCCCATTAAATAAACACACTTACAACTGTAGCACACAGATGCATTCCTTGCTTACCTCTATTCGCAGGTGGGACACACCATGCCACATGCCCAGTATCCTCCTTATTGCAGAGGGTGGGCGGTGTTATCTGATTTTAGGTCCTGCAGCGAGTTACCTCCTTACGTTGGATTCTTCACCCTAGAGTGTAGGAAGAAGTCTATTCTCTCTCTTTACTTCAAGAAGGCCATTGTCCAGACAGTATTGAAACCCAATAAAAGGTTTATTTTGATTGCTTAGGAACTTGATAGGAAAGTTGGAGATAGAGAGAAATGAACTAGGAGGTAGGTTCAGGCACGCAGGACTCAATTATCAATCATCGCCACTCAGGCCTGAGTGGGTTTTGTTCACCCGGATAGTCCCTCCAAGAGCGGTCCTAGCAGCCGGTGTGGAGCACAAAGCGTTTACTTGTAGTTTCCTAGGGAAACGATTAGGAAATAATCTCTAAGTCCTAAACTTCCCAGCCTAGTAATATTTTAAGTCCTTAGGTGCCAATAGGGCACATTACTAGGCTTGTGGCGGGTTATGGAATCCTTCCCTCTGATAGGTAACCAGGTCTCTCCTAAAACAGTGACCTCCTTCACCGATTCCCTGGTTTCCTCTCCTTCAGAGTGGGTCACCCGAAACTTGGGCACCCTGGGACTCCTCTTCTAGTGTAGGCCTCAGCTAAAGGTACTGGGCCCACCTGGAACGATGCAGCCTCGGGCTAAAGGTGCCTGGGGCCTAACACACACACACGTACCCCTGGCCATGAGGACCACCGAAGGTGGGGTACGTGTCTGTTCTTCTCGGACCAAGGGGTCCTCTCCAATGCCTCACGCCTAATGGCATCTGCAAGTTTTAGGAAATTAATAGTCTGAGCCCAACTATCGGCTCAGACTAGCCCCTAAATTTGAACATAGCGCCCCATAAATCAGGGGGGGTGCTACACAACCATTAGGTTGGAAAGGGCAAGGCCACAGCTTTATTAAAATCCAACACATAACATGTGAACACTTTTCAACCGGTGCCAGTCACAGTTGTACTGTGAGCACACAATTCCAAAAGGGGGCCTGTCCTTACCATAAGTACTGGACAGGGCCGCCTACTTCCGATTTCCATCAAGGGCATAGCCCATTAAAGCCATTTTATGCAGGCAAGGTCAAGAAATCGCAGCAAGCTGTGACATACCATAGAAAAAAGGGGCGGGAGGGTGGGCAGCTTTTCCAACCACGTTTCTTGAAAGACCCAGAATTCCCTGGGGCAATACTTTTACAGAGCTCAGGCCCAGTCTATCTCCCCTAAACAACTAATCCTTGGTGACCACTCAGCCGCCTTGTCCTGCACCTGGCCATGCCCCCATCAGTCAAGGATAGACATGTAAATATTTTGTTTCGGAATTTCGTTTTCGTCCAAAAAATGAATTTATTTAGTTACTCCCGAAATTCATTTTTATTTATTTCGTTTTTCGTTAGAAATTGCATTCGTCCGAAAATCTGAATTAATTAAGGTTGAATCTGTCATTGAAGGCTCATGGTGTCTGTCAAATGTTCAAAGAAGATTCGACGGAGCAGCGAAACTGTACAACGCCGCAATCATACATTTCCGGTCGAATGTTCCGCCCACAAGCTATAGTAGAATTCTAATGTTGTATGACTAGTAATAATTATATTTATTAATTACTATTACTAGTCAACCAACATTAGAATTCTTCTATAGCCTATGGGCGGATGCATTTGACCGGAAATGTACGATTGCAGCGTCGTACAGTTTAGCTGCACCGCTGAATCTTCTATCTTTCAACAGACACCATAAGCCTTCAATGACAGATTCGACGTTTGTATGTTTTTCGATGCTTTGTCGGATCTTCGTCGTTCATGTTGAATTGTCAAGTTAGTTCTAGCTATTTTACTGCTCCTCCTCTTTGGTTACAATCAGCCAATAACATTCATCATCATCATCATTATTTTTATTTTACTTCCCCCACCCAATTCCAGCAGCAATCTTTTCTCTCTATAATGTCGAATCTTTTCTTAATATAATGTCAAATCTTTTCTCTCTATGTAGAATAATCTTGGACTAATAGAGTTAAGGTTAGGCACATTCGACCACAGGTTCGATGGACACAGAATGTTATTGTCAGCGTCATGTCGAATCTCCTATCTATATCGAACTGTTGTTGCAACGAAAACGAAAATAAAGCATTTGTTTATGTCGGATCTTTCGGTTTTCGGATTCTGTGCTTTAGTTTTCGTTTGTTAAAATGATAACGAAAATACCTGAAATTTGGATGAAAATGCATTCGGACGAAAACGAATGCACATGTCTAGTCAAGGATCTCTTTCCCTAAGGGGCTCAAGAGGCCTTCATTATTGATATGAACAAGCTGGCAACTTTATTTTTTTTAAGTACTAACAAGAATCACTGTGTATTGCACAAGCTTGATCATCTTCTGTTTGGAGATTCAACTCTTGTGAAGAGGTAATTAAGGGGAAATGATCCATATATTATAACTAGGGATGCCCCAATGCCACTTTTTTAACACCGAGTACGAGTACCGATACTTTACCCCAGGTACTCGCCAATACCAATTACCGGTACCTATCGGAACTGCAGGCATGGTACAGGAGACCGCCAGGGGCTGCAGGCATGGTACAAGAGACGGTTAGGGACTGCAGGCATGGTACAGGAGACAGTTAGGGACTGCAGGCATGGTACAGGAGACCGTCAGGGGCTGCAGGCATGGTACAGGAGACCATTAGGGGCTGCAGGCATGGTACAGGAGACCGTCAGGTGCTGCAGGCATGATACAAGAGACAGTTAGGGACTGCAGGCATGGTACAGGAGACAGTTAGGGACTGCAGGCATGGTACAGGAGACAGTTAGGGACTGCAGGCATGGTACAGGAGACAGTTAGGAACTGCAGTCATGGTACAGGAGACCGTCAGGGGCTGCAGGCATGGTACAGGAGACCGTCAGGGGCTGCAGGCATGGTACAAGAGACAGATAGGGACTGCAGGCATGGTACAGGAGACAGTTAGGGACTGCAGGCATGGTACAGGAGACAGTTAGGGACTGTAGGCATGGTACAGGAGACAGTTAGGGAATGCAGGCATGGTACAGGAGACCGTCAGGGGCTGCAGGCATGGTACAAGAGAAAGTTAGGGACTGCAGGCATGGTACAGGAGACAGTTAGGGACTGCAGGCATGGTACAGGAGACAGTTAGGGACTGCAGGCATGGTACAGCTGACAGTTAGGGACTGCAGGCAATGGCATAGTACAGGAGACAGTTAGGGACTGCAGGCATGGTACAAGAGACAGTTAGGGACTGCAAGGAGGAGGGAGAGAGCCCTGCTGCTCAGTACAACAGGATAGGATGTACAGTGTCTTCACATACCTGTTCTCTGCCTCAGCTTCAGGGAGAGCCTCAGCATCAGGGACAGCCCGGATCCAGTGCTCTGTGTGGCCGGGAGTCAGAGCTGGAGGAGGGAGGTGTGCAGTGCGGAGACAGGCTGGTGGGCTGTTAGGACAGGAAGCCCAGCGGGCCTGCACAACGCGATGTAGGGAGGAAGCAGCGGGGATGGCGTTGTCCGGAGGGGTGGAGGAGGCGGTCCGCTCCAATGCAACGTCACTTCCGGTATCGGCTTTTGGTATCAGAGCATTTTAGTGAGTACCGATACTCACTAAAATGCCTAGTATCGGCACCGATACCGATACCAGTATCGGTATCGGTGCATCCCTAATTATTATTATTATTATTATACAGGATTTATTAAGCGCCAACAGTTTGCGGAGCGCTTTACAATATAAGCAAAGACAAACAATACACCGACAATACAATTCAATACAACAGGGTTAGAAGTAGACTTGTGCACAACGGAAAAATTCGTTCCGTTTCGGTTCGTTTCTTTCCGGTCCTGTTGATTCGTAATCATTCGTAATTTTGCTAGACGGGATTTTTCGTGTTCGGACTCATTCGTATTTTTGCAAGCGACATTTTTCGTTGAATTTTTTGTTGCTTTATAATTCGTACTTTCGGTAGAGTACGTTGTTTTTCGTTGATTCTGGACACAACTCCTACTTTCGTAACTTTTTTTGGGTTCGTTGATTCGTAATTTTCCGTGTCTCTCTCACAACGACTCTGCCTATTATGCCTAATGTGCTTCGAATGGATTTGTACTTTTCTAAATACATAGCGGTTATTTGTAACGATTCGAAATCTCGTATTTTACTTTCGTTTTTTACATGCGGCTATAGGCTCCGCCCCTGTACACCATTTTGAGAGGGTTCAGCACGGTGAGGGAGAAGCAGAGAGCAGAGCAGAGTGAGTGTTATTGTGCTTCGAATGGATTTGAAATCTCGTATTTTACTTTCGTTTTTTCATGCGGCTATAGCCTCCGCCCCTGTACACCATTTTGAGAGGGAGTTCAGCATGGTGAGGGAGAAGCAGAGAGCAGAGTGAGTGTTATTGTGCTTCGAATGGATTCGTACATTCGTAACTTTTTTCATAACGAATTATGCCGAAGACCTTCGGGCATTCGCTATTTTGCGGTATAATTTATTTCGGATTCGGTTTTATTCGTAATTGCTCTGTTCGGAAATTCGAATGCTTCCGAATGTCCGAAAGTTGCTAAATTCGGACGAATTTTGATTCGTTACGAAACGAATTGCACAAGCCTAGTTAGAAGGTCCCTGCTCCCTTTCAGGTAATTACAGAGGACAAGGGGAGACTCTTTACGTCAGGAAAAGAGATTTAACCTCCACATACGGAAAGGCTTCTTCACAAAAAGAGCTGTGAAAATGTGGTCCACACTCCCTCAGGAACTGGTTTTGGCCAACTCAGTATATTGTTTTAACCACTTCCATACAGGGCACTTATAGACCTTCCTGCCAAGACCAATTTTCAGCTTTCTGCGCTGTTGCACTTTAAATGACAATTGCGCGGTCATGCTAAACTGTACCCAAACTAAATTTTTATAATTTTTTTCGCACAAATAGAGCTTTCTTTTGGTGGTATTTGATCACCTCTGCGATTTTTATTTTCTGCTAAAAAAATGAAAAAAGATGGAAAATTTTGAAAAAAAAAAAGTTTTTTTTTGTTTCAGTTACAAAACTTTGTAAATAAGTATGTTTTCTCCTTCACTGATGGGCACTGATGGGGCTGCACTGATGGGCACTGATAAGGCGGCACTGATGGGCACTGATGAGGTGGCACTGATGAGGTGGCACTGATGGGCACCGATAGGCGGCACAGATGGGCACCGATAGGCAGCACGGATGGGCACTGGTAGGCGGCACAGATGGGCACTGATAGGCGGCACGGATGGGCACAGATAGGCGGCACGGATGGGCATGGATAGGCGGCATGGATGGGCACTGATAGGCGGCATGGATGGGCACTGATAGGTGGCACAGATGGGCATGGATGGGCTTTGATAGGTGGCATGGATGGGCACTGATAGGTGGCACTGTACTGTAATGTGTTTTACTAATAGATGCCAATCAGTGCCAAACAATAATGCCTGCCAATCAGTGGTGCCCATTGTGGGCACTGATTGGCATCCATTGTGGGCACTGATTGGCATCCATTAGGCATTTCTAGTGGGCACTGATTGGCATCCCTGGTGGTCTAGGGTGGCCTACCTTATGGTGGGCATCCCTGGTGGTCTGGTGGCATCCCTGGTGGTCCAGTGTGAGCATCCTCTGGGGGGCTGCGCTGTTAATCGATCAGCACAAACCCCCCCCTGTCAGAGGAGCAGCCGATCGGCTCTCCTCTACTCGCGTCTGCCAGACGCGAGTGAGGAAAAGCCCAATCACTGGCTTTTCCTGTTTACATCGTGATCAGCCGTGATTGGACACGGCTGATCACGTGGTAAAGAGTCTCCGTCGGAGACTCTTTCCCTAGATCGGTGTTGCGGGGTGTCAGACTGACATCCCGCAACAACGATCGCCGCGATGCGCGCCACCGGGGGCGCACAGCGGCTCAATATCCTGAAGACGTCATATGACGTCCAGTCAGGATATTTAAACCACTTTGCCGCCGTCTTTTTGCTATAGGGCGGGCGGCAAGTGGTTAAAAAACAGCTAGATGCATTTCTAAGGCTAGACTCACACCAGGTGCAGTACGACTGCGTTGTTTTTAGCCTTTGAAGTACATAGTTACCAACAGTCCCGAATTTCCCGGGACAAGCACGATTTTTGGACCCTTGTCCCGAATTGGGCTTGTCCCGATTCGGGACAAGCCCAGTTCTTTTTGTCCCGTTTTGTCCCGGTAAATTCGGGAATGCTTTAGCTAAAAACGGCAGCGGCTACACAAAAATGGCCGCTGCCGCCACCATATTTGTTTACGTTTTCCCCTTGTGTTCAGTGCAGAGCCTGGGGCAGCCAATCGGCTTCGGATTGGCGACTCCTCCCCGCTCTCCACTGAACGCAAGGAGAGGCACAAGGAAGCAGCATGCTTCACCCGCCGCCGCAGCCGCTAACGACCCTCTGCCCAGCCCCCGTGTGTCCGACAAGGAGCGGGGACACGGATGTAAGGACCGGGGCTCCACTGGCTGGGGACACTGATGCCTATCAGCACCCGGCGCCGCCGCTGCCAACAACCTTCCCCCCCGCCCCCGTGTGTCCGACGAGTGGGGACACTGATGGAAGGACCGGGGCACCGCTGGCTGGGGACACTGTGATGGTCCTGGCTCACTCCATTTGGCAGACCCCTCGGACCACCAGCACATCCTCACGCACCGCAGGTACCGTACTATTGCACTGTAGTGTAGTGGGTGGTGGGGTAATTGTAGTGTAGTGGGTGGTGGGGTAATTGTAGTGTAGTGGGTGGTGGGGTAATTAGTGTAGTGTAGTGGGTGGTGGGGTAATTAGTGTAGTGTAGTGGGTGGTGGGGTAATTAGTGTAGTGTAGTGGGTGGTGGGGTAATTAGTGTAGTGTAGTGGGTGGCGGGGTAATTTAGTGTAGTGGGTGGTGGGGTAATCAGTGTAGTGGATGGCGGGGTAATCAGTGTAGTGGGTGGCGGGGTAATCAGTGTAGTGGGTGGCGGGGTAATCAGTGTAGTGGGTGGCGGGGTAATCAGTGTAGTGTAGTGGGTGGCGGGGTAATTAGTGTAGTGGGTGGCAGGGTAATCTGTGTAGTGTAGTGGGTGGTGGGATAATCAGTGTAGTGGGTGGCAGGGTAATCATTGTAGTGTAGTGGGTGGCGGGTTAATCAGTGTAGTGGGTGGCAGGGTAATCAGTGTAGTGTAGTGGGTGGCGGGGTAATCAGTGTAGTGGGTGGCGGGTTAATCAGTGTAGTGGGTGGCAGGGTAATCAGTGTAGTGTAGTGGGTGGCGGGGTAATCAGTGTAGTGTAGTGGGTGGCGGGGTAATCAGTGTAGTGTAGTGGGTGGCGGGGTAATCAGTGTAGTGTAGTGGGTGGCGGGGTAATCAGTGTAGTGGGTGGCGGGGTAATCAGTGTAGTGGGTGGCAGGGTAATCAGTGTAGTGGGTGGCAGGGTAATCAGTGTAGTGGGTGGCGGGGTAATCAGTGTAGTGCATAGTTGCCAAACAGTCCCGAATTACCCGGGACAATCATGATTTTTGGACCCTTGTCCACAAGTGTGGAGGGGGCTCTGCTGGGGAGGCACCTGATGCAAGGACGGACTGCTGGGGAGGCACCTGATGCAAGGACGGACTGCTGGGGAGGCACCTGATGCAAGGACGGACTGCTGGGGAGGCACCTGATGCAAGGACGGACTGCTGGGGAGGCCATCTGGTGGCAGGCGACGTGGCAGGTAACACGCTCAGGGCTTCCACTGATTCGGCATTATGGTGAGTTGAATGATTTCATTTTATATTACAATGTAATAATAGAAATAATGCACTTCAATCATCCTGACACCGTAACAACCATGGTGCCGGGATGATTGAAGCGCCAACAGGTGTTTTGGAGTATCCTTATCTGCCAATTTTGTTACACATTTCTATTGTGGTGTAGGATCTGGCTTCTTTCTTTCTATTTCTTTCTCTCTCTTTCTCTCACCTCGGACTCTAGCCACACCCCTTTGAACCACGCCCATTTAAGCCACACCCACTATCGTGCGTAAACCACGCCCATTTTTCGCCGCGACACGCTTCGCGCGCCGCAATTTTCATTCCAGGTGTGACACCTACAAACGAATGCCCCGCCCCCTAATTATAGCAAGGCTCCGCCTCAATACAAAAAAAGTGTCCCAGATGTTTTTTTTGCAATGTTGGCAACTATGGAAGTATGCATTAAAGTATAACTAAAGGCAAAACTTTTTTTTTGGTTTTGGACAGAGTGGAAAGGGATTAGATCCCCTGTCAGTTTTTATTGCAGTCTGTGTCCCTGTTAGGGAGATTTACTCTCTCTATTGTCCTGTTTACCATTATAATTGAAAGTGAAAGTAAAAGAAAATCCCAAATGTTGGATTGTCCCCAGAAAAGTAAGAGAGGGGAAATATTCCAATGGGGACACTAGTTCTGGTGACCTGGAAGTCCCCAGGAAATTCCCTTATTTGCAGGAATTTTCTCTCACTTCCTGTTTGGCTATGGAACAGGAAGTGAAGGGAAATCTCCACAATGGGACACAAATGGTGAAAAAAAAAATCAGAGAGGGGCTATTTCCCTCCCTTTAGCCTTGTACAGACGACTGGTTTTCTCAGCAAGAAACGACAAGAAAACTGTTGGGAGAGCTTTCTTGCCGAGAAAACCGTTCGTGTGTATGGTTTCTCGTCGAGATAACTGTCATGAATCTCAACGAGAAAAAAAGAAAACCTGCTTTCTTTTTTCTCGTCGGGAGTTTTCAGTTTTCTCGTTGTGATTCTCGTCAGACTGTTTTTGGACGAGAAAACTGTTTGTGTGTATGCTTTTCCGAGTCTTCAAAAACCGCGCATGGTCAGAATCAAGTACAGTATGAGACGGGGGCGCACCTTCTTGTAAAACTAGCGTTCGTAATGGAGATAGCACATTCGTCACGCTGTAATGAACTGAAAGCACAAAGACTGAAAAGCGCGAATCATCTCTCATTAAACTTTTACTAACACGCAGTAACACAAGATCAGCAAAAGCAACCCAAGGGGTGGCGCCATGAGAATGGAACTTCCCCTTTATACTGCCGTCGTACGCGTTGTACGTCACCGCGCTTTAGACCGACGAGATTTTGGATTGACAGTGTGTATGCAAGGAAAGCTTGACAAGAATCTTGTCAAGCTTGACAAGAAACCCGTCGAGAAAAACTACGTTTTTTTGCGACAAGATTCTCAGCCGTGTGTACTAGGCTTTAGGCTCCATCCAAAATGAAATGATTTGCCTATAGTTCTACTTTAAATAGGGGGCACTAATTGCACTTAAAACTAACATCATCTTTGTCTAGGAAGTTTATGTTGCAACCTTTGTTTAGGACACTGTATACTAAGAGGCAAGGCAACAATACCTCCAGTTGCATTTCCACGCTCTATTGTTGCATTACACTTTTAGATGCATAGCTCTGTGAGTACAGTTAAACTCGCTCCTCCTTTCAAGATTGTGCATAATTTTAAAGGGTGCTTTGACTGGTAAAAAGGTTGAGAAACACTGCTTTAGGCACCTCTCTTCCCTCAGCCTGCTCATTGGACAATGAAGGAGCAGCAACACACAGATGAGACGATCCCTCTGCTCTTTCCTTCTGTAAGCATGCTCACTGACAGCAATGCGTAAAGCATTAGAGCTTCAACTGGCTAAGAGTGCCTCCCTTCGACCTCAACGGTGCTGTGCATTGAGTTTCATGAGGTTGATATCAGGGATGAGCCGAACACCCCCCTGTTCGGTTCGCACCAGAATCTGCGAACAGACAGAATGTTTGTGTGAACTTTAGAACCCTATTAAATACAATGGACTCGAACGTTCGAAATAATGCTAATTATAAAGGCTAATATGCAAGTTATTGTCCTAAAAAGTGTTTGGGGACCTGGGTCCTGCCCCAGGGGACATGTATCAATGCAAAAAAAAGTTTTAAAAACAGCCGTTTTTTTCGGGAGCAGTGATTTTAATAATGCTTAAAATGAAAAAATAAAAGTGAAATATTCCTTTAAATTTCGTACCTGGGGGGTGTGTATGATATGCATGTGAAGTGGCGCATGTTTCCCGTGCTTAGAACTGTCCCTGCAAAAAATGTCATTTTTGAAAGAAAAAAAGTCATTTAAAACTGATGCCGCGTACACACGGCCGTTTTTCTCGTTGAGAAAAACAACATTTTTCTCATTCGACGAGAAAAACGATCATCTGTGGGCTTTCTGTCGTTTTTTTCGACGAGAAAAACGGCATTAAAAACGACGAGAAAAATTAGAACATGTTCTAATTTTTCTCGTCGTTTTTTTCGACATGTTTTTCGCTGCAGTGTTTCCCATAGGGAAACACTGCCGCGGAGCCCACACACGGTCGTTTTTTTTTACCCAAAAAAAAATGACATTTAAAACGGCCGTGTGTGGGGGGGAACAAGCTGTTCCTCGTTTTTAACGTCGATTTTCTCGACTGTGTTTTCACCGTCGAAAAAATCGATCGTGTGTACGCGGCATCACTCGCGGCTATTAATGAATTGTCGGCTCCCGGCAATACATTCAAAAGTCATTGATAAAAATAAAAAAAAAGCGTGGGGATTCCCCAAAATTCAATTACCAGGCCCTTCAGGTCTGGAATGGATATTAAGGGGAACCCCGCCGCAAATTTAAAAAAAAATTGACGTGGGGTTCCCCCAAATATCCATTCCAGGCCCTTCAGATCTGGCATGGATTTTAAGGGGAACTCCACACCAAATTTAAAAAAAAATGGCGTGGAGTCCCCCTAAAAATCCATACCAGACCCCTTATCCGAGCACGCAACCTGGCCGGCCGCAGGGGAAAAGGGGGGGACGAGAGAGCGGCCCCCCTCCCTCCTGAACCGTACCAGGCCACATGCCCTCAACATGGGGAGGATGTCCCCATGTTGATGGGGACAAGGGCCTCATCCCCACAACCCTTGCCCGGTGGTTGTGGGGGTCTGCGGGCGGGGGGCTTATCGGAATCTGGAAGACCCCTTTAACAAAGGGGACCCCCAGATCCCGCCCCCCCTATGTGAATTGGTAAGGGGTACATTGTACCCCTACCATTTCACGAAGAAAGCGTAAAAAAATGTTTAAAAAAACCCACAAACACCTTGAAGAAGTCCTTTATTTAAAAAAAGAAAAAAAAACAAAAAAACATTCCAGCAATGAAATCCAGTGTCCCGCGGCGATCCCGATGTCCAGCGCTGTCCTTCATTGGTTGTACCTGAGCGGACCTGATGGGGAACTCCCTCTCAGTGTTTTAAATGTATAGACCCGCCCCTTCTAAAGTTCCCCATCAGGTCCGCTCAGCTTAAATTTAAATTACACAGTGAAGGAAGTTCCCCGCTCAAGCCAATGACGTAGGCGGGTCCGACATACCGAGGGGGCGGACCTGATGGGGAACTGCTCTCACTTTGGTAATACATGTATAGACCCGCCCCTTCTCATGTTCCGCATCTGGTCCGCTGAGCGGACCTGATGGGGAACTTTAGAAGGGGCGGGTCTATACATTTAAAATACTGAGAGGGAGTTCCCCATCAGGTCCGCTCAGGCACAACCAATGAAGGACAGCGCTGGACATCGGGATCGCCGCGGGACACTGGATTTCATTGCTGGAATGTTTTTTTTTAAATAAAGGACTTTTTCAAGGTGTTTGTGTGTGTTTTTTAAACATTTTTTTACGCTTTCTTCGTGAAATGGTAGGGGTACAATGTACCCCTTACCAATTCACATAGGGGGGGGGGCAGGATCTAGGGGTCCCCTTTGTTAAAGGGGTCTTCCAGATTCCGATAAGCCCCCCGCCCGCAGACCCCCACAACTACCGGGCAAGGGTTGTGGGGATGAGGCCCTTGTCCCCATCAACATGGGGACATCCTCCCCATGTTGAGGGCATGTGGCCTGGTACGGTTCAGGAGGGAGGGGGGGCCGCTCTCTCATCCCCCCCTTTTCCCCTGCGGCCGGCCAGGTTGCGTGCTCGGATAAGGGGTCTGGTATGGATTTTTAGGGGGACTCCACGCCATTTTTTTTAAAATTTGGGGTGGAGTTCCCCTTAAAATCCATGCCAGATCTGAAGGGCCTGGAATGGATATTTGGGGAAACCCCACATCAATTTTTTTTTAAATTTGTGGCGGGGTTCCCCTTAATATCCATTCCAGACCTGAAGGGCCTGGTAATTGAATTCTGGGGAACCCCCACGCTTTTTTTAAAAAAAATTTATCAATGACTTTTGTATGTATTGCCGGGAGCCGACAATTCATTAATAGCCGCGAGTGAGTTTTAAATGACTTATTTTCTTTCAAAAATTACATTTTTTGCAGGGACAGTTCTAAGCACGGGAAACATGCGCCACTTCACATGCACATTATACACACCCCCCAGGTACGAAATTTAAAGGAATATTTCACTTTTATTTTTTCATTTTAAGCATTATTAAAATCACTGCTCCCGAAAAAACGGCCGTTTTTAAAACTTCTTTTTGCATTGATACATGTCCCCTGGGGCAGGACCCCGGTCCCCAAACACTTTTTAGGACAATAACTTGAAAATAAGCCTTTATAATTAGCACTTTAGATTTCTCCCATAGATTTTTCGAATTTGCCGCGAACACCCCAATTTGTACGGGCGAACAGGCAATGTTCGAGTCGAACATGAGTTTGACTCGAACTCGAAGCTCATCCCTAGTTGATATCAACAAATGTTCAGCAACTTAGTAATATGTGAAATATATTTTTAATCAATATATAACTGGATTATTAGTGTTTTATTTTCCTGGTGTGCTGCTTTCAAGGCCTGTAACATTAGGTCAGTTTGCTCTGTGATGTAATTGTCTCTCCTTAAAATTCTATTTTGGTCTACAAGTAGGCACTCATTTCAAACTTTTACAATAAAGCCTTGTTTTCACAGGCAATGATGCCCATATAGCATTAATAGGCCGTTTTTTACAACACCTTGAACTTCTAGATGCTGTGTCCAGGCAGCCCATGGAAATCTATTAGGACACACAGCTCCATGGACCCAACTGCTCACGAACAGCCCGGAATGCAGACAATGTGCCTGCAAGGGACAAAGTACTGTAATGCCACGTACACACGGTTGGAATTTCCGACAACAAATGTTCGATGGGAGCTTTTTGTTGGAAATTCCGACCGCGTGTAGGCTCCATCGGACATTTGCTGTCGGAATTTCCGACAACAAAAATTTGAGAGCTGGTTCTCAAATTTTCCGACAACAAAATCTATTCTCGTAAATTCCGATTGTGTGTGGACAATTCCGAGGCACAAAATTCCACGCATGCTCTGAATCAAGTACGAGACAGAAGCGCTCGGTCTGGTAAAACTAGCGTTCGTAATGGAGATAGCACATTAGTCACGCTGTAACGTATTGAAAAGCGCAAATCGTCTCTCATCAAACTTCTACTAACACGACTGGTATTGAACTTCCTTTTAACCACTTAACGACCGCCCACTGTAAATATACGTCGGCAGAATGGCACCGACAGGCAGAATCACGTATATCTACGTGACTGTCTTTGTATAGTTGGGGGGTCCGATCGGACCCCCCTTCTTTACAGTGAGCGGTGGTTAACTGATCGGGAGCGATCAGGCATGAGGGGACGGCCATTCGATTCCGGCCACCCCCTCTCGATCGCTCCCGGCGAATGAGAGAGCTTCCCCTGCCTGTGTAATGTTTACACAGGCAGAGGAAGTGATGTCATCTCTCCTGCGGCGCTCACATATACCGAGCGCCGTACAGGAGAAGATGCCAGGTTAGTGCACAAAACACTACACTGACACCAGGACACATAGGTACATAAATCGCCCCCCAGGCCCCCCCAGACACCCCCAGATCACCCCCCAGATCACCCCCCAGCCCCCAGCCACAGTGTCACTGATTGCAGTGACCATTTATTTACTGATCACTGCAATCAGTGACATTTGTGACTGTAAAAGTGTCACCAAAGTTTAGTTTTAGGTCCAGTGTAGCCCCCTAACCCCCCCTAATAAAGGTTTAACCCCCTGATCGCCCCCCAGATAACCCTTTCACCCCCTATCACCACTGTCGCTAAGCGATCATTTTTCTGATCGCCGTCTTAGCGTCGGTGATGCCGATCGGTAGGCAGTAATTTTTTTTAGGTTCGCCGCAGGTTTTTATAGCGACGGGTACCACCATATATTATATAATAAAGGTTTAACCCCCTTGATCGCTCCCCCAGGTAACCCTTTCACCCCCTAGCACCGCTGTCGCTAAGCGATCGTTTTTCTGATCGCTGTCTTATTGTTGGTGATGCCGATCGGTTGCCAGTTATTTTTTTTAGGTTCGCCGCAGGTTTTTATAGCGTCAGGTACCCCAATATATTACCTAATAAAGGCTTAACCCCTTGATCGCCCCGCAGGTAACCCTTTCACCCCCTATCACCACTGTCGCTAAGCGATCGTTTTTCTGATCGCTGTCTTATTGTTGGTGATGCCGATCGGTAGCCAGTTATTTTTTTTAGATTCGCCGCAGGTTTTTATAGCGTCAGGTACCCCAATATATTACCTAAGAAAGGTTTTAACCCCCTAATTGCCCCTAGTTAACCCTTTCACCAGTGATCACCATATAAGTGTTACGGGTGACGCTGGTTAGTTCGTTTGCTTTTTATAGTGTCAGGGCACCCGCCGTATATATAACCCAATAAAGGTTTAACCCCCTGATCGCCCGGCGGGTGATATCAATTAGGTTTTAGCATCAGAGAGGGTCTGCGTCACACCCCAGGCAGCGTCAGGTTAGTGCCAGTAACGCTAACACCCACGCGTGAAGCATACACCCCCCTTAGTGGTATAGTATCTGATCAGATCAATATCTGATCTGATCAGATCTATACTAGCGTCCCCAGCAGTTTAGGGTTCCCAAAAACACAGTGTTAGCGGGATCAGCCCAGATACCTGCTAGCACCTGCGTTTTGCCCCTCCGTCCAGCCCAGGCCACCCAAGTGCAGTATCGATCGATCACTGTCACTTACAAAACACAACACACATAACTGCAGCGTTCGCAGAGACAGGCCTGATCCCTGCGACTCCAGTGCTGTAGGAGGTGATTTCAAAAAGCATATAGGCCGAAGCATTAGGGCAGCAGGGGCGGAGGAGCGGAGGAGCGGAGGAGCGATTTTGCTCCTAATGCCGTGTACATACGGTCGAAATTCCGACGGAGGCTTGCCCGTGGAAAAGTCCGACCATGTGTGTGCGGCATAACTTTTTTGCGGGAGGATCCCCCCATGCTTCGGCATATATAAATGGTTCATTAGAAGTGGGTGGATGAAGGGCGGTATTCTAATGGTGGGCATACCCACCGATCAATCTCTTTTTTCGTTCAGCCAACTGGCTGCATGAAAAAAAAAAGATTACAATACATGTCCAACAAGGACCAGCAACGTACTGGTATGTTGCTCTACTTTGAATGTTTATACCAGAATGATGCCTGCGGGTTTAGGTATCATCTTGGTATCATTCTTTTCAGCCAGCGGCCGGCTTTCATGTAAAAGCAATCCTAGTGGCTAATTAGCCTCTGGACTGCTTTTACAAGCAGTGGGAGGGAATGTCCCCCCCCCCCCGGATATAAATGCGCCATTGGGAAATTGGGAAAGCATTTTATCACACCGATCTTGGTGTGGTCAGATTCTTTGAGGGCAGAGGAAAGATCTAGGGTCTAGAAGACCCCAGTTTTTTCAAAAAAGAGTACCTGTCACTACCTATTGCTATCATAGGGGATATTTACATTCCCTGAGATAACAATAAAAATGATATAAAAAAAAATATATATGGAAGGAACAATTTAAAAATAAAATAAAAAAGCAAAATTAATAATAAAAAAAAAAAAAAAAAAAAAAAAAAAAAGGACCCCTGTCCTGCCCTGCTCTTGCCCAATGGCGAACGCAAGCGTCGGTCTGGCGTCATATGTAAACAGCAATTGCACCATGCATGTGAGGTATCACCGCGAAGGTCAGATCGAGGGCAGTAATTTTAGCAGTAGACCTCCTCTGTAAATCTAACGTGGTAACCTGTAAAGGCTTTTAAAGGCTTTTAAAAATGTATGTAGTTTGTCGCCAATGCGCGTTTGTGCGAAGTTTTAAAGCATGTCGTGTTTGGTATCTATGTACTCGGCCTAAGATCATCATTTTTATTTCATCAAACATTTGGGCAATATAGTGTGTTTTAGTGCATTAAAACTTAAAAAAGTATATTTTTTCCCCAAAAAATGCGTTTGAAAAATCGCTGCGCAAATACTGTGTAGAAAAAAAAAATGCAACACCCACCATTTTAATCTGTAGGGCCTTTGCTTTAAAAATATATATAATGTTTGGGGGTTCAACATAATTTTCTTGCAAAAAAAAAAAATCATGTAAACAAAAAGTGTCAAAAAGGGCTTTGTCTTCAAGTGGTTAGAAGAGTTGATGTAAGCTTCCTAATGTTGTGTATAAAATGCCAGAACAGTTCAAACCCCCCCCCAAATGACCCCATTTTGGAAAGTAGACACCCCAAGCTATATACTGAGAGGCATGTCGAGTCCATGGAATATTTTATATGTTGACACAAGTTGCGGAAAAAATATTTTTTTTTGCACAAAGTTGCAACTAAATGATATATTGCTCAAACATGCCATGGGTATATGTGGAATTACACCCCAAAATACATTCTGCTGCTTCTCCTGAGTACGGGGATACCACATGTGTGAGACTTTTTGGGAGCCTAGCCGCGTACGGGACCCCAAAAACCAAGCACCGCCTTCAGGCTTTCTAAGGGTGTAAATTTTTGATTTCACTTCTCACTGCCTATCACAGTTTCGGAGGCCATGGAATGCCCAGATGGCACAAAACCCCCCCCAAATGACCCCATTTTGGAAAGTAGACACCCCAAGCTATTTGCTGAGAGGTATTGTGAGTATTTTGCAGATCTCGCTTTTTGTCACAAAGTTTTGAAAATTGAAAAAAAAAATATATATATATGTAGCGGGGTCCTCAATTTAGTGGGGTACACTTGGGGAGTAGTGTGACCCAAGTGTGTAATTATGTTAGGGTTCAGACCCCTTTTTCTTATTCGTGGAGGATTGGGTGGTGTAATATTCTCTTCGACCAGTAGGTGTCAGTGTACCTACTGGCTCGGGGTAGAATCACTACCGCAGTGCTACCCTTCTTTGTCCCTTCCTGGAGATGGTACGGCCGGGGCGGGGAACCCGCCGTGGTGTCGACGGGAGGAGATAAAACGGGGAGACGCCCTCGCCACAAGGTCTTCTTCGGGGATCATCTCTTCACTCACCCAGGCACCTTCAGCCTGGGTGCGGGCGGTTCAAGGTTCCGGCCTAGGCACCCTAGGCCTGGCCTGGATGAAGATGGAGTCCATCCCAGGCACCTTCAGCCTGGGATGAGGTACTATTGAGGAGGCCTGGGACCCGGTGACTCCGACTGGGTCCCGTGAGGGTGGAGTTGCTCCAGGGCGCCCCTCGCAAGGGGACCCGCATCTGAGGTGAGGAGGCTGGGGAGGTCACTCGTTCGAAGACCCGGTGTAGTGTCAACCCGGTGACGAATGGGCCTACAGTAACTCCCTTGGAGGACATCTTCCCCTGATAGAGGCCCACAGCGCAACGGAGGTATTCATGTCGAGACCCCTACAGCCCTTGGTCACAGTATAGAGGGTGTAGGGACCCAGATCAGTATAGTGCCTCGACCTGCTCATTCCACCGTATCATGCCATTGCATTGCCTTGTAACTGAAGATACGAAATAAATCTAACCGTTGGACTGTGATTGGTGTATGGACTCTGTTAATGGGAGCAAAGGGAGGTTTCTGCACGACAGACTCGGTACATGTTCAGGACACTGGCCCGAGGAAACATTAGGTATTGGCCTTCACCTCGCCTGCAATTAGTGGGGAGGACATGGGCCGTAGCGCACCCTCACCCCTGTCGCGTGACATACCCCTAGGCTAAAGAGGACGGGGTGAGGGGGTGGCCGCTACACGTGGGGGCTCGTCCGGGATATCGTGTGTCTTGGCGATGGAACTGAGAGCATCTGTGTTTGAACTTTGCTGCCCGGAGGAGTTCCGAGCGGGTCGGCCATGTGATTGGCCAGAGTGCATCCCTGCTCGGAGTTGTGGACATAACCCTAAGTCGGGAAAGGCCCACGCAGAGGAGCGTAGAAAGGGAAAGGTCCAGCCGTGTGAAGTACTACATGTGGGGACTGTTAATGCACTGCGCCACGAGGCACCCCATGACTGTACAATTCATGGGTGGAGGCTGGGGGAAGCCCGCGAAAACTTACAATTTGTGGGAGGAGTCTGGCCACGTGTGGAGATACACGTGGAGACTCCGGCGCGTGGTCAGCGCGTGATGGAACAGCAAGTGGTCTGGATGGCCTCAAACTCCCCGTGGATACCGGTACCTTACCCCACGAAGATGACTGCATTTGCTGCTCCCCTGACAGACACGGGGATAAGACTTAGGCCCCGAGGACAGTTGGCTCTGTATTCATGCAGAGACACGGAGGCTCTCGGTGTGATCTGTCCCGGATGCTCGGGACTGGTGGTCCAATTAAAGCCATTCGGGCGATGTGAGGCCTGCAAGGAATTCCTTTTTGAGGTTGAACCATACACGGAAAGGCCCCGGGCCCTACGCCTCAACTGCATCACAGGAACCGCCACTCCGGAGGGAGAGATCCAGGCCTCTGCGGAGGTCCCCGTACGCGCTGACCAGGGCGAAGTGACTGCCCAACCAGAGATTGAGAGAGAAAAAATCCGAAGACACTGCTTCAGTCACCACAGACTCCCTGCTACCACCCCCGAAGAGGAAGATAGGCCTGGCGCAGGCCTCCTGTGGTCGTGGTCGAGCTTCACCCCGCCGCTTGCCTGGCCTGGATGGCGCCGGTAGAGAAGAGAGTCCCGGACATCCCAGTTCTTCAGTAGGTCCAGGTGAGCTAGGGGCTGGGACTGCGGTGTTGGTTGAAGGTGTCGGGGGTTCACAGTCGGTGGAGCCCGAAAGGGAGGGTAGCCTTCCGTCTACTAGAGACTACCTTCCCGCCGAGATGTATGACACCTCCGACTTAGAGTCGTTGTCAGACTGTGGGGATGACGGGGAAATAGACGAGTTTGTATGGGAAAAGCTTAAAGTACCCCATGCCAGGCGATACCTGTCATGTTCACCGCCTGTGTCTAAAAAGTTCAAGGACTGCAGAGCTGATTGGAGACTTGGGCACCATATTCATGCTGATAAGGTGCTCATCTGTAGGAAAGAAGGAGAGGATGTCGAGTACTCAGTGGAAGTGTTTGACGGGCACCTGAAGCCTCTGTTTCTGCCGGATCCAAGGTTCTACTTATAGGAGGAGTGAGCTCCTATCTTGTTGCTGTTGAAACTTTCTGGATGAGACATTCCCAGACGCCTAGAACTGTGCCCTACTTTTGTTTTGATTTGGGCTTTTCTTTTACTCACTGGAGACTTGGGAGCTGTTGTTTTTTTTTTTTTTTCCTCCCTTTTCTTCATGTGCCAAAGGCAGAGACTTTTGGGGTAGAGTCAGAGTAGGGAAGCAGGAAGAATGAAGATCTCACCAAGTGTCATTACCGCGGCTCTGTCACCAGGTGGCAGTGTTGCGCAACGAATGTTTGAAAATTTTACATATGCATTACTTACTTATTGGAGTGAGCGGGTCTCTCGGCTGACGGACCCACTCATGCCAAGTTAACACAGAGTGTTAGGATGTGTTTTTTTTTTGTTGTTTCCCTTCTGCAGGAGATTCATCGGTCAAGACTACTGAGAGTGGGGTGGTTCTTAGACAGCGATGGGAGGGATTGTACATGTGCACAGAACAAATGTTTATCGTTTTATATTTCCCCTTTTCCTTTTGAGCAGGTCTTGGCACATTTAGTATCCAGAAATTGAGGGATAGCCTCTGGGGCCCACTTCATGTCACCACTCTTCGGGAGACATGGGTGTGCACCTGACGCTGGGGACCAGCGTCAAACCACAGGGGGAGTGTGTAGCGGGGTCCTCAATTTAGTGGGGTACACTTGGGGAGTAGTGTGACCCAAGTGTGTAATTATGTTAGGGTTCAGACCCCTTTTTCTTATTCGTGGAGGATTGGGTGGTGTAATATTCTTTTCGACCAGTAGGTGTCAGTGTACCTACTGGCTCGGGGTAGAATCACTACCGCAGTGCTACCCTTCTTTGTCCCTTCCTGGAGATGGTACGGCCGGGGCGGGGAACCCGCCGTGGTGTCGACGGGAGGAGATAAAAGGGGGAGACGCCCTCGCCACGAGGTCTTCTTCGGGGATCATCTCTTCACGCACCCAGGCACCTTCAGCCTGGGTGCGGGCGGTTCAAGGTTCCTGCCTAGGCGCCCTAGGCCTGGCCGGGATGAAGATGGAGTCCATCCCAGGCACCTTCAGCCTGGGATGAGGTACTATTGAGGAGGCCTGGGACCCGGTGACTCCGACTGGGTCCCGCGAGGGTGGAGTTGCTCCAGGGCGCCCCTCGCGAGGGGACCCGCATCTGAGGTGAGGAGGCGGGGGAGGACACTCGTTCGAAGACCCGGTGTAGTGTCAACCCGGTGACGGATGGGCCTACAGTAACTCCCTTGGAGGACATCTTCCCCTGATAGAGGCCCGCAGCGCAACAGAGGTATTCATGTCGAGACCCCTACAGCCCTTGGTCACAGTATAGAGGGTGTAGGGACCCAGATCAGTATAGTGCCTCGACCTGCTCATTCCACCGTATCATGCCATCGCATTGCCTTGTAACTGAAGATACAAAATAAATCTAACCGTTGGACTGTGATTGGTGTATGGACTCTGTTAATGGGAGCAAAGGGAGGTTTCTGCACGACAGACTCGGTACATGTTCAGGACACCGGCCCGAGGAAACATTAGGTATTGGCCTTCACCTCGCCTGCAAGTAGTGGGGAGGACATGGGCCGTAGCGCACCCTCACCCCTGTCGCGTGACATACCCCTAGGCTAAAGAGGACGGGGTGAGGGGGTGGCCGCTACATATATATATTTTCTTTCTTCATTTTCAAAAACAAATGAGAGCTGTAAAATACCATGCCTCTCAGCAAATAGCTTGGGGTGTCTACTTTCCAAAATGGGGTCATTTGGGGGGGTGTTGTGCTATTTTGGCATTTTATGGCCTTCGAAACTGTGATAGGTAGTGAGGAGTGAAATCAAAAATTTGTGCCTAGAAATCCTGAAGGCGGTGCTTGGTTTTCGGGGTCCCGTACGCGGCTAGGCTCCTAAAAGGTCCCACACATGTGGTATTCCCGTACTCAGGAGAAACAGCAAAATGTATTTTGGGGTGTAATTCCACATATAACCATGGCATGTGTGAGCAATATATCATTTAGTGGCAACTTTTTGTAATTTTTTTTTGTCATTATTCAATCACTTGAGACAAAAAAAAAAAATATTCAATGGGCTCAACAGGCCTCTCAGCAATTTCCTTGTGGTGTCTACTTTCTAAAATGGGGTAATTTGGGGGGGTTTTGTGCTATTTTGGCATTTTATGGCCTTCAAAACTGTGATAGGTAGTGAGGAGTGAAATCAAAAATTTGCGCCCTTAGAAATCCTGAAGGCGGTGCTTGGTTTCCGGGGGCCCGTACGCGGCTAGGCTCCCAAAAAGTCCCACACATGTGGTATCCCCGTACTCAGGAGAAGCAGCAAAATGTATTTTGGGGTGCAATTCCACATATAACCATGGCATGTGTGAGCAATATATCATTTAGTGGCAACTTTTTGTAATTTTTTTTTTTTTTAGTCATTATTCAATCACTTGAGACAAAAAAAAAATATTCAATGGGCTCAACATGCCTCTCAGCAATTTCCTTGGGATGTCTACTTTCCAAAATGGGGTCATTTGGGGGGGTTTTGTACTGCCCTGACATTTTAGCACCTCAAGAAATGAGATAGGCAGTCATAAACTAAAAGCTGTGTAAATTCCAGAAAATGTACCCTAGTTTGTAGACGCTATAACTTTTGCGCAAACCAATAAATATACGCTTATTGACATTTTTTTTTACTAAAGACATGTGGCTGAATACATTTTGGCCTAAATGTATGACTAAAATTAAGTTTATTTGATTTTTCTTATAACAAAAAGTAGAAAATATCATTTTTTTTCAAAATTTTCGGTCTATTTCCGTTTATATCTCAAAAAATAAAAATCGCAGAGGCAATCAAATACCATTAAAAGAAAGCTCTATTTGTGGGAAGAAAAGGACGCAAATTTCGTTTGGGTACAACATTGCATGTCCGCACAATTTACAGTTAAAGCAGCGCAGTGCCAAATTCTGAAATCACCTCTGGTCCTTTAGCTACCAAATGGTCCGGGGCTTAAGTGGTTAATATAAGGTGACCAGATTTTTTTAATGAAATCCGGGGACATATTTGTTTTTTTTACTCGTAATGGCGGCAATCAGTGACTCTCTGCCCGTCGCTGCCGCCCGCCTCACAGCCTTTTAAAGGGGTTGTAAATGTAAACCTATGCGTTAAGGTGAAAAAACACCTTGCGGCAACCGGCCCCCTAGCACCCCATTGTACTTATCTAAACCCCGAATTTCCCTCGGCGGGGACGCGCCGTCCCTCTCTCCACGGGGTCCCGGCTCTTTATTGGCTGGATTGATAGCAGTGCTGCCATTCGCTCCCACCGCGGTCAATCAAAACCTATGACGCGGGTGCCGGGGGGTGGGGCCAAGTCATACATTCAGCGGCTATGGACACCGAATAAATGACTCGGGAGCGCGCCTGCAAGATAAACCCCCGGGAGAGCGCTTCTCCTAGGGGAGTTATCTGATGCGGGGAGGAGCCGCGAGAGCCGCCTAGAGATTAAAAAAAAAAGAAACCGATCCTTTACAATCACTTTAAGTCTCACTCTCTGGGCCCCGGCTACTACTGGGTGGGGAGCGGAGGAAGATCACTCCGCCAGGTAAGGCAAGGAGATAAGCAGGCAGGCGGCTGGCTGGGACTTGAGCCAAGGCAGAAGAACATGCGAGTGGAGCTGAATGGGCACCCGAAACTGAAGAAATATTCCCTCCGCTCTGACCATCACATGATCATCAGAAAGGGGGACAGATAATGGAAAAAAATACACCCCCTAAGCTAGTAGGAGCGGCAGAGCGGGGGGTGTAATTCAGATTTTTTTTTTTTTTAATTCTGCACTGACTGTCTTTGAAATTGCCCCAGCCCCTGTTCAAATCCAATCCGGGGACAAAACTGGGGACAGACTTGGTCCGGGGACAGTGTCCTCAATTCGGGGACTGTCCCCGGAAATCGGGGATGTCTGGTCACCCTACTTTAATAGTGCCGTCGTATGTCTTGTATGTCACCGCGTTCTTGGCGTTCGGAATTTCCGACAACATTTGTGCAACTGTGTGTATGCAAGACAAGTTTGAGCATCTGTCAGAAAAAAATCCATGGTTTTGTTGTCGGAATTTCCGATCGTCTGTTGTATATTAAAAAATATAATGAAGCCCATACTGTGTACACAGGAAGAGAAAACAAACACGCCCACAGAGTGATTGGGAGTGAGTTCTCTTGCTTATTCAGTAATTTACAAAGGATTGTGTACAGTTAAGAGATAAGGTTAGCTCGCACTTCAATAGGCTAAGACGGAATACATGGCTAGCAACCAAGGATGGGGCTGACTGTGCGCCTAGAAATAATGAATGTTATCTAAATTTTTCCAATGAGGTGTCGCTAAAGCAAAGAAAACTTTAAGGTGATAATGAAGGCATATATATATATATATATATATATATATATATATATATATATATTTTTTTATTAAACATGTTATACTTACCTGCTCTGTGCAGTGGTTTTGAACAGAGCAGCCCTAATCCTCCTCTTCTCTGGTCCCTCGCCTGGCTGAGTGCCCCCTTAGCAAGCCAGTTGCTATGGGGGCACTCGTGCATGCTCCCTCCTGAGTTGCCTCTTTGTGTCCATAAGACACACAAAGCGTGGCTCAGCCCCATCCCCCACTCTCTCCTCACAAGCTGTGATTGACAGCAGTGGGAGCCAATGGCTCTCGCTGCTGTATCTCAGCCAATGAGGAGGGAGAGACCCAGGGGAGCCGCTGCTCTCATGCACATTGCTGGATTGAGATGGGGCTTGGATAACTATTGGGGGGGGGGTGCTACAAATTGACGTTTTTTTTACCTTCCTGCATAGAATGGCGTAGATCGCTGCGGATACTGCAGCGATCTTTCGCAGAAAGTGGGAGAAAATACCTGTATTAGATAGGTATCTGCTCCCCTCCCCCCACTCAGTGTTTACAAGTTAAAATAATTTTTTGCTAGAAAATTACTTAGAACCTCCAACGATTATATATTTTTTTTTCCGACACCCTAGAGACTAAAATGGCGGTCGTTGCAATACTTTCTGTCACACCGTATTTGCGAAGCGGTCTTACAAGTGCACTTTTTTGGGAAAAAATAAAAAAATTTGAATAAAAAAATAAAACAACAGTAAAGTTAGCCCAATAATTTTTTATATTGTGAAAGATAATGTTATGTCGAGTAAATTAATACCCAACATGTTACGCTTCAAAATTGCGCCCGCTCGTGGAATGGCAACAAAGGTTTACCCTTAAAAATCTCCATAGACGTCATTTAATTTTTTTTACAGGTTACCAGTTTTGACTTACAGAGGAGGTCTAGGGCTAGAATTATTGCTCTCGCTCTAACGATTACGGCAATACCTCACATGTGTGGTTTAAACACTGTTTTCATATTCGGGCGCGACTTACGTATGCGTTCGCTTCTGCATGCGAGCTCAGTGGGACGGGGCGCTTAATTATTTTTTATTATTATTTATTTAACTTTTTATTTTGACACTGTCCTTTTAAACAAAAAAAATTGGGTCACTTTTATTCCTATTACAAGGAATGTGAAAGGAATGTAAACATCCCTTGTAATAGAAAAAAAGCATGACAGAACCTCTTAAATATGAGATCTGGGGCCAAAAAGACCTCAGATCTCATATTTACACTAAAATGCAAGAAAAAAAAAATTAATTTGAAAAAATAAAAAATTCCCCTTTAAAAGCTTTGGGTGGAAGCGACGTTTGTTGTCACTTCCGCCATCCAATGCTATGGAGCCGAGTGGGGGCCATCTTACCCTCACTCGGCCTCCAGGCTCAGAGGAGAGCAGACGCGATCGTCTCCGCTGCTACCGGCGTCTCCAGTAAGCAGCGGAGACGACTGGAGCGCGGCGGGAGAGGGGTGGCCCTTTCCCGTCCCCGATAAAAGTGATCTTGCGGTGAATCCACTGCAGAGACCACTTTTATCTGAAAGCAGACCGCCCCCTGAAGAAGAGGATACCGGGGTTATGGCAGCTAGCTGCTGCCGTAACAACGATATTCCTCTTCAAACTGCTGACGTATAATGATGGCGGGCGGTCCGTAAGTGGTTACTAAACCCTTGTTTTTTTTTCTAAATAACAAACATGATATACTTACCTCCACTGTGCACAGAGTGGCCCCCGATCCTCCTCTTCTTGGGTCCCTAAGTGGCGCTCGTGGCTCCTCCTCTTCTCGAGTGCCCAGTCGGAGAAGCGCTCTCCTTCGGGACACCCATGTGGGTGTGCTCACGAGTCCTGCTGCTGCATCATTGACACAGACAGCAGGACTCGGCCCCACCCCCCAACGCCCACGTCATTGGATTTGATTGACAGCAGCGGGAGCCAATAACTGTGCTGCTATCAATCTATCCAATCGGGACACAAGACACCGGCTAGAGCTGGTGTGCTCGTCCCCGGGGCGAGAGTAAAACGGGGGGTCTGGAGGGTGCTGCAGCACAGGAGGTTTTTCACCCCAATGCATAGAATGCACTAAGGTGCAAAACCACAAGGGTTTACAACCCCTTTAAGGGAGAACCATATGCATATAACAAATATAAAATAGAGTCTCTAAAGCATAACTCTGAGCAGGGTCTACTTTCACAACACCTTTCTTCTTTGGTACTCTTTCACTTTTTCTGATCCTCCTCTCTACAGGTCATCAGACATCCATCAGCTCTCAAGTCTTTAAAGTGTATGTAAAGTCAATAAAATTGTAATATTCTATTCTGTACAAAAAGGATTTGGAAACAAAAGGATTTGGACACTGCATTAGCAGATAAATTGATAACAACAAAATCTTTATAATTATTGGATGTGTAGCGCACCAACCCCAGACTTTACCTGCTTTTCTTCTGTTTGGCTCCTCTGCAGGAAAGAATGAGGCACACCGCACCACAAGCCCGTACCCTCCTGAACAGTGAGGTTGAGCGGTGTTAGTTTCTCGGGCCTGCTTGCAGCCAGTGTTTAAAAACCTCCAGTGCTGACCTCGTTTCTGTGGTAGTCAGAAACAAGCCTTTTATTCTCCCCAGTAAGCAACTGTCCACACCAACTGAAAGGTCCAACACTTATTTATTTTTCTCAGCACAATAAACAGTCTCTTTGAGAGCAGACAGGCTGGGACAAGACACAGGTCAGATAAGGTGGGAGGAGGTCCAGGCACAAACTTGAATTGGGTTTTCTCCTGTTCTGATCAGCACGAACAGGCTTGGCGCACGGTCCCTGCCACAGACCATGAGGTTGGTCACTGCCACTGACCGGGTGGAAAAGATGAAAGCCACTGCCACTGACCTAGTGTGCGAAGCGTCACTGCCACTGTGACATACAAAACACGCACTTCCTTCCTTTAGTAACTTGGCCCCTTTTTAGGACAAGAACATCTCTCCGGAGAGTTACCAGAGGCCCCATCTGTCATCACGACTCTGCGCTGGGTCTTCAGAAAGGGTCACATCCCTGGCCTCCTCAATCCTGGATACGGGTCCCCTCGCAAGGCAGATCCCTGGGAGCCTCAGTCCCTTTCTCCAAAGTACCTCACCCCAGACTGAAGGTGTCTGGGATGGAACAGCAGCTCCGTCTCCGGGCCTAGGGCACCCGGAGACAACCCGACCAGGCCTCCGGGCATAGGGTACCCGGAGGCGACACACACGCACCCAGGCCTAAGGTGCCTGAGCGCGGAACCGACCCCACTGGAAGATGGCCGCCCCCTTTCATATCCTCTCCCGACAGGCACCGCAGGTTCCCCGCCCTGCAGTACTGCTGCCAAGAGGGGACAAAAAAAGCACAACCTTGTACTGCGGTTCAACCTGGGCCTATGGCAACAGCGCCACCTATAGGCCCCAGGGAACTACACACCAGTACCATCTCCCAGGGATAGAAATGGTCCACGAAACCTAACAATTAACGCATCTGAGCCTAGTTACCACTCAAATGCTTCCCCTAAATGTAACCACCCGCTACAGATGTTTTAGATGTAATTAAACTGTTAGCACACAAAGATTTCATATACTCATAAAATCCAAATATTATTGGATATATAAACATAAAAGCATGTTAAAATATTGCAACATCCCAGTAGCTATAAAATTAGTAATATCACATCTTAATGCATGTACTTTCAGGCTAGGTTTACACATTACTGGTAATATGCAGTGTGTTAAAAGCATACACCAACAGGTCACAATGAATGGGATGTCACACAGCTCAGCAGTCCAGAAATCAGGCCTGCACCTTTTTTTGACAACGCACAGCACTGCAACATGCACTACAGTGCTGCAAACCTCCATTGGCAAGGTACTTTGGGGTGCCATTGGCACTACATTGCATTATCACAGTGCTAGCCGTTTTAGTAATTATCACGTTCCCCCAAATGCGACTGTGTGAAATTGGTCTAAATCATCCACAATACAGCTGTCTTCCCAGAATATGCTGCAATTCCAGCAGTGGTTTAGCGGTAGCCTTGGTGCACTTCTCAAAATATATTCTGCTTGATCAGAAGTTATGGAAAATATCTACAAACAATATAAATTATTACATAAGAGCACTTTCACACTGCCCCGCTGCACTTTGGCCACAGCGTTTTCGTGTGGGTTTTCTGTGTTTTTCCATAAACTTTTATTTTGTACTACGGTTTTGGTGAGCTTTCTGAAAGTGCACCAAAACTGCGGGACACAATAGAAGTCTATGGGAAAGTACAGCTAACCCACATGAAAATCGGGGTTACACTGCGCTGTGGCCAAAGCACAGCAGATCAGCGTGAAGCCACCCTTAGAGTTTCCATACTGGCATTTAATTTTCATATTATATTATGCAAAATGGCTTACATATAAAATGATATGCTGACATGTATGTACACTATATTGCCTAAAGTATTGGGATACCTGCCTTTACACGCACATGAACTTTAAAGACATCCCAGTCTTAGTGCGTAGGGTTCAATATCGAGTTTGTCCACCCTTTGCAGCTATAACAGCTTCAACTCTTCTGGGAAGGCTGTCCACAAGGTTTAGGAGTGTATATGGGAATGTTTGACCATTCTTCCAGAAGCGCATTTGTGAGGTCAGGCACTGATGTTGGACGAGAAGGCCTGGCTCACAGTCTCCACTCGAATTCATCCCAAAGATGTTCTATCAGGTTGAGGTCAGGACAGTCAAGTTCCTCCACCCCAAACTCACTCAGTCATGTCTTTATGGGCCTAGCTTTGTGCACTGGTGCACAGTCATGTTGGAACAGGAAGGGGCCATCCCCAAACTGTTCCCACAAAGTTAGGGAGCATTCAATTGTCCAAAATGTCTTGGTATGTTGATGCCTTAAGAGTTCCCTTCACTGGAACTAAGGGGCCAACCCAAAACCCGGAAAAACAACACCACACCATAATCCCCTCTCCATCAAATGATTTAGACTAGTGCACAAAGCAAGGTCCATGAAGACATGGATGAGCGAGTTTGGGGTGGAGGAAATTGACTGGCTTGCACAGAGTCCTGACCTCAACCTGATAGATCACCTTTGGGATGAATTAGAGCAGAGTCTGCGAGCTATTCCTTCTCATCCAACATTGGTGCCTGACCTCACAAATGTGCTTCTGGAAGAATGGTCAAAGATTCCCATAGACACACTCCTAAACCTTGTGGACAGCCTTCCCAGAAGAGTTGAAGCTGTTATAGCTGCAAAGGGTGGGCCAACTTAATATTGAACCCTACGGACTGAAGCCTCGTACACACGACCGAGTTTCTCGTCCAAAAACGACAAGAAAACTGCCGAGAGAGCTTTCTTGTAGAGAAAACCGTTCGTGTGTATTGATTTTTCGTCGAGAAAACTGCCGTGAATCTCGACGAGAAAAATAGAGAACCTGCTCTCTTTTTTCTCATCAGGATTCTCGATTTTCTTGTCGTGTTTCTCGTCGGCCTGTTTTGCGACGAGAACACTGTTCGTGTGTATGCTTTTCTGAGTCTTCAAAAAGTGTGCATGCTCAGAATCACGTATGAGAAGGGAGCGCTTCTTCTGGTAAAACAAGTCTTCGTAATGGAGATAGCACATTCGTCCCGCTGTAAATTATTGCATCGTTTAAATGTTGCGCATTTAAATCTTCTTTAGAATGTTACAATAATGAAAACGAAAGAACTTGTTTTGCTGCTGATATTCACACAGTTCTGACTAACTATTTTAAACCTTTTTCATGCTGATCTCATGAATATTTAGCTGTATTATATCGAGCAAGATCTCCTTAATAATTATATTATTTTAATTTTGAATACAGATCTTCATTTTAAATGCTTCTTTATTTTATAGTGATCTCCATGATTTTACTTATTATTTTTGTTGTGTCAAGTTTACCCCTTAATATTTTTATTTTTTATTTTTTAGACTTTCAAGGAGATTTTTTTGTGTTATCTGTCCCTTTTATTTTATTTGTTAAATTGTATCTGCCTACTCCAATGCTAATGTAGCGATACCCTCAACTAAGAGGGCCGCAGTTTTGGTCTGGGCCCTGAATACAGCTCCGCCAACCCCCGGAAATCTACTCAACCCTTTCTGGCACAGTTAGTCTAGGGGTATACACATTTAATACTTATACTTTATGAGAGACTCAGACACGGAGTAGTTATAAATGAATAACAGATTTTACTTTCAGCTATGCAAAGGGAATGAACAGTGATAACAACTTGACCATTAGAATATTCACAGAGCCCTGCAATATTACAATATCAGTCACACTACACCATGGAGAAGGGGGGGGTGTATAAGGAGACGCCACGTGGGGCGACTGTTAACTAGGCGCCCTGTGGCGCAATAACTAAACTAGGTCCCTAATGAATCAGGCCTGATTCTTAATTCTAGAACTCAGTCATGTATGAATGATGGATTCTTCACCGGTATCTGTAGAGGTGGTGCACTTAAGAATAAACAACAATTGTAATCCAGGAAAAGGAAAAGTTGATAACTGACAACACTTCACTGGAGATCCTCTGGATCAGTCCTGCTGTGGATCTCCAGTGAGAGTCTTTAACATGAGGTAGTAGGCCTCGGCAGTTTATAGGCACAGTACTAGCAAACAGGTTAGGGAATGAGCTTACGCTCGCTCACCCGCCGGACACGATCTCCGTCCGGGACTTCCACCGGCTGTGACTTCACTCGCCCACAGCGGTTGCTGCGATCGGGTCCCTGATCCAATCTAGGCTGTAAGTAGAGATGTCGGATGCCACCCAGGCTCGCAGTGGGGTGGAAGGCTCTTTGGTCGGCTGCGGAAGGCCCCAGGCTTCAGGCCTTACCCAGCACAGGTCCGCACAGGTGTATCAGTCTCTGCCGTCCCATGTCCAAAAGAGGCCGAGCCAGGCCTCTCCCCTTCCTTATATATCCCCACCCATGAGTCTCTGGGGCAGAAGCAAAACATCCTGGGAACCAGTGGGGTTCTGGGAACAGTAGTTCGAGAGCATTTAAAGGAACCCCGCTACACTAAATTTATAATTATTATAAAAACACATAGTCAAGTATTAACTGTAAAAATAAAAACCATTTATTCATGTATCTAACAAAATAAATAGAAGGCAGCGCTGGAGAACCTGCTGCCATTTGTGCATCCATGGGACCCCAGAGCACACATCAACCCTGTGTGGCCAATAAAATTGGGAGCTTGAGAAGCACAACAGTTGTGAGCACAATCTGATCCTAGACTCCCAGAGGTCAGGAACAGCAGCAGGTGATATACATGTCCCAAGTCTGTGGTACTACAACAGGCTGCCTTCTGTCAGACCACAATGAAGCAAGGCCATCACTCCCTGGTCTTCTTGGCAGCCTTCCCTGCAGCCTTCCCTGAAGCCTTCCCTGCAGCCTTCCTTCTGCGTGTGGCTGGAGGCTGTGCCACTGGAGGTGTACTCGTGTCAGGAGGAGGAGAAGGAGGTGGAGGAGAAGAAGAAGGTGGAGGAGGAGGAGGAGGAGGTTGAGGTTGGGAAAGCTGGGCGACCTCACATATGGCCGTATTGGGGGTAATTCTCTCCATCACCCCCTTGTTCAGCAAGGTGATCAACAGGGGCTCGCATAGGAGGCGTTGTTCCATGCTCATCACCTGGAATTTGGCCCCAACTAGGCCGGCAATGGCCTCTTTAGGGGATGTGGGCTCCTGGAGGGTGGCATGTGCCTCTCTAATCAGGGCCATTGCTGCCTCGCTTGTGCTCCTGTCCCTCCTGGATCTTTTAGGAAGGCGGATGGGAGGCACCTGAGATCTGGTCCTGCTACTTGGCCCAGCCACCTCCTGTGTGCCACTGGGCCCTGCCACCTCCTGTCTGCCACTGGGCCCTGCCACCTCCTGTGTGCCACTGGGCCCTGCCACCTCCTGGCTCACAGTGGGCCCTGCCTCCTCCTGGCTCACAGTGGGCACTGCCTCCTCCTGCCTGACACTTTCCAGACCCTCCTCCTGGCTGATGTCATCCTGTGTATGAAAAAGGAACATAGTTTTAGTTTTTGGTTCATCATTTACACACAAATTATAGCTCATGACTTGCAAATTGAATGTAAATCAATAGAAAATACTATTATTATGACCCCATCAGATTTCATTCTTCTCCGCCAATTTTGGGCCCACTACTGTCTATTGATATTGAGATCACTTTTTGCTCCCATTTTTTGGGGGGATTTACATATTATCTTATTTTTCATGCATTAATTTTCTCACAATACATTTTGAGAAAATACTATACCTGGCTCCAGATGTCCAAATCAGGTTCTTCCAGGATGGCTGCTCCAGAGAAGTCTCAGGTTGGCTGCAGGGAAGTCTGGGGGGAAGACTGGACAGTGATGGCCTTGCCTCAAGGTGGTCGTTCATAAAGGACATCCTGCTGTAGTACCACAAAGTCAGGACATATACATCAGCTGCTGCTGCTCCTGACCTCTGAGAAGCCAGGACCCTAAAGCGCTCAGTCCTGTATGTGCCTCTCAAGCTCCCAATTCTACTATTCACCTGTTGTGTGGTTGCTGTGGGTACCTTGGTATGCACAAATGGGAGCAGGGTCTCCAGCGCTGCTTTCCTTACACCTTTCTTTCTGTGAATGGGGTTTTTGGTCTCCCACAGAGCGGGAAGCTCCCTTACCCGGTTTATAAATTCACCCAGGAATTCCCTATCGCTGATGAAAGCATTCATTTTGGTTCTGCAAGCCAAATAACAAGACAAAAAAAGTAATGTCAGTCACACAGTCTAACTTCCTGTAAATCTGATTCCCCATATATATCCTCCAACAATCTCTAGGCAGTATAGGCCACCGATTTCACAAAGTATAAAAATCACATACCTTTGTTCTCACGTCCGTCACTTTTCCTCCTCTCTCCGCACACCGAACGTAGTATCGTCACATGTGTGTTTGCTTTATATACACCACGCATGCGTGAAACTCCACACACGTCGCTCCGCACACATCGCCCGCCCATGACGTTCACAGTATCAACTTTTCCCCGCCCCTTCTCTTTCGGCGCGCAGACAGATGTGGCGGAGTCACAGCAGGTGTCTGCTAATTCTTCAAATAACGAGGAGAAGACCAGCCCAGACCGTGAAACGTCACGATCAAGGAGGAGATTCAAGGCATCTAATATGTCTTATGCGGAGATGGCGGAGATGGTGGACATATTGCTAAAGTTGGATTATGATGCAAAGCATGGGCCGTATACCCACCCTAATCTAAGGAAGTCCAAAATAATGAAGAAAGTAGTGAAAAGTCCACAGAAGAATTTCGGGGTGAAACGATCAAAGGAGCAGCTCAGAAAGAGGTGGTCTGACCTCAAACTGAGGGAGCCGGAGCAGTTAAGGAGCATTAAGAGAATGCTAGAAAAAAGTAAGTACTTTTCCTGTGTTGGCAGATAGCACATGTTGACAATAGGGATCAGGAGTCAAAAATCCCTTTTTAAAAAGACTCTAAATTGTGTGCATCTTCAAATTTTGGCTTGGTCAGGGGTGCCAATACCCCATATTATGACGGGCAGATAGAGACATTTTTTGTGAAATTGAATGTCTGATATTGCCAAGAGGTATACAATGTTGTAGTTTGTTGGATGCTAATGATGGTTTTGTATTTTCTTACGAAAAAAAAGGCCTGTTTCTGGGCATAAAAAAAAAACAAAATCATAGTGTTATATTTACCATGTGTGTGAATGTGCACAGAGTAAAATGTTTGAACAACCACAAAGTGTAGCTTCTTTATCAAATACACTCTAACCTTATTTGTGTAGATTTTTGGTGTTACTAGTGAAATGGTTGGTATTTACTAAAGGAAAATACACTTGGCACTACAAATGCACTAAGACAAACTAGGAGACAGCAAAAAAATAAAAAAAAATACAGATTAAACCAGATATTTATTTTGTTCTTTCTCAAAAAAGATTCAGACATGGCCTGGCATAGGAATTGCCCCCCTACCCGTGAAATATTCTAGATATTTCTGGCGAACCTCACGGGCATTTTGGGGGGGCAAGCCAGGACGGCCAGATTCTAGGCCCGGCAGGGTATTGCCAGTTGGAAGTCCTGCTTCAGGCACAATTGAGGCAATATAATTTGTGGATTTCCTTATCAGAAAATTATGTAGCACACAGCAACAGAAAACAACGTAGCTAATTATGTACTCCGCCAAGTGAATTTGTGTCATGAAAAGGCGGAACCGGCTGGCCATTATCCCCAAGGCATTCTCCACGACTCTTCGGGCCCTGGCCAGCCGGTAGTTGAACACCCTCTTCTCCGGGGTCAGGGTCCTCTGGGGAAATGGCCTCATGAGATGCGGTCCCAGTCTGAAGGCTTCATCAGCCAAAAACACAAAGGGGAGTCCTTCAACATTCCCTGCATCCGGTGGCAATGCAAGGTCGTCACTCTGGAGACGGAGGGCAAACTCCGTCTGGCTGAAAGATTCCCCACCGGACATCCGGCCATTCTTCCCCACATCCACATAGAGGAATTCATACCATGCTGACACCACCGCCATCAGCACAATGCTGTGAAACCCCTTGTAGTTGTAGAAGTAGGACCCAGAACGGGGTGGCGGCACGATGCAGACGTGCTTCCCGTCAATGGCTCCACCGCAGTTGGGGAAGTCCCACCGCGTGGCAAACTCCGATGCCACAGTCTGCCATTCCTGTGGCGTGGAAGGAAGCTGTGGAGTCAAACAAGATAAAAAAATATTAGTACTTTTGCACATAACATTGCAAGCAGATTATACTAAAATACATTCTAGCCCAACATCATTCTAAGTTTCCATTTAATGTGTTTTAAAAAACTCAAATAGAAGGCTCAAGTATCATATTCATCACCCCCTCTGATGGTCCATTGTAAAAATATTTGGGGGGGGTAGGGATGAGCTTCGAGTTCGAGTCGAACTCATGTTCGACTCGAACATTGCCTGTTCGCCGAACAGCGAACAAATTGGGGTGTTCGCGGCAAATTCGAAAAGTCTATAGGAGAAATCTAAAGTGCTAATTATAAAGGCGTATATGCAAGTTATTGTCATAAAAAGGGTTTGGGGACCCGGGTCCTGCCCCAGGGGACATGTATCAATGCAAAAAAAAGTTTTAAAAACGGCCGTTTTTTGGGGAGCAGTGATTTTAATAATGCTTAAAGTGAAACAATAAAAGTGAAATATTCCTTTAAATTTCATACCTGGGGGGTGTGTATGATATGCATGTAAAGTGGTGCATGTTTCCCATGCTTAGAACTGTCCCTGCATAAAATGTCATTTTTGAAGGAAAAAAAATCATTTAAAACTCACTCGCGGCTATTAATGAATTGTCGGCTCCCGGCAATACATAGAAAAGTCATTGATAGAAAAAAAAACAAGCGTGGGGGTCCCCCAGAATTCAATTACCAGGCCCTTCAGGTCTGGTATAGATATTAAGGGGAACCCCGCCGCAAATTAAAAAAAAAAATGCGTGCAGTTCCCCCAAATATCCATACCAGGCCCTTCAAATCTGGCATGGATTTTAAGGGGAACTCCATCCCAAATAAAAAAAAAATGGCGTGGAGTCCCCCCAAAAATCCATACCAGACCCTTATCCGAGCATGCAACCTGGCAGGCCGCAGGAAAAGAGGGGGGGGCGAGAGAGCGCCCCTCCCCTCCTGAACCGTACCAGGCCACATGCCCTCAACATGGGGAGGATGTCCCCATGTTGATGGGGACAAGGGCCTCATCCCCACAACCCTTGCCCGGTGGTTGTGGGGGTCTGCGGGCGGGGGGCTTATCGGAATCTGGAAGACCCCTTTAACAAAGGGGACCCCCAGATCCCGCCCCCCCACCCTATGTGAATTGGTAAGGGGTACATTATACCCCCACCATTTCATGAAGAAAGTGTAAAAAAATGTAAAAAAAAAACACACCAACACCTTGGAAAAGTCCTTTATAAAAAATAAATAATAAAAAAAAAACATTCCAGCGGTGAAATCCAGTGTCCCGCGGCGATCCGATGTCCAGCGCTGTCCGTCATTGGCTGAGCCTGAGCGGACCTGATGGGGATCTTCCTCCGCAGTCTATTACATGTATAGACCCGCCCCTTCTAAAGTTCCCCATCAGGTCCGCTCAGCCAATGACTAGGTTTAAGGCTGAGGACCTGATGCGGAACATGAGAAGGGGCGGGTCTATACAATGTACCCCTTACCAATTCACATGGGGGGGCCGGGATCTGGGGGTCCCCTTTGTTAAAGGGGTCTTCCAGATTCCGATAAGCCCCCCGCCCGCAGATCCCCACAACCACCGGGCAAGGGTTGTGGTGATGAGGCCCTTGTCCCCATCAACATGGGAACATCCTCCCCATGTTGAGGGCATGTGGCCTGGTATGGTTCAGGAGGGGGGGGGCGCTCTCTCGTCCCCCCCTCTTTTCCTGCGGCCTGCCTGGTTGCGTGCTCGGATAAGGGTCTAGTATGGATTTTTGGGGGGACTCCACGACATTTTTTTTAAATTTGGGGTGGAGTTCCCCTTAAAATCCATGCCAGATCTGAAGGGCCTGGTATGGATATTTGGGGGAACCGCACGCATTTTTTTTTTTAATTTGCGGCGGGGTTCCCCTTTATATCTATACCAGACCTGAAGGGCCTGGTAATTGAATTCTGGGTGACCCCCTACGCTTTTTGTTTATTTTTTATCAATGACTTTTCTATGTATTGACGGGAGCCGACAATTCATTAATAGCCGCGAGTGAGTTTTAAATGACTTTTTTTCCTTCAAAAATTACATTTTATGCAGGGACAGTTCTAAGCAAGGGAAACATGCGCCACTTTACAAGCATATCATACACACCCCCCAGGTACGAAATTTAAAGGAATATTTCACTTTTATTTTTTCATTTTAAGCATTATTAAAATCACTGCTCCTGAAAAAACGGCCGCTTTTAAAACTTTTTGCATTGATACATGTCCCCTGGGGCAGGACCCGGGTCCCCAAACACTTTTTAGGACAATAACCTGCATATAAGCCTTTATAATTAGCACTTTAGATTTCGAACGTTCGAGTCAATTGTATTCAATAGGGTTCTAAAGTTCACGCGAACATTCTGTCTGTTCGCAGGTTCTGGTGCGAACCGAACAGGGGGGTGTTCGGCTCATCCCTGGGGGGGGGCTAGATGAGTTTGGGAATGCTCAAAAATAAGGAGAACTAACATTTTGAGAAATTTTAGGGGGTGATTGGGGGGGGGGTAAAGCACTACAATGGAGCTGAAAAAATACATTGGGAAGTGACTCGGCTAGGTGTGTTTGGGCCCAGGATAGCATTGCAGTGGCAGTGCGTCCATAGTGGGCGCAGGAGCGCTGCCCACTCTCTCACCTGCGCTCGTTACTCAGAACAATACATAGGTTCATGCCTTGCATGAACCTATGTATTGTCGATGCCGCCCACTATTCAGGTGGATGGCCCCCTGTTGAGCGGCGGCCATCTTAATACAGCGGCTGGTTTGTTTTTGGAAGTGCCTATCAGAGCCAGCGGCTCTGATAGGCTGGCCGATTACAGCCTGAGGGCTGTAATTGGCTTCCAAAAAGTTAACCAGGGGACGCAGGGGGGGTGCGTTCCTTGGTTAAACACTGACAGGCTCCTCTGCCAATCATGTTCACCGGGTCTGTTTACCGGTAACCTGATTGGCTGATGCAACATCGAGGGCGGAAGAAGACATCGAGGAGAGAAGAAGGACGGCGCTGACCAGAGGAAGGTAAGTGCAGAGCTGGGTGGGGGGAACTGCCTGTATTTGTGGACAAACTGGCTGCATTTGAGGGGACAAACTGGTTGCATTTGAGGGGACAAACTGGCTGCATTTGAGGGGACAACTGGTGGCGTTTAATGGGCACAGTGGCGGAAATTGATGTTTTTTCATTTTACATTTTTTGGGTGGCCCCCCAAACATTTTGAGCACCAGCCGCCACTGCTGGAGAGGTTAGTGAAGGGAAATATGCATGGAGGAGAAAAAAGGGGCATTACAAGCTTACAGCATGCACGGGGACAAAGGGGGCATTCTCAGCATATTACAATCATGGTAATTAGGAAAGGATGAAAGAAATACAAGACATTAGCATACATGAAATACATAGAATGTGATGTTAAAGGAGAAAACTTGCCCTAATATAGTCCTCCTGCAGGACTTGGATAATGGCGGAACAGGTGTCTGTGATTATGACGCCCAGAGCCTGGGGGGAGATGCCTGTCGTGAACTTCAAGTCCTGCAGACTTCTCCCTGTCGCCAGGTAGCGTAACGTGGCGATGAGCCTCTGCTCAGCACTGATGGCTTCCCGCATAACGGTGTCCTGCCTGGTAATATAAGGGGACACCAAAGCCAACAGATGCTGAAAAACGGGGTCAGACATCCGCAGAAAATTCCTGTAGTCCTCAGGATTATTCTCCACGATCTCCCGCAGCAGAGGCATATGACAGAATTGGTCACGCTGGAGCAACCAATTATTGGTCCATGAACTCCTCCTCACCCCGTTCATGGACTCGTCTTGGTCCAAGACAAGCAGACCAACACCAAGCGCCCGCACAGCACGAACTCGACGACGAGAACGTACCCGCGACATGGCTAGGAGACGGTCGTCTGATCAGAACGTACAGAACAGAACGCACTTCAGAACAGCAAGGCCTATGAAGAACGAACTGAAATTCAGAAACAAATGGGCAAGAACACACTGTAAAACAGATACGACCTGCCTACACGCCCTGAAAGACAAGATACGAACCCACAAGCACAAACTGAACCGCAGAAAACAAACTGAAAGCACAAAGACTGAAAAGCGCAAATCGTCTCTTCCCAAACTTTTACTTCACACGCGGTAACACAAAATCAGCAAAAGCAGCCCAAGGGGTGGCGCCATTGAAATCGAGCTTCCCCTTTATACTGCCATCGTACGTGCTGGACGTGACCACGCAGAACAACGACGAGATTTGGAATTTACAGTGTGTATGCAAGGAAAGCTTGACAAGAATCTCGTCAAGCTTAACAAGAATCTCGTCGAGAAAAACGATGGGTTTTTTACGACGAAAAACTTGGTCGTGTGTACGAGGCCTTAGACTGGGATTCCATTAAAGTTCATGTGCGTGTAAAGGCATGTGTCCCAATACTTTTGGCAATATAGTGTATCTCATGGAGGATGCAGGAGATAAAAGTTATACACAGTCCAGTGCCTCTCAGTTTGATTCTACACCAGTAGGGTCAAAAATAATAATTGTATAAATTCCAAGTTCTCGTTGACTGAGTGAGTGAGTTTATAATGTGTGATACAGTGGTCAGAACGAATGACACAAAGCTCAGCAGGAATTAAGGTCCCTGGTGGGAGATATCCAAAATGGGTGTGAGTCCAAGGATAAACTCTATTTAGCCTATAAATAATATATGAGTATTATTAAAAGCTGAACTGAGATATTTTACATACTTACTGTTCTGTCTCTGCTACACATTTCTCTGTGTTTAACCACTTGCCAACCACCCCCCGCAGAATGGCTCCCCTGTGCGAATCACGGTAGCTGTACGGCGGCCCCTTTAAGGGGAATAGAGGGCACGCGTGCCGCGGTACTGAGGAGGCCTGATGTCCGCCAGGCACCCGCGATCCCTGCTGACAGAGCCAAAACGAGGATCTGTGTGTGTAAACACTAGGGATGAGCTCGGTGTTCGAGTCGAACATAGGTTCGACTCGAACATCGGCTGTTCGCGCATTCGGCGAACAACGAACGATTTGGGCCGTTAGCGCCAAATTCGAGTGACGCGAACGGCCCACAATACACTGCGCCATCGCAGTGTAATCCCGGCGCTGTGATTGGCCAAGCATGCACTGTGACCCTGCATGCTTGGCCAATCACAGTGCCGGCAGTGAGGAGAGCAATGATTGGCCACAGGCAGGATGCCTGTGGCCAATTATAGCTGAGAGGGTTTAGTACACGCCCCACACTATAAAAGGCCGCCAGCGCGGCGGCCTCGTGTAGTGTGTTCCGGAGCAGGGAAAGTGAAGGATAGGCAGGGACAGTGTGAAATCTATTCTTTGCTAAACCTTGTGTGTAGGGACAGAGAAGGATAGGCAGGGAGAGTGTCAGTGTCATATTCTTTGCTAAACCTTGTGTGTAGGGAGAGAGAAGGATAGGTAGGGAGATTGTCAGTGTCATATACTTTGATAAACCTTGTGTGCAGGGAGAGAGAAGGATAGGCAGGGGACAGTGTCAGTGTCATTGTTGCTAAGCCTCCTGCACATTATACACCTTAACTTAGCCTGTATTGCTGCTTTTTCCTGGTGTGTTACACCAACAGGATTTTGCGGCACTTACAGCGGGCGGAGTGTGCCTCCTGACCATATTACACCTGAACTTAGCCTGTATTGCTGCTTTTTCCTGGTGTGTTACACCAACAGGCATTTGCAGCACCTACAGCAGGCGTAGTGTGATTCCTGCAAAATATACTCCTGAAGCTAGGCCTTATTGCTGGTTTTCCCATTTCCCTGCAGGCCATTAGAATGTCTGGAAGGCAAACAAGGAGAGGCAGACAGTCAGGAGCCAATAAAAGAGGGCAAGCAGGCTCTGTGTCTAGAGACAACAGTGCTGGTCGTGGACACGGTGCATCGCCATCAGCACGTGGCCATGGGACACGCTTGTCCTTCTTTTCGGCAGCTGGACGTGTTGAGCCGCATCATGCCGAAGACTTGGTAGAGTGGATGACCAAGCCCTCCTCATCCTCCTCATCCTCTCTCACCCAGGCTCAGGGTACTGGCAAAGCAGCTGCCAAAGCGTCCTATTCCCTGGTATCAATGTCATCATCAGTCACTCCTTCCCTAGACCAACCATGTCCTCCTGAGGAGTCCCCCGAACTGTTTGAGCACAGTGTTGGGTACATGCTCCAGGAGGATGCCCAGCGTTTCGAAGGGTCTGATGATGATACCCAGCTAGAGGAAGGCAGTAGAGTGAGAGCAGAGAGAGGGGATGCTCAAGAAGGACACCAATCTGGCAGTCATGTTCCAGCAGCTGCAGCATACTGCCAGATTGGCTCCAGTGATGAGGAGGGAGGGGATGATGAGATCACTGACTCCACGTGGGTGCCTAATAGGAGAGAGGAGGAGGAGGAGGAGGAGGATGAGGAGGAGGCACATCTCCAACGAGGCAGGATGCCTTCGGGGGGCCAGCGTAAGGGCAGCACACCGACGGAATCACACCGCAGAGCTCCGCCTGTGCAGGGCGCTGCCTCTGCCCGTTATTCAAAAAGTTCTTTGGTGTGGGCCTTTTTTGAGTCGAGTGCATCAGATCGCACAGCTGCTGTTTGCAACATATGTCTCAAGCGTATATCGCGTGGCCAAAACATCACCCGCTTGGGCACCACATGCTTGACCAGACATATGTTGACCTGCCATGCAGCTCGTTGGCAAGCCTACCTTAAAGACCCACACCAAAGAACAAAGCAGACCTCTTCTTGCACCGCATCAGCTGGGATCTCCAACCCCACTATACCTTCAGTCCTCTCTGAAACCTGCTCTGAGAGGAATGAAGGTGTAGAATTAGGTGTGTCACAGCCAAGTACTTGCGGGCACTCTGCTAGCAGTACACCGACGTCCGATTCTAGCAGGCAAATTTCCCTGCCCCAGCTGCTGGACCGTCGAAAGAAGTTCACTCCCAGCCATCCACATGCCCAGCGGTTGAATGCTAGCTTGGCTAAATTGCTAGCGCTTCAACTGCTGCCTTTTCAGTTGGTAGACTCGGCCCCCTTCTGTGAGTTTGTGCAATGTGCGGTTCCTCAGTGGCAGGTTCCCAAGCGCCACTTCTTCTCACAGAAGGCAATTCCGGCTCTCTACCGGCATGTGGAAGGCAATTTCTTGGCCTCGCTGGACAGGGCGGTCAGCGGTAAGGTGCATATTACCGCTGACTCATGGTCCAGCAGGCATGGACAGGGACGTTACCTTTCTTTCACGGCCCATTGGGTCACTCTTTTGGCAGCTGGGAAGGATGCAGGACAAGGTGCAGTAGTGTTGGAGGTTGTTCCACCGCCACGCCTCCAAAATGCTACTACTGGCTGTGACACACCACTGTCCTCCACCCCCTCCTCTTCTTCTTCCTCCGTGGCCTCTTCCTGTGCTTTGTCCTTGGAACCAGCGGTGCTCTGTAGGCGTTCAAGGGGCTACGCAAGTACGCAGGCAAAAAGATGCCATGCCGTGCTTGCGCTGGTGTGTTTGGGGGACAGGAGCCTCACTGGGGCAGAGGTTCTGTCTGCTCTGCAGGGGCAGGCCGAGAGGTGGTTGACGCCACGCCAGCTTAAGCCAGGAATGGTAGTTTGCGACAATGGCACCAACCTCCTCTCCGCTCTTCGACAGGGACAACTGACCCATGTGCCCTGTGTGGCTCACGTTCTTAACCTGGTGGTGCAGCGGTTCTTGGGCAGGTACCCGGGCTTACAGGATGTCCTGAGGCAGGCCAGGAAAGTCTGTGTGCATTTCCGCAGATCTTATAATGCCAGTGCTCACCTGGCTGAGCTGCAAAAGGAGTTGAACCTGCCCAAGAACCGCCTTATATGTGACATGCCCACCAGGTGGAACTCAATGTTGGCCATGCTGCAGCGGCTGCACATGCAGCAGAGGGCCATCAATGAGTACCTGTGCGACTACAGCACCAGGACAGGGTCAGGGGAGCTTGGTTTTTTTTCACCACACCAGTGGGGCATGATCAGGGATGCATGCACTGTCCTGGCACCAATTGAGGAGGCCACGAGGATGGTGAGCAGTGACAGTGCATGCATCAGTGACACTGTACCTCTTGTCCACCTGTTGGAACATACGCTGCGTGGAATAATGGACAGGGCACTTGAGGCAGAACAGAGGCAGGAAGAGGAGGACTTCCTTGCCTCTCAAGGCCCCCTTTACCCAGACAGTGTTCCTTCTGTCCCACCCATCGCACAGGAAGAAGAGGAGGAGGAGGAGGAGGAGGATTGTGTCAGCATGGAGGTGGAGCCTGGCACTCAGCATCATCAGCAGCAGTCTTTTAGGGATGATGATTTACAGTCCCAAGAAACCAGTGGACTTGTACGTGGCTGGGAGGAGGTGGCTGCGGATCATGTCGTCCTTAGTGACCCAGAGGACTCCGGACCGAATGCCTCAGCTAACCTACGCTGCATGGCCTCCCTGATCCTGCAAAGTCTGCGGAAGGATCCTCGTATTCTTCGGATCAAGGAGAGGGACCATTACTGGCTGGCCACTCTCCTTGATCCACGGTACAAGGGTAAGGTTGCAGACCTTATCTTACCGTCGCAGAGGGAGCAGAGGATGAGACAACTCCGGGAGGCCTTGCAGAAAGGTCTGTGCAACGCATTCCCAGAGACTGGGAGGTTACAAACTCCTGGTCCTGGACAACGAGTTGCTGAGGCTTCGGTCAGTCAAAGAAGGAGCGGTGAGGAAGGTGGCCGTCTGACCGATGCGTTCAGACAATTCTTTAGTCCGCAGCCCCAAGGTATGATCGGTTCCAGCAACCATCGCCAGCGTCTGATATACATGGTGCAGGAATACCTATGGGCAAGGTCAGACTTGGACACCTTCCCCACCGAAAATCCTCTGGCTTACTGGGTCTTGAGGATGGATCACTGGCCAGAGCTTGCACAGTATGCAATTGAGCTACTGGCCTGTCCTGCATCCAGCGTTCTTTCAGAACGCACATTCAGTGCTGCTGGAGGATTTGTCACAGATCACAGGGTGCGCCTGTCCACCGACTCTGTTGATCGACTGACCTTCATAAAGATGAACCAGTCTTGGATCACCACCAGCTACCAAACACCTGAAGCTGATATAACAGACTAATTTATTTTCAAATGTCACATCCCTTCAAGACTGATGCTGATGCTGAGAGACTGTCCTGTTATGTTGACTGACTATCCTCCTCCTCCTCAATGATCCGATTGATGATGATAGCTTGGAAGAACATTTTTGTTTCTGGGTGCCGCCACCAGTGGCTAAGGCCCAATTTTTCAGCCCCTGTTTAACAGGGGCGTGTTATTACAATTTTTTATGCAATGCTTTGCAGCAGGGCTCATTCCTGCACTCCAACTAGAGTATCTGGGAGAGGTTGCAGTGTCGTGGCACCAGCACCAGTGGCTAAGGCCCAATTTTTTAGCCCCCATTTAACAGGGGCGTGTAATTACAATTTTTGATGCAATACTTTGCAACAGGGCTCATTGCTGTGCTCCAAGTACAGTATCTTTGAGGGGTTGCAGTGTTGTGGCACCAGTGACTAAGGCCCAATTTTTATGCCCCTGTTTAACAGTGGCATGTAATTACAATTTTTTATGCAATGCTTTGCAGCAGGGCTCATTCCTGCACTCCAACTAGAGTATCTGGGAGAGGTTGCAGTGTCGTGGCACCAGCACCAGTGGCTAAGGCCCAATTTTTCAGCCCCTGTTTAACAGGGGCGTGTAATTACAATTTCTGATGCAATACTTTGCAACAGGGCTCATTGCTGTGCTCCAAGTACAGTATCTGTGAGGGGTTGCAGTGTTGTGGCACCAGTGACTAAGGCCCAATTTTTATGCCCCTGTTTAACAGGGGCATGTAATTAAAAAATTGTATGCAATGCTTTGCAGCAGGGCTCATTCCTGCACTCCAACTAGAGTATCTGGGAGAGGTTGCAGTGTCGTGGCACCAGCACCAGTGGCTAAGGCCCAATTTTTCAGCCCCTGTTTAACAGGGGCGTGTAATTAAAAATTTTGATGCAATACTTTGCAACAGGGCTCATTGCTGTGCTCCAAGTACAGTATCTGTGAGGGGTTGCAGTGTTGTGGCACCAGTGCCTATGGCCCAATTTTTCTGCCCCTGTTTAACAGGGGCATGTAATTACAATTCTTGATCTAATAATTCACAGCAGGGCCCATTCCTGCGCCCACCAAGACTAACTGTGAGGCCTTACAGTGTTGTGTCAACACCACCACCACCACCACCACCAAAGGCCCAATTTTTCAGCCCCTGTTCAACAGGGGCATGCAATTACAATTCTTGATCTAATAATTCACAGCAGGGCCCATTCATGCGCCCACCAAGAGTAACTGTGAGGGCTCACAGTGTTGTGGCAACACCAACATGTAAGGGGCAAATTTCAGCTGAGTATATACAGCAGGCCCCTACTTTCAAACATCCAACTTACAAACGACTCCTCCTTGCAAACGGAAGGATACAACAGGAAGTGAGAGGAAATCTACCCCTAGGAAGGGAAATTCTATCCTGTAAGAGTTAATATGGGAAAAAAAGTGTCTCCACTCCACTGATGCTTTATCACCAATTCTTGTTTCAATAAAAACCCCAAATTTTCACAACACATTTGTCATTAGGACGGAAAGTGAGGTGAACTGTTCTGAACAGGTGCACACTGCACAGAAAGCAAAACAAATGTTACAGGGGTGATAACCCTTCCCTATGTTTTCCAAAAAGCTTAAAAATAGATTTTTTGGCTGGAGCTACACTTAAACAATGTACCTGTTCAAAATTACAAACAGATTCTACATAAGAACAAACCTACAGTCCCTGTCTTGTATGCACCGCCTGTATACGGCTGTTCAGAGTATAGAGGGCCTTTTTTATTTTGTGTGCGGGGTTCCCCTTAATATCCATACAAGACCCAAAGGGGCTGGTAATGGGCTGGGGTAGGGGGGGGGGGGCTGTGATGGGGTAGCTATGCCATTTTTCTTAAAGATTTTCATCCATATTACCGGGACCAGACATTACATTAAAGCCGCAAGCAGTTTTAAATGGCTTTTTTTCCTTTAGAAATGTAATTTTGTGCAGGGACAGTTCTAAACACGGGAAACATGTGGCACTTCACAGGCATACTTTAGACACCCCCCAGGTACGATATTTAAAGGAATATTTGACTTTTTTTTTTCACTTTATGCATCATTAAAATGACTGCTCCCGAAAAACGGCCGTTTTTAAAACTTTTTTTTGGATTGATACATGTCCCCTGGTGCAGAACCCGGGTTCCCAAACCCTTTTTAGGACAATAACATGCATATTAGTCGTTATAAATAGCACTTTAGATTTCGAACGTTCGCATCCATTGTATTTAATAGGGTTCTAAAGTTCGTGCGAACTTTCGGTCCGTTCGCGGGTTCTGGTGCGAACCGAACCCGGGGGTGTTCGGCTCATCACTAGTAAACACACAAATCCACGTTCTGGCAGGGGAGAGGAGACAGATTGAGTGTTCCTAGTATATAGGAACACCGATCGGTCTCCTCCCCCAGGCAATCCCATCCCCCCTACAGTTAGAACACGCTGAGGGAACACATTAAACCCCTTGTCCGCCCCCTAGTGTTAATCCCTTCCCTGCCAGTGACATTTATATAGTAATCAGTGGTTATTTTTAGCTCTGATCGCTGTATAAATGTCAGTGGTCCCAAAAAAGTGTCAAAAGTGTCCAATCTGTCTGCTGCAGTGTCGCAGTCCCAATAAAAATTGCAGATCGCTGCCAAGTAAAAAGAAATAATAAAAATGCCATAAATCTATCCCCTATTTTGTAGATGCTATAACTTTTGCGCAAACCAATCAATATACTCTTATTGCGATTTTTTACCAAAAATATGTAGAAGAATACGTATTGGCCTAAACTGAGGAAGATTTTTTTTTTTTAATTGGGGATATTTATTATAGCAAAAAGTAAAAAATATTGTGTTTTTTTCAAAATTCTCGCTCTTTTTTTGTTTATAGCGCAAAAAATAAATACCACAGAGGTGATCAAATACCACCAAAAGAAAGCTCTGTTTGTGGGGAAAAAAGGACGTCAATTTTGTTTGGGTACAACTTCGTACGACTGGGCAATTGTCAGTTAAAGCGACGCAGTGCCGTATCGCAAAAAACGGAGGGGGGTAAATCCTTCCGGGGCTGAAGTGGTTAACTCAACATGCAGGTAAACCTTCCTAATCTGCAATAAGCCAGACTGAATGTAATCTTGAAGCTCTATTGACAAAAACAGGTTGGGGTGAAACTATTGGAAAAAAAACGATGAGAAATACGTATAATAAAAGTATGAAACATACAAAAACGCAATGAAATAACTAAGCTGCACATGGCAAACAGTTCATGCTCACCAGCGATGCTGCCTGTAGGGGATGTAGGTTTAGTCCACCAACATGTGCTTCAGGGATGATGGCTGGTTTCCCCTTCCACAGTTTTTAACAGAGAAGTATGAGATTAGAAAAAAAAAATACTCACCTAGATGGCTGCAGCACCGATCCCAGCTGCAGCTGTCCCCCGCTGCCTCTCAAGCCTCATACACACGACTGTTTTTCTCAGCAAGAAAACTGCTGGGAGAGCTTTTTGCAGAGAAAACCGTTCGTGTGTTCGTGTGTATGCTTTCTCGGCAGGAAAACTGCCGGGAATCTCAACGAGAAAAATAGAGAACCTGCTCTCTATTTTTCTTGTCCGGCCGAGAAAACCGGTCGTCTGTATGCTTACCTGGTCCAAGGCAAACCCGCGCATGCTCGAAAAGACTTTGACGCATGTGCAATAGCATACAAGGTTAGTGTGGGGTGTAGCAAGATGGCGGCAATGGCATGGAATGTGACAAGCGTCGGCTCGTCGTAGTCGATGACGTCACTGCGTTCTTGCCATTCAAAAGAGCGTGGTTCCTTTGAATGGTTGCGTGTGTACACAGGGCTTGGCAAGACAAGCTTGCCAGGAATCCCGTTGGAGAAAACCGACGTTTTTTTTCCGACGGGATTCCCACCCGTGTGTACAGGGCTTAAGACCAAGAACTGAGTGATCAAACACTGCTGATTGCTCAGCTCTCTATGTTCAGCCTGCAGAGAGCTGTCAGTCACCGGCTCTGTGCTCTGCCCCTCCAGCACTCACTGGAGTGCTGGGCTGTGGAGGGGGTGGGATCTGTGCCAGCTGCTAGTCCAGGCTTCTGTGCAGACCCCGACCATATTTTTATTTCAGTTACTTATATAGTGCTATCAATTTATGCAGCGCATTACACATATGTATAGCACCCCTTTACTTTTAGGGGAGCTAGGTACCTAAATTTAGGGGTTGATCTGGGTTAGTAGCCAGACCCAGATTGCTTCAATTGTTAGGTTTTGTTCTTTTGCTTTTGCCAAGTGGTGTTGCTGGTGTACAGTTCCCTGTGGCCTGTGGGTGGCGCTGCCATAACAGGTCAGGGTTGAACCGCTAGTGACATTACTGTACCTTTGGGTGTCCTCTCCATGCAGCTGTACGGGGGCGTGGTCGGCCCGCTGTGCATGCTGGGAGAGGATACGTAAGGGGCAGACGCCATTTGAGATGGAGATGGAGATGGAGGGGTACTGGGGAGCAGTACCGAGGAGCAGTCTGTCTGCGTCTCGTGGCCCTCCAGGCCATGGGAGAGCGCATGGGTGGATCAGTCTCAAGCACCTTTAGCCTGGGGCTGCAACTCTTCATGTAGGCCCAGCACCTTTAGCTGGCCTACCATATAAAGAGGAATTCCAGGGCACTCAAGGGTGACCCGTTCTGGAGAGGGAGCCAGGGTTACCGGTGAAGGAAGTCACTGCCTCGGATGAGGCCTGGTCACCTACAGAGGGATTCCACAAGTCCGCCACAGGCATTGTAGCGTGCTTCAACTTGCACTGAGGTCCTTATGCTACAAGTGCCGGGAGGTTTGGAACTAGGCAAATGGGTTCCAATCGTATCCATAGGAAAGTAAAGTTTGTGCATCACTCCGGCTGCTAGGACCGTGAGAGGGAACTATCCGGGTGAGCAGAGTCCACTTGGGATTGAGTGGTGATATTAAGTGCCTGAACCTGCCTCCCTGTTATTCTATTCTTCACTTTCAACTTTCCTATCCTTTTTCAAGCATAAAGAAAATAAACCTTCAGTCATTGAGGTTTAACCTTGTCTGGACATTGGCCTTATTGATACACAAACAGACTTTTCTCTACACTCTAGGGAAAGGAACCAGCCCAGGAGAGGTAACTCGCTGCGGAACAATTGTGAACACCGCTTAACCTCCTCAAACAGGAGGGTACGGGCATATAGCACGGTGTGCCTTATCTTACAAGTGAGCCAGGTGAGAAAAAGGTCCATGTGCTACATATGTATTGTGCATTCACATCAGTCCCTGCCCTCAAGGAGCTTACAAGCTAAGGTCCCTAATGTATAGTACACACGATCAGTTTTCCCGACAAGAAAAGTGTGATGTGAGCTTTTTGTCAGGAATTCCGACTGTGTGTAGGCTCCATCACACTTTTTCTGTCAGAATTCCTGCCAAGAAAAGATTGAGAGCAGGTTCTCTATTTTCGTGACAGGAAAAATTCCTATCTCGAATCGCGCTCATCTGTATGCAATTACGACGCAAAAAAAACACGCATGCTCAGAATCAATCAGAAGAGCCGAACTGCCTATTGACTTTCATTTTTCTCGGCTCGTCGTACGTGTTGTACGTCACCGCGTTCTTGATGTTCGGAATTTCAGACAAGATTTGTGTGACCGTGTGTATGCAAGACAATTTTGAGCCGTTTTCCTGCTGAAAAAAAAAACACGGTTTTCCTGTCGGAAAAACTGATCGTGTGTACAGGGCATAACTCATGTTCACATACTACAATTTAGACAGGAGCCAATTAGCCTACCAGCATGTCTTTAGAGTGTGGGAGGAAATCGGAGTACATGGAGGAAACCCACGCAGGCACAGGGAGAACATGCAAATTGCACGCAGGTAAAGCTGTGGTTGGTATTCAAACCAACGACCCTAGTGCTGCTAGGCAAAAGTGCTAACCACTTAGCCACTATGCTGACTATATAGTTGGGACCTTTCCATGGCGTGGACTGGGTCTTTGACGTCAGACGACGGGCTTAGTAAATATAATACATATGGAGAGTAATGTTTATGGGATGGCCTATTTTTAACACAAATATCTGTATACAGCTTAACTCCAGTGATGATAGATTTTTGCATACGTTGGGCTAGCTTGTCACAATATACTCTTAAGCCGTGTACACACGATCGGTTTTACCGATGAAAACAGTCCGACAACATGGCGCCAAGCAGCAGCAGCCTGTTGCAGTGAGCTCCGGAGCGCTCCACCCGAGCAGAAACTAAGCATGGCTGTAAGATTGGCCTGACTGACCCGCATCCCCTGCCGCATCTTAGTAAAGGAGTCGATAGCTTACCTGGAGGTTTCTGGAGGTGCTGCTGAGCAACTAAGCAACTAAGCCGCTGAGCCCCGAGATTTGCCCCGAGATTTGCTGAAATGCTGTGGTGAGCGTGTCCCTGCCTGTCTCTTGGACCCACTGGCCGCTCATCCATCCCTATCCCTGTCTCTCCCCCCCCCCTGCTTGAATGGGCAAACGTGCAGCGTGTGGCGTGAAGGGGGAATGGGAGTGAGAGCGGAGTGAAGGCGGAGGTGGCTCCGGCACGGACCCAGTGTGAGAGGCTGTGGATTCGAATAAAAACAAGCGGAGCGGAGCTAGGTGAAGGGAGGCTGGTACGAGAGGTGAGAAAGGCGGCGGGACTCAGAGCTGGCCGGACGGTCAAGGATCGGTGATAGCTTTGAAAGAGGCACATGTTGCCTGGGATCCCTTTGGGAGTCTCAGGTTAGAGAAGGTGGAGGAAAGCAGAGGAAGAGGTCCCGGATTGACTAACCTGCAGATGGAGGATGGAAGGAAGGAAGATCTGGTAGGACTTTATTCCATTACTACATGATGGAGGCATATAAAGTGTTTTCTTAAGGAGCAGGAGCAGAAGAGGATCGCTGTTTGAATTGGGAAAACACACTGTGCCAATTTGCCCTGTCATATAAGACTGTTCATGCATATAAGATAGCACTCTACTGTCAGCTTGGAGTCAGCTTGGAGTTTTGGAGTCTGGGTAAATTTTGAGGTCCTATTCCCTCCCCCCCCCCTTTTTCTTTTTTTTTATATACCCAGGAATAGTGTTTCACAGTTGGCCGAATTAGTCTGTCTATATTGCCTAATTGCTTGTCTACACTGGCCGAACTACCCTGCCTAGATTGTTTTGATTTAAGGGGCATGAAAGAAATCTTGTTTTACTCCTTGCTATATCCGTGCCTTATACTACCCCCAAGTCTTGAAGAGCGGTATACACACACCTGAAGCTTGACGTTAGATATTTCTGGGGGGTTTTTTGGGGGTCTTTTTTTTTTTTTTGCCTGTTTCACATTTTGATATAGGGGTGGGTTTTTTTTTGTGCACTAAAGAAATGCTTTAATAGGAAGAACTGTCAAGGTTAAGGAGAAGTATACGGATTTTCTATTATAATAGTTCTTCCTCCTAAATTTTTTAAAAAGGACTATAGAAGTAATTATACACCTGTTCACTTATAGTTGAAATTTGGACTTTCAGCTAATATAGGTGGTGTTCCTTTCCTTTTTTTTTTTGGGATTGTTTATAGGTCTTGTTAGGTTTGCATACCAAGGGCGAATTAGTTCCACAGTCTAGTATATAAGAAATAAGGATACCAGCAAGAGAATATAAAGATTAAAACACCAGTAGGTTAGAGATATATTTGACATTTCTGATATATTTTTATTAATTATTAGCCACTTTAAATTGTTATTTTTGCTTTTTGATTGTCTTTAATTTGTCTACATTTTGTTGTTGGACTGGTACCCTGATTGGTCTTGGGGAATATAGGGAATATAATATCTCTAAAAAATTCTATATATACGGATTGTAATGATTGCAATGATTGTATAGATTGTGGGGTAGGTTAATTGATGGGTTCAGGGTGACCAGAAAGGAAAATCCTAGGCGGGAAGGGAAAATGAGGAGAAGGGGAGCAAAAACTAACCAAGGGGATAGTGGTAGTAGTAACTCCATAAAAGCCTACATGGTGCAAGATAAAGTAGACCAAAAGGTAGAACAAGCAGTAGAAAATATTGATAATATAGAAAAAAAAACATCCTCCACTGAAGGGCAGAAGGAGAAAAATCAAGATTTAGGCGAAGAAGAGATTTTACAGCAAGACCAACAAGACCAACAACAGAAGGGAATTGAGAAAGAAGTGGATAACCCTCAGGCTCTCCCTACAAAACAAGATATGGTAGAGATGATGGCCCACCTAGAAGGCTTGATTAAAAGAGAACTGAGTGCAACTCGAGTGGATATACAAAATGTGCTACAAAGAGTTGAAGAATCAGAAAGTCACTTAGATGAACATAAATATGCAATCTCAGAGCTGCGTGAGAGGGCAGATTCAGAGTGGGTAGAAATGAGGAATATTCAATATCGGCTTGAGGACCAAGAAAATCGCAATAGACGCCACAATCTGAGGATTCGGGGGCTACCGGAGTCCGTTAAAAATAATGACTTGGAAATCACAGTTCGCAAGATATTCAATAAGATGCTGAAAGAAGCAGCAGCACCCATGTCATTTGAAAGAGTGCATAGAGTACAAAGAATGTCTACTACAACAACAGATACTGTTAGAGATGAGATAGCAAGGTTCTTAAGCTACGAAATAAAACAACAAGTTTCACAGGGCATGCATGAGAAGAGCCTCACCAATTGAATATATGGGAACTGAGATTCTTATTTTTACGGACTTATCACAAGAAACCTTGGCCCGCAGGAGGGTGCTGAAACCCCTGACAAAACAACTACAAGATAAAAAAATTGCATATAGATGGGGTTTCCCAGCTTGTCTAATTGCAAATAATCAGGGGGTCTCGGCTACATTGTGATTTCCAGAAGATCTGAAAGAGTTTTGCAGTAAACTAGATATATCAATGCCCCAATTAGAAAACTGGGAGAAAAAACCCCCAGAATGGAAGAAGTTAAAAGACGAGTCATGGAATAAAAAGTAGGGGGGAGGAAAAATTAAATAAAAATATAAAAAAAACACCAGGAAAGAAATAAACAGCATCTCCAGGGGGGGGAGGCGGGGAGGGAGGTCAATAGGATAAAATAATCTGCTCGGGGGGGTGAACTGGGGCGTGGCAATGCCCACCCGGGTACCTGGTACCATCTCGGTAACAGGGATGAGGACCGGAGGACCGGGTGGCCATTTAAACACCCCTAGAGTGTGCCCCACTCTGCTGAACGCCTATAATCTAGGCGACAGCGGGGTGCGCCATAACATTGATAATCAATGTAGTCGGGGATGGGAAGGGGGAGGGGGGTATTGTATGTGGATTATGATAGGTTGTTTAGTCATGATGTTTTGTATGTTATTTATATGGGTCAATACCAGAAAAATAGAGGAATTGTTATCCCCTTATATGGTTATAAGTACCTGGCCATGTGAGCAATACCTATCAAAAAGATGGCGCCCTTAAAAATAATTACCTACAATGTCAGAGGTCTTAATAGTCCAACAAACGGCATCAAATATTGCAGGAATTAAAAGGTTGGGCAGTAAATATTGCCTTCTTGCAAGAGACTCATCTTAAATGGTCCACTAGGGTGGGACTAAATACTAAAAACTTTCCAGTCTGGTTTCATGGATATTCGCCCAATAAAAGATCCAGGGGGATAGCAATAGGTTTCGATAGGAATACACCATTTATCTTAAAGGCAATGGAGTCAGATGCCGAAGGAAGATATTTATTTGTTAAGGGGTTTCTGTTTAATAAAGAGTATACGTTAGTGAATATTTACTGTCCCAATGTTCATCCTAGCCTATTTTTAAAAAAGGTATTGAATAAGTTGGAAGATTTCAGAGAGGGAAAAGTAATAATGGCAGGAGATTTGAATTTTGTTTTTGATCCAACCTTGGATACTCAACCGCTCTCTTACCGGTCAGAGGGAAAACATTTAAAGGTCACCAAACAAAAACTCCATCAACAGCAACTTGTGGAGGCATGGAGAATTCTGCACCCAAGGGGGAGAGATTTCACATATTACTCCCAGGTACACTCCTCCTACTCAAGAATTGACTATGTTTTCTTGGACCATCAGCTTCTTGAGGGTCTAATAAAAGCGGAAGTGAAATCGATCACCCTCTCGGATCATGCCCTGGTCATAGTCAGCTTGGAGTTAAAAGATGTACCGGAGAGGCAAAGATCCTGGAGGCTGGACGAATCGCTTCTATACAATCAGGGAATTTTGGGTAATTTGGAAAAGGATCTAAATTTTTTCTTCATAGAGAATAACATAGAAAATATTGCACCGACGACTTTGTGGGAAGCTCATAAAGTTTTTATGAGAGGGAGGTTAATAGCGGAAGGGGCTAAGAGGAAAAAAATCTGGATGAGCCACAAACAGCTCTTTCTACAGGAAATCCAGGGGTTGGAACGGAAACACAAGAGAACAAACGACAGGGAGGTAATGGTTGAACTGACAGGAAAACGTGAAGCCTTGAGGGATCTGTTGGAGCAGGATACCAAACAAGCGTTTATGAGAACGGCGAATAAACAGTACAAATTTGGGAACAAATCAGGGAAACTGTTGGCGGGACAGATTAAATCTAGGAGGAACCCGAACTTCATAGTAAAAATGAAAAATAAAAAAGGGGAGATGAAACACTCTACTAGAGACATCAGTAAAATATTTACAGAGTATTATCAAACATTGTATAAAGTGAACGACCCACAAAACCCCGGGGAGGTGCAAGAAAAAAAAAAATAGAACAGTATTTAAGGGGGATAAAATTGCCTGAAATATTAGAAGAAGACTCAAGGATATTGGATAGCGATATTTCTAAAGAAGAGCAGGCAATTAAAAATAGTAAAGGAGGAAAAAGCCCCGAGCCTGATGGCTACACGTCCCTATATTTTAAAAAATTCATTGGAATCTTGATTCCCCATTATCACTCATATATGAACTCAATAGGGTGGGGTCTTGAGATGCGAGGGGAAGCCTTGGGTGCTTATATAGCTCTTCTAGCAAAAGAAGGGAAAGACCCCACAATGTGCTCAAGCTTCAGGCCAATATCCCTGATAAATGAGGACGTAAAAATTTATGCAAGGATATTGGCCGAGAGATTAAAGCCGTATATGCCAGAATGTATAGAGAAAGATCAGGCAGGTTTTGTCCCAGGGAGGGAGACCAGGGACAATATATTAATTAATATATTAAAAAACAATTCTTCTAATTCATGAAGCTAAGAAGGGTAAAAAGCCAACCCTGTTCCCGTCAATAGACGCCGAGAAGGCTTTTGATAGGCTGGATTGGGACTTTATGCTGCAGACTCTATATAAATTTGGCTTGGGACCCCGCATGCTCAAATGGATAGAGGCTCTGTACTCCAACCCTACGGCTCAAATCCAAGTAAATGACTTTTCAATGGTACACGTCAGGGGTGTCCATTGTCCCCCTTGCTCTTTGTGATCTTGTTAGAACCTTTTCTGGCATCTATAAGAGCCAACCAGGAGATTCAAGGCATAGAGGTTGGGGATCAAGAATATAAGTTATCCGCTTTTGCGGATGACATCATGATTTATGTAACAAACCCTAGGCAGACTCTCCCAAAAATTATGGAAGAATTGAGTAACTATGGGAGGGTATCAAACCTAAAGATAAATATAGAAAAAATGGAGATATTAAATATTTCAGTTCCCCTGGATGAAAGCAGAGATCTGAGGAAAAAGTATCCCTTTATGTGGAAACAAAGAGGACTGAAATATTTGGGAGTATTCCTGTCGAAATCAAGATTAGATCTATATCATGATAACTATATGCCTCTGTTGAATAAAATTAAAAGTGAGTTGAAAGGATACCCCGCGCATAGACTGTCATGGTTTGGCAGAATAAGCGTGATTAAAATGATGATTCTACCAAAAGCTCTGTATATATTTCAGAGTCTCCCAATCAATATCCCAGCGGCGTTTTTTAAAACTTTGAGATCAATAATACAGAGATTTGTGTGGAACAACAGAAGTAACCGTATTTCCTATAAGAGTCTGACCAGATCAAAAGAGAAGGGAGGCCTATTCCTTCCTGACCTCGAAAAATATCATGAGGCAGCAATTCTGCGGAGGATCATGGACTGGGTACATGCCCCTTGACAGAAAAAATGGGTGGAACTGGAGGACACTATTAGTAAATCGAAGCTGGGACAAACAATTTGGATCCCAAGGCAGTATAGAGGTTTCCTAGCCGATGCGGCACCAATTACGTTAGAAGCGCTGAGAATGTGAGATAAATTATTTAAAAATATACAGGGACAATATAATTGCCCTTTAATGTCTCTAACAGGAAATAATTATTTCCCACCGGGGAAAGACAATAAGTTATATTTAAAATGGACTACATCGACCTTTTTGAGACTAAGGGATGTTATGAAAGGGAATGCCTTTTGCTCCCTTTCGGAACTACGTAAAAGATACGGGACAACCCCATGGGATGTTTTGAGATATAGACAACTGCAACATTTTGTAGAGTCCCTCCCAAAACCCCTTTGGGGCACGGGTAACATGAATGTATGGGAAAAACTGGCAGATCAAGGAGGGATAGATAGGTATGGAACTTCTAGCATATATAAAATGTTGATAACATACCCAGATGGAGGATCCGTGTGTCCAACGGCAGGCTGGGAGCGGGAACTAAATCTCACATTACCAGAAATAATGAGGGGTAGAGTTCTAGACTATGTTCATTCCATGTCTGTGGACGCATGGATAAAAGAAATGAACTACAAATTATTAACTAAGTGGTACTATGTCCCAGTAAAATTACATAAAACAAATCCCCAGACACCGCCCTTATGCTGGAGGGAATGTGGGAAAGAGGGAACTCATCAAGATCCTACCATATTGGGAGGAAATATTAGACCTAATTAAGTTGATCAGCGGGACGGAAATTAGTCTGGACCCATGGCAATGTTTGTTTCATGCAACAAATACCCCAAGGAAAAAATATAGAGCAACAATCAACCCGATCTTATTGAATTCAGCAAAGACATTAATTCCAAGACAATGGAGGATAAAGCAGGCCCCAACGATACAGGAATGGTTGAGGGAAGTAGATAGGATAAGATATATGGAAGAAGTAACACATATGCATAAGGATTCTAAAACGGAATTTACTGAAACTTGGAAAGGATGGGAAGAGTTTAAACACTCATTGGTATATGAAGGGTATATGAGAAGAGAGGGTAGCTTCTAATGGTGCATGTATTTTGGAAGGACTCCCTGCGATGGAAGAACGTCCCCCTCCCCCTTCCCCCACTTTTTTTTTTGCATGTTATCTAGGCCCTCCCATTTTTGACACAAGGGACACGGAAGGTGTATAAAAGGGGTGGGGGGAAGGATGCTGAAAGAGGGAGGTAAGGTAGGGTAGGGAAAGGGAAGGGAAAGGGTAAATAGGACACGTTGTTCTCTCCAATTTGAAATGAGAATAGGTGGAGAGAGTTGGTCCTTTTTCTCTCTTTTCTTGGAGCCAGTGAGTGGTACTCGTGACTCCTCATAAATTAAGGACAACACAGAACATTTGACAGTGACCTAAAAGGGAAAGGGGGAGGGGAAGGGTAGAAATAGGTGAGGGGTAAGAGGGCACTAGGCACTAAAAGTTAAAGGGATGGATTTATGAGTTGGTAGAGGGATGGAGGGGAAGGGAGGCAGTGGGGGGGGGTGGGGGACTGGGGTAGGAGGGAAGAATATTTTTTTACTTTTTTTTTTTTTTTTTTTTTAGTTGGAGTGTACTGAGGGTTGAGAGTTTCACTTTCGCCCTCTCATAAACTAAAATAAATATAGAAGCGACTGAAGTAAATTAAAGGGGAAAAGGGAAATAGGGCACAAATGCAATTTTTAAGAGGGAATACAAGGTTGATAAAGCATATTGGGGGGACACTCACACCCCCTCGTAGATAAATATAAATATAGAAGTCACGGAAGTTAATTTAAAAGGTAAATAGGGCACGATGCACTTTAACGTTCAAATGAGGGAGAGGTTTTGGGGTGGTTGTTGGGGTGTGTGGGCTTTTTTTTTTTCCCAGGGGGGAAGGGGTTATGGAGGAAATAGATGGGGGAGAGCTGTGGGAGAGGAGGGAAGGGGAAAGGAAAATCATCAAGATGTAGCAAGATAGACCCATATTGTTGTTGTAAATGTTGTGTTTAATGTCTTTTTGTATTTTTTGTGTATTTTAATGTAATGTATGTTTAATGGAAATATAATGGAAGCTATATGTGTTTAAATGTAATAAAAAAAAAAAAAGACTGTTTTCATCGGACGAACCGATTGTGTATAAGTCCCATCAGTCTTTTTTCCATCGGTGTGAAAAAATAGAACATGTTTTAAATTTATCCGATGGGAAAAAAAAATCCAATCGTCTGTGTGGAAATCCATCGGATAAAAAAACCCACGCATGCTCAGAATCAAGTTGACGCATGCTCAGAAGCATTGAACTTCATTTTTCTCGGCTCATCGGAGTGTTTTACGTCACCGCGTTTGAATCGGTCCGTTTTTTGACTGATGGTGTGTGGGCAAGACTGATGGAAGACAGTTTCATCGGATTTCCAATGGAAAAAAACATGGGATTAGAATCCATAGGATATCCGATCGTGTGTACAGGGCTTAAGTATGTATATGGCCCCTTTAACACTGAGGCGTATTTCAGGCGTTTTTGCGCTAAAAATAGCACATAAATAACACATGAAATACTCCTTCCCCAGCATTCTCAATGTGAAATCCCTGAGGGCTTTCACACTGAGGCGGTGCACTGGCAGGAGACAAAAAAATCTCCTGCAAGCCGCATCTTTGGAGCGGTGAAGGAGCGGTGTGTATACCGCTCCTTCCCATTGAAATCAATGGGACACCGTGGTAATACCGCCCGCAAACCGCGGCTATAGCCGCGGTTTGCGGGCTGTATTAACGCTTTTTCGGCCGCTAGCGGGGGGTTAAAACCGCACCGCTAGCAGCTGAATATCGCGGTAAACACGACGGTATAGGGCGCTGGAAATCGCGCCACTATACCGTCACCGCATGTGCCCGCCCCAGTGTGAAAAGGGCCTATGTGATAACTGATTGGCTTCCGTAGATGTCTGAGCTTCTACAGCGATAGCAGAAGTCTGTGCCATGCAAAGGGGCTGTCCTTCTGCATAGTAACCATAATATAACCATTTACAACCATTTACAGTATAAAGTACTGTTGATCCAGGGAATATCTTGTTGTCTTCTGGGGGATCAGACAGAAATTTATTTTTCCCTTGCTGGAACAAACTGGATCATGCTTTATAGGAGTTGTTTTTGCCTTCCTCTGGATCGACTGTGGGTATAGGGTTTTGTATATGGAGGCTTTCTATTTATTTATTTTTTTCTGTTGGTTGAATCAAATAGACTTGTGTCTTTTTTTTCAATCTAACTATGTATCAATGATAATTATAGAAAATTAATACTTATTTACTATGATCATCAGTTCCATCTAGTGGCTGTAATGTGGTACCTCACTGATTCACTGTATTCTGTATTAACGGCTTCCGGACTGCACACCGCATATATACTGCAGCAGGACAGCCCGATTGCGCGAAATCACGTACAAAATTTTGGGCACGCGCCGCTTTGTTTGGACACAGCCGGAGCCAATCAGCGGGGCTGAACGCTGATCTGTCAGGGAGCAAAAGAGAGCTAAGCTGAAACACGGATCTCTATTTTCCTCCACTGTATCTGTCCCCCACACAGTTAGTAAGCACTTCCCAGGGACACACTTAACCCTTTGATCACCCCCTAGTGTTAACCCCTTCCATGCCAGTCTCATTTATACTGTGACAGTGCATTTTTTTTAGCACTGATCACTGTATTGGTGTCACTGGTCCCCAAAAAGTGTCACTTATGCCGTGTACACACGATCGTTTTTACCGATGAAAACAGTCCAATGGACTTTTCTCATTAGACAAACAGATCGTGTATGGGCCCCATCGCTCTTTTTTCCATTGTTGAGAAAAAATAGAACATGTTTTAAATTTATCCGATGGGAAAAAAAACGATAGCAAATTCCGATCGTCTGTGTGGAACTCCATCGGACAAAAAACCCACGCATGCTCAGAATCAAGTCGACGCATGCTCAGAAGCATTGAACTTCATTTTTACTCGGCTTGTCGGAGTGTTTTACGTCACGGCGTTTGGGATGGTCGGATTTTTGACTGATGGTGTGTAGGCAAGACTGATGGAAGTCAGCTTCATCGGATTTCCGATGGAAAAATCCATCGGATTAGAATCCATAGGAAATCCGATCGTGTGTACAGGGCTTTAGTGTCCAATTTGTCAGCCGCAATGTTGCAGTCCCGCTAAAAATCGCTGATCGCCGCCATTACTAGTTAAAACAATAAAAATAAAAAAAAAGTCCCTAAATCTACCCTATAGTTTGTAGACGCTATAACTTTTGCGCAAACCAATCAATATACGCTTATTGGGATTTTTTTACCAAAAATATGTAGCAGAATACATACAGTATTGGCCTAAACTGATGAAGAAATTAGATTTTTTACATTTTGTTATTGGGAATATTTTATAGCTGAAAGTAAAAAATATTGTTTATTTATTCAAAATTGTCAGTCTTCTTTTGTTTATAGTGAAAAAAAAAAAGGCAGAGGTGATCAAATACCACCAAAAGAAATCTCTATTTGTGGGGAAAAAAAGGACATACATTTTTTTGGGTACAGCGTCGCACGTCTGCGCAATTGTCAGTTAAAGCAATGCAGTGCCGTATCACAAAAAATGGCCTGGTCACGAAGTGGGCAAAACCTTTCCGGAGTTGAAGTGGTTAAAGCGGAGTTCCACCCGCTTTTGAGAGGTGGTCTTAAACGAAGAACCACCTCTCCACCCCTTGTTTTTGGATATGATCTTTTTATTTTCTTCTATCATACCTTTTTATGAAGTACATAGTGTACTTCCGATCCATCCGTTCAGCGGCGCAGGACGTCATATCCTTTTTGTGCGGCGAGCCCCCCGCTGTCTTCTGGAACCTGTGTGTGTCCCAAAAGATAGCTGGCCATTCACAAAGTGCCGCGCGACTCGTGCATGCGCAGTAGGAAACGGGCAGTGAAGCCGCAAGGCTCCACTGCTGGTTTCCCTTAGTTAGAATGGTGGGGCCTGCACCCAATCCGATGGACAGATCGGCCTCGGGGGGCCGACATTGCGGGCTCCCAGGACAGGTAAGTGTCCTTATTAAAAGTCAGCAGCCACAGTGTTTGTAGCTGCTGACTTTTAACAAAAAAAATTTGTTCGGGTGGAACACCGCTTTAATAAAAAAACATTAGCCCTGGAGACAAGAAAAAAGTCTAAAAACATTGGATTTTGCTCCCATTTGCACAGAATGAATGTACATGCAGTTTCACAGGATGATTATTTTTTATTTTTTGGAAATACACCCCTGAATGTGACAAAACGCTTTTAATAAATCTGTATTGCAAAAGGATAACTGGGTAGTGAACATGAAGGACACTGAACCTGGCATTTCATATATCTGCCCCATAATGTGTAGAAATTTTGGTTTTGTGCCATATAAAGTTTTCGGTAATGTTTGTGATAAAAAGGTCTGCTACAGAAAAGAAAAAGCCAGTTACTTACAAATCAATATCATAAAATATAAAATGCCAAATACTTGTGAAAAAAATCCATAAACATTAGATCTTTTCCTTTCCTTATTCTTACATGACCCTGAACGCTGGATTTATTCCAAGAACATTCCACAGAAAGGCATTTTCCTCCAGATTAATAATATTAGTGGATGGTAACATAGTCAGCTTGGAAGATTTAGTGGAGGGATGTTTCAGAGCTGAACAGCAATGCTAATGTTTCTATTTCATTTGCTTGTGATGTAAACATAAAATATTGCACTGGCACTAAATTCCGTCGCAGTGTTTTGATTTACGTTTCAGTGTATCCATTTCCTTGTCATTACCTTGTGTCTTACCTAATGAAATATGCTGTACAATACTTTATTTTATGGCTTTCTAGATCAGCCAATTCAAATACATGATAATAAAAGCACATAATAAAGAGCTGAATTTTAATTCCCAACACACTGCTCCATGTGTAGTCCATAAATAGTGCACAAATGATCTACAGAGGGTTATCATGGGTGGTAATGCACCTGCTGCTGTAAAATATCACCTATCAGTGGTGTTTTAATTGGTCTTGCCACCTGTCTGACCCAGCAAAGTGACCAATAATAAGGCCAGAGGAGGTGTCATTTTTGGAGAAACAGAGGACACCACAATGCTACAATGATAACCAAACTATTGGGTATTGCTTCCCATTGGTGCTCCGTGTTGGTCAAGCCAACTGTGAAACCACCAGCATGGATCTTTCACCAGTTCTACCATAATGCCACGTACACATGACCGTTTTTCATGACGAGAAAAATGCAATTTTTTAAATTGGTCATTAAAAACGAGCGTGTGTATGCTTCAGAGCATTTTTCTCGACGAGAAAAATGGGCATTAAAAATTTAGAACATGCTCTATTTTTTCTCGTTGTTTTTCACGTCGTCGTTTTTCTCGTCGTGAAAAACGGCCGTGTGTACGCTTTAATGACAGGAAAAAACACGCATGCTCAGAAGCAAGTTATGAGATGGGAGCGCTCGTTCTGGTAAAACTAGCGCTCGTAATGGAGATAGCACATTCGTCATGCTGTAACGGACTGAAAAGCACGGAGACTTATGTAGCGATACCTTCACTTAAGAAGGCCGCAAGTTTAGTTTGGGCCCTGAAAGCAGTTCCGCCAACCCCCGGCAATGTACTCGACCCCCTACTGGCACAGTTAGTATTAGCAGCAATAAATAATCTTATACTGTATGAGTAAGCCCAGACACCAAGACAGTAATGATAAAAAAGGTATAGAATTTAATTAAGGTTTATAAGAAAGGTTAACAGTGGTAAACAGTTCACAGATCAGTAAATTTGCAGAGCCCTGCAGATTAACACACTACGCATATAGAATAAACAGTAAAAGTGCGCCACATGGGTGACCGTTAACTAGGGGTCCTGTGATGCAGTAACCAAATGAACTAACTAGCTGACCAGGCCTGGCTCAGATATCTACAACTTAGTCTTTAGGGGATGATGGTTTTCTTCTCCGGCAGGTCTTTAACGGTGGTGCACATTAACAGAATACCCTTTTTTGTAATCCAATAGTAAGGTAGAGATGAAATAAACACTGGCCTAGGTAAAGTGTGAGTTCAGCTCTGATGAGGTTCTCTAGTGAGAGTATCAGAAACAACTTGTGGGCTACGGCAGTCTATAGGCCCATTAGTAACAACAGTATATGGATTGGGCATACGCCCTCTCACCCATCCAGACGCGGTCCCAGTCCGGAGAAAACTTCCACCGACTGTGTCACACACACACAGTGTCTCCAGCGATCGGGTCACCCGATCCAATCAAGGCTGTAGGTAAGCGATGTCAGATGCCACTCAGGCTCGCAGTGGGGTGGAAGGCTCTTTGGTGCTGCGCAAGGCCTCAGGCTTCAGGCCTTGCACTCCGGTACATCCGCACAGGAGGATCAGTCACAGAAGTCTCGTGTCCCAAAGAGGCCGAGCGCCGCCACGCCTCCTCCTTATATAGCCCCTCCCATGAGTCTCTGCGGTGAAACACTCCGAATGGGGTTCTGGGTAATGTAGTCTCTCTGCATTAAAGGGGAACACCCCGCTACACACTCCCCCCACTTGAACTCTTTGGTCCCCAAAGATAAACTTTAACAAAGACTATGTACAACTCTAGACAATTCTGTAAACGAAGTTGGCATAGGGAATTCCCACCAAAACTGAGGGGTAGAACTCCCTTGCCCACAGGTCACATTATCATGGGTGACCTGCCTAACTGTGCCAGAGAGTGATTTGGGGTTGCCCTCCACCAAATGGATAGTGGAGGGATCTGGATTTTCAGTACTTCTCCTAGCAGTAACTACAGAGTCCTCCGAGCTATTCCCCATTTGTGGGTAGGTCAGTTTCTTAGGAGGCCGGATGACTCTTCGAGCCCTTTGCTCTCTTGGGACTTCTGGCTCTGGCGCCACAGGCTCCTCTTCCTCTGAGTAACTATCACCGGCATCTTCCCAGCGATCCGATGAAGGACTAAACGGGATGAACTCTGTGGCCTCTGGGTTCAGTGTTCCATCTGGAGTGTCTTCAGCGGGTGGAAGATCTATAGTAGAAGTTCCTGGAGTTGGGGAAGGCCACAGCCAATCAAGTTCTCTTTCTTCATCTTCACTAAGTTGAGAGGTCTCTCCATTTTCAGCCCGAGAGGTCTGAGACCGAGTATTTGGCCTGGGAGTATCCAGAATAGAGACTGGTTCAGGGGAGTCCCTTACTGGAGGTATCCTGACTGCCTCAGCAAGTGGGAGCAGGTGGTTTCGATGCCACGTCTTCAGTGGGCCTACCTTTCCTTCTGGCTTCAGCTTGTAGACAGGTAGGCTCGGCAACTTCCTACAGATGACATAGGGTTCGGATCTCCATCTGTCTGCAAGTTTGTGTTTCCCAGGGACCCCCAGATTGCATAACAGTACTCTATCCCCGGGCTGTAGGTCTTGTACCCGGACCTTCAAGTCGAAGTTTCTTTTGTTTCGAGCTCCTCTTTGATCTGAGGCCGCTTGAGCTTGTACATAGGCCACTTTCAGGCTGTGTCTGAGCCTGTCCACATATCCTTTGTGGGATGTGGCTGAAGAATGGTCCAGAGAGGTGCCAAAGGCCAAGTCCACAGGTAGTCTCGCTTCTCTCCCAAACATGAGTCGATATGGGGAGTAGCCTGTAGCATCACTGGTGGTGCAGTTGTAAGCATGTACGATGGCTGCTATGTGTTTGCTCCAATGTTGCTTTTTCTCACTTTCCAGAGTCCCCAACATGTTGAGCAAGGTTCGGTTAAACCTCTCCGGCTGAGCATCTCCCTGTGGGTGGTAAGGTGTAGTTCGAGTCTTCTTGATTCCCAATGAGTCCAAGAGCTTCCGGATCAGTCGACTTTCAAAGTCCCTTCCTTGGTCTGAATGAAGTCGCTGGGGCAGCCCATAATGGACAAAATACTTCTCCATAAGTATCTTGGCTACAGTGGAAGCCTTCTGATCTTTGGTTGGAAAAGCTTAGGCATACCGGGTGAAATGATCGGTTATCACCAGAACATTTCCCAGTCCACTCAGGTCAGGTTCGAGGCAGAGGAAATCAATGCATACCAGATCCATTGGGCCTTGACTTTGTAGATGGCCCATTGGGGCAGCTTGATGTGGTAAAGTCTTCCTCTGGATACAAGGTGCACATGAGTGGCAGTACTCTTCTACTTCTGCCCTCATGCAGGGCCAATAGAACCGACTTCTGACAAGTTGAAAGGTCATCTCTGCCCCTAGATGGCCGTGGTTGTCATGTAGGGCAATCAGAACAGTCTCTCGATGTTTTTCTGGAAGAAACAATTGCCATTTATCTTCCAGGTCATCAGAGGGGCCCCTTCGGTAGACCACTCCCTGATGTACCTGTAACCTGTCCCACTCTTTCCTCAACAGGCGGGCTTCCTTTGAGGAATGACTCAGGAGTTTGTTTGGATCCTGATTCTCCAAGGCTTCCAGAACCAATTTCCCCATGGGATCTTCTAATTGGTCACACCTTAGTTCCTTCTTGGACAACTTTGGCAGATGGTCTTCTTCCAGCTGTGTTACTCCACAGTATTGTTTGGGGACTCCTACCATGGTAACTCCTATCTCTTCCACCCTTGAGCCTCCTCTGGCTTGTAATTCAGTCCCTTGACAAAGGGCCCGCACCCCATCAGGTGCTACTTGAGTCCAGTCTTCCATGTCACTGTTGGGACCATGAGATCTTCTGGACAGAGCGTCTGCATCTCAATTCCCAATCCCTGGCCTGTATTTTAGGCTGAAATTGAATCCAGACAATGCGGCCAGCCACCTGTGTCCAGTGGCATCCAGCTTTGCTGTAGTAAATAGGTAGGTCAGGGGGTTGTTGTCGGTCTTCACAGTGAACTCCGCCCCATACAGGTAGTCTTTGAGCTTGTCTACTACCGCCCACTTAAGGGCCAGGAACTCCAGCTTGTGAGTGGGGTAGTTTTTCTCAGAGGGAGTGAGGCTACTGCTCACGTAGGCAACAGGCCGTAATTGCCCCTCGTGTTCTTGATAAAGTACTCCTCCCAGACCGTCATGACTAGCATCTACGTGTAGTTCATAGGGTTTGGTTGGGTCTGCGTAGGCCAAGACTGGAGCAGTGGTTAGGCTCTTCTTCAATACCTGGAAAGCCTCCCCACATTTCTGGTTCCACTGATCTTTGACTGACTCTCCTGGCTTCCTGGGTCCTGAGTCGTCCTCTTCTCCCTCAGTCTTGAGCAGTTCATTCAATGGTCTAGCAATTCGGGCGAATCCTTCCACAAACCTCCTGTAATAGGAGCAGAACCCTAAGAAGGACCTGAGTTCTGTTACAGTTGTGGGTCGTGGCCAGGAGGTAACTGCCTTCAATTTCTCAGGGTCTGTGGCCACCCCTTCTTCAGACACTATGTGCCCCAGATAATTCCATGAAGATTGGTAGAACCGACACTTCTCAGGCGAAAGCTTGAGTCCCTCCTCACTGAGTCTCCTCAAGACTTTTTCCAGCCTCTCCTCGTGTTCCTCCAGGGTTCTTCCAAAAACAATGACATTGTCCAGGTATACAAGGACTTCAATAAGGTTCATGTCTCCTACAGTCTTCTCCATTAGACGTTGGAAAGTAGCTGGGGCTCCAGACAGACCTTGGGGCATTCGGTCGAATTCAAAGAATCCCACTGGGGTTATGAAAGCTGTCTTCTCCTTGTCTTCTGGGTGCATAGGGATCTGATAGTACCCACTCTTGAGATCCATAACGCTGAACCACTTGGCTCCAGACAAGCTCTGTAGGGCATCCTCTATCCTCGGAGTGGTGTACTGGTTCTCCTGTTAAGAGTCCTGTACTCGATACAGAGCCTCAACGATCCATTCTTCTTCCTGACCACCACTATCGGGGAGGCATAGGGGCTTCTGGACTCCCGTATCACACCAGTCCTTTTTAGTTCTGCAAGTTGTTCCCTTAGATCCTCCAGATCCGCTTGTGGGATCCGCCTGACCCTCTCTCTGAAGGGCTTATCTTCTTGGAGGCGGATCCGATGGGTGGCACTCCTTGCACACCCCACATCGAACTCATCTCTGGAGAAGATCTTCTCCCATCTGGTCAACTGGGCCTTGGCTCTCTCCTTCCAAGCCCTGGGCAAGTTCGGGTTTTCCATGGATAGCTTCTCCCAAGCATCTCCTCCTTCACCCGCCTCCTTTACTTCCGACAAGTTGACCGGGGCAGCAGGGCTCACTTGGCCCAGCAGCATCCTGGCTGGGATTTCCATGGGGCCATCTGTATTGTTCCTAACACTCACTGGAACTCTGCAATGGGCCTTCTTCAGGGCCTTCAGCGGAATCACTTCTGGTATCACTTCCAGGCCGGGGAACTCTTCCCTTGGGTCAGACTCCAACATGACAAAGGGTCCAGGCTGCTCCCAAGTAAGCTTCACAGTGGCTCTGAGACAGGTTACTTCACCGGGCTGCAACACTATCCCTTCTCTTCCAAGTCTCCACACCTTTCCTATCCCCTCTCCAGGGGTCTTCTGCTCTAGGACCAGCCGTTGATAAGCCGTCTTCAGCATGGGGTGGATCTTGGTGGCCGCTGACCCCTTCTCTTTCACTAGAGGGGTCAGAAGTCTTCGGACCAGGTCCGTGTTCGTCCCTATTATAAGGGAACTCTTGTTGGCTCCTGGCGGCCGAGGGCACACAACCGCCAGAGTGTCAAACACTTCGGCTTTTCCAGCCACGGATGGGTCAAAGATCATCCCTACAGGCAAATAGCCATCGTAGGGGAAATTCTGGGTCCCAATCCCACATATCTCTAGTCCCTCTATCTTCTGAATGGGCAGGTGACTCAAGTGCCTCTCGTAGAAATCTCGGTATAACAGGGTCACTTGTGCCGAAGTATCCAAGATTGCTCTGGTGTAGACTCCCTCCACTTTGAATGGACACTATAGGAGATGGGCCTACTAGCCTCTCTGGATATGGCCTGGCAGGGGTCGTCTTCTTCTGGCCCTTTCCCTTCGGACTCTCTCTCATCCGGTTCCCTTTGGACTTTAATCTTTCTTGAGCCTGGTATGCATTAATTTCCCTCCTCTCGATGGGTGTACAGACCCGCTGAGGGATTCTATTATTTTTCTTAGGTGTACACCCCCTCTGGGGAGTGCTGTGCCTCTTCTGAGGGGTCTTGCCCCCTTTCTCTGGGGTGTATCTCTGTTGAGGAATGTCGTGTTTCCTCCGAGGTGTTTTATCTCCTCTTTCCTTCTGCTTCGCTTTCAGTTTGGAGCTCACTGAAGGTGATGGGCACCCGGTTGACTCCTTCACCGGGGCCCTCTGGAGTTTCCCGCCGGCTTGCGGTTGTCTAGCTTCTTCTTCTTGGGACTGGAACATGTAGCTGCAATATGGCCAATTCCTCCACAGTTAAAGCAGACTATATCTCCCCATTCTTGTAAAGATGCGGGTGCTGAGGCAATTGGAAACAATTCCTTCCTTGGTACTTCTCTCTTGGGACCCTCTGTGTCTTTTGCCATCAGAGAGGTCAACATTTCCAACACCTTGGACATTTGTGCTTTTAAAGTGTCTACCTCTGAGTCTCTTTCAGGGGTCATCACTGGATTGACTAGCACCTGTGCGGGGACAACATTTGCCTTAGTCATTTGCTGGTCCTGTTGTAGTGCCTCCTCATCTCTGATGATTTTTATCAAGTCAGCATAAGTCAGCAACGTTCCTCCTCCTGAGGTTTTCAGGTGCAGCCAGACTGGATCCGAGCGTAACGCTCCCTTTAAGACTTGCTTCATTCTTGCCGCATCTGTATCTTGGGGCTTCATTCCCTTCTTCAACACAATCTTGCACAGCAAACTGTTTACTCTTCTAACATATTCTGACAGTTTCTCCCTTGGCTGTTGGAAAGTATGCTCAAATTGGTATACCATCTCTGTCACCTTCTCCAATTGGCCAAACTCTTCCTGTAACATGGCTAGACAGTCTTGAGCCGTGCAATCTGCATTCCCAAACCGAAAACTTTTCACTGCCTCTGCTGCTGCGCCTTTAAGGCTTTCTATCACTCATTGCCTCTTCTGTGCTTCAGGCACCTCCCATGCCTCTATTGCCTGCAATGCCTGCTCCACCCAGGTATCAAAATCTTCTTCCCCTGCAGGGACAGGGAGCTTCCCTGAGAATGTCTTCAGTCTCCGGTAGCTAGTCTCTACATGCACTGTGCTTGTCTTTTGACATTTGATTAGTAGATCCCCTATTGCCTTTATCAATTCTGGTGATAAAGCAGTGGCAGGTGCGGGTGTCACCGGGGGCGTCACCCCGTCTCCTTTTACTGGTGAGGCGTGGGCCGCTGCCTGCGGTGATCCCATCGGTGATGGTTCCTTCTTTACAGTTACTGCATGCGCCAACCTATAGGTTCTGTTGTCTGGCGTCTGCACACACTTGCACTTGCAAGCCTCTGGCATCCCATCCCAGTACTCTACTAGTGCATACTGATATGAAGTGTCTGGGTCTGACTTTATATCCATCACCCATGGTGTGTGATCTGGGGACACTGACTTCATCAACTCCTCTACCGCCTCAGTCTTCCATTCCTCCCCTGGGAGGCTGATGACTATTGAGTTGTTTGGCTCTGTCCTAACAGCTTTGCACCATTCTTCTATCGCTTGTGGATCCATGGGGTCCATGCCGGCACTTCTGGCGTTCACCTGCTGTATCAGGATCCCGGACCCGAGCCCCCACGTGTAGCGATACCTTCACTTAAGAAGGCCGCAAGTTTAGTTTGGGCCCTGAAAGCAGTTCCGCCAACCCCCGGAAATGTACTCGACCCCCTACTGGCACAGTTAGTATTAGCAGCAATAAATAATCTTATACTGTATGAGTAAACCCAGACACCAAGACAGTAATGATAAAAAAGGTATAGAATTTACTTAAGGTTTATAAGAAAGGTTAACAGTGGTAAACAGTTCACAGATCAGTAAATTTGCAGAGCCCTGCAGATTAACACACTACGCATATAGAATAAACAGTAAAAGTGCGCCACATGGGCAACCGTTAACTAGGCGTCCTGTGACGCAGTAACCAAATGAACTAACTAGCTGACCAGGCCTGGCTCAGATATCTACAACTTAGTCTTTAGGGGATGATGGTTTTCTTCACCGGCAGGTCTTTAACGGTGGTGCACATTAACAGAATACCCTTTTTTGTAATCCAATAGTAAGGTAGAGATGAAATAAACACTGGCCTAGGTAAAGTGTGAGTTCAGCTCTGATGAGGTTCTCTAGTGAGAGTATCAGAAACAACTTGTGGGCTACGGCAGTCTATAGGCCCATTAGTAACAACAGTATATGGATTGGGCATACGCCCTCTCACCCATCCGGACGCGGTCCCAGTCCGGAGAAAACTTCCACCGACTGTGTCACACACATACAGTGTCTCCAGCGATCGGGTCCCCGATCCAATCAAGGCTGTAGGTAAGCGATGTCAGATGCCACCCAGGCTCGCAGTGGGGTGGAAGGCTCTTTGGTGCTGCGCAAGGCCTCAGGCTTCAGGCCTTGCACTCCGGTACATCCGCACAGGAGGATCAGTCACAGAAGTCTCGTGTCCCAAAGAGGCCGAGCGCAGCCGCGCCTCCTCCTTATATAGCCCCTCCCATGAGTCTCTGCGGTGAAACACTCCGAATGGGGTTCTGGGTAATGTAGTCTCTCTGCATTAAAGGGGAACACCCCGCTACACTTAAAAGCGCGAATCGTCTCTCACCAAACTTTTACTAACATGCGGTAACAGGAAATCAGCAAAAGCAGCCCAAAGGGTGGCGCCATCCGAATGGAACTTCCCCTTTTTAGTGCCGTTGTATGTGTTGTCATACGTGTTGTACGTCACCGCGCTTTGCTCAAGCATTTTTTTTCACCATAGTGTGTAGGCAAGGCAGGCTTGAGAACAATCACGTTGAGAAAAACGTTGTTTTTCTCAATGACATTAAAAACGGCCGTGTGTACTGTACGCGGCATAAGAATTCAAATAGCAACTGGCAAATTCCAGCAGAAGATATACTTTATGTTAAAGAGGAAGTTCACTCCACCCTGCTTTTTTTTTTTACCCCACACAATATCAAGATAAGAAATAAGGGCAGCGCTCACAACGGGGAACAGATTCATGATTTGCCCATGGAATCCAAAAACAGGTTCACTGGCTCATTATTTTGTCCTCAATACACCAGAATTCAGCATAAAGCAAAAGTACTAGCCGGTAGGGATGAGCTCGGTGTTCGAGTCGAACATACGTTCGACTCGAACATCGGCTGTTCGATCGTTCGACGAAGATCGAACGATTTGGGCCGTTCGCGCCTAATTCGAGTGACGCGAACGGCCCACAATGCACTACGCCATCGCAGTGTCATCCAGGCGCTGTGATTGGCCAAGCATGCACTGTGACCCCGCATGCTTGGCCAATCACAGCGCCGGCAGCGAGGAGAGCAATGATTGGCCACAGGCAGGATGCCTGTGGCCAATTATTGCTGAGGGTGTTTAGTACACGCCCCACACTATAAAAGGCCGCCAGCACGGCGGCCTAGTGTAGTGTGTTCCGGAGCAGGGAAAGAGAAGCATAGGCAGGGACAGTGACATTTTTTTTTTCTTGCTTAACCTGGATTCCTTTAGTTTAGGGAAAGAGAAGGATAGGTAGGGAGAGTGTCAGTGTGTTTTACTGTGCGAATCCTTGTTTCTAGGGACAGGGAAGGACAGTGAGGGAAATTCTCCTTGTGCTATAGTGTGCTAAAGCATTGATCATCAACCATCTTTAAAAAATCATTTTTTCTAGGGACAGAAAACTATAGGTAGGGAGAGTGTCAGTGTGTTTTACTGTGATAATCCTTGTTTCTAGGGACAGGGAAGGACAGTGAGGGAAATTCTCCTTGTGCTATAGTGTGCTAAAGCATTGATCATCAACCATCTTTAAAAAAAACATTTTTTCTAGGGACAGAAAACTATAGGTAGGGAGAGTGTCAGTGTGTTTTACTGTGCTAATCCTTGTTTCTAGGGACAGGGAAGGACAGAGAGGGAAATTCTCCTTGTGCTATACTGTGCTAAAGCATTGATCATCAACCATCTTTAAAAAAACATTTTTTCTAGGGACAGAAAACTATAGGTAGGAAGAGTGTTAGTTTCTTTCACTGTGATAATCCTTGTTTCTAGGGACAGGGAAGGACAGTGAGGGAAATTCTCCTTGTGCTATAGTGTGCTAAAGCATTGATCATCAACCATCTTTAAAAAAACATTTTTTCTAGGGACAGAAAACTATAGGTAGGAAGAGTGTCAGTTTCTTTCACTGTGATAATCCTTGTTTCTAGGGACAGGGAAGGACAGTGAGGGAAATTCTCCTTGTGCTATAGTGTGCTAAAGCATTGATCATCAACCATCTTTAAAAAAACATTTTTTCTAGGGACAGAAAACTATAGGTAGGAAGAGTGTCAGTTTCTTTCACTGTGATAATCCTTGTTTCTAGGGACAGGGAAGGACAGTGAGGGAAATTCTCCTTGTGCTATAGTGTGCTAAAGCATTGATCATCAACCGTCTTTAAAAAAACATTTTTTCTAGGGACAGAAAACTATAGGTAGGAAGAGTGTCAGTTTCTTTCACTGTGATAATCCTTGTTTCTAGGGACAGGGAAGGACAGTGAGGGAAATTCTCCTTGTGCTATAGTGTGCTAAAGCACTGATCATCAACCATCTTTAAAAAAACATTTTTTCTAGGGACAGAAAACTATAGGTAGGAAGAGTGTCAGTTTCTTTCACTGTGATAATCCTTGTTTCTAGGGACAGGGAAGGACAGTGAGGGAAATTCTCCTTGTGCTATAGTGTGCTAAAGCATTGATCATCAACCGTCTTTAAAAAATCATTTTTTCTAGGGACAGAAAACTATAGGTAGGGAGAGTGTCAGTGTGTTTTACTGTGCAAATCCTTGTTTCTAGGGACAGGGAAGGACAGTGAGGGAAATTCTCCTTGTGCTATAGTGTGCTAAAGCATTGATCATCAACCATCTTTAAAAAATCATTTTTTCTAGGGACAGAAAACTATAGGTAGGGAGAGTGTCAGTGTGTTTTACTGTGATAATCCTTGTTTCTAGGGACAGGGAAGGACAGTGAGGGAAATTCTCCTTGTGCTATAGTGTGCTAAAGCATTGATCATCAACCATCTTTAAAAAAACATTTTTTCTAGGGACAGAAAACTATAGGTAGGAAGAGTGTCAGTTTCTTTCACTGTGATAATCCTTGTTTCTAGGGACAGGGAAGGACAGTGAGGGAAATTCTCCTTGTGCTATAGTGTGCTAAAGCATTGATCATCAACCATCTTTAAAAAAACATTTTTTCTAGGGACAGAAAACTATAGGTAGGAAGAGTGTCAGTTTCTTTCGCTGTGATAATCCTTGTTTCTAGGGACAGGGAAGGACAGTGAGGGAAATTCTCCTTGTGCTATAGTGTGCTAAAGCATTGATCATCAACCGTCTTTAAAAAAACATTTTTTCTAGGGACAGAAAACTATAGGTAGGAAGAGTGTCAGTTTCTTTCACTGTGATAATCCTTGTTTCTAGGGACAGGGAAGGACAGTGAGGGAAATTCTCCTTGTGCTATAGTGTGCTAAAGCATTGATCATCAACCATCTTTAAAAAAACATTTTTTCTAGGGACAGAAAACTATAGGTAGGAAGAGTGTCAGTTTCTTTCACTGTGATAATCCTTGTTTCTAGGGACAGGGAAGGACAGTGAGGGAAATTCTCCTTGTGCTATAAAGTGCTAAAGCATTGATCATCAACCGTCTTTAAAAAATCATTTTTTCTAGGGACAGAAAACTATAGGTAGGGAGAGTGTCAGTGTGTTTTACTGTGCGAATCCTTGTTTCTAGGGACAGGGAAGGACAGTGAGGGAAATTCTCCTTGTGCTATAGTGTGCTAAAGCATTGATCATCAACCATCTTTAAAAAATCATTTTTTCTAGGGACAGAAAACTATAGGTAGGGAGAGTGTCAGTGTGTTTTACTGTGATAATCCTTGTTTCTAGGGACAGGGAAGGACAGTGAGGGAAATTCTCCTTGTGCTATAGTGTGCTAAAGCATAGATCATCAACCATCTTTAAAAAAAAAAAATTCTAGGGACAGAAAACTATAGGTAGGAAGAGTGTCAGTTTCTTTCACTGTGATAATCCTTGTTTCTAGGGACAGGGAAGGACAGTGAGGGAAATTCTCCTTGTGCTATAGTGTGCTAAAGCATTGATCATCAACCATCTTTAAAAAAACATTTTTTCTAGGGACAGAAAACTATAGGTAGGAAGAGTGTCAGTTTCTTTCACTGTGATAATCCTTGTTTCTAGGGACAGGGAAGGACAGTGAGGGAAATTCTCCTTGTGCTATAGTGTGCTAAAGCATTGATCATCAACCGTCTTTAAAAAAACATTTTTTCTAGGGACAGAAAACTATAGGTAGGAAGAGTGTCAGTTTCTTTCACTGTGATAATCCTTGTTTCTAGGGACAGGGAAGGACAGTGAGGGAAATTCTCCTTGTGCTATAGTGTGCTAAAGCATTGATCATCAACCGTCTTTAAAAAAACATTTTTTCTAGGGACAGAAAACTATAGGTAGGAAGAGTGTCAGTTTCTTTCACTGTGATAATCCTTGTTTCTAGGGACAGGGAAGGACAGTGAGGGAAATTCTCCTTGTGCTATAGTGTGCTAAAGCATTGATCATCAACCGTCTTTAAAAAAACATTTTTTCTAGGGACAGAAAACTATAGGTAGGAAGAGTGTCAGTTTCTTTCACTGTGATAATCCTTGTTTCTAGGGACAGGGAAGGACAGTGAGGGAAATTCTCCTTGTGCTATAGTGTGCTAAAGCATTGATCATCAACCGTCTTTAAAAAAACATTTTTTCTAGGGACAGAAAACTATAGGTAGGAAGAGTGTCAGTTTCTTTCACTGTGATAATCCTTGTTTCTAGGGACAGGGAAGGACAGTGAGGGAAATTCTCCTTGTGCTATAGTGTGCTAAAGCATTGATCATCAACCGTCTTTAAAAAAACATTTTTTCTAGGGACAGAAAACTATAGGTAGGAAGAGTGTCAGTTTCTTTCACTGTGATAATCCTTGTTTCTAGGGACAGGGAAGGACAGTGAGGGAAATTCTCCTTGTGCTATAGTGTGCTAAAGCATTGATCATCAACCGTCTTTAAAAAAACATTTTTTCTAGGGACAGAAAACTATAGGTAGGAAGAGTGTCAGTTTCTTTCACTGTGATAATCCTTGTTTCTAGGGACAGGGAAGGACAGTGAGGGAAATTCTCCTTGTGCTATAGTGTGCTAAAGCATTGATCATCAACCGTCTTTAAAAAAAACATTTTTTCTAGGGACAGAAAACTATAGGTAGGAAGAGTGTCAGTTTCTTTCACTGTGATAATCCTTGTTTCTAGGGACAGGGAAGGACAGTGAGGGAAATTCTCCTTGTGCTATAGTGTGCTAAAGCATTGATCATCAACCGTCTTTAAAAAAACATTTTTTCTAGGGACAGAAAACTATAGGTAGGAAGAGTGTCAGTTTCTTTCACTGTGATAATCCTTGTTTCTAGGGACAGGGAAGGACAGTGAGGGAAATTCTCCTTGTGCTATAGTGTGCTAAAGCATTGATCATCAACCGTCTTTAAAAAAACATTTTTTCTAGGGACAGAAAACTATAGGTAGGAAGAGTGTCAGTTTCTTTCACTGTGATAATCCTTGTTTCTAGGGACAGGGAAGGACAGTGAGGGAAATTCTCCTTGTGCTATAGTGTGCTAAAGCATTGATCATCAACCGTCTTTAAAAAAACATTTTTTCTAGGGACAGAAAACTATAGGTAGGAAGAGTGTCAGTTTCTTTCACTGTGATAATCCTTGTTTCTAGGGACAGGAAAGGACAGTGAGGGAAATTCTCCTTGTGCTATAGTGTGCTAAAGCATTGATCATCAACCGTCTTTAAAAAAACATTTTTTCTAGGGACAGAAAACTATAGGTAGGAAGAGTGTCAGTTTCTTTCACTGTGATAATCCTTGTTTCTAGGGACAGGGAAGGACAGTGAGGGAAATTCTCCTTGTGCTATAGTGTGCTAAAGCATTGATCATCAACCTTCTTTAAAAACACATTTTTTCTAGGGACAGAAAACTATAGGTAGGAAGAGTGTCAGTTTCTTTCACTGTGATAATCCTTGTTTCTAGGGACAGGGAAGGACAGTGAGGGAAATTCTCCTTGTGCTATAGTGTGCTAAAGCATTGATCATCAACCGTCTTTAAAAAAACATTTTTTCTAGGGACAGAAAACTATAGGTAGGAAGAGTGTCAGTTTCTTTCACTGTGATAATCCTTGTTTCTAGGGACAGGGAAGGACAGTGAGGGAAATTCTCCTTGTGCTATAGTGTGCTAAAGCATTGATCATCAACCGTCTTTAAAAAAACATTTTTTCTAGGGACAGAAAACTATAGGTAGGAAGAGTGTCAGTTTCTTTCACTGTGATAATCCTTGTTTCTAGGGACAGGGAAGGACAGTGAGGGAAATTCTCCTTGTGCTATAGTGTGCTAAAGCATTGATCATCAACCGTCTTTAAAAAAACATTTTTTCTAGGGACAGAAAACTATAGGTAGGAAGAGTGTCAGTTTCTTTCACTGTGATAATCCTTGTTTCTAGGGACAGGGAAGGACAGTGAGGGAAATTCTCCTTGTGCTATAGTGTGCTAAAGCATTGATCATCAACCGTCTTTAAAAACACATTTTTTCTAGGGACAGAAAACTATAGGTAGGAAGAGTGTCAGTTTCTTTCACTGTGATAATCCTTGTTTCTAGGGACAGGGAAGGACAGTGAGGGAAATTCTCCTTGTGCTATAGTGTGCTAAAGCATTGATCATCAACCGTCTTTAAAAAAACATTTTTTCTAGGGACAGAAAACTATAGGTAGGAAGAGTGTCAGTTTCTTTCACTGTGATAATCCTTGTTTCTAGGGACAGGGAAGGACAGTGAGGGAAATTCTCCTTGTGCTATAGTGTGCTAAATCATTGATCATCAACTGTCTTTAAAAAAACATTTTTCTAGGGACAGAAAACTATAGGTAGGAAGAGTGTCAGTTTCTTTCACTGGGATAATCCTTGTTTCTAGGGACAGGGAAGGACAGTGAGGGAAATTCTCCTTGTGCTATAGTGTGCTAAAGCATTGATCATCAACCGTCTTTAAAAAAACATTTTTTCTAGGGACAGAAAACTATAGGTAGGAAGAGTGTCAGTTTCTTTCACTGTGATAATCCTTGTTTCTAGGGACAGGGAAGGACAGTGAGGGAAATTCTCCTTGTGCTATAGTGTGCTAAAGCATTGATCATCAACCGTCTTTAAAAAAAAAAATTTCTAGGGACATAAAACTATAGGTAGGAAGAGTGTCAGTTTCTTTCACTGTGATAATCCTTGTTTCTAGGGACAGGGAAGGACAGTGAGGGAAATTCTCCTTGTGCTATAGTGTGCTAAAGCATTGATCATCAACCGTCTTTAAAAAAACTTTTTTTCTAGGGACAGAAAACTATAGGTAGGAAGAGTGTCAGTTTCTTTCACTGTGATAATCCTTGTTTCTAGGGACAGGGAAGGACAGTGAGGGAAATTCTCCTTGTGCTATAGTGTGCTAAAGCATTGATCATCAACCGTCTTTAAAAAAACTTTTTTTCTAGGGACAGAAAACTATAGGTAGGAAGAGTGTCAGTTTCTTTCACTGTGATAATCCTTGTTTCTAGTGACAGGGAAGGACAGTGAGGGAAATTCTCCTTGTGCTATAGTGTGCTAAAGCATTGATCATCAACCGTCTTTAAAAAAACATTTTTCTAGGGACAGAAAACTATAGGTAGGAAGAGTGTCAGTTTCTTTCACTGTGATAATCCTTGTTTCTAGGGACAGGGAAGGACAGGGAGGGAAATTCTCCTTGTGCTATAGTGTGCTAAAGCATTCCTCATCAACCATCTTTGAAATCCTTGTTTTTTGGACAGTCAGGGAAATTGTCGTTGTGCTATTCTGTGCGAAAGCAATCATCCTCAACCATATTTAGAAATCCTTAAGTAAAGGGACAGAGAAGGACACCTGAAGGTAGCCCTTATTGCTTTTTTCCCATCTCCCTGCAGGCCATCTATTAGAATGTCTGGAAGGCAAACAAGGAGAGGCAGACAGTCAGGAGGCAATAAAAGAGGGCAAGCAGCTCTGTGTCTGGGGGCAACAGTGCTGGTCGTGGACGCGGTGCATTGTCATCAGCACATGGCCATGGGACACGCTTGTCCTTCTTTTCGGCAGCTGGACATGTTGAGCCACATCATGCCGAAGACTTGGTAGAGTGGATGACCAAGCCCTCCTCCTCCTCCTCATCCTCTCTCACCCAGGCTCAGGGTACTGGCAAAGCAGCTGCCAAAGCGTCCTCTTCCCTGGTATCAATGTCAGACTCATCATCAGTCACTCCTTCCCTAGACCCACCATGTCCTCCTCCTGAGGAGTCCCCCGAACTGTTTGAGCACAGTGTTGGGTACATGCTCCAGGAGGATGCCCAGCGTTTCGAAGGGTCTGATGATGAAACCCAGCTAGAGGAAGGCAGTAGCGTGAGAGCAGACAGAGGGGATGCTCAAGAAGGACACCAATCTGGCAGTCATGTTCCAGCAGCTGCAGCATACTGCCAGATTGGCTCCAGTGATGAGGAGGGAGGGGATGATGAGGTCACTGACTCCACGTGGGTGCCTAATAGGAGAGAGGAGGAGGAGGAGGATGAGGAGGAGGCACATCTCCAACGAGGCAGGATGCCCTTTGGTGGCCAGCGTAAGGGCAGTACACCGACGGAATCACACCGCAGAGCTCCGCCTGTGCAGGGCGCTGCCTCTGCCCGTCATTCAAAAAGTTATTTGGTGTGGGCCTTTTTTGAGGCTAGTGCATCAGATCGCACAGCTGCTGTTTGCAACATATGTCTCAAGCGTATATCGCGTGGCCAAAACATCAGCCGCTTGGGTACCACATGCCTGACCAGACATATGTTGACCTGCCATGCAGCTCGTTGGCAAGCCTACCTCAAAGACCCACACCAAAGAACAAAGCGGACCTCTCCTTGCACCGCATCAGCTGGGATCTCCAACCCCACTATAACTTCAGTCCTCTCTGAAACATGCACTGAGAGGAATGAAGGTGTAGAATTAGGTGTGTCACAGCCAAGTAGTTGCGGCCACTCTGCTAGCAGTACACCAACGTCCGATTCTAGCAGGCAAATTTCCCTGCCCCAGCTGCTGGACCATCGAAAGAAGTTCACTCCCAGCCATCCACATGCCCAGCGGTTGAATGCTAGCTTGGCTAAATTGCTAGCGCTTCAACTGCTGCCTTTTCAGTTGGTAGACTCGGCCCCCTTCCGTGAGTTTGTGCAATGTGCGGTTCCTCAGTGGCAGGTTCCCAAACGCCACTTTTTCTCACGGAAGGCTATTCCGGCTCTCTACCGGCATGTGGAAGGCAATGTCTTGGCCTCGCTGGACAGGGCGGTCAGCGGTAAGGTGCATATTACCGCTGACTCATGGTCCAGCAGGCATGGACAGGGACGTTACCTTTCTTTCACGGCCCATTGGGTCACTCTTTTGGCAGCTGGGAAGGATGCAGGACAAGGTGCAGTAGTGTTGGAGGTTGTTCCACCGCCACGCCTCCAAAATGCTACTACTGGTTGTGACACACCTCTCTCCTCCACCCCCTCCTCTTCTTCTTCCTCCATGGCCTCTTCCTGTGGTTTGTCCTCTGAACCAGCGGTGCTCCGTAGCCGTTCAAGGGGCTACGCAAGTACGCAGGCAAAAAGATGCCATGCCGTGCTTGCGCTGGTGTGTTTGGGGGACAGAAGCCACACTGGGGCAGAGGTCCTGTCTGCTCTGCAGGGCCAGGCCGAGAGGTGGTTGACGCCATGCCAGCTTAAGCCAGGAATGGTGGTTTGCGACAATGGCACCAACCTCCTCTCCGCCCTCCGACAGGGACAACTGACCCATGTGCAATGTGTGGCTCACGTCCTTAACCTGGTGGTGCAGCGGTTCTTGGGCAGGTACCCGGGCTTACAGGATGTCCTGAGGCAGGCCAGGAAAGTCTGTGTGCATTTCCGCAGATCTTATAATGCCAGTGCTCGCCTGGCTGAGCTGCAAAAGGAGTTGAACCTGCCCAAGAACCGCCTTATATGTGACATGCCCACCAGGTGGAACTCAACGTTGGCCATGCTGCAGCGGCTGCACACGCATCAGAGGGCCATCAATGAGTACCTGTGCGACTACGGCACCAGGACAGGGTCAGGGGAGCTTGGTTTTTTTTCTCCACGCCAGTGGGGCATGATCAGGGATGCATGCACTGTCCTGGCACCATTTGAGGAGGCCACGAGGATGGTGAGCAGTGACAGTGCATGCATCAGTGACACTGTACCTCTTGTCCACCTGTTGGAGCACACGCTGCGTGGAATAATGGACAGGGCACTTGAGGCAGAACAGAGGCAGGAAGAGGAGGACTTCCTTGCCTCTCAAGGCCCCCTTTACCCAGACAGTGTTCCTTCTGTCCCACCCATCGCACAGGAAGAGGAGGAGGAGGAGGAGGAGGAGGAGGAGGAGGGTTGTGTCAGCATGGAGGTGGAGGCTGGCACTCAGCATCATCAGCAGCAGTCTTTTAGGGATGATTTACAGTCCCAAGAAACCAGTGGACTTGTACGTGGCTGGGAGGAGGTGGCTGCGGATCATGTCGTCCTTAGTGACCCAGAGGACTCCGGACCGAATGCCTCAGCAAACCTACGCTGCATGGCCTCCCTGATCCTGCAAAGTCTGCGGAAGGATCCTCGTATTCTTCGGATCAAGGAGAGGGACCATTACTGGCTGGCCACTCTCCTTGATCCACGGTACAAGGGTAAGGTTGCGGACCTTATGTTACCTTCGCAGAGGGAGCAGAGGATGAGACAACTCCGGGAGGCCTTGCAGAAAGGTCTGTGCAACGCGTTCCCAGAGACTGGGAGGTTACAAACTCCTGGTCCTGGACAACGAGTTGCTGAGGCTTCGGCCAGTCAAAGAAGGAGCGGTGGGGAAGGTGGCCGTCTGACCGATGCGTTCAGACAATTCTTTAGTCCGCAGCCCCAAAGTATGATCGGTTCCAGCAACCATCGCCAGCGTCTGATAAACATGGTGCAGGAATATCTAGGGGCAAGGTCAGACTTGGACACCTTCCCCACCAAAAATCCTCTGGCTTACTGGGTCTTGAGGATGGATCACTGGCCAGAGCTTGCACAGTATGCAATTGAGCTACTGGCCTGTTCTGCATCCAGCGTTCTTTCGGAACGCACATTCAGTGCTGCTGGAGGATTTGTCACGGATCACAGGGTGCGCCTGTCCACCGACTCGGTTGATCGACTGACTTTCATCAAGATGAACCAGTCTTGGATCACCACCAGCTACCACACACCTGATGCTGATATAACAGACTAATTGATTTTAACATGTCACATCCCTTCAAGACTGATGCTGATGCTGAGTGCCTGTGCTGTTATGTTGACTGGCTATCCTCCTCCTCCGAGTCCTCAATGATACGATTGATGATGATAGCTTGGAAGATCATTTTTGTTTATGGGTGCCGCCACCAGTGGCTAAGGCCCAATTTTTCAGCCCCTGTTTTACAGGGGCGTGTAATTACAATTTTTTTAGCAATAATTTGCCATAGGGCTCATTGCTGTGCTCCAAGTACAGTATCTGTGAGGGGTTGGAGTGTTGTGCCACCAGTGCCTAAGGCCCAATTTTTCAGCCCCTGTTTAACAGGGGCGTGTCATTACAATTTTTGAAGCAATACTTTGCAACAGGGCTCATTGCTGTGCTCCAAGTACAGTATCTGTGAGGGGTTGTAGTGTTGTGCCACCAGTGCCTAAGGCCCAATTTTTCAGCCCCTGTTCAACAGGGGCATGTAATTACAATTCTTGATCTAATAATTCACAGCAGGGCCCATTGCTGCACCCACCAAGAGTAACTCTGAGGGCTTACAGTGCTGTGGCAACGCCACCACCACCACCACCACGAAAGGCCCAATTTTTCAGCCCCTGTTCAAAAGGGGCATGTAATTACAATTCTTGATCTAATAATTCACAGCAGGGCCCATTCCTGCACCCACCAAGAGTAACTCTGAGGGCTTACAGTGTTGTGGCAACACCACCACCACCACCACCACCACGAAAGGCCCAATTTTTCAGCCCCTGTTCAACAGGGGCATGCAATTACAATTCTTGATCTAATAATTCACAGCAGGGCCCATTGCTGCACCCACCAAGAGTAACTGTCAGGACTTACAGTGTTGTGGCACCAGCACCACCATCAAAGGCCCAATTTTTACTACCACTGTTCAACAATTATATGTAATTAAAATTCCTGATATAATAGTTGACAGCAGGGCGTTCCAGCACCAACCAAGAGTAACTGTGAGTGCTTACAGTGTTGTGCCAACACCAACAACTAAGGGGCCTATTTCTGCAGAGTATATACGGCAGGTCCCTACTTTCAAACATCCAACTTACAAACGACTCCTACTTGCAAACGCAAGAAGACAACAGGAAGTGAGAGGAAATCTACCCCTTGGAAGGAAAATTCTCTCCTGTAAGAATTAATATGGGAGAAAGGTGTCTCCTCTGTACTGATGCTTTATCAGCAATCCTTGTTTCAAGAAAAACACCACATTTCAAAAACAGTTGTCATTGGGACGGAAAGTGAGGTGAAATGTTCTGAACAGGGGCACAGACAGCAAAACAAATGTTACAGGGGTGATAACCCTTACCTATGTTTTCCAAAAAGTTTAAAAATAGATTTTTGGGCTGGAGCTACACTTAAACAATGTACCTGTTCGAAATTACAAACAGATTCTACATAAGAACAAACCTACAGTCCCTGTCTTGTATTCACCGCCTGTATACGGCTGTTCAGAGTATATAGGGCCTTTTTTATTTTATGTGCGGGGTTCCCCTTAATATCCATACAAGACCCAAAGGGGCTGGTAATGGGCTGGGGTAGGGGGGGGGGGGGGTCATGGGGTAGCTATGCCATTTTTCTTAAAGATTTTCATCCATATTACCGGGACCAGACATTACATTAAAGCCGCAAGCAGTTTTAAATGGCTTTTTTTCCCTTTAGAAGTGTCATTTTGTGCAGGGACAGTTCTAAACACGGGAAACACGTGGCACTTCACAGGCATACTTTAGACACCCCCCAGGTACGATATTTAAAGGAATATTTGACTTTTTTTTTTTCACTTTATGCATCATTAAAATGACTGCTCCCGAAAAACGACCGTTTTTAAAACTTCTTTTTGCATCGATACATGTCCCCTGGTGCAGAACCCGGGTTCCCAAACCCTTTTTAGGACAATAACATGCATAATAGTCGTTATAATTAGCACTTTAGAATTCGAACGTTCGCATCCATTGTATTTAATAGGGTTCTAATGTTCGTACGAACTTTCGGTCCGTTCGCGGGTTCTGGTGCGAACCGAACCCGGGGGTGTTCGGCTCATCACTACTAGCCGGCAACTCCAGCTGTGAACCAGGCTACTTGCCGAAAAACATGTAAGCATTTTATCTACTCCTGTGCAAGAAATAAAGATATTCATACAGTTGTTGGAGTTGCCTGCTACTACTTTTGCTTTATGTAGCACAATATATTTTGTGCAAAATTTATAAAGAATTTTTTTTTTTTTTTATTGGATATGTTTTGTAGCGCTACCCTCGTGAGGGCCACTGGTAGAATCAGTACCCCACTGGTTGCCTCGACCCTGCAAGTCCTCCGCAACCTCGGACACCCTGGCAGGGGCGTACCTAGAGCATTTGGCACCCGGGGCGGATCCTATGTCTGGCACCCCCCCCCCACATTAAAATGTAAAAACACTCCACTGTGCCCCCGGCATACCTCTGCATCCTTCTATATCTCTTTGTCACTACTGTGTACCCCCTCTCCACAACTGCACCTCTGGACCCCTCTACATTACACAGCACCCTGCATCTCTGGACCCCTTTACATTACACAGCACCCTGCATCTCTGGGCCCCTTTACACTATACATCCCCCTGTGCCTCTGGGCCCCTTTACATTACACAGCCCCTTGCACCTCTGGGCCCCTTTACATTACACAGCACCCTGCATCTCTGGATCTCTTTACATTACACAGCACCCTGCCCTTCTGGACCCCTTTACATTACACAGCACCCTGCACCTCTGGACCCCTTTACATTACACAGCCCCCTGCACCCCTTTACATTACACAGCACCCTGCATCTCTGGACCCCTTTACATTACACAGCACCCTCTGCCTCTGGGCCCCTTTACATTACACAGCACTCTACACCTCTGGACCCCTTTACATTACACAGCCCCCTGCGCCTCTGGGCCCCTTTACATTACACAGCACCCTACACCTCTGGACCCCTTTACATTACACATCCCCCTGCCCCTCTGGGCCCCTTTACATTACACAGCACCCTGCCCTTCTGGACCCCTTTACATTACATAGCACCCTGCATCTCTGGGCCCCTTTACATTACACAGCACCCTACACCTCTGGACCCCTTTACACTACACATCCCCCTGCGCCTCTGGGCCCCTTTACATTACACAGCACCCTGCACCTCTGGACCCCTTTACATTATACAGCCCCCTGCACCCCTTTACATTACACAGCACCCTGCATCTCTGGGCCCCTTTACATTACACAGTCCCCTGCACCTCTGGGCCCCTTTACATTACACAGCCCCCTGCACCTCTGGGCCCCTTTACATTACACAGCACCCTGCATCTCTGGACCTCTTTACATTATACAGCACCCTGCCCTTCTGGACCCCTTTACATTACACAGCACCCTGCACCTCTGGACCCCTTTACATTACACAGCCCCCTGCACCCCTTTACATTACACAGCACCCTGCATCTCTGGACCCCTTTACATTACACAGCACCCTGCGCCTCTGGGCCCCTTTACATTACACAGCACCCTACACCTCTGGGCCCCTTTACATTACACAGCCCCCTGCGCCTCTGGGCCCCTTTACATTACACAGCACCCTACACCTCTGGACCCCTTTACATTACACATCCCCCTGCCCCTCTGGGCCCCTTTACATTACAAAGCACCCTGCCCTTCTGGACCCCTTTACATTACATAGCACCCTGCATCTCTGGGCCCCTTTAAATTACACAGTCCCCTGCGCCTCTGGGCCCCTTTACACTACACATCCCCCTCCGCCTCTGTGCCCCTTTACATTACACAGCACCCTGCACCTCTGGACCCCTTTACATTATACAGCCCCCTGCACCTCTCTACATTACATAGCACCCTGCATCTCTGGGCCCCTTTACATTACACAGTCCCCTGCGCCTCTGGGCCCCTTTACACTACACATCCCCCTCCGCCTCTGTGCCCCTTTACATTACACAGCACCCTGCACCTCTGGACCCCTTTACATTATACAGCCCCCTGCACCCCTTTACATTACACAGCACCCTGCATCTCTGGGCCCCTTTACATTACACAGTCCCCTGCACCTCTGGGCCCCTTTACATTACACAGCCCCCTGCACCTCTGGGCCCCTTTACATTACACAACACCCTGCATCTCTGGACTTCTTTACATTACACAGCACCCTGCCCTTCTAGACCCCTTTACATTACACAGCACCCTGCACCTCTGGATCCCTTTACATTACACAGCCCCCTGCACCCCTTTACATTACAAAGCACCCTGCATCTCTGGACCCCTTTACATTACACAGCACCCTTCACCTCTGGGCCCCTTTACATTACACATCACCCTACACCTCTGGACCCCTTTACATTACACAGCCCCCTGCGCCTCTGGGCCCCTTTACATTACACAGCACCCTACACCTCTGGACCCATTTACATTACACATCCCCCTGCCCCTCTGGGCCCCTTTACATTACACAGCACCCTGCCCTTCTGGACCCCTTTACATTACATAGCACCCTGCATCTCTGGGCCCCTTTACATTACACAGTCCCCTGCGCCTCTGGACCCCTTTACACTACACATCCCCCTCCACCTCTGGGCCCCTTTACATTACACAGCACCCTGCACCTCTGGACCCCTTTATATTATACAGCCCCCTGCACCCCTTTACATTACACAGCACCCTGCATCTCTGGGCCCCTTTACATTACACAGTCCCCTGCACCTCTGGGCCCCTTTACATTACACAGCACCCTGTGCCTCTGGGCCCCTTTCCATTACACAGCACCCTGCACCTCTGGGCCCCTTTACATTACAAAGTCCCTTGCACCTCTGGGCCCCTTTACATTATACAGCCCCCTGCACCCCTTTACATTACACAGCACCCTGCACTTCTGGGCCCCTTTACATTACACAGCCCCCTGCACCTCTGGGCGCCTTTACATTACACAGCCTCCTGCACCTCTGGGCCCCTTTGCATTACACAGCATCCTACATCTCTGGACCCCTTTACATTACACAGCACCCTGCCCTTCTGGACCCCTTTACATTACACATCCCCCTGCGCCTCTGGGCCCCTTTACATTACACAGCACCCTGCACCTCTGGGCCCCTTTACATTACAAAGTCCCCTGCACCTCTGGGCCCCTTTACATTATACAGCCCCCTGCACCCCTTTACATTACAGAGCCCCCTGCACCTCTGGGCCCCTTTACATTACACAGCACCCTGCCCTTCTGGACCCCTTTACATTACACAGCCCCCTGCACCTCTGGGCCCCTTTACATTACACATTCCCCTGCACCTCTGGGACCCTTTACATTACACAGCACCCTGGACCTCTGGGCCCTTTTACATTACAAAGTCCCTTGCACCTCTGGGCCCCTTTACATTATACAGCCCCCTGCACCCCTTTACATTACACAGCACCCTGCACCTCTGGGCCCCTTTACATTACACAGCCCCCTGCACCTCTGGGCCCCTTTACATTACACAGCCCCCTGCACCTCTGGGCCCCTTTACATTACACAGCCCCCTGCACCTCTGGAACCCTTTACATTACACAGTCCCCTGCACCTCTGGGATCCTTTACATTACACAGTCCCCTGCACCTCTGGGCCCCTTTACATTACACAGCACCCTGCAACTCTGGACCCCTTTAGATTACACTGCACCCTGCATCTCTTGACCCCTTTACATTACACAGCACCATGCATCTCTGGACCCCTTTACATTACACTGCTCCCTGCATCTCTGGACCCCTTTACATTACACAGCCCCCTGCACCTCTGGGCCCCTTTACATTACACAGTCCCCTGCATCTCTGGGCCCCTTTACATTACACAGTCCCCTGCGCCTCTGGGTCCCTTTACATTACACAGCACCCTGCAGCTCTGGACCCCCTGCATGTTCCACAGACCCCCCTTCAGCGCAGGCCCCCCTTCAGTGTATCCACCCCTTAAATGCAGACCACCCCATTCAGTGCAGACCCCTCGTTCAGTGCAGACACCCCCCCGTTCAGTGCAGATGCCCCCCGTTCAGTGCAGATGCCCCCGTTCAGTGCAGATGCCCCCTCATTCAGCGTAGCCCCCCCGTTCAGTGTAGCCCCCCTCGTTCAGTGCAGAAGCCCCCTTGTTTAGTGTAGCCCCCCTCGTTCAGTGCAGATGCCCCCTCCTTCAGTGTAGCCCCCCCTCGTTCAGTGCAGACGCCCCCTCGTTCAGTGTAGCCCCCCTTGTTCAGTGCAGACGCCCCCTCGTTCATTCAGTGTAGCCCCCCGTTCAGTGCAGATGCCCCCTCGTTCAGTGTAGCCCTCCCGCTCAGTGTACCCCCCTCGTTCAGTGTACCCCCCTCGTTCAGTGAAGCCCCCCCCCTTCAGTACCTCAGATCAGCGCAGCGGCACATGCACGCAGGTCCCCTCCCCCTGTTTACACATAAACAGAGAGGAGAGGGAGGCGGCTTCACTCTGCTGCTCTGTTCCTGTGTGACATCCGGGATCACACAGACAGGCAGCCCGCAGCCGCGAGAGGAGAGGAGGGGATGGTAGGTGCAGCAGTGTCACCCTGCACCCCCCGCACACCCCCTCCCCCTCTCCACTGTAGCTACTAGCTAGCTCGCCTCTCCCTGCCTGTCAGTGCGCAGCTGCAGCAATGACTAAACCCGCGGCGCTGCCGCCGCGGGTGTAGTACAATCGCAGAGGGGGGTGCCGGTCTGACACCCCCCATTGTGTGGTACCCGAGGGGCGCCCCGCCCCCCTCGCCCCCCCCCCCCTTAGTACGCCTCTGCACCCTGGGTTCAGACATTGTTTTACTTCAGTGAGTGACAATAATGAACTAGGTACACCATAATCTGTTAACCGCTTCAGCCCCGGAACATTTTACCCCCTTCCTGACCAGAGCACTTTTTACAATTTGGCACTGCGTCGCTTTAATGACAATTGCGCGGTCGTGCGACGCTGTACCCAAACAAAATTTGCGTCCTTTTTTTCACACAAATAGAGCTTTCTTTTGGTGGTATTTAATCACCTCTGTGATTTTTATTTTTTGCGCTATAAACAAAAGAACAGCGACAATTTTGAAAAAAATAACATATCTTTTACTTTTTGCTATAATAAATATCCCACATTTTTTTTTCCAAAAAACACATTTTTTCCTCAGTTTAGGCCGATATGTATTTTTCTACATATTTTTGGTAACAAAAATCACGATAAGCGTATATTGATTGGTTTGTGCAAAAGTTATAGCGTCTAAGAAATAGGGGATAGAATTATGGCATTTTTATTATTATTTATTTTTTTACTAGTAATGGCGGCGATCTGCAATTTTTATCGGGACTGCGATATTATGGCGGACAGATGAGACACTTTTAAAACATTTTTGGGACCAATGAAAATTTTACAGCGATTAGTGCTATAAAAATGCACTGATTACTGTAAAAATGCCACTGGCAGGGAAGGGGTAAACACTAGGGGGCGATCAAGGGGTTAATTGTGTTCCCTCTGCATGTTCTAACTGAAGGGGGGATGGGACTTACTAGGGGAAATGACAGATCGCTGTTCATACAAATGAACAGACGATCAGTCATTTCTCCCCTGAGAGAACCAGGATCTGTGTGTTTACACTAGGGTGACCAGACATCACCGGTTTCAGGGGACAGTCCCCGGATTGAGGACACTGTCCCCGCACCAAGTCTGTCCCCGGTTTTGTCCCCAGATTGGATTTGAACAGGGGCTGGAGCAATTTTAAAGACAGTCAGTGCAGAATAAAAAAAAAAAAATCTGAATTACACCCCCCCGCTCCGCTGCTCCTACTAGCTTAGGGGGGTGTATTTTTTCTATTATCTGTGCCCCTTTCTGATGATCATGTGCTGGTCGGAGCGGAGGGAATATTTCTTCAGTTTCGGGTGCATGCCCATTCAGCTCGCATGTTCTTCTGCCTTGGCTCAAGTCCCAGCCAGCCGCCTGCTTATCTCCTTGCCTTCCCTGGCGGAGTGATTTTCCCCCCCCCAGTAGTACCCGGGGCCCGGAGAGTAAGACTTGACAGGCTGTGAGGTGGGCGGTGGCGGTGACGGGCAGAGAGTCGCTGATTGCCACCATTACTAGTAAAAAAAAAAAACATATGTCCCCGGATTTCATTTTAAAAATCTGGTCACCTTAGTTTACACACACAGATCCCGGTTCTCGCTGTGTCACGAGTGTCATCGGCTCCGTGGGTGAGCAGCGGCCACAGGGCGAAGCAACGTAACATAACGTCGTTTGGGCCAGCCGAGCCATGCTGCCGCAGTAAAACTGCGACGGCTGGTCGGCAAGTGGTTAAACCGATTAACTTGTTTATTTTGTAGAATAAAGGCAATTGAAAGAAAACAACTTAATTGGATGCTGTCCGCAGGTGCCCTTCTGAATCTCTGCTGGGTGATTCCGCTTTTGCAGGCCGCAACTCGGCCACAACACACACTGTCACAGAATCTCTGCTCACAGACCCAGGCCAGGGTCCCAAGAGAGCGAGCTAGGCCTCAACCAGACCCTTTTATCGACTCTGCCAGCATTCTGTTCTTCCTTCTCAGCCATCTGGTAGTTGTAGTTCCTTACGATTCAGCTAGAGGGCAAATCCAACAAATCTGAACTACATGTCCCAAGACTCTTTACTTTGCTTAGTCTCTGCATTCCAAATAAGACAGCTTAGAGTCTGAACTCAACACTAGAGGGAAACAACTCCCAAACAGTGAGGTTACACAATGTCTCCTGATTGCAGGCACAGATATCCAGCTCCTGGCTACAGTTACCGCATTTATCGGCGTATAACACGCACCCTAACTTTAAAAGGGAAGTTTCAGGGAAAAAAAATTCCACAGCCCCTTGCGTATAACAAGCAGGCACAGTTTACCCGCTATTTTCAGGGTAAAAAAGTGAGTGTTATACGCCAATAAATACAGTATATAGCAGAAAGTAAAAAATATTGTTTTTCTTTTCCAAATTTTCAGTCTTTTTTTAGTTTATATTGCAAAAAAAAAAACAGTGGTGATCATATGCCATCAAAAGAAAGCTCTATTTGTGTGAAAAAAATTATATACATTTATTTTGGGTACAGCGTTGCATGACCGCTCAATTTCCAGTTTAAGTAGAGCCATGCCGAATAGCAAAGAATGACCTGCTCATGATGGGGGTAAAATCTTCCAGAGGTCAAGTCGATAAAATACTGACAGTTCATATCTTACAAAATTGGAGCTACTTAAGACTAGGGATGAGCCGAACACCCCCCGGTTCGGTTCGCACGCGAACCTGCGAACGGACCGAAAGTTTGCGCAAAATTTAGAACCCCGTTAAAGTCTATGGGACTCGAACATTCGGAATCAAAAGTGCTAATTTTAAAGGCTAATATGCAAGTTATTTTCCTAAAAAGGGTTTGGGGACCCGGGTCCTGCCCCAGGGGACATGTGTCAATGCAAAAAAAAGTTTTAAAAACGTCCGTTCTTTCGGGAGCAGCGATTTTAATGATGCTTAAAGTGAAAAAAAAATAAAAATGAAATATTCCTTTAACCACTTAACGACCGCCCACTGTAAATATACGTCGGCAGAATGGCACCGACAGGCAGAATCACGTATATGTACGTGACTGCCTTTGTATAGTTGGGGGGTCCGATCGGACCCCCTTCTTTACAGTGAGCGGCCGTTATTCCTTTGGGAGCGATCAGGGATGAGGGGACAGCCGTTCGATTCCGGCCACCCACTCTTGATCGCTCCCAGCGAATCAAATCATTCCCCTGCCTGTGTAATGTAAACACAGGCAGAGGAAGTGATGTCATCTCTCCTGCGGCGCTCACATATACCGAGCGCCGTACAGGAGAAGATGCAGGTTAGTGCACAAAACACTACACTGACACCAGGACACATAGGCACATAAATCGCCCCCCCAGACACCCCAGATCACCCCCCAGCCCCCAGTCACAGTGTCACTGATTGCAGTGACCATTTATTTACTGATCACTGCAATCAGTGACATTTGTGACTGTAAAAGTGTCACTAAAGTTAGTTTTAGGTCCAGTGTAGCCCCCTACCCCCCCCTAATAAAGGTTTAACCCCCTGATCGCCCCCCAGATAACCCTTTCACCCCCTAGCACCGCCGTCGCTAAGCGATCATTTTTCTGATCGCTGTCTTAGCGTCGGTGATGCAGATCGGTAGCCAGTAATTTTTTTTAGGTTCGCCGCAGGTTTTTATAGCGTCGGGTACCCCCATATATTACCTAATAAAGGTTTAACCCCCTTGATCGCCCCCCAGATAACCCTTTCACCCCCTATCACCACTGTCGCTAAGCGATCATTTTTCTGATCGCTGTCTTAGCGTCGGTGATGCAGATCGGTAGCCAGTTATTTTTTTTAGGTTTGCCGCAGGTTTTTATAGCGTCAGGTACCCCCATATATTACCTAATAAAGGTTTAACCCCCTTGATCGCCCCCCAGGTAACCCTTTCACCCCCTATCACCACTGTCGCTAAGCGATCGTTTTTCTGATCGCTGTCTTAGCGTTGGTGATGCCGATCGGTAGCCAGTAATTTTTTTTAGGTTCGCCGCAGGTTTTTATAGCGTCGGGTACCCCCATATATTACCTAATAAAGGTTTAACCCCCTTGATCGCCCCCCAGGTAACCCTTTCACCCCCTATCACCACTGTCGCTAAGCGATAGTTTTTCTGATCGCTGTCTTAGTGTCGGTGATGCCGATCGGTAGCCAGTAATTTTTTTTAGGTTCGCCGCAGGTTTTTATAGCGTCAGGTACCCCCATATATTATCTAATAAAGGTTTAACCCCCTTGATCACCCCCCAGGTAACCCTTTCACCCCTATCACCACTGTCGCTAAGCGATCGTTTTTCTGAACGCTGTCTTAGTGTTGGTGATGCCGATCGGTAGCCAGTAATTTTTTTTAGGTTCGCCGCAGGTTTTTATAGCGTCAGGTACCCCCATATATTATCTAATAAAGGTTTAACCCGCTTGATCGCCCCCCAGGTAACCCTTTCACCCCCTATCACCACTGTCGCTAAGCGATCGTTTTTCTGATCGCTGTCTTAGTGTCAGTGATGCCAATAGGTAGCCACTAATTTTTTTTTAGGTTCGCCATCAGGTTTTTATATAGCGTCAGGTACCCCCATATATTACCTAATAAAGGTTTTAACCCCCTAATTGCCCCTAGTTAACCCTTTCACCAGTAATCACCATATAAGTGTTACGGGTGACGCTGGTTAGTTAGTTTGCTTTTTATAGTGTCAGGGCACAATAAAGGTTTAACCCCCTGATCGCCCGGCGGGTGATATCAATTAGGTTTTAGCATCAGAGAGGGTCTGCGTCACACCCCAGGCAGCGTCAGGTTAGTGCCAGTAACGCTAACACCCACGCGTGAAGCATACACCTCCCTTAGTGGTATAGTATCTGAACAGATCAATACCTGATCTGATCAGATCTATACTAGCGTCCCCAGCAGTTTAGGGTTCCCAAAAACGCAGTGTTAGCGGGATCAGCCCAGATACCTGCTAGCACCTGCGTTTTGCCCCTCCGTCCAGCCCAGGCCACCCAAGTGCAGTATCGATCGATCACTGTCACTTACAAAACACAACACACATAACTGCAGCGTTCGCAGAGACAGGCCTGATCCCTGCGACTAAAGTGCTGTAGGAGGTGATTTCACCACCACAGTTAAAAAAAAAAAGCATATATGCCGAAGCATTGGAGCAGCAGGGGCGGAGGAGCAATTTTGCTCCTAATGCCGCGTACATACGGTCGAAATTCCGACGGAGGCTTGCCCGTGGAAAAGTCTGACCATGTGTACGCGGCATAACTTTTGCGGGAGGATGCCCCCATGCTTCGGAATATATAAATGGTGCATGTATGCCCATCATTAGAAGTGGGTGGATGAAGGGCGGTATTCTAATGGTGGGCATACCCACCGATCAATCTTTTTTTTTCGTTCAGCCAACAGGCTGCATGAAAAAAAAAGATTACAATACATGTCCAACAAGGACCAGCAACGTACTGGTATGTTGCTGGACTTTGAATGTTTATACCAGAATGATGCCTGCGGGTTTAGGTATCATCTTGGTATCATTCTTTTCAGCCAGCGGCCGGCTTTCATGTAAAAGCAATCCTAGTGGCTTTTACAAGCAGTGGGAGGGAATGTCCCCCCCCCCGGATATAAAAAGCGCCATTGGGAAATTGGGAAAGCATTTTATCACACCGATCTTGGTGTGGTCAGATGCTTTGAGGGCAGAGGAAAGATCTAGGGTCCAATAGACCCCAGTTTTTTCAAAAAAAGAGTACCTGTCACTACCTATTGCTATCATAGGGAATATTTACATTCCCTGAGATAACAATAAAAATGATAAAAATAAATAAATATGGAAGCAACAGTTTAAAAATAAAATAAAAAAGCAAAATTAATAGTAAAAAAAAAAAAAAAAAAAAAAAAAAGCACCCCTGTCCTGCCCTGCTCTTGCCCAATGGCAAACGCAAGCGTCGTCTGGCGTCATATGTAAACAGCAATTGCACCATGCATGTGATGTATCACCGCGAAGGTCAGACCGAGGGCAGTAATTTTAGCAGTAGACCTCCTCTGTAAATCTAACGTGGTAACCTGTAAAGGCTTTTAAAGGCTTTTAAAAATGTATGCAGTTTGTCGCCAATGCGTGTTTGTGCGAAATTTTAAAGCTTGTCGTGTTTGGTATCTATGTACTCGGCCTAAGATCATCTTTTTTATTTCATCAAACATTTGGTCAATATAGTGTGTTTTAGTGCATTAAAATTAAAAAAAGTGTATTTTTTCCCCAAAAAATGCGTTTGAAAAATCGCTGCGCAAATACTGTGTAGAAACAAAAAATGCAACACCCACCATTTTAATCTGTAGGGCCTTTGCTTTAAAAATATATATAATTTTTGGGGGTTCAACATAATTTTCTTGCAAAAAAAAAATATGTTTTCATGTAAACAAAAAGTGTCAAAAAGGGCTTTGTCTTCAAGTGGTTAGAAGAGTGGATGTAAGCTTCCTAATGTTGTGTATAAAATGCCAGAACAGTTCAAAACCCCCAAATTACCCCATTTTGGAAAGTAGACACCCCAAGCTATATACTGAGAGGCATGTTGAGTCCATGGAATATTTTATATGTTGAGTTGACACAAGTTGCGGAAAAAAGACAATTTTTTTTTTTTTTTTGCACAAAGTTGTCACTAAATGATATATTGCTCAAACATGTCATGGGCATATGTGGAATTACACCCCAAAATACATTCTGTTGCTTCTCCTGAGTACGGGGATACCACATGTGTGAGACTTTTTGGGAGCCTAGCCGCGTACGGGACCCCAAAACCAAGCACCGCCGTCAGGCTTTCTAAGGGTGTAAATTTTTGATTTCACTTCTCACTGCATATCACAGTTTCGGAGGCCATGGAATGCCCAGATGGCACAAAACCCCCCCAAATGACCCCATTTTGGAAAGTAAACACCCCAAGCTATTTGCTGAGAGGTATGGTGAGTATTTTGCAGATCTCGCTTTTTGTCACAAAGTTTTGAAAATTGAAAAAATATATATATTTTCTTTCTTCATTTTCAAAAACAAATGAGAGCTGTAAAATACTCACCATGCCTCTCAGCAAATAGCTTGGGGTGTCTACTTTCTAAAATGGGGTCATTTGGGGGGGTTTTGTGCTATTTTGGCATTTTATGGCCTTCGAAACTGTGATAGGTAATGAGGAGTGAAATCAAAAATTTGCGCCCTTAGAAATCCTGAAGGCGGTGCTTGGTTTTCGGGGGCCCGTACGCGGCTAGGCTCCCAAAAAGTCCCACACATGTGGTATCCCCGTACTCAGGAGAAGCAGCAAAATGTATTTTGGGGTGCAATTCCACATATAACCATGGCATGTGTGAGCAATATATCATTTAGTGACAACTTTTTGTATTTTTTTTTTTTTGTCATTATTCAATCACTTGAGACAAAAAAAAAAAATATTCAATGGGCTCAACATGCCTCTCAGCAATTTCCTTGGGGTGTCTTCTTTCCAAAATGGGGTCATTTGGGGGGGTTTTGTACTGCCCTGCCATTTTAGCACCTCAAGAAATGAGATAGGCAGTCATAAATTAAAAGCTGTGTAAATTCCAGAAAATTTACCCTAGTTTGTAGACGCTATAACTTTTGCGCAAACCAATAAATATACGCTTATTGACATTTTTTTTACTAAAGACATGTGGCTGAATACATTTTGGCCTAAATGTATGACTAAAATTGAGTTTATTCAATTTTTCTTATAACAAAAATTAGAAAATATCATTTTTTTTCAAAATTTTCTGTATTTTTCCATTTATATCGCAAAAAATAAAAATCGCAGAGGCAATCAAATACCATTAAAAGAAAGCTCAATTTGTGGGAAGAAAAGGACGCAAATTTCGTTTCGGTACAACATTGCATGTCCGCACAATTTACAGTTAAAGCAGCGCAGTGCAAAATTCTGAAAACAGCTCTGGTCCTTTAGCTACAAAATGGAAAAAAAGTCATTTAAAACTGCTTGCGGCTTTAATGTAATGTGTGGTCCCGGCAATATGGACCACTAACTGAAAATATTGGTATTAGTATGAGAACACCAGCAATTGTATTCAGGTAGCTTTAGGTGCACACTGTGCAGAGGACACCGTACACTAAATGAAAATACTGCAGCTCCTTGCTTGTATTTGTATGAGAACACAAGCAATTGTATTCAAGTAGCTTTAGGTGCACACTGTGCAAAGGACACAGTACACTACCTGTAAATACTGCAGCTTCCTGCCTGTGGTATTAATAGGATCAGAAGAACACCAGCAATTGTCTTGAGGTAGCTTTAGGTGCACACTGTGCAAAAGACACAGTACACTAACTGTAAATACTGAAGCTGCCTGCCTGTGGTATTAATATGATCAGAACACCACCAATTGTCTTCAGGTAGATTTAGGTGCACACTGTGCAAAGCACACAGTACACTAACTGAAAATACTGCAGCCCCCTGCCTGTGGTATTAGTATGAGAACACCAGCAATTGTATTCAGGTAGGCTTCAGGTGCACACTGTGCAAAGGACACTAAATCAAAATACTGCAGGTCCCTGACTGTATTAGTATGAGAACACCAGCAATTGTATTCAGGTAAGCTTTAGGTGCACACTGTGCAAAGGACACTAAATCAAAATACTGCAGCTCCCTGACTGTATTAGTATGAGAACACCAGCAATTGTATTCAGGTAAGCTTTAGGTACACACTGTGCAAAGGACACAAAATCAAAATACTGCAGCTCCCTGCCTGTGGTATTAGTATGAGAACACCAGCAATTATATTGAGGTAAGCTTTAGGTGCACACTGTGCAAAGGACACTAAATCAAAATACTGCAGCTCCCTGCCTGTATTAGTATGAGAACACCAGCAATTGTATTCAGGTAAGCTTTAGGTGCACACTGTGCAAAGGACACTAAATCAAAATACTTCAGCTCCCTGCCTATATTAGTATGAGAACACCAGCAATTGTATTCAGGTAAGCTTTAGGTGCACACTGTGCAAAGGACACTAAATCAAAATACTACAGCTCCCTGCCTGTATTAGTATGAGAACACCAGCAATTGTATTCAGGTAAGCTTTAGGTGCACACTGTGCAAATGACACAGTACACCAAGTGAAAATACTGCAGCTAGCACAATCACCTGCCTGCCTGCCTGTCAGTATATTAGGAAGAGAATAACAGGAATGGATCTAGCTAAACTGAATACAGTGTATACATATATATACAACACCTAGGATGCATATATATCCTCTACACACTGTAACTGCAGCTAACTGACTCGCCTGCTTGCTCTATCTAACTCAAATTAAATTACGCTGTCTCTCTCTCTCTGTCTGTCTTTAACCACTTCCCGCCCAGTCAATAGCAAATTGACGTCCGGGAAGTGGTTCTGTTATCCACACTGGACGTCATATGACGTCCTGCGGGATAACAGCCGCCGCGCGCCCAGGGGGGCGCGCATCGCGGCGATCGGTGGAGCGGTGGGTCAGTCTGACCCACCGCTACACTGATCTCGGTAAAAAGCCTCCGTCGGAGGCTTTTTACCATGTGATCAGCCGTGTCGAATCACGGCTGATCAGGAAGTAAACAGGAAGAGCCGTTGATCGGCTCTTCCTCACTCGCATCTGACAGACGCGAGTAGAGGAGAGCCGATCGGCGGCTCTCCTGACAGGGGGGGTTCGCGCTGATTGTTTATCAGCGCAGCCCCCCCTCGGATACCCACACTGGACCACCAGGGAAGCCCCCAAGGACCACCAGGGAAGCCCTAAGCATGTGGATGGCCCCCATGGCCATCCACATGTAGTAAAAAATATATATATATAAAAAAAATATGCCAATCAGTGCCCACACATGGGCACTGACTGGCACGATCATGTCAAGAAACAAATGTGTGGTGGCTGGCATTGCTAGGCAGCAGTGTCACCAGTGCCACCTACTAGTGTCCATCAGTGCCACCTACTAGTGTCCATCAGTGCCACCTATCAGTGTCCATCCGTGCCCATCTGTGCCCATAAGTGCCCACCTATCAGTGCCCGTCCGTGCCACCTATCAGTGCCACCCATAAGTGCCCATCAGTGCCGCCTAAAAGTGCCCATTAGTGCCGCCTATGAGTGCCAATCAGTGCGCCTATGAGTGCCAATCAGTGCCGCCTATGAGTGCCCATCAGTGCCGCATACCAGTGCCACATATCAGTGCCCATCAGTGCCGTCTATCAGTGCCCATCATCAGTGCCCATCAGTGCCACCTCATCAGTGCCACCTCATCGGTGCCCATCAGTGTCGCCTTATCAGTGCCCTTCAGTGCCGCCTTATCAGTGCCCGTCATTGAAGTAGAAAAGGTACTTATTTACAAAAAAAATTAACAGAAACAAAGAAAAACATAGTTTTTTTTAAAATTTTCGCTCTTTTTTTATTTGTTGCGCTAAAAATAAAAATCGCAGAGGCGATCAAATACCACCGAAAGAGAGCTCTATTTGTGGGAACAAAATGATAAAAAATTTGTTTGGGTACAGTGTAGCATGACCGCGCAATTGTCATTCAAATTGCGACAGCGCTGAAAGCTCAAAATTGGCTTGGGCAGGAAGCTGTATAAGTGCATGGTATTGAAGTGGTTAACCACCGCCGCAACACACTACACAAGGCTGCCACGCAGGCCGCCTTATATAGTGTGGGGCGTGTACCAAACCCCCTGAGACATAATTGGCCAAAGCCACCCTGGCTTTGGCCAATTATGGCTCTCCGTTTTTTCCACGCTGTGATTGGCCAAAGCATGCGGGTAATAGTGCATGCTTGGCCAATCATCAGCCAGCAATGCACTGCGATGCCGCAGTGAATTATGGGCCGTGATGCGCCACTCTAATTTGGCGCGAACGGCCCATAATGTTCAAAATCCAGCGAACGCCAGAACAGACGATGTTCGAGTCGAACATGGGTTTGACTCAAACTCGAAGCTCATCCCTACTTAAGACCAACTTTCTTTTGGCGCACAGAGATATAATGGCGCATGCAGCTTTTGCCAAAGTGTCTTGTGTGTATTCTAAAAGTGGTGCAGCATAAGCACAATTCAAGTACAAGTTCTAAACAGGTACATGAATTTGGTGCATGCTGCACCACTTTTAGAACGAATGAGAGACACTTTTGCAAAATCTGTTTGAGGCAGATTTATGAATTCCAGGGATTCTATGTGTAGCGGGGTCTCCTTTAAAGCCCCGGGACTACATTACCCAGAACCTTGTTCGGCACCCAGAGTGCAGTTAGCCACTGCAGAGACTCATGGGAGGGTTTATTTAAGGAGGAGGCGAGGCGGAGCTCGGTCTCTTTGGATACCGGGCTGCAAGCAAGAGTTTCTTCCTGTGCGGATCTGCTGCAGTGCAAGGCCTGAAGCCTTCCACCCCACTGCGGAGCCTGGGTGGCATCTGACTTGTCGAGTGAGGACATCAGTTCGGATCGGCGACCCGATCGTTGCAGACGCTGTGTGCGGAGACACAGCAGGTGGAAGTCCCGGGCTGGGATCGCGCCCGGAATGGTGAGCGAGCACTTGCTTAATCAAATAGACTTTACAGCTTCTAGGCCTATAGACTGCCGTGGCTCCCCGATCATTTGTTTGTTGTTCCACTGGGGGACCGGTAGCAGGACAGATTCAAAGTGTCCCCCCAGCATAGTGTTCTTAGTGTAGCGGCCTCCTCACTCCCCTCTTTATCTCGTTTCGTCTCGTCTCTTGTCTAGGGGTATTTTAGAGGGGAGCGAGCGGGGATACCACGCCTAGCTTCCACCACATGTGTCAGTGCGGTATAAGCAACGTTCTTGTATTACCTTCGGGTCAGTGCTGTGCACCTGGATCCTCCCTCCAAGAGTCACCTTGTTATGGTTAATCTTTAACATTTATGTGTTGTTTTACTGTAAAGAGGGTGCCTTTACAATACCAATTGGTTATGATAAAAATATAACCCCCTAGACTAACTGTGCCAGGGTGGGTCGAGCAGATTGCCGGGGGTTGGCGGTGCTGTATACAGGGCCCGAAATCAAACCAGCGGCTCTCTTAACTGGGGGTAGCGCTACATATGTTAGCTGCCATTTAAAGTGAATACAACAAAATGCTCGCTGGAAATTTTCCATGATTGACAGGAATTTAAACGTATACTATATATTTTCTGCTGCTGAATAACAAATTGTGCTCCTAAAGGTCACCCAAAATTGCTCAGGCCCCCTACATCTTTACAAATCACCTACTGTTAGTAGGTTTACAAAAAAAATAGATTTATACTTACCCCACCCCCAAAAAGAATCTTGGGTGAGCAAGGGAGGCAAAATCACAAAAACACACTCCAGTCCACTGAAATAGTGCTTTTTGGTGAGAGTCTGGCTGCTCTACATGTAAAAATCCTAACTTTTTTCTTTACAGGTACATTTTACATAACTTTTAATAACTTTAGTTGCTTCTTTATAGCCATCAGTCAGATGGAAGCCTATAGATCAGGTTTGATTGTCTTTGGTGGTTGGTCCAGTTCTAGGTAGCAACATACAGTATGCATACACCCAGATTATATTGTCTCTGCACTGTATTAATACTCTGTTTACCCTTGTTTGGAGTGTGACAGCAGTATGATTGACCTCACATTACACATTATCATTTGTCAAATAATTCAGCCATGCTTCAATACATAAATGCATACTGTGATCAATGACGCAATACACAAATTATATAATATTCCTAAAGGAGACAGTCATAGACTGGTGACATATTATATGAGACTTCTACAGATCACTGCTATAACAGGGCAATAGAGAAACATAGATGTAGTGCTACCTCTGAAGGAGCCATTGGTTTTTGGGTCTCTTTCCCCCTTACAGCACATAGAGCCAGGCAAAAGGCATTTTAACATGCTTTCAGGTGGCTAAATAAATTAGAGGGTTTTTTTTGTGTTATTTTAGAACGGATGAACATGGATGGGGATTGGGGGTGCATAGGATACATAGAACTAAAGAAAACTGTAGAACTTCAGCCAAACAGTTGATGACCTTCAAAGTCTCTGTTTGCTCTAATTCAAGATGAAAACTAAGCTGCACAGCTGTGGGAGTAGTCGTGCAGAAACAAAAATAAATAACAGTGCCAAACAGCACCTGTCTATATTGCATGACCTAGCTGAGACATTTTTTTTTCTTCCTTCCTTCCCAGCACAGGGGTCATCTGCAGACAGCTGGACCCTGGACTCTGTTCCCAGACTGCCAAGCATCAGAATATTTATGTGTTACTTCCCCACCTTCTGAGCCCACCTGCCCATGAATTGGTGGAAGTCCCATGAATATTGAGGCTGCAGCCTCTGTCCCCCCCACCTACTATATCCCAGAACCCTCCAGTTAGTTACAGAATACAAGAGGAAGTAACAGAGACACAGCCTATGAATCCCTGCACAGCCTCCTAAACATAATTTACCCCTGCTCCTCTGCCTACAGGTGAGCCAACTAAACTTGCCTAACCACTAATAACTAGGAGGGTGCTACATAGATTAGTGTCTGCAGGGGCCCAGAGGGGCCGTATGAAAAGTGTCAAAGGGCCCCCCGCATGTGGCCCCCATGATGCAGGTTGGGCACCCAGAGTATAACTAGTTTGTGAACTGCAATCTTTGCTGAAGGTTACCACTTTGCTTTTCCTAGCTTATAGGATGATGTATTGACATAAATCAAAAGTGTTGAGACCAACAAAATTCCATATTCAGAGAGATTTCTCTTTGTTCTTTCCCGGAGGAACAACAGGAAGTGAAAGGAAATCCCTCCAAAGTGAAGGGAAATACCATCTTAGACTGCTGGCACTGGAACAAGTGGGAGAACTTTAACATTTTGACTTTCCGATGTTTTTTTGTTCTGGTGATGATGATCATCAGGACAAATGCAGATATGTACTTATAAAGAAATATAATAAAGTGTCCCTGTCTCTTCAGGAGGGACACTTTTTTTTTATAGTTTCTAATGGCAGAATACCAATAGAAAACATAGTGGAACTGACTAATATCCCTTTAAAAATTGACAAAATCTAATCTAGGTGTAGCGGGTGGTCATATTTAGGGGAGGCATCTGAGTGATATCAGGCTCAGATGCAACAATTGTTAGGATTCCCGGACCAATTTATGCCCGTGGAGGATATGAATGGTGTTCAGTTCCCTGCGGCCTATAGGTGGCGCTGTTGCCATAGGCTGGGGTTGAACCACCATTGGAGGGCTGCGCCCTTAGTGTCCTCCCGCGGCAGTAGTACAGCGGGGCGGGGAACCTGCTGTGCATGCTGGGAGAGGGTATAAAGGGGGCAGACATCTTCCGCTCGGGATCCACTCCCAGGCACCTTAAGTGATGGTGGTCTCCGGGTGCCCTAGGCCCAGGACGGAGTTGCGGTTCCACCCCGGACACCTTCGGTCTGGGGTGAGATACTCTCTGGAGGCCTGGGGCCCAGTACCTTCGACTGGGTCCCGCAAGGGATCGAGGGCTCCTAGGGTGTCCCCCGGTGTGGACGCCCGAATCTGGGATGAGGAGGCCAGGGAGGTGACCCTTCCGAAGACCCAGTGCAGAATTTGCTGGTGACGGCGGGGCCTCTGGTAACTGTCCGGATGGATGTCCTTTCCCTGACAGGGGCCATTGCTTATAGAAGGTAGTCCACGTTCTCATGGTCTGTGGCAGGGACCCATCGTGAATTAGGTCGGTGGCAGAGACCCAACAACCAGGTCTGTGGCAGAGGCCTTATTCATCTGGTCTGTGGCAGGGACCCCTTCACGGTCGGTGCAGCGACTGTGCGCCAGGCCTTTTCGCGCGATAACGGAACAGGAGAAAAAACAAGTTCAAGTTTGTGCCTGGACCTCCTCCCCACTTTGTTCTGAACTGTTCTGTGTCTAACCAGTCGCTCTCAAAGGACTATTTATTGCTCTGAAGAATAAATAAGTGTTGGACTTTCAGTGGTGTGGAACTTGACATTCTGGGAGCTAAAGGGTCCTACCTCCACCTGCGTGGAGAGGGGGAATCATCCTCAAGGAAAGTTTTGGCTCTGGACAGGGACACAGGCCCGAAGGTAAAAGGTTATAGCTCACACCTCTGCACACAAAAGGATAAGAGCTGGTGGTGCGCCACACTCTCCTCCCTGGTCCCCTAGACGAGAGCCATTGACCGAGAAGAGTAAGAGGGAGTGAGAGGTGAGGTCGCTACATAGGGAATAACTTTTTTAATTTCCTTCTGGTGACATTGAAAATCTGCTAAATATGGGTGGTGCAATATTTTATTGACTGGTAAAAGGGACAGAATAAGCCTTAAAATGCGTCAAATCTCTCACAATCTAGTTTTTCCAGCTATCGAAATTATTCATCCAATTCCTTTTCATGTTGCATCTACTAGTTACTGTCACCGGTTTTCACTGGATCTACTGCTTTATGTCTTATACCTTTGTTAAAATGTTATATATCGGGCGACGCATAGTTTCATCCTGTTGCGCACAATTTTATCCGTATGTCAAATTTTTTAACAAATTCTTTTGAAAATAATAAAATAAAAAATGCGTCAAGATTTTGGTTCTTTTCTTTTAAAACTTGTCCTTGGTATTGTTCATGTATTACATTTTGCCAAATTAGCATTTTCCAAGTAGAATAGACTTTTCAACATTGAAACCCTGGCAAATGTAAGAGCGGCCACAACTGTGCAATAAAATAAAGAGCACAGCAGGCACTAAGCAACAATGCACCGAGGACAGGAAAGTGTTTCTATAAACTGATGTCTAGAATTTGGCCAATATGGCTTGCACTCATGTCTGGCTGTAGTCTTTGGCAGAGTTATCTAATGAAAATGACACCCAGGAGCCGGGAACAAGAACAACAGACTGATGATGCCACAGTACGTGCTGCTCAGGCCAGTGAGCAAGCAAATTCACTTTCATAACCTTGAGATCTTTTTTGTTTTGTTTCTTCTCACACATGGATAACCAAAGGAACAGCACAAACATTACCAGGAAAATTATGTAGGCTCAAACATAGTGTGAACAGTTTTGCAGATGGTGAAGTAAATACCCTTCAATTACACGCCTTCTCTCTACTTTTCCCATGCAGGTCCAAATAACATAATTACTTTAATGAAGACTTCCACAGACCCATATACTAACCTTCTTTTTGCTTCCCTTGGGCATGTCCAGCCCCCGAAGTGAAAGGAAAGTGCAAGCTATGAGTCACTGGAGTCCTAGCTTACACATGACTATAGCCCCGTACACATGGTCGGACTTTTGGCCAACAAACTTCATTTTGAGCAAGTTGGACCAACAATCCGACCGTGTGTACGCTCCATCGGACAAACTTTTTTCGTTTGGTTTTGGATTTCATCGGACAAAAGTTGGGTCTGCAAACGGACAAACTTTTGCCCAACAAAAGTCCGATGGAGCAAAGTCCGACCGTGTGTACAGATAACCATCGGACTTTAGTCCGATGGACAAAACAACTAATGTTAAAATCAACCAACAATAGCAGAAGTTGACCAAAGGGTGGCAGTAAAGAGCAGAAAAGAGCAGAAAAAACACGCGATGTTGTAAGAAGTTTTAAGAAAGTTTGCAGAAAAGTCAGAGCGTGTGTATGCTATGGGTGTTCCCAACCAACTCCGTTCGGACAAAAAAACACAGAAAAGTCCGATGGAAGTCCGACCGTGTGTACGAGGCTTATGACTACTTGTGTGACAGCAATGATTGGTCCAGCTCTGTCACATGGCTGAGTGACATGCTCCTCCAAGTACCGGCTGTTTCCATTGGTTTTCAATGCTACATGGAGCGTTGGGGGAGCGAAGGAAAAGTGAGAATATGCTCCTGGGCAGGAGGGGCTAAAAGAAAACCTTTGCATTGCTGTGAACCGGCAAAGTCAGGATTGGCAGTTTTCATATTTTTTATCATGACATGTTCTCTTGAATGATAATGTCATGAATATAAAAATTGCCAAAAAAACAAAAATACTCTGTATACAACAAAAGAAGAATGCAAATATGGCTGACTGTGCCTTCAGTTGACACAAGTGTTAATTTTGACATCAAATTTTGATTTAGTTTTAGTTAGAGTCTTTTGACTAAAATGCCATTTTAGTTTTAGTCCCATTTTAGTCATCTGCAATTGTTTTAGCTTTAGTTGTATTTTAGTCGACTAAAACCTCCAATACATTTTAGTTGAATAAAATAATTTTAATCAACTAAGATCTAATGTGTTTAGTTAAATTGTAATGCATTATTTAAGCTATTCTATATGTAGCGGCCTCACCCTCTCTCTCTTCTTTATCGGTTACTCTGGCTCTGGTCTAGGGGTACCTTGGAGGGGAGAGCGAGGTGCGCCACGGCCCATGTCCTCTAGATTACTGCGTGTGGAGGTGAAGGCCAGAATCAGATTACACCCGGGCTGTGTATACGTTCAGAGCCAGGTCTGTTCTGCTGATAACCAGCTTTGCTCCCAGTAATTGGAGTACCACACACTGAAAAGGTCCAACACGTATTTATTCCATAACGGCAAACAAATAGTCCTTTGCGAGCAGACAGTTTGAGACCCATACTCCAAAAGAGTAAAAACGCCCAAATCAAAAAAAAAATAGGGCACAGTCCTTATGTTCCAGCAAGTTCAGCAATGAACAATGATAGAGCACACAGGAGTCTTTTCCTCCTAAAGGTAGAACTTTGGGTGCGGCAGAAACAGGGGCTTCAGGTGCTTATCGAAAGTCTCCACATTATATTCAATGTTCTCTCCGTCCTTGCGACAAATAAGCACCTTGTCCGCATGGATGTGCCGACCCAACATCCACTCCGCTTTACAGTCCTTGAACTTCTTGGACACGGGGGATGAGCACGAAAGATATCAGCGAGCATGGGGAACTTTGAGCTTTTCCCAGACAAACTCATCATACCATCGCTGCCGCAGGACCTCCACTTCAAAAACCAAGTCCCGGGGTAGGTACGGGTACTCCCACCCATACTCACGGGCAACTCTCTGACAGAAGAGCCGCTGTAGCCGGGCCAGAGGTGGCATTGTGGCACGGTCTCCTTCTCCAGGCTGGACAATGGAACCTGGATGCCGAGGTACTTTAACTACCTCCAATGGCTTGGACCTAGGAGCCCGCAGTAATGAACGTTGCGTTCCCGTCACCGGAACAGATGATCCAGTAGGCGATTCACAGGATGGAAGGGTAGGCAAGAGACCAGATTCCTCCCCGGCCTCCGGGACCTCCACCCGGGGTGTACTATCCCCTGTAGACATGGGCAGATCCCTTGGTGCGCGGAGCGCGGGGAATAGCATCTTGTCCCAGCCCTTGCGGTGAAAGACCTCGTCAATCTCGCCATCATCGCCAGCATCTGACAGCGATTCTAGGTCGGAGGTGTCATACATTTCCGCGGGCAGGTAATTCCCAGTAGATGGGGAATCACCCTCCCTCACAGGCTCCACGACAATGGACTCCCGACACCTCCAACCACACACACAGTCCCAACCCCTGGCTCACCTGGGCCTTCAGAAGAACAGGGATGTCCAGGGCTTTTCCTGCCGGATCCATCCAGGCCAGGCAAGCGGCGGGGCGAAGCTCTTCCACGACCATAGGATGCCTGTACAAGGCCGACTTTCCTCTTCGGAGGTGGGAGCAGGGAGCTTGTGGTGACCGAAGCAGCATCCTCGGATTTTTCGATCTCAGTCTCTGTTTGGGCACTCTCTTTGCCCTGGTCAGCGCACACAGAAATCTCTGCAAAGGCCTGGATCTCCACTTCCGGAGTGGTGGTACCTGTGAGGCAGTTGAGGTGGAAGGCCCGGGGCCTTTCTGTGAATGGTTCCACCTCAAAAAGAAACTCCTTGCAGGCCTCACATGGCCCGAATGGCTTCAAGCTGACCACCAGTCCCGAGCAGCCGGGACAGATCACACCAAGGGCCTCTATGTCTCTGCATACATACAGAGCCAAACGTCCTCGGGGCCTAAGTCTTATACCTGTATCCGTTATGGAAGCAGCAAAGGAAGTCATCTTCGTGGGGTAAGGAACCGAAATCCACGGGGTACTTGAGGTCATCCCGACTGTCTGCTGCTCCATTGCGCACTGACCAACACGCGCCAGAATCCCCACGTGACTACTTCCACATGGCCAGACTCCTCCCACAGTCTGCACTTCTTCACGGGCTTTCCCTTCTCCCCGCCCACGAACTGCGCAGCTATGGTGTGCCTCGTGGCGCGCCGGCCAACATGGCCGACCTACTCGGAACTCCACCGGGCAGCAAAGTCCAAACACAGACGTCCCCAGCTCCACACACGAAACACACATCCCGGACTCACGAGCTTCCACGTGTAGCGGCCTCACCCTCTCTCTCTTCTTTATCGGTTACTCTGGCTCTGGTCTAGGGGTACCTTGGAGGGGAGAGCGAGGTGCGCCATGGCCCATGTCCTCTAGATTACTGTGTGTAGAGGTGAAGGCCAGAATCAGATTACACCCGGGCTGTGTATACGTTCAGAGCCAGGTCTGGACACTGAAAAGGTCCAACACGTATTTTTGCCATAACAGCAAACAAATAGTCCTTTGCGAGCAGACAGTTTGAGACCCATAGAACAGTTCAGTATTGGTGGGAAGTAGGTTGAGGCACAATCCTCAAAGAAAACTAAACCGTTGAGTAGGGATGAGCTCGGTGTTCGAGTCGAACATAAGTTCGACTCGAACATCGGCTGTTCGACCGTTCGGCGAACATCGAACGATTTGGGCCGTTCGCGCCAAATTCGAGTGACGCAAACGGCCCACAATACACTGCGCCATCGCAGTGCAATCCCAGCGCTGTGATTGGCCAAGCATGCACTGTGACCCCGCATGCTTGGCCAATCACAGCGCCGGCAGCTAGGAGAGCCATAATTGGCCACAGGCAGGTTGCCTGTGGCCAATTATAGCTCAGGGGGTTTAGCACACGCCCCACACTATAAAAGGCCGCCAGCGCGGCGGCCTTGTGTAGTGTGTTCCGGCGCAGGGAAAGAGTTACATAGGCAGGGACAGTGTCAGTGCTATTTGTACCTCAAACTTGTGTGTAGGGAGAGAGAAGGATAGGCAGGGAGAGTGTCAGTGTCATATTCTTTGCTAAACCTTGTGTGCAGGGAGAGAGAAGGATAGGCAGGGGACAGTGTCAGTGTCACATTCTTTGCTAAACCTTGTGTGCAGGGAGAGAGAAGGATAGGCGGGAGAGTGTCAGTGTCATATTCTTTGATAAACCTTGTGTGCAGGGAGAGAGAAGGATAGGCAGGGAACAGTGTCAGTGTCATATTCTTTGCTAAACCTTGTGTGCAGGGAGAGAGAAGGATAGGCAGGGAGAGTGTCAGTGTCATATACTTTGATAAACCTTGTGTGCAGGGAGAGAGAAGGATAGGCAGGGGACAGTGTCAGTGTCGTATTCTTTGCTAAACCTTGTGTGCAGGGAGAGAGAAGGATAGGCAGGGAGAGTGTCAGTGTCATATACTTTGATAAACCTTGTGTGCAGGGAGAGAGAAGGATAGGCAGGGGACAGTGTCAGTGTCATTGTTGCTAAGCCTCCTGCACCTTATACACTTGAAGTTAGCCTGTATTGCTGCGTTTTCCTGGTGTGTTACACCAACAGGCATTTACAGCACTTACAGCGGGCGGAGTATGCCTCCTGATCATATTACACCTGAAGTTAGCCTGTATTTCTACTTTTTCCTGGTGTGTTACACCAACAGGCATTTGCAGCACTTACAGCGGGCGGAGTGTGCCTCCTGATCATATTACACCTGAAGTTAGCCTGTATTGCTGCTTTTTCCTGGTGTGTTACACCAACAGGCATTTGCAGCGCTTACAGCGGGCGGAGTGTGCCTCCTGATCATATTACACCTGAAGTTAGCCTGTATTGCTGCTTTTTCCTGGTGTGTTACACCAACAGGCATTTGCAGCGCTTACAGCGGGCGGAGTGTGCCTCCTGATCATATTACACCTGAAGTTAGCCTGTATTGCTGCTTTTTCCTGGTGTATTACACCAACAGGCATTTGCAGCACTTACAGCGGGCGGAGTGTGCCTCCTGATCATATTACAACTGAAGTTAGCCTGTATTGCTGCGTTTTCCTGGTGTGTTACACCAACAGGCATTTGCAGCACCTACAGCAGGCGTAGTGTGATTCCTGCAAAATATAGTCCTGAAGCTAGGCCTTATTGCTGGTTTCCCATTTCCCTGCAGGCCATTAGAATGTCTGGAAGGCAAACAAGGAGAGGCAGACAGTCAGGAGCCAATAAAAGAGGGTAAGCAGGCTCTGTGTCTAGAGACAACAGTGCTGGTCGTGGACGCGGTGCATCGCCATCAGCACGTGGCCATGGGACACGCTTGTCCTTCTTTTCGGCATCTGGACGTGTTGAGCCACATCATGCCGAAGGCTTGGTAGAGTGGATGACCAAGCCCTCCTCATCCTCCTCATCCTCTCTCACCCAGGCTCAGGGTACTGGCAAAGCAGCTGCCAAAGCGTCCTCTTCCCTGGTATCAATGTCATCATCAGTCACTCCTTCCCTAGACCAACCATGTCCTCCTGAGGAGTCCCCCGAACTGTTTGAGCACAGTGTTGGGTACATGCTCCAGGAGGATGCCCAGCGTTTCAAAGGGTCTGATGATGATACCCAGCTAGAGGAAGGCAGTAGCGTGAGAGCAGAGAGAGGGGATGCTCAAGAAGGACACCAATCTGGCAGTCATGTTCCAGCAGCTGCAGCATACTGCCAGATTGGCTCCAGTGATGAGGAGGGAGGGGATGATGAGGTCACTGACTCCACGTGGGTGCCTAATAGGAGAGAGGAGGAGGAGGATGAGGAGGAGGCACATCTCCAACGAGGCAGGATGCCCTCGGGGGGGCCAGCGTAAGGGCAGCACACCGACGGAATCACACCGCAAAGCTCTGCCTGTGCAGGGCGCTGCCTCTGCCCATTATTCAAAAGTTCTTTGGTGTGGGCCTTTTTTGAGTCGAGTGCATCAGATCGCACAGCTGCTGTTTGCAAAATATGTCTCAAGCGTATATCGCGTGGCCAAAACATCACCCGCTTGGGCACCACATGCTTGACCAGACGTATGTTTACCTGCCATGCAGCTCGTTGGCAAGCCTACCTTAAAGACCCACACCAAAGAACAAAGCGGACCTCTCCTTGCACCGCATCAGCTGGGATCTCCAACCCCACTATACCTTCAGTCCTCTCTGAAACCTGCACTGAGAGGAATGAAGGTGTAGAATTAGGTGTGTCACAGCCAAGTACTTGCGGGCACTTTGCTAGCAGTACACCGACGTCCGATTCTAGCAGGCAAATTTCCCTTCCCCAGCTGCTGGACCGTCGAAAGAAGTTCACTCCCAGCCATCCACATGCCCAGCGGTTGAATGATAGCTTGGCTAAATTCAGTTGGTAGACTCGGCCCCCTTCCGTGAGTTTGTGCAATGTGCGGTTCCTCAGTGGCAGGTTCCCAAACGCCACTTTTTCTCATTGAAGGCGATTCCGGCTCTCTACCGGCATGTGGAAGGCAATGTCTTGGCCTCGCTGGACAGGGCGGTCAGCGGTAAGGTGCATATTACCGCTGACTCATGGTCCTGCAGGCATGGACAGGGACGTTACCTTTCTTTCACAGACCATTGGGTCACTCTTTTGGCAGCTGGGAAGGATGCAGGACAAGGTGCAGTAGTGTTGGAGGTTGTTCCACCGCCACGCCTCCAAAATGCTACTACTGGTTGTGACAAACCTCTCTCCTCCACCCCCTCCTCTTCTTCTTCCTCCATGGCCTCTTCCTGTGCTTTGTCCTCGAAACCAGCGGTGCTCTGTAGGCGTTCAAGGGGCTACGCAAGTACGCAGACAAAAAGATGCCATGCCGTGCTTGCGCTGGTGTGTTTGGGGGACAGGAGCCACACTGGGGCAGAGTTTCTGTCTGCTCTGCAGGGGCAGGCCGAGAGGTGGTTGACGCCACGCCAGCTTAAGCCAGGAATGGTAGTTTGCGACAATGGCACCAACCTCCTCTCCGCTCTCCGACAGGGACAACTGACCCTTGTGCCCTGTGTGGATCACGTCCTTAACCTGGTGGTGAAGCGGTTCTTGGGCAGGTACCCGGGCTTACAGGATGTCCTGAGGCAGGCCAGGAAAGTCTGTGTGCATTTCCGCAGATCTTATAATGCCAGTGCTCGCCTGGCTGAGCTGCAAAAGGAGTTGAACCTGCCCAAGAACCGCCTTATATGTGACATGCCCACCAGGTGGAACTCAACGTTGGCCATGCTGCAGCGGCTGTACACGCAGCAGAGGGCCATCAATGAGCACCTGTGCGACTACGGCACCAGGACAGGGTCAGGGGAGCTCGGGTTTTTTTCACCACGCCAATGGGGCATGATCAGGGATGCATGCACTGTCCTGGCACCATTTGAGGAGGCCACGAGGATGGTGAGCAGTGACAGTGCATGCATCAGTGACACTGTACCTCTTGTCCACCTGTTGGAAAATACGCTGCGTGGAATAATGGACAGGGCACTTGAGGCAGAACAGAGGCAGGAAGAGGAGGACTTCCTTGCCTCTCAAGGCCCCCTTTACCCAGACAGTGTTCCTTCTGTTCCACCCATCGCACAGGAAGAGGAGGAGGAGGAGGAGGAGGAGGAGGATTGTGTCAGCATGGAGGTGGAGCCTGGCACTCAGCATCATCAGCAGCAGTCTTTTAGGGATGATTTACAGTCCCAAGAAACCAGTGGACTTGTACGTGGCTGGGAGGAGGTGGCTGCGGATCATGTCGTCCTTAGTGACCCAGAGGACTCTGGACCGAATGCCTCAGCTAACCTACGCTGCATGGCCTCCCTGATCCTGCAAAGTCTGCAGAAGGATCCTCGTATTCTTCGGATCAAGGAGAGGGACCATTACTGGCTGGCCACTCTCCTTGATCCACGGTACAAGGGTAAGGTTGCGGACCTTATCTTACCGTCGCAGAGGGAGCAGAGGATGAGACAACTTCGGGAGGCCTTGCAGAAAGGTCTGTGCAACGCGTTCCCAGAGACTGGGAGGTTACAAACTCCTGGTCCTGGACAACGAGTTGCTGAGGCTTCGGTCAGTCAAAGAAGGAGCGGTGGGGAAGGTGGCCGTCTGACCGATGCGTTCAGACAATTCTTTAGTCCGCAGCCCCAAGGTATGATTGGTTCCAGCAACCATCGCCAGCGTCTGATATACATGGTGCAGGAATACCTAGGGGCAAGGTCAGACTTGGACACCTTCCCCACCGAAAATCCTCTGGCTTACTGGGTCTTGAGGATGGATCACTGGCCAGAGCTTGCACAGTATGCAATTGAGCTACTGGCCTGTCTTGCATCCAGCGTTCTTTCAGAACGCACATTCAGTGCTGCTGGAGGATTTGTCACGGATCACAGGGTGCGCCTGTCCACCGACTCTGTTGATCGACTGACCTTCATAAAGATGAACCAGTCTTGGATCACCACCAGCTACCAAACACCTGAAGCTGATATAACAGACTAATTTATTTTCAAATGTCACATCCCTTCAAGACTGATGCTGATGCTGAGAGACTGTCCTATTATGTTGACTGACTATCCTCCTCCTCCTCCTCCTCAATGATCCGATTGATGATGATAGCTTGGAAGAACATTTTTGTTTCTGGGTGCCGCAACCAGTGGCTAAGGCCCAATTTTTCAGCCCCTGTTTAACAGGGGCATGTAATTACAATTTTTTATGCAATGCTTTGCAGCAGGGCTCATTCCTGCACTCCAACTAGAGTATCTGGGAGAGGTTGCAGTGTCGTGGCACCAGCACCAGTGCCTAAGGCCCAATTTTTCAGCCCCTGTTCAACAGGGGCGTGTAATTACAATTTTTGATGCAATACTTTGCAACAGGGCTCATTGCTGTGCTCCAAGTACAGTATCTGTGAGGGGTTGCAGTGTTGTGGCACCAGTGCCACCAAAGGCCCAATTTTTCAGCCCCTGTTTAACAGGGGCATGTAATTACAATTCTTGATCTAATAATTCACAGAAGGGCCCATTCCTGCGCCCACCAAGAGTAACTGTGAGGCCTTACAGTGTTGTGTCAACACCACCACCACCACCACCAAAGGCCCAATTTTTCAGCCCCTGTTCAACAGGGGCATGCAATTACAATTCTTGATCTAATAATTCACAGCAGGGCCCATTCCTGCGCCCACCAAGAGTAACTGTGAGGCCTTACAGTGTTGTGTCAACACCACCACCACCACCACCAAAGGCCCAATTTTTCAGCCCCTGTTCAACAGGGGCACGCAATTACAACTCTTGATCTAATAATTCACAACAGGGCCCATTCCTGCGCCCACCAAGAGTAACTGTGAGGCCTTACAGTGTTGTGTCAACACCACCACCACCACCACCAAAGGCCCAATTTTTCAGCCCCTGTTCAACAGGGGCATGCAATTACAATTCTTGATCTAATAATTCACAGCAGGGCCCATTCATGCGCCCACCAAGAGTAACTGTGAGGGCTCACAGTGTTGTGGCAACACCAACATGTAAGGGGCAAATTTCAGCTGAGTATATACGGCAGGCCCCTACTTTCAAACATCCAACTTACAAGCGACTCCTCCTTGCAAACGGAAGGATACAACAGGAAGTGAGAGGAAATCTACCCCTAGGAAGGGAAATTCTCTCCTGTAAGAGTTAATATGGGAAAAAAGTGTCTCCTCTCCACTGATGCTTTATCACCAATTCTTGTTTCAATAAAAAACCCAAATTTTCAAAAAACATTTGTCATTAGGACGGAAAGTGAGGTGAACTGTTCTGAACAGGTGCACACTGCACAGACAGCAAAACAAATGTTACAGGGGTGATAACCCTTCCCTATGTTTTCCAAAAAGCTTAAAAATAGATTTTTTGGCTGGAGCTACACTTAAACAATGTACCTGTTCAAAATTACAAACAGATTCTACATAAGAACAAACCTACAGTCCCTGTCTTGTATGCACCGCCTGTATACGGCTGTTCAGAGTATATAGGGCCTTTTTTATTTTGTGTGCGGGGTTCCCCTTAATATCCATACAAGACCCAAAGGGGCTGGTAATGGGCTGGGGTAGGGGGGGCTGTGATGGGGTAGCTATGCCATTTTTCTTAAAGATTTTCATCCATATTACCGGGACCAGACATTACATTAAAGCCGCAAGCAGTTTTAAATGGCTTTTTTTCCTTTAGAAATGTAATTTTGTGCAGGGACAGTTCTAAACACGGGAAACACGTGGCACTTCACAGGCATACTTTAGATACCCCCCAGGTACGATATTTAAAGGAATATTTGACTTTTTTTTTTCACTTTATGCATCATTAAAATGACTGCTCCCGAAAAACGGCCGTTTTTAAAACTTTTTTTTGGATTGATACATGTCCCCTGGTGCAGAACCCGGGTTCCCAAACCCTCTTTAGGACAATAACATTCATAATAGTCGTTATAATTAGCACTTTAGATTTCGAACGTTCGCATCCATTGTATTTAATAGGGTTCAAAAGTTCGTGCGAACTTTCGGTCCGTTCGCGGGTTCTGGTGCGAACCGAACCCGGGGGTGTTCGGCTCATCACTACCGTTGAGGTTTCACCAACGGTTGCTAAGCACGGTGGCTGTTAAATGGACTTCTGGTACAGAGTCTCTTCCAGCGACTCTAGTGAACAGGAACTGGAGTTACCTTCGCTACATTGCAGCCCTTGTCAGGGGGAAGACATCCCTCCAAGGGAGTTACCAGAGGCCCCGCCGTCACCGAATTAATGCTGTACCGGACTATCCGGAAGGGTTACACTCCCCGGCCTCCTCACCTCAGATACGGGTCCCAACACCTTAGGGCCCCTCGGACTCCTCCACCCTCGTGGAACCCAGTCGAAGTTACTGGGTCCCAGGCCTTGGCCATAGTACCTCACCCCAGGCTTAAGGTGCCTGGGATGGACTCCATCCCTCGCTCCGGCCAGGTCAAGGGCACCTGGGCCCGGATCTCCGGAACGCCAGCACCCAGGCTGAAGGTGCCTGGGCACGGCCGCGTCCTCCAACTCTGAACCCCAAGGTCAGGGCGTCCGCCCCTTTTATCTCCTCTCCCTTTGCGTCACAGCGGGTTCCCCGCCCCGCTGTACTGGCGCCAGGAAAGGACAAAAAGGTACAGTCTTGCGGTGCAGGTTCAACTCCGACCCAGGGCGACAATGCCACCTGCAGGTCACAGGGAACCTTGTACCACCAGAGTCCTCCAAGAACCACAAAAGGGATTCTCAGTTTCCCTAACTATTAGTACATATGGGTTAAATAACCCAGATGTCCCCCCCCCAAATTTAAATACCCGCTACATATAGAATTTCAAAACTCATTATATAATCCAGGAGAAAAAAAATCTAATATCATGTTATTATTTATGGTATTAAGGTTTGAACAAACTTACAGATACAGATTTAGCCACTCTGAACGGTCTGAGTAATGTAATGCTGCACAGTGCTATAGACGGTGGTCTGAGGAGGCCTGTAATGCTTCACAGTGCTCTGCATGGTAGTCTGAGGAGGCCTGCAATGCTGCACAGTGCTCTGGACAGTGGTCTGAGGAGGCCTGTAATGCTATGCACAGTGCTCTGGACAGTGGCTGTAATACTACATAGTGCTCTGAACGATGGTCTGAGGAGGCCTGTAATGCTGCACAGTGCTCTGGATGGTGATCTGAGGAGGCCTGTAATGCTGCACAGTGCTCTGGACAGTGGTCTGACTCTGAGGAGGCCTGTAATGCCGCACAGTGCTCTGGATGGTGGTCTGAGAGGTCTGTAATGTTGCACAGTGCTCTGGATGGTGGTCTGAGGAGACCTGTAATGCTGCACAGTGCTCTGGACAGTGGCTGTAATGCTACACAGTGTTCAGGACGGTGGTATGAGAGGTCTGTAATGCTGCACAGTGCTCTGGATGGTGGTATGAGAGGCCTGTAATGTTGCACAGTGCTCTGGATGTTGGTATGAGAGACCTGTAATTCTGCACAGTGCTCTGGATGGTGGTCTGAGGGGGGTGCCTGTAATACACAGTGCTCTGGGATGGTGGTCTGACTCTGAGAGGTGTGTAATGCTGCATAGTGCTGGATGGTGGTCTCAGGTCTGAGGGATGGGCTGTAATGTACAGTGCTCTGGATGCTGGTGGTCAGAGGAGACCTGTATTGCACACACAGTGCTTTGGACGGACAGTGGTCTGAGGGGAGGCCTCATGCCTGTAATTGTAATGTACACATTCACAGTGCTCTCTGCTCTGGACGTTCGTCCTCGTGAGTTGGGAGTGGGACTCTCATCGGGAGGCCTGTAATACACAGTGCTGCTCTGGACGGTCGTCTGAGGACTCGGAGCACTGCAATGCTGGCTGCACAGCCTGTTAACTGCCGCTAAGGGATGCACGCTATGGACCCAAGTTGCTTGCATGCTGGGAGCAGAAGCAGGTGGAGCTCCGTGGAAACCCAAAGTTCATGAGGGTAAACGTCCCTGCCTTACATTTTCATTTCATTTTCATTCGTTAACGAAAACGGAATTGATTTTTGTCATAGTTTTCGTCAGGGGACGAAAATGTGGTGTATTTTTCGTTTAGTTTTCGTCACAGTAAAAAGGCAGCTGACGAAAATTTTGACAAAAATGTTTTCATTGACAAATTAACACTGGTTGATACTCCGTTCCAGAGAAATAGTCTCCCAAAGTCCATTCAGAAACTAACACCTCTGGGAGTGTTGATTTCCCGTGTCCCCCACTGTGCTCACTGGTTTCTCCTGTCAATCCACACTGCACCATTATTTCCTCCGGTGCAAGAAGCTCCCATCGCTTGGAGTGGAGTTCCAGGGTGCCAGAAAAAACACTTTGGCAGCGGTACACCTTTGAGCTTCTCACTGGCCCCTGGTCACGGCACTAATTACACACATTTCTCGGGCAGCTTTGTGGTTAGTCCAGGGGAAATTTTTATACACGCCATAAGGTCTGCCTTGTACCACTGCCTGTGGTACCTTTTTTATTTCATTCACTATCTATCACAGGCATCTCACTACATGTGTGTTTGTTGTTTTTTATTATTTTTTTGCACAGAGACAGAGGGTGCAGGCTCATCAGGGCCGTCCTTGTTGTTGGGGAGAGGATCTGTGGCCTTCAGGTCTTTTTTCCTCTTCCCAACCGAGGGTCTCTCTTTGGGAGAGCCCCCACCAAGTACTTGGAGAACCAGCTTTGGCAGGTCTCTAAGCAGCGGGGTCGACCTGGCTTCAGCCTAGATAGACCGCAGTATGCCTCGTCCCTGTCAGAAGCCTTGCGCTTAGTGGGTTTAGGGATTGCAGCCCTTCCTATTCGGAGGTTGGTCCTATTCTGTATATTTTGTGCCCTGTAATTTCACAGTTCACTTTTTTTGTTCACAGGAGATCAACTACGCACAGCTCCGTTGAGCACTGAAAAAGAAAAAAAATGATTTCCTGGTGATGTAAGAAAGGGAAAGGTAAGTATCCCCATTCTTCCTTTGCAGGGTATTCATTTTGGCACCTTTAATATTCATAGCAGGGTCATTTTAACCACTTCTGTACTGGGTAATTTAATCCCCTTCCTGCTCAGGACAATTTTCAGCTTTCAGCGTTTTCACACTTTGAATGACAATTGCGCGGACATGAAACACTGTACCCATATGAAAACGCTATAATTTTTTTAGACAGATAGAGGCTTCAATTCGTGGTGTAGCACCCTCTACCTTAGGTAGGATGTGCTTGAGGTAGTGGTTTTGTTTTTCAGGCAGGTAAAATTTAGGCAGGCCTAGCAGTGAGCTAGCCTTGTTTGTTTTTGATCTGGGGGCTGGGAGTGGTTTTGGGACTAGCAGCAGGTGACTGACATGCACTTCATCTCTCTGGCGCCTCCTCTGTTTCTGGAAGGTTCTGGAAAAGGGGCAGAGCAGAGGGTTGGAGTGGCATGGAGTGTATCTGGGAGCCCAGACCAATCCCCCACTAGAATTGGCAGGGTGCAGGCCTCCTATATATACTCATGGTCAGTCTGCTGTGGGAGGAGTTGTCGGGTGGAAGAACTAGTGATAGAGTGTTAGGCTGTCGTGGCCCTGTAGGAGACCCTTTCTGGAGGGGGGTGACTCTGGGTCTGGAGCTCAGGAGCTGGGAAGGAACCCCTTCATACAAAAGCTATCTCGGGGTGTCCTGAACAGGAGAGGGAAGAGGACAGCGGGGAGCATTGCCAGGCAAATCACAAGGAGGGATCCATTCCGGGGTCGGTGAGTGACAGGCACAGACATGCCAGAATTGGATGTAAAGCCAGAGGGAGAGACTGTGATGTTGCTGGGTTTGAGTCAAGTTGCTGCAGCCAGGAGGGTTGGCAGGACTTACTGGGACCAGTAGTCCACCAAGATTCAGTTAGCACAAAAGTACTTATTTTTATCGCTATTGGTTGCTACACCAAAGGGCTTGCAGACCCCTGCCAGAAAATGGCGGCTATTGAAGAGGTTGGGACTTATTCAGAGTGAGGCCTAACCATGTGCTAACTGTGACAGGATTCTAGGATTGCGCAGTAGAGAAAGCGGAGTTGACTCATGTTGTGTTACACTATGTGAATTATTATTGCTCTGTGTCTTTAAGCTTTGCTCCCTTCTGTCTAGCTGAACTCTCTCTCCCACCGTAGTTCTGTATATTTCCTCTCTACTTCCTGTCTCTCTCTCAGTGCTCAGTTTACCCTCCATGCGGAAACATCTTTCCATGTGGCTTACAACTGCAACGTTTTTCTACCTATGAATATCCATCATTAAACGGAACATTCAATAGGATTCATCGTTTGTCTCTCTAACAGTGAGTTATTCATTGAGTTAAGCGGTCTGAATTGATGCAAAGAAAAAAAGAACACCAGGTCTTGTAAGCCCTACATGAAGCTGGAGATAAAGTTTATGACTTTGTAGTTGAAACATAACAGTAGAAAAATGGAGTTTCACAGCCTAATTACTAGATTTCTGCATGACAGTACTGATACAGACAAGATTTACTGCCCTCATTGCAAGAAAGAAGAAGAGAGCAGCACACGGCAGCCTCATAGCCTGAGTCCTGGCTGCATGGTGTCATAGATCCTGACTGCTATTACTCAATCATCCTGCTATGAGTTATCACAACTCTGAATGTGAACTCACAGCCACCCCAGGACAAGTTCCTGAAGAAACTGAGTTACCCAAATGCTCAGTTAATCCCACTTGGAAAGTAATGGAGAATTATGAAGCTATAAGGACTGAATTGTCAAATAGCTTGAAATTATTTTGGGAGAAAATCGTTGCTGAATCTAAATCAGTGTATGTTGAACGTGAACTACCGACACTAGAGGGCACCATTAAACAACTTTCTGCCTCATACAAGCTCTATCAGCTTACCAGTAACAAATTCATTAATGTCTTACAAAATATCAACACAGAAGGTTCCCTGGAGCAATTAAAGAGCTTCAATGCTCTTAATCTAGAAAGAGACAGTTTTTTCCAGCAAGCCAGATTAACGGCAGAAGCAAAGATAAAGCTGTTACAGGACACTGCATCTCACAGATCTCTTTCCACCAGGCATTCTAAAAAGTCTTCTAGATCCCATAGTTCAAGATATTCAACACTCAGTGAGCGACTTATTAATGCCCGCGCTGAAGTGGAAGCCAGCAAGGTGCAGGTGGCATATGCAGAAAAGAGAGCAGAGTTGGAAGCTCAGACAGCATGTCAAAGAGCAATAATAGAAACCTTAAGACCCGGTTCACACTGGGGCGGCACGACTTTGGGGGCGACTCGGCGACGCGATCTCAAGACGACTTGAGAGGCGATTTGCAAAATGACTTCTGTATAGAAGTCAATGCAAGTCGTCCCGAGTTGCCCCCAAAGTAGTATAGGAACCTTTTTCTAAGTCAGAGCGACCTGAGTCGACGCGGGACGCGACTCGTCAGGCGACTGAGTCGCCTGACGAGTCGCCCCTGTGTGAACCGGGTCTAAACCAACAGTGTAAACACGATGCAGCTATGGCAAAGCTAAGGGTCCTAGAGCAAGCTATCAGTACAGACGAAAGTGCAAGTGAGAAATACAGCATCAACCTAAACATAGCAGATATGGAAGACCCCCTCAAACGCACTAAAGACTATGTCTTAAGCCACTGCAGTGTACACTCCATTGTCTCCAATGCTCCTGATTAGTGATGAGCCGAACACCCCCGGGTTCGGTTCGCACCAGAACCCGCGAACGGACCGAAAGTTCGTACGAACATTAGAACCCTATTAAATACAATGGATGTGAACGTTCGAATTCTAAAGTGCTAATTATAACGACTATTATGCATGTTATTGTCCTAAAAAGGGTTTGGGAACCCGGGTTCTGCACCAGGGGACATGTATCAATGCAAAAAGAAGTTTTAAAAACGGTCGTTTTTCGGGAGCAGTTATTTTAATGATGCATAAAGTGAAAAAAAAAAAGTCAAATATTCCTTTAAATATCGTACCTGGGGGGTGTCTAAAGTATGCCTGTGAAGTGCCACGTGTTTCCCGTGTTTAGAACTGTCCCTGCACAAAATGACACTTCTAAAGGAAAAAAAAGCCATTTAAAACTGCTTGCGGCTTTAATGTAATGTCTGGTCCCGGTAATATGGATGAAAATCTTTAAGAAAAATGGCATAGCTACCCCATGACCCCCCCCCCCCCTACCCCAGCCCATTACCAGCCCCTTTGGGTCTTGTATGGATATTAAGGGGAACACCGCACACAAAATAAAAAAGGCCCTATATACTCTGAACAGCCGTATACAGGCGGTGCATACAAGACAGGGACTGTAGGTTTGTTCTTATGTAGAATGTGTTTGTAATTTTGAACAGGTACATTGTTTAAGTGTAGCGCCAGCCCAAAAATCTATTTTTAAACTTTTTGGAAAACATAGGTAAGGGTTATCACCCCTGTAACATTTGTTTTGCTGTCTGTGCCCCTGTTCAGAACATTTCACCTCACTTTCCGTCCCAATGACAACTGTTTTTGAAATGTGGTGTTTTTCTTGAAACAAGGATTGGTGATAAAGCATCAGTACAGAGGAGACACCTTTCTCCCATATTAATTCTTACAGGAGAGAATTTTCCTTCCTAGGGGTAGATTTCCTCTCACTTCCTGTTGTCTTCTTGCGTTTGCAAGTAGGAGTCGTTTGTAAGTTGGATGTTTGAAAGTAGGGACCTGCCGTATATACTCTGCAGAAATAGGCCCCTTAGTTGTTGGTGTTGGCACAACACTGTAAGCACTCACAGTTACTCTTGGTTGGTGCTGGAACGCCCTGCTGTCAACTATTATATCAGGAATTGTAATTACATATAATTGTTGAACAGTGGTAGTAAAAATTGGGCCTTTGATGGTGGTGCTGGTGCCACAACACTGTAAGCCCTGACAGTTACTCTTGGTGGGTGCAGCAATGGGCCCTGCTGTGAATTATTAGATCAAGAATTGTAATTGCATGCCCCTGTTGAACAGGGGCTGAAAAATTGGGCCTTTCGTGGTGGTGGTGGTGGTGTTGCCACAACACTGTAAGCCCTCAGAGTTACTCTTGGTGGGTGCAGGAATGGGCCCTGCTGTGAATTATTAGATCAAGAATTGTAATTACATGCCCCTTTTGAACAGGGGCTGAAAAATTGGGCCTTTCGTGGTGGTGGTGGTGGTGGCGTTGCCACAACACTGTAAGCCCTCAGAGTTACTCTTGGTGGGTGCAGCAATGGGCCCTGCTGTGAATTATTAGATCAAGAATTGTAATTACATGCCCCTGTTGAACAGGGGCTGAAAAATTGGGCCTTAGGCACTGGTGGCACAACACTGCAACCCCTCACAGATACTGTACTTGGAGCACAGCAATGAGCCCTGTTGCAAAGTATTGCTTCAAAAATTGTAATGACACGCCCCTGTCAAACAGGGGCTGAAAAATTGGGCCTTAGGCACTGGTGGCACAACACTCCAACCCCTCACAGATACTGTACTTGGAGCACAGCAATGAGCCCTGTTGCAAAGTATTGCTTCAAAAATTGTAATTACACGCCCCTGTTAAACAGGGGCTGAAAAATTGGGCCATAGCCACTGGTGGCGGCACCCATAAACAAAAATGATCTTCCAAGCTATCATCATCAATCGTATCATTGAGGACTCGGAGGAGGAGGATAGCCAGTCAACATAACAGCACAGGCACTCAGCATCAGCATCAGTCTTGAAGGGATGTGACATGTTAAAATCAATTAGTCTGTTATATCAGCATCAGGTGTGTGGTAGCTGGTGGTGATCCAAGACTGGTTCATCTTGATGAAAGTCAGTCGATCAACCGAGTCGGTGGACAGGCGCACCCTGTGATCCGTGACAAATCCTCCAGCAGCACTGAATGTGCGTTCCGAAAGAACGCTGGATGCAGGACAGGCCAGTAGCTCAATTGCATACTGTGCAAGCTCTGGCCAGTGATCCATCCTCAAGACCCAGTAAGCCAGAGGATTTTCGGTGGGGAAGGTGTCCAAGTCTGACCTTGCCCCTAGATATGCACCATGTTTATCAGACGCTGGCGATGGTTGCTGGAACCGATCATACTTTGGGGCTGCGGACTAAAGAATTGTCTGAACGCATCGGTCAGACGGCCACCTTCCCCACCGCTCCTTCTTTGACTGGCCGAAGCCTCAGCAACTTGTTGTCCAGGACCAGGAGTTTGTAACCTCCCAGTCTCTGGGAACGCGTTGCACAGACCTTTCTGCAAGGCCTCCCGGAGTTGTCTCATCCTCTGCTCCCTCTGCGACGGTAACATAAGGTCCGCAACCTTACCCTTGTACCGTGGATCAAGGAGAGTGGCCAGCCAGTAATGGTCCCTCTCCTTGATCCGAAGAATACGTGGATCCTTCCGCAGACTTTGCAGGATCAGGGAGGCCATGCAGCGTAGGTTAGCTGAGGCATTCGGTCCGGAGTCCTCTGGGTCACTAAGGACGACATGATCCGCAGCCACCTCCTCCCAGCCACGTACAAGTCCACTGGTTTCTTGGGACTGTAAATCATCCCTAAAAGACTGCTGCTGATGATGCTGAGTGCCAGCCTCCACCTCCATGCTGACACAATCCTCCTCCTCCTCCTCCTCCTCCTCTTCCTGTGCGATGGGTGGGACAGAAGGAACACTGTCTGGGTAAAGGGGGCCTTGAGAGGCAAGGAAGTCCTCCTCTTCCTGCCTCTGTTCTGCCTCAAGTGCCCTGTCCATTATTCCACGCAGCGTGTGCTCCAACAGGTGGACAAGAGGTACAGTGTCACTGATGCATGCACTGTCACTGCTCACCATCCTCGTGGCCTCCTCAAATGGTGCCAGGACAGTGCATGCATCCCTGATCATGCCCCACTGGCGTGGAGAAAAAAAAACAAGCTCCCCTGACCCTGTCCTGGTGCCGTAGTCGCACAGGTACTCATTGATGGCCCTCTGCTGCGTGTGCAGCCGCTGCAGCATGGCCAACGTTGAGTTCCACCTGGTGGGCATGTCACATATAAGGCGGTTCTTGGGCAGGTTCAACTCCTTTTGCAGCTCAGCCAGGCGAGCACTGGCATTATAAGATCTGCGGAAATGCACACAGACGTTCCTGGCCTGCCTCAGGACATCCTGTAAGCCCGGGTACCTGCCCAAGAACCGCTGCACCACCAGGTTAAGGACGTGAGCCACACAGGGCACATGGGTCAGTTGTCCCTGTCGAAGGGCGGAGAGGAGGTTGGTGCCATTGTCGCAAACCACCATTCCTGGCTTAAGCTGGCGTGGCGTCAACCACCTCTCGGCCTGGCCCTGCAGAGCAGACAGGACCTCTGCCCCAGTGTGGCTTCTGTCCCCCAAACACACCAGCGCAAGCACGGCATGGCATCTTTTTGCCTGCGTACTTGCGTAGCCCCTTGAACGGCTACGGAGCACCGCTGGTTCAGAGGACAAAGCACAGGAAGAGGCCATGGAGGAAGAAGAAGAGGAGGGGGTGGAGGAGAGAGGTGTGTCACAACCAGTAGTAGCATTTTGGAGGCGTGGCGGTGGAACAACCTCCAACACTACTGCACCTTGTCCTGCATCCTTCCCAGCTGCCAAAAGAGTGACCCAATGGGCCGTGAAAGAAAGGTAACGTCCCTGACCATGCCTGCTGGACCATGAGTCAGCGGTAATATGCACCTGTCCAGCGAGGCCAAGACATTGCCTTCCACATGCCGGTAGAGAGCCGGAATAGCCTTCCGTGAGAAAAAGTGGCGTTTGGGAACCTGCCACTGAGGAACCGCACATTGCACAAACTCACGGAAGGGGGCCGAGTCTACCAACTGAAAAGGCAGCAGTTGAAGCGCTAGCAATTTAGCCAAGCTAGCATTCAACCGCTGGGCATGTGGATGGCTGGGAGTGAACTTCTTTCGACGGTCCAGCAGCTGGGGCAGGGAAATTTGCCTGCTAGAATCGGACGTCGGTGTACTGCTAGCAGAGTGGCCGCAAGTACTTGGCTGTGACACACCTAATTCTACACCTTCATTCCTCTCAGTGCATGTTTCAGAGAGGACTGAAGTTATAGTGGGGTTGGAGATCCCAGCTGATGCGGTGCAAGGAGAGGTCCGCTTTGTTCTTTGGTGTGGGTCTTTGAGGTAGGCTTGCCAACGAGCTGCATGGCAGGTCAACATATGTCTGGTCAGGCATGTGGTACCCAAGCGGCTGATGTTTTGGCCACGCGATATACGCTTGAGACATATGTTGCAAACAGCAGCTGTGCGATCTGATGCACTAGCCTCAAAAAAGGCCCACACCAAATAACTTTTTGAATGACGGGCAGAGGCAGCGCCCTGCACAGGCTGAGCTCTGCGATGTGATTCCGTCGGTGTACTGCCCTTACGCTGGCCACCAAAGGGCATCCTGCCTCGTTGGAGATGTGCCTCCTCCTCATCCTCCTCCTCCTCCTCTCTCCTATTAGGCACCCACGTGGAGTCAGTGACCTCATCATCCCCTCCCTCCTCATCACTGGAGCCAATCTGGCAGTATGCTGCAGCTGCTGGAACATGACTGCCAGATTGGTGTCCTTCTTGAGCATCCCCTCTGTCTGCTCTCACGCTACTGCCTTCCTCTAGCTGGGTTTCATCATCAGACCCTTCGAAACGCTGGGCATCCTCCTGGAGCATGTACCCAACACTGTGCTCAAACAGTTCGGGGGACTCCTCAGGAGGAGGACATGGTGGGTCTAGGGAAGGAGTGACTGATGATGAGTCTGACATTGATACCAGGGAAGAGGATGCTTTGGCAGCTGCTTTGCCAGTACCCTGAGCCTGGGTGAGAGAGGATGAGGAGGAGGAGGAGGGCTTGGTCATCCACTCTACCAAGTCTTCGGCATGATGTGGCTCAACATGTCCAGCTGCCGAAAAGAAGGACAAGCGTGTCCCATGGCCATGTGCTGATGACAATGCACCGCGTCCACGACCAGCACTGTTGCCCCCAGACACAGAGCCTGCTTGCCCTCTTTTATTGCCTCCTGACTGTCTGCCTCTCCTTGTTTGCCTTCCAGACATTCTAATGGATGGCCTGCAGGGAGATGGGAAAAAAGCAATAAGGGCTACCTTCAGGTGTCCTTCTCTGTCCCTTTACTTAAGGATTTCTAAATATGGTTGAGGATGATTGCTTTCGCACAGAATAGCACAATGACAATTTCCCTGACTGTCCAAAAAACAAGGATTTCAAAGATGGTTGATGAGGAATGCTTTAGCACAGTATAGCACAATGAGAATTTCCCTCACTGGCCTTCCCTGTCCCTACAAACAAGGTTTAGCACAGTAAAACACACTGACACTCTCCCTACCTATAGTTTTCTGTCCCTATAAAAAATGTTTTTTTAAAGATGGTTGATGATGAATGCTTTAGCACAGTATAGCACAATGAGAATTTCCATCACTGTCCTTCCCTGTCCCTACAAACAAGGATTAGCACAGTAAAACACACTGACACTCTCCCTACCTATAGTTTTCTGTCCCTATAAAAAATGTTTTTTTAAAGATGGTTGATGATGAATGCTTTAGCACAGTATAGCACAATGAGAATTTCCCTCACTGTCCTTCCCTGTCCCTACAAACAAGGATTAGCACAGTAAAACACACTGACACTCTCCCTACCTATAGTTTTCTGTCCCTATAAAAAATGTTTTTTTAAAGATAGTTGATGATGAATGCTTTAGCACAGTATAGCACAATGAGAATTTCCCTCACTGTCCTTCCCTGTCCCTACAAACAAGGATTAGCACAGTAAAACACACTGACACTCTCCCTACCTATAGTTTTCTGTCCCTATAAAAAATGTTTTTTTAAAGATGGTTGATGATGAATGCTTTAGCACAGTATAGCACAATGAGAATTTCCCTCACTGTCCTTCCCTGTCCCTACAAACAAGGATTAGCACAGTAAAACACACTGACACTCTCCCTACCTATAGTTTTCTGTCCCTATAAAAAATGTTTTTTTAAAGATGGTTGATGATGAATGCTTTAGCACAGTATAGCACAATGAGAATTTCCCTCACTGTCCTTCCCTGTCCCTACAAACAAGGATTAGCACAGTAAAACACACTGACACTCTCCCTACCTATAGTTTTCTGTCCCTATAAAAAATGTTTTTTTAAAGATGGTTGATGATGAATGCTTTAGCACAGTATAGCACAATGAGAATTTCCCTCACTGTCCTTCCCTGTCCCTACAAACAAGGATTAGCACAGTAAAACACACTGACACTCTCCCTACCTATAGTTTTCTGTCCCTATAAAAAAAATTTTTTTAAAGATGGTTGATGATGAATGCTTTAGCACAGTATAGCACAATGAGAATTTCCCTCACTGTCCTTCCTTGTCCCTACAAACAAGGATTAGCACAATAAAACACACTGACACTCTCCCTACCTATAGTTTTCTGTCCCTATAAAAAATGTTTTTTTAAAGATGGTTGATGATGAATGCTTTAGCACAGTATAGCACAATGAGAATTTCCCTCACTGTCCTTCCCTGTCCCTACAAACAAGGATTAGCACAGTAAAACACACTGACACTCTCCCTACCTATAGTTTTCTGTCCCTATAAAAAATGTTTTTTTAAAGATGGTTGATGATGAATGCTTTAGCACAGTATAGCACAATGAGAATTTCCCTCACTGTCCTTCCCTGTCCCTACAAACAAGGTTTAGCACAGTAAAACACACTGACACTCTCCCTACCTATAGTTTTCTGTCCCTATAATTTTTTTTTTTTAAAGATGGTTGATGAGGAATGCTTTAGCACAGTATAGCACAATGAGAATTTCCCTCACTGGCCTTCCCTGTCCCTACAAACAAGGATTAGCACAGTAAAACACACTGACACTCTCCCTACCTATAGTTTTCTGTCCCTATAAAAAATGTTTTTTTAAAGATGGTTGATGATGAATGCTTTAGCACAGTATAGCACAATGAGAATTTCCCTCACTGTCCTTCCCTGTCCCTACAAACAAGGATTAGCACAGTAAAACACACTGACACTCTCCCTACCTATAGTTTTCTGTCCCTATAAAAAATGTTTTTTTAAAGATGGTTGATGATGAATGCTTTAGCACAGTATAGCACAATGAGAATTTCCCTCACTGTCCTTCCCTGTCCCTACAAACAAGGATTAGCACAGTAAAACACACTGACACTCTCCCTACCTATAGTTTTCTGTCCCTATAAAAAATGTTTTTTTAAAGATGGTTGATGATGAATGCTTTAGCACAGTATAGCACAATGAGAATTTCCCTCACTGTCATTCCCTGTCCCTACAAACAAGGATTAGCACAGTAAAACACACTGACACTCTCCCTACCTATAGTTTTCTGTCCCTATAAAAAATGTTTTTTTAAAGATGATTGATGATGAATGCTTTAGCACAGTATAGCACAATGAGAATTTCCCTCACTGTCCTTCCCTGTCCCTACAAACAAGGTTTAGCACAGTAAAACAGACTGACACTCTCCCTACCTATCCTTCTCTTTCCCTAAACTAAAGGAATCCAGGTTAAGCAAGAAAAAAAAATGTCACTGTCCCTGCCTATGCTTCTCTTTCCCTGCTCCGGAACACACTACACTAGGCCGCCGTGCTGGCGGCCTTTTATAGTGTGGGGCGTGTACTAAACACCCTCAGCAATAATTGGCCACAGGCATCCTGCCTGTGGCCAATCATTGCTCTCCTCGCTGCCGGCGCTGTGATTGGCCAAGCATGCGGGGTCACAGTGCATGCTTGGCCAATCACAGCGCCTGGATGACACTGCGATGGCGTAGTGCATTGTGGGCCGCGAATTAGGCGCGAACGGCCCAAATCGTTCGTTGTTCGGCGAACGATCGAACAGCCGATGTTCGAGTCGAACGTATGTTCGACTCGAACACCGAGCTCATCCCTACTCCTGATTACATAGAGACTCCTTCACAGCTTCAAGTTAAAGAGGTTTCAGCAACTTCCTGCACACAAAATCACTCCAGTGCATTTCCTACCTGCCTACCTAGCCTTCCTTAATACGTCACAGAGCATCAGAGCAAGCTTCAAGCAAGTCATCAATTTCCGGTCATCGGTACAGCCTTGAATCAACGTACCATTGGAACAACTGACTTCAAGCAAGCAATTTACCTGAATGCATCTGCTGCACCATATTTCCATGTGTCCTTTAACAACAATGTCAAAGACAGCGCAATCAGCACCATTCAGCCAACAGCATCTCGCATAAAGGCAGAGACAACTGAGAAAGCAGAGTTTGTGAGGTACATACTTCGCAGAGAGCTCACAAAGACTGGTCTTACAAGTTTTGATGACCAACCTGAGAACTACAGAAGTTGGAAATGTGCTTTCAGAACTGCAATCAGTGATCTTGGCATTACAGCTGCTGAAGAATTGAATCCGCTGATCAGATGGCTTGGTCCTCTATCTGCTGCACGTGTTAAGCTATTAAGATCGGTTTTCATGGACAATCCTACAGCAGGCCTCACAGCTGCATTGGATCGATTAGAGCAAAGTTATGGCAGTCCAGAAGCTATAGAAAATGCTTTGTTCATGCGTCTGGAAACTTTCCCAAAGATATCTGGTAAGGACAACAAGGAGTTCCAGAGACTGAGTGACCTTCTCCTTGAGCTTCAGCTAGCCAAGGCGGACCCAAAACTACCTGGACTCGGTTACCTTGACACTGCAGGAGGGGTAAACCCAATTGTCTCCAAGCTCCTGTATGGTTTGCAAGAGAAATGGTCTGCAATAGGGTCATCATACAAAAATAAGAAAAACGTTTTCCTTCCCTCCATTCTCTTTCTTCTGTGAATTCATCAGGAAAATTACAGAGACCAAGAACGATCCAAGTTTTTCCTACGGTGAGTACAGTCTCTTTTCACCCTTTCCTAAGACTACCAGTCTTCAGGGAAACTATAGAAACCATAGAGGCCCAGTATCCGTGAAAAAGACTGACATCCTTCCCACTCCTACCACAGTTGTGGCCACGAACAGAATAGGAAGATTGAAAACCCTAACAGAGAGTGTCCCATTCACAAGAAGCCACACCCCCTCAATAAATGTATCGGCTTTAGGAAAAAGCCTCTTGAAGAGCGTAGGGAGCTTTTAAAGACATTTAGGGTATGTTTCAGGTGCTGTGCTTCTACAGAACATTTTGCAAGGGACTGTAATGTGTCAATCAAGTGCATTGAATGTGGCTCTGAAGAACATGTGCAAGCACTCCATCCACTTGAGCCCAGCTCTGCACAACTTGCCAACTCTCCTCCCAGGTTAATGCATGGCGGGGAGAATACAGACCAAGCGCCTAATTCTACCATAATTTCTTCATCCTGCACTGAAGTTTGTGGAGAAGGCCGCTGTGATAAGTCCTGTGCTAAAATATGCTTGGTGAACATATACCACAAGGATCAACCAGAAAAGACTCTAAAGGCGTATGCTATCCTAGACGATCAGAGCAATAGATCACTTGCAAAATCAGAACTGTTCAATCTATTTGAAATAAAAGGCGAAGCTCATCCTTACACCTTGGGTACCTGTAGTGGAACTATAGAGGTTTCCAGAAGAAGGGCTCATGGACTCATGGTATCTTCTCTCAAAGGTAACTTGCAATTACCCCTACCTACACTTTTTGAGTGCAATCAGATACCTGCTAACAGGGAACCTACTCCAGCTGCTGCTTTCCATCACCCTCACCTGAAGGTAATAGCAAATGAGATACTGCCGCTTGACAAAGATGCTCAGATCCTTCTTCTGTTAGGAAAAGACATTCTAAGAGTTCACAAGGTACACAGACAAGTCAGTGGACCCCCAAATGTCCCATTTGCCCAGCGCACGGATCTAGGTTGGGTCATCATAGGCAACGTCTGTATAGGCAAAATGAAGATACCTACCAACATTTCGTCATTCAAGACAAATGTTCTGCCAAATGGCAGAAACACTTACTTTGAGCCATGCCCACATCACTACTGGGTGAAAGAGAAGACGAATGGCACCATGGTATCTCAGGTAATACAAGCCCTTTCTCCTGCCACGATGACGACTTCGGCTCTACAGTGTTCCATGCAACCAGTGAAGATGACATACTGGCTCCTTCAATGGAAGACAAAGAATTCATCAAGGTAATGGACAATGAGTTCTTCCAAGACGACTCCAATAACTGGGTAGCATCCCTACCTTTTCGTCTCCCAAGAGAGAGATTGCCCAACAACTTGCAGCAGGCCATCAGTAGATTCTCCTCCTTAAAGCAAAACTTAAGCAGGAAACCAGAGATGCAAAAGCACTTTGTGGACTTTATGCTAAATATATTTGACAGAGATCATGCAGAGCCTGCACCCCCACTAAAGGAGGGAGAAGAATGCTGGTAGCTTCCATCCTTTGGCATGTATTACCCATTCAAACCACACCAAATCAGAGTTGTCTTTGATTCCAGTGCTCAGCATGAAGGTGTTTCTCTTAACAACATGCTCCTTACGGGACCCAACTTGAACAACAATCTAATACAGTGGTCCCCAACCTTTTTGGCACCGAGGACCGGCGTTGTGGAATAGAATCGTGCCAAGGCCTGGGGGGTTGGGTTGTTATGTAGCTTTTCGCGGGCAGTTTGTCGGGGAAATGGCTGGTGTTAGCACCTCAATCATCACACAACAATGGCTGATATGGTGTTGGGATGATTGAAGCGCATTATTTCTGTCATTGCATTGTAATATAAAATAAAATAGTTCAAACTCACCATAATGCAGAATCTGCCACCAGATGCGGTTTGTCACTTGTCACTTGCCACGTCGCCTTCCACCAGGTGTGGATTGTTGCTTGCCACAACACCTGCCACCAGGTGTGGATTGCCACGTCGCCTGCCACCAGATGTGGATTGTCGCTTACCACCTCGCCTGCTACCAGATGTGGATTGTCGCTTGCCACAACACCTGCCACCAGGTGTGGATTGCCACGTCGCCTGCCACCAGGTGTGGATTGCCACTTGCCACGTCGCCTGCCACCAGGTGCGGATTGCCACGTTGCCTGCCACCAGGTGTGGATTGCCACGTCGCCTGCCACCAGGTGTGGATTGCTACGTCCCCTGCCACCAGGTGTGGATTGCCACGTCACCTGCCACCAGGTGTGGATTGCCACCTGCCACCAAACATGGTTTGTCACCTGCAAGTAGATTTTTTTGTCACCTGCCGTGGTGGCAGCACAGGCAGGTGAGGGATAACAGCGGTAATGCGGGGCGGGCGGTGAGAGATGATCTCTCTGCTCCCGTGCTCCGCTGCAGTATAGCAGCTCCGCTGTGTGGGCGGAAGTGCCGCGTTGCGGGCGGGCGGAGAGAGATGATCTCATCTCTCTGCTTCCGCGCCTCACCGCAGTATAGGAGCCCCGCTGTGTGGGCGGAAGTGCCGTGATCCGGGCGGGCGGTGAGAGATGTCATCTCTCTGCTTGCCCGCTGCCGCACATCACACAGTGCAGCCTTCGCGGCCCATCTGCAAATAGGCCGCGGCCCGGCAGTGGGCCGCGGACCGGGGGTTGGGGAACCCTGGTCTAATAGGAGTCTTGATTTGCTTCAGACAAGAGCCTGTAGGAGTAATGGCCGACATTCAACAGATATTTCACTGCTTCATCGTCAGAGAAGACACCAGAAACTACCTCAGGTTTCTATGGCACAAGGACAATGACATCAACAAGGAAGTTATAGATTATCGAATGAAGGTACATGTCTTCAGTAACAGTCCTTCCCCAGCAGTGGCAACTTATGGGCTAAGGAGAACAGCTCAGACTGGAGAAGAAGAATATGGATCTGATGCTCGTCAATTTGTTGAAAGAAACTTCTACGTTGACGACGCACTCAAGTCTTTTCCAAACGCTAACGAAGCAATTGATCTTCTCACCAGAAAAAAGGAGATGCTGTCTGTAGCAAACCTTAGACTGCACAAGATTATATCCAACAGCCAGGAACTTATGAATGCCTTTCACTCTGAGGACTATGCCACTAGTCTAAAAAACCTTGATTTAGGTACAGATGTGCCTCCTGTACAGCGAAGTCTGGGTTTGTTGTGGAACAGCAAACAAGACACATTCACCTTCCAAGTGTCAACTTGTGACAAACCCTTCACTAAGAGAGGAGTCCTGTCGGTGGTGAATAGCATCTATGACCCACTGGGTTTCCTTGCTCCAGTTACCATTTAAGGTAAGATTTTGCTAAGACAGTTATCTACTGAGAACATAGACTGGGATACTCCTTTGCCTAGTGAGAATCAACACAAGTGGGAAAGGTGGAGACATTCTTTGAAGTCACTAGAAAAACTTCAGATCTCCCGTTGCTATGTTTCAGGTTCCACTTCAACTGCTAACCGGAGAGAGATTCACATTTTCTCTGATGCATCAGTTGAAGCTATTGCTGCAATAGCCTATTTAACCACTTCTCTACTGTGCACGAAAACCCCCTTCCTGCCCAAGCCATTTTTCAGCTTTCAGCGCTGTCACACTTTGAATGACAATTGCGCGTTCGTGCGACGTGGCTCCTGAAAGAGATTTGCGTCCTTTTTTTCCCACAAATAGAGCTTTCTTTTGGTGGTATTTGATCACCTCTGCGGTTTTTATTTTTTGCGCTATAAACAAAAGGAGAGCGTCCAGTTTGGAAAAAAAACACTATTTTTAACTTTTTGCTATAATAAATACCCATTTATTTTTTTTTAATAAAATTTTCCTCAGTTTAGGCTGATACGTATTCTTCTACATATTTTTGGTAAAAAAAAAAAAATCGCAATAAGCGCGTATTGATTGGTTTGCGCAAAAGTTATAGCGTCTACAAAATAGGGGATAGATTTATTGCATTTATTTTTTATTTATTTTTTTATTAGTAATGGCGGCGATCTGCGATTTTTTATTGTGACTGCGATATTGCGGCGGACACATCAGACACTTTTGACACATTTTTGGGACCATTCACATTTATACAGCGATCCCTGCTATAAAAATGCATTGATTACTGTATAAATGTGATTGGCAGGGAAGGGGTTAATCACTAGGGGGCGGGAAGGGGTTAAATATGTTCCCTCAAAGTGTTCTTACTGTGGGGGGAGGGGACTGACTAGGGGAGGTGACCGATGGTTGTCCCTATGTACAAGGGACACACCATCGGTCCCCTCTCCCTCACAGGACGTGGATCTCTGTGTTTACACACAGAGATCCACTTTCCTGCTCGTTTCCCGGGCAATCGCGGGTGCCCGGCGGCAATCGCGGCCGCCGGGCACGCGCACCGGGGCCTTGTGAACGCGGCGGGCTTGCGCCGCTGGCGGCGCGCGCGCGCCTCCTAGCTCGTTTTAAAGGGAGGACGTCATATGACGTCCTCCCAGAACGAGAGTGTCCTCCGCCCGCCGTCTATTGACAGTGGGCGGGGGACAAGTGGTTAAAGACCTCTGAAATGAATGGAGAATCACACTCTAGTTTTGTCCTAGGCAAGGCAAAACTCACTCCCAAACCTACACAAACCATACCAAGACTTGAACTTTGTGCAGCCTTCCCAGCAGTAGAAATTGCCGGAGTCATATGAAGTGAAATGGACACTAGAATTGACTCTTTCACCTTCTATACAGACAGTAAGGTAGTACTTGGTTACATATACAACCAAACAAAACAATTTTATGTGTACGTCAGAAACAGGGTTGAACGTATTAAGAGATTCTCTCTACCAAGTCAATGGCATCACGTTCCCACTGAACTCAACCCACCTGACTGTGGTACCAACTTTGTTGGACAATGTAAAGAGCTACATGTGGACAATTTCCTGGCCAATAATGGATGTACTTGGTTGTTTAATCCTCCACATTCTTCACACGTGGGAGGATTCTGGGAACGAATGATTGGTGTAGCACGAAGAATTCTTGACTCCATGTTGCAGACTCACAAGTCTTTACCACTCACCCATGATACTTTGTCTACCTTTCTCATTGAAGTGTCTGCCATAATGAACGCAAGACCTTTAATGCCGGTATTTTCAGATCCTGATGCTCCAGTGATCCTTACTCCAGCTTCGCTTCTTACTCAAAAGATTGGGTCTGCTGTAATATCTTCAAGTGAGATCGAACCCAAGGTTGGCATACACCCACGGATCCTAAAAGAATTGAGCTCTGTAATTTCAAAGCCAATGTATCTAATTTTTAGGGACTCATTAATGACAGGAATAGTACCACTGGATTGGCGCAGGGCCAAAAAAAGGGAACAAAGTCTTTACCAAGTAACTATAGACCTGTTAGTTTAACTTCTATAGTTGGAAAGATACTGGAGAGATTAATAAAAGACCACATAGATGAGTTCTTGCTGTAAAAAAATATTTTAAGCAACAGACAGCATGGATTTATGAAAGACAGAAGTTGTCAGACAAACCTGGTTTCTTTTTATGAAGAGGTAAGTAAAACCTTGGACAGAGGCGTGGCTGTGGACGCAAAAAACGTTTGATACAGTTCCCCACTACAGGCTTGGAAATATCAGTTTGTAAATGGATAGAAAACTGGCTAAAAGACAGAATTCAGAGAGTAGTGGTTAATGATTCTTACTCTGAATGGTCTAAGGTTATCAGTGGTGTAACCCAAGGTTCAGTGTTGGGACCCTTACTTTTTAATATCTTTATAAATGATATTGGGTCTGGGATCAAAAGTAACATTTCTGTCTTTGCAGATGACACCAAGCTATGCAGTGGAACAACGTCCTTACAGGATGTCTCCAATTTACAAGCCGACCTCAATGCACTGTCTAATTGGGCGACTATGTGGCAGATGAGGTTTATTGTTGATAAATGTAAAGTTATGCCCTTAGGGGCTAAGAATAGGCATGCATCATACATACTGGGGGGATCCGTAGTGGAGAAGGATCTGAGGGTTTTGGTAGATCATAAGCTCAATAATGGCATGCAATGCCAAGCTGCGGTTTCCAAAGCGAGCAAAGTCCTTTCTTGTATTAAGAGAGGTATGGTCTCCAGAGAGAGAGATATCATTTTGCCCCTGTTCAAATCATTAGTAAGACCTCATCTGGAATATGCAGTTCAGTTTTGGGCACCAATTCTCAAAAAGGATATTGGGGAATTGAAGAAAGTGCAGAGAAGGGCAACCAAACTGATAAGAGGCATGGAGGAGCTCAGCTATGAGGAAAGATGAGAGGAACTGAATGTATTCACTCTTGAGAAGAGGAGATTATGGGGGGAAATGATCAATATGTACAAATATATAAGGGGTCCATATAGTGAACTTGGTGTTGAGTTATTTACTTTACGGTCAACACTGAGGACAAGGGGGCACTCTTTACATCCAGATGAAAAGGGATTTCATCTCCAAATACGGAAAGGTTTCTTCACAGTAAGAGCTGTGAAAATGTGGAATAGACTCCCTGCATAGGTGGTTCTGGCCAGCTCAGTAGATTGCTCTAAGTAAGGCCTGGATTCTTTCCTAAATGTACATAATATAACTGGGTACTAACATTTATAGGTAAAGTTGATCCAGGGAAAATCCGATTGCCTCTCGGGGGATCAGGAAGGAATTTTTTCCCCTGCTGTAGAAAATTGGATCATGCTCTGCTGGGGTTTTCCGCCTTCCTCTGGATCAACTGTGGGTATAGAATTGGGTATATGGGATTGTATGATATTATTTTATTTTTTTATGGTTGAACTGGATGGACTTTTTTTTTTTTTCAACCTGACTAACTATGTAACTATGATATCTACAGGCGTCAATGGAAGCAGGTGCAGCATCTAACCAATGTGTTTTGGCATCGCTGGAGGAAGGAGTATCTTCATCACCTTCAAGGTCATAACAAATGGCAAACATCTAAGCTGAATCTTAAGGTTGGAGATCTCATCCTTCTAAAAGACAAGGAAGTTTGTCGTAATGAGTGGCCTATGGGTCCTATTACTAAAGTTATGCCCAGTGATGGTAACAAGGTCCGGAAGGTAGAAGTCAAGGTAACCAAGGGAGGATCAACACAAATCTTTAGTCGACCAATTACAGAGTTAAGCCTCGTACACACGATCGGATATCCTATGGATTCTAATCCGATGGTTTTGTCCATCGGAAATCCGATGAAGCTGACTTCCATCAGTCTTGCCTACACACCATCAGTCAAAAAACCAACCATTCCAAACGCGGTGACGTAAAACACTCCGATGAGCCGAGAAAAATGAAGTTCAATGCTTCTGAGCATGCGTCGACTTGATTCTGAGCATGCGTGGGTTTTTTATCCGATGGACTTGCCCATAGACGATCTGAGTTTTCGATCGGTTTTTTATCCATCGGAAAAATTTAAAACATGTTCTTTTTTTTAAAACCGATGGAAAAAAGACCGATGGGTCCCATACACGATCGGTTTGTCTGATGAAAACAATCCATCGGACGGTTTTCATCGGTAAAACCGATCGTGTGTACAGGGCTTCAGTACTCCTTTTGTCAGGTGAGTGACTTGTGCAAGGACTAGCCATGCTGTTGGCACAACGGGGAGTACATTTCTGCTATCTACAGGTTCTACTCAGAACTTTGGAATTCTTTGAAGACGTCATACCTTGGACTTCATGTTCTTCAATCCTGTTGAACTTATGTTTACGCTTGTTTTGTTGCATGTTTTTCATTACAGGTTCCAGGACATTTATCAGTATTGGACTTATTGAATATATCTATATTCGTTTATGGTTAGGAAATCTAAAGATTTCAGACGGGGAGTGTTGTGTTACACTATGTGAATTATTATTGCTCTGTGTCTTTAAGCTTTGCTCCCTTCTGTGTAGCTGAACTCTCTCTCCCACTGTAGTTCTGTATATTTCCCCTCTACTTCCTGTCTCTTTCTCAGTGCTCAGTTTACCCTCCATGTGGAAACATCTTTCCATGTGGCTTACAACTGCAATGTTTTTCTACCTATGAATATCCATCATTAAACAAAACATCCAAAAGGATTCATCGTCTGTCTCTCTAACAGTGAGTTATTCATTGAGTTAAGCTGTCTGAATTGATGCAAGGAATAAATAGAACACCAGGTCGTGTAAGCCCTACATGAAGCTGGAGATAAAGTTTATGGCTTTGTAATTGAAACGGAACAACTGATGTGCTGGAGGAGTAAGGAGCTTTAGAGACTGCCAATATAGACCCAAAATCATTTGTTCAAATTACAAGATCAATTATCTGGGCATCCCATGTCCCTTTCCCAATCCAAGTTAAATCCATTAAATAAAAATAACAAAAACAAGCTGAAGACTATTGATTGTCTGACGATGTATGATTGGAAGTGAATGCCTGGCTGAGCAGGGTGACGAATGGAACTACTACACTCAGCGACCCCGCGGGGGCACCGCTACAGTGGTATTTAATCACCATTGTTTTTTTGTTTTTTTGCTAAACAAACAAAAGAATACGGAAACATTTCTTAGTTTCTGTTAATTTTTTTTGCAAATAAGTAATTTTTCTTCTTCACTGATGTGCGCTGTTGAGGCTGCACTGATGGGCACTGATAGGCTGCACTGATGGGCACTGATGAGGCTGCCCTGGTAGGTGGCACTGATGGGCACTGATAGGTGGCACTGATAGGCAATGATAGCGGCACTGATGAGGAGGCACTGATAGGTGGCGCTGATGAGGAGGCACTGATAGGCTGCACTGATGAGCATTGATAAGTAGCACTGATGGGCACTGATTGGCACTGATGGGGCTGCACTGATAATCAGGTCACGAATTATCAGTGCCCTAAATACCTGTGTAAATGTCCCCTGCCAAACTTGCTGGTTACCGGCTCCCATCTCCACACGCTGTGAAAGTGTGAGGAAATAAATGCAGATAACAGGCAAGTTTGTTTACATGTGATCAGCTGTGATTGTAAAGGGCCGCCGTGACTGGCTGGCCCTTTAACGCGATCAGAGAGCGCACTGAATGTACACCCCAGGGGGCGCGCAGGGGCGTGGTTCTGGAAGGACATGGACGCCCTCCTCAAACAAGAGAGCTGTGCTGTAGCCGTCTTTCGGTTATAGCGTGGTAATGAGGTGGTTAAACGAAAAATCTGACTTCTGTATCTTTCTACTTAATAACTGCATATTGAGGTGGTTTTAGTGTTTGGCATGTATGTTCTTTGATGATATGAATGTGCCTAATGGGCACATGAGATAGGGATGATTCTTTTTTCATGGAAATATCTGTCTTTGGCTTTTCTTTTTTTATCTGATCCTATGTTAGCTAGAGATAAACATTATTATAATATACATGTGGGTGGTGTTAACTCGCTCCGGAACATGAGGATACCTTTCGCTGTGCACGCACGGATTTTTAGCACTCTCTGAGTCCCTTCCGCTTGTACAGTAGTAGTACTGACCAACCTGATTCCTACACCGACCTACCCGACCACTATACTAACCTACATGATTCCTATACTGACCCGACTGATTCCTACACTGACCACTAAACTGGGCTATCTGATTGCTATACTGACCACTACACTGACTTACCTGATTCCTATACTGACCACTACACTGACCTACCTGATTCCTACGCTGTCCACTACACACATTATTATTGCTCACTGATTGGTTGCTAGACGATACTGCACATAATTACCGCTTACCCATTGTTTGCTAGAAGTTACTGCACATCATTACTACAAACTGATTGGTTGCTAGAGGTTACTGCAAATTATTATTGCTCACTGATTGCTTGCTAGACATTACAGCAGATCATTACTGTTCACTGATTGGTTGCTGAAGGTTACTGCATATCATTATCACTCACTGGTTGCTAGAGGTTACTGCATAATATTAATGCTCCCTAATTGGTTGCTAGACATTGCAGCACATCATTACGGCTCACTGATTGGTTGCTAGAGGTTACAGCACATCATTACAACCAACTGATTTGTTGCTTAAGGTTACAGCACATCATCTCACTGCCTGCACACCACAGACTGCGGAAGTGATGGGACCCACCAATAGACAGAAAAGAACTAGAACTAATTATTAGCAATGAGGGTTGAGGGTTGTGCTGTGTATGGAGTGCAAGTCTGAGGGATGCACTTTGTACGGAATGCAGAGTTCAGAGGTGCGCTGTGTATGGAGTGCAGGGTTGAGAGGTGTGCTGTGTACGGAATGCAGGGTTTATAGGTGCGCTGTGTATGGAATGCAGGGTTTAGGGGTGCACTGTGTACAGAGTGCAGGGTTGAGGGGTGCACTGTGTGCAGCGTGCAGGGTTGAGGGGGGTGCGCTGTGTGTGGCATGCAGGGTTGAGGACGGTGCGCTGTGTGCGGCCTGCAGGGTTGGGGGGGGTGCACTTTGTGTGGTGTGCAGGGTTGAGGGTGGTGCGCTGTGTGTGGCGTGCAGGGTTAAGGGGGGGTGCGCTGTGTGTGGCGTGCAGGGTTGGGGGGTGCGCTGTGTGTGGCGTGCAGGGTGGGGGATGCGCTTTGTGTGGTGTGCAGGGTTGAGGGCAGTGCGCTGTGTGTGGCATGCAGGGTTAAGTGGGGTGTGCTGTGTGTAGCGTGCAGGGTTGGGGTGTGCTGTGTGCAGCGTGCAGGGTTGGGGGGTGCGCTGTGTGTGGCTTGCATGGTTGAGGAAATGCGCTGTGTGTGGCTTGCAGGGATGAGGGGGGTGCGCTGTGTAAGGCTTGCAGGGTTCAGGGGGGTGCGCTGTGTAAGGCTTGTAGGGTTGAGGGGGGTGCGCTTTGTGTGGCTTGCAGGGTTGAGGGGGGTGCGCTGTGTACATCTCCCCCTCAATACAAAGCTCTCTTTCTCACAGATTCCAGTTCAGAGCTCAGCCCCAGCCCCCCCTCTGGCTGCCATAATCCCGTACAGAGCTTTACTCTGTAGAGGAGTACTCACAATGTCCGTGCAGCTGCCAGTAAGGAGGGGCTTCTGTTTGTGTGGATGATGCCTCATCCTCTTCCTCCTGGCCCCGGTTTCCTCCGGTCCTGGGGTGGTCGGTGCAGGGTCAGAGTGCCGGGGCCACATAGCAGCACACTGACAGGCACAGGCAGGAGAAGCAGCGGTGGTCGGAAGTCCGGGCTGCGGGGCGGGCAAAGCGGACGGACAGCATGTCGCTTGAGCTGGGATCCTGGACCTCGTGTGTGGGGAGTGGCGTGTAATGGAGAGGATGCCTCGTGAGTCGCCTGACCTCCTCCTTCCCCCCAGTCTCCGCACGGTCACAATCCCTGGGATCATCATGGATGGTCTTCAGTGTTCATTTACTCACTGCTGTGTCAGGGTCACCGCTGGAGCCTAAGCCGGGACTGCACCGCAACTTCTTTCTGAAAGCGAAGCGGAAGAGCTTACAGTCTCCTAGACTGCACAGCGCAGGAGAAGAGCTGCAGGTAACCTGTCGCTGTGCCCCTCTAAATTTTGCACCCGGGGCGACTGATCCCCTGGGCCCCAACGCTAGGCCACTGCCTAGTGTGCACATTGGTCGGGAGCGCAGCGGTCTCACTCAGTGGCAAGCAACACAGTCCCTCGCCCCCGCCAGCATGCCAGTTGCACATCCCTGCCCGCTGTACACATCCCCCACCAGCTGAGAGACTCTCCCCTCTCTCTCTTTCTGAAATGTGCCATAGTATTCCTGTCTTCCATGTGCCATAGTCTTCCTGCCAATCATGTGTCATAGTCTTCCTGCATTCCATGTACCATAGTGATCCTTCCATGTGCCATAGTGATTCTTCCTTCCTGCCTTCCATGTACTATAGTGATCCTTACTTCCTGCCTTCCTTGTACCACGGTGATCCTTCCTGCCTTCCATGTGCCACAGTGATCCTTCCTGCCTTCTAGGTGTCATAGTGATCCTTCCTGCCTTCCATGTGCCATAGTGATCCTTCCTTCCTGCCTTCCATGTGCCACAGTAATCCTTCCTGCCTTCCAGATGTCATAGTGATACTTCCTGCCTTCCATGTGCCATAGTGATCCTTCCTGCCTTCCGTGTGTCATAGTGATCATTCCTGCCTTCCGTGTGTCATAGTGATCCCCCTTCCTTTCTTCCATATACCATAGTGATCCTTCCCTCTCTCTCCCTAAGGGTTGGTTTATACTGCAGAACTGTCTCCCTGAAGTGTCCCTCATTCTCAAGTTCAAAAGTTGGGAGGTTTGCTTAAACATGGGCAGGGCAAAGGGGGTGGATTCAGGGGGCAGATTTTTGTAATAAAAACATCTTTGCTATTCTGAAGCTTCCCTCCAACCACTTTGCATATTATTTTATATATACTGCAATTCTGTACTTGCCAAATATGCTGCAGAAATCTCCCTCCACTGAGTTCGGCTGCATCCATTTTAACTGTGGGCAGCTGAAGCTGCTGCCTGTTCACTTTCTGGATTTACACAAACACACAGAGGCACACCTCCAGCTCTGAAGCCCTGCAGCTCTCATTGGCCCTCTTATGACTCATCCCCCCTCCCTTCCTGGCAAACTCTCACGAGAGTGAGAGAGAGAGAGCTGTGCATGATGTTATAAGCCTAGGCTTTTTACCAGACAAGAAACAGGAAGTGGGCTGTATAAGGTATTTACTGGCAGAAAAAAAATGTTTTACTATCCAAAGTTAAAACAACAAGGGCAGAAGATTTAATAGATGGAAAGTTGAAAAATGACTGAAGGTCCGCTTTAAGAACTTTACTGAAAATTGGTGGCAAAGTCCAAACCGTACATTTTAGTGCAATGCTATCACAACCCTAACTATCTGAACTGAGCTGTCCAGGCATACCTTGACAAAGGCAATAGTCCATTACTGGCATTCTCCAAAGCTTAGCAGTTCTCCAATCTTCCTGTGTCTTGAAGGACTACTGGGTGCAGCAATCCCTTCTTGGTGTTCCATGTCTGTTGTGGCCAGGAGCGGGAATGACACAGGCCCGTGAACCCGGCCTTCCCCCTCTTTTTATAACACAGGGTGGAAAGGCAGGGCCCAAATAGCCAGGGAAAGTAGCCCAATGCTGGTAAACCCCTTCCCCACCTGGGCAAGCTAACTCACTTGCTGTAGCAAAACCCACACTTGTAGGCAACCTGCCTACATACAACAATAATTTTATGTATTTGACACCTTTTACTGGCAAATTCAAAATTATGAACTCAGTATAATGACTTATAATGAAGTTTCAGTTGTAATTGCAAAGGACATTACATTGTGCAGTGTGTTGGCCAACGGGTACTAGATGAATTCCATTGAAACTACAACATAGACACATTCATCAGCTAAATTATTTGTCATGTGGATACATATTAAGTGCAAAATTAGCAGAAGGGGTAACCAAATGCCAACTGGAGCGCAATTAGTAGCATGTGACTGGGAATGCAGTTATTAGGTGGCATCGCAAATGTATAAAACCAGGTCTGTCCTTCCAGATTCAACAATACATGACTGTACAATATATGTGCACAGACACATGGCCATTGCTTTGTGTTATGTTATTTGTCCTGACTAAAGAATATTAATAATTACTTTGGTAACCAATATGTATTACTAAACTTGTAACCAACTAAACTGTTTGTCATTTAGCTTTAATGACTATTTTCTAAGTGCAGTTGACGATTCCTCACATTCCGGTCAAACTTTCTCTGTCATCCCAATCCTTGGCATTGTCTGCGGTGAGTGTAACTCTACGGACTGTCTTCTCCGTATGTCCCTCTCTTCCCAGTCTTCTTCAAGTTCCAACTCTCCTCGCAGGATTGCCAGCTTCTCTGAAAAGGTCTTGGTGTTTGGAATAAGGATATAGTGATAGATTAAAGATCCTAAAACAGCACCAAGCATTGGTCCTAACCAGAACACCTGAAATAAAAATGTCAAATTAGGGGGCAACTCCAGGAAAATTATTGAATAAACTGCTAAAGCTACCCTGTAACAATGCTGGTTCTGCTTAAACCAGAGCAAACAATCAATTTACCAATGGATCATCTCTAACCTGCGCTAGAAGTAAAAGGTGAAATATTTCAGCAGCTGTAGCAAACACACACCCGAGTCTTAGATTTAATCACCATATACTGTATATATACACAACACTATACACTACCCAATTTCATCACCAACTAAAATTCATCACCAACTAAAGTTTTACTGTATATAACATTGATAAATAAATTGACTAATTACAATAAAAATAAAATTTCATCCAAAAAACGAATTACATCCTAACTCATTAAGTGAATGAGTAAAGTGATATAAATGCTGTTCTTAAGGCCACTTTCACACTGAGGCGCTTAAAAAACTGCCAGTAAAACACTGAGCGCTTTTGAAGCGCTTTTCAGGCGCTTTTGAAGCGCTTTCAATTCATTTCAATGGAGAGGGGCGTTTTTTCAGCGTACTGCCCCAGTGTGAAAGCATTCATTGATTTTAATGGAAATAAGTTTTCAGGCGCTTTTTTTTTGTGTGAAAGCGCCTGAAAAGCGCCTCAGTGTGAAAGTGGCCTTAAAGTGTCCAGTGCGTAAATTAGATGAACAAACAGAACAAACTTCCAATGCTTCAAGTGCTAGTCCTAAAGTGATCTTCAAATCTAGAGCTGCACTAAAATGAGTAATCAACCAACATAGCTTCAATCAAATAGATATACACCATATAATAAATATAGAATAAAACACAAAAGAGACATTAGTCCATGAAAAGTCCATGTGAATGGAGAAATTCTCATTGAATCAGTGAATGTCCACCACCAAATGACAAGTAGCATCCTTGTGTTAACCCCCACCACGTGTAGAGAAATTCCACATTTTTCAGGTGTATATGACCTTCTCTCTCTAGATAGGTCATAGGAGCTCAAAACAGAATCATCCAATCAAAGACCATTGGGGGGCGGCTCCAACCCTTTTGTCTCAGGGGACCTGGAATTTAGAAGAGTCCTCCACCAAACATCCTCTTATTGGATAATGAGTATGGACATGCAAAACAAAGTGCTCCAATAGCATAAAAGCCAGTTTGAATCATTTATTAAAATGTTAAAATACACTCACATCATGATGCGAAGTAATCGCGCTGTCTTCTCGCTAGCAATGTAACAAACACCTGCACTTCCAAGATTGCAAAAAACACAATGATATCAGCAAGTAGATCCGCCCTAAGCGTTTCGTCATACGTGATGTGGTGGTTTACACAAGGATGCTACTTGTCATTTGGTGATGCACATTCTGATTCACTAATTCAATAAGCAAGAGGAGAATTTCTCCATTCACGTGGACTTTTCTCTTTTTCTGTTTTATTTAATTTTTATTATATGGTATACTGTATGTCTATTTAATTCAAGCTATGTTGATTGATTACTAATTTTAGTGCAGCTCTAGATTTGAAGATTAGCCTAGCACTGTGTTGAATATCCCACAGGAGGGTTTGCTGCTTTATATATCACTATTTTCGTATTTATAACTTTTGGCTCACATATTTGGATTCAATACACAAGTGCAGTTTTTCCAGTAATTTTCATAGTCCTTAAAGTGGTTGTAAAGGCAGAAGATTGTTTACCTTACTGCATTCTATTCTCCACAGCCCCTATAATTCTGCTTGCTATGGGGACACTCGGGGGGGCAATGTTACCTGCTGTATGTTAGCGGTACCATGGGATATATATACAGTATCTCACAAAAGTGAGTACACCTCTCACATTTTTGTAAATATTTTATTATATCTTTTTATGTGACAAAACTAAAGAAATGACACTTTGCTACAATGTGAAGTAGTGAGTGTACAGCTTGTATAACAGTGTCAATTTTCTGTCCCCTCAAAATAATTTAACACAGCCATTAATGTCTAAACTGCTGGCAACAAAAAGTGAGCAGGGATGAGCCGAACACCCACCTGTTCGGTTCGCACCAGAACCTGCGAACAGACAGAATGTTCGCGCGAACTTTAGAACCCTATTAAATACAATGGACTCGAACGTTCGAAATCTAAAGTGCTAATTATAAAGGCTAATATGCAAGTTATTGTCCTAAAAAGTGTTTGGGGACCTGGGTCCTGCCCCAGGGGACATGTATCAATGCAAAAAAAGGTTTAAAAAATAGACGTTTTTACGGGAGCGGTGATTTTAATAATGCTTAAAATGAAAAAATAAATGTGAAATATTCCTTTAAATTTCGTACCTGGGGGGTGTGTATGATATGCATGTAAAGTGGCGCATGTTTCCCGTGCTTAGAACTGTCCCTGCACAAAGTGTCATTTTTGAAGGAAAAAAAGTCATTTAAAACTCACTCTCGGCTATTAATGAATTGTCGGCTTTTATCAATACATAGAAAAGTCATTGATAAAAAAAAAAAAAAAGCGTGGGGGTTTCCCCAAATTAAATTACCAGGCCCTTTAGGTCTGGAATGGATATTAAGGGGAACCCCGCCGCAAATTTTTTAAAAAATGGCGTGGGGTTCCCCCTAAATATCCATACCAGGCCCTTGAGATCTGGCATGGATTTTAAGGGGAACTCCACACCAAATTTAAAAAAAAATGGCGTGGAGTCCCCCCAAAAATCCATACCAGACCCTTATCCGAGCACGTAACCTGGCCGGCTGCAGGGGAAGAGGGGGGGCCGAGAGAGCGGCCCCCCCTCCCTCCTGAACCGTACCAGGCCACATGCCCTCAACATGGGGAGGATGTCCCCATGTTGATGGGGACAAGGGCCTCATCCCCACAACCCTTGCCCGGTGGTTGTGGGGGTCTGCGGGCGGGGGGCTTATCAGAATCTGGAAGACCCCTTTAACAAAGGTGACCTCCAGATCACGGCCCCCCTATGTGAATTGGTAAGGGGTACATTGTACCCCTACCATTTCACGAAGAAAGCTTAAAAAAATGTAAAAAAAAACACACAAACACCTTGAAAAAGTCCTTTATTAAAAAAAAAAAAAAAAAACATTCCAGCGATGAAATCCAGTGTCCTGCGGCGATCCCGATGTCCAGCGCCGTCCGTCATTGGTTTTGCCTGAGCGGACCTGATGAGGAACTTCCTCCTCAGTGTTTTAAATGTATAGACCCGCCCCTTCTAAAATTCCCCATCAGGTCCGCTCAGCGGACCAGATGCGGAACATGAGAAGGGGCGGGTCTATACATGTATTACCAAAGTGAGAGAAGTTCCCCATCAGGTCCGCCCCCTCGGTATGTCGGACCCGCCTACGTCATTGGCTTGAGCGGGGAACTTCCATCATTGTGTAATTTAAATTTACACAGTGAAGGAAGTTCCCCGCTCAAGCCAATGACGTAGGCGGGTCCGACATACCGAGGGGGCGGACCTGATGGGGAACTTCTCTCACTGTGGTAATACATGTATAGACCCGCCCCTTCTCATGTTCCGCATCTGGTCCGCTGAGCGGACCTGATGGGGAACTTTAGAAGGGGCGGGTCTATACATTTAAAACACTGAGGAGGAAGTTCCCCATCAGGTCCGCTCAGGCAAAACCAATGACGGACGGCGCTGGACATCGGATCGCCGCGGGACACTGGATTTCACCGCTGGAATGTTTTTGTTTTTTTTTTAATAAAGGACTTTTTCAAGGTGTTTGTGTGTTTTTTTTTACATTTTTTTTACGCTTTCTTCGTGAAATGGTAGGGGTACAATGTACCCCTTACCAATTCACATGGGGGGGCAGGATCTGGGGGTCCCCTTTGTTAAAGGGGTCTTACAGATTCCGATAAGCCCCCCGCCCGCAGACCCCCACAACCACCGGGCAAGGGTTGTGGGGATGAGGCCCTTGTCCCCATCAACATGGGGACATCCTCCCCATGTTAGGGCATGTGGCCTGGTACGGTTCAGGAGGGAGGGGGGGCCGCTCTCTTGTCCCCCCCTCTTCCCCTGCGGCCGGCCAGGTTACGTGCTCGGATAAGGGTCTGGTATGGATTTTTGGGGGGACTCCACGCCATTTTTTTTAAATTTGGGGTGGGGTTCCCCTTAAAATCCATGCCAGATCTCAAGGGCCTGGTATGGATATTTAGGGGGAGCCCCACGGCATTTTTTTTTAAATTTGCGGCGGGGTTCCCCTTAATATCCATTCCAGACCTAAAGGGCCTGGTAATTGAATTTGGGGGAACCCCCACGCTTTTTTTTTTTTATCAATGACTTTTCTATGTATTGATAAAAGCTGACAATTCATTAACCACTTAACGACCGCCCACTGTAAATATACGTCGGCAGAATGGCACCGACAGGCAGAATCACGTACATATACGTGATTGCCTTTGTATAGTTGGGGGGTCCGATCGGACCCCCCTTCTTTACAGTGAGTGGTCGTTTTACCTTTGGGAGTGATCCGGCATGAGGGGACGGCCGTTCGATTCCGGCCACCCCCTCTCGATCGCTCCCGGCGAATGAGAGAGCTTCCCCTGCCTGCCAGGAAGGAGGAAGTGATGTCATCTCTCCTGCGGCGCTCACATATACCGAGCGCCGTACAGGAGAAGATGCAGGTTAGTACACAAAACAGCACACTGACACCAGGACACATAGGCACATAAATCGCCCCCCCAGGCCCCCCCAGACACCCCCAGATAACCCCTCAGCCCCCAGTCACAGTGTCACTGATTGCAGTGACCATTTATTTAGTGATCACTGCAATCAGTGACATTTGTGACTGTAAAAGTGTCACTACATTTAGTTTTAGGTCCAGTGTAGCCCCCTAACCCCCCCTAATAAAGGTTTAACCCCCTGATCACCCCCCAGATAACCCTTTCACCCCCTAGCACCGCCGTCGCTAAACAATCATTTTTCTGATCGATGTCTTAGCGTCGGTGATGCTGATCGGTAGCCAGTAATTTTTTTTAGGTTCGCCGCAGGTTTTTATAGCGTCGGGTACCCCCATATATTACCTAATGAAGGTTTAACCCCCTTGATCGCCCCCCAGGTAACCCTTTCACCCCTTATCACCACTGTCACTAAGCGATAATTTTTCTGATCGATGTCTTAGCGTCGGCGATGCTGATCGGTAGCCAGTAATTTTTTTTAGGTTCGCCGCAGGTTTTTATAGCGTCGGGTACCCCCATATATTACCTAATAAAGGTTTAACCCCCTTGATCACCCCCCAGGTAACCCTTTCACCCCCTAGCACCGCCGTCGCTATGCGATCATTTTTCTGATCGATGTCTTAGCGTCGGTGATGCTGATCGGTAGCCAGTAATTTTTTTTAGGTTCGCCGCAGATTTTTATAGCGTCGGGTACCCCCATATATTATCTAATAAAGGTTTAACCCCCTTGATCGCCCCCCAGGTAACCCTTTCACCCCTTATCACCACTGTCACTAAGCGATAATTTTTCTGATCGATGTCTTAGCGTCGGTGATGCTGATCGGTAGCCAGTAATTTTTTTTAGGTTCGCCGCAGGTTTTTATAGTGTCAGGTACCCCCATATATTATCTAATAAAGGTTTAACCCCCTGATCGCCCCCCAGGTAACCCTTTCACCCCCTATCACCACTGTCGCTAAGCGATCGTTTTTATGATCGTTGTCTTAGTGTCGGTGATGCCGATAGGTAGCCAGTAATTTTTTTTTAGGTTCGCCGTCAGGTTTTTATATAGCGTCAGGTACCCCCATATATTACCTAATAAAGGTTTTAACCCCCTAATTGCCCCTAGTTAACCCTTTCACCAGTGATCATCATATAAGTGTTACGGGTGACGCTGGTTAGTTAGTTTGCTTTTTATAGTGTCAGGGCACCCGCCGTATATAACCCAATAAAGGTTTAACCCCCTGATCGCCCGGCGGGTGATATCAATTAGGTTTTAGCGTCAGAGAGGGTCTGCGTCACACCCCAGGCAGCGTCAGGTTAGTGCCAGTAGCGCTAATACCCACACGTGAAGCATACACCCCCCTTAGTGGTATAGTATCTGATCAGCTCAATATCTGATCTGATCAGATCTATACTAGCGTCCCCAGCAGTTTAGGGTTCCCAAAAACGCAGTGTTAGCGGGATCAGCCCAGATACATGCTAGCACCTGCGTTTTGCCCCTCCGTCCAGCCCAGGCCACCCAAGTGCAGTATCGATCGATCACTGTCACTTGCAAAACACAACACACATAACTGCAGCGTTCGCAGAGACAGGCCTGATCCCTGCGACTCCAGTGCTGTAGGAGGTGATTTCACCACCACAGTTAAAAAAAAAAGCATATATGCCGAAGCATTGGGGCAGCAGGAGCGGAGGAGCGATTTTTCTCCTAATGCCGCGTATATACGGTCGAAATTCCGACGGAGGCTTGCCCGTGGAAAAGTCTGACCATGTGTACGCGGCATAACTTTTGCGAGAAGATGCCCCCATGCTTCGGCATATATAAATGGTGCATGTATGCCCATCATTAGAAGTGGGTGGATGAAGGGCGGTATTCTAATGGTGGGCATACCCACCGATCAATCTTTTTTTTTCGTTCAGCCAACAGGCTGCATGAAAAAAAAGATTACAATACATGTCCAACAAGGACCAGCAACGTACTGGTATGTTGCTGGACTTTGAATGTTTATACCAGAATGATGCCTGCGGGTTTAGGTATCATCTTGGTATCATTCTTTTCAGCCAGCGACCGGCTTTCATGTAAAAGCAATCCTAGTGGCTAATTAGCCTCTGGACTGCTTTTACAAGCAGTGGGAGGGAATGTCCCCCCCTCGGATATAAAAAGCGCCATTGGGAAATTGGGAAAGCATTTTATCACACCGATCTTGGTGTGGTCAGATGCTTTGAGGGCAGAGGAAAGATCTAGGGTCCAATAGACCCCAGTTTTTTCAAAAAAGAGTACCTGTCATTACCTATTGCTATCATAGGGGATATTTACATTCCCTGAGATAACAATAAAAGTGATAAAAATAAATAAATATGGAAGCAACAGTTTAAAAATAAAATAAAAAAGCAAAATTAATAATAAAAAAAAAAAAAAAAAAAAGCACCCCTGTCCTGCCCTGCTCTTGCCCAATGGCGAACGCAAGCGTCGGTCTGGCGTCATATGTAAACAGCAATTGCACCATGCATGTGAGGTATCACCGCGAAGGTCAGATCGAGGGCAGTAATTTTAGCAGTAGATCTCCTCTGTAAATCTAACGGGGTAACCTGTAAATGCTTTTAAAGGCTTTTAAAAATGTATGTAGTTTGTCGCCAATGTGCGTTTGTGCGAAATTTTAAAGCATGTCATGTTTGGTATCTATGTACTCGGCCTAAGATCATCTTTTTTATTTCATCAAACATTTGGGCAATATAGTGTGTTTTAGTGCATTAAAATTAAAAAAAGTGTATTTTTTCCCAAAAAAATGCGTTTGAAAAATCGCTGCGCAAATACTGTGTAGAAAAAAAAAATGCAACACCCACCATTTTATTCTGTAGGGCCTTTGCTTTAAAAATATATATAATGTTTGGGGGTTCAACATAATTTTCTTGCAAAAAAAAATATGTTTTCATGTAAACAAAAAGTGTCAAAAAGGGCTTTGTCTTCAAGTGGTTAGAAGAGTGGATGTAAGCTTCCTAATGTTGTGTATAAAATGCCAGAACAGTTCAAAACCCCCCCAAATGACCCCATTTTGGAAAGTAGACACCCCAAGCTATATACTGAGAGGCATGTCGAGTCCATGGAATATTTTATATGTTGACACAAGTTGCGGAAAAATACAATTTTTTTTTTTTTTTTTGCACAAAGTTGTCACTAAATGATATATTGCTCAAACATGCCATGGGCATATGTGGAATTACACCCCAAAATACATTCTGTTGCTTCTCCTGAGTACGGGATACCACATGTGTGAGACTTTTTGGGAGCCTAGCCACATACGGGACCCCAAAAACCAATCACCGCCTTCAGGCTTTCTAAGGGTGTCAATTTTTGATTTCACTTCTCACTGCCTATCACAGTTTCGGAGGCCATGGAATGCCCAGATGGCACAAAACCCCCCCAAATGACCCCATTTTGGAAAGTAGACACCCCAAGCTATTTGCTGAGAGGTATTGTGAGTATTTTGCAGATCTCGCTTTTTGTCACAAAGTTTTGAAAATTGAAAAAAAAATAAAAAAAAAATTGTTCTTTCTTCATTTTCAAAAACAAATGAGAGCTGTAAAATACTCACCATGCCTCTCAGCAAACAGCTTGGGGTGTCTACTTTCCAAAATGGGGTCATTTGGGGGGGTTTTGTGCTATTTTGGCATTTTATGGCCTTCAAAACTATGATAGGTAGTGAGGAGTGAAATCAAAAATTTGCGCCCTTAGAAATCCTGAAGGCGGTACTTGGTTTCCGGGGTCCCGTACATGGCTAGGCTCCTAAAAAGTCCCACACATGTGGTATCCCCGTACTCAGGAGAAGCAGCAGAATGTATTTTGGGGTGCAATTCCACATATAACCATGGCATGTGTGAGCAATATATCATTTAGTGACAACTTTTTGTAATTTTTTTTTTTGTCATTATTCAATCACTTTGGACAAAAAAAAAATATTCAATGGGCTCAACATGCCTCTCAGCAATTTCCTTGGGGTGTCTACTTTCTAAAATGGGGTCATTTGGGGGGGTTTTGTACTGCCCTGTCATTTTAGCACCTCAAGAAATGAGATAGGCAGTCATAAATTAAAAGCTGTGTAAATTCCAGAAAATGTACCCTAGTTTGTAAACGCTATAACTTTTGCGCAAACCAATAAATATACGCTTATTGACATTTTTTTTACTAAAGACATGTGGCTGAATACATTTTGGCCTAAATGTATGACTAAAATTGAGTTTATTCGATTTTTCTTATAACAAAAAGTAGAAAATATCTTTTTTTTTCAAAATTTTCGGTCTTTTTCCGTTTATATCGCAAAAAATAAAAATCGCAGAGGCAATCAAATACCATTAAAAGAAAGCTCTATTTGTGGGAAGAAAAGGACGCAAATTTTGTTTGGGTACAACATTGCATGTCCGCACAATTTACAGTTAAAGCAGCGCAGTGCAAAATTCTGAATTCACCTCTGGTCCTTTAGCTACCAAATGGTCCGGGGCTTAAGTGGTTAATAGCCGCGAGTGAGTTTTAAATGACTTTTTTTCCTTCAAAAATGACACTTTGTGCAGGGACAGTTGTAAGCACGGGAAACATGCGCCACTTTACATGCATATCATACACACCCCCCAGGTACGAAATTTAAAGGAATATTTCACTTTTATTGTTTCACTTTAAGCATTATTAAAATCACTGCTCCCGAAAAAACGGCAGTTTTTAAAAAAACAAATTGCGTTGATACATGTCCCCTGGGGCAGGACCCGGGTCCCCAAACACTTTTTAGGACAATAACTTGCATATTAGGCTTTATAGTTAGCACTTTAGATTTCTCCCATAGACTTTTCGAATTTGCCGCGAACACCCCAATTTGTTCGCTGTTCGGCGAACAGGCGAACAGGCAATGTTCGAGTCGAACATGAGTTCGACTCGAACTCGAAGCTCATCCCTAAAAGTGAGTACAAATTGGGCCCAATTAGCCATTTACCCTCCCCGTCTTCATGTGACTCATTAGTGTTACAAGGTCTCAGGTGTGAATGGGGAGCAGGTGTGTTAAACATGGTTATCGCTCTCACTCTTTCATACTGGTCACTGGAAGTTCAACATGGCACCTCATGGCAAAGAACTCTCTGAGGATCTGAAAAAAAGAATTGTTGCTCTACATAAAGATGGCCTAGGCTATAAGAAGATTGCCAAAACCCTGATACTGAGCTGCAGCATGGTGGCCAAGACCATACAGCGGTTTAACAGGACAGGTTCAACTCAGATTAGGCCTCGCCATGGTTGACCAAAAAAGTTGAGTGCACATACTCAGCGTCATATTTAGAGGTTGTCTTTGGGAAATAGACGTATGAGTGCTTCCAGCATTGCTGCAGAGCTTGAGGGGGTGGGGGGGTTAGCCTGTCGGTGCTCAGACCATATGCTGCACACTGCATCAAATTGGTCTGCATGGCTGTCCTCCCAGAAGGAAGCCTCTTCTAAAGATGATGCACAAAAAAGCCTGCAAACAGTTTGCTGAAGACAAGCAACCTAAGGATATGGATTACTGGAACCATGTCCTGTGGTCTGATGAGACCAAGATAAACTTATTTGGTTCTAGGGATGAGCTTCGAGTTCGAGTCAAACTCATGTTCGACTCGAACATTGCCTGTTCGCCCGTTCGCCGAACAGTGAACAATTTGGGGTGTTTTTGCGGCAAATTCGAAAAGCCGCGGAACACCCTGTAAAAGTCTATGGGAGAAATCTGAAGTGCTAATTTTAAATGCTTATATGCAAGTTATTGTCTTAAAAAGTGTTTGGGGACCCGGGTCCTGCCCCAGGGGACATTTATCAATGCAATTTTATTTTTATTAAACTGCATTTTTTTCGGGAGCAGTGATTTTAATAATGCTTAAAGTGAAACAATAAAAATGAAATATTCCTTTAAATTTTGTACCTAGGGGGTGTGTATAATATGCATGTAAAGTAGCACTTGTTTTCTGTGCTTAGAACAGTCCCTGCACAAAGTGTAATTTCTGAAGGAAAGAAAGTAATTTAAAAGCACTCGCGGCTATAATGAATTGTCGGCTCCCGGCAATACAGAGAAAAGTAATTGAAAGTCACCCAAATTCAATTACCAGGCCCTTCAGGTCTGGTATGCATATTAAGGGGAAACCTGCGTCAAATAAAAAAAATGACGCGGGGTTCCCCCAAATATCTATACCAGACCTTTCAGGTCTGGATTTTAAGGGGAACTCCAACCAAATAAAAAAAAATGGCGTGGAGTTCCCCCCAAAAATCCATACCAGACCCTTTATCCGAGCACGCAACCTGGCAGGCCGCAGGAAGAGAGGGGGGGACGAGAGAGCCCCCCCTCCTGAACCGTACCAGGCCACATGCCCTCAACATGGGGAGGATGCTTTGGGGGTCTGTGACCCCTCAAAGCACCATGTCCCCATGTTGATGGGGACAAGGGCCTCATCCCCACAACCCTTGCCCGGTGGTTGTGGGGGTCTGCGGGCGGGGGGCTTATTGGAATCTGGAAGACCTCTTTAACAAAGGGGACCCCCAGATCCCGGCCCCACCCCCTATGTGAATTTGTAAGGGGTACATTGTACCCCTATCATTTCACAAAGAAAGTGTAAAAATAAAAAAATAAACACACAGGCACCGTTGGGATAAGTCCTTTATTAAAAATAAAAAAAGTAAGAAAAAGATTCCAGCGGTGGTAATCGCTGTTCTTCCCTGCGCTGGACATCATCGTTGGAGCCTGGACCTGGAGAGGAAAGATCATCCATCGCTTGACCCCGGGGAGGAGAATACCCATCGCAGGATACCGACAGCGTTGGAGTGGAGACCGAGAGTGGATTACCACCGCTGGAATCTTTTTTTTATTTTTAATAAAGCATTTATCCCAACGGTGTCTGTGTGTTTTTTTTAATTTTTTTACACTTTCATTGTGAAATGGTAGGCCTTACCAATTCACATAGGGGGGGCCGGGATCTGGGGGTCCCCTTTGTTAAAGGTGCTTTGAGGGGTCACAGACCCCCAAAGCATCCTCCCCATGTTGAGGGCATGTGGCCTGGTACCGTTCAGGATGGGGGGCGCTCCCCCCTCTTTTCCTGCGGCCTGCCAGGTTGCGTGCTCGGACAAAGGGTCTGGTATGGATTTTTGGGGGGAACTCCACGCCATTTTTTTTTTAAATTTGGCGTGGAGTTCCCCTTAAAATCCATACCAGACCTGAAGGGTCTGGTATGGATACTTGGGGGGAACCCCATGTCATTTTTTTTTAGATTTGATGCAGGGTTCCCCTTAATATACATACCAGACCTAAAGGGCCTGGTAATTGAATTTGGGGGGACCCCCACGCATTTTTTTTTAATCAATGACTTTCAATGACTTTTCTCTGTATTGCCGGGAGCCGACAATTCATTATAGCCGCGAGTGCTTTTAAATAACTTTTTTTCCTTCAGAAATGACACTTTGTGCAGGGACAGTTCTAAGCACGGAAAACAAGCGCTACTTTACAGTCTTACTATACACACCCCCTAGGTACGAAATTTAAAGGAATATTTCACTTTTATTTTTTCACTTTAAGCATTATTAAAATCACCGCTCCTGAAAAAAGGACCGTTTTAAAAAAAAAAAATGCATTGATACATGTCCCCTGGGGCAGGACCCGGGTCCCCAAACACTTTTTATGACAATAACTTGCATATAATCCTTTAAAATTAGCACTTTAGATTTTTCATGTTCGAGTCCCATAGACTTTAATGGTGTTTGGATGTTCGAACAAATTTATTGCCTGTTCGCATGTTCTGATGCAAACCGAACTGGGGGGTGTTCGGCTCATCCCTATTTGGTTCAGATGGTGTCAAGCATGTATGGCGGCAACCAGGTGAGGTGTACAAAGACAAGTGTGTCTTGCCTACAGTCAAGCATGGTGGTGGGAGTGTCATGGTCTGGAGCTGCATGAGTGCTGCCGGCACTGGGGAGCTACAGTTCATTGAGGGAACCATGAATGCCAACTGAGACATACTGAAGCAGAGCATGATCCCTTCAGAGACTGGGCCACAGGGCAGTATTCCAATACGATAACAACCCCAAACACACCTCCAAGATGACCACTGCCTTGCTAAAGAAGCTGAGGGTAAAGGTGATGGACTGGCCAAGCATGTCCCCAGACCTAAACCCTATTGAGCATCTGTGGGGCATATTCAAACGGAAGGTGGAGGAGCGCAAGGTTTCTAACATCCACCAGCTCCGTGATGTCATCATGGAGGAGTGGAAGAGGACTCCCGTGGCAACCTGTGAAGCTTTGGTGAACTCCATGCCTAATGCCGCGTACACATGTCCGTTTTTAATGTCATTTTTAAAACCGTCGTTTTTCTCGTCGTTTTTTTTTTCTTGTTTCCTCTCAACCCTGTCTTGCGTACACACGATCATGAAAAAAACGCTCAAGCAAAGCGCAGTGACGTACAACACGTATGACGGCACTATAAAGGGGAAGTTCCGTTCGAATGGCGCCACCCTTCATGTTAGTAAAGTTTGTTGAGCGACAATTCGCGCTTTTCAGCCTCGTGCTTTTCAGTCCATTACAGCGTGACGAATGTGCTATCTCCATTACGAACGCTAGTTTTACCAGAACAAGCGCTCCCGTCTCATACTTGATTCTGCGCGGTTTTTTTCCCCTCGTAAAAGCATACACACTACGGTTTTTCACGACGGGAAAAAAAACGACATGAAAAACGACGTGAAAAAATAGAGCAGGTTCTAAATTTTTTTAGCCCGTTTTTCACGTCGTTAAAAATGCTCTAGAGCCTACACACGATCGTTTTTAATGCCCAAGTTAAAAAATGGCATTTTTAACGACGTGAAAAACGATCGTGTGTACACGGCATAAGAGGGTTAAGGCAGTGCTGGAAAATAATGGTGGCCACACAAAAGATTGACACTTTGGCCCCCAATTTGGACATTTTCACTTAGGGGTGTACTCACTTTTGAGGGGACAGCAAATATACACTGTTATACAAGCTGTACACTCACTACTTTACATTATGGCAAAGTGTAATTCCTTCAGTGTTGTCACATGAAAAGATATAATAAAATATTTACAAAAATGTGAGGAATGTACTAACTTTTGTGAGATACTGTACATACTTACTGTAACGGCACCCCAAGTATGAAAGGGGTTAACACCGTTAGGATATTCCCTTTCCAACCACACGACAGCCACCAGACACTCCAACCAGCCGAATAAGACCCCATACGAATGATTCTCCCCCCAGATACGAGACAACGCTCTGTATTCAAGTTCCAAAACAGGGAATGACTTTATTTTCAAAACACATGGTAACACATTTCTCTTCAAAACCCTCCCCTCCCATCCTTGGGGAACAGGGCGGGTTAAACTGTCCAATGACAATGGTGATACAGGTCAGGTGTGTTCAAACTTCTCCTTTGATAAACAGTCTTAGCAGGAGGGGTGATTCCTCCCCCCCTCCTCACAGAAGACACTTCAACATCCCATAATATGGAGCCAGACGGTTTACCAAGCTCCAATCCACATCGTCACAGTAGCAGACTTAATTCATAATAGACAATAGAATGCAAATCACCTTAACTCCTCACAGCAATGATTACACACACCCCCCCCCCCTCACAGTACACATCCAATCTAGATACAATGTATGTGCAGCATAGAATATGGCTATCATAGACCATATTGGGGTTTTCATTCACCCTGTGCCCCTAATAGAGACACAGGGTGGTTGACACATAAGAGGCATTGGGGGAGCTGAAGCAAGGGTATCTCATACTTTCTAAGCGATTCTGAGTTCCCCGTGCCTTCCCGTTACACTTACATTGGTCCAAGCCAATATCTACACCTGTGACCTCTAACGGAGAAGTACAGCCAAAGCTCGTTTGGCTGTACTTCTCCTGTGGATCACAAGAGTGCAGTTTGTTTTTCACTTCTGTGACCCGTTTTCAGCAGAGAGCGGGCTGAAGTCACAGAGTCGGTCCAAGCTCTGCGTCATCACGACCATGAAGTCGGGATCTGCCTAGATCCCTGGACCGACACCCGGCTCAGCCTCAGCTAGCTTCTGAGAGCCTGAGCAGTCCGCTCCCACCTCCTCCACAGGCCAGCGCTCCAGTGAGCAAGAAGGGGGACAGAACAGAGAGCTGTGACTGACAGTCAGCAGCTCTCTGCTCACGGAGCTCTGAGAACCAAGCGATCTATGGCGTTCGATCACTTGGTTCTCAGTGTTAGAGCGCAGGGGGACAGATGCAGCATCGGACCAATTCTGCATCCACCTAGGCAAGTATGAATCTAAAAAAAAAAAAAATACCCATACTTCTGTTTTAATTGATCAATATTAAAAAATGTTACAGTGATTTTATTTTATAGCTATCACAATATGCTATGTGTAAGAGCATAATTGGTACCTAGCCTCAAGTGAACAAACATCCAAGCCATAGCCACATGTTCTACATCAGTGGTCTCCAAACTACGGTCTGGGGGCCACATGTGGCCCTTTGCCTGCTTTTATCTGGCACTTGGTGCACTATTTCATCCACTGATACTAACAGTGGGGCATAATTCCTCCCACTGACAGCAATGAAGGGGCACAATCCCTCCCAATGACACCAATGATAGGGTCCCAATTCCTCCCATTGGCACCAACAATGAGGCCCAATGACACCAACGATGGGGCCCCATTCCTCCCTTAGACGCCAATAATGGTCTGACACCAATAATGGGGCATTATTCCTCCCAATGACACCAATGATGGGGCACTATTCCTCCCAATGACACCAATGATGGGGCACAATTCCTTCCACTGACTCCAAAGATGGGGCATTGTTTTTTCCCACAGACAGCAGGACCTTTTCTACGTCCAATGGTCACAGTTCGGCACCCCTAAAGTCTGAAGGACCGTAAACTGGCCCTTTGTTTCGAAAGCTTGGAGACCCCTGTTCTACATCATGGCATGGAATCAAATTAGTCTCATGGTACAATGAAATGAAGGAGTGAAGGAATTATTCTCACCCAGTGGGCAGTAAAGTTTCCTGTTATAACTGCAGGTGCAAAAGATCTTGCTGGATTCATGGAGCAGCCGGTGTAATGGATCTAAGACAGAAGACAATAGTTTATTACAAGCAAGAGACATTATAATCTATTTTCATATTATGAGCAAGCATGGAACATATTATTCGAGATACTAGGGACTAGAAAGCTGCCCAGGTAAACATACCCTGATGCCGTGTACACACGATCGAGTTTCACGGCGGTGAAAACACCGCCGTGAAACCCGACGGGAAAAACGAGGACCGGCTTGGTCCCCTACACACGGCCGTTTTTAACGACATGTTTTCTCTTGGTCGAGAAAACCGGCCATGTGTAGGCTCCCTAGCAGTGTTTCCCTATGGGAAAACTGCAGAGGAAAAAAATGCCGTGATTCGCGACGAGAAAAATTAGAGCATGTTCTAATTTTTCTCGTCGTGATTCTCGCGTTTTTTCTCGTCGGGAAAAATGCTGGAGAGCCTACACACGGACGTTTTTCTCGTCCAAGAGAAAAAAATACATTTTTCCCGATGAGAAAAGTGATCGTGTGTACGCGGCATCAGATGCTGACCTGAGCCATATGTACGACCAGAAAGCCTGCCCAGAACCTGCTTTTGAAAATGCCGGTACAACAACGTGACCCTTACCTGTTCCCACTTGCATTCAAGACCTGTCATTGCTTTTGCCATGTAAGAAAATATATGGTAAATAACTTGTGGGTCACTTGTAACAGTCTAGGGGCAAACAGTGAACATAGACCCAAAAGGACCTAATTTGCTAAAAGAAAAATTAAAAAATGTGTTTAGATTCTGCTGTCAGCAGGGAATCCCGCTGACAGAAGATGAGTCATGGTTGCGCTAGCTTCTTAACAACCAGTTATTCAACAATATTAAACTGACAGCAGATGAGTCGAGGTTGTTAAGGACACGGTGGGTGTCGACTCCTTAACCAGCTATTAACCAGCTATTCACTGGAATCCTGCTGACATCAGATGAGTCATGCTTGTTAAGGACGCAGCAGGTGCCGGCCCCTTAACAATCAGCTATCCACTGGTTATTAACGATACCGGCAGGTGCTAACTCCTTAACAAGCAGCTATTCACTGGTTGTTAAGGCTGGTGATACCTTACCAACCAGCTATTCAGTAGTTATTAAAGTGGAGTTCCACCCTGGAATTATTTTTTTTAACAAAAATCTACAAAAAAAAATTTACTTACCAGAAATAGCGGTTGCTATGCGGAAGTTCCTAATCTGCCTCTTCATCCTCTGCGGCTGGTCTTCTTCCTCGTCCTACTCGCTGTGTCTTCTGGTCAATGGGGCGTGCTGCCTTCTGGGAACTGTGTGTATCCCAGAGAGCAGCCAGCCCATTCACAAAGTGCCGCGCGAATCACGCATGCGCAGTAGGAAGCGGGCAGTGAAGCCGCAATGCTTCACTGCCTGTTTCCCTTAGTGAGGATGGCGGCGTGATCTATTTCATGAAAATAGATTAGAGGGTCATTAAGAAGTGGATGCATATGTTTTTTTTGGGGGAAAATATGAAAATCTATTTAAAAAGGTTTAAGGCTAGGTTCACACTGGTACCACACGACAGTCATACAACTTTCATCCTACTTTGCTCTGCGACATCAGTCCTACATTGATCCTACATTGGTCCGACATCCATCCGACTTTCATGAACAGGATACTACTATGATCCGACTTTGTGCTAGTCTGACTTGTCCTTTGACCAATCAAAACAATCCCAGTGTGAGATAAATTCCTTTTACTGCTGCTGTAATCACGTCGCATGTCAAAAGTCGGATGGTTAGAACAAAGATCCTACTTTGATCCAACTTCAATGATATTCAATGGGCTGAAGTAGGATCAAAGTCGGACCAAAGTAGTACAGGGAGCATTTTCAAAGTCGGACCGACTTGTGTCGGACCAGTTAAGACGGCTCCCATAGGGAAACATTGATTTTCACACGTCATGCGACATGAGCTCCCAATGTCGGAGCGTTTGTCGGACCAGTGTGAACCAGGCCTAAATCCTTTCTAAAATTTTGGAAAGTGTTTTACGGAAGTGAGAGATGAACGGGAACCAGGAGCAAAAAAGCTGCTTTATTGGGCAAGGGCCTGCTTTCAGTTAGGATCTTTGTCAGCTCTTTATTGCCGTAAGTATGCCTTTTGGAGAGATTTCCCCACAGGAAGTGATGGACAATCTCCCCAATGGGAACACACATAAAAAAAAGTACATTTTTAAAAGCCAAAAAAGTTAGAACTTCTGAGATTATTTTTTTTGGCTATCTGTACATTCTCTTTCTGGTGGCAACCACTTATTTTCTGTACTAGTGTCACAGGGTCAGGAAGGGAAGGAAAATATGCCCAGTGAACCTAGCAGATGTTGTAACCCTTCGTTGCTCTATCCAAAACCCAAAAATCTTTTTTGGGTGAAGTTAGGTTTTAATAGTCAGTATATGAATATAAAGAAGTGGCTATTTTAGAGAGAGTAAGGGAGAAGCTGATTGGTTGCGCTGGACAAGAAGAAGAATTCTTCAAACACTTATATGCTTTATTTTCTCAGTACTCCTGTCTTCCTACCAAGAGATTCTCCTTGACTTGTAAATGTAACATAAAATGGTATCTTCGAAGGTTATTGCTTAGTGTGATAGTTATTGCTGGTGTAGCTTATAAATAATATTTTATGAATATACAATATGCTGAAGTGTGTGTTTATCTATGTGTATAGCTAATTTATAAGCAACAATATACCCACTGCCATAAACTGAATGGTCTTTTTCCACCATTGTTGAGAGATGCATTTTATAGTTGTATGATATCAAAGCAGCCCGGCATCTGAGTAAAAGTAAGCTGGTAATTATTTATATTGCTGGAAGATTTCTTACAGAAGAAGAGGTTAGGATTATTGCTTCTACCAATGGACATCATATACTGTACCTGCAATGGCAGAATGATAACAGAGAGCATGAAACCAGGTAAGAACGGGTGCTGCTTGTGATAATCCGGCAGTCCTGAGGAATAAGACTGACCATAGATGACTCTTTTTTTTATTTATTTTTTCAATTAGCCAGCAGGCTGATCAAAAAATAAAATAATTAACAGATACCCCCATCCACACAAGCGAGGTGAATAGAGGAATCCCAGCTATTAAACTATATTACAAAAAGTATTGGAACGCCTGCCTTTACACGAACATGAACTTTAATGGTATCCCAGTCTTAGTCCGTAGGGTTCAATATTGAGTTGGCCCACCCTTTGCAGCTATAACAGCCTCAACTCTTCTGGGAAGGCTGTCCACAAGGTTTAGGAGTGTGTCTATGGGAATGTTTGACCATTCTTCCAGAAGCACATTTGTGAGGTCAGGCACTGATGTTGGACGAGAAGGCCTGGCTCACAGTCTCTGCTCTAATTCATCCCAAATGTTCTATCGGGTTGAGGTCAGGACTCACTCATCCATGTCTTTATGGAACTTGCTTTGTGCACTGGTGCTCAGTCATGTTGAAACAGGAAGGGGCCATCTCTAAACTGTTTCCACAAAGTTGGGAACATGAAATTGTCCAAAATGTCTTTTTATGCTGATGCATAAAGAGGCCAAGGCCAACCCCTGAAAAACAACACCACACCATAACCCACCAAATTATTTGTACCAGTGCACAAAGCAAGGCCCATAAAAGATATTAATGAGCTAATTTGGGGTGGAGGAACTTGACTGGCCTGCACAGAGTCTTGACCTCAACCGATAGAACATCTTTGGGATTAGAGTGGAGACTGTGAGACAGGCCTTCTCGTCCAACATCAGTGCCTGACCTCACAAATGCACTTCTGGAAGAATGGTCAAACATTCCCATAGACACACCCCTAAACCTTGTGAACAGCCTTCTCAGAAGCGTTGAAGCTGTTATAGCTGCAAAGGGTGGGCCAACTCAATATTGAACCCTATGGACTAAGACTGGGATGCCATTAAAGTTCATGTGCGTGTAAAGACAGGCGTCCCAATACTTTTGATAATATAGTGTATGTCATTGTATTCTGACAGAATACACTTATGTGACCAGTAGAACCACATGTGATTGCTTTGTTCTTCTCTGGGCTCTATATGCTGCAAGTTTGAGGCTTCCAGAATATAGTGGTTGGGAGAGTCAAATGAGCAGCCTGAAAATATAAGCAGCTCAAGCCAATCCTTGGAGGAAGGTGACCAGATGGTTGCTGGGAAGGGGCATAAATAGTTTGGAGCCCATGGGAGCAGAGGCGTAGCGTGGGGGGTGCAGGGGGTGCCGTGGCCCATGGCGCGATATTTAGGGGGGTGCAATATCAAGCCAGTGTGTGTCACTACTGGCTGCGTCCTCCTAAATTAAATTTCCTGTGTCCCCGGCCGCCCGAAGCTCCGGCAGCCATCTTTTAATGTCCGGCGCCCTGTGATTGGGCCATAGGGGTCATGTGCGGCGTGGGGCTGGCCTGTCCGTGATCTTGAACTCCCGCCTCTGCACATGACCTCCATACGCCCAATCACAGTGCGCCGGACACTGAACAAACATGGCGGCTGCCTCCTCCTATCCTCCAGACCAATGTCATGATGCAGGAAAAGCAGGTGAGGAGGAACACAGACTGGGGAGAGAGGCAGAGAGAGAAATGTAGGCAGAGGCAGAGACAGAGCGGCAGAGGCAGAGAGGGAGAGAGACAGAGGCAAAGAGAGAGAGAGACAGAGGCAAAGAGAGAGAGACAGAGGCAAAGAGAGAGAGAGAGACACAGAGGCAAAAAGATAGAGAGAGAGACAGAGGCAAAAAGAGAGAGAGACAGAGAAAAAAAGAGAGAGAGAGACACACACAGAGGCAAAAAGAGAGAGACAGAGGCAAAGAGAGAAAGAGACAGAGGCAAAAAGAGAGAGAGACAGAGGCAGAGAGAGAGAGAGACAGAGGCAAAGAGAGAGAGAGAGAGACAGAGGCAAAGAGAGAGAGAGACAGAGTTAAAGAGAGAGAGAGAGACACACAGAGGCAAAAAGAGAGAGAAAGACAGAGGCAAAGAGAGAGAGAGAGAGCGAGAGAGGCAAAGAGAGAGAGAGACAGAGGCAAAGAGAGAGAGGCAAAGAGAGAGAGAGGCAAAGAGAGAGAGAGGCAAAAAGAGAGAGAGAGACAGAGGCAAAAATAGATAGAGAGACAAAGGCAAAGAGAGAGACAGAGGCAAAGAGAGAGGCAGAGGCAGAGAGAGAGGCAGAGAGAGAGAGGCAGAGAGAGACAGAGGTAAAGAGAGAGAGAGAGACGGAGGCAGAGAGTGAGAGACGGGGCAGAGAGTGAGAGACGGGCAGAGAGTGAAGTGAGAGACGGGCAGAGAGAGATAGGCAGAGAGTGGCAGAGAAAGACAGAGGCAGAGAGAGAGAGAGACAGAGAGAGAGGCAGAGAGAGAGTTACAGTAGGCAGGACAGTATAGTGGTCAGTGTAGTGTAGTGGACAGTGTAGTATTGTGGTCAGTATAGTGGAAAAATAGTATAGTGGTCAGTGTAGTGTAGTGGTCAGTGTAGTGTAGTGGAAAAATAGTATAGTGGTCAGTGTAGCGTAGTGGACAGTATAGTATAGTGGTCAGTGTAGTGTAGTGGACAGTATAGTATAGTGGTTAATGTAGTGGACAATATAGTATAGTGGTCAGTGTAGTGTAGTTCACAGTATAGTGGTCAGTGTAGTGTAGTGGACAGTATAGTATAGTGGTCAGTGTAGTGTAGTCGACAATATAGTATAGTGGTCAGTGTAGTGTAGTGGACAGTATAGTATAGTGGTCAGTGTAGTGGACAATATAGTATAGTGGACAATATAGTATAGTGGTCAGTGTAGTGTAGTGGACAGTATAGTGGTCGGTGTAGTGTAGTGGACAGTATAGTATAGTGGTCAATGTAGTGGACAGTATAGTATAGTGGACAGTATAGTAAAGTGGTCAGTGTAGTGTAGTGTAGTGGACAGTATAGTATAGTGGTCAGTGTAGTGTAGTGGACAGTATAGTATAGTGGTCAGTGTAGTGGACAATATAGTATAGTGGACAATATAGTATAGTGGTCAGTGTAGTGTAGTGGACACTGGACAGTATAGTATAGTGGTCAGTGTAGTGGACAGTATAGTGTAGTGGACAGTATAGTATAGTGGTAAGTGTAGTGTAGTGTAGTGGACAGTATAGTATAGTGGACAGTATAGTATAGTGGTCAGTGTAGTGTAGTGGACAGTATAGTATAGTGGTCAGTGTAGTGGAAAAATTGTATAGTGGTCAGTGTAGTGTAGTGGTCAGTGTAGTGTAGTGGTCAGTGTAGTGTAGTGGAAAAATAGTATAGTGGTCAGTAGGGATGAGCCGAACACCCCCCGGTTCGGTTCGCACCAGAACCTTTGAACGGACTGAAAGTTTGCGCGAACGTTAGAACCCTATTAAATACAATGGACGCGAACGTTCGAAATCTAAAGTGCTAATTATAACGACTAATATGCATGTTATTGTCCTAAAAAGGGTTTGGGAACCCGGGTTCTGCACCAGGGGACATGTATCAATGCAAAAAGAAGTTTTAAAAACTGACGTTTTTTCTGGAGCAGTCATTTTAATGATGCATAAAGTGAAAAAAAAAAAAGTGAAATATTCCTTTAAATATCGTACCTGGGGGTGTCTAAAGTATGCCTGTGAAGTGCCATGTGTTTCCCGTGTTTAGAACTGTCCCTGCACAAAATGACATTTGTAAAGGAAAAAAAGCCATTTAAAACTGCTTGCGGCTTTAATGTCATGTCTGGTCCCGGTAATATGGATGAAAATCTTTGAGAAAAATGGCATGGCTACCCCATCACCCCCCCACCCCCACCCCAGCTCATTACCAGTCCCTTTGGGTCGTGTATGGATATTAAGGGGAACCCCACACCCAAAATAAAATAGGCCCTATATACTCTGAACAGCAGTATACAGGCGGTGCATACAAGACAGGGACTGTAGGTTTGTTCTTATGTAGAATCTGTTTGTAATTTTGAACACGTACATTGTTTAAGTGTAGCTCCAGCCAAAAAATCTATTTTTACGCTTTTTGGAAAACATAAGGAAGGGTTATCACCCCTGTAACATTTGTTTTGCTGTCTGTGCCCCTGTTCAGAACAGTTCACCTCACTTTCTGTCCCAATGACAAATGCTTTTGAAAAGTGGGGTTTTTATTGAAACAAGGATTGGTGATAATTTAAAGCATCAGTAGAGAGGAGACACCTTTTTCCCATATTAACTCTTATGCCGCGTACACACGGCCGTTTTTCTCGTCGAGAAAAACGAAATTTTTCCCATTCGACGAGAAAAACGATCGTCTGTGGGCTTTCTGTCGTTTTTTTCGACGAGAAAAACGGCATTAAAAACGACAAGAAAAATTAGAACATGTTCTAATTTTTCTCGTCGTTTTTTTCGACATGTTTTCCGCAGCAGTGTTTCCCATAGGGAAACACTGCCGCGGAGCCCACACACGGTCGTTTTTTTCGACCAAAAAAAAAATGACATTTAAAACGGCCGTGTGTGGGGGGAACAAGCTGTTCCTCGTTTTTAACGTCGATTTTCTTGACGGTGTTTTCACCGTCGAAAAAATCGATCGTGTGTACGTGGCATGACAGGAGAGGATTTCCCTTCCTAGGGGTAGATTTCCTCTCACTTCCTGTTGTCTCCTTCCGTTTGCAAGTAGGAGTCGTTTGTAAGTCGGATGTTTGAAAGTAGGGGCCTGCCGTATATACTCTGCTGAAATTTGCCCCTTACATATTGCTGTTGCCACAACACTGTGAGCCCTCACAGTTATTCTTGGTGGGCGCTGGAATGCTCTGCTGTGAACTATTATATCAGGAATTGTATTTACATGCCATTGTTGAACAGTGGTAGGAAAAATTGGGCCTTTGGTGGTGGTGCTGGTGCCATAACACTGTAAGCCCTCACAGTTACTCTTGGTGAGCGCATGAATGGGCCCTGCTGTGAATTATTAGATCAAGAATTGTAATTGCATGGCCCTGTTGAACAGGGGCTGAAAAATTGGGCCATTGGTGGTGGTGGTGGTGTTGTCACAACACTGGCAGAAAAATTGGGCCTTAGACACTGGTGCCACAACACTGCAACCCCTCACAGATACTGAACTTGGAGCACAGCAATGAGCCCTGTTGCAAAGCATTGCATCAAAAATTGTAATTACACGCCCCTGTTAAACAGGGGCAGAAAAATTGGGCCTTAGGCACTGGTGCTGGTGCCACGACACTGCAACCTCTCCCAGATACTCTAGTTGGAGTGCATGAATGAGCCCTGCTGCAAAGCATTGCATCAAAAATTGTAATTACATGCCCCTGTTAAACAGGGGCTGAAAAATTGGGCCTTAGCCACTGGTGGCGGCACCCAGAAACAAAAAAGTTCTTCCAAGCTATCATCAAGAATCGGATCATTGAGGAGGAGGAGGATAGTCAGTCAACATAACAGGACAGTCACTCAGCATCAGCATCAGTCTTGAAGGGATGCTACATTTGAAAATAAATTATTCTGTTATAGGTGCTTGGTAGCTGGTGGTGATCCAAGACTGGTTCATCTTTATGAAGGTCAGTCGATCAACCGAGTCGGTGGACAGGCGCACCCTGTGATCCGTGACAAAGCTTCCAGCAGCACTGAATGTGCGTTCCGAAAGAACGCTGGATGCAGGACAGGCCAGTAGCTCAATTGCATACTGTGCAAGCTCTGGCCAGTGATCCATCCTCAACACACAGTAAGCCAGAGGATTTTCGGTGGGAAAGGTGTCCAAGTCTGACCTTGCCCCTAGGTATTCCTGCACCATGTATATCAGACGCTGGCAATGGTTGCTGGAACCGATCATACCTTGGGGCTGCGGACTAAAAAATTGTCTGAACGCATCGGTCAGACGGCCACCTTCTCCACCACTCCTTTTGCTACTGACCGAAGCCTCAGCAACTCGTTGTCCAGGACCAGGAGTTTGTAACCTCACAGTCTCTGGGAACGCGTTGCACAGACCTTTCTGCAAGGCCTCCCGGAGATGTCTCATCCTCTGCTCCCTCTGCGATGGCAAGATAAGGTCCGCAACCTTAACCTTGTACCGTGGATCAAGGAGAGTGGCCAGCCAGTAATGGTCCCTCTCCTTGATCCGAAGAATACGAGGATCCTTCCGCAGACTTTGCAGGATCAGGGAGGCCATGCAGCGTAGGTTAGCGGAGGCATTCGGTCCGGAGTAGAGTTGAGCGGACACCTGGATGTTCGGGTTCGACGGGTTCTGCCGAACTTCGGAAAAAAGTTTGGGTTCGGGACCGAACTTTAACCCGAACCCGGACCCGAACCCGAACCCCATTGAAGTCAATGTGGACCCGGACTTCTAAGGACTAAAAAGGCTCTAAAAAGGTAACGGAAAGGGCTAGAGGGCTGCAAATGGCAGCAAAATGTTGTTAAGAGCATGGCAAGTGCTCTGCAAACAAATGTGGATAGGGAAATAACTTAAAATAACATAAAAAAATAAAAATAAAAAATAATAATCTTGACCTAGGAGGACGAGGTCCATATGGAGTAGGAGGTTGAGGTGGCGGTGGATGTGGCTGTGTAGGTGGAAGCGGCGGTGGAGGAGGACGAGGTAGCCAACACTGATTCAAAAATACAACAATGGCTGGGTAAGGCCGGTGATGTGTCGAATTCTGTCCCCCGTCAAATAGTGTCCACCCTGTACTGCGCTTGCTCAGTATGTAGGACAAGGGGATTTCGAAAATCTCCCAAGACGAACGGCGCCTGTGTGGTGAGTTCAGGTGTAGGCCACACCATCCGTGGTTCAAGCCGAGCCAAGTGAGGCCGTGCCCGAAGCGTGGTGATCGAACCGAGCCCGTGAGGGGCCCTGTTACTATGTGCTACCGTATGTCCACTTGGATGGTGGGGCTTGAACCTGCACTCACAGCGCAGGCGCCGTTCATCTTCGGAGATTTTGTGAATCTCCTTGTCCTCTGTACTGCGCAAGCGCTGCGCCTTCGCAGTATGGGCCGGACACAATCCGATGGCCGGACAGTTTTTGTCACAACACCGGTATACATGTCTATTCTGCAGAAGGTACGGACAAGTCCTGTGGGATCCATGCCTGGTTCATTTTAATAAACGTGAGCTTGTCCACATTGGCTCTGGACAGGCGGCTGCGCTTGTCTGTGATAATGCCCCCTGCCGTGCTAAATACACGTTCAGATAATACACTGGCTGCAGGGCAGGCCAGCACCTCCAAGGCATAAAGGGCAAGCTCAGGCCATGTGCCCAATTTGGAGACCCAGAAGTTAAAGGGGGCAGACCCGTCAACCAGTACGTGTAGGCCTGTGGACACATACTGCTCAACCATGTTGGTGAAATGCTGCCTCCTGCTAAGACGTTCCATCTCAGCTGGTGGTGCTGGTTGTTGTGGCTCGCTGACAAAGCTTTTCCACATTTCAGCCATGCTAACCCTGCCTTCTGAGGTGCTGCCGGTGCCCCGGCTGCGTTGGCGACCTCTTCCTCCTCCTCTGCCTTCGCCTTGTGCTTCCACCGTACGCCCGCTGTCAGGTGGGAATGCCACCAGCAGCGCGTCTACCAGCGTGCGCTGGTACTCGCGCATCTTACGATCCCGCTCCAGTGAGGGAATTAAGGACGGTACGTTGTCCATGTAACGGGGATCCAGCAGGGTGGCCACCCAGTAATCAGCACCAGTTAAAATGTGGGCAACTCGGCGGTCATTGCGGAAACACTGCAGCATGTAATCGCTCATGTGTGCCAGGCTGCCCAGAGGCAAAGAAAAGCTGTCCTCTGTGGGAGGTGTATCGTCTGTGTCCTCTGTATCCCCCCAGCCACGCACCAGTGATGGCCACGAGCTGGTCTGGGTGCCACCCTGCTGTGAAAATGGCTCCTCCTCCTCCTCCATCTCCTCCTCCACCTCGTCATCCTCCAGAACTGTGCCCTTTCTGCCGGACAATTGTGTACCTGGCGTTTGTTGGTGCAGGAACCCACCCTCGTAGCCACTTGTGAAAGACTGCCCTGAAAGCCTTTGAAATGATCCCGCTTCCTCCTCCTCCTCCTCATCCTCCTGTGCCACATCCTCTTCCATCATCGCCCGAAGCATTTTTTCAAGGAGGCATAGAACTGGGATAGTAACGCTAAGAACGGCGTCATTGGCACTGGACATGTTGGTGGAGTACTCGAAACAGCGCAACAAGGCACACAGGTCTCGCATGGAGGCCCAGTTATTGGTGGTGAAGTGGTGCTGTTCCGCAGAGCGACTCACGCGTGATTGCTGCAGCTGAAACTCCACTATCGCCTGCTGCTGCTCGCACAGTCTGGCCAGCATGTGCAAGGTGGAGTTCCACCTTGTGGGTACGTCACATATGAGGCGGTGAGCGGGAAGGCCGAAGTTATGCTGCAGCGCTGACAGGCGAGCAGCAGCAGGGTGAGAACGCCGAAAGTGCGCACACACAGCCCGCACTTTCTGCAGCAGCTCTGGCATATTGGGGTAATTTTTAAGGAACCTCTGGACCACCAAGTTCAGCACATGCGCCAGGCAAGGGATGTGCGTCAAACCGGCTAGGCCCAGAGCTGCTACGAGATTTCGCCCATTATCGCACACCACCAGGCCGGGCTTGAGGCTCACTGACAGCAACCACTCATTGGTCTGTTGTTCCATGTCCCTCCACAACTCCTGCGCGGTGTGGGGTTTTTCCCCCAAACAGGAAAGTTTTAAAACTGCCTGCTGTCGTTTACCCCTGGCTGTGCTGAAGTTGGTGGTGAAGGTGTTACGCTGACCGGATGAGGAGGCGGTAGAGGATGAGGAAGCGGAGTAGGAGGAGTTAGCAACAGGAGGCAAACTGAAGCGCCCTGCAATCCTCGGTGGTGGAAGGACATGCGCCAAACTGCTATCTGCCTCAGGCCCAGCCGCCACTGCATTTACCCAGTGTGCTGTTAGGGAGATATAACGTCCCTGACCGTGCTTACTGGTCCACGCATCCGTAGTTAGGTGGACCTTGCCACAGATGGCGTTGCGCAGTGCACACCTGATTTTGTCCCCCACTTGGTTGTGCAGGGAAGGGATGGCTCGCCTGGAAAAATAGTGGCGGCTGGGCACGACGTACTGTGGGACAGCCAATGCCATTAGGCTTTTAAAACTCTGCGTCTCCACCAGACGGAATGATAGCATTTCAAAGGCCAGGAGTTTTGAAATGCTGGCATTCAGGGCCAGGGATCGCGGGTGGCTAGGGGGGTACTTCCTCTTCCGCTCCAATGTTTGGGAGATAGAGAGCTGAACGCTTCCATGGGACATTGTGGAGATGGTTGGTGACCCAGGTGGTAGTGTTGCTGGCAGATCCTCTGTTTGCGGGGTGGCAGGTGCCACTGTCACTACAGAGGTGGATGAAGAGGCCGAGACTGCAGCAGAAGAGGAAGCAGGAGGAGCCAGAGACCTTTCTTTGTTTTTGAGGTGTCTACTCCACTGCAGCTCGTGCTTTGCACTTAGATGCCTGGTCATGCAGGTTGTGCTCAGGTTGAGAACGTTTATGCCTCGCTTCAGGCTCAGATTGCACAGCGTGCAAACCACTCGTGTCTTGTCATCAGCACATTGTGTGAAGAACTGCCACGCTGGGGAACTCCTTGGACCTGGCTTTGGTGTGCTCGGTCCCTTGCTGCGTTGGGCAGTAGCAGACATACTGTCTAGCTGACAGACACTCCGCTTTTGCACCCTGCTCCCTCTTCTGCTGTGCTGGTGGCTCTGTGCGACCACCGCCTCTTCCTCCAAACTACACTGGTCACCTGCATAACGTTGATTCCATGTGGGGTCGAGGACCTCATCGTCCTCCACATCATCTTCCACCCAGTCTTCACCCCTGCCCTCCTTGTCTGTCTGCACAATTGCGAAAGCAGCAGCAGTTGGCACCTGTGTTTCGTCATCATCCGAGACGTACTGCGATGGTCCTCCCATGTACTCATCATGAAACATAAGTGGTTGGGCATCGGTGCACTCAATCTCTTCCACTTCTGGGGCAGGGCTAGGTGGATGGCCCTGGGAAACCCTGCTAACAGAGTCATCGAAAAGCAGAAGAGACTGCTGCATGATTTGGGGCTCAGACTGCTTGGCTGATTTGCAAGGGGGTGAGGTGCAAGACTGATGGACATGGGTTTCAGGTGCCAACTCTGTTCTTTCATCAGAAGAGTGGGTGGGAGACAATGTGAAGGAACCCGAGGCACTGTCAGCAACCCAATCTACTATCACCTGTACTTGTCCTGGCCTAAACATTCGTACAGCCTCATTAGGCGCGACAAAATACCGCCGCAGGCTCGGTCGTCTACTCGCACCTGAGGAAGGTGTTTCACTTGTGCGTGTATCTGGCACAGATCCACCACGTCCTCTCCCTGCAACAGGAGCTCCACCAGCAGCACCACGACCGGGGCCACCACGTCCCTTTGACCTTCTCCTCATATTTTCAAAATTTAGGATCTTGCCCTAAATGGGTGTTTTTGGAAGCGCAGAACACAACCAAAGTATGTAACCGCTGAATCGCACAGCTACAGAACTGCAGAAAATGCTATTCAAAAAAAATGTTGTTTTTTTAGTATAGCACAGTAGGAGAAAACTATATAGAAATTGTTTATTTCACACACCTCAAAATATGTATAACACACTGCAAACTTTTTTTTGTGCCCCTAAACGGCGTTTTTTGGAAGAGCAGAACACACCCACAGTACGTAACCGCTGAATCGCACAGCTATAGAACTGCAGAAAATGCTATTCAAAAAAAATTTTGTTTTTTTAGTATAGCACAGTAGGAGAAAACTATATAGAAATTGTTTATTTCACACACCTCAAAATATGTATAACACACTGCAAACTTTTTTTGTGCCCCTAAACGGCTTTTTTTGCAAGCGTACATTAAAGTGCAAATTTATTTTTATTTATTTTTTTGCCCTAAACGGGTCTTTTTTTGCACGAGCAAAATAAAATGCTTTTTTTTTTTTTTTTTTTTGCCCTATGGGTCTTTTGGAAAAGAGCACAATAAAGTGCCTTTTTTTTTTCCCCTAAAAGTTAGATTTTCTCTGACACTGGGCTCATGGCAGTGTAAAAAGACTGCACTGCAACACAAATAGGTAAACCTATGCAGATCGCTGATTTTAATCTCTGAATCTGGACTCCTATATAATATTCTCTCTCCCTGAAAGCACCAACACAGGAACCTGGCCCTACACTACACTATCTCTCTATCTTTTCCCTCAGATTGTAGAATCAGGACTACCTCATCTATCTTTCTATCTCTCCCTAAAAGCAGCAGCAGCAGACTAGATCCTCTCCCTATCTATTCTGAAGCAGAGTGACATGTGTGCTGTGTGCCTCTAGCTTATATAGAAGCTGGGTCACATGTTGCACTGACCAATCACAGCCATGCCATTAGTAGGCATGGCTATGATGGCCTCTAAGGGCACACCAGCTAATCAAAAGGTGATTGGCTGCCCCCTGAAGCATTTCTAAATGCGTAATTAGATTGCCAAACCCGGACTTTTGGGCAAAGTCCGGGTTCGGGTTCGGGTTCGGGAAAAAGCTAAAGTTCGGTACTGACCCGAACTTTACAGTTCGGGTTCGCTCAACACTAGTCCGGAGTCCTCTGGGTCACTAAGGACGACATGATCCGCAGCCACCTCCTCCCAGCCACGTACAAGTCCACGGGTTTGTTGGGACTGTAAATCATCCCTGAAAGACTGCTGCTGTTGATGCTGAGTGCCATGCTCCACCTCCAGGCTGACACAATCCTCCTCCTCCTCCTCCTCCCCCTCCTCGTCCTCTTCCTGTGTGATGGGTGGGACTGAAGGAACACTGTCTGGGTAAAGGGGGCCTTGAGAGGCAAGGAAGTCCTTCTCTTCCTGCCTCTGTTCTGCCTCAAGTGCCCTGTCCATTATTCCACGCAGCGTATGCTCCAACAGGTAGACAAGAGGTACAGTGTCACTGATGCATGCACTGTCACTGCTCAACATCCTCGTGGCCTCCTCAAATGGTGCGAGGACAGTGCATGCATCCCTGATCACGCCCCACTGGCAGGTTCAACTCCTTTTGCAGCTCAGCCAGCCAAGCACTGGCATTATATGATCTGCGGAAATGCACACAGACTTTCCTGGCCTGCCTCAGGACATCCTGTAAACCCGGGTACCTGCCCAAGAACCGCTGCACCACCAGGTTAAAAACGTGAGCCACACAGGGCACATGGGTCAGTTGTCCCTGTCGGAGGGCGGAGAGGAGGTTGGTGCCATTGTCGCAAACCACCATTCCTGGCTTAAGCTGGAGTGGCGTCAACCACCTCTCGGCCTGCCGCTGCAAAGCAGACAGAACCTCTGCCCTAGTGTGGCTCCTGTCCCACAAACACACCAGCGCAAGCACGGCATGGCATCTTTTTGCCTGAGTACTTGTGTAGCCCCTTGAACGCCTACGGAGCACCGCTGGTTCCGAGGACAAAGCACAGGAAGAGGCCATGGAGGAAGAAGAAGAAGAGGAGGGGGTGGAGGAGAGAGGTGTGTAACAACAACCAGTAGTAGCATTTTGGAGGCGTGGCGGCGGAACAACCTCCAACACTACTGCACCTTGTCCTGCATCCTTCCCAGCTGCAAAAAGAGTGACCCAATGGGCCGTGAAAGAAAGGTAACGTCCCTGTCCATGCCTGCTGGACCATGAGTCAGCGGTAATATGCACCTTACCACTGACCGCCCTGTCCAGCGAGGCATGGACATTGCCTTCCACATGCCGGTAGAGAGCCGGAATCGCCTTCCGTGAGAAAAAGTGGCGTTTGGGAACCTGCCACTGAGGAACCGCACATTGCACAAACTCACGGAAGGGGGCCGAGTCTACCAACTGAAAAGGCAGCAGTTGAATTGCTAGCAATTTAGCCAAGCTAGCATTCAACCGCTGGGCATGTGGATGGCTGGGAGTGAACTTCTTTTGACGGTCCAGCAGCTGGGGCAGGGAAATTTGTCTGCTAGAATCGGACGTCTGTGTACTGCTAGCAGAGTGCCCGCAAGTACTTGGCTGTGACCCACCTAATTCTACACCTTCATTGCTCTCAGTGCAGGTTTCAGAGAGAACTGAAGGTACAGTGGGGTTGGAGATCCCAACTGATGAGGAGCAAGGAGAGGTCTGCTTTGTTCTTTTGTGTGGGTCTTTAAGATACGCTTGCCAACGAGCTGCATGGCAGGTCAACATATGTCTGTTCAAGCATGTGGTGCCCAAGCGGCTGATGTTTTGGCCACGCGAGATAGGCTTCAGACATATGTTGCAAACAGCAGCGGTGCGATCTGATGCACTCGACTCAAAAAAGGCCCACACAAAAGAACTTTTGGAATAATGGGCAGAGGCAGCGCCCTGCACAGGCGGAGCTCTGCGGTGTGATTCAGTCGGTGTGCTGCCCTTATGCTGGCCCCCCCGAGGGCATCCTGCCTCGTTGGAGATGTGCCTCCTCCTCCTCCTCCTCCTCCTCTCTCCTATCAGGCACCCACGTGGAGTCAGTGACCTCATCATCCCCTCCCTCCTCATCACTGGAGCCAATCTGGCAGTATGCTGCAGCTGCTGGAACATGACTGCCAGATTGGTGTCCTCCTTGAGCATCCCCTCTCTCTGCTCTCACGCTACTGCCTTCCTCTAGCTGGGTATCATCATCAGACCCTTCGAAACGCTGGGCATCCTCCTGGAGCATGTACCCAACACTGTGCTCAAACAGTTCGGGGGACTCCTCAGGAGGACACAGTGGGTCTAGGGAAGGAGTGACTGATGATGACATTGATACGAGGGAAGAGGACGCTTTGGCAGCTGCTTTGCCAGTACCCTGAGCCTGGGTGAGAGAGGATGAGGAGGATGAGGAGGGCTTGGTCATCCACTCTACCAAGTCTTCGGCATGATGCGGCTCAACACATCCAGCTGCCGAAAATAAGGACAAGCGTGTCCCATGGCCACGTGCTGATGACGATGCACCACGTCCACGACCAGCACTGTTGTCTCTAGACACAGAGCCTGCTTGCCCTCTTTTATTGGCTCCTGACTGTCTGCCTCTCCTTGTTTGCCTTCCAGACATTCTAATGGCCTGCAGGGAGATGGGAAAACCAGCAATAAGGGGTAGCTTCAGGTGTATAATGTGCAGGAGGCACACTACGCCCGCTGTAAGTGCTGCAGATGCCTGCCTGTGTTACACAACAGGAAAACACAGCAATAAGGGCTAGCTTCAGGTGTATATTTTGCAGGAAGCACGCTACGCCCGCTGTAAGTGCTGCAGATGCCTGCCTGTGTTACACAACAGGAAAACACAGCAATAAGGGCTAGCTTCAGGTGTATATTTTGCAGGAAGCACGCTACGCCCGCTGTAAGTGCTGCAGATGCCTGCCTGTGTTACACAACAGGAAAACACAGCAATAAGGGCTAGCTTCAGGTGTATATTTTGCAGGAAGCACACTACGCCCGCTGTAAGTGCTGCAGATGCCTGTTAGTGTAACACAAAAGAAAAAACCACAAGCGATAAGGGCTAGCTTCAGGTGTATACTGTGCAAAAGGCACACTACGCCCGCTGTAAGTGCTGCAGATGCCTGCCTGTGTTACACAACAGGAAAACACAGCAATAAGGGCTAGCTTCAGGTGTATATTTTGCAGGAAGCACACTACACCCGCTGTAAGTGCTGCAGATGCCTGTTAGTGTAACACAAAAGAAAAAAACGACGAGCAATAAGGGCTAGCTTCAGGTGTATACTGTGCAGGAGGCACACTACGCCCGCTGTAAGTGCTGCAGATGCCTGCCTGTGTTACACAACAGGAAAACACAGCAATAAGGGCTAGCTTCAGGTGTATATTTTGCAGGAAGCACACTACGCCCGCTGTTAGTGCTGCAGATGCCTGCCTGTGTTACACAACAGGAAAACACAGCAATAAGGGCTAGCTTCAGGTGTATATTTTGCAGGAAGCACACTACGCCCACTGTAAGTGCTGCAGATGCCTGTTAGTGTAACACAAAAGAAAAAAAAACACGAGCAATAAGGGCTAGCTTCAGGTGTATACTGTGCAGGAGGCACACTACACCCACTGTAAGTGCTGCAGATGCCTGCCTGTGTTACACAACAGGAAAACACAGCAATAAGGGCTGGCTTCAGGTGTATATTTTGCAGGAAGCACACTACGCCAGCTGTAAATTTTTGTTTATTTTGAAAACTACTGCCGATATTTATAGTATATACAAAAAGAAATAACATATACATTAAAGAAACCCTAACACATCAAACTAACACATATTTACAAAAACTCACCACCACCACCCTTACCCATTGACCGACCACCCACACGTGGGTCTCACATTATATACATATCCGAAATCCTAAAATACAAGAAGAAAAACACATCACCCACTAATCCTACAAAAATCCTAATACTAACACACATCAAACCTAACACTAACACCAAACCTAACACTAACACCAACCACCCATCGGCTACTTACAGGCGAGAACGCAAACGAGGTCTAGAATGCCTGCAAGCCCTACTGATAAAAAAGAAACTCAAAATCTAAGGGGGGTGAAAAGGACAGAAAGAGCCACCCCCCCGAAAGGAAAAAGGCCCAGAGCCTCAAGGAGGCCGGAAGGAGAAACCCCTCCACAGCTGGGCACTCCTATTGGCTCCAACCATCTCCCTCTCAAGACTCCTCACCTTCACCAACTCCCGGAAGATATCACCCACCACCTCATGCATGGACAGGACTTTGCCCCTAGTGGACACCAAACACCGAGCGTGCCATGTGTAATAGAGAGCCACTAAACTAGCTAAATAAAGTGACGATAACTCAAACCCTCTGCGAACCCTGAAGTCGCCGTACACCACCTCAGAGTAAGTCAAGGACGAGAGTCGGGGATAACCGATGGCTTCCCTTGCCCCCTCGAGAACCTCAATGTTGAACGGGCATTCGACCAAAAAATGGTCCATGGTCTCCAATGCCCCCCCACATTCTGCACGAGGACAACCTCTGTCCCCTAGGTTCCTGTACTTTAGGTTTCCACGGACATAGAGGCGTCCGTGGAAGGCCCTCCACGCAAGATCCCAAAACTTGCTTGGGATTCTTGGGGAATTCAGAAGGGCTAGTCCCTTCTCAAGGACTCTCTCCGAACAATTCCTTAAAGACAGAGGCTTCAAAATGTCCGAGGCCATGACTCTTGAGTACAGCTCACGCCAACCCGAAGATCCCACCTCAAGGGCAGTTATCCGCCACTGCCTCAGTACCTTTAAAGCTTTGGGGGACATAGGACGGGAGATACCCGTGTGATCTGCGAAGATCACCGGGCCGACCCCCATCCTCCCACCTACTCAGGAACAGCAAGAACCAGTTCTTGCATGAGCGCTCCCACAGAGTAGGCAGGTCCACAAAGATGGACTGCAGGTTGAACTTCACAAATAAGGTGATGAAAAACACAACCGGATTGATCATATCCAACCCACCGTGCCTCCTCTGTCGGTACGTGACTTCCCTCTTGATCAGATTTAGCCTGTTTCCCCACAACAGCAGGAAAAACAGGCCAGAAATCCGGGCATAGAGAGATGCAGGCAAAATACAAACGTAGCTGACATAGAGGAATTCTGGCAATAGCTATGTTTTGACCAGGCTTACCCTTTCCCTGAATGACAGCTTCCAGCCCTTCCAGGCGTTCACCTTCCGAGATGCACCGACCAGTCTGCACTCCCAATTTAGCTTGGGGTAATCACCCGGGCCAAATAGGATGCCAAGGATTTTAACTTCTGGCTGGGGCTGAGGAAATACGTCCGGAAGAGCGAACTGCTCTCCTTCCTTCCCCAACCAGAGAACTTCGCTCTTGCCCCAATTGACCAATGAACCAGATGCCTCGGAGTAGCTCCCAATCTGCGTTTCCACAAAGAGGGCCTCCTCGCGGCTGGACACCACCACCGAGACATCGTCCGCGTAGGCCACCACCCTCACTGCCGGATCCGGACCAATGCAAGGCTCCACCGGAACCCCCCTCAAATGTTCACAGTCGAGCCTTCTCACAAAGGGATCGACGGCAAAGACGTAGAGAAGGGGGCTCAACGGGCAACCCTGCCTGACCCCAGAGTCCACAGCAAAGGCAGGACCCACCCAACCATTGACAAGAGGGAAGCTCACCGCCCCCCTGTACAATACTTTCAGCCAATTCACAAGTTGCTCAGGCAAACCGTACTTTCTCAGAAGAAGCCAGAGGTACTCATGGTTCACCCGGTCAAAAGCTTTGGCCTGGTCTAATGCCAGCAGATACCGCCCATCCCCCGTTGCCCTGCACCTTTCCACAGCCTCCCGGACGCTCAGGACGGCACTAAAGGTGCTCCGGCCAGGAATTGCGCAGTGCTGGGAGACAGACAGCATCTTGTCAGCGACTGCTGACATACGCAAAAAGAGTATTTTCGTCAACAACTTCCTATCTGTAGTGAGAAGGGCGATCGGGCGCCAGTTCTCAATCACAGTCGGATCTTTCCCCTTTGACAGCAGAATCAAGGCTGACCTTCTCATTGAGGGAGGGAGCAGGCCGTTGGCCAAACACTCATTGAAAACCTCCCTCAAGTGAGGAGCTAAAAGACTCTTAAAGGTTTTATAAAATTCAGCCGTAAGCCCATCGGGCCCCGGCGACTTTTTTAAGGACAAAGAGTCGATCGCCTGCTCGATTTCTGCAACAGAGATTTCCGCTATCAGAGAGTCCGGGAGATCAGGCCCCACACAAAGCGGGGTCTCATCAAGAAACACCCTGGCTTTCTCCATATCCAAAGGCTTCCTTCGAAGGAGGTCTGAAAAATGGTCCCTGATGATGCTCAGGATACCCGGTCTGGACCGGACCAGGGACCCAGAGGCATCCTTCAAGCCATGTATGACCTTCGAACTCACCGCCTCACCACAGCTCCTGTAGGGATCCGGGGAGGAGAACTTCCCGTAATCCCTTTCAAGGACCAGGGAGGCAAGACGGTCATACTGACACCCTGTCACGAGCCGGACTGACGGCTAGTGGGGATACAGGAGGTGGATCCTCTGTACCAGAGAGGGGATGGCACGGGTCGTACTGAGGGACCGGTTCTAAGCAGCTACCGGTTTTCACCAGAGCCCGCCGCAAAGCGGGATGGACTTGCTGCGGCGGTAGCAACCAGGTCGTGTCCTCCAGTAGCGACTCCACCTCTCTGGCGGCTGAGATAGGCGCGGTACAAAAGGACTAGGCAGAGGCAAGGTCAGACGTAGCAGAGGGTCAGGGCAGATGGCAATGGTTCGTAGTCTGAAACAATGGCAGCAGGTCAGATACACAGGCAAGGCAACTCACAAAACGCTTCCACAGGGTACTAAGACAACAAGATCCGGCAAGGACAGGAAGGGGAAGTGGGTTTATATCAGATTTGGGTGTGCACACAGTAATTGGGCCAGGCACCAATCAATGGTGCGCTGGCCCTTTAAATCTCAGAAGGCCGGCGCGCGCGCGCCCTAGAGCGCAGCGGGGCCGCGCACGCCGGGAAGGAGCAGGAGGGGGATGGTGAGTAGGATGGGATGCGATCCGCAGACGGAGATGTGCCGCCGCGTGGATCGCATCCCCGCCGGTAACAGAGCAGCGCCCACGGCCAGGGGGGCTGACCGGAGCGCTGCAGGGGGACCGACGCCGCGAGCGCTCCGGGAAGGATGGGACACCCGGAGCGCTCGGCGTTACAGTACCTCCCCTTAGGTCTCCCCCTTTTCTTGGAACCCAAGAATCTAAGGATGAGCTCCTTGTCTAAAATGTTGGTCTCAGGCTCCCAGGATCTCTCTTCAGGACCACAGTTCTCCCAATCAACTAAAAAAAATATTTTACCTCGGATGACCTTGGAGGCAAGGATTTCTTTCACCGAGAAGACATCGGAAGAACCAGAGACAGGAGCAGGAGCAGTGACCTTGGGGGAAAATCGGTTAAGAATGAGGGGTTTGAGAAGAGACACATGAAAAGAATTGGGGATACGAAGAGAAGGAGGAAGATGGAGTTTGTAAGAGACAGAATTGACTTGGTTTTTGATTTTAAAAGGTCCGAGATAACGAGGGCCCAGCTTGTAGCTAGGTACCCGAAACCGAACATATTTGGAGGAGAGCCACACTTTGTCACCAGGGAAATAGACAGGAGGAATTCTTCTTTTTTTATCTGCATGTCTCTTCATGCGGGCAGAGGCCAGTGATAGCGACTTTTGAGTCTCTTTCCAGATAGAGGTGAAGTCTTGAGTTAATTCATCCACGGCAGGAACTCCAGAAGAAGTGGGGATGGGGAGGGGGGGCAATGGGTGACGGCCGTAGACCACAAAGAAAAGTGATTTGGAGGACGATTCAGAGTTCTTGAAATTGTATGAGAATTCTGCCCAGGGCAATAGGTCGACCCAATCGTCTTGACGGGCGGAGACAAAATGTCGTAAGTAGTCACCAAGGACCTGGTTAACTCTCTCCACCTGTCCATTGGATTGCGGGTGATAAGCAGAAGAAAAATTCAACTTAATCTTTAGTTGAGTACAGAGAGCTCTCCAAAATTTTGAGATGAATTGAACGCCTCTATCAGAGACGATATGTGAGGGTAGCCCATGGAGACGGAAAATTTGAAGAAAAAAATGCTTCGCCAACTGAGGTGCAGTAGGCAGACCAGGAAGTGGGACAAAATGAGCCATTTTCGAAAAGCGGTCAACGACCACCCAGATGACAGTGTTACTATGAGACAAAGGAAGGTCCGTGATGAAATCCATGGCAATGTGGGACCATGGTTGTTCAGGCACAGGTAGAGGAAGGAGAAGACCTGCAGGCTTCTGGCATGGAGTCTTGTCACGTGCACAGATAGTGCAGGCCCGTACAAAGTCAGTCATATCTTTTTCCTGGGTAGGCCACCAATAGTGTCTGGCCATCAATTGTATGGATTTTTTGATCCCAGCGTAACCGGCTAGATGGGAGGAATGGCCCCACCTGAGTATCTGGAGACGAAGGCATGGAGGAACGAAAGTTTTTCCTGGAGGAACTGGCACCAGAGAAGCAGGAGCAGAGGAAATCAGACACTCAGGGGGTATGATGTGTTGAGGGGGAGTCCCGGTTTCAGAGGCATCGGAGGAACGGGACAAGGCATCAGCCCTGACATTCTTGTCTGCGGGACGAAAATGGATCTGGAAATTGAACCGGGCAAAGAACAATGACCACCTGGCCTGGCGAGGATTTAAGCGCTGAGCGGACTGAAGGTAGGACAAATTTTTATGGTCAGTGTAGATGGAGATAGGGTGAAGGGATCCTTCCAGGAGATGTCTCCACTCTTCTAATGCCAGCTTGATGGCCAACAGTTCACGGTCACCTATGGAATAGTTTTTTTCAGGAGGGGAGAAGGTTTTAGAGAAAAAAACCACACGTGACGTTTCCTCCTTTAGCGTTTTTTTGAAGAAGAACAGCTCCGGCTCCTACCGAGGAGGCGTCAACTTCAAGGAAGAACGGCTTTATGGGGTCTGGTCGAGACAGGACAGGTGCCGAGGAGAAGGCGGTCTTAAGGTGAGTAAAGGCTTCTTCCGCTTGAGGCGGCCAGGACCTTGGATTCGCGTTTTTCTTAGTCAGTGCCCCTATAGGAGCAACGATGGTGGAGAAGTGGGGTATGAACTGACGATAGTAGTTGGCGAATCCAAGGAAGCGTTGGATAGCACGGAGTCCAGAGGGGCGTGGCCAATCCAAGACTGCGGACAGCTTGTCAGGGTTCATTTGAAGGCCTTGTCCTGAGACCAGATAACCTAGGAAAGGAAGGCTGCTGCGCTCAAAAAGGCATTTTTCAAATTTAGCGTAAAGATGATTTACGCGGAGGCGCTGGAGCACTTGACGGACATGGAGCCGATGTTCCTCAAGGTTGGTAGAGAAGATTAGGATGTCGTCAAGATAGACAACCACACAGGTATACAGTACGTCCCAAAAGATTTCATTGACAAAATCCTGAAAGACTGCAGGAGCGTTGCAAAGTCCAAATGGCATGACGAGATATTCAAAGTGACCATCTCTGGTGTTAAATGCGGTTTTCCATTCATCTCCTTCACGGATTCTGATGAGGTTATAAGCGCCCCTGAGGTCCAATTTCGAAAAAACTTTTGCTCCGCGCAGACGGTCAAAGAGCGCCGAGATGAGAGGCAGAGGGTAGCGATTTTTAATAGTGATTTTATTGAGACCACGATAGTCTATGCAAGGGCGTAGTGATCCGTCCTTCTTGGCAACGAAGAAGAACCCCGCTCCAGCTGGAGAAGATGATTTCCTAATAAAACCTCTCTTGAGGTTCTCCTGTATGTAATCAGTCATGGCCTTGGTTTCAGGAGAGGAGAGAGGGTAAATTCTGCCATGGGGTGGTGTAGTACCTGGGAGCAAGTCAATGGGGCAGTCGTAGGGTCTATGTGGTGGTAAGACCTCCGCCTGTTTTTTGCAAAAGACATCAGAAAAGTCCTGATAGGCCTTGGGAAGGCCGGGCAAAGGAGTAGCGATGGGAACTTGACTGGTGGGACAGACTTAAGACAATGCTTGTGGCAGGAGTAGCCCCAGGATTTGATGTCCCCAGTGGTCCAGTCGAGGGTAGGAGAATGGCGCTGGAGCCAGGGTAGGCCAAGAAGGATGTCAGAAGTACAGTTCGGCAAAACAAAGAATTCAATTTTTTCTTGGTGAAGAACACCAACGGACATGAGCAGGGGTTCAGTGTGGTAACGCATGGTACAATCCAGATTCTCTCCATTTACAGAGGAAATGAAGAAGGGTTTGATGAGACGGATAACAGGAACGTTGAACCTGTTGATGAAAGAGGCTTCAATAAAGTTTCCTGCAGAACCAGAGTCCAGGAAGGCCACCGCAGAGAAGGGGGGGGGGCCAGCAGAAGGGGAAATCCGCACAGGAATAGTCAGACGTGGAGAGGAAGAATTCACACCTAGTAACGCCTCTCCCACGTTCACTAGGTGCGGGCGTTTCCCTGATGTAGAGGACGAATAGGGCAGTCCTTTAGGAAATGTTCAGAGCTCGCACAATAAAGACATAAGTTCTCATTCCTATGGCGAGTCCTCTCTTGTAGGGTCAGGCGAGATCGGTCCACCTGTATGGCCTCCTCGACGGAAGGCATAGTATCAGGATGCGTTGGATTCAGGAACAGAGGAGCCAGGCGCGGATAACGCCTGGTGCGAACAAGATCTTTCTCCTGGCGAAGCTCTTGGCGTCTTTCGACGTAGCGTATGTCAATGCGGGTAGCTAAGTGGATGAGCTCTGTCAGGGAGGAGGGTATCTCTCGTGCGGCCAGACAATCCTTGATGTGGCTGGATAAACCTTTCTTGAAGGTCGCGCAGAGAGCCTCATTATTCCAGGCTAGCTCTGAGGCCAGTGTGCGGAACTGTATGGCATATTCGCCCACAGAGGAGTTTCCTTGGACAAGGTTAAGCAGGGCGGTTTCAGCGGATGAGGCTCGGGCTGGTTCCTCAAAAACGCTACGAACCTCAGCAAGGAAGGACTGAATGGTGGCTGTAGCAGGGTCATTGCGGTCCCAGAGTGGCGTGGCCCAGGCCAAGGCCTTCCCAGACAACAGACAGACCACGAATGCCACCTTAGACCGTTCTGTGGAAAACTGGTCTGACATCATCTCAAGATGCAGGGAACATTGGGACAAGAATCCCTGGCACATCCTAGGATCCCCGTCAAATTTCTCCGGAAGAGACAAGCGGATCCTCAAGGTAGTAGCGGCAGCTCGGAGAGGGGAAGATGCTGGAGCTTGTGGCGGCAGACGCTGCTGGATCATGGCGGTCAACTGCGACAGCTGCTGTCCTTGTTGGGCAATCAATTGCGACTGCTGGGCAACCACGGTAGTGAGATCAGCGAGACTAGGCAGCGGCACGTCAGCGGGATCCATGGCCGGATCTACTGTCACGAGCCGGACTGACGGCTAGTGGGGATACAGGAGGTGGATCCTCTGTACCAGAGAGTGGATGTCACGGGTCATACTGAGGGACCGGTTCTAAGCAGCTACCGGTTTTCACCAGAGCCCGCCGCAAAGCGGGATGGACTTGCTGCGGCGGTAGCAACCAGGTCGTGTCCTCCAGTAGCGACTCCACCTCTCTGGCGGCTGAGATAGGCGCGGTACAAAAGGACTAGGCAGAGGCAAGGTCAGACGTAGCAGAGGGTCAGGGCAGGCGGCAATGGTTCGTAGTCTGAGACAATGGCAACAGGTCAGATACACAGGCAAGGCAACTCACAAAACGCTTCCACAGGGTACTAAGACAACAAGATCCGGCAAGGACAGGAAGGGGAAGTGGGTTTATATCAGATTTGGGTGTGCACACAGTAATTGGGCCAGGCACCAATCAATGGTGCGCTGGCCCTTTAAATCTCAGAAGGTCGGCGCGCTCGCGCCCTAGAGCGCAGCGGGGCCGCGCGCACGCCGGGAAGGAGCAGGAGGGGGATGGTGAGTAGGATGGGATGCGATCCGCGGACGGAGATGTGCCGCCGCGTGGATCGCATCCCCGCCGGTAACAGAGCAGCGCCCACGGCCAGGGGGGCTGACCGGAGCGCTGCAGGGGGACCGACGCCGCGAGCGCTCCGGGAAGGATGGGACACCCGGAGCGCTCGGCGTTACAGTACCCCCCCCTTAGGTCTCCCCCTTTTCTTGGAACCCAAGAATCTACGGATGAGCTCCTTGTCTAAAATGTTGGTCTCAGGCTCCCAGGATCTCTCTTCAGGACCACACACTCCTTCATCTGAAGCTTCAGATCGGATATCTGTTCCTGAGGGCCCCCAGCTGAAACCAGGCGGTCTAACTGCCTGCGCAACTTCTGGTAGGCCAGGTACTTGGATGTCGCCCGGTACCTAGAGATCCTGCGGAAAAAGCCCTCCGACCTCTTCTTCACCACTTCCCACCATTCCTGGCGGGAGCAGCCGCTCTCAAGGAGCGAGGCCTGATCAGCAAGGAAGATCTCATAGGCCTCCCTAACCTCGAGGTCCTCGAGCAGCGATCCATTAAGACGCCAGAGACCTCGACGCTTCTGAGGAGTGTCGGCCATATTCAGGGTCACAGAAACCATACAGTGATCGGAGAACTCTACCGCCTGCAACACTGGTGCCGCAAAGGCAGAGTCCCCCCTTAAAAAAAACCTATCTAACCTACTCCTACTACTACCTCGGGCATAGGTGAACCCAGTGTGGTTGGGGAGGCGCTGAACATGCGCATCCACCAACCCAGCTTCCCTTACTATACTATTCAAGAAAATGCTATCATATCCCAGGGGGCCTGAGGCGCCTGCCCGATCCTTTGATCTGGTGACCATGTTGTAGTCACCACCAAAGACCACCAGCTGGGACGTAAACAGGTAGGGCTTGACCATCATGAGGAGGCTCTTCCTGTCCCTCCTGGTCTGAGGGCCTAAGGAATTGCCCGCCCACGACGGCGTCCACTACCAGGCACCTACCGACCTCTACCTCAATCACTCGTCGACAAGCCACCGGACCAGTCTTAAAAAGGACTGCAACTCCACTGCAGGGCTCGGCTGCAAGAGACCAGAGGGAGGGCCCGCACCTCCACTCCCTCTTTGCTAGATGCATCTCTGCCACCGATGCCAGCCAGGTCTCTTGCAAAAACAAAATGTCAGCTTCAACTCGGCTGAGAAAATCGAAGGCCATGAAACGAGCCGCCGCAGAACGCACACTTGCGACATTAATGGTCGCAACGCGTATTGGAGAGGGTACCGCCATCCTTAGTGATTTTGGCCTGCATTCTCCTCTGCGTTTTTGCCTACACCCCGGGGTCCTCCTCCGAATCGGAGAGGACCCCATACATATTTCCCAGGATCACTGGGGGGGGTCCCCTAGGGTCCCTACTAGGGACAACCCGGGGTACAGAAACCCCAACCTGCCCAGGACCCTTCTTTTTTTACTTTTTTCTTAACTTTCTTTTGCAGCCAGCCCTCCTGGGTCTGGCCGCCCACATTGTCGTCAGAGTGCCTGCTAGAGGCATCCTTGGGCCTCTTGTGCAAGCCCTTTGACGACTCAGCCACCTCCATACCCTCCCCCCCTGAATCCTGGAAACACAAAAGGGGATCCAGGATGGGACGGGAAGGGGACGGAGGCGAAGAGGGAGAGGGGAGGGGAGAGGGAGAATAGGCGGAAGGGGGGAAAGGAGGGGGGAAAGAGGGGGAAAAGGAGGGGGGAAAGAGAGGGGGCAGAAGGAGGAGGAGGCGTAGAAGAAAGAGGGGGAGGGGGACAGCCCTCAGCAGAGGGCCCCCCACCCCCCGACCCCTCACCCCCACTGGGCCCGGCGCTGGCGCACCCGGCCCCCTAGAAACAAGTCCCGAGGGACCAGGCACATTCCCAGCAGGGGCCCCCACTCCACCGCGCCTACACCCGGACCTCTGCCTCTGCGGCAAAGGCCCATCTGGGCCACCAGCCCCAGGCCCATCACCTGGGCCCGCTTGAGGCGCTTGGGGTGGGAGACCCACCCCCTCCGGTGCGTCATCTGGGCCTGGCCCATCCCCATCAGCCGCACGCCCCCGAAAAGCCTTGGGGCAGCGGCTGAATGGGTGGCCGGACACCCCACAGAGGTTGCAGACAATTAGTCTGCAAGTCTCTGAGGAGTGCCCAGGCCTGTTGCACCTGACGCACCGGGGCGTTGTGCAATCCGCACTCAAATGGGTGGGACTCCCACACTTGAAGCAGCGACGGGGCTGACCGGGGTAAAAGACCAGGATCCTATCTCTTCCAATAAACGCGCTACCCGGGACATGGGTCACACTGGTCCCCTGGCGCTTGAGATGGATCCTGGCCAGCCACGCCCCGGTCCAGACCCCGCGCTCATCCAGGTTTTTGCGGAGGGGAGACTGCAGCTGCCCATACCTCCCCAACCAGGTGGCAATGTCCTCAGGTGGGAGGGATTCGTTCCTGACCAAAATGGTCAGGGACTTTATATCTTCCTGCCTGGACAGGGGGACCACCCTAAAGAACTTCCAAGGCTCCGACCTCTTCAGGAGCTCATAGACGGTGAGAAAGAGCTCCATTAGCACCAAGGAGGAAAAACTGACATCAAACTCCTTGGTGCCCGTGGGATGGATCACTGCGAAGAGGTCGGCTACCTTGAAGTTGGCCCCCTTCAGCTGAAGATCCACTACCTGCCCCCTGCTGGGGCACTGTCCAGGTCCCTCCCACCGCAGCTGCACGACATTGCGCCTGCGCCTCTCCGGACCCCCTGTACCCCCTCGACCACGGGTTCAACCCCTGGAGCTGGTCTGCGGGGGGAATCCGGAAGTTTTGGGCGCCAAACTGGCTGTACAGGGGGGCCAAAGGGACGCTGGTCCCTGCCACCCGGGCAAAAGACCTGGTCTCCCTAAGCGCATCAAGCAGCTCTGCCTCCTGGGCCTGCCCCAAAATACCCCCAGCCTGAGCGCCAGTAGTGCCCTCCGCCGCATCACCAGGGGCACCCTCGGAGGGCACCCCAGCACCCATGGCTGACACACCAACCGGGGGAACCCCCCAGCAGGATTAGGTCCCTCCCATCCACCGCCCCCCCGGAGCAAGCCACACCCACAACATCCCTCCTCCTAACACTAGGAGGAGGGTCTACCACTGGGGGCCCACTGGAGCTGCAGGCATGAGCCCCAGATGGCTCCTCCCCCTGCTCCTGCGGCCGTGGCTGCTTCTTCCCCTTTGACTGTCCCCCCTGAGACTCCATATCTCTGATAAAGGCCAAGGCTGGGTGATCCCCAAGAAGTTCCCCAGCCTTGGCCTCGCTCCACCTGCCCACCCTCTGGGCAGGGCTCGGGTCCCCTGTGGAATCCAATGCCATAATATCCCCACACATTTTCCCTTCCCCACATACCTCCATCCCATCTCCTTCAGGGCCATCAGCGGCCGCAGACCGGAAGTCCCGACCACTTCCGGTTCAGGACTTACTTCCTGGTCAACCCCCCCGCCCACTTCCGGGTCAGGTCGACCAGGAAAACCGGAAGCGGCCGCACGGACGCCGCTAGCCCCTCCCACTTCCTCTTGCCACCCAGACTCCTGCCCCAGCTCCTCCCCTGGCCCCCAGCCCACCCAGGCTCCGTCCACTGGCCACGCCCCCACTGTCAGCAGTGGAGGCCGCACATCCTGGTGCCATAGCGTCCATTATTTGTGAGCTGTTTGCAGCATCCAGTCCTCCTCCACCTTCACCAGAAAATGGCACCCCCCACCCTCACCAACAACCTCCCCCACACCCACTGCAACCACCACCCCACCACCACTAGTCTTTTCACCCCCAAACACCGGCACACTTGTAGTCTTTGCTGTTTCTGCCTTCACAGTCTCTCCTGCAGCCTTTGTAGTAATGATTTCCATGGCAGTCTCTGTCTGCATGGCGGACCCCTCTCCCTCCTCCACAACACGTGCAGTTTTTATGCCACATGTGGGATTCACAGGGGTCCTGGGGGTCCCGCCATCTTGCCTGGCCGTATCCTTCCTCCTTGCCTCTGACCTAGTCCCCGGGAGTGGCGTTAGGACCACCACCGCAACTCCCCCCAACTTTCCCGCTCCCGCAGTGCTCCCATCCTGGCCTTTCCTGGCTGCATCATGGGGTACCCTACCAGGGTCTGCCTGCGTGCTGGCAGTTTTTCCTGGCCGCAACACAGCATGGACCCGGGGACCCTCCACAGCCAAGACCACAGGGACTGTACTTCCCAGGGAGGGGGGGATGGGGGAGGGGGAGGTCCTTCACCGCCACCGGGACTTACCACCTCCATGGGCTCTTTAGGCTGCAGATGGTCCTGCAGGTTTTTCTGGCTGCTACGTCTGGCAGCCTGGGAGCCCTCCTTACTCGCTCTCCGGAGTTCAGTCCTCACTTCTAGGAGGAAATCTGTCTCCCCTCGGCCTCTCTCACATAGCCCACCAAGCAGGGTCCATAGGTCACCACTCTGGCCCTTTAAAAGGCCAATGGCCTCGGCATACTCGCCTCTTCTGAAACTGCTGGCCCAGTCTCCCCTGTTCCTTTGGTCCGTTAGGACTGCCATCTTCCCACAGAAGGCCAGCCTGGCCTTCTGGATCAGGTCCTTGACCCTCACGATCCTCCTCTGTAATTTTGCCGGACCCTCCCAAGGCTGGGGCAAGGTCCAGTCCATTAGTTCCCCTTGGGTCCGTAAAAAGAGCATCTCCTCCCTGGATAGGTCCTTAATCCCCAGGGAGGAGGCAGCAGCATCAGGCTGGGAAAGCTGCCCCGGTCCTGGGCTGGAGGAGGCCATCACACCCCCTCCTCCTGGAGCTCCAGGAGCTCCCTACAGGCACGTCCTCTCACTCCAAAGGTCTCACAGCAACTGACACACTACGCCCGCTGTAAGTGCTGCAAATGCCTGCTAGTGTAACACAAAAGAAAAAAACCACGAGCAATAAGGGCTAGCTTCAGGTGTATACTGTGTAGGAGGCACACTACTCCCGCTGTAAGTGCTGCAGATGCCTGCCTGTGTTACACAACAGGAAAACACAGCAATAAGGGCTAGCTTCAGATGTATATTTTGCAGGAAGCACACTACGCCCGCTGTAAGTGCTGCAGATGCCTGTTAGTGTAACACAAAAGAAAAAAACCACAAGCAATAAGGGCTAGCTTCAGGTGTATACTGTGCAGGAGGCACACTACGCTCACTGTAAGTGCTGCAGATGCCTGCCTGTGTTACACAACAGGAAAACACAGCAATAAGGGCTAGCTTCAGGAGTATATTTTGCAGGAAGCACACTACGCCCGCTGTAAGTGCTGCAGATGCCTGCCTGTGTTACACAACAGGAAAACACAGCAATAAGGGCTAGGGATGAGCTTCGTGTTCGAGTCGAACATACGTTCGACTCGAACATCGGCTGTTCGATCGTTCGACGAAGATCGAACGATTTGGGCCGTTCGCGCCAAATTCGAGTGACGCGAACGGCCCACAATGCACTACGCCATCGCAGTGTCATCCAGGCGCTGTGATTGGCCAAGCATGCACTGTGACCCCGCATGCTTGGCCAATCACAGCGCCGGCAGCGAGGAGAGCAATGATTGGCCACAGGCAGGATGCCTGTGGCCAATTATTGCTGAGGGTGTTTAGTACACGCCCCACACTATAAAAGGCCGCCAGCACGGCGGCCTAGTGTAGTGTGTTCCGGAGCAGGGAAAGAGAAGCATAGGCAGGGACAGTGACATTTATTTTTTTCTTGCTTAACCTGGATTCCTTTAGTTTAGGGAAAGAGAAGGATAGGTAGGGAGAGTGTCAGTGTGTTTTACTGTGCGAATCCTTGTTTCTAGGGACAGGGAAGGACAGTGAGGGAATTCTCCTTGTGCTATAGTGTGCTTTAAAAAAACATTTTTTCTAGGGACAGAAAACTATAGGTAGGGAGAGTGTCAGTGTGTTTTACTGTGCGAATCCTTGTTTCTAGGGACAGGGAAGGACAGTGAGGGAAATTCTCCTTGTGCTATAGTGTGCTTTAAAAAAACATTTTTTCTAGGGACAGAAAACTATAGGTAGGGAGAGTGTCAGTGTGTTTTACTGTGCGAATCCTTGTTTCTAGGGACAGGGAAGGACAGTGAGGGAATTCTCCTTGTGCTATAGTGTGCTTTAAAAAAACATTTTTTCTAGGGACAGAAAACTATAGGTAGGGAGAGTGTCAGTGTGTTTTACTGTGCGAATCCTTGTTTCTAGGGACAGGGAAGGACAGTGAGGGAATTCTCCTTGTGCTATAGTGTGCTTTAAAAAAACATTTTTTCTAGGGACAGAAAACTATAGGTAGGAAGAGTGTCAGTTTCTTTCACTGTGATAATCCTTGTTTCTAGGGACAAAGAAGGAAAGTGAGGGAAATTCTCCTTGTGCTATAGTGTGCTTTAAAAAAAAATTTTTTCTAGGGACAGAAAACTATAGGTAGGGAGAGTGTCAGTGTGTTTTACTGTGCGAATCCTTGTTTCTAGGGACAGGGAAGGACAGTGAGGGAATTCTCCTTGTGCTATAGTGTGCTTTAAAAAAACATTTTTTCTAGGGACAGAAAACTATAGGTAGGAAGAGTGTCAGTTTCTTTCACTGTGATAATCCTTGTTTCTAGGGACAGGGAAGGACAGTGAGGAAAATTCTCCTTGTGCTATAGTGTGCTTTAAAAAAACATTTTTTCTAGGGACAGAAAACTATAGGTAGTGTGACAGCAGGAAGGTAAAGTCACCTGGTTGCATCCAGGGGGATAGATATATTTCGCCCAGATTCAGGCTTTACGCCGACTTATACAACTAGGTGGAGAGTTGTATAAGGCTAGTGGGCTCATGGATGACTCATACCTCTAGGGAGAGGGCTGGGCGTCGTGCAGACAGGGAGTTGATGAGACCAGCTGAAGCTTGTCAGCTCATTTAGGCCTCTATAAGAACTCCCAGATTCATTAGGTGTTAGCTCATGCCTGGAACCAGACCTGTGTGGACTGTCTAGGGAGAGTGAACCCCTGTGCGGTGAGACAAAGCCTGTGTGGCTATTTGCTTGGACATTTAAAACCAGGGACTTAGGGACTAGGACAGCACTAGGCTGATCCCAGTTGTTAGTTAGGAAACCTGTATGTTTAGTCAGAGGTCAACTTGACCAGGATTTATTTTGGTTATGTTTCTTTTGCTTTGCTGTGTTTTGTCACTGTAAATAGAAAATAAACCGCACCTTTTTTGATTTTGAAAACCACAACCTCCGTTTGCTGGGCCTGTTTTATGTGGGGAGCCCATCCCGGGGGTCACACACACCCGCTGCCGAGCTAACCCCCTCACAGTTGGTGGAGAACCAGTGGCAGTTTTTTTTTAAGCCAGCATGGAGGAGATACTGAAGCAGCTGGCTCTAGCAAATGCCAATCAACAGCAGACAAATGCAGGTTTGCAAAGGAGCCTTGCAGCCCAGCAGCAGACAAACGCAACTTTGCAACAGAGTCTGGAGGCTCAGCAACGAGCCCAGCAGCAATCTGAGGCCCGCTTCATAGACCTGTTGCAGAAGCAAGAGCAGAGACTACAACAACAGATGGAAGCAGTAATGCAGCAACGTCCGCAGACCAGTGAGGAAAGCCGTCCCACTAATACCGCGTCCTTTGGGGTGAGTCGTTTATTGACAAAAATGACTGGAGAGGATGATCCAGAGGTATTTTTGACCACATTTGAAAGGACCGCTGAAAGAGAAAAGTGGCCTGAGGAGCAGTGGGCTGGACTGGTGGCTCCTCTGTTAACTGGTGAATCGCAGAAAGCTTACTATGACCTAGAGCCTAACCAAGCAAAAGACTATGTGATGCTAAAAGCTGAAATATTGGCAAGGCTGGGTGTCACCCAGGCTGTCCGGGCTCAGCGTGTGCATAACTGGACTTTCCAGCTTGGAAAACCCCCCAGGTCTCAAATGTATGATCTCATTCACCTGAGCAGAAAGTGGCTACAGCCAGAGACTTTGTCCGCACCAAAGATTGTGGAACGTGTTGTAATGGATCGGTTTTTGAGAGCTCTTCCTACTGCCAATCCAAAAGTGGGTAAGCCATGGAGACCCAGAGACGGCCGATGGTCTTGTGGATCGTGTGGAGAAATACTTGGCTACAGAGAACCTGACGGCCTCTTCCAGAGACACTCGGACTTTCCACCCTAAGACCAGACCATCCCCAGGGGCGGATAAGAGGATTCCAAGGGGTGAGGGTGGAGAGAGTGAGAGGGTGGGAGCTCTACCCCAAGTTTGGCGAGAACAGCCTGGGAAATCAGCGGCTCAAGAGGCGGCAAGAAGGATCGTTTGCTACCGCTGCCGGCAAGCGGGACATATTGCAGCCAATTGCCCGGTTGTGGAGGAACCCATGCAGTGTGACTTTCTGACGGGCAGACGTCAGTCGCTGTGTGCGACAGTCGCATGCACTGCCATTCGAGGAACTGAGAAACATTTATGCAAAATGTGTGTTAATGGTAGAAATGTTGTGGTATTGCTGGATTCAGGTAGCCTTGTGACCCTGATAAAGGCTGAGTTAGTTAAAACAGAGGTCTCTGGGAATAGCAAGGTAGCTGTTATTTGTGTGCATGGGGACACCCGAGAGTATCCAGTGACTACAGTGTGTTTCGAGACCCCCAAAGGTACCCTCTCTCATCCAGTGGGCTTAGTATCTCAGTTACCGCATGACGCCATTGTGGGAAGGGATTTTCCGAAGTTCTGGGAACTGTGGGATGATCCTGAGCCCCTCACTGGTGCCCCTATGTACCAGGAATGTGATAGCCAGAACTCCCCTGAGAGTGGTGAGGACTCTCCGGAGTTTCCCTTATCAGTATTGGCAGGGGAGACTCAAGAAACTGGAGAGGAGCCCACCTCCTCAGACGAAAACCTACCGTCTGTGGAGTTTTCTGATCTTGAGGTTCACAGGGAAAACTTTGCCACAGAACAGTTGAAAGACCCCGCCCTAATAAAGGCACGGGAAAACGTAGTGAAAATAGATGGCGAGTTAGTGAACCCAGATAATACCTGCACTTACCCATACTTCAGCGTAGAGAAGGACCTACTGTATCGGGTGGCAAAAAGGGCAGAAGAAACCGTTGAGCAGCTTGTGGTGCCCAAACCTTACAGGAAGTTGGTGTTGGAGTTGGCCCATGGGCACATTCTTGGAGGTCATCTGGGGACAGATAAAACCCGAGAGAGGGTATTACAGAGATTCTATTGGCCGGGGGTGATGAAGGACGTAGAAAATTATTGTTCCTCCTGCCCTGTGTGTCAGAGGTTGGCCCCGATGCCACATTTCCGTAGCCCGCTGGTCCCTCTACCCATCATTGAGGTCCCGTTTGAGAGGATCGCCATGGATTTGGTAGGTCCTATAATCAAGTCCGCTAGGGGGCACCAGTACATATTAGTTATAATGGACTATGCCACCCGTTATCCAGAAGCGATCCCTCTCCGAAATACCTCGGCCAAAACCATAGCCAAAGAGCTATCTCTTGTTTTTAGCCGGGTGGGTATTTGTAAAGAACTGCTTACGGACCAAGGTACACCCTTTATGTCCCGGGTTATGAAAGAGCTGTGTAAATTGTTCAAAGTGACGCAATTGCGTACGTCTGTGTATCACCCCCAAACCGATGGGCTGGTTGAAAGATTCAACAAAACCCTAAAACAAATGTTGAAGAAAGTGGTGGATAGAGATGGAAAGGATTGGGACTGTTTACTTCCTTATTTGATGTTTGCTATTAGGGAGGTGCCCCAATCCTCTACGGGATTCTCCCCCTTTGAGTTACTGTATGGGAGACACCCAAGAGGGCTGTTGGATATTGCCAAGGAAACTTGGGAAAGTGAGAGTTCTCCCCACAGGAGTGTGATTGAGCATGTCGCCCTGATGCAAGATCGAATTGCACAGGTAATGCCCATCGTGAAGGAACATTTGGCCCAAGCGCAGTTGGCACAGCAGAGAGTGTACAACCGTGGAGCCAAGACCCGTACCTTTTCCCCGGGGGATAGGATATTGGTACTTGTCCCTACGGTTGAAAGTAAATTCCTTGCCAAATGGCAAGGCCCCTACGAGATAATGGAAAAAGTGAGCAAAGTTTATTACAAGGTCAGACAACCAGGAAGGCGAAAGCCCAAACAGATCTATCACGTTAATCTGTTGAAAGCCTGGAGGGATAGAGAGTCCCTAGTCGCAGACACTTGGTCACCAGCTCAAACTGGTTGCGTGATTCCTGAGGTTGGAATAGCAGCCACCTTGTCACAACCCCAACAACAGGAGGTTAAGGAGTTTGTGCTTCGCAACAAGGAGGTATTCTCTGAGCTGCCGGGACAAACATCTGGGGTAGAGCATGACATCATTACCCCGCCCGGTGAAAGGGTGAAGTTAAAACCCTATCGGATCCCAGAGGCTCGACGGGAGGCAATACGGGAGGAAGTACAGAAAATGCTGAACTTAGGGGTGATAGAGGAGTCCCAAAGTGATTGGTCTAGTCCCATCGTGTTGGTGCCTAAACCGGATGGGAGCTGGCGATTTTGTAACGATTTTCGTCAGTTGAACAAAGTTACAAAATTTGACACCTACCCCATGCCACGTATAGATGAGTTGATCGACCGGCTGGGAACAGCCCGATACATGACGACTCTTGACCTCACAAAAGGGTATTGGCAAATCCCCCTGGCCAAGTCGGCCAAAGAGAAAACCGCATTTGTAACCCCAGACGGGGCGTTCCAATATAAAAGAATGCCGTTCGGGTTACAGAATGCGCCGGCCACATTCCAGCGGAAAATGGACCAGATGCTGAGGCCCCATCGGAAGTATGCTGCGGCTTACCTGGATGACGTAATTGTCCATAGCACAGATTGGGCCTCACATCTGCCAAAAGTGCAAGCAGTCCTGGACTCTGTTCGGGAAGCGGGGTTACGGCTAACCCCAAGAAGTGTACCATTGGGCAGGAGGAGGCCAAATATCTTGGGTACACCATTGGGAGGGGAGTAATAAAACCCCAACTCAACAAAGTCGAGGCCATCCAGAGTTGGCCACGTCCCAACAGCAAGAAGCAGGTACGAGCCTTTCTGGGAATCGCTGGGTATTATCGGCGATTCATTCCCCACTCTGCTTCTAAGGCTGTGCCCCTAACCAACCTGACGAAGGGGAAAGGGTCGGTCATGATTAAATGGACCCCCGAGGCTGAGGCAGCATTCCAATTCTTGAAACAAGCCTTATGTAGCCAGCCAGTGTTGTACTCACCCGACTTCTCTAAAGACTTTGTCGTACAAAGTGATGCGTCAGATGTGGGGTTAGGAGCAGTATTGTCCCAGGTCTGGAACGGGGAAGAGCACCCAGTCATTTACCTCAGCAGGAAGTTGAAGTCCCATGAGGTAAATTACGCCACCGTTGAAAAGGAGTGTTTAGCGGTGAAGTGGGCTCTAGATTCCCTTCGGTACTACCTGCTAGGTAGGCACTTTGACATGGTTACGGATCACGCTCCGTTAAAGTGGATGGCTCAAAACAAGGAAACAAATAGAAGAGTGAATAGGTGGTTCCTGGCCCTCCAGGAATTCAACTTCACAGTGAAGCATCGCCCTGGCGTTCAAATGGGGAATGTGGATGCTTTGTCTCGAGTACATGAATGCCTGATTGCTGGTGTTCCAACCCCGAGGTTAAAACAAGAGGGGGGGGTATGTGACAGCAGGAAGGTAAAGTCACCTGGTTGCATCCAGGGGGGTAGATATATTTCGCCCAGATTCAGGCTTTACGCCGACTTATACAACTAGGTGGAGAGTTGTATAAGGCTAGTGGGCTCATGGATGACTCATACCTCTAGGGAGAGGGCTGGGCGTCGTGCAGACAGGGAGTTGATGAGACCAGCTGAAGCTTGTCAGCTCATTTAGGCCTCTATAAGAACTCCCAGATTCATTAGGTGTTAGCTCATGCCTGGAACCAGACCTGTGTGGACTGTCTAGGGAGAGTGAACCCCTGTGCGGTGAGACAAAGCCCGTGTGGCTATTTGCTTGGACATTTAAAACCAGGGACTTAGGGACTAGGACAGCACTAGGCTGATCCCAGTTGTTAGTTAGGAAACCTGTATGTTTAGTCAGAGGTCAACTTGACCAGGATTTATTTTGGTTATGTTTCTTTTGCTTTGCTGTGTTTTGTCACTGTAAATAGAAAATAAACGGCACCTTTTTTGATTTTGAAAACCACAACCTCCGTTTGCTGGGCCTGTTTTGTGTGGGGAGCCCATCCCGGGGGTCACACACACCCGCTGCCGAGCTAACCCCCTAACAGTAGGGAGAGTGTCAGTGTGTTTTACTGTGCAAATCTTTGTTTCTAGGGACAGGGAAGGACAGTGAGGGAATTCTCCTTGTGCTATAGTGTGCTTTAAAAAAACATTTTTTCTATGGACAGAAAACTATAGGAAGGAAGAGTGTCAGTTTCTTTCACTGTGATAATCCTTGTTTCTAGGGACAAAGAAGGAAAGTGAGGAAAATTCTCCTTGTACTATAGTGTGCTTTAAAAAAACATTTTTTCTAGGGACAGAAAACTATAGGTAGGAAGAGTGTCAGTTTCTTTCACTGTGATAATCCTTGTTTCTAGGGACAGGGAAGGACAGTGAGGGAAATTCTCCTTGTGCTATAGTGTGCTTTAAAAAAACATTTTTCCTAGGGACAGAAAACTATAGGTAGTGTGAGGGGGTTAGCTCGGCAGCGGGTGTGTGTGACCCCCGGGATGGGCTCCCCACACAAAACAGGCCCAGCAAACGGAGGTTGTGGTTTTCAAAATCAAAAAAAAGGTGCGGTTTATTTTCTATTTACAGTGACAAAACACAGCAAAGCAAAAGAAACATAACCAAAATAAATCCTGGTCAAGTTGACCTCTGACTAAACATACAGGTTTCCTAACTAACAACTGGGATCAGCCTAGTGCTGTCCTAGTCCCTAAGTCCCTGGTTTAGTAAAAGTCCAAACAAATAGCCACACAGGCTTTGCCTCACCGCACAGGGGTTCACTCTCCCTAGACAGTCCACACAGGTCTGGTTCCAGGCATGAGCTAACATCTAATGAAGCTGGGAGTTCTTATAGAGGCCTAAATGAGCTGACAAGGTTCAGCTGGTCTCCTCATCTCTGTCTGCACGACGCCCCACACTCTCCCTAGAGGTATGAGTCATCCATGAGCCCACTAGCCTTATACAACTCTCCACCTAGTTGTATAAGTCGGCGTAAAGCCTGAATCTGGGCGAAATATATCTACCCCCCTGGATGCAACCAGGTGACTTTACCTTCCTGCTGTCACATACCCCCCCCTTTTGTTTTAACCTCGGGGTTGGAACACCAGCAATCAGGCATTCATGTACTCGAGACAAAGCATCCACATTCCCCATTTGAACGCCAGGGCGATGCTTTACTGTGAAGTTGAATTCCTGGAGGGCCAGAAACCACCTATTCACTCTTCTATTTGTTTCCTTGTTTTGAGCCATCCACTTTAACGGAGCGTGATCCGTAACCATGTCAAAGTGCCTACCTAGCAGGTAGTACCGAAGGGAATCTAGAGCCCACTTCACCGCTAAACACTCCTTTTCAACGGTGGCGTAATTTACCTCATGGGACTTCAACTTCCTGCTGAGGTAAATGACTGGGTGCTCTTCCCCGTTCCAGACCTGGGACAATACTGCTCCTAACCCCACATCTGACGCATCACTTTGTACGACAAAGTCTTTAGAGAAGTCGGGTGAGTACAACACTGGCTGGCTACATAAGGCTTGTTTCAAGAATTGGAATGCTGCCTCAGCCTCGGGGGTCCATTTAATCATGACCGACCCTTTCCCCTTCGTCAGGTTGGTTAGGGGCACAGCCTTAGAAGCAAAGTGGGGAATGAATCGCCGATAATACCCAGCGATTCCCAGAAAGGCTCGTACCTGCTTCTTGCTGTTGGGACGTGGCCAACTCTGGATGGCCTCGACTTTGTTGAGTTGGGGTTTTATTACTCCCCTCCCAATGGTGTACCCAAGATATTTGGCCTCCTCCTGCCCAATGGTACACTTCTTGGGGTTAGCCGTAAACCCCGCTTCCCGAACAGAGTCCAGGACTGCTTGCACTTTTGGCAGATGTGAGGCCCAATCTGTGCTATGGACAATTACGTCATCCAGGTAAGCCGCAGCATACTTCCGATGGGGCCTCAGCATCTGGTCCATTTTCCGCTGGAATGTGGCCGGCGCATTCTGTAACCCGAACGGCATTCTTTTATATTGGAACGCCCCGTCTGGGGTTACAAATGCGGTTTTCTCTTTGGCCGACTTGGCCAGGGGGATTTGCCAATACCCTTTTGTGAGGTCAAGAGTCGTCATGTATCGGGCTGTTCCCAGCCGGTCGATCAACTCATCTATACGTGGCATGGGGTAGGTGTCAAGTTTTGTAACTTTGTTCAACTGACGAAAATCGTTACAAAATCGCCAGCTCCCATCCGGTTTAGGCACCAACACGATGGGACTAGACCAATCACTTTGGGACTCCTCTATCATCCCTAAGTTCAGCATTTTCTGTACTTCCTCCCGTATTGCCTCCCGTCGAGCCTCTGGGATCCGATAGGGTTTTAACTTCACCCTTTCACCGGGCGGGGTAATGATGTCATGCTCTACCCCAGATGTTTGTCCCGGCAGCTCAGAGAATACCTCCTTGTTGCGAAGCACAAACTCCTTAACCTCCTGTTGTTGGGGTTGTGACAAGGTGGCTGCTATTCCAACCTCAGGAATCACGCAACCAGTTTGAGCTGGTGACCAAGTGTCTGCGACTAGGGACTCTCTATCCCTCCAGGCTTTCAACAGATTAACGTGATAGATCTGTTCGGGCTTTCGCCTTCCTGGTTGTCTGACCTTGTAATTCACTTCGCTCACTTTTTCCATTATCTCGTAGGGGCCTTGCCATTTGGCAAGGAATTTACTTTCAACCGTAGGGACATGTACCAATATCCTATCCCCCGGGGAAAAGGTACGGGTCTTGGCTCCACGGTTGTACACTCTCTGCTGTGCCAACTGCGCTTGGGCCAAATGTTCCTTCACGATGGGCATTACCTGTGCAATTCGATCTTGCATCAGGGCGACATGCTCAATCACACTCCTGTGGGGAGAACTCTCACTTTCCCAAGTTTCCTTGGCAATATCCAACAGCCCTCTTGGGTGTCTCCCATACAGTAACTCAAAGGGGGAGAATCCCGTAGAGGATTGGGGCACCTCCCTAATAGCAAACATCAAATAAGGAAGTAAACAGTCCCAATCCTTTCCATCTCTATCCACCACTTTCTTCAACATTTGTTTTAGGGTTTTGTTGAATCTTTCAACCAGCCCATCGGTTTGGGGGTGATACACAGACGTACGCAATTGCGTCACTTTGAACAATTTACACAGCTCTTTCATAACCCGGGACATAAAGGGTGTACCTTGGTCCGTAAGCAGTTCTTTACAAATACCCACCCGGCTAAAAACAAGAGATAGCTCTTTGGCTATGGTTTTGGCCGAGGTATTTCGGAGAGGGATCGCTTCTGGATAACGGGTGGCATAGTCCATTATAACTAATATGTACTGGTGCCCCCTAGCGGACTTGATTATAGGACCTACCAAATCCATGGCGATCCTCTCAAACGGGACCTCAATGATGGGTAGAGGGACCAGCGGGCTACGGAAATGTGGCATCGGGGCCAACCTCTGACACACAGGGCAGGAGGAACAATAATTTTCTACGTCCTTCATCACCCCCGGCCAATAGAATCTCTGTAATACCCTCTCTCGGGTTTTCTCTGTCCCCAGATGACCTCCAAGAATGTGCCCATGGGCCAACTCCAACACCAACTTCCTGTAAGGTTTGGGCACCACAAGCTGCTCAACGGTTTCTTCTGCCCTTTTTGCCACCCGATACAGTAGGTCCTTCTCTACGCTGAAGTATGGGTAAGTGCAGGTATTATCTGGGTTCACTAACTCACCATCTATTTTCACTACGTTTTCCCGTGCCTTTATTAGGGCGGGGTCTTTCAACTGTTCTGTGGCAAAGTTTTCCCTGTGAACCTCAAGATCAGAAAACTCCACAGACGGTAGGTTTTCGTCTGAGGAGGTGGGCTCCTCTCCAGTTTCTTGAGTCTCCCCTGCCAATACTGATAAGGGAAATTCCGGAGAGTCCTCACCACTCTCAGGGGAGTTCTGGCTATCACATTCCTGGTACATAGGGGCACCAGTGAGGGGCTCAGGATCATCCCACAGTTCCCAGAACTTCGGAAAATCCCTTCCCACAATGGCGTCATGCGGTAACTGAGATACTAAGCCCACTGGATGAGAGAGGGTACCTTTGGGGGTCTCGAAACACACTGTAGTCACTGGATACTCTCGGGTGTCCCCATGCACACAAATAACAGCTACCTTGCTATTCCCAGAGACCTCTGTTTTAACTAACTCAGCCTTTATCAGGGTCACAAGGCTACCTGAATCCAGCAATACCACAACATTTCTACCATTAACACACATTTTGCATAAATGTTTCTCAGTTCCTCGAATGGCAGTGCATGCGACTGTCGCACACAGCGACTGACGTCTGCCCGTCAGAAAGTCACACTGCATGGGTTCCTCCACAACCGGGCAATTGGCTGCAATATGTCCCGCTTGCCGGCAGCGGTAGCAAACGATCCTTCTTGCCGCCTCTTGAGCCGCTGATTTCCCAGGCTGTTCTCGCCAAACTTGGGGTAGAGCTCCCACCCTCTCACTCTCTCCACCCTCACCCCTTGGAATCCTCTTATCCGCCCCTGGGGATGGTCTGGTCTTAGGGTGGAAAGTCCGAGTGTCTCTGGAAGAGGCCGTCAGGTTCTCTGTAGCCAAGTATTTCTCCACACGATCCACAAGACCATCAGCCGTCTCTGGGTCTCCATGGCTTACCCACTTTTGGATGGCAGTAGGAAGAGCTCTCAAAAACCGATCCATTACAACACGTTCCACAATCTTTGGTGCGGACAAAGTCTCTGGCTGTAGCCACTTTCTGCTCAGGTGAATGAGATCATACATTTGAGACCTGGGGGGTTTTCCAAGCTGGAAAGTCCAGTTATGCACACGCTGAGCCCGGACAGCCTGGGTGACACCCAGCCTTGCCAATATTTCAGCTTTTAGCATCACATAGTCTTTTGCTTGGTTAGGCTCTAGGTCATAGTAAGCTTTCTGCGATTCACCAGTTAACAGAGGAGCCACCAGTCCAGCCCACTGCTCCTCAGGCCACTTTTCTCTTTCAGCGGTCCTTTCAAATGTGGTCAAAAATACCTCTGGATCATCCTCTCCAGTCATTTTTGTCAATAAACGACTCACCCCAAAGGACGCGGTATTAGTGGGACGGCTTTCCTCACTGGTCTGCGGACGTTGCTGCATTACTGCTTCCATCTGTTGTTGTAGTCTCTGCTCTTGCTTCTGCAACAGGTCTATGAAGCGGACCTCAGATTGCTGCTGGGCTCGTTGCTGAGCCTCCAGACTCTGTTGAAAAGTTGCGTTTGTCTGCTGCTGGGCTGCAAGGCTCCTTTGCAAACCTGCATTTGTCTGCTGTTGATTGGCATTTGCTAGAGCCAGCTGCTTCAGTATCTCCTCCATGCTGGCTTAAAAAAAACTGCCACTGGTTCTCCACCAACTGTGAGGGGGTTAGCTCGGCAGCGGGTGTGTGTGACCCCCGGGATGGGCTCCCCACACAAAACAGGCCCAGCAAACGGAGGTTGTGGTTTTCAAAATCAAAAAAAAGGTGCGGTTTATTTTCTATTTACAGTGACAAAACACAGCAAAGCAAAAGAAACATAACCAAAATAAATCCTGGTCAAGTTGACCTCTGACTAAACATACAGGTTTCCTAACTAACAACTGGGATCAGCCTAGTGCTGTCCTAGTCCCTAAGTCCCTGGTTTAGTAAAAGTCCAAACAAATAGCCACACAGGCTTTACCTCACCGCACAGGGGTTCACTCTCCCTAGACAGTCCACACAGGTCTGGTTCCAGGCATGAGCTAACATCTAATGAAGCTGGGAGTTCTTATAGAGGCCTAAATGAGCTGACAAGGTTCAGCTGGTCTCCTCATCTCTGTCTGCACGACGCCCCACACTCTCCCTAGAGGTATGAGTCATCCATGAGCCCACTAGCCTTATACAACTCTCCACCTAGTTGTATAAGTCGGCGTAAAGCCTGAATCTGGGCGAAATATATCTACCCCCCTGGATGCAACCAGGTGACTTTACCTTCCTGCTGTCACAGTAGGAAGAGTGTCAGTTTCTTTCACTGTGATAATCCTTGTTTCTAGGGACAGGGAAGGACAGTGAGGAAAATTCTCCTTGTGCTATAGTGTGCTTTAAAAAAACATTTTTTCTAGGGACAGAAAACTATAGGTAGGAAGAGTGTCAGTTTCTTTCACTGTGATAATCCTTCTTTCTAGGGACAGGGAAGGACAGTGAGGGAAATTCTCCTTGTGCTATAGTGTGCTTTAAAAAAACATTTTTTCTAGGGACAGAAAACTATAGGTAGGAAGAGTGTCAGTTTCTTTCACTGTGATAATCCTTGTTTCTAGGGACAGGGAAGGACAGTGAGGAAAATTCTCCTTGTGCTATAGTGTGCTTTAAAAAAACATTTTTTCTAGGGACAGAAAACTATAGGTAGGAAGAGTGTCAGTTTCTTTCACTGTGATAATCCTTGTTTCTAGGGACAGGGAAGGACAGTGAGGGAATTCTCCTTGTGCTATAGTGTGCTTTAAAAAAACATTTTTTCTAGGGACAGAAAACTATAGGTAGGGAGAGTGTCAGTGTGTTTTACTGTGCGAATCCTTGTTTCTAGGGACAGGGAAGGACAGTGAGGGAATTCTCCTTGTGCTATAGTGTGCTTTAAAAAAACATTTTTTCTAGGGACAGAAAACTATAGGTAGGAAGAGTGTCAGTTTCTTTCACTGTGATAATCCTTGTTTCTAGGGACAAAGAAGGAAAGTGAGGGAAATTCTCCTTGTGCTATAGTGTGCTTTAAAAAAACATTTTTTCTAGGGACAGAAAACTATAGGTAGGGAGAGTGTCAGTGTCTTTTACTGTGCGAATCCTTGTTTCTAGGGACCGGGAAGGACAGTGAGGGAATTCTCCTTGTGCTATAGTGTGCTTTAAAAAAACATTTTTTCTAGGGACAGAAAACTATAGGTAGGGAGAGTGTCAGTGTGTTTTACTGTGCGAATCCTTGTTTCTAGGGACAGGGAAGGACAGTGAGGGAATTCTCCTTGTGCTATAGTGTGCTTTAAAAAAACATTTTTTCTAGGGACAGAAAACTATAGGTAGGGAGAGTGTCAGTGTGTTTTACTGTGCGAATCCTTGTTTCTAGGGACAGGGAAGGACAGTGAGGGAATTCTCCTTGTGCTATAGTGTGCTTTAAAAAAACATTTTTTCTAGGGACAGAAAACTATAGGTAGGGAGAGTGTCAGTGTGTTTTACTGTGCGAATCCTTGTTTCTAGGGACAGGGAAGGACAGTGAGGGAATTCTCCTTGTGCTATAGTGTGCTTTAAAAAAACATTTTTTCTAGGGACAGAAAACTATAGGTAGGAAGAGTGTCAGTTTCTTTCACTGTGATAATCCTTGTTTCTAGGGACAAAGAAGGAAAGTGAGGGAAATTCTCCTTGTGCTATAGTGTGCTTTAAAAAAAAAAAATTTCTAGGGACAGAAAACTATAGGTAGGAAGAGTGTCAGTTTCTTTCACTGTGATAATCCTTGTTTCTAGGGACAGGGAAGGAAAGTGAGGGAAATTCTCCTTGTGCTATAGTGTGCTTTAAAAAAACATTTTTTCTAGGGACAGAAAACTATAGGTAGGAAGAGTGTCAGTTTCTTTCACTGTGATAATCCTTGTTTCTAGGGACAGGGAAGGACAGTGAGGGAAATTCTCCTTGTGCTATAGTGTGCTAAAGCATTCCTCATCAACCATCTTTGAAATCCTTGTTTTTTTGGACAGTCAGGGAAATTGTCGTTGTGCTATTCTGTGCAAAAGCAATCATCCTCAACCATATTTAGAAATCCTTAAGTAAAGGGACAGAGAAGGACACCTGAAGGATGCCCTTATTGCTTTTTTCCCATCTCCCTGCAGGCCATCTATTAGAATGTCTGGAAGGCAAACAAGGAGAGGCAGACAGTCAGGAGGCAATAAAAGAGGGCAAGCAGGCTCTGTGTCTGGGGGCAACAGTGCTGGTCGTGGACGCGGTGCATTGTCATCAGCACATGGCCATGGGACACGCTTGTCCTTCTTTTCGGCAGCTGGACATGTTGAGCCACATCATGCCGAAGACTTGGTAGAGTGGATGACCAAGCCCTCCTCCTCCTCATCCTCTCTCACCCAGGCTCAGGGTACTGGAAAAGCAGCTGCCAAAGCGTCCTCTTCCCTGGTATCAATGTCAGACTCATCATCAGTCACTCCTTCCCTAGACCCACCATGTCCTCCTCCTGAGGAGTCCCCCGAACTGTTTGAGCACAGTGTTGGGTACATGCTCCAGGAGGATGCCCAGCGTTTCGAAGGGTCTGATGATGAAACCCAGCTACAGGAAGGCAGTAGCGTGAGAGCAGACAGAGGGGATGCTCAAGAAGGACACCAATCTGGCAGTCATGTTCCAGCAGCTGCAGCATACTGCCAGATTGGCTCCAATGATGAGGAGGGAGGGGATGATGAGGTCACTGACTCCACGTGGGTGCCTAATAGGAGAGAGGAGGAGGAGGAGGATGAGGAGGAGGCACATCTCCAACGAGGCAGGATGCCCTTTGGTGGCCAGCGTAAGGGCAGTACACCGACGGAATCACACCGCAGAGCTCCGCCTGTGCAGGGCGCTGCCTCTGCCCGTCATTCAAAAAGTTCTTTGGTGTGGGCCTTTTTTGAGGCTAGTGCATCAGATCGCACAGCTGCTGTTTGCAACATATGTCTCAAGCGTATATCGCGTGGCCAAAACATCAGCCGCTTGGGTACCACATGCCTGACCAGACATATGTTGACCTGCCATGCAGCTCGTTGGCAAGCCTACCTCAAAGACCCACACCAAAGAACAAAGCGGACCTCTCCTTGCACCGCATCAGCTGGGATCTCCAACCCCACTATAACTTCAGTCCTCTCTGAAACATGCACTGAGAGGAATGAAGGTGTAGAATTAGGTGTGTCACAGCCAAGTACTTGCGGCCACTCTGCTAGCAGTACACCGACGTCCGATTCTAGCAGGCAAATTTCCCTGCCCCAGCTGCTGGACCGTCGAAAGAAGTTCACTCCCAGCCATCCACATGCCCAGCGGTTGAATGCTAGCTTGGCTAAATTGCTAGCGCTTCAACTGCTGCCTTTTCAGTTGGTAGACTCGGCCCCCTTCCGTGAGTTTGTGCAATGTGCGGTTCCTCAGTGGCAGGTTCCCAAACGCCACTTTTTCTCACGGAAGGCTATTCCGGCTCTCTACCGGCATGTGGAAGGCAATGTCTTGGCCTCGCTGGACAGGGCGGTCAGCTGTAAGGTGCATATTACCGCTGACTCATGGTCCAGCAGGCATGGACAGGGACGTTACCTTTCTTTCACGGCCCATTGGGTCACTCTTTTGGCAGCTGGGAAGGATGCAGGACAAGGTGCAGTAGTGTTGGAGGTTGTTCCACCGCCACGCCTCCAAAATGCTACTACTGGTTGTGACACACCTCTCTCCTCCACCCCCTCCTCTTCTTCTTCCTCCATGGCCTCTTCCTGTGGTTTGTCCTCGGAACCAGCGGTGCTCCGTAGGCGTTCAAGGGGCTACGCAAGTACGCAGGCAAAAAGATGCCATGCCGTGCTTGCGCTGGTGTGTTTGGGGGACAGAAGCCACACTGGGGCAGAGGTCCTGTCTGCTCTGCAGGGCCAGGCCGAGAGGTGGTTGACGCCACGCCAGCTTAAGCCAGGAATGGTGGTTTGCGACAATGGCACCAACCTCCTCTCCGCCCTCCGACAGGGACAACTGACCCATGTGCCCTGTGTGGCTCACGTCCTTAACCTGGTGGTGCAGCGGTTCTTGGGCAGGTACCCGGGCTTACAGGATGTCCTGAGGCAGGCCAGGAAAGTCTGTGTGCATTTCCGCAGATCTTATAATGCCAGTGCTCGCCTGGCTGAGCTGCAAAAGGAGTTGAACCTGCCCAAGAACCGCCTTATATGTGACATGCCCACCAGGTGGAACTCAACGTTGGCCATGCTGCAGCGGCTGCACACGCAGCAGAGGGCCATCAATGAGTACCTGTGCGACTACGGCACCAGGACAGGGTCAGGGGAGCTTGGTTTTTTTTCTCCACGCCAGTGGGGCATGATCAGGGATGCATGCACTGTCCTGGCACCATTTGAGGAGGCCACGAGGATGGTGAGCAGTGACAGTGCATGCATCAGTGACACTGTACCTCTTGTCCACCTGTTGGAGCACACGCTGCGTGGAATAATGGACAGGGCACTTGAGGCAGAACAGAGGCAGGAAGAGGAGGACTTCCTTGCCTCTCAAGGCCCCCTTTACCCAGACAGTGTTCCTTCTGTCCCACCCATCGCACAGGAAGAGGAGGAGGAGGAGGAGGAGGAGGAGGAGGAGGATTGTGTCAGCATGGAGGTGGAGGCTGGCACTCAGCATCATCAGCAGCAGTCTTTTAGGGATGATTTACAGTCCCAAGAAACCAGTGGACTTGTACGTGGCTGGGAGGAGGTGGCTGCGGATCATGTCGTCCTTAGTGACCCAGAGGACTCCGGAGCGAATGCCTCAGCAAACCTACGCTGCATGGCCTCCCTGATCCTGCAAAGTCTGCGGAAGGATCCTCGTATTCTTCGGATCAAGGAGAGGGACCATTACTGGCTGGCCACTCTCCTTGATCCACGGTACAAGGGTAAGGTTGCGGACCTTATGTTACCGTCGCAGAGGGAGCAGAGGATGAGACAACTCCGGGAGGCCTTGCAGAAAGGTCTGTGCAACGCGTTCCCAGAGACTGGGAGGTTACAAACTCCTGGTCCTGGACAACGAGTTGCTGAAGCTTCGGCCAGTCAAAGAAGGAGCGGTGGGGAAGGTGGCCGTCTGACCGATGCGTTCAGACAATTCTTTAGTCCGCAGCCCCAAAGTATGATCGGTTCCAGCAACCATCGCCAGCGTCTGATAAACATGGTGCAGGAATATCTAGGGGCAAGGTCAGACTTGGACACCTTCCCCACCGAAAATCCTCTGGCTTACTGGGTCTTGAGGATGGATCACTGGCCAGAGCTTGCACAGTATGCAATTGAGCTACTGGCCTGTCCTGCATCCAGCGTTCTTTCGGAACGCACATTCAGTGCTGCTGGAGGATTTGTCACGGATCACAGGGTGCGCCTGTCCACCGACTCGGTTGATCGACTGACTTTCATCAAGATGAACCAGTCTTGGATCACCACCAGCTACCACACACCTGATGCTGATATAACAGACTAATTGATTTTAACATGTCACATCCCTTCAAGACTGATGCTGATGCTGAGTGCCTGTGCTGTTATGTTGACTGACTATCCTCCTCCTCCGAGTCCTCAATGATACGATTGATGATGATAGCTTGGAAGATCATTTTTGTTTATGGGTGCCGCCACCAGTGGCTAAGGCCCAATTTTTCAGCCCCTGTTTTACAGGGCCGTGTAATTACAATTTTTTTTAGCAATAATTTGCCATAGGGCTCATTGCTGTGCTCCAAGTACAGTATCTGTGAGGGGTTGGAGTGTTGTGGCACCAGTGCCTAAGGCCCAATTTTTCAGCCCCTGTTTAACAGGGGCGTGTCATTACAATTTTTGAAGCAATACTTTGCAACAGGGCTCATTGCTGTGCTCCAAGTACAGTATCTGTGAGGGGTTGTAGTGTTGTGCCACCAGTGCCTAAGGCCCAATTTTTCAGCCCCTGTTCAACAGGGGCATGCAATTACAATTCTTGATCTAATAATTCACAGCAGGGCCCATTGCTGCACCCACCAAGAGTAACTCTGAGGGCTTACAGTGTTGTGGCAACGCCACCACCACCACCACCACCACCACGAAAGGCCCAATTTTTCAGCCCCTGTTCAAAAGGGGCATGTAATTACAATTCTTGATCTAATAATTCACAGCAGGGCCCATTGCTGCACCCACCAAGAGTAACTCTGAGGGCTTACAGTGTTGTGGCAACGCCACCACCACCACCACCACCACGAAAGGCCCAATTTTTCAGCCCCTGTTCAAAAGGGGCATGTAATTACAATTCTTGATCTAATAATTCACAGCAGGGCCCATTGCTGCACCCACCAAGAGTAACTCTGAGGGCTTACAGTGTTGTGGCAACACCACCACCACCACCACCACCACGAAAGGCCCAATTTTTCAGCCCCTGTTCAACAGGGGCATGCAATTACAATTCTTGAACTAATAATTCACAGCAGGGCCCATTGCTGCACCCACCAAGAGTAACTCTGAGGGCTTACAGTGTTGTGGCAACGCCACCACCACCACCACCACGAAAGGCCCAATTTTTCAGCCCCTGTTCAAAAGGGGCATGTAATTACAATTCTTGATCTAATAATTCACAGCAGGGCCCATTCCTGCACCCACCAAGAGTAACTCTGAGGGCTTACAGTGTTGTGGCAACACCACCACCACCACCACCACCACCACCACCACGAAAGGCCCAATTTTTCAGCCCCTGTTCAACAGGGGCATGCAATTACAATTCTTGATCTAATAATTCACAGCAGGGCCCATTCCTGCACCCACCAAGAGTAACTCTGAGGGCTTACAGTGTTGTGGCAACACCACCACCACCACCACCACCACGAAAGGCCCAATTTTTCAGCCCCTGTTCAACAGGGGCATGTAATTACAATTCTTGATCTAATAATTCACAGCAGGGCCCATTGCTGCACCCACCAAGAGTAACTGTCAGGGCTTACAGTGTTGTGGCACCAGCACCACCATCAAAGGCCCAATTTTTACTACCACTGTTCAACAATTATATGTAATTAAATTTCCTGATATAATAGTTGACAGCAGGGCGTTCCAGCACCAACCAAGAGTAACTGTGAGTGCTTACAGTGTTGTGCCAACACCAACAACTAAGGGGCCTATTTCTGCAGAGTATATACGGCAGGTCCCTACTTTCAAACATCCAACTTACAAACGACTCCTACTTGCAAACGCAAGAAGACAACAGGAAGTGAGAGGAAATCTACCACTAGGAAGGAAAATTCTCTCCTGTAAGAATAAATATGGGAGAAAGGTGTCTCCTCTGTACTGATGCTTTATCAGCAATCCTTGTTTCAAGAAAAACACCACATTTCAAAAACAGTTGTCATTGGGACGGAAAGTGAGGTGAAATGTTCTGAACAGGGGCACAGACAGCAAAACAAATGTTACAGGGGTGATAACCCTTACCTATGTTTTCCAAAAAGTTTAAAAATAGATTTTTGGGCTGGAGCTACACTTCAACAATGTACCTGTTCAAAATTACAAACAGATTCTACATAAGAACAAACCTACAGTCCCTGTCTTGTATGCACCGCCTGTATACGGCTGTTCAGAGTATATAGGGCCTTTTTTATTTTATGTGCGGGGTTCCCCTTAATATCCATACACGACCCAAAGGGGCTGGTAATGGGCTGGGGTAGGGGGGGGGGGGGTCATGGGGTAGCTATGCCATTTTTCTTAAAGATTTTCATCCATATTACCGGGACCAGACATTACATTAAAGCCGCAAGCAGTTTTAAATGGCTTTTTTTTCCTTTAGAAGTGTCATTTTGTGCAGGGACAGTTCTAAACACGGGAAACACGTGGCACTTCACAGGCATACTTTAGACACCCCCCAGGTACGATATTTAAAGGAATATTTGACTTTTTTGTTTTCACTTTATGCATCATTAAAATGACTGCTCCCGAAAAACGACCGTTTTTAAAACTTCTTTTTGCATTGATACATGTCCCCTGGTGCACAACCCGGGTTCCCAAACCCTTTTTAGGACAATAACATGCATAATAGTTGTTATAATTAGCACTTTAGAATTCGAACGTTCGCATCCATTGTATTTAATAGGGTTCTAATGTTCGTACGAACTTTCGGTCCGTTCGCGGGTTCTGGTGCGAACCGAACCCGGGGGTGTTCGGCTCATCACTAATAAGGGCTAGCTTCAGGTGTATACTGTGCAGGAGGCTTAGCAAAAATGACACTGACACTGTCCCCTGCCTATCCTTCTCTCTCCCTGCACACAAGGTTTAGCAAAGAATATCACCGACACTGTCCCTGCCTATCCTTCTCTCTCCCTGCACACAAGGTTTAGCAAAGAATATCACTGACACTGTCCCTGCCTATCCTTCTCTCTCCCTGCACACAAGTTAAATGAACAAATAGCACTGACACTGTCCCTGCCTATCCTTCTCTCTCCCTGAACCGGAACACACTACACAAGGCCGCCTCGCTGGCGGCCTTTTATAGTGTGGGGTGTGTACTAAATCCCCCTGAGCTATAATTGGCCACAGGCATCCTGCCTGTGGCCAATTATGGCTCTCCTCGCTGCTGGCGCTGTGATTGGCCAAGCATGCGGGGTCACAGTGCATGCTTGGCCAATCACAGCGCCTGGATTGCACTGCGATGGCGTAGTGCATTGTGGGCTGTTCGCGTCACTCGAATTTGGTGCGAATGGCTCATATCGTTCGATCGAACACCGAGCTCATCCCTAGTGGTCAGTGTAGTGTAGTGGTCAGTGTAGTGTAGTGGACAGTATAGTATAGTGGTCAGTGTAGTGTAGTGGTCAGTATAGTGGTCAGTGTAGCGGACAGTATAGTATAGTGGTCAGTGTAGTGTAGTGGACAATATAGTATAGTAGTCAGTATAGGTATCAGATAGGTCAGTGTTGGAATCAGGAAGGTCAGTACTATTGTATTTGAAGGGACTCCGGGAGTGCTAAAAGTTTGCAGGTTAGGGGGCGCAAATTACTTGCCTTGCCCCGGATGCTGACAACCCACGCTACGCCACTGCATGGGAGCACAGTGTTCTTCCCCCAGAGGAGGAGATATCAGCCAGAAGAGTTGCTGCCCTTCCTGGCAATCAAGCTGAATATTTTGCTCATCAAGGTCCCAGCTGTGCATAGAAGGGGGGTTTATTCTGCTGCAAATTTCTTTGGAGCTAAGTGAGAGAGGAGTTCTACTGGGGATCCGGTCTGGAAGTTTCATAGAGGAGACTATCTGCCTGAGTCTGGAGGGAGGCATCCAAGTCCCAGGGACACTGTGAGTACAGACCTGTGAGAAGGATTCTAGTGACTGTTGCTGCTGTTGCACCCCCTGGTACAATAACATTGAGGCTTGTCTGGCCTGGGTAGTAGGGTGACCACATTTCCAAACTACCATTCAAGGACACCCTCCCTTCCCAAAAATCAGCTTATGCTGTAACGAATCACAGCACAGTGATTGGACACAAGAGGATTCATGATTTCTCCAATCACAAGCAGGGGGCCGGATTGTGCTCCTCCAGGCATTCCCGGCCAGGACAAATACTTTTGGTGAGTAAAGCAGTGATGTGTCTGCCTTTTTTGGGGGCATCAGATTGGCCTGGGGGTGGCTGTGTCAGTTTCATTCAGGGACACTGTATTGTCCTGGAATAAATGTGCCCAGGACAGACCTGCAAAATGCAGGACTGTCCCGGGCAATCCGGGACATGTGGTCACCCTACTGGGTAGTCACCCACTTGTTAACATAAGTTTTGGCAGCTTCCACTCTCCGTACAGATCTGCAGCTCCTCCTGCCCCCTTCCCTGCTGACAGGTTGACATTGGCGGTGGGGGGGGTGACCCAAGAGAAGGCACACGGCTGAAAATTGCCTCTACCCTGCCACAGGGGAGGCAAACACTGGAATGGGGCAGTCTGATGGGACAGTTAGAGAGGAAAGGGGGGAAGGAAGCATGACTACAGGGTCCCATTTGATGAGGTACCACTGAAAACAATGATATTTTGCCATCAGTGCTTTCCTGTCCTCTAACATGCACAGTATACAGCGTGACGTAATCCAACATGTACTAGGTAGTAGACATGTGCACTGCCCAAAACTTTGTTAGTTTTCGTTTTCGTTTCATTCGTTTTTTTTTTTTTTCGTTTTTCGGGTCATTCGTTATGATAGCAATTCGTAAATTCGTACATTCGTAAATTTGTAAATTCGTACATTCGTAAATTCGAAAATCAGAAAACCCGAAAATCTGAAAAAATAACGAACTATTAAATTATAGGTATTGTAATTTCCTTTCAAATTTGGCTGTTAGCGAACGTAACGAATACAAATTTATCCGAAGTTACGCATAACCTAAAATAACAAATGCCACATCTAAACAAATGCAACTGAACAAATTATTAATAAATAATAATAATAAAACGTTTTTATTATTATTATTGTTATTTATTATTATTATTAACTCATTACGTTCCATTCGTTTAGATACGGCATTCATTATTTCGGAAAACAATTCGTAACTTTGGATAAATTTGTATTCGTTAAGTTCACGAACAGCCAAATTTGAAAGAAAATTCCAATACCTATAATTTAATAGTTAGTAATAGTTAAGTTATTATTAGTTAATTATTATTTCAGATTTCCGAATTTACAAATTTACAAATTTACGAATGTACGAATTTAAGCATTTACGAATGTACGAATTTACGAATGTGCGAATGTACAAATTTCAGAATGTACAAATTTTCGAATATTCGTTAAAATTCGTTCGTTTTCGTTAATTCGGATATTTCCGAATTAACGAATTTGTCGAAATTGTTAAAAAACGAATTCGGAATGAAACGAATTGCACATGTCTACTAGGCAGACAGATACTACAACAAAATAACACTTACTGAAATAATGGTATGCAGGGACCTACAGCTATGGGTAAAAAAATATTAGATACCTCTACTCTGCCCTTCCATGTAAAGCCTTCCATCCAATCAGACCACCTTCAGGCTGGATTCACACATATGTGAATGGGATCCTGAATTGCACCTGAACTGGTGTACAGGAATGCACCGGACCCCAGGCACCAACCCGCGGCCGCACATGTGTGAACCTGGCCTCAAGTGGTTGCAAACTTTTCCATATACCCAGTAAAGTGACTGGCCTCAGATAGTACACAGAGATGGAAAAAATCCTCCTACATAAGTTGTACCTGTTTATCTGCAGCCCTCTCCCCTCTAAAGTACAGGTTTTATGCAACATTTCTGAGCACAGGAGGCAGAGGGTGGGAATCTGAAATCACACACTGCACAGCATATAGCAAGGAGCTAAGTGTAATCTGAGACCCTGAGTGGAGGGAATGGACACATAGTTGCCAACATTATCGAAAAAATGTATAGGGACACTTTTTTGTCAGTAGGCGGAGTCTTAATATAATTAGTAGTCGCGGTGTAGTGGGGTGGGAAAATGTGGCTAGGTGAAAAATGGGAGTGGTTTAAACAAAATATCGGGCGTGGCCTAAATGGGGCATGGTTAGAGTCTAAGATTAAATAGGGATGGAGAGAGAAGGAAGAAAGGGATGGAGGGAAAAGGAAGAGAGGGAGAGAGAAAGAAAGAGAGAAAGGGAGAAAGAGAGAGGGAGAGAGAAAGAAAGAGATAGAGAGGGAAGAAGAGAGAAGAAAGGAAAGAAAGAAGGAAAGAAAGAGGGATGAAGGGACAGCTGGCCCAGAACCTACACCACAATAGCAAAATGTGTATTCCAGAAAATTTAACAATCAACAGATAAAGATACTCCAAACACCATCCCCCCAGGCATATCCCATCAAACAGATACATGAGATGTTCAGAGACTGCAGACATGATACAAGAGATGGTCAGAGAGTGTGCCGACATGATACAGGAGACGGTCAAAGAGGGTGCAGACATGGTACAGGAGACGGTCAAAGAGTGTGTGGACATTGTACAGGAGACAGTCAGAGAGTGTGCGGACATGGTACAGGAAATGGTCAGAGAGGGTGCGAACATGGTACAGGAGACAGTCAGAGAGTGTGCGGATATGGTACAGGAGACATTCAGAGAGAGTGTGGACATGATACAGGAGACTGTCAGAGAGAGTGCGGACATGATACAGGAGACGGTCACAGAGTGTGCGGACATGGTACATGAGACGGTCAGAGAGTGTGCGGACATGGTCAGAGAGGTTGCGGATATGGCACAGGAGATGGTCAGAGAGGGTGCGGACATAATACAGGAGACGGTCAGAGAGGGTGTGGACATTTTACAGGAGACGGTCAGAGAGTGTATGGACAAGATACAGGAGACAGTCAGAGAGGGTGCGGACATGGTACCGGAGACTGCAGACCTACTACAAGATGGGGTCAGAGATTGTGGATATGATAGAGATGGTCAGAGATTAAGGAGGTGATGAGGAGGTGTACAGAGAAGATGGTGGTGATAATCACTAGTCCTGTTGTGTCATGCCTCATTCTGGTCGGTCCCTGCACTCCTCCATTCACCTGTCTCTGGGGGGCGCACACCCACTGCATTCAGGGCGGCATCATGATATCATGTGCATGTGCCCGCCCGAGCCCGAGCTAGGCTGAGCTTGCCCAAGCACAAACGGCCGAGCTAGGCCGAGCTGGAGCAGAGCATGTGCAGTTCCACATGGCCCGCAACCATGTTTTCACAGGCGGAAGCTGCGGCTGTCCAGTGATCTGATGGGTCGCTTACAGTAGTGGTCCCTAACCTTTTTGGCACTGGGGAGTGGTTTCATGAAAGAAAATGCTGCCAAGGACCGGCGGGGGGACAGCAAGTCGATCTCCGTGGCCGATTTGCCTGGGCAATGGCTGGTGTTAGCACTTCCATCATCACGGCACCATGGTTGATATGGTGTCAGGATGATTGAAGTGCATTATTTCTATTATTACATTGTAATTTAAAATGAAATAGTTTAACTTATCATAATGCAGAATCAGTGGGAGCCCCGAGTGTGTCACTTGCCATTGACGCCTGCCACTGCAGCGGGTCACTTGCCACGTCGCCTGCCACCAGATGCAGCTTGTGTCACTTGTCACTAGATGCATTATGAAACCTCCACGCTGCTGTATCGCTAGAGCTGCCGCTAGAGGTCCGGGGTCAGGACTGGTGATTTGGTCTCCGCCGCCGTTTTAGAGCCCGAGGGAGCCTCAAGTGGAGCCCGAGGGAAAGAAACTAGAGACTGAGCCCGGGTGGCAAAAGAAATAGGCTTTTGAGATGGAGCTGCCGTCAACCCCCTGCCCTGCGGTTTCTTTCCCTCGGCCTCCATGAGAGCTGGTCTTCGCTAAAATGGCTGAGACTAAATCACCAGAGCCGACCCCTGATTTCTAGTGACAGCTCTGGCATCGGGACAAAGCCAATTTCACGTGATTTTTCCCGGATGTCCTGTGAAAATCGGTACTGTTGATAACTATGTTCTATGTAGTCTCATAGGGAAACATGCACTGCTGAGGCTGCCAATCACCTTCTGTGCTGGAGGGGGAGGAGCCATCTCCCAGAATGGTGTGGTGTCGGCGTAACCTGTCAGAAGTGACTCATGCAGATAGCAGAGGAAAGAGAGAGCAGATACAAATCACACTAGGTGCTTTGGATTGAGACAAGTACACACTATAGAATGATATGCTTTGTTCATTTATCATTTCAGGGGTTTACAACCACTTAACATGTGTATAGCAGGTAAATAGGAAAATAAGGACAGTTATTAAAAGCTATGCCACAACCCCCAACTGAGCCTCCGTCCTTGGTCATTTAATATACAGTAATTTGTGCCTTCACTGGGAAACTGTGGAGATAGGAAGGATACATATGAAAATATAGATAGATGTAGGGCCAAGTTATACTTTCAAAAATTTCGATTAGCAAAGGACATTTCCCTTAGTTTAGTGAATGTGACCCAATCACATGTAAGGAGAATAAAAAACAGTATTTTTGCTTGCACATTAACGAATGATGGAAGTCAGCAGGGCTTCACCTCATTCAAGTTAAAGTAGAACTAAAGAGGTTAGTATTTACTTTTCCTGACGGCTCCATGTCAGCACAGCTGGGTGAGGCTCCGCCCACCCCCACGTGATCAGGACTTAACTATAAATTTTTCACTCACCTCAACCTCAGCGTTCTTCTCTTTTCCTCCTACGTGCAGGACGGAGGTGTGCTCCTCTACCTAGCCGGTCTAAATGGCTGGCGGACCATCCATACGTCTGGATGCTACCTAGTTCTAGCAACCAAGGATATGGATGACGGCGCCTAACAGGTGGTCGCGCTAATGAAACATGTGGTCAATACGCTCTAAAGGAGTGTTTCCACTCACCCTGTGAATTCTCCAAGCCTTCCCAAGCAAACAATCCGCTAAGGAATGACTAGATTCTTTTCATATGGGGACCATCTGTTTGGCAATGTCCAGCCTTCTTTCAGGGCCTTCTTGGTCCAATCAACTCTCTCCAGTCTCTTCTGAACAGGAGAAAGAGGACGACCTGTGTCCAGATTGCTAAGGTTGGTGAAATGCCTGTGTATAGAGGTGAAACTTTGGAAGTATTTTAAATACCTCCAAAAGACGGCTGGATGTTGAATGGATCAAGTGCTTGTTCATCAAGATTGGAGGATATTGTCACAGCAGGATGTCAAAGTTACGCCCTTTGGAACGAATAGAGGTCCAGGGGTTGGGACCACCCCGCTGGTTAGTATGTGTCCCTTGTGGGATCGGCCATTCACATGACCTTACCATTGGAAGGTGCGACCCTCAAGGACAAACGCGCTCACTGCATTTTTTTCTTAATCGCAGAAGAGCAAGCCTAAATTAAATAGTGGCCAGTCTAGCCTCCTGCCTCAAGATGAAGGTCTACTGAGTTAAAGAAGACCGAAAACTCAAGAGTTATTGTCCACGCTCACGCCAGAGAGCGTAGCTCCTGTGCTTTTCTGGATGGGAGTCCAGGAAAGACAAGGAAGCAAATGCTTAGTCCAAGAAGTCAATAAGAACTTCCATGTCAGGATGCTATCTGTTATTTTGGGTTGGGCCACCCATACATGCCCTAGGGGCACTATGTGGTTCCTCTGTGAACATAGGGACGGCTTGTGGATGGACACGTGGTCCCCTAAGGAAAGCATTTTGGGCCATATTTGGAGATCTTTCATCCTTCACGTCTCAGATTGAGCCATAGAAATCGCCTCGCCCCAGCAGCTCGGACGATCTGGTGGTACAGGCAGATACCAGCCAGTTTAGGGGAGCCCTTCTTCAGTAACAATGAGCTCAGGAGCTTGGAGTTGAAGGCAACCTTTTCAGGCTCTTAGCCTTCAGTCATCTCATCCAGAGTAAGCCTGTCCTGGGAAAGTTGGACAGCACAACGACTCCGGCCTACATCTGGAAACAAGGCTCAGTCTCTCACTTCTGAAGTTTTCTCTAATTCTAGAATTCACCCAAGTCAATCCTCCCAACGATTTGCGACCTATGTGCCTGGTCGGAAGAATCTTCAGATGATCTATTTGTCCAGGTCAAGTCTGACGACAATGGATGATCCAGACTACTGCGAGTCTTTCGAGAACTAACAGAGATTGGTGTTCTATCTGCCAGAGGTAGACCGCTTACATTCCCAGACGGCACTGAGTCGCTGAAGTTCCATTCCAGGGCCCAGGAGCCGCAAGCGCTCGGAGTGGAGGTGCTGACCGCAGAATGGATCACCAAGACTGCTGATGCCTTTTTCAGCTGCTCCCTCTGATTCTCAGCTGACAGCTAAGGCTGGGGCGAGGGAAGGTGACAGTTTTGGTACCCGCTACTCATCCTGATGAGTGTCAAGGAGTGATGCCCTCTGCCTGGTAGATCAAATCTTCTCCAGTCCCATTCATCCAGCATCCGACAGGCTCAGGCTGATGGCCTGGGTCGAGAGAGGCAGAGCCTAATGGATGTCGAATGCTCTGTGAAGATTTGAACAGTTCTACGAAACGAGAAAGGTCAGCGCTAAGCACGCCTATAGTAGAACAGGACATATATGCCCAGTATATTCGCTGATCAAGATTTTACGCTGGACTCTTCAGAAGCCTGCTTCGGATGTCTACAGGCATGGCTTGACTTAATTCTATACGCAAGCATGCTATAGAAATGCATTTTGGCTATCGCTGTCTTCACCGGCATTCAGCAAGCTTCCAACGCTTAATTATACCGTTTTTCAAGATTCAATTTGGTTGAAACCCCAAACTTGTTTCCGGAATGAGATATACCAATGCTGATGGATGTTATTTCATCGGATGCCTTCAATCACCCTGTGGTACTTTCTCGCTGAAACTGATTTACTGGTGGCAATTACATCAGCATTGGTGTCCTTGGGTTTAAAGAACCCATACTCACGTACTTCCCAGACAGAATGGTGCTCATGCCAATGCTCTAATATGTGCCTGAACTGACCTTTAGAGTTCATATCACACAAGAGGTTTCCCTCCTACGTTCTCTTTGGGGAGTACTCAAAAAGTTAACCCATCGGATGTGGGCTAAGCGCTAAAAAATTTAATCAAGGTGACTCCTGCCATCAGGAGCTCTGTACATCTAAAGGGTAAAAAACTGTGCTAGCAAAAAAAATGTTAAAAAATGGTGACTATAAATTAGGCAGCAGTAATAGTGTGACAACACCTAGAACAAATGGAGAGAGAAAAAGACTGCGCCACCTTTATGAACTTAAACCAGAACCCAAATAACAATTTTTGAGCTTATTCAAAGGCACATATTGGAAGACCTTAGCAGATATTACACCAAATAGTCCAATAGTAGTTGTTCAGATGATCTAAACAGTCCACAAATACTTATGGCAGGGAAACCACTGATAACACACCACAGTGACTAATCAAAGCGAGCCGTGAGGTATCCCCCACCAAAAGAAGGGGAAGCAGCTTACCAGAAGGCAAGCGGTTTGGGACAATCGACTGTGACCCAGCCGCGGCCTTTAATGTTGCAGTCCTCCCTTAGCAAGCCAATGCGTTCCGTTCGGATGGTCCATAAAACATTGCATCCAGATCATAAGTCCCCAACATAGAATAGAGAGGGCAAACCAATAGTGTAACCCTGTATTTCAACGGTTTATTAAAAACGGAAGTTATACTTACAAAATAGTAGCGGTAAAATCAACATGTAAACAATAAATGCCGGCCGGCATAACAGGAGCCTCACTCCGCCTTCAATCACCCTGTGGTACTTTCTCGCTGAAACTGATTTACTGGTGGCAATTACATCAACATTGGTGTCCTTGGGTTTAAAGAACCCATACTCGCGTACTTCCCAGACAGAATGATGCTCATGCCAATGCTCTAATATGTGCCTGAACTGACCTTTAGAGTTCATATCACACAAGAGGTTTCCCTCCTACGTTCTCTTTGGGGAGTACTCAAAAAGTTAGCCCATCGGATGTGGGCTAAGCGCTAAAATATTTAATCAAGGCGACTCCTGCCATCAGGAGCTCTGTACATCTGTTTGTCCTTTTCAGGTGGAACACATAATAATCTTGCTGGGAGCCGTAAAATCATTATCTCTTGGTTGATAACCTCATCTCCTTGGCCTGCAGGTTGTAAGGCTGGCTGTGCCAGGAGAGTCACGGCATTCTCACTAGAAAGGTCCAGACCTTGAGGGTGACAGCAGGCCGGGTGTCTCAAACTATCCGTAATACAAAATATTCATATTCATGACAGTTGGGTTTGTCAGAGGCATTATGGTTTCTGTTACCGTTTTAGTCAGAATTGGAGTGTGTAGCATTATCCCTCCCCTGTTTTGGCTAGCTAATTCCCAGCTGTGCTGACATGGAGCCGTCAGGAAAAGGGAAAATTTAATTCAAATACTTACCGTAATTTTCCTTTCCTGACGAGCTCCATGTCAGCACAGAACCCGCCCAGTTAAGTAGTAATAGTTACGAAACGCTGAGGTTGAGGTGAGTGAAAAATTTATAGTTAAGTCCTGATCACGTGGGGGTGGGCGGAGCCTCACCCAGCTGTGCTGACATGGAGCTCGTCAGGAAAGAAAAATTACGGTAAGTATTTGAATTAAATTTTCAGTTTTCCAACGGTCCCTCGTGGGCGCCAGCACCTGTGTGCCTGTCTTTTGCCGACTTCATTGGCTGGCATGCAATGACGTCCTTCCTCTGCATGCGCAGGGGGACGTCATTCTGGCACATAAAGACCAGCCTGGTGCTGTAAGCTGGAGTGTGCGTGCACAGCTCAGTTTACCAACGGCAGAGAGCAGGCAGGTAGGGGCATTTTATTGCAGAAAGGAGAGTGCATATCTCTTCTAAAATAAAAGCTTACCTTCTCGTTATTTGTTACAGCAGAACTTCAGTTCTGCTTTAAGGGGAATTTCCCTTGCAAAATGAACAGTCTATTTAATTCCTTTAATAAATCAATTCCAACATCTCTGGATCTGCTGATCATTTTTCTGTGCAGTTTTCATTGACAGTAACCCATGATTGTTTTGTTCATCCTATGCTGGAATCACCCCTGAATTTCACAGGCTACTTAAATGGGTTCTCATTTTCCCCTATCTCCCTGCAATATACTGAGAAGCTTTTATTTGGACCGAATATCAATACATATGTTTGATCTCTCCTGCTGTTTATCATTTCAAGGCTGCTCTAGATCGCCTCTTATGCCGCGTACACACGATCGTGATTCACGGCGGTGAAAACACCGCCGTGAATCACGGCATGAAAAAAAATGAGAAACGAGGGAACGGCATGTTCCCCCACACACGACCGTTTTTCCCGTCATTTTTTTCTTTGACGAGAAAAACGACCGTCTGTGGGCTCCGCGGCAGTGTCTCCCTATGGGAAAACTGCCGCGGAAAAAAATGATGGAAAAAACGATGAGAAAATTTAGAACATGTTCTAATTTTTCTCGTCGTTTTTCCTGCCGTTTTTCTCAACGAGAAAAACGGCATAAAGCCCACAGACGATCGTTTTTCTCGGCCAAAAAAAAATATGTCATTTTTCCAGACGGGAAAAATGATCGTGTGTACGCGGCATTAGACTACCAAAGATTTGCAGTGAAGCGCCCTCTACTGCCTGCATAAGTGTCCTTGCAAAATGTTTGTTAGAATTTAGAAATCCCCTTTATGGGAGATTTAAACCCAAGAACAAATAATTCAATGTATTGCAGTTTACCAGTCCTTAGGTGTGGTGGCTGCATTAGATTTGCTTTTCAGACTTTCATTCCTTTAGTTCTACCCGGTGATCCTGCCGGTAGCACACTTTCAGTCCTAGGATGACAATTCCCACACGCTGCACTGTATCTAAGGAGAACCAGCTGGACTGTTGTATTTATTTGGACTACAAACACCTAGGAGGTATTTTTTCCAGACTAAATACATTTTCTGCAAGTACTGAAAACACATGTTGATCTTTCCAAAACTCCAGTGTCCTTGTCACTTCTTGTGTACTGAACTGGTATATCAAAAAAAGCGTTATCAGCTTTTCCAGCTACATACCTCCCAACTTATGAACTATAGAATGAGGAACACTTGAAGGAGGAAGTAATCTGTGGCACGTTGTGGCCAAACACTTAGTAGTGGTAGAAGCTTAAGGGCAAGAGGTGTGCTGTGTACAAACTGCAGTGTTGAAGAGTGTGCTATGTACAGAGTGCAGGGTTGAGGAGTACACTGTGTACCAAGTGTAGTGTTGAGGGGTATGCTACTTAGAGAGTGCAGGGTTGAGGGGTGCACTACGTACTGAGTGCAGGTTGAAAGGTGTGCTACATACTGAGTGCAGGGTTGAGGGATGCGCTACGTACCAAGTGCAGGGTTGCGGGGTGTGCTATGTACTGGGTGCATGGTTGAGGGGGTGCGCTAGGTACTGAGTGCAGGGTTGAGGGGTGCACTACGTACTGAGTGCAGGGTTGAGGGGTGCGCTAGGTACTGAGTGCAGGGTTGAGGGGTGTACTAGGTACTGAGTGCAGGGTTGAGGAGTGCGCTACATACTGAGTGCAGGGTTGAGGGGTGCGCTATGTACTGAGTACAGGGTCGAGGGGTGCGCTACGTAGTGAGTGCAGGGTCGAGGGGTGTGCTACATACTGAGTGCAGGGTTGAGGAGTGTGCTACATACTGACATACTGAGTGCAGGGCTGAGGGATGTTATGTGTACAGAGTGCAGGGTTGAAGAGTGTGCTACATACCGAGTTCAGGGTTGAGAGGTGTGCTATGTACTGAGTTTAGGGTTGAGAGGTGCGCTATGTACAGAGTGCAGGGTTGAGGGGTGCATTACGTACTGAGTGCAGGGTTGAGGGGTTCGGGCTGGCGAAAAAAATTGCTGGTGCCCGCGCTACCGCACCCCTGCAGTGCAAGTCGTTGGAGCCAAGTGGCTGAACTTGTTCCAGCACTGGACTCCAATCTGGGACTTCGTCAGGATGCGTCTGGATGCCGGGACTTGCATCAAATTCCAGGACGATCCCGACTAATCTGGGACAGTCCCGGCGAATTGGGGACGGTTGGGAGGTATGCAGCCATCTTCTGTGAACTACTAACCCCTCCTCCTTATGTAATGGAGATGAAGAAAGGCCGGGGTGTTTGTAGCCCAAATCAAGAGAGCGCTCCCTACAAAGATACAGTGCAGTGAGTGAGCAAGGACAGGAAGTGTGTTATTCACTTGATAAAAAGTTAAAAATAAATAGAAAACAGCTGGGGAAAAAAAGAGAACTAAAGCAGCCTCCACTTCTAAGAACTGATAAGCTGCAATATATTATTTGCTTTTGGTTTTAGATATGCTTAAAAGTAGAATAAATACAAAAGAAATACATATAATTCCATTGCTTTCACAATTAGTAAGGAACATCTAATTCTTACTCCAAGTAGGTGTCCAAAAGTCACAGAAAAACCAATAGACAGAGCTGGAGATCCCATATTATCTGTCCTTCGATCATCAGTAGAGGCAAATATACATAGAACCAGCTGAAGAGTTAGCAACAGCTCAATGGTAAAAGCCTTTCCAGCATCCGTGTTATTAAATAACTAAAAAAGAAGACAAAAAACACACCATTTGTATGCATATTTTATTTAACTGAGTAATAGTACACTAATTTGCAATCACAAACAATCCACAGTTAAGGGTCAGTTCACACCACATGCAGTCCAATGTGGGTTTTTTCTGCATCAAAAACGCATGGAAAGTAAGTTATAATGCCGCGTACACACGATCGTGATTCACGGCGGTGAAAACACCGCCGTGAATCACGACATGAAATTAAATGAAAAACGAGGGAACGGCATTTTCCCCCACACACGACCGTTTTTCCCGTCATTTTTTTCTTTGTCGAGAAAAACGACCGTCTGTGGGCTCCGCGGCAGTGTCTCCCTATGGGAAAACTGCCGCGGAAAAAAATGATGGAAAAAACGATGAGAAAATTTAGAACATGTTCTAATTTTTCTCGTCGTTTTTCCTGCCGTTTTTCTCAACGAGAAAAACGGCATAAAGCCCACAGACGATCGTTTTTCGCGGCGAAAAAAAAAAATGTAATTTTTCCCGACGTGAAAAATGATCGTGTGTACGCGGCATAAGGGTTTCCAATGGCATAGTTCACACCAGTGCAGTCAGTTCCAGGGCGCTCCAGTTCTATAAAAAAGGTAGAACATGCTGCATTTTTTCTGCACTGGACTGTACTGGAACGCAGTAAACACATCAAGAATGTGCCGGAATGCACTAAATCGCATCAAAAATGCACTGGACCCCAGTACAGTGAAAAAGAAACAGGAAAAAAGAAGAAAAAAAGCACTGTAATGCATCCGGAAACGCATCAAAAACGCACTAGACCATGCCAAAAAACACGTTAAAAAGGCGCATGGAGAAACGCACCCGGAACGGATCTGGGGTGCATTTTTGTGCTGTGAACCAGCCCTAATGAAAACATTTATAAACGTTGTGCTAGGAACAGAATTCATCATTAAAGCGGTGTAAAATCCAAAATACTATTATTTGTGTGGTGAAATTGCGGCAGACAAATCTGACCCAAAGCCCTGGTTCACACTGGTGCGTTTTGACATGCGATTTGGCATGTCAAATCGCATGTCAAAACGCAGATATTTGCCGCAAATTGCCAGAAATGGCATCGTCCTAATCGGTGCGACGTCACATCTGCCGCGCTGCAATCGATTTCAAAAAGTAGTTTCTGTACTACTTTTTGTGATTTCAGCCGCAATTTACATTGACATCTGTGTCAGATGTCTTTGTAATCGCGGCTGAAATCGGGACTGCCAGGCGAGAGCTGAACTCGCACGGCTTCACTCCCGCAGCCCAGTGTGAACCTGGGCTTAGTGACACTATTTTGAGACCATTCTCATTTATACAGCAATAATTTTATGTGAAACGGATGTGGCTAAAAACGCATCCAATTCACATATATGTGAACCGAGCCTAAGCCCTGGTTCACACTGGTGCGATTTGACATGCGATTTGATATGTCAAATCGCATGTCAAATCGGCGATATTTGCCGCAAATTGCCGGCAATGGCACCGTCCTAATCGGTGCGACACCACATCTGCGGCGCTGCACCGATTTCAAAAAGTAGTGTGTCAGATGTCTTTGTAATCGCGGCTGAAATCGGGACTGCCAGTGCCAGCGAGAGTGAAATTGTGCGAGTTCAGCTGAACTCGCACGGCTTCACTCCCGCAGCCCAGTGTGAACCTGGGCTAAGGCTCCACTTGTATCTGCGCGATCGGGGAATGTGTTAATTTCTTTGTGTGTTCCTGTGCACGTGAAAATAATGCATGTCACGCTTGCGGTGCCATTAATTGTTAATGTTGACCCAAACATGGGAAGGAGACGCTTGTTTTTCTGTGGTGAAATGCGGTGAAACGTGCAGTAAAGACGTGTGAACTGGAACAAGGCAAAAAGCTCCATGAGTTACAGTGCCTTGAGAAAGTATTCATACCCCTTGAAATGTTCCACATTTTGTCATGAGCTCTCAAATCGCATGACAAATCGCTCCAATGTGAACCTAGGCTAAGGGCCAGTTCCCACCATAGAAACGCAGTCTGGATGCATTCCAGATTATTTTCTGCATGCGCATTTTTTGACGCGTTTTTGGTGCGTTTTTGATGCAGTCCAGTGCATTTTTCCCCCCTCTTTTTTCCTTGGGTCAGTTCACACCACATGCAGTCCAGTGCATTTTTTATGCATCAAAAGCATGGAAAGTAGGCTATATGGTTTCCAATGGCATAGTTCACACCAGTGCTTGCAGTTCCAGAAAAAAAAAATGAACATGCTGCATTTTTCCTGCACTGGACTGTACTGGAACGCTGTAAAAATGCATCAAAAACACACTGGAACGCACGAAAATCGCACTAGAACACACATGTCCTTATTTAAGGTTAAGAAAAAAGAAGGGGAAAAAATGCACTGGACTGCATCAAAAACGCACTGGAACGCATCAAAAGTGTGCATGCAGAAAAGCATCTGGAACGCATCCAGACTGAGTTTCTATTGTGTGAATTGGCCCTTAACCTTAAATAAGAACTTTTGTGTTCCAGTGAGTTTTTGATGCGTTTAGGTGCATTTCAGTGCATTTTTGATGCGTTTTACAGCGTTCCAGTACAGTCCAGTGCAGGAAAAATGCAGCATGTTCTATTTTTTTTCTCTGGAACTGGAACGCACTGGAACTGCAAGCACTGGTGTGAACTAGGTCATTGGAAACCATATAAATTACTTTCCATGCGTTTTTGATGCATGTGGTGTGAATTGGCCTTAAAAAAGAACACTAATGCAGCCACCACACCTAAGAATTGGTAAGCTGCATTTTTTGAATTGTTTGGTTGTGGGAATAATACCACTTTAATAAAGTGGAAGGTGAAAGTGGAATAACTTTCCTTTTAGCCTGTTTTTATAAGATTTCGGTTGTTACCCTTCTGAGAATACTCTCAGTACAAAATGAAGATAAATGTATCTTTTTTTTATTTTAATGAAATGTAGTTTAGCTAGCACTCCCCTACGAACTTGACAAGACGCTAAAAGCAGAGCACCTGCTAATGCCAAACACATAAGCAGCGTTTCTAAAATTGAAATCAATGTCTAGAAGGTTAGTTCATGTTATAGAAATTGGTTGTTTCGTGTTTTTTTCTGCCTTCTACATTACAGTTCGTTCCCCGTGGCTATCAGCCTGTTTTATTTGTGTATATAAAGAATTCAGGAGTGAGCTGAGATAATTCTATAAAAGTTTCTTAAAGTTATTATAAAGTCTAAACATTTTTTTACCTTAATGCACTCCAAGCGTTATTTAAAAAAAAAAAATTCCAGTATTAATATTGGCCCCTCACCCCCTCTTCCCCCTTCATACTTACCTGAGTCCCCACTGGATCCAGAACTGTGCCTATCTGTAAGAGGCTCTCCCTGCACTCACAGGCTCTGCTGAGGCAGCAGCAGCCATTGGCTCCTGTTACTGTCAATCACATTCTGTGAGGAGGGAGTGGGGGGTGGGGCCAAGCCGCATTGTCTGTGTCAATGGATGCAGGCAGCGCAGCTTGGGATCGAGCCTGCAGGTGTGCCACAATATGACGTAGCTCCCTTTGATGGCGCACCATGTAAAGGAGGAACCAGAGGCACTGGCGGGGAACTCCAGAAAAGAAGGATTCAGGGCAGCTCTGTGCAATTCTATTACACACAGCAGGTAAGTATAAACCTCTTTACTATTTTAAAAAAAAAAATATGTGTAGCGGGGTCCTAAATTTAGGGGAAGTGGTTGAGTGGTAGTTGTGCTCAAACACCCCAATTATCAGGGTTTTGTCAACCATTTTTATCCGCAGGGAAAGTATTGGTGTGTAGTTCCCTGTGGCCTACAGGTGGCGCTGCCATAGTAGGTCAGGGTTGAACCGCTAATGCAGTGCTGTGCCTTGTGTGTCCCCTCTCAGCAGCCGTACCGTGGGTGTGGCAGGCCTGCTGTGCATGCTGGGAGGGGATATAAAAGGGGCAGACGCTACCTGTTCGGGGTCCGTTCTGTCGTGGTTGGGGGTCCTACCCCAGGAGTGTGTTCCTTTCCGCCCTGGGCACCTTTGGCCCAGGGGCGGAGGTCAATGAATCATTCCCAGGCACCTATAGCCCTGGGACTGCAGCAAAGGCCTGGGGCCCAACACCTTCGGCTGGGGCCCAACAAGGATCGAGGAATCCCAGGGTGTCGCCTTGCGAGGGGACCCGCATCTTAGACGAGGAGGCCGGGGGAGGAACTGTTCCGAGGGACCGGTGAGAAGTCACGGTGAAGGAAGGGGCCCGGTAACACTCTGAAGAGATGTCTTCTCCTTACATAGAGGCCAAATTTTGAAGCACCAAGTTCAATCAGGTCTGTGGCAGAGACCAAGTTCACCAGGTCTGTGGCAGAGACCAAGTTTAATCAGGTCTGTGGCAGAGACCAAGTTCAATCAGGTCTGTGGCAGAGACCAAGTTCAATCAGGTCTGTGGCAGAGACCAAGTTCACCAGGTCTGTGGCAGAGACCAAGTTTAATCAGGTCTGTGGCAGAGACCAAGTTCAATCAGGTCTGTGGCAGAGACCAAGTTCAATCAGGTCTGTGGCAGAGACCAAGTTCAATCAGGTCTGTGGCAGAGACCAAGTTCAATCAGGTCTGTGGCAGAGACCAAGTTCAATCAGGTCTGTGGCAGAGACCAAGTTCACCAGGTCTGTGGCAGAGACCAAGTTCAATCAGGTCTGTGGCAGAGACCAAGTTTAATCAGGTCTGTGGCAGAGACCAAGTTCAATCAGGTCTCTGGCAGAGATTGCGAGTCTAAGTTGGAGTACCATTTGGCTGCTAGTCCCTTCCTAGGGAGACTATCCATCTGGGCTGAGTCTGCTTGAGAAGCCGAGCAGTGAAGTGATTGTGTTTGTGCCTGGACCTCTCCCACACCTTATGCTGTCCTGTCTTTACTCCAACCTTTTTCCTATCAGAGACTGTTGTTTTACTAAAGAGAAAATAAACTCTGCGTTGGAGTTGCAGCTGATGTGGACATTCAAGTTACTGGGGAAAACAAGGACTTATCTCTGTCATTCATAGAGGCGAGAAACATTCTCTGACTTTCTGACTGTGGAGACCCATCAACAACACTGCTCAACCTCCTCATACGGGAGAGTATGGGCTTGTGGTGTGGTGTGCCCCTCTCTGCCTGCGAGGAGCCAAAGACGGGTAGAGGGGGTGAAGGGGGCGCTCTATATATATATATATATATACATACACAGTATATATGTGAGTGTGTGTATATGTGTATATGTGTCTAGCGCACGGACCTTTCCCCCATCCTGCATTTAACTCGGCTCCTCGCAGGGGGAGAGAGGCACACCGCGCCCGTACCCTCTTGTGCAAAATGTTGAGCGGTGTTATTGTTGGGTCTTGTCTGCAGCCAGGGCCAGAATCCTCCCCTGAATGATTCTCGCCTCTACTGTGAGTAGAGGCAAGTCCTTAACTTCCCCAGTAACATGAATGTCCACACCAGCTGAAGCTCCAACTTAAGATTTATTCTCGCTTTTCAATACACAGTCTCTTGGATAGGAAGAAGGTTGGAGCAAAGAAAACAGAACAGCTCAAGGTGTGGAGGAGGTCCAGGCACAAACATAGCTCTTCACAGTACTACTCAGATTCTCAATCAGTATACTAGGTGCACAGTCTCTGCCACAGACTGTGAGTTTGGTCTCTGCCACAGACCCGGTGAATAAGGCCACTGCCATTGACCTGTTGAACGTGAACTTCCTTCTTAGAACATGGCCCCTATCAAGGAGAAGATGTCCCCCCAGAGAGTCAACAGACCCTTCCTTCACCGTGACTCCTGCATCGGTCCTTCGGAATGATCCTCCCTTCTCGGAGAGTGCGGGTCCCCTCGCAAGGCGGCACCCTGGACTCCTCAATCCTCAGCGGACCCCAGCCAAAGGTGCTGGGCCCCGAGCCTTCTCCGCATCCCCTGGGTCTTCATACCCAGGCGATCAGGACAGCAGGGTAGTACCTCACCCCAGGCCAAAGGTGCCTGAGATGGAACAGGAACACAGCCTCCGGGCCTAGGGCACCCGGAGATGGCCCGCACTCACTCCCAGGCTGAAGGTGCCTGGGGGTGGACCCCGATCAGGAGATGTCTGCCCCTCTTTTATCCTCTCCCGGCATGCACAGCAGGTTCCCCGCCCCACCGTACGGCTGCCGAGAGGGGACACAAAAGGCACAGCACTAGGCTCGCAGTTCAACCCTGGCCCAGAATGGCAGCGCCACCCGCAGGCCACAGGGAAATAATCACCAGCATTATCCCCTGAAGACAAAAAGGGTCCATAGCCACTAACAAATCAGGGTGTCTGAGCCTAATTACCACTCAGAGACTTCCATTAAATTGACCACCCCGCTACATGTGTGTGTGTGTATATATATATATATATATATATATATATATATATATATACCGTATATACTCGAGTATAAGCCGACCCGAATATAAGCCGAGGCACCTAATTTTACCACAAAAAACTGGGAAAACGTATTGACTCGAGTATAAGCCTAGGGTGTCCATCTGCATGCCTCACTGTGCCTCACTGTGCCTCACTTTGCCTCACTGTGTCCGTGTGCATGCCTCACTGTGCCTTACTGTGCCCATGCCTCACTGTGCCCATGCCTCACTGTGCCCATGCCTCACTGTGTCCATGCTTCACTGTGCCCATGCCTCACTGTGTCCATGACTAGACTGACGTTTAACATGGGAGTCTATGGAAGGGGTGCCCGGTTTGAAAAATCTGTGCACCCCGACCGTAGGTCCCCCAGACAACAAACTTTGCACACTTGTAGAGGAGAAATGGGGCTACATGTGTGCCAAGTTTAGGGTCCAGGAGACCTACGACCGGCCGGTAGCGGTTCCCCAAAGTCACTGGAGAAATGACCATTTAACATGGGAGTCTAAGGAAGGGGTGCCCAGTTTGAAAAATCGGTGCTCCCTGGCCATAGGTCCCCCAGATAACAAACTTTGCACACTTGTAGAGGAAGGGTGTGGCTACATGTTTGCCAAGGGTCCCCAAAATCCGGGAGAACAGGCGCAAAAAGGTGACTCGAGTATAAGCCAAGGGGGGCATTTTCAGCACAAAAAATGTGCTGAAAAACTCGGCTTATACTCGAGTATATACGATATATATATATATATATATATATATTGTGAGGGGGTTAGCTCGGCAGCGGGTGTGTGTGACCCCCGGGATGGGCTCCCCACACAAAACAGGCCCAGCAAACGGAGGTTGTGGTTTTCAAAATCAAAAAGGTGCGGTTTATTTTCTATTTACAGTGACAAAACACAGCAAAGCAAAAGAAACATAACCAAAATAAATCCTGGTCAAGTTGACCTCTGACTAAACATACAGGTTTCCTAACTAACAACTGGGATCAGCCTAGTGCTGTCCTAGTCCCTAAGTCCCTGGTTTTAAATGTCCAAGCAAATAGCCACACAGGCTTTTTCTCACCGCACAGGGGTTCACTCTCCCTAGACAGTCCACACAGGTCTGGTTCCAGGCATGAGCTAACATCTAATGAAGCTGGGAGTTCTTATAGAGGCCTAAATGAGCTGACAAGGTTCAGCTGGTCTCCTCATCTCTGTCTGCACGACGCCCCACACTCTCCCTAGAGGTATGAGTCATCCATGAGCCCACTAGCCTTATACAACTCTCCACCTAGTTGTATAAGTCGGCGTAAAGCCTGAATCTGGGCGAAATATATCTACCCCCCTGGATGCAACCAGGTGACTTTACCTTCCTGCTGTCACAATATATATATATATATATAATCTCTCTATATCTATATACTGTATGTGTAGAGCCCTACTCCTGTTGGGTAGACGCTATATGTTAAATTTAGTTATCTGAGCAGTAGTTCAGCTGGAAAAGCAGCAGGCTGAGTGTATTGGGTATTCCTTTCCCAGAAGTGGCTCAGGGGGTGTGATCAACACGCTGTGCATTCTGGGAGGGGGAACTTAAGAGACAGAGACCGGTCTTTCGGGGTTCGTTGCCGGGGGTCGTTGCTGGATCCTGACCTGAAGGCCCTCCTGGCCTCAGGGATGTACGAGCCATTTTAGGCCTCAGGGCCTGCTGGCCCGAGGCTCTGCAACTTAGAAGTAGGCCCAGTCGAGCCGTTCTAATTTCTTGATCAATGTCATCTCCTAGGGCCAAAGGGTTTACTAGTTTTGGTGCTCGGACGTTCTCATTAGAATTGACTACATCTGGGAGAGACGGGTTGCCATCTCTGACGGAACATCGGCACTGGGGAAGGACGGAGGACTAGCCGAGCCCTGGGATATCCCTGGAGCGGACACCGACAGCAACTGGATATCTGGCCGCCTATACGTGCCGGCCCGCGGCCAGCTCCACAATCCGAGGACCAGCTTATGAGACCTCCGCAGCCGCCGGTTTCGATTGCTGGGTCCAGCGGAACGAACGCCATAGACGGGGAGGACAGCGGACCCCCCAGAGGTGTACCAGCGCTACACATCCTGGCCCGACACCATTCGGAGGCCCAACAGGACGCCCGCATCCCCGCCACTCAGGTACATTCTGGTCCCAGTATTTTCACCCCTTGTAGCGGCGGACAGTCTGGGTGCCAGGTGGGGGCTGCTTTAAAGGCTCAATACCTGAAAAAACAGGTTTTCTCGGGCTGGGGATTGTGTTAGGAAAGGCCGCGGCTTCGGCCTACATCTGGAGGTCGGCGGCCATCTTGCTACACCCAGACCCAAATCACCAGCCACCCAGCCAACCAGCCCCCGATATCAGCCCCCCGGACTCCTAGCTATCCCCCTATAAGCTCTAGGTGTAGGCCCAGTATATGTGCCCCTCTCCTGGAAACATCCTCGGCCTCTCTAGTTGAACTAGATGAACTATGACTTAGTGCCAGTTAACATCAATCTCTTACTCTTTAAGTGAATATGAGACATTGACAGACAACAAAGTAAGGAGATATACGGTGGAGAAAAATATCTGGTGGTGTTTTTGCTTGGCTGCTGATATATGAGGATGCTGGATAGCTTTATTACTGAACCGTGATATAATATCCAGTGGTTGTTATTTTAAAATTGCTAGAAAAAACATATCTAACAGAAATAAGACCAATAGGACTGTATGTTTGAAATGGTTTGGAATAACCATATGCCCTATGCCACGTGTTGCTTATGCTTATGCTGCTGAGTAGATGAGACTGAGGGGGGCTCTACTCAGCATGCAGCCTTGAAGCTCTAAAGTCCTAAATATGCCAATAAAGACATCCCAAAAAAATCGCTCTAGCTCGACTAAAAAACATAATAAAGAAATAGCGATTAATCAAGCTGCTACTAGTTCTATACAGCGTTTCCTGGTTACCAGCGGAATTAGCCCCAACGCTAGTTGCGGCCAAACGAGGTGCACGAGACGCACCACATCTCTCGCTTCATTAGCAACCTTTGAGAGAAAAAATTCGCCTACATCATCTTACTGCTCAGACCTCATGGAAGAACCTGAATCCCCCACAGCCTCAGACATGTCATCCTTACTGAGCGGCATTAGAAAAGAACTAGCCGGGATGTTCTATGGTCTTGAAACATCAATAAAAAAGGAAATAACAGGGGTAAGAACAGATATGGCACATATCCTTGACAGGGTGGAAGATACAGAAAAGAGACAAGATACTCATGAAAACGCTATAAGAGAATTACAACAGGCGGTCACACAGATAGCTCTTGCTCACCGCATCTCACTATATAAGCTCGAGGATCTCGAGAATAGAAATCGCAGAAACAATCTGCGAATTCGAGGTTTACCTGAAGCTACTGGTGATAAGGACCTGGAGCCATCGATCACTGGTATATTTAATTCAGTGTTGGGAAAGGCACCCACTGATCTACTACGCTTTGACCGAATACACTGAGCCTACAGGCCACGCAATATTGTTACTGAGCAACCTAGGGATGTAATATGCCGATTACATTATTTTTCAGACAAGAACGCCATAATGGACAAAATGAGAAGTATCCCCAACATTGATTTCGATGGAGCGACTCTCACTATTTTCTCAGATTTGTCCAAAGAAACTTTAGACCGCCGTAGAGGCCTAAAACCACTTTTGGAACATTTACGTTCTAATGGAATCACTTATAGATGGGGTTTCCCGGCGTGCCTTATTGCCACCAAAAATGGTCGCTCACACACTCTTCGGTTCCCAGAGGAATTACCACAATTTCTAAAGGTCCTTGATCTTCCATCAATGGACCTCCCGGGTTGGCATGAACCGATCCCTAAGGTCTCACATATCCAGGACTCTCATTGGCAAAAACCTATTACTAAAAAAGGACGTTCTTCTACACGAGACATTGAACAACAACATAGATGAGTAAAGAGTATTTGGATCTACGTGTTTGTTTCCTCCCTGATATAACACGCTTTCAAGCTACTATGCTTAACGAAATGAAATAAGATTTAGCAGTTAGAGAATATTGATTCTAAGAAGGTCTATTGCTTATGGTTTATTGAGTTATGTTGGAGTAAAAAGTATTTTTTATTTGGCATATTGCCAGTCGCACAGCTGAATGCGGGTGGAGCATAATGCCCCCAAGTGTCCTTCATACGACATGTTCCCCTTCCCTTTTTTCCTTTTGGGGCTGGAGAGAGCGGGTAGCCTTCGAGTAATTCTCGGTCCCGTCCTCCCTAGGGAGCTCTGGACGGCTGCCTGCCCTCCCTCACCCCACAGGGACCACTGCAGATATCTGCGTGACAAATTAAAATTTCCCACATGCGCCCTGATGGGCGTTATTGCTGTTTATGCAAATTTGTTTGTTTTCTGTGTTTTTGTCTCTCAATATATACCTGTTTTATTTTTATTCTTTCACCCCCCTCGAGGCCGGTATGCATGGAGAAATAGGCGCAGGAGTTACGCTCCACAGAGATGATGGCCACACTTAAAGTCACCTCCTATAATGTTAGGGGTCTAAACGTGGCGGCTAAACGCCATCAGGTTACCCGTGAATTACGGAAGTTGTCTTCTTCCATTGTGTATCTTCAAGAAACACATTTAACCCATACGACACAGGTCAAATTGAATTCGGTATATTTTCCCCAGTGGTACTACGGTCTTTCAGATACGAATAAGGCTAAGGGTGTGGCTATTGGTCTTAGTGCTAGCGTATCTTTTCGCTTTTTAGATATGCAAGCGGATGACCATGGCCGTTTTCTTTTTATAAAGGGCTATCTGGGCACTACCCAATGTACCCTAGCAAACATATATTGTCCGAACCAAAATCAAACTATTTTCTTTTCTCAAACTCTCACTGATCTATCACATTTTGCTGAGGGATTAATTATACTGGCAGGGGATATAAACATGTCTCTAGACCCTGCATTAGATACATCCCATGGTCGTTCTAATATCTCCTTTAAACGTCTGTCTACTGTTAAAAAAAAACTAACAGACTGGCAATTAATAGACGTATGGCGTATTTTACATCCAAAAGAAAAAGATTTCTCTCATTTTTCGAAGACTCATCAGTCCTATTCCCGAATAGATAATATTTTTTTAGACCATCATCATCTTCCATTATTAAAATCGGTGGATATAGGCACAGCGACAATATCAGACCACGCACCTGTGTCGATGGCTATGACCATGCCCACTCTGCCTCAACGCTCCAGTAATTGGAAACTTAATGATTCCCTTTTATCTAATGCAACAGAGGTTGCAACGTTTGCCTCACATATATCACAATACTTTAGAGACAACAAACCATCTGAAACACCTCCTGCTATTATATGGGAAGCACACAAGGCAACTATGAGAGGGCGATTTATAGAACTTGGGGCAAGGAAAAAGAGAGAGCATGGTCAACGTCTGGAGCAGGTTCTTCATCAAATAACTGAACTGGATAAACAACACAAACTTACTTTACATATATCCCATTTAGAAGCTCTTACGTTGAAGCGAGAAGAGTTGAAAAACCTGCTTAACTTAGACACAACTCGGAGATTTCAACGCTACTCGCAAAAACTTTATGAGTGGGGAGATAAACCCAGTAGACAATTAGCAAGATCCCTTAAAGAAAAACAGACTAGATCATTTATCCCTAAAATAAAATTATCTAATGGAAACATAGTCTATGCGACTCCCCATATTGCTAAAGCTTTTAGGGAGTATTATGCAGATCTGTATAAGGTGCAATGTGATTCTCCGTCTCTGACTATAAAGGAGAGACGTAGTCTCATGCTTGCATATTTAAAAGAAGCTAATTTGCCTAAACTTTCAAACTCAGCTCTCAGAGAGCTTGAATCAGAATTCTCGGTAGAAGAATTTCAGATAGCTCTGAAATCTTCACCGATAGGTAAAGCACCGGGACCGGACGGTTACACTACTCGATACTATAAAACATTTAGCGATGTTCTTTTGCCCCAGCTCACGACTTATGCCAACTCAATTTCACAGACTTCGGGATTACGCCCGGAATCTCTTACAGCTCATATCTCAGTTATTCTTAAAACAGATAAGGACCCCACTCAATGCAGTAGTTACAGGCCAATTTCCTTATTAAACGTTGATATTAAATTATACTCGAAGGTAATGGCTAACAGACTACTCCCTCTGGTACCTAGATGGATCTCTACAGACCAGACAGGTTTCATGCCATATAGAGAAGCCAAGGATAATTCTCTCCGGGCGATATCTCTTATACAACACGTTCAAAAGACGTCCCAGCCCACCCTATTTGTATCCACAGACGCAGAAAAAGCGTTTGATATGGTGGACTGGGAATACTTAAAAATTACCCTGCAACATTTTGGGTTGGGACCCAAGATGCTCCACCGTATCACCTCCCTTTATACTAATCCTACGGCACAAATTCGCATCAACGGCACTTTGAGTGAGTCATTTCAACTATTTAATGGGACTAGACAGGGCTGTCCCCTGTCGCCCCTTTTATTTGCCCTTACACTCAAACCTTTTTTGGCAACTGTAAGACATAATTCAAATATACATGGGATTCAAGTAGAAAATAAAATACACAAATATGCGGCATATGCGGACGACATATTATTCTTTATCCAGCAGCCCCGTATATCGCTTCCTAATTTAATGACAGCCTTCTCCACTTTTCAGACATTTTCTAACTTTAAAATTAACCTTACTAAGTCTGAAATTCTAAATATTAATCTACCAGGAAGAGAGGCGGAAAGGTTAAAACCCCTCTTCCCTTTCAGATGAGTTCAATGCAGTATGAAATATCTGGGAGTGAATTTGACGTCTCATACCCAGTCCCTCTTTAAATATAATTATATTCCATTATTGAATAATATTAGAAAGGATCTACAAAAGTGGAGTTCGCTGACACATTCATGGCTGGGTAAAGTAAGTATAGTCAAAATGAATATTCTACCCAGAGTTCTTTTTTTTTTTTCAAATGATCCCATTGGGTGTGCCCATAGGTTTTTTTTCATTAGTACAGACCATGGTCTCCCGCTTTATTTGGAAGAACAGCCACCCCAGAGTATCTAAGGAAGTGTTATTTCGCTCCAAGGAGGCTGGGGGGCTGGCCCTCCCAAATTTCAAGAGGTATTACCAGGCTGTTATCTTATCTAGAATTGTTGAATGGAAATACGCTGCTAAATCCAAACTTTGGGTGAGTTTGGAATACGATCTGAGTAAAACAGATCTAGCAACTATACCCTGGTTACCATGCACACATAGGCACCTTGCCTCAAGTACCTCTATATTAACCACATCCACCCTTGATGTGTGGGATGCTTTACATAGGAAGATTTCATGGTCGTATGCTTCTCCTCTGCTACCGCTTTTGGAACATGATTATTTCTTACCCGGTCTATTAGATCCGGGATATAAGACATGGTCGCCAGAAGGACCCCTTTTATTACACCAGGTCTTGCGAGCAAATGCTTCCAAGCCCCTTAAGGAAATCCTTGACCATAAGCCGATTACGTTTCTTGACAAATGGAGATACACCCAAATGCAGGCGTTTCTTAGAACTTTGCCTCAGCCGCTCAAAAGGTATACAGGACCTAAACAGCATTGAGGAAGTTTTCAACTCAACGGAATTACCTGAACATAGTATCTCTGCATTTTATAAATCACTTAGTAAACTCCAAGAAGACACTTATCCTCCTTTTCTTGCTAAGTGGGAGACAGATTTGGAATCCTGTATCCCAGATAGTTAAAAAGATAAAGTTCTGCAGTTGACTTATATTTCTTCAATTGCATCTAAGTCGGCTGAGGTTAATTATAAATTGCTAACTAGATGGCACTATACTCCATCAAGGCTCCATCAGATGTTCCCCGCCAATTCCCCACTGTGCTGGAGGAACTGTGGGAACAGAGCAACCCACGCACATATATGGTGGTCGTGCCCACATATTCGCTCCTACTGGTTTAGCATTATTCGAATTATTCAACAAATAACCAATACTAATCTCCCTATGGATGCATGGACCATTCTTTTCCATGCTACTAAAGGAACCTGTCAGAAAATATAAATGTTCTCTAGTACCATATCTGCTTAACACGGCCAAAGCACTAATACCTACCCTTTGGGGCCAACCTGAGACTCCATCCATGAAAAAGTGGTTCCAAAAAATATCAGAGGTCCATCTCATGGAAGATATTACCCATTATAACAAGGACACTTATCAACGACACATCTCAACTTGGACTCCGTGGATGGAGTTTAAGGACACCTCAACTTATAGGGAAATAATGGCACAACGCCACTAAGACTTAACCCATATATACTGAATAAGTTACTTAGAGTTTAAGATCGAGCTATTTGGGGTACTGATGGGCCTATTCCTTAAGAGACTATAAATTATATGGAGCAATATATATATCGCTAGACACCATGCATGCCGGCCTATTTTTCCCTCTTTTCTCTTTCCTATTTTTCCTCTGTCCCTTTTCCCAATTATCCCCTCCCATCCCCCTTTTTTCCCCTCCCCCCCCTCTTTTTTTTTTTTTTTTTTATATTTGTATGCTCCGAGAGGGACCTTAAGCGAAGCTAAGATAAATTATACAGGAGAGAATAGTTAAATAACAATGAGGAAGGAGATACATACTGTAAAATTAACGAACACAGAGAGGAGGGGGGGGGTTTTGTGTTGAGTGGACCCTAACACTAGACTTTTGGTTTGAGGTAGTTTTTGGAATCACTTCACCATAAAAGGCACTAATATTGGAGTTTCACCACATAAGATATTGGGGTGAGAATAAGGCGGACCCTACTCCCCTCTCCTTTTCACCCCCCTCCCCCCTTTTTTCTTTTTTTTTTACAGATTTTAACACTAGGTTTTTAGTTAGTAGAAGTGTTTGGAACTATCCTATTTTAAAGAGCACCCATACCAGAGTATCACTTATAAGACACCGGGAAGAAAATAATATTACTCCCCCTTCCCCTCCCTCCCCTTTTTCTTAATTCTCTTCCCTTTCCCCCCCCTTTTTTTTTCTCTAACACTAGGTTTTTAGTTAGTAGAAGTGTTTGGTACCAACCCATTTTAAAGAGTACCCATATCAGAGTATCACTTATAAGTTTTTTGTTAGTAGGTAGAAGTTTTTTGTTTTTTTTTTGCTGTTCACTTTATGACTATACACATATGTTCTGTCACTTTGTCATTCATTTGGCCTATATCAGGTTTTAATACCTGTCTTTTTGTTAGTATGAAGAAGTGTGTTCCCCCCTTTTTTTTTTCTTTCTTTTCCCCCTCCACAACCTGGTCACTTTTTGTCTCTATACATAGGTATTGACACTTTCCCTCCCCTTTTTTTCTTAATTCTCTTCCCTTCCCCCCCCTCTCCCCCCCCTCTTTTTCCTTCCCCCTCCACATCCTGGTCACTCTCTGTCTCTACACATAGGTATTGACACTTTTTTATTTACATAGCCTATATCAGGTTCTAATACTTGTCTTTTTGTTAGTAGGTAGAAGGGGTTTTTTTTCCCCTTCTTTATCTCTCTCCCTTCCTCGCTGCTCTGTTTCTATTTCTGATTACTCCTTGCCCTCTCTCCCGCCCAGCCTTGATTCCCCTAGGCATTGGGAGATTTCATGGCCGGGCCTTTTATATATAGGAGTGTAGAGTATTGTCTCTTTTTTTTTTCTTTTTTTGTTACTGTTTGGAAATATTGAGAGTGTGTATGTGTCCTATGTACTGTATTGTAAAATATGTGATGTGTTGTTAAAAAAACAATAAAAAGATATATAAAAAAAAAAAAGTAGGCCCAGTCCAGGGATGGTCCTACACGGTCTTGCCCTGCGGGAAGAAGTGGAACAATTGGGGACTCAATTGAAGGACGCATCCTGGTCAGTTGTCTCGCGGTGATGCCGGATGGCTGAGAGATTCTAGCACCGTGAGCTGTGTACTTTTGAAGGAACTGTTTGCAAAGTGTCAGTGTGGTTACACGATCTTGTGGCGGAAGGTTGTGGAACAACTAGACGGCACTCATCAAGTCTGTGGCAGAGACTTTTGAACGAGCTCTGCACCGGCTGCTAGGCCAGTGAGAGTTAGGCCTATCCGGTGGTTGCTGAATCCAGAGTGGAACTGTTCATCCTCTAGATCTGAGATTGTGCCTGTGATCCGCAAAGCCAAGTACCTGAACCTCCCCTATCCCTCTATCCCTCTGTTGAAATTGGTAAAATAAAGCCTCTTGAAGAAAACGTATCCAGGTGTTGGTGTGAACATTTCTAAAGCTCTTCAAGGAGGACCCCTGACACGATTGCGGTGAACAGAAAAGGTAACGGTAGGCCCAAAACTTAAACCAGCAGCTCCTACGGGGGTAGTGCTACACGTGGGGGCTCGTCCGGGATATCTACCATTGCCTATAGCAACCAAAGTGAACTGTTCATCTGGGATCTATGCTACAGAGGGCTCTGGACTTTGTCATTTTTTCCCCGTCAAAGAGAAGGGTGAGAGACTTTGCGATCACTTTTAGGCCGTGTGGTCTGTGGGCGGAGCCAAGAAGTAAGAAAGCCCACGAGCTACGTGCCAGAAAAGAACAAGTGGGTGGAGTTCCCGCCTGCTTGCCGCGTGAGACGCTGCGCGTGTGTTTCCAGTGTTCAGAGAGAGACGGATCACCACCATGTCTTCAACCCTATTAATGCAGTCTGCTATGGGGCCCAGGATGTTTCCTGTGGGTACCTCCACCAGTGTCATACTGTCGGGGACTGTACTGACGGACACTGGTATTCGTCTGAAGCCGCATGGGTGGTTCGTGCTCTATACTATCGGTGATGTAGAGGCTTTGGGGATGCTGTGTAAACAGGTGTGATGGACTGGCTATTCACCCCCGTCCTTTTGTTCGATGCCTACGATGCGGGGAGTACCTGTTTACTGTGGAGCAACCCACCATGCCGCCTCGTGCCTACAGAGTGGACTGGACCATGGGCAACGTAACAGAACGTAACAGAAGAAGTTGCTGCCTTCAATCCAGTGGTTAGGCCTACATCTGCTGCCATGAGAGGGGAATGGCACTGTTACCGCTATGGAAAAGTCATCAGCGGACATCGCTGCTATTGTCACCTCAATAGTATCTACCTCCGCTGCACCTGTTTTTGCTGCACCTGCATAAAGGAAGGTGGGATACGTGAAGGCCTCCCGCGGCTGTAGACAAGGCTTACCCCAGAGACTGTCCGAACCGGACCCGGAGGAAAGTTTGATGTCCGAGAAGTCCACTCGTAACGGGTGAGAGATCTAAGGGGAGCATGTTGGGGACTGTATGTAATTATCTGCCAGCGGAAGAGCTGGGAGATTCGGAGATAGACTCTTTGTCAGACATCAGCGGGGATGACGATTTGTTTGAAACTATGTCGCAGGAGCTATTATGGGCTGATGAAATCCTAGCCCGGGGTACCAGTTCGCTGGGTCCAGAAAAATGTTTGCAAGTGCTATGGTGCACAAATCCACAAACTCGTGTGTGCCTCCTGGATATGGAAGTACCAGATCCCTGCCCAGACTTGCACGGTCACAAAGGTTGTTTAATAAATGAGTGGAAAGAGAATATGGACTGCAATTCCCTTATGTTCCCTGGGAGATTATGCAGGAAGTTGAGTCTCGCAGAGAACAGTGGTACCACAAGGCTGTTTGGGACTATCTTGCCGTGCCAAAACCGTTCCGGAAGAGGGGCTATTCCCTGGCCATGGATGAACGTTTCAAAGGGTGTCTGCGGCACTGGAGTTATGGCAGGCATATTCATGGAGACAAAGTGGTCATTTGCCGACCTGGAAAAGACGATGTGGTTTACTTTATTACCACCATTGACAAGCAGGGAAAATCCCTAACTTTACCTGACCCACACTTTTACTGATGAAAAAGCTACAGTGACTGTACTGGTTCTTTGTCTTGCACCTTGCTAAAAGAGAGGAAGATTTTCTTTCTAAAAGGACTGTGGGTATGTAGTTAGGTAGTGCTAGGGTACCGAAAGATGTTGGAGTCAAGATTTCGTCTGTGGGTCCAGTACTTAAAACTGAGGACTATGTTATGTGATATTTCTGCCACTAGGTGGTGGGAGTTTGCTCAGCAAAACTGGACTCTCATGCTTTTCTTCCTTAACTACCTACACTTAGAAATGTATATATGTATATATGGAGAAAGAAAGGCTCATTTCTCCAGGAAGTGAGACTTTGCTATATTTTATATTATTGCATGTGTCTGTTTGCTTTGTTTTTTTTTCAGGCATTGAAATCTTCTATCAAGAACCACCGGAGAATGGGTAGGTTAGGTAGAGAGAGAGAGATAGGAATGCTGTATAATACTACATATTTATATTGATGTGATTTCATTGCGTGTGTATGTTAAACACTTATTTTCTTGTACTGTTTTACCCCCCCCCCCCCTCCTTTACCATCCAAGTTTTTGAGTTTCAGGTACTGACCCTCAGGATTGAGGCTTATATATTTTTCTCGACGATGAGGACATCGTCTTTTTGCGGCGGGGAAGTGTGTAGCGCCCTACTCCTGCTGGGTAGACGCTATATGTTAAGTTTAGTTATCTGAGCAGTAGTTCAGCTCAGAAAGAATTATGTGAAATTGTTGGCTCTGTTTCAGCTTAACTGGGTTGCACGTTTTCCACCTGACACTAGGTGTCACTGTCACCACGGGTCAGGGTTGAAAAAGCAGCAGGCTGGGTGTATTGGGTATTCCTTTCCCAGAAGTGGCTCAGGGAGCGTGGTCAACCCGCTGTGCATTCTGGGAAGGGGCACTTAATAGACAGAGACCGGTCTTTCGGGGTTCATTGCCGGGGGTCGTTGCTGGATCCTGACCTGAGGGCCCTCCTGGACTCAGGGATGTACGAGCCATTTTCGGCCTCGGGTCCTGCTGGCCCGAGGTTCTGCAACTGAGAAGTAGGCCCAGAAGTTGCTGGGGCCTACTAGTCCAGGGATGGTCCTATGCGGTCTTGCCCTGCAGGAAGAAGTGGAACAATTGGGGACTCAATTGAAGGACGCATCCTGGTCAGTTGTCTCGCGGTGCTGCCGGATGGCTGAGAGATTCTAGCACCGTGCGTTGTGTGCATTTTTGAAGGAACTGTTTGCAAAGTGTCAGTGTGGTTACACGATCTTGTGGCGGAAGGTTGTGGAATGACTAGACTGCACTCATCAAGTCTGTGGCAGAGACTTTTGAACGAGCTCTGCACCGGCTGCTAGGCCAGTGAGAGTTAGGCCTATCCGGTGGTTGCTGAATCCAGCGTGGAACTGTTTGTCCTCTGGATCTGAGATTGTGCCCGTGATTCGCAAAGCTAAGTACCTGAACCTCCCCTATCCCTCTATCCCTCTGTTGAAACTGGTAAAATAAAGCCTCTTGAAGAAAACGTATCCAGGTGTTGGTGTGAACATTTCTAAAGCTCTTCAAGGAGGACCCCTGACACGAGTGCGGTGAACAGAAAAGGTAACGGTAGGCCCAAAACTTAAACCAGCAGCTCCTAGGGGGGTAGTGCTACATATATCTAACACTATATTACCAAAAGTATTGGGACACCTGCCTTTCCATGCACATGAACTTTAATGGCATCCCAGTCTTAGTCCGTAGAGTTCAATATTGAGTTGGCCCACCCTTTGCAGCTATACCACCTTCAACTCTTCTGGGAAGGCTGTCCACAAGGTTTAGGAGTGTGTCTATGGAAATGTTTGATCATTCTTCCTGAAGCGCATTTGTGAGGTCAGGCACTGATGTTGGAGAGAAGGGCTGGCTCACAGTCTCCACTCTAATTCATCCCAAAAGGTGTTCTATTGGGTTCAATTCACTAAAGCATATTGTATGAGGGATTTGGGTCATGTGACACATATTTTCCCCAAATATCGTAGTATTTACTTCAAAAAGCAAAGACCGCTTGGTAAAGGCCACATAAAACAGCATTAAAGTCAGTTCACTGGTCCGGGCATGCGAAATTTAAGAAATGTATGAGATGTCTGCAGCTTGTTAAGGAGCTGGCCCCCACCAGCATGAGTGAGGTCAGGCACTGATGTTGGATGTAAAGGCCTGGCTCGCAGTCTTCGCTCTAATTCATCCCAAAGGTGTTCTATCGGGTTGAGGTCAGGACTCTGTGCAGGCCAGTCAAGTTCCTCCACCCCAAACTCTATCATCCATGTCTTTATGGACCTTGCTTTGTGCACTGGTCCAAATAATTTTGTGGAGGGGGAATTATGGTGTGGGGTTGTTTTTCAGGGGTTAGGCTTGGCCCTCTAGTTCCAGTGAAGAAAACTCCTAAGGCGTCAGTATACCAAGACATTTTGGACAATTTCATGCTCCCAACTTTGTGGAAATAGTTTGGGGGTGGCCCCTTCCTGTTCCAACATGACTGAGCACCAGTGCACAAAGCAAGGTCCATAAAGACATGGATGAGCAACCTCACAAATGCACTTCTGGAAGAATGCTAAAACATTCCCATAGACACACTCCTAAAGCTGGTGGAAAGCTTTCCCAGAAGAGTTGAAGCTGTTATAGCTGCAAAGGGTGGGCCAACTCAATATTGAAACCTACGGACTAAGACTGGGATGCCATTACTTTTGACAATACAGTAAACCTCGAATTGCGAGTAACAAGGTTAACGAGCGTTTCGCAAAACGAGCACTGTATTTAAAAAAATCCTGACTCGGTTTACAAAAATAGTCTCGCAAAACTAGCAGGATTCAAGCCACAGTGGTGTGCAGTACCACGTTTGGCCTGATGAGGGGGGGTGCCCGAGTCGAGCGGAGCCGATCGGAGCCGTTCAGAAATGCTCGGAAAAACTTGGAAATACTCCGTTCCCAAGCCTTTCCGAGGTTTTCCGGGTTCAGCCGAGCTGTCTCTGGGCCTTTCCGAGGCTCTCCGGCACCCCCCACCTCTGGCCATATGCGGTATTGCATGCCATAGAAGTCAATGCGGAACTAATTATTTTCGTTTCCATTGATTTCTATTGGGAAACTCGCTTTGATATATGAGTGCTTTGGATTCCGAGCATTCTCCTGGAATGGATCATGCTCGTAATCCAAGGTTCCACTGTATAGTGTGTAAATATATATATCTATATATATATAGATATATCTATATATATATAGATATATATATACTTAATAATTACTTTAAGTGCAATTTTGGCTATGGGAGTGCTCAGCAGAGGTAAAGTTAAAGTGATACTAAACTCTGGATTAAATTGAAAAAAAAAAACTACCTAAGCTCCTAATACTGCACTGTACTCTTAATTCAAAAAAAGTCTCTTATTTTGTTCTCAGCCTCCTCAAGATCTTCAAATTCCTTCTTTTTTTTTTTTGACTGCTGTGCCCGACTTCCTGTTATGCCGCGTACACACGGTCGGAATTTCCGACAACAAATGTTCGATGGGAGCTTTTTGATGGAAATTCCGACCGTGTGTAGGCTCCATCGGACATTTGCTGTCGGAATTTCCTGACAACAAAAATTTGAGAGCTGGTTCTCAAATTTTCCGACAACAAAATCCATTCTTGTAAATTACGATCGTGTGTGGACAATTCCAACGCACAAAATTCCACGCATGTGCTGAATCAAGTACGAGACGGAAGCGTTCGGTCCGGTAAAACTAGCGTTCGTAATGGAGATTCGTCACGCTGTAACAGACTGAAAAGCATGAGGCTGAAAAGCACAAGTCGTCTCTCACCAAACTTCTACTAACACGACTGGTATTGAACTTCCCTCTAATAGTGCCGTCGTACGTCTTGTACGTCACCGCGTTCTTGGTGTTCGGAATTTCCAACAACATTTGTGCGACCGTGTGTATGCAAGATAAGTTTGAACCAACATCCGTCGGAAAAAAATCCACGGTTTTGTTGTCGGAAATTCCGATCGTCTGTACGTGGCATTAGAGAAAGGGGCTACATTGGTTCTCTATGTAGCGCTACCCCCTAAGGAGCTGCTTCATTTTTTGTGTCCCCCTATAGTCTGCACAGCCAGGCAACACGCATTTTCCAATTTGCATCCAAAGTCAGTAACCAGTTCATTCGTTGTTTTTGTTTGTTTTATTATGATGCTGAAGTTGTCTCCTTTTTCGGCCAGCTTCTTATTCAGATTGGATCTTTATTCACAAAGGTGATTATGTACTAAACAATCATCTGCAAAGTTTATAATAAAATCGTGAACTTTAACAACAATTCTGTCTCCATAACTGCCATGTATTTAAAGGGGTAATTCTGAATAAATAACTTTTTCTATATGAGAACCATCTTGGCTCACCCAGATGTGACTTGTTTTCATATAATTTGGCATCCTTCTATTAGTTAAAGTTCAATTTGGCCCGAGCGAAGTGACCTAAATCATAAAATATGGTACCAAACTTGTCACCCTGTCACCCATGCATTTCAATGGGAAATTCTGAATAAGAAGCCAAGCTATTCCTATATGAAAACCATCTGGGCTCAACCAAATTCCACTTGTTTTATATTCCTTGGGCATCTTACTTTATAGGAAAGTTCAATTTGGTCCAAGCCAAGTGATCTAAATCATAAAATATGGCACCAAACGTGGCACCATGACAGGCAGTTTGGCTGCCCGTCAGGGTGAGAATTTTTAGGATTTATATCACTTGGCTCGGGCCGAATTAAACTTTTCTATATAGAAGGATGCCCAATGAGTATAAAGAAAGTGGAATTTGGGTGAGCTAAGATGGCGTTTTTTTTTTTATACATAGGAATAGCTTGGCTTCTTATTCAAAATTTCCAATTGAAATGCAGGGCTGTCATAGTGACACGTTGGGGCCAAATTTTATGATTTATAGCACTTGGCTCGGGCCAATTTGAACTTTCCTATATAGTAAATAAAAGGTAAGGCAGGGAGGTCAGATAAAACACCACATTCCACTATTGATTAGAGAAAAAAACGAAAGGGGAAAGAGGTAATAAACCTCAGGACTTTAAAGGTGTATGGTAGAGACAGTGTATAGAATACAATTACATGTAGATAAAATGTAAATGTTTTATTACAAAAATAAAAAACATGAGGGAGAACATTCCATCCATATACAAGTTGTAAGTTCTATTCAAAAGCAAACGTACAGACACTACGACGCAACATGTTTCGCTTTTTAGAGCTTCTTCAGGAGTTTCTGGTGTGATGTATAAATTGCTATAGACAACAGAGAGGACAGAAATGAGAGCTCATTCTATGTTAATTTAACAAAATAACTGTGTTTCCTGACACCCTGATAGTGCTGGTCTTGCTGCATATGTCCATTTCATATTTCAGCCGGACATTCACTCTTTGGTATCATATACTATGCTGAACTTGATTTCTGATCAGCAAGATTACAAAATTAATTCAACCTTTCAAGTATTTACAAAGGTAATTCACCTGCCGCCATCGTTCTTCTTTGTTTGAACGATTTCTGGCTCGGTATCCTATACCCAAAGATAATTAGAATTTTGCACTCTCTCTCTCTACATCAATAATTTTTATGTTTCCTTTTTAGGAATCTGATATTTAAAAATTCTGTTCCTCCTGTGACCACTCGATGACATATAATAAATGGGGCGCTCTGAATATGCATGGGGCATACATCTTTTCATCTAACATCAAGTTTCTAGTATTCTTATTCTAAGCAGCCCTGGTAAGATTCATCTCTCTCCACATCTATATCCATTTTGATTATATAATGTGAAATTTATAATATCTTTGTTTACATGCATAATTATAATATGCCAACATCATTAATTGACTTGTTCTTTCGTTAAATTAACATAGCATGAGTTCTAATTTCTGTCCTCTCTGTTGTCTATAGCAATTTATACATCACACCAGAATCTCCTGAAGAAGCTCTAAAAAGCGAAAAACATGTTAAGTGGTAGTGTCTGTACTTTTGCTTTTGAATAGAACTTACAACTTGTATGTGGATGGAAAGTTCTCCCTCATATTTTTTATTTTTGTAATAAAACATTACAATTTTATCTACATGTAATTGTGTTCTATACACTGTTTCTACCATACACCTTTAAAGTTCTGAGGTTTATTACCTCTTTCCCCTTTCGTTTTTTCCTATATAGTAGGATGCCCATTGAGTATAAAGAAAGTGGAATTTGGGTGAGCCAAGATGGTTTTCATATAGGAATAGCTTGGCTTCTTATTCGGAATTTCCCATTGAAATGTATGGCTGTCAGGCTGACAATTTTTATGATTTAGGTCACTTGGCTCGGGCCAAATTGGGCATCCTTCTATATAGAAAAGTTCAATGAGTATAAAGAAAGTGGAATTTGGGTGAGCCAAGATGGTTTTCATATAGGAATAGCTTGGCTTCTTATTTAAAATTTCCCATTGAAATGCATGGCTGTCAGGGTGACAAGTTTGGTACCATATTTCATGGTTTGAATCACTTGGCTCGGGCCAAATTATACTTTCCGATATAGTAGGATGCTCATGAGTATAAATCAAGTGGAATTTGGGTGGGCCAAGATGGTTTTCATATAGGAATAGCTTGGCTTGTTATTTGGAATTTCCCATTGAAATACATGGCTGTCAGGGTGCCATATTTTATGATTTATATCACTTGGCTCGGGCCAACTAATAGAAGGATGCCAAAGTATGAGAAAACAAGTCACATCTGGGTGAGCCAAGATGGTTCTCATATAGATAAAGTTATTTATTCAGAATTACCCCTTTAAATAGGGCGACAGAATTGTTGTTAAAGTTCATGATTTTATTATAAACTTTGCAGATTGTTTAGTAAATAATCACCTTTGTGAAAAAGATCCAACCTCAATAAGAAGCTTGCTCACTCCTGAGATGAACTAAAGACTATGGGATGTATAGTGTGCATAGAGCAGTGCACGACCACAAGGTGTACTGCTTGTTGCAAATAAATAGTAGTGAAGGGGAAAAGGAGAGGTTCAGAAGCTCGTGGAGGATGTTACAAAGAGACAAAAAAACACAGTGAGAAACAATTTCATGAAAATTTGTTTACAGAGCCATTAAAGTGTTACTAAACCCACAACAGTAAATCAGTCTGTATAAGCAGTAAAGCATGCCTGCTATACTCACTATGGAACCTAAGGGGTTATTCTTCTACATTGTGTAAAAAGGCTGTTTGATCTTGTCTTCTCTGTTCCTTCCCTTCTTTTACTGCGCATGGTATAATTTCCCAATTGTGTGCCTCCTAGGTGTGAATTCCCTTTGTTTATTGAGTCACCTAGTGTTTTTAACTGTCTGCTATTCCTCTTGGAGATGTGACTAGCATTGTGTCCACTTTTACCTTGTTTCTGAACCATTGTGGGATGTTTATATTTTTCTGCTATTAGATTACTGTTTATGTTTATGGTAGTTGTTCATTAGATGTACTGATATTACTGTTTTCAGTTTGCATTGTTTAAGGTAATGTGATCAAGCTCTTACCTGTTTTTTTGTTGTATATATTCTGTGTGAGTTTACAACAAAAAAAGGTTCAGTTTTAGTTTGCACCTAAGCTAGTGTCGTCTAGTTTGTGGGTGCAATATTCAGCTATAATAACTGGTTCCAGATTGGAGAAAGCTGTATCTTATTGGAAGTACCCAGGCTGGGTGTCAGGTGGTCTGTCACATTTGGTTGGCAGCGGGGGGATGCTTCATGCAGTCTGGGACATCCAAACCACCCCCAGGATCTGAGGTCCGGTTAGCAAAACAGGAGAGGTACAGTTACCAACCGCCATGGAAGAGGAATTTGTAGGGAGGCTGCGAGAGATACAGATACAGCACAGGGGACCATTGTTAAACACAGGTCCTGCTGGGATGATATGACTCTGTCCGTCAGCAACTCTGGAAGGAAGAGCTGGAATGGAGCAGTGCCACCAGGGAAAAATTCTCTCCTCCATCCAGGAAAGGTACTGGTCACAGTATGAAATGCGAGTGCTGGAATTGGGAAAACAACCGCATAAGGACTAAACAGCTGAGTTAAGCAGACTGGTCCAGGCAGAGATGCGGCTGGATGAGAGCTACAGTGACCTCCTGTGGCATGTAGCCCAAGTGTGCCCTTGGAAAGTGGACGACAGCCCAATGGAAGGCTTTGGCTATGGCAGCTTGGTGCTGTTGTACAGGAATCTGTCACAGCACCCTGACTTTGGGAGCAATCTGGAGTGGCGTGTGGAGGAAATCATGGATTACAGAGACCAGATGCAAAACATCTTGGAATTGCTCTGGGCACAGGAAGATTTTGAGTTTCTAGCCATTCAGGAATGGGAGCTGGAGATTGCCTACAAATGGCTGCTAGATTCTGCTCAGCAGCACGTCTGGGCTGCCTTTGCCTGGAACTATTGATAAGTACCAGCCAACAGCTCTGAAATCCCAGCTGAAGTGTTGGAAATGGGGCACAGCAGCAGTGTGCTTTGCCCACCTTCATCCGCAGCTACGGAAGCAGAGCTCTTATGGCAGATGCAACAAGTGCTGACTCACCTTGAGGAACCTGCTTCTGCAAAGGACAAGCTTGGATATGGAATGCATCTGTCCAGCAGCCGGAAGAGGGAACAGGAGATGGAGCAGCCGGCTCATCTCTCCAGCAGCAGATCCACTGTCTGGGAGTGGAGGAAGATGTCCTCTCTTCCCAACAGTTTGCCAGAGCAGAGGAAGTGGGGTCCCCAGCAGAAGCACTGGCAATCAGGGCAGAGTTTTGCAGCTTCACCTTCAGCAGCTGTCACGTACCTTTGGTGTGAGCCTGACGTGCAGAGGGAGACCTCCCGTACAACCCCGGCTCGGAGACCACTGGAGTGGGGACAGTGGTGGTAAGAGCGCGGTGAGGTAAGGGTGCCTGCTTGGTCCTCTTGGCTGGGTGTAGTAAAGCCAAGCGAAAGCTGGAACAGCTGGAACTGGGAGCAGCGGATGCAGGTCAGCAGGTGCAGGTATGCAGAGCAGCGGATGCAGGTCAGCAGGTGCAGGTATGCAGAGCAGCGGATGCAGGTCAGCAGGTGCAGGTATGCAGAGCAGCGGATGCAGGTCAGCAGGTGCAGGTGTGCAGGACCGCGGATGCAGGTCAGCAGGTGTAGGTGTGCAGGACCGCGGATGCAGGTCAGCAGGTGTAGGTATGCAGAGCAGCGCAGTCAGACAAGCCAGGTCTTTCACATCAGGGTAAACAGCAGAGAGTAGTCAGAGTCCAGGCTGGGTCTTGGCAACAGATGATCAGACAGGTAACTTAGCAGGGTCAAACAAGCCAGAGTCAGGACTGGAGATAGGAGGGAGGTCAGGAAGCCGGGTCATACACAGGAACACGATACAGGCACAGAGTCAGGAACAGAAGCAGATCAAACCGCAAGGGGCAACATCTCTGGAACGTCTTTTATAGGAAGTTCATGGGAGGAGCAAGGGGTTCAGGGTTCAACATCAATCAAGACACCAAGCAGAGTAGTCTAATCCATTAGATAGGTTATCCAGCAGATCAGGCAGGGAGCTGTCCAGCATCCCAGATAGCTCAGTGGGAAGAGTCAATGCCAGACACAGACGAGGTCCCAGGTTCAAGCCCAGTATGTCCCTGACAGTTCCCCCCCCCCTTAAAGGCAACCTCCGGGTGCCCAAGAGAGATCTTTTCTGGGGGTGACTGTGAAAAAATGCCTGGATTAACTCTCGGGCATGAATGTTCCGTTGGGGTTCCCAGGAGTTCTCCTCCAGACCATACCCCTTCCACGTAATCAGGAATTGAAGTTGGTTCCCCCTTCTTCTACAGTCCAAGACGGCCTCCACCTCAAACTCCTCATCCCCGCCAACCATTACAGGTTCAGGCGGTCCTGATCCCCTGTTTGGGAAGGGATCCGGCACTGTAGGTTTCAGTAGTGACACGTGAAACACTGGGTGAACCTTCAATGAATCTGGTAAAGAAAGTTCATAGGAGACTTCATTTAATCTCCGTTTTACTGGGAAGGGGCCGATGAACTTGGGTGCCAGTTTCCTTGCGGGGCAGGTCATCCTAAGGTTGGCGGTAGACAGCCATACTTGATCGCCTTGTTGAAGGCATAACTCCCCTCTCCTCTTTCTGTCAAACATCCTTTTATTGGTTGCCTGCGCCTTGGTCAAGGCTTCCTGTAATATTTTGTTGTTACGGGTCAGGAAATCAACGGTACTCTGGACTGCTGGGACTGTTGAATCAGATATGCGATCAGGTAGGAAGGTCGGGTGGAACCCATAGTTGGAGAAAAACGGAGACTGACCTGTAGCCGAGTGACTGGCATTATTAAAGGCAAACTCCGCCAGGGGTAGTAGTGTTACCCAGTCATCTTGAACAAAGGTGGTAAAGCATCGGAGATATTGCTCGAGCGTTTGGTTCGTCCTCTCGGTTTGCCCATTGGTCTGAGGGTGATAGGCAGAGGACATGGACAGCTCGATCTTCAGGACCTTGCACAAAGCCTTCCAGAAGCGAGAGGTGAACTGCACCCCTCTGTCTGAAACAATGTCTGTTGGAACCCCATGTAAACTTACTATCTCTTTTATGAAGACCTGGGCAGTTTCCATGGCAGATGGCGTGCTCTTCAGTGGCACGAAGTGGGCCATTTTAGATAGACGGTCGACCACTACAAAAATGGCTGAGCAACCTTCTGACGGGGGAAGTTCCACTATGAAGTCCATAGCAATCCTTTGCCAGGGTCGATCAGGAACTGGTAAGGGTCTGAGAAGACCCCAGGCCTTGCTTCTAGCGGTCTTACTACGGGTACAGGTGGCACATGAATTTACATACTCCCTGCAGTTCCTTTCAAGATCCGGCCACCAAAATGTGCGTTGAATTAGTCCCTGGGTTTTATGCATTCCGAAGTGGCCGGCCAGGGGATGATCATGGCACAGATTTAATACTGTTACTCTGACATCTTCTGGTACAAAGATCTTGTTGTCTTTCCATAGTAACCCATCCTTGGGTAACAGGGTAATCCCAGGAGGCCCTGACATATTTGCTGAAGCTTGTTTCAAGCCGGACATTAGATTTGTTTGCAAGAGTAGAAAGTTACCTTCCGATAGGATGGTATCAGGAGCTGATACTTCTTTCGGATCATCGAACATGCGAGAAAGGGCGTCTGGTTTGGTGTTCTTTGAGCCAGGCCGGTAAGTTATGTGAAATGAAAACCTAGAGAAGAATAAGGCCCATCGTGCCTGGCGTGGTCTCAGACGCTTGGCAGCTCTCAAATACTCCAGGTTTTTGTGGTCTGTATAAATGAGTATGGGATGCGCCGCTCCTTCCAACAGATACCTCCATTCTTCAAGGGCGGACTTGATGGCCAGGAGCTCCCGGTCCCCCACATCATAGTTCTTCTCGGCCGGAGTAAGCTTACGAGAGAAGAAGGCTATTGGGTGCATCAAGTCCTTGAGACCCTGGCGTTGAGAGATAACGGCTCCTAACGCTGTCTCTGAGGCATCTACCTCGAGTAGATAAGGTAGAGCAGGGTCAGGGTGACTCAGAATAGGAGCTGACGTGAACAGTCCTTTTAACTTTGTGAAGGCAGCCTGTGCCTCGGGATTCCAACAAAACCGGACATTCTGCTTGGTCAGCTGCGTAATCGGGGAAATAATAGCGGAGAATCCCTTGATGAACCTCCGGTAGAAGTTGGCGAAGCCAACGAAGCGCTGCACCCCCTTCTTGTCTGAAGGTGCAGGCCAATCTAGAATAGCTGAAACTTTTTGCGGATCCATCTTGAATCCCTCTGTTGAAATTACCAAGCCGAGGAACTGAATACTCTGTCGCTCGAATTCGCATTTTTCTGGTTTTGCGTACAGTCCATGTTGACGGAGTCGACAGAGTACGATCTTGACATGTTCCCGGTGCTGCTCAATTGAAGTGGAAAAAATCAAAATATCGTCTAGATAGACAATTACGTAAATGTCCAGGCAGTCCCTAAAAATGTCATTGACTAGATGCTGAAAAGTAGCAGGGGCGTTACATAGGCCAAAGGGCATTACTAGGTATTCGTAATGGCCGAACCTGGTCCGAAAAGCAGTCTTCCATTCATCCCCTGCGCGGATGCGGACCAGGTTGTACGCCCCCCGCAGGTCTAGCTTGGTAAACACAGAAGAGGTCCTGAGCCTCTGAAAGAGTTCGGGTACCAGGGGCAGAGGGTACCGATTCTTGACCGTAATTTTATTTAATTCCCGGTAGTCCACACAGGGCCGGAGAGAATGGTCCTTTTTCTCCACAAAAAAGATTCCCGCCCCTGCTGGAGAAGTGGAAGGACGGATGAACCCCCTCTTTAGGTTTTCGTCAACATACTCTTTCAGAACCTCTAGCTCCCGTTCAGATAAGGGGAAGATCCGTCCAAAGGGAATTTCAGCCCCAGGGAGAAGCTCGATTGGACAATCGTATGGACGATGAGGCGGAAGGGTCTCAGCTCCCCGTTTGCTGAAAACGTCCAGGAATCCATGGTATTGTTTGGGCACAGCTGCGCGTACCTCTGAATCCGGCTCCAGGCATAACAGAGGACCAGAAGTGCTGAGACATGGAGGCATGCAGTGGTGTTGGCAATAAGGCAACTGGAACCTAATACTCCCGGACCCCCAATCGATCTGTGGGTTATGGGCCTGAAGCCAGGGTAGACCCAAGATGACTGGAAACAGAGGGGATGCAATGGCATTCAGGCTTAATAGTTCCTTATGATCTGTAGAGGTGGTTACAAGCAAAGGAGGGGTTTCTTGAGTCACTACTCCTGACTTAATACGGGACCCGTCTGCTAAAAAGATGGAAAGTCCCTGAGTCTTTGGCTGGAGTGGGATGTGCTGTTGTGCTGCAAAGTTAAGATCGATGAAACAATTACATGCTCCTGAGTCAATTATCGCGGTGACTGGTATTGTCCTTCCTGGCAATTGGAACGAGATAGGTAGGGCCAGGTGGGTGGTGTTGGCAGAGGGAGGTGGACCACTTGGAGAAGGGGTAGCTGGGACCTTGCGCAGCTTAGCAGGACATGAGGAAACGTAATGGCCGGCTCCTCCACAATATAAACAAAGATCATTCTGTCGCCGGCGAAGTCGTTCTTCGGCCGACAGGGAAGGTCTCATCAGTCCAAGCTGTCTCGGCTTTATGGTAACAGAAGTCTGATTGGCAGGTAAGGAGTTAACTGGAACTGAACTGGCAACAGCAGGAGATACCCGGGGTAGCATCCAGGCTGGACGGAGATGCTGGGTAGCCCTCTCTGTTCTGCGCTCCCGGAGTCGTCGGTCTATCTGAATAGACAGGGTGATTAAAGTCTCTAGGGCATCAGGAACACCGACCCGGGCTAACTCGTCTTTCAGTCCCTTAGAGAGACCGAGACGGAACTGGTGCCGTAGGGCTGCATCATTCCACTGGGCATCCGCGCTCCAGCGTCTGAAATCAGTCACATAGTCCTCGACCGCTCTGCGGCCTTGCTGGAGCGCGTGGAGGGCAGCCTCGGCGGTGGAAGTCCGTTGAGGGTCATCATAGAGTCGAGCCATGGCATCAAGAAAAGATGAGAGAGAGTCCAGAGCTTCATGGCGGACTTCCAGCAGATGGTGGGCCCAAGCCTGAGGTTCCCCCTGTAGTAGAGCGATAACAAACCCTACTTTGGTGACCTCTAATGAAAAAGCCAGAGGTAGTAAGGAAAAGTATAGTTCACATGCGTTGCGAAACGCCCGGAATTTGCTTCGATCCCCAGAAAACTTATCGGGAACGGGGACCCTAGGCTCAGGAGGTGGTGGCGTTCCAGAGGAGGAAGTTGGGACTGAAGGTGCATCTGCAGTGATGGTCTGGGTTTGCGTCTGCCTATCCACTTGAACGTAACTGCCTTGTAGAGACTTCACGACCCGGTTGAGGGCTGCGAGGTGCTGACTGACGTCATCCATAGGCGAGGTCCTTCTTGCAGGCTCAGACATGGCGGTTTGATACTGTCACGTACCTTTGGTGTGAGCCTGACGTGCAGAGGGAGACCTCCCGTACAACCCCGGCTCGGAGACCACTGGAGTGGGGACAGTGGTGGTAAGAGCGCGGTGAGGTAAGGGTGCCTGCTTGGTCCTCTTGGCTGGGTGTAGTAAAGCCAAGCGAAAGCTGGAACAGCTGGAACTGGGAGCAGCGGATGCAGGTCAGCAGGTGCAGGTATGCAGAGCAGCGGATGCAGGTCAGCAGGTGCAGGTATGCAGAGCAGCGGATGCAGGTCAGCAGGTGCAGGTATGCAGAGCAGCGGATGCAGGTCAGCAGGTGCAGGTGTGCAGGACCGCGGATGCAGGTCAGCAGGTGTAGGTGTGCAGGACCGCGGATGCAGGTCAGCAGGTGTAGGTATGCAGAGCAGCGCAGTCAGACAAGCCAGGTCTTTCACATCAGGGTAAACAGCATAAACGGCAGGCAGAGAGTAGTCAGAGTCCAGGCTGGGTCTTGGCAACAGATGATCAGACAGGTAACTTAGCAGGGTCAAACAAGCCAGAGTCAGGACTGGAGATAGGAGGGAGGTCAGGAAGCCGGGTCATACACAGGAACACGATACAGGCACAGAGTCAGGAACAGAAGCAGATCAAACCGCAAGGGGCAACATCTCTGGAACGTCTTTTATAGGAAGTTCATGGGAGGAGCAAGGGGTTCAGGGTTCAACATCAATCAAGACACCAAGCAGAGTAGTCTAATCCATTAGATAGGTTATCCAGCAGATCAGGCAGGGAGCTGTCCAGCATCCCAGATAGCTCAGTGGGAAGAGTCAATGCCAGACACAGACGAGGTCCCAGGTTCAAGCCCAGTATGTCCCTGACAGCAGCTCTGGGGATCCGGTGGGGGGGGGAGAAATAGTAAACCTCTTTTCCCCGCCACCAGCTCCAGAGACTGGGGATTTAATATACCTTTTATGCTGAGGACTGGAGGAACAACCCAGTGAGCCCCCAGCTGGACAGAGGGTCTACTACCTCTGCCGACACTTACAATGAAACAGGAGCCTCAGGGAGAAGTATTCAGTGTTTCCTTTCCCCAGCAGCAGTTCAAGCACTTGGGAGAGGATGAAGCCATCCTTACTCCCCAGCAGAAAAGCCACAGTCCGGGAGAGGAGGTGGCCATCCTTCCTCCCCAGCGGCAGATCAGCAGTCTGGGAGAGGAGGTGGTCATCCTCCCTCCCCAGCAGCAGATCCACAGTCCAGGAGATGAGGTGGTCATCCTCCCTCCCCAACAGCAGATCCACAGTCTGGAAGCAGAGGAAGCTATCCTCCCTCCCCAACAGTCAACCAGAGTGGAAGAAACCGCCTTCCCTCCTCAGCAAGGATCTGTGCACCAGAGAGACAGTACTAGAGAAATGTCTTCCCAGCAGCTGGACGAGAGTACAGGAGATGGAGCAGCCGGCTCATCTCCCCAGTGGCAGTTCAAGGACTCAGGAGAGGGGGAAGCCATCCTCCCTCCCCAGCAGAAGATCCACAATCTGGAAGTGGAGAAGGCTGGCCTCCCTCATCAATAGTTAGCCAAAGTTGATGATGTGGGGACCCCAGTAGAAGCACTGGCATCAGGGCAGAGTGCTACCAACCTCTGCCCAGCACCGGCAACAACTCCGGAGCTCCAGGGAGCCAGGGCAGATGGCCCCTTTCCCCACTGATGAAGTGAAGCTCCTACTCCTAGCTAAAGCTCTGGCAACAGGGCAGAGCGCCGTTGGCCTCTGCCTAGTACCTACAGTGTCTCCACAGCTCCAGGGAGCCGGGACAGTCAGCCCCTCCCCCCAGGCAGCAGATCGAGCCTCGTAACGGTAAAGACCATCCAGCTGAAGCACTGGCAGCCCGACAGAGAGTCCACGACCTCTGTCCCACACCTACTGATGAAAACCTTTCCCTGCAGGCAAGAGTGGAGATCATGTGGACTGACTATGTGGGTTCACTCTGCCAAACTAACAGGTCTGGGAACCTGATTAGTCTCATTTGATGGGGAAAAATGTAACAGACCCAAGCGGGACAGGCACTTTTGGAGGGGACTGCAGGGTAGCCTCTTGCCTACTGATTATTTGTGCTAGCTTTTAAGGGGGCTGTATTCTTTGGGAGGTGTGTGCCTGGGGGACCTTTGGATTAGTTTTGCTTCAGATACTTCTTTACGATGGGCGCACTGCGGAATGGCGGAGGTCTAAAGTGGATGTTCTCACTATATGGCAATTTATGATAGCTGTCTCTTTGCTGCAATCTCAGAGGGTTACCATACCCTAGACCCTATAAGGCTCTAGTTACTCTCTGGGAATTGACCCATGTGCATTGGATACTGTTTTGCCTGATTACCTACAGTGTGGGGACCTGTGACTGTTGATCTGCTGTGCAATAAAACACTCTTCTTATCTTTATGGATCATTTTTGATGAAACTCTCCACAGCCTCAGCTTTATCCTGGACACCCATCTATGTTCTTATTAAATCTTACTTACCTGGAATAGACATCAATATATGCTCAAGCTCCGGAAGAAGCACTTTTGCACGCAACATGTAGAGCTTAACCATAGAGAAAGGATACAATGAAAAGGATATTGATGTTACTATTCAAAAAGTTAATGACATGGATAGAGGCCTTATGCTTACTGGTCCTAATCGGACCAGTCACACAGTTGACAATAAATTTGGGTGTGCTATGGTCACAGGTTTTTCAAACCAATATTTTTCAGTCAAAAAAATCTTTAATAAGTACTGGAATATTTTAAAGAAAGATAAAGTTTTGGGTCCAATAATCCCAGACCAACCAGTTGTCATTTTCAGAGGGGCACCATCTCTGCGTCACAGAGTAGCCCCTAATGTGATAGATCCTCCCAAAACTGTGTCCTTTTTTCAAACGATGAAAGGCTTTTTCCATGTAAAAGATGCCAAATTTGTCGAGTGAACTAATTTCAGGGACGTAAACTTGAATCCTTTCAATCTACACAGACGAATAAGATTTATAATATTGATTCATTCATTACTTGTTCAAGTGAATGTGTAGTTTATCTTATCCAATGCCCATGCTCAAAGCAGTATATTGGACGAACTAAAAGAGCCCTTCATGTCAGACTGGAGGAACATGTAGGGAATATAAAACGTGGATTCCCCAAACATAATTTATCCAAGCACTCAACACCATAATCGGCAACTAAAAGGTACCCTCTTTGTCCCAATTGAAAAACTTCTTCCACATTGGAGGGGTACAAATAGGGTTCGTTCTATATCCAAGTTAGAAACCAAGTGGATATTTGATATGAAATCCTATCTACCTCATGGGTTAAATGTTGATTGGGATATTAATTGTTTCATCAACAATGCTTAGTTCATCTCTGTCCCATTTTTTATATACATTTTTTTATATAGGTTTTATGTATTTTAACAATATTTTTAACTTATTATTTTAACACAATCTATTATTCTGTAATCACATCAAGTACCGTATTTATCGGCGTATAACACACGCCGGCGTATAACACGCACCCCGATTTAAGAGGGAAGTTTCAGGAAATTATTATTTTTTTAAATAAAGAACTTTGAAGCAAAATAAGGGTAGCTCAGAACTTTTTTTATATTAACATTTATACCACTTACAAGGTAAATATTCAAATAACATAATTTGAAAGTAAAAGCAACTGTTTTAACAAAGAAAATGGGTAAATCCTTCTGGGGCTAAGGAGGTTAAGACCAGTGCACACACTGATGCCTGACAAGGGAGGGCAAAGAGACACAAACTCTGCAGGGAGGGGGGCCTGTCAGGTAGTGTGTGTTGTGTGTGTCTCTTAGCTCCCCCTCCCCCCTGTCAGGCAGTGTAATTCATTGTCCCCCACAACCCCCCCCCCCCGCTGGTATTATATTTCATTGCTCTCGCCCCTGGGCAGACTCTCTTTTTTTCAATGAGCTTTTTCAAAGAATTTGTACCTGCCGGGTCCAAGCTCTGTCATCCACACGTCAGATTCCTGTCAGCCTCAACTCTCGCGAGCAGTGCAGAGCGTTACCGTGGTTACGCTCTGACGGCCGCGAGAGTTAGACCATGGCTTCTGTGTGCAGTGCAACAGGAGGATGTCTGCCGCGGAGGTCTGCAATGCCGGGTCTGAGTGTCCCGGGACTCCCAGGTCCCCTGGGCTGTCGGCTGTCTCTGAGGGTGTCTGCTCGGCTGAGATCGCACCCCCCAGGACGCTATACAGTATGTACCATTGGGTTTTTTAATGATATCGGCGTATAACACGCACATGCTATTTTCACTCTGTTTTCAGGATGAAAAAGTGTGTGTTATACGCCGATAAATACGGTATATTATAGGAATATTGTGGTCTGTTTAATTTTATTTTAAATATCTTGGTTGGTATCAGATTTTGCTAATAATATTTTTTTTTTTAATTTTTATGTATTGTTTCTGCGGCGTCTCCTGTGTTTTTTTCCTCTTAGCTTGTGGCTCTTATTTAAACATCTATTACTTCTTGTCTACTGCTTTTTGGCCACAAGATGGCAGACATAATACCTAGGCTTCCGGCACTTGTTCCTACGGCATCCATCAGTTAATATGGTGGCGCCTTGTGTCTCCTTATAGTTCCTTTGCCCCCGCCCTCATTCAAGATGGAGCTGCAGCTCTATATAAGGGCACACGTAATGACGCAGGTTCAGCAGCCAATCCCAGGCGACGTCCGCTAGTGACAAAACGCGTAGGTGTGGCCTGCAATACCGACGTCATTACGCCCTCTCCATACGAGATACACAGATGCGAACGAGTGCTACGAGCGGAGGAAGCCTGGATGAGACGCCACGAGTCACCGTGCTCCATCTTTATTAACCGCTTTCAATTGATCGATATTCTGTAAATGCAATACTTCCTATTTTTCAATAAATGTTCAAGCAGCATTACACTATGGAGTTTTTTCTTTTTATATTTTGAGACACCTACCACCATCCATACCCTATCCAGTCATCGGTTGTGGGTCCTTGGGGAGACCTAAAATCCCTGCGCCTACACAGACCGCCGTTATAGTGGTCAATTTGATCTGGTATGAAGACTATATTATCATTTTCTGCGGTGTCTCCACTGGTGGATGGAAGTCTTTTCTATTACAAGTTTCTCTCATCACTGCATACCGAAAAGATCTCTTTTAAGGATTCATTTCTCTTTATGATTCACTTTTCTCTTTTTTGCATCCACTTCGGGTTATTAGCATACAAATCACATCATTTATTTGATTTGAGACTTTTTGTATGTTTATCTGGTTTTATCTTTAACAATTATGCAAATTTTCTATTAGTGTTTAGTTTTTTGCCATATGGGTCATCACTTTCAATTACAAGTCATTTATGTTATTGATGAGGTCTTTGCTCACATGTGAGATTGTGTTTGCTCACTTTGACATATATATCACTGGTGTAATTTTTTATTTCATTATACTGTTTATATTCCTTTCATTAAGGTTTATGTTCATTTTTTAGCGCTGTACCTACCTCCCTTTTTTTGTATATGCTTTAAATTCTGTATCTGAATTTTGGTACTGGCAGCTTTTATTTCAATATATCACATTTATTTCACAATTTTTTTTTATTTTATCTGGCGCATTGTTCCTAAAAATATTTTTGGGTTTTTCCACAGAGATTAACCATAGCACGCCTCTATTAAATCTACACCAAGCCTGATGGACTACTATTATTTGTCACATCTAGGACAATTATACAACTATTCAGGATTCAATTGTTTGGTGTAACTGTTTGGTGTGCTTTATAGCATATGTAGCACTTAGTCACCATTTAAGGGACCGGCTGGTTTTGTTTTGGGAAGCCATCCTCCCTCCCCAGCAGAAGATCCACAGAGGCTGGCCTCCCTCATCAACAGTGATCAGCAGCAATTACCTCTCCAGAGTGGATCCTCTGGCTCTGTTGTCTAGGCAAACAAAAATCTCCAGGAATAAGGCCAATGTCCACACATGAGTAAAACCTAATCAGCAAGGCTTTATTCTTTTTCTCTTTGAGTCAACTTGAAGAGAAAGAGAGCAGGAAGTTGAAAAAAGTCGCCACTCAAGCCTGAGTGGGTATTGCTCACCCGGATAGTCCTTATGAGAGCAGACCTAACAGCCGGGATGGAGCACAGATATCAGAGACGATGAATCCCCCTTTAGGCAAGCATCCAGGCTTCTCCCCGAGACAGCAGTACCGTGGCTAATCTCCATCGGGACTGATCTTCCCCTGGACCACTTTTCCTAAAGATGGGCCCCCTACAAACAGGCAGCCTGGGATCCTTCTCTGCAGCATAGGCCCTTGTCAGCGGAGCTGGGCCCACGATGCAGCAACAGAACCTTGGGTTGAAGGTGCCGAGGCCTAAACACACTCGCGCACCTCGTGCCATGTGGGCCACGAGGCACACTCACTGGACCAGAGGTCCCCCTTAATGCCTTGGGGTCCCCCTGGAATCGCCTCACCCCAAATGGCGTCTGCCCCTTTTGTACCCTCTCCCAGCATGCTTAGTGGGTAGACCACACCCACTGCATGGCTGCCGAGAGACGACACCCAAGGTGCTGTGATACCCCCTGTAGCTCAACCCATGCCGGCGGTGACAGTGCCACCTACAGGCAAAGGAGAACACTACTGCCAGGCAGTATCACACTCAGAACAGAGCAGAATTGAATCATAAATTGGTATGAGCCGAACTACTGGCTCAGACTGCCCCTAAATTTACACATAGCGCCCCCAATTATTGGGGGGGGGCGCTACACACACCCCCCTCCTGAAAAGACACTGTCCCCAGTGGCTGAGGAAATCAAAAACCCTTCAGTCCTGAAGGCTGTTGATTTACTCTAAAAACTACAAAAAAGTAAACAGATGCCTGAACCAATATTATTGGGAAGGGGAAAAGAGGAGGAAGAAGAAAAAGAAAAATAGCACACAGATAACATTTTATCCAGACAATGACATTTCTTCAAAATATATATTCCACACATCACTAGCTATCTATCCCACCCCATTCTCCGGTGGTGTCGATAGCTGCTCCAATACCTGCAAGAAATCACAACATACATAGAAAAATAAAGATCCTATCACTAACATTCTATACAAATTTAGAAGTAAACTGCCTCCCCTAGAGGAAGAAATTTCCTTCTCTAAAGTTTTATTATGCTAAGCCTAGCATAAAAATAAAGAAAGAATATCCTAATCATGAGTAATGCAGTCTTTTCTTTTTCCCTGCAGACCACTGCCACCTAGTGTTGGCAGAGCCTCAAAATTCCATAGTAGCTGCGCATGGGACTGCAATGCAACACACCGAACATCCCACATCTTGACCACAGCGTCTTTTCACCATGACCCACTGACTGACTACCCCAAAGTTTAATTTAGAGGAAACTGTCCTTTGTTTGAGGCAGGAGGGAGAGAAAAAAAAAACAACAAGCTCTCCACTTTTTTTCCTCTTTAAGAGTAGACATCCCCTTTTCAGCGGGGCAAAGTCACTTGAAACCAAGGCACGGTTTGTCCATGCAAAGACAGGATAAAGAAGCAAAACAAATTCCTGTCTAAATGTCTCAGAGATAAAAGCTTGGATCCGGAAGGGTCACTAACTCCCTACGCTCATCCCGAGTGGTGATGGAATGAACAACATTTTCTTCCCATTCACTACAGATAACCACCCGGTCAGCGTAGATATGCCGGCCGTAACTCCAGATCCGCTGAAACACGTGGAATTCCTTGATTATAAGGTAATTTTCCTTTCCTCGGCGGGTATCTGGATTAGCCAAGTGATCCCAAATGGCTTCATCGTACCATTGCTCCCTAATGTCCTCAATTTTTTTCATAACATCCCGAGGCACATAAACAAACTCAAAACTGTATTCCTTTCTTACACGGTCCATCAACATTCTCTGTAACCGGGCAAGTTTTGACAATGTCCTCCGGTCTCCCATTCCGGGTAACACACACAAGTCGGGTGGCGGTCTTGTTACAGGCCTAACAGGTTTATAGGAAATCCCTTTCTTAGCTGCCAAAGTAAATCTAATACCACCCGGGGCCCTTACTCGTGATGTCACACCTACAGAGTCTTTGGCTCCCAAATCTTTGTAGCGGCAAGTGAGAGTAACAACCGCATACTGATCCCGCAACAGTTCTCGGGTTTCGGCTTCGGCCTCACTCCCTCTATTACAGGGCATTGGCTTCTTCCCTCTGCCTGATAAACTGACAGGAACAGTCTTAAACACTTGTCTTTCAGCCTCCTTACCGTCACCTGTCGGGGACTTCTCTGGCTTCCTTTCTGGTCCGGTTCTCGTAGGCGCTGGGGCAGGCTTAGACCGCGGCCACGGGAGGCCTTAACATATCCCACCTTCCGTTTTGCAGGCGGGATATGAACTTCTGTAGTGCCAGAGGCAGCATCCGCTGAGGTGTCCGCCGATGGCTCTGTAGTCTCAGGGGCATCCTTCCCCAAGACACTTGCAGTAGGAGAGGCGATGCGCGTGGGCTCGGCTGTAGGAGTGTAGGCGTCTTCCTCCGAAGTTATGACGCCTGTAATGTAATTCACCCGGTAGGCCTGGGGTGATTCAGTGGACTGCTCCACCTCGAAGAGGAACTCTCCACAAGCCGAACACCTTCCGAACGGGCGCAGTTGCACGGCCAATCCATGGCATTTGGGACAGAGCATGCCCAGGGCCTCCGCATCTCGGCAGGTATACAAAGCGAAGTGACCCTGGGCTTTGAGCCAGATCCCCGTATCCGTGAGTGGGTCAGTGAGTGGGGCAACGTCCATTGTAGAAGGCATCGGGAACATCCGGGGTCCCGATAGATCTGAGGTACATGGGAATGCAGACATGTTGCTCACTCAATCCAACGCTCTCTGTCTCTTGGCGCCAATACACCCACGTGTAACTTGCGGGTGGCTGGAACTCCTCCCCTTTTTATCTTCCTGCACGTAGCTTGCAGGCTTTTCTTTTTCTGGACACGCCCACGAACTACGCAGTTGGGAAAAAAATCCACAGTCCTGTGCCCCTTAACCCGTTCTTCTTGCTCAAAGTTTTGTAACACAGTCCAATGGCCGACTTTCCAATCACATAGGTTTCTGTCCTCTCGTGCAAGAAATAGCCACAAATCCCGGACTCGAGCCCCCACGTGTAGCACTTAGTCACCATTTAAGGGACCGGCTGGTTTTGTTTTGGGTCTGCAGCAATTACCTCTCCAGAGTAAATCCTCTGGCTCCGTTGTCTAGGCAAACAAAAATCTCCAGGAATAAGGCCAATGTCCACACATGAGTAAAACCTAATCAGCAAGGCTTTATTCTTTTTCTCTTTGAGTCAACTTGAAGAGAGAGAGAGCAGGAAGTTGAAAGAAGTAGGGGAAAGGTTCAGGCACGCAACACTTAAGTTCAGTATATACACTCAAGCCTGAGTGGGTATTGCTCACCCGCATAGTCCCTATGAGAGCAGTCCTATCAGCCAGGATGGAGCGCGGATATCAGAGACGATGAATCATCCTTTAGGCAAGCCTCCAGGCTTCTCCCCGAGACAGCAGTACCGTTGCTAATCTCTGCCGGGACTGATATTCCCCTGGACCACTTTTCCTAAAGATGGGCCCCCTACAAACGGGCAGCCTGGGATCCTTCTCTGAAGCATAATCCCTTGTCAGCGGAGCTGGGCCCACAATGCAGCAACAGAACCTCGGCCTGAAGGTGCCCGAGGACTAAACACACTCGCGCACCTCGTGCCATGTGGACCACGAGGCACACTCACTGGACCAGAGGTCCCCCCTTAACGCCTTGGGGTCCCCCTGGAATCGCCTTACGCCAAATGGCGTCTGCCCCTTTTGCACCCTCTACCAGCATGCACAGCGGGAAGACCACACCCACTGCACGGACACCCAAGGTGCTGTGATACCCCCCGTAGCTAAACCCATGCCGGCGGTGACAGTGCCACCTACAGGCAAAGGAGAACACTACTGCCAGGCAGTATCACAACCAGAACAGAGCAGAATTGAATCATAAATTGGTCTGAGCCCAACTACTGGCTCAGACAGCCCCTAAATTTACACATAGCGCCCCCAAATATGGGGGGGGGGCACTACACATATAAGCAATATTCATGTTGTGGAATTTTTAACAATGCCTGTTTACAATTTTTTATTTTCTACTGTTTTTGTAATAAAGATGTTTAAATCTTAAAGATGTGTATTTCAGTGCCTATAAACTCCAGCACCAATTTTTTTAAAGTAGTATTCCAATTGGACACGGCACAATTTACCATCCTCAAACCATCCTCAAATCCAAAATGCCACCCTGTGATGATGCAATTATCTGCTTTCAATACACCACACCTACTGACGACAACCCTTCCCTGCAGCCAAGAGTGGAGATCATGTGGACTGACTATGTGGGTTCACTTAATTTTGATGGGAAGAAATGTGACAGACCCAAGTGGGACTGCAGGGTAGCCTCTTGCCTACTGACTATGGGTCCTGGCTTTTAAGGGGGCTCTATTCTTTGGGAGGTGTGTGCCTGGGGGGACTTTGGAGTGGTTTTGCTTCAGATTCGGGTCCATGTCACCCTGTAAACACACAGACTTTGGGAACCTAGGACCTGGATACATATTTGGAGCCCCTGTCCCCAAACCAGCATTGACTGCCTGACTAATGGGTCTGGGACCTGGTTAGCCTCATTTTGATGGGAAGAAATGTGACAGACCCAAGCGGGACAGGGGCTTTTGGAGGGGACTGCAGGGTAGCCTCTTGCCTACTGACTAGAGACTCTAAGCAAAATTTTATAATCAGCTTAAAACAACCTTATGCTAGGGTCTCCTGCTATAATCTGTTTACTGTGTCATTCTCTCTTGGTACAATTTCCCCATTGTGTGCCTCCTGGGTGTGAATCTCCTTTGTTAATTGAGTCACTGATTTTTTCTGTCTGTCTGTCTGCTATTTCTCTTAGAGGTGTGACTAGCATTGTGTCTACTTTACTTTGCTACCGAACCATTGTGGGATTTTTATATTAATTTGATTACTGTTTGTTTGTGGTAGCTGTTCACTAGTACTGATATTACTGTTTACAGTTTGCATTGTTTAGAATAATCTGATCAAGCTCTTACCTGATTTTGTGTGGTATATATTCTCTGTGAATTTTACAATAAAGTCAGCTCAAGTTTGCACCTAAGCTAGTGTCGTCTAGTTCTTGGGTACTATAATACCTGGTTCCTGTTTCCAGCATGGAGGAAGCTGTAACTTGGCGGAAGCACCCAGGCTGGGTGCCAGGTGGTATGCCATAAATGAGGTCCATTGTCTGGATTTTCAGATGCTTCTCAACTTTTACCAGGTATAGTGCTTTTCATGTTTTGCATTCTTCCGTGTCTTGCAACACAAGGTGTACATTATCTTTCACACTTTTGTATGCCTGGCCCTGGGATATAACCCTGCGTTCTGCACACTGTATGCAGAAAATTGTTCTGTTATGTGATATCTCAAAGCAAGCAAAATAAATACCTCTTCTTTAGCTAATAAAAACAGACAGAAGGACGCAGGAAGAAAAAAAGATTAAGATGGAAGTGTGAAATAAAGAGGGACACATTTATGTAATCTGACAATGGGATACTGTGGTTTGGTGGTTATGAATAAAACAAGATCCAGAAAATAAGTCAAGATTTCTCAGAGTTAGGACAAGTTCACACTTTACATAACAAAGTAATAAAGTATTTTAAGAGATATTTAAAGTGGTATTAAAGCCAAAACCAAAAATGTTATATATTGCAGCTTACCAATCCTTAGATGTGGTGGCTGCATTCGTTTTATTTTTTAGGCTTTTTTCTCTATGTTTTTACCTCCTGTATTAGCGTGCCCCCACTCTGGATGAATGAGCACAGGGGCTTTGGAGAGCAGCATTGTCAGTCTGTGGGGAGGGGAGTGTTAAATGTATTAGCAGATTTGAATACACTAATAAATTGAAGCCAAACTCCAGCTCACACTTTATAATCAGTAACAGTAAATAGTTTTTTCCTTTTGGGATAAAGGTTTTACATAGAGAAAAAAAATATGATCATTGTAAACACCCCTGTCATTGGTAAATGGTTTGTCTCAACCCTCTAACTGCTACATCTGCAATGAAGCTTGTTCTTTTGGAAAAAAAAAGACTAAAACAAATGCAGCCATTACATCTAAGAATTGGTAAACTACAAGATAATGCTTTAACCCCTTCACTACAAGGCCATTTTTTGCTATGCGGCACTGCGCTACTTTAACTAATAATTATGCATTCATGCAACACTGTACACAAACAAAATGTATAAAAATTTTCACACAAATAGAGCTTTCTTTTGATCATATTTGATCACCTCTGGGTTTTTTATTTTTTATTATATAAATGAAAAAAAAACTGACAATTTTGAAAAAAAAAAAAAAATTAATATATATATATAACATAGGCCATTAAAAAAAAAATCTCAATATTATATATTTTGCTACATGCATTTGGTAAAAAAAATCTCAATAGGTGTATATTGATTGGTTTGTGTGAAAGTTATAGCGTCTGCAAACTATGCTATATTCGAAGGAGGGCTACAGCGTGGGCCTAAATTTTCAGGAGGGCTTCCATGTACTATGATTAGCGAGTCCATGAGACTTGGCTGATCACAGATTGGAGTAAGGGCCCAATCCCAGCCTCTTACTACATGATCAGCTGTCAGCCAATGACAGCTGATCACATGATATAGGCCTCATGCCCACGGACGTTTTTACAGCCGCGTTTTTGAGCGTTTTTTACAGCTTAAAAACGCCTGTCCATGTTAGTCTATAGCTTCATGCCCACCTAGACGTTTTTGAGCTGCAAATAGCATAGACGTTTTTAAGCTGTAAAAAAAACCCAGGACCAGTGCGTTCCTCAGCGTCAGAATTAGGCAGAAAAAAAACGCGAGCGTCAAAAAACGGTCGCGTTTTTAGCTCCGACGTTTTTTTTTTTTTTTTTATTATTATTTACAATAACATGGACAGGCGTTTTTAAGCTCTAAAAAACGCAGCTGTAAAAACGTCAGTGGGCATGAGGCCTTAAACAGAAGCCAGTAATCAGCTGTATTCCATCTTGTGTAAAAGGGACATCTGTCCCACACACTCCAGACCTACTCCTGCTAAGCAGTGCCCACCAGTGCCACCTGTCAGTACAGCCTCATCAGTGCCCACAAGTGCAGCATCATCAGGGCCCATCAGTGCCACCTATCAGTGCCCATCAGTGCCTCCTTATCAGTGCCTATCAGTGCAGCCTATCAGTACCCATCAGTGCAGTCTCATCAGTGCACATCAATGAAGGAAAAAAATTACCTGTTTGCAAAATTTTATAACAAACTATTTCGTTTTTTTTCAAGATTTTCGTTATTTTTTGGTTTGTTTGGCAAAAAAAAAAACCCCAGTAGTGATTAAATACCACCAAAAGAAAGCTTTATTTGTTTGAAAAAAATATATATCATATGGGTACAGTGTAGCATGACCACGCAATTGTCATTCAAAGCGTGACAGAGCTGAAAGCTGAAAATTGGCCTGGGTAGGAAGGGGGTTTAAGTGCCCAGTAAGCAAGTGGTTAATACTAGTAATGGCGGTGATCAGCGACTTATAGCGGGACAACCGGCAAGCTGACACTAACTGACACTTTGTGGAAACTAACTGCCACTGACATCACCAGTGACATTATTACAGTGATCAGTGTTAATAATATGCACTGTCACTGTACTAATGACGCTGGGCAGGAAGGGATTAACATCTAGGGCAAACAAAGGGGTAAATATGTGCCTAACAAGTGTTTATGTGTGTTCTGTGTGCTGCTTTTACTGGGGATCTAATAGATCTAGATCCCCTGTCACTGAACACAACTCTGTGCTGTTTACACTCACAGAGCTGTGTTCTGTGAAGTTCAGAGCCGAAAGCCGGTGGTCAATCACTGGGCGGGACCAGGTGATTGGCATGTGCTGTGACAAACCACTGCACAGCTGGGCAGGTGGGCGCACGTCCGCGTGTGTGCCCCCTACCCAGAAATGCAGAATTACATATATATACGTGGTTCTGCGCAGCCGGCCCACAGTAAATCTACAGTGTGTGGTCAGCAAATGGTTAAAAAGGAATTCCTGCCTATCCAAAACTATTCTTAGAAATGTTCTCTCCCCCTCCTGATACCTCTCCTGCCTACCCTATGTAAAAAAAAAAAAACTGTTCTTACATTTTTCAGTCTGCTCCATTCTGGTCACATGATCCTGCAGCTCCAGCTCCCCTGTGTCAGTGAGCGATGGCTGCATTGCAGGGAGGAGCATTGACAATGCCTGGGCCATGGGAGACTATGGGTGACATCATTACTCCTGGAAATCCCAGATGTTGTTGAGGGTCTTCTGACACAGGGGGAGTCGTGTGATCATGTGACCAGGCCACAGCGGACAAAAAAAAGATAAGTATACAAGAATACAGATCTTTTTACATTAGGTTAGGCAGAATAGGTAGAAGAAACAAAACAAAGACAAAAAGATTGGGACTTTGAATGAAGAACGTGATGGCAAAAGAATTACTTGATGAATGTAAACAATGAATCGATTTATATACATAATTTAATTCAGATAAAACAATATACAGTGGGGCAAAAAAGTATTTAGTCAGCCACCAATTGTGCAAGTTCTCCCACTTAAAAAGATGAGAGAGGCCTGTAATTGTCATCATAGGTATACCTCAACTATGAGAGACAAAATGTGGAAACAAATCCAGACAATCACATTGTCTGATTTGGAAAGATTTATTTTTTTGCAAATTATGGTGGAAAATAAGTATTTGGTCAATATCAAAAGTCCATCTCAATACTTTGTTATATATCCTTTGTTGGCAATGACCGAGGTCAAACATTTTCTGTAAAGCCCTGTACACACGGCCGAGATTCTCGTCAGGAAAAAATCGTTGTTTTTCCTGACGAGAATCTTGACAAGAAACTTGTCCCGGCCGAGTGTACACACGTACCATTCAAAAGAGCCGCCGTTCTTTTGAATGGCAGGAACGCGGTGACGTCATCGACTACGACGAGCGAGAGCTCGTCACATTCGATGCCGTCGCCGCCATCTTGCTACACCCTACTATGCCTATGCCTAGGAAGCTACCGCGCATGCGTCAGTCATTTCGAGCATGCGCAGGTTTCCACGGCGACAGGTAAGTGTACGCACGCTCGGGTTTCTCATCGAGAAACAGGCCGACGAGATTCTAGACGAGAAAAAAGACCGCAGGTCGTCTTTTTTCTCGTCGGGGAATCTGGGCAGTTTTCTTGACGAGAAAACTGAAACCCGCGTACACACAGTCGGTTTTCTCGGCAAGAAAGCTCTCCCGGCAGTTTTCTTGTTGTTTTTTGCCGAGAAAACCGGTCGTGTGTGTTGCGGGTACTTGAATTTAGGGGAGGCATCTGGGTGGTAGTGTAACCCAGATGCACAGATTGCTAGGGTATCCAAGACCATTTTTGGGTTCTTGGAGGACTCTGGTGGTGTGAGGTTCCTTGCGGCCCACAGGTGGCACTGTTGCCCTGGGCCGGGGCTGAACTCCCACCGCAAGACTGTACCTTTTTGTCCTTTCCTGGAGCTGGTACAGCAGGGCGGGGAACCCGCTGTGACGCAAAGGGAGAGGGGATAAAAGGCGCGGACGCCCTTACCATGGGGTTCAGAGTTCAGAGTTGGAGGACGCGGCCGCACCTTCGGCCTGGGTGCTGGCGTTCCAGTGTTCCGGGCCTAGGTGCCCTTGACCTGGCCGGAGCGAGGATGGAGTCCATCCCATGCACCTTTAGCCTGGGGTGAGGTACTATGGCGGAGGCCTGGGGCTCAGTACCTTCGACTGAGTTCCGCGAGGGTGGAGGAATCCGAGGGGGGCCCTAATTCCTTGGGTGCCCGTGTCTGAGTTTGTGAGGACTGATGTGCAGAACTTCTCTGGAGAGTCCGGCACAGCATCGCTGGTGACAGAGAGGCCTCCTGTTTCTCCCTTGAACGGATCTCCTTCCCCTGACAGGGGCCGTGCTAGCGAAGGTAATTCACGTTCTACCTCACATAATCAGTGGCAGTGACTATCCGCCACTGGTGATATCACAGTGGTTAGCATCAGAAGGGAAAGGATTGTGCCTCGATCTATTCCCCATTATAACTCAGTAGAAGAAACTGTTTATTGTTTGGAAAGAAGAATAAAACGGAGTTGGACCTATTCACTGTGTGGAACTCTGGTTACTAGGAGCAAAGGAGTCAGGAACGAAGTACTGGACTTGACTCTAGGACACCTGCACAGGACCCAATTTTCTGGCCTTCACCTCTTAGCTATGGAGAACATGGGCCGTGGTGTATCTCATCTCTCCCTCCCAGGGACCCCTAGACAACAGCTGCATAACCGATAAAGCAAGAGGGAGAGAGGGTCGCTACATGTGTATGCGGCCTCAGTCTTCACAAGGTTGTCACACACTGTTGATGCTGGTATGTTGGCCCATTCCTCCATGCAGATCTCCTCTAGAGCAGTGATGTTTTGGGGCTGTCGCTGGGCAACACAGACTTTCAACTCCCTCAAAAGGTTTTCTATGGGGTTGAGATCTGGAGACTGGCTTGGCCACTCCAGGACCTTGAAATGCTTCTTACAAAGCCACTCCTTCGTTGCCCAGGTGGTGTGTTTGGGATCATTGTCATGCTGAAAGACCCAGCCACGTTTCATCTTCAATGCCCTTGCTGATGGGAGGAGGTTTGCACTCAAAATCTCACGATACATGGCCCCATTCATTATTTCGTGTACAAGGATCAGTCGTCTTGTTCCCTTTGCAGAGAAACAGCCCCAAAGCATGATGTTGCCACCCCCATGCTTCACAGTAGGTGTGGTGTTCTTTGGTTGCAACTCAGCATTCTCTCTCCTCCAAACACGACGAGTTGTGTTTCTACCAAACAGTTCTACTTTGGTTTCATCTGACCATATGACATTCTCCCAATCCTCTTCTGGATCATCCAAATGCTCTCTAGCAAACCTCAGACGGGCCCAGACATGTAATGGCTTAAGCAGGGGGACACGTCTGGCACTGCAGGATCTGAGTCCCAGGCGGCGTAGTGTGTTACTGATGGTAGCCTTTGTTACGTTGGTCCCAGCTCTCTGCAGGTCATTCACTAGGTCCCCCCCGTGTGGTTCTGGGATTTTTGCTCACCGTTCTTGTGATCATTTTGACCCCACGGGGTGAGATCTTGCGTGAAGCCCCAGATCGAGGGAGATTATCGGTGGTCTTGTATGTCTTCCATTTTCTAATTATTGCTCCCACAGTTGATTTCTTCACACCAAGCTGCTTGCCTATTGCAGATTCAGTCTTCCCAGCCTGGTGCAGGTCTACAATTTTGTTTCTGGTGTCCTTCGACAGCTCTTTGGTCTTCACCATAGTGGAGTTTGGAGTGTGACTGTTTGAGGTTGTGGACAGGTGTCTTTTATACTGATAACAAGTTCAAACAGGTGCCATTAATACAGGTAATGAGTGGAGGACAGAAGAGCCTCTTAAAGAAGAAGATACAGGTCTGTGAGAGCCAGAAATCTTGCTTGTTTGTAGGTGACCAAATACTTATTTTCCACCATAATTTGCAAAAAAAATTCTTTACAAATCAGACAATGTGATTGTCTGGATTTGTTTCCACATTTTGTCTCTCATGGTTGAGGTATACCTATGATGACAATTACAGGCCTCTCTCATTTTTTTAAGTGGAAGAACTTGCACAATTGATGGCTGACTAAATACTTTTTTGCCCCACTGTACAAACATGATCTTAAAAGAGAAGTATGGGTTTCCTTTTTTTTTTGCTGACATCTATTCTATGTGAGCTGCTGATATCTATAAACCCTCCCAGCCCTCGCAGTGCCCCCATTCTGTTAAAATTTAGATAAATACCTGTGGGAGGTTCTACAGTCGTTCATACAGCATCATCCAGACAATGGTGTGAATATAGAGTCTGGATCCACCCCCTTTCCTGTCATTTTGCTTGATTGATGTCGGCTCTCCTCCCTCCCTTGGAAATTAATTAGTCATGATACTAAACGAGTAAGTATAGAAATCACAAGGTTACACTTCCATGATTCATCACAGTTGATCATATATGCACACATAATTATTATAAGCAGAACCTATTAGGCCATGGCCTCATGAATCCCTGTCATAGTGGGTAAAAATATAAAACTTTACTTTTGCTTCACATCAGGTAATTCCTTTCTCACTTACGAGACCCCTACTGGTTGTGTCTCGTTCCTTGCTTTGGGTGTCAGTTTCTCCCTTTTTGGTTCCTATTGCTGTGCTGTGGCCACTCCTTTCACTATCCTCATCTCACACTTAGTTCTATTCTATTCACTACTGTTAGCATATTATCATTACATTATATTTTCCTTCCACATATTTTCACACAGATTACTCTTGGTTCAATATCCCCACATCACACACCTGAGCCCTGTAGGCCCGGACCCTCCGTGGGTGTGGTCTCTCTTGGCTGCCGCAGCGGAATCGGTCGCCACTGCTCCTGGCCAGGACGCTTTTGGATGGCTTGCGGCTGTCGGTACTATGCCTCCATTGCATAGACCCATGTAAGTCACCATCCTGGTGGAGTGCCTGCACTTTACCAGCTTTATTGTCGATATGGACCTCCATATGGACATACAAATATATATCCTTATAATCCCGCCTTTCTAATTTCAGATACATTTACGCGCTTGCTCCTGAGGATTGGCCCAATAGCCATGAAATGCGTAGAACTAACATACACCGTGTTCTCTCAACCAACTCTTTGAGTCTATAAAGTTTTATATTTTTACCCACTATGACAGGGATTTATGAGGCCATGGCCTAATAGGTTCTGCTTATAATAATTGTGTGCATATATGATCAACTGTGATGAATCATGGAAGTGTAACCTTGTGATTTCTATACTTACCCAGGTTAGTATCATGACTAATTAATTTTCAAACTGGACATTAAGATCATGTTTGTATATTGTTTTATATAAATAAATGATGTATATAAATCAATGAATTGTTTACATTCATCAAGTAATTCTTTTGCCATCACGTGCTTCGTTTAAAGTCCCAATCTTTTTGTCTTTGTTTTGTTTTTACATATTGCCAGGGATAAAGGCACATGACCTCCCCAGGTCATGGACTCATTCAAAGTCCCAACTCTCCCCTCCCCCTTATTATATCAAAATAGGTAGCAGGATGGGGTGAATGGGGGGGGGGGGTACATTTTTATAAATAGCTATGGTTAAGCAGGAAGCCTTTTTTTAAAACGATGATACATTTATTTGAAAGTCATTTTGATTTTCACATTTGTCTTGTACTGTATGATGTGCCATGTTTTCATTATTATATTTCAGCTAAATTTGTAGCTTTTTTTCCCCTATGTACCTCATCTATTTGTTTAAAAAACTTTTCAGAATATTTGTAAATTTGAATATTCGAAAATTTGTAAATTTGAAGAAATTCGTAAATTAGAAAAATCGTAAATTTGAAAATTCGAAGCGATTCGAAAATTTGTAAATTCGAAGAAATTTGTAAATCCTAAAACCCGAAAATTTGAAAATCTGAGATAATAACTAACTAATAATAACTTAACTATTACTAACTATTAAAATATAGGTATTGTAATTTCCTTTCAAAATTGGCTGTTAGTGAACGTAACGAATACGAATTTATCCAAAGTTCCGAATTATCAAAAATAAAGAATGACGCATCTAAACAAATGGAATGGAACAAAATAATAATTAATAATAATAATAATAATAATAATAAATGTATTATTGTTATTCTTTATTATTAATTTGTTTAGATGCGGCATTAGTTATTTCGGATCATTCGTAACTTTGGATAAATTCGTATTTGTTACGTTCACTAACAGCCAAGGGAAATTACAATAATAATTAACCACTTAAGCCCCGGACCATTTGGCTGGCCAAAGACAAGAGCACTTTTTGCGATTCGGCACTGCGTCGCTTTAACTGACAATTGCGCGGTCGTGCGACGTGGCTCCCAAACAAAATTTACATCCTTTTCCCCCCACAAATAGATCTTTCTTTTGGTGGCATTTGATCACCTCTACGTTTTTTTTTTTTTGCGTTATAAACAAAAATAGAGCGACAATTTTGAAAAAAAAACAATATTTTTTACTTCTTGCTATAATAAATATCCTAAAAAATAGATAAAAAAACTTTTTTTTTCCTCAGTTTAGGTCTATAGTATTATTCTACATATTTTTGGTAAAAAAAAATCACAATAAGCGGTTATTGATTGGTTTGCGCAAAAGTTATAGCGTCTACAAAATAGGGTATAGTTTTATGGCATTTTATTTAATACTTTTTTTTACTAGTAATGGCGGCGATCATCGATTTTTATCGTGACTGTGACATTATGGCGGACACATCAGTGTAAATGTGACTGGCAGTCAAGGGGTTAACCAGGAGGGGGCGCTGAAGGGGTTAAGTGTGTCCTAGGGATGTGTTCTAACTGTAGGTGGGATGGGCTATGTGTGATACGACACTGATCACCGCTCCCGATTACAGGGAGCGGTGATCAGTGTCCTGTCACTAGGAAGAATGGGGAAATGCTTGTTTACATTAGCATTTCCCTGTTCTTCCTCTCCGTGAGACGATCGCGGGTATCCCCATGGACATCAAGTCCGCAGGACCCGCGATCACACTCACGGAGCTCGTGGCGGGCGCACGCGCCCACAATGCCGCGTCTTAAAGGCGACGTACAGGTACGTTAATCTGCCTGTACGTGCCATTCTGCTAATGTATATCGGCCTGAGCCGGTCGTCAAGCAGTTAATATAATTTAATAGTTAGTAATATTTAAGTTATTATTAGGTAGTTATTATTTCCGATTTTCACATTTTCGGGTTTTCGGATTTAGAATTTACGAATTTTTGGGTTTACGAATTTTCGAATTTACAAATTTTTTCAAATATACGAATTGCAATCATAACGAATGACCCGAAAAACGAACAAAAAAAATAAAAATAAATAATAAAAAACAAAAATTTAAAACAAAAACAAATACATTTTTCGGCAGTGCACGTGTCTACTGGATAAGCAACCCACAGATTGTACTGTGTTCAACAAGACATTATGGATCCCATTAGGGATCTGACTGTACACTGTATGGGGTCTGTTTATAGGACATTCATTTCACAAATGTCTGAAGCATTAGTGCACGCAGAAGGGATTTTTGTAAGGGATTATGGCCTGTTTCCAAAAACTGTGCTGTAAATTCCCTACATAGGAAGGAACATTCAACTTGCGAACTTTCAAAGATGTGAACTGAACATGTGTTCACTTGTCCAATCCTGTAAAGCTGGGTACACACCAGCGCCGACTGGTCCATAAGGGGCACAGGGGCGCCATCCCCCCCCCCTAATCTGTATGCGCTGGCCCCTTATCTCCATGCAGGGCACCGGACCCATTGATTTCTATGAGGTTTTTTTTTAAGCACATGATTCGAGCCTGAAGCCTTGTACACACGACCGAGTTTTTCAGCAAGAACCAGCAAGAAACTTGCTGGCAGAGCTTTCTTGCCGAGTAACTCGGTCGCGTGTACGCGGCTATCAGGTTTCTCATCAAGAAAACCGACAAGAATCTCAACGAGAAAAATAGAGAACCTGCTCTCTATTTTCTCGTCGAGATTCTTGTCAGCATGTTTCTCGACGAGAAAAGTGTGCGTGTGTACACTTACCTTTCGCCGTGGAAACCCGCGCAAGCTCGAAATGACTTTGACGCATGCGCGGTAGCTTCCTAGGCATAGGTAGGGTGTAGCAAGATGGCGGTGACGGCATCGAATGTGACGAGCGCACGCTCGTCGTAGTCGATGACGTCACCGTGTTCGCTCCATTCAAAGAACTGCGGGTTCTTTGAATGGAGCGTCTGTACACTCGGCCGGGACAAGTTTCTTGTCCAAGAATATCGTCAAGAAAAACGACGTGTTTTTTCTTGACGAGATTCTCGGTCGTGTGTACGAGGCTATAGACTTGTGACATTAGTGAATCAACATTCGCTATTGTCTTCCTGCTTCTCCTCCTGGCAAATCAGGACAGAAAGCGGGTCTTAAGACAGGATTGGCCAGGGGAGGAGAAGCCAGGGAAGCGGCTCGCGACCTGGATGGGGTAAGTGTGGACCTGGTAAGTGTGCCCCCCCAAAAAATGGAGCACCAGCCACCACTGGTACACACACTCAGTCTTTTTTTTTTTCATTCAGTCCAGCAGGCTGAACAAAAAAACCCGACACAAGCAATGTTGGTGCAGCGTTCTCCCCTGCTGTGCCTTTGTGTTCTGACAGCGGGGCTCTCTGATGGACTTACAAACTAGTTGAACTTACGAACGAGCTCTCAGGACGGAACTCGTTTGTAAGTAGGGGACTTAATGTAACTAGTTACTGTAGTTTTAGCGATTAGATGAAGCTGAAGATACAGGCATTATTCTCTTACAGAAATGACGGTCACATTTCGGTCAGTGTACCCCCTCCCCCCCTTTCCTGGTCAGCCAGGCTGCATGCTCGGATTAAGGGTTTTGCATGGTTATTTAGGGGGACCTCAAACATTTGTTTAAATTGATGGCAAATTACTTTAATTGCAAGCTTCTTAACAAAAAAAAAAAAAAGCAAACAAGCCCCTCCGAAGGTCCCCCAAAATACATAGGATACCCTTGGAGGGGTCTGTGTGCTTGTGCACTGTTTTTGGGGGTTTTTTTGTACTGTGGATGGTGTAGGCAAAGCGATGTACCTGTCACTGCCCACTCCCCGGCCGACACAGTACACAGCGGGAGCCTTTCAGCAAGTCCCGGGACCTGCTGATTGGCTGTGTACAATCACAGCCCAGAGCTCTGTGTTGACAATCAACATAGATCTCTGTACAGAAAGAACAATCTCTCTGTTTCTCATCCCTGCAAAGCAGTTTATCTTGGTCTCATCAGACCACAGGATATGGTTCCAGTAATGCTTGTCTTCAGCAAACTGTTTGCAGGCTTTTTTGTGCATCATCTTTAGAAGAGGCTTCCTTCTGGGAGGACAGCCATGCAGACCAATTTGATGCAGTGTGCAGCGTATGGTCTGAGCACTGACAGGCTAACCCCCCCCCCACCCCCTCAACCTCTGCAGCAATGCTGGAAGCACTCATACATCTATTTCCCAAAGACAACCTCTGAATATGACGCTAAGTATGGGCACTCAACCTTTTTGGTCAACCATGGCGAGGCCTATTCTGAGTGGAACCTGTCCTGTTAAACCGCTGTATGGACTTGGCCACCATGCTGCAGCTCAGTATCAGGGTCTTGGCAATCTTCTTATAGCCTAGGCCATCTTTATGTAGAGCAACAATTCTTTTTTTCAGATCCTCAGAGAGTTCTTTGCCATGAGGTGCCATGTTGAACTTCCAGTGACTAGTATGAGAGAGTAAGAGCGATAACCCCATGTTTAACACACCTGCTCCCCCTTCACACCTGAGACCTTGTAACAATAACGAGTCACATGATGCCGGGGAGGGAAAATGGCTAATTGGGCCCAATTTGGACATTTTTACTTAGGGGTGTACTCACTTTTTGTTGCCAGCGGTTTAGACATTAATAGCTGTGTTAAAAAAATTTGAGGGACAGCAAATTTACACTGTTATACAAGCTGTACACTCACTACTTTACATTGTAGCAAAGTGTCATTTCTTCAGTGTTGTCACATGAAAAGATATAATAAAATATTTACAAAAAGGTGAGCGGTGTACTCACTTTTGTGAGATACTGTATACTGTATACCATAGTTTTTAGGAGCTATAACTTTCACACAAACCAATAAATATACATGTTATTGGGATTTTTTATTTTTTTAATTTTTTTACCAAAGATATGTCAGAATTTATTTTCAGTGGAGATCAGTGGAGTTAAGATTGGCATGGACCCATGGCAATGTCTGTTTCATGCAATAAATCTCCCCAGGAAGAAGTATAAAGCAGCAATTATTCCAATTCTACTGAACGCAGCGAAGATATTGATTCCGAAACATTGGAGGGTAAAACAAGCACCAATGATACAGGAATGGCTGAGGGAAGTAGATAAAATAAGAATCTTAGATGAGGCAATACACCTACACAAGGAACCCAAAAATGGCGATACTAGAATTTGGAGGGGTTGGGCAGTGTTCAAACACTCCTTGGTATATGCACGTTATATGAGTCACGAAAGTAGCATTTAAGGAATTTTGACGATTCAGCCAGGGTAGGAGGAGTAGGCCTTCCCCTTCCCCCCCCCCCTGGGTGTGAGACCATTTTTGTTCCACCCCCCTCGGGTTTTTTTTTTTTTTTTTTCACATGAAGAAAGGGTAACTCGGGCCCCTTAATAAATAAATAATGAAAACATTTTTAGATGTCACTTTAATACAGAAAAAAATCTGAAATTGAGCACGAGGCAATTAGATGGGGAAATTTTTATTTATTTTTTTCACATGAAGAGTTTGGAGGGTAATGTGGGTAGAAAGGGTAACTCGGGCCCCTTAATAAATAAATAATGAAAACATTTTTAGATGTCACTTTAATATAGAAAAAAAATCTGAAATTGAGCACGAGGCAATTAGATGGGGAATTTTTTTATTTTATTTTTTTATTTCACGATGAGGTGAGTAGGTGTTAGGGGAAGAAAGAGATACCTGGGCCCCCGTATAAACTATAAACAATAAAATAAAATTAGAAGTCACAAAAGTCAAAAATAGCACTAGATCTGGGAATAGAGCACGATATATTTAAATAGACTCAGGTGGAGGGGCTTTTATAATATTCTAGTTTTCCCCCCTCCCCCCCTTTTTTTTCACAACAAAAGGAGCCCTTTAGAAGTCACAAAAATTAAATATAGCACTAGATTTGGGAACAGAGCACGATAAGATTCAAATGAGATAGATGGAGGGGGTTTTGGTATTATTACACTCCCCCCCCCCCTCTTCTTTTCTTCTTTTTTTTTTTTTCTTCCTCTCTTCTTTCTCCCCCCACGGGGGGTATAGGGGAAGGCCGAGGTAAAAGCAAAAGAAAAATAGGCGAATGCAGGATGGACCCATGGTAATGTTGATGTAGTTGTTGTTTATTTGTTGTTGTTATTTTTAATGTGATGTTGTGTTTTTGTCTGTAAAAATGTTATTATTTATTTTTATTGTACTTATTGGAAATAATATGAAAGTTTTATGTTTGTATAAAAAATTGAATAAAATAAATTAAAGTACAGAATTTATTTTGGCCAAAATTTATGAAGAAATTTGATTTTTTTATTTTATTTATTGGATATATTTTGTAGCAGAAAGTAAAAAATATTGTTTATTTTCTAAATTTTTTATTTTTTTTTTGTTTATATTGCAAAACAAAAAAAAAAACACAGTGGTGATCAAATACAACAAAAAAAGCTCTATTTGTGTGTAAAAAATTATATAAATTTTGTTTGGGTAGTGTTGCACAACCACGCAATTGCCAGATAAAGTAGTGCAGTGCTAAATATTGGAAAATGGCCTGGTTATGAGGGAGGTAAAATCTTCCAGAGGTCAAGTGGTTAAACAAAGCACACTCATTTCTCCCCCACCCTTTTTTCTGGCCTGCCGAGTTGCATGCCCTGATAAGGGTCTAGTGTGAATTTTGGGAGGGACCTCATGCCATTTTATTTTTTGGTGTGAGCCTCCCCCCAAAATCCACACCAGACCCGAAGTGTCATGAAATATATCTGAAGCTAGGTCTGCTTTAAGACCTAAGTTTGCAATCTATTCGAGTTTAAGCTCTCAAGAGTAGTGTCCTTCTAACCCTCTTGTATTGAATTGTATTATAACTGTACTTTCTCCCTTTATAATGTAAAGCAATGCACAAACTGCTGGCGCCATATAAATCCTGTATAATAAAAATACAATAAAGCAATTTATAAAGACTAGACTTCTTGTGAACGTCTTCAACGGTCTAGAAGCAGCTCATTACTGTATGCAGAGTTGACCAAAACCCCCAAATTTTGTTGTACTAGATTAGCTGCATTTTCTGCTACTCTGGATCCCAGCTCTGATAATAAGCCCTTTACATAAAACAATGTAAAAAAGGATTAACTCACCCCGTTTATTGATAAGTTTCCTCTAGCTTCCAAAGGAGTAAGGTCTTGAAGTATGGCTGCTCCAGAAACAGCTCCCAGTAGCTGAGCTCCGACATAAAACACGGCCCGCAGGAAGGACATCTGAGAACCCACCATAAAGGCCAGGGTTACAGCTGGGTTTATGTGGGCACCGCTTACATGGCCAAAAGCCTGAATCAAGGTGCCTATACCAAGACCAAAGGCCAAGGCAATCTGAAGGACATTTGGACTTGTTCCTGGCCAGTTTAAGGCTGACCCTAAACCAAATAAAACAAATAAAAGAGTAGCAAAAAATTCTGCAAAGACCGCCCTTGCAAATGCTACAGAACGCAGTTCCCATAGCTTGATCATGTTATGGAACTGGGAAGAGTAGGCTTGTGGTCTTTATTGAAAGGAGGAAGAGCAATATGGCTTGTCACTTATATATGGCAGCCAGATAAACAGATGTAAAAGGAGGGGCTGGGGATAAGTTATGCATTAGAACAGGCAAACGTTTACTCCAGCATTGAATTTAATTTGCAGTCATTTTCTATGACCTCTTTCGTGAGTTCCATGGAGCACACTGGCTTATCAGAAATCTCAGAAACATCCATTTGCATTGGTAAAAACTTTCATAATTGCTACAAAGGCTTGATATCTCACTGCTTCTTGAAGCGTAGGACTGCAGTAATCATTTCATCTGTACTGGATTACATTTTAAATTAATATCAAGAACATTTTAAATTAACCTTGTAATTTTTACATGCTTGATCTGAAATTTCATAACTAAATTGATGAATCCGCACTTCTTCTCAAGTCATTTATAAAAATGAATGTATTGCTGATTTCATCCTTTTTTCATTGTACTAATCAATGACTATTGTCTGGCAACAATGTAATTGTTAAAAGGCTATGCATTCCAGCTGAAATTGTAAGAGATGTATTCACATTGTATATTGACCTTCTGATTAATATATGCATTCTCTGTGGTTTAAATGGACAAAAACTGGCACACACACTACCGGTCAGAAGTTTTAGAACACCCCTGTTTTTTTCAGTTTTTATTGAAATCTAAACAGTTCAAGCCCAGTAAAAGGTGAGCAGTAAACTGCTAGAGGTGAAAAAAAAAAAGTTTAGGTTAAAAAAAACTGAAAAATAATGTACATTTCAGGGTTACACAAAAGGGCTATTTTCAGGGAAGATGTAGCAACTCTCAGTTGTTCTGTAGCAAAAAGTAAATTAAGCCTTGAAAATTTATTCTAACAATTCCTGCAGATGTCCCAACTTTTGTTGATTACTTACGAGCTCTCTGTCTGTATAAATGCAGTAAACTCAAAAGGAATAGTCAGTGCTAAGGATAATATTTATGCAGCTAGCAAGGAAGGTAAGGCAGGCCAAGTACTGACCAGGCCCAACCCAGCTTAGCTTCCAAAATCAAAGAGGTCAACAGTCCCCAACCTTTTTCACTCCAGGGACCAGTTTAATGGCCGCCAATTTTCCTAGGGACTGCACTGTAAATTTTCCCAAGGGGACTGCACTGTAAAGGAGGCACTTTAATGTAAAGAGGGCTATACAGTAACAGTGCCCCTTTACAGTGCAGTCCCCTCTATATTACAGTGCCCCCTTTACATCACAGCCCCACTTAAGATTACAGTGCCCCTGCAGTCTGCCCCCTCCCCTCCTTTCCTCTCTAACATCAATCTTTGCCTCCCCTGCTCAGGACTCCTACTTGCAGGGCAGAGACTGTCAACAGTCCGTGTGGCCTCTCCCTGCTCCTCCGTCCACCAGCCCCACCGAGCTATGATTAAGCACTTTTGAAAGTGTGAAACGCGTCAGCTCCTGCATTCCGTTGTTTGCTGTGGCTTGTATATTTGGATTATTACCTCCTTTTTTTGCGGTTGTCCAGAACTTTCTCCTCATCCAATTGCTTATGCTTAGCCTGCATCTGCTGTTCCTACCCTGAGGAGAGCTACATTTCCAGACACCCTTCCTAGAGCGGCATTCCTTTTCCCCTTGACAATGTCATCCTATCGGCAGGACAGGGGGTGGGAGGTGCCATCCATTCCGATCTGTAGATCATCCTGCCCCCTGTCCTGCTGATAGAATGAAATTGTTGGCTGGGTGGACGGAGGAGCCGGGAGAGGACACACAGGCATGGCCGCACAGCAGGAGATGGAGGGTAACCACGGTCTGTGATAGCCATGTGTAGACCGATGTCATCACTCATCTCTTGCACGGTCATCAACAGGCCGAGGACCCTTGCGATAAGTGCAATACTTAGGCAGCTAGCAAGTAATGTAATTATATGAAATTAGGATGGCCACTGGCATGCGAACAAAACATGTTTGGGAGGAGCTACATGCTGACGTCACACAGCCGCCTCCACTTTTGGGGCCAGTGGCCATCTTAGTGTGCTGAGCGTTCCTCCTTAGACTTTTTATGCACTTTTCAAAGTCACATTTTTGTTGATTATTTTTGTCATAAGTATATTATTTACTAGACATGTATGTGCACACTCAAATATTTTGTTTCGGAATTTCGTTTTCGTCCGAAAAATGTATTTATTTAGTTACTCCCTTGGGGGCTAAGAATATGAATGCATCATACATACTAGGGGGATTTCAACTGGAGGGATCCGTAGTGGAGAAGGATCTGGGGTTTTTGGTAGATCATAAGCTCAATAATGACATGCAATGCCAAGCTGCGGTTTCCAAAGCGAGCAAAGTCCTTTCTTGTATTAAGCGAGGTATGGAGTCCAGAAAGAGAGCTATGATTTTGCCCCTGTTCAAATCATTAGTAAGCCATCATCTGGAATATGCAGTTCAGTTTTGGGCCCCAGCTCTCAAAAAGGATTTTGGGGAACTGGAGAAAGTGCAGAGAAGGGCAACCAAACTGATAAGAGGCATGGAGGAGCTCAGCTATGAGGAAAGATTAGAGGAACTGAATTTATTCACTCTTGAGAAGAGGAGATTAAGGGGGGATATGATCAACATGTACAAATATATAAGGGGTCCATATTGTGAACTTGGTGTTGAGTTATTCACTTTACGGTCAACACAAAGGACAAGGGGGCACTCTTTAGGTCTAGAGGAAAAGAGATTTCACCTCCAAATACGGAAAGGTTTCTTCACAGTAAGAGCTGTGAAAATAGAGAATGGACTCCCTGCAGAGGTGGTTCTGGCCAGCTCAGTAGATTGCTTTAAGAAAGGCCTGGATTCTTTCTTAAATGTACATAATATAACTGGGTATTGACTTTTATAGGTAAAGTTGATCCAGGGAATATCCGATTGCCTCTCGGGGGATCAGGAAGGAATTTTTTCCCCTGCTGTAGCAAAATGGATCATGCTCTGCTGGGGTTTTTCGCCTTCCTCTGGATCAACTGTGGGTATAGAATTAGGTATATGGGATTGTATGATATTTCATTTTTTTATGGTTGAACTGCATGGACTTGTGTCTTTTTCAGCCTGACTAACTAACTAACTAACTAACTAACTATGACTCCCGAAATTCTTTTTTATTTATTTTGTTTCGTTAAAAAATGCATTTGTCCGAAAATTTGAATTAATTAAAGTTGAATCTGTCATCTAAAGGCTTATGGTGTCTGTCGAATGTGCTAAGAAGATTTGACGAAGCAGCTAAACTGTACGACGCTGCAATCGTACATTTCCGGTCGAATGCTCCGCCCACAAGCTATAGTAGAATTCTAATGTTGTGTGACTAGTAGTAATTACCGTATTTATTAATTATTATTACTATTCAACCAACATTTGAATTATTCTATAGCCTATTGGCGGAGCATTTGACCATAAATGTCCGCTCGTGGTGATCGTATGTTTTTAGCTGCTTCGAATCTTCATGTCTCTATAATGTTGAATCTTTTCTCTCTATGTCAAATAATCTTGTACTAATAGAGTTCGGTTAGGCACATTGAACTGCAGGTTCGATAGACACAGATCACTATTGTCACCGTCATGTCGAAACTTCTATCTATATCGAAAAATGAAAATAAAGCATTTTTTATGTCGGATCTTTCGGATTTCGGATTCTGCACGTTCGTTATCTTTTTCTTAAAATGAGCGCGAAAATCCCAGAATACGTACGAAAATGCATTCGGACGAAAACAAATGCATATGTCTTTTATTTACACTTTTGTTTTTGATTTTAAGATTGTTATATTCATTCTTGACCACCTAGGTGCTACACTTTTTTTTTCACATTGTATAAATGCAGTGTCGAAACAGACTGTGTTACTACACCCTCTTAACCACTTAACAACCACCTGCCGACAAATAACGTCGACAAGGTGGTTGCTTAACTCTGGGAGGACGTTATATAACGTCCTCCCAGAATCGCGCTCCCGCGCGCCCCCTGGGGCGCGCACACAGGAAACTCCGTGACCGCCGGGTCCAGAGGACCCGGCGGATCACGAATCGCAGTAAATCGCCGCTGATAGCGGCCGTTTACCACGTGATCGCTCCGTCAAATGACGGAGCAATCACTTGTAAACAGACCGGCGTCATTTGATGACGCCGGTTCCTCCCTCCCCTCTCTGTACCGATCGGTACAGTGTGAGAGGGGAGGGGGAGGGAGCGGATGGCAGCAGCATCACTGTGGGCTGGATCTGTGACAATTGCAGTCACAGATCCAGCCATCCATCCATCCCTGCTCAGCCATCCCTGTGCTATACCCTGCCAATACTCTGCAATACACCCTGCCAATACTCTGCAAAATACCCTGGTGCAATACTCTGCAATACCCTGGTGCAATACTCTGCAATACCCTGGTGCAATACTCTGCAATACCCTGGTGCAATACTCTGCAATACCCTGCGAAATACTCTGCAATACCCTGCGAAATACTCTGCAATACCCTGCACAATACTCTGCAATACCCTCCACAATACTCTGCAATACCCTCCACAATACCCTGTGCAATACCCTCCACAATACCCTGTGCAATACCCGTGCAATACCCTGCCATACACCGCAATACCCTGCCATACACCGCAATACCCTGCCATAGTCCGCAATACTCCGCAATGCCCGGCAATACTCCGCAATGCCCGGCAATACTCCGCAATGCCCAGCAATACTCCGCAATGCCCAGCAATACTCCGCAATGCCCGGCAATACTCTGCAATAACCACTTCCCGCCCTCCGGCCGTCATATGACGTCCTTGACTTTGTGCGGGGATATCTGAATGATGGGAGCAGCTACAGGCATCATTCAGATATTAGCTTTTTCAGCCGGCGATTCCCTACACCATAAGAACAATCATAGCGGCTGTTCCGCCGCTTGATCATTCTTACGGGAGGCGAGAGGGGATGTCCCCCCCCCCCCCGCCGCCCTCCGGTGCTTCTACCGACTCACCGCTACGATCAAAGCCAGGATTGTTGTTTTTTTTTTTTGTATTTTTTTCAGGCTTCCCAGCCTAGAGGTGAGATGTGGGGTCTTATTGACACCCCCCCCCCATATCTCACTGTAAAGAGGACCTGTCATGCCATATTCCTATTACAAGGGATGTTTACGTTCCTTGTAATAGGTATAAAAGTGATCAAAAAAATGTTTAGGGCGGAAAAACATGTCAAACTAAAATAAATAAAGTAAAATGAAGAATAATTTTTTTTTTTTTTTAAAGTGCCCCTGTCCCCGTGAGCTCGCATACAGAAGCGAACGCATACGTAAGTCCCGCCCACATATGAAAACGGTTTTCAAACCACACATGTGAGGTATCTCTGCGAACGTTAGAGCGAGAGCAATCATTTTGGCCCTAGACCTCCTCTGTAACTCAAAACATGTAACCAGTAAAAATATTTAAAGCGTCGCCTATGGGGATTTTTTAAGTAGCGAAGTTTGGCGCCATTCCACGAGTGTGTGCAATTTTTAAGGGCGACATGTTAGGTATCTATTTACTCGGCGTAACTTCATCTTTCACATTATGCAAAAACATTGGGCTAACTTTACTGTTTTTTTTTTTTTTTAAGCACAAAACATTTTTTTCCTGTAAAAAACGCGTTAAAAAAATTGCTGCGCAAATATCGTGCGAGATAAAAAGTTGCAACAACCACCATTATATTCTCTAAGGTCTTTGCTAAAAAAACATATATAATGTTTTGGGGTTCTATGTAATTTTCTAGCAAATAAATGATGATTTTTACATGTAGGAGAGAAATGTCAGAATTGGCCTTGGTGCTCCAGAACGCCTGAAGGTGCTCCCTGCATGTTGGGCCTCTGTATGTGGCCACGCTGTGTAGAAGTCTCACACATGTGGTATCGCCATACTCGGGAGTAATAGCAGAATGTGTTTTGGGGTGTAATTTGTGGAATGCATATGCTGTGTGTGAGAAATAACCTGCTAATATGACAATTTTGTGAAAAAAAAAAAGAGAAAAAAAAAATCTTGATTTTGCAAAGAATTGTGGGAAAAAATGACAACTTCAAAAAACTCACAATGCCTCTTTCTGAATACCTTGGAATGTCTTCTTTCCAAAAAGGGGTCATTTGGGGGGTATTTGTACTTATCTGGCATGTTAGGGTCTCAAGAAATGAGATCGGCCGTCAGTACTTCAGGTGTGATCAATTTTCAGATATTGGCACCATAGCTTGTGGACTCTATAACTTTCACAAAGACCAAATAATATACACCAATTTGTACTTATTTTTAGCAAAGATATGTAGCAGTATAAATTTGGGCCAAAATTTATGAAGAAAAAATAGTAATTTGCTAAATTTTATAACAGAAACGAAAAAAAAATCATTTTTTTACAAAATTTTCTGTCTTTTTTCTCTTATAGCGCAAAAAATAAAAAACCCAACAGTGATTAAATACCACCAAAAGAAAGCTCTATTTGTGTGAAAAAAAGGACAAAATTTTCATATGGGTACAGTGTTGTATGACTGAGTAATTGTCATTCAAAATGTGAGAGCACCGAAAGCTGAAAATTGGTCTGGTTATTAAGGGGGTTTAAGTGCCCAGTGGTCAAGTGGTTAAAGCGGTGGTCCGGTCAAAAAATATATTTTTTTTTCACTGTTTAAAATTGCTACCTAACATATTCCCCCTACAATCGTAATCGCTCCCCAGCCGTTTAGTTAACATTCTTTTTCACTAACCTCGTTTGTTACATCTCTTCATCTGGCCATATCCATGCTAAGTGTGGGCATTGTGAAGCCCAGTTCCTTATCCTTCCTGGAATTCATCCAGCGGTGCATGCTGGGTAACCAGCATTTGAACGGCGCTCGTAGCGCTGATTGTTTATTTCCATAGCCATGACAACGGGCGGCGACGGAGGACCGTCCTGCCCCGTTGTAACAAAACCTTGTGTAACAAAACACAAAAACTAGTGTTATGCCATAACAAAGGGCGTTCATCCCTTTACAAAGATGGCGCGGAGATACAACCTTAAATCGCGTCATTTCCTGTAAGGAAATAACGCGATTTTAGGCAAAGTAATGCCTAGATATTCCTGAGGAAATGAGTGTAATCATTTCCCAGGAGGCAATGGGTGTTAGGACAGGAAGTTTTCTCACCGCGGACTAGGAACTAGGCAGAAAACATATTCTGCCTAGCAACAGTGAGATAGAATTGTCAAATTTTTATTTTTTATTTTTTATTAAAAGACAGCTTTCCATGTAAAGTAAATTTTAGGGTAGACCTCCACTTTAAGCAATATTTGGACAGTATTGTACTGCAGGATGTAGCATAGTACTCTAAAAAAACAAATGTAGGTCTTTCCTATAGAGAAATTGCAAAGAAAGCAAAGGTGTCAGTCGGTAAGTACAGTTTCCTACACGATCAAATGGCACTTGGAAACAGGAGGAAGTTTGGCAGACCCAAAGGCACAACAGAATCAGAAGACATTTTTCTGAGTGTCAACAGCTTGAAAATAAGGACAGGTGACTCACAGGACAATGGCTTTAAGCACAGTTTAACACTGATCTAAGTAAGCAAGTTCCAACTGTGAAGAGAAGACTTCGAGCTGCAGGTTTGAGAGGTCAATGGCTGTAAGAATGCCATTGTTGTTAAAAGAAAAAAAGAGGCTTGCCTGGGCCATGAACCACCGATAGTGGACTACTGAAGACTGGAAGAAGGTCTTATGGACCGATAAATCAAAATTTGAGATCTTCGCTTCATCACACAGGGTTTTTGTATACTGTCTAGTAGATGAAAGAATGGTTCCACGGTGTGTGATGGTGTATCACTGGGGCTCTTTTGCTGCATCCAGAGTCGCGGAATTTCACAGAGTGAGAGACACCCTGAAACAAAACTACAACCACAGCATTTTGCATCATCCTACAGCAAGATAATGACCCAAAACATACCTTTGCACTGTGTCAGAACTACCTTAGAAGAAAAGAACAAGGTGGTAGGCTTTAAATCATGGAATGGCCAACACAGTCTCCTGACTTAAACCCCATTGAGCTGGTTTGGCAGGGGGTAAAAATGTAAAAAAGCTGCTCCAGCTATATTGATTGAATCTCTGCCTTTACAGACTCACCAAATCAGCAATGCAGTGCCACTCCTCTTCCATGTTAAATGTCTAGCATCATTCCACTTCTTGTGAGTCAAGGACATCAGGACCTCATCCTGGAGAGGGACTCATGCCCATAGTTGGGCTTTAAGGCCTTGCGCACCCAGGGAACACAATGTGCATTCCTCACTTCCATGTAATAAACTGAATGGCTCAATTTGTACAATTACTTTGTGAACTAAATAATCTGTAGTGCTACCCCGGGAGGAGCCACTGCTGGTTGGTTGGGTCTTTATGCTTCCAGAGGTAGTACCTGAACTAGCCATTACACCTAGAGTTTACAATGATTTTATTGGACAAAGATATCCTGCAAAAGGAAGAATGGGCAACAGGCAAATAGTAATTCACTGCAATATAATACAATTTTGTCAAACACAGAAATATAATATAGGAACCCTATGGTTCTTCAGAACTCTGGTTGAGAAAGACTGCTCTATCCAAAACATAAAAAGTTCTCTTTAGCAAAGAATGAGTTAAAATGCCCTTTTTCATTACCTTGCCCTGAGGCAATCTCTTGGCCCATAAAGTGTTCTTATAGTAGACTATCACAAAAAAATATTAAGAAGATTGTGTATTGTAAAGAAGTCATGCTATGATAGACAGTAATAGGCTGTGGAACGTGATATTTTCTAAGGAGATAATGCGTAGACTTTGTCATGAGCTCCAGGCATAATTTAGTTAGAATGCCAAGATAACGCTGAAATGATATATGACCCAAAAGCTACACAGGGTTTTTATTTTCTCAACGGTAAATCTTAAGTAAAGAAAACTCAAAGTCACCTTTACTATCTACAAATGGGTACCAAATGTATATACTAATTAAAAGCTTTTACATATGATTATCCAAAAGATGCCTATTAAATTGTTTTAACTCATATCACCTTTGGATGGCTGAAATGGAGGCTTCAGGCACATTCAAGCAGCTCTCTAAGCAGTAATTGGTTTCTTTGTACATAGGGGCATAATTATAACACTATTAGGAATAACCACCGTTATCAAAGTTAATTACAAATTAAACTTTGCATATTCTGAAATCTCCAATAAGAAAATTAGCAGATGCAATGATCTGTACCTATGCAAGAAGACAGGTCAGTGTTGCAAGCACTGCTGCAGATTTAAAAAAAAAAATCTGTGTACAGCCTTCAGGCCACCACATAAACAGAAAAAATCAAACAAGGAGAACAAATCTAAAGAAAATTTAGAGTATAAGGGCCAGTTCACATTAGTGCAATCTGCTGAGGTGTGACTAATGCACATTATGCCAGGTTATGGCGGGTTGCATTAAGGCAGACCATTCATGTGAATGGGCTGCCAACTCATCCCAAGGGAAGGAATAATGCTCCTGCTTTAAAGGAGAAGCATAACCCAAACTTTTTGGCTGTACTTCTCTTGGGGGTCAAAGGAGTGTGCTTACTTTTGTTCTCCTGTGACTCAGTGGCAGCTGATAGGACAGAGCAGTGCCATGCTAGGGCAAGATCCCGACAATATTGTCTGGATCAACCCTGCTGCCTGATTGACAGCTGGCTCCACCTTTCATTGTGCTGCTGAGAGCCAGAGCCAGCTGCACCATCCCCCTCTCAAGCCTGTCATTCCAGTGAGCGTTGGAGGAGCAGAGCAGAGAGCGGTGACTGACAGTGACAGTGAGTGATCAGCGTTAATTTCTCGATCTTAGAGCCAACGTGGGACAGCTGAAGCATCACACAAATGTACAGCATGGAGGCAAGTATATATGTGTGATTTTTAAAAGCCCATACTTATCCTTTAAGTTTGTTATTGTCACATAACACAATGCAGGGTAGTGCAATGTAGTGCCTTGCAATGTAAGTGCATTGGGAAGGTGCGCTGGGGTGCTTTTCCCAATGAATGGCATCAACACACCTAACATAACTGCAGCACAGTGGTGTGAAAAGGCCATTTCTGTTTGCTGAGGTAAAATAAACTGCTAAAAGGTGAGCAAGTGTGTTCCATACATCATTTGACCATGCAAGCAGTTGCATTTTTCAGAGTGGCTATATTACAATGCATTGCATAGTAATATTTTTCATAAAATGCAGCTGCTTCAATGGAAAAGTACTATTAGCTAAGTGATGATGACGTTGTCTGTAATAAAGCAGAAAAACAGGCACTGTGGCTGATTTAGTTCTTGTTTGATAAAATCAAATTGGTGTGTCCCTGCCTTTCATGACCTTAAATGACTATTGCATAACATATCTGTCTTTCAGCAGTTTTAGTTGTTAAAGCTGAACTCCAGGTACAATCTGTATGGAATTGATCCAGCTTGGCACAATGTAATTCTGCATATCCCATACCTGAGGGGCTGCTGGGGAAGCTTACAGTCACTTGTCAGCGCTACTACAGTGATCGCTACGTCTTCTGGGTCCTGTGTTGAGCAGCTTCCCTTCTGAACACTGACTACAGGAGAATGCCCGTTTAGCACTGCTGAAATTCACAGAATGCCTTGTATTTTTTAATAAAAAACACTGTGGTCAGTGTGCAGAAGGGAAGCTCCTCAACAAAGGACCCAGAAGATATAGCAATCAGGGTAGTAACCAGTAGCTGACCAGTGACTGTAAGCTTCCCCAGCAGCCCCTCAGGTATGAGATATGCATAATTACATTGTGCCAAGCTGGATCATACAAGACATTCCACGAATGGCAGCAGTGCAGAGCAAGTGACCCCCATATGGTCAGCGTGCAAACAGGAACTCGCTGGACACAGGCCCCGAAAGATCATGGTTATTACTGTAGTACATCCGACTACTACAGTGATTGTTATTAGGGTTGCCACCTCATCCCTTTAAAACCGAACACATAATAATTACACAGGTTCAGTGACTGATTAAGGTGGTAATTCACTTAGTGCCTTATCTTCATTAAATTAGCCCCAGAACCTGTGTAAATAATATGTGTTCGGTTTTAAAGGGATGAGGTGGCAACCCTAATTGTCAGTTTTCCCAGCGGCACATCAGGTATGAAATATGCATACTTACAGTATATTGGTCCAATACCGACCCAAGATTGGACCATCACCCATATGAAGTGGAAGCACTTTTACCATTCTTATGGCTGTCTGCAGTAGATACATTCAGACCAGGGACAAAGAATGGTGCCATTCACTAACCAATAAGAAGTTGCGCACTATCCCATACCACCCACAGGGCAATAGGGCATGTTAGAGGTTCAATCGCACCCTTATACAACTGCTGAGAGATCTAGCTCATGAGAAACAACGAAAATGGTCCCATTACTTAGCCTAAGTGGTTTGGAAATACAACCACGCAATAAATTCTTCGAAATGTACCATGTTTTTTTTTTTACCGCAAACTCAAGAATCCCACAGACCCATGGGCCTGACTGCTTACATCTTACATAAGTACATAAAAACACTCTGAAGCCTCGTACACACGACCGATTTTCTCTTCCAAAACCGTCAAGAAAAGTGCCGCGAGAGCTTTTTTGTCGAGAAAAACGTTCGTGTGTATGGTTTTACGACGAGAAAATTGCAGAGAATCTCGACGAGAAAATAGAGAACCTGCTCTCTATTTTCTCGCCAGGATTCCAGATTTCCTCGTCGTGTTTCTCGTCGGCCTGTTTTGTGACGAGAAAATGGTTCGTGTGTATGCTTTTACGACTCTTCCAAAAGCGCGCATGCTCACAAGCAACTATGAGACGGGAGCGCATCTTCTGGTAAAACAAGCCTTCGTAATGGAGAGAGCACATTCGTCACGCTCCAAATTATTGCATCGTTTAAATGTTCTGCATTGAAATCTTCGTTAGAATGTTACATTAATCAAAACAAGTGACCTTCTTTTGCTGCTGATATTCACACCGAGTTATGACTATTTTTTTTTAACCTTTTTCATGCTGCTCTTAAGAAGATTTATGTGTATTATATCGTGCAAGTTTTTCGGAATAATTTAAATTGTTATATTTTTCAAAATGATGTTAATTATAATTTCGCAATGTTTTGATAGTGATCTCCCATTTAATTTTGGAATCTATATTAGTTAAATTTTCCACCATCTTTTTTTGCAAATCAGATTTAGTTATTCTTTTGGGGGGTTGTTATCTGTCCCTTTTTTTGTCAGTCAAATGTATCTGCTTACTCCAAAGCTAGATTTTAAATTTTTACAAATACACATAGTCAAGTATGAACTTAAACAAAAATCACATTTATTCTTGTTTCGAAATAAAATAAAGAGAAGGCAGCGCTGGAGAACCTGCTGCCATTTGTGCATCCCAGGGACCCCAGAGCACACAGCAACCCTGTGTGGACACTAAAATTGGGAGCTTGAGAAGGCCAAGATTTCTGAGCCCAATCTGATGCTGGCCTCCCAGAGGTCAGGAACAGCAGCAGGTGATATATATGTCCCAAGTGTGTGGTACTACAACAGGCTGCCTTCTGTTCGACAACAATGAAGCAAGGCCATCACTTCCTCTTCTTCCTGGCAACCTTCCCTGCAACCTTTCCTGAAGCCTTCCCTGCAGCCTTCCTTCTTCGTTTGGCTGGAGGCTGGGCCACTGGAGGGATACTCCTGTCAGGAGGAGGAGGAGGAGATGTAGCAGAAGGGGGTGGGGCAGAAGAAGAAGGTGGAGGTGTAGCAGAAGGGGGTGGGGCAGAAGAAGAAGGTGGAGGTGTAGCAGAAGGGGGTGGGGCAGAAGAAGGTGGAGGTGTAGCAGAAGGGGGTGGGGCAGAAGAAGAAGGTGGAGGTGTAGCAGAAGGGGGTGGGGCAGAAGAAGAAGGGGGAGGTGTAGCAGAAGGGGGTGGGGCAGAAGAAGAAGGGGGAGGTGTAGCAGAAGGGGGTGGGGCAGAAGAAGAAGGGGGAGGTGTAGCAGAAGGGGGTGGGGCAGAAGAAGAAGGGGGAGGTGTAGCAGAAGGGGGTGGGGCAGAAGAAGAAGGTGGAGGTGTAGCAGAAGGGGGTGGGGCAGAAGAAGAAGGGGGAGGTGGAGGTTGAGGTTGGGTCAGTTGTGCCACCTCACATATGGCGGTATTGGGGGTAATTTTCTCCATCACCCCCTTGTTGAGCAAGGTGATGAGCAGGGGCTCGCATAGGAGGCGTTGCTCCATGCTCATCACCTTGAACTTAGCCTCCACTAGGCCGGCAATGGCCTCTTCAGGGGATGTGGGCTCCTGGAGGGTGGCATGGGCCTCACAAATAAGGGCCATTGCTGCCTCACTCCTGCTCCTGTCCCTCCTGCCTCTTTTGGGAAGCCGAATGGGAGGCACCTGGGATCTGGTGCTTCTCCTTTGACCTGCCACCTCCTGTCTGCCACTGGGCCCTGCCACCTCCTGGCTGCCACTGGACCCTGCCACCTCCTGGCTGCCACTGGGCCCTGCCACCTCCTGCCTGCCACTGGGCCCTTCCTCCTCCTGCCTGACAGTTTCCAGACCCTCCTCCTGGCTGATTTCATCCTGTGTATGAAAAAGGGACATAGTTTAATATGTTGGTTTAATCTTTGCAGCAAACTTTGTAATCCTGATTGAAGCAATTAGAATGTAAATCCATAAATCCTTGCTTTAAATTTACCACTACATCAGATTGACTATTTAGCACCCAATTAAGTGCAGACTAATGTCTACAGATCTTGATTTCACTTGTGGAATCCAAAATATTTTATGTTTGTCATCTTGACATATTTGTCAAACATTAAGTTTATCCCAATACATTTTCAGTTAATACTATACCTGGCTCCAGATGGCCAAATCAGGATCATCCAGGATGGCTGCCTCCTCTTGCTCCAGAGAAGGCTCAGGTTGGCTGCAGGGAAGTCTGGGGGGAAGAGTGGAGAGTGATGGCCTTGTCTCAATGTGGTCATCCAGGAAGGACATCCTGTTGTAGTACCACAAAATCGGGACATAAACATCACCTGCTGCTGCTCCTGACCTCTGAGAAGCCAGCACCTTAGAGCGTTCAGTCCTGTAGGTGCCTCTCAAGCTGCCAATTTTAGTGTCCACTTGTTTTGCTGTGGCTGTGGGCACCTTGGTATGCACAAATGGGAGCAGCTTCTCCAGCGCTGCTTTTCTCACCCCTCTTTTTTTATGGATGGGGTTTTTCGTCTCCCACAGTGCGGGCAGCTCCCTTACCCGGTCAATAAATTCCGCCAGGAAATCCTTGTCGCTTATAAAGACATTCATATTGTATCTGCAAGTTAAATAAATTATATACAACTAATGTGAGGCAAACAGTCTAACCTCCTTAACATCCTAGTCACCATATAGATCCTCCAACATTCTCAAGACAGTATAGGCCAACAATTTGTACAAGTCACAAAATCACATACCTTCGTTCGCACGTCCGTCACTTGAACTCCTCTCTCCGCACACCGAACGTACTATAGTCACATGTGTGTTTGCTATATACACACCACGCATGCGTCAAATTTCGAACACGTCGCTCCGCACACGTCGCCCGCCCATGACGTTCTAACTAACATCTTTTCCCCGCCCCTTCTCTTTCGGCGCGCAGACAGATATGGCGGAGTTACAGCAGGTGTCTGAAAATTCCGCAACTAACGAGGAGGAGACAAGCCCGGAGACCGAGGAAACGTCACGATCAAGGAGGAGATTCAAGGCATCGAATATGTCTTTGGCGGAGATGGCGGAGATGGTGGACATCTTGCTCAAGTCTGATTATGATGCAAAGCATGGGCCGTATAGAAAACCAAATAGAAGGAAGGCCAAAATCCTCACTAAAGTGGTGAAGAGTCTGAAGACGAATTTCGGGGTGAAACGCTCAAATGAGCAGCTCAGAAAGAGGTGGTCAGACCTCAAACTGAGGGAGCCAGAGCAGTTGAGAAGCATAAAGAGAATGCTCGCTAAAAGTAAGTAAAATGTAGACTTTTCTGCTATTAATCTTTTTCTAAACTTACATGTTGCTCTTTATTTTGGTTTCTCATATTGGACTCCCTTCCAAAATGTAATATTTTGAACTTGGTTGGGCACAGTAATCGTTCGTTACGTTACAGACACTTCGTTCGGCCACTATCCACGGTTTTGGCTTATTTTATAGCCACAAAAGTAATTAGACATCTGCCATTTTTGGTCAAATATTGTGGCGAAATTTTTAGGCTAGATGATGTGTTTGTAAAGAGAATGAAATGCAAACTTTTATCAGTGTAAAGGAGACGACACTCAGCAGCTGCTTCCACATCTGTACTTTGGAGCACTATAGTGTGGGCCACCAGACCCGCCTTTTTTGGGTGTCCCACACAGGTGCATCAGTGAATTTTTGTGGTGCCTCCATGTCTAATAAATTACATCCAAAGGTGAATACTAAACATATTCTTGGTCATAAATAATGCATTCTTCTTTAAATTCCGCCCAAACACACACTTGTACCCCACTTCCAAGCAATTTAGCCTATTTTTATTTTAACATTGAGATTTACAGTGTGATAAATAGACCTTTTGTTTGATGCTCATAGGGGAGAGAAGACTGGGAGGAGAACACTCCAGGGAGCACATGCACCCCACAACTTCCAAGCAACCCCAAACTCCCAAAGACCCACAACCGAAAGATGTGCAGGAAGTTGAGGTGGAGGAAGGAGAAGTGCAGGAAGGAGAGGTGGATGACATTGTGGATCTGGTCACCACAACAGGTCAGTATCTGTCACCACAGCTTCAGGTAAGAGATGTAGGCCTGCAGAGTTATAATATCTTTTGTTTTTTGTTTTTAGGGGATATAAATGTTGTGAAGGATAGTACACGGTTCTCTGCTGACAGTGCCCTCCGCCTCATCCAGCAAGTGATGGAATGTAGCACGGAACTGGACCTAATTAAACAAAGAATCCATGTGATGGAACAAACATTTAAAGACATTCTCGATGTTTTGGGGAGAATTCAATAAGCCATCCAAACACATTTGTTTTTACATGTTTGTTATTGCACATTTTAGAATATTTTTGACAATCAAACCAGCCAAAAATTGAATCTGTACACAGTGTGTCAACATGTGCTATCTGCCATCAGGGGATATCCATGTACGTCTTTTGTGGGTGCAACCCCTTCCTCGTATCTAAAGTCGGTGAACTGAGGAAGGGGTTGCACCCCCAAAACACGTCCATTGATCACCCCTGATGGCAGATAGCACATGTTGACAATAGGGATCAGGATTGTAAACTTCCTAGATGAAAAAAATCCCAAATGTGTGCATATTCAATTTTTGGCTGGGCAAGGGGTGGCAGGACCCCATATTAGGACGGGCACATAGAGACATAGTTTGTGTAAGTGAATGTCTCAGATTGCTCAGAGGTATCCAATGTTGTAATTTTTGGAATGCAACTGTTATTTTTGTATTTTCATAAGCAAAAAATTGCCGGTTTGTGGCCAGGCCAACCCAAAAAACCAGAAAAAACTAAAAATGGTGTGAATGTGCACAGAGTAAAATATTTGACCACAAACAACGTGTAGCTTCTTTTTATAATACCCTCTAAGCTTATTTGGTTATTTTGTAAGGTTACATAGTGAAATGGTTGTTAGTTACTAAAGTAAAATACACTTGGCACTACAAATGCACTAAGACAAACTAGGAGACAGGAAAGAACAAATAATTAAAGGTTTAAACAAGCTTTTTATTTGGATCCTTAGACATAGGCTGGCATAGGAATTGCCCCCCTACCCGTGAAATACTCCATGTATTTGTCCCGAACCTCACGGGCATTTTGGGAGGGCAAGCCAGGACGGGCAGATTCCAGGCCCAGCAGGGGATTTGCAGGGGAAAGTCCAGCCTCTGGCAAAACTGAGGCCATATAGGAATTCGATTTTTGGCTCAGAAAGTTGTGTAGCACACAGCAGCATAATACGACATAGTTTATTTTGTAGTCCGCCAAGTGTATTGAAGTCATAAAAAGGCGGAACCGGCTGGCCATTATGCCAAAGGCATTTTCGACAACTCTTCGGCCCCTGGCCAGCCGGTAATTGAACACCCTCTTGTCTGGGGTCAGGGTCCTCTGAGGAAATGGCCTCATAAGATGCCGTCCGAGTCCGAAGGCTTCATCAGCCAAAAAAACAAAGGGGAGTCCTTCAATATTCCCTGCATCCGGTGGCAATGCAAGGTCGTCACTCTGGAGATGGAGGGCAAACTCCGTCTGGATGAAGGATCCCCCATCGGACATCCGGCCATTCTTCCCTACATCAACATAGAGGAATTCATACCGTGCTGACACCACCGCCATCAGCACAATGCTATGAAACCCCTTGTAGTTGTAGTAGTAGGACCCAGAACGGGGTGGCGGCACGATGCGGACGTGCTTCCCGTCTATAGCACCACCGCAGTTGGGGAAGTCCCACCGCGTGGCAAACTCCGAAGCCACAGTCTGCCATTCCTGTGGCGTGGAAGGAAGCTGTGGAGTGAAACAAGATGAAATAATATTAGAATACAAAAATCATACATTACAAGGAAAATCTCTAAAAAAACATTAGAGGCCAACATCAATCAAATTCTATGTTTATTAAGGTGTTTAAAATAAGTATAATGGAAGGCTCATTTATCATATTCATCACCCCCTCTGATGGGCCATTACTAAATTATTTTGGGGGGGGGGGAGATGTGTTTGGCCACAGGATAGCATTGCAGTGGCGGTGCGTCCAGAGTGGGCGCTGGAGCACTGCCCCCTCTCTCCTGTGCCCATCACTCAGAACAATACATAGGTTCATGCGTTGCATTAACCTATGTATTGTCTATGCCGCCCACTATTCAGGTGGATGGCCTCTTGTAAAGCGACCGACATATGAATAATTGCGGCATTTAGGGGGTTCAAATTGCATAGCAGAAACAGGTAGTAAAATAGTCTTGCACATTACAACCTGAGGGATGTAATTGGCTTCCTAAAAGTAAAATAGGGGACGCAGGGGGGGGGCATTCCTTGGGGAAACACTGGCAGGCTGCTCTGCCAATCATGTTCACCAAGTCTGTTTAATGGTAACATGATTGGCTGATGCAACATCAAGGGAAGGAGAACACATCAAGGACAGAAGAAGGATGGCGCTGACCACAAGAAGGTAAGTGCAGGGCTGGGGGGAAACTGGCTGCATTAGAGGGGACTAAATGGCTGCATTGGAGGGAACAAAATGGCTGCATTAGAGGGGACAACTGGGGGCGTTTAATAGGCACCTGAGCAAAAAAGGAGGAAGTTTAGTTCATAAATTGGGGTGGGACCCCCAAACATTTGGAGCAACAGGCGCCCCTGCTGGAAAAGTTAGTGAAGGGAAATATTTATGGAGGAGAAAAAAGGGGCAATCTAAAGCTTCCAGCATGCATGGGGACAAAGGGGACATTCTCAGCATATTACAATCATGGTAATTAGGGAAGGATGAAAGAAATACAATACATTAGCATACATGTAATACATAAAATGTGATGTTAATGGAGAAAACTTACCCTAATATAGTCCTCCTGCAGGACTTGTATAATGGCAGAACAGGTGTCTGGGATTATGAGGCCCAGAGCCTGGGGGGAGATGCCTGTCGTGAACTTCAAGTCCTGAAGGCTTCTCCCTGTCGCCAGGTAACGCAACGTGGCGATGAGCCTCTGCTCAGCACTGATGGCTTCCCGCATAACGGTGTCCTTCCTGGTAATATAGGGGGATACCAAAGCCAACAGTTCCTGAAAAACGGGGTCAGACATCCGCAGAAAATTCCTGTAGTCCTCAGGATTATTCTCGACGATCTCCCGCAGCAGAGGCATATGGCAGAATTGGTCCCGCTGGAGCAACCAATTCTTGGTCCATGAACTCCTCCTCACACCATTCATGGACTGGTCTTGGTCCAAAACAAGCAGACCAACACCAAGCGCACGCACAGCACGAACTCGACGACGAGAACGTCCAGGCGACATGGCTAAGAAACGGTCGTCTTATCAGAACATACAGAACAGAACGCACTTTAGAACAGCAAGGCCTATGAATAACGAACTGAAAAACAGAAACGAACAGGCAAGAACGCACTGTAAAACAGATACGACCTGCCTAGACGCCCTGAAAGTCAAGATACGAACCCACAAGCACAAACTGAACCGCAGAAAACAATCTGAAAAGTACGAAGACTGAAAAGCGCGAATCGTCTCTTCCCAAACTTTTACTTCACACGCGGTAGCACGAGATCAGCAAAAGCAGCCCAAGGGGTGGCGCCAAGAAAAAAGATCTTCCCCTTTATAGTGCCGTCGTACGTGTTGGACGTGACCGCGGAGAACAACGAGGAAATTGGAAATTGTCAGTGTGTACGCATGGAAAGCTTGACGAGAAAATCGACAAGCTTAACAAGAATCTCGTCGAAAAAAACGACGTGTTTTTTTACGACGAGAAAATCGGTCGTGTGTACGAGGCCTTACTCCCTGGATTCTGAAGTGGAAACAATGCCTGTCTGAAGTCCAGCAGTTCATTAAAGGCTGGTCATTGGTGGAGCAAGGAGAGTTGGAAGTGTCAAACTTTGACCTTCAAACAGGGGACAGGGCACAAGTCTAACAAAAGGTGCCCATCAGCATAGAAAGTTGCAAACACCATGAGAAAAAGTCCCTGGAGTTGTCCTACAACAGCATATCCGAGATGTGACAGTCTCTGACATCCACAAAAAAGAACTTCAAAAGAAAAACCAAGATGTCCACACCATAAACTCCATAAACCTATTGAGACCCACAGAGAGGCTTATATGGGGGCTTATAAAGATCCTGTAGAAGTATGTGAGCCACAAACGTCTCTGCCACCAAACATTCAATGGTAATTGCCTTCTGTTCTTCCACCGTTATCTCCAACTTCCCCCAGGAGGAATGATGGAATCTGACAAAATTCCACAGCCCAGCGGTCACTCAGTTCAGGTCCATGCTCCCGCTGTGGAGTCCCCTGAACCATCATCTGTTGACATGCCTGAAGACAGAGACACATCCCCTCTTGTCATTCCACCTGTCCAACTGAGACAAAAACAGACGATTACGTGGACCCTGTCATGTTACAATCATGGAGGCTGCCATTGCTAAAATTTCCTTTTGCAAATACTAGTTTCCTTGGAACAAGTATAATGATAAAGAATGCTTACACTCATAAGTTTGTTGTGGTTAGATGACTCAACAGTACGTTACTCAGGCACAACAAGGCAACCAACATTTTCTTTGGGACGCCAGGAATGGAAGTTCCCATACTTCTCTAATGAGAATGTTGATTTAGGCAATAAGTGCAAGCTAAACTCTACAATGGTGCTGCAAGGCCATTTGGCCATCCTTTTATTCTGTCCTAGTGTATTTTCTGCTGTATTTGCCTCTATATGAATTCCTGGATTTAAGCACTTGATTTATTTATGTTTTGTATATTAAAACGATATCACGGTTTATTTAATGCATTTTGATTATACATATTGGTGTTAGCAATAGACATTAGGGGTATGCAACCTCGGCACTCCAGCTGTAGTGAAACTACAAATCCCATCATGCCTCTGCCTCTAGGAGTCATGCTTGTAATTGTCAGGGTCTTGCAATGTCTCATGGGACTTGTAGTTTCAAAACAGCTGGAGGGCCAAGGTTGCCTACCCCTGCAATTAGGGGAACCACCACCCTGGATGTGCCCGATTGTGTCTGATCTTGGAAGCTAAGCAGGGTTGTGCCTTGTTAGTACTTGGATGGGAGACATTGGGGGTAAGATTCATAGGATTATTTTTCATTACTATTTATTTTTATCATTTTAGTTTCCAGTTTGTGAGCGCTGCATTTGTTATATACCTATATTTGTTGCACCGAATATCTAGTCATAGTGTCAACAGCTAATGTATGCATAGATTCACCTGAGCACAGATAATTCACTTTTACTTTTGTAGCGCCCTGCTCCTGATGACCTGGCGCTATGTTAAATTTAGTGGGTGTCTGAGCTGGTAGTTAGCTCAGACTCTGTAAATAATTAAGGCTAAATCAGCCTCTGTTCCGGCTATGGCTGTGTTGGGAGACTTCCCACTGTTTGCCTGTAGGTGGCGTTACCACCCCAGGCCAATGTGGAAGACTAACAGGCCAGAGTACATTGGGTGCCTTTCCCCAGGAACAGTTCAGTGGGAGTGGTCTACCCACTGAGCATGCTGGGGAAGGGTACTTAAGGGGCAGACACCATTATTCTGGGCTCTTCTTTGCCTCGTGGCCCTCCTGGCTCGGGGCATGTGTTACTGAAAATTCAGCCTCAGAGCCACATTGGTCTGAGGCTGTAACTATGCCAGGTAGGCCCAGTTGGCTTGGCTGGGGCCTATGCTTGAAGGTGATCCTGTGCTGTCCGTCCTGAGGGAGGAAGCCACTCGAAGGAGGGTGGTGAGTGAGACTTTGTATATTAGGAGTTTTCCCCAGTGATCTGCTGTGTGTGCCTGAACCTTCCCCTAACCCTCCATCCCTCTTCCTATACAAGTTTGTTTGGAAAATAAAGCTTGAAAAAAGGATTCATAACTTGTGTGGACATTGAAGTTACTGGAGACTCTCAACCCCTAGACAACGAATATTGAGGTAACGTGAAAGGCCCAAAATCTAAACCAGCAGCTCCTATGGGGGTGTGCTACACTTTCAAGGCCATTAACTTCTTTATAGGAGAGAGCTCAGATCATATTGCAATGGCATAGAAGGACATACAGTAGCTGTCACCATTTAATACTGTATATACTCGAGTATAAGCCGAGTTTTTAGCTCATTTTTTTGTGCTGAAAATGCCCCCCTCGGTTTATATTGGAGTCACCTTTTTGCGCCTGATCTCCCGGACTTTGGTGACCCGGTACTGGCCCAAACTTGGCACACATGTAGCCCCACTCTTCCTTTACAAGTGTGCAACGTTTGTTGTCCGGAAGACCTACGGCCGGAGAGCATAGATTTTTCAAACCCGGGCACTCATTCCATAGACTCCTATGTTAAACGGTCATTTCTCCTGTAAATTTGGGGACCTGGTACTGGCCGTTCATAGATCCCTTAGACCTGGAACTTGGCACACATGTAGCCCTATTTCTCCTCTACAAGTGTGCAAAGTTTGTTGTCTTGAGGACCTACGTCCGGGGAGCACCGATTTTTCAAATCCGGGCACCCCTTCCATAGACTCCCATGTTAAACATCAGTCTAGTCATGAACACAGTGAGGCATGGGAACAGTGAGGCATGGACAAGGTGAGGAATGGACACAGTGAGGCATGGGCACAGTGAGGTATGGGCACAGTGAGGCAAAGTGAGGCATGCAGATGGACACCCTAGGCTTATACTCGAGTCAATAAGTTTTCCCAGTTTTTTGTGGTAAAATTAGGTGCCTCGGCTTATATTCGGGTCGGCTTATACTCGAGTATATATGGTATGTGGCAAAAGCTATGTTTCCTGTTAGACGTCGAGGAGATGTTGATGCAACAAGCATGTCTCCTGTATCCTGTTTCCAGATACCAAGCTCAAAAAGCAAAAGCAGAAAACAACAAAAGTTTATCAAGTACTGAGATAACAAGGCCTTTATGCCCTGAAGAATTAAGGCCCGGAAGAAAAATATAGAAACAAATGGACGGAGAGGGGGTATGACTGTGGTTCAAAGGGGAGTGGTGGACACGGGTGGAATTCCAAAAGTATAAAAGATGCAGAGAGGTGGGGTACTGACCTTATTGGTGAGGCTGAACAGGATGGGTGGGGTCTGCAGGGTATTGTAGGCAGGACAGTCTCAGGGGATTTCTGTTGGAAAACGGCGGACATCAGGGAATCTTCCCGCCCTCCCTTCCCTGTATTCATTGGTTTATTATCTTCCTGTTACGGATGGTGCTAGTCTGGGGATTGGGTGTTTTTGTCATAGCGGCTGGTGGAGTTCAAGGCCCTACAAGGTAGGCAGTAATGACGGTGAATAGGTTGGGACACGTCTTGGGTACAGCTCCCCATAATTTGGTACCTTTATGTTAGCTATTGAGTTCTTGACTCTGTCTTTAAATCGGTGGGGTGCGGCTGGAAGCCTATTTTATGGGTCACAGTTATAATCTTTTTTTTGTCTACAAGGACCTTGAGACTCAAGTTTACATTCACTCTGTTGTTCATAGTTTGTTATATATATTTGGAATTTAATATTGGTTATTTATTTGTTTTTTATATTTTATTAAAATAAAGTGGCTGCTGGGGTGATTAAAATTCCATTAGGTATCAGTGTGCTTTATTTGGTGGCAAGCTAGGGTGATGTGGTGGCCAGGCAGCTTGGAGGACCTAACTGCATCTTTTATACCCTAGCCAAGCCTCAGCCTACAGACTTATAAATTAAACTTTCACAACCAAATTGATCCAGTCATATCTATTTTTCTATTGCATCATGTCAGCTTCTTTTCCACTCATCTCCTAACAAACTATATTTAGAATGTCCTTTGACAGAGACAAGGTGATCTCTTTAATGTTGGCAATATTTCTTACTAACTGTTCTTGAGGACAATATTTTACCTAAAGCTTTTATTTATTCCTCCCTATTTACTTATGTGACATGTCAGTAATATTTCTTTTTGTTGATCAGACACTTTATATAGTGTTGAAAGGCTAAACGCAAGCCAAGTACATTTTCCCGATTGTGTCGTCATGTCTGTCTCTTGTGCCCGTCACCAACTGTCATCAAAAATCTTCAGGACAGAGGTGAAAAGAGATATGTATTCAGCTATCCAACGTTTCAGGGAACATAGAAGCTTTATGAGTAAGCAGTCAATTAATCAAAGAATGGCGGAACCTGTCCAGATCATAAAAAGAATTCCCAGAACATCCAGCAATTGAAGAGGTTACTTAACTGCACACATTTCTCCGGGCTCAATAAATTTGCTATCATGCCTTTGTACGGTTCTGCTCAACAGAAGATTTCATTAGCAGATAATATTCCCTAAGTGTAAAGTTATTTTATTAGTAAAATAACTTGTCACACAATGTGGTAAAATAGTTCTGATTAAATAAGAGTTTATAAAATAAATGGAACTTTTTGCTATAAATCTGTCCTTAAAAAAAATATATGATATACATATCACAAATATTGCCTCTGCTGCAATGAAATCCCAAGCATTGTTGTCAGCCTTGAGTTCCACTTCCCCCCTGCTGGAGTACAAAACACACCCTTCATTTTCATAACATAAGTGGAAGGTGTTCTGTAGTCCAACACAGGAGAACTTAGCCATTGCTGACAACACTGCTTGGTATAACAGTGCAGTAGAGGTAGAGTTGTCAGCTTAATACAGGATTTAGGTGCTACTGGATGTCCAGCAGGATCAACAAGCATTTTTTAGTACTTGCAGACAAAACATGGGGAAATGTGCAGACATGTACTATTAATTTTCTCTTTAACATACACTTTAAATGTTTAATACATTTTACATATCCGATTTCTGGTGATCAGTGTCTAGTTTTGGTCTTGGACTGTTTTTGGCCTGGTCTGGTCTTAATTTTGCATTGATCTTGTTTTGTCTGAGGCCGCGTACTTACGACCGTTTTTCTCTGCAAAAAAGCTCTCCCAGCAGTTTTCTTGTCTTTTTTGGTCGAGAAAACCATTCGTGTGTGTAGCGGGGTGTTCCCCTTTAATGCAGAGAGACAAGAAGTTCCAGGTGAGAGGTGAGTCGGGAGGAAGGAGAGAAGAGACATGACTGGAAGTGAAAGCAGAGGAGAGAGACTACATCTCCCAGTACATCTTGCAGCACCCAGGGTACATTGCTCCAGAACAGAGACTGCTGGGGCAGACTTTATAAAGGGGAGGTGGAGTTTGTTCTGCCTCTTTTGGACACCCCCCTCTCCTAGCAAGAGGATCTCTGTGCTGAACTGCTGTATGCACAAGGCCTGAAGCCTGGGCCTTGTGCTATTTTCCAAAGAGCCCCTCTGCCAGCCTAGCAGAGCCTTAGAGACATCTTCTCCTCCTTGCTGCAGTACACCAGAAGGATTGAAGACTTGGATGTCAGTGGATTCCTGTTCCTAGACGAATCGGTGGAGGAAACGGACTTGGACTTGTCCGGGTGGTGAGAGCTGTTTAAAGACAGACACTTTATCTTTACTATTCGTTGGGATTACAAAGTTGTTCTTCAAGTGTGTAGTGAAGTAGTATAGTGGTTTCCAGTTGATAATTGATGTTTAGTTATTAGTAGTGATGAAATAAGTTGTGTTCCGCAGCAAACGCCCAAGTTCTCCAGAGATTGCGCTTTATTGACTTTCAATACAGAACAAAGTCCAATACTGATGACAACGAACCCAACAGAGTATATTCTAGACCTGTGCTTTCATTTTCCTACAGAATATATCCTGTGCCTTCATCCTTCATGATCATGCAGAAATATATGACTAGCCTGAATATTAGCTTTATATATCTTATCTATTGAAATGACTGAGCAATTTGATTGGCTGTCTTTGATCTACACTCTGTCATGCAGGATGACAGAGAATGACCCCCAACCTAGCCGGAAACGACCACAGCCATCATTTGCATTCTTGCATAATAACATCAACATGCTTCCTTTTGACACATGCAATTAGATTACGGATACGAAAGGTTGCCTGAATACCGCCTTGATATGTAAAGATAGACTCGTCCTGGAAACAAGTCCCCTTGATAAGATTAACACATCAAAGCTGTCTTCTGGCCTCCCTCACATGTGTAATCCAGTTGACTGACAACTGCTGGCCTGGTCAATATTGTATTCACATATAAACACACACATATATATATATATATATATATATATATATATATACACATATACATATATATATATATATATATATATATATATATATATATATATATATACATATACAGGTCCTTCTCAAAAAATTAGCATATTGTGATAAAGTTCATTATTTTCTGTAATGTACTGATAAACATTAGACTTTCATATATTTTAGATTCATTACACACAACTGAAGTAGTTCAAGCCTTTTCTTGTTTTAATATTGATGATTTTGGCATACAGCTCATGAAAACCCAAAAATCCTATCTCAAAAAATTTGCATATTTCATCCGACCAATAAAAGAAAAGTGTTTTTAATACAAAAAAAGTCAACCTTCAAATAATTATGTTCAGTTATGCACTCAATACTTGGTCGGGAATCCTTTTGCAGAAATGACTGCTTCAATGCGGCGTGGCATGGAGGCAACCAGCCTGTGGCACTGCTGAGGTGTTATGGAGGCCCAGGATGCTTCGATAGCGGCCTTAAGCTCATCCAGAGTGTTGGGTCTTGCGTCTCCCAACTTTCTCTTCCCAATATCCCACAGATTCTCTATGGGGTTCAGGTCAGGAGAGTTGGCAGGCCAATTGAGCACAGTAATACCATGGTCAGTAAACCATTTACCAGTGGTTTTGGCACTGTGAGCAGGTGCCAGGTCGTGCTGAAAAATGAAATCTTCATCTCCATAAAGCTTTTCAGCAGATGGAAGCATGAAGTGCTCCAAAATCTCCTGATAGCTAGCTGCATTGACCCTGCCCTTGATAAAACACAGTGGACCAACACCAGCAGCTGACATGGCACCCCAGACCATCACTGACTGTGGGTACTTGACACTGGACTTCAGGCATTTTGGCATTTCCCTCTCCCCAGTCTTCCTCCAGACTCTGGCACCTTGATTTCCGAATGTACTTTGGACCACTGAGCAACAGTCCAGTGCTGCTTCTCTGTAGCCCAGGTCAGGCGCTTCTGCCGCTGTTTCTGGTTCAAAAGTGGCTTGACCTGGGGAATGCGGCACCTGTAGCCCATTTCCTGCACACGCCTGTTCACGGTGGCTCTGGATGTTTCTACTCCAGACTCAGTCCATTGCTTCCGCAGGTCCTCCAAGGTCTGGAATCGGTCCTTCTCCACAATCTTCTTCAGGGTCCGGTCACCTCTTCTCGTTGTGCAGCGTTTTCTGCCACACTTTTTCCTTCCCACAGACTTCCCACTGAGGTGCCTTGATACAGCACTCTGGGAACAGCCTATTCGTTCAGAAATTTCTTTCTGTGTCTTACCCTCTTGCTTGAGGGTGTCAATGATGGCCTTCTGGACAGCAGTCAGGTCGGCAGTCTTACCCATGATTGCGGTTTTGAATAATGAACCAGGCTGGGAGTTTTTAAAAGCCTCAGGAATCTTTTGCAGGTGTTTAGAGTTAATTAGTTGATTCAGATGATTAGGTTAATAGCTCGTTTAGAGAACCTTTTCATGATATGCTAATTTTTTGAGATAGGAATTTTGGGTTTTCATGAGCTGTATGCCAAAATCATCAATATTAAAACAAGAAAAGGCTTGAACTACTTCAGTTGTGTGTAATTAATCTAAAATATATGAAAGTCTAATGTTTATCAGTACATTACAGAAAATAATGAACTTTATCACAATATGCTAATTTTTTGAGAAGGACCTGTATATGTCCATACACATACACATATCTAATAAATCAGCCAACATATTACAACATACCCCCGCTTGGGTCCGTTCTATCTACTAGAACTGACCCATAAATTAAGCAACAAACATCATTATGATTTGAGGTACTGGATGCTTTACAATGGCTGATCTGAAATATGAAGTTGAGACTGGTTACATCTCTCTTCACCAGCCCCCCCTAAAATATTCCCATGAAACAGTTATTGGATAACATAACTTTAGACCATGACTGGAAAAGGATTTGGTAAACATCTGTGGCCTGTATAGCTGTTAGACCTTATTTCAAAGCTTGCTCTTGAGTAAATCACATCCCGATCTTGAATATTGCGCAAAAATTAGCTGATGTCACAATCCATTCTGACTTCATCACATCTCTCACCATGTCACTGAAAGTAAAGCTTGGTATGCTTTGGGAGCTCCAACCCACAAGTCCAGGAGTCTCTCATCTCCAGGCTCAAAGTTTTCATTTTTAAAGATACTTTTACACAATCACCAGCAAATCCTGAAATTCTGCTTCCATCTTTATAGTAAGAAGAACCATCAATATACCAGCAGTCCCTTCCAAGGTCAAAAAGGTTTGGATACGGCAGTAAAAACTCTGTGCTGCAAACTATTTCCTTGCACTTGACATTCATGAGCTTCACCTTCAATCATCAATCCACCAATCAGGACACTGGGTTCTTTTAACATCGAACCCTCAATATTCTCTGACAACAAAGCTGTAGTCCATCTTGCAAGCATTTCACAATTAACATCTGCTTCTTTCCATTCCTTATTTGAACAATGATGACCTTTTGTGTACCTGTCAAGTAATTTGCTGATTGACAGCCACAATTTGAATTTGCTGTAGGCCACCCCTCATTGCCTTTAATAGAGCAGTTACTTGTATCATTCAGTCCACAATTCCACCAGAATGGTATACCAACATGTATATATACCCCCACGCAATGGTTCAAATTGAATCAGCTTGACATCAGTGTCTATCAAATCTTCTATCCCGACAAAGCGGCAGTGGAAATTCTTGTCAGTATCTTCTCATGAAAGGTAGAAAGGTCTTTGTCATCCATATATGTCGTAGCCTTCAGCATATTAAAAACAACTGATTCAACAAAATTCAAATCATGACTAGAGTGATGAATTTCACTCACCCCTCTTATAAATTTAGGTAAACCGCCCAACATTCTATAATTTATGCTATGCCAAGCCATTGTGCCGCATCACCTCAGATGTCAAATCTATTGATATCAATATGCATTATGTAAAATTATTTTAGGTTTAAATGCTTCGCTCTGGTTCTAAGATAAAGTTCACGAAATAAAACATTAAAAAAAATGAAAACATAAAACATATCAGGGAAAGGGAGAAAATGAAAAAAGTCCTCAAAAAACAAAAAATGGAAAAAAAAGAAATTTGAATGTTCAATAAAAAAGGGTCCATTGCTTGATGAATATTGAGAGAGTGTCCATCCTTGTATATTGTCTATCAGCATTTCTCCCCCACTAGCCAACTTCTGTTCACATTCAAACGGGTTCCTCCGGAGACCTGAAAGACAAAATTTCTCAGACAAAAACTCATTAGCAAAGTCCTTAGTATTTTTTTTTTTTTTTTTTTTTTTTACGTTAAAACAAAAGTACTATTTACAGTTTACAGTCTAAAGCTAATTCACCCCCCACTGCTAGAGAAGCGTCATTTGCATTCAAGAACAGATCTGGAGAATGTACATTTGTATTTATGACACCCTGTACAACTGTTCTAATAAGGTGTCACGTTCTTTTCTCATCTTGTCATACTCAATTTTCAGGTGGTCATATTTTTGTTTTAATTGAGAAAATGGTATCCAGGTCCTTTTCTTATTATTATTTTGGTCAGCTCTGTTTTTAATATTATTATCAAACAATGTGGCTACATCAATTTTGACAGCTTGCTCATTTGACTTTCTCCATAAATGATCTGCCCTCAACAATACGTCTTTTAAGTCATGGGGGTTTGGGGTAACTAATAAAATATTTTGTTTGATATCTTCATGCAAAAGCATCTAGAAACATACTCATATGTACCAAGCCTCCACGCTCAAATGCAAGATTATTACTGATCAATAATTCCATAATAGTATATATCCTGTGTGACAATTCATAGGGAGTTTCACTTTGCATTTGTTTGATCTTCCCATGAATAGTAACATCAGAACGTACACCATACAAAGCACATAATAATTCCATTAATATGTCCCTTGTCCTCAGAGGCTGAATACAGATCTGTTTAATTCTCATCCAAAGACCATTTCCTATAGAATGTTGCAAAACTCTTCTTCTAAGTCAGATGGGTTGAGATGGTACATATCTCTGACATTCTGCAAGTCACAAAACTATTTCAAAAATCTGTTTAAATCATGGCAGGGAACCATTCCTATTTGTTTAAGAATTGCATCTAGTTCTTTTGTCAAGAAAAGGCAGGTGATCCATTGAGACCCATAAATGCCATACCCATGCCTCCACCCCTGGTACATTGAAAATGAAAAGAGAAAATGGGCTGTGGGACTTTAAATGAGGCATGGATGGGCGTAGGAAAAAGTCTAGGATATCAAGAATGAGTAGACATCACTGTCCCGTTGGGGAATAGTCTGTAGCCATATATACATGCTGCATAGTCAGTCTAAAGAATGGAGATCAAGGCATGGATATAAATATAAAAATGTATTGTATCATGGTAAAAGTACACATGGATCATGCAAACAAAGGCATAGTATAAATAGGGGTTATCACAAAAACATGATCAAAATTCACTGTTGAGACATGGCTGAAGCAAGTAATGACAGTTAAATGGACATACAGAGACAGTGAAAATGATTATCCGGTTAAAAAGTCAAGAATACACTTAATAGATTCATAGTTGGACAAGCTTTACTTGACATGCCAGAGCATGGACTCATGGATGGGCATGGGGAAAAGGGTCTAAGATATCAAAAATTGGTAAACATCACTGTCCCGTTGGGGAGTGGTCTGTAGCCAGGTATACATGCTGCATAGTCAGTCTAAAGAATGGAGATCTGTATCATGGTAAAAGTACACATAGATCATGCAAACAAAGGCATAATGTAAATAGAAGTTATCACATAGACATAATCGCAATTCATTGTTGAGACATGGCTGGAGCAAGTAGTGACAGTTAAATGGACATACAGAAACAGTGAAATTAGTTATCCAATTGAAATGTCAAGAATACACTTTGTAGATTCGTAGTTGGGCAGGCTTTACTTGGCATCCCTGAGCATGGACTCGACGCGTTTCTTGGCGTTTAAAGCCAGTCATCAGGAGTGGGGTGCATGTCATTTGACTACAAGGGGAGATGGATAAACAGATCAAATAAAGTCTTGAAAAAATTATGTCATATTTGAAACAGAATAAGGTAGTCTGATACGTTACCAATGGCAAAACCCGGAATGGGGTTGTCCCAAGCATTTGAAATATGGCGTAGAATGGTGGTCCTGGATACAGTGTCTCACCCGGGGCTGAGGCGGGGAAGGCCCCCCAATAAACACTTCAACGGCCACTCGATCAAGAGGAGAGTCAAAGAGAAGATGGCATGGGACATCCATCAAGGAGAAACCCGGACAGCCACGGCACAGCACCAAACTGACGGAGAGGCACAGACAGGGTGCAAGGGCAGAATGCTGGTGAAGGGATGGAGAAATGAAAATGAGCAATGAGTGAAAAAGAAGGTTGAATGGTTTGAGAACCAAAATTAGAATGTGATTGGGGGAAGGGAGGGGAAGGAAAAACAAAAAACAAAAAACAAAAAGGGAGCAAAGGAAGAGGGGAGTGAATATGTAAATGATGTGCTGGTGGATGCCTAATGGGAATAATGTGTAATGGGTACTGGGAGAAATTGAACAAAAAAGGGGGTTAATGATATAACATGACTGAAAGGGTTAACAGCCAAAGTTGGCAAATCAACTGAGTGTTGGTGTAAATAAATCTGGTTTGAAAAAAAGCCAAACCAGATCCCCAAAAATGCTAAATAGCGATGAAATTAAATGTATGTTTGAAGCAGTGTGAGCAGAGTGCAAGGCAAAATGTAAAAAAGCAGGTAAAAAGAGTATATATGTAAAGAATACTATGTGAATCCTGAAATAAGGATTGGAAATTACCTTGAAGTGTAGAGAAAGAGAGAAACTGGAACCTCTCATCAGATGGATGTCTGTGAAGTGAAGCTCCCCAGGTGGCTACCGGATAAATGTCCACAGTGAGGGGCGTATCTCCGCCAGCATCATGTGACGCATGAGCCAGGTGTGGGGATGGAAAGAGCCACGCCCGAGATGCAAATGATCTCGGAGGGGTCCCTCCCATCCCCCTGGGTCATGCGAGATGGAAAAAACTATGATGAAAACGCAGGCGTCCCTATGGGTGCCGTGCGTGCAACATACTGACATGATGCCGATGCGCCAAGGATAATGCCCCGCCCCCCCGCCAAGGAAGGCAGGTGGGGAGGGGGAACTGGGCGCATCGCAACCCCGGGCGGAAGAGACCAAAGAACAGGGACCCACCAATGCTTGGGTTGGGTGAGCCATGGGGATGGATACATCATTGAAAATCACGATTAGGACTGTTGTAATCAAAACAGGGGGATAAACAATAATGGCCTGTTGTCAAATGAAGTCTGGGGAAGGATATCAATGGTCAAAGTTGGGTAAAAAGGATGCCAACATATAAGTAGTCTCAGAGAATTAAACACTGAGCAAATAAGAAAAGGAAATAGGGCTCAATAGGTCACCAAAGGGGAATGGGTGTCTTCCACCCGGTAATTTGTCAAGAAAAGGCAGGTGATCCATTGAGACCCATAAATGCCATACCCATGCCTCCATCCCTGGTACATTGAAAATGAAAAGAGAAAATGGGCTGTGGGACTTTAAATGAGGCATGGATGGGCGTAGGAAAAAGTCTAGGATATCAAGAATGAGTAGACATCACTGTCCCGTTGGGGAATAGTCTGTAGCCATATATACATGCTGCATAGTCAGTCTAAAGAATGGAGATCAAGGCATGGATATAAATATAAAAATGTATTGTATCATGGTAAAAGTACACATGGATCATGCAAACAAAGGCATAGTATAAATAGGGGTTATCACAAAAACATGATCAAAATTCACTGTTGAGACATGGCTGAAGCAAGTAATGACAGTTAAATGGACATACAGAGACAGTGAAAATGATTATCCGGTTAAAAAGTCAAGAATACACTTAATAGATTCATAGTTGGACAAGCTTTACTTGACATGCCAGAGCATGGTCTCATGGATGGGCATGGGGAAAAGGGTCTAAGATATCAAAAATTGGTAAACATCACTGTCCCGTTGGGGAGTGGTCTGTAGCCAGGTATACATGCTGCATAGTCAGTCTAAAGAATGGAGATCTGTATCATGGTAAAAGTACACATAGATCATGCAAACAAAGGCATAATGTAAATAGAAGTTATCACATAGACATAATCGCAATTCATTGTTGAGACATGGCTGGAGCAAGTAGTGACAGTTAAATGGACATACAGAAACAGTGAAATTAGTTATCCAATTGAAATGTCAAGAATACACTTTGTAGATTCGTAGTTGGGCAGGCTTTACTTGGCATCCCTGAGCATGGACTCGACGCGTTTCTTGGCGTTTAAAGCCAGTCATCAGGAGTGGGGTGCATGTCATTTGACTACAAGGGGAGATGGATAAACAGATCAAATAAAGTCTTGAAAAAATTATGTCATATTTGAAACAGAATAAGGTAGTCTGATACGTTACCAATGGCAAAACCTGGAATGGGGTTGTCCCAAGCATTTGAAATATGGCGTAGAATGGTGGTCCTGGATACAGTGTCTCACCCGGGGCTGAGGCGGGGAAGGCCCCCCAATAAACACTTCAACGGCCACTCGATCAAGAGGAGAGTCAAAGAGAAGATGGCATGGGACATCCATCAAGGAGAAACCCGGACTGCCACGGCACAGCACCAAACTGACGGAGAGGCACAGACAGGGTGCAAGGGCAGAATGCTGGTGAAGGGATGGAGAAATGAAAATGAGCAATGAGTGAAAAAGAAGGTTGAATGGTTTGAGAACCAAAATTAGAATGTGATTGGGGGAAGGGAGGGGAAGGAAAAACAAAAAACAAAAAACAAAAAGGGAGCAAAGGAAGAGGGGAGTGAATATGTAAATGATGTGCTGGTGGATGCCTAATGGGAATAATGTGTAATGGGTACTGGGAGAAATTGAACAAAAAAGGGGGTTAATGATATAACATGACTGAAAGGGTTAACAGCCAAAGTTGGCAAATCAACTGAGTGTTGGTGTAAATAAATCTGGTTTGAAAAAAAGCCAAACCAGATCCCCAAAAATGCTAAATAGCGATGAAATTAAATGTATGTTTGAAGCAGTGTGAGCAGAGTGCAAGGCAAAATGTAAAAAAGCAGGTAAAAAGAGTATATATGTAAAGAATACTATGTGAATCCTGAAATAAGGATTGGAAATTACCTTGAAGTGTAGAGAAAGAGAGAAACTGGAACCTCTCATCAGATGGATGTCTGTGAAGTGAAGCTCCCCAGGTGGCTACCGGATAAATGTCCACAGTGAGGGGCGTATCTCCGCCAGCATCATGTGACGCATGAGCCAGGTGTGGGGATGGAAAGAGCCACGCCCGAGATGCAAATGATCTCGGAGGGGTCCCTCCCATCCCCCTGGGTCATGCGAGATGGAAAAAACTATGATGAAAATGCAGGCGTCCCTATGGGTGCCGTGCGTGCAACATACTGACATGATGCCGATGCGCCAAGGATAATGCCCCGCCCCCCCGCCAAGGAAGGCAGGTGGGGAGGGGGAACTGGGCGCATCGCAACCCCGGGCGGAAGAGACCAAAGAACAGGGACCCACCAATGCTTGGGTTGGGTGAGCCATGGGGATGGATACATCATTGAAAATCACGATTAGGACTGTTGTAATCAAAACAGGGGGATAAACAATAATGGCCTGTTGTCAAATGAAGTCTGGGGAAGGATATCAATGGTCAAAGTTGGGTAAAAAGGATGCCAACATATAAGTAGTCTCAGAGAATTAAACACTGAGCAAATAAGAAAAGGAAATAGGGCTCAATAGGTCACCAAAGGGGAATGGGTGTCTTCCACCCGGTAATTTGTCAAGAAAAGGCAGGTGATCCATTGAGACCCATAAATGCCATACCCATGCCTCCATCCCTGGTACATTGAAAATGAAAAGAGCTGAACTTCACCTGTATTATTATTATTATTGTACGCTGTGGTGGTCACAGTGGGTGCGGCTGGCAATGAATTATCAGATTTAATATGAGGTTCTGTTTCATTTGATAGAAAGTTTGTATTTTGCTGCAGATTGCTTAATCCAAGATTTGATGCATATCTGCATTCCTGAGATCTCTTCTCCAATTCCATAATTCTTAATTTTAATCTCTCATTTTCCTCTGATAATTCATCACAACGTTTAGATTTCTCAAGCAAAGCTCCCCCAATGGTAACTGTATGCAATTTTAAATTTACTGTCTCAGTCTCTGCTTGGTTTTGTAACCTCTGACAAACATTGTTGCTATTTACAACTGCATTCTGTAAATGGGCAATTTCCTCAATCTTACCCTTCAAAGAACTTTCCATAGTTAAACAGCAAGATAGCAAGCCCTGCAAAATGCAACCTTTTCTTTTACTTTCTGAAATTTTGCTATAAAAAACATTTTTCTCTAAAAATTCCTTCATCATAGTCCATGTCTGCTTACATTTTTCTGGAATTTCATAAGGACCGCCATGACGCCTAATACATTTTAATACCGATCTGTTAACTTTATCAGAACTGACACTAGCTTCACACTGAGTAAGCATTTTGGCTATATTACTAATAATTTAAAAAAGGAAATATTTTACTCACCGTATTAGAGGCTCCACCTTGTCTTCTGGTACACGACAGTCTTTTTTTTCTTCAGTTTCCAGTCTCCAGAGAATAATTCTGTGGTTCCAAACTTGTTTAATCTTGTAGATCAGACTCTTATGTCACAACCAGTCATTAGAGTCACAGCACAGCTCTTGGGTCTCCATCAGACTTCAGACTTCTGATTGTTGTCATCACCGCTTCTGTTACTAAGTCCTGAAAATGCGCTTCTGGTCGCTTGAACGGCACCAATGTAGTGAAGTAGTATAGTGGTTTCCAGTTGATAATTGATGTTTAGTTATTAGTAGACATGTGCATTCATTTTCGTCCGAATGCATTTTCGTCCGAATTTCAGCTATTTTCGTTATCGTTTTAACAAACGAAAACGAAAGCACAGAATTCGAAAACCGAAAGATCCGACATAAACAAATGCTTTATTTTCGTTTTCGTTTCGTTGCTACAACAGTTCGATATAGATAGGAGATTCGACGTGATGCTGACAATAACAATCTGTGTCTATCGAACCTGTGGTCGAATGTGCCTAACCTTAACTCTATTAGTCCAAGATTATTCTACATAGGAGAGAAAAGATTCGACATTATAGAGAGAAAAGATTCGACATAGGAGAGAAAGATTCGACATAGGAGAGAAAAGATTCGACATAGGAGAGAAAAGATTCGACATAGGAGAGAAAAGATTTGACATTATAGAGAGAAAAGATTCGACATAGGAGAGAAAAGATTCGACATAGGAGAGAAAAGATTTGTTATTATAGAGAGAAAAGATTCGACATAGAGAGAAAAGATCACTGCTGGAATTGGGTGGGGGAAGTAAAATAAAAATAAAGTTGATGATGAATGTTATTGGCTGATTGTAACCAAAGAGGAGGAGCAGTAAAATAGCTAGAATGACGAAGATTCGACAAAGCATCGAAAGTTAGAAGATTCGACATTGCAGCAAAACTGTACGACGCTGCAATCGTATATTTCCGGTCAAATGCATCCGCCCATAGGCTATAGAAGAATTCTAATGTTGGTTGACTAGTAATAGTAATGAATAAATATAATTATTACTAGTCATACAACATTAGAATTCTTCTATAGCTTGTGGGCGGAACATTCGACCGGAAATGTATGATTGCAGCGTCGTACAGTTTCACTGCTCCGTCGAATCTTCTTTGAACATTCGACAGACACCATAAGCCTTCAATGACAGATTCGACCTTAATTAATTCAGATTTTCGGACGAATGCAATTTCTAACGAAAAACGAAATAAATAAAAACGAATTTCGGGAGTAACTAAATAAATTTATTTTTCGGACGAAAACGAAATTCCGAAACGAAATATTTCAGTGTGCACATGTCTAGTTATTAATAGTGATGAAATAAGTTGTGTTCCGCAGCAAACGCCCAAGTTCTCCAGAGATTGCGCTTTATTGACTTTCAATACAGAACAAAGTCCAATACTGATGACAACGAACCCAACAGAGTATATTCTAGACCTGTGCTTTCATATTCCTACAGAATATATCCTGTGCCTTCATCCTTCATGATCATGCAGGAATATATATGACTAGCCTGAATATTAGCTTTATATATCTTATCTATTGAATGACTGAGCAATTTGATTGGCCGTCTTTGATCTACACTCTGTCATGCAGGATGACAGAGAATGACCCCCAACCTAGTCGGAGACGACCTGTCATGGAGATCCTGCCAGAAACAGGCGCCCCGGACTTCCTGGTCTCCGTTCGCGCGTGCGTCCAGCGGGTGGCGCCAGAGAGACTATTTAAACCTGTCATTTACAGACAGTCCCTGCTGTCTGCTCTACAGCATTGTGTGCTAAACCCTGATCTGAGACCATACCTGTGCTAAAAGACCCGGCTTACCTTGACCAACCTGTTATCTGCCTGCACCCGACCCCGGCTTGTTGTGACTACCCTTTGCCTGCATCCTGTACTTCTGCTGCCCGCCTGATATCTGACCCGGCCTGTTTACTACCCTGTTCCTGGTTCCGATCCAGTTTGCTAAACCGATCCAGTCTGCTGAGCTGTCCCAGATCCAGCCTGCTAAGCTGAACCTGCCTGCTAGCTGATCCTGTCTGCTGTGCTTCTTCCGATCCAGTCTGCGAGACCGATCCAGTCTGCTGAGCTGTCCCAGATCCAGCCTGCTAAGCTGAACCTGCCTGCTAGCTGATCCTGTCTGCTGTGCTTCTTCCGATCCAGTCTGCGAGACCGATCCAGTCTGCTGTGCTACTTCCGATCCAGCCTGCTAGCCGTTCCAGTTCCGGTATTCTGCAAGGAAGCTTCCGGGTGTTTGAATCACCACCTCACCACAGTTGATCCTGCCAGGCACCCGTGCCACTCCTTACTCCTGTGCCAACTGTTACCTTACCAGGGGGCCGGGAGTGGGAGCCGTAAGGGAGGCCGTCCCCTGCAATTCGGGCTCACTACCATCAGGTACGTGACAGTAGCAGACAGCCATGCCTGAGCCTGAGCAGGGAGCCTCCCCTATGGAAGATCTGTGTCAGCATCTGGCAGATCTAACCGAAGCAGTCAAGGACCTTCAACAAAACTACACCCGGCTGGAAGAACGGTTACTGGTTCTTCCCAACGCTACCGGAACCCAAGGATTTCCCCATGCTTCCACCTCTTACTCTGGGACTGAGCCAACCCAAACAATAGTAATGCTTCCTCCAGAACCTAGGGTCCCTGCACCCGAAATATTTTCCGGAAATCGAAGTAGCTTTAGGGCTTTTCGCAACTCCTGCGAACTATACTTCACCCTCCAGCCACGAACCTTCGCTCTGGAAATCACTAAAGTGGGCTTTGTGGTTTCCCTGCTTACCGGGGACCCCCAAGCCTGGGCCCACCGTCTCCTGGAACGAAAGGACATAGTTCTGACCAACCTTGCCTCCTTCTTTGACGCTATGGCTCAGCTATACGAGGATCCCCAGCTTTCAGCAACTGCAGAAGCGGCTTTGCGTACCCTTCAGCAGGGACGCAGGGCGGCAGAGGACTACGTGGCCGAGTTTAGGCGGTGGAGCGCAGATACGGACTGGAACGATGCCGCTCTCCGTCACCAGTTTCGCATGGGACTCTCTGATTCTCTGAAAGATGAGCTGGCTAGAGTTGGGGTGCCACAGACTTTGAATGCGTTGATCGATTTAACCATACAGATCGATCGACGCCTAAGAGAACGAAGGGCTGAGAGAGCTACAGGGTTTTCTCACCCAACCTGGATGCTCCCAAGGGCTCCAAGTCACCTGCACACAGTACCCTCTGCATCACCTGCTTCCGCACCCAACGCACCTGAGCCCATGCAGCTTGGGGTTCTTCGTCCTTCCCTTACCCCGGAGGAGCGACAACGTCGTCGGATGAACAATCTGTGTCTGTATTGCGGAGGGCCCGGACATTACATTAGGAACTGCCCTCTGAAGCTACGTAAATGTCTCTCTATGATTCCTGAATACACGGGTCCTATAGCCAAGACCGCATCTCACCTGGCCCTTTCAGTCTCATTGCAGCTTTCAGGAAAGACCCTACCAACCCCCGCCATTATTGATTCTGGGGCCTGCAGTTGTTTCATGGACTCTTCATTCGCTGCTAAACATCGGATTCCTCTCCTTCCCAAGACCCATGGACTCTCTGTTCACCTGGCTGATGGGTCTGCTATTAAATCCGGCCCTGTAGTTCTAGAGACTGCTCCTATTTCTGCTATCATTTCCAGCTCCCACCACGAACTGTTACGTATGGACATCATCTCTTCTCCATTATTCCCTGTGATCCTCGGTATGCCCTGGCTGCAAGCTCACAACCCTGCCATCAACTGGGCCACAGGGGAAGTCACCTTTTCGTCACCTTACTGCCAGCAGTTCTGTGGCTCTCACGCCCCTCATGGGCCGTCTAACCTGCTCTGCCTGGATTCAGAAGCTGAATTACGTCAGTCTATTCCAGAAGTCTATCATGAGTACCTGGATGTATTCAGTAAACAACGGGCGGAGGTTCTACCACCCCATCGAGCCTACGACTGCCCCATTGAACTATTACCTGGGGCTGAAATCCCATTTGGAAGGATTTTTCCGTTGACAGAGGTTGAACAGGGGGCACGAAGGGAATACGTTGACGAGAACCTGAAGAAGGGGTTTATTCGCCCATCCACGTCTCCAGCAGGCGCGGGCATCTTTTTCGTCGAGAAAAAGGACCATACCCTTCGTCCTTGCGTGGATTACCGCGAATTAAATAAAATTACGGTGAAGAACCGTTATCCCCTTCCTTTGATGCCAGAGTTATTCCAGAGACTGGGGGCTGCCAATGTCTTCACCAAGCTTGATCTCCGTGGAGCCTATAATTTGGTCCGCATCAGGGACGGAGATGAGTGGAAGACTGCTTTCCGTACTCGATTTGGGCACTTCGAGTATTTGGTGATGCCTTTCGGGTTGTGCAATGCCCCCGCCACGTTTCAATACTTCATTAATGATGCCCTTCGGGACTTTCTGGACTTATTTGTTATCGTCTATCTAGACGACATATTAATTTTCTCTTCCTCCCTCGAATCCCATCGCAGACATGTCAAGAGTGTGTTAGCCCGGCTTCGACAACATGGCCTATATGCGAAAGCCGAAAAATGTGCGTTCGAGCAGGGAAGTATACCATTCTTGGGATTAATCATCTCCAGTGAGGGCATCGAGATGGACCCCCAGAAGATTGCTGCAATCCTAGACTGGCCAGTCCCTACAGACAAGAAGGGAATCCAACGTTTTGTCGGTTTTGCTAATTTTTACCGCAAGTTCATCAGAGGATTCTCGCCCATCATTGCACCAATCACTCAATTAACCCAACAGGGGAACCGCTTCCATTGGTCCTCCGAGGCCCAAAAGGCCTTTGAGGCCCTTAAGGGACTTTTTACCTCTGCCTCCGTCTTAAAGCATCCGGATTCCTCTTTGCCATTCGTCCTCGAGGTAGACGCATCCGAAATCGCTGTAGGGGCAATATTGTCCCAGAGACAAGGAACCAAGGCCCTGCTTCACCCAGTGGCCTTCTTCTAACGCAAGTTGTCAACAGCAGAGAGGAACTACGATGTGGGGGATCGGGAGTTGCTGGCGATTAAGTCTGCACTAGAAGAATGGCGCTATCTGCTGGAGGGAGCTGCCCATCCAATTCTGATATTTACTGACCATAAGAACCTGGAATATCTGAGATCCGCAAAGAGACTGAAACCACGACAGGCCAGATGGGCGCTCTTTTTCTCCAGGTTTTCGTTCCATGTCACGTATCGTCCAGGCTCCAAGAACACTAAGCCTGACGCCTTGTCTCGGATGTTTCACAAACCCAAAGAAGTTTCTCTTCCGGATACCATCCTTGCCCCTGGGAATTTCCTCTTGCTTCAGGAAAACCTGCTCTCCAGACTTAAACAAGCCTCCGCAGGGCAGTTGCCCTCTCCTGAATTGGAACTGCAGGTTAAGGACGGGTTGCTCTGGCATAAGGACAAGATCTATATCCCCGAGGATCTACGAGTATCTGTCCTGGAACTCTGCCACGACCATGCATTAGCCGGGCACTTTGGCATAGCGAAGACCACCGACTTGGTACAGCGTACCTTTTGGTGGCCTCAATTACGGGAAGATTGTAAAGAATTTGTGGAGTCCTGCACTACCTGCATCAGGAACAAGACTCATAGAACCAAGGCCAGGGGCTTATTAAGACCTTTGCCTGTTCCAGACAGACCATGGAGGATGTTATCCATAGACTTCATTGTTGAGTTACCTCCAGCAGAAGATCATACCACTATCTTTGTGATAGTCGATCGTCTGTCCAAAATGGCACACATTATTCCGATGAAAGGCACTCCCTCTGCCCCTGAAACAGCGCAGGCATTTATCAAGGAAATCGTCAGACTCCACGGGGTACCAGCCAACATTGTTTCAGATCGAGGGGTACAGTTCACCTCCCGCTTCTGGAGGTCCCTCTGTAAGGCCTTGGATATAGAACTGTCATTCTCTTCCGCCTAGCACCCCCAGACCAATGGACAGACTGAGAGGACTAACCAAACTCTGGAGCAGTACCTGCGCTGCTTCTCCTCTTTTACACAAGATAATTGGATTTCCCTGCTTCCTTTGGCCGAATTCGCCTACAACAACTCCATCCACTCCGCCACCAAGCAGACCCCGTTCTTTGCCAACTTTGGTTTTCACCCTTCATTCCTACCCAATTCTCTTCCCGAATGTGCGGTGCCAGCAGTACAGGAGAAAATAAATTTATTTTCCACCAATAACCAACTTTTGCAGGAAACTATGACCAGGACCCAGGAACACAACAAATTAACTTTTGACAAGAAGAGACGGGGTGAGTTGGTACTGGTACCCGGTGACCTGGTGTGGCTGTCTACAGTGAACTTGAGGATGGCATGCCCTTCAAAGAAATTGGGTCCCAAGTTCCTAGGACCTTTTCCGGTTAAAAGGAAAATCAATGAAGTGGCTTTTGAACTGGAACTCCCGGATTCACTGAAGATCCACCCAGTATTCCATGTGTCACTGTTGAAACCATCTATTTCCAATCCCTTTCCTGGCCGAAGCTCTGTTACCCCTGACCCTGTTATTATAGACGGGGAAGAGGAGTTTGAAGTAGAGGCTATCCTGGATTACAGGAAGAGAAGGAACCAGAACCAGTTTTTGATAAAGTGGAAGGGGTATGGACCCGAAGAGAATTCTTGGGAGCCCGAGGGGAACATCCACGCTAAGAGTCTGGTACAGTCCTTTAAAAGGTCTCACCCTGAAAAGTTTGCCCGGATGGGCATCCGGAGGCTGCCCCTTGGGGGGGGCAATGTCATGGAGATCCTGCCAGAAACAGGCACCCCGGACTTCCTGGTCTCCGTTCGCGCGTGCGTCCAGCGGGTGGCGCCAGAGAGACTATTTAAACCTGTCATTTACAGACAGTCCCTGCTGTCTGCTCTACAGCGTTGTGTGCTAAACCCTGATCTGAGACCATACCTGTGCTAAAAGACCCGGCTTACCTTGACCAACCTGTTATCTGCCTGCACCTGACCCCGGCTTGTTGTGACTACCCTTTGCCTGCATCCTGTACTTCTGCTGCCCGCCTGATATCTGACCCGGCCTGTTTACTACCCTGTTCCTGGTTCCGATCCAGTTTGCTAAACCGATCCAGTCTGCTGAGCTGTCCCAGATCCAGCCTGCTAAGCTGAACCTGCCTGCTAGCTGATCCTGTCTGCTGTGCTTCTTCCGATCCAGTCTGCGAGACCGATCCAGTCTGCTGAGCTGTCCCAGATCCAGCCTGCTAAGCTGAACCTGCCTGCTAGCTGATCCTGTCTGCTGTGCTTCTTCTGATCCAGTCTGCGAGACCGATCCAGTCTGCTGTGCTACTTCCGATCCAGCCTGCTAGCCGTTCCAGTTCCGGTATTCTGCAAGGAAGCTTCCGGGTGTTTGAATCACCACCTCACCACAGTTGATCCTGCCAGGCACCCGTGCCACTCCTTACTCCTGTGCCAACTGTTACCTTACCAGGGGGCCGGGAGTGGGAGCCGTAAGGGAGGCCGTCCCCTGCAATTCGGGCTCACTACCATCAGGTACGTGACACGACCACAGCCATCATTTGCATTCTTGCATAATAACATCAACATGCTTCCTTTTGACACATGCAATTCGATTACGGATACGAAAGGTTGCCTGAATACCGCCTTGATATGTAAAGATAGACTCGTCCTGGAAACAAGTTCCCTTGATAAGATTAACACATCAAAGCTGTCTTCTGGCCTCCCTCACATGTGTAATCCAGTTGACTGACAACTGCTGGCCTGGTCAATATTGTATTCACATATAAACACACACACACATATATATATATATATATATATATATATATATATATATATATATATATATACACACATATACATATATATATATATATATATATATATATATATATATATACACATATATATGTCCATACACATACACATATCTAATAAATCAGCCAACATATTACAACATAATGTAGTGATCTCATATATATTGTCCACCGATGACCCAATACTTAGGTTACTAAGATGATGTATATAAGTTGTGTCCCGCAGCAAACGCCCAAGTTCTCCAGAGGATGCGCTTTATTGACTTCCGATACAGAACAAAATAGTTGTACAGATGACAACGAACCCAACAGAGTATATTCTAGACCTGTGCTTTCATATTCCTACAGAATATATCCTGTGCCTTCATCCTTCATGATCATGCAGGAATATAAATGACTAGCCTGAATATTAGCTTTATATATCTTATCTATTGAATGACTGAGCAATTTGATTGGCTGTCTTTGATACACACTCTGTCATTCAGGATGACAGAGAATGACCCCCAACCTAGCCGGAGACGACCACAGCCATTATTTGCATTCTTGCATAATAACATCAACAAGCTGTCTTTTGACATATGCAATTAGATTACGGATACGAAAGGTTGCCTGAATACCGCCTTGATATGTAAAGATAGACTCGTCCTGGAAACAAGTCCCCTTGATAAGATTAACACATCAAAGCTGTCTTCTGGCCTCCCTCACATGTGTAATCCAGTTGACTGACAACTGCTGGCCTGGTCAATATTGTATTCACATATAAACACACACATATATATATATATACACATATACATATATATATATATATATATATATATATATATACATATATATGTCCATACACATACACATATCTAATAAATCAGCCAACATATTACAACAAAGTGCACCACCGAAAAGATTGCTAGCGAATATTGTTTCACTGAACTTCCATTTAGATCAGTCACGCCTGACTGCATAGGTAGACATTGCTGGGTGTTAGTCTACCCATGAGGGGAAGTAGCTGTAAAAGGGCAGCGCTAGAGTTGCATAGCAATACTTTATTATTCTGATTACTCTGTTTATCTTTATTACTGTTTATTGCAGGGATCTGCAACTTGTTATACTGTTGTTTATTACTTGCCCATTACCCTCAGTAAAATATCTGGGTCAAGTACATTGGTGTCAGTTTCACTTACTTTAATAGAAGTTTTAAAGTATATCACTGTGTGTGTTTGCCATAGGACTGCGTCACCTAGAGTTGCGGTCACGCGGTCCTATCTCCCCTTACTAGCTGTGCCACGGGAGGTTAGAGCCGATTGCCGGGGGTTGACAGCGGTGCACTACAGGGCCCAAAACAAAACCAGCGGCTCTCTTAACTGGGGGTAGCGCTACACGTGGGGGCTCGAGCTGGGATCTCTGTACGTTGCAAGCTGCAATCAAGCCGGTCAGAAGTACCAGCATGGACACGCTAGCAATGTCACAGTGGTGCACAGCGATTGGCGCCGATCCAGCCGCAGCAAGAAGAAGCGATAAAGCAGCTAATAATGTCACTATCACCGAGCCAGAAAGCATGGGTGATGGATACAAGGTCAAATGCCTCGTTTACGTACGCACTGGTAGAATGGAAAGACGAAATCCCAGAGCATTTTAAAAGTCCAAGTATACAAGCCATAGATAATCAGTAGGCTTGTGCACAACGGAAAAATTTGGTTAGTTTCGGTTTGTTTCTTTTCGGTCCTGTTGATTCGTAATCATTCGTAATTTTGCTAGACGGGATTTTTCGTGTTCGGACTAATTCGTATTTTCGCAAGCGACATTTTTCGTTGAATTTTTAGTTGATTTATAATTCGTACTTTCGGTAGAGTACATTGTTTTTCGTTGATTCTGGACACAACTCCTACTTTCGTAACTTTTTTTGGGTTCGTTGATTCGTAATTTTCTGTGTCTCTCTCACGACGACGCTGCCTATTATGCCTAATGTGCTTCGAATGGATTTGTACTTTTCTAAATACATAGCGGTTATTTGTAACGATTCGAAATCTCGTATTTTACTTTGGTTTTTTACATGCGGCTATAGCCTCCGCCCCTGTACACCATTTTGAGAGGGTTCAGCACGGTGAGGGAGAAGCAGAGAGCAGAGCAGAGTATTATTGTGCTTCGAATGGATTCAAAATCTCGTATTTTACTTTCGTTTTTTACATGCGGCTATAGCCTCCGCCCCTGTACACCATTTTGAGAGGGAGTTCAGCACGGTGTGGGAGAAGCAGAGAGCAGAGCAGAGTGAGTGTTATTGTGCTTTGTATGGATTCGTACATTCGTAACTTTTTCATAACGAATTATGCCGAAGACATTCGGGCATTCGCTATTTGCGGTATAATTTATTTCGGATTCGGTCTTATTCGTAATTGCTTTGTTCGGAAATTCGAATGCTTCCGAATGTCCGAAAGTTGCTAAATTCGGACGAATTTCGATTCGTTACGAAACTAATTGCACAAGCCTAATAATCAGATCTATCACTTGATACATACGCTGCCAGTGAAGGGAGAATGGTTCCAGACACCAAAACCATCATCTCCACAGATATCTCCACCGCCTGCCACCCTCAGCGCAGAATTATGCGCGGTCCTGGGGGAGATTGTAGCCCAGTGTAAGAAGGATCCTACAGACTACCAAATGTCGGGATACAGAAAACTTGGAGTATTCTCTGGAAGGAAACCTGTACCTTCGGGTGAAGAGGGGTTTGAGGAGTGGTTAGACGGCACCACTCAGGCCTTAGAAGAATGGCAAGTCTCAGAACTCAGAAAGAAACAGAGAATCGCAGAGAGTTTGAAGGGGCCTGCTCTAGAGGCCATACGCAACCTCAAGATGAGCAAGACAGACTGTGATGCGCAGGATTATCTGGACATTCTGCAGAATGTGTTCGGCGGGACGGAAAAGGTCCCTGAACTTACTTACCAGCTGGAACACTGCTACCAAAGGCAAGGAGAAAAGCTGTCAGACTTCATAAGACGCCTGGATAAGATCCTGCACCAGATCTTGCTGAAGAAAGGGATTGATCCCAGGAAAGTGGATGAGGCCCGTGCCCAGCAGGTGTTGAGGGGAGCTCAACACTTAGACCCCATCGCATTAGTGCTATGCATCCGGCAGGACGGGAGCAGCCTGGAATACCCCGACTTGATCCGGATAGTCAGGGAGGAGGAGGCTATGTTGGAAGACAAAAGGAGGAGTCAACATACCGAACCAACTACCCTCCCTGCGGTGGGAGTCAGATCAGCTATGGCTACTGAACAGGACTCAGAAGTGGAGATCCTGAAGTCCCAAATGACCCAGGTACTGGATCTTTTGACCACACTCCTGTCTGAAAACTCAGGAATAAAGGAACCGGAGGAAATTAAGAATGAACCACGCCAGAGCAGTTCAACACCAACCTCCCCACAGAAGAGAAGAGAGATTGTCTGTTTCAACTGTGGAGGTGTAGGCCACTACCAGCGAGTATGTCCAAGTCCACGAATGGAGACAGAAGGCTGGCGGAGGCCTCAGAGAAGTGACCCAAGAATGGAGAGAAGATCAGGGCCTTCAAAAATAACTTTCCCTGAACCTGCGAGGGAACGGTGGAGGACACCTGCAGTTTATGCCGTCTCAGTGAACAACGCCTATCAGCCTTCCAAACAACGCCAGGAACGGCATTCCCAGCGCCGGAAGCTGAAGAGAGCACAAGTCCAAGTATGCCAGCCTGCTGTTACAGGTGTTTCCAAAAGGACTGCTACCCAATTGGTAGGTCCTCTGCCTGTAGTGCCTGTTCTGATCGAAGGGATCTACACCAGAGCCATCCTTGATACAGGTTCTCAGGTTACCCTAATGACCAGAGACTTTTACAAGAAGTACCTATCATACCTGCCCCTGGAAGAGATGGGAGACACCAAGATTCAGGGTATCCAAGCAGAAGAGTACTCTTGTGATGGATGTGTGCGGGTCAAGTTGTCATGTGATCCATTGAGGGCTGAGGAGCCCCAGAACTTTGAGACACTGGCCATTGTCTGTCCCTGGCTGCCAGGGCCCTCAGGAAGCTCTCTCATCATTGGGACCAATACCGATCTGGTGAAACAGCTTTTAGCCCCTGCTGTCCCCAGATGTGATCCCATACCCTCACTACTGGAAGAGGTTCCTGCTTCAGTACCAGAGGAAGAACCAAGAGTAGCTGAGACTGTGACTTCCAGGGAGAAGAGAAGGAAGAGAGTCATTCATCCTCCCCGGAAACTAACTCATGATCAGATGGGAGAAAGATCCGAAGACACGGTCCTAACCTCAAGAAGGACCATGCCCACATCTGGTCCCTCCACTGTACATTTGGTGGAGGGCAACCCCAACTCACTTCCTGGCACAGTTAGACAGGTCGGCCCCACTGAAGCGACCTGTGGACAGGACAGCTCCCCATCATATGATGATCAGTGGGAAGCTCCTCTGTCAATCCTATGCAACCGCATTGAAGCTAAAATGTTTTGCAGATCTAAAATTGTTAGATGTCTTTGGGGACCAAAGAGTTCAAGTGGGGGGATTGTGTAGCGGGGTGTTCCCCTTTAATGCAGAGAGACAATAAGTTCCAGGTGAGAGGTGAGTCGGGAGGAAGGAGAGAAGAGACATGACTGGAAGTGAAAGCAGAGGAGAGAGACTACATCTCCCAGTACATCTTGCAGCACCCAGGGTACATTGCTCCGGAACAGAGACTGCTGGGGCAGACTTTATAAAGGGGAGGTGGAGTTTGTTCTGCCTCTTTTGGACACCCCCTCTCCTAGCAAGAGGATCTCTGCATACCTCCCAAGAGGCACGGATTCTGTGGGTTTCTCCCGCATAGGCACCTCCTTCCCGCATTCCCGCGATAGTTGTATAATTCCCGCAGAGCAGGCACAGCAGGAAGTGGAGGAACAAATTTTTTTCAATTCTCCCGCTGAACCCCCCTGCTCAACAACTTTCGTTTTAAAGTCGAATATTTTTTTTTAAATTCGCCCTGCTGCACCCCCCCCCCCCCCCACTCAACAACTTTTGTTTTAAAGTCGAATATTTTTTCTTAAATTTCGTTTTACTGTCGATTTTTTTTTTCAATTCTCCCACTGCACAGCCACCCCATGCCCCCCCCCCCCGCTCAACAACTTTTGTTTTAAAGTCGAATTTGTTTGCAGGGGAGAGGGGAGCTCATCAATGTCCCGCGGTGGGACTTTTAAAAGTTGGGAGGTATGTCTCTGTGCTGAACTGCTGTATGCACAAGGCCTGAAGCCTGGGCCTTGTGCTCTTTTCCAAAGAGCCCCTCTGCCAGCCTAGCAGAGCTTTAGAGACATCTTCTCCTCCTTGCTGCAGTACACCAGAAGGATTGAAGACTTGGATGTCGGTGGATTCCTGTTCCCAGACGAATCGGCGGAGGAAACAGACTTGGACTTGTCCGGGTGGTGAGAGCTGTTTAAAGACAGACACTTTATCTTTACTATTCGTTGGGATTACAAAGTTGTTCTTCAAGTGCACCACCGAAAAGATTGCTAGCGAATATTGTTTCACTGAACTTCCATTTAGATCAGTCACGCCTGACTGCATAGGTAGACATTGCTGGGTGTTAGTCTACCCATGAGGGGAAGTAGCTGTAAAAGGGCAGCGCTAGAGTTGCATAGCAATACTTTATTATTCTGATTACTCTGTTTAACTTTATTACTGTTTATTGCAGGGATCTGCAACTTGTTATACTGTTGTTTATTACTTGCCCATTACCCTCAGTAAAATATCTGGGTCAAGTACATTGGTGTCAGTTTCACTTACTTTAATAGAAGTTTTAAAGTATATCACTGTGTGTGTTTGCCATAGGACTGCGTCACCTAGAGTTGCGGTCACGCGGTCCTATCTCCCCTTACTAGCTGTGCCACGGGAGGTTAGAGCCGATTGCCGGGGGTTGACAGCGGTGCACTACAGGGCCCAAAACAAAACCAGCGGCTTTCTTAACTGGGGGTAGCGCTACATGTGTATGCTTTCTCATCGAGAAAACTGTCCAAAATCTCGACGAGAAAAAAGACGACCTGCGGTCTTTTTTCTCTTCGGAGTCTCATTTTTTCTCGCCGTGATTCTTGTCAGACTGTGTTTGGACGAGAAAACCGTTCGTGTGTATGCTTTTCCGAGTCTTCAAAAACAGCGCATGGTCAGACTCAATATGAGACGGGAGCGCACCTTCTTGTAAAACGAGCGTTTTGATTGGAGATAGCACATTCGTCACGCGTTACCAATTTTAGCCACGTTTAAATGCTGCACATTTAAATCTTCTTTAGAATACTACAATGATGATGTGTAATTTTGATCTTTTTTGGCTGCAGATATTCACGCATATTTAGGACTAATTTTTACCAATATTTCTGAAAGCAGATCTCATGAATATGTTATTTTAGTTGATCGAGCAAGATTTTTTTTTTTTTTATTAATTAGTTTGTTTTTATTCAGATATGCATTTTAAAATCTTCTTTAATTTCTAGTGTTCTCCTTTTTTTTTATCCGGTGTAAATTTGACATAAATAGTATTAAATTATCCTCTTTTTTTTGTTCTGCAAGGCGTTTTTTGGGTGTTATCTGTGGCATTTAAACTCTAGCTTTGGAGTTTTAGAAAATTACCTGCCTACTCACCAGCTAAATATGTAGCTTTAACAAAAACACATATGCAAGTATTAACTGGAACACAAAAAAACATTTATTCTGGTATACAAAATAATAATAACCAAACTAGAAGGCAGCACTGGAGAGCCTGCTGCAATTTGTGCGACTGTGTGGACACCAAAATTGGAACCTTGAGAAGCACATACATTACTGAGCACAATCTGGTCTTGGACTCCCAGAGGTCAGGAACAGCAGCAGGTTAGATACATGTCCCAAGCCTGGGGAACTACAACAGGCTGCCTTCTGTCTGACCACATTGCAGCAAGGGAATCACTTCCTGGTCTTCTTGCTCTGCTTCCCTGCAGCCTTCTGGGTAGGCTTGCCTGCAGCCTTCTCTGCAGGCTTCCTTGTCCGCCTGGCTGGAGGCTGTGCCTCAGGAGGTGTACTAATGTCAGGAGGAGGAGGTGGAGCTGGAGAAGAAGGAGGTGGAGCTGGAGAAGAAGGAGGTGGAGCTGGAGAAGAGGAAGGAGGAGGTTGTGAAATTGGAGGTGGAGCTGGAGAAGAAGGAGGTGGAGCTGGAGAAGAGGAAGGAGGAGGTTGTGAAATTGGAGGTGGAAGAAGAAGGAGGTGGAGGAGAATAGGAAGGTGCAGGAGGATGGCCGTGGTCACAGATAACAGTGCTCTCTGTGAGTCTGCCCCTCAACCCCTTATTTAAAAGGGTCATGAGCAGGGACTCACAAAGTAGCCTCTGTTCATTTTGCATCTGGGCCATTTTCATGCCCACCAATGCCTCATAGCACTCATCAGGGGTTGGGGGCTGCTGGCGGGTGGCATGGGCTTCTTTAATGAGGGCCAGTGCTGCCACACTCACAGCCCTATCCCTCCTGCCCCTTCTTGGTGGCATGCGGATTGGTGGCACCTGAACCTTGTCCTACTACTTGGACCAGCCACCTCCTCTCTGCCACTTGGACCAGGCACCTCCTCTCTGCCACTAAGCCCAGCCTCCTCCTGCCTGACATTTTCTGCCCTCTCATCTTGGCTGACCTCCTCCTGTGTAAAAAAAGGGACATATTTTAGATTTTGTTTTCATCAATCACACACAGGGGATTAGTTTGTTAAGACAAATCCACTTTGCAATACAAGTGCAAACTACAAGTGCACTTGTAATTGCTTGGAAAGTGGACTTGGAAGTGCATTCGCTGGAGATCTGAGGGGGACATGCAAGGCAAAGCAAAAGCATACATTTAGCTTAAACATGATTGGAGATTAAAATCAGCAGAACTTCCCCTCATTTCCACTCTCCCCCTCTGATTTACAGCGCCTTTACTTCCAAGTTCTTTTTTGGTGAAATTTAAAGTGCTCTTTGCACTTGTAGTTTGCACCTGTAGTGCAAAGTGGATTACCTGTTCTTAAAGCAGCCCCACAATGTTCAGATCATTGCCTGTTGCAAATCCTTCAAAATGTGTGTGTATAATACTCTCATTATGCCCCCATCATTTTCATATCTCCTCCCCCACTTTTTTGCCCACTAATGTCTATTGCTATGTCAATCCCTTTTTCTTGATTGCCTACCTTTTTACCCATCTTAACATCTATTTTACATCATTCACTTTTGACAAAGAAATGTGATAAAAATACTATACCTGGCTCCAGACGGACAGATCTGGGTCCTCATCCAAGATGGAAGGTTCCTCCTGATCCTGGGAAGGAACATCTTGGCTGGAGGAAAGGCTAGAGGAAAGGCTGGAGGAAAGGCTGGAGGGAAGGCTGGACAGTGATTCCCTTGCTGTAATGTGGTCATTCAGAAAGGCCAACCTGTCGTAGTACCACAAATGTGGGACATATACCTCCCCTGCTGCTGCTCCTGACCTCTGAGATGCCAGGACACGATTGCGCACAGTCCTATATGTTCCTCTCAAGGTCCCAATTTTGGTGTCAAGCTGCTCAATGGTTGCATGGGGCACCCTGGTCTGCACAAATGGGAGCAGGCTCTCCAGCGCTGCTCTCCGAACCCCTTTTTTTTATGCTGTGGATTTTTGGTCTCCCACAGAGAGGGCAGCTCCCTTAATCTGTCAATGAATTCTGATAGAAATTATTTTTCCCCAAAAACATTCATTCTTTCTGCAAGACAAAACACCAGACATAATTAAAAATGTCAATCACACTCTAAATTCGTGAAATCTTTATGCCCATATATGCCTCTCCAATCTCTATGCAGTATAGGCCACTGATGTACCAATTAGGAAATGATACCTTCGGTCTAACGTTCGGCGCTCTAAACTCCTTCGGCCGCACACAGAACGTAGGTACGTCACATGTGTGTGTAAGCTTTATATACGCTACGCATGCGTGACACACGTCGCCCACCCATGACGGTCTTTTCTCGATGTTTCCCCGGCCCTTCTCTTTCGGCGCGCAGGCGACATGGCGGAGTCACAGCAGGTGTCTGTGAATTCAGAGAATTCCAATGAGGAGACAAGCCCAGAGCGGGAAATGTCACAAACAAGGAGGCGCTACAAGGCATCTAATATGTCCTTTGAGGAGATGGCGGAAATGGTGGCCATATTGAACAATTCTGATTATGATGCATAGCATGGGCCGTATTCCCACCCTAATCTTCAGGACAAAATTATGAAGAAAGTAGTGAAAAGTCTAAAGAAGAATTTCGGTGTGAAAAGATCCTAGGAGCAGCTCAGAAAGAGGTGGTCTGACCTCAAACTGAGGGAGCCGGAGCAGTTAAGGAGCATTAACAGAATGCTTAAAAAAAGTAAGTACTTCTCCTGTGTCCCTATTGTTGTATTTCACAACTTGCATGTTGCTCCCTGTTGTGTTTTTTTCTTAATTAACATTCTTAAATTACATCTTCTACAATTTAGTGGGCACAGTAATCGGTCGATATAGACACATCGCTTGCACACTACATACGATGATTTGGCAATATCCGTTCTTTTTTATTTCCAAAAATAAATGTATGTTTAAAATCACTAAATGTTATGACATTGTTGTCTAGATGATGTGTTTGAAACTAGAATGAAATGCAAACTTGAATCAATATAAAGGAGAGGACACTCAGCAGTTGTTTACACATCTGCACTCACAGGAGCACTATAGTGTGGGCCACCATAAGAACCTTTTTAGGGTGTCCACCACAGGTGCTACAGTGGGTACTGGGGGGGGGGGGCATGTGATAAAATTGTCACCAAAATGCCTGTTTTTTAGCTTTGTATAGTTCTCAAATCTGGTCTTCATCTTGGAACTGGGCCTAAACAGACAAGTGTAACCCACCTGCAAGCAATGTTTCATATTCCTAGTTATGACTTCATATATGTGTGTGTTAAGTGTTCCATTTGTTTGAATCTCATAGGGGAGAGAAGACTGGGAGGACACCACTCCTCGGAGCCCAGGAAGCCCACACCTTCTAAAGAACCCCACCCTCCCCAACAAGCCCAACCTGAGGATGTGGAGGATGTCGAATTAGATAAAGGAGAGGTGGAGGAAGGAGAAGTCGAGGAAGGAGAGGTGGAGGAGGTGGTGGAACTTGTCACTACAACAGGTCAGTATCTGTCACCCCAGCTTCAGGTTTACGAGATGTAGGCCTGGAGATTGTTATATTTTTATTTTTATTTTAGGGGATGAAGATTTTGCTGAAAGTCCACGATTCTCCAGGGATAGTGCACAAAGACTCATACAACAAGTAATGGATTGTAGTACTCAACAGGAGTTCATAAAAAAAAGGATTCAGGATCTGGAGAATGCATTTAAGGACATCATAGATGTGTTGGGGAGAATAGACTAAAAAAAAACCTTTTAATCTCAAGTTTGTGTTCACTTTTGTAGCACTTTGTTGCACAAACAAATTTAGAAGATGCACACAGTGGGTCAACATGTGCTATCTGCCATCACGGGATCTCCATGTACCTGTTTTGGGGGTGCAACCTCTTCCTCACAACTCAAGTAGGAGAAAGGAAGAAGGGGTTGCCCCCCCAAAACATGTTGAATGATCCCCCATGATGGCGGGTAGCACATGTTGATGAGAGGGATGAGGAAGTAACTAACCTAGTTTCCCCCCCCCCCCTAAAAATGTGTGCATCTTCTAAATTTGTTAGGTTCAGGGGTGACAACACTCCATTTTTGAGGAAGGGCAGATAGACATTTTTGTGGACAAAACGTTTAACATTGTTGTATTTGGAGGAATGTTGAGGAGATTTTTTCTAAGTTCATTAGCAGCAAAATTTGCCATGTTAGGTGAAAAGGCGAAAATGGGTTTCTAAAATGTTCAGACACCAAAAATGTATACCTAACCATATGTGTGATTGAGTAAAATACAAGAAAATACAAAAAATGTCTTTTTTTTTTTTTAAACCACTCTAACCTTTTTGGGATTTAGTTTTGTTGTTAGCAGTGAAATGTTTGTTGTTTACTAAGGAAAATACACTTGGCACTACAGGTACACTTAGAAAAAGTAGCACACAACTCAAATATAAACAAAGCAAAACTAATAATTGAAAGTTGATATTTTTTATTTTTGAGTTTTTTTACGGCAAAATTATAATTCGGACAGATTCTCTGGCATTGGAATGGCCCCCCTACCCATGAAATAATCAACATATTTCTGCCTGATTGCATGGGCACTTCGGGGGGGCAAGCCAGCACGGACAGGTTCCAGGCCCGGCAGGGCATTGTCCGCAGCAAGTCCTGGCTCGGGCCCAACTGTGGCCATATATGTAGGAGATTTCTTCCTCAAAAAATTGTGCAGTAGACAACAAAAAAACACAATATAGTTCAATTTGTACTCCGCAAGATTAATAGGAGTCAGAAAAAGACGGAACCGGCTGGCCATTATCCCGAAGGCATTCTCCACAACTCTTCGGGCTCTGGCCAACCGGTAGTTGAAGAGCCTCCTCTCCGGGGTGAGGGTCCTCTGGGGGAAAGGCCTTATGAGATGCCGACCCAGGCCAAAGGCTTCATCAGCCAAAAACACAAAGGGGAGTCCTTCCACATTCCCTGCATCCGGTGGCAATGCAAGGTCATCACTCTGTAGACGAAGGGCAAACTCCGTCTGGGCGAAGGCTCCCCCATCCGACATCCGGCCATTCTTCCCCACATCCACATAGAGGAATTCATACTTTGCTGACACCACCGCCATCAGCACAATACTATGAAACCCCTTGTAGTTGTAAAAAAAGGAGCCAGAACGGGGTGGTGGCACGATGCGGACGTGCTTTCCGTCAATGGCTCCTCCGCAGTTGGGAAAGTCCCACCGCCTGGCAAACTCCAATACCACAGTCTGCCATTCCTGTGGCGTGGAAGGAAGCTGGGGAATCAAACAAGAAAAAAATTAAGGACTTTTTCTAATAACTTTGCAAGCAGATTAGACAAAAACATTCGTGGCCAACATAAGTATAACATTTTGGTTAAGGATTAGTAAAAAAAGATAACCAAATTCACAATTTGCACATTGCTCACCCCCCTCTGATGGCCCATTTATTTTCTTTGGGGGGGGCTAGATGTGTTTGGGACCCCACAAATTTCACAATCAGGAAATTTAATTAAGAATTGGAGGGGGAGGGGGCTACAAGGGATCTGCAAAAATACATTGTTAACAGACTAGGCTAGATGTGTTTGGGCCCAGGAGAGCATGCTGGAGAGGTAAGTAAAGGTAACAATGCATGTAGGCCCAAAAATGACTTAAAAAAGGACAGCATGCATGGGGACAAAGGGGACATTCTCAGCATATTACAATCATGCTAATTAGGGAAGGATGAAAGAAATACAATACATCATCATGCATTAAATACAGAGAATGTGATATTATATACGAAAACTTACCCTCATATAGTCATCCTGCAGGACTTGGATGATAGCAGAACAGGTCTCTGGGATTATGACGCTCAGAGCCTGGGGGGAGATGCCTGTGGTGAACTTCAGGTCCTGCAGACTTCTCCCTGTCGCCAGGTAGCGCAACGTGGTGATGAGCCTCTGCTCAGCACTGATGGCTTCCCACATAACGGTGTCCTGCCTGGTAATATAGGGGGACACCAAAGCCAACAGATGCTGAAATACAGGGTCAGACATCCGCAGAAAATTCCTGTAGTCCTCAGGATTATTCTCCACGATCTCCCGCAGCAGAGGCATGTGAGAGAATTGGTCGCGCTGGAGCAACCAATTCTTGGTCCATGAACTCCTCCTCACCCTGTTCATAGACTCGTCTTGGTCCAATACAAGAAGACCAACAGACACACAAAGTCGGTGCACAACACGATCTCTACGATGAGAACGTATCCGCAACATGGCTAAGAAACGGTCGTCTGAACAGAACGAACTAAACAGAACGCACTGAAGAACAGCAAGGCCTATGAAGAACGACCTGAAAATCAGAAACGAGCGGACAAGAACGCACTGTAAAACAGATACGACCTGACTACTCGCCCTGAAAGACAATATACGAACCCACAAGCACCAACTGAACCGCAGAAAACGAACTGAAAGCACGAAGTCTGAAAAGCACGAATCATCTCTTCCCAAACTTTAACTAACACGCGGCAACACGAGATTAGCAAAAACAGCCCAAGGGAGGACGCCATGAGAATGGAACTTCCCCTTTATACTGCCGTCGTACGTGTTGTACGTCACCGCATTTTTAGACCGACAAGATTTTGAAATGACAGTGTGTATGCAAGCAAAGCTTCACAAGAATCTCGTCAAACTTGACAAGAAAACCGACAAGAAAAACGACGTTTGTTTTACGACGAGAAATTCGGCCGTGTGTACAAGGCTATAGTCGTAGTCTTGGACTGGTCTGGTCTTGGTTTAGTTTTGCTCTGATCTTGGTCTGATCTGGTTTGGTCTTGGTTTGGTCTTGCTCTGGTTTGGTCTTGGTCTAGTCTTGAGCTGAGGAAGAGGAAGGTTCCTCAAAACGCGTCCTGTGACCCTGGACTCCGGGTGGAAATTACCGTTCATGGGCCATTAACACCTGGAATGAGAAAGCCGCAGCACTGTGCTGTCAGGGCAATTTCCCTATTAACAGTCAATGGCACATAGACCTGGATTTTGAGCCTGCAGCAGCTCATCATCCATCCAGCTGCACCCTTTTAGGACTGTGCCTCCATCACAGGCTCACCCTCTCCCTTTGACTCCAATATATATATATATATATATATGTGTAGCGGACGGTTTCCTTTAAGGCCTCAGAGACTACTGTACCCATAACCCCCACTGGCCACCCAGGGTGCATTGCCCCGCGCAAAGACTGCCTGGGTCGACTTTATAAGTAGGATACGGAGCCGGCTTCACTCTCTTTGGACAGCGCCAGCCCAGCAAGAGGAACTCCTTTCCGAGCCTGCGGTGCTACAACTCCTAAAGCCTGGGCCTTTCTCCAAAGAGCCTTCCGCTCTCACCGAGGAACCTGAGGGACATTCTGCATACCGTTGCCGCATCGTTTCCCGGAGGACCGAAGACTTGGATGTCGTGAGACCTGTGTACCAAGACACAGCAGCGGAAGATACGGACACGGACTGGTCCGGTTGGGTGAGAGAGCACCTGCTCAGAGAACTACATAGGATCTCTAGGCCCAATAACTGTTTAACCGGAGCTTTCATTAGTGTTGTGCTGTGCACCAGAGGGACAGTGCATCGGAGCAGCTTTAGAGATTTCCTTTATTCACCAAGTTATCAAAACCCTTTTTACCCTGTGGATTACAGTTGTTTCTTCAGCAAGTGCACCACCGTTTGCTAGCGAAGAATTTCTCCTACAGAACTTCTACATAATACAGTCAGGCCTGACTTAGCGTAGATATTATTGGGCGCCATTTTTTGCCACGAGGGAGAATAGCTGCAGCAGGGACTGTAAGACTTATGCATAATACTGTATATCTGTCTGTTTGCTGAGATACTCTTTCATTGCAGGGCTCTGCACATGATATGTAAACTGTGACTATATTCTTACCAAACCAACTAAGTAAAAGTGCAAGGGTTAAGTATACTGGTGTTGTGTCATTTACTTGCAGAGGAGACGGGTAAGGACAGTTAAAGTACATTGCTGTATGTGTTCTAATATAGGATTTTGTCCCAGTGAGTTGCAGGCTACACAATCCTACCATCTCCTACTAACTGTGCCAGGGGAGGTTAGAGCCAACTGCCGGGGGTTGACAGGGTGCATTACAGGGGCCCAAAAGAATCATTCCAGCAGCCCTTTTAATCGTTTTTTTTAATCGATTAATCGACTAATTTCGATTAATTACAACGCACATACAGATCCAACTACTTTTAGCTGATCTCCTTGCAGGCCGATTCCCAGTGCAGCTACCAAGCACTGGAAAAATGGATAGCAGGATACAAAACACACAAATGCAGAGCTTGATGGGAATAGCATTAAAACTTTTATAGTCTTCAAGTAGGTAACAAAATAAATATTGCACTGGAGATAAAATCTAAAAAAAGCGAAAAAAGCGAGAAATACCTAATTGTAGCAAAAGCAGTCATAAAAACATGTAGCTAAGTATGATACTGGTATAAAAATGTGTACAACGATGCCACTGCTGAATCCAGATGAGGAGGGGTTAACATCAGTCCGTCGGCATGTAGATGTCCTGTGAAGGGAACTATCACAACTCCCAGTGGATGGCTGTAGAATCCCAGGTTGATAGAGGGAAGTGATAGAGGGAAATGTAACAGCCCTTGCGTGTGGCAGATAGTAAGGTCCCGCCAGCATGCAAATATGAAGGCACAGCAAAGGAGCCCTTCAGATGGACACGGCAAGCCCCGCCGGTGTCCGTGACGTCACCAGATCTCAGACGGAACTCCCTGAAGACCCTGAAGCCGGCGGAGAGGTGAGTACCAATCAAAAGAATTTTGATCGATCAAAAACATTAATCGATTAATCGAAGAATTAATAGTTAATTTCCACAGCCCTAATATATACAGTATATATAATGTGTGGTTTTTATACTTTGTTGGAACTTACTACACCAGAGTGGTTGCACTGTCTCCCTCCCTTCCCCTCTCTTGGTCTGGTCTTGGACTGGTCTGGGCTTAGTCTTTGCCTGGTCTTGGTTTTATTCTGGTCTTGCTCTGGTCTAAATTCATGTAAACTGAGTTGGTTTCTAAGATAACTATCAAGCGCCCCCTCTTTGGAATATATTTTCCTTGGCTACTTTGAATACCATGCTGTCTTTATGGTGGCTTACTCACATTGGGTCTGGATGGTTCCCCATTGGGAAGTTGGCCCTTTTATTTTAGGATTATGTGTACAGCCATTGGCTATTTACTGAATGTACCTGAATTTCCCACCCGAGAAGCAGTGCCTTCACCTTGGCTTACTATTTTGCACCTCTATGGGCAACATACACATACAATGAATTCCCGTCTACCCTACTGGGTTCCAGTGTATTTATTCTGTCACATGTGCACCTGAATAGGGATTCCCAAAATGCTGTTTCGTGCACTGTAATCAGAATCTTGGCACGCTGTGAACCCCTATGTGGAGAGTAATTTTTAATGTTGTGTAAAAGATTTGTAATGCTGCATAATAACATTGTTTTTATGGTACTCAGTTTCTCTTCTATATAGTGCCTTGCAAAAGTATTCACCCCCTTGGCATTTTTCGTGTTTTGTTTCCTCACAACCTGGAATTACCATGGATTGTTTGAGGATTTGCATCATTTAATTTACAGAAAATGTCCACAACTTTGAAGATTTTTTTTTGTTGTTGTGAAGCAAACAACAAATAGGACAAAATAACAGAAAAAGTCAATGTGTATAACTATTCACCCCCCTAAAGTCAATACTTTGTAGAACCACCTTTTTTTTGGCTATCACAGCTTCAAGTCGCTTTGAATAAGTCTCTATGAGCTTACCACATCTTACCACATGGGATTTTTGCCCATTCCTCCTTGCAAAACTGCTCCAGCTCCTTCAAGTTGGATGGTTTGCACTTGTGAACAGCAATCTTTAAATCTGACCACAGATTTTCTATTGGATTGAGGTCTGGGCTTTGACTAGGCCATTCCAACACATTTACATGTTTCCCCTTGTTTGGGGTCATTGTCCTGCTGGAAGGTGACCCTTCATCCTAGCCTCAAATCACACACAGAGTGGTACAGGTTTTGCTCAAGAATATCCCTGTATTTAGTACCATCCATCTTTCCCTCAACTCTGACCAGTTTTCCAGTCCTGACTGTTGAAAAACATCCCCACAGAATGATGCTGCCACCACCATGTTTCACTGTGGTGATGGTGTTCTTTGGGTGATGTGATGTGTTTGGTTTGCGCCAGACATAGTGTTTTCTTTGATAGCCAAGAAGTTCAATTTTAGTCTCATCAGACCAGAGCACCTTCTTCCATACATTTTGGGAGTCTCCCACATGCCTTTTCGCAAACTCAAAACGTGCCATTTTGTTTTTTGCTAAAAGTACTGGCTTTCTCCTGGCCACTCTGCCATAAAGTCCAACTCTATGGAGCGTACGGCTTATTGTCATCCTATGTACAGATACTCCAGTCTCTGCTGCGGAACTCTGCAGCTCCTCCAGGATTACCTTAGGTCTCTGTGCTGGCTTTCTGATTAATGCCCTCCTTGCCTGGTCCGGTTTTGGTGTGCGGCCGTCTCTTAGCAGGTTTGCTGTTGTGCCATGTTCTTTCCATTTGGTTATGATAGATTTTATGGTGCTCCTAGGGATCATCAAAGATTTGGATATTTTTTTATAACCTAACCCTGACTTTTACCTGTCAACAACATTGTCCCTTACCTGTTTGGAGAGTTCCTTGGTCTTCATGGCAGTGTTTGGTTAGTGGTGCCTCTTGCTTAGGTGTTGCAGCCACTGGGGCCTTTCAAAAAGTTGCGTATATGTAATGACAGATCACGTGACACTTAGATTGCACACAGGTGGACATCATTTCACTAATTATGTGACTTCTGAAGGTAATTGGTTGCACCAGAGCTTTTTATGGGCTTCATAACAAAGGGGGTGAATACATACGCATGTGCCAATTATCGGTTTTTGATTTCTGAAAAATAGTTTAATGTATATATTTTTTTAATTTTACTTCACCAACTTAGACTATTGTGTTCTGATCCATCACATATAAATCAGATTAAAAAAACATTGAACTAAAGGCTGTAATGTAACAAAATAGGTAAAAAGCCAAGGGTGAATACTTTTGCAAGGCACTGTATGTACACACAAAGTCCATAACTGCATATTCTATTCATAGTTACATACATGCTCTGGTCTAGTCTGGTCTTGATATGGTCTTGGTCTGATCCTGACCTCGTCAGGTCTTGCGCTGGTCTGATCTGGGTCTGGTCTGGTCTTGGTCTGGTAAAAAAAATCCAGTGTGATTCGAAGTTCTATGACAATAAAACATGAAGACTTCTAACATACGATATGTGAATATTTATATAGATGCTCTTTCCCGTACATGCTATGTAATAAAAAAGGAAAACAGCCATCTACAAAAAGACCTCTAGATATAATAACCAGTTGATAGCCGGGCCATATACAAATGACGGCCTCAAGGTGGATCTAGAAATCCGGGAGTCCGTCATTATACGGCCTCGGCTATTCCGGCCACTGGGGGGCGTGCGCCCGGCGCATCACTGAGATGCCGATGCGCGTGCCTGGCGTCCGCGATGTCCGCCAAGTACCCACAATCGGCGTGTACACAGACAAGGATGTGGATCTCTGTGTGTAAACACAGAGATCCACGTCCTGTCAGGGAGAGGGGACCGATGCTGTGTCCCTTGTACATAGGGACACAGATCGGTCACCTCCCCTAGTCAGTCCCCTCCCCCACACAGTAGTAATCACTCCCAGGTTACACATTTAACCCCTTCCTCGCCCCCTAGTGTTAACCCCTTCCCTGCCAGTGTCATTTTTACAGTAACCAGTGCATTTTTATAGCACTGGTCGCTGTAAAAATGACAATGGTCCCAAAATGGTGTGAAAAGTGTCCGATGTGTCTGCCATAATGTCGCAGTCACAATAAAAATCGCTGATCGCCGCCATTACTAGTAAAAAAAAAAATAATAATAAAAATGCAATAAAACTATGCCCTATTTTGTAGATGCTAAAACTTTTGCGCAGACCAATTAATAAACGCTTATTGCGATTTTTTTTTACCAAAAATATGTCGGAAAATACGTATCGGACTAAACTGAGGAAAAAAATATAAAAAAAAAATAAAAAATTGGGATATTATTATAGCAAAAAATAAAATTGTCGCTCTTTTTTTGTTTATAGCGCAAAAAATAAAGTGGTGATCAAATACCCCCAAAAAGAAAGCTCTATTTGTGGGAAAAAAAGGACGTCAATTTTGTTTGGGAGCCACGTCGCACGACCGCGCAATTGTCATTCAAATCGTGACAGCGCTGAAAGCTGAAATTTGGCCTGGGCAGGAAGGGGGTTTAAGTGCCCAGTAAGCAAGTAGATAATAAATAATACCAAGTTGCAGTCAACACAAGCTACATAACCAGATACTTGACTTTATCATTGCCAATCCATTTTATATTGTTGGAGAGGTAAAAGTGAGGTTATCGCCTGTGACGCATTTGGTGCAGAGATAGAATCAGGAAAACTGTTGACATTTATAGAACAGCACTGGAGATTAGAGAATAACCAGGAATCCACTGTGTTGACAATGCCTTCTGATACGCCAATTGTATTAGGTAGATGTTAAAGTGGTATTAAACCCAAAAACAAACATTTATCATATTGCAGCTTACCAACTCTTATGCCTCGTACACACGATCGCGATTCCCGAACAGAAAAGTGCAATGTGAGCTTTTTGTCGCAAATTCTGACCTTGTGTATGCTCCATCGCACTTTTTCTGTGAGAATTCCGGCCAAGAAAAGATTGAGAGCAGGATCTCAATTTTCGTGACAGGAAAAATTCCTATTGGGAATCGTGGTCGTCTGTATGCAGTTACGACACAAAAAAAAACATGCATGCTCAGAATCAAGCAGAAGAGCCGAACTGCCTATTGAACTAATTTGATATCGGCTCGTCGTATGTGTTGTACGTCACCGCGTTCTTGACGGTCGGAATTTCGTCCAAGGTTAGTGTGACCGTGTGTATGCAAGACAAGTTTCAGCCGTTTTCCTGCTGAAAAAAAACGCGGTTTTCTTGTCAGAAATCGCGATCGTGTGTACGAGGCATCAGATGAGATGGCTGCATTCGTTTTCTTTTTTTAGGCTTTTTTTTTTTATATAGAACAAACTCTCCTGCAAATGTATCAATTAAGAGTGTTGATACGAAGGGTTATCAGTTATTTTATTTAGTAGGGTGCAGATTCAAGGATAACAAAGTTGCTTGCAGAACACAGATGCTAGCACTAGTAGTATTAATTTGCAACAGGTGCAGAACACTGGCGGTAACAGGTGCAATACCTCTTAAAGTAACAGGCTGAGTAACGCTTGTAGTAACAGGCTCAGTAGCACTTGTAGTAACAGGCTCAGTAATTCTTACAGTAACAGGCTCAGTAACGCGTGTAGTAACAGGCTCAGTAACGCTTGCAGTAACAGGCTCAGTAACACTTGCAGTAGCAGGCTCAGTAACACTTGTAGTAACAGGCTCAGTAACGCTTGTAGTGGCAGGCTCAGTAACGCTTGCAGTAACAGGCTCAGTAACACTTGTAGTAACAGGCTGAGTAACACTTGTAGTAACAGGTTCAGTAACGCTTGCAGTAACAGGCTCAGTAACACTTATAGTAACAGGCTGAGTAACACTTGTAGTAACAGGTTCAGCAACGCTTGCAGTAACAGGCTCAGTTAAGCTTGCAGTAACAGGCTCAGTAACACTTGCAGTAGCAGGCTCAGTAACACTTGTAGTAACAGGCTCAGTAACATTTGTAGTAACAGGCTCAGTAACGCTTGCAGTAACAGGCTCAGTTAAGCTTGCAGTAGCAGGCTCAGTTAAGCTTGCAGTAGCAGGCTCAGTAACGCTTGCAGGAACAGGCTCAGCAGCAATGCTTGTAGTAACAGGCTCAGCAAAGCCTGCACTAAGTGCTAGTTTACACTTGCTTCAAAGCATGGCTTTGGAGACACGCTTTGTTAAAGATCTCTGAACGCCAGCCAAAGCTCATGTCACTAAATAAAATGGTTAGCTTACAGTCCTGATTACACCTTGCTTTTGCTTGGTGCTTCGATGAGGCTTCGATGAGGCTTCGGTGGGGCTTCGATGAGGCTTTGGTGGAGCTTCAATGGGGCTTCGATAAACCTTTGGTTGGGCTTCGATTAGGCTTTGGTGGGGCTTTAGTGGGGCTTCAAGCGAGCTTGCCATAGACTTCTATGGAGGCTTGGAAGACACTTTGAAGCACCACTAAAGCTACATGGGGTATAATTTTTGAAGCAAAGCAAAGAAAAAACAAGGTGTAAACAGGACTGTAAGCTAACCATTTTATTTAGTAACAGGAGCTTTGACTAGCATTTAGAGAGCTTTAACAAAGCCTGTCTGAAGCCTTGTTTTGAAGCAAGAGTAAACTAGCTGTTAATGTGTGTTGAAGCTGAAGCAAGTGTAAATGAGCCCTAACAGGCTCAGTAACACTTATAGTAACAGGCACAGTAACGTCCTGTACACACGATCGGATTTCCTATGGATTTTAAACCGATGGATTTTTCCATCGGAAATCTGATGAAGCTGACTTCCATCAGTCTTGCCTACACACCATCAGTCAAAAAACCGATCGTCCCAAACGCTGTGACGTAAGACACTCCGGCGAGCCAAGAAAAATTAAGTTCTATGCTTCTGAGCATGCGTCGACTTGATTCTGAGCATGCGTGGGTTTTTTATCCGATGGAGTTCCCCACAGACGATAGTAATTTGCTATCGTTTTTTTTACCATCGGATAAATTTAAAACATGTTCTATTTTTTAACATCGATGGAAAAAAGACTGATGGGGCCGATACACGATCGGTTTGTCCGATGAAAAAAGTCCATCGGACTGTTTTCATCGGTAAAACCGTTCGTGTGTACAGGGCTTAACACTTGTAGTAACTGTTGCAAAGTACGATTGATAGGTGCAGCGGAGTCAGTTCAGATCAGACATTGTGTAGTAACAGGAACTGGCTTCTTTATTGGAACATAACCACACTAGCAAAGATGTCACTTCACATTCTAAGAAGAATCACAGACAGGAAAAAGAACCAACAAGTACATCACAGTATACAGGAAATACAACACATCATAGAGAAATACATAGCATAGCATATCACTGAGCATTAGCGACATCTTGTGTCCTTTTTCTAAACTGCAGTCAAATACAGTAAGCTAAGCTGAAAGTTTGTTCTATCTCCAACACCCCTTCTCAACAACTAAGGCTTATGCCGCGTACACACGATCGTGATTCACGGCGGTGAAAACACCGCCGTGAATCACGACAGGAAAAACAAGGGAACGGCTTGTTCCCCCACACACGGCCGTTTTTCCCGTAATTTTTTCTCTTGACGAGAAAAACGACCGTGTGTAGGCTCCGCGGCAGTGTTTCCCTATGGGAAAACTGCCGCGGAAAAAAATGACAGGAATCACGACGAGAAAAATTAGAGCATGTTCTAATTTTTCTAGTCGTGATTAATGCCGTTTTTCCCATCGGGAAAAACGGCAAAAAGCCCACAGACGATCGTTTTTCTCGTCCAAAGGAAAAAATGTCATTTTTCCCGACGGGAAAAATGATCGCGTGTACGCGGCATGAGTCTGTTAAACCCATCTTCTTTGTAAGCCTTGAATGTCTTTCAGCAGTCAGGGGCTTTGTAAGGATATCTGCTGTCATATCCTCGGTTGGGCAATAAAGTAACTCAAGAAGACCTTGCTCTTGAAGATCCCTAAGAAAGTGGAACTTCACATCAATGTGCTTGGTTCTTGAATTAACTCCTTCCATGTGTGCAAGTACGATGCATCCTTGATTGTCCTCATAGATTTCAGTTGGTCCCAACTGTGGTTGACCTAAGTCTGTTAAAAGCTGTCTCAGCCATATAACTTTTTGGCTTGCCTGCGCTGCAGCAACGTATTCTGCTTCAGTAGACAACAGTGAAACAGAGAGTTGCTTTTTACTAGTCCAACTGATGGCACCTCCTGACAGAAAAAATAAGTAGCCACTGGTAGATTTTCTGTCACTGGTGTCTCCTGCCCAGTCAGCATCCACATATCCTGTTAAGGTGCTTTCATCACTTGGTGGTAACTTTAGCTTGTAGTGTGAAGTCCCTTTAAGATAGCGAATGATTCGCTTTACAGCATTCCAGTCCTTTTGACTTGGCATCGAAACCTTTCTGCATAGGATTCCAACAGTTGCTGCAATGTCCGGCCTTGTAGTGGTGGTAAGGTACAGCAATTTCCCTATTGCTTTCCTGTATTGAGTATTAGTAGGTAATGGGTTATCTTGACAATTCATCTCCTTTAGGTAGTTGGTTTCCATGGGAGATTTTACTGGTTTGGCGTCTTCCACTCCAAATGTTTCAATTATTTCTTGTATTTTGTGTCTTTGGTTCAGAAGAAAGCTGCCATCTTCCTCTCTCTCGATCTGGATGCCGAGGTAATTCTTTATGTTGCCAAGATCTTTGGTGTCAAAGTGCTGATGTCAGGGAACCAACAGCAGGCGAAGGACTTTAGGACCCAGCATCTCTGGCAGGAGAAGGGCTCTAGGACCCAGTATCTCTACAAGCAGGTCACATGGGCCTATATAAGGAAGTCTGCTAGTGTCTGCATTTTCTGGATTATCGTCAGCTTCTCCTGTGTTCCTGTGTCTTGCATCTCCTGCCTGTCTGATCTCCTGTGTACCAAACCCGGCTTGCCTGACCTGCTCCTGTTGACTTCCTAGCGTATACCTGACCCCGGCCTGGCTAACGGACTCCGCTTACCTTGTCTTCTGTGCTAAGACTCAGCTCTGCTGTGTTCTCGGACTGTCTTGCTGTGTTTGACCCTCTGGCCTGGCTTTGACCCTGTTATCGGAACATTCCATTGGTCCTTACCCTTTGGACCTCCTAAGCACGCCTGCTGTCCTGCAGTCTGCCTGTCCTACCTAGTTCCTGGCAACCAGCACTACCTACCAGGCAACCCGTGCTTCTGTGGGCACCACATCCCCTGTGTCATCTTCAGGGCTGTGCTGCACTCGGCCGCAAGGGGCGCCCTCTCTGCTACTCGACCTCACATCAGAGACTTGACAGTATAATCCAGCCATGTCTGAGGCCGGCAGAGGTGCGTCCCCGTTAGAGGCATTATGTCAACAGGCCGCTACTCTGACCCAAGCAATCCAGACACTGCAAGAAGGATACCTCCAGCTAGAGGAGAGATTGCAACACCTGTCAGAGTCATCTGCTTCTGCGGACCCGGTCCCAGCTTCTCCCAGTTCCACCCACGTACGTTCCTCTGTGGCTCCTACGATGGTGTTCCCTCCTCCAGAACCCCGTGTTCCTGTCCCTGAACGGTTTTCCGGGGATCGAAGAAAGTTTAGATCCTTCAGGAATGCCTGCCTATTGTACCTATCCTTGCAGCCCCGGACTTTTGCTTTAGAAACTGTTAAGGTCGGGTTCCTCATCTCCCTGCTATCTAATGAACCCCAGACCTGGGCCCACAGTTTATGGGAACAAAGAAGCCCAGTCATTAACACAGTGAACACATTCCTGGCAGCCATGTCACAACTCTACGAGGACCCCCAGCGTACAGCCACCGCCGAAGCCGCTCTGCATTCACTACAGCAGGGTAGTCGACCAGTGGAGGACTATACCGTGGACTTCCGTCGGTGGTCTGCAGACACAGGCTGGAACGAGGCTGCCCTCAAGCACCAGTTCCGCTTAGGACTTTCTGAGTCTCTCAAAGATGAGCTGGCCAGGATTGGGGTCCCCACTACACTTGAGGATCTCATCCAGTCATCCATCCAGCTGGATCGACGTTTACGTGAGAGACAGTCCGAACGAGCTCAGTCCTCCAGGCCCGCCATGATGCCGCCTAAGGTTTCCACTTCATCAGTGCCTGCTCCCACTGGTACTTCTATCCCAGTTCCTAGACAAATCGGCCTGCTACGTTCCGCATTATCCCCTGATGAAAGGCGTCATCGTATGCAATCAAGGCTCTGCCTCTATTGTGGAGGAAGCGGACATTTCTTGTATAACTGCCCCAGAAGGCCCAAGAAGCCACCTTCCTACCCTCCGGTGTATTTCCAGGTTTCCGGAGCTTCTCCTTCACACCTAGTGCTACCCATTACGCTGCAATTTGGAAAAGAAGAGATCCGGCTGCAGGCCATTATTGATTCTGGAGCATGCAGCTGCTTTGTGGACTTGAACCTGGTGAGAAACCTGAAGCTGCCCCTCCTCCAAAAGAAACAGGGACTTGAAGTCCGCCTGGCCGATGGCACATTGCCTAGTTCTGGCCCTGTTACCCAGGAGACTGTCCCTCTGCTTATCACCACTCCTGATGGCCATCAGGAATTCATACGCTTTGACGCTCTAAGCTCGCCTATGTCTCCAGTTATCCTAGGAATTCCATGGCTCCAAGCCCACAACCCTCAGATCAATTGGATCAAGAAGGAGGTCCTGTTCACCTCTCCCTATTGCCAGCAGCATTGCTTTATTCCTGAACCCAGAGACATTACCAGTTGCTTGACAGTCCACCCTGTATCTACCACTAACCAGAATATACCCCAGGCATACCAAGAATTCCTGGATGTCTTTGATAAGAAAAAAGCTGACGTTCTACCACCACATCGGCCATATGACTGTCCAATAGAATTACTTCCAGGGGCCGAGATTCCATTTGGACGAATATTCCCTCTCTCTGAAATGGAATTGGGAACTCTGCGACAATATATCGATGAAAATTTGGCTAAGGGCTTCCTCCTCTCCTGCCGGTGCCGGAATCTTTTTTGTCGAGAAGAAAGACAAGTCTTTAAGACCATGCGTGGATTATAGGGAGCTCAATAAAATCACAATAAAGAACCGCTACCCACTGTCATTAGTTCCTGAACTTTTCCAGAGATTCCGTACGGCCCAAGTATTTACCAAGCTCGACCTCCGGGGTGCCTATAACCTTGTTCGGATCCGTGAGGGCGATGAATGGAAGACAGCATTCAGAACGAGGTTCGGACACTTCGAGTATCTTGTAATGCCCTTTGGGCTCTGTAATGCCCCGGCGACGTTTCAGCACTTCGTCAACGATATTTTCCGGGAATATCTTGACTACTTCGTCATCATCTATCTGGATGACATTCTCATATTTTCGGCTACTCTGGAGCTCCACCGGACCCATGTAAAGACAGTGCTGCTCACACTAAGAAAACATGGACTTTATGTGAAAGCGGAAAAGTGTGACTTCGAGAAGAAATCAATACAATTCCTAGGACTGATCATCTCCACGGGCGGTGTAGCTATGGATCCACAGAAAGTGCAGGCAATCCTGGATTGGCCAACTCCATCAGATAAGAAAGGGGTGCAAAGGTTTGTGGGCTTTGCGAACTTCTATAGGAGGTTTATAAGAAACTTCTCCTCCATCATCTCTCCCATTACCCAGTTGACCCGCTTACATACCCGTTTCCAGTGGTCCTCCGAAGCCCAAACTGCTTTCGAGAGACTAAAGTTATTGTTTACCTCTGCACCAATCCTTCAACACCCTGAGCCTGCCCTGCCATACATCTTGGAGGTCGATGCCTCAGAAGTAGCTACAGGGGCAGTCCTTTCATTTTTGTGGTAGTCAAGAGTCTGTCAGCATACATCTGATCATTTCAGTCAGAGTTCTATTCTTTCTTTCAGCTACTCCATTTTGTTCTGGTGTATACGGGACTGTCTTTTGATGTTCTATTCCATTCTGTTTTAAGTACTCTTGTATCTTTCCTCCTGTGAATTCACCTCCATTATCGCTTTGAAGTATGAGAGGCTTCCTCTGAAACTTGTTACTTGTCTTTATTATATAGTCTTTTAATTTGTCAAAAACTTCACTCTTGTGTTGCATTAGGTAGGTGACTGTGTATCTTGAATAGTCGTCTATGAAAGTCACTATGTACCTGTTGCCTCCAGGTGTTGGTGGGTTTAGGGGACCACACACATCACTGTGAACTAAGTCAAGTGGTCTTGAAGCTCTCTTCTGACTGACCTTGGGAAGTGTTGCTTTGTAGCTTTGGATTTAATGCAACATTCACATTTAACGGTAATTGGACAAGGGGATACTATCAGATCCCTTGTCAGCTTCCTCCTCTGTAGTTCCTGTATGCATTCTGGGTGTCTGTGACCTAGACGTCTGTGCCATATATGTATACAGTCATTGTGCTTGTGTGTACATAGTCTCACCTTTTCCTTCACTGTGTCGAGGTGATATAGATGATCATCCAGCTTGGCACTTGCTATTGTCTGTTTGCCGTTTAGAATAGAACACTTGTCACCTTGGAATTTTACAGTGAGTCCTCTGGCTGTTAGACGCTTCACAGATAAGAGTCCTCCTTCTAGATTAGGAACATAAAGCACATCTTTCACTGGTATGGCTAAATTGTGTCCCGCATCATCAGGGCATACAAGGGTTCCATGCCCATATCCTTCTGCATGTATTTTGCTTCCATCTGCAAGATAAATAGTTTCTTTGTTGTTCAGATCAAGTTCTGTGAAGAAACTTCTATCACTCGTCATGTGACTGGTTGCCCCCGAATCGATGCACCAGCCTTGGCATTTATTGTTGCCTGTCGCTTTAAATGTGGCATTCCAGTTACCTTCCCTTGGATCATTAATTGTGGTTTTGACCTTTTGTTTAGTAGAAGAGGGACGCTGTCTCATTTGCTCTGCTTTCCATATAGTACAGTCTTTCTTTATGTGTCCCTGTTTGTGGCATCTGAAACACACTCTGGTCTCTTTCCTGTGTAATCTTGCCTCTGTAGCTTTAAGAGCGGTGCTGGTGTCGGTTTCTGTGGAGTCATGCACTAATTCCTTTCTTCTCTGATACTCATCTATGAGCCTGGTTTTTACAAATGCTAGCATCAGATCTGCCTCAGGTCGTGTCTCCAGTGCATTGATTAGTGCAGTATATGTATCGGGCAAACTGCATAACAACATGGCTGCAATGTGACTGTCTGTTATATTCTCCCCGATCGATCTGAGTTGCGCAATCACTTCCAGCATTGCGTTTATATGCTCCTGCATATCCTGTTCTCTGCCGAATCTCATTTTGTAAAGTTTCCGCAGCAGAAAGAGCTTGCTGTTTAAACTGGATCTTTCATGCAGTCTTTTCAGTACATCCCACATGCCTTTCGCTGTGTCCTCATTGCGTATATGAATGAGCTGATCATCCTCCACTAGTAGGCTTATGGTGGCCCGTGCCTGTCTGTTTTTCTTGTCCCAGTCCTGATTATTATCCTGTGGCCTCTCTGTAGTGGTAACCTCCCACAAGTCATCTTTGGATAATAGCATTTCCACTTTAAACTTCCATAGCTGATAATTGTCATTGTTCAGCTTGGCCACTGAGAGTTTAAGCTCTGAGTTTCCGGCCATTTTATCCCTCCTTTATATATAAACAGTCTTACTTGTCTATAGGAGATGTCGCTGGAAAGCTTCCTTATGTCGATCTCCGCATCAGCCACACTGTCTTCCGTTCGAGGCTTTGTTCTGCCTGGGCCTCACCTGGTCATAAGTCTTTATCTGGATACTGGGCCCATAACATGTTGCAAAGTACGATTGATAGGTGCAGCGGAGTCAGTTCAGATCAGACATTGTGTAGTAACAGGAACTGGCTTCTTTATTGGAACATAACCACACTAGCAAAGATGTCACTTCACATTCTAAGAAGAATCACAGACAGGAAAAAGAACCAACAAGTACATCACAGTATACAGGAAATACAACACATCATAGAGAAATACATAGCATAGCATATCACTGAGCATTAGCGACATCCTGTGTCCTTTTTCTAAACTGCAGTCAAATACAGTAAGCTAAGCTGAAAGTTTGTTGTATCTCCAACAGTAACAGGCACAGTAACACTTGTAGTAACAGGCACAGTAACCCTTTTAGTAACAGGCTCAGTAACACTTGCAGTAACAGGCACAGTAACACTTGTTGTAAAAGGTGCAGTAAAGCTTGCAGTAACAGGCACAGTAACACTTGTTGTAAAATGTGCAGTAAAGCTTGCAGTAACAGGCACAGTAAAGCTTGCAGTAACAGGCTTAGTAACACTTGTATTAACAGGCTCAGTAACACTTGCAGTAACAGGCGCAGTAACACTTGTAGTAACCGGTATGATTGAATGATGACCACTCCACTCATGCACAGCTCAAGTCCCAGCAGTGTGCTATCACAGTCCTTAAAGTATAGGAGTGACAAGGTAATATAGAGAGGTTAGTTGGTACTGGGAAATTGCAGCCTTATCACAGATATGCAGCGGTATGTCCTCAGGCACACTAGGCCCCAGCACAAAAAAGATCTAAATTACCAGAATACCAGGGAGTAGTGATGAGCCGAACACCCCCGGGTTCGGTTCGCACCAGAACCCGCGAACGGACCGAAAGTTCGAACGAACATTAGAACCCTATTAAATACAATGGATGCGAACGTTCGAATTCTAAAGTGCTAATTATAACAACTATTATGCATGTTATTGTCCTAAAAAGGGTTTGGGAACCCGGGTTCTGCACCAGGGGACATGTATCAATGCAAAAAGAAGTTTTAAAAACGGTCGTTTTTCGGGAGCAGTCATTTTAATGATGCATAAAGTGAAAAAAAAAAAGTCAAATATTCCTTTAAATATCGTACCTGGGGGGTGTCTAAAGTATGCCTGTGAAGTGCCACGTGTTTCCCGTGTTTATAACTGTCCCTGCACAAAATGACACTTCTAAAGGAAAAAAAAGCCATTTAAAACTGCTTGCGGCTTTAATGTAATGTCTGGTCCCGGTAATATGGATGAAATTCTTTAAGAAAAATGGCATAGCTACCCCATGACCCCCCCCCCCACCCCAGCCCATTACCAGCCCCTTTGGGTCTTGTATGGATATTAAGGGGAACCCCGCACATAAAATAAAAAAGGCCCTATATACTCTGAACAGCCCTATACAGGCGGTGCATACAAGACAGGGACTGTAGGTTTGTTCTTATGTAGAATCTGTTTGTAATTTTGAACAGGTACATTGTTGAAGTGTAGCTCCAGACCAAAAATCTATTTTTAAACTTTTTGGAAAACATAGGTAAGGGTTATCACCCCTGTAACATTTGTTTTGCTGTCTGTGCCCCTGTTCAGAACATTTCACCTCACTTTCCGTCCCAATGACAACTGTTTTTGAAATGTGGTGTTTTTCTTGAAACAAGGATTGCTGATAAAGCATCAGTACAGAGGAGACACCTTTCTCCCATATTTATTCTTACAGGAGAGAATTTTCCTTCCTAGTGGTAGATTTCCTCTCACTTCCTGTTGTCTTCTTGCGTTTGCAAGTAGGAGTCGTTTGTAAGTTGTATGTTTGAAAGTAGGGACCTGCCGTATATACTCTGCAGAAATAGGCCCCTTAGTTGTTGGTGTTGGCACAACACTGTAAGCACTCACAGTTACTCTTGGTTGGTGCTGGAACGCCCTGCTGTCAACTATTATATCAGGAATTTTAATTACATATAATTGTTGAACAGTGGTAGTAAAAATTGGGCCTTTGATGGTGGTGCTGGTGCCACAACACTGTAAGCCCTGACAGTTACTCTTGGTGGGTGCAGCAATGGGCCCTGCTGTGAATTATTAGATCAAGAATTGTAATTACATGCCCCTGTTGAACAGGGGCTGAAAAATTGGGCCTTAGGCACTGGTGGCACAACACTGCAACCCCTCACAGATACTGTACTTGGAGCACAGCAATGAGCCCTGTTGCAAAGTATTGCTTCAAAAATTGTAATGACACGCCCCTGTTAAACAGGGGCTGAAAAATTGGGCCTTAGGCACTGGTGGCACAACACTGCAACTCCTCACAGATACTGTACTTGGAGCACAGCAATGAGCCCTGTTGCAAAGTATTGCTTCAAAAATTGTAATTACACGCCCCTGTTAAACAGGGGCTGAAAAATTGGGCGTTAGGCACTGGTGGCGGCACCCATAAACAAAAATGATCTTACAAGCTATCATCATCAATCGTATCATTGAGGACTCGGAGGAGGAGGATAGCCAGTCAACATAACAGCACAGGCACTCAGCATCAGCATCAGTCTTGAAGCGATGTGACATGTTAAAATCAATTAGTCTGTTATATCAGCATCAGGTGTGTGGTAGCTGGTGGTGATCCAAGACTGGTTTATCTTGATGAAAGTCAGTCGATCAACCGAGTCGGTGGACAGGCGCACCCTGTGATCCGTGACAAATCCTCCAGCAGCACTGAATGTGCGTTCCGAAAGAACGATGGATGCAGGACAGGCCAGTAGCTCAATTGCATACTGTGCAAGCTCTGGCCAGTGATCCATCCTCAAGACCCAGTAAGCCAGAGGATTTTCGGTGGGGAAGGTGTCCAAGTCTGACCTTGCCCCTAGATATTCCTGCACCATGTTTATCAGACGCTGGCGATGGTTGCTGGAACCGATCATACTTTGGGGCTGCGGACTAAAGAATTGTCTGAACGCATCGGTCAGACGGCCACCTTCCCCACCGCTCCTTCTTTGACTGGCCGAAGCCTCAGCAACTCGTTGTCCAGGACCAGGAGTTTGCAACCTCCCAGTCTCTGGGAACGCGTTGCACAGACCTTTCTGCAAGGCCTCCCGGAGTTGTCTCATCCTCTGCTCCCTCTGCGACGGTAACATAAGGTCCGCAACCTTACCCTTGTACCGTGGATCAAGGAGAGTGGCCAGCCAGTAATGGTCCCTCTCCTTGATCCGAAGAATACGAGGATCCTTCCGCAGACTTTGCAGGATCAGGGAGGCCATGCAGCGTAGGTTTGCTGAGGCATTCGCTCCGGAGTCCTCTGGGTCACTAAGGACGACATGATCCGCAGCCACCTCCTCCCAGCCACGTACAAGTCCACTGGTTTCTTGGGACTGTAAATCATCCCTAAAAGACTGCTGCTGATGATGCTGAGTGCCAGCCTCCACCTCCATGCTGACACAATCCTCCTCCTCCTCCTCCTCTTCCTGTGCGATGGGTGGGACAGAAGGAACACTGTCTGGGTAAAGGGGGCCTTGAGAGGCAAGGAAGTCCTCCTCTTCCTGCCTCTGTTCTGCCTCAAGTGCCCTGTCCATTATTCCACGCAGCGTGTGCTCCAACAGGTGGACAAGAGGTACAGTGTCACTGATGCATGCACTGTCACTGCTCACCATCCTCGTGGCCTCCTCAAATGGTGCCAGGACAGTGCATGCATCCCTGATCATGCCCCACTGGCGTGGAGAAAAAAAACCAAGCTCCCCTGACCCTGTCCTGGTGCCGTAGTCGCACAGGTACTCATTGATGGCCCTCTGCTGCGTGTGCAGCCGCTGCAGCATGGCCAATGTTGAGTTCCACCTGGTGGGCATGTCACATATAAGGCGGTTCTTGGGCAGGTTCAACTCCTTTTGCAGCTCAGCCAGGCGAGCACTGGCATTATAAGATCTGCGGAAATGCACACAGACTTTCCTGGCCTGCCTCAGGACATCCTGTAAGCCCGGGTACCTGCCCAAGAAGCGCTGCACCACCAGGTTAAGGACGTGAGCCACACAGGGCACATGGGTCAGTTGTCCCTGTCGGAGGGCGGAGAGGAGGTTGGTGCCATTGTCGCAAACCACCATTCCTGGCTTAAGCTGGCGTGGCGTCAACCACCTCTCGGCCTGGCCCTGCAGAGCAGACAGGACCTCTGCCCCAGTGTGGCTTCTGTCCCCCAAACACACCAGCGCAAGCACGGCATGGCATCTTTTTGCCTGCGTACTTGCGTAGCCCCGTGAACGGCTACGGAGCACCGCTGGTTCATAGGACAAACCACAGGAAGAGGCCATGGAGGAAGAAGAAGAGGAGGGGGTGGAGGAGAGAGGTGTGTCACAACCAGTAGTAGCATTTTGGAGGCGTGGCGGTGGGACAACCTCCAACACTACTGCACCTTGTCCTGAATCCTTCCCAGCTGCCAAAAGAGTGACCCAATGGGCCGTGAAAGAAAGGTAACGTCCCTGTCCATGCCTGCTGGACCATGAGTCAGCGGTAATATGCACCTTACCGCTGACCGCCCTGTCCAGCGAGGCCAAGACATTGCCTTCCACATGCCGGTAGAGAGCCGGAATAGCCTTCCGTGAGAAAAAGTGGCGTTTGGGAACCTGCCACTGAGGAACCGCACATTGCACAAACTCACGGAAGGGGGCCGAGTCTACCAACTGAAAAGGCAGCAGTTGAAGTGCTAGCAATTTAGCCAAGCTAGCATTCAACCGCTGGGCATGTGGATGGCTGGGAGTGAACTTCTTTCGACGGTCCAGCAGCTGGGGCAGGGAAATTTGCCTGCTAGAATCGGACGTCGGTGTACTGCTAGCAGAGTGGGCGCAAGTACTTGGCTGTGACACACCTAATTCTACACCTTCATTCCTCTCAGTGCATGTTTCAGAGAGGACTGAAGTTATAGTGGGGTTGGAGATCCCAGCTGATGCGGTGCAAGGAGAGGTCCGCTTTGTTCTTTGGTGTGGGTCTTTGAGGTAGGCTTGCCAACGAGCTGCATGGCAGGTCAACATATGTCTGGTCAGGCATGTGGTACCCAAGCGGCTGATGTTTTGGCCACGCGATATACGCTTGAGACATATGTTGCAAACAGCAGCTGTGCGATCTGATGCACTAGCCTCAAAAAAGGCCCACACCAAAGAACTTTTTGAATGACGGGCAGAGGCAGCGCCCTGCACAGGCGGAGCTCTGCGGTGTGATTCCGTCGGTGTACTGCCCTTACGCTGGCCACCAAAGGGCATCCTGCCTCGTTGGAGATGTGCCTCCTCCTCATCCTCCTCCTCCTCCTCTCTCCTATTAGGCACCCACGTGGAGTCAGTGACCTCATCATCCCCTCCCTCCTCATCACTGGAGCCAATCTGGCAGTATGCTGCAGCTGCTGGAACATGACTGCCAGATTGGTGTCCTTCTTGAGCATCCCCTCTGTCTGCTCTCACGCTACTGCCTTCCTCTAGCTGGGTTTCATCATCAGACCCTTCGAAACGCTGGGCATCCTCCTGGAGCATGTACCCAACACTGTGCTGAAACAGTTCGGGGGACTCCTCAGGAGGAGGACATGGTGGGTCTAGGGAAGGAGTGACTGATGATTTGTCTGACATTGATACCAGGGAAGACGACGCTTTGGCAGCTGCTTTTCCAGTACCCTGAGCCTGGGTGAGAGAGGATGAGGAGGAGGAGGAGGGCTTGGTCATCCACTCTACCAAGTCTTCGGCATGATGTGGCTCAACATGTCCAGCTGCCGAAAAGAAGGACAAGCGTGTCCCATGGCCATGTGCTGATGACAATGCACCGCGTCCACGACCAGCACTGTTGCCCCCAGACACAGAGCCTGCTTGCCCTCTTTTATTGCCTCCTGACTGTCTGCCTCTCCTTGTTTGCCTTCCAGACATTTTAATAGATGGCCTGCAGGGAGATGGGAAAAAAGCAATAAGGGCTACCTTCAGGTGTCCTTCTCTGTCCCTTGAAACAAGGACTTTCACAGTGAAAGAAACTGACACTCTCCCTACCTACAGTTTTCTGTCCCTAGAAAAAATATTTTTTTTAAGCACAATATAGCACAAGGACAATTCACTCACTGTCCTTACAGGTCCCTGGAAACAAGGACTTGCAGAGTGAAAGAAAAAAAACACTCTCCCTACCTACAGTTTTCTGTCCCTAGAATAAATGTTTTTTTTAAGCACAATATAGCACAAGGACAATTCACTCACTGTCCTTACAGGTCCCTGGAAACAAGGACTTGCAGAGTGAAAGAAAAAAAACACTCTCCCTACCTACAGTTTTCTGTCCCTAGAAAAAATGTTTTTTTTTAATCACAATATAGCACAAGGACAATTCACTCACTGTCCTTACAGGTCCCTGGAAACAAGGACTTGCAGAGTGAAATAAACTGACACTCTCCCTACCTACAGTTTTCTGTCCCTAGAATAAATGTTTTTTTTAAGCACAATATAGCACAAGGACAATTCACTCACTGTCCTTACAGGTCCCTGGAAACAAGGACTTGCAGAGTGAAATAAACTGACACTCTCCCTACCTACAGTTTTCTGTCCCTAGAATAAATGTTTTTTTTAAGCACAATATAGCACAAGGAGAATTCACTCACTGTCCTTCCAGGTCCCTGGAAACAAGGACTTGCAGAGTGAAAGAAAAAAAACACTCTCCCTACCTACAGTTTTCTGTCCCTAGAAAAAATGTTTTTTTTAATCACAATATAGCACAAGGACAATTCACTCACTGTCCTTACAGGTCCCTGGAAACAAGGACTTGCAGAGTGAAATAAACTGACACTCTCCCTACCTACAGTTTTCTGTCCCTAGAATAAATGTTTTTTTTAAGCACAATATAGCACAAGGACAATTCACTCACTGTCCTTACAGGTCCCTGGAAACAAGGACTTGCAGAGTGAAAGAAAAAAAACACTCTCCCTACCTACAGTTTTCTGTCCCTAGAAAAAATGTTTTTTTTAATCACAATATAGCACAAGGACAATTCACTCACTGTCCTTACAGGTCCCTGGAAACAAGGACTTGCAGAGTGAAATAAACTGACACTCTCCCTACCTACAGTTTTCTGTCCCTAGAATAAATGTTTTTTTTAAGCACAATATAGCACAAGGACAATTCACTCACTGTCCTTACAGGTCCCTGGAAACAAGGACTTGCAGAGTGAAAGAAAAAAAACACTCTCCCTACCTACAGTTTTCTGTCCCTAGAAAAAATGTTTTTTTAATCACAATATAGCACAAGGACAATTCACTCACTGTCCTTACAGGTCCCTGGAAACAAGGACTTGCAGAGTGAAATAAACTGACACTCTCCCTACCTACAGTTTTCTGTCCCTAGAATAAATGTTTTTTTTAAGCACAATATAGCACAAGGAGAATTCACTCACTGTCCTTCCAGGTCCCTGGAAACAAGGACTTGCAGAGTGAAAGAAAAAAAACACTCTCCCTACCTACAGTTTTCTGTCCCTAGAAAAAATGTTTTTTTTAATCACAATATAGCACAAGGACAATTCACTCACTGTCCTTACAGGTCCCTGGAAACAAGGACTTGCAGAGTGAAATAAACTGACACTCTCCCTACCTACAGTTTTCTGTCCCTAGAATAAATGTTTTTTTTAAGCACAATATAGCACAAGGACAATTCACTCACTGTCCTTACAGGTCCCTGGAAACAAGGACTTGCAGAGTGAAAGAAAAAAAACACTCTCCCTACCTACAGTTTTCTGTCCCTAGAAAAAATGTTTTTTTTAATCACAATATAGCACAAGGACAATTCACTCACTGTCCTTACAGGTCCCTGGAAACAAGGACTTGCAGAGTGAAATAAACTGACACTCTCCCTACCTACAGTTTTCTGTCCCTAGAATAAATGTTTTTTTAAGCACAATATAGCACAAGGACAATTCACTCACTGTCCTTACAGGTCCCTGGAAACAAGGACTTGCAGAGTGAAAGAAAAAAAACACTCTCCCTACCTACAGTTTTCTGTCCCTAGAAAATTTTTTTTTTTAATCACAATATAGCACAAGGACAATTCACTCACTGTCCTTACAGGTCCCTGGAAACAAGGACTTGCAGAGTGAAATAAACTGACACTCTCCCTACCTACAGTTTTCTGTCCCTAGAATAAATGTTTTTTTTAAGCACAATATAGCACAAGGACAATTCACTCACTGTCCTTACAGGTCCCTGGAAACAAGGACTTGCAGAGTGAAAGAAAAAAAACACTCTCCCTACCTACAGTTTTCTGTCCCTAGAAAAAATGTTTTTTTTAATCACAATATAGCACAAGGACAATTCACTCACTGTCCTTACAGGTCCCTGGAAACAAGGACTTGCAGAGTGAAATAAACTGACACTCTCCCTACCTACAGTTTTCTGTCCCTAGAATAAATGTTTTTTTTAAGCACAATATAGCACAAGGACAATTCACTCACTGTCCTTACAGGTCCCTGGAAACAAGGACTTGCAGAGTGAAAGAAAAAAAACACTCTCCCTACCTACAGTTTTCTGTCCCTAGAAAAAATGTTTTTTTTAATCACAATATAGCACAAGGACAATTCACTCACTGTCCTTACAGGTCCCTGGAAACAAGGACTTGCAGAGTGAAATAAACTGACACTCTCCCTACCTACAGTTTTCTGTCCCTAGAATAAATGTTTTTTTTAAGCACAATATAGCACAAGGACAATTCACTCACTGTCCTTACAGGTCCCTGGAAACAAGGACTTGCAGAGTGAAAGAAAAAAAACACTCTCCCTACCTACAGTTTTCTGTCCCTAGAAAAAATGTTTTTTTTAATCACAATATAGCACAAGAACAATTCACTCACTGTCCTTACAGGTCCCTGGAAACAAGGACTTGCAGAGTGAAAGAAAAAAAACACTCTCCCTACCTACAGTTTTCTGTCCCTAGAAAAAATGTTTTTTTTAATCACAATATAGCACAAGGACAATTCACTCACTGTCCTTACAGGTCCCTGGAAACAAGGACTTGCAGAGTGAAAGAAAAAAAACACTCTCCCTACCTACAGTTTTCTGTCCCTAGAAAAAATGTTTTTTTTAATCACAATATAGCACAAGGACAATTCACTCACTGTCCTTACAGGTCCCTGGAAACAAGGACTTGCAGAGTGAAATAAACTGACACTCTCCCTACCTACAGTTTTCTGTCCCTAGAATAAATGTTTTTTTTAAGCACAATATAGCACAAGGAGAATTCACTCACTGTCCTTCCAGGTCCCTGGAAACAAGGACTTGCAGAGTGAAAGAAAAAAAACACTCTCCCTACCTACAGTTTTCTGTCCCTAGAAAAAATGTTTTTTTTAATCACAATATAGCACAAGGACAATTCACTCACTGTCCTTACAGGTCCCTGGAAACAAGGACTTGCAGAGTGAAATAAACTGACACTCTCCCTACCTACAGTTTTCTGTCCCTAGAATAAATGTTTTTTTTAAGCACAATATAGCACAAGGACAATTCACTCACTGTCCTTACAGGTCCCTGGAAACAAGGACTTGCAGAGTGAAAGAAAAAAAACACTCTCCCTACCTACAGTTTTCTGTCCCTAGAAAAAATGTTTTTTTTAATCACAATATAGCACAAGGACAATTCACTCACTGTCCTTACAGGTCCCTGGAAACAAGGACTTGCAGAGTGAAATAAACTGACACTCTCCCTACCTACAGTTTTCTGTCCCTAGAATAAATGTTTTTTTTAAGCACAATATAGCACAAGGACAATTCACTCACTGTCCTTACAGGTCCCTGGAAACAAGGACTTGCAGAGTGAAAGAAAAAAAACACTCTCCCTACCTACAGTTTTCTGTCCCTAGAAAAAATGTTTTTTTTAATCACAATATAGCACAAGGACAATTCACTCACTGTCCTTACAGGTCCCTGGAAACAAGGACTTGCAGAGTGAAATAAACTGACACTCTCCCTACCTACAGTTTTCTGTCCCTAGAATAAATGTTTTTTTTAAGCACAATATAGCACAAGGAGAATTCACTCACTGTCCTTCCAGGTCCCTGGAAACAAGGACTTGCAGAGTGAAAGAAAAAAAACACTCTCCCTACCTACAGTTTTCTGTCCCTAGAAAAAATGTTTTTTTTAATCACAATATAGCACAAGGACAATTCACTCACTGTCCTTACAGGTCCCTGGAAACAAGGACTTGCAGAGTGAAATAAACTGACACTCTCCCTACCTACAGTTTTCTGTCCCTAGAATAAATGTTTTTTTAAGCACAATATAGCACAAGGACAATTCACTCACTGTCCTTCCAGGTCCCTGGAAACAAGGACTTGCAGAGTGAAAGAAACTGACACTGTCCCTACCTACAGTTTTCTGTCCCTAGAATAAATGTTTTTTTTAAGCACACTATAGCACAAGCACAAAACACACTGACACTCTCCCTACCTATCCTTCTCTTTCCCTAAACTAAAGGAATCCAGGTTAAGCAAGAAAGAAATAACAGTCACTGTCCCTGCCTATGCTGCTCTATCCCTGCTCCGGAACACACTACACTAGGCCGCCGTGCTGGCGGCCTTTTATAGTGTGGGGCGTGTACTAAACACCCTCAGCAATAATTGGCCACAGGCATCCTGCCTGTGGCCAATCATTGCTCTCCTCGCTGCCGGCGCTGTGATTGGCCAAGCATGCGGGGTCACAGTGCATGCTTGGCCAATCACAGCGCCTGGATGACACTGCGATGGCGTAGTGCATTGTGGGCCGTTCGCGTCACTCGAATTTGGCGCGAACGGCCCAAATCGTTCGATCTTCGTCGAACGATCGAACAGCCGATGTTCGAGTCGAACGTATGTTCGACTCGAACACGAAGCTCATCCCTACCAGGGAGGCATCTGCTGAAGGGGTTGGAGCCAGCAGAACAGAGAGGGTAGTTGATGGTGGAGGTTAGGAAGAATCAATACACACAGCCTCTAACAACATCCCCCCAAGTCTCAGCTGCCTGTCCCCCATCATTTACTCCTTTCCTCCCATTGTGTGGCCCCGGCACTGACTTTATTCTTGAACTTTTGGCCCTCCAGCAATTGTAATTTGATCATAAGTCCATTCCTGGGCTCAAGGGATGTTCTCTCTCCCCTGTCCTTGTTCAAGCAGGTCTGCAGCATTCTTCCCCTTCTCCTGGGTCATGCTGTCCAATCAAGTGACTTGGAAGGGAGGTAACCAGTGTCACAGCCACTATGCCTGGGCCGAGCGGCTTCGCATCTCCTTCGAGCTGCAACCACAATTAACAGGCATGTTGCTCAAAGGGCTTCCAAAATCAGATACCCAGTGAGTACACTTGGGGCCTGTGTGCCTCCAAGCACTGCACACATAGGGATAGACCAGAGACAGCGCACACCTAAAGTAATATTTGAAACTATCCATGAACAGCCAACTATACCAGTAAAAAGATTGCAAAGTGACAGAATTTTTAGCATATTATCTTTACTAAAAGTGGCTGCCCGGCTTAAAAAAAATTGTAAGTTATCTACAATAGAAGAGGCCAAATATTTACCTCTCTGGCAGCCCGTGTCTCCTACCTTCCTTCCATTCCAGCACTGCCAACTCTTCCAGATTCTTCAGCATTTAACATTTCTGGGAATGCTTGTGTTCCCCACTACCCACCATAGTTCCATCCACCAAACCCTACGCCACTCTAGGTCCCAGCAATGACATTGGGGTCAGAGGATGAAATAGAGGGCAAATAGGAGACATGGGCTGCCAGAAAGGTGATCTCTTTTGTTGCAAGAAACTTAATTTAGGATTTTGAGATGACTGATTAGTTCAAAAACTGTGGATCAACAATAAATAAGACTTATGCCGCGTACACACGACCGCTTTTCTCTACGAGAAAAATTTAATTTTTTCTTTTCGCCGAGAAAAACGATCGTCTGTGGGCTTTATGTCGTTTTTCTCGTCGAGAAAAACGGCATAAAAACCGACGAGAAAAATTAGAACATGTTCTAAATTTTCTCGTCGTTTTTTCCAGCATTTTTTTCCGCGGCAGTTTTCCCATAGGGAAACACTGCCGCGGAGCCCACAGACGGTCGTTTTTCTCGTCAAGAGAAAAAATGACGGGAAAAACGACCGTGTGTAGGGAACCAAGCGTAGGGAACCACCTCGTTTTTCCTGTCATTATTCACGGCGGTTTTTTAACCGCCGTGAATAATGATCGTGTGTACGCGGCATTAGGCTGGCCATACACTATACAATTTTCTTATTCACTTTTCTTTAGATTTACCTACAACTATGTATTGCAAGGGCCTGCCTGATTGCATACACATTAAAAGTGCTTAGGTTTGACCTCATATTACGGTATATGGTTTTGGTAAATCTAAAGGAAAATTGAATAAGAAAATTGTATAATGTATGGCAAGCCCAAGTTTACACCTGTGGCAGACCTTGCTGCCCCTCTGAAAAGTGATGCAAGGTGGAACATTAAATGTTCAAAGGTGCCTCCTCAACACTTGTTTAACCCTCTAAAGCCCACACCACCATGCATCCGCATGCATTGAACATAGCTCCCAACTGTCTCTGATTTCGAGGGACTGTCCCTGATTTGGAACAATGTCCCTCATTCCTCCTCATTTGTCCCTCATTTTGGTCTGATCTATATTTTGTATATGTAGCGGGGTATTCCCCTTTATTATCCAGAGACTACATTTCCCAAGACACTTTCAGGCACCCAGGGTGCATTGCCCCAGAGCAAGGACTGCTGGGGCGGACTTTATAAAGGGGAGGCAGAGTTTATTCTGTCTCTTTGGACACCTCCCGCCTAGCAAGCAGGGATGAGCCGAACACCCCCCTGTTCGGTTCGCACCAGAACCTGCGAACAGACAAAATGTTTGTGTAAACTTTAGAACCCTATTAAATACAATGGACTCGAACGTTCGAAATCTAAAGTGTTAATTATAAAGGCTAATATGCAAGTTTTTGTCCTAAAAATTTAAATTTACATAGTGAAGGAAGTTCCCCGCTCAAGCCAATGACGTAGGCGGGTCCGACATACCGAGGAGGCGGACCTGATGGGGAACTGCTCTCACTTTGGTAATACATGTATAGACCCGCCCCTTCTCATGTTCCGCATCTGGTCCGCTGAGCGGACCTGATGGGGAACTTTAGAAGGGGCGGGTCTATACATTTAAAATACTGAGAGGGAGTTCCCCATCAGGTCCGCTCAGGCACAACCAATGACGGACAGCGCTGGACATCGGGATCGCCGCGGGACACTGGATTTCACCGCTGGAATGTTTTTTTTTTTTTTTTTTAAATAAAGGACTTTTTCAAGGTGTTTGTGTGTTTTTTTAAACATTTTTTTACGCTTTCTTCGTGAAATGGTAGGGGTACAATGTACCCCTTACCAATTCACATAGGGGGGGGGCCGGGATCTGGGGGTCCTCTTTGTTAAAGGGGTCTTCCAGATTCCGATAAGCCCCCCGCCCGCAGACCCCCACAACCACCGGGCAAGGGTTGTGGGGATGAGGCCCTTGTCCCCATCAACATGGGGACATCCTCCCCATGTTGAGGGCATGTGGCTTGGTACGGTTCAGGAGGGAGGGGGGGCCGCTCTCTCGTCCCCCCCTTTTCCCCTGCGGCCGGCCAGGTTGCATGCTCGGATAAGGGGTCTGGTATGGATTTTTAGGGGGACTCCACGCCATTTTTTTTTTAATTTGGGGTGGAGTTCCCCTTAAAATCCATGCCAGATCTGAAGGGCCTGGAATGGATATTTGGGGGAACCCCACGTAATTTTTTTTTTATTTGCGGCAGGGTTCCCCTTAATATCCATTCCAGACCTGAAGGGCCTGGTAATTGAATTCTGGGGAACCCCCACGCTTTTTTTTTTTTTTTTTATCAATGACTTTTGTATGTATTGCCGGGAGCCGACAATTCATTAATAGCCGCGAGTCAGTTTTAAATGCATTTTTTTCTTTCAAAAATGACACTTTTTGCAGGGACAGTTCTAAGCACGGGAAACATGCGCCACTTTACATGCATATCATACACACCCCCCAGGTACGAAATTTAAAGGAATATTTCACTTTTATTTTTTCATTTTAAGCATTATTAAAATCACTGCTCCCGAAAAAACGGCCGTTTTTAAAACTTCTTTTTGCATTGATACATGTCCCCTGGGGCAGGACCCGGGTCCCCAAACACTTTTTAGGACAATAACTTGCATATAAGCCTTTATAATTAGCACTTTAGATTTCTCCCATAGATTTTTCGAATTTGCCGCGAACACCCCAATTTGTTCGCTGTTCGGCGAACGGGCGAACAGGCAATGTTCGAGTCGAACATGAGTTCGACTCGAACTCGAAGCTCATCCCTACTAGCAAGCAAGAACTCTGTCTGAGACTGCTGAAAACCCAGGCATGAAGCCTGGGCACTTTCTTCCAAAGAGCCCTCCGCCAGCCTAGCGGAACCTGAGAGACATCTTTTCATCCTTGCTGCACTGTACCAGGAGGACCGAAGACCCGGATGTCGATGGATCCATGTGCCTAGATGCATCGGTGGAGGAGACGGACTGGGACTGGTCCGGTTGGTGAGAGAGCACTTGCTCGCAGACAAATACTGTATTTCTACTACCCTGTTTGGATTACAAAGTTTTGTTCATCAAGTGCACCACCGAGTTTTGCTAGCGAAGATTCCTTTACAGAACTTCCATTTAGTTCAGTCAGGCCTGACTGCATAGGTAGACATTGCTTGGTGTCAGTCTGCCCACGAGGGGAAGTAGCTGAAAAGGGGTATCGGTAGAGTTGCATAGCAATACCTGTCTATTCTGTTTGTTTGAATACTGTTTATTGCAGGGAGCTGCAAATCATCTTATACTCTCGCTTATTACTTGCCCATTATACTCTTGTTTATTACTTGCCCATTAGTTTCAGTAAATATACCTGGGTCAAGTACATTGGTGTATGTTTCTTTTACTCTATACAGAAATCTAGACATTTTACTGTGTGTGTGTTTGCCATAGGACTGTGTCACCTAGAGTTGCTGGTCACGCAGTCCTATCTCCCCTTACTAGCTGTGCCACGGGAGGGTAGAGCCGATTGCCAGGGGTTGACAGCGGTGCACTACAGGGCCCAAGAAATCAATACCAGCAGCCCTCTTAACTGGGGGTACCGCTATACGTGGGGGCTCGAGTCCGGGATCCTTGTACATTGCACGCTGCAATCAAGCTGTTGCCTTATGAGGAATGTTTATGAATAATTTACATTGTAAACTGGGAATATCTGTAACATATATGTATATATAATTTAGAGTATGAAATGTGGGTATCTGTATCTGTAAGGGTTAACTTGGCTGACAAGCTGGGCTTGAGGACAATCTAATTACCTGTCCTCTTATTGAATGTGCATGAATGCGGGGTGACAAGTGCGGAGGAGTCGTATGGTCTGACGAGGTAATTTAGTATTAACAGCTGAATCTTCTGATCAATGCGACACCACCTTTATTCGCTAGATAAAGGCGTGTGTATTCTCCCATATTAACGAACCCATATCCATTTAAGGGGTAATTCTTCCTGGCTAGTTCCATGCATAGCTAATTGCCCCATTCAAGGGAAGTTAACGACCTCCGGTTTAAATAATTTATCTTCAAATCCAATTATCACTAAATTCCAGTAAAGAGTGGGCTAGTGTGGGAAATTAATATAACGGCAGGAAGGAGGAGAGAGATAACAGTAACCAATCGTAGCCGCCCTCTTTTAGTCAATGGGAGAGGGCTCCATAAAAGGACCCCCCATCCAGTAGAGAGAGAGAGATGAGGGAACCTGGGCCCAGGATTCATTATAGGTAATTATCAGACCATCTCCCAGCACTTACAGTATGCTTGCATTGTCATATGTTTGTCTGTCTATTTGTAATGTAATGTATATACTTTGTGTTTGAAACTAATATTTACTCCCTTGCCAAAGACTGTAAATGTTAGATAGACTAATAACCATTCTTTAATAAATGCTTATTATATTGAAGCTTTCAAATCTTGTCAAAGAGAACTCTTATTTAAACCATATCATATATCGTTGAGATATTGAGATATTAAATATTAATATTTAAAAAGCAACAGTTGGCGACCCACGAAGATAAGTACAGGACTGAAAGCATTTAATATAATAACAAAATCTGTATATTAGAGATTAAGATTATTAGGAGGAATTTAAGCTGAGTTAGCTTATCCAATCTATCTAGGGAAAAATATAGGTAAATATTTTTGTTTTATTAGTGGGTATTACCTCCAAGGAGAGAATATACACCACAGGTTATTATTATTTTTTTTGTTTGTTTTTTGTTTTTTGTTTTTATCCCAAAATCATAATTGATAAAAGTACTTTGGATGTACCATTATAACCAGTCAATTTAATGGGGAGGAAGTACAGAATGGGAAAATTTTTGTTTTAATAGTTGTTGTTTTTGAGACACTTAAATAGTGATCCTTGGTTTTGTGAAAAAAAAAATATATTTTTACAGAGCGAAAACATTTTTTGTTTTGATTTTTGTTGTTTTATTGGAAGGAGGACACTGAAATAGTGGTCCTTGGTTTTGTGGAAAAAAAAAAAGTGTATTTACTTTTTTTTTGCAATTTATTAATTTTAATTAAAAAAAAAATGTTATTGAATTATTTATGTATTTATTCATTTTAATAATTCGTGTTATCATAAATTTTTGGTAACCTGGCTTAGTTTTAGCCTTTATTTTTTTTGTTTAAGACACAGACACGTGCTTGTGTTCTGGTGTGTGTAGGTTGAAACAGGCTCAATAGGGTTTTGCTTGTTATTTAATTTGCATGTCCACTAACATTAAAAATAGGACATTGCAAATAACCTACAAGAGATTTTTTTCTTTACTCTTATTTTTGGTTTTGGTTTTTATTGTACCTTTTTTTTTAACCGTGAGAAGTTACAAGCAGTAATATTCTCATTGGTGTCAATTAAAGTACAAGTCTGTGGAAGTCTTGCTACTGAAACCTAAGAAAGATTATTAGGATTTTAAAAGGTGCATTGAACTTTTTTTTGTTTTTGTTTTTACTGAATTGAGTGTTACAAATAGTAGTGTAAACACTGCCATGTTGACATTCCTATTATCAGACTACAGGTATTCCATTCTAATTGATCCCTGGGGGGCTTCTATTGTCCCTTGGTCTATTGTGTAGGCTCAGACAAGGTAAGCTAAATGCTATTGTTAGTATAATTAGTTTTCCCCACTAATCTAAAAGATTGTTTATTGAGAGCTGGGAAATATTGTTTGACTTTTACTATATTTTCTGCAGCTTATTTCATTTTAGTTCCTATTTATTGTTTTTCTTTTTTTTGCTTCCTTTTCTTTCTTTTTTTTTCCTTTTACTGTAATCACAAGTGAATTTATAGTATAAGGTAACAATTAATTTAATTTAGCTCACAAATTGTGAATACCATCGCAATGGCGGCCATGACCTGGTTAGAAAGTTTTGTAGAAACATTTACTCTTAAACATAAGAACAATGAATTTGCATGTGATGCTAAATTATTTGAAGAACAAGCAAAAGCAACCAAAAATAACAAAAAACGTAAAAATCTAGCCTTAGCAGGCATGGTTGCTGCTTGCCTGGCTATGAAGGCCAAAATACAGAAATTGGAAGATATAGTCTATAATAAAAATATTACAATTTCTGAGAGGGAAAAGGAGAATACAGCTTTACAAAGCCAATTACAAACCTTAACTACCCTTAATCAAATAGTTAATGCCTCACAGGAGGAAAATTGTAAAAATTACAAATTGGCCCAAAAAGACGTGGTACAATATAAAAGCATGCTAACTAAAGCTGAGACTGAACTGGACCATATAACAAGTGCATACAAAGTGCTAGATCGCACACAGGGCACGCAAACAGAGCCACAGTTGCTATAAACAATTTCAATCCTTAAAGTGGTTGTAAACCCACTTTTTCAACTTGCACCTAGAGGTAAGCCTAGATTAAGGTTTACCTGTAGGTGCAAGAAATATCTCCTAAACCTACACGGTTTAGGAGATATTTAGTTAAATGACAGGCGCCGCTGTCTACGGCGCATGCGCGCCGTAGACAATGGTGCATTCATGGGGTTAATCCCATTCACAAATGTGGCTACTTCCCAGCAATCGCTGGGCGTAGCCGAATGTGAAGGCTCCCGCGCGCATGCGCAGAGTGACGTCTCCGCCGCTCCGGCCAATCACAGCGTAAGTAACCTTCCGGCTATCGCCGCAGAGATGGCTGCGACTGAAGAGGGAGACGAGGACGGCTTCGGGGGCCCCGATCTAAGGTAAGTGATGCATAATGAGCTATTATGCTAGTCATATTAGCTCATTATGCCTTTCTCTTACAGGTCGTTTACAAAAAAAAAATTTTTAAAAGGGTTTACAACCACTTTAAAGGACAGGCTGTGGCTAGCATATGCGAACATAGTAATTCTACGGCACCTACTTGTGCCTATGCAATTGGGGATACTGAGAAATATGAAGATTATTGGGGAGAGGAAGATATGGATCCTAATTCTACTTTTCCGGTGGCAATGGGAGAAATCACAGAGCCACAGGAAAATCGAGAATGCACCATGGTCATAGACTCACCAGACAATGGGGACCAGCTATCCACAAATGAGGAGCATGTCAAGTTCCTAATCATGGTTAGGACCCAGATCTTTTCCTCTACTGAAGGAAATCAAACATTTTTGGGGTTTGATAATGAAGGAAATTAGGTAATTTCCAATGTATATGCAATTCAACCAGTAAAAATCATTAGGAGTGTGGCTGATTTCATTGGCAAAATTAAATCTAGTGAACACATGACTTCATATGCAACCATGACAGATATTTTAACTGATTTTTCTTACCCAAAGAATCTTTTTCAGTACATTGACAATTTACTTAAAGCCACATGCAACAAAGAAAAGCACTTGCGGCTATTGGAGGAACTCCTACGGATCCTAGGAAAAACGGAACTGAAGTGTAATCCCATTAAGGCACAATGGTTGCAGGAATTTGTGTCTTCTCTTGGGATTACAGCGACAGCAAACGGTAGTAAGATAGTAACTGAGAAGGTAGAAACCAGTCTACAATTACCTCTGTCAGTAAGTATGCATAATCTCAGATCTTTCCTAGGATTGGTAAATTATTTGCGGCCTTTCATCCCTGATTGTGCCCAAAAGTCCGCACCACTTTATGATTGGTGGAAAAAGGATACCCGATGGCACTGGACTGAGCAACACACCAATCCAGTGCAGGAGCTTAAAGAAGCTTTAGTGCAAGTGCCAGCATTAGCCAACCCAAAGTACCAACTGCCCTTTCACAGTGAGACTGCCATATCAGAGACAACCATGTCAGCGGTTCTGTCACAGGAAAACCATTGGCCTCGGTTGCTCCATGATCGAGACAAACACACAAATAATTCTTCCGCTAGGGCCCATAGCCTCCTTTACCAAGGAGTACCACATGAATGTGATATCATACCACAATCAGTTGCGCAACAATTCTTTAGACCTTTGTCAGCAAAGGAAAATGTCCCTGAAAATGCAGTTCAAATTTTCACAGATGGATCATGTTTTTACGTGGAGGGTTCCCCACATGCAGGATTTGGAATATACCTTAGCAATCCACATGCAAAGACCCAAACATCAATCTTTCGGTCATGGCAAGTCAAATCAGCACAATTTGCTGAGCTGGCTGCAATTGCTCATGCCCTAGAACTGATGAAAAGGGACCAAGAAATTGTTTTATACTCAGATTCGGCGTGGGTCTGTAATGCTATTACAGAAATTCTGCCCTTCTGGCACACCCACCAGTACATGTCCTCAGATGGGTCTCCACTTAAACATGCATCCCTGTTGAAATTTATTGTAACATTAGTGCAAAAGTTGCCAGTCAAACCATGGGGTTGCAAAGTAAAAGGTCATTTAGGCACTGCCCCATACTGGGAACAAAATGAGGTAGCGGATTGTTTGGCCAAACAAGGAGCACAAGGGGGGAGATCTGGGAAATTCCTTTGAATTTACTGGACTCAGTCTTGTGCCCCATCGTTTGTGCCCTCACAAAATCCTGCAACTAAAATGTTCTGCTTTCTTCCCTTTTAGAGCCATGAAGTCGATGTGGATTGTGATCCTGCTCCATCTGATCGGACATACCAAGGGAGAGGAGACTGGAACGCTCATCAGCGTGATCGTTGACCAAGAATCCGGTCTACTACCTAGAGGGGAAATCCATCTTATTGCATGTGTCCCCAAAGACTAACACCCCTGCTCCTACAACTTTGCCCAAAAATACAGTTGCAATCCCCTATTATGAACCAACATCCTTGAAATGCCCATCACTGCAAGAAGGACCACCTAGCAGCCTAACGGCAACCTCAATCCCTGGAATATTGTTTAATAACGTTAAGTTCATTCATGTGCCGTTGGTTCTTAATTTGTCCCAGTGGAACATGGCCGAATTCGGCTCATGTGCCCGGACAAATGTGTCTGTTCTACTCTTCCTTGCTAGTAGATTTGATTGCCATGAAAGCCGAACTGAGGATCCATTTGCAGAACCAAACCTCCCTCCCCACAGGGGCATTTTCAGATCCAGAAAGTTAAAGGGTTTGGACAGCATACTTGCATCCATCCCAGGACTTTTTGGATCTGGCATGTCAATTTGGAACAGAGCCGATTTGTCAGCAATTCGCAGGCATATCGGAATTTTTTTTTAACAGAAGGAGGGTCGGCAAGTGCTGAAACCAGTTCTGCAGGGTGTTGAGGGGCTTGCAGAGGAGGAAAGGTTTACGGTTTATAACATGAAGCTAGAGAGTATGGTATGAGCAAAGAGGTAAAATGCACTGCGTATGGAAATTAAAAGATACAGACCTTACTCAGTGGTATTGTACTCACACTAATACTAGTGGTGGAATGAATGTACATTCCGGAGACAAGTGCAAACCTGTGCCAGTTTCCACAATTCGAAATATAGGGATAGTCACACCACACCCAAATAGAGGGCCATTTGCTTGCAAGAAGAGCCAGTCACTGTCCACATACCGTGACCTACTGTATGTGTCCTTCACAATGTCGCTGCCCGTGTTCCATCCACAAGATGACTACTTTAACACAATGGCGTCCATACCCTCCCTCGGATACCTCGAAAATGATGTGTACAAGGAAAGGTTGCACCTCCCCGAAATGCTCATTATAGTTCAAGGGCGATGGAAAGCACCACACACTGCCTGCTGCACTGTCAAAGACAATAGATACTTATGCCGTTGTGATGTGTTCGAAATGGACACTCCAGTCTGTGGTCTAAGCAATGACCCAGTTCCCACAGCCAAAGTAGCAAGGGACCCCCAACTGGAAAGTCCACGTCAACCACCTCAAGAAACCAGTCCAAGTGAGAGGGAAGCTAACTGCCCAGTGAAGTTGTCAAAATGGAGAACACCAAGCACAAGGGTCACCTACCACATGGATAGACTGTACTGTGTCGTTACCAATCACCAGACATTTCTCTATGGGCGTCAGTCGTGTCTAGGGATGAGCTTCGTGTTCGAGTCGAACATACGTTCGACTCGAACATCGGCTGTTCGATCGTTCGACGAAGATCGAACGATTTGGGCCGTTCGCGCCAAATTCGAGTGATGCGAACGGCCCACAATGCACTACGCCATCGCAGTGTCATCCAGGCGCTGTGATTGGCCAAGCATGCACTGTGACCCCGCATGCTTGGCCAATCACAGCGCCGGCAGCGAGGAGAGCAATGATTGGCCACAGGCAGGATGCCTGTGGCCAATTATTGCTGAGGGGGTTTAGTACACGCCCCACACTATAAAAGGCCGCCAGCGCGGCGGCCTTGTGTAGTGTGTTCCGGAGCAGGGAAAGAGAAGCATAGGCAGGGACAGTGTCATTTTTTTTCCTTTGCTAATCCTGGATTCCTTGTGTTTAGGGACAAATAAGGATAGGTAGGGAGAGTGTCAGTGTGTTATTCTGTGCTAAACCTTGTTTGTAGGGACAGAGAGGTACAGTGAGGGAAAGTGTCAGTGTGCTATTCTGTTCTAAACCAATCTTGCTGAACCATATTTTCAATCCTTGAGTTTAGGGACAGAGAGGTACAGTGAGGGAAAGTGTCAGTGTGCTATTCTGTGCTAAATCTTGTTTGTAGGGACAGAGTAGGACAGTGAGTGAAACTGACAGTGTGCTATTCTGTTCTAAACCAATCTTGCTGAACCATATTTGAAATCCTTGAGTTTAGGGACAGAGAGGTACAGTGAGGGAAAGTGTCAGTGTGCTATTCTGTGCTAAATCTTGTTTGTAGGGACAGAGTAGGACAGTGAGGGAAAGTGTCAGTGTGCTATTCTGTTCTAAACCAATTTTGCTGAACCATATTTGAAATCCTTGAGTTTAGGGACAGAGAGGTACAGTGAGTGAAACTGACAGTGTGCTATTCTGTTCTAAACCAATTTTGCTGTTCCATATTTGAAATCCTTGAGTTTAGGGACAGAGAAGGACACTCGTGGAAACTATCAGTGTGCTATTCTGTGCTAAATCTTGTTTGTAGGGAGGGACAGAGTAGGACAGTGAGGGAAAGTGTCAGTGTGCTATTCTGTTCTAAACCAATTTTGCTGAACCATATTTGAAATCCTTGAGTTTAGGGACAGAGAGGTACAGTGAGTGAAACTGTCAGTGTGCTATTCTGTTCTAAACCAATTTTGCTGTTCCATATTTGAAATCCTTGAGTTTAGGGACAGAGAAGGACACTCGTGGAAACTATCAGTGTGCTATTCTGTGCTAAATCTTGTTTGTAGGGAGGGACAGAGTAGGACAGTGAGGGAAAGTGTCAGTGTGCTATTCTGTTCTAAACCAATTTTGCTGTTCCATATTTGAAATCCTTGAGTTTAGGGACAGAGAAGGACACTCGTAGAAACTATCAGTGTGCTATTCTGTGCTAAATCTTGTTTGTAGGGAGGGACAGAGTAGGACAGTGAGGGAAAGTGTCAGTGTGCTATTCTGTTCTAAACCAATTTTGCTGTTCCATATTTGAAATCCTTGAGTTTAGGGACAGAGAAGGACACTCGTGGAAACTATCAGTGTGCTATTCTGTGCTAAATCTTGTTTGTAGGGAGGGACAGAGTAGGACAGTGAGGGAAAGTGTCAGTGTGCTATTCTTTCCTAAACCAATTTTGCTGTTCCATATTTGAAATCCTTGAGTTTAGGGAAAGAGAAGGACACTCGTGGAAACTATCAGTGTGCTATTCTGTGCTAAATCTTGTTTGTAGGGCGGGACAGAGTAGGACAGTGAGGGAAAGTGTCAGTGTGCTATTCTGTTCTAAACCAATTTTGCTGAACCATATTTGAAATCCTTGAGTTTAGGGACAGAGAGGTACAGTGAGTGAAACTGACAGTGTGCTATTCTGTTCTAAACCAATTTTGCTGTTCCATATTTGAAATCCTTGAGTTTAGGGACAGAGAAGGACACTCGTGGAAACTATCAGTGTGCTATTCTGTGCTAAATCTTGTTTGTAGGGAGGGACAGAGTAGGACAGTGAGGGAAAGTGTCAGTGTGCTATTCTGTTCTAAACCAATTTTGCTGTTCCATATTTGAAATCCTTGAGTTTAGGGACAGAGAAGGACACTCGTGGAAACTATCAGTGTGCTATTCTGTGCTAAATCTTGTTTGTAGGGAGGGACAGAGTAGGACAGTGAGGGAAAGTGTCAGTGTGCTATTCTGTTCTAAACCAATTTTGCTGAACCATATTTGAAATCCTTGAGTTTAGGGACAGAGAAGGACACTCGTGGAAACTATCAGTGTGCTATTCTGTGCTAAATCTTGTTTGTAGGGACAGAGAAGGACAGTGAGGGAAACTGTCAGTGTGCTGTTCTGTGCTAAACCAATCTTGCTGAAGCATATTGCAAATCCTTGTGTTTAGGGACAGAGAAGGATAGGCAGGGGACAGTGTCAGTGTCATTGTTGCTAAGCCTCCTGCACAGTATACACCTGAAGGTAGCCCTTATTGCTCTTTTTCCCATCTCCCTGCAGGCCATCCATTAAAATGTCTGGAAGGCAAACAAGGAGAGGCAGACAGTCAGGAGGCAAAAAAAGAGGGCAAGCAGGCTCTGTGTCTGGGGGCAACAGTGCTGGTCGTGGACGCGGTGCATTGTCATCAGCACATGGCCATGGGACACGCTTGTCCTTCTTTTCGGCAGCTGGACATGTTGAGCCACATCATGCCGAAGACTTGGTAGAGTGGATGACCAAGCCCACCTCATCCTCCTCATCCTCTCTCACCCAGGCTCAGGGTACTGGCAAAGCAGCTGCCAAAGCGTCCTCTTCTCTGGTATCATTATCTTCATTAGTCAATCCTTCCCTAGACCCACCATGTCCTCCTCCTGAGGAGTCCCCCGAACTGTTTGAGCACAGTGTTGGGTACATGCTCCAGGAGGATGCCCAGCGTTTCGAAGGATCTGATGATGATACCCAGCTAGAGGAAGGCAGTAGCGTGAGAGCAGAGAGAGGGGATGCTCAAGAAGGACACCAATCTGGCAGTCATGCTCCAGCAGCTGCAGCATACTGCCAGATTGGCTCCAGTGATGGGGAGGGAGGGGATGATGAGGTCACTGACTCCACCTGGGTGCCTAATAGGAGAGAGGAGGAGGAGGAGGATGAGGAGGAGGCACATCTCCAACGAGGCAGGATGCCCTTGAGTGGCCAGCGTATGGGCAGCACACCGACGGAATCACACCGCAGAGCTCCGCCTGTGCAGGGCGCTGCCTCTGCCCGTCATTCAAAAAGTTCTTTGGTGTGGGCCTTTTTTGAGGCGAGTGCATCAGATCGCACAGCTGCTGTTTGCAACATATGTCTCAAGCGTATATCGCGTGGCCAAAACATCAGCCGCTTGGGCACCACATGCTTGATCAGACATATGTTGACCTGCCATGCAGCTCGTTGGCAAGCCTACCTTAAAGACCCACACCAAAGAACAAAGCTGACCTCTTCTTGCACCGCATCAGCTGGGATCTCCAACCCCAGTATACCTTCAGTCCTCTCTGAAACCTGCTCTGAGAGGAATGAAGGTGTAGAATTAGGTGTGTCACAGCCAAGTACTTGCGGGCACTCTGCTAGCAGTACACCAACGTCCGATTCTAGCAGGCAAATTTCCCTGCCCCAGCTGCTGGACCGTCGAAAGAAGTTCACTCCCAGCCATCCACATGCCCAGCGGTTGAATGCTAGCTTGGCTAAATTGCTAGCGCTTCAACTGCTGCCTTTTCAGTTGGTAGACTCGGCCCCCTTCCGTGAGTTTGTGCAATGTGCGGTTCCTCAGTGGCAGGTTCCCAAACGCCACTTTTTCGCACGGAAGGCGATTCCGGCTCTCTACAGGCATGTGGAAGGCAATGTCTTGGCCTCGCTGGACAGGGCGGTCAGTGGTAAGGTGCATATTACCGCTGACTCATGGTCCAGCAGGCATGGACAGGGACGTTACCTTTCTTTCACGGCCCATTGGGTCACTCTTTTGGCAGCTGGGAAGGATGCAGGACAAGGTGCAGTAGTGTTGGAGGTTGTTCCACCGCCACGCCTCCAAAATGCTACTACCGGTTGTGACACACCTCTCTCCTCCACCCCCTCCTCTTCTTCCTCCATGGCCTCTTCCTGTGGTTTGTCCTCGGAACCAGCGGTGCTCCGTAGGCGTTCAAGGGGCTACGCAAGTACGCAGGCAAAAAGATGCCATGCCGTGCTTGCGCTGGTGTGTTTGGGGGACAGGAGCCACACTGGGGCAGAGGTCCTGTCTGCTCTGCAGGGGCAGGCCGAGAGGTGGTTGACGCCACGCCAGCTTAAGCCAGGAATGGTGGTTTGCGACAATGGCACCAACCTCCTCTCCACCCTCCGACAGGGACAACTGACCCATGTGCCCTGTATGGCTCACGTCCTTAACCTGGTGGTGCAGCGGTTCTTGGGCAGGTACCCGGGCTTACAGGATGTCCTGAGGCAGGCCAGGAAAGTCTGTGTGCATTTCCGCAGATCTTATAATGAAAGTGCTTGCCTGGCTGAGCTGCAAAAGGAGTTGAACCTGCCCAAGAACCGCCTTATATGTGACATGCCCACCAGGTGGAACTCAACGTTGGCCATGCTGCAGCGGCTGCACACGCAGCAGAGGGCCATCAATGAGTACCTGTGCGACTACGGCACCAGGACAGGGTCAGGGGAGCTCGGGTTTTTTTCACCACGCCAGTGGGGCATGATCAGGGATGCATGCACTGTCCTGGCACCATTTGAGGAGGCCACGAGGATGGTGAGCAGTGACAGTGCATGCATCAGTGACACTGTACCTCTTGTCCTCCTGTTGGAGCACACGCTGCGTGGAATAATGGACAGGGCACTTGAGGCAGAACAGAGGCAGGAAGAGGAGGACTTCCTTGCCTCTCAAGGCCCCCTTTACCCAGACAGTGTTCCTTCTGTCCCACCCATCGCACAGGAAGAGGAGGAGGAGGAGGAGGAGGATTGTGTCAGCATGGAGGTGGAGGCTGGCACTCAGCATCATCAGCAGCAGTCTTTTAGGGATGATTTACAGTCCCAAGAAACCAGTGGACTTGTACGTGGCTGGGAGGAGGTGGCTGCGGATCATGTCGTCCTTAGTGACCCAGAGGACTCCGGACTGAATGCCTCAGCTAACCTACGCTGCATGGCCTCCCTGATCCTGCAAAGTCTGCGGAAGGATCCTCGTATTCTTCGGATCAAGGAGAGTGACCATTACTGGCTGGCCACTCTCCTTGATCCACGGTACAAGGGTAAGGTTGCGGACCTTATCGTACCGTCGCAGAGGGAGCAGAGGATGAGACAACTCCGGGAGGCCTTGCAGAAAGGTCTGTGCAACGCGTTCCCAGAGACTGGGAGGTTACAAACTCCTGGTCCTGGACAACGAGTTGCTGAGGCTTCGGGCAGTCAAAGAAGGAGCGGTGGGGAAGGTGGCCGTCTGACCGATGCGTTCAGACAATTCTTTAGTCCGCAGCCCCAAAGTATGATCGGTTCCAGCAACCATCGCCAGCGTCTGATATACATGGTCCAGGAATACCTAGGGGCAAGGTCAGACTTGGACACCTTCCCCACCGAAAATCCTCTGGCTTACTGGGTCTTGAGGATGGATCACTGGCCAGAGCTTGCACAGTATGCAATTGAGCTACTGGCCTGTCCTGCATCCAGCGTTCTTTCAGAACGCACATTCAGTGCTGCTGGAGGATTTGTCACGGATCACAGGGTGCGCCTGTCCACCGACTCGGTTGATCGACTGACTTTCATCAAGATGAACCAGTCTTGGATCACCACCAGCTACCACACACCTGATGCTGATATAACAGACTAATTGATTTTAAAATGTCACATCCCTTCAAGACTGATGCTGATGCTGAGTGCCTGTGCTGTTATGTTGACTGGCTATCCTCCTCCTCCTCCTCAATGATACGATTAATGATGATAGCTTGGAAGATCATTTTGGTTTATGGGTGATGCCACCAGTGGCTAAGGCCCAATTTTTCAGCCCCTGTTTAACAGGGGCGTGTAATTAAAATTTTGGATGCAATACTTTGCAACAGGCCTCATTGCTGTGATCCAAGTACAGTATCTGTGAGGGGTTGCAGTGTTGTGCCACCAGTGCCTAAGGCCCAATTTTTCAGCCCCTGTTCAACAGGGGCATGCAATTATAATTATTGATCTAATAATTCACAGCAGGGCCCATTGCTGCGCTCACCAAGAGTAACTGTCAGGCCTTACAGTGTTGTGGCACCAGCACCACCATCACCACCACCACCACCACCAAAGGCCTAATTTTTCAGCCCCTGTTCAACAGGGGCATGCAATTATAATTATTGATCTAATAATTCACAGCAGGGCCCATTGCTGCGCCCACCAAGAGTAACTGTCAGGCCTTACAGTGTTGTGGCACCAGCACCACCATCACCACCACTACCACCGCCAAAGGCCCAATTTTTCAGCCCCTGTTCAACAGGGGCATGCAATTACAATTATTGATCGAATAATTCACAGCAGGGCCCATTGCTGCGCCCACCAAGAGTAACTGTCAGGCCTTACAGTGTTGTGGCACCAGCACCACCATCACCACCACCACCACCGCCAAAGGCCCAATTTTTCAGCCCCTGTTCAACAGGGGCATGCAATTATAATTATTGATCGAATAATTCACAGCAGGGCCCATTGCTGCGCCCACCAAGAGTAACTGTCAGGCCTTACAGTGTTGTGGCACCAGCACCACCATCAAAGGCCCAATTTTTACTACCACTGATCAACAATTATATGTTATTACAATTCCTGATATAATAGTTGACAGCAGGGCATTCCAGCACCCACCAAGAGTAACTGTGAGTGCTTACAGTGTTGTGCCAACACCAACACCTAAGGGGCCAATTTCTGCAGAGTATATACGGCAGGTCCCTACTTTCAAACATCAAACTTACAAACGACTACTACTTGCAAACGGAAGAAGACAACAGGAAGTGAGAGGAAATCTACCCCTTGGAAGGAAAATTCTCTCCTGTAAGAATTAATATGGGAGAAAGGTGTCTCCTCTCTACTGATGCTTTATCACCAATCCTTGTTTCAATAAAAACACCACATTTCAAAAACAGTTGTCATTGGGACGCAAAGTGAGGTGAAATGTTCTGAACAGGGGCACAGACAGCAAAAAAAATGTGACAGGGGTGATAACCATTCCCTATGTTTTCCAAAAAGCTAAAAAAAAGGAATTTGGCATGGAGCTACACTTAAACAATGCAGCTGTTCAAAATTACAAACAGATTCTACATAAGAACAAACCTACAGTCCCTGTCTTGTATGCACCGCCTGTATACGGCTGTTCAGAGTATATAGGGCCTTTTTTATTTTGTGTGCGGGGTTCCCCTTAATATCCATACAAGACCCAAAGGGGCTGGTAATGGGCTGGGGTAGGGGGGGGGGGTTGATGAGGTAGCTATGCCATTTTTCCTAAAGATTTTCATCCATATTACCGGGACCAGACATTGCATTAAAGCCGCAAGCAGTTTTAAATGGCTTTTTTTCCTTTAGAAATGTTATTTTGTGCAGGGACAGTTCTAAACACGGGAAACACGTGGCACTTCACAGGCATACTTTAGACACCCCCCAGGTACAATATTTAAAGGAATATTTGACTTTTTTTTTTCACTTTATGCATCATTAAAATGACTGCTCCCGGAAAACGTCCGTTTTTAAAACTTCTTTTTGCATTGATACATGTCCCCTGGTGCAGAACCCGGGTTCCCAAACTCTGTTTCGGACAATAACATGGATAATAGTCGTTATAATTAGCACTTTAGAATCCGAACGTTCGCATCCATTGTATTTAATAGGGTTCTAATGTTCGTGCAAACTTTCGGTCCGTTCGCAGGTTCTGGTGCGAACCGAACCCGGGGGTGTTCGGCTCATCACTAGTCGTGTCCCATACCCTATCCAAACTTTTGCTTCATTCCACATGAGTACCCTACTATTGGGGAAACTGTAGCAACCCCCATACCAGTGTTAACAGAAGACTATATCATTGAGAGTACCCCTGATGTCCCAGATCCTATCACATACATACCCCATTTTGATGTAAAAATTGATACTCTGTCAGTAAACCTTCACAATCTGCTTGCAAGGAAGGTTACCCATATAATTCATATTAGTAATGATATGGTGAAAACAGGGAAGAGGTTGAATGAACTTTTACATGATGGGGATTTCAGCTTAGTCACAACTAGGACCTGGGTGGAAATGGGAATAAAAGGCCTTCTCATATTGCAATGTGGGGTACTGATTTTCATGACGGGCATGGTGATATATCTAGGCCGACTTCTAAGATGGCAGAGGGAGAAACTTAACAATTTAACGGAAATTAGACATAAACAATTACTCACTTAAGTGTGGCCTCGTCTCATCTGTCTCAACTTGCCACAAGGGGTCATCTGTTGCCTTATGAGGAATGTTTATGAATAATTTACATTATAAACTGGGAATATCTGTAACATATATGTACAGTATATATAATTTAGAGTATGAAATGTGGGTATCTGTATCTGTAAGGGTTAACTTGGCTGACAAGCTGGGCTTGAGGACAATCTAATTACCTGTCCTCTTATTGAATGTGCATGAATGCGGGGTGATAAGTGCGGAGGAGTCGTATGGTCTGACGAGGTAATTTGGTATTAACAGCTGAATCTTCTGATCAATGCGACACCACCTTTATTCGCTAGATAAAGGCGTGTGTATTCTCCCATATTAACGAACCCATATCCATTTAAGGGGTAATTCTTCCTGGCTAGTTCCATGCATAGCTAATTGCCCCATTCAAGGGAAGTTAACAACCTCCGGTTTAATTAATTTATCTTCAAATCCAATTATCACTAAATTCCAGTAAAGAGTGGGCTAGTGTGGGAAATTAATATAACGGCAGGAAGGAGGAGAGAGATAACAGTAACCAATCGTAGCCGCCCTGTTTTAGTCAATGGGAGAGGGCTCCATAAAAGGACCCCCCATCCAGTAGAGAGAGAGAGATGAGGGAACCTGGGCCCAGGATTCATTATAGGTAATTATCAGACCATTTCCCAGCACTTACAGTATGCTTGCATTGTCATATGTTTGTCTGTCTATTTGTAATGTAATGTATATACTTTGTGTTTGAAACTAATATTTACTCCCTTGCCAAAGACTGTAAATGTTTGCGGTGTATTAGATAGACTAATAACCATTCTTTAATAAATGCTTATTATATTGAAGCTTTCAAATCTTGTCAAAGAGAACTCTTATTTAACCCATATCATATATCGTTGAGATATTGAGATATTAAATATTAATATTTAAAAAGCAACAAAGCCAATCAGAAGTACTAGCATGGATCCGCTGGCAATGGAACGGTGGTGCGCAGCGATTGGCACCGACCCAACCGCGGTGGTAGTTATGGTACTCCCGGGGGAAAGATGGGCGGAAGAGGAGAGTGTTGTTGCTGTCGCCGAGCCACAAAGCATGGGTGATGGATGTCAAGCCAGATCCAGTGACCTCGTTTACATCCGCACTGGTAGAATGGAAAGACGAAGTCCCAGAACATTTTAAAGGTCCGAGTATACAAGCCATAGATAATCAGACCTACCACTTGATACATACGCTGCCAGTGAAGGGAGAATGGTTTCAGACACCAAAGCTACCATCCCCGCGATTGTCTCCACCACTGTCCCCTAAAACAGGAAAGCCTAAGGAACTATTAAGCCCGGGATCACCGCTGGCCACTATAGGGCCTGAACTGTTGAATGCTATAGGAGACTTTGTAGCCAAGTGCCAAAAAAGCAATACGGTGCATGTGGAAGCCGGTTACCGGAATCTCCGCACCTTCTCAGGGAAGCAACCAGTGCCTGCCGGAGAAGAAGAATTTGAAACCTGGATTGAACAGGCCATGCAAGTGGTAGAAGGATGGGAGGTACCAGAGGCGCAGAAGAAGCAGCGCATCTGCCAAAGTATAAAGGGCGCGGCTGCTGAAGCTGTGAAGAACCTCAGGCTCAGAAACGCTACTTGTACCACATACGATTATCTGGTGATACTGCAAGAGGAGTTTGGCCAGCTAGAAAAGGCGACTGAACTGATGTACCAGTTCGAACATACTCTCCAACAGCCGGGAGAAAAGTTATCCGAATATGTGCGGAGGTTAAACCGGAAGCTGTGCCAAATTGTCCTAAAGAAGGGAATACTGCCGCAGGTCATGGATGCAACCCGAATGAAGCAGATCCTGAGGGGAGCCTTGCGTTCAGATCCAGTTTGGCTCCACTTGAAGACCTCTGAAGGAGTAATGACTTTGAGCTACCCCGACCTTGTACAGATCATAAGAGATGAAGAGGCCCTCTTAAAGGATCAGCAAGGGACTGAGAAAACTACTACCATCCCCGTGGTGGAAGTCAGATCAGCTATGGCCACTGAATGGGACTCAGAGGTGGAGACCCTAAAATCTCAAATGACCCAGGTGCTGGATCTTTTGACCTCACTCCTGTCTAAAAACTCAGGAATGAAGGAACCCGAGGAGAAGAGGAATGAACCATCCCAGAGTAGTTCAACACCGAGCTCCCCACCGAAGAGAAGTATGTTTCAATTGTGAAGGAGTTGGCCACCCTGGAAGAGTGTGCCCCAGTCCAAGAAAGAACATAGGTACAAATTCGGAGCCGGCGGAAAACTTCAGAGGGCCCCGGTGAAGGACTCGGCCGGGCGCCCGCTATTCACAGAAAACTCCACTAATATCCAGAAAGAGGAAAAAGTAAAGAGCAAGGGAAACAGAGACCCTCTCAAACCACTCCATACCCCCTGTCAGGAGTTAAAGTCTAACAATTTGCAGGGAATCAATGCATACCAGGCCCAAAAAGGGCTGAGATCCAGAGACAATCGGACAAAGAAGAAAACCGCCAAGGAAAAACCCCAGAGTCCAAAAAAGAAGCCGCCTCGGGAGAGCTTTCCGGATAAGCTGGTGGGAATCTCTCCGCTAGTCCCTATTCAAGTGGAGGGAGTTTACACCAGAGCCAGCCTAGACACGGGAGCCCAAGTGACACTCTTGTATAGAGACTTTTATCAGAGACACTTGAACCACATACCTCTACAGAAGCTCAATGACCTCGAGATATGGGGAATTGGTACTCAGAGCTTCCCTTACGACGGCTACGTCTCAATCAGGCTGGCATTCGATCCCTCTGTAATGGGAAAAGCGGAAGTTTTCGGCACTTTGGCAGTAGTTTGTCCTCGGCCACCAGGAGCCAATAGAAGTTCCCTAATTATAGGAACCAACACTGACTTGGTCAGGAGACTACTGGCCCCCATAGTGCAAGAACAAGGTGCTTCGGTAGCCAGGATCCACCCCATGCTACAACAGGTTTACCGGAAGTTGGTCCTGGAGCAGAAGGCCCCAGAAGAGAGGGTGGGAAAAGTCTGGAGATTATCCAAGAAGGAGAAGGTGCTGCAACCTGGTGACATGACCTGTCTGCAGGCTACTGTCAAACTCTCCTGGGAGCAGCCTGGCCCCTTTGTGGTCTTGGAGCAAGATCTGTTGGATACACACCCAGGGCTGGAGGTGATTCCCGAAGTGGTCCCATTGAGGGCGTTGGAGAAATCGAGGGGCCAGGTTCCAGTGAGTATCAGGAATGTCACTGACTCCCCTATGAAGATTCCGGCCCGGATGTTACTGGGGAAAGTGAACCCTGCCACCCCAGTGGGCCTGTCCGATCTAAGGAGACCAGGAGGCGGAGAATCCCCTTTGGAGGAACTTTGTCTGGAAAACACCAACCTACCACCAGTGTGAAAGGAAAGAGCAAGGGCTCAACTAACAAAATGGAGAAAAATATTTTCAGAAAATGAGTTTGATGTGGGGTGTGCAAGAAGTGCCACTCATAGGATCCGTCTGCAGGAAGACAAACCTTTTCGGGAAAGGGTCCGGCGAGTTCCTCTCGCTGATCTGGAAGACCTGTGTGAACAGTTGGCCGAGTTGAAGAGAACTGGAGTGATAAAAGAGTCCAGGAGTCCGTACACATCCCCTATTGTAGTGGTCAGGAAGAAAAATGGATCATTAAGACTGTGCATAGACTACAGGACTCTCAATAGGAGGACCATACCCAATCAGTACACCACTCCCAGGATTGAGGATGCCCTGCAGAGTCTGTCAGGAGCCAAGTGGTTCAGCGTTATGGACCTGAAGAGTGGGTACTACCAAATCCCAATGTAACCTGAAGACAGGGAGAAAATGGCTTTCATCACTCCGATAGGGTTCTATGAGTTCAACAGGATGCCCCAAGGCCTGTTGGGGGCCCCTTCCACTTTCCAGAGGCTGATGGAGAAGACGGTGGGGGACATGCACCTTATTGAAGTCCTGGTGTACTTAGACGACATCATTGTCTTTGGAAGGACTCTAGAGGAGCATGAAGAAAGGTTGGAGAAAGTTTTGAAAAGACTCAGTGAAGAGGGACTTAAACTCTCCATAGAAAAGTGTCAGTTCTACCAGTTTTCAGTACACTAACTAGGACACATAGTGTCTGAAGAGGGAGTGTCTACCGATCCTGACAAGCTTGAAGCCGTTACCTCCTGGCCTCGCCCAACCACTGTGACTGATCCTTCCTTGGGTTTTGCTCCTATTACCATTGATTCGTGGAAGGATTTGCAAAAATAGCCAAACCTCTGAATGAGTTGCTGAAGACAGAGGGAGAGGAAGATGAGACTGGCCCCAGAAAGCCAGGGGAGTCTGTGGAAAGCCAGTGGACAGAGAGATGTGAAGAAGCCTTCAAAATGCTAAAGAAGAGTCTGACCACTGCCCCAGTATTGGCCTATGCTGACCCCAAGAAACCGTATGAACTGCATGTGGATGCCAGCCATGATGGCCTGGGAGGTGTGCTGTTTCAGGAATATGAAGCACAGCTAAGGCCAGTCGCCTATGTCAGCAGAAGTCTAACACCAGCGGAGAAGAATTACCCCACCCACAAGTTAGAGTTCCTGGCCCTAAAGTGGGCAATTGTGGACAAGCTCAGAGACTACCTGTATGGGGCTGAATTCACTGTAAAGACTGATAATAACCCACTTACCTATCTCTTCACCACAGCCAAGTTGGATGCCACTGGCCACCGTTGGTTGGCAGCCCTTTCCGGCTTCAACTTCAGCCTGAAGTATAGGCCTGGAGCGGGGAACCGAGATGCTGACGCGTTGTCAAGAAGATCTCATGCTCCCACTTGCCGCATTGAAGATTGGACCCAAGTGACCCCGGATGGAGTGAGGGCCTTATGTCAAGGGGCACAGCTTCAAGCCAGTGGCGGATCCAGAGCCGAAGAAGTTGGAGTCTCTGTGGTGGGAGTGCCCAAGTCCTATTGTGATGTGACCCAGATTGGCGAAGATTATTTGCCGAAGCTATCCAAGAAGGACCTCAGAAGGGATCAGTTGGAAGACCCCTGGGGAAGATTAGCTTTGGAAGTTCTGGAGGATCAGGATCCGCATAGGCTCCTACATGACCCCTCAAAGGAGGCCCGATCCATCCACAAAGAATGGGACAAGTTACAGGTGCATCAAGGGGTGGTCTACCAAAGGGGCCCCTCTGATGACCTGGAAGATAAGTGGCAGCTGTTCTTGCCAGAAAAGCACAGGAAAACTGTCCTAGCTGCTCTGCATGATAATCATGGCCACTTAGGTTCTATTGGCCATGCATGCGGGCTGAAGTGGAGGAGTACTGTCACTCATGTGCTCGCTGCATACAAAGGAAGACACTGCCACGTCAAGCTGCCCCAATGGGCCATCTAAAAAGTCAAGGACCCTTGGACTTGAGTGGACATGGAAATGTCCTGGTGGTAACCGACCATTTCACTCGTTACGCCCAGGCTTTTCCAACCAAGGACCAGAAGGCCTCCACTGTTGCTAAAATCTTGGTGGAAAAGTACTTTGTCCATTATGGATTACCTCAACACCTCCACTCAGACCAAGGAAGGGATTTTGAGAGTCGATTAATCAAGAAGTTGCTGGATTCTTTAGGCATAAAGAAGACTCGCACCACTCCCTACCACCCTCAGGGGGATGCCCAACCAGAGAGGTTCAACAGGACTTTGCTAAACATGTTGGGAACCGTGTCTAGTGAGGAAAAGCAGCACTGGGGCAAGCACATAGCAGCAATAGTGCATGCCTACAACAGCACCATCAGTGATGTCACAGGGTATTCCCCCTATAGACTCATGTTCCGGAGAGAGGCGAGACTACCAGTGGATTCCGCTTTCGGAACTTCCGTGGACCATACACCTGCTGCCTCACACAAAGGGTATGTGGACAGGCTGAGGAAAAGCTTAAAGTTGGCCTATGAAAGGGCTCAGTTAACCTCCGACCAGAGAGGAGCCTGAAACAAGCGGAATTTCGACTTGAAGGTTCAGATTCAAGATCTGCAGCCTGGAGACCGAGTGTTACTGAGAAATTTAGGTGTTCCCGGAAAACATAAGCTGGCAGACAGGTGGAGATCAGAGCCGTATGTGATCTGCAAGAAGTTACCGGATTTGCCAGTCTACCAAGTGAAGCCAGAAGGGAAAATAGGGCCACTGAAGACCTGGCACCGTAACCATTTGTTACCTCTGTCTGAGGCCGTTAGAATGCCACCTACTTTGGATTCTCCTGAGCTACCTTCTACCACTCATACTCCTCGACCTAGCACTAGGACACAAGCAACTTTACCTAGGGAGGAGGAAGCTTCAGACCAAAGTGAGGAGGAAACAGAACTCAGCTGGTTGTGGCCGTCTCAGGCCCCTGCACCATCGTCCATTGACCTTCCACCCTCTGAAGATCTTGTGGATAACACTTTGAATGTAGAAGCCACTGAATTCGTCCCGTCCAGTCTTCAGTTCCAAGAATGGGAAGATGTTCAAGACAACTTGCCTGCTGAAGATCCAAGGAATTCCACACACCTCTCTACATCTGAGTTGGATGCCCAGGAAGCAGAAGAAGTTTTCACCACAGTGCCAGAAGAAGAGCCTGGAGTGGCTGAGACTGTGACTCCCAGGGAACAAAGAATGAAGAGAGTCATTCGTCCTCCCCGGAAATTAACCTATGCCCAGATGGGAGAAAATTCTGAGGACACAGTCACGACCGCAAGAAGGACAATACCAACATCTGGTCCCTCCACTGTACATTTGGTGGAGGGCAGCCCCAGCTCACTCCCTGGCACAGTTAGGCAGGCCACTCTTGCAGAGGTGACCTGTGGGCAGGGTAATTTCCTTCCTCGTTTCTGGTGGGAACTTCCCCTGCCAACATCTCTTACAGCTTTGAATGATGTAGTAAGTGCTTTTTGTTGATGCTGTCTTTGGGGACCAAAGATTCTAAGTGGGGGGAATGTGTAGCGGGGTATTCCCCTTTATTATCCAGAGACTACATTTCCCAAGACACTTTCAGGCACTCAGGGTGCATTGCCCCGGAGCAAGGACTGCTGGGGCGGACTTTATAAAGGGGAGGCAGAGTTTATTCTGTCTCTTTGGACACCTCCCGCCTAGCAAGCAAGAACTCTGTCTGAGACTGCTGAAAACCCAGGCCTGAAGCCTGGGCACTTTCTTCCAAAGAGCCCTCCGCCAGCTTAGCGGAACCTGAGAGAGACATCTTTTCATCCTTGCTGCACTGTACCGGGAGGACCAAAGACCCGGATGTCGTTGGATCCATGTGCCTAGATGCATCGGCGGAGGAGACGGACTGGGACTGGTCCGGTTGGTGAGAAAGCACTTGCTCGCAGACAAATACTGTATTTCTACTACCCTGTTTGGATTACAAAGTTTTGTTCATGAAGTGCACCACCGAGTTTTGTTAGCGAAGATTCCTTTACAGAACTTCCATTTAGTTCAGTCAGGCCTGACTGCATAGGTAGACATTGCTTGGTGTCAGTCTGCCCACGAGGGGAAGTAGCTGAAAAGGGGTATCGGTAGAGTTGCATAGCAATACCTGTCTATTCTGTTTGTTTGAATACTGTTTATTGCAGGGAGCTGCAAATCATCTTATACTCTCGCTTATTACTTGCCCATTATACTCTTGTTTATTACTTGCCCATTAGTTTCAGTAAATATACCTGGGTAAAGTACATTGGTGTCTGTTTCTTTTACTCTATACATCTCCCCTTACTAGCTGTGCCAAGGGAGGGTAGAGCCGATTGCCAGGGGTTGACAGCGGTGCACTACAGGGCCCAAGAAATCAATACCAGCAGCCCTCTTAACTGGGGGTACCGCGATAGGGTGATGTCATCGATTGTGTGTGTATGAAGCCGGAGCGGCCCGAGGAGATCGGAGGTGCGGAATAAAGATCACGATTCTCAGTGTAACATCATCTTTCACGAATGCCGGTGAGCCCGAGACCCGGAAGTGAGTCGCTGGCGCGTCTGGTGTGGAGGGCAGAGAGGAGAGGGAAAGCTGCTACACAAGCGAGGACAGAGACCCGGGAACGGCGGTAATGGAGCAGGTGGAGGAGACTGCCGGGCCTCTACGCGTCATCTCGTGACTTCCTGTCGGATACCGTGCTATCATAGTATAGAGCGGCTGATCGGACGAACAGGGAGCGTAGGCTTCCGTGAGTGGAGGAGTGAGGAGGGGGCCCGCAACCAACGCTGGTGGCCATAAGGTGCAACTAAAAGCAGCAGTCCAAAGCCAAGACGGAAACAACAGAAGAAAATTGGAGAGGAATTGGGCCAGCTGAAGGGTAAGTCTAAAAGATCCTGACTACCCTTCTTCCTAGTCCTCCTAGTCCTCCAAATGCAAAATAAAAAATATTCAGGGATACTAAAGAAGGACTTATAAGAATTAAAAAAACTATATTCAAGCAAAGGAACTGTAAGATCACAATATTGGGCCTTTCTCCTTTTTACTTTTTCTTTGAAATAATCTACATTTCATATATTGTCCTATCAGCTGGCTCTTCTATCTTGGATTGAATTACTGACTGAGGTCAACTATCTGTGATAGACACCCAGAGCCATATAGCAGCAGCTCGGAGGGAGTGGCTCGCTCACTAGGCCTCAGTTTGTTACACTCTTGGCCTAGTAGCAGCAAGGGCCTAGTCATCCCTGTCTTCTCCAGCTCAACCCCTATTTAGCAGATGCAGCTCAGCATGGGCCTGAATAACTATATGTTCCATACTACGCTGTACACATGCTGTTAAGCGAATGAGACTGAGGGGCGCTCCACTTAGCATTCAGTTCTGAAGCTCCAACTATGCCAGCAAAGATACACAAAATCCGCTCTACAACTCCCAAGACACATAGTAAAGGAACGGCGACTAACCAAACCACCTTTAGCTCCATACAGCGATTCCTGGTTGCCAGTGGAACCGGCCCTGGCGCATGCAGCAGCCAAGCTAGACGCACGAGACGCAACGCATCTCTCGCTTCACTAGCAACCTCTGTAAGAGAAAGTTCGCCTGTATCATCTTACTGCTCAGATCTCATGGAAGAACCTGAGTCTCCTACTGGCTCAGATATGGCGACTCTGCTGAGTGGCATCAGAAAAGAGTTAGCCGGGATGTTCCATGGACTCGAAAAATCAATAAAAAAGGAAATCACAGGGGTAAGAACAGATATGGTGCATATTCTCGATAGGGTGGAGGACACAGAGCAGAGACAAGATACTCATGAAACAGCTATAAGAGAACTACAAAAGACTGTCACACAGCTAGCCCTTGCTCAATGTGCCTCACTATATAAGTTAGAGGACCTCGAGAATAGAAATCGCAGAAACAACCTACGAATTAGAGGTCTGCCCGAAGTGACTGGAGATAAAGATTTGGAGTCGCAGATTAGAGGTATATTTAATTCAGTGTTGGGAAATGAACCCACTGATCCGTTGCGTTTTGATCGGGTTCATCGGGCTCTTAGGTCTTGTACCGTTGCTCCGGAGCAACCCAGAGACGTAATATGCCGTCTACATTATTTCACAGATAAGAACGCCATTATGGCCAAGCTGAGGAGCATCCCCAACATTGACCTTGATGGAGCAGCTCTCAATATTTTCTCGGATTTATCTAAAGAAACCTTAGACCGCCGCAGAGCCCTTAAACCACTTTTGGAACATTTACGTTCTAAGGAGATTACCTATAGATGGGGTTTCCCGGCGTGCCTTATTGCTACCAAAAATGGTTGCTCCCACACCCTCCGGTTCCCAGAGGAATTGTTACAATTTTTAAAGGACCTTAATCTGCCCTCAGTGGACCTCCCGGGCTGGCATGATCCGGTCCCTAAGTTTTTGCATATCCAGGACTCCCATTGGCAAAAATCTCCTACTACTAAAAAAGGGCGCTCCTCAGCGTCAGGTCCTGTATAATAACATAGATGAGTAAAGGGTGATTATGCCTATGTACTTTCCTTTTTTTTCTTTGGTTGAGTATGCCTGTAAGTTATTATATCTAATGAGATGTGACTTGGCCGCTAAAGTATATTTGTTATAAAAAGGTTTATGGTTTACTGCTGGAGCAAAAAGTATTCCTCTGCACATTATTTGACGCAAGCTGAATGCGGGTGGAGCACAATGCTCCTATGTGTCTTTTATACGACACGTTCCCCTCCCCTTCTTCCCTTTTGGGGTTGGGGAGAGCGGGTAGCCTTCGAGTTTTCTTATCCGTTCTCCTACGGGAGTTCTGGCCGGCTGCCCGTGCTCTCTCCCCCCATAGGGACCACCGCAGAAATCTGCGTGATAAATTAAGGTTTCCCACATGCGCCCAGATGGACGTTTCTGTTGTTTGTGTAAATTTGTCTTTTTGTTTTTCTCAATACTTACCCATTTCTTTCTTGTTTTATTTTCCCTATCAAGGCTGGCATGCATGGCTAAGTAGGTTTAAGGGTTATGCTCTACTGTGATAAATGGCCACACTTAAAGTTACTTCTTATAATATTAGGGGTTTAAATGTTGCGGCAAAACGGCATCAGGTTATCCGTGAATTACGGAAACTTGCCTCTTCTATTGTGTTTCTTCAGGAAACACATTTAACCCATACTACGCAGGTCAAATTGACCTTGCTTTATTTCCCTCAGTGGTATTATAGCCTCTCAGATACGAATAAAGCTAAGGGGGTGGCTATTGGTTTTAATAGTAGCGTACCCTTCCGTTTTTTAGAGATGCAAGCGGATGACCATGGTCGTTTTCTTTTTTTAAAGGGTTTTTTAGGTACTACCCAATGTACTCTAGCAAACATATACTGCCCGAACCAAAATCAACCTACTTTTTTTTCTCAAATTCTTACTGATTTATCACAATTTGCTGAGGGTTTAATCATACTGGCAGGAGACATAAATATGTCTCTAGATCCTGTTTTGGATACATCCCACGGTCGCTCTAACATCTCTTTTAAGCGCCTGTCCTTTGTTAAAAAGAGACTAATAGACCGACAATTGATAGACGTATGGCGTATTTTACATCCAAAAGAAAAAGATTTTTCCCATTTTTCGAAGACTCATCAGTCTTATTCCCGAATAGATAATATTTTTTTAGACCATTACCACCTCCCATTAGTACAATCGGCGAATATAGGTACTGCGACACTGTCAGATCATGCACCTGTGTCGATGAGTATGACTAGGCCTACTTTGACGCAGCGCTCCAATAATTGGAGACTCAATGATTCTCTTCTTTCTAACCCAACAGAAGTTTCTGTGTTTGCCTCTCATATATCGCAATATTTTAAAGACAATAAACCTTCCGAGACATCCCCTGCTATTGTATGGGAAGCTCACAAGGCAACTATGAGAGGCCGATTCATAGAACTTGGGGCAAGGAAAAAAAGAGAGCGTGGTCAACAACTTGAACAGGTCCTGTACCAAATAACAGAACTTGATAAACAACATAAATTCACTTTGCATACATCCCAGCTAGAAGCTCTCACATTGAAACGAGAGGAATTAAAAAATCTTCTTAACCTCGATACAGCTCGGAAATTCCAACGATATTCGCAAAAATTCTATGAGTGGGGGGACAAACCTAGCAGACAATTAGCAAGATCCCTCAAAGAAAAACAGACTTGTATAAAGTGCAGTGTGACTCTCCGTCTCTGACTGTGAAGGAGAGACGTAACCTCATGCTTACATATCTAAAAGAAGCAAATTTGCCCAAACTTTCAAATTTGACTCTCAGGGAACTTGAATCTGAACTTTCGGTTGAAGAATTTCAGGCGGCCCTGAAATCTTCACCGACAGGTAAAGCCCCGGGACCGGATGGTTATACTATCCGGTACTATAAAACATTCAGTGATATCCTTCTGCCCCGCCTTACGGCATATGCCAATTCAATCTCACAGACCTCGGGACTACGCCCGGAATCTCTTACAGCCCATATTTCAGTTATCCTTAAAGCAGATAAGGACCCTACTCAATGCAGTAGCTATAGGCCAATTTCCCTATTAAATGTTGATATCAAATTATATTCTAAGGTAATGGCCAACAGACTACTCCCTCTTATACCTAGTTGGGTTTCTATGGATCAGACGGGCTTTATGCCACACAGAGAAGCCAAGGATAACTCTCTCCGGGCGATATCTCTTATACAATACGCCCAAAGGTCTTCCCAGTCCACCCTATTTGTATCTACAAATGCTGAAAAAAGCGTTCGATAGGGTGGACTGGGATTACTTAAAACTGACCCTGCGACATTTTGGGCTGGGACCCAAGATGTTTTACCACATTACTTCCCTCTATTCTAACCCTACGGCACAAATTCGCATAAATGGCACTTTGAGTGACTCATTCCAACTATTTAATGGGACAAGACAGGGCTGCCCTCTTTCTCCCCTTCTATTTGCCCTTACCCTCGAACCCTTTTTGGCAACCATAAGATGTAATTTAAATATACATGGGATTCAAGTAGGTAATAAAACGCACAAATATGCGGCATATGCGGACGATATTTTATTTTTTATCCAGCAGCCTCGTATCTCGCTTCCTAATTTAATGTCAGCGTTTTCTACTTTTCAGACACTCTCTAACTTTAAAATTAACCTATCTAAGTCTGAAATTCTAAATATTAATCTACCTGGAAGGGAGGTGGAAAATTTAAAACCCCTCTTCCCTTTTAGATGGGTTCAACGAAGTATGAAATATCTGGGAGTGAATCTTGTGCCTCACATTCAGTCCCTCTTTAAATATAATTACATCCCATTATTGAATAATATTAGAGGGGATCTACAAAAGTGGAACACGCTGACACACTCATGGTTGGGTAAAGTGAGTATAATTAAAATGAATATTCTGCCTAGAGTTCTTTTTTTCTTTCAAATGATCCCATTGGGTGTGCCTATAGGATTTTTTTCCCTATTACAGACCATGGTCTCCCGCTTTATTTGGAGGAACAGTCACCCCAGAGTATCTAAGGAAGTATTATTTCGCTCCAAGGAAGCTGGGGGACTGGCCCTTCCAAATTTTAAGGCTTATTATAATGCTGTGATTTTGTCTAGGATATCCGAATGGAAATATGCTGCTAATTCCAAACTTTGGGTGAGTTTGAAACATGCTCTTAGTAACACAGACCTAGCAACTACACCCTGGTTGCCACGCTTACATAGACACCTTGCTCCAAGTACCTCCATTTTAACCACTTCCACCCTTGATGTATGGGATGCCTTACATAGGAAGCTCTCGTGGTCATATGCTTCTCCTCTGTTACCGCTTTTGGACCACGATTATTTCTTACCTGGCCTATTAGATCCTGGCTATAGGACGTGGTTGCCAGAAGAACCTCTTCTACTACATCATGTTCTTCGAGCAAATGTGCTTAAGCCTCTTAAGGAAATTCTCGGCCTCAAGCCCAATATGTTTCTTGATAAATGGAGATATAATCAATTGCAAGGTTTCCTTAGAACTCTGCCTCAGCCGCTTAGAGGGATACAGGACTTAAACAGTATTGAGGAAGTTTTTAATTCAATGGACCCACCTGAACATTGTATCTCGGTATTCTATAAAGTACTCATCAAGCTCCAAGGTGATACCTATCCTTCCTTTCTCGCTAAGTGGGAGGCAGACTTGGAATCCTGCCTTTCAGACAGCCAAAAGGATAAAGTCCTACAGCTGACTCATATCTCTTCAATTGCATCAAGGATGGCTGAGGTCAATTACAAACTACTAACCAGATGGCACTACACCCCATCAAAGCTTCATCAGATGTTCCCCGACAACTCCCCGTTGTGTTGGAGGAATTGTGGGAACAGAGCAACCCATGCTCATATATGGTGGTCGTGCCCACTCATCCGCCCCTTCTGGTCTAGCATTATTCGAATTATCCAACAAATATCCAATATTAATCTTCCTGCTGATGCATGGACCATTCTTTTCCATGCTACCAAGGAACCTGTCAGAAAATACAAATGTTCTTTAGTACCACATCTGCTTAATACGGCTAAAGCACTTATACCTACCCTTTGGGGTCAGCCTGAGACTCCATCCGTGAAAAAGTGGTTTCAAAAATTTTTAGAGGTCCATCTCATGGAAGATATTACTCATTGAAACAAGGACACTTTTCAACGACATACTTTAACTTGGACTCCGTGGATGGAGTTCAAGGACACTACAACCTATAGAGAGATACTTGCACAATCCCACTGAGACTCGTTTACATCTATTGAATAAGCTATTTATATCTTAAGGATGATTCCCTGTGGTTATTCTTTGGTTTATCCCTTAAGAGACTAAAATGTAATGTGACAAACATTTTATTGGATACCATGCATGCCGGCCTTCCCTTTCCTCCCTTTTCTTTCCTTTTTTAATATCCCTATTTTTGTTCTCTTCCTTTCCTCGGAGAGAGTGAGAGAGGGGAATTGGATTTGTTCTTCCCTGAGGCTTCCCATACCCCTCCTCCTTCCTCCCCCTTTTTTTTTTTTTTTTGGGCACAGGTGACGATAATTTTACCTGTTATTTTTTTTTTCTCTACATATATGTTTTGTCACTTCATCAGTGTAGTCACTTGTAAATTCATCCCTTAGTCCTCTATACAGTCCACTTTTAGATTTTAACACTTGTTTTTCAGTTTGTAGTAGTTTTTGGAATCACTTTTTTTTCACTCTTTTTTAATTAATTTTACGTTAGAAGACATCAACACTAGAGTGATAGCACATAATATATCTGGGGGAGAGTATGGGGGATCATATTCCCCCACCCCCCCCCCCCCCTTTCTAAAATCTTCCCCACTCCCTCCCCCCCTTTTTTTTTTTTTTTTCCTTTCCCCCCTTTTTTTTTTTTTTGGCACAGGTGATGATAACTTTACCCCTCACTTTACTTTTTATATACATGTTTTGCCACTTTATTAGTACAGTCACTCATAAATTCATCCCTTAGTTCTTTATACGGTCTACTTTTAGATTTAACACCTGTTTTTTAGTTCGTAGTAGTTTTCGGAACCACTTTTTGTCTCCCTTTATTATTTAATTCCACTTTAGAAGACATTAACACTAGAGTGATAGCACATAATATATTTGGGGGAGAGTATGGGGGACTGTATTCCCCCATCCCCCCCTTCTAAAATCATCCCCACTCCCTCCCCCCCTTTTTTTTTTTTTTTCTTCTTCTCTCTCTCTCTCCAATTCCCCATCTCTCCCTCTTTTCTTCCCCCCCCTTTTTTTTTTTTTTGTTCGTAATGGGAAATATTGAGACTGTAAATGTGTTTCATGTATTGTAATGTGTGTTATATATGTTTTTGGAAAATTAATAAAAAAGATAAATAATAAAAAAAAAAAAAAAAATGGGGGTACCGCTATATATATAAAATGCACTATTTATCTATCAAAAAGTGTTTTCCAGTCCTAAACCTTTTATCCAATTTCTAAATTGCTGCATTTGTAAATACCAAAAGCCAGTATAAAGAAATAGTAGTGGTAAAAAGCACTTGTGGGTTTAACCAATCATTTTTGTTTATACAATTCTCCTTTAAGGGGGCGTGGCAGGGGATATGTCCTATGCCCACATACTTTTGCTAATAGATGTCCCTCATTCCTATTTCAGAAAGTTGGGAGGTATCATTAAACATGGTTGCAAAGTGGTTGGGGCGTGGCCCTATTCACTTGAATAGGTGGTGTTTGGCAGCAGTACTGTCCAACAAACATGACATGTTACATAGTTGCCAACAGTCCCGAATTTCCCAGGACAATCACGATTTTTGGACCCTTGTCCCCGATTCGGGACAAGCCCAATTGTTTTTGTCCCGTTTTGTCCCGGGAAATTTGGGAATGTTTTAGGCTAAAAACGGCGGCGGCTACACCAAAATGGCCGTCGCCGCGGCCACGAGAGTTCTTTCCTCTTTACCTCTAGTGTGAGGAGAGAGGCAGCCAATCGCGGATTCTTTCTCTTTCGACGGCCCCTCCCCGCTCTTCATTCTGTGATTATCCTCCACCTGCCGCTGCCGCCAACGCCTGTAAAGCCCCTGGATCTCCGTAGTATGGCCCGCGTGTGGAGGGGACACAAGACAATTGTGGAGGGGCTCTAAAGGGGACACAAGTGTGGAGGGGCTCTGATGGGGACACAGGTGTCGTGGGGGCTCTGATGGGGACACAAGTGTGGAGGGGACTCTGATGGGGACAAAAGTGTGGAGGGGACTCTGATGGGGACACAAGACAATTGTGGAGGAGCTCTGATGGGGACACAAGTGTGAAGGGGACTCTGATGGGGACACAAGTCTGAAGGGGACTCTGATGGGGACACAAGTGTGGAGGGGACTCTGATGGGGACACAAGTGTGGAGGGGGCTCTGATGGGGACACAAGTGTGGAGGGGGCTCTTATGGGGACACAAGTGTGGAGGGGGCTCTGATGTGGGACACAAATGTGGGGGCGCTGATTGGGACATGGGCAGGAAGGGTTTTAATGGGTGTGGGGAGGTGGCTCTGAGGGGACACAAGCGTGTGGCAGAAGTTCTGATGGGGACACAAATGTGTGGGGGGTGGCTGTGATGGGAACAGAAATGTGCAAGAGGGGGTGTTAATGGGGACACAAGCATGTAGGGAGAGTCTGATGAGGATACAATTGTGTGGGGTAGGGTACCCATGTGTCCCGGATTGCCCAGGACGGTCCCGCAATTGACATGTCTGTCCTGGGTCCCGGGCACCTTCATTCCGGGACAATACAATGTCCCGGAATGAAATAGAGGACACAGTCACCCGCTACTAACTAGTAATTAAATTTCCAGAACTGGTTGCTAGGGCCAGCGCTGCCTGGCATCTTGCAACCAGTGACAATTTACTCTCAGACAGTGAGACCGGGAGCGAGGCCTGCGCCTAGTGCAGCACTGCTGTCCCCACCCACCTCGGCATCTCCTCCTTTTCTGGCACCCAGTGGCAAGCAGCAGGGACTGGTGTGATCTTCAGTCTCCAGATAGTGAAGTCACTCCTTTCCTTTTACGCACGTGGCAGAGGGAGTGACAGCAGCACTGCATCTGGTGGCAGGCTATGGGTGGCAAGTGGCACTGCATCTGGTGGCAAGTGGCACATTCACCTAACAAATAACCCGCCTCCAAATTCCCCATCAACCCCGAGACTACATTACCCCCGCCCCCCTCATCTTTTTTTGGGGAAGGTGAGAGAGGGGGTGTGTCCCTGAATGGCAGTTTGGAAATGTGGTCACCCTAGTGTGGAGAGATTCTGCTGGAGACACAAATGGGCAGGGAGGCTCTGACAGGAACACTGATGTAAGGCCTCATGCACACTTAATGTTAACCCTGGTGCACGAGGCTCTGGCATTTAGGTGCATGCAGAGGATACAGGTGCACCATCCAGCCCCGCTGATGGCAGCCTTTTTTTAAATTCTATTCTCTTTCATGGCTGGGGCTTCATTTATAAATAACTTTTTTTTTCTGCCCACGAATATCTGTAAAATATACAATGTGGCCCTCGAAGTAAAAAGTTTGGAGACTCCTGGTGTAGTGTATTAATCAGTGTAGTGTAGTAGTTAGTGTAGTGGGTGTTGTAGTAATCAGTGTAGTGCGTGTTGCACAAGATGCAAGGACGGACTCTGCTGGGGAAGCACCTGATCCAAGGACGGACTGCTGGGGAGGCCATCTGGTGGCAGGTGACACGCTTACACTAATTCGGCATTATGGTGAGTTGAATGATTTAATTTTATATTACAATGTAATAATAGAAATAATGCGCTTCAATCACCCTGACACCATAACAACCATGGTGCCGGGATGATTGAAGCGTCAACAACAGGTGTTTTGGAGTATCTTTATCTGCCGATTTTGTTAAACTTTCTGAAATACACATATTTCTATTGTGGTTTAGGATCTGGCTTTCTTGCTTTCTTTCTTTTTTCCTTCTTTCTTTCTTCATCTCGGACTCTAACCACAACCCTTTTGAGCTACGCCCATTATCGCATGTAAACCACACCCATTTTTCGGCGCGCCGTGCGTGCCGCATTTTCTTATTAGGTGTGGCACGCCTACAAACGAATACTCCGCCCCCTAATTATAGCAAGGCTCCGCCTCCATGCAAAAAAAGTGACCCGTTTTGTTTTTTTTGCAATGTTGGCAACTATGATGTTATATATATGTTATATATATGTAGTGCCCTGCTCCCAATGAGTGGGCACTATATGTTTGAAATTATAGTTTTCTAGGCATTAGTTTGGCCCAGAGAGATTTTATCCAAATTGTGGCGCCGTTCAGTTCAGCTGGTTGCATGATTTTCTCCCCAGCGGTGGGTGTCGCTGTCACCGCTGGTCAGGGTTCAAAAGGCAACAGACTGGACGTATTGGGTACCTCTTTCCCAGAAGCAGCCCAGGGAGCGTGGTCAACCCGCTGTGCATGCTGGGAGAGGGAACTTAATGGACAGACGCCATTTTGTGGGGTTCGTTCTTCGATCCTCACCTGAGGGCCCTCCTGGCCTCAGGGATGTGTTGGCAGTTCCCGCCTCGGGGCCACGTTGGCCCGAGGCCTCGCAACTGAGATGTAGGCCCAGGAGTTACTGGGGCCTGCTGATCCAGGGACGATCCTGTGTCGCCTTGCCTGATGGAAGAGACCGAGCAATTGAGGACTCAATTGGAGGATGTACACGAATCCCAAAAATCTACCTCACAGTGCTGCCGGAATGGCTGACAGATGCTGGCACTGAGAGCTGTGTTCTTTTGGAGGGAGCTAACCCAGTGAAGGGTTATACGAGTCTGTGGCAGATACTATTGAACTAATTCCAATACTTAGTCTGTGGCAGAGACTATTGAACAAATTCCAATACTTAGGCCTCGTACACACGACCGATTTTCTCGGCAAGAACCAGCAAGAAACTTGCTGGCAGAGAGGTCTTGCCGAGTAAATCGGTCGTGTGTACGCTGCTAGCGTGTTTCTCGTCGAGAAAACCGACAAGAAACCTCGACGAGAAAATAGAGAACCTGCTCTCTATTTTCTCGTTGAGATTCTCCTCGGCGTGTTTCTCGACGAGAAAAGTGAGTGTGTGTACACTTACCTGTCCGCCCGGAAGCCCGCGCATGTTCGAAATGAATTTGACGCATGCGCGGTAGCTTCCTAGGCATACGTAGGGTGTACCAAGATGGCGGCGACGGCATCGAATGTGACGAGCGCATGCTCGACGTAGTCGATGACGTCACCGCGTACACTCCTTTCAAAGAACCGCGGGTTCTTTGAAACGAGCGTGTGTACACTCGGCCGGGACAAGTTTCTTGTCCAAGAATCTCGTCGAAAAAAACGACATGTTTTTCTCAACGAGAATCTCGGCCGTGTGTACGAGGCCTTAGTCTGTGGCAGAGACTATCTTTGATCGAGCTTTGCACCAGTTGCTAGGCCGGTGAGAGTGGGTCTATCCGGTGGATGCTGAGTCCAGTGTGGAGACAGTTGCTCCTCTGGACCTAGGAAAGTTCAGTGATCGACAAGTAAGATACCTGAGTCCTCCCCATTCCTCTACCCCCTCTGTTGGAAAGTTTATTCAATAAAACCCTTGAAAGAGACTGTGTTGGTGCAGACATTTCTTCCGGATCAACTCTTCAAAGAGAACCCCTGGAGCCGAACATTTAGAACAGTAAGGTGACGTGCAGACCCAAAACTAAACCAGCAGCTCCTACGGGGGTACTGCTACATATATTATGGGTATAATTTTTACCGCAGCATGTATACAACCCAATCCAGCTGCATATGCAGCTGAAGGGGGGGGCGTTGGGGGTGGTAAAATCGTGAACCAATCACCTATTTTTACATTCCCCAACGGCAAAAGTAAATGAGCTCAAAGAGTTACCTTAATTTTCAGCAACTATATGTGATTTACTGCCATGCACATTGTATGCCATGGCTGCAATTACTGGGGCAATTACAGGAAATGTTTGTTTATGCTTGTGATAAATGGAACAATTATGATGCGGCAAATAGTTTATGATGAGAACTACACTAAGCCTGACATCCATGTCGTTTATTACCACCTGCTCCAGATTTCAGTACTGCATTGTCCAAACCAATCCTTCTGGGATGCCAAGCTGCCAAATCTCTAGGTTTCTCAGATCAGTGTTAGAATAGCTAATTAGTATTGCAGAGGATAATAAAGCAGTGTGTTAATGTATTGCTCTGAAAACCTGCATTTCACCCCGGAATACACACATTTCATTTAAACCAATGAATCTAATTTGTTATGTGCAAGCATGGTACAGTCTCTTACAAGACTTTCCTCATCCTGCTGTGTGAATGCGCCTAGATAATAGTACTGTATACAGTCAAAGACTTATGATGCTGAATTATTCATTGCTTTTTAAATGAATATGGTTAGCTCCAAATTCTGCTTGAGTTAAAGTACATGTAAAACTGAAATCTGTTTTTTTTTTTTCTTTTTCCTTTTGAATAGAGTAAGGGAAGCTTATAATCCTTGTATACTTTTTTTTGTACCATTGGAGAGGTTTCCCTTCACTTTCTACCTCATAATAAAATCAGGAAATGAGAGAAAATTCCTCCAAAGAAGGTGAATTTGTATACGGGATGGAAGTAGAAGAAAGGAAGGAAGGAAAATATGGAGGAAGGAGAGAAGAAAGACTGTAATGTATTAAGTAAATCTTGGAGGAATGAGGAAAGTAAGGAATGAAAGCAAAATAATGAAGAAATGAGGGAAAGGAAGGCAGGCTGAGGTTAACGTAGAAACACAGGACCCAACTGGGCCATCTTAATAGCATCATGGGCCCTGGGTAGAGTAACACCCTGGGGCCCCTACCAGCCTGCCCCAATTTACGCACCTACGCTCAAGAATTAAAGTATAAATAATTGATCAATTTAACCACTTCAGTACAAGACACTTATACACCTTGCTGCCCAGACCATTTTTTAGCTTTCAGCGCTCTCACATTTTGAATGACAAGTGAGCGGTCATGTGACGCTGTACCCAAACAAATATTTTTTTTCTTCTCACAAATAGAGCTTTCTTTTGGTGGTATTTGATCACCTCTGGGGTTTTTATTTTTTTCTCTACGAATGAAAAAAGATCGAAAAATAAATAAAAATAAAGTTTTTCTTCGTTTCTGTTACAAAACTTTGTAAATAAGTAATTTTTTTCCTTCACTGACAGGCATTGATGAGGCAGTACTGATTGGCACTGATTAGGTGGCTCTGATAGGAAGCACTGATAGGCAGCACTGATAGGTGGCAGTGATATACAGCACTGATGGTCACTGATAGGTGGCACTGATGGGCACTCATAGGCGGAATTGATGGGCACTGATGGGCACTCATAGGCAGCACTGATAGGTGGCACTGATGGGCACTCAGACACTCATAGGTGGCACTGATTGGCACTGATAGGTGGCACTGAAGGGCACATATAGGCAGCACTGATGGGCAGCACTGATAGATGGAACTGTCAGGCAGCACTGATCAGAGGTGCTGGCAGGCATCACTGATGGGCACAGAGTGCCATCCCTAATGGGCATACTTTCTAGATCAGAGATGCAGTGTGTCAAACTGACGCACCACACCACCGATCGCCATGGCTTGTTATCCTGCTGGATGTCATATGATGCCCAGTCAGGATAACTGAACCACTTCCCAGCCATCATTCTGCTATAGACCGGGCGGGAAGTGATTAAACATATAGTACTTTCAATTCTCATTTTTAACAATAAGAAAACATGTCATAAATCAAAGACTAATCAACACAAAGGGCACAGTACAGGGGGAAGACAGAAAGGCACAGTACGGGGAGGTCAGGAGGGCACAGTACAGGTTCCGGGACGCTGCCCTGGACACTGTCATTCTGTAACAGCTTAGTAAAAAGCATGACTATCCCAGCAAATTCGGGACAGTTGGCAAGTATGATGTAATGCAAGATTATCATGGGGGCCCCCATGCTTTGGGGGCCCCTCGGCAGTGTCCAGGGGTGCCCATGCATTAAGACAGCCCTGGCACCCAATATAATCAGCGACACTTGTAGGGGTAGCGTTAAGGAAGGTAGGGAGGAAGGAAAAAAAATGAATGGATGGAGAAGGAAAGACGTTCAAAGGGACTCCTTACTGCTATATACATTGTATGGTCTTTTTTAATCGTCGTTTAATAATTTTGCGATTCAATAAACTTTTTGTATTCCATTTTTGTGTGTTGCCTGCAAAGTCCTACCTTGTTTTGCTCCTTCTTGAGCAACAAACCAATTTTCCTTTGGAGAAGGCAAGAACTAGAACTAAATAGAAGGAAGAAATTATGAAATTTAGTAAGGAAATAAAGGGGGAAGGAAGGGAGGAAGGAAGGAAGGGTGGGTAGGAAGGAAGGGTGGTTAGGAAGACCCATTGTCACTGAAATATGCAGGTTTATTAATGCATAGTCATAGTTGACATTCCTGCAAGTAGTTCTCTTTTTCAGCCACAAGATGGCGATTTGTGGACTCACTTCTATCCAAAGCACTGCAATATGGGCAATGCAGTCCCAGAAGGAATCCCATTATCGATACAGTCAGGAAACTACAAAACCCAATGTGCCTGTGTAGCATTTACCCCCATTAGTTGGGACCGGCTGGTTTTGTTGGGTCTTGCGAACTACCTCCTAGGCTTCCGTTGTCAGGGTATAGAAAGAAAGTCTCCAAAAAGGCTAATGTCCACACAAATGTAAAACCCAAACAGTCAGGTTTTATTTACTTTTGCTGAGGGAAACTTGAGAGGAAAGTCGGATATGAGAGAAGAACAGGGGAAGGTTCAGGTACGCAGCACTAAAGTTGCAATCGTCGCCACTCAAGCCTGAGTGGGTATTGCTCACCCGGATAATCCCGTTTAGTGGTCCTAGTAGCCAGGATGAAGCACAAATCAATCTTTCTTTTAGAAAGTAGGGATACGATCAGGAATCCTCTGCCACAGAATTATTAAAAGTCCTGAACCTCCCAGCCAAGCAATAGTGAGGAGAACCTTTATGCCGGATTGGCGTATTGCAGGGCTTGTGATAATGATGATGGATCGCTCCTTAGGTGAGCTCCAGGCCTCCTCCCGAGACAGCAGTACCGTCGCTAGTCTCCTCTGGGACAGATCCTCCCCTGATCTCCTTTCCCAAGCGAGGGCTTCCCGCAGGTGGGTAGCCTGGGATCCTTACCTGAGGTGTAGGCCCCAGCCAGTAGAGCTGGGCCTAACAAGTAGCGATGTAGCCTCGGGTTGAAGGTGCCCGGGGCCAGAACACACACGCACCCCGTTCCAATGCGGGCCACGAGGCGCGCACACCAACGGGTGGGCTCCCAGGACGGAACCCCAGAATGGACCCCGATTAATGGCATCTACTCCTTATGTACCCTCTCCCAGCAAGCACAGCGGGTAGACCACGCCCACTGCATGGGTTGCCGAGAAAGGTCACCCAAGGTGTTGTGATAACCCCTGTAGTTCAACCTATGTCGGTGGTGACAGTGCCATCTACAGGCGAACAGGGAACATTACTGCCAGGCAGCATCACACCCAGAGCAGAAGCAAATTTAGAACAATAACATGTCTGGGCCCAACTACTGTCTCGGACCACCCTTAAATTTCAAACATAGCGCCCTCAAATATTGGGGAGGGCGCTACACCTGAATCAAGAGGGGTCATATAAATTGTGTGCAGAAGGGAAAGGTCCTGTTTGGGAGAGACACAGGAGGGAAGATACCATAAGAAGCTATGAGCTATAACAGAGACAGCGCCAGACTGTCTGGAGAACAGGTAAAAGCTGCTGTAGCCTGTTTAAATAGTCCTGTTTGAGTCATTACTGCTGCCTGCTGGAGCCAGGGATAGTCTTGAGGCCTACTAGCTGGTCCACTGGAGGCACAGATCTATTACTCTCGGTTATGCTGGCATCTAGCTTAACTAAAGGATGCAGCTGCATCGCAGAGATACCGCTGTCTGACCACTGCCGAAGTTCACCTGGAGTATTTCTCATCTTAAGGGGGCCCCCTGGTATTCGCCAAAAGAGACCCGCTTCTGCAAGTACTGTGGAATAAGTGAGTGGATATTAACCCTTGATGACACATTGACTGACCTTGTAGTAATTCTATTACAAAACCACATTGCCCTATCACTCTTAAAGACACCATCTATTTCCCATGTACCTGTTTCAGCAGTCCTGATCCCCAAAACTGTACACTTAGATACCTGAGAAATATCTAACACTATACCCCTAATAATTAACCCTTTACTGGACATTTCTCCACTCACTGTTCTTGGGAAATCAGTGCTCTACAACCCATTCCCTTGGTACAGAAACTATTCCCTCTAGAGCGCCAATGTCTTCAAGGGCCCCAATGTAGATGGCAGAAGACTTATTTTAAGGACTGTGTTAGTACCTTTTATCCTACATAGTCAAGAGTTTATTATTGCCTTTCAGTCATTAAGTTACGGCCTAGGCCTAGCTTCCTCGCCATGCGTGACTCTAGGTGACATAGCCATTATTCTTTTGATACCAAGTTCACCTTAGGCTGTTTATTTTGAGTGGGGAAAGCCACAGTTTATGCTGACCTTACCAGAACTTAAGGTAGCACTACTACTATATTGTTTGACTTTGACATTTGAAACTGTGCATGCCAAAAAGTTTTTCTCGTTGTAATATCCTGTCCTTAAGTATTCATATTTTCAGTATACTCTGCCATTCTACTCCGAGGTCTTGAGTCTCACCTCAGGGTGACCCTAAGGTATTAGCCAAAAGTTATCAGTCTTTGTCTATTGACGTTTATACCCAAGGTGTCAGAGGTGCAAAGGTTTTGCAGAGGTCAAGGTAGGAGCAGAGGATACAACCAGTGACTCCTGCAGGAGTAGCGTTGTAACGGGAGCGCCCGGGGAACCCAGAATCTCTTGGACAGTATGGTATACCCTTGCTTCAGCTTCCCCAATGCCTCTTATGTGTCAACCACCCTGTGTCTCCCTTAGGGGCACAGGGTGAATGAAAACCCCCACTATAATCTGTGATTGTGTGACAGGGGGTCACTCTGGGCACAGGGTGAATGGAAAAACCCCACTATGACCTATGATAGCCACATTCAATGCTGTTTATACATTGTATCTAGATTGGGTGTGTACTGTGGTTGGGGGTTGTGTAATCCTTGCTGTGATGAGGTGTGATTGCATCCTATTGTCTATTGTGAATTAAGTCTGCTACTGTGATGATGTGGATTGGAGTTGGTTGACCGTCTGGCTGCATATTATGGGATGTTGAAGTGTCTTCTGTGAGGAGGGGGGGGAATCACCCCTCCTGCTAAGACTGTTTACTGAAGGAGAAGTTTGAACACACCTGACCTGTATCACCATTGTCATTGGACAGTTTAACCCGCCCTGTTCCCCCAAGGATGGGAGGGAAGGGTTTTGAAGAGAAATGTGTTACCATGTGTTTTGAAAATAAAGTCATTCCCTGTTTTGGAACTTGAAATACAGAGCGTTGTCTCGTATCTCTGGAAGGATTAGTCCTATGGGAAGTGGTCGCCTGGCTGTGGAGGGTCGATAGTGGTTGTGTGTTCAGAGAGGGAATATTCTAAACGACGTTAACCCCTTTCATATTGGGGGGTGTCGTTACATTGGTTGGCAGCAGTGGGATTTTCCCTCCAGTTCCTTGGACACTCCAAGCCACCACAGTGAATGACCAGCTATGCAGCCTGCAGGAAAGCCACACTGAAGGACCTACTTGAGAGCCGTGGAGGGACCAGTGGGACAAGGAATGGGCCACCTTGATCAGGGAGCTGGAATGAGATGGATCAGAGGGATGGTGAGGCAGGACCCCGGTCAGTTGAAGACTTGTTTCAGCAATGAGTTCGACAGCGGTTGGCATTGTACGGTGCTAGCCCATCAGAGACCGCCATACAGGAAGCCATTAGAGAAATCGAGCGGCAGGATGAGTGGCAACATGAGCAGAGAATGGCGGAAATACGGCAATCGGAGACAACACCTAAAGAAGCAGCACCAACTGAAAGGAGAGGAGAGATACAGATACCAGCCGACATGAAAAAGAAATTCAGAAGGAGGTTGCGAGAGATGCAGATACAGCATAGAGGACCAGTATCAGAGGAGGTCCTGCTGGGATGGTCTGATTAAATCCGCTGTGAACTCTGGAAGAAAGTGCTAGCTCTCGAGCAGCAACACCAGGGAAAAGTTCTCCCCTCCATCCATGTAAGGTACTGGTCGCAGTACGAAGTACGAATGCTGTTATTGGGGGAACAACCAAAGCAGGAGTGGACAGCTGAGTTAAGCAGGCTGATCCGGGCAGAGATGCGGTTGGACGAGAGCTACAGAGCCCTCCGGTGGTATGTAGCCCAAGAGCGCCAGTGGTCAGCGGATGACAGCCCCACGGAAGGCTTTGACTATAATGGCCTGGGATTGTTGTATTGGAGGCTGTCCGAGGACCCTGACTTTGGGAGTGATCGGGAGTGGCGTTTGGAGGAAATAATGGAGCACAGAGAGCAAAGACTGAATGTCTCGGAAGGGCACTGGCACAGGAAGATTTGTAGTTTCTGGCCGTTCAGGAATGGGAGCTGGAGATTGTCTACAAACAGCTGCTAGACTCTGCTCAGCAGCAGGGTGGGGCTCCCTTTGCCTGGGACTATCAGGAAATACCAGTTGACAACTATGAAATCCTGGCTGAAGAATCGGCAGTGGAAAATCTGAAGATTGCCATCCCTAAAGCCGAAGTGGATGATATGGAGTTCCAGGGAGCTAGCCTGGCTGAAGAATCGGCAGTGGAAAATCTGAAGATTGCCACCCCTAAAGCCGAAGTGGATGATATGGAGTTCCAGGGAGCTAGCCTGGCTGAAGAATCGGCAGTGGAAAATCTGAAGATTGCCATCCCTAAAGCTGAAGTGGATGATATGGAGTTCCAGGGAGCTAGAGCAGTTGGCTCATCTTCCCAGCTACAGATTACAGAAGGTATGGACTTAATGGACTGTTCAGAGGATGTTATGGATTATGCATCGCCCGCTCAAGTACTGGCAGCAGGACAGGGTACTGCAGACCCCTGCTCTACACCCGTGGCAGTTTTGGAGGCCCGAGGTGAGAAGGTGATGGTTCCCCCTTCCCAGTGGATTTCAGAGATGCAGGGAGGAGAAGCAGCCATTTTCCCTCCCCAACAGGTAGCCAGAGCAGATGGTGTGGAGTCCCCAGCAGAAGTGCTGGCAACAGGGCAGAGTGCTAGCAACCTCTGCCCAGCACCGGTAACAACTGTGGAGTTTCAGGGAGCCGGGGCAGTTGTCCCCTCTCTCCAGCAACAAGCTGCGGTAGTAAAGCTTTTAACCCCAACTGAATCACTGGCAGTAGGGCAGAATGCTACTGGCCTCTGCACACAATGGCAGCTTGAGCTGATATCGGTGGATGGGACTGCGGTCTCCGCTCAAAGCAACCCAGCAGAAGAGCTGGCAACAGAGCAGAGTGCCGCGGGCCTCTGCTCTCAACTAACAGAAGAGGGAGTTCCTGTGGTACTGGATGGGACTTCGGTCTTCACTGACCCAACCCCAGAATATGATGTGACACTGAGACCGGAGGATGTCAGCCTTGCTTTGCAAACACTGGGGGATTTTCACCTACTACAAGTGGATGGGACTTCAGTCTCCACTAGTGATGAGCCGAACACCCCCGGGTTCGGTTCGCACCAGAACCCGCGAACGGACCGAAAGTTCGAACGAACATTAGAACCCTATTAAATACAATGTATGCGAACGTTCGAATTCTAAAGTGCTAATTATAACAACTATTATGCATGTTATTGTCCTAAAAAGGGTTTGGGAACCCGGGTTCTGCACCAGGGGACATGTATCAATGCAAAAAGAAGTTTTAAAAACGGTCGTTTTTCGGGAGCAGTCATTTTAATGATGCATAAAGTGAAAAAAAAAAAGTCAAATATTCCTTTAAATATCGTACCTGGGGGGTGTCTAAAGTATGCCTGTGAAGTGCCACGTGTTTCCCGTGTTTATAACTGTCCCTGCACAAAATGACACTTCTAAAGGAAAAAAAAGCCATTTAAAACTGCTTGCGGCTTTAATGTAATGTCTGGTCACGGTAATATGGATGAAATTCTTTAAGAAAAATGGCATAGCTACCCCATGACCCCCCCCCCCTACCCCAGCCCATTACCAGCCCCTTTGGGTCTTGTATGGATATTAAGGGGAACCCCGCACATAAAATAAAAAAGGCCCTATATACTCTGAACAGCCCTATACAGGCGGTGCATACAAGACAGGGACTGTAGGTTTGTTCTTATGTAGAATCTGTTTGTAATTTTGAACAGGTACATTGTTGAAGTGTAGCTCCAGACCAAAAATCTATTTTTAAACTTTTTGGAAAACATAGGTAAGGGTTATCACCCCTGTAACATTTGTTTTGCTGTCTGTGCCCCTGTTCAGAACATTTCACCTCACTTTCCGTCCCAATGACAACTGTTTTTGAAATGTGGTGTTTTTCTTGAAACAAGGATTGCTGATAAAGCATCAGTACAGAGGAGACACCTTTCTCCCATATTTATTCTTACAGGAGAGAATTTTCCTTCCTAGTGGTAGATTTCCTCTCACTTCCTGTTGTCTTCTTGCGTTTGCAAGTAGGAGTCGTTTGTAAGTTGTATGTTTGAAAGTAGGGACCTGCCGTATATACTCTGCAGAAATAGGCCCCTTAGTTGTTGGTGTTGGCACAACACTGTAAGCACTCACAGTTACTCTTGGTTGGTGCTGGAACGCCCTGCTGTCAACTATTATATCAGGAATTTTAATTACATATAATTGTTGAACAGTGGTAGTAAAAATTGGGCCTTTGATGGTGGTGCTGGTGCCACAACACTGTAAGCCCTGACAGTTACTCTTGGTGGGTGCAGCAATGGGCCCTGCTGTGAATTATTAGATCAAGAATTGTAATTACATGCCCCTGTTGAACAGGGGCTGAAAAATTGGGCCTTAGGCACTGGTGGCACAACACTGCAACCCCTCACAGATACTGTACTTGGAGCACAGCAATGAGCCCTGTTGCAAAGTATTGCTTCAAAAATTGTAATGACACGCCCCTGTTAAACAGGGGCTGAAAAATTGGGCCTTAGGCACTGGTGGCACAACACTGCAACTCCTCACAGATACTGTACTTGGAGCACAGCAATGAGCCCTGTTGCAAAGTATTGCTTCAAAAATTGTAATTACACGCCCCTGTTAAACAGGGGCTGAAAAATTGGGCGTTAGGCACTGGTGGCGGCACCCATAAACAAAAATGATCTTACAAGCTATCATCATCAATCGTATCATTGAGGACTCGGAGGAGGAGGATAGCCAGTCAACATAACAGCACAGGCACTCAGCATCAGCATCAGTCTTGAAGGGATGTGACATGTTAAAATCAATTAGTCTGTTATATCAGCATCAGGTGTGTGGTAGCTGGTGGTGATCCAAGACTGGTTCATCTTGATGAAAGTCAGTCGATCAACCGAGTCGGTGGACAGGCGCACCCTGTGATCCGTGACAAATCCTCCAGCAGCACTGAATGTGCGTTCCGAAAGAACGCTGGATGCAGGACAGGCCAGTAGCTCAATTGCATACTGTGCAAGCTCTGGCCAGTGATCCATCCTCAAGACCCAGTAAGCCAGAGGATTTTCGGTGGGGAAGGTGTCCAAGTCTGACCTTGCCCCTAGATATTCCTGCACCATGTTTATCAGACGCTGGCGATGGTTGCTGGAACCGATCATACTTTGGGGCTGCGGACTAAAGAATTGTCTGAACGCATCGGTCAGACGGCCACCTTCCCCACCGCTCCTTCTTTGACTGGCCGAAGCCTCAGCAACTCGTTGTCCAGGACCAGGAGTTTGCAACCTCCCAGTCTCTGGGAACGCGTTGCACAGACCTTTCTGCAAGGCCTCCCGGAGTTGTCTCATCCTCTGCTCCCTCTGCGACGGTAACATAAGGTCCGCAACCTTACCCTTGTACCGTGGATCAAGGAGAGTGGCCAGCCAGTAATGGTCCCTCTCCTTGATCCGAAGAATACGAGGATCCTTCCGCAGACTTTGCAGGATCAGGGAGGCCATGCAGCGTAGGTTTGCTGAGGCATTCGCTCCGGAGTCCTCTGGGTCACTAAGGACGACATGATCCGCAGCCACCTCCTCCCAGCCACGTACAAGTCCACTGGTTTCTTGGGACTGTAAATCATCCCTAAAAGACTGCTGCTGATGATGCTGAGTGCCAGCCTCCACCTCCATGCTGACACAATCCTCCTCCTCCTCCTCCTCCTCCTCCTCCTCCTCTTCCTGTGCGATGGGTGGGACAGAAGGAACACTGTCTGGGTAAAGGGGGCCTTGAGAGGCAAGGAAGTCCTCCTCTTCCTGCCTCTGTTCTGCCTCAAGTGCCCTGTCCATTATTCCACGCAGCGTGTGCTCCAACAGGTGGACAAGAGGTACAGTGTCACTGATGCATGCACTGTCACTGCTCACCATCCTCGTGGCCTCCTCAAATGGTGCCAGGACAGTGCATGCATCCCTGATCATGCCCCACTGGCGTGGAGAAAAAAAACCAAGCTCCCCTGACCCTGTCCTGGTGCCGTAGTCGCACAGGTACTCATTGATGGCCCTCTGCTGCGTGTGCAGCCGCTGCAGCATGGCCAACGTTGAGTTCCACCTGGTGGGCATGTCACATATAAGGCGGTTCTTGGGCAGGTTCAACTCCTTTTGCAGGTCAGCCAGGCGAGCACTGGCATTATAAGATCTGCGGAAATGCACACAGACTTTCCTGGCCTGCCTCAGGACATCCTGTAAGCCCGGGTACCTGCCCAAGAAGCGCTGCACCACCAGGTTAAGGACGTGAGCCACACAGGGCACATGGGTCAGTTGTCCCTGTCGGAGGGCGGAGAGGAGGTTGGTGCCATTGTCGCAAACCACCATTCCTGGCTTAAGCTGGCGTGGCGTCAACCACCTCTCGGCCTGGCCCTGCAGAGCAGACAGGACCTCTGCCCCAGTGTGGCTTCTGTCCCCCAAACACACCAGCGCAAGCACGGCATGGCATCTTTTTGCCTGCGTACTTGCGTAGCCCCGTGAACGGCTACGGAGCACCGCTGGTTCATAGGACAAACCACAGGAAGAGGCCATGGAGGAAGAAGAAGAGGAGGGGGTGGAGGAGAGAGGTGTGTCACAACCAGTAGTAGCATTTTGGAGGCGTGGCGGTGGGACAACCTCCAACACTACTGCACCTTGTCCTGAATCCTTCCCAGCTGCCAAAAGAGTGACCCAATGGGCCGTGAAAGAAAGGTAACGTCCCTGTCCATGCCTGCTGGACCATGAGTTAGCGGTAATATGCACCTTACCGCTGACCGCCCTGTCCAGCGAGGCCAAGACATTGCCTTCCACATGCCGGTAGAGAGCCGGAATAGCCTTCCGTGAGAAAAAGTGGCGTTTGGGAACCTGCCACTGAGGAACCGCACATTGCACAAACTCACGGAAGGGGGCCGAGTCTACCAACTGAAAAGGCAGCAGTTGAAGCGCTAGCAATTTAGCCAAGCTAGCATTCAACCGCTGGGCATGTGGATGGCTGGGAGTGAACTTCTTTCGACGGTCCAGCAGCTGGGGCAGGGAAATTTGCCTGCTAGAATCGGACGTCGGTGTACTGCTAGCAGAGTGGGCGCAAGTACTTGGCTGTGACACACCTAATTCTACACCTTCATTCCTCTCAGTGCATGTTTCAGAGAGGACTGAAGTTATAGTGGGGTTGGAGATCCCAGCTGATGCGGTGCAAGGAGAGGTCCGCTTTGTTCTTTGGTGTGGGTCTTTGAGGTAGGCTTGCCAACGAGCTGCATGGCAGGTCAACATATGTCTGGTCAGGCATGTGGTACCCAAGCGGCTGATGTTTTGGCCACGCGATATACGCTTGAGACATATGTTGCAAACAGCAGCTGTGCGATCTGATGCACTAGCCTCAAAAAAGGCCCACACCAAAGAACTTTTTGAATGACGGGCAGAGGCAGCGCCCTGCACAGGCGGAGCTCTGCGGTGTGATTCCGTCGGTGTACTGCCCTTACGCTGGCCACCAAAGGGCATCCTGCCTCGTTGGAGATGTGCCTCCTCCTCATCCTCCTCCTCCTCCTCTCTCCTATTAGGCACCCACGTGGAGTCAGTGACCTCATCATCCCCTCCCTCCTCATCACTGGAGCCAATCTGGCAATATGCTGCAGGTGCTGGAACATGACTGCCAGATTGGTGTCCTTCTTGAGCATCCCCTCTGTCTGCTCTCACGCTACTGCCTTCCTCTAGCTGGGTTTCATCATCAGACCCTTCGAAACGCTGGGCATCCTCCTGGAGCATGTACCCAACACTGTGCTGAAACAGTTCGGGGGACTCCTCAGGAGGAGGACATGGTGGGTCTAGGGAAGGAGTGACTGATGATTTGTCTGACATTGATACCAGGGAAGACGACGCTTTGGCAGCTGCTTTTCCAGTACCCTGAGCCTGGGTGAGAGAGGATGAGGAGGAGGAGGAGGGCTTGGTCATCCACTCTACCAAGTCTTCGGCATGATGTGGCTCAACATGTCCAGCTGCCGAAAAGAAGGACAAGCGTGTCCCATGGCCATGTGCTGATGACAATGCACCGCGTCCACGACCAGCACTGTTGCCCCCAGACACAGAGCCTGCTTGCCCTCTTTTATTGCCTCCTGACTGTCTGCCTCTCCTTGTTTGCCTTCCAGACATTCTAATAGATGGCCTGCAGGGAGATGGGAAAAAAGCAATAAGGGCTACCTTCAGGTGTCCTTCTCTGTCCCTTGAAACAAGGACTTTCACAGTGAAAGAAACTGACACTCTCCCTACCTACAGTTTTCTGTCCCTAGAAAAAATTTTTTTTTTAAGCACAATATAGCACAAGGACAATTCACTCACTGTCCTTCCAGGTCCCTGGAAACAAGTACTTGCAGAGTGAAAGAAAAAAAACACTCTCCCTACCTACAGTTTTCTGTCCCTAGAAAAAATGTTTTTTTTAATCACAATATAGCACAAGAACAATTCACTCACTGTCCTTACAGGTCCCTGGAAACAAGGACTTGCAGAGTGAAAGAAAAAAAACACTCTCCCTACCTACAGTTTTCTGTCCCTAGAAAAAATGTTTTTTTTAATCACAATATAGCACAAGGACAATTCACTCACTGTCCTTACAGGTCCCTGGAAACAAGGACTTGCAGAGTGAAATAAACTGACACTCTCCCTACCTACAGTTTTCTGTCCCTAGAATAAATGTTTTTTTAAGCACAATATAGCACAAGGACAATTCACTCACTGTCCTTACAGGTCCCTGGAAACAAGGACTTGCAGAGTGAAAGAAAAAAAACACTCTCCCTACCTACAGTTTTCTGTCCCTAGAAAAAATGTTTTTTTTAATCACAATATAGCACAAGGACAATTCACTCACTGTCCTTACAGGTCCCTGGAAACAAGGACTTGCAGAGTGAAATAAACTGACACTCTCCCTACCTACAGTTTTCTGTCCCTAGAATAAATGTTTTTTTTAAGCACAATATAGCACAAGGACAATTCACTCACTGTCCTTACAGGTCCCTGGAAACAAGGACTTGCAGAGTGAAATAAACTGACACTCTCCCTACCTACAGTTTTCTGTCCCTAGAATAAATGTTTTTTTTAAGCACAATATAGCACAAGGACAATTCACTCACTGTCCTTACAGGTCCCTGGAAACAAGGACTTGCAGAGTGAAAGAAAAAAAACACTCTCCCTACCTACAGTTTTCTGTCCCTAGAAAAAATGTTTTTTTTAATCACAATATAGCACAAGGACAATTCACTCACTGTCCTTACAGGTCCCTGGAAACAAGGACTTGCAGAGTGAAATAAACTGACACTCTCCCTACCTACAGTTTTCTGTCCCTAGAATAAATGTTTTTTTTAAGCACAATATAGCACAAGGACAATTCACTCACTGTCCTTACAGGTCCCTGGAAACAAGGACTTGCAGAGTGAAAGAAAAAAAACACTCTCCCTACCTACAGTTTTCTGTCCCTAGAAAAAATGTTTTTTTTAATCACAATATAGCACAAGGACAATTCACTCACTGTCCTTACAGGTCCCTGGAAACAAGGACTTGCAGAGTGAAATAAACTGACACTCTCCCTACCTACAGTTTTCTGTCCCTAGAATAAATGTTTTTTTTAAGCACAATATAGCACAAGGAGAATTCACTCACTGTCCTTCCAGGTCCCTGGAAACAAGGACTTGCAGAGTGAAAGAAAAAAAACACTCTCCCTACCTACAGTTTTCTGTCCCTAGAAAAAATGTTTTTTTTAATCACAATATAGCACAAGGACAATTCACTCACTGTCCTTACAGGTCCCTGGAAACAAGGACTTGCAGAGTGAAATAAACTGACACTCTCCCTACCTACAGTTTTCTGTCCCTAGAATAAATGTTTTTTTAAGCACAATATAGCACAAGGACAATTCACTCACTGTCCTTCCAGGTCCCTGGAAACAAGGACTTGCAGAGTGAAAGAAACTGACACTGTCCCTACCTACAGTTTTCTGTCCCTAGAATAAATGTTTTTTTTAAGCACACTATAGCACAAGCACAAAACACACTGACACTCTCCCTACCTATCCTTCTCTTTCCCTAAACTAAAGGAATCCAGGTTAAGCAAGAAAGAAATAACAGTCACTGTCCCTGCCTATGCTGCTCTATCCCTGCTCCGGAACACACTACACTAGGCCGCCGTGCTGGCGGCCTTTTATAGTGTGGGGCGTGTACTAAACACCCTCAGCAATAATTGGCCACAGGCATCCTGCCTGTGGCCAATCATTGCTCTCCTCGCTGCCGGCGCTGTGATTGGCCAAGCATGCGGGGTCACAGTGCATGCTTGGCCAATCACAGCGCCTGGATGACACTGCGATGGCGTAGTGCATTGTGGGCCGTTCGCGTCACTCGAATTTGGCGCGAACGGCCCAAATCGTTCGATCTTCGTCGAACGATCGAACAGCCGATGTTCGAGTCGAACGTATGTTCGACTCGAACACGAAGCTCATCCCTAGTCTCCACTTGTATACTCCAGGGAGGCTGGGCAGTCGGCCCAGATCCCCAACAGCATGACGGACTGAGCCCAGTCACCCTGTCTTCTCCCCAGCGGCGGGTATGTTCTCTGAGAGAGGCAGAGGTTGGCTGGGTAAGTAATGCTCTGCTTGGAGCAATTGATTTGGGGTACTGTGGGGATACAGGCATTAGAAGAATGGAACTATGGACTAACTTCGGAGTCAACCCGTCTGGGGTCCCCTCCTGTGTTCGTCCCCTGCCGAAAGGGGAGAGATGTAACGGGAGCGCCTGGGGAACCCAGAATCTCTTGGACAGTATGGGATACCCTTGCTTCAGCTTCCCCAATGCCTCTTATGTGTCAACCACCCTGTGTCTCCCTTAGGGGCACAGGGCAGAGGCGTTGCTAGGGGGTGCGGGGGGTGCGGTCCGCCCCCGGGTGACACCCGCTAGAGGGGTGACACCCTCCCTTTTTTTTTTTTTTTTTTATTACAGCTGACCCATTCATTGATTAATTTCACCCCGCTGGGCTGGAAGCCTGGAACAACACCTCCAGCGCCGCGGCCGCGCCTGGTGTGTGTCCTCCGGCTCCTTATTCTTCCTATTCCTAAATTCCAATCCTCCTCCCTACCCTACAGAGCTAGCGAGCGACTCAGCCTGTCACATCATCACACTGCACTGTGATGATGTGACGACACGTCACTGCAGCACACACACAACTTTCTCCGCCCGGGCGGCGCGGCTGCTGTGTGTGATGGTCGCTGCCCACAGTGCCCAGCCCTCCTCCTCTCCACTCTCCAGGAGTACAGACTGTCTGAGAATCCAGCTGGCGGCGGCGCAGCGCACAGAATAAGAACAGGTGGGGCGGGGGGGGGTTCTCCACCGTCGGCCCGCCGGAGCACAAGATGAGGTGTGTGTATGGGGGGGGGGGTTGCCTTTGTAAGAGAGCTAGTGTGGGACAGTGGAAGGACTCAGTTTCAGTGTCTGGCGCCCTGCTCCTGACGGCCTGTATATGATATGATAAGGAAGGGGGGGGGATGCAAGGTGGTCTGCTGCTAGACACAGCTATAGATTTTATATATATATATATATATATATATATATACTATGTAATATAGCTGGTCCAGCCGCCCCTCCCCCCACCAGACCAGCTAACTCCTGTGCTACTGTGCCTATTATATGTAATATAATATATCTGTGTCCAGCAGCCCCCCCCCCATTATCAGACAGCCAACACTCACAATATAATTTATATTAGCTGACTGAGACACCCCCAGCCTGAGCTGGTCTGATGATGATGATGATGGGGGGGGGGGAATGCTGCTGGCCACAGATATATTATATTAGATATAGGCACAGTAGCTGAGTGACACACCTACCCACCCTGAGCAAGCTGGTCTCATGGGGGGGGGGGGGTGCTCTGTGTCACCAGGTATGATAGCTGAGCGGAGCCGCCCTAATCTGGCCTGATAAGGGGGGGGTGTCCACAGACCACAGCACAGGTGTAGGCAGACAGTGACCCACACCCACATCAGATCCATCCAGCAAGCAGAAGGTCACAGCAGCATCTTCTCGTCTTCTCTGTGGCCATCAGATCCGGTCCAAGCAAGCAACACGCCTTGTTGTCAGCAGGTCACAGCATCTTCTCGTCTTCTCTGTGGCCATCAGATTCGGTCCAAGCAAGCAACACGCCTTGTTGTCAGCAGGTCACAGCATCTTCTCGTCTTCTCTGCGGCCATCAGATCCGGTCCAAGCAAGCAACACGCCTTGTTGTCAGCAGGTCACAGCATCTTCTCGTCTTCTCTGCGGCCATCAGATCCGGTCCAAGCAAGCAACACGCCTTGTTGTCAGCAGATTACAGCATCTTCTCGTCTTCTCTGCGGCCATCAGAACCGGTCCAAGCAAGCAACACGCCTTGTTGTCAGCAGATTACAGCATCTTCTCATCTTCTCTGCAGCCATCAGATACGGTCCAGCAAACAACACACCGTTTCAGCAGGTCAGTTCCAAAATCCAAATCATGCCAATGATGCCATTATCTGCTGTCCCCAGGGACAGATCCGATCCAGAGATCACCATACAGTGGGATCTCTGGATTGGATCTGTCCCTGGGGACAGCAGATAATGAAAAGTGTGGGGGCAGAGCTGCGATGAAGTCACTCATCGTGTTGGAGCCCTCGGTTAAGCCCCTTTTACACTGGGGCAGTTGGTGCGTCGGCTAGTTGATTGATAGTTATTAACGGCACTACTGTTGCCAATATATGCAGTGTTATTAGGGTGAAAAAAATTATTGGGGGGGGGGTGACACCATGTTATACCGCACCAGGTGACACCAACCCTAGTGACGCCACTGGCACAGGGTGAATGAAAACCCACACTATAATCTGTGATTGTGTGACAGGGGGTCACTCTGGGCACAGGGTGAATGGAAAAACCCCACTATGACCTATGATAGCCACATTCAATGCTGTTTATACATTGTATCTAGATTGGGTGTGTACTGTGGTTGGGGGTTGTGTAATCCTTGCTGTGATGAGGTGTGATTGCATTCTATTGTCTATTGTAAATTAAGTCTGCTACTGTGATGATGTGGATTGGAGTTGGTTGACCGTCTGGCTGCATATTATGGGATGTTGAAGTGTCTTCTGTGAGGAGGGGGGGGGGAATCACCCCTCCTGCTAAGACTGTTTAATGAAGGAGAAGTTTGAACACACCTGACCTGTATCACCATTGTCATTGGACAGTTTAACCCGCCCTGTTCCCCCAAGGATGGGAGGGAAGGGTTTTGAAGAGAAATGTGTTACCATGTGTTTTGAAAATAAAGTCATTCCCTGTTTTGGAACTTGAAATACAGAGCGTTGTCTCGTATCTCTGGAAGGATTAATCCTATGGGAAGTGGTCGCCTGGCTGTGGAGGGTCGATAGTGGTTGTGTGTTCAGAGAGGGAATATTCTAAACGGCGTTAACCCCTTTCATATTGAGGGGTGTCGTTACAAGCGTGAAGGGAGGGAGGTGGAAAAGGATGGAGTTAGGAAAAAATGAATGGAGGGAGGAAAGAACTGGAACTGAATGGAGGGAAGAAATTATGAAAATTAGTAAGGAAATAATGGGAAAGGAGGAAGGAAGGAGGGAAGGGAAGTAAAGCAAATAAGTAGGGAGAATGAAGAAAAGTAGTAATGAAATAATAGAGGAATGAATCAAGATAGGAAGAAAGTGAGGGAGAAATAGAAGGATGGAGGAAGTAAAATAAGAGAGAATGGAGATAGGGAGAAATGGAGGAAATAAAGAAATGGAATTGAAGAGAATGAAAAAAAGGAAGGAAGAAAGGCTGAAGAACAATTTTTACAAGTAGTAATACAAAAGAACAAATAGTAATAGCAAATATCTACAAGGAAAGTAAATTTGCAAATAACTAAACATGCAGTCAAGACAAGGGGCACAATTCACTAAAGCTTATCGCATGCGTTATGTCGGTCACCTGATCACTTAAAAGCATGCGATAACGAAAATATCAATTCACTATTATTGTATGCAGTTTTTAACGGAAACACCAAAAACTGTCGGTAAATAATGCATAAAAAGGCATTGAAGTCAATTCACTAAAGGAAATAAATAAATAAATGCATGCAGTAATCCAGGACTGCTTCAAGCTTGCGATAACTATGTGGTAACTAGGGCAATGGTAACCCCCCCCCCCCCCCCCAGTGATTGTTTGAAAAATAGGCTTACATGCAATTGCCCATAAAAGGGGTATGGGGTCCGGGTACTGCGGGACGTGTCAATGCAAAAAAATGTGTAGCGGCCTCACCTCTCTCCTTTTCTTTATCGGTTATATGGCTGTTGTCTAGGGGTACCTGGGAAAGAGAGATAAAACACACCACGGCCCATGTCTTCCGTAACTGGGAGGTGAAGGCCAGAGATTGGGCTTTTGTGTAGGTGTCCTAGAGTCAAGTCCAGTCCTTCGTCCCTGACTCCTTTGCTTTAGTAACCCAAGTTCCACACAGTGAATAGGTACAACTCAGTTTTATTCTTCTTGCCAAGCAATAAAACAATCTTTCTCCTTTGGAAAATGGGGGACAGATCGAGGCACAATCCTTTCCCTTCTTGCTGCTGCCCACTGTGCTGTTACCAGTGGTGAATAGTCACTGCCACTGACGAGGCAATATAGAATGTGAATTACCTTCGCTCACTTTGCCCATGTCAGAGGAAGAAATCCGTCCAAGGGAGAAGTGGAGGCCTCTCCGTCACCAGCGATGCTGCGCCGGGCTCTTCAGAGAAGTTACTGCGCACCAGTCCTCACAAACTCAGACACGGGCACCAAAGGAGTTAGGGCCCCCTCGGATTCCTCCACCCTTGCGGAACTCAGACGAAGGCACTGAGCCCCAGGAATCCGCCATAGTACCTCACCCCAGGCTAAAGGTGCCTGAGATGGACTCCATCCCTGCTCCAGCTAGGCCAAGGGCGCCTAGGCCTGAAACACCGGAACGCCAGCACCCAAGCTGAAGGTGCCTGGGTGCGGCCGCGTCCTCTGACTCTTTTTCTCCAGTCAGGGCGTCCGCTCCTTTTATGATTTCTCCCTTTGCGTCACAGCGGGTACCCCGCCCCGCTGTACCAGCTCCAGGGGAGGACAAAAAGGCACGGTTCGCGGTGTGAGTTCAACTCCGGCCCCAGGCAACAGCGCCACCCAGGGACCCCAAGGAACCTCACACCACCAGAGTCCTCACATAATTCAAATACCCGCTACACTCTCCCCCTGGTGATTTGACACTGGTCCCCCAGTGTCTGGTACAAACTCACACCCCACGAAGAGTGGTGTCATAAGTTCAGCCCAGAAACCAACTACACAATTTAGCCCTGAATTGTGCCATGACCTGAATGGGAAAGGGAAAACTTAAAACAATACAACTATAAAACTTTTCAATAAAACACTTTAAATATTCCACACATTTACATTCTTCCCTCTGGCTATCTAAGAACCACCCACTCTCAGTAGTCTAGACAGACGAGTCTCCTGCAGAGGGAAAGAAAATACACATACATCCTACCAACATGTGTGTTTGCTTGGAATGAATAGGTCTATCCTAGAAGAAACCCATTCACTCCAATAAGTGCTGCATAATGTCAAAAAAATAAAAAAACAATTGTTGCGCAACACTGCCACCTGGTGACAGTGCCACGGTCAAGACACTCATCACTTCCAGATGAACTTTCCTCTTGAACATTTTCTCTGTGATCCTACACGATCTAAAACCCAAAGTCACTGATTTCTTCTGAGCGCAAGGAGAAGGAGGAAGAACAAACAAAAACACAGCTCCCATATCTCCAACGAGTAGAACTGCCCAAATACAAAAAAAAATAGGGCACAGTCCCTGTGTTCAAGAAAAGGCACTCCGGAAAGTTCAGCCAGGAATAGAAAAGAAAAGCACACGGGAGTCTTTTTTTCTCCCTTACAGGTAAAACCTTGGATGAGGCAGTGATATAGGCTTCAAACGATCATCAAAAGCCTCCACATGGTACTCAATACTTTTTCCTTCTTTGCGGCAGATCACCACTTTGTCCACATAAATGTGTCTTCCCAGCATCCATTTAGCTTTACAGTCCTGAAACTTCTTGGTGACCGTTGGTGAACAAGAAAGATACCGCCGCGCTTGCTGTACTTTCAGTTTGTCCCATACAAAGGTATCATACCATCTTTGCCGAAAGACCTCCACCTCATAGAGCAGTTCCCGAGGCAGATACGGGTATTCCCACCCATATTCCTGAGCAACCTTCTGGCCAAAGAGACGCTGCAGCCTTGACAAAGGTGGCATAGTAGCTCGGTCTCCTTCTCCAGGTGGAACAACCGCTTCTGGGTGGCGAGGTGCGTTCACCACCTCGGTGGACCTGGGCCTAGGAGCCCGCAGTGATTGACGTTGCACTCCCGCAACAGGAGCAGGTGAAATGGATGTCGAATCCAGAAGAGGAACTTCAGACAAAGGACCAGCTTCATCCCCTGGCGCCGGGGCCTCTACCCGGGGTGTACTTTCTCCAGTAGACATGGGCAGGTCCCTCGTAACACGGGCCAAGGGTAGCTTCATCTTGTCCCATCCCTTCTGGTGGAAGATTTCGTCTATCTCCCCATCATCGCCATTGTCAGACAATGAATCCAGGTCAGAGGTGTCGTAGCACTCAGCGGGCAGATAATTCCCAGTCACGGAACTATCCCCTTTGATGGCCTCTACCGACTGTGGACTACCGCCACTTTCTACCACACAGACAGTCCCAACCCCTGGCTCACCTGGACCTTTAAACGAGCAGGGATGTCCAGGACGTTGTCTACCGAATCCATCCAGGTCAGGCAAGCAGTGGGGCGAAGCTCTTCCACGACCACACAAGGCCATCACTAGGCCGACTTTTCTCTTCAGTGGCCGGAGCAGGGAGCTGCTGGTGACCGAGGCAGCATCCTCCGATTTCTCTCTTTTCACTTCCGCTTGGGCAGTCCCTTCTCCCGGATCAGTGCGCACGGGGAACGCACCAGCATCGATCTCTCCCTCTGGAGTGGCAGTCCCTGTGAGGTAGTTGAGGTGGAAAGCCTGAGGCTTTTCTGTGGATGGTTCCACCTCGAAGAGGAATTCTTTGCAAACCTCACAGCGCCCAAACGGCTTCAGCTGGACCACCAGTCCCGAACAGCCGGGACAGATCACACCGAGGGCTTCCATGTCTCTACAGGTAAAGAGAGCCAATCGCCCCCGGGGGCCTTAGTCTTATCTCCGTATCCATAATCGGAGCAGTCAGAGAAGACATATCCACAAAGGAAGGAACAGAAATCCATGGAGCACTTGAAGCCATCCTCTCTCTTTGCTGCTCCATTGCGCACTGACCCACCTGCGCCGGAATCTCCACGTGCGTACCTCCACGTGGCCAGACTCCTCCCACCTTCTGCACTTGTTCGCGGGCTTTTCCCTTGTTCGCTGGCTTTTCCCTTGCCCCGCCCACAAACTACACAGTTATGGGTTGCCTCGTGGCGTGTTGGCCAATATGGCCGACCTACTCAGAACTCCTCTGGGCAGCAAAGTTCAATTTCAGACACCATACACATATCCCAGATACGATGCTCCCACGTGTAGCGGCCTCACCTCTCTCCCTTTCTTTATCGGTTATATGGCTGTTGTCTAGGGGTACCTGGGGAAGAGAGATAAAACACACCACGGCCCATGTCCTCCGTAACTGGGAGGTGAAGGCCAGAGATTGGGCTTTTGTGTAGGTGTCCTAGAGTCAAGTCCAGTCCTTCGTCCCTGACTCCTTTGCTTTAGTAACCCAAGTTCCACACAGTGAATAGGTACAACTCAGTTTTATTCTTCTTGCCAAGCAATAAAACAATCTTTCTCCTTTGGAAAATGGGGGACAGATCGAGGCACAATCCTTTCCCTTCTTGCTGCTGCCCACTGTGCTGTTACCAGTGGTGAATAGTCACTGCCACTGACTAGGCAGTATAGAACGTGAATTACCTTCGCTCACTTTGCCCCTGTCAGAGGAAGAAATCCGTCCAAGGGAGAAGTGGAGGCCTCTCCGTCACCAGCGATGCTGCGCCGGGCTCTTCAGAGAAGTTACTGCACACCAGTCCTCACGAACTCAGACACGGGCACCCAAGGAATTAGGGCCCCCTCGGATTCCTCCACCCTCGCGGAACTCAGTCGAAGGCACTGAGCCCCAGGCATCCGCCATAGTACCTCACCCCAGGCTAAAGGTGCCTGAGATGGACTCCATTCCTGCTCCAGCTAGGCCAAGGACGCCTAGGCCTGAAACACCGGAACGCCAGCACCCAAGCTGAAGGTACCTGGGTGCGGCCGCGTCCTCCGACTCTCTTTTTCTCCAATCAGGGTGTCCGCCCCTTTTATGACCTCTCCCTTTGCGTCACAGCGGGTTCCCCGCCCCGCTGTACCAGCTCCAGGGGAGGACAAAAAGGCACGGTTCGCGGTGTGAGTTCAACTCCGGCCCCAGGCAACAGCGCCACCCAGGGACCCCAAGGAACCTCACACCACCAGAGTCCTCACATAATTCAAATACCCGCTACATATGTTTTAAAAATTATAATTTTTCAGGAGCAGTGATAGTGATTTTAATGATGCTTAAAGTGCAACAATAAAAATGAAAAATTCCTTTAAATATAGTGCCTGGGGTTCCCCTTAGTCTGCCTGTAAAGTGGCGCATCTGTAGCATATATAGAACATGCTACAGCAAAACTGACATTTATAAAGAAAAAAAATCAGTCAAATCAGTTCTTATATAGGTTTGGTTGGGGTAACCTGGCAACATCACTGGGTGGCCCCAACCCCCCCTGGAAAGCCGCGGACCGGTGCATTCTGGGTGCATCGTGACACCACAAGGGGCGGGTCATCAGGTGATGTTGCCAGGTGGCCCTGCCCTTACCTATATAAGAACTGTCAAAGTTTTTTGGGTCGGTGGGCAGTGTGATTGACCATGGATTTACAGCGGGGTACATTATTTTTTTTAATAAAGGATTTGTCAAAAACCTGTCTCCTGCTTTTATTTATTTTTTGTACGCTTTTTTAGTGAATGGGTAGGGGTACTATGTACACATTCACATGGGGGGGCCGGGATCTGGGGGCCACCTTGTTACAGGGGGCTTTCAGATTCCAATAAGCCCACAGACCCTGACGAGGCCCTTGTCCCCATCAACATGGCCCCCCCACCCCAAAGCACCCACCCCTCCATGTTGAGGGCATGAGGCCTGGTATGGTTCAGGAGGTGGGAGGGTGCCCGCTCGTCCCCTTTCCTTTCCTGACCTGCCAGGCTGCATAAGAGTCTGGTATGGATTTTGGGGGGACCCCTGCCTTTTTTTTTCTATTTTGGCGGGATGTGCCCCCTAAATCCATATCTGATACAAAGGGCCTGGTATGGACTGGGGGGGGGGACCCCACGCCTGTTTTTTATGTTTTTTTATTCAGCTATCAGCGGGGAAACCCATTGACAGCTGATGACTCATCGATTTTTAAGGACGCCGCGGCCGGCTTCCCGGCCCCGCTTCTTAACAACCGGGAAGAACAGTTCGCCCTACGTGCGAGATGCTTGAGATAACTTACTGCACAATGTTATGCAGTATTTTCAAATAGATAACAAATGCGAGTTTATAACAAGCGTTTCTTTGTGAATTGCACAGTTTATTTTAAACGATTTGCGATATGTATGCGATATGCGATATGTATGTTTGCGATATGCATACTCGAATGCGGTAACATATTGCTTAGTGAATTGTGCCCAAGATCCCTTTAGTAAGATCTTTTTTTGTCAGTGTTAAATGGGTTGTCTCAACCCTCTAACTGCAACATCATCAGGACAGCCTGTTCCGTTGAAAACAACAGACTTACTGTCCAGGTTACCAGGTGAAAAGAAAACAAATGCAGCCACCACATCTAAAAATTGGTAAGCTGCAATATAATATGTTTGCTTTTTTGGCTTTAATACTGCTATAAGTAAAACGCTTGCTCTAGGATCTTGTCGGCATAATTGCTAACAATCCCTACCCTTCCCCGAGGGGGTCCATCGAACATCTGCCTCCTTGTGTCCTAATGCAGGAACTGCTTCTGACCCCTCCCTGCTCCTTCTTTACATTATGTGTACACATCTTCGTGCCATGGATCCATTTCTTCTTGGCAGCTTGCAGTATTTGAATACCTCCTGGAGCTATTTACAGCTGAATGCAGTCCAGAAGCTTTGACATATGGCCAAATGATCACACAGCACCACACACTGACAAAGATATAATCCTGCAGAATTAAAAGTATAGCATTCAGTTTGTACTGGCGGATCATTTGCCCTTTGCCCGATTTTTGTAGATGTGTATACTTATAAGTGGGCGCTGCTCTTTAAACATTTAATGTGTATATAAACCTTAATAGTGAAAGTTTGTCACTGCCTTCTTCTATGCCTACTAATCCCAATACACAATACTTTTATTTATATAATGTTTATATTCCATAGCAAATACTTGGTGATCATGCCAGTTTGCTTGTCAACCTTTAGCTTTCTGACCACAACACACACAAAAGCAAATCCATGATGGCATGGCCATTTTGCATTCTGCAAATGGAAGATCCAGATGTAGTCCCTAGCCCCATGTCCTCCAGCCAGCTTGGTTGACAGCGGCTACAAGCAGAAGACATGCTATCACAAGAGTCGCTGCACACTGGCATACCTCCCAACATTTTGAGATGGGAATGATGGACACCTACTACCTACACCTATTAGCAAAAGTATGTAGGCATGGGACACGCCCCCTGTCACGCCCTCTAAAGGATATTTAACCAAAAATAAAAAATTAGTTAAACCCACAAGGGCTTTTTACAAATTTACAAATGTAGTAATTTAGAAATTGGATGAAAGGTTTAGCACTGGGAACCACTTTTTGAAAGTGCATTTTATATACAACTATATAGATCAGAGCAAAATGAGGCACAAATGAGGAGGAGAGAGGGAGAGAGGGACATTGCTTCAAATCAGGGACAGTCCCTCGAAATCAGGGACAGTTGGGAGCTATCATGTTACTGTATGTAGCACCCTCTAGTGCGGGGGTCAGCAATCCATTGATCCCGATCGACCTATCCACCGAGGGTGGGTGTTGGGTTGGTCGGGAACACTTCTCTGCTTTGCCAACGCCTGCTAATTTGGTGCCAGTCCTTCCCTCAGTCTCGCTCATCCTTCCTCACAGGACAGCAGGAGGCTACACAGCTCTGGACATACGACGGAGGGCTGGAGCTGGCCAAGTTAACTTTTGAAGTTAGCTGGCAGATTATTGGTTGCTAGAACAAGGGGCGGTCCTAGCAACCAATCACCAGCTTGGCATTATGGAAAGTTACCTCCGGCAGCTTGTGCTCTGCCTCCCGCCCTCTGTCCAGAGATGTGCAGCCTCCTGTGTACATCTATGTAGGTAGGAGAAGTGAGCGTTTTTTCACTGCTGTATGTATGTGTGGGAAGGGAGTGAGGTAAACTGGACAGAAGACACTGCTGGGGGGGGGCAGAGGGCATAATTGTGGGGGGGGATTTCAAAGCAGCAGAGGACATTGCTATGGGCATGGGTGGCAGAGGGCACTATTGTGTGTGGGAGGGGGTGTCAAAGAAGCAGAGGACATTGTTATGGGGATGGGGGGGGCAGAGGACACTATTGTGGAGGGGGATTTCAAAGCAACAGTGGACATTGCTATGGTGATGGGGGGCAGAGGGCACTATTGTGGGGGGTCAAAGGAGCAGAGGACATTGCCTTGGAGATGGGGGAAGAGGGCACTATTGTGGGGGGGATGTTAAAGGAGCAGAGGACATTGCTGTGTGGATGGGGGGGGGCAGAGGGCACTATTTTGTGTGTGGGGGGGGGTGATATCAAAGGAGCAGAGGACATTGGTATGGGGGCAGGGGGCACTATTGTGGGGGCGAGGAGAGGCAGAGGGCCAGAGGACACTACTAGAGGGGGGCAGAATACACTACTGAGGGGGTATTGTGAACACTTCTATGGGGAGGGGTGATGTGAAGGGGGCAGAGGACACTACTGTGGACAGGGCCAGCACCAGCATAAGGCCACTTGCAGCTGAGGCTGCAGAAAAATGGACTCGGGAATCTGTCCTCAGTCCCTTTCTCTATCTCAAAAGTGAGATATCAGGGGTCTGTTTAGCCCCCTGTTATTTTGCCAAAGCCCCCCAACAGAGCTCCTAAAGAATATTGTAAAATTTCGTTTTGAAAAGTTAAATAATAAAAACGACTGACACCATCCACTGCCCTATTGACACCAAACTCTGCCGTACTGACACTGTCCTCTTTTAGGATAGGCTATGATTAAATTTTTACAGTGACATTTGTTTTATCATATGTTTCTAAGTTTTCCTTACTATTTAGTTAGGCCTTGCTAGTTCATTTCTTAAAAAATAAGAGCCCTGAACCCCAGTGATCTCTGATCTTATGTTGTTCAGGTAGATCTTCACCCTTGAAAGGTCGCCTACCCCTGCTCTAGTGTGTACTAGAAGTAGAGTAGGCAAACCAAATCCTGACTCATGCTGTAAATTTGTTAGTCTATAATTGGGTCAGAGTTATTGGAGTTCAGGGCTGGATGACCCATCTCAGCAGCTCTCTGGTGCCTCCCCCTGTTTCCTGAGTGTTGGAGAACTATCTGGAAGATAGTGGGCGGAAGCATGGCTGCTCAGTATATTTAGAGGTCTCTGGCCAATCCCTGGGAGTGGGCTTGACAGGAAGCCAGGAAGCCTTTAAATACTGATGAGCCATGCCAGCAGGGTCAGTCGGGTGGAGGATGAAGATTCAGTGTTGAGGAGGCTGTCGATGGCCCTGAGGGGTACCCCCTAACCTAATTGTGAATTGGAAGGGAAATGATAAATTGTTTTCAACTTTTTTTACAAATAAATATGTGAAAAGTGTGGCATGCATTTGTATTCAGCCCCCCCGACTCAATACTTTGTAGAACACCCTTTGGGGGTTGCAAGTCTTTTTGGGGATGTCTCCACCGGCTTTGCATATCTAGAGAGTGACATTTTTGCCCATTCTTCAATGCAAATAGCTCAAGCTCTGTCGGATTGGATGGAGAGCGTCTGTACAATTTTCAAGTCTTGCCACAGATTCTCAATTGTATTTAGGTCTGGGCTTTGGCTGGGCCATTCTAACACATGAATATGTCTTAAACTAAACCATTCCATTGTAGCTCTGGCTTTATGTTTAGGGTTTTTGTCCTGCTAGAAGGTGAACCTCCGCCCCAGTCTCAAGTCTTTTGCAGATTTCCAACGGAAAAAAGTCAGTCAGGATTCCCGAGCTGGTTCTCTTTTTATACCGGTGGTTTTTGTCAGTTTTCCCATCGGAAAAACTGTAAGGAAGCATACACACAGCCGGGATTCCTGGCCAATAGCTCTCATCGCAGTTTTCCCATCGGAAAACCTGGTCGTGTGTACGAGGCATAACAGGTTTTCTTCTAAGATTGCCATCTTCCCATCAACTCTGACCAGCTTCCCTGTCCCTGCTGAAGAAAAGCATCCCTACAACATGATGCTGCCACCACCATGTTTCACGGTGGGGATGGTGTGTTCAGGGTGATGTGCAGTGTTAGTTATCTGCCACACATAGTGTTTTGCTTTTAGGCCAAAAAGTAACATTTTGGTCTTATCTGACCAGAACACCTTCTTCTACATGTTTGCTGTGTCCCCCACATGGCTTCTTGCAAACTGCAAACAGGACTTCTTATGCCTTTCATTCAACAATGGCTTTCTTCTTGCCACTCTTCCATAAAGGCCAGATTTGTGGAGTGCATGACTAATAGTTGTCCTGTGGACAAATTTTCTCCCACCTGAGCTGTGGATCTCTGCAGATCCTCCAGAGTTACAATGGACCTCTTGGCTGCTTCTCTGATTAATGCTCTCCTTGCCCAGCCTGTCAGTTTAGGTGGACGGACATGTCTTGGTAGATTTGCAGTTGTGCCATACTCTTTGCCTTTTCGGATGATGGATTGAACAGCGCTCTGTGAGATGTTCAAAGCTTGGGATATTTTTTTATAACCTAACCCTGCTTTAACCGCTTGCCGACCGCCGCACGAACATTTACGTTGACAGAATTGCACGGAAAGGCAAATGGGCGTATATATACGTCCCCTTTAAATTGCCGGCGTGCGGTCGCGCGTGTGCTGCCGGCAGCGCGCTCGCGACCCTGCCGCGAGCAGCGGGACCCGCAGACTCGATGTCCACCGGTGTCCCGCGATCGTGTCACAGAGCTGAAGAACGGGGAGATGTTAGTGTAAACACAACATCTCCCCGTTCTGCCTAGTGACATGTCACTGATCGTCTGTTCCCTGTCATCGGGAACAGTGATCAGTGGCATGTCAAGGCAAGCCACGCCCTCTAACAGTTAAAAGCACTCCCTAGGTCAAACTTAACCCCTTCCGTGCTCCACAGGTTAATTCCTTCACTGCCAGTGTCATTTTTACAGTAATCAGTGCGTTTTTATAGCACTGATCGCTGTAAAAATGACAATGGTCCCAAAATGGTGTCAAAAGTGTCCGATGTGTCCGCCATAATTTCGCAGTCACGATAAAAACCGCTGATCGCCGCCATTACTAGTAAAAAAAAAATATTAATAAAAATGCCATAAAACTATCCCCTATTTTGTAGACGCTATAACTTTTGCGCAAACCAATCAATAAACGCTTATTGCGATTTTTTTAACCAAAAATATGTAGAAGAATACGTATCGTCCTAAACTGAGGAAAAAAATATGTTTTTTTATATATTTTTTGGGGACATTTATTATAGCAATAAGTAAAAAATATTGAATTTTTTTCAAAATTGTCGCTCTATTTTTGTTTATAGCGCAAAAAATAAAACCTGCAGAGGTGATAAAATACCACCAAAAGAAAGCTCTATTTGTGGGAAAAAAAATACATCAATTTTGTTTGGGAGCCACGTCGCACGACCGTGCAATTGTCAGTTAAAGCGGCACTGTGCCGAATCACAAAAAGTGGCCTGGTCTTTGGCCAGCGAAACGGTCCGGGGCTTAAGTGGTTAATCTTCTCCACAACTTTATCTCTGACCTGTCTGATGTGTATATTGGCCTTTATGATGCTGTTTGTTTACTAAGGTTCTCTAACAGACCTCTGAGGGCTTCACAGAATGGCTGTTTTTATACTGAGATTAAATTACATACAGGTGGACTCTATTTACTAATTAGGTGACTCCTGAAGGCAATTGGTTCCACTCGATTTTAGTTAGGGGTATCAGAGTAAAGGGGGCTGAATACAAATGCACACCACACTTTTCACATATTTATTTGTAAAAAATGTTGAAAACCATTTATCATTTTCCTTCCACTTCACAATTATGTGCCACTTTGTGTTGGTCTATTACATAAAATCCCAATAAAATACATTTACATTTTTGGTTGTAACATGACAATATGTGGAAAATTTCAAGGGGTATGAATACTTTTCAAAGCACTGTAAGTGTTATGGCGCTCCATTGCAAAACCATTATGCCCTCACCACCACCCCCCAATATCCATCACTCTCCTTTCTTTTTTTTATATTTTATTTAAACCAGGAAAAGGCAGCTCCAAGTCAATACATCAATAGTACATAGATATCAGTATCAGTTACATAGCATAAAACATGTCTAACCAGCAAGTGATCGCTGAAGATACAGTACATCTACTTCAAGGAATCAACAAAAGAGGACATAGACGGACATGGGGCTGCCCACTCCATTTTCCTTTTTCTTAAGGGCCAGTTCACACCAGATGCAGTTCCGTACAGTTTTGTGCGCATTTTTTCTGCACTAAAAATGCATGCACAGTGTTTTCCATGTTTTCCAATGGCTCTTGTTGGCTCTAGTTCACACCATGCAGTCAAGTTTCCGGTCAGTTTCCGGTGCAGAAACTGACCGGTAACTGACTGCATGGTGTGAACTACAGCCAACAAGAGCCATTGGAATACATGGAAAACACTGTGCATGCATTTTGTGCAGAAAAAAAGCACACGGAACTGAACGGAACTGTGTCTGGTGTGAACTGGCTCTAAAAGATAGGAATGAGAGGAAAAAGAAAAGGACGGAGAAAGGGGGGGGGGGGGGGGGTGGGCACTTTCATTTCTAATCTCCATTTTAAAGGCAGGCCCCTCAGTAATACAGAATATTGCTTTCATAGTAATGCTTTTCATATGGGGGTTTCTAAACTAAGTGCGTGTTCATTTCATCCAATTTGTTTGGTGAGATGATATTGCTGCCAATAAAACCCACTGTGCAGCTGGACAGTTTTGGGCCCTAACAGCAGTTGCATGGTCTACTTATGGCTGTAGCTGTAGCCTTGGTCACATTTCCTAAATGTTATAACCGTGACCTGTATGTGGTTAGTCTGCTTACTCTTCTTGTCCTTCTTCTTGTGTCTATGCAGTGAACCCGCTAGTGTTAGGAGATGATTCATGAGGTGGGAAGGTGGGGTTACTTTGCGCTAGGGGGGTTAGAAAAGTCGGATAAGTAAACAATATGTAAAAGTGCACTTATCCTTTAGCTTGCAAAGTTTATCCTAATAAGCTTGAGGTGGACTAAACACTGTTTGTTAGTGTGAAACGCGTCAAGTCTTCTGTCCGTTCTGTTCTGCTGTGGCATGTATTTTTGATTTCCATTTTTGAATTAAAGGCAAAAACTTTTTTGGAGTGCGGCTGTGTAGAATTTCTTCCCATTTTGCAAGCTTGAGGTGGAGACAGGGTTTCTTTATACGTAAGCTAAATTTGTCATTGGTCATGCCTTCCAGTAACCTGTATATTGCATCTTCTTGAAAGCGATAATTAGGATATATTTTGTGGTATGGCACACTTTGTCCAGTTTCTACTCATAATTAAGCTATGTGGGTGCAGTATTATAGAGGTGTGTCTGATGACACAGACTTTTGGATGTAACCACTTCCCATGTTAGGGGTGTGACTATCATAAATATGTAGGGCATCGTATATATAACACTTGTTTATCACCCAGGTTTAGAATTAAAATAAAATGTAGCCAAACTGCAGCAGGTTTGGTGAGCTGCCATGTTTACGCTGGAGAGAGCAATTTGTAACCCACAAGCACTAATCATTATTTCTAGTTAAACGAAATATAACGCAACAGGCTTAGAAAATTATATAGGCTCTGTCAGGATGTACCATTCTTTTACATGATAAAACAACATCAGGTTATGTAGCCATTTATAACCTGGGAAAATTACGAAATCAAATACTAGGGTTGAAAGCATAACAAACAACAAAGCAAGGACAAAGGGCCTGACCAAATGAACTTACAATTTTTGATTCATGGGGTCACCCTTTACAATACTGGGTTCATAGTGTGGTGTATGATGGGAGGGTAGGTCAGATCCCATAACCAAAGCAGCTTGGCTGGTTTTAGCAGAAAAACATACCCTGAGTTTTGAGGGTCCGGGGGCACGCTAAAGGAATGCAGGGAGATGTTCAGGGAACCTGGAGAGACCTGCTTTGCAAGGCAGGTACCATTAGTGCCTAAAATTTGTTAGGCCAGCATACTGTACACAATTTTTTTTTTTTTTACATGAAATAATAATCTAAAGAACATTACTTTCAGCCAGAATTTAAGTAAGCATCAGAAAGTAATTACTAAACCATTAATAAGTGTAGCAGTGTCTCCTTTAAGACTCTCTGGACTACCTTACCCAGAACCCCATTTGGCACCCAGGGTGCATTGTTGCCACCGCAGAGACTTATGGGTGGAGCTATAAAGGGAAGGGGCGAGGCTGGGCTCGGCCTCTTTGGGACACGAGACTTCGGTGAACAAGTCCTCCTGTGTGGATCTGCTGGTGTGCAAGGCCTGAAGCCCGGGGCCTTGCGCAGCTACCAAAGAGCCTTCCACCCTACTGCGAGCCTGGGTGGCATCTGACTTTGTTCTTCCTCAACCTTTGTTGGATCGGAGACCCGACCGCTGCAGACGCTGTGTGTGGAGACACAGCAGGTGGAAGTCCAGTTGGAGTTCCTGGCCCTTAAGTGGGCGGTAGTTGACAAGCTTAAAGACTACCTGTATGGGGCAGAGTTCACTGTGAAGACAGACAACAACCTCCTTACTTACCTCTTCACCACAGCAAAGCTGAATGCCACAGGACACAGATGGCTTGCCGCCCTGTCTGGGTTCAATTTCAGCCTGAAGTACAGGCCAGGGGCTGGAAATCGAGATGTGGACGCATTGTCTAGGAGATCTCATGCCCACACAAATGAGACAGAAGACTGGACCCAAGTGGCACCCGACGGAGTGCGGGCCCTTTGTCAAGGGGCTGAATTACAAACCAGAGGAGGCTCAAGGGCAGAAGAGATAGGAGTTACCATGGTAGGAGTTCCCAAACAATACTGTGGAGTAACTCAACTGGAAGAAGAAAATCTTGCAAAACTGTCAAAGAAGGAGCTGAGAGGTGATCAACTGGAAGACCCTATGGGAAGATTGGTCCTGGAGGCCCTGGAGAATCAGGATCCAAATACACTCCTGCGTCACCCCTCAAGGGAAGCTCGCCTATTGAGGAAGGAGTGGGACAGGTTGCAGGTACATCAGGGAGTGGTCTACCGAAGGGGCCCCTCTGATGACCTAGAAGATAAATGGCAATTGTTTCTTCCTGAGAAACACCGTGAGACTGTCCTGGTCGCCCTGCATGACAACCACGGCCACCTAGGGGCTGAAAGAACCTTTCAACTCGTTAGAAGTCGGTTCTATTGGCCCTGCATGAGGGCTGAAGTAGAGGAGTACTGCCATTCATGTGCACGCTGCATCCAGCGGAAGACTTTACCCCATCAAGCTGCCCCAATGGGCCATCTACAAAGTCAAGGCCCGATGGATCTGGTATGCATTGATTTCCTCTGCCTCAAACCCGACCTGAGTGGACTAGGAAATGTTCTGGTGATAACCGATCATTTCACCCGGTATGCCCAAGCTTTCCCAACCAAAGACCAGAAGGCTTCCACGGTGGCCAAAGTACTTATGGAGAAGTATTTCGTTCACTATGGGCTACCGCAGCGACTCCATTCAGATCAAGGGAGGGACTTTGAAAATCGGCTGTTCCGGAAACTCCTGGATTCTTTAGGGATCAATAAAACCCGAACCACACCTTACCACCCACAAGGAGATGCTCAGCCTGAGAGGTTCAACCGAACCCTGCTCAACATGTTGGGGACTCTGAGTAGTGAGAAGAAACAACATTGGAGCAAACACATAGCAGCTATAGTACACGCTTACAACTGTACCACTAGTGATGCTACTGGCTACTCCCCCTATCGACTCATGTTTGGTAGAGAAGCAAGGTTACCCATAGACCTGGCCTTTGGCACTTCCTTAGACCATTCCTCAGCCACATCCCACAAAGGATATGTGGACAGACTCAGACACAGCTTGAAGTTAGCCTATGAACAGGCCCAAGCGGGCTCAGATCAAAGGGGAGCCCGCAACAAAAGGAAATTCGACCTGAAGGTCCGGATCCAGGACCTGCAGCCTGGGGACCGAGTACTGCTACGCAATCTGGGGGTCCCTGGGAAACACAAACTTGCAGACAGATGGAGACCTGAACCCTATGTCATTTGTAAGAAGTTGCCTGGCCTACCTGTCTACAAGTTGAAGCCAGAAGGGAAGGTGGGGCCATTGAAGACCTGGCATCGGAACCATCTACTCCCACTTGCCGAAGCAGTCAGGATACCTCCAGTGAGGGACTCCCCTGAACCAGCCTTCATCCTGGATACTCCCAGGCCAAACACTCGGTCCCAGACCTCTCGAGCTGAAGATATCGAGGCCTCTGAACTAAGTGGAGATGAAGAAAAAGAACTTGATTGGTTGTGGCCTTCCCCAACCCCAGGGGCTTCTGCTATAGATCTTACAACCACTGAAGACACTATAGACAGTGCACTGAATGCAGAAGCCACTGAGTTCATCCCATCTAGTCCTTTATCAGATCACTGGGAGGATGCCTGTGACACTTACTCGGAGGAGGACTCCAGAGACTCTATATATCTTCCAGTTTCTGAATCAGATGTTCCAGAGCCCGCCGTGTCCCCCGAGCCTGCTCCGGAAGAAGAACCTGTGACGCCAGAGCCAGAAACTCCAAGAGAGCAAAGGGCTCGAAGAGTCATAAGACCTCCCAAAAAGTTGACCTACCCACAAATGGGGAAGAGCTCAGAAGATTCTGTGGTCACTGCCAAGAGGAGTGCAGAGAACCCGGATCCCTCCAATGTTCATTTGGTGGAGGGCAACCCCAACTCACTCTCTGGCACAGTTAGGCAGGCCACTCATGATAGTGTGACCTGTGGGCAAGGGAATCCAACCCCTCAGTTTTGGTGGGAATTCCCTTTGCCAACATCATACGGTTGTCCGTAGAGTATGTTAAATTTATCTTTGGGGACCAAAGAATTCAAGTGGGGGGAGTGTGTAGCGGGGTCTCCTTTAAGACTCTCTGGACTACCTTACCCAGAACCCCATTTGGCACCCAGGGTGCATTGTTGCCACCGCAGAGACTTATGGGTGGGGCTATTAAGGGAAGGGGCGAGGCTGGGCTCGGCCTCTTTGGGACACGAGACTTTGGTGAACAAGTCCTCCTGTGCGGATCTGCTGGTGTGCAAGGCCTGAAGCCTGGGGCCTTGTGCAGCTACCAAAGAGCCTTCCACCCTACTGCGAGCCTGGGTGGCATCTGACTTTGTTGTTCCTCAACCTTTGTTGGATCGGAGACCCGACCGCTGCAGACGCTGTGTGTGGAGACACAGCAGGTGGAAGTCCCGGACTGGGATCGTGTCCGGAGGGGTGAGCGAGCACATGCTCAATCCATATACTTTATACTGTTGTTAGGCCTACAGACTGCCGTGGCCCACCCGCTTAAATTTGAGACCCCACTGGAGATCTATAGCAGAACTGAGTCAAATGGGTCTCCAGTGAAGTGTTCCGTGTTGTTACTTTGATCTGTGGATTACAAATGTGTTCCTGAATGTGCACCACCATTAAAGACTTGCATGCGAAGAAATCATCTCCTAGAGACTGAGTTTTAGAGTCTGGGTCAGGCCTGACCAAGCGTTAGAGTTTAGTTGCTGCGTCACAGGGCGCTTAGTTAACGGCCGTTATACGTGGTATGCCATTACTGTATTTCACTAATGTGTAGTATGTTATTCGCTGCAGGGCTCTGCAAGAAGCACGTGTGATCTGTTATAACTGTTGATCTATCATACCAAGAGAGAGTAAACTCGTTATTCTTTAATTGCTTTGCATTGGTGTCTTAATTCTATTATAGAGAATAAGAGATATTACCCTAGACTAACTGTGCCAGAGTGGGTCGAGTGAATTGCCGGGGGTTGGCGGTGTTGTGTGCAGGGCCCGAGACCAAATTCAGCGGCTCTCTTAGTTGGGGGTGCACTACATAAGGATTGTGCAGGTATGCTGAGGGTTCCCTGACAAGAACCTTCACTAAGGTCAATCCATGCCCTTAGGCGCTTACAATCTAAGGTCCTTACCTCACATACATGCATACACAAACACAAACACCAGTGCCAATTTGGACAGAAGAAAACTAACCTTCCAGCATGGCCTTAGAGGACACGTTTCAAACACAAGGCCCCGGGCCAAATGTGGCCTGCCAGGCCATTTCATGTGGCCCTCTCGCCCATGCGTTCTTCCCCCTCCGGCACTTGTCCTTCACTCCCCACTTACCACTGTCACTTGAAATTACAGAAGCCTTCCTCTCGGTGGCTTGTGGCTCTCACTGATCCCTGCCTGCCCCACGTGCATTCATGGCGGGGATATATGTCATCCAATTATCTCCCTGCAAGTGAGAGAGAGAGACGGAGCTGCCTACCCTGTTGGGAGATACTAGAGCTGGGCCAAATAGGTAAAGAAGCGGGGGGAGATGTGTGCAGAGCTGGTGGATAGGGTAGAGCGGTGCAGAGGAGGGGTGAAAGTGAGATGTGTACAGCCGGTGAACCCTACATTCTGTGCACAGCAAACCTCTAAACCCTGCACTCTCTATGTAGTGCACTCCTCAACCCTGCACTCTGTATGTAGCATACTCCTGAACTCTGCACATAGTGCACCCCTAAACACAGCACTCTGTACATAGCATACTCCTGAACTCTGCACTTAGTGAATAACTTGTATAGCGCTATACATGCAAACTGAATCGCCTCTAGGCGCTTTTTGCAGCCAGTGTCTGCTTGGCTGGTGTGGTCATTTTTATCCTGTAGGATCTCGGCACGATTGGGACACACAGTCGTACACACATATATACTGGGCCAATTTTGGACAAGATCCAATTAAACTACCAGCATGTCTTTGGAGTGTGAGAGGAAACCAGAGTACCCAGAGGAAACCCACGCAGACACAGGGAGAACATGCAAACTCCAGGCAGATGGTGTCGTGGTCGGGATTCGAACCAGCGACCCTTTTGCTGCTAGGTGAAAGTGCTAACCACTGTGCTGCCTCTAAACCCTGCACTCTGTATGCTGCATACTACTGAACTCTGCACATTGTATGTAGTGCACTCCCGAACTCTGCATAAATTGCTTTATGGATACAACTGACTAGGGATGAGCTTCGCGTTCGCGTCGAACACACATTCGACTCAAACATCGGCCGTTCGATCGTTCGACGAAGAACAAACTTTACGGTCCGTTCGCGTTAAATTCGTGTTGCGTGACACGGCCCATAATTCACTGCGGCATCGCAGTGCATTGCTGGCTGATGATTGGCCAAGCATGCACTATGACCCGCATGCTTGGCCAATCACAGCGCGGAAAAAACGGAGAGCCGTAATTGGCCAAAGCTCATGGGGTTTAGTACACGCCCAAAGCTATATAAGGCCGCCTGGAAGTCGGCCTTGTGTAGTGTGTTGGCGTTTGTGAAAGAGGCAGTTTCAGAGAGATAGACAGTGTCATTTATAATGAGTTAGATAGAGCAGGCAGGTGAGTCAGTTAGCTGCTGTTACAGTGTGTAGAGGATATATATGCATCCTAGGTGTTGTATATATATTTATACACTGTATTGAGTTTAGATAGATCCGTTCCTGTTAGTCTCTATACTGTGACAGGCAGGCAGGTGATTGTGCTAGCTGCAGACAGTCAGACCCCTTTCACACTGGGGCGGTTTTGAGGCGCTATTGTGCTAAAAATAGCGCCTGCAAACCGAGCCTAAACAGCGGCTGCTGTCTCTCCAATGTGAAAGCCCAATGGCTTTCACACTGGAGCGGTGCACTGACAGGACGTGAAAAAAAGTCCTGCTAGCCGCATCTTTGGAGCGGTGAGAGGAGCGGTGTGTTTACCGCTCCTACACCGCTCCTTCCCATTGAAAGCAATGGGAAACTGCGGTAATACCGCCGGCAATGCACCTCTACAGAGGCGCATTGCGGGCGGTATTAACCCTTTTTCGGCTGCTAGCGGCCGAATACCTCCACAATTCCGACGGTATAGTGCCGCTAAAAATAGCGGTGCTATACCGCCACCGCACCCACCGCCCCAGTGTGAAACCAGCCTCAGTGTTTCACGGAGGCTGGTTTCACACTGGGGCGGTGGGTGCGGTGGCGGTATAGCGCCGCTATTTTTAGCGGCGCTATACCGTCGGAATTTCGGAGGTATTCGGCCGCTAGCGGTGCGGTTTTAACCCCCGCTGGCGGCCAAAAAAGGGTTAATACCGCCGGCAATGCGCCTCTGTAGAGGCGCATTGCCGGCGGTATTACCGCGGTTTCCCATTGCTTTCAATGGGAAGGAGCGGTGTAGGAGCGGTAAACACACCGCTCCTCTCACCACTCCAAAGATGCGGCTAGCAGGACTTTTTTTCACGTCCTGTCAGCGCACCGCTCCAGTGTGAAAGCCCTCGGGCTTTCACATTGGAGAGACAGCAGCCGCTGTTTAGGCTCGGTTTGCAGGCACTATTTTTAGCACAATAGCGCCTGCAAACCGCCCTAGTGTGAAAGGGGCCTTAGTGTACTACTGTGTCCTTTGCATAGCGATCACCTAAAGCTCACCTGGATACAGTTATTCTCTATACTGTGACAGGCAGGCCGGTGATTGTGCTAGCTGCAGACAGTCAGTGTTTCACTTAGTGTACTACTGTGTGCTTTGCATAGCATTCACCTAAAGCCTAAATTTTTGATGCAATACTTTGCAACAGGGCTCATTGCTGTGCTCTAAGTACACTATCTGTGAGGGGTTGCAGTGTTGTGGCACCAGCACCAGTGCCTAAGGCCCAATTTTTCAGCCCCTGTTCAACAGGGGCATGCAATTACAATTCTTGATCTAATAACTCACAGCAGGGCCCATTCATGTGCCCACCAAGAGTAACTGTGAGGGCTTACAGTGTTGTGGCACCAGCACCACCACCAAAGGCCCAACTTTTCCTACCACTGTTCAACAGGGGCATGTAAATACAATTACTGATTTAATAGTTGACAGCAGGGCGTTCCAGCGCCCACCAAGAGTAACTGTGAGGGCTTACAGTGTTGTGGCAACACCAACACCTAAGGGCCAAATTTCAGCAGAGTATATACGGCAGGTCCCTACTTTCAAACATCCAACTTACAAACGACTCCTACTTGCAAACGGAAGGAGACAACAGGAAGTGAGAGGAAATCTACCCCTAGGAAGGGAAATTCTCTCCTGTAAGAGTTAATATGTGAAAAAGGTGTCTCCTCTCCACTGATGCTTTATCACCAATCCTTGTTTCAATAAAAAAAAACAAATTTCCAAAAACATTTGTCATTGGGATGGAAAGTGAGGTGAAATGTTCTGAACAGATGCACAGACAGCAAAACAAATGTTACAGGGGTGATAACCCTTCCCTACATTCTCCAAAAAGCTTAAAAATAGATTTTTTGGCTGGAGCTAAACTTAAAAAATTTACCTGTTCCAAATTACAAACAGATTGTACTTAAGAACAAACCTACAGTCCGTGTCTTTTTTGCACCGCCTGTATACGGCTGTTCAGAGTATATAGGGCCTTTTTTTGTTTTGGGTGCGGGGTTCCCGTTAATATCCATACAAGACCCAAAGGCGCTGGTAATGGGCTGGGGTACTGGTGGGTGATGGGGTAGCCATGCCATTTTTCTCAATGATTTTCATCCATATTGCCGGGACCAGACATTAAGTTAAAGCCACAAGCAGTTTTAAATGGCTTTTTTTCCTTTAGAAATGTCATTTTGTGCAGGGACAGTTCTAAACACGGGAAACACGTGGCACTTCACAGGCATACTTTAGACATCCCCCAGGTACGATATTTAAAGGAATATTTGACTTTTTTTTTTTCCTTTATGCATCATTAACCACTTCAATACCATGCACTTATACACCTTCCTGCCCAAGCCAATTTTGAGCTTTCAGCGCTGTCGCAATTTGAATGACAGTTGCGCGGTCATGCTACACTGTACCCAAACAATTTTTTTATCATTTTGTTCCCACAAATAGAGCTTTCTTTCGGTGGTATTTGATCGCCTCTGCGATTTTTATTTTTTGCACAACAAATAAAAAAAGAGCGAAAATTTTGAAAAAAACGACGTTTTTCTTTGTTTCTGTAATTTTTTTTTGCAAATAAGTACCCTTTCTACTTCAATGATGGGCACTGATAAGGCGGCACTGACGGGCACTGATAAGGCGACACTGATGGGCACAGATGAGGTGGCACCAATGAGGTGGCACTGATGATGGGCACTGATTGGCGGCACTGATGGGCACTGATAGGCGGCACTGATGGGCACTGATATGTGGCACTGGTATGCGGCACTGATGGGCACTCATAGGCGGCACTGATGGGCACTCATAGGCGGCACTGATGGACACTCATAGGCGGCACTGATGGGCACTTATAGGCGGCACTGATGGGCACTTATGGGTGGCACTGATAGGTGGCACGGACGGGCACTGATAGGTGGGCACTTATGGGCACAGATGGGCATGGATGGGCACGGATAGGTGGCACTGATGGACACTAGTAGGTGGCACTGATGACACTGATGCCCAGCAATGCCAGCCACCACACATTGTGGTCGTGCCATGATGGTGCCAGTCAGTGCCCATTCAAGTGCCCAAAAGCGTGGGGGTTCCCCCAAATTCAATTACCAGGCCCTTCAGGTCTGGTATGGATATTAACGGGAACCCTGCCACAAATTAAAAAAAAAAATGCGTGCGGTTCCCTCAAATATTCATACCAGGTCCTTCAGGTCTGGTATGGATTTTAAGGGGAACTCCACACCAAATTTTAAAAAAAAATGGCGTGGAGTACCCCCAAAAATTCAGACCAGACCCTTTATCCGAGCACGCAACCTAGCAGGCCGCCAGAAAAGAGGGGGGGACGAGAGAGCGCCCCCCCTCCTGGACCGTACCAGACCACATGCCCTCAACATGGGGAGGATGTGCCCATGTTGATGGGGACAAGGGCCTCATCCCCACAACCCTTGCCCGGTGGTTGTGGGGGTCTGCGGGCGGGGGGCTTATCGGAATCTGGAAGTCCCCTTTAACAAAGGGGACCGCAAGATCCCGGCCCCCCCCTATGTGAATTGGTAATGGGGTAAATTGTACCCCTACTATTTCACAAAGAAAGTGTAAAAAATAGTAAAAAAAATACACAGACACCATTGGTAAAGTCCTTTATTAAAAAAATAAATTAAAATAATTTAAAAAAACATTCCAGCGATGAAATCCAGTGTCCCGCTGCGATCCCGAAGTCCAGCGCTGTCCAGACGAAATGTCATTGGCTGAGCCTAAGCGGACCTGATGGGGAACTTCCTCGGCAGTGTATTAAATGAATAGACCCGCCCCTTCTAAAGTTCCCCATCAGGTCCGCTCAGCCAATGACGTAGTGTAAGGCTGAGGACCTGATACAGAACATGAGAAGGGGGGCTCTATTCATGTATTAAACTGTGGATGAAGTTCCCCATCAGGTCCGCCCCCTCGTATGTCAGACCCCGCCTACGTCATTGGATGAGCGGACCTGATGGGGAACTTCCTCCGCAGTATAATACATGAATAGACCCGCCCCTTCTCACGTTCCGCATCAGGTCCTCAGCCTTACACTACGTCATTGGCTGAGCGGACCTGATGGGGAACTTTAGAAGGGGCGGGTCTATTCATTTAATACACTGCCGAGGAAGTTCCCCATCAGGTCCGCTCAGGCTCAGCCAATGACATTTCGCCTGGACAGCGCTGGACATTGGGATCGCCGCGGGACACTGGATTTCATCGCTGGAATGTTTCTTTTTATTTTTTATTTTTAATAAAGGACTTTCCCAATGGTGTCTGTGAATTTTTTTTACTATTTTTTACACTTTCTTTGTGAAATGGTAGGGGTACAAATTACTCCATTACCAATTCACATAGGGGGTAGCGGGATCTGGGGGTCCCCTTTGTTAAAGGAGTCTTCCAGATTCCGATAAGCCGCCCGCCCGCAGACCCCCACAACCACTGGGCAAGGGTTGTGGGGATGAGGCTCTTGTCCCCATCAACATGGGGACATCCTCCCCATGTTGAGGGCATGTGGCCTGGTACGGTTCAGGAGGGGGGGGCGCTCTCTCATCTCCCCCCTCTTTTCCTGCAGCCTGCCAGGTTGCGTGCTCAGATAAAGGGTCTGGTCTGGATTTTTGGGGGTACTCCACGCCATTTTTAAAAAATTTTTGGGGTGGAGTTCCCCTTAAAATTCATATCAGACCTGAAGGGCCTGGTATGGATATTTGGGGGAACCGCACGGATTTTTTTTAAAATTTGCGGCAGGGTTCCCCTTAATGTCCATACCAGACCTGAAGGGCCTGGTAATTGAATTTGGGGGAACCCCCACGCTTTTTTTTTATTTTTATCAATGACTTTTCTATGTATTGCCGGGAGCCAACAATTCATTATAGCCGCGAGTGAATTTTAAATGAATTTTTTTCCTTCAGAAATGACACTTTGTGCAGGGACAGTTCTAAGCATGGGAAACAAGCGTGAATGGTCCTCAGAAGTTCGGGTCCCCATTGACTCCAATGGGGTGCGGGTTCGGGGTCAAGTTCGGGTCAAGTTCGGTCCCGAACTCGAACTTTTTACCAAAGTTCGGCCGAACCCGTCGAACCCGAACATCCAGGTGTCCGCTCAACTCTACGTCCTCTTGCTTTCTTAGTGATCCTGTTGATGATAAGATGACTTCAGTTACCAAGTGTGACTTGGCCCTTAGAGCTAAGAGACTGGGGTAAGAACCCCAAAGATTATCAGTTGTTGCCCTGTTTACTGCCAAAGCTCTTGCCTGAACTTTTTTAACCTGGCAACCTATATTACTGTGTAAAAACACACTGTCATCTTGTTATTATCAAAACATAAAAGTATATATATATATATATATATATATATATAGCACTTAGTCCCATTTAAGTGACCGGCTGGTTTTGTTTGGGTCTGCAGCAATTACCTCTCTAGAGTGGATCCATCTGCTCCGTTGTCTAGGGGAAAATCTCTCGAAATAAGGTCAATGTCCACACTTGAGTAAAACCTAATCAGCAAGGCTTTATTCTTTTTTTTCTTTCTTTATAAAGTCAACTTGAAGAGAGAGAGTATGAAGTTGAGAGAAATAGGGGAAGGTTCAGGCACGCAACACTTACAGCTCAGTGTCAATTCTTCTCGTCGCCACTCAAGTCTGAGTGGGTACTGCTCACCCGGATAGTCCCTATGAGAGCGGTCCTAGCAGCCAGGATGGAGCACGGATATCAGATACGATGAATCCCCTCTAGGTAAGTCTCCAGGCCCCTCCCCGAGATAGCAGTACCGTCGCTAATCTCCGCCGGGACTGATCTTCCCCTGGACTCCTTTCCTAAAGCTGGGCCCCCTACAAGCGGGCAGCCTGGGATCCTTTTCTGAAGCGTAGGCCCTCATCAGCGGAGCTGGGCCTACATTGCAGCAGCGAAACCTCGGGCTGAAGGTGCCCAAGGCCTAAACCATACCTCCCAACTTTGTAAAGTCCCTTTGCGGGACATTCTGATGTTCCCCTCTCCCCTGCCAACCAGAGTTGTTGAGCGGGGGGGGTGCGGGACATTGGCAAAAAAAAACGTGAATTGCCACAGAAGTTGTTGAGGGGGGGGGGTTGGGTGATGGTTGCGCCGATCGCGGGGGGGGGCTCTTACCTGCTGCTGCTGCTGCTGCTGCTCCTCTTCTTCTCTTCATGTTTCCTGCTGTGCGGGAAACATGATAGTCTCGCGGGAGTGCGGGAAGGAGGAGCCTCTGCGGGTAAAACCCGCACAATCCGTGCCAGTTGGGAGGTATGCCTAAACACACCAGCGCACCTCGTGCCATGCGGGCCACGAGGCACACTCACTGAACCAGAGGTCCCCCCTGAACGCCTTGGGGTCCCCCTGGAATCGCCTCTCGCCAAATGTCGTCTGCCCCTTTTGTACCCTCTCCCAGCATGCACAGCTGGTAGACCACGCCCACTGCACGGCTGCCGAGAGAGGACACCCAAGGTGCTGTGATACCCCCCGTAGTTTAATCTATACCAGCGGTGACAGTGCCACCTGCAGGCAACAGAGAACACTACTGACGGGCAGTATCAAACCCAGAGCAGAACAATCATTAAATCACAATTGGTCTGAGCCTAACTACTAGCTCAGACTACCCCTAAATGTCCACATAGCGCCCCCAAATATTGGGGGGGGCGCTACATATATAAATATATACACAGGGCTTTTTTTCAGGGGGAACTTCAGCTCCACCACCTCTGGCTCAGACCCTATGGTGCCTGCTCACCGCAATCACTTGTAAACACAGAAATCTGGTTTCTGTGTTTACAAGTAACAGCTCTGCTTTCTGTATGTAATGCAATCCTGGTTTTTAATGCCCCTTTAAGACCCTCCTATTGTTCGTGAAATTTGACTGACCACACCCACAATTTGATGTGATATGGAGAGTGTGTGTGGGTGGAGGGGTTTTGTGGGGTCGTGGTTAAGTTCCTGCACCTATTGTTTAAGAAAAAAAGCCCTGTATATATACATATATACACACAGGTATATGCAGTATACTTTCTGTAATCCTCTGTACAGCAGCACTCAGTTTGTGGGAAGTAGGAAGCAGAAACAGGAATCAGATCGTGCTGCTTAAAGGAGGTATCTATTACCGCTGTACTGACAGTTGAGTTACTGAATGTGCTATCTAGCACTGTGCTGAGGTACGTTAATGTCCAAATTGCAGGATTAAGATTGAATATTCTGATTCTTGCACTTGCCCAAATAATGATTGCCTCTGTTTAATCTCCAACTGGTATCTAATATGGAGCTTTGTCAACGTTGGCAGTAGTTTTCTTTTCTACCATCAGCCACAGTTGAGTCCGGCTATTCCTGACAAGAGGATATGAAAAGGAAAATAAGGATATGGACAGCCGCACTCCAAAAAAACCTTGAAGGTCGCCTTTATTGTAAAGGATCGGATAAAATACACCAAAAAATCACAGCATAACCGGGGTAACAGCTGACATGTTTTGCACTGTAACTAGTGCTTACTCGTAGCTCATGACAAGAGGAGTCTTGATAGATAAGAATAAGAGAGAGCTAGAAGGTTTTATTTTTAGTTTTTTTTTTTTTAAAGATACAAATAAAAAAAATCCAGTAGGGGCACCTGAGACCCCTTTGTAATGGGACTATCCAGTTAAGCTGCCAAGATGTCCTTGCTGAAATCCCCAATAGACAAAACACTGGAATGTGATTCAGAGACGTGATATTTAGATTTGTATTGGCCAACTCTTTAAATGCCTCTACCTGCTTAAGTAAATTATGTTAAACTATCACGTGGTGAATTTTCCTCCAAGATTTATTCCGAGAAATGAGAGTTTTGACATCAGTCATCGAAAGGCATGCTTAAGCTGTCAGAATGCTTATTTTAATCTCACTAAGCAAGTATATGATGACAACGTATGGGAATAATTATGAAGGATTTCAAAACCACAGGGTAATTGAGTAAGATGAAACATATTTGTGGTTGAAAATGAAATAGAGTTAACCCAAAGGCATGTTGTCATGTCAGACCTTTGACAATGCTAATAATTTATATGAATAAAGTGTATCTTGGGGAAGATGTTACTATTTAATGCAACAGGTTATCTGACTGTATGTCTTTGTAACTGTTACAGTGATTTTAGTATTAAAGGAGAAGTCCAGCCTAACACTAAAATCGCTACATCTAAGGCATCCGCAATTTAATGCCCCGTAAACACGATCAGATTTCCTGTTGGAAAAAGTCTGATGAGAGCTTTTGGTCGGGAATCCCGACTGTGTGAATGCTCCATCAGACTTTTTCCAATGGAAAAACTGCTGGAAAAAGATAGAGAGCAGGATCGCTATTTTCCCTTCAGGAAAAAAACTGATCGCATTTTCCGATTGTGTGTACAAATCCCAACGCGCTAAATTCCGACGCATGCTCGGAAACAAATCTACGCATGCTCGGAAGCATAAAACGTCATTTTCTCGGCTCGTCTTAGTCTTTTACGTGTTCTTGGCAGTCAAAAGTTCACCAAACTTTTGTGTGACCGTGTGTATGCAAGGCAGGCTTGAGAGGAATTCTGACGGAAAAACCATTTAACTTTTTTCCGACGGGAAAACTGTTCGTGTGTACGGGGCATAATACTAACCTATCTAACCCTGTAAAGAAGAAATCAGTATACATCCCTTTTTTGAAGCTGATCCGGTCCTGTCTCCAGCGGTGGAAGCTCTGCAGAGGACACAGCCGACAACGGCTGTGAAATGAATTGGAAGTCACATCACCCATAGACTTACAATGGGGCTTCCGTTGTTGACTGCCTCCTCTGCACCCGCCTCCACAGTGTAGCCACAGCTTACAGCTCAGCGTGGTATTGGGTCGGATCGGCTTCAGAAAAGTTATGTTATACTGAGTTATTTTTTATAGGGCCAGATAGGTTAGTGTTAGATTATGGATGTCTATAGATGTAGCGATTTTAGTATTAGGCTGGACTGCTCTTTTAATTTTGACATAACACACACTGTGACATTTCACACTCCTAATACCTCAAAGCTAAATATTTATCTGTGAAGCTGTTCTCTCCTAGTGTTCAGCCCAGACTCTGTGTCGTCATATCCTGAAGATAGAGTGACTGAGTTCTAAGAGTAGAGTAAAGCATCTTGGGACGTGTAGTCCAGGGAGCCCAGATTTGCATTCAGCTGGACTGTTTTGAACTACAAATACCAGCCAGCTGGGGAAGAAAAACAGGATAAAAAATAAACTCAGCGCTTGTTTGAGGAGAGACCCTGGAGGTGTACACAGCTCAAATAAATGTGATTGACTGAGGAAGGAGCAAGCATGCTCCGAAAGTGAAGCCGCCTGCTCTGACCCTGCACCCGGAAGTGACGTCATCTCCGGTCTCCCCTGTGTTCCCAGTTGTTCCCATAGGCTATGAATGCTGGAATCCACCCGCACGAGCTGTCAGCTGCACTTCAGAGACATGGACGTCTAGGAGAAAACCACCCCCGGATTTTGCTGCAGGATTACTATCATGCTTGTGTTTATGCTTCCTTTGTGAGTAGTTTCACTTTTGACTTATCATTAAATTTACCAATACTGCACTTAGACTCTATTCACACAGGGGCAACACGACTTTCAGTGTGACTTTGGGAGTAAGGTGACCAGATTTTTTAAATGAAATCCGGGGACATATTTTTCTTTTACTAGTAATGGCGGCAATCAGCAAATCTCTGCCAGTCACTGCCACCTGCCTCACAGCCTGTCAAGTCTTACTCTCCAGGCGCCGGCTCCTACTGGGTGGGGAGCGGAGGAAGATCAGGGAAGGCACGAAGATAAGCAGGCAGGCGGCTGGCCAGGACTTGTGCCAAGGCAGAAGAACATGCAAGCTGAGCTGATTGGGCATGCACCCGAAACTGAAGACATATTCCCTCCATCCAAACAGCACATGATCATCAGAAAGGGGCACAGATAATGGCAAAAAAAACAACCCCCTAAGCTAGTAGGAGCGGCGGAGCGGGGGTGTGTAATTCAGAATTATTTTTTTTAACTCTGCACTGACTGTCTTTGAAATTTTCCCAGCCCCTGTTCAAATCCAATCCGGGGACAAAACCGGGGACAGACTTGGTCTGGGGACAGTGTCCTCAATCTGGGGACTGTCCCCTGAAACCGGGGATGTCTGGTCACCCTATTTGGGAGGCAATTTGGACACAACTTCAGTCTGAATCACAGCGCGACATGAAGCTACTTACAAGGCAACTTCAAGTTGCCTCCAGGACAAGAGACATTCCAGTGGCCAATCAAACAAGAATCAGCTTTGTGGGAGGGAGGGGGGAGGGAGAGGTTTGCCTGAGAAATGTATGTTCTCTTCCTGGAAAGTTGCTTCTGTTAAGACAGGGGATCCGACTTCTGAGGCCAGTGGTGTATTTAGGTTTAGTGCTGCCCTAGGCCTGACTAAAATCGTGCACCCCCTAATTTAAATATGACCCACCCCTTCCTGTCAAGGCCACACCCCTTTCTGTTTAAGACCCGCCCTGACATTTTCCAGTGGGGACACTAGTTCTGAGGGCCTGGGGGGGGGGGGAATGGATTCCCTTAATTTGCATAGATTTCCTCTCTCACTTCCTGTTTGGCTATGGGGCAGGAAGTGAAGGGAAATCTCTGCAATGGGACAGGGATGGTAAAAAATAAACTGATAGGGGCTATAACCCTCCCTTTCTCTATCCAAAATGGAAAAAAAAGTGTTGCCTATAGTTCTGTTTTTAAGCACAAATTTCTGATAATTTTATGAAGAGGACTAAGAAGATATAACCATGCCAATGGTGCAGCAGAAAATATATAGCACAGTGAGGAAGGTTTGTGATCCAGCTTGATAGGACACTCAAAATTCTAAGCAGCGCCCCCCCCCCACCCCCACACACAGTTGCGGAATGCTGGCCGACCGCATACTAGAAGCAGTGCGGCCGCTTTATGGGGGTGCTAGACTAATTTGCCTTTCAGCCCAGTCCGCTCCATATGACTGGCGCTACACTAACAATGTAGCACAAGCCAGGGGGGACTCTTTCTGTGCTGCCCCCCTGCAAAGTGCTGCCCTAGGCCTGGGCCTCGTTGGCCTAGGCCAGGATACAGCGTTGTCTGAGGCGACTTCCATTGAAATCAATGGGTACAGGTCGCCTAGAAGTCGGATTAAAGTAGTACAGGAACCTTTTTTGAAGTCGGAGCGACTGCAGTAGTGTGCATTAAGACAGCTCCATTCACTTACATTGATTTTCTCATGCAGCGCGACTTGAGGCGACTAGGGGCGACTTGGGGCGACTTGAAGTCGGATCCAAAGTTGCCCCTGTGTGAATGGGCTCTTAGAGGTGCTGTGTTTTTTTTTACTTTGAAGGAAAACAGGATGCTGGGAGAGGTTAGAAAAAGCCTGTGTGCCTCAGGATTGTTCTCTTGGGACCCCAGTCTGGAACTGCAAGCAAGTGGCTCTGTGGCAGAGTCGTGGCCTGTGCTACAGGGAGATAGAGTCATCAAGTGTGGTTGCTGAAGCATCCACTGCCAGCTACTTTTGACTGTACAGCAGCAGCCTGGAGGCCGCTCTTCAGCCTGGAGGCCGCTCTTCACACGTCCTTGCCAGATCAAGCCGAGCAGCAGCACGGTGTGTGACAGGACCGCAATACCCCTTGAGCAGGGCTCTATTGAGGCCTATGACGGAGACCCACACTACTTTCCATTACCAAGAGTCGTTGGGACTGGGGAGCGGGCACTTGCCCATTTTAATACCACAAGAGACACTGGGGGATATTTACGAAAGGCAAATCCACTTTGCACTACAAGTGCAAACTACAAGTGCAAAGTGCACTTGAAATTGCACTGAAAGTGCATTCGGAAGTGCAGTCACTGTAAATCTGAGGGGTGGATCTGAAGTGAGGGGAAGCTCTGCTGATGTGCAAGCTAAAATGCTGTTTTTTATTTTCCTTGCATGTCCCCCCTCGGATCTACAGCGACTGCACTTCCAAGTACACTTTCAGTGCAATTTCTAGTGCACTTTGCAGTTGTAGTGCAAAGTGGATTTGCCTTTCGCAAATAACCCCCACTGTATGCAGACACCATTGTCTTGTTCTATTGCCTAAGCTTGTAAGACCTGGTGCTACACTTATGCCCTGTACACACGATCGGTTTTACAGATGAAAACAGTCCGATGGACTTTTCTCATCAAACAAACAAATCGTGTATGGGCCCCATCGGTCTTTTTTCCATCGGTGAGAAAAAATAGAACATGTTTTAAATTTATCCGATGGGAAAAAAAACGATAGAAAATTCTGATCGTCTGTGTGGAACTCCATCAGACAAAAAACCCACGCATGCTCAGAATCAAGTCGACGTATGCTCAGAAGCATTGAACTTCATTTTTCTCGGCTCATCGGAGTGTTTTACGTCACGGCGTTTGGGACGGTCGGATTTTTGACTGATGGTGTGTAGGCAAGACTGATGGAAGTCAGCTTCATCGGATTTCCGATTGAAAAATCCATCGGATTAGAACCCATAGGAAATCCGATCGTGTGTACAGGGCTTTACTCTTTGTGGAGCAGCAACAGCGTTCCTCTTTCCACAGGGCATTACAAGTACGTTTTGCTACACACTGCCTGTCATCGCTACTTCACCTTCTCCTGATTACCAGGAGCACTTCACTTAAGAGCTAGCTGAAGACAAAAGGTTTTCTTTTCTCTGAGAGACTACAACATATCTCCCCCCCCCCCCCCCATGAGGCACTAACAAGTATTTTCACCCAGAAATCTATTTGCTAATTGAGCGGGTTTAGGTAGTCTGGGGTTTAATGAATGCATCGATTTAAGAACAGTGTTGTAACTTTCTGTTTTATCTGGCCTGTGGTGTTGAACTTTAGGCACAGGAGGGAGCAGTTTGACATAAGAAAGGTCATTCCCCTGACCTTCTCCTGCCTGTTCCCATAGATTTCCAACTAAACAGAGTATTGTGTGAGTAGTCTTTATATCTTGCAGTCAGTTACTGTTTTTGTTCTACTGTCTTATATCATTGTTTTCACCTGCCATAGTGAAACTTTTTCATGGCCTATGTTTATGTTACTGTAATCTCATGTTTCTAACTTTTCAGTAAACAAGGCTCAACTATTTCACTTAAATTGTGTGTGTGTCTCTAATTATCTTGATTATCTTGATTATCACCAAAAATGTCTGCACCCAGGGTGTCAGAGGTGTTGGAGGACTTGCAAGGTCGGGCCACCAGCAGTGGGGTACAGATTCTGTAAGCGGCCCTCATGGTGGTAGCGCTACAAAAGTTTCCCCTGGTTTCTTATATGTTGAAATCCAAAGATAAGATCTTCCTACATGGCTCCTCACTCTGTTCCTGATCACTTTGGAGGTTTAGGGGTTCTCTACTAGGGATGAGCCGAACACCCCCTGGTTCGGTTCGCAGCAGAATATGCGAACAGGCAAACAATTTGTTCGAACACGCGAACACCATTAAAGTCTATGGGACACGAACGTGAAGAATCAAAAGTACTAATTTTAAAGGTTAATATGCAAGTTGTGGTCATAAAAAGGGTTTGGGGACCCGGGTCCTGCCCCAGGGGACATGTATCAATGCAAAAAAAACTTTTAAAAACTGCAATTTTTTGGGGAGCAGTGATTTTAATAATGCTTAAAGTGAAACAATAAAAGTGAAATATTCCTTTAAATTTCATACCTGCGGGGTGTCTATAGTATGCCTGTAAAGTGGCACGTGTTTCCCGTGTTTAGAACAGTCCCTGCACAAAATTTCTAAAAAGAAAAAAAGTCATTTAAAGCTACTCGCGGCTATAATGAATTGTCGGGTCCCAGCAATACAGATAAAAGTTATTGAAAAAAACGGCATGGGTCCCCCCCCCCCCAGTCCATTACCAGGCCCTTTGGGTCTGGTATGGATTTTAAGGGGAACCCTGCGCCACAATAAAAAAAATGGCGTGGGGTTCCTCCCGAAAATTCATATCAGACCCTTATCCGAGCACGCAACCTGGCAGGCCGCAGGAAAATATTTTTTTTTACCATTTTTGTCACATTTTTGGGTGAAATGGTAGGTACAATGTACCCCGTTACCAATTCACATAGGGGTGGGCCGGGATATGGAGGTCCCCTTTGTTAAAGGGGGCTTCCAGATTCCGATAAGCCCCCCCCGCCCGCAGACCCCCACAACCACCGGGCAAGGGTTGTGGGGATGAGGCCCTTGTCCCCATAAACATGGTCGAGGGCATGTAGCCTGGTACGGTTCAGGAGGGGGAGGGGGCGCTCTCTTGTCCTCCCTCTTTTCCTGTGGCCTGCCAGGTTGCATGCTTGCATAAGGGTCTGGTATGGATTTTTGGGGGGAACCCCAAGCCATTTTTTTTTAATTTTGGCGCGGGGTTCCCCTTAAAATCCATACTAGACCTGAAGGGTCTGGTATGGATTTTGAGGGGGGCCCCTACGTCATTTAAAAAAAAAATTGGCGCAGGGTTCCCCTTAATATCCATACCAGACCTGAAGGGCCTGGTATGAAATTTGGGGGGACCCCCACGCATTTTAAAAAAAAAAATTGGTTCGGGGTTCCCCTTAATATTCATACCAGACCCAAAGGGCCTGGTAATGGACTGGGGGGGGGGGCAACCCATGCCATTTTTTTCAATGACTTTTATCTGTATTGCTGGGACCCGACAATTCATTATAGCCCCGAGTATTTAATTTTTTTATTTAGTGGTATGCGACATACAATGAAAGGATAACTTCACAGAATATGTGGTACAAACATAGTAACATACATATGATCGCTAATTAGTGGGATCTGAACTAAAGGTAAGTATTCTGAGGATTATAACACAGCAACAACTCTGTAAATATGCAAGGTACCCGGATACCGAAGAGGTGTGATACTAAGGCTTTGCCTTGACGGGTCAACTGATCAGTTACAGTACAATAGGTATTAGCCCCGGAACCGTTGGAGAATTCGGGTATCCGTACATGGGGGAAGAGTACTGCGGGGTGGCCAATTGGGGTCGAAACGTACCAGCCGCGAGTAGTTTTAAATTACTTTTTTTTTCTTTAGAAATTTCATTTTGTGCAGGGACTGTTCTAAACATGGGAAACATGCGCCATTTTACAGGCATACTATAGACACCCCCCAGGTATGAAATTTAAAGGAATATTTCAATTTTATTGTTTCACTTTAAGCATTATTAAAATCACTGCTCCTGAAAAAACTGCAGTTTTTAAAACTTGTTTTGCATTGATACATGTCCCCTGGGGCAGGACCCGGGTCCCCAAACACTTTTTTTGACAATAACTTGCATATAACTTATAAGCCTTTAAAATGAGCACTTTTGATTTCTCCCATAGACTTTTAAAGGGTGTTCCGCAGCTTTCGAATTTGCCGCAAACACCCCAAATTGTTCACTATTCTGCGAACGGGCGAACAGTCAATGTTTGAGTCGAACTCATGTTCGACCGAACATAAAGCTCATCCCTATTCTTTACCCACTCGCGGTGCCGACATTCCATCTCCTCGTTAGGGTATAAAAGGCCAGACATAGCCACAATGGCCGTCATGGGAGCTTAATTGCCGCGCTGACTGTTACAGGTAAGCTAGCCACCTCTGCTAGATGCACCTTATCTCTCCACGTTATTCATACATTGAAGGCAAGTCCTTCCCCACTTGATCACAATTTCCTGATCAGTTTGGTTTATTTGTTTATTTAGATTTCCAAGGCGGGGTATCCTTATATGGTGTTAGTTTTATTTATAACACGCCATGGTTACTGGACACCGATCCCTGGTGCATGCAACTACAGGTACCTCTCATTTCTTACCATTAATACCTATTATGTATTTTATATCCTATAGATGCCTAAGCATAGGCCTATTGGAAACTCATGTATATACACATATCTTCCTCTTACAGATCCAACTACCATCTTTGTATAATGACAAGGATCAAATACCTGCTGTTATGCGTTCTATAGGCTCCCAGGTCATACGATCAATGCTCTTTTGAATAGTAAGCATATTAATTTATTTTGAATGCTTTATACAATTTATTTCAAAGTTATCGTGGTCTAATCTTGACCATGTTTTTTTCATTCTATTCTTTTTTTGTCATTATTTTTAAATTCAAAATTTCAAAAAACTTTTGTTTCTATATTCAGGTCAGACCCCATAATTATTTGCCTTTACCTCTAACCTAGGACCTCCTGTGTTATCTCTCACACACACACACATGAGCATTGGTGCATATGGGGAGAGACGTGTCAACCCCACATTCCGGTGCCCCCTGATTTATGTCAGGCGACACCTTTTCTGCTCGCATGAGGATCCGTAGGAACTTGGAGGTACTAAACGCATGTCTTTAATAATAATTGGTCTTTTTGTACATATCACTGTTTTTGCGATTTTCATAAATATAGCTAATGATAATATGATAATGTAATAAACTTTTTTCGCATTTTCTCAAATATTTATGTTTATTTTAGATAAACTAAAGTCCATGTGCGTCCCTGAAGAAGCATAATTTATGCGAAACATGTAGGACGATTAACCTGTGACGTATAAGGAACGAATACACTGCACTGTATTTTCTTTCCTTTTTGATTTTATACCATGAAATTCATGTATTAAATATAGATATAGATCTTTTGTTTTTCATTTTTCTATTTGATGTTTGGTCAGTATCCTCAATGAGCACCTCCAAAGTTCCATACACACTGCCCCAGAAGAGCTTCTTCATATAACCTATTTCCCGGGATCCAGGTGCCATTGAGCAATTTCTTTATAAGAGTGTTTGCTCTGTATATTTTCTATATTTATTCTCTACCCATCTTTGGGTGTTCCCACTCCTCTTGTAATATTTTCCATATCTGTGGAATTAATGTAAAATTAAGTAACTGTAAAGAGAAAACTATTTTTTTCCAGTTATTAGTTGTAATTTTTTACTCTAAATAACCTTATAGACCAATAAACATCTCAAGGAGTACCTTGAGCTTCGATTCTCGAACTGTTATGCCGCGTACACACGACCGTTTTTCATGACGAGAAAAATGCCATTTTTAAAAATGGTCGTGAAAAACTGTGGTGTGTATGCTCCAGAGCATATTTCTCGACGAGAAAAATGGGCGAGAAAAAAATAGAACCTGCTCTATTTTTTCTCGTCGTTTTTCACGTCGTTCTATTTAACGTTGTGAAAAACGGTCGTGTGTATGCTTTTACAAGGGGAAAAAAAATGCTCATGCTCAGAATCAAGTATGAGACGGAAGCGCTCGTTCTGGTAAAACTAGCGTTCATAATGGAGATAGCACATTCGTGTAACGGACTGAAAAGCACAAAGCCTGAAAAGCACGAATCGTCTCTTACCAAACTTTATTAACACGAGGATCAGCAAAAGCGTCCCAAAGGGTGGCACTATTCGAATGGAACTTCCCCTTTATAGTGCCGTCGTACGTGTTGTATGTCACCGCGCTTTGCTTGAGCATTTTTTTTCACGAACGTGTGTATGCAAGGCAGGCTTGAGAGGAAACACGAAAAATCACGTTGAGAAAAACTTCGTTTTTTTCCATGACATGAATAACGGTCGTGTGTACGCGGCATTAGAAACTCTTCACTGGAGAAGTGCAAAGTTTGCTTAATCGCTTAAGGACAGCCGCACGCACTTATACGTCGACAGAATGGCATGGACAGGCAGATGGGCGTACAGGTACGTCCCCTTTAATTTGCGGCCGTGTGGTCGCGCACTGTGTCAAAAGTGTCCGATGTGTCCGCCATAATGTCGCAGTTACGATAAAAATTGCCGCCATTACTAGTAAAAAAAAATAATAATAAAAATGCCATAAAACTATCACCTATTTTGTAGACGCTATAACTTTTGCGCAAACCAATCAATTAACGCTTATTGCAATTTTTTTTTTACTAAAAATACGTAGAAGAATACGTACCGGCCTAAACTGAGGAAAAAAAACTTTTTATATATATATATTTTTGGGGGATATTTATTTTAGCAAAAAGTAAAAAATATTGCATTTCTTTCAAAATTGTCGCTCTATTTTTGTTTATGGCGCAAAAAATAAAAACCGCAGAGGTGATCAAATACCACCAAAAGGAAGCTCTATTTGTGGGAAAAAAAGGACGTCAATTTTGTTTGGGAGCCACGTCGCACGACCGCGCAATTGTCAGTTAAAGTGACGCAGTGGCAAATCGCAAAAAGTGCTCTGGTGTTTGGCCAAATCCTCCGGGGCTGAAGTAGTTAAGTGCGGCGTGCATGCTTATTGCAAATGCTGGTTGTACAGGGAATACACTCTGTTCTCTGCTAACGGTTGGCACTTTTTGAATGTACCACTGATGGAAGACAGTTTACAGGCCATTTAGCTTCACTCTTCTTTGAAACCAGAGGTTGGCAAACATAGTTCTATATTGGTTTTTATTGTAGGCAGGGTACTGAGGCTGGCACAGCAAAGGAAGATGTGGGCGGTATTGTACAGCATATGGCAATTGGGTAGAGCAAACCTGGGCAGAGGGCAGGAGGGGGGTTTTGGGCAAAAAAAGTTGGGCCTAAAGAGAAGGAAAGAGCAGGACATAAAGTGGAACAAGTGGTAATAGGAGGACTGGAGATAGGGTGGACAGAGTCATGAAGAAAGAAAAAAATCAGGTAAAAGATTTCATTGGAAGAGTGAGCAGATGATGGAGTGGAAAGTGTGGGTAGGAGAAAGATGGGATGGACAGAGTGGATGAAAAATGGAGCAGGCCGGCAAGGCAGAAAATGGAGGCAATAAAATGGGCAGAGAGGGTTTAGGCTGGTATGTAGTTTGTGCACACAGCAGTGCATGAAGGAATGAAGGTCATACAGCAAGGACTGGTGAGCCTGAGAGCCAAATGTAGAAAGCAACAGTGGCCCAATCCTGGCAAAGCAGGTATCTTTCATTTATGAGAATTTAGGAACTTATGCCGCGTACACACGGTCGGAAATTCGGCCAGCAAAAGTCCGATGTGAGCTTTTGGTCGGAAATTCCGACCGTGTGTATGCTCCATGGGACTTTTGCTGTCGGAATTTCCGCCAGCAAAAGATTGAGAGCTGGTTCTCAAATTTTCAGACGGAAAAAATTTCGATCGGAAAATCCGATCGTCTGTAGCAATTCCGACGCGCAAAATTCCGACGCATGCTCGGAAACAATGTGACGCATGCTCGGAAGCATTGAACTTCATTTTCACGGCTCGTCGTAGTTTTGTACATCACCGCGTTCTTGACGGTCGAAAGTTCAGAGAACTTTTGTGTGACCGTGTGTATGCAAGCCAAGCTTCAGCGGAATTCCGTCGGAAAAACCATCCAAGGTTTTTCCGACGAAAAATCCGATCGCGTGTACGCGCCATAAGTTTGTTGCGCATCCCATCAATTTTTTTAAAGGTATTCCTAGTTGTATTTTTTTCTGTTATTGTTTATGAGTGATAATAAATTGATCATAGGGGTTACTGGGAAGGTTAATGCAAGGGTTTTGGGGAAGGTTTTGGTGAAGGTTAGTGTTTCAATATGAGAGGGCCTTACGTTAGAGAATTGCTCCCTGCACTGGGAGCTCTTTGCTGAGAATTATCAGTGTCTGAAGAAGAATGTATTGCCTTTTAAAGAGGAAGTAAACTCCTCTGGTGTGTTTGTACCTATAGTTAAGCCTAAAATAAGGCTTACCTATAGGTACTGTACATATCTCCTAAACTTGCACAGTTTAGGAGATATTTATTGTATACTGCGCCAATTACATCATCAGTGCATGCGGCACGGGCGGCCGTTTCTTCAGGGCCCTGTGCTGTGACCGGCAGCTCCCTCGTGCATCGCGGCTCCCGCCAATCACATCGCCAGAGTCTGCAAACCCAGGAGAAACACTGGGAAAGATGTCAGCTGTGTCAGCGGTGTGCGCACGCCGCTGCAGGGCTTTATTCTAAGGTATGTATTTCATAATGAGCTAGTATGTGATGCATGCTAGCTCATTGTGCCCTTGTCTTGCAGGGTTTACAACTCCTTTAACTTATCTAACACTAGCAACCAATAAAGTAGCCAATTCCAGCTGCACCATAAACCTGAACTAGGTTTTGGGTGGCCACATAAAATCGGAAAGCACTCATGTTCACTCTAACCACTTCCCGCCCGGCCTATAGCAGATGGGTGATGGCCGGGCGGTGGTTCAGTTATCCTGACTGGGCGTCATATGACGTCCAGCAGGATAACAGCCACCGTGCTCCCATGGGGGCGCGCATTGCGGCGATCGGTGGTGCCGCGTGTCAGTCTGACACACCGCTACACCGATCTCGGTAAAGAGACTCTGACGGAGGCTCTTTAACACGTGATAAGCCGTATCCAATCATGGCTGATCACAATGTAAACAGGAAGAGCCGTTGATCGGCTTTTCCTCACTCGCGTCTGACAGACGCGAGTAGAGGAGAGCCGATCGGCTGCTCTCCTGACAAGGGGGGTCTGTGCTGATTGTTTATCAGCGCAGCCCCCCCCCTCGGATGCCCGTCCAGTACCACCAGGATGCTGCCAGGACCACCAGGTATGGCCACCCACACTGGACCACCAAGTATGCCACCCTAGACCACCATATGCCACCACCATATGCCAATCAGTGCCCAGGCAGCTGCCAATCAGTGCCCATCCACAATGCCTGCCAGTGCCACCAGGGATGCCTATCAGTGCCATCTATCTGTGCCGAATAAAGGTGTCCATCAGTGCCCATCAGTGGGAGCCATCAGTGCCCAGCAGTGCCGCCTATCAGTGCCACCCATAAGTAACCATCAGTGCAGCCTTTCAGTGCCCATCAGTGTCATTAAAGCCCACCAGTGCCACCCATGAGTGCCCATCGGTGCCGCCTATAAATGCCCATCAGTGCTGCATATCAGTGCCACCCATCAGTGCTGCCTACCAGTGCCCATCAGTGCCGCCTATTAGTGCCCATCATTAGTGCCCATCAGTGCCACCTCATTGGTGGCCATCAGACAAGGAGAAAACGTACTTATTTACAAAATTTTATAACAGAAACAAAAGAAAAACTTTTATTTTTTTCAACATTTTTGGTCTTTTTTTATTTGTTTAGCAAAAAATATAAACTTGCAGAGGTGATCAAATACCAGCAAAAGAAAGCTCTATTTGTGGGAACAAAATTATAACAATTCTGTTTGGGTACAGTGTAGCATGACCGCACAATTGACGTTTAAATAGCGACAGCGCTGAAAGCTGAAAATTGGCTTAAACAGGAAGGGGGTGTAATGCCTAGTACGCACGACCGGTAAAAAGTCTGCCGGGAATTCCGGGGGGGAAAACTGAGAACCTGCTTGGTAACTTTCCCCGTGTACACACCAGAGGTTTTCCCGTTGGGAAAACTGCGGTGAGAGCTTTGTCCGGGAATCCCGGCCGTGTGTATGCTCCATCGGAGTGTTTCCCATAGGGAACTGCTGGGAAAAAGACCGCCGGGAATCGCGGCAGGAAAATAGAGAACATGTTCTCTATTTTCCCGCCGTGAGTTGTGTGTACGAGGCATAAATCCCTGGTATTAAAGTGTTTAAGCATCCAGTCAAATCAAGGAAATGTTCCGATTTTTACCCTCGTAAGTGCCTCATATGGCAGGACATTTCATGTGGAGAGAACATAGGTTCACCTCACTTCACCGCTCTTTATCTCATTTCCCTCCTAGGTAAATCACATCCATGAAGTTTAATCTGATATCAATATTGTTTAGTAGAGATAACATCATAGCATAGTGTAAGTTAAAGAGCTTCATAAAGCAGCATGATAGCGGAGTATAATCCCATTTTCCAGTGGTATGAAAATGTTCAGGTACATCTAAACTAAGGTGACCAGATTTTTAAAATGAAATCCGGGGACATATTTTTTTTTTTACTAGTAATGGCGGCAATCAGCGACTCTCTGCCCATCGCCGCCGCCCGCCTCACAGCCTGTCAAGTCTTACTCTCTGGGCCCCGGCTACTACTGGGTGGGGAGTGGAGGAAGATCACTCCACCAGGGAAGGCAAGGAGATAAGCAGGCGGCTGGCTGGGACTTGAGCCAAGGCAGAAGAACATGGGAGCGGAGCTGAATGGGCACCCGAAACTGAAGAAATATTACCTTCGCTCCGACCAGCACATGATCATCAGAAAGGGGCACAGAAAATGGAAAAATACACCCCCCTGCACTGACTGTCTGTGAAATTGCCCCAGGCCCCTGTTCAAATCCAATCCGGGGACAAAACTGGGGACAGACTTGGTCCGGGGACAGTGTCCTCAATCCGGGGACTGTCCCCTGAAACCGGGGATGTCTGGTCACCCTAATCTAAACTATGTTTATAAAGTGATAGTAGTAATTTCCAAGTGGAAAACACAGCTACTAAAGATCAATGCACCGACAAAAGTACCAGATTTTAAGGTATAGAGACTGGTTATGGCTTAAGAAATACTTGTTGCTCTTGTTAGCTATATGAAATAAATAACTGTAAATAGGATGTAGCGGACCCCCCAAATTTGGGGGTCGCTATGTTCTAAATTTAGGGGTAGTATGAGCCATAGTTGGCTCAGGTTCACTAATTTTGCTAGGCATGGACTCTGTTCTGCTATGGTGTTGCCTGGTCTATAGTTCCCCTTGTCCTGTGGTGGCGCTGTTGCCCAGGTCTCGGGTTGAACCACGGGTGGCATTGTGGTGTGATTGGGTGTCCTCACTCGGCTACCCTGTGGTGGGCGGGTTTCGCCTGCTGTGCATGCCGGGAGAGGGTACATAAAGGGCAGACACCATGATCTGTGGTGGTGTGCTGGGGGGATTCCAAGGAGGACCCAAAGGCGTGCGCACAGGGTCTGCCAGGTATGCCCAGGCACACTATAATCACCCTGTGCAGCACAAACTCCACCTACTGCCCTAGCTCCTCCCCTTCTCCCTACAGCTCTTCTGGCTTCCCTCCTCCTCCCCTCTCCCACCGGCTGTTGCTGTGGGGATGTTTTAAAATGAGTGGGGGAAGGGGCCGGTAAGTATGTAATTTACTGGCCCCTTCCCTTTCTGAATGAAGATCGTGAGTGATTGGTAGTGTGTGTTTGAGCTTTGGGGTGTAAACCCTAATGCAATAGTCTGCGCACACCTATGGGAGGACCCCTGGTGGCGAAGTCGTGCCCTTTGGCCCTGCTGGGGGTGCGTGAACTGGCCGAGGAGTCTCGGGCACCTTTAGCCAGGGGCTACAACATTCCAGGTAGGCCCAGTACCTTCAACTGGGTCTTCAGCCAACACATTGGAGTCCCAGGGAGCCCCTGTGAGGGTGGCCCGCTCTGAAGGAGAGGAAACCCTGGGGGAGGACCTGTCCGATGGATCAGTGACGGAGTTCACGATGGAGAGGCCTGGTTACCTATCAGAGGAAGGATTCGTGAGTTGCAGTATAGCCCCTGTAGTGTGTCCCACTGACACGTATGGTCTCTACTAATCTACAGGGTTTTGTTCAGAAGTCATAATTCAATCATTAAGGATTCTGTGGCAGAGGATCTCTAGGACTTGTCCGTGAAGGGGACTAAATTCAAGTAGCAACTGTTCGTGCTTCACTCCGGCTGCTAGAACTGTGAGAGGGATCTATCCGGGTGAGCAAAATTCAAACTCAGGCTTGAGTGAAGAATAGGGTAACTGGGTGCCGCGTGCCTGAACCTATCTCCCTACCTACTTTGTCGCTATCTTCAACCTGTTCCCAAATCTGTTTGAGCAAAATAAAAATAAACTTGGCTGTTTGGAGCTTGAACACTGTTTGGACAGTGAGTTTCTTTGGGGAAAGAACATAGACTTTTCCCTACATTCTAGGGACGAGAACCAGTGAACGGGAGGTAACTCGCTGCAAGACCCAAAAATAAAGAACACCGCTCAACCTTCTAAACCAGGAGGATCCGGGCAAGTGGCACGTGTGCCTTTATCCCTGCAAGGAGAAGGTAGGCAGGAGAAAAGGGTCCATGTGCTACAAGGAGTTATGCCAAGGTGAGAGATTTATTTTCCAGTTGGAAGTAATGGTGGTGTCCAGAGGTCTAGCCATTACTTTGTACACTTCCCTGTGTTGCTGGCCATTGCACAATGTTATTTATGATCTTTTCCATGGGTCCTATAGTAATTTCAAGAGGGTTATTTCTTTTTCACTTTATTTGAAATGTGTAGGTACAAAAATATTTGAGCATTGCTAATTACCGTGCCAGAGTCCAACCATGGTCCTCGCTACTAGAGCCAATTTAGACAGGAGCCAATTAATCTAGCAGCATGTCTTTGGAGTGTGGGAGGAAACCAAAGCAGGGACAGGGAAAACATCCCAACAGGTAGTGCTGTGTTTGGGACTTGAACCAACAAGCCTAGGGCTGCCATGTAGAAGTGCTAACCTGTAAGGGGGGGGGGGGGTAGGGCGGTGTTTGTCACGCCCTCCATGTTTCCCATTAACTTGTTGGGTGCCAAGTATGGGTCACATATGAGGCCCACCCCGTGGTGGGTTCTTTTGTCTACGCAAGGTGATGAACAGGGTCAATTGTTCCAGCACATGGTAAACACCTTGCACAGGTGAGGGCCATGATCATGTGAAAGTCAAACATTAAGGTAGTCCCCCAACTCAGACATGAGCCACTGTATGCAAAGTTTTTCCAAAGATACAGTCCCTTGTCCTGCGCACTTGAACAGTTTGCATTCAGAGGGACACTCAGAGTCTATTCCCGCTCCACCAGTCAGCGTACCTCTGTTTCCTCACTTCCACTAACAGAATGGGGTCCCGCTGAGCACATAGTGCGGACCTCATGCATGCTCCAATTAACCATTGTTGTTCCGTATCAAGTGACCAGGCATAAGGTCTCTGTTACACTAGTCTGCTCCTGAAGACCAACAGAGACAGAGAGCTAGGGAGGAAGCTGAGTGCCGATCCCTCTTGCTACCGGAGAACCTATCACCTATTCAGGTATCACGCCAATGACTGGTTGCTGTTTTTCCTTCTGGTTAATCATAGCAGCTTGACTGCAAGTTAACCTTTTGTTGTAGTGATGTTTCACAGACCCATATGTGCTAGTACAGACACAGGTTCCTTAGAGAAATATTTTAGGACCCCAACACCCTGTGCAGGTGCAAGATCTTTGGGAAAAGTCCAAACTGGCAATAACTCGAACAAAGGAGTTCATGTCTTAGGAGTATTCCGATGGGTCGGCTATCCAGCGAGCTCCTTAAGACATAGTTCAGAGTCTCTGTACATGCATCCTGAGTAGGGATGAGCCGAACACCCCCCTGTTTCAGTTCGCACCAGAACCTGCAAACAGCCAGAATGTTTGCGTGAACTTTAGAACCCTATTAAATACAATGGACTCGAACGTTCGAAATCAAAAGTGCTAATTATAAAGGCTAATATGCAAGTTATTGTCCTAAAAAGGGTTTGGGGACCCGGGTCCTGCCCCAGGGGACATGTATCAATACAAAAAAAAAGTTTTAAAAACTAACGTTTTTTCGGGTGCAGTGTTTTTTATAATGCTTAAAATGAAAAAATAAAAGTGAACTTTTCCTTTAAATTTCGTACCTGGGGGGTGTGTATAATATGCATGTAAAGTAGCGCTTGTTTCCCTTGCTTAGAACTGTCCCTGCACAAAATGTCATTTCTGAAGGAAAAAAAGTAATTTAAAACTCACTCGCGGCTATAATTAATTGTCGGCTCCCGGCAATACAGAGAAAAGTCATTGATAAAAAAAAAAAAAAAAAAAAGCGTGGGGGTCCCCCCAAATTCAATTACCAGGCCCTTCAGGTCTGGTATGGATATTAAGGGGAAACCTGCTGCAAATTTAAAAAAAAATGCGTGCGGTTCCCCCAAATATCCATACCAGGCCCTTCAGGTCTGGTATGGATTTTAAGGGGAACTCCACCCCAAATAAAAAAAAATGGCGTGGAGTTCCCCCCAAAATCCATACCAGACCCTTTATCCGAGCATGCAACCTGGCAGGCCACAGGAAAAGAGGGGGGGACGAGAGAGCGCCCCCCCTTTCCTGAACCGTACCAGGCCACATGCCCTCAACATGGGGAGGATGTCCCCATGTTGATGGGGACAAGGGCCTCATCCCCACAACCCTTGTCCGGTGGTTGTGGGGGTCTGCGGGCAGGGGGCTTATCGGAATCTGGAAGACCCCTTTAACAAAGGGGACCCCCAGATCCCGGCCCCCCCCCATGTGAATTGGTAAGGGGTACATTGTACCCCTACCATTTCACGAAGAAAGTGTAAAAAAATGTAAATAAAACACACAGACACCTTGGAAAAGTCCTTTATTAAAAAAACCAAAAACCCATTCCAGCGATGAAATCCAGTGTCCCGCGGTGATCCGATGTCCAGCGCTGCTTGTCATTGGCTGAGCCTGAGCGGACCTGATGGGGAACTTCCTCCGCAGTGTATTAAATGTATAGCAATGTAATAGAAATCAACCAGCGCAGATAACCTAATAGACAGCAGCTGTACACTGGGGGTCAATTAATCAAATCCCACAATAGAAATATATAAACAGCAGTGCAGCGCAAACATAAAGAAAACACTTCTAAGAAATTCCCGCCCACTTATCGGGGACGTAACGCGTACGGAACGTGAACAGGGATCGTGACGTCACCCGCGTCTATGCTTGCTGTCTCGAGCTGTGTATCACCACTATCATCATTACCGCCACTCATTGCTGTTTTCTATTGCTGAGCATTGTCTGCTGTGGATCCCTTGCACTGTGGTACAGTGCCAGCATTTGTAAGTGTATCTTTTATGTGCTTATTTTAATAAATTTTCATACGGAGAGCACTAGATTCCACTCTATTGTTTTTTCATATGAACTACGTCCTGGAAGTCCTGTCGGGGTTATCTGATTGACCGGAAACGGAGTTCCTGTTATATTCCCTGGAGTGGGAAATGTCTGTTTGACCTGACTGATTTACTCAGGGGTCTATATGTGAAGGTGAGCTGCCATTGCTGCCATTGGTGGAGGGTTTCACAGAATCACCTGAATATTGTACTTCTCATCACTTTGGACACTTGTTGGTGGTGTGGAGGGCGCAATCTTTAACCTCTGAAGATTCTGTCCCACTCTGTTTATATATGGACTTCCTCTCAATGTCTTAAAATAATTTCTTAGAAGTGTTTTCTTTATGTTTGCGCTGCACTGCTGTTTATATATTAAATGTATAGACCCGCCCCTTCTAAAGTTCCCTATCAGGTCCGCTCAGCCAATGACTAGGTGTAAGGCTAAGCGGACCAGATGTGGAACGTGAGAAGGGGCGGGTCTATTTTTTTATTACACAGTGGAGGAAGTTCCCCTTAAAATCCATACCAGACCTGAAGGGCCTTTTTTTTTTTTATCAACGACTTTTCTATGTATTGCCGGGACCCGACAATTCATTAATAGCCACGAGTGAGTTTTAAATTACTTTTTTTCCTTCAGAAATGACACTTTGTGCAGGGACAGTTCTAAGCACGGGAAACAAGTGCGACTTTACATGCATACTATACACACCCACTAGGTACGAAATTTAAAGGAATATTTCACTTTTATTGTTTCACCTTAAGCATTATTAAAATCACTGCTCCCGAAAAAACTGCCATTTTTAAAACTTTTTTTTGCATTGATACATGTCCCCTGGGGCAGGACCCGGGTCCCCAAACACTTTTTATGACAATAACTTGCATATAAGCCTTTATAATTAGCACTTTAGATTTCTCCCATAGACTTTTAGAATTTCCCGCAAACACCCCAAATTGTTCGCTGTTCGGCGAACAGGCAATGTTCGAGTCGAACATGAGTTTGACTCGAACTCAAAGCTCATCCCTAATCCTGAGCCTGTTCTAGGTCCACACTTTCCTGTGCTTGGGTTTCCTTTCACTCTCCTCCAGGATCCAGGCCTCTTCTCTTTTTTATAACACACAGGAGGGAGGCTGGACTCCAGCGGAAAACCTGCGAACACATGAGAAAAGGCAGCTTAAGCATTAATCCCTTCCTCCCAACCTGGGCAGCCGGTAGACTAACTAACCAAAAGTAGGCAACCTGTTTACAAACTAGGGTTGCCACCTGCCCAAAGGCAGCACTAAGGCCCCTTTCACACTGAGGCGTTTTTCACGCGTTTTAGCGCTAAAAATAGCGCTGTAAAAACGCCTGAAATAATCCTGCCCCAGCATTCTCAATATGAAAGCCCTCAGTGCCAATCAAATGCAGCCTCACTGTGCCCATCAATGCAGCCTCACTGTGCCCATCAATGCAGCCTCACTGTGCCCATCAATGCAGCCTCACTGTGCCCATCAATGCAGCCTCACTGTACCCACCATTGCAGCCTCACTGTGCCCATAAATGCAGCCTCACTGTGCCCATAAATGCAGCCTCACTGTGCTCATAAAATGCAGCCTCGCTGTGCTTATCAAATGCAGCCTCACTGTGCCCATCATTGCAGCCTCACTGTGCCCATCATTGCAGCCTCACTGTGCCCATCATTGCAGCCTCACTGTGCCCATAAATGCAGCCTTACTGTGCCCATAAATGCATATTTACTGTGCCCATGAATGCAGCCTCACTGTGCCCGTGAATGCAGCCTCACTGTGCCCATCATTGCAGCCTCACTGTGCCCATCATTGCAGCATCACTGTGCCCATCAAATGCAGCTTTACTGTGCCCGTGAATGCAGTCTCACTGTGCCCACGAATGCAGCCTCACTGTGTTCATCATTGCAGCCCCTCCTATGCCCCATGTCCCAGTCTGCAGTCCCTGTTTGTGGGAAGGTGTGTTGTTGATGCTCGGTACGGTACCTTCCATGCCAGCAGGATATCCATGATCGCCATCAGCAGGCAGGGTCTGGTCTCGTTTTGGATGGAAACGGATCCTCCTTCCAGAGGATCTGTTTGCTGTGAGATGGAGTGGTCCCTGGCCACCTGCACCTTCAGCCGTCCTCATTTTCTGCCCCCAGTCAGCCTGTCCTCTGGTCCTCGGGAAGTAAGAGCACTGGGTGGGAGCTGGAGAGAAGGGGGAGCGGAGAGCACATGGATGGGGCAAAGAGCAGGGGGGAGTGGAGATAACAGGTGTGGGGAGCGGAGAGCACTGGAGGGGGCTTGAGAGCACTGGGGGGAGCCAAAAAAACAGGGGTGAAGAGCACGGGAGGCTGAGAGGGGGGGGGCTGGAGAGCACTGAGGGGGCTAAGAGTGTGGGGAGTAAAGAGCACTGGGGGGATCTTGAGACCACTGGGGGCAGAAAGAACAGGGGTGGAGAGCACGGGGGGCTGGAGAGCACTGGGGGGTACAAAGAGCAGGGGGGAGTGGAGAGCACTGGGGGAGCTTGAGAGCACCAGTGGGGGCCAGAAAAAACAGGGGTGGAAAGTACGGGGGGCTGGAGAGCACTATAGGGGGCGGAGAGCACTGGCGGGATTGGAGAGCACATGAATGGGGGCAAAATGCAGGGGGAGCGGAGAGCACTGGCGGGGTTAGAGAGCACATGGATGGGGGCAAAATTCAGGGGGGAGCGGAGAGCACTGGCGGGGTTGGAGAGCGCATGGGTGCTGGCAAAATGCAGGGGGGAGCAGAGAGCACTGGCGGGGTTGGAGAGCACATGGATGGGGGCAAAATGCAGGGGGGAGTGGAGAGTACAGGGGTGGGGAGCGGAGAGTGCTGGGGGGAGAACCAAAAAGAACAGGGGTGGAGAGCACGGGGGCAGAGAGCACTGGGGGGCTGGAGAGCGATGGGTGGAGATTGAGAGCACTGGGGGGCAGAAAGAACAGGGGTGGGGAGCACGGGGGGCTGGAGAGCACTGTGGGGGGCGGAGAGCACTGGGGTGGGGAAGAGAATAATTTGGAACAGGGTGTATTTAAGAGGACATGTCATGCTTTTTTCTATTACGAGGGATGTTTACATTCTTTGTAATAGGAATAAAAGTAAACCAATTTTTATTTTTTATTTTTTTAAACAGTGTCAAAACAAAGAAAAAAAAGTAAAATAAATAATATTTTTTTTTTAAATTATTTAACCACTTGCCGCCCGCCCTATAGAGGATTGACGGCGGCAAAGTGGTTGCAGAATCCTGACAGGACGTCATATGACGTCCTCAGGATTTTGAGCCGTTGCGCGCCCCCGGGGGCGCGCATCGCGGCGATCGTTGCTGCGGGGTGTCAGTCTGACACCCCGCAACACCGATCTAGGTAAAGAGTCTCCGACGGAGACTCTTTACCACGTGATCAGCCGTGTCCAATCACGGCTGATCACAGTGTAAACAGGAAAAGCCGGTCATCGGCTTTTACTCACTCGCGTCTCTGTCAGACGCGAGTAGAGGAGAGCCGATCGGCTGCTCCTCTGACAGGGGGGGGGTTTGTGCTGATCGATTATCAGCACAGCCCCCCTGAGGATGCCCACTGGACCACCAGGGATGCCACTAGACCACCAGGGATGCCACTGGACCACCAGGGAAGCACACCATGTAAGGTATGCCACCCTAGACCACCAGGGATAATGGATGCCAATCAGTGCCACAATGGATGCCAATCAGTGCCCACAATGGGCACCACTGATTGGCAGGCATTATTGTTTGGCACTGATTGGCATTCATTAGTACAGTACAGTGCCACCTATCAGTGCCCACCCATGCCACCTATCAGTGCCCACCCATGCCCACCCGTGCCACCTATCAGTGCCCATCCATGCCGCCTATCCGTGCCCATCTGTGCCCACCCGTGCCGCCTATCTGTGCCCACCCATGCCGCCTATCTGTGCCCATCCGTGCCGCCGATCGTTGCCCATACCGTGCCGCCGATCGTTGCCCATCCGTGCCGCCGATCGCTGCCCAACCGTGCCGCCCATCGTTGCCCATCCGTGCCACCTCATCGGTGCCCATCCGTGCTGCCTTATCCATGCCCGTCAGTGCAGCCCCATCAGTGCCCATCAGTGAAGGAGAAAACAAACTTATTTACAAAGTTTTGTTACTGAAACCAAAAAAAAACTTTTTTTTTTTCAAAATTTTCGGTCTTTTTTTTATTTTTTAGCAGAAAATAAAAATCGCAGAGGTGATCAAATACCACCAAAAGAAAGCTCTATTTGTGGGAACAAAATGATAAAAATTTAGTTTGGGTACAGTGTACCATGACCGCGCAATTGTCATTCAAAGTGCAACAGCGCAGAAAGCTGAAAATTCGTCTGGGCAGGAAGGTGTTTAAGTGCCCAGTATGGAAGTGGTAAAAGCACCCCGTCCCGAGAAGCGAACGCATACGTGAGCAGCACCTGCATATGAAAACGGTGTTCAAACCACACATGTGAGGTATCGCCACGATCGTTAGAGCGAGAGCAAGAATTCTAGCACTAGACCTCCTCTGTAACTCAAAACATGCAACCTGTAGAAATAAACGTTTTTTATGGAGATTTTTAAGGGTAAAAGTTTGTTGCCATTCCACGAGCGGGCGCAACTTTGAAGCGTGACATGTTAGGTATCAATTTATTTGGCATAACATTATCTTTCACAATATAAAAAAAAATTGGGATAACTTTACTGTTTTATTTTTTTATTCAAAAAAGTGTTTTTTTCCCTAAAAAAAATGTGCTTGTAAGACTGCTGCGCAAATACGGTGTGACAGAAAGTATTGCAATGACCGCCATTTTATTCTTTAGGGTGTTAGAAAAAAATATATAAATGTTTGGGGGTTCTAAGTAATTTTCTAGGAAAAAAAACTTTTTTCAAATTGTAAACACCAAATCTCAGAAAGAGGCTCAGTCCTTAAGTGGTTAAGCCACACTTTCAGATCGCTCTACTGCAGGGTAGTCTTCCCGGTCACGATTGCAGACTGACAGCAGTGAGATCCGGCGGTGGGGAGGACGGTCTATGTGGACAGCTTTACTCCAGATGCCTGTATACTTAGATGTGCCTCTTTTAGGCCCCTTTCACACTGGGGCGGGAGGTGCGCTGACGGTAATTTTTAGCGGCGCTATACCATCGGAATTGCAGCGGTTTTCGGCCACTAGCGGTGCGGTTTTAACCCCCGCTAGCGGCCGAAAAATGGTTAATACCGCTCGCAATGCGCCTCTGCAGCGGCGCATTGCCGGCGGTATAGCCGCGGTTTTCCATTGCTTTCAATAGGAAGGAGTGGTGAAGGAGCGGTAAACAAACCGCTCCAAAGATGTTGCTAGCAGGACTTTTGGAGCGGTCCTGCTAGCGCACCGCTCCAATGTGAAAGCCCTCGGGGAGAAACAGCAGCCGCTGTTTTGGGTCGGTTTGCAGGCGCTATTTTTAGCGCAATAGCGCCCGAAAACCACCCCAGTGTGAAAGGGGCCTTAATCCTCAACAATGTGATTTGCTAAATGTTGTACCTTCAGTAAATGTAACCATATTGCACTTTGCTACACATAGAGGTGCCTTTCTTCTCTTTAATCCCCAGGCCACACCGGTACGGCTTCAGGTACAAATCATACCTGAAGTAGCATCTGATGTATTTCTACGGCAGCGTCTTAATAGATATGATTTAAGAAGGAGTTCATGTATTACTTTGTCAGGCCTTCAGCACGATTTCACTGCCATAAACTATAATGTAAATAGTGCTGCAAATCGTACCTGTGTCTATATCAACGCTACTTGAGCCTGAAAGAAGTTAAATATTAACCAGTGGTGGCTGGTGGTATGTTTTTAAAGTTGCCGCCTGATGCCCACGCCATAGATGGGGTAAGTGCCAGGCTGGGAACCGTTTGACCGACCCCCCCGTTTGAACGGTCAGACTGTTCCCAGCCCGTCACTGAACCCCATCTATGGCACGGGCGTCAGGCGGCGGCTTCCTCTGGCTTCCTCTGGCTTCGCCTTCTCTGCATCTCAGCGTCTCCTCCCTCCTCCTCCCTTCTCCGCCTAGACCAATTAGCCCGCTTCCTGTTTGGCCGGAAGGAGAATCAGTGTGACAATAGCGAATATTCAACCAACTAGGTGGGCTCAGTTGTGTGCCCACTCTTTTTTGAAGCCTATTAGAGCCTCTCGCTCTGATCACACGCTCTGATCACATGCCCTGGCCCTGACGGGTACTCAATCACGTTCTATAAAAAGTTTCAAAAACTATTGGCCCCCAAATTATGCGAATACTTTAATGCATTGGCGGAAGGAGAGAACCCACGAGAAGAGGCTTTGATGGCCTACATAACTTTAATTTTAAAAGAGGGCAAAGACCAAATGGCAACGGAAAGTTATAGACCAATATCGCTATTAAATACCGATATGAAGATTTTCGCAAAAATAATTGCAGGAAGACTAAAGCCTTTATTACCCCAATGGATCCACAGTGACCAGGTCGGGTTTGTATCTGGGAGAGAGGGGAACGACAACTCCCTTAAGTCCCTGTTTCTTGTGCATGAGGCGAGGGAGAGTGGGGCCCCAGTCGTATTTCTGTCGGTTGATGCCGAAAAGGCCTTCGACAGAGTGGACTGGTGCTTCATGTTGGGAACACTGAGATTCTTGGGAATCGGAGAAAAGATGATGCGATGGATATCTGCGTTTTATTTTCACCCAACAGCTAAAATTAGGGTAAATGGAACCCTGTCCCCTCCTCTGGAACTATTCAACGGCACAAGACAGGGCTGTCCCCTTTCGCCAATGCTATTTGTATTAGCACTGGAACCATTATTGGCTACAATACGGAAAAATAAGGACATAAGAGGAGTGAGAGTTGGGGAGGGGGAGTATAAGGTTGCCACATATGCGGACAACGTGCTGTTTTTTATTTCCAATCCTAGGACAACTTTACCTGTCATATTGAAGGAATTAGGTAGATATGGGAAAATCTCAAATTTTAAGATCAATACAGCAAAATCTGAGATTTTAAATATAACCTTGGCAAAAAGGGAGCAGAGGGCAATCCAGCCCTCTTTTCCCTTTGCCTGGTGTAAGGAGGAACTGGGATACCTGGGGGTAAGATTAACAGCGTCATGGGAGTCCCTGTTTGCGGCAAATTATGTCCCCATATTAAATAAGGTAAAAGACCAACTTAATTATTTAAGATATAAACCCTTGTCTTGGTTAGGGAGGATAAATGCTTTAAAAATGATTGTCCTGCCTAAACTAACGTACATATTCCAAATGATCCCAATAAGAGTCCCTCAGGAATTCTTTGCGAAATTAAACACCTTAGCGTTGAGATACATATGGAAACACAAGCACCCCAGAATTTCGTATGCAACATTGGTAAAAGGAAAAAAGCTAGGGGGGTTAGCAGCCCCAGATTTTAGGAAGTACTATCAGGCAATCGTCATTTCACGGATAACAGGCTGGATACACAATAAGAAGGGAAAGGGATGGGTGGAAATCGAAGAAGCACAAAGTAAATTAGACTTAGGGAAAAGGGTATGGATCCCACGACAGCATCGCAAACTGGCAAAAAGCACAAATCCAATAACTAAACACACTTTTAGAATATGGGACGAACTGAGTAGACGATATCACTGGCAGCATAACTCACCTTTAATCTCTTTATTAGACACAAGCTATTTTAAGCCGGGGAAAGAGGAGCACTTATACTTTACCAGATGGTCAAAGAAAGATGAAATACTATTACAAGACGTGATGATGGGGAATAGGTTATGCACTTTCACAGAGTTAACACAAAAATGGGGGGGTAGAACACTAGATAAGTGGAGATATGCACAAATACAGCATTTTGTACATGCACTCCCCCGGCCACTGCGGGGAAAGGGGGAGATGAACTCAATTGAGAGACTCCTCTCTTCCCCCCGGTGCCTGGGGCAGAGCGTATCCAAAATCTATAAAATATTGATAGAAGAAACAGAACCTAAACATCCCCCCTATTTGGGAAAATGGGAGGAGGAAATAGGGGGTTTACAGGATGAAAAACATAGGAACAAGATTCTTAAAATTGCCTGCTCTACTTTCAGTGATACTAAGACGATAGAGATGTGCTATAAACTAATGGCGAGGTGGTATGTGACTCCGCAGAGTGCAAATAGGATGAGGACAGAGATCCTACCAACATGCTGGAGAGGCTGTGGGGTTCTGGGGACTTATGCACATCTATGGTGGGAGTGTGGGAAGATTCAGCTCTATTGGGAGAGAATAATAGAGAATATATACCAGATAACAGGGAAACAGATCCAGAAAGATCCATGGAAATGCTTATTCCACGACACAGATCAAAAGATAGTACAATATAAAAGTTCCCTGGTACCACACCTCCTAAATGCAGCTAAAAGCTTAATCCCAAGAAGATGGAAAAACCCTAAAGCCCCCTCAATGAAAGAGTGGATAGCTAAAATAGACTGGCTGAGATCAACAGAGGAAACATTACACAGAAGGGAAGACTCTATAGAAATATACAATAGAGTATGGGGGAAGTGGATTGAGTTTAAAAAGACGGGGGAATATATAAAGATATTGGAGTGCTAGGAGAAACGGGGGCGGAGAGAGATTAAGAGAAGGTCCGATTGTTACTGGAGGCAAATGGGGGGGGGGGGAGAAGAGGGGGAGAGCGAGAGAGATGGACGTGGGGTAGGAATTATATATTATTATTATTTTTTTCTCTTCTATTAGGGGAGGGGAGGGGGGAGGGAAGATATTTGTTGGATTGAAATAAAACTGAAGCGTAAGGTGGAAACACCGATTGGAAATGTTGTACACTTTTTATAATGGTGATAAATAAATAAAGAGATGATATACAAAAAAATAAATTGGAATCCATGCTTCCGGCACCCCGCATTTAGATTAGGGGCCTGGACGCATGGATAGGGGGGGGGGCAGCGTCTGTGCGCCCTGCATTACGGGCCGCCACTGATATTAACCCTTTGCTAGTTAAACTTTTGTTTATAACACCACTGTTCCTCCCTGTGACATGGACAGCCCCTCTCACTGAAGTAGCACTGAAGTCATATCAAATCATCCCATATCTCACAGAAGTAGTGCTGAAGCAGTGGTTGAAGTCCAGCTTTATATAGCACTACTCTACTACTACTACTACTACTACTACTACACTACTGTATCCGGTGTTGCTACTTGTATTGCAAGACCTTGCTAGTTTATTAAGTTAAATTAAAAAAATGCTCGTCTTGTAAAACACTTACAGACCAAGTTACCCGCAATCCAAGGTTTTACTGTATATTTATATATGTCTAAAGTTCGGCACTGTAGTCATTAGGGATGAGCTTCGTGTTTGAGTCGAACATACGTTCGACTCGAACATCGGCTGTTCGATCGTTCGACGAAGATCGAACGATTTGGGCCGTTCGCGCCAAATTCGAGTGACGCGAACGGCCCACAATGCACTACGCCATCGCAGTGTCATCCAGGCGCTGTGATTGGCCAAGCATGCACTGTGACCCCGCATGCTTGGCCAATCACAGCGCCGGCAGCGAGGAGAGCAATGATTGGCCACAGGCAGGATGCCTGTGGCCAATTATTGCTGAGGGGGTTTAGTACACGCCCCACACTATAAAAGGCCGCCAGCGCGGCGGCCTTGTGTAGTGTGTTCCGGAGCAGGGAAAGAGAAGCATAGGCAGGGACAGTGTCATTATTTTTCCTTTACTAATCCTGGATTCCTTGTGTTTAGGGACAAATAAGGATAGGTAGGGAGAGTGTCAGTGACAGTGTGCTATTCTGTGCTAATCCTTGTTTGTAGGGACAGAGAGGTACAGTGAGGGAAAGTGTCAGTGTGCCATTTTGTGCTAATCCTTGTTTGTAGGGACAGAGAGGTACAGTGAGGGAAAGTGTCAGTGTGTTCCATCTCTGTGCTAATCCTTGTTTGTAGGGACAGAGAGGTACAGTGAGGGAAAGTGTCAGTGTGCTATTCTGTGCTAATCCTTGTTTTTAGGGACAGAGAGGGACAGTGAGGGAAAGTGTCAGTGTGTTCCATCTCTGTGCTAATCCTTGTTTGTAGGGACAGAGAGGTACAGTGAGGGAAAGTGTCAGTGTGCTATTCTGTGCTAATCCTTGTTTGTAGGGACAGAGAGGGACAGTGAGGGAAAGTGTCAGTGTGTTCCATCTCTGTGCTAATCCTTGTTTGTAGGGACAGAGAGGTACAGTGAGGGAAAGTGTCAGTGTGCTATTCTGTGCTAATCCTTGTTTGTAGGGACAGAGAGGTACAGTGAGGGAAAGTGTCAGTGTGCTATTCTGTTCTAAACCAATCTTGCTGAACCATATTTTCAATCCTTGAGTTTAGGGACAGAGAGGTACAGTGAGGGAAAGTGTCAGTGTGCTATTCTGTTCTAAAACTATTTTGCTGAACCATATTTTCAATCCTTGAGTTGAGGGACAGAGAGGTACAGTGAGTGAAACTGACAGTGTGCTATTCTGTTCTAAACCAATTTTGCTGTTCCATATTTTCAATCCTTGAGTTTAGGGACAGAGAAGGACACTCGTAGAAATTATCAGTGTGCTATTCTGTGCTAAATCTTGTTTGTAGGGAGGGACAGAGTAGGACAGTGAGGGAAAGTGTCAGTGTGCTATTCTGTTCTAAAACTATTTTGCTGAACCATATTTTCAATCCTTGAGTTGAGGGACAGAGAGGTACAGTGAGTGAAACTGACAGTGTGCTATTCTGTTCTAAACCAATTTTGCTGTTCCATATTTTCAATCCTTGAGTTTAGGGACAGAGAAGGACACTCGTAGAAATTATCAGTGTGCTATTCTGTGCTAAATCTTGTTTGTAGGGAGGGACAGAGTAGGACAGTGAGGGAAAGTGTCAGTGTGCTATTCTGTTCTAAAACTATTTTGCTGAACCATATTTTCAATCCTTGAGTTGAGGGACAGAGAGGTACAGTGAGTGAAACTGACAGTGTGCTATTCTGTTCTAAACCAATTTTTCTGTTCCATATTTTCAATCCTTGAGTTTAGGGACAGAGAAGGACACTCGTAGAAATTATCAGTGTGCTATTCTGTGCTAAATCTTGTTTGTAGGGAGGGACAGAGTAGGACAGTGAGGGAAAGTGTCAGTGTGCTATTCTGTTCTAAAACTATTTTGCTGAACCATATTTTCAATCCTTGAGTTGAGGGACAGAGAGGTACAGTGAGTGAAACTGACAGTGTGCTATTCTGTTCTAAACCAATTTTGCTGTTCCATATTTTCAATCCTTGAGTTTAGGGACAGAGAAGGACACTCGTAGAAATGATCAGTGTGCTATTCTGTGCTAAATCTTGTTTGTAGGGAGGGACAGAGTAGGACAGTGAGGGAAAGTGTCAGTGTGCTATTCTGTTCTAAAACTATTTTGCTGAACCATATTTTCAATCCTTGAGTTGAGGGACAGAGAGGTACAGTGAGTGAAACTGACAGTGTGCTATTCTGTTCTAAACCAATTTTGCTGTTCCATATTTTCAATCCTTGAGTTTAGGGACAGAGAAGGACACTCGTAGAAATTATCAGTGTGCTATTCTGTGCTAAATCTTGTTTGTAGGGAGGGACAGAGTAGGACAGTGAGGGAAAGTGTCAGTGTGCTATTCTGTTCTAAAACTATTTTGCTGAACCATATTTTCAATCCTTGAGTTGAGGGACAGAGAGGTACAGTGAGTGAAACTGACAGTGTGCTATTCTGTTCTAAACCAATTTTTCTGTTCCATATTTTCAATCCTTGAGTTTAGGGACAGAGAAGGACACTCGTAGAAATTATCAGTGTGCTATTCTGTGCTAAATCTTGTTTGTAGGAAGGGACAGAGTAGGACAGTGAGGGAAAGTGTCAGTGTGCTATTCTGTTCTAAAACTATTTTGCTGAACCATATTTTCAATCCTTGAGTTGAGGGACAGAGAGGTACAGTGAGTGAAACTGACAGAGTGCTATTCTGTTCTAAACCAATTTTGCTGTTCCATATTTTCAATCCTTGAGTTTAGGGACAGAGAAGGACACTCATAGAAATTATCAGTGTGCTATTCTGTGCTAAATCTTGTTTGTAGGGAGGGACAGAGTAGGACAGTGAGGGAAAGTGTCAGTGTGCTATTCTGTTCTAAAACTATTTTGCTGAACCATATTTTGAATCCTTGAGTTGAGGGACAGAGAGGTACAGTGAGTGAAACTGACAGTGTGCTATTCTGTTCTAAACCAATTTTGCTGTTCCATATTTTCAATCCTTGAGTTTAGGGACAGAGAAGGACACTCGTAGAAATTATCAGTGTGCTATTCTGTGCTAAATCTTGTTTGTAGGGAGGGACAGAGTAGGACAGTGAGGGAAAGTGTCAGTGTGCTATTCTGTTCTAAAACTATTTTGCTGAACCATATTTTCAATCCTTGAGTTGAGGGACAGAGAGGTACAGTGAGTGAAACTGACAGTGTGCTATTCTGTTCTAAACCAATTTTGCTGTTCCATATTTTCAATCCTTGAGTTTAGGGACAGAGAAGGACACTCGTAGAAATTATCAGTGTGCTATTCTGTGCTAAATCTTGTTTGTAGGGAGGGACATAGTAGGACAGTGAGGGAAAGTGTCAGTGTGCTATTCTGTTCTAAAACTATTTTGCTGAACCATATTTTCAATCCTTGAGTTGAGGGACAGAGAGGTACAGTGAGTGAAACTGACAGTGTGCTATTCTGTTCTAAACCAATTTTGCTGTTCCATATTTTCAATCCTTGAGTTTAGGGACAGAGAAGGACACTCGTAGAAATTATCAGTGTGCTATTCTGTGCTAAATCTTGTTTGTAGGGAGGGACAGAGTAGGACAGTGAGGGAAAGTGTCAGTGTGCTATTCTGTTCTAAAACTATTTTGCTGAACCATATTTTCAATCCTTGAGTTGAGGGACAGAGAGGTACAGTGAGTGAAACTGACAGTGTGCTATTCTGTTCTAAACCAATTTTGCTGTTCCATATTTTCAATCCTTGAGTTTAGGGACAGAGAAGGACACTCGTAGAAATTATCAGTGTGCTATTCTGTGCTAAATCTTGTTTGTAGGGAGGGACAGAGTAGGACAGTGAGGGAAAGTGTCAGTGTGCTATTCTGTTCTAAAACTATTTTGCTGAACCATATTTTCAATCCTTGAGTTGAGGGACAGAGAGGTACAGTGAGTGAAACTAACAGTGTGCTATTCTGTTCTAAACCAATTTTGCTGTTCCATATTTTCAATCCTTGAGTTTAGGGACAGAGAAGGACACTCGTAGAAATTATCAGTGTGCTATTCTGTGCTAAATCTTGTTTGTAGGGAGGGACAGAGTAGGACAGTGAGGGAAAGTGTCAGTGTGCTATTCTGTTCTAAAACTATTTTGCTGAACCATATTTTCAATCCTTGTGTTTAGGGACAGAGAAGGATAGGCAGGGGACAGTGTCAGTGTCATTGTTGCTAAGCCTCCTGCACAGTATACACCAGAAGGTAGCCCTTATTGCTCTTTTTCCCATCTCCCTGCAGGCCATCCATTAAAATGTCTGGAAGGCAACCAAGGAGAGGCAGACAGTCAGGAGGCAAAAAAAGAGGGCAAGCAGGCTCTGTGTCTGGGGGTAACAGTGCTGGTCGTGGACGCGGTGCATTGTCATCAGCACATGGCCATGGGACACGCTTTTCCTTGTTTTCGGCAGCTGGACATGTTGAGCCACATCATGCCGAAGACTTGGTAGAGTGGATGACCAAGCCCACCTCATCCTCCTCATCCTCTCTCACCCAGGCTCAGGGTACTGGCAAAGCAGCTGCCAAAGCGTCCTCTTCTCTGGTATCATTATCTTCATTAGTCAATCCTTCTCTAGACCCACCATGTCCTCCTCCTGAGGAGTCCCCCGAACTGTTTGAGCACAGTGTTGGGTACATGCTCCAGGAGGATGCCCAGCGTTTGGAAGGATCTGATGATGATACCCAGCTAGAGGAAGGCAGCAGCGTGAGAGCAGAGAGAGGGGATGCTCAAGAAGGACACCAATCTGGCAGTCATGCTCCAGCAGCTGCAGCATACTGCCAGATTGACTCCAGTGATGAGGAGGGAGGGGATGATGAGGTCACTGACTCCACGTGGGTGCCTAATAGGAGAGAGGAGGAGGAGGAGGAGGATGAGGAGGAGGCACATCTCCAACGAGGCAGGATGCCCTTGAGTGGCCAGCGTATGGGCAGCACACCGACGGAATCACACCGCAGAGCTCCGCCTGTGCAGGGCGCTGCCTCTGCCCGTCATTCAAAAAGTTCTTTGGTGTGGGCCTTTTTTGAGGCGAGTGCATCAGATCGCGCAGCTGCTGTTTGCAACATATGTCTCAAGCGTATATCGCGTGGCCAAAACATCAGCCGCTTGGGCACCACATGCTTGATCAGACATATGTTGACCTGCCATGCAGCTCGTTGGCAAGCCTACCTTAAAGACCCACACCAAAGAACAAAGCTGACCTCTTCTTGCACCGCATCAGCTGGGATCTCCAACCCCACTATACCTTCACTCCTCTCTGAAACCTGCTCTGAGAGGAATGAAGGTGTAGAATTAGGTGTGTCACAGGCAAGTACTTGCGGGCACTCTGCTAGCAGTACACCAACGTCCGATTCTAGCAGGCAAATTTCCCTGCCCCAGCTGCTGGACCGTCGAAAGAAGTTCACTCCCAGCCATCCACATGCCCAGCGGTTGAATGCTAGCTTGGCTAAATTGCTAGCGCTTCAACTGCTGCCTTTTCAGTTGGTAGACTCGGCGCCCTTCCGTGAGTTTGTGCAATGTGCGGTTCCTCAGTGGCAGGTTCCCAAACGCCACTTTTTCGCACAGAAGGCAATTCCGGCTCTCTACAGGCATGTGGAAGGCAATGTCTTGGCCTCGCTGGACAGGGCGGTCAGCGGTAAGGTGCATATTACCGCTGACTCATGGTCCAGCAGGCATGGACAGGGACGTTACCTTTCTTTCACGGCCCATTGGGTCACTCTTTTGGCAGCTGGGAAGGATGCAGGACAAGGTGCAGTAGTGTTGGAGGTTGTTCCACCGCCACGCCTCCAAAATGCTACTACTGGTTGTGACACACCTCTCTCCTCCACCCCCTCCTCTTCTTCTTCCTCCATGGCCTCTTCCTGTGGTTTGTCCTCGGAACCAGCGGTGCTCTGTAGGCATTCAAGGGGCTACGCAAGTACGCAGGCAAAAGGATGCCATGCCGTGCTTGCGCTGGTGTGTTTGGGGGACAGGAGCCACACTGGGGCAGAGGTCCTGTCTGCTCTGCAGGGGCAGGCCGAGAGGTGGTTGACGCCACGCCAGCTTAAGCCAGGAATGATGGTTTGCGACAATGGCACCAACCTCCTCTCCGCCTTCCGACAGGGACGACTGACCCATGTGCCCTGTATGGCTCATGTCCTTAACCTGGTGGTGCAGCGGTTCTTGGGCAGGTACCCGGGCTTACAGGATGTCCTGAGGCAGGCCAGGAAAGTCTGTGTGCATTTCCGCAGATCTTATAATGCCAGTGCTCGCCTTGCTGAGCTTCAAAAGGAGTTGAACCTGCCCAAGAACCGCCTTATATGTGACATGCCCACCAGGTGGAACTCAACGTTGGCCATGCTGCAGCGGCTGCACACGCAGCAGAGGGCCATCAATGAGTACCTGTGCGACTACGGCACCAGGACAGGGTCAGGGGAGCTCGGGTTTTTTTCACCACGCCAGTGGGGCATGATCAGGGATGCATGCACTGTCCTGGCACCATTTGAGGAGGCCACGAGGATGGTGAGCAGTGACAGTGCATGCATCAGTGACACTGTACCTCTTGTCCACCTGTTGGAGCACACGCTGCGTGGAATAATGGACAGGGCACTTGAGGCAGAACAGAGGCAGGAAGAGGAGGACTTCCTTGCCTCTCAAGGCCCCCTTTACCCAGACAGTGTTCCTTCTGTCCCACCCATCGCACAGGAAGAGGAGGAGGAGGAGGAGGAGGATTGTGTCAGCATGGAGGTGGAGGCTGGCACTCAGCATCATCAGCAGCAGTCTTTTAGGGATGATTTACAGTCCCAAGAAACCAGTGGACTTGTACGTGGCTGGGAGGAGGTGGCTGCGGATCATGTCGTCCTTAGTGACCCAGAGGACTCCGGACTGAATGCCTCAGCTAACCTACGCTGCATGGCCTCCCTGATCCTGCAAAGTCTGCGGAAGGATCCTCGTATTCTTCGGATCAAGGAGAGGGACCATTACTGGCTGGCCACTCTCCTTGATCCACGGTACAAGGGTAAGGTTGCGGACCTTATCGTACCGTCGCAGAGGGAGCAGAGGATGAGACAACTCCGGGAGGCCTTGCAGAAAGGTCTGTGCAACGCGTTCCCAGAGACTGGGAGGTTACAAACTCCTGGTCCTGGACAACGAGTTGCTGAGGCTTCGGGCAGTCAAAGAAGGAGCGGTGGGGAAGGTGGCCGTCTGACCGATGCGTTCAGACAATTCTTTAGTCCGCAGCCCCAAAGTATGATCGGTTCCAGCAACCATCGCCAGCGTCTGATATACATGGTGCAGGAATACCTAGGGGCAAGGTCAGACTTGGACACCTTCCCCACCGAAAATCCTCTGGCTTACTGGGTCTTGAGGATGGATCACTGGCCAGAGCTTGCACAGTATGCAATTGAGCTACTGGCCTGTCCTGCATCCAGCGTTCTTTCAGAACGCACATTCAGTGCTGCTGGAGGATTTGTCACGGATCACAGGGTGTGCCTGTCCACCGACTCGGTTGATCGACTGACTTTCATCAAGATGAACCAGTCTTGGATCACCACCAGCTACCACACACCAGATGCTGATATAACAGACTAATTGATTTTAAAATGTCACATCCCTTCAAGACTGATACTGATGCTGAGTGCCTGTGCTGTTATGTTGACTGGCTATCCTCCTCCTCCTCCTCAATGATACGATTAACGATGATAGCTTGGAAGATCATTTTGGTTTATGGGTGACGCCACCAGTGGCTAAGGCCCAATTTTTCAGCCCCTGTTTAACAGGGGCGTGTAATTAAAATTTTTGATGCAATACTTTGCAACAGGCCTCATTGCTGTGCTCCAAGTACAGTATCTGTGAGGGGTTGCAGTGTTGTGCCACCAGTGCCTAAGGCCCAATTTTTCAGCCCCTGTTCAACAGGGGCATGCAATTATAATTATTGATCTAATAATTCACAGCAGGGCCCATTGCTGCGCCCACCAAGAGTAACTGTCAGGCCTTACAGTGTTGTGGCACCAGCACCACCATCACCACCACCACCACCACCAAAGGCCCAATTTTTAAGCCCCTGTTCAACAGGGGCATGCAATTATAATTATTGATCTAATAATTCACAGCAGGGCCCATTGCTGCGCCCACCAAGAGTAACTGGCAGGCCTTACAGTGTTGTGGCACCAGCACCACCATCACCACCACCACCACCACCAAAGGCCCAATTTTTCAGCCCCTGTTCAACAGGGGCATGCAATTATAATTATTGATCTAATAATTCACAGCAGGGACCATTGCTGCGCCCACCAAGAGTAACTGTCAGGCCTTACAGTGTTGTGGCACCAGCACCACCATCAAAGGCCCAATTTTTACTACCACTGATCAACAATTATATGTTATTACAATTCCTGATATTATACTTGACAGCAGGGCGTTCCAGCACCCACCAAGAATAACTGTGAGTGCTTTCAGTGTTGTGCCAACACCAACACCTAAGGGGCCAATTTCTGCAGAGTATATACGGAAGGTCCCTACTTTCAAACATCCAACTTACAAACTACTACTACTTGCAAACGGAAGAAGACAACAGGAAGTGAGAGGAAATCTACCCCTTGGAAGGAAAATTCTCTCCTGTAAGAATTAATATGGGAGAAAGGTGTCTCCTCTCTACTGATGCTTTATCACCAATCCTTGTTTCAATAAAAACACCACATTTCAAAAACAGTTGTCATTGGGACGCAAAGTGAGGTGAAATGTTCTGAACAGGGGCACAGACAGCAAAAAAAATGTGACAGGGGTGATAACCGTTCCCTATGTTTTACAAAAAGCTAAAAAAAAGGAATTTGCCATGGAGCTCCACTTAAACAATGCAGCTGTTCAAAATTACAAACAGATTCTACATAAGAACAAACCTACAGTCCCTGTCTTGTATGCACCGCCTGTATACGGCTGTTCAGAGTATATAGGTCCTTTTTTATTTTGTGTGCGGGGTTCCCCTTAATATCCATACAAGACCCAAAGGGGCTGGTAATGGGCTGGGGTAGGGGGGGGGGGGGGTTGATGGGGTAGCTATGCCATTTTTCCTAAAGATTTTCATCCATATTACCGGGACCAGACATTGCATTAAAGCCGCAAGCAGTTTTAAATGGCTTTTTTCCCTTTAGAAATGTTATTTTGTGCAGGGACAGTTCTAAACACGGGAAACACGTGGCACTTCACAGGCATACTTTGGACACCCCCCAGGTACAATATTTAAAGGAATATTTGACTTTTTTTTTTCACTTTATGCATCATTAAAATGACTGCTCCCGGAAAACGTCCGTTTTTAAAACTTATTTTTGCATTGATACATGTCCCCTGGTGCAGAAGCCGGGTTCCCAAACTCTGTTTCGGACAATAACATGGATAATAGTCGTTATAATTAGCACTTTAGAATCCGAACGTTCGCATCCATTGTATTTAATAGGGTTCTAATGTTCGTGCGAACTTTCGGTCCGTTCGCGGGTTCTGGTGCGAACCGAACCCGGGGGTGTTCGGCTCATCACTAGTAGTCATTAATGAGCCCATACATACAGCTGTGTCTACATGTGAAAATGTATGCTGAGCACATGCGAGATGTGCATTTAGCTATGCACAAAAAAGTAAGATCAGCTGTGTCCAGGGCCGCACATATCTGAAAATTTTACACACGTTTGCACATATGCATAAGCCATCAAAAGAGTTGTACATGTCTCGATGCTGTACGTATTTAGACACATCTAAATGTAAGTACTTTAGGTGTGTATTTTAGGCAGAATCTTCTTTTTTCAATTGAGTTTCTTCCTCCCAGATCTGCTATTGGACTACAGCCAGGAAACCAGCATTTTCAGTATCCAAATTAAATTACAAGAAACTATAGCATTCATTTGCTGCAACACTTTTACCTACAGGTAAGCCTATAATAAGGCTCACCTGTAGGTACTGGAAATAACTCCTAAACCTGTACAGTTTAGGAGGTATTTACCATATATGTGTAGCGGGGTGTCACTTTAATGAGTACAAAGACTACTATACCCAGCATGCAGCGGGACACCCACAGTGCATTGCCCGGCGCAAGGTCTGCTGGGGAAGGACTATTTAAGCAGGGAGGAGCAACACGCGGGTCTCTTTGGACACCGCCCTCCCAGAAAGTGGAGCCTACGTTGGGACCTGTTGCGGAGAGCCTGGACCTAGTGAATCCTTAGAGCTTGCTGATCTTCACGGGAGAACCCAGAGTCTACTCATCCATCAATCTCCCTCGGATGGTCGGGAGGTCGGGAGGATCGGAGACTACGGGTGTCGTGAGACTGTGTGCTTAAGCCCCAGCTACGGAAGTCGGTTGTACAGACTGGTCCGGTCGGGTGAGAGAGCACTTGCTCAGGAATTATTGACTATTAGTGATGAGCCGAACACCCCCGGGTTCGGTTCGCACCAGAACCCGCGAACGGACCGAAAGTTCGCACGAACATTAGAACCCTATTAAATACAATGGATGCGAACGTTCGGATTCTAAAGTGCTAATTATAACGACTATTATCCATGTTATTGTCCGAAACAGAGTTTGAGAACCCGGCTTCTGCACCAGGGGACATGTATCAATGCAAAAAGAAGTTTTAAAAACGGACGTTTTCCGGGAGCAGTCATTTTAATGATGCATAAAGTGAAAAAAAAAAAAGTCAAATATTCCTTTAAATATTGTACCTGGGGGGTGTCTAAAGTATGCCTGTGAAGTGCCACGTGTTTCCCGTGTTTAGAACTGTCCCTGCACAAAATAACATTTCTAAAGGGAGAAAAGTCATTTAAAACTGCTTGCGGCTTTAATGCAATGTCTGGTCCCGGTAATATGGATGAAAATCTTTAGGAAAAATGGCATAGCTACCCCATCAACCCCCCCTACCCCAGCCCATTACCAGCCCCTTTGGGTCTTGTATGGATATTAAGGGGAACCCCGCACACAAAATAAAAAAGGACCTATATACTCTGAACAGCCGTATACAGGCGGTGCATACAAGACAGGGACTGTAGGTTTGTTCTTATGTAGAATCTGTTTGTAATTTTGAACAGCTGCATTGTTTAAGTGGAGCTCCGTGGCAAATTCCTTTTTTTTAGCTTTTTGTAAAACATAGGGAACGGTTATCACCCCTGTCACATTTTTTTTGCTGTCTGTGCCCCTGTTCAGAACATTTCACCTCACTTTGCGTCCCAATGACAACTGTTTTTGAAATGTGGTGTTTTTATTGAAACAAGGATTGGTGATAAAGCATCAGTAGAGAGGAGACACCTTTCTCCCATATTAATTCTTACAGGAGAGAATTTTCCTTCCAAGGGGTAGATTTCCTCTCACTTCCTGTTGTCTTCTTCCGTTTGCAAGTAGTAGTAGTTTGTAAGTTGGATGTTTGAAAGTAGGGACCTTCCGTATATACTCTGCAGAAATTGGCCCCTTAGGTGTTGGTGTTGGCACAACACTGAAAGCACTCACAGTTATTCTTGGTGGGTGCTGGAACGCCCTGCTGTCAAGTATAATATCAGGAATTGTAATAACATATAATTGTTGATCAGTGGTAGTAAAAATTGGGCCTTTGATGGTGGTGCTGGTGCCACAACACTGTAAGGCCTGACAGTTACTCTTGGTGGGCGCAGCAATGGTCCCTGCTGTGAATTATTAGATCAATAATTATAATTGCATGCCCCTGTTGAACAGGGGCTGAAAAATTGGGCCTTTGGTGGTGGTGGTGGTGGTGATGGTGGTGCTGGTGCCACAACACTGTAAGGCCTGACAGTTACTCTTGGTGGGCGCAGCAAAGGTCCCTGCTGTGAATTATTAGATCAATAATTATAATTGCATGCCCCTGTTGAACAGGGGCTGAAAAATTGGGCCTTTGGTGGTGGTGGTGGTGGTGATGGTGGTGCTGGTGCCACAACACTGTAAGGCCTGACAGTTACTCTTGGTGGGCGCAGCAATGGTCCCTGCTGTGAATTATTAGATCAATAATTATAATTGCATGCCCCTGTTGAACAGGGGCTGAAAAATTGGGCCTTTGGTGGTGGTGGTGGTGGTGATGGTGGTGCTGGTGCCACAACACTGTAAGGCCTGACAGTTACTCTTGGTGGGCGCAGCAATGGGCCCTGCTGTGAATTATTAGATCAATAATTATAATTGCATGCTCCTGTTGAACAGGGGCTGAAAAATTTGGCCTTAGGCACTGGTGGCACAACACTGCAACCCCTCACAGATACTGTACTTGGAGCACAGCAATGAGGCCTGTTGCAAAGTATTGCATCAAAAATTTTAATTACACGCCCCTGTTAAACAGGGGCTGAAAAATTGGGCCTTAGCCACTGGTGGAGTCACCCATAAACCAAAATGATCTTCCAAGCTATCATCGTTAATCGTATCATTGAGGAGGAGGAGGAGGATAGCCAGTCAACATAACAGCACAGGCACTCAGCATCAGTATCAGTCTTGAAGGGATGTGACATTTTAAAATCAATTAGTCTGTTATATCAGCATCTGGTGTGTGGTAGCTGGTGGTGATCCAAGACTGGTTCATCTTGATGAAAGTCAGTCGATCAACCGAGTCGGTGGACAGGCGCACCCTGTGATCCGTGACAAATCCTCCAGCAGCACTGAATGTGCGTTCTGAAAGAACGCTGGATGCAGGACAGGCCAGTAGCTCAATTGCATACTGTGCAAGCTCTGGCCAGTGATCCATCCTCAAGACCCAGTAAGCCAGAGGATTTTCGGTGGGGAAGGTGTCCAAGTCTGACCTTGCCCCAAGGTATTCCTGGACCATGTATATCAGACGCTGGCGATGGTTGCTGGAACCGATCATACTTTGGGGCTGCGGACTAAAGAATTGTCTGAACGCATCGGTCAGACGGCCACCTTCCCCACCGCTCCTTCTTTGACTGCCCGAAGCCTCAGCAACTCGTTGTCCAGGACCAGGAGTTTGTAACCTCACAGTCTCTGGGAACGCGTTGCACAGACCTTTCTGCAAGGCCTCCCGGAGTTGTCTCATCCTCTGCTCCCTCTGCGACGGTACGATAAGGTCCGCAACCTTACCCTTGTACCGTGGATCAAGGAGAGTGGCCAGCCAGTAATGGTCCCTCTCCTTGATCCGAAGAATACGAGGATCCTTCCGCAGACTTTGCAGGATCAGGGAGGCCATGCAGCGTAGGTTAGCTGAGGCATTCAGTCCGGAGTCCTCTGGGTCACTAAGGACGACATGATCCGCAGCCACCTCCTCCCAGCCACGTACAAGTCCACTGGTTTCTTGGGACTGTAAATCATCCCTAAAAGACTGCTGCTGATGATGCTGAGTGCCAGCCTCCACCTCCATGCTGACACAATCCTCCTCCTCCTCCTCCTCCTCTTCCTGTGCGATGGGTGGGACAGAAGGAACACTGTCTGGGTAAAGGGGGCCTTGAGAGGCAAGGAAGTCCTCCTCTTCCTGCCTCTGTTCTGCCTCAAGTGCCCTGTCCATTATTCCACGCAGCGTGTGCTCCAACAGGTGGACAAGAGGTACAGTGTCACTGATGCATGCACTGTCACTGCTCACCATCCTCGTGGCCTCCTCAAATGGTGCCAGGACAGTGCATGCATCCCTGATCATGCCCCACTGGCGTGGTGAAAAAAAACTGAGCTCCCCTGACCCTATCCTGGTGCCGTAGTCGCACAGGTACTCATTGATGGCCCTCTGCTGCGTGTGCAGCCGCTGCAGCATGGCCAACGTTGAGTTCCACCTGGTGGGCATGTCACATATAAGGCGGTTCTTGGGCAGGTTCAACTCCTTTTGAAGCTCAGCCAGGCGAGCACTGGCATTATAAGATCTGCGGAAATGCACACAGACTTTCCTGGCCTGCCTCAGGACATCCTGTAAGCCCGGGTACCTGCCCAAGAACCGCTGCACCACCAGGTTAAGGACGTGAGCCATACAGGGCACATGGGTCAGTTGTCCCTGTCGGAGGGCGGAGAGGAGGTTGGTGCCATTGTCGCAAACCACCATTCCTGGCTTAAGCTGGCGTGGCGTCAACCACCTCTCGGCCTGCCCCTGCAGAGCAGACAGGACCTCTGCCCCAGTGTGGCTCCTGTCCCCCAAACACACCAGCGCAAGCACGGCATGGCATCTTTTTGCCTGCGTACTTGCGTAGCCCCTTGAACGCCTACGGAGCACCGCTGGTTCCGAGGACAAACCACAGGAAGAGGCCATGGAGGAAGAAGAAGAGGAGGGGGTGGAGGAGAGAGGTGTGTCACAACCAGTAGTAGAATTTTGGAGGCGTGGCGGTGGAACAACCTCCAACACTACTGCACCTTGTCCTGCATCCTTCCCAGCTGCCAAAAGAGTGACCCAATGGGCCGTGAAAGAAAGGTAACGTCCCTGTCCATGCCTGCTGGACCATGAGTCAGCGGTAATATGCACCTTACCGCTGACCGCCCTGTCCAGCGAGGCCAAGACATTGCCTTCCACATGCCTGTAGAGAGCCGGAATAGCCTTCCGTGCGAAAAAGTGGCGTTTGGGAACCTGCCACTGAGGAACCGCACATTGCACAAACTCACGGAAGGGGGCCGAGTCTACCAACTGAAAAGGCAGCAGTTGAAGCGCTAGCAATTTAGCCAAGCTAGCATTCAACCGCTGGGCATGTGGATGGCTGGGAGTGAACTTCTTTCGACGGTCCAGCAGCTGGAGCAGGGAAATTTGCCTGCTAGAATCGGACGTCGGTGTACTGCTAGCAGAGTGCCCGCAAGTACTTGGCTGTGACACACCTAATTCTACACCTTCATTCCTCTCAGAGCAGGTTTCAGAGAGGACTGAAGGTATACTGGGGTTGGAGATCCCAGCTGATGCGGTGCAAGAAGAGGTCAGCTTTGTTCTTTGGTGTGGGTCTTTAAGGTAGGCTTGCCAACGAGCTGCATGGCAGGTCAACATATGTCTGATCAAGCATGTGGTGCCCAAGCGGCTGATGTTTTGGCCACGCGATATACGCTTGAGACATATGTTGCAAACAGCAGCTGTGCGATCTGATGCACTCGCCTCAAAAAAGGCCCACACCAAAGAACTTTTTGAATGACGGGCAGAGGCAGCGCCCTGCACAGGCGGAGCTCTGCGGTGTGATTCCATCGGTGTGCTGCCCATACGCTGGCCACTCAAGTGCATCCTGCCTCTTTGGAGATGTGCCTCCTCCTCATCCTCCTCCTCCTCTCTCCTATTAGGCACCCACGTGGAGTCAGTGACCTCATCATCCCCTCCCTCCTCATCACTGGAGCCAATCTGGCAGTATGCTGCAACTGCTGGAGCATGACTGCCAGATTGGTGTCCTTCTTGAGCATCCCCTCTCTCTGCTCTCACGCTGCTGCCTTCCTCTAGCTGGGTATCATCATCAGATCCTTCCAAACGCTGGGCATCCTCCTGGAGCATGTACCCAACACTGTGCTCAAACAGTTCGGGGGACTCCTCAGGAGGAGGGCATGGTGGGTCTAGGGAAGGATTGACTAATGAAGATAATGATACCAGAGAAGAGGACGCTTTGGCAGCTGCTTTGCCAGTACCCTGAGCCTGGGTGAGAGAGGATGAGGAGGATGAGGTGGGCTTGGTCATCCACTCTACCAAGTCTTCGGCATGATGTGGCTCAACATGTCCAGCTGCCGAAAACAAGGACAAGCGTGTCCCATGGCCATGTGCTGATGACAATGCAACGCGTACACGACCAGCACTGTTGCCCCCAGACACAGAGCCTGCTTGCCCTCTTTTTTTGCCTCCTGACTGTCTGCCTCTCCTTGGTTGCCTTCCAGACATTTTAATGGATGGCCTGCAGGGAGATGGGAAAAACAGCAATAAGGGCTACCTTCAGGTGTATATTGTGCAGGAGGCTTAGCAACAATGACACTGACACTGTCCCCTGCCTATCCTTCTCTGTCCCTAAACACAAGGATTGCAAATATGGTTCAGCAAAAAAGTTTTAGAACAGAATAACACACTGACACTTTCCCTCACTGTCCTACTCTGTCCCTCCCTACAAACAAGATTTAGCACAGAATAGCACACTGATAATTTCTACGAGTGTCCTTCTCTGTCCCTCAACTCAAGGATTGAAAATATGGAACAGCAAAATTGGTTTAGAACAGAATAGCACACTGTCAGTTTCACTCACTGTACCTCTCTGTCCCTCAACTCAAGGATTGAAAATATGGTTCAGCAAAATAGTTTTAGAACACAATAGCACACTGACACTTTCCCTCACTGTACCTCTCTGTCCCTCAACTCAAGGATTGAAAATATGGAACAGCAAAATTGGTTTAGAACAGAATAGCACACTGTCAGTTTCACTCACTGTACCTCTCTGTCCCTCAACTCAAGGATTGAAAATATGGTTCAGCAAAATATTTTTAGAACACAATAGCACACTGACACTTTCCCTCACTGTACCTCTCTGTCCCTCAACTCAAGGATTGAAAATATGGAACAGCAAAATTGGTTTATAACAGAATAGCACACTGTCAGTTTCACTCACTGTACCTCTCTGTCCCTCAACTCAAGGATTGAAAATATGGAACAGCAAAATTGGTTTAGAACAGAATAGCACACTGTCAGTTTCACTCACTGTACCTCTCTGTCCCTCAACTCAAGGATTAAAAATATGGAACAGCAAAATTGGTTTAGAACAGAATAGCACACTGTCAGTTTCACTCACTGTACCTCTCTGTCCCTCAACTCAAGGATTGAAAATATGGTTCAGCAAAATAGTTTTAGAACACAATAGCACACTGACACTTTCCCTCACTGTACCTCTCTGTCCCTCAACTCAAGGATTGAAAATATGGAACAGCAAAATTGGTTTAGAACAGAATAGCACACTGTCAGTTTCACTCACTGTACCTCTCTGTCCCTCAACTCAAGGATTGAAAATATGGAACAGCAAAATTGGTTTAGAACAGAATAGCACACTGTCAGTTTCACTCACTGTACCTCTCTGTCCCTCAACTCAAGGATTGAAAATATGGTTCAGCAAAATAGTTTTAGAACAGAATAGCACACTGACACTTTCCCTCACTGTACCTCTCTGTCCCTCAACTCAAGGATTGAAAATATGGAACAGAAAAATTGGTTTAGAACAGAATAGCACACTGTCAGTTTCACTCACTGTACCTCTCTGTCCCTCAACTCAAGGATTGAAAATATGGAACAGCAAAATTGGTTTAGAACAGAATAGCACACTGTCAGTTTCACTCACTGTACCTCTCTGTCCCTCAACTCAAGGATTGAAAATATGGAACAGCAAAATTGGTTTAGAACAGAATAGCACACTGTCAGTTTCACTCACTGTACCTCTCTGTCCCTCAACTCAAGGATTGAAAATATGGAACAGCAAAATTGGTTTAGAACAGAATAGCACACTGTCAGTTTCACTCACTGTACCTCTCTGTCCCTCAACTCAAGGATTGAAAATATGGTTCAGCAAAATAGTTTTAGAACAGAATAGCACACTAACACTTTCCCTCACTGTCCTACTCTGTCCCTCCCTACAAACAAGATTTAGCACAGAATAGCACACTGATAATTTCTACGAGTGTCCTTCTCTGTCCCTCAACTCAAGGATTGAAAATATGGAACAGCAAAATTGGTTTAGAACAGAATAGCACACTGTCAGTTTCACTCACTGTACCTCTCTGTCCCTCAACTCAAGGATTGAAAATATGGTTCAGCAAAATCGTTTTAGAACAGAATAGCACACTGACACTTTCCCTCACTGTCCTACTCTGTCCCTCCCTACAAACAAGATTTAGCACAGAATAGCACACTGATAATTTCTACGAGTGTCCTTCTCTGTCCCTAAACTCAAGGATTTCAAATATGGTTCAGCAAAATTGGTTTAGAACAGAATAGCACACTGTCAGTTTCACTCACTGTACCTCTCTGTCCCTCAACTCAAGGATTGAAAATATGGTTCAGCAAAATAGTTTTAGAACAGAATAGCACACTGACACTTTCCCTCACTGTACCTCTCTGTCCCTACAAACAAGGATTAGCACAGAATAGCACACGGTCACTGACACTCTCCCTACCTATCCTTATTTGTCCCTAAACACAAGGAATCCAGGATTAGTAAAGGAAAAAAAATGACACTGTCCCTGCCTATGCTTCTCTTTCCCTGCTCCGGAACACACTACACAAGGCCGCCGCGCTGGCGGCCTTTTATAGTGTGGGGCGTGTACTAAACCCCATCAGCAATAATTGGCCACAGGCATCCTGCCTGTGGCCAATCATTGCTCTCCTCGCTGCCGGCACTGTGATTGGCCAAGCATGCGGGGTCACAGTGCATGCTTGGCCAATCACAGCGCCTGGATGACACTGCGATGGCGTAGTGCATTGTGGGCCGTTCGCGTCACTCGAATTTGGCGCGAACGGCCCAAATTGTTCGATCTTCGTGGAACGATCGAACAGCCGATGTTCGAGTCGAACGTATGTTCGACTCGAACACGAAGCTCATCCCTATTGACTATCTTTTAAGCCCAGTATCCTTTGGCCAGGGCCCACCGTTACCAGAGTATTACATTGCATGCCAGAGGAACAGTGTGTTGTGCAGCCGGAGTTAAGTTTCTTACTGCATGCTGAGTAACTAACCACTTAATACCTTTGGATTACAAATAACCTATAAAGTGCACCACCATTGCTAGCAAAGATCCTTCTCAACGGAATAACTGTGTATGAAATAGTCAGGCCTGACTGTTAAGCAGGGAGATATTGTTTGGGCGCCATATTGGCCACGAGGGGGAAGCTCGCGAGCGTAGTTTACTAAAAGACATTCAGTGTGTATAAGACTGTTAGAACATAGTCCTTGTTTATTTGCTTGACTTTTAATATTGCAGGGCCCTGCATAGATAAATGTACCATTGTCTAACCATATATCTTCTACTCAGTAAAAGTATTTGTGGTTAAGCAAACACGTTGTGTGGCGTACTGTCTATTCCAGCTGAAGCAGTCAGCTCAGGTAACTTGATGTTAACTGATTGTGCCTGTTTTATTGAGGAGTGGCGATTCCTATAGCATAACGGGTTTCACACTTCCATTTGTGCTAGCTGTGCCAAGGGAGGTTAGAGCCAGTTCCTGGGGGTTGACAGCAGTGTGTTACAGGCCCAAAACTATATCTGCAGCCCTCTTAACTGGGGGTTTTGCTACATACGCTTGCGCCGACGTCATCAGCGCATGCGCACTGAAGAAAGGGCACGATTGTGCCGCTTCTAAAGGGCAGGTGCCGTGACTGCTGGCTCTGCGCGCATGTGACTCCGGACAGTCACAAAGCCGGAGTCTATGGCCCCGGAAGGAAGAGGGGTGAAGATGGACGCGGCCACCAGTGGGGACATTGTGTGCTTCGTTTTCAGGTAAGTGGCACATAATGGGCTAGTACGCGATGCATACTAGTCCATTATGCTTTTACTTTGCAGGGAAATAAAGAGGAAGTAAAGCCCATCAGGGTTTACTTCCTTCTTAAGTGGAAATAATTTTGGTTTGGTACAAGTGGTACAAGTGTTGATGTTCACTCCACTCTCTTTTACAATTCAAATTCGCTCTTCCATAGGCGTCTGTTTTTGAGGCTATTTATACTATTATACTTTTTTCAAATGGCAAGGCTTAAATTGTAACTGCATGCAGAAGGCTCAGTTTTCACATTTTGATAAAATTATGTTTATTTTATAATTCCATTTGAAGAAGCATATAAAATTACAAGCGCAAAACAAATTGGTTATATATTGTTATTGTTATTATATAACAATGGGCTTTGTAGAGCGCTGATTAATTAAACTGGTGAAAACATTGATCAAGTAATGCAAAGGAAATTAAGCTAAAAATCTATTATGCATTACTGTCGCAAATACATATTATTCATAAACAGTAATAACAGCAGTTTCAGTTGTAGTATTGTATTTTATTCCAGAACAAAAGACAATTTATAAGGAATAAGTTGTTTTGGAAATGTACAAATTTATCATGGTAAATAAATGCTATCGGTGTTGTTTTCTACACATTGCAATGGGCAGGTTACCAATGAAGTTGGAGGTAGTTTGTCTTATATTATTCTGTATATTTGCAATGTTTCTCGTTATTTCTCATTTGGTAACTGATTCTTTTTCCCCCCAAAAGCATCTCTATCACTAACTCACTATCTCTATCACTAACTTACTACCTCTATCACTAACTCACTATCTCTATCACTAGGGATGAGCTTCGAGTTCGAGTCAAACTCATGTTCGACTCGAACATTGCCTGTTCGCCCGTTCGCCGAACAACGAACAATTTGGGGTGTTCGCGGCAAATTAGAAAAGTCTATAGGAGAAATCTAAAGTGCTAATTATAAAGGCTTATATGCAAGTCATTGTCCTAAAAAGTGTTTGGGGACCTGGGTCCTGCCCCAGGGGACATGTATCAATGCAAAAAAAAGTTTTAAAAACGGCCGTTTTTTTAGGAGCAGTGATTTTAATAATGCTTAAAGTGAAACAATAAAAGTGAAATATTCCTTTAAATTTCGTACCTGGGGGGTGTGTATGATATGCATGTAAAGTCGCGCATGTTTCCCGTGCTTAGAACTGTCCCTGCACAAAGTGTCATTTTTGAAGGAAAAAAAGTCATTTAAAACTCACTCGCGGCTATTATTGAATTGTCGGCTTTTATCAATACATAGAAAAGTCATTGATAAAAAAAAAAAAAGCGTGGGGGTTCCCCCAAATTCAATTACCAGGCCCTTCAGGTCTGGAATGGATATTAAGGGGAACCCCGCCGCAATTTTTTAAAAAAATGGGATGCGGTTCCCCCTAAATATCCATACCAGGCCCTTCAGATCTGGCATGGATTTTAAGGGGAACTCCACCCCAAATTAAGAAAAAAATGGCGTGGAGTCCCCCCAAAAATCCATACCAGACCCCTTATCCGAGCACGCAACCTGGCCGGCCGCAGGGGAAGAGGGGGGGATGAGAGAGCGGCCCCCCCTCCCTCCTGAACCGTACCAGGCCACATGCCCTCAACATGGGGAGGATGTCCCCATGTTGATGGGGACAAGGGCCTCATCCCACAACCCTTGCCCGGTGGTTGTGGGGGTCTGCGGGCAGGGGGCTTATCGGAATCTGGAAGACCCCTTTAACAAAGGGGACCCCCAGATCCCGCCCCCCCCTATGTGAATTGGAAGGGGTACATTGTACCCCTACCATTTCACGAAGAAAGTGTAAAAAAATGTAAATAAAAACACACAAACACCTTGGAAAAGTCCTTTATTAAAAAAATTAAAAAAAAAAAAAAAACAACATTCCAGCGATGAAATCCAGTGTCCCGCGGCGATTCCGATGTCCAGCGCTGTCCGTCATTGGTTGTGCCTGAGCGGACCTGATGGGGAACTTCCTCCGCAGTGTTTTAAATGTATAGACCCGCCCCTTCTAAAGTTCCCCATCAGGTCCGCTCAGCGGACCAGATGCGGAACGCGAGAAGGGGCGGGTCTATTTATGTATTACACAGTGAAGAAAGTTCCCCATCAGGTCCGCTCTACGAGGGAGCAGACCTGATGGGAACTTCCTTCACTGTGTAATATGTGAATAGACCCGCCCCTTCTCATGTTCCGCATCTGGTCCGCTTAGCAGACCTGATGGGGAACTTTAGAAGGGGCGGGTCTATTCATGTATTACACAGTGAAGGAAGTTCCCATCAGGTCCGCCCCCCTCACCCCCCATCTTCTCCTCTCCCCCCTCCTACTCACTCATCTCCCCCTCATCTCCCCTCATTCATCTCCTCCTCTCCCCCTCCTCCTCCTTTCCCCCTCCTCTATCCCCTTCTCCCCCCATCTCCTCCTCTCCCCGCTCCTCCTCCCTCATCTTCCCAAATCTCCCATCCCTCATCTCCTCCTCTCCCTGCTCCTCCTCTCCCCCCTTTCCTCCCCATTCCTCTCCTCCTTTCCCCCCTCCTGCTCGCCGATGCCCTCTCTCTCTCCCTGACCCCCACTCTCTCTCCCGCTGCCCTCTCTCTCCCGGACCCTCCCCTTCTCTCTCTCTCCCCCTGCCCCTCCCCCTCTCTCTCTCCCTGACCCCCTCTCTCCCTTCCCCCTCTCTTCCTGCCCCCCTCTCTCCCTGCCCGCCTCTCTCTCTCCCAGACCCCCCTCTCTCTCTCCCTGCTGTCTCTCTCTCACCCTGCCCCTCCCCCTCCCTGACCCCCCTCTCTCTCCCCATGCCCCCCTCTCTCTCCCCCTAACCCACTCTCTCTCCCTGCCCCTCCCTTCTCTTTTTCTCTCCCTGCCCTCTTTCTCTCCCTGCCCCCTCTCTCTCCTCCTGCCCTCTCTCTCTCTCCCCCTTCTCTCTCTCTCTCCCTCCAGTCTGTTTATTAAACTCCTTCCTTCCAGGGCTGGACTGGGACCAAAATTTGGCCCTTGACTTCATCCAGACCGGCCCACTTTAACTCAATAAAATGCTGCCCTTCACTCCCCCAAAAAATCACGCCCACTTAAAGGCCCCTACATCCATTATTGTATATCATGAGAGGGTGAGCGAGAGGGTAATGAGAGAGAGAGAGAGAGGGAGGGTTGAGGGAAAGGGGATGAAAGGGGGTGGGTGAGAGAGGGGGGTGAGTGTAAGATAGAGGGAGTGAGTGTAAAAGAGAGGGGGTGAGTGTAGGACCCCTTTCACACTGATGCGTTTTTCAGGCGCTTTTGGGCTAAAAATAGCGCCTGTAAAGCCCCTGAAAAACGCCTCCGCTGCAGTCCAAGTGTGAAAGTCCTCCAAGCAGCATCTTTGGGGCCGTGGAGGAGCGGTGTACACACCGCTCCTGCCCATTGAAATGAATGGCTGAGAGACAGAGGAGGGGGCTGAGAGACAGAGGAGGGGTCTGAGAGACAGAGGAGGAAGCTGAGAGACAATGGGGGGGAGCTGAGAGACAATGGGAGGGAGCTGAGAGACAATGGGAGGGAGCTGAGAGACAGAGGGGAAGCTGAAAGACAGAGGGGGAGCTGAAAGACAGAGGGGGAGCTGAGAGACAGAGGGGGAGCTGAGAGACAGAGGGGGAGCTGAGAGACAGAGGGGGAAGCTGAGAGACAGAGGGGGAAGCTAAGAGACAGAGGGGGGAGCTGAGAGACAGTAGAGGGAAGCTGAGAGACAGTGGAGGGGAGCTGAGAGACAGTGGAGGGGTCTGAGAGACAGTGGAAGCTGAGAGACAGAGAGGAGAGCTGAGAGACAGAGGGGGGGTCTGAGAGACAGGGGGGTCTGAGAGATAGAGGGGAGCTGAGAGACAGAGGAGGGGCTGAAAGAGGGGGGACTGAGAGACACGGGAACTGAGAGACAGAGGGGGTCTAAGAGACAGGGGGGTCTGAGAGACAGAGGGGGGAGCTGAGAGACAGAGGAAAAGCTGAGAGACAGAGGGGGGGCTGAGAGACAGAGGGGAAGAGCTGAGAGACAGAGGGGGAGAGCTGAGAGACAGAGGGGGAGAGCTGAGAGACAGAGGGGGAGAGCTGAGAGACAGAGGGGGAGAGCTGAGAGATAGAGGGGGAGAGCTGAGAGATAGAGGGGGAGAGCTGAGAGATAGAGGAGGGGGCTGAGAGACAGTGGGGGGGTCTGAGAGGCAGAAGGGGAGCTGAGAGACAGAGGAGGAGAGCTGAGAGACAGAGGAGGAGAGCTGAGAGACAGAGGAGGAGAGCTGAGAGACAGAGGAGGGGTCTGAGAGACAGAGGAGGGGTCTGAGAGACAGAGGGGGGTTCTGAGAGACAGAGGGGGGTTCTGAGAGACAGAGGGGGTTCTGAGAGACAGAGGGGGGGTCTGAGAGACAGAGGAGGGGTCTGAGAGATAGTGGGGGGGCTGAGAGACAGAGGAGGGGGCTGAAAGAGGCGGGACTGAGAGACAGAGGGGGGGGGACTGAGAGACAGAGGGGGCAAAGAGACAGAGGGGAGGGCTGAGACAGACCACATAGCACTGTCCCTTTCTGCAGTCCCTCCTCTGCTCACCTCCCCGCTTTCTCAGTGTTCTGGCATGTTTGTGTAGGATGCCAGGTACCTGATGGCCATCAGCGGCAGCGCCGAGTCTCCCTCTTGATCTGGGGGGTGCTCACGCTGCTCTGCTCCTTACAGCGGCACATGTTCTCTTCCTCCGGGCTCCCAGTCAGCCTGCCCTCCGGCCCAGGCCGCATGGTTCCTGGAGCAGAGAGGAGGTGGAGGAATCGAGGTTCTGGGAGCGCCGGGGTGGCCGCGCTCGCTACTGTCCGCCTCTTCGGTGGTCAGGGAGGGGGTGGAGCTCTTCTCCCTCGAAATTTTACATCCAAATGCCTCCTCAATGGCCACCTTCCCCGAATCCCCGCCGCTGTTTGCTTCCACGCTCCCGCTGCCGCTGAACTGCATAAGAAAAACGGGCCACAAAAAAAAAAATATATTTTTAAACGCCCCACTGAGCCATCAGCCCACCGGGAAACTCCTGGTAGTCCCTATGGCCAGTCCATCCCTGCTTCCTTCCCATCATCTACCTATACATTGATGTATGACAGAATTACATTATTAACTTTATCCGCTTAAAGTGATATTAAAGCAAATCAAAATACTTATTATACTGCAGCTTACCCATTCTTAGATGGGTGGCTGCATTCATTTTGTTTTTTTATTTTTAGGATTTCTCTCTGATCCTGCTAGTAAGTCTGTTGTTTTTCAAAAGAACGAGCTTTCTTGCAGATGTAGCAGTTAGAGGGTTGAATCAAACATTTAACACTGGCAAAGGGGTGGAGTTAGGGGTGGAGCCAGGGGGCAGAAAAGGTTTTGCCTAGTGTGACAAAAATCCATGCACCGCCCCTTATTGTATAACTAAAAGGTGCACACATATCAGCTTGCCGCATAATACTTTTCAGGAATGACTTCTGGAATGTTCCTTTAATTAATATTATACTTTAACAACATCTCTGTATTTACAGATCTAATCTAAAATCTTGATCTCTTACAACACAAGTACTTAGGGATAGAATTCTGTGCCTTCTGACTAACCTAAACAAGGTTATGACCTATATTTTGCTACCAATAAATACATGAATAAAACAATAAATACTTTTGCTAGGATCTGTTACATACCATAAGCAAAGAAAACTGCTTTTCCATGCCGCCAGTTAAGAGGACTGTAAAAAATGAACGTGCAAAAAATGTTTGTTTTTTCAGGACTACTGCTTTAGGCCTGGTTCACACTAGTGAGATTTCTGATGTGGCTTGAGTCGCACAAAATCGTATGACAATGGAAATAGTATTGTTTTCAATGGTGGCCGTTTACATCTGTAGCGCTACTTCTGAAAGAGCGGCTGGTTAAGATGGGTCCTCTATTCTCTGCCACGACCTCCCACAGGCCTCTGACACACCAGGTGAATAGACAGAAAGAGCAAGCAATTAATATTTCCTTAACACTCAGTATTAGGACTACCTCGGGTAAGGCAGGATTAAACTGAATAAACGGTGTAAAGATTAAGGAGGAAAGGGACTATTACATTTAGTGAAAGGGACAGTCTCTAAAGGGGATCTTCTGCCAGCTAATGTTGTGGCCCTTAGATGACTATTGGTGCACTAGAGGTAGTCCTTCTACTCTGCAAACAGTAAAGCCCTGTACACACGATCGGTTTAACTGACAAACCGATCGTGTATGGGACCCATCGGTCTTTTTTCCATCGGTTTTAAAAAATAGAACATGTTTTAAATTTTTCCGATGGATAAAAAACCGATCGAAAACTCAGATCGTCTATGGGCAAGTCCATCGGATAAAAAACCCACGCATGCTCAGAATCAAGTCAACGCATGCTCAGAAGCATTGAACTTCATTTTTCTCGGCTCATCGGAGTGTTTTACGTCACCACGTTTGGAACGGTCGGTTTTTTGACTGATGGTGTGTAGGCAAGACTGATGGAAGTCAGCTTCATCGGATTTCCGATGGACAAAACCATCGGATTAGAATCCATAGGATATCCGATCGTGTGTACGAGGCTTAAGAAGTGCAGTGTAACCCAAGCAAGGCAGAACTGACATGTGTCAAGGAGTGGACAGTAAAGCTGCAGTATAACTGCCCCCTGAGTTTCTAATGGCATGGCGTGAACTGAGATTGCATGTTAGATTGCTATCAGTATGTGGGTAGGTGCAGCATAATGTGGCAGGCAGAAAGCACACAGAGTCAAAGTGCAGAAGCAGGAATATATTGTAACAGTACACAACAGATAAGGCAGGAAGGCAATACGGCTGGTAAGTGGGGACAGGGACCTCTTTTTGACGCCTCCCCCCCTAAAAGGTGACAAATGTGGCACCGGTGGGGAGGGGAGGAAGCAAATAAGCGGAGGTTCCACTTTTGGGTGGAACTCCGCTTTAAATAGACTCTGTCTGACCCAAAATGGCTGCCAAAGTCACATGGGCGCCAGTATCCAATCGGATAGCTGCCTTCCTGTGACCAAGGAAACAATAGAGGAACTAGGTTCCTGTCAACTTCCTTCCCCATCTACATTGTCACTAGGGACGAGCGCCACCTGCAACAGAGACTGTACCTGCATCCTGATCTTGCTGGCTTGTCTGTTGTTTAATGGTGTCAGTGGGCCAGCAGCCCTCTCACCAACTCTCCATTATGACGATGCATTCTCTGACGGAAGAGACCTCCTCTTGGTCTGGTCTCAGTGTGGTTGGGACTTGGATAACAATTCAGTTGACCCGATGTCTGCTCTGGTCTCCTGTCAGCAACCCTGCGATGTGGACCCAACAGTCACCATTTCTGGCCTACTCTAAGGTTTCCTTGAGTGGCTCTATCTCTCCCCCACTTGTTCCAACTAGTCTGAAGAACGCGGTGATGTACAAGACGTACGACGAGTCGAGATCAATGAAGTTCAATAGGCAGTTCGGCTCTTCTGCTTGATTCTGAGCATGCGTGGAATTTTGTGCGTCGGAATTGCATTCAGACGATCTGAATTTTCGATAAGAACTTTTCTTGTTGGAAAAATTGAGAACCAGCTGTCAAATTTTTGTTGTCGGAAATTCTGACAGAAAATGTCCGATGGAGCCTACACACGGTCGGAATTTCCGACCAAAAGCTCACTTCCGATCGTGTGTACGCGGCATAAGTGTATTAAATAGTTTTACCACAATTAGAACTCAATATCTGAATAGGTTTTGAAGAAATTGAATGAAATATGGTGATTGGATTGATACATAACATCTGACCTAATTTTTAATATAGTCGCTATCACAAATGGCCTCCTACTCAGGTTTACTATTTTGTTTCAGAAATGTATTGCTAATTGACACCTATGCTAAGTGCTAGATAGTAAAGTGTAATATGAATACTGTATAGCAGGATAATCCGGCTTCAGAAAAATGTTTCAACAATGTTATGATGACACACAGTGGATTCCGAAGACTGGCATCAGGGGTTGCCATAGCTATGTCGGCCTCTTCAAGGGGTAAAGCAGTCCTAAAAGCTGGGATGTTTGTATAGAACACTGGAACTCATGGTCTCCCCCTACTGGATGGGGGAATCGGGCGATTGTCTTTCCTTAACCCCTGGCTGAAGGAAAGAAAATCGCATAAGCTATGACCAGCCTGACTCTTTCAATCCCATCCCCCAACAAGCCCCTATATCCTAAAATGTATCTCCTTAAGTCTTGCATTCCTATTGAAAGGCCATATATCTCCAGCCTCCCCTTAAGCCTGGTACACACTCATTAAAAAAAAACTGAGGTACTCAGGAGGAGCTCGCTGAACTAACTATGTCATGTTAGTACAGCAATCTCCCCACTGAGTGAGCTATTGTGTTCTGACAGGGGGATGGCCCTCTCACCAGAGCACACCGGACAGCGCTCACAGCCATTGGCTGCCAGTGCTGATCGGATGTCAATTGGATAATGGTTTTCCAACATCAGGCTGGTGTACACACGGGCCAAATATCTTCCGGTTTCTGTTGAACCGGTTGATACCCACCGATATTCACCTTGTGTGTACCAGGCTTTATGAATAAATAGAAACAAAGAAGAATGATGGTAGATATTGATCAAATGGTACATTGTGTCTGCCCTTTTTGTAACATCTTTAACATGTTTCATCTCTCAGGCCTCGTACACACGACCGATTTTCTCGTCGTAAAACCATACACACGAACGTTTTTCTCGACAAAAAAGCTCTCGCGGCACTTTTCTTGACGGTTTTGGATGAGAAAATCGGTCGTGTGTACGAGGCTTCAGACTTTACACCATTTGTAATTCCTATCTCTGGACTCGTTTTATCTTATCAATAAGATAAGTGAGGTCTTATTGACCTCACTTTTTGTAAGCGAGGTCTCCACAACTGGGCACAGTATTCCAAATGTTATCCAATTAAAGCAGAACTTCACTTTCAATCAACATTGACAATTTTCAAATTCCTATGCTACTAGTCTTTGTAAATAGATAGGAAGGTAAATTATATATATATATTTTTTACATTTCTTCATCTACTTCCTAGTTTCCAAGCCTAGGCAAATGATGTCATACATCCCAGGAGTCTCCAGGAGAGGAAGAGGGGCTTTCTCAGCTAAGCACACCCTCCTGCCTGCATGCCTGAGTTAAGGGCAGATGGAGTCCAGGAAGTAAATTCTACATGAATCATCTGCTCTTACTCAAGATGGCCACAGCCATAAATGCTAGGGGGTGTTTTTCAAAGTGATTTCTCAGCAAAGTAAAGCATGGGGACATGGATGGATGGGTGAGCTTGATTTGAATATTAGAATTGAATTAAATAGCATTTTTTGGTTTGTGGTGCTCAGATGCCGTATAGTTTTGCTTTAAAGACTTCTATTTGAATTCCCCCTCTACTCTGTGCGAGTTTTCCTTTTCCTTAAGTGCATTTTTTTACAATTTGAATCACTGAACTGGAGTTTCCACTGCCTAGACCAATTTTCCAGCAATTCCAATTTATGTTACAGATTATAAACACCTCTAGGAATATCAACCCTGCTTTGCACCTTTGTGTCATCTGCAAAAGGGCACACCTTACCCACCAAACGTTCAGTATTATGACTAGTGTTGAGCGAACCCGAACTGTAAAGTTCGGGTCCGTACCGAACTTTAGCTTTTTCCCGACCCCGAACACAAACCCGGACTTTGCGCAAAAGTCCGGGTTTGGGTTCGGGTTTGGCAATCTAATTACGCAGTTAGAAATGCTTCAGGGGCCAGCCAATCACCTTTTGATTAGCTGGTGTGCCCTTAGAAGCCATCATAGCCATGCCTACTAATGGCATGGCTGTGATTGGTCAGTGCAACATGTGACCCAGCTTCTATATAAGCTAGAGGCACACAGCACACACGTCACTCTGCTTCAGAATAGATAGGGAGAGGATCTTGTCTGCTGCTGCTGCTTTTAGGGAGAGATAGAAAAATACATGAGTTAGTCCTGATTCTGGAATCTGAGGGAAAAGATAGAGAGACAGTGTAGTGTAGGGCCAGGTTCCTGTTGGTGCTTTCAGGGAGAGAGATTTATTATATAGGAATAGGAGTCCAGATTCAGAGATATAACTCAGCGATCTGCATAGGTTTACCTGTTTGTGTTGCAGTGCAGTCTTTTTACACTGCCATGAGCCCAGTGTCAGAGAAAATCTACCTTTTATCTGCAAGCTCAGTGCACCAGCACTACATATATTACGTTGAGAGATACACCGTTTCCATACTGTGGGTGTATTCTGCTCTTGGAAAAAGATCCATTTAGGAAAAAAAAGGCACTTTATTGTGCTCTTTTCCAAAAGACCCATTAAGGGCAAAAAAAAAAAAAAAAAATCCATTTTATTTTGCTCGTGCAAAAAAAGACCCGTTTAGGGCAAATAAAAAAAAAAAAAAATTGCACTTTAGTGTACGCTTGCAAAAAAACGCCATTTAGGGCCACAAAAAATATTTTGCAGTGTGTTATACATATGTGGAGGCGTGTGAAATAAACCATTTCTATATATTTGTCTTCTACTGTGCTATACTAAAAAAACAACATTTTTTTTATAGCATTTTCTGCAGTTCTGTAGCTGTGCGATTCAGCGGTTACGTACTGTGGGTGTGTTGTGGTCTTCCAAAAAACGCCATTTAGGGCCACAAAAAATATTTTGCAGTGTGTTATACATATGTGGAGGTGTGTGAAATAAACAATTTATATATAGTTTTCTTCTACTGTGCTATACTAAAAAAAAAACATTTTTTTTGAATAGCATGTTCTGCAGTTCTGTAGCTGTGCGATTCAGCGGTTACGTACTGTGGGTGTGTTGTGGTCTTCCAAAAAACGCCATTTAGGGCCACAAAAAATATTTTGCAGTGTGTTATACATATGTGGAGGCGTGTGAAATAAACAATTTATATATAGTTTTCTTCTACTGTGCTATACTAAAAAAAAATCCTTTTTTTTTTAATAGCATTTTCTGCAGTTCTGTAGCTGTGCGATTCAGCGGTTACGTACTGTGGGTGTGTTGTGGTCTTCCAAAAAACGCCATTTAGGGCCACAAAAAATATTTTGCAGTGTGTTATACATATGTGGAGGTGTGTGAAATAAACAATTTCTATATAGTTTTCTTCTACTGTGCTATACTAAAAAAACAACATGGTTGAGCAGTATGTGTCCACAGGCCTACACGTACTGGATGACGGGTCTGCCCCCTTTAACTTCTGGGTCTCCAAATTGGGCACATGGCCTGAGCTTGCCCTTTATGCCTTGGAGGTGCTGGCCTGCCCTGCAGCCAGTGTATTATCTGAACGTGTATTTAGCACGGCAGGGGGTGTTATCACAGACAAGCGCAGCCGCCTGTCCAGAGCCAATGTGGACAAGCTCACGTTCATTAAAATGAACCAGGCATGGATCCCACAGGACTTGTCCGTACCTTCTGCAGAATAGACATGTATACCGGTGTTGTGACAAAAACTGTCCGGCCATCGGATTGTGTCCGGCCCGTACTGCGAAGGCGCAGCGCTTGCGCAGTACAGAGGACAAGGAGATTCACAAAATCTCCGAAGATGAACGGCGCCTGCGCCGTGAGTGCAGGTTCAAGCCCCAACATCCAAGTGGACATACGGTAGCACATAGTAACAGGGCCCCTCACGGGCTCGCTTCGATCGCCACGCTTCGGGCACGGCCTCACTTGGCTCGGCTTGAACCACGGATGGTGTGGCCTTTACCTGAACTCACCACGCAGGCGCCGTTCATATTGGGAGATTTTCGAAATCCTCTTGTCCTGCATACTGAGCAAGCGCAGTACAGGGTGGACACTATTCGACGGGGGACAGAATTCGACACATCACTGGCCTTACCCAGCCATTGTTCTATTTTTGAACCAGTGTTGGCTACCTCGTCCTCCTCCACCGCCGCTTCCACCTACACAGCCACATCCACTGCCACCTCAACCTCCTACTCCATATAGACCTCGTCCTCCTAGGTCAAGATTATAATTTATTTTTTATTTTTTTGTAGCGCACAGATCCTTTCCCCCTTACCTGCCTTTATGTTGTTGGCTCCTCGCAGGAGGGAGAAAGGCACACCGCACTACCAGCCCGTACCCTCCTATATAAAGAGGTTGAGCGGTGTACTTGACGGGCCGTGTCCACAGCCGGAGTCAAAACTCCTCCAGAGGATGATTCTCACCTCTACTGTAGGTAGAGGCAAGTCCTTTAATTCCCAGTAAAGTCAATGTCCACACCAGCTGAAATTACAACTCTTATTCTCTCATGGCATAATAAACTCTACTCGAATAGAAAAGGTTAGAGCAAAGAAACAGGACAGCTTAAGGTGTGGAGGAGGTCCAGGCACAAACGTAGCACATTCACTTCACTGCTTAGGTTTCTCAAACAGTTTTAGGTGCACGGTCGCTGCCACAGACCTTGAGGTTGGTCTCTGCCACAGACCGGGTGTACAAGGCCCCTGCCAAGGGGAAGACATCTCTCCAGGGAGTCAACAGACCCTTCCTTCACTGTGACTCCCACATCGGTCAATCAGAATGATCCTCCCTTCCCTGGAACATGGTCCCCTACACGAGGCGGCACCCTAAGACTCCTCGACCCTTAGCGGACTCCAGACGAAGGCTCTGGACTCCACGCTTTACTCCCGCACCTAGGCCTCCATACCCAGGGCAGCAGGAACTCCAGGATAGTACCTCACCCCGGGCTAAAGGTACTTGAGATGGAACAGGAACACATGCACCCAGGCCGAAGGCACCTGGGCGTGGACCCCACTGGACATCAGCCCCCAGGCCAAAGGTCTGCCCCTTTTATATGCTCTTCCGGCATGCGCAGCAGGTTCCCCGCCCGCTGTACTACTGAATAATTTATTCCAGAAAGGGCGTATTCTGGGGCATTCCCACCATATGTGTGGCATCGTGCCGTTGAGTTTCTGAGGTTCTTAATGATTTCCCGTACCTCAGGTTCCCCGCCCGCTGTACTACTGCCAAGAGGGGACACAAAAGGCACAGCACTGTATCGGCGGTTCAACCCTAGCCTACCATGGCAGCGCCACCTGTAGGCCGCAGGGAACTGCACACCAATACTGTCCCCCGAGGACAAAATGGTCCATGAATCCTACAGAATTAGGGTGTTTGAGCCTATTTACCACTCAAACACTTCCTTTAAATTTAGCACCCGCTACATTTTTATTTCAAAGTATTTTATTTTCCCACTAGCTTATCCATTAAATTGAATAATTTATTCCAGAAAGGGCGTATTCTGGGGCATTCCCACCATATGTGTGGCATCGTGCCGTTGAGTTTCTGAGGTTCTTAATGATTTCCCGTACCTCAGGTTCCCCGCCCGCTGTACTACTGCCAAGAGGGGACACAAAAGGCACAGCACTGTATTGGCGGTTCAACCCTAGCCTACCATGGCAGCGCCACCTGTAGGCCGCAGGGAACTGCACACCAATACTGTCCCCCGAGGACAAAATGGTCCATGAATCCTACAGAATTAGGGTGTTTGAGCCTATTTACCACTCAAACACTTCCCTTAAATTTAGCACCCCGCTACATTTTTATTTCAAAGTATTTTATTTTCCCACTAGCTTATCCATTAAATTTAATAATTTATTCCAGAAAGGGCGTATTCTGGGGCATTCCCACCATATGTGTGGCATCGTGCCGTTGAGTTTCTGAGGTTCTTAATGACTTCCCATACCTCTTCTGCTGAAAAGGGGGCCTCCAGCATATTTTTTTATTTTTTTATTTTTTTAATGTTATTTTAAGTTATTTCCCTATCCACATTTGTTTGCAGAGCACTTGCCATGCTCTTAACAACATTTTGCTGCCATTTGCAGCCCTCTAGCCCTTCCCATTACTTTTTTAGAGCCTTTTTAGTCCTTAGAAGTCCGGGTCCCCATTGACTTCAATGGGGTTCGGGTTCGGGTTAAAGTTCGGTCCCAAACCCGAACTTTTTTCTGAAGTTCGGCCGAACCCGTCGAACCCGAACATCCAGGTGTCCGCTCAACTCTAATTATGACGTCTCTAATGGTTAGTGTCTTTTCTGAGTTTTTCTTTTAAAAAACAAGCTGAGTCTGGCTGGGAGACGTTCTCTAGGGAGATTGTGCGGCACCAAACATCTCAAAGCAATGTTGACAGTAAAGCATTAGACTTGGGGGTTTGCTAATTTGAGGATGGGTTACAATTAAAGGATAACTGCAATAGTACACACATGGAATTAAAGTGTATGCATTTAGTAAACAAAAAGGAAAAGAAGGTACCAAGTGTAATGAAAGGATATAGATTTATTAGTTATATAAATGTATTGAACTTTTATAGGTTGTCAGAATCACACCATGGCATAGTTGCCAACATTGTAGAAAAATTTATAGGCACACTTTTTTGTCTGTAGGCATAGTCCCTTCTTACATCAGGTGTCCCCAGTAGAGTCCCTTCTTACATCAGGTGTCTCCAGCAGAGTCCCTCCTTACATCAGGTGTCCCCAGCCAAGTCCCTCCTTACATATCAAGTGTCCCCAGCATTGTCCCTCCTTACATCAGGTGTCCCCAGCAGAGTCCCTGCTTACATCAGGTGTCCCCAGCAGAGTCCCTCCTTACATCAGGTGTCCCAGTAGAGTCCCTCCTTACATCAGGTGTCCCCAGTAGAGTCCCTCCTTACATCAGGTGTCCCCAGCGGAGTCCCTCCTTACATATCAGGTGTCCCCAGCGGAGTCCCTCCTTACATCAGGTGTCCCCAGCAGAGTCCCTTCTCACAGTGACCGGGCGGAAGCAGCTATTTGGTGAATTCTCAAGCTTTTGAGCGGTACGTTTTTCCTTTCCTCTGTTTCTACCTGGACTTTGCCCATTTTTGTACCTGCCCAGCTTCAATATTCTCCAGCTCCGTAATTCCTTAATACATAGTGTTTTATACACAATGGATTACCCCGTCACCATGACACATACCGAATCCACCACCACTACAACAACCACAGGAGTAGACACAGGGTTTAGCCGAACTCTTACCGCCCCAGCTAACAATCCCTTACGCTCCAGCCAGCAACTTTTTTCACAAACAGCGGATGTAGGCGATTTCTCTCTGAGACGCATATTCCGCAAACTTGAGAGCCTTATGGCAAAGGAAATAAGGGCGTTCTGGGATGTTAACACACTCACGGAATATATCACTATGGAACAAATACCTCGAGGACTACGCATTAAGAAGTTTCCCACGTTTGATTTTCCAGACGAGGATACAAAAATGAAATGGACTAATACCCTTTCTGCTTGTTCGTTTGAACTGATGAAAATCATTGTGAACTTTAAACAAAAAGAATTGAATAGGGTACAGGATGAAATGTCCATGATACAGAAGGAACTAGTGGATCAACAGGGACAACCTGGATATTCAGATTTAGACATGCAGCTGAATAAAAAAATGGATAAACTAGAAAGAGGAGTAATTGCTACTAAAAAAGAGAAAAAGACCAGAGATCAGTTAGATTATGATGCAAATAAAGTTTATACTTGGAAGAAGCCAATATTTCACGCGAACCGCCCACGAAAAACTCCAAGCAAAAAGCGGGTCAGTTTTTCAGATACGGAAGGTGAACCCCCAAATGACACTTTTGCAGCGACTGGATCTGACTCTTCCTCTGACAGCTCCAAACCCGAATACACACGTAAAGATCAACCGGTTCCTTTAAACCCTCACGGTCAGAATCACAGCAAGAAAAACAAGAAGAAAAACAACAAAAAAACAAGAAAACCAGGAGAGGCGGAAAGAAACACAGAAGACAACAGAGGAAATCGCTACCCTCTACGGGATCGCAAGTAGCTGAAATATCGAATGTAATGAATCTGTCGGGATGTCCTTTAACCGAATCAGATATTCTATTATTGTCAAAAGGCTTGAATTTTTGTCCATCCAATCACTTTAACCTCTTCAACACCATCATAGATGTCAACAGATTAGCAAGAGTTCTCACACTGCAAAAACATTACTTTTCTGAACAAGATATTTCATCGCCAGGCTTTTCCACAGAGGACTCCACCATGGGTGAGTGTATACCTTATTCTAATCATTTCATTGATGTATGTGCTTTGATGGACTTGACAGATCTTGCTGGTGAATCAGATATAGTCAGAGAAGATATGGATGTTTTTGGTCCAGGTCATAACCCAGTTCATTTTAAGGTTAAATCAGACTTTTATCCGATAAATTCCAGAGGAAAGGACATGGATTTATACCAAAAATTAGTAGAAAGGGATTTATCCCTTTTGGCTAAAAATATATCTAAAACATCCAGCAAAAAGGGTTTTGATAATTTGTCTGTTGAAGAAAAAATATCGTTAGATAAACTACAAAAGGATCCCTCTATAGTTATAAAGAACTCAGATAAAGGCGGGGTGGTGGTTGTCCTAGATGCAACTATCTACAAACAAGAGGCTTTAAGGCAATTGTCGGACACTACCACTTATCATAAGCTTAGAGGTGACCCCACAGAATCCTTCAAGAAAGAACTCTCTGCGTTATTGGATAGGTCAGTCCTAATAGGAGTCTTCACAGAAAAGGAAAAAGAAGTTTTGATCCCACCTTTCCCTGTCATGCCCATCTTTCATCACCTACCAAAACTGCATAAGGGCCTTACACCTCTTACGGGCAGACCGATTGTAGCAGGAATCAATTCCTTAAATGAACGTTTAGGGCAATGGGTGGATGAACAACTCCAACCTTTGGTTATGGACTTACCAGGGTACATTAGTGACACCAATGACCTTTTGACCAAACTGAATGACATCACATGGAATGAAAACTGTCAGTGGATCACTTGTGATGTCACAAGTCTTTATTCCTCCATACCCCATACTTTGGGTCTACAGGCTGTTTCTCACTTTTTACAGAGATCGGATCGATTTTCCCCTATTCTACAGGAGTTCATTATTTTATGTTTGGAATATTTGCTTACTCATAATTTTTTTATGTTTGACGGGGACTATTACCTCCAAAAGTGCGGAGCCTCGATGGGAGCCAAGTTCTCTCCATCCCTGGCCAATCTCTACATGGGATGGTGGGAAAGACTGCGCATTTTTGGGCCTCATAGTCCCCGTCGCAGAGATACTTTATTTTTTTGTAGATTTATAGACGATCTCTTGTTTATAGTGAATGACCCATCATGTGATCTAGAAAGATGGCTAGCATACATGAACGATAATACACTCAATCTACGCTTCACTGGTACACTCAACAAAAACACTATTGAATTTCTAGACGTTAAGTTGTCAGGTGAAAACAATGCTATTTTCTCCAGTTTATACAGAAAACCTAATGCAGGGAACACGCTGTTGAGAGCAGATTCCAGTCATCCTACACATACTATCAATAGCATCCCTATTGGACAGTTCCTGAGGCTAAGGAGATTGTGCAGCAGAAACGCTGACTTTGAAAATGAAGCCAAAGCTATGTCTAGTAGATTTGAAGAAAGGGGATATCCCACACCTGTTATAGAAAAGGGATTATCCATTGCCAGGAATACATCCCGTGATTCCTTGTTGTCTAAAAAAGCAGATCACGCACATGGAGAGGATAGAAATAAAGACAGAGACAGGATCAGAGAGACCAACAAAAAGAAAAGGAAAAGCAAACATAGATCCAGAAATAAAAAGAAAAACAATATCGACAACGGTATCCCCACGTTTTCCACCCCATATAGTGCTGAATTCCAGAATGTCAAACGTATAGTCATAAAATATTTACCTATACTAACACATGACCCCATATATGATAAAATATTACAGAAGGGCATTCGTACGGTTTCCAGAAGAGCACCATCTCTTGGAAACCTACTATCTCCTAGCCTTTTTTCTAGTAAGAACACCACGAAACACTGGTTATCATTTAAAGGGACATTCAAATGTGGGGGAACACACTGTGTTTATTGTCCATTCATACAGAAAGGTGACACTATTACATCCATGTCCACTGGCAAAACACATAAGATCGATTCTTTCATCAATTGTAACACTAGCTACATCATATATGCCATCACATGTACACAGTGTTCCATACAATACATTGGGAGAACTACCAGACGCCTCAAAGATCGGTTATACGATCATCTTTACGATATTGATAAGGACCACATGACCAACGTAGCACGACATTGGAACGAGGTTCATCATAAAAACACCTCCAGCCTCACTATACAGGGAGTGGAAAGGATCACCAGACCCGTTAGGGGTGGGGACAAATTTAATACACTATGCAGACAAGAAGTTCGGTGGATCTTCCTACTAGACACTAGACGCCCCACAGGGTTAAATTATGAATGGGATGTATCACATTTTTATTAAATTACCTGTGAAGATGCATCCCATATGGATAGCATATAAGTTATCATGATAACTTGCTTCATTGTTACAATGATCCTCTCATTTAGTGTTGGTTTTTCCTTATACTGCTTGTCTTCACAATTTGAACAAAAAACATTTTTTTGTCATTTATTTCCATAATTTACAACTGCAGTTGCGAAATTATGCATTATTGCATTCATATTTCGCACTTTTCATGGTCCACACATGCACATCTTTGGGCATATAGTTTTTTTTTTTTCTCTCCAACTCGAAACATGAGCCTGTCTGCACAGTGTCCTGTCCCCTTTTTTTGTAATGAGTACCAGTGTTGTGTTTTTTTTTTTTTTTTTTTTCTCTCCAACTCGAAACATGAGCCTGTCTGCACAGTGTCCTGTCCCCTTTTTTTTGTAATGAGTACCAGTGTTGTGTTTTTTTTTTTTGTTTTTTTTTCTCCAACTCGAAACATGAGCCTGTCTGCACAGTGTCCTGTCCCCTTTTTTTGTAATGAGTACCAGTGTTGTGTTTTTTTTTTTTTTTTTCTCTCCAACTCGAAACATGAGCCTGTCTGCACAGTGTCCTGTCCCCTTTTTTTGTAATGAGTACCAGTGTTGTGTTTTTTTTTTTTTCTCTCCAACTCGAAACATGAGCCTGTCTGCACAGTGTCCTGTCCCCCTTTTTTTGTAATGAGTACCAGTGTTGTGTGTTTTTTTTTTTTTTTTTTCTCCAACTCGAAACATGAGCCTGTCTGCACAGTGTCCTGTCCCCCTTTTTTGTAATGAGTACCAGTGTTGTGTTTTTTTTTTTTTTTTTTTTTTCTTCCCATAACTTGTTTTCAAGACTTTCGCACAGAGGACCCCTTTTTTTGAGATTTATAGCATAATTTGCAAGGATGTGCTTTATTGCATTGGAATTTTGCAAATTTAGTACATATCCTGTCCTTTGGTGCGTTAGACTTGAAACATGAGCCTGTCTGCACAGTGTCCTGTCCCTTTTTTCTAATGAGTATCATTGGTGTTTCTTGTCCTCCAGAGGATTTTTGGAGATCAATCATTGTGAGGCCAAGCATCATTGTATCTGTTCTACCTCTGTTTACATCTACCTTTGTATACATATTTGTAAACACATATTTGTAAACCTTTTTTATTTTGATTTTTTCAAATCAATGATGGCCAATTACTCCAATCATTTGTCGCCGTGTTTGTATGGACGTAACTCTAATGTAATATATCTATATAGGATAAAAATATCCTTTTGATTTTTTTCAATTTTTGATATTATATTTTTTTATATTTTTTACATTTTTGTTTCTTTATAAATGCCCATACACCACGACGACAATTTTCGAGCTATTATCAACTACCAGTCCTCGGACTAATAGTAATTCCGTTCTTAATACATATTTGAAATTCCGTGATTATGAGCATCGGCTTCCAGTACTTAGGTACCATAGTGTCTATGCACATGCCCGGCCACCATGCACACTTTTATATGTTCATATATTATTTAATTTTTGATTTTGGATAAGTGCGGTGATTGACATGTGCATACGCACTATTTTAACAGATTCCCTTGACAATTAAGGTTAATATCATGATTTTATCATTATTTGAAAATTGGGTTTACATCTTAAACCGCAGAGATGAGGGTACATCTATGCAAAGATGCATGGTCATCCTGCTAGATAGTATTGTGTGTGGTTCAATACCATTTCCCTATATGGATCTGAACATCCGAATTTCCTTACACACATTTTCATGTACCCCCCTTGCATGATTTTATTGTATATTATCGTGCATATCTTTGTACATTCTTATACTCATTTATTACACATTTCTTATTTATGTTTATGTTTAAAGTTGAAAGTCCAAGGTTCATGTGTGCATACAGGAGAGACATGTGTCTCCGGTAAATGCATATATTCACACATGATATTTATTTGAATTTTATTGATTTATCCATGTTTATTTTGTTCTATGGCATATTGTATTATATCCATTGACCCATTACAAGGCGGATTATATTATGTTATATAGCACATTTATAGACATTCATATATGGACATCTCTTTACACTTTATACACACACATATATCTCCTTCATGATCACTTATCATTTATTTATTCATATTTATCATTCTTCACATTTCCCTATGTAATTGTCACACAGTCTGTTTGGCAGTAGCACACATTGTGCACATTTTGTGCATTTAAATTTTATTATTTATTAATTAATTCATCATTATGGTTTTTTGGAGTATTTGTAAATTACTATTATTATTATTTCAATTCACACGAATATCACATAATAATTATTTCACATACATGAATATATTTACATCTATGGCTCACCATCTCCAAAAAACATTTTCACATTTTCACTTTTCATTTATTTTTTCATTTAAAAAGATTTTTCCGTTCATTTTTTGAACTTAATTAATTGACATTCATACTTATCACTGTCATATTCATTCACTTTAAATAATATATAGACACACTTTGGTGTGTCTATGTTTAAGCATTAAGTGTTTAGTTTATAATTTATACACATTTTGTAATTTTGTATTTTTGTGAATGGTCTTCAAAAGAGTGCTATTCCCTTCCCCCCTCTCCCTTTCTTGGGAGTGCCGGAATCAAACATAAGGTTATCCCAGTCAGCTGTGTTCTTTCAGTACTGATTGGTGTAAAGTTACTTTATTTTTCATTTATACCTCTATTGATTCCCACACACCCTAGCTATGAGTAAGCGTCAATTCGTGACGTGAAACGCGTTAGCCACCCTTCCCTGCATGCACACCATCTGCATTTGTTGTTTTGGATTTATGGATTTATTTTGAATTTGGATTTTTTACCTGAAATTTTGGAATAAATAACTGTCTATACAGAGTGCGGCAGTCCAGGGTTTCTTTTTCTCCCATCCCTTCTTACATCAGGTGTCCCCAGTAGAGTCCCTCCTTACACCATGGCCTGGGATGCAAAAGTGTGCTAAAAGTTTGTTTGTCCTGGAGGGCTCTGTGCACGAAGGGAATGGAGGTGACTCGGGGGTCCTAAAACTCTGGCTGGGGAAGACACTTTCACACCTCTTCACCCGGGTGCGGGCTGCACCCCCATAGCGATGCCACTGGTGATTGGCCATTTACAGAAGACCAGCTTGTGGAGGCCGAAGGGTAGAACCAAGAGGCGGAGCCTGGGTTCTGCCTCTTGTTTCTTCCTCGCGATAGCTGATCTTGTGTAAAATGGCAGCCGGCGGAGACAATTCAACAGTGTCGGCGCCGGCAAAAAAAATTGAAAATGCTGATTTCCCGGGACATTTCCCGGGATACAGTAAGATCGGGACAAAGGGGGATATATGGGACAGTTGGCAACTATGCCATGGCCTGTGGCAGGGCTAGATGTCAAACAGTCCTAGTTGCTGTGGGACGTGCAGCGAAAGTCTTACTTCAGAGTGACATCCCTGCTGTCTGGAGATCCTTTCTCTTTAGCAATAACATCTGCTTCCAGGTTGCATTGGTTACAAAGTGACATGTTTTCGGGTGTCTCTCTTTCCCAATAGCATCAAACTCCGCTTTCTACAGTTCATTCATTGATGCTAGATACTTTAGGTGATATTTTTTTTTGTTTCAATGTTTTTATTAAGGTTTTGCATTATACATGAGAAGGAACATATAACAATTTTCATTTGTATGTTTATAATACATATGAGGTATAGCCAGAATATTGAGAACTTTAGCAATAACCAAGTTAACCAAATAATACATATAACCATAAAAAACCCTGTTCGGGTCGAGCCCAACGGGCAATAGTGTTGAGACAGTTGAGGGACCCTATTAGGAGTTTGTAGAGAAACCGGGCTCGCCAACAAGGCACCCAAACACCCCTATTGGGAACAAACTGTGAGTGGATGGGGTCGCTGACAACCAGACCTTTGCCTGTTATCTTGCTGGTTCTCCGGTTGGAGTAATTGAGTCACTCAATGTCTCGGGTACTGCATGTACTTCAAATTCGACATCGGGGATGTGTTACAAGGGATAAGCTCCTTGTCTTGGCATAAATTGGAGTTGTGTGCTCTGGTGTAAGTGATATTTGCTGCTAAACTATTCACTTATGGAAAATTGTTAACTGAGACGGAATAGGAGGAACAATTTTGTAAACATTAATATGCTATCTAAAAACTATCATATATTATAATCAAAAAAGTATTTAAAATATTCAATAAATTGAAAACATTATTTGCCAATAAAAAATATGAACAAAGTATGTACATATGTAAATAAAATAATATAAAGTAGCACTTCTGGGTCCTCGTTTCGAATCCCAGATAAGTCAATAAAATATCTGCATGGAATTTTTGATGTTCTCCTTGTGCTTGCATGGGTTTCCTCTGACACAAAGACATGCTGGTAGGTTAATTGGCTCTTGTCTAGTATAAATTTACCTTATTATGTGTATGTATGTATGTGAGATAGGGACCTTAGATTGTAAGCCCTTAAAGGGCAAAGACTGATGTGAATGTACAGTATGTAAAGCAATTCATAATTTACAGGGCTATATCAATAGCCGTTATTAAACAATTACTCAGTAAAATGTCGCTTTAAATCATTAAGAATAATTTTTTTATTGCATCTTGCCCTACTGTATGTATCTATGCATTTGAGTTTGAATTGTAAGCTCCTGGATTGTAAGGTTCTATTCACACTAATGTGTTTTTGATGCATTTTGCAGAAATGCAGGGAAATTTGTTAACATGGGTTCCTATGGAACATGTTCACATCAATGCATTTTTGCATTTTGTGCCTCTGCTTTTTGGAAAGGGTCAAAATGCAGCGTTTTGCATGTAATAGACTTCAATGGACCCGCATCCAAAATGCAAGTACCATGTCTTTACAGCGTTGTTAACGCGATTTTGCAGATATTTGCGTTTTACGTTTTGTTTTACACTGTATATAGCTGGTTGCTAAGGAGGGGGCCACAGCTAAGGAGGGGTCAGGAAGCCGCTGCCGCATCCTTAACAACTGATGAGTCATCAGCTGTCAGCGGGCTTCCTGCTGAATGTGAAAAAAAATTATTGCCGGCTAAAATAAAAATTGTGAAAAAAACAGCGTAGGGTCCCCCCCAGGTCCATACCAGGCCCTTGGGTCTAGTATGGATTCGGAGGGGACCCCCATGCCAAAAAAAATATGGCGTGGGGGTCCCCCCCAAACTCCATACCGAACCCTTAACCGAGCATGTAGCCTGGCAGGTCAGGAAAGGGAGGGAACGAGTGAGCGGGCCCCCCCTCCTGAACCATACCAGGTCACATGCCCTCAACATGGGAGGGATGGGTACTTTGGGGCAGGAGGGGCTCTGCACCCCCCACCCCAAAGCACCTTGCCACCATGTTGATGGGCACAAGGCCTCTTCCCGACAACCCTTGCCCAGTGGTTGTCGGGGTCTGCGGGTGGGGGGGCTTATCGGAATCTGGAAGCCCTCTTTAACAAGGGGGCCCCCAGATTCTGCCCCCCCTATGTGAATGAGTATGGGGTACATTGTGCCCCTACCCATTCACCAAAAAAAAAGTAGTGTAGTGTTAAAAAATACAGTAGACAGTTTTTTTTTTAAATATCTTCTTCTCCGCTTCTTCCTCCGGTCTTCCTCCATCTTCTCCCACATCTTCATCCTCCGGTCTTCTCCTTCTCTTCCTGCTTTTTCTTCCGAAGGAGAAGACCGGAGGAGGAAGATGCGGCAGAAGATGGAGGAAGACCGGAGGAAGAAGCGGCGAAGAAGATATTTAAAAAAAAGAAAGACTTGTCAAAAACTGTCTACTGTATTTTTTAACACTACACAATTTTTTTTGGTGAATGGGTAGGGGTACAATGTATCCCATACTTATTCACATGGGGGGGCCGGGACCTGGGGGCCCCCTTGTTAAAGGGGGCTTCCAGATTCCGATAAGCCCCCCGCCCGCAGACCCCGACAACCACCGAGCAAGAGTTGTCGGGAAGAGGCCCTTGTCCCCATCCCCCCATGTTGAGGGCATGCGGCCTGGTATGGTTCAGGAGGGGGGGGGGGGCGCTTGCTCGTTCCCTCCCTTTTCTGACCTACAGGGCTGCATGCTCAGATAAAGGTCTGGTATGGATTTTGGGGGGACCCCCACGCCATTTTTTAAAAAATTTTGTCATGGGGGGTCCCCTCCGAATCCATACTAGACCCAAGGGCCTGGTATGGACCTAGGGGGGGACCCCACGCTGTTTTTTTTCATGATTTTTTTTTCAATCGGCAATTTTTTTTTTTACATTCAGAGGGAAGCCCGCTGACAGATGATGACTCATTGGTTGTTAAGGATGCGGTGCCCGGCTTCCTGGCCCCCTCCTTATTAACCAGCTATATACAGTGTAAAAAAAAAAATGCAAAAAGTAAATCGCGGCAAAATCGCGGTAAAAACTTGGTAAAACCGCGTGTCCAAAAATACGGCAAGCGCCGCAAAAAGCACTGCAGAAACGCTCAAAAGCAACATGCATAGATGTGCATCGAGCCTGAGGGCAGAAACGGATGTGAATCTATAACATGTAAAGCACTAAGTAAATTGTTAGTGCCTTGAAAAAGTATTCATACCCCTTGAAATTTTCCACATTTTGTCAAACGTAAATTTATTTTATTGAGATTTTATGTGATAGACCAACACAAAAGTGGCACATAATTGTGAAGTGGAAGGAAAATGATAAATGTTTTTCAATTTTTTTTTACAAATAAATATTTGAAAAGTGTGGCGTACATTTGTATTCAGCCCCCTTTACTCTGATACCCCTAATTAAAATCTAGTGGAACCAATTGCCTTCAGAAGTCACCTAATTAGTAAAAAGAGTCCACCTGTGTGTAATTTAATCCCAGTATAAATACAGCTGTTCTGTGAAGCCCTCGGAGGTTTGTTAGAGAACGGTAGTAAACAAACAGCATCATGAAGGCCAAGGAACACACCAGACAGGTCAGGGATAAAGTTGTGGAGAAGATTAAAGCAGGGTTAGGTTATAGAAAAATATCCCAAGCTTTGAATCTCTCATGGAGCACTGTTCAAGTCATCATCCAAAAATGGAAAGAGTATGGCACAACTGCAAACCTACCAAGACATAGGAGTGAGGTAACCGAGTTATGCTGGACTGGTGGAGTGGGCGCAGGCTCAGCACATCCCTCCTAATTCAAACATACAAATTACAATGTGTAGTAACAAGAGACAAGTTGCTTTTCAGAGGGACACTGCACTTTAATTGCTGCACGTCTCTAAGAACTGCCCATAAAAAAATATCCCAAGCTTTGAACATCTCACTGAGCACTGTTCAATCCATAATCCGAAAATGGAAAGAGTATGGCAACTGCAAAACTACCAAGACCACCCACCTAAAGTGACAAGGAGAGAATTAATCTGTGTTTTCACCGTCGAGGAAATCGATCGTGTGTACACGGCATTAGAGGTTGGCTAAGAGAGATGAATGCAGACTATGATATTTATTGTCTTACTCCATTGACTGAACTTGTGCCACATGTTAAAATATTTGATGGTGATTTTATACGATGAAATAATAAATACATGTTTTTTTATGATCACAGGTTCTTGTAATGGTTTTGTTCGGCAGCTAAAAAGTCTGCACTAACTTAATACCGAGTGACATGTACAGCCATGGTCAAAAGTTTTCAGAATGACACAAATATTCATTTTCACAAAGTCTGCTGCCTCAGTTTTCATAATGGCAATTTGCATATACTCCAGCATGTTATGAAGAGTGACCAGATGAATTGCAATTAATTGCAAAGTCCCTCTTTCCCGTGAAAATTAACTTAATCCAATGAAAAAAATTCCCACTGCATTTGTAAAGAAGGCTTCAGGGCGCCTAAGAAAGTCCAGCAAGTTCCAGGACCGTCTTCTACAGTTGATTCAGCTTGCTCAGGAATGGCAGCAGGCATGTGTGAGTGCATTTGCACGCACAGTGAGGCGAAGACTTTTGGAGGACAGCCTGGTGTCAAGAAGGGCAATGAAGAAGCCACTTCTCTCCAGGAAAAACATCAGGGACAGACTGATATTCTGCAAAAGGTACAGGAATTCAACTGCTGAGGACTCGGGTATAGTCATTTTCTCTGATGAATCCCCTTTCCGATTGTTTGGGGCACCTGGAAAAGACCTTGTTTGGAAAAGAAAAGGTGAGCGCTACCATCAGTCCTGTGTCATGCCAACACTAAAGCATCCTAAGACCATTGATGTGTGGGGTTGCTTCTCAGTCAAGGGAGTGGGCTCACTCACAATTTTGCCTAAGAACAGGTTCACACTGGGGCTGCGGGAGTGAAGCCGTACAAGTTCAGCTGAACTCGCACGATTTCACTCCTGCCTGTCAGTCCCAGTGTTGCCAACCGTACGTAGATTTACGTACGGTACGTGAATTTAACCCCTTTTTTGGGGTGTACGTTAATGTCCGATATGGGCACCGGCGCCCATAAAAAAGATGGCCATGAGCCGGCCATACAACTGCGCATGCGCCGTTCCGAAGCCGGCCGAGCGCAGGGAAACGTATTCACGATCAGCCGGGCGGCGCACGCGCAGTAACGTGATGGCGCCGCTGGCGCCATTTTTAAATACACCGGCGTGACCACAGCGACTGGTGCGAGCCGCGCGACTCGAGTCCTCAGTCCTGCAGTAGCACTCATCATCATAGGTGCCGGTGGAGGAGCGAGCGGAGCACTGACAGGGTGGAGGACAGAGTCAGACAGACTCGAGATGAGTGAAACTGGGGGGGTCAGTGAGTGAGCCTGGAGCGTGAAGCCGTGCCAATGGTGCCATGCAGGGGACACAGAGACTGATGTGCTCTCTGTCTACCGGCACCATATTACTTCTCAAAATCATCAGTGTGCTGTGTCCTCCTCTGGCTCCTGTGCATCTTTCCACAGGTCAGGGCAGCACAGTGCTGCCCTGACCTGTGGAGAGGTGAAAGGGGCACAGGAGGAGGACACAGCACACTGATGATGTGGAGAAATAATATGGTGGTGGACAGAGGAGGAGGCTACTGTGAGGGGGTGAGGAGGACACCATCATGTCCGCAGAGTGTCTCCGGCACCTCCAGTAGTATGTCCGCAGTCTCTGTCCACCTCCTGTAGTATGTCCGCAGTCTCTGTCCAGTGTCCACCTCCCTGTAGTATGTCTGCAGTCTCTGTCCACCTCCTGTAGTATGTCTGCAGTCTCTCCAGTGTCCACCTCCCTGTAGTATGTCCGCAGTCTCTCCAGTGTCCACCTCCCTGTAGTATGTCCGCAGTCTCTGTCCACCTCCTGTAGTATGTCCGCAGTCTCTGTCCAGTGTCCTCCTCCCTGTAGTATGTCTGCAGTCTCTGTCCACCTCCTGTAGTGTGTCCGCAGTCTCTGTCCACCTCCTGTAGTGTGTCCGCAGTCTCTGTCCCCCTCCTGTAGTGTGTCCGCAGTCTCTGTCCCCCTCCTGTAGTGTGTCCACAGTCTCTGTCCCCCTCCTGTAGTATGTCCGCAGCCTCTGTCCACCTCCTGTATCGTGTCTGCAGTCTCTGTCTACTTCCTGTATCGTGTCCGCAGCCTCTGACCATCTCTTGTCATGTCTACAGTCTATGAGGGGATCCTAGAAAGGAGTCAAGAGTGGGAGTGCCGCCGGGATGGGGGTTACGGCCCAGGAAGAAACAGACGTGTGGACTGGGGAGAGGAGATCAGAGCCACCAAGCTGGAGCCGTCTGACTGAGCCCCACACTGTGCACCTGGGAGGAGGTAAGTGACAGTGCCGCCAGGCCATTCTGAGGGGGGGGGGGGGTCACTGATGTAAGAAGGTGAATGAATACAATAATGTAAGGGGGCACTGATATAAAGGTTTCCCCCTTATATTAGTACCCCCCCCCTTATCTTAGTGTATTCACTCTGTGGAAGGTGGTCTCTATTCACCAGAGCCCCCCTCCACATACTGCAGACTCTGATGTAAGTGGGAACTCTGTGCTGGCTGGGTTATAGTATCCTAACCTTCATGTGATTTGAGAAATATGTTTTTTTACTTTTGTTTAACTTAAACACATTGATATTAGCATTAGCTGTGTGTTTATAGTTGAAATGTTGATATTTGCACTGTTTAGCACTAAAAACAGTAATTTTAGGTACTGTTTTTGCAGTGTCAGTAAAAAATGCGGCTCTGCCAGTAATCTTCATTATTTTTGCCAGTAAGAAATTGGTGCCGTACAGAAATTTTGGCATCCTTGCCAGTAAATTTCACTTCAGGGGGTTGGCAACACTGGTCAGTCCCGATTTCAGCTCTGACACAGATGTCAATGTAAATCGCGGCTGAAATCGCAAAAAGTAGTACAGAAACTACTTTTTGAAATCGGTGCAGCGCCGCAAATGCCATTGCCCGCAATTTGCGGCAAATTTCGCCGATTTGACATATCAAATCGCATGTCAAATCGCACCAGTGTGAACCAGGGCTTAAATAAAGAATGGTACAAAAACATGCTCCGAGAGCAACTTCTACCAACCATCCAAGATCAAGAACAGTTTGGTGAAGAATAATGCCTTTTTTAGCATGTGGGAACACCTTGCCATAAGGCAAAAAGGATAACTAAGTGGCTTGGAAAACAAAACATCAAAATTTTGGGTCCATGGCCAGGAAAATACCCAGACCTTAATCCCATTGAGGACTTGTGGTCAATCCTAAAGAGGCGGGTGAACAAAAACCCCCCACAAATTCTGACAAATTCCAAGCATTGATTATGCAAAAATGGGCTGCCATCAGTCACCAGAAATTCAGCATGCCAGGGCTAATTGCAGAGGTCTTGAAAAAGAAAGATCAACACTGCAAATATTGACTAATATAATTGTCAACAAAAGCCTTTGCTTTGAAAATTGAAAATTATATTTCAGTATACCATAGTAGGGATGAGCTTCGAGTTCGAGTCGAACTCATGTTCGACTGGAACAATGCCTGTTCGCATGTTCGCCGAACAACGAACAATTTGGGGTGCTCGCGGTAAATTCGAAAAGCCGCGGAACACCCTGTAAAAGTCTATGGGAGAAATCTAAAGTGCTAAATTTAAAGGCTTATATGCAAGTTATTGTTCTAAAAAGTGTTTGGTGACCCGGGTCCTGCCCCAGGGGACATGTATCAATGCAAAAAAAACGGCAATTTTTTCAGGAGCAGTGCTTTTAATAATGCTTAAAGTGAAACAATAAAAGTGAAATAATCCTTTAAATTTTGTACCTGGGGGGGGGGGGGGGGGTGTATAGTATGCCTGTAAAGCAGCGCTTGTTTCCCTTGCTTAGAACTGTCCCTGCACAAAGTGTCATTTCTGAAGGAAAAAAGTCATTTAAAAGCACTCGCGGCTATAATGAATTGTCGGCTCCTGGCAATACAGATCAAAAAAAATGCGTGGAGGTCCCCCCAAATTCCATTACCAGGCCCTTCAGGTCTGGTAAGGATAGTAAGGGGAACCCTTCATCAAATAAAAAAAATGACGTGGGGTTCCCCCCAAATATCCATACCAGACCCTTTATCCGAGCACGCAACCTGGCAGGCCGCAGGAAAAGAGGGGGGTCAAGAGAGCCCCCCCTCCTGGACCCTACCAGGCCACATGCCCTCAACATGGGGAGGATGCTTTGGGGGTCTGTGACCCCTCAAAGCACCATGTCCCCATGTTGATGGGGACAAGGGCCTCATCCCCACAACCCTTGCCCGGTGGTTGTGGGGGTCTGCGGGCGGGGGGCTTATCGAAATCTGTAAGACCCCTTTAACAAAGGGGACCCCCAGATCCAGGCCCCCCTATGTGAATTGGTAAGGGGTACATTGCCCTTCAGGTCTGGTAAGGATATTAAGAAGAACCCTGCATCAAATAAAAAAAAAATGACGTGGGGTTCCCCCAAAATATCCATACCAGATCCTTTATCCGACCACGCAACCTGGCAGATCGCAGGAAAAGAGGGGGGACGAGAGAGCCCCCCCCTCCTGAACCCTATCAGGCCACATGCCCTCAACATGGGGAGGATGCTTTGGGGGTCTGTGACCCCTCAAAGCACCATGTCCCCATGTTGATGGGGACAAGGGCCTCATCCCCACAACCCTTGCCCGGTGGTTGTGGGGGTCTGCAGGCGGGGGGCTTATCGGAATCTGTAAGACCCCTTTAACAAAGGGGACCCCCAGATCCAGCCCCCCCCCATATGTGAATTGGTAAGGGATACATTGTACCCCTACCATTTCACAAAGAAAGTGTAAAAAATTTTAAGAAAACACACAGACACAGTTGGGAAAGTTCTTTATTAAAAATAAAAAAATATAAAATAAAAAACCCATTCCAGCGATGTAATCCAGTGTACCGCGGTGATCCGATGTCCAGCGCTGCAGTCTCCACTCCACACAAAACGTTATTGGCTGAGCGGACCTGATGGGGAACTTCCAGATTCCGATAAGCCTCCCACCCGCAGACCCCCACAACCACCGGGCAAGGGTTGTGGGGATGAGACCCCTTGTCCCCATCAACATGGGGACATGGTGCTTTGAGGGGTCACAGACCCCCAAAGCATCCTCCCCATGTTGAGGGCATGTGGCCTGGTACGGTTCAGGAGGGGGGCGCTCTCTCGTCCTCCCTCTTTTCCTGCGGCCTGCCAGGTTGCGTGCTCAGATAAAGGGTCTGGTATGGATTTTTGGGGGGAACTCCACGCCATTTTTTTTTTAAATTTGGCGTGGAGTTCCCCTTAAAATCCTTACCAGACCTGAAGGGTCTGGTATGGATATTTGGGGGGAAGCCACATCATTTTTTTTTATTTGACGCAGGGTTCCCCTTAATATCCATACCAGACCTGAAGGGCCTGGTAATGGAATTTGGGGGGACCCCCACGCATTTTTGTTTTATCAATTACTTTTCTCTGTATTGCCGGGAGCCGACAAGTGCTTTTAAATAACTTTTTTTCCTTCAGAAATGACACTTTGTGCAGGGACAGTTCTAAGCAAGGGAAACAAGCGCTGCTTTACAGGCATACTATCAACCCCCCCAGGTATGAAATTTAAAGGAATATTTCACTTTTATTCTTTCACTTTAAGCATTATTAAAATCACTGCTCCCGAAAAAAATGCTATTTTTAAAACTTTTTTTTGCATTTATACATGTCCCCTGGGCCAGGACCCGGGTCCCCAAACCTTTTTAGGACAATAACTTGCATATTAGCCTTTATAATTAGCACTTTTGATTTCGAACGTTCGAGTCCATTGTATTTAATAGGGATCTAAAGTTCGTGCGAACTTTAGGTCTGTTCGCAGATTCTGGTTCGAACCAAACGGGGGGTGTTCGGCTCATCCCTATACCATAGTAACATCTGACAAAGATCTTAAAACACTGAAGCAGCAGACTTTGTGAAAATTATTATTTGTGTCATTCTCAAAACATTTGGCCACGGCTGTACTTTCTAACACTGAAAATCATCTCTTGGTTCTGTAATGCCGTGTACACACGGTCCAACTTTCCAACGGGAAAGCCTCCGTCAGATTCCAACGGAAAAATAGAGAACCTGCTCTCTATCTAAGTCAGTCGGAAATTCCGACAGAAACAGTCCGATGGAGCATACACACGGTCGAAATATACGACCAAAAGCTCCATCAAACTTTTTCTGTCGGAAATTCTGACCATGTGTACACTTATGCGGTGTACACACGATCGGTTTTACAGATTAAAACAGTCCGATGGACTTTTCTCATCGGACAAACCAATCGTGTATGGGCCCCATCGATCTTTTTTCCATCGGTGAGAAAAAATAGAACATGTTTTAAATTTATCCGATGGGGAAAAAAACGATAGTAAATTCCGATTGTCTGTGTGAAACCCACGCATGCTCAGAATCAAGTCGACGTATGCTCAGAAGCATTGAACTTAATTTTTCTCCGCTTGTTAGAGTGTTTTACCTCACAGCGTTTGGAACGGTCGGATTTTTTTACTGTTGGTGTGTAGGCAAGATTGATGGAAGTCAGCTTCATCGGATTTCCGATGGAAAAATCCATCGGATTAGAATCCATAGGAAATCCGATCGTGTGTAAAGGCCTTTACACTTACTTTCATATACTTAGAAAAATTGGATAACCCCCAATTGGGACTTTAAATTGGCAACAACACTATAGAATATATAAAAATCGTTTTATTTATACAAAATTAAAAATAAGAATAAAAAATCATCACAAGATGATTACTAAAACATACATTGACATAAAACACAAATACAATTAACACAAGGGGGCTGATTTACTAATAACAGTGCGCTGCGCTGGTTCTAACCTTAATTGCTGCGCCAGATAACTCCTTCACTGGGCGCAGGAAGCAGCGACGCACTGTTATAGTAAATAGAAATGTCAGCGGCGCTCTATTGAAAATGAATGGTTCCCTATGGGAGCCCATTGATTTGAATAGAGGTCGCCCGGGAAGTCGGATCCGACTTGCGGGCGACTCGTGTGCTGGCTGACACAGGGACAGCGCGACTCTGCGAGGCGACCTGGACACGACCTGAGCGTGAAGCAGCCACTCAAGTCGTGTCCTAGAGGCGACTAGCCGGCCGAGAATGTCTCCAGCGCGATGTCATCGCGCTGGTCCTCGGCAGCCTCGCTGTCCCATGTTTGGTATGAATCATGAAGGGGAACTCCATGCCAAATTTTTATAAAAAAACCGGCATGGGTTCCCCTTCAGGAGCATACCAGGCCCTTAGATCGAAAGGGCGAAAAATGGCGTGGGGGTCCCCCCAAAATCCAAACCAGACCCCCGGAGCTGCCCAATAAATTACTTTTCAAACCTGTGTTGTCTTTTTTTATTGACTTATTTTGCCACCAGGTGAATGGGTAGGGGTACGATGTACCCCATACTAATTCACATAGGGTGGGGGGCAGGTATCTGGGGTCCCCCTTATTAAAGGGGGCTCCCGGATTCCGATAAGCCCCCGCCCACAGACCCCGACAACCAACGGCCAGGGTTGTCGGGAAGAGGCCCTTGTCCCCATCAACATGGGGGCAGGGTGCTTTGGGGTGGGGAGGGCCGCAGGTCGCCCCCCCTGCCCCGAAGCACCAAACCCCCCATGTTGAGGGCACGCGGCCTGGTACGCTCTCTCGTCCCCCCCTTTTCCCCTGCGGCCTGCCAGGTTGAGTGCTCGGATAAAGGGTCTGGTGTGTATTCTAAGGGGACCCCACGCAATTTTTTTTTTGTTTTTGGCGCGGGGTTCCCCTTAAAATACATGCCAGACCTGAAGGGCCTGGTATGGATTCTGGGGGGACCCCCACGCCATTTTTTTTTTCATTTTTTTGGGGGGGTCCCCTTTGAATCCATACTAGACCCAAGGGCCTGGTATGGACCTGGGGGGGGACCCCACGCTGTTTTTTTTTTGGTTTTGTTTTTTGAACCGTTTTTTTTTTTTTTTTTTACATTTCCCTTAACAACCAGCTATAAACAGGTCAAACAAAAAATAGCCGCAAAATTGCGGTACTTGCGTTTTGGATGCGTGTCCATTGAATTCTATTACATCCAAAACACTGTTTTTGTCCTGGCAAAAAAAATATGCAGTTGCGTTTAAAATCGTTTTTCACAAACCCTCAAAATGCCTTCAGACGCCAAAGATTTCCACGTTTCAGACGCGGTACCAGCGTTTAGCCGCATTTTAGTTTAGAAGCGTTTTTAAAGGTGAACTTTTTTTTTACATTGATAAACTCCAAATTTATGGCAAATGAGGAAAAACCATAATATATATATATATATATATATATATATATATATATATATATATATAAATGAAATTGCTTCCATTGCATTGTGGACAATCCACAACTTGGGGCAGCTGACGTGGCAAGTGGACAATCCACAACTTGTGGCAAGTGATGTGGCAAGTGACACGCTAAATACAACTACACTGCTGCTCTCAGCTGCTGATATCACTCTGGTCTCACAAAATAGCTAAAATCGTAAATAATACTGTTTTTGGAGCTTAGGGCGGCTCCTTATATACATGCAAATGTGGTAAAACACGGCATGCAAACGCCACAAAGCGCACCTTTCTAAACGCCACTTTCAACCTTAGTTCAGAACACTTTGCACCAGCGTCCCGTCTACATCGGGCCTAAAAACGCCTATGCCATTTACAGCTCCAAAACGCCATGGTGGCCATGAGGCCATAGGCTAACATGGAAATATGTTTTTAAGCTGCAAAAAACGCTCAAACAAGCGGTTGGAAAAACGTCCGTGTGCATGTAGCCTTATATTAACCACTTGCGCACTGCCCAGACCAAGTTTCACATTTCAGCGCTGATGCACTTTTAATGACAATTGCGCGCTCATACAACACTGTAACCCAATGAAAATGTTTTATTTGTTGGCACACAAATAGAGCTTGCTTTTGGTGCTATGTGATCACCTTTGTGTTTTATTTTTTATTTTTTTCTATAAATACAAAAGACCGAGTTTAAAAAAAAAAAAAATGGATATTTTACCCACTTCAGCACTGGGCCTATTCTGGCACTTGTCTCCTTCATGTAAAAATCATAAATTTATGGCTATAAAATTACTTCAAAACACCAAACATTATATATTTTGTTGGAGCAGACACCCTAAGGAATAAGATGGCGGTCATTGCAAATTTTTATCTCGCTCGGTATTTGCGCAATAAATTTTCAAACGCCTTTTGTTTGCTAAAAATATTACAAAACAGTAAAGTTACGGCCAATTTTTTGGTATAATGTGAAAGATGTTGTTATGCTGAGTAAATAGATACCTAACACGTCACGCTTTAAAATTGCGCACACACATGGCATGACACCAAACTTCAGTAATTAAAAATCTCCCTAGGCGATGCTTACATTTTTTTTACACGTTACCATTTTGGCATTACAGAGGAGGTCTAGTGCTAGAATTGCTGCACTCGTTCTAACGCACGCAGCAATAACTCACATGTGTGGTTTGAACGGCGTTTACATATGTGGGCGGGACTTACGTGTGTGTTCGCTTCTGAGCGCGAGCTACCGGGGACATGGGCGTTTTTTCTTATTTTTTTTGTTTTTGTTTTTTGACTTTTTTGTATTTCTTACTCTTTTTTTATTTTATTTTATTTTTTGGGATCTCTTTTATTCCTATTACAAGGAATGTAAACATCCCTTGTAATAGGAATGTGTGTGACAGGTCCTCTTTATGGAGAGATGCAGGGTCAATAAGACCCCGCATCTCTCCTCCAGGCTGGAAAGCATGATATTGTTCCAAAAAAATCACCAATCTCATGCTGACAGCCGAGATCACGGCTTGGTTAACATACGGGAACACGGCATGATGTCATAACGTCGTGCCCGCGCCTCCGACGGTCATAGAGATGACTGATGACCATCTGGTCACCAGTCATCTCCAAATCGTTCTCCGAGCCCCAGATGGCACGGGAGAGCCCGGAGAAGCACCGGATGGCGGCAAGAGGGGGGGGAACGTCCCCTCCCCCGCCTATAAGAACGATCAAGCGGCGGAACTGCCACTATGATCGTTTTTATTGTGCACAAAATCGCTGGCTGAAAAGAATGATATCTGAATGATGCTGGAACTGCAGGCATCATTCAGATGTCACCGCCCAAAGCCAAGGATGTCATTTGACGGTGGGCGGTAGGAAACTGGTTAATATTTTTAAAAAAGGTAATTTTTCTTCTTCATTGATGTACACTGATGAGACTGCACTGATGGGCACCGATAAGGTGGCAAGGGTGGGCACTGAGAGGTGGCATTGCTATTTGGCACTGGTGGGCAGTGAGAAGTGGCACTGCTAGGTGCCACTGATTGGTACCAGTGGTGGGCATTGATAGGTGGCATTGGCAGGGGCTACTAATTGTCACAGATGATGCAGAATTGCCTCTTCCTCTTCGGGCCCCATTTCCCTTGCACATAAGCCGGTGATTGCCTTTTTTTATGCTCACGCTGTCAGCACAAGGAGAAAACAAAAACCATTACCCAGCTTTTGTTTACATCACGTGATCAGCTGTCATTTGCTGACAGCTGATCACATGGTAAAGGGCAGGGATCGGCCCCTTACTCGGATCTGTCATCACCCGAGTCTCAGTGACTCTGTGACCACAGCGCGCGCAAAGGGGAGGACTTTTATTGACGGACTCCCAGCAATTGAGGACCATGCTGTGGCCGTCGATCAGTTATAGCGCTGATCTCAAGTGATTAAAGAGGGTCTAAATGGGCCATTGACATGCATCACAATTCAACTTAGGAATGAGTCTTTGAAAAGTTAAACTAAATAATTTGGCCACTTTATCCTTCCAAATAATTCACTTCCTATCACATAGCCACACAGGAAGTGAGGGAAAATCCCTAACAATGTCTTTCCTTGGGGAGACACAGGTCAGTCTAAATACTTTCCCCATTATGCACATTGCACTCCAGCATATTGTGGGGTACACCACAAATTATTAGGTAGTTTGGACTGTGGGGTTTATTTACTAAAGGCAAATCGACTTTGCACTACAAGTGCACTTGCTGTATATCTGAGGGGGACATGCAAGCCAAAAAAAAACATCTTTGCTTTTACATGATTGTAACATCCAATCACCAGTACTTTCCTTTAGATTTTCAGCAGCTACACTTTTACTGCAGAGTGGATTTGTCTTTACTAAACCCCAAACTACCCAATGATTTGGGGTGTACACAACAAAGTGCTAGAGTGCAATTTGCTTAATGGGGACACTAGTTAGATTGATCTGTGTGTCCCCAAGAAAAGCCATTGGTAGGATTTTACCTTCACTTCCTGTTTAGCTGTGCGACAGGAAGTGAAGCCAATGTTAAGCAAGGAGACAAAGGCCAAACTACCAAAAAAATATCTAAAAAAAAAAAAAAACACACACGCAGGGGTTCTAACACTTACTTTGTTTCCCTCAAAATACCCACAATTAGAATTGTATGGCCTTGAGCTATTTTTAAGTGCAGTGCTCTAAATCAGTGCTTCTCAAGTACCCCCAACAGGCCATGTTTGCAGGTTTTCCTTCATCTTGCACATGTGCTTTAAATCACAGTCAATGGTTTTGATTTTTGGACAGCAATTCGATAAGATAAATTCACAAAACATGTCCTGTTGGGGGTACTTGAGGATTGAGGCTGAGAACCACTGCAGTAAAAAGGGAAAATTGAATACTTACCGCTCTGTATTTTTCATTTCCTGGTGACGCTCCATGGCAGCACACAATACAATCCATGCATATGCTACCATGAAGGCACCAGGGTAGACAAATCACACCTGTTTTGTTTTGACATGCCAATCAGCTGTCACATTTGTTGCAAAGAAAACACAAAACAAACATCAAAACTTTCCATCTAATTTTATTGCTCAACAAAACAAAAAGGGAAGGCAAAATAAAAAACATGATCAATTTGAAACAGTTACAGACTCAACATCTTGAGCAATTTTTGGCCAAAAAAATGCAGCAGACAATTAAATCAAAGTGAACAAACAACACACATTAACAACATCAGAATTATTTCAGGGGAACATATCTCCCCCACACCAAAAAAATACAATCCACATAAGTTAACCAATCACTTGTTTTGCAAAGACATAACAAATAAAATACATATGTTACAAACTCGATAAGGCCACCAACATGTACATTTTACCACACACACACACTTGCCTCTTCTCAAGGCAAGCAACCGAATGCTCTGTGAGCTTTATATAACATATGTTTGTGTGCTAATGAGGCACCATGAAACACCCAAAATGCAAGTTCTCCCAATGTAGAGACTGAAATTCAAAGTGGGTACACCTGTTAAGGATGTCCTTCAATTTCTAACCCATAAAAACACTCTCTGAGTGAGCATGCCCAGAAATATCCAGGCGCTGTTCACACACAAAAAGCACGCCAAAAAAAAAATAACTAGCTGGGCATGTGCAGAACAACACCAATGCAGCTAGCAAAAAATAACCCCCCCCTCCCCCCGTCCAAAATTAAGCACATCATCCAGCATGCTACAAAATTAGAGATGGGACAATCACCCCTCCCCCCCACCAACAAATACCACTGCAGTCTATGGGAACTGACTTGTTAATTTTGCTAGTCCCCACTTGGCTGGCTTATCTTCTAGTTATTGGCCTTAAAATTGGGGCCCAGGTCCCACCCTAAGGGACATATATCAATGTCACCAATTTGGAAAACACCAAAAACAAAACAAGAAGTGCCTTTAAATATGCCAAATTGCTTAAGGGCCATTTCACACCACATGCAGTGCATTGCGTTTTTTATGCATCCAAAATGCATGGAAAGTTGGTTATATGGTTTTAAATGGCAGTGTTTGTTCCAGTCATTCCAGTTCCACCAAAAAAGTAGAACATGCTGCATTTTACCTGCACTGGACTGTACTGGAACGCATCAAAACGCATCATAAACACACTGGAACGCACAGGAACACACCTAAATGCACCAAAAACGCACTGGAACACACTTGTCCTTATCTATGGTTAATAAAAAAGAGGGGTGAAAAAAAAGCACTGGACTGCATCAAAAACGTACCAAAAATGCACTGGAACGCATGAAAAACGTGCATGCAGAAAAGCACCTGGAACGCATCCGGATTGCGTTTCTATGGTGTGAACTGGCCCTAGTTGACACTATAGAAATGCAGTCTGGGTGCGTTCCAGGTGCTTTTCTGCATGCGCATTTTTGACACATTCCAGTGCATTTTTGAGGCGTTTTTGATGCAGTCCAGTGTTTTTTTCCCCCTCTTTTCACTTAGGACAAGTGTGTTGCAGTGCGTCTTTGGTGCATTTAGGTGCGTTGCGGTGCATTCCAGTGCATTTTTGGTACGTTCCGTTGCGTTTTTGATGTGTTTTACTGCGGTCCAGTACAGTTTTGTACCTAAAAAATGCAGCATGACCAATTATTTTTTGGCTTTCTGAAATGCACTGGAACGGACTGCAGTGGTGTGAACTATGCCATTGCCATTAATGTGATCAACTTTCTTTGCGTTTTTCAGGCATCAAAAAAACGCACTGCACTGCATCCGGTGTGAACTGGCCCTAAATATCATCCCCGGGGGGTGTCTATAGTATACCTGTAAAGTAGCACATGTTTTCCATGTTTATAACAGTTGGAGAGCAAAATGACATTTCTAAAGTAAAATAATAGTCATTTAAAAGTCCTTGCGGCTGTAATGAATTGCTGGTTCCCGTCAATACAGATAAAAGTCATTGAAAGTCTTTGCTAACCAAAAAAAAAAAATGCGTGGGGGTTCTCCCAAATTCCATAACCAGGCTCTTCAGGTCTGGAATGAATATTAAGGGGAACCCCGCTGCAAATTTTAAAAAAAAATGACGTGGGGTTCCCCCCAAATATCCAAACCAGGCCCTTCAGATCTGGCATGGATTTTAAGGGGAACTCCACCCCAAATTTAAAAAAAATATGGCGTGGAGTCCCCCTAAAAATCCGCACCAGACCCTTATCTGAGCACATAACCTGGCCGGCCGCAGGGGAAGAGGGGGGGACGAGAGAGCGGCCCCCCCTCCCTCCTGAACCGTACCAGGCCACATGCCCTCAACATGGGGAGGATGTCCCCATGTTGATGGGGACAAGGGCCTCATCCCCACAACCCTTGCCCGATGGTTGTGGGGGTCTGCGGGCGGGGGGCTTATTGGAATCTGGAAGACCCCTTTAACAAAGGGGACCCTCAGATCCCGCCCCCCCCTGTGTGAAATGGTAATGGGGTACAAATGTACCCCTACCATTTCACAAGGAAAGTGTAAAAAATGAATAAAATGACGAGCCGGTTTTTGACAATTCCTTTATTAATGTCTTCTCTTTTCTTCCATCTTCTTCCTTCTTCTTCCATCTTCTTCCTTCTTCTTCTTCTTTTCTCCATTCGGGTTTCTTCCTCCATCTTCATCTTCATCTTCCTCTTCATCTTTATCTTCATCTTCCTTCTTCCTTCAGTCTTCTCGTCCGCATCATCCCCCCTCTTTTACTGCGGCCTGCCAGGTTATGTGCTCGGATAAGGGTCTGGTATGGATTTTTGGGGGAACTCCACGCCATTTTTTTATAAAATTTGGGGTGGAGTTCCCCTTAAAATCCATGCCAGATCTGAAGGGCCTGGTTTGGATATTTGGGGGGAACCCGCACGTCATTTTTTTTTAAATTTGCAGCGGGGTTCCCCTTAATTTGGGGGGACCCCCACGCTTTTTTTTTTTGGTTAGCAAACACTTTCAAAGACTTTTCCCTATATTGCCGGGAGCCGACAATTCATTACAGCCACGGCTGCTTTTAAATGGGCTTTTTTTCCTTTAGAAATGTCATTTTGCTGGCGCACTGGCAAGTTCAGAGCTGCGCCTGTTCAACTTATGCAAATTGACTTAGGTGACTTGACATTTACTAAGATTTTGCCGGCGCAGTGTCTTGGCGCATTTAAACCATTGAAATTCCTGCGCTGAGCTCAAAAAAACCTCCCGCAGCTCGAATCGGAATTGCCGGCGCAGCAGGCTGGTTTTGAAAAAGTTACTTTCCCACTCTATTTTGGGCATATTAGTTATTTGGGCAGGTGTCACTACACTTCCTCACATCACCCCACATCACCCCCAATATTTTCTCACTTCCAGCTTCTTTATATGTAGATTTTAACATGCCCTGCACCAGGTCTATAGTAGCGCACTGAGCGCCTCCCGGGCGCAGAGAACACTATAGTAAATGGGAAATAGGGCTGCGATACAGGCGCTAATGTTTTGTAAATACCAAAAATACTCATGGCGCAAACGTTTGGTAAATCAGCCCCAATGTCTTGCAATAGAATATAGAAGTACGTATATTGAGTAGTTTGTCTCCAGTATCCGAAAATACTTTCTGGTAGTCAACGTATGTTTTAGTAATCATCTTGTGATGATTTTTTATTCTTATTTTTCATTTTGTATAAATAAAACAATTTTTATATATTGTATAGTGTTATTGCCATTTTAAAGTCCCAATTGGGGGTTATCCATTTTTTCTATGTACACAGGGATGCTGTGCGCATCTGGAACTTTTTCTTTTCCCTTGTACATTCGTTTATGATATGAATGAACGTCATCAATATTCTGATTTGTATCAGAGCTTTATTCATAATCATGCCCTGCCAAAAACATAGCATTTGTTATCTTGCAAATAAAAATAAGTGTGCCTACAAAAACGAGTGTAACGGCAGACAAGCTAGTCTTTGGCATCTGGGCAATTCTTGGCATTTTGTCAGTTGCACCCTGATTTGTCAGATAAGATTAGAATGCATTTGATTGGACGTTTTTGTGATTCCAGTCAGAGGCTTTTGGGAGGGATCCAACATTTGAGAGACAAAGGGTTCATTCCGCTGCTGGATTTGTACTCATATTAGATACAATACAGGAATGGACTAGCTAGGCCGGTTCTAATTAGTTCTCAGTTTGACGTATATGAGATTAAAGAAAAAAAAAACACAGGCGATTTAGCCTCTGACAAATATCACTTTATAGTTTCAGCATTCTAATCTCCGAAATTTTATTACACCACATTATCATATCTTTATAGATTGTTTGCTAGAATCCTTAATATGCGGCTGAACAAATATATCAATACTCCGTGGTGACACTAATAGCACAGCTGAACAACGTGGGAATTGCTGTTTGTGGAGCTGTGAAAACGCACAGTACTTAGCAGAACACTTTAAATCTATGCAATTAATTGTTATGTATTTTCTGAATACATCTGAGACAATGTCAACTTCTTTTCTTTTTCTGTTCTTGCAGTATATTTATAGCACTGCAATTACCTTTTTACCCCAAAGGAGCCCTTGAAATTCGTCTTGAAGGACCTCTGATAAAACAAATTCATTAGGGTTAGTAGGAAAATGCCCCTTACATTGGTGGCGAGTAGGAAGAATGCCACCTTTACACAACTAAAAAAGATGAATGGTGTCCTGCAGCTGGCTTAGCCAAGTGGCGTTGGCCCCAGAACTATGCAGGCACTATCAAATAAAAGTTAAATCAGCCATTGGACGAACCCTAGTTGAAAATATTTCAAGTAAGGTTTACTTTTTTTTTTTTCTAAAAGAGTTTACCTGATTTTGATCACCCCTTGAAGCAAAATTAAAGGGTCCTTTTTTATGGCAGCAATACCACCATCTTTGTGAGGGTCATATGAAGCCTATAGGGCAGTAAAGTGTGGGTCCAAAACATCTTCTGTACCAGCAGTGGTTGATAAAGTTTTAGGCACAGTTTTCCAATCTACTGCATTCCTCCTATTATCAGATCTGGTAGCATTGTTTGTGGCCCACATGATGATTATCTCATATGACCGCACCTGAAGGTGCCTTCACAAATATGCAACAGCTTTAGCCCCTCAACTCTACTCAAATGTCTTGTTGGTCTGCGCAGACAAAGCCTGAGAGCTTCCTAGTGGCGTTGAAGCTCACCAACCCTTCCTGCCCGCTGCACATTCCTGTTGGCTCATTCCTAGGAGGGGCTGCTTGACTGACCAATAAGAATGTGTTGGAGGTAGGTGGGGTGAAAAAGCTTCAACATTACCTGGTGGTACTGAAGCTTTGTTTGATCAGAATGGGCTGTCATTTGAGCGCAGTTGGGGAAAATGAAAGCTGATGCAAGTATAAAGGTACCTGCACTTATTACCTGCCAGAAACGTATTTTTTCCTTTTTTTTTTTTTATGTGACAAAATCACTTAAAACTGGCCATAGAAGTGAAAAGGAGATTGTACACTCTGACTATAACGTGTGTGGACAACTTTAAAGCAACCCTGTGCTCATTCAGTTTTGCTTTTTTCGCCCTCCCCAGGATATATAGTTTTCCATCACTCCCCTTCCGTTCAGTTCAGGAGCTAAGGGAATGATTTCTGTGTATAGAAGAGCATGTGACTCCTTCAATGTGACACTGCTGGGCCAATCAGTGCTGTCAGAAAGGGAGTCCATAATCCTGTGTAAGCTAAGACTGTGTGTGGAAGGATTAAAATTAATCTGCTTCTTTCCCTGAGTAACTTTACATTTAATCCTTCATTTAACCCTTTCACTGCCAGGTCCGTATGTCGTATGGACCTAAAAAGTGCCCGCAAGTGGCCAAGTCCGTATGCCGTACCATAAGGTCTGCCTGCACTCACCCCTCCATGGTCCCCCCCCCCCCACACTCACCCCTCCACAGTGACGGTCCCCCCACCACAGTCACCCCTCCACGGTGACGGCCCCCTCCGTACTCACCCCTCCATGGTGACGGTACCCCCACCGCACTCACCCCTCCACGGTGACGGTACCCTTCCTTACTCACCCTTCCACGGTGACGGTACCCCCACCGCACTCACCCCTCCACGGTGACGGTACCCCCACCGCACTCACCCCTCCACGGTGACGGTCCCCCCATCGCACTCGGCCAACCCGATCCGTCCTGATTGGCCAGGAGGAGAAGCCGGAAGACAATAGCTAATATTACTTCGCTATTGTCACATGTGGGTGGGTTCGGGGTGCAATGCTCTGCGCCCTGAGCCCAACCTTTTTCAAGCCAATTAGAGCCTCCGGCTCTAATCATGCGGCTTGAAAAAAAAATCATACAAATGCCCCTGCGCCCCTAATGGACCAGCCGCTCCTGGTAAGACCCCTTTCACATGGAGTGGACTCTGTCAAGCAGATCCACCTGCTCAGCGGGGGATCTGTCTGCTGATCCCCGCTGAGCAGGCGGATCACAGGTCCGTGTCCGCTCCGCTGATGCAGAGCGAACACGGACACAGCCCGCTATTCTCTATGGTGCAGTCGGATGGAAATGGACCGCCTGTCCATTTCCATCCGATACCATCCAATCCGATCTGCTAGATGGATGGGGAATAGAAACCCCATCCGTCTGTTTTTAGCAGACTGGACTGGACCGGATGCAAGCGGGTGTAAATGGACACATGCCCATTTACATCAGCCTCTCCATAGAGAACAATGTGTGGTCCAATTGGGCCCGCCTAAAAAACGGACAGGCAGACCCAATCGGTCTGCTTGTGTGAAAGGGCCCTAAGGCCTTCTTCACACAGGGCATACACAGCGTACCTTTACAGGGATGCACAGGTTTTCCATGCATCTCTATGCAGGCAGTCCCATTGATGTCATTTGGGATGAAGCACCAGCATGAACAGAGCCGTTTCTCCCAATTTTACATCCATGTAGGTCCGTATGCATGTCCCTGAGCTCACACTGTCTGCATTCGGGGTCATGCACCCACACCCACACGGATGTCAGATTGGGAACAGCAGCTATGCCTGCGCAGCCATTGCATCCCAATTGACATAAATAGGACTGCCTGTATGGGGATGCAGGGAACACCTGTGCATCCCTGTGTGGGTAAACATGGCCCTCCATGGGCGTACAGTTTAGTATGCCATATGTGAACGATGCTTTAGTAGCAATTTAGCAGGAATTTTGTTATGTTGTGTTTATGTACGCCAATTAATGATTTTAGTGTATTCTTGGCGAAAATATTGATTTAATAAACATTTGCGCAATTATCACGCTGCCTTAAAAATCAGTAGCACCTTCATTTTATTCTACTGGCTATGTGCTTTCAGAAAATGTATGGCCCCCCGTCTTTTACAAATTCCGAAAGCTGTAAGTGAAAAATTAAAACCTTTAGATTGTTAGAGAAATTTTTGGATACGTTCAATTTTCATCATTTTGCAAAAAAAGGCGCAATTTAAAATGTACAAATATTTGTTATTTATTAACGCCATACAGGTTAAGCTTTTATATTTAGTAGGGATTTAGCAGGAATTTTGTAAAATTAGCTGTGTTTTTATTTGCTAATAATGGTTTTAGTGTATTTGTTGCAAATATATTGGTTTGATAAACATTTGCGCAAATACCGCGGGGTCTAAAAAATCAGAAGCATCTTTTTTTTTATTCTAGAGGTCATATGCTTTCAGAAAATATATGGTTTTTGGGGTCTTTCACAAATTCTGAAAACTGTAAGGGAAAAATTAAAACCTTCCGATTTTTTGAGAAATTTGGATATTTACATTTTTGCGTGCGTTCGATTTTCACCATTTTGCAAAAAGGCGCAATGTAAAAATTCATTTTTTTGTTATTTATTAACTCCATACAGGTTAAGCTTTCATATTTAGTAGGGATTTAGCAGGCATTTTGTAAAATTAGCTGTGTTTCTATCTGCTAATAATGGTTTTAGTGTATTTTTTGAGAATATATTGGATTAATAAACATTTGCGCAAATTCTGCAGGGTCTAAAAAAAATCAGTAGCACCTTCTTTTTATTCTAGAGGTCATATGCTTTTAGAAAATATATGGTTTAGGGGTGTTTCACAAATTCTGAAAGCTGTAAGGGAAAAATGTTTGCGTACGTTTTGATTTTCACCATTTTGCAAAAAGACACAGATCCGTTACCCTGCTTATCTCCACTTGCAGAGTGGGACACACCATGCCACATGCCCAATATCCTCCATCTTGTAGAGCAGCCTTTCTCAACCTTTTTAACCCAGGGGAACCCTTAAAATAATTTTCAGATCTCGGGGAACCCCTGATAAAACCCATTTATTGGGGGTCAGTGGGAACAATGCCCCTTACTTTGGTGGTCAGTGAGAAGAATGCCCTTTTTTACAGTGGTGGTAAGAATGGCCCCCTTTACAGAGAGCTATAAAGATCATTGGTGTCATATCACTGTCTCCTCCAAATGGAATTGGCTCAGAACTATGTAGGCACCATCAAACAGGAGGTAAATCAGCCACAGCTCAAGGAACCCCTAGCCACCTCTGGAGGAACCCTAGGGTTCCACGGAACCCTGGTTGAGAATGGCTGTTGTAGAGGATGAGCGGTGTTAACAGTTTTGGGTCCTGCAGCGAGTTACCTCTTTCCATTGGTTCTCGTCCCTAGAGTGTAGGGAAAGTCTATTTCTCTTTTGAGGAAAACCAATGTCCAGACAATGTTAAACCCAATAAAAGAGTTTATTTTGCTTTTGTTTGCAACTCGATAAGAAAGTTGGAAAGAGAGAGAATTGAACAGGAATATAGGTTCAGGCACGCGGCACTCAATTACCACTCGTCGCCACTCAGGCCTGAGTGGGTTTTTGCTCACCCGGATAGTTCCCTCTCACAGTCCTAGCAGCTGGAGTGAAGCACGGAACATTTACTTTAGATTAGTTTCTCCTAGAGACACGTTCAGGAGATCCTCTGCCACAGGATCGTCTAGCTTCTAAGTCCTGAACTCCTCCACACTTGTAATTTTAGAGACCGTAGGTGCCAATGGGGCACGTTACAAGAGCTTTTGGCGGATCACGGAATCCTTCCCTCTGACAGGTAACCAGGCCTCGCCCGAGACAGTGACATCCTTCACCGATCCCCTTTAGAAAGGTCCTCCCCTGGTTGCCTCTCCTTCAGTCACCCTCCGACGGGCACCCTGGGATTCCATAGTTTGTTTGTAAGCCTCAGTTAAAAGGTAATGGGCCTACCTGGAACGATGTGGCCTCAGGCCAAAGGTGCCAGGGACCCAACACATTCACACGTACCCCTGGCCATGAGGGCCACCGAAGGTGGGGTACGTGCTGAGAATGAAGACCTCCGCCAATGGCGTCTGCCCCTTAAGTATCCTCTCCTGGCATGCACAGCAGGCAAACCATGCTCACCGTACAGCCGCCGAGAGAAGACACCCAATAGCGCTGCAATGCCACCTGCGGTTAAACCTGAAACCTGGGCAACAGCGCCACCCATGGGTCAAAGGGAACTATACAACCAGGCAACATCACAATAAGCAGAGACCAATTTAAGAAATCAAACAGCCTGAGCCAAACTAATGCTCAGGCTACCCCCTAAATTTCAGGCATAGCGACCCCAAATATGGGAGGCCCGCTACAGACGCAATGTAAAAATTACAAATATTTGTTATTTTTTAACATAATACAGGTTAAGCTTTTATATTTAGTAGGAATTGTGTAAAATCTGCTGTGTATTTATCTGCTAATCATGATTTTAGTGGATTTTTAGTACAAAATATTGTTTTGATAAACATTTACGCAAATATTGTGGGACTTTAGAGATCAGTAGCACCTTCTTTTTTTTCTACTGGTCACGTGCTTTCAGAAAATATATGGTTTGGGGGGGTCTTTTACAAACTTTGCAAGCTATAAGTGAAAAAAACGTAATTGCAAAAATGGTCTGGCCACCTGAGGGTAAAAATGGAGCACAGGGCCTGGCAGTAAAGGGGTTAAATCCTCATTTAACCCTCCATATAGGCCAATGGGAAAACATTGCAAATGAATCTCATCTGCATGTAAACACATGGCAGTCAAATCATCTCAATTGTCCAAGTAGAGTAGTCCTTATAATAGTTTAGTTTGCAGGGCGTAATATATCACATTCTATTAAAAACCTAGCTCAAGACGTTCTGATAACTATGATTACTATAATTTCATGCCTGAATTGGAACTGGTTTTTATCTCATTACTTGTGATGTCGCAACTACAGACTAAATACATACTTCATTATAAAAAAAAAAAAAAATCTTAAATAGACTTTGTTACCTTGTTTAAACAGGCCAAAGTGACAATGTTACTTTACCAATGTTCCCTTCTGCTTCTGCTGCAGCCACCATTTAAATCCAAGGTGTTGGCAGGTGCAGTAAGCTTGTCTGCCACTAGAAAGCCCTGTTCCTATTATGGTATAGTAAAGGGAAAACTATACTTGGATCTTAGCTCCTCTTTAAGAGAAATCCCTCTTCTAGTGATGTAATGGATGGACTTAGCACCCACATAAATGTCAGTGGTGGGTGGAGCCCAGTGTAGACGGGGTGGGGGGGCCACAAACCCCAGAGCTGCCATAATGTAGTCTCCTGCAGTATTGATCTAAAGGGCATAGCTCCCAACTGTCCCTGATTTTGAGGGACCGTCCCTGATTTGGAACAAAGTCCCTCTTTCCTCCTCATTTGTCCCTCATTTTGGTCTGATCTATACAGCTGTATATAATGCACTATTTATCTTTCAAAAATTGTTTCACGGTGCTAAACCTTTCCACCAATTTCTAATTTGTTGCATTTGTAAAAGCCAGTATAAAGGAATAGTAGTGGTCTATTTTTTTTTTTTGTATAACTCTCCTTTAAGGGGGCATGGCAGGGGGTATGTCTTATGCCTGCATTGCCTACAAATTTTTGTTAATAGGTGTCCCTCGTTCCAAACTAAAAAAGTTGGCAGGCATTCTAAAAAAAACCTTTGCATGGCTGAAGTCCAAGGCAATGAGGAACAGCATTTGTGAGTAGCGGTGAAAGCCTGGGGAAGAATGTGTCTTCTGAGAGTGTGCTCGGTAGGGATGAGCTTCGAGTTCGAGTCGAACTCATGTTCGACTCGAACATTGCCTGTTCGCCCGTTTCGCGAACAATTTGGGGTGTTCGCGGCAAATTCGAAAAGTCTATGGGAGAAATCTTAAGTGCTAATTTGAAAGGCTTATATGCAAGTTATTGTCCTAAAAAGTGTTTGGGGACCCGGGTCCTGCCCCAGGGGACATGTATCAATGCAAAAAAAAGTTTTAAAAACGGCAGTTTTTTTAGGAGCGGTGATTTTAATAATGCTTAAAGTGAAACCATAAAAGTGAAATATTCCTTTAAATTTCGTACCTGGGGGGTGTGTATGATATGCATGTAAAGTCACGCATGTTTCCCGTGCTTAGAACTGTCCCTGCACAAAGTGTCATTTTTTAAGGAAAAAAAGTCACTCGCATCTATTAATGAATTGTCGGCTTTTATCAATACATAGAAAAGTCATTGATAAAAAAAAAAAAGCGTGGGGGTTCCCCCAAATTCAGTTACCAGGCCCTTCAGGTCTGGAATGGATATTAAGGAGAACCCCGCCGCAAATTTAAAAAAAAATGGCGTGCGGTTCCCCCAAATATCTATACCAGGCCCTTCAGATCTGGCATGGATTTTAAGGGGAACTCCACCCCAAATTTAAAAAAAAATGGCGTGCGGTTCCCCCAAATATCTATACCAGGCCCTTCAGATCTGGCATGGATTTTAAGGGGAACTCCACCCCAAATTTAAAAAAAAATGGCGTGGAGTCCCCCCAAAAATCCATACCAGACCCTTATCCGAGCACGTAACCTGGCCGGCCGCAGGGGAAGAGGGGACGGACGAGAGAGGGCCCCCCCTCCCTCCTTAACCGTACCAGGCCACATGCCCTCAACATGGGGAGGATGTCCCCATGTTGATGGGGACAAGGGCCTCATCCCCACAACCCTTGCCCGGTGGTTGTGGGGGTCTGCAGGCGGGGGGCTTATCGGAATCTGTAAGACCCCTTTAACAAAGGGGACCCCCAGATCCAGGCCCCCCCCATATGTGAATTGGTAAGGGATACATTGTACCCCTACCATTTCACAAAGAAAGTGTAAAAAATTTTAAGAAAACACACAGACACAGTTGGGAAAGTTCTTTATTAAAAAAAAAAAAAACATTCCAGCGATGAAATCCAGTGTCCCGCGGCGATCCCGATGTCCAGCGCTGTCCGTCATTGTTGGTTGTGCCTGAGCGGACCTGATGGGGAACTTCCTCCGCAGTGTTTTAAATGTATAGACCCGCCCCTTCTAAAGTTCCCCATCAGGTCCGCTCAGCGGACCAGATGCGGAACGCGAGAAGGGGCGGGTCTATTCATGTATTACACAGCGAACGAAGTTCCCCATCAGGTCCACCCCCTCGGTATGTCCGACCCCGCCTACGTCATTGGCCTTACGTCATTGTTCCCATTTTGAAGGCTTGAATGCAAGTAATTGGGCATACAATTGTTATAAGGGTCCGGGTCCTGCCCTGGGGGACATGTATCAATAAAAAAAAAGTTTGTGAAAAACGCCATTTTTAAATGAGCAGTGATTTTTTTATTTTTAAAGGGAAAGCCTAAAAATGAAAAAATCCTTCCAATATAGTGTCTGGGGGGTCCCCTTAGTCTAACTGTAAAGTGGAAGATCTGTACCATGTCTAGAATCTGCTGCAGCAATAATTTAATTTATAAAGCCAAAAAAAATTAAATTTTCCTGCAAGCTGCCTTTATTTTGCTCAGCAACGGCTGGGGAGACAGTGTGTATGATGAGGCCACAATATAGTGCACTGGGAACAAGATTAGAGATTTTTTGGATACATTCTGGTGTCACTTTGACTTTGGATAGAAGTAACGGGTGCGTTAAAATTGGTCTTTGGGTGTTGTGGCGCCTTCCCCCTGTAACCCTATAGAGGTACTCTTGATGAAAGCAAGAATTGGTCTTGCTGTAAAAAATTGCAATGATATGCACCTGTCAAACAGGTGCTGAAAATTTGGTCTTTGGGTGTTAATTGTGCCCATGAAACCTATACCAAAAACATTCTTCCAGATGAAATTATTGAACACCCTCAAAGCTAGGCAGCCTCGAAGTCCTGCAGAGAAAATTATTGGGAGGGAGGGGGCGGTGCTTATAAGCAAATGTAAAAAAGAAGTTGATATCTGTACGTAGATGCACTTTAATCAATGTACAGAGGCTTTTGGTGCCCTTTATTTTGAGTACTCACACTACACAGGCACACTCCACGAATACACTATAATATACTGCAATATAATGCGCTAAACGCAGTAACGCACGCAAAACTAGATGGCGTTAAACTAGCAGTAATGCACACAGAAGTAAATGGCGTTAAACTGGCAGTAACGCGCAAAAAACATATTGTGTTAAACTGGCAGTAACGCACACAGAACTATATGGTGTTAAACTGGCAGTAACGCACGCAAAACGATATGGCGTTAAATTGTCAGTAAGGCACACAGAAGTAAATGGCGTTAAACTGGCAGTAACGCAATCAAATAGACGGTGTTCAACCGTCACTACACTGACGCTATCTGAACTGTCCCTACTCTAGCTATACAATAATGTTAAGATTACTGACACGGTCTCACTATACTACAGTGAAACTATCTGAGCTGTTCCTACTCTACACTAATGTATGGATAAATGACACAGTCTCACTACACTACAGTGAAACTATCTGAGCTGTCCCTACTCTACACTAATGTATGTAGGAATGACACAGTCTCACTACACTACGTGTATCTGAGCTGTCCCTACTCTAGCTGCACACTATGCAAAGCTGAATGATGGTCCTCCTCACTACCCTTACACTATCCCTAGACTGACACTAAACTAATATTCTATACTGACAATTGAAGCAAAATAGCACAGTATAGCACACTAACTAATAGCACTGAACAGATCCCTGTTCTATCTCTCCACGCCAAAATCACACTGAAAATGGCTGCCATTAAAAGAATACTTTTATACTGTGGGGCGGGAATGAGCCATGATTGGATAAAGTCATGATGACAGTATCCTATCATGACTCTGACTGTGCTCTGTGCCTTGATTGGCTGAAGCTTTCACTGCTTCAGCCAATCAGGGCTTGCAATGCACTGTTCAGCACTGCAATGCATTGTGGTCAGTTCAGGGGGGCCGAACAAACGGTCGAACGACCCGTTTGTTCGGATGTTTGCCGATCGCTTGAACAGCGAAAGTTCGGCCCGAACTTATGCTCGGCCCGAATCGTTCGCCCATCCCTAATGTTAGATGAAAGATAAAGTGCGGCAGAAACAATTGAGTACTGTCTATGATATTTTTTTTCTTTGCACTAACATACAATTTTTCAGGACAATCTTTCGGGGGTATGTTCCCTTATTCAAAGTCCAAGCAGTACTAATTCACAAAAGTTTTAGCAGAATGTTAAAAAAAGACAATCTTTCAGGGAAAGGAATAAAACAAACAAACATACATACAAATGTACATGGCATCGGTAATAAATCTAGCATAGTTAGTGAGATAAGACAGAGGGAGAGCTATAGACTGGGGGAATGCCAGTAACAGAGGGGGTCGCAAAACTAAGAAAACCCATATCTAAAATTAGGCTGTTATCTTTTGTGTCAAATAGAACTTTCTTAGGCCGGTCATACGCGGTTCGATTCTCGGCCGGTTCCTGCTAAACCGATTCAAATCGCTAATGGGCAGGCTAAATGTACGAACAATCAACTTGGGTACAACTAGCCTACCGGATCCTCTTACAATTATCCCTAGCGGCTGTTATAGCCACTAGTGATAATCGCTGTCTTCTCCCAGGGAGGACAGTTTCCCCTGCCCTTTTGCCAGAAACATACAATAGCTTGACAGGAGAGATTCCCCTGTCAGCACTGTCTGTGTTGATGGGGGAATCGTGCAAATTTCTTTCCTGCAACCCATGGTTACAGGAAAGAAATTTGCTCCATGTATGGCCAGCCTTAGTTCAAACGTTTTCCTTTCCTGAATAGTTTTGAAATTCCCTTAAGAACAAAGACATTAAGGTCTTCCATAGTATAGACCGGTTGTGGAGAAATGATGTCCTACAGGTGTACAGAAATCATCTCCTTTATGTTCCTTGACGGTTCCTTGATGGTGTGTCTGTGCAAATTCATCCTTTTTCGCAACCTCTGTCCTGTTTCACCAATGCAAGATCTTTTGCTACATCTTTTGCATTGGATGAGGTACCAACAGGTACCACCTGTCTAGGATTCACCCAGACTGTCTGGGTTTTGAATCATGAGTCCGGGTTTCAGTCCACCTGAAACCCGCACACATTGTTTAGACAGGAATGTGGCTCAGAGTAGGGCTTGACAGGAGGGCGAGGGGACATTATGTGTGCCACATTAATATTGTCTTTAGATTGCCCAAAGGTGTCCCAGGTCTGTTACAATCCTTTAGTGTATACTAAAACAACAAAAAAATTTACTGTTCACCAATTAGTGTTTGGGTTTGGCAACCCTATGAGGTACACAACATTACTGGAGGTGCAGCTATGATCCTGGAATATTGATGGTCCCTTTTGTATGTGTGACACTTTTAAATGGATTCATTTGGTTGCACAGTTTGCAGTGTTTTTTATTGTAGAGTTTGCTTCCATTATTTGTGACTTCCTTATCAGAATGTAGCTTCCTAATGATTATATAATGTAGCGGGTATTTGAATTATGTGAGGACTCTGGTGGTGTGAGGTTCACACCGCATACTGTGCCTTTTTGTCCTCCCCTGGAGCTGGTACAGCGGGGCGGGGAACCCGCTGTGATGCAAAGGGAGAGGTCATAAAAGGGGCGGAGGCCCGGATTTTGGGAAGAGAGTCGGAGGACATGGCCGCACCCAGGCACCTTTAGCTTGGGTGCTGGCGTTCCGGTGTTCCAAGCCTAGGCGCCCTTGGCCTAGCTGGAGCGGAGATGGAGTCCATCTCAGGCACCTTTAGCCTGGGGTGAGGTACTATGGCGGATGCCTAGGGCTCAGTACCTTCGACTGAGTTCCGCGAGGGTGGAGGAATTCGAGGGGGCCCTAATGCCTTGGGTGCCCGTCTCTGAGTTTGTGAGGACTGGTGCGCAGTAACTTCTCCGAAGAGTCCTGCACAGCATCGCTGGGGATGGAGAGGCCTCCACTTCTCCCTTGGACGGATTTCTTCCTCTGACAGGGGCAAAGTGAGCGCAGGTAAATTCACGTTCTAAATTACCTAGTCAGTGGCAGTGACTATTCACCACTGGTGACAACACAGTGGGAAGCAGCAAGAAGGGAAAGGATTGTGCCTCAATCTGTCCCCCCATTATTCAAAAGAAGAAAGACTGTTTTTTTGCTTGGCAAGAAGAATAAAACTGAGTTGTACCTACTCACTGTGTGGAACTTGGGTTACTAAGCAAAGGAGCCAGGGATGAAGGACTGGACTTGGCTCTAGGACACCTACACAAAAGCCCAATCTCTGGCCTTCACCTCCTAGTTACGGAGGACATGGGCCGTGGTGTGTATCATCTCTCTCTCCCAGGTACCCCTAGACAACAGCCATATAACCGATAAAGCAAGGGAGAGGGGTGAGGCCGCTACACGTGGGGGCATCGTATCCGGGATATGTGTATGGTGTCTGAATTTGAACTTTGCTGCCCAGAGGAGTTCCGAGTAGGTCGGCCATATTGGCCAACGCGCCACGAGGCAACCCGTAACTGCGTAGTTCGTGGGCGGGGCAAGGGAAAAGCCCGCAAACAAGTGCAGAACGTGGGAGGAGTCTGGCCACGTGGACGTACGCACGTGGAGATTCTGGCGCGGGTGGGTCAGTGCGCAATGGAGCAGCAAAGAGAGATGATGGCTTCAAGTGCTCCGTGGATTTCCGTTCCTTCCTACGCGGATATGTCTTCTCTAGCTGCTCCGATCATGGATACGGGGATAAGACTAAGGCCCCGGGGGCGATTGGCTGTCTTTACCTGTAGAGACATGGAAACCCTCGGTGTGAACTGTCCCGGCTGTTCGGGACTAGTGGTCCAGCTGAAGCCGTTTGGGCGCTGTGAGGTCTGCAAAGAATTCCTCTTCGAGGTGGAACCATCCACAGAAAAGCCTCTGGCTTTCCACCTCAACTACCTCACAGGGACTGCCACTCCGGAGGGAGAGATCGATGCTGGTGCGTTCCCCTTGCACACTGATCCAGGCGAAGGACTGCCCAAACAGAGGTAAAAAGAGAAAAATCCGAGGATGCTGCCTCGGTCACCAGCAGCTCCCTGCTCCGACCGCCAAAGAGAAAAGTCGGCCTAGTGATGGCCTCATGTGGTCGTGGAAGAGCTTCGTCCCACTGCTTGCCTGGCCTGGATGGCTCCGGTAGGAAAAGTCCTGGACATCCCTGTTCTTCAAAAGGCCCAGGTGAGCCAGGGGTTGGGACTGTCTGTGTGGTTGAAAGTGGCGGTAGTCCACAGTCGGTAGAGGCCTTCAAGGGGGATAGTTCCGTGACTGGAAATTATCTGCCCGCTGAGTGCTACGACACATCTGACCTGGATTCATTGTCTGACAATGGCGATGATGGGGAGATAGATGAAATCTTCCACCAGAAGGGATGGGACAGAATGAAGTTACACTCGGCCCGTGTTACAAGGGACCCACCTATGTCTACTGGGGATAGTACACCCCGGGTGGAGGCCTCGGCGCAAAGGGAAGAAGCTGGTCCCCTGTCTGAAGTTCCCTTTCTTGATTCAACATCCATTTCACCTGTTCCTGTTGCGGGAGTGCAACGTCAATCACTGCGGGCTCCTAGGCCCAGGTCTACCGAGGTGGTGAATGCACCTCGTCATTCAGAGGCGATTGTTCCACCTGGAGAAGGAGACCGAGCTACTATGCCACCTTTGTCAAGGTGGCAACGTCTTTTTGGCCAGAAGGTTGCTCAGGAATATGGGTGGGAATACCTGTATCTGCCTCGGGAACTGCTCTATGAGGTGGAGGTCTTTCGGCAAAGATGGTATGATGCCTTTGTGTGGGACAAACTGAAAGTACAGCAAGCACGGCGGTACCTTTCCTGTTTACCAACTGTCACCAAGAAGTTTCAGGACTGTAAAGCTAAATGGATGCTGGGAAGATACATTCATGCGGACAAAGTGGTGATCTGTCGCAAAGAAGGAAAGAGTGTTGAGTACCATGTGGAGGCTTTTGATGATCGTCTGAAGCCTATATCATTGCCTCATCCAAGGTTTTACCTGTGAGAGAAGAAGAGAGGGAAAAAGACTCTCGTTTGCTTTCTTTTCATTCCTGGTTGAACTTTCCAGAGTGCCTTTTCCAGAACACAGAGACTGTGCCCTAGTTTTTTTTGTATTTGGGCAATTTTACTCGTTGGAGATATGGGAACTGTTTTTTTTTTTTGTTTGTTCTCCCTCCTTCTCTTGGCACTCAAAAGAAATCAGTGACTTTGGGTTTTAGATAGTGCAGGGTCACAGAGAAAAAATGTTCAAGCGGAAAGTTCATCTGGAAGTAATGAGTGTCTTGACCGCGGCACTGTCACCAGGTGGCAGTGTTGTGCAACGATTGTTTGTTTTTGTTTTTTGACATTATGCAGCACTTATTGGAGTGAATGGGTTTCTCCTAGGATAGACTCATTCATTCCAAACAAACACACATGTTGGTAGGATGTATGTTTCTTTTCTTTCCCTCTGCAGGAGATTCGTCTGTCAAGACTACTGAGAATGGGTGGTCCTTAGCTTGCCAGAGGGAGGAATGTAAATTTGTGAGATATTTAAAGTGTTTTATTGAAAAGTTTTATAGTTACATTGTTTTAGGTTTTTCCTTTTCCCATTCAGGTCGTGGCACAATTCAGGGTTAAATTTGTGTAGTTTGGTTTCTGGAATGAACTTATGACACCACCCTTTGTGGGGTATGGGTTTGTACCACACACTGGGGACCAGTGTCAAATCACCAGGGATAGAGTGTAGCGGGTATTTGAATTATGTGAGGACTCTGGTGGTGTGAGGTTCCTTGGGGTCCCTGGCTGGCGCTGTTGCCTTGGGCCGGAGTTGAACTCACACCGCAAACTGTGCCTTTTTGTCCTCCCCTGGAGCTGGTACAGCGGGGCGGGGAACCCGCTGTGATGCAAAGGGAGAGGTCATAAAAGGGGCGGAAGCCCGGATTTTGGGAAGAGAGTCGGAGGACGTGGCCGCACCCAGGCACCTTTATCTTGGGTGCTGGCGTTCCGGTGTTCCAGGCCTAGGCACCCTTGGCCTAGCTGGAGCGGAGATGGAGTCCATCTCAGGCACCTTTAGCCTGGGGTGAGGTACTATGGTGGATGCCTGGGGCTCAGTACCTTCGACTGAGTTCCGCGAGGGTGGAGGAATCCGAGGGGGCCCTAATGCCTTGGGTGCCCGTCTGTGAGTTCGTGAGGACTGGTGCGCAGTAACTTCTCCGAAGAGTCCGGCGCAGCATCGCTGGTGACGGAGAGGCCTCCACTTCTCCCTTGGACGGATTTCTTCCTCTGATAGGGGCAAAGTGAGCGAAGATAAATTCACGTTCTAAATTACCTAGTCAGTGGCAGTGACTATTCACCACTGGTGACAACACAGTGGGAAGCAGCAAGAAGGGAAAGGATTGTGCCTCGATCTGTCCCCCCATTATTCAAAAGGAGAAAGACTGTTTTATTGCTTGGCAAGAAGAATAAAACTGAGTTGTACCTACTCACTGTGTGGAACTTGGGTTACTAAGCAAAGGAGCCAGGGACGAAGGACTGGACTTGGCTCTAGGACACCTACACAAAAGCCCAATCTCTGGCCTTCACCTCCTAGTTACAGAGGACATGGGCCGTGGTGTGTATCATCTCTCTCTCCCAGGTACCCCTAGACAACAGCCATATAACCGATAAAGCAAGGGAGAGGGGTGAGGCCGCTACATAATAATGAAACCTGACACAACCTGATTGTAGCAGCAGCAAATCTCCATCCCTGATATATGTTGAGCGAAAAGAGAGAGAAAAATGGGACTTTGTATGAGGCATGTGACTGAATGAATACCATATTCATATTATTCATTGAATTGTTTATTAATTACAAATCACATCATCAAAAGTGTCAATCTGTGAAAAAGGACACAATTTACTATAATACACTTGTATGAGTATACAGCTATTATACAAAATAAAATACAACATGGCTAGTAATGCAGTTATATAAAAGCACTTATCAATTCATAAAAAACATAAGCAATTGCTCATGGTGAGACAAACTTGTCTGGGCATCAGTTTGATGTATACTTGACACACGTTTCATGGCTCATGCCAATCATCAGGAGTAGGGATGAGCCGAACACCCCCCGGTTCGGTTTGCAACAGAACCTGCAAACGGACCGAAAGTTCGTGCAAACTATCGAACCGCGTTAAAGTCTGTGGGACTCGAACGTTCAGAATCAAAAGTGCTAATTTTAAAGGCTAATATGCAAGTTATTGTCCTAAAAAGGGTTTGGGGACCCAGGTCCTGCCCCAGGGGACATGAATCAATGCAAAAAAAGTTTTAAAAACAGCCGTTTTTTCAGGAGCAGTGATTTTAATGATGATTAAACACTTAACGACCGCTCACTGTATATATACGTCGGCAGAATGGCACGGACAGGCACAATCACGTACCTGTACGTACCTGCCTTCGTATGGGTGGGGGGTCCGATCAGACCCCCCTCCGGTACAGTGAGCGGCCGGGATCGCTTCGGGAGCGATCCGTGATGAGGGGGCCGCCATTCGATTCTGGCCACCCCCTCGCGATCGCTCCCAGCGAATGAAAAGCTTCCTCTGCCTGTGTAATGTTTACACAGGCAGGAGGAAGTGATGTAATCTCTCATGCGGCGCTCACATATACCGAGCGCCGCATGAGAGAAGACACAGAGGTTAGTGCACATAACAGCACACTGACACCACACACATAGGCACACGATCGCCCCCCCAGGCCCCCTCAGACACCCCCAGATCACCCCCCAGATCACCCTCCAGCCCCCAGTCACAGTGTCACTGATTGCAGTGACCATTTATTTACTAATCACTGCAATCAGTGACATTTGTGACTGTAAAAGTGTCAGGGCAGAGTGTTTTAGGTCCAGTGTAGCCCCCTAACCCCCCCCAATAAAGGTTTAACCCCTTGATCACCCCCCAGGTAACCCTTTCACCCCCTAGCACCGCTGTCACTAAGCGATCGTTTTTCTGATTGCTGTCTTAGTGTCGGTGATGCCGATAGGTAGCCAGTTATTTTTTTTAGGTTCGCCGCAGGTTTTTATAGCGTCGGGTACCCCCATATATTACCTAATAAAGGTTTAACCCCTTGATCGCCCCCCAGGTAACCCTTTCACCCCCTTTTGCCAGTGTCACTAAGCGATCGCTTTTCTGATCGCTGTCTTAGTGTTGGTGATGCCGATAGGTAGCCAGTTATTTTTTTTAGGTTCGCCGCAGGTTTTTTATAGCGTCAGGTACCCCCATATATTACCTAATAAAGGTTTAACCCCTTGATCACCCCCCCAGCTAACCCTTTCACCCCCTTTTGTCAGTGTCACTAAGCGATCGTTTTTCTGATCGCTGTCTTAGTCTCGGTGATGCCGATAGGTAGCCAGTTTTTTTTTTTTAGGTTCGCCGCAGGTTTTTATAGCGTCAGGTACCCCCATATATTACCTAATAAAGGTTTAACCCCTTGATCGCCCCCCCAGGTAACCCTTTCACCCCCTTTTGCCAGTGTCACTAAGCGAATGTTTTTCTGATCGCTGTCTTAGTCTCGGTGATGCCGATAGGTAGCCAGTTATTTTTTTTAGGTTCACCGCAGGTTTTTATAGTGTCAGGTACCCCCATATATTATCTAATAAAGGTTTTAACCCCCTAATTGCCCCTAGTTAACCCTTTCACCAGTGATCACCGTATAAGTGTTACTGGTGACACTGGTTAGCCAGTTAGTTATTTTGTTATTTAGGTTCCCCGTCAGGTTTTTATATAGCGTCAGGTACCCCCATATATTACCTAATAAAGATTTAACTCCCTGATTGCCCCTAGTTAACCCTTTCACCAGTGATCACCATATAAGTGTTACGGGTGACGCTGGTTAGTTAGTTTGCTTTTTATAGTGTCAGGGCACCCGCCGTATATAACCCAATAAAGGTTTAACCCCCTGATCACCCGGCGGGTGATATCAATTAGGTTTTAGTGTCAGAGAGGGTCTGCGTCGCCCTAGGCAGCGTCAGGTTAGTGCCAGTAATGCTAACACCCACGCGTGAAGCATACACCTCCCTTAGTGGTATAGTATCTGAACAGATCAATATCTGATCTGATCAGATCTATACTAGCGTCCCCAGCAGTTTAGGGTTCCCAAAAACGCAGTGTTAGCGGGATCAGCCCAGATACCTGCTAGCACCTGCGTTTAGCCCCTCCGCCCAGCCCAGCCAAGCCCAGCCCACCCAAGTGCAGTATCGATCGATCGATCACTGTCACTTACCAAACACAACACACATAACTGCAGCGTTCGCAGAGACAGTCCTGATCCCTGCGATCGCTAACAGTTTTTTTGGTAGCGTTTGATACATTTGGTGACAGTCAGGTGCTTTTTTTACCTGTGAATCTTACTAGTGTACCCCTAAATTTAGAGCCCAAAATGGCAAGACGAAGGTACACTAGTAAAGAGGCCTACGAGATTCTGAGCATGACAGATAGTGAAGAGGAGGTCACGCATCTGTCAGATTCAGGCTCAGAATATCTTCCCGTAGAAGACAGTGACGTCAGCGGCCCTACATCAGATAGCTCTGACGACGAAGTTGAGGTCCCTGCTAAGGTCAGGCGTACCCCATCCCGATCTTCTGAGGTTGTTGAGGAGCAAGAACCGCAGGGCTCTCGTATCATGGAGCAGAGTAGTACTAGCGCCGCTATTCCTTCTGGTGAATTGGCAAGCACCAGCGGCCTAGTACAGCCTGGGCGTACATCCAGCACTGCAGTATCACGTGGTGACGTGGCGAGTCCCATAAGTGCAGTTCAAGCTGGCGAGGTGGCAAGCACAAGTAGTGTCCCGCTGCCACCAAGAAGACAAAGGCAGGCCCGTCGTGCCCATAGTGCCCTTCCTGCAGAATTCGCCTATCCTGATTGGGTCCCCACCACTTCTGCAGAACCCGTACTTCCCCCATTCACTGCCCAACCCGGTATTCAGGTGGAAACAGCTGATTTTATGCCAATTGATTTTTATTCGCTGTTTTTCACGGAAGATCTCTATAGATCTATTGTGGACCAGAGTAATTTGTATGCTGGTCAATTCATCGCCGCTAACTCCCAGTTGCCTAAAATTGCCAAAGATTGGAAACCAATTACGGTTTCCGACTTTAAGACCTTTCTGGGCCTTTCCCTCAACATGGGCACACATAAATTCCCATCATTGCGTGCTTATTGGTCCACGCACCCAATTGACCACATGCCCGTGTTCTCTGCCTCCATGCCCAGGACACGATACGAGCAGATTTTGCGGTTCATGCACTTCAACGACAATGAACTTTGTCGTCCACGTGGGGACCCTGAATACGACCGGCTCTATAAAATTCGGCCCCTCATAAACCACTTCAACGAACGTTTTGCAGCCTTGTTTATTCCCGATCAAGTTGTCTGCGTTGATGAGTCCCTGATTAAATTTTCTGTCCGCTTGGCTTTCAAGCAGTACCTTCCCAGCAAGCGTGCCAGATACAGGGTCAAGCTCTATAAGTTCTGTGACAGGGCAACAGGCTATGTATGGAGCTTTATGGTTTATGAGGGAAAAGATAGTCAGGTTGAGCAGGTCAACTGCCCGGATTACATAGGGAGCGCTGGCAAGATAGTGTGGAACTTGGTGTCACCCTTATTCGGAAAGGGGTACCACTTGTATGTGGACAATTATTACATGAGCGTGCCACTGTTTAGTCACTTGTTTGATCATCAGATTGGAGCATGTGGCACCGTGCGACCTAATCGCCGGGGCTTTCCCCAGCGGCTTGTAGATGCCCGTCTTAGGCTGGGGGAGAGAGCCTGCGTAAAGTGTAATAATTTGCTCGCTATGAAGTGGAGGGACAATAAGAATGTTTTCCTTCTTACCTCCCTTCATGCAGACACGACAGTCCAAATTCCTACGGCGACTGGTGTTGTGGAGAAACCCCTCTGTGTCCACGAATATAACAAAAATATGGGAGGGGTGGACCTCAACGACCAGTTGTTGGCGCCGTATCTAATTGACCGTAAAGCGAGATGCTGGTACAAAAAAGTGTCTCTATCCTTATTCCAATTGGCTTTGCTGAACGCTCATGTGCTATACAGAGCTTCAGGCGGGACGTTATCTCTTCTAAAATTCCAGAATGAGATAGTCACAGAACTCCTGTATCCAGGCGGTTCTGCACCTCACCATTCCCAACCAAATGCAGTAAGCCGGCTGCATGAGAGGCATTATCCGTATGCCCTCCCGAGTACCCCTACCCAACGAACCCCCCAAAAAAGATGTCGTGTCTGTAGCAAGCGCGGATTTAGGCGTGACATCCGTGTTTTTTGTCCACTCTGTCCTGACAAACCTGGTCTTTGCCTTGGTGAATGTTTTGAACGCTACCACTCAAAAGTGAAGTTTTAGCGTAGGGTACAGCATTTCACAGACTAGGACACACTTACACAGGGTCTCCCAAGATGCCATTACATTTTGAGAGACCCGAACCATTACAGTTGTTAAAGTTACAAAAAAAAGTGTAAAAAAGAAAAAAAAAAAACGTAAAAAACAAAAACACAAAAAAAATATAAAAGAAAAAAAACAAAAATAGTTGTCGTTTTATTGTTCTCTCTCTCTCTCTCTCTCTCTCTCTCTCTCTCTCTCTCGCTCTATTTTCTCCTCTATTGTTCTGCTCTTTTTTACTGTATTCTATTCTGCAATGTTTTATCATGCTTGCTTTTCAGGTATGTAATTTTTTGTTTTCAGGTACGCCATTCAGTTGCTGCGCGGATCTATTTATCTTGACAGCAACAGCGTTTGCTCCCATGATACATAAAGCCGTGACTCCAACGCTGTAGGAGGTGATTTCACCACCACAGTTAAAAAAAAGAGCATATATGCCGAAGCATGGGGGCAGCAGGGGCGGAGGAGCGATTTTGCTCCTAATGCCGCGTATATACGGTCGAAATTCCGACGGAGGCTTGCCCGTGGAAAAGTCCGACCGTGTGTACGCGGCATAACCTTTTATGCCGCGTACATACGGTCGAAATTCCGATGAAGGCTTGCCCGTGGAAAAGTCCGACCGTGTGTACGCGGCATAACTTTTTTGCGGGAGGATGCCCCCATGCTTCGGCATATATGCCCATCATTAGAAGTGGGTGGATGAAGGGAGGTATTCTAATGGTGGGCATACCCACCGATCAATCTCTTTTTTTCGTTCAGCCAACAGGCTGCATGAAAAAAAAGATTACAATACATGTCCAACAAGGACCAGCAACGTACTGGTATGTTGCTGGACTTTGAATGTTTATACCAGAATGATGCCTGCGGGTTTAGGTATCATCTTGGTATCATTCTTTTCAGCCATTAGCCGTCTTTCATGTAAAAGCAATTCTAGCAGATAATTAGCCTCTAGACTGCTTTTACAAGCAGTGGGAGGGAATGTCCCCCCCCCCCCCGGATATAAACAGCGCCATTGGGAAATTGGGAAAGCATTTTATCACACCGATCTTGGTGTGGTCAGATGCTTTGAGGGCAGAGGAAAGATCTAGGGTCTAACCCCCCAATTTTTTTCAAAAAAAAGAGTACCTGTCACTACTTATTGCTATCATAGGGGATATTTACATTCCCTGAGATAACAATAAAAATGGTAAAAAAAAAAAAAAAATATGGAAGGAACAGTTTAAAAATAAAATAAAAAAAGCAAAATAAATAATAAAAAAAAAAAAAAAAAAAAGCGCACCGCTGTCCCCACCTGCTCTTGCGCAAATGCGAACGCAAGCGTCGGTCTAGCGTCATATGTAAACAGCAATTGCATCATGCATGTGAGGTACTTGGTTTTCAGGGCCCCGTACGCGGCTAGGCTCCCAAAAAGTCTCACACATGTGGTATCCCCGTACTCAGGAGAAGAAACAGAATGTATTTTGGGGTGCAATTCCACATATAACTATAGCATGTTTGAGCAATATATAATTTAGTGACAACTTTTTGTACATTTTTTTTTTTTGTCATTATTCAATCACTTGGGACAAAAAATAAATATTCAATGGGCTCAACATGCCTCTCAGCAAATAGCTTGAGGTGTCTACTTTCCAAAATGGGGTCATTTGGGGGGGTTTTGAACTGTCCTGGCATTTTATGCACAACATTAGGAAGCTTATGTCACACATCATCCACTCTTCTAACCACTTGAAGACTAGGCTCTCAAAAAGTACCACACATGTGGTATCCCCGTACTCAGGAGAAGCAGCAAAATGTATTTTGGGGTGCAATTCCGCATATAACCATGGCATGTTTGAGCAATATATCATTTAGTGACAACTTTTTGTACATTTTTTTTTTTTTGTCATTATTCAATCATTTGGGACAAAAAAGAAATATTTAATGGGCTCAACATGCCTCTCAGCAAATAGCTTGGGGTGTCTACTTTCCAAAATGGGGTCATTTGGGGGGGTTTGTGCCATCTTGGCATTTTATGGCCTTCAAAACTGTAATAGGTAGTGATAGGTAGTGAGGAGTGAAATCAAAAATGTATGCCCTTAGAAACCTTGAAGGCGGTGCTTGGTTTTTGGGGTCCCGTATGCAGCTAGGCTCCCAAAAAGTCCCACACATGTGGTATCCCCGTACTCAGGAGAAGCAGCAGAATGTATTTTGGGGTGTAATTTCACATATGCCCATGGCATGTGTAAGCAATATATCATTTAGTGACAACTTTGTGCAAAAAAAAAAAAGGTTGTCATATTCCCGCAACTTGTGGCAAAATATAAAATATTCCATGGACTGAACATGCCTCTCAGTAAATAGCTTGGAGTGTCTACTTTCCAAAATGGGGTCATTTGGGGGGGTTTTGTGCTATTTTGGCATTTTATGGCCTTCGAAACTGATAGGTAGTGAGGAGTGAAATCAAAAATTTGCGCCCTTAGAAATCCTGAAGGCGGTGCTTGGTTTCCGGGGTCCCGTACGTGGCTAGGCTCCCAAAAAGTCCCACACATGTGGTATCCCCGTACTCAGGAGAAGCAGCAGAATGTATTTTGGGGTGCAATTTCACATATAACCATGGCATGTGTGAGCAATATATCATTTAGTGACAACTTTTTGTAATTTTTTTTTTTTTTGTCATTATTCAATCACTTGGGACAAAAAAAAAATATTCAATGGGCTCAACATGCCTCTCAGCAATTTCCTTGGGGTGTCTACTTTCCAAAATGGGGTCATTTGGGGGGGTTTTGTACTGCCCTGCCATTTTAGCACCTCAAGAAATGAGATAGGCAGTCTTAAATTTAAAGCTGTGTAAATTCCAGAAAATGTACCCTAGTTTGTAAACGCTATAACTTTTGCGCAAACCAATAAATATACGCTTATTGACATTTTTTTTACTAAAGATATGTGGCTGAATACATTTTGGCCTAAATGTATGACTTAAATTGAGTTTATTCGATTTTTCTTATAACAAAAAGTAGAAAATATCATTTTTTTTCCAAATTTTCGGTCTTTTTCCGTTTATATCGCAAAAAATAAAAATCGCAGAGGCAATCAAATACCATTAAAAGAAAGCTCTATTTGTGGGAAGAAAAGGACGAAAATTTCGTTTGGGTACAACATTGCATGTCCGCACAATTTACAGTTAAAGCAGCGCAGTGCAAAATTCTGAAATCACCTCTGGTCCTCTAGCTACCAAATGGTCCGGGGCTTAAGTGGTTAAGTAGAATCTGTTTGTAATTTAGAACTGGTACATTTTTAAAGTGTAGCTCCAGCCAAAAAATCTATTTTAAGCTTTTTGGAAAACATAGGGAAGGGTTATCAACCCTGTAACATTTGTTTTGCTGTCTGTGCACCTTTTCAGAACATTTCACCTCACTTTCTGTCTCAATGACAATTGGTTTTTGAAAATTTGGGGTTTTTAGGGAAACAAGGATTGGTTATAAAGCATAAGTGGAGAGGAGACTCGTTTTTCCCATATTAACTCTTACAGGAGAGAATTTCCCTTCCTAGGGGTAGATTTCCTCTCACTTCCTGTTGTCTCCCTCCGTTTGCAAGTAGCAGGCGGTTGTAAGTTGGCTGTTTGAAAGTAGGGGTCTGCCCTATATACTCTGCAGAAATTTGGGCCTTAGGTGTTGGTGTTGCAACAACACTGTAAGCCCTCACAGTTACTCTTGGTGGGCGCTGGAACGCCCTGCTGTGAAATATTAGATCAAGAGTTGTAATTACATGCCCCTGTTGAACAGGGGCAGAAAAATTGGGCCTTGGGCACAGGTGCTGGTGCCACAAACCTGCAACCCCTCACAGAAACTCTAGTTGGAGCGCAAGAATGAGCCCTGCTGCAAATTATTGCATCAAAAATTTTAATTACAAGCCCCTGTTAAACAGGGGCAAAAAAATTGGGCCTTAGCCACTGGTGACGGTGCCCAGAACCAAAAATGTACTTACAAGCTTTCAGCATGAACATTGAGGAGTGTGACAGCAGGAAGGTAAAGTCACCTGGTTGCATCCAGGGGGGTAGGTATATTTCTCCCAGATTCAGGCTTTATGCCGACTTATACAACTAGGGAGAGAGTTGATGAAGCCCAGCTGAGGCTAGTGGGCTCATGGATGATTCATACCTCTAGGGAGAGTGCTGGGCGTCGTGCAGGCAGGGAGTTGATGAGACCAGCTGAAGCTTGTCAGCTCGTTTAAGGCCTCTATAAAAACTCCCAGCTTCATTAGGTGTTTGCTCATGCCTGGACCCAGACCTGTGTGGACTGTCTAGGGAGAGTGAACCCCTGTGCGGTGAGACAAAGCCTGTGTGGCTATTTGTTTGGACATTTACTAAACCAGGGACTTAGGGACTAGGACAGCACCAGGCTGATCCCAGTTGTTAGTTAGGGAAACCTGCATGTTTAGTCAGAGGTCAAGCTGACCAGGATTTATTTTGTTTATGTTTCTTTTTGCTTTGCTGTGTTTTTGTCACTGTAAATAGAGAAATAAACCGCACCATTTGATCTTGAAAAACCACAACCTCCGTCTGCTGGGCCTGTTTTTGTGTGGGGAGCCCATCCAGGGGGTCACACACACCCGCTACCGAGCTAACCCCCTCACAGTTGGTGGAGAACCAGTGGCAGTTTTTTTAAGCCAGCATGGAGGAGATACTGAAACAGCTGGCTCTAGCAAATGCCAATCAACAGCAGACAAATGCAGGTTTGCAAAAGAGCCTTGCAGCTCAACAACAGAGCTTCGCAGCCCAGCAACAAGCCCAGCAGCAATCTGAGGCCCGCTTCATAGACCTGTTGCAGAAGCAAGAGCAGAGACTACAACAACAGATGGAAGCAGTAATGCAGCAACGTCCGCAGACCAGTGAGGAAAGCCGTCCCACTAATACCGCGTCCTTTGGGGTGAGTCGTTTATTGACAAAAATGACTGGAGAGGATGATCCAGAGGTATTTTTGACCACATTTGAAAGGACTGCTGAAAGAGAAAAGTGGCCTGAGGAGCAGTGGGCTGGACTGGTGGCTCCTCTGTTAACTGGTGAATCGCAGAAAGCTTACTATGACCTAGAGCCTGACCAAGCAAAAGACTATGTGATGCTAAAAGCTGAAATATTGGCAAGGCTGGGTGTCACCCTGGCTGTCCGGGCTCAGCGTGTGCATAACTGGACTTTCCAGCTTGGAAAACCCCCCAGGTCTCAAATGTATGATCTCATTCACCTGAGCAGGAAGTGGCTACAGCCAGAGACTTTGTCCGCACCGGAGATTGTGGAACGTGTTGTGATGGATCGTTTCTTGAGAGCTCTTCCTACCGCCATTCAAAAGTGGGTAAGCCATGGAGACCCAGAAACGGCCGGTAAACTTGTGGATCGTGTAGAGAGATACTTGGCTGCAGAGAACCTGACGGCCTCTTCCAGAGACTCTCGGACTTTCCACCCTAAGACCAGACCATCCCCAGGGGCGGATAAGATGATTCCAAGGGGTGAGGGTGGAGAGAGTGAGAGGGTGGGAGCTCTGCCCAGGGTTTGGCGAGAACAGCCTGGGAAGTCGGGGGCTCAAGAGGCAGCCAAAAGGATTGTTTGCTACCGCTGCCGGCAAGCGGGACATATTGCAGCAAATTGCCCGGTTGTGGAGGAACCCATGCAATGTGACTTTCTGACGGACAGACGTCAGTCGCTGTGTGCGACAGTCGCATGCACTGCCATTCGGGGAACTGAGAAACATTTATGCAAAATGTGTATTAATGGTAGAAATGTTGTGGTATTACTGGATTCAGGTAGCCTTGTGACCCTGATAAAGGCTGAATTAGTTAAAACAGAGGTCTCTGGGAATAGCAAGGTAGCTGTTATTTGTGTGCATGGGGACACCCGAGAGTATCCAGTGACTACAGTGTGTTTCAAGACCCCCAAAGGTACCCTCTCTCATCCAGTGGGGTTAGTATCTCAACTACCGCATGATGCCATTGTGGGAAGGGATTTTCCGAAGTTCTGGGAACTGTGGGATGATCCTGAGCCCCCCACTGGTGCCCCTATGTACCAGGAAGGTGATAGCCAGAACTCCTCTGAGAGTGGTGAGGACTCTCCAGAATTTCCCTTGTCAGTATTGGCAGGCGAGACTCAAGAAACTGGAGAGGAGCCCACCTCCTCAGACGAAAACCTACCGTCTGTGGAGTTTTCTGATCTTGAGGTTCACAGGGAAAATTTTGCCACAGAACAGTTAAAAGACCCCGCCCTAATAAAGGCACGGGAAAACGTAGTGGAAATAGATGGCGAGTTAGTGAACCCAGATAATACCTGCACTTACCCATACTTCAGCGTAGAGAAGGACCTACTGTATCGGGTGGCAAAAAGGGCAGAAGAAACCGTTGAGCAGCTTGTGGTGCCCAAACCTTACAGAAAGTTGGTGTTGGAGTTGGCCCATGGGCACATTCTTGGAGGTCATCTGGGGACAGAGAAAACCCGAGAGAGGGTATTACAGAGATTCTATTGGCCTGGGGTGATGAAGGACATAGAAAATTATTGTTCCTCCTGCCCTGTGTGTCAGAGGTCGGCCCCGATGCCACATTTCCGTAGCCCGCTGGTCCCTCTACCCATCATTGAGGTCCCGTTTGAGAGGATCGCAATGGATTTGGTAGGTCCTATAATCAAGTCCGCTAGGGGGCACCAGTACATATTAGTTATAATGGACTATGCCACCCGTTATCCAGAAGCGATCCCTCTCCGAAATACCTCGGCCAAAACCATAGCCAAAGAGCTATCTCTTGTTTTTAGCCGGGTGGGTATTTGTAAAGAACTGCTTACGGACCAGGGTACACCCTTTATGTCCCGGGTTATGAAAGAGCTGTGTAAATTGTTCAAAGTGACGCAATTGCGTACCTCTGTGTATCACCCCCAAACCGATGGGCTGGTTGAAAGATTCAACAAAACCCTAAAACAAATGTTGAAGAAAGTGGTGGATAGAGATGGAAAGGATTGGGACTGTCTACTTCCTTATTTGATGTTGGCTATTAGGGAGGTGCCCCAATCCTCTACGGGATTCTCCCCCTTTGAGTTACTGTATGGGAGACACCCAAGAGGGCTGTTGGATATTGCCAAGGAAACTTGGGAAAGTGAGAGTTCTCCCCACAGGAGTGTGATTGAGCATGTCGCCCTGATGCAAGATCGAATTGCACAGGTAATGCCCATCGTGAAGGAACATTTGGCCCAAGCGCAGTTGGCACAGCAGAGAGTGTACAACCGTGGAGCCAAGACCCGTACCTTTTCCCCGGGGGATAGGATATTGGTACTTGTCCCTACGGTTGAAAGTAAATTCCTTGCCAAATGGCAAGGCCCCTACGAGATAATGGAAAAAGTGAGCGAAGTGAATTACAAGGTCAGACAACCAGGAAGGCGAAAGCCCGAACAGATCTATCACGTTAATCTGTTGAAAGCCTGGAGGGATAGAGAGTCCCTAGTCGCAGAAACTTGGTCACCAGCTCAAACTGGTTGCGTGATTCCGGAGGTTGGAATAGCAGCCACCTTGTCACAACCCCAACAACAGGAGGTTAAGGAGTTTGTGCTTCGCAACAAGGAGGTGTTCTCTGAGCTGCCGGGACAAACATCTGGGGTAGAGCATGATATTATTACCCCGCCCGGTGAAAGGGTGAAGTTAAAACCCTATCGGATCCCAGAGGCCCGACGGGAGGCAATACGGGAGGAAGTACAGAAAATGCTGAACTTAGGGGTGATAGAGGAGTCCCAAAGTGATTGGTCTAGTCCCATTGTGTTGGTGCCTAAACCGGATGGGAGCTGGCGATTTTGTAACGATTTTCGTCAGTTGAACAAAGTTACAAAATTTGACACCTACCCCATGCCACGTATAGAAGAGTTGATCGACCGGCTGGGAACAGCCCGATACATGACGACTCTTGACCTCACAAAAGGGTATTGGCAAATTCCCCTGGCCAAGTCGGCCAAAGAGAAAACCGCATTTGTAACCCCAGACGGGGCATTCCAATATAAGAGAATGCCGTTCGGGTTAGAGAATGCGCCGGCCACATTCCAGCGGAAAATGGACCAGATACTGAGGCCCCATCGGAAGTATGCTGCGGCTTACCTGGATGACGTAATTGTCCATAGCACAGATTGGGCCTCACATCTGCCAAAAGTGCAAGCAGTCCTAGACTCTATCCGGGAAGCGGGGTTTACGGCTAACCCCAAGAAGTGTACCATTGGGCAGGAGGAGGCCAAATATCTTGGGTACACCATTGGCAGGGGAGTAATAAAACCCCAACTCAACAAAGTCGAGGCCATCCAGAGTTGGCCACGTCCCAACAGCAAGAAGCAGGTACGAGCCTTTCTGGGAATCGCGGGTTATTATCGGCGCTTCATTCCCCACTTTGCTTCTAAGGCTGTGCCCCTAACCAACCTGACGAAAGGGAAAGGGTCGGTCATGATTAAATGGACCCCCGAGGCTGAGGCAGCATTCCAATTCTTGAAACAAGCCTTATGTAGCCAGCCAGTGTTGTACTCACCCGACTTCTCTAAAGACTTTGTCGTACAAAGTGATGCGTCAGATGTGGGGTTAGGAGCAGTATTGTCCCAGGTCTGGAACGGGGAAGAGCACCCAGTCATTTACCTCAGCAGGAAGTTGAAGTCCCATGAGGTAAATTACGCCACGGTTGAAAAGGAGTGTTTAGCGGTGAAGTGGGCTCTAGATTCCCTTCGGTACTATCTGCTAGGTAGGCACTTTGACATGGTTACGGATCACGCTCCGTTAAAGTGGATGGCTCAAAACAAGGAGACAAATAGAAGAGTAAATAGGTGGTTCCTGGCCCTACAGGAATTCAACTTCACAGTAAAGCATCGCCCTGGCGTTCAAATGGGGAATGTGGATGCTTTGTCTCGAGTACATGAATGCCTGATTGCTGGTGTTCCAACCCCAAGGTTAAAACAAGAGGGGGGGTATGTGACAGCAGGAAGGTAAAGTCACCTGGTTGCATCCAGGGGGGTAGGTATATTTCTCCCAGATTCAGGCTTTATGCCGACTTATACAACTAGGGAGAGAGTTGATGAAGCCCAGCTGAGGCTAGTGGGCTCATGGATGATTCATACCTCTAGGGAGAGTGCTGGGCGTCGTGCAGGCAGGGAGTTGATGAGACCAGCTGAAGCTTGTCAGCTCGTTTAAGGCCTCTATAAAAACTCCCAGCTTCATTAGGTGTTTGCTCATGCCTGGACCCAGACCTGTGTGGACTGTCTAGGGAGAGTGAACCCCTGTGCGGTGAGACAAAGCCTGTGTGGCTATTTGTTTGGACATTTACTAAACCAGGGACTTAGGGACTAGGACAGCACCAGGCTGATCCCAGTTGTTAGTTAGGGAAACCTGCATGTTTAGTCAGAGGTCAAGCTGACCAGGATTTATTTTGTTTATGTTTCTTTTTGCTTTGCTGTGTTTTTGTCACTGTAAATAGAGAAATAAACCGCACCTTTTGATCTTGAAAAACCACAACCTCCGTCTGCTGGGCCTGTTTTTGTGTGGGGAGCCCATCCAGGGGGTCACACACACCCGCTACCGAGCTAACCCCCTCACAGGAGGAAGAGGATAGTCACTCAGCATAACAGGATAGTCACTCAGCATCAGCATAGGCAGTCTTGAAGGGATCTCCCATTCACAAAGTTTTTTTTTCGGTTACATCAGCATCAGGTGCTTGGTAGCTGGTGATCCAAGACTGGTTCATTTTTATGAAGGTCAGTCGATCGACCGATTCGGTGGACAGGCGAACCCTGTGATCAGTTACAAAGCCTCCAGCAGCACTGAATGTGCGTTCCGAGAGAACGCTGGATGCAGGACAGGCCAGTAGCTCAATTGCATACTGTGCAAGCTCTGGCTAGTGATCCATCCTCAAGACCCAGTAACTCAGAGGATTTTCGGTGGGAAAGGTGTCCAAGCCTGATCTTGCCCCTAGGTATTCCTGCACCATGTAAAACAGACGCTGGCGATGGTTGCTGGAACTGATCATACCTTGGTGCTGCGGACTAAAAAATTGTCTGAACGCATCGGTCAGACGGCCACCTTCTCCACCGCTATTTCTTTGACTGACCGAAGCCTCAGCAACACATTGTCCAGTACCAGGATTTTGTAACCTCCCAGTCTCTGGGAACGCATTGCACAGACCTTTCTGCAAGGCCTCCCGATGATGATTTATCCTCTGCTCCTTCTGCGACTGCAAGATAAGGTCTGCAACCTTACCCTTGTAACGTGGATTAAGGAGGGTTGCCAGCCAGTAATGATCCCTCTCCTTGATCACATGAATACGAAGATCCTTCCACAGGCTTTGCAGGATCAGTGAGGCCATGCAGTGTAGGTTTGCTGAGGCATTTGGTCCGGAGTCCTCTGGGTCACTCAGGATGACATGATCCGCAGCCACCTCCTCCCAGCCACGTACAAGTCCATGGGTTTCTTGGGACTGTAATTGATCCCTTGAAGACTGCTGCTAATGCTGAGTGCTAGGCTCCACCTCCATGCTGACACAATCCTCCTCCTCCTCTTCCTGTGTGATAGGCGGGCCAGCAGGAACACTGTCTGGATAAAGGGGACCTTGAGAGGTAAGGAAGTCCTCCTCTTCCTCCCTCTGTTCTGCCTCTAGTGCCCTGTCCATTATTCCACGCAGCGTGTGCTCCAACAGGTGGACAAGAGGGACAGTGTCACTGATGCATGCACTGTCACTGCTCACCATCCTCGTGGCCTCCTCAAATGGTGCCAGGACGGTGCATGCATCCCCTGATCATGAGGAACCGCACATTCCACAAACTCACGAAAGGAGGCAGAGTCTACCAACTGAAAGGCAGCAGTTGAAGTGCTAGCAATTTAGCCAAGCTAGCATTCAACCGCTGGGCATGTGGATGGCTGGGAGCGAACTTCTTTCGGCGGTGCAGCAGCTGGGGCAGGGAAATTTGCCTGGTACAATCTGACGTTGGTGTACCGATAGCAGATTGCCCGCAAGTACTTGGCTGTGACACACCTAATTCTACACCTTCATTCCTCTCAGTGCAGGTTTCAGAGAGGACTGAAGGTATAGTGGGGTTGAAGATCCCAGCTGATGAGGAGCAAGGAGAGGTCCGCTTTGTTCTTTGGTGTGGGTCTTTTAGCTGTGCTTTCTAACGAACTGCATGGCAGGTCGACATATGTCTGATCAAGCATGTGGTGCCCAAGCGGGTGATGTTTTGGCCACGCGAGATACGCCTGAGACATATGTTGCAAACAGCAGCGCTGTGATCTGATGCACTCGTCTCAAAAAAGGCCCACACCAAAGAACTTTTGGAATAACGCGCAGAGACAGCAGCGCCCTGCACATGCGGAGCTCTGTGGTGTGATGCTGTCGGTGTGCTGCCCTTAAGCTGGCCCCTGGAGGGCATCCTGCCTCATTGGAGATGTGCCTCCTCCTCCTCCTCCAGCTTTAGGTGCACACTGTGCAAAGGACACAGTACACTAAATGAAAATACTGCAGCTCCCTGCCTGTATTAGTATGAGAACACCAGCAATTGTATTCAGGTAGTTTTAGGTGCACACTGTGCAAAGGACACAGTACACAAAATGAAAACACTGCCTGTATTAGTATACACCCTGGCTTTGGTCAATTTGGCTCTTCATTCATACCGCGCTGTGACTGGCCAAAGCATGCGGGTCATAGTGCATGCTTGGCCAATCATCAGCCAGCAATGCATTGCGATGCCGCAGTGAATTATGGGCTGTGACGCGCCACTCGAATTTGGCGCGAACGGCCCATAATGTTCAAAATTTGACGAACGGTCAAACAGCCGATGTTCGAGTCGAACATGAGTTTGACTCGAACTCAAAGCTCATGCCTAATCAGGAGTAAAATTCTCTGAAATTAAATCAGTGATATCTATAAATATAGGATACCCTTTAAACAGAGAACCATCTCTCAAAAAAGGGTCTATAACTTACAATGCGGCCCAGTAGTGACGCTCAACCTATGTCCAAGGGAATGCAAGGGACAGGGATGATGATCTCCCCCAGGGCTGAGGTGAGAAATCCCATCCAGACCAGAGACAGCAGCCAGGTGAGCACCAGACGACCATGTCACGACCATGTGAATCTGGTGTATGCTTAACAGTCCACACTGCTCTGCAAGGATATGAAGATGAAACCATGTAAAATAAATATAGTATTAATGGGATGGACCTATGACTATTGCCTTGTACACACGATCGGAATTTCCGATGAAAAAAGTCTGACGGAATTTTTTCATCGGATATTCCGTCCGCGTGTGGGCCCCATCAGAATTTTTTACCGTCGGAGTTTAGAAATAGAACATGTTTTATGATGGAAAAAAATCCTATCAGAAATTCCCATCGTCTGCGATGGAGAAAAAACACGCATGCTCAGAATCAAGTCGAGGCATGCTCGGAAGCATTGAACGTCATTTTTCTCGGCTCGTCATAGTGTTGTACGTCACCGCGTTCTTGAAGATCGGAATTTGGTCTGATAGTGTGTATGCAAGACAGCTTGAACGGAATTCAGACAGAAAATTCCATCGGATTTCATCCCATCTGAAATTCCGATCGTGTGTACATGGCATTAGAGTGAGTGAAAGTAAAGAATGGTGTGTCATATGAGTGTACTAACTAAGGGGGCTACAGCCAGATAAAAATGTGTAATATATGCCCACAACAGATGAATCCAAAACCAACCCACTGTATGTATGGTGGTGAACTGTGAAATGTGAAACTGAAATAAACCCAAAAGGTGTTGTGTGTAGGTATGAGTGAAGCTCAGTTACCTTGTGTAGGATTCTGTGGCTGTAGGCATGCCTGAAGTCTTGCTTGTGTGAATGGCCCATGTGGAATGGTCAGCTGGCCAGCCCAAGCAGCTTATATCCCCGGTAAGGGGCGGGTCCCCACCAACATCATGAAGCCCCTACTAGGTGAAAAGAGGGAATCTGCTCCATGCTCAGGCGTGTTAACGAGCTGAGCAGGGCATCCAATCATGACGCAGATGCATAGGAGGCAAAGTTTGCCTCACAATGAGCAATTGCTTATGTTTATTGAACTTTTATGAATGGATGAGTGTTTTTTTATTTTGTATAATACAGTTGCAAAAAAAGTATGTGAACCCTTTTGGAATGATATGAATTTCTGCACAAATTAGTCATAAAATGTGATCTGATCTTCATCTAAGTCACAACAATAGACAATCACAGTCTGCTTAAACTAATAACACACAAATAATTAAATGTTACCATGTTTTTATTGAACACACCATGTAAACATTCACAGCGCAAGTGGAAAAAGTATGTGAACCCCTAGACTAATGAGATCTCCAAGACTAATGAGATCTCCAGCCAACTGGAGTCCAATCAACGAGGTGAGATTGGAGGTGTTGGTTACAGCTGCCCTGCCCTATAAAAAACACACACCAGTTCAGGGTTTGCTTTTCACAAGAAGCATTGCCTGATGTGAATGATGCCTCGCACAAAAGAGCTCTCAGAAGACATACGATTAAGAATTGTTGACTTGCATAAAGCTGGAAAGGGTTATAAAAGTATCTCCAAAAGCCTTGCTGTTCATCGGTCCACGGTAAAACAAATTGTCTATAAATGGAGAAAGTTCAGCACTGCTGCTACTCTCCCTAGGAGTGGGCATCCTGTAAAGATGATTGCAAGGGCACAGCGCAGACTGCTCAATGAGGTGAAGAAGAATCCTAGAGTGTCAGCTAAAGACTTACAAAAGTCTCTGGCATATGCTAACATCCCTGTTAGCGAATCTACGATACGTAAAACACTAAACAAGAATGGATTTCATGGGAGGATACCACAGAGGAAGTCACTGCTGTCCAAAAAAAACATTGCTGCACGTTTATAGTTTGCACAAGAGCACCTGGATATTCCACAGCAGTACTAGCAAAATATTCTGTGGACAGATGAAACCAAAGTTGAGTTGTTTGGAAGAAACACACAACACTATGGGGGTGATTTACTAACAACAGTGCGCTGCGCCGGTTCATACCTTAATTTGTGTCTGCTGGATAAATCCTTAATTGGGCGCATGAATCGGTGGCGCACTGTTATAGTAAATAAAAATGTCAGCGGCGCTCGTATCTCTATTCAAAATAAATGGTTCCCTATGGGAGCCCATTGATTTGAATAGAGGTCGCACGGGAAGTCGGATCAAGACGATCCGACTTGCGGGGTGACTCGTGTGCCGGTTGACACAGGGGCAGCGCGACTTTGCTAGGCAACTTGGACATGACTTGAGCGTGAAGCAGACGCTCAAGTCGTGTCCTGGAGGCGACTTGAAGTACCTGCCCGAATATGTTCTCGGCGACAAGGTACTGCAAGCCTCGCGCTCGCTGTCCCCTGTGTTTGGTATGAATCATGAAGGGGAACTCCACACCAAATTTTAAATAAAAAAACGGCATGGGTTCCCCTCCAGGAGCATACCAGGCCCTTAGGTCTGGTATGGATTTTAAGGGAAACCCCCCTACGCCGAAAAAACGGCGTGGGGGTCCCCCCAAAATCCATACCAGACCCTTTTCCGAGCACGCAGCCCGGCAGGTCAGGAAAGGGGGGCGAACGAGCGCCCCCCCCTCCTGAACCGTACCAGGCTGCATGCCCTCAACATGGGGGGTGGGTGCTTTGGGGCAGGTGGCGCCCTGCGCCCCCCCACCCCAAAGCACCCTGCCCCATGTTGATGGGGACAAGGGCCTCTTCCCGACAACCCTGGCCGTTGGTTGTCGGGGTCTGCGGGCGGGGGGCTTATCGGAATCCAGGAGCCCCCTTTAATAAGGGGGCCTCAGATCCCGCCCCCCCCCACCCTATGTGAATGAGTATGGGGTACAAAAATGTCAATAAAAAAACACAACACAGGTTTTTTAGTTCCCTCCCCCTCCCTACCCTTTCCAAAAACGCAGAGGCACAAAAATGCATTGATGTGAACATGTTCCATAGGAACCCATGTTAAAAAACTTCCCTGCATTTCTGCAAAATGCACCAAAAACGCATTAGTGGGAACCGAGCCTTACACACCGTTTTTTAAAACATCCATCCGTGGGCATGAGGCCTAAGAAAAAAGAGGGGGGAAAAAAGCACTGGACTGCATCAAAAACGCGCATGCACAAAAGCACCTGGAATGCATCCGGACAGCGTTTCCAAGGTGTGAACTGGCCCTTAGGCAGTTGCGTTTAACTTCGTTTTTTCAGAAAGCCAAAAAATGCGTTCAGACGCCAAAGATTTCCACATTTCAGATGCGGTACCAGCGTTTAGCCGCGTTTTCGTTTAGAAGCGTTTTTAAAGGTGACCTATTTTTTTACATGGAAAAACTCAAAAATGATGGCTAATGATGAAAAACCATTAAAAATATATACAAAAAAAAATGTAATTGCTTCCATTGCATTGTGGACAATCCACAACTTGTGGCAGGTGACGTGGCCAGGTGACGTGGCAAGTGGACAATCCACAACTTGTGCCATGTGACGTGGCAAGTGGACAATCCACAACTTGTGGCAAGTGACACGCTAAATACAAGTACACTGCTGCTCTCTCAGCTGCTGATACTCACTCTGGTCTCACAAAATAGCTGAAATAGTTAATAATACTGTTTTTTGAGCTTAGGGCGGCTCCTTATGATGTTTCCTAACTAAACGCTTATAGACGCAAATGCGGTAAAACGCGGAATGCAAACGCGACAAAGCGTGCCTTTCTAAACGCTGCTTTCAACCTTAGTTCTGAAGACTTTGCACCAGCGTCCCGTGTACATGGGGCCTAAAAACGCCTATGCCATTTACAGCTCAAAAACGCCATGGTGGCCATGAGGTCATAGGCTAACATGGAGAGCCGTTTTTAAGCTGCAAAAAACACTCAAACAAGCGGCTGGAAAAACGTCCATGTGCATGTAGCCTTATATTAACCACTTGCTTACTGGGCACTTAAACCCCTTTCCTACCCAGACCAATTTTCAAATTTCAGCGCTGATGCAATTTTAATCACAATTGCGCGGTCATAAAACACTGTAACCCAATTAAAATTTAATAATTTTTTGCACACAAATAGAGCTTTCTTTTGGTGCTATTTGATCACCTCTGCGTTTTTTTTTTGTTTGTTTTTTTCTATAAATACATAAGACCGACTAAACAAAAAAAAATTAGGATATTTTAATCACTTCAGCACCGGCCCTATTCTGGCACTTCTCTCCTTTATGTAAAAATCATCATTTTTTGTCTATAAAATGACTTAGAATTCCCAAACATTATATATATATATGTTTTTTAGCAGACACCCTAGGGAATAAAATGGCGGTCATTGCAAATTTTTATCTCGCACGGTATTTGCGCAATACATTTTCAAACGCCTTTTTTTGGGGAAAATAAATGGTTTCATGAATTAAAAAATAACAAAACAGTAAAGTTAGCCCAATTTTTTTGTATAATGTGAAAGATGTTGTTATGCTGAGTAAATAGATACCTAACATGTCACGCTTTTAAATTGCGCACACTCATGGAATGACACCAAACTTCAGTACTTTAAATTCTCCCTAGGCGATGCTTTAAACTTTTTTACACGTTACCATTTTCGCATTACAGAGGAGGTCTAGTGCCAGAATTGTTGCACTCGTTCTAATGCACGCCGCAATACCTCACACGTGTGGTTTGAACGGCGTTTACATATGTGGGCGGGACTTATGTGTGTGTTCGCTTCTGGGCACGAGCTACCAGGGACAGGGGCATTTAATTTTTTTTTCATTATTATTTTTTTTTGTTTTTTACATTTTTTTTATTTTTTACACTTTTTTTTCCTTTTTAGTTTTTTTGATCACTTTTATTCCTATTACAAGGAAAGTAAACATCCATTGTAATAGGAATCTATTGTGACAGGTCCTCTTTATGGAGAGATGCGGGGTCAATAAGACCCCACATCTCTCCTCCAGGCTGGAAAGCATGAGATTGGTAAAAAAAAATCACCGATCTCATGCTGACAGCCAAGATCACGGCTTTGTTTACATACGGGAACCCGGCGTGACATCATAACGTCGTGCCCGGGCCTCCGACGGTCATAGAGATGACTGGTGACCATCTGGTCACCAGTCATCTCTATGCTTCCCATCCGGCGCCGACCAATTCGTTCTCTGGGCCCCCAATGGCACGGGAGAGCCCGGAGAAGCACTAGAAGAACGGCCGCTATGATCGTTTTTTATCGTGCACGGAATCGCCGGCTGAAAAGAATGATATCTGAATGATGCCTGCTACGGCAGGCATCATTCAGATGTCACCGCACAAAGTCAAGGAAGTAATTTGACGGTGGGTTAATATTTAGTTTGAAAATTTAGAAAAAAGGTAATTTTTCTCCTTCATTGATCTACACTGATGAGGCTGCACTGATGGGCACCGATAAGGTGGCAAGGGTGGGCACTGAGAGTTGGCATTGCTAGTTGGCACTGGTGGGCATTGAGAAATGGCACTGCTAGGTGGCACTGATTGGTACCAGTGGTGGGCATTGATAGGTGGCACTGGCAGGGGCTACTGATTGTCACAGATGACGCAGAATTGCCTCTTCCTCTTCGGGCCCGATGTCCCTTGCACCTAAGCCGGTGATTGCCTTTTTTTATGCTCACGCTGTCAGCACAAGGAGAAAACAAAAACCATTACCGAGCTTTTGTTTACATCACGTGATCAGCTGTCATTGGCTGACAGCTGATCACGTGGTAAGGGGCAGGGATCGGCCCCTTACTTGGATCTGTCATCACCCCGAGTCTCAGTGACTCGGTGACCACAGTGCGCGCGCGAAGGGGAGGATGTCTATTGACGGACTCCTGGCAAATGAGGTCCGTGCTGTGGCCGTCGATCAGCTATAGCGCTGATCTCAAGTAATTAAAGAGGGTCTAAATGGGCCATTGACATGCATCACAATTCAACTTACGAATGTGTCTTTGCAAAGTTAAACTAAATGAAATCCTTTCTTATTTTTGCTTGGGGATAGAGTGCAGAGGGATTAGAAGTCTAGACAGTTTTTGGGGATGTCTGCACCCCTGATAGGGTGAAGACAACTCCCAAATTTGGCCACTTTATCCTTACAAATAATTCACTTCCTGTCACATAACCACACAGGAAGTGCGGGTAAATCCCTACCAATGTCTTTCCTTGGGGACACACAGGTCAATCTAAATACTTTCCCCATTATGTACATTGCACTCCAGCATTTTGCTGGGTACACCCCAAATTATTAGGTATTTTGGACTTTGGGGTTTATTTACTAAAGGCAAATCCACTTTGCACTACAAGTGCACTTGTTGGATATCCGAGGGGGACATGCAAGGAAACAAAAAAAACACCATCTTTGCTTTTACATGATTGGATGTTAAAATCACCAGTGTTTCCCCTCAGATTTTCAGCAACTACACTTGTACTGCAGAGTGGATTTGCCTTTACTAAACCCCAAACTACCTAATGATTTGGGGTGTACACAACAAAGTGCTAGAGTGCAATTTGCTTAATGGGGACACTAGTTAGATTGATCTGTGTGTCCCCAAGAAAAGACATTGGTAGGGTTTTACCTTCACTTCCTGTTTAGCTGTGTGACAGGAAGTGAAGCCAATTTTACTAAAAGGGACACAAAGCCCAACCTAAAAAAAACAAACAAGCGGGGGTTCTAACACTTACTTGGTTTCCCTTAAAATGCCCACAATTAGAATCGTATTGCCTTGAGCCATTTTTAAGTGCAGTGCTCTAAATCAGTGCTTCTCAAGTACCCCCAACAGGCCATGTTTGCAGGTTTTCCTTCATCTTGCACATGTGCTTTAAATCACAGTCAATGGTTTGGTATTTTGGACAGCAATTCTTGATAAGATAAATTCACAAAACATGTCCTGTTGGGGGTACTTGAGGACTTAGGGTCCTTTCACACGGGGCGGATCCGTGCAGATCCGCCCGTGAAGCTCCGCTTGCTCAGCGGGGATCGCTCCGTTGATCCCCGCTGAGCCGACGGATGACTGGGCGGTCCCCGCACACTGTGCAGGGACCGCCCTGTCAGAGCGCCGCTCTCCCCTATGGGGAATCGGATGACGACGGACCGTAGAGTCCGTTGTCATCCGATCCGCTCCGCCGACGGAAGGAAAAATAGGGTTTTCCTCCGTCACACTTTGGCGGAGCGGATGTCAGCGGACATGCCTCCGCTGACATCTGTGCCTCCATAGGGGTACATGGAGGATCCGTTTTAGGTCCACCTAAAAAACTGACAGGCGGACCTGAACGGACCTCCGTGTGAAAGAGCCCTTAGGCTGAGAACCACTGCAGTAAAAAGGAAAATTGAATACTTACCGATCTATATTTTTTATTTCCTGGTGACTATCCATGGCAGCACGCAATACATGCATATGCTACCATGAAGGCACCAGGTTAGACAAATCACACCTGTTTTGTTATTCCAATAAGCATAGTTAAGCTGCAGCTGTCACATTTGTTGCATAGAAAACAAAACACAAACATCAAATTTTATTGGTCAACAAAACAGGACTTGGAAAACACAAAGGGAAGCAAAAAATTAAAAATTTAAAACACATGAAGGTAAATTTGAAACATTAGTCACATCTTGAGAAAGATTTAGCAAAAAATGCAGCACAGACAATTAAATCAAAGCGAACAAACAACACACATAAATATTTCAGGGGAACATATCCCCCACACAAAAAAAACAATCAACAAAAGTAAAACAAACATCTGTTTTGCAAAGACATAACAAATAAAATGCATGTTACAAACTCGATGACACCAAAATTAACTTTTTGCCGGCCGGCGCCACACACAAATCTTGCCTCTTTTCAGGGCAAGGGAGAGAATGCTATCTGCAAGCTTTATATAACATAGGTTTGTGTGCTAATGAGGCAATTGAAAACACATGCACAGTCCATGAAACACCCAAAATGCAAGTTCACCCAATGTAAAGACTGGATTCAAAGTGGGTACACCTGTTAAGGATGTCCTTCAATTACTAACCCAAAAAACACACTCTCTCTGAGCATGCCCAAAAATATCCAGGTGATGTTCACACACAAAAAGCACAAAAAAAAAAAAACTAATGAGCATGCTCAGACCAACAGAAATGCAGCTAGCAGGAAATAACCCCCCCCCCCCCCACCCCGTCCAAAATTAAGCACATCATCCAGCATGCTACAAAATTAGAGATGGGACAAACACCCCCCGGTCCGGGGGGCAAACAAAGAGCCTAACATGGGCAAAAGTTATGCAAAAAATACCATTGCAGTCTAAGGGAACTGACTTGTTAATTTTGCTAGTCCCCACTTGGCTGGCTTATTTTCTAGTTATTGGCCTTAAAATGGGGGCCCAGGTTCCACCCTAAGGGACATTTATCAATGTCACCAATTTGGACAACACCAAAAACAAAACAAGGAGAAGTGCCTTTAAATATGCCAAATTGCTTAAGAGCCATTTCACACCACATGCAGTCCATTGCGTTTTTTAGGCATCAAAAATGCATGGAAAGTTGGTTATATGGTTCTAAATGGCAGTGTTTGTTCCAGTGCGTTCCAGTTCCACAAAAAAAGTAGAACATGCTGCATTTTATCTGCACTGGACTGTACTAGAACGATGCAAAACGCATCAAAAACGCACTGGAACGCACCGGAACACACCTAAATGCACAAAAACGCACTGGAACGCACTTGTCCTTATCTATGGTTACTAAAAAAGAGGGGTGAAAAAAAAGCACTGGACTGCATCAAAAACGTACCAAAAATGCACTGGAACGCATCAAAAACGTGCATGCAAAAAAGCACCTGGAACGTATCCGGATTGCGTTTCTATGGTGTGAACTGGCCCTAAGGGCCAGTTCACACCATAGAAACTTAGTCTGGATGCATTCCAGGTGCTTTTCTGCATGTGCGTTTTTGACTCGTTCCAGTGCATTTTTGATGCGTTTTTGGTGCGTTTTTGATGCAGTCCAGTGCTTTTTTCCCCCCTCTTTTCACTTAAGGGCCAGTTCACACCAGAAACAGTTCCATTCAGCTTAGTGCACATTTTTTTCTGCACTAAAAATGCATGCACAGTGTTTTCCATGTATTCCAATGGCTCCAATTGACCCCGCCCCCTCGGGGTCACCGGGTGGCAGCGGACCCAGAGGAGAACTGATGAACTGAAGCGTCACACAGCGGGAACCACGAATTCAAGCGGATCGACCGAAGAAAGAAGAGGGGAACAAGAAGCCGGAGCAAGATGCGGACGAGAACACCGATGGAAGAAGGAAGATGAAGATGAAGAGCAAGATGGAGGAAGAAACCTGAATGGAGAAAAGAAGAAGATGGAAGAAGAAGGTGGAAGAAGAAGGAAGAAGATGGAAGAAAGGAGAAGACATTAATAAAGGAATTGTCAAAAACCGGCTATTGTAATTTTTAACATTTTTGACCCTTTTTTTGTGAAATGGTAGGGGTACATTTGTACCCCATTACCATTTCACACAGAGGGGGGGCGGGATCTGGGGGTCCCCTTTGTTAAAGGGGACTTCCAGATTCCGATAAGCCCCCCGCCTGCAGACCCCCACAACCACCGGCAAGGGTTGTGGGGATGAGGCCCTTGTCCCCATCAACATGGGGACATGGTGCTTTAGGGTCACAGACCCCCAAAGCATCCTCCCCATGTTGAGGGCAGGTGGCCTGGTACGGTTCAGAAGAGGGGGGGTGCTCTCTCGTCCCCCGTTTTCCTGCGGCCTGCCTGGTTGCGTGCTCGGATAAGGGTATGGTGTGGATTTTTAGGGGGACTCCACGCCATTTTTTTTTAAGTTTGGCACGGAGTTCCCCTTAAAATCCATACCAGACCTGAAGGGCCTGGTACGGATTTTGAGGGGAACCCCCATGTCATTTTTTTTCAATTACTTTTCTCTGTATTGCCGGGAGCCGACAATTCAATTATAGCTGCGAGTGCTTTTAACCACTTAAGCCCCGGACCATTTGGTAGCTGAAGGACCAGAGGTGAATTCAGAATTTTGCACTGCGCTGCTTTAACTGTAAATTGTGCGGACATGCAATGTTGTACCCAAACGAAATTTGCGTCCTTTTCTTCCCACAAATAGAGCTTTCTTTTAATGGTATTTGATTGCCTCTACGATTTTAATTTTTTGCGATATAAACGGAAAAAGACCGAAAATTTTGAAAAAAAATGATATTTTCAAATTTTTGTTATAAGAAAAATCGAATAAACTCAATTTTAGTCATACATTTAGGCAAAAATTTATTCAGCCACATGTCTTTAGTAAAAAAAATGTCAATAAGCGTATATTTATTGGTTTGCGCAAAAGTTATAGAGTTTACAAACTAGGGTACATTTTCTGAAATTTACACAGCTTTAAATTTATGACTGCCTATCTCATTTCTTGAGGTGCTAAAATGACAGGGCAGTACAAAACCCCCCCAAATGACCCCATTTTGGAAAGTAGACACCCCAAGGAAATTGATGAGAGGCATGTTGAGCCCATTGAATTTTTTTTTTTTTGTCTTAAGTGATTGAATAATGACTAAAAAAAAAAAAAAATTACAAAAAGTTGTCACTAAATGATATATTGCTCACACATGCCATGGTTATATGTGGAATTGCACCCCAAAATCCATTTTGCTGCTTCTCCTGAGTACGGGGATACCACATGTGTGGGACTTTTTGGGAGCCTAGCCGCGTACGGGACCCCGGAAACCAAGCACCGCCTTCAGGATTTCTAAGGGCGCAAATTTTTGATTTCACTCCTCACTACCTATCACAGTTTCGAAGGCCATAAAATGCCAAAATAGCACAAAACCCCCCCAAATGACCCCATTTTGGAATATAGACACCCCAAGCTATTTGCTGAGAGGCATGGCGAGTATTTTACAGCTCTCATTTGTTTTTGAAAATGAAGAAAGAAAATATATATATATTTTTTTTTTTTCAATTTTCAAAACTTTGTGACAAAAAGCGAGATCTGCAAAATACTCACAATACCTCTCAGCAAATAGCTTGGGGTGTCTACTTTCCAAAATGGGGTCATTTGGGGGGGTTTGTGCCATCTGGGCATTCCATGGCCTCCGAAACTGTGATAGGCAGTGAGAAGTGAAATCAAAAATTTACACCCTTAGAAAGCCTGCTTGGTGCTTGGTTTTTGGGGTCCCATACGCGGCTAGGCTCCCAAAAAGTCTCACACATGTGGTATCCCCGTACTCAGGAGAAGCAACAGAATGTATTTTGGGGTGTAATTCCACATATGCCCATGGCATGTTTGAGCAATATATCATTTAGTGACAACTTTGTGCAAAAAAAAATAAAATTGTCGTTTTTCCGCAACTTGTGTCAACATATAAAATATTCCATGGACTCGACATCCCTCTAAGTATATAGCTTGGGGTGTCTACTTTCCAAAATGGGGTCATTTGGGGGGGTTTTGAACTGTTCTGGCATTTTATACACAACATTAGGAAGCTTACATCCACTCTTCTAACCACTTGAAGACAAAGCCCTTTTTGACACTTTTTGTTTACATGAAAACATTTTTTTTTTTGCAAGAAAATTATGTTGAACCCCCAAACATTATATATATTTTTAAAGCAAAGGCCCTACAGATTAAAATGGTGGGTGTTGCATTTTTTTTTTCTACACAGTATTTGCGCAGCGATTTTTCAAACGCATTTTTTTGGGTTAAAAAATACACTTTTTTTAATTTTAATGCACTAAAACACACTATATTGCCCAAATGTTGATGAAATAAAAAAGATGATCTTAGGCCGAGTACATAGATACCAAACACGACATGCTTTAAAATTTCACACAAACGCGCATTGGCGACAAACTACATACATTTTTAAAAGCCTTTACAGGTTACCCCAGTAGATTTACAGAGGAGGTCTACTGCTAAAATGACTGCCCTCGATCTGACCTTCGCGGTGATACCTCACATGCATGGTGCAATTGCTGTTTACATATGACGCCAGACCGACGCTTGCATTCGCCATTGGGCAAGAGCAGGGCAGGACAGGGGTGCTTTTTTATTTTTTTTTATTTTTTTTATTATTAATTTTGCTTTTTTATTTTATTTTTAAATTGTTCCTTCCAAGTATTTATTTATTTTTATCATTTTTATTGTTATCTCAGGGAATGTAAATATCCCCTATGATAGCAATAGGTAGTGACAGGTACTCTTTTTTTGAAAAAACTGGGGTCTTCAAGACCCTAGATTTTTCCTCTGCCCTCAAAGCATCTGACCACACCAAGATCGGTGTGATAAAATGCTTTCCCAATTTCCCAATGGCGCTTTTTATATCCGGGGGGGGGCATTCCTTCCCACTGCTTGTAAAAGCAGTCCAGAGGCTAATTAGCCGCTAGGATTGCTTTTACATGAAAGCCGGCCGCAGGCTGAAAAGAATGATACCAAGATGATACCTAAACCCGCAGGCATCATTCTGGTATAAACATTCAAAGTCCAGCAACATACCAGTACGTTGCTGGTCCTTGTTGGACATGTATTGTAATCTTTTTTTTTCATGCAGCCAGTTGGCTGAACGAAAAAAGAGATTGATCGGTGGGTATGCCCACCATTAGAATACCGCCCTTCATCCACCCACTTCCAATGATGGGCATACACGCACCATTTATATATGCCGAAGCATGGGGGCATCCTCCCGCAAAAAAGTTATGCCGCACACACATGGTCGGACTTTTCCACGGGCAAGCCTCCGTCGGAATTTCGACCGTATGTACGCGGCATTAGGAGCAAAATCGCTCCTCCGCCCCTGCTGCCCCAATGCTTCGGCATATTTGCTTTTTTTTTTTAACTGTGGTGGTGAAATCACCTCCTACAGCACTGGAGTCGCAGGGATCAGGCCTGTCTCTGCGAACGCTGCAGTTATGTGTGTTTTTGTTTTGTAAGTGACAGTGATCGATCGATACTGCACTTGGGTGGCCTGGGCTGGACGGAGGGGCAAAACGCAGGTGCCAGCAGGTATCTGGGCTGATCCCGCTAACACTGCGTTTTTGGGAACCCTAAACTGCTGGGGACGCTAGTATAGATCTGATCAGATCAGATATTGATCTGTTCAGATACTATACCACTAAGGGGGGTGTATGCTTCACGCGTGGGAGTTAGCGTTACTGGCACTAACCTGATGCTGCCTGGGGTGTGACGCAGACCCTCTCTGACGCTAAAACCTAATTGATATCACCCGCCGGGCGATCAGGGGGTTAAACCTTTATTGGGTTATATACGGCGGGTGCCCTGACACTATAAAAAGCAAACTAACTAACCAGCGTCACCCGTAACACTTATATGGTGATCACTGGTGAAAGGGTTAACTAGGGGCAATCAGGGGGTTAAAACCTTTATTAGATAATATGTGGGGGTACCTGACGCTATAAAAACCTGCGGCGAACCTAAAAAAAATTACTGGCTACCGATCTGAATCACCGACACTAAGACAGCGATCAGAAAAACGATCGCTTAGTGACAGTGGTGATAGGGGGTGAAAGGGTTACCTGGGGGGCGATCAAGGGGGTTAAACCTTTACTAGATAATATATTGGGGTACCTGACGCTATAAAAACCTGCGGCAAACCTAAAAAAATTACTGGCTACCGATCTGCATCACCGACACTAAGACAGCGTTTAGAAAAACGATCGCTTAGCGACAGTGGTGATAGGGGGTGAAAGGGTTACCTGGGGGGCGGTCAAGGGGGTTAAACCTTTATTAGATAATAATATATTGGGGTACCTGACGCTATAAAAACCTGCGGCGAACCTAAAAAAAATTACCAGCTACCGATCTGCATCACCGACACTAAGACAGCGTTTAGAAAAACGATCGCTTAGCGACAGTGGTGATGGGGGTGAAAGGGTTACCTGGGGGGCGATCAAGGGGGTTAAACCTTTATTAGATAATATATTGGGGTACCTGATGCTATAAAAACATGCGGCAAACCTAAAAAAAATTACTGGCTACCGATCTGCATCACCGACACTAAGACCGCGTTTAGAAAAACGATCGCTTAGCGACAGTGGTGATAGGGGGTGAAAGGGTTACCTGGGGGGCGATCAAGGGGGTTAAACCTTTATTAGATAATATATTGGGGTACCTGACGCTATAAAAACCTGCGGCGAACCTAAAAAAAATTACCGCCTACCGATCTGCATCACTGACACTAAGACAGCGTTTAGAAAAACGATCGCTTAGCGACAGTGGTGATAGGGGGTGAAAGGGTTACCTGGGGGGCGATCAAGGGGGTTCAACCTTTATTAGATAATATATTGGGGTACCTGACACTATAAAAACATGCGGCGAACCTAAAAAAAATTACTGGCTGCCGATCGGCATCACTGACGCTAAGACAGCGATCAGAAAAATGATCGCTTAGCGACAGTGGTGATAGGGGTGAAAGGGTTATCTGGGGGGTGATCAGGGGGTTAAACCTTTATTAGGGGGGTTAGGGGGCTACACTGGACCTAAAACTGAATGTACTGACACTTTTACAGTCACAAATGTCACTGATTGCAGTGATCACTAAATAAATGGTCACTGCAATCAGTGACACTGTGACTGGGGGCTGGGGGGTGATCTGGGTGGTGATCTGGGGTGTCTGGGGGGGCCTGGGGGGGCGATTTATGTCCCTATGTGTCTTGGTGTCAGTGTAGTGTTGTGTGCACTGACCTGATGTCTTCTCTTGTACGGCGCTCGGTATATGTGAGCGCCGCACCAGAGATGACATCACTTCCTCCTGCTTCCTCTGTCTGACACAGACAGAGGGGGCATTTCCATTCGCCGGGAGCGATCGCGAGGGGGTGGCCGGAAACGAATGGCTGCCCCCTCATCCCGGAACGCTCCCGGACACTTAGCCACCGCTCACTGTATAGGAGGGGGGTCCGATTGGACCCCCCAACTATACAAAGGCAATCACGTATGCTCTACGTGATTGTGCCTGTCGGTGCCATTCTGCCGACGTATATATACAGTGAGCGGTCGTTAAGTGGTTAAATGCCTTTTTTTTCCTTTAGAAATGTCATTTTGTGCAGGGACTGTTATATAATGGCAAGTTTAGGAGGTGCGCCTGTTCAACTTATGCAAATGCATTTACGTGACTTGACATTTACTAAGATTTTGCCGGCGCAGTGAACCGACGCATTTGAACGAGTGAAATTGCCGCGCAGAGCACAAAAAAAACTATCGCAGTTCTAAATGTAATTGCAGGCGCAGCAGGCTGGTTCAGAAAAAGTTACTTTCTCATTCTATTTTGGGCATATTTGTTATTTGGGCAGTTGTCACTATACTTCCTCACATCACCGCACATCACCCCATTATATTGGCACTTCCAGCTTCTTTATATTTTTAATTGAAGATGCCGTGCGCCAGGTCCATAGTGGCGCACTGTGCGCCAAGAACACTATAGTAAATAGGGAATAGCGCTGCGTTACCGGCGCAAGTGTTTCGTAAATACCAAAACTGCAGTTGCGCACGCAGATGCGCCGATACTCAAGGCGCAAACGTTTCGTAAATCAGCCCCTATGTGTGGAGAAAAAGAGGCACGGCACACCAACATCAAAACCTCATCCCAACTGTGAAGTATGGTGGTGGGGGCACCATGGTTTGGGGCTGCTTTGCTGCGTCAGCACCTGGACGGATTGCTATTATCAAAGGAAAAATGAATTCCCAAGTTTATCAAGACATTTTGCAGGAGAACTTAAGGCAATCTGTCCACCAGCTGAAGCCCAACAGAAGATTGGTGTTGCAACAGGACAACGACCCAAAGCATAGAAGTAAATCAACAACAGAATGGCTTAAACAGAAGAAAATACGCCTTGTGGAGTGGCCCAGTCAGAGTCCTGACCTCAACCCGATTGAGATGCTGTGGCATGACCTCAAGAAAGCGATTCACACCAGACATCCCAAGAATATTGCTGAACTGAAATAGTTCTGTAAAGAGGAATGGTCAAGAATTACTCCTGACCGTTGTGCACGTCTGATCTGCAACTAGAGGAAACGTTTGGTTGAAGTTATTGCTGCCAAAGGAGGTTCAACCAGTTATTAAATCCAAGGAATCACATACTTTATCAACCTGCACTGTGAATGTTTACATGGTGTGTTCAATAAAAACATGGTAACATTTAATTCTTTGTGTGTTATTAGTTTAAGTAGACTGTGATTGTCTATTGTTGTGACTTAGATGAAGATCAGATCACATTTTATGACCAACTTGTGCAGAAATCCACATCATTCCAAAAGGGTTCACATACTTTTTTTTGCAACTGTAACTGTATACTTATACTAGTGTATAATAGTAAATTGTGTCATGTATCACAGATTGACACTTTTTATGATGTGATTTGTAATTAATAAACAATTCAATGAATAATATGAATAAGGTATCCATTCAGTGACATGCCTCATACAAAGTCCCATTTTTCTCTCTCACATATATCAGGGATGGAGGCTTGCCGCTGCTACAATCAGGTTGTGTCAGGTCACATTATTATATTGCCAAACAGGGTAGAAGACACCCATTTTCCTAGTGACCTACCACACCTTAACATAAATAGTTAACTACTTATCCATCTTTATATTCCCTTTTGTAATGAGTCACATGTCTTTAGAACTTTTTGAATCACCATATTATCTATAGTCATACACCCTGGTCTTTATTGCTGGAATGTAGGGGTATTAAACATAGTATATAGCAGGGGTCGTCAACCCCCGGGCCGTGGCCTTTCTGCAGCTGGGCCACGGGTGCGGGCGGGCGGCATGAGAGAGCCCGGCGGCCGGTATAATACAGCCGGGCGGCTGGCATATGAGCGCCAGGTGGAAGAGATAAGCGAGCGGGCGGGCAAGCAGAGATGACATCATCTCTCTCTGCCCCCGCATCGCTGCTCTTCTGCCCTGTCAGCCTCAATGTCGGAGGTACGGCGGGGAGCAGAGAGATGACATCATCTCTCTCCGCTCTCCTGCCTTCACTCGGCACCCCTCTGTACTAAATAGACCAGTGCTGCCACCAATGCAGTGGCAGGCAGCAAGGCAAGTGACATTTCGCATCTTGTGGCAGGTAATGTGGCAGGTGATGTGGCAAGTGACATTCCGCATCTGGTGACAGGCAATGTGGCAGGTGACATTCCGCATCTTGTGGCAGGCAACGTGGCAGGTGATGTGGCAAGTGACATTCCACATCTGGTGACAGGCAACGTGGCAGGTGATGTGGCAAGGGACATTGCACATCTGGTGACAGGCAACGTGGCAGGTGATGTGGCAAGTGACATTCCACATCTGCTGACAGGCAACGTGGCAAGTGACATTCCGCATCTTGTGGCAGGTGACATGGCAAGTGACGTGGCAAGTGACATTCCGCATCTTGTGGTAGGCAGTGTGGCAGGTGACATGGCAAGTAATGTGGCAAGTGACATTCCGCATCTTGTGGCAGGCAGTGTGGCAGGTGACATGGCAAGTGATGTGGCAAGTGAAATTCCGCATCTTGTGGCAGGCAGTGTGGCAGGTGACATGGCAAGTGACGTGGCAAGTGACATTCCGCATCTTGTGGCAGGCAGCGTGGCAGGTGACGTGGCAAGTGACATTCCGCATTTGGTGGCTGGCAACATGGCAGGTGACGTGGCAAGTGACATTCCGCATCTGGTGGCAGGCGACGTGGCAGGTGACGTGGCAAGTGACATTCTGCATCTGGTGGCAGGCTACGTGGCAAGTGACACACTCAGGGCTCCCACTAATTCTGCATTATGTTGAGTTGAACTATTTCATTTATTACTACAATGTAATAATAGAAATAATGTGCTGACAAATTGCCCACGAAAAATCTCTTACCCCCGTATGACAACCCACCCAACCGGGCCTTGGCACAATTTTCTTCCACACAGCCGCTCCCCGGTGCCAAAAAGGTTGGGGACCACTGGTATATAGGATGCAATATAGTGTACTTCCTTTGGCCTTGGGTGAGCCCTATTGTCGGGGAGTTGGGGGGTGATAGGACAGTTTTCTGACCCCGGGGCTGCGATGCACAGCAGTCTCTCCCCTTCCCCCACTATCCCATTAGACAGGCTTGGGGGCAGGGCCTTGCCTCCTATGCATCGGCGTCTTGATTAGATGCCCTGCTCAGCTTGTTAACACGCCTGAGCTTGGAGCAGATTCCTTCTTTCCACCTAGTTGGGGCTTCGTGACGTTGGTGGGGACCCGCCCCTTACCGGGGATATAAGCTGCTTGGGCTGGCCAGCTGACCATTCCACATGGGCCATTCACACAAGCAGGACTTCAGGCATGCCTACAGCCACAGAATCATACACAAGGTAACTGAGCTTCACTCATACCTACACACAACACCTTTTGGGTTTATTTCAGTTTCACATTTCACAGTTCACCACCATACATACAGTGGGTTGGTTTTGGATTCATCTGTTGTGGGCAAATATTACACATTTTCCCTGGCTGTAGCCCCCTTAGTTAGTACACTCCATATGACACACCATTCATTACTTTCACTCACTCATAGGCACTGGTCCATCCCATTAATACTATATTCATTTCACATGGTTTCATCTTCATATCCTTGCAGAGCAGTGTGGACTGTTAAGCATACACCAGATTCACATGGTCGTGACATGGTCTCCTGGTCCTCACCTGGCTGCTGTCTCTGGTCTGGATGGGATTCCTCCCCTCAGCCCCGGGGGAGATCATCATCCCTGTACGTTGCATTCCTTTGGACATAGGTTGAGCATCACTACTGGGCCGCATTGTAAGCTATAGACCTTTTTTTTAGAGATGGTTCTCCATTTAAAGGGTATCCTATATTTATAGATATCACTGATTTAATTTCAGAGCATTTTACTCCTGATGATTGGCATGAGCCATAACACGTGCGTTGAGTATACATCGAACTGATGCCCAGACAACTTTGGCTCACCATGAGCAATTGCTTATGTTTATTGAACTTTTATGAATGGATGAGTGTTTTTATGTAACTATATTACTAGCCATGTTGTATTTTATTTTGTATAATAACTGTATACTCATACAAGTGTATTTTAGTAAATTGTGTCCTGTATCATAGATTGACACTTTTTATGATGTGATTTGTAATTAATAAACAATTCAATTAATAATATGAATAAGGTATCCATTCAGTGACATGCCTCATACAAAGTCCCATTTGTCTCTCTCTTTTCGCTCTTCCTAATGATTAGTTTATGTCTGAGGTTGGGTGGTTGTCTGAATGTAAGTATTGGGGGTTGTTGAAATATTTCTTTCAGAGTTTCATCCTCTGTTATGATGGGTTGCAAATCTTTGATTATCTTTTTTATCCCTTCTAGTTAGGGTTGCCACCTTTTTGTCGAGTCAAACCCGAACACACACTTCAGTGGCGCATAGCATTTTTTTTGTAGTATGTACTATGGAAATGTAAAATACCTGGGACAACTCTGTGTGCCCCAGGGAAGTAGTAATGTGGCACGAATAGCGTGCCGTGGCAAACAGTGGGTGTGGCTAATAGCGTTAACCGTGAAAAGGGCTTAAAGGGACATTGGGGCTCTCCCCATGAGGTCTGATGTGGCCAGTAATGGTTTATCCAGTGCCAAGTATTTATCCCAGCACATGTATATACATACAGCAAATCTATAATGGGCACCATGTTCCTCAGGACACATTCTCCTGCCATGCACCCAGGCCACCCACCTCCTATACCAGGCACTTAAGCCTCGTACACATGACCGGAAACAACAAGAAAACTGTTGGGAGAGCTTTCTTGCCGAGAAAACCATTCGTTTGTATGGTTTCTCGTCGCGAAAACTGCCGGGAATCTCGACGAGAAAAATAGAGAACCTGCTCTCTATTTTCTCATCAGGATTCTCGTTTTTCTCGTCGGGATTCTCGTCGGCCGGTTTCTCGACGAGAAAACTGGTCGTGTGTATGCTTTTCCGAGTCTTAAAAAATCGCGCATGCTCAGAATTAAGTATAAGACGGGAGCGCTCCTTCTGGTAAAACTAGCGTTCGTAATGGAGATAGCACATTCGTCACGCTAAAACGAACTGAAAGCACGAAGACTGAAAAGCGCAAATCGTCTCTCCCCAATTTTTTACTAACACGCGGTAACACGAGATCAACAAAAGCAGCCCAAGGGGTGGCGCCATGGGAATCAAACTTCCCCTTTATACTGCCGTTGTACGTGTTGTACGTGACCGCGCTTTACAATGACGAGATTTGGAATTGACAGTGTGTATGCAAGGAAAGCTTGACAAGAATCTCGTCGAGAAAAACTACGGGTTTTTTTACAACGAGATTCTCGGTCGTGTGTACGAGGCTTAAGAGACATGGGGGAATGGGAACAGACTCCTACTACACACACAGCTAGAATGGACTACAAGTCCCAGAATTCTACAAAAAAATGTGCAGAAAGAACATACCATAGAAGCCCATCAAAGTCCTGGTATAAATAATAAAGTCAATAATGCTAGTGTCCACAGTGAGCAACTAAATCACTTGTTGAGTCCCACACAGCCCATCAGAAGAAATCTGTTCGGCATGATCTGCAGCCAATTTATCCATGGGATGGATCTAACCTGTGTAATGGCTCTATCTCAGCTTGCAGGATGGCACTGCAGTGACAGATGGAGTACATTGGTTTATTGTAAAACATTGTATCCTTAGAAAAACAAACAATCTCAATGTATGCTTTCAGAGAACAAACAGCCAGTTGTCTGAAACTGAGTGAAAAAGTGCTGGATAGATAGCTCACACAGCCAGAGAGGTGGAGGGGAGCTAGGGCTGACAGACAGATGAAGGTTCTTATGTAGTGATAATAACATAGGCGTGCGTACAGGGTGTGCCAGGTGTGCTTGGGCAAACCCTAGTCATCCCGCACAGTTTAAATTCCCCCTGCTTCCTGTCTCCCCCTTTCAGTGTTACCAGCTTTCCTCCTCTCCTCTCAGGAGCGTAGAAGGGGCTGGTAAATATTTCATTAACTGGCCCCTTCCTTTTCTGAACGAACACAGTGAGTGATCTGTACTGGTCGCTCCTGTCTTCATTCTTAACTGAAGCATAATAAACTATGTTTACTGCAGGCTGCAGAGAAAAGGACTGTGGAAACCCTGTCATTCAGTTTATTTTTCTGTCTTAAAAGTGAGACATCAGGGGGTCTGTTTAGACCCTTGGTATTTCACCAAAGCCCCATAACGGAGCTACTAATAAAATTGTAAAAATATAATATTGTAAAAATAATTAAAAAAAATAAAACTGTAAAAAATAATAAACAAAATAATTAAAATCTACTGACACTGTCCAGTGCCCTACTGACACCATCTACTGTCCTACTGACACCAATCTTTGCTCTACTGACACAGTCCACTGCCATGCTCATATACACACCTCCGGGGTGCACACCCTAATGCAGTAGGCTGCGCACACCAATGAGTGAGAAGGAGCAAGGAGCAATACCCTGCTGCCAGGAACACCCGCTTTACCCACTGCTAGGACCAGGGAAAGCCCAGGTGACAGATGGGTGAGGAAGTTGAAAACAACCTACTCCACTCATCCTGTCTGGAACCAGACCACTGGGGCAGAGGCAGAAACTGTTGCTGGAGCCTGGTGAGCTACCCGAATTCCCTGCACCTGTGTGTGTTTACTACACTCTCCCCACCCCACTGCTCCCACCAGTACTGAGCACCTCCAACGCCAACCATGTGTTTGTCTCCTGCAATGCCCTGCTCCGCTCTGACCTCCCACCCCGGCTACAGCAGCCACACATCTCCACCGCACTTGTCTGTTTCCTTGTCTGCCAGCACTATTCATCAGCCTGCATTGAAGGATACGGTGGAGAGAGAGAGCGCTTGGCAGTGGAGCCGCAGCCTTCAGAATGAATTAGCGGCACTGCATTGAAGGATATAGGGGGAAACGTGGACTGGAGGTATGGACCCCTCACTGAGTTCCCACACTGGCTGAGACTGGAAGTATACTGCTGTGTCCAGGTTTCAGGAGGACAGAAACCAGGGCACAAGTGTCAAAACCCGGACTGCCCGGGTCATTCCCGTACAGGTGGCAGCCCTACTTCTAGTGCTGGATTGTATGTGGCTACTAGAGGTACACAGTTATTTGTTTTTTTTCTCTTTGTATTGGTGTAGATTTCTCTTCGGGTTTTCAGGGTCGGGTTTGTCTTTGTAACCTTTTTTTATGGAAGGACTCTGCTAGTGTTCTGAGATGTTTATCTCTGTCATCCGTGGTATCTGGTGGCCTGGCTGTGTATTATGGCTGATTGTTTAGTGTGTTGGGGGTGAAAACTGGAACTGTGGAGAAAGTTGCATTTGTCAGTAGGTTTCCTGTATATCGAAGTGTGAAGCTTTTCATCCCTGGTGTGTACTATGATGTCTAGGAAGTTGACATGTGTGTTTGAATAAACCATTTTGACTTTAATTTGATTGTTGAAAAGTGCTAATCAATAAGTAAATCTTCACCTTCTGTCCATATGATGAAAATATCATTGATGTAGTCATAGTATCTGTATGGCTTTTGTTGTATGCTGTTCAGGAATTTGTCCTCCAGGTCAGCCATAAATAAGTTTGCATATTGGGGTGCCATTTTACTTCCCATAGCAGTACCCATACACTGAAGTTGGATGTCATTGTCGAAAGCGAAGTAGTTGTGTGTAAGAATGAATTCAATGAGCTGTGTAACATCCTCAGCAGTGTATTTGTGGTTTGGTGAGGGTAAGAATCTGTGACCTGCAGCCAACCCATCCTTATGAAGGATGTTACTGTACAGAGGTTCTACATCTATAGTGACTAGAAGTGTGTTTTGTGGTAATAATTGTTATATATTGTTAAGCTTGTTCAGAAAGTCAGTTGCATCTTGCAGGAAACTCGCAGTATTCATTATTAACAGTTTTTAAATTTTTACTACGGGGCCTGAGATTTGTTCGATAAGTGTGTTCAGAACTGTTATGATAGGTCTGCCTGGATTTCCTGGCTTGTGAATCTTGGGCAGCATGTAGAAGTCCCCAATTTCTGGATTATCCGAAATCGCATTGATAAGTTCGGAATGTAGGTGTGCTGGTAGTGCTTTAACCACTTAAGCCCCGGACCATTTGGTAGCTAAAGGACCAGAGGTGAATTCAGAATTTTGCACTGCGCTGCTTTAACTGTAAATTGTACGGACATGCAATGTTGTACCCAAACTAAATTTGCGTCCTTTTCTTCCCACAAATAGAGCTTTCTTTTAATGGTATTTGATTGCCTCTGCGATTTTTATTTTTTTGCGATATAAACGGAAAAAGACCGAAAATTTTGAAAAAAAATGATATTTTCTACTTTTTGTTATAAGAAAAATTGAATAAACTCAATTGTAGTCATACATTTAGGCCAAAATGTATTCAGCCACATGTTTTTAGTAAAAAAAATGTCAATAAGCGTATATTCATTGGTTTGCGCAAAAGTTATAGAGTTTACAAACTAGGGTACATTTTCTGAAATTTACACAGCTTTAAATTTATGACTGCCTATCTCATTTCTTGAGGTGCTAAAATGACAGGGCAGTACAACCCCCCCCCCCAAATGACCCCATTTTGGAAAGTAGACACCCCAAGGAAATTGCTGAGAGGCATGTTGAGCCCATTGAATTTTTTATTTTTTTGTCCCAAGTGATTGAATAATGACTAAAAAAAAAAAAAAAAAAAACAAAATTACAAAAAGTTGTCACTAAATGATATATTGCTCACACATGCCATGGTTATTTGTGGAATTTCACCCCAAAATACATTTTGCTGCTTCTCCTGAGTACGGGGATACCACATGTGTGGGACTTTTTGGGAGCCTAGCCGCGTACGGGACCCCGGAAACCAAGCACCGCCTTCAGGATTTCTAAGGGCGCAAATTTTTGATTTCACTCCTCACTACCTATCACAGTTTCGAAGGCCATAAAATGCCAAAATAGCACAAAACCCCCCCAAATGACCCCATTTTAGAAAGTAGACACCCCAAGGAAATTGCTGAGAGGCCTGTTGAGCCCATTGAATATAATTTTTTTTGTCCCAAGTGATTGAATAATGACAAAAAAATAAAAAATACAAAAAGTTGTCACTAAATGATATATTGCTCACACATGCCATGGTTATATGTGGAATTACACCCCAAAATACATTCTGCTGCTTCTCCTGAGTACGGGGATACCACATGTGTGGGACTTTTTAGGAGCCTAGCCGCGTACGGGACCCCGAAAACCAAGCACCGCCTTCAGGATTTCTAGGCACAAATTTTTGATTTCACTCCTCACTACCTATCACAGTTTCGAAGGCCATAAAATGCCAAAATCGCACAAAACCCCCCCAAATGACCCCATTTTGGAATATAGACACCCCAAGCTATTTTCTGAGAGGAATGGCGAGTATTTTACAGCTCTCATTTGTTTTTGAAAATGAAGAAAGAAAATATATTTATATATATTTTTTTTTTTTTCAATTTTCAAAACTTTGTGACAAAAAGCGAGATCTGCAAAATACTCACAATACCTCTCAGCAAATAGCTTGGGGTGTCTACTGTCCAAAATGGGGTCATTTGGGGGGGTTTTGTGCTATCTGGGCATTCCATGGCCTCCGAAACTGTGATAGGCAGTGAGAAGTGAAATCAAAAATTTACACCCTTAGAAAGCCTGAAGGCGGTGCTTGGTTTTTGGGGTCCCATACATGGCTAGGCTCCCAAAAGTCTCACACATGTGGTATCCCCGTACTCAGGAGAAGCAACAGAATGTATTTTGGGGTGTAATTCCACATATGCCCATGGCATGTTTGAGCAATATATCATTTAGTGACAACTTTGTGCAAAAAAAAAAAAATTGTCGTTTTTCCGCAACTTGTGTCAACATATAAAATATTCCATGGATTCAACATGCCTCTCAGTATATAGCTTGGGGTGTCTACTTTCCAAAATGGGGTCATTTGGGGGGGTTTTGAACTGTTCTGGCATTTTATACACAACATTAGGAAGCTTACATCCACTCTTCTAACCACTTGAAGACAAAGCCCTTTTTGACACTTTTTGTTTACATGAAAACATTTTTTTTTTTGCAAGAAAATTATGTTGAACCCCCAAACATTATATATATATTTTTAAAGCAAAGGCCCTACAGATTAAAATGGTGGGTGTTGCATTTTTTTTTCTACACAGTATTTGCGCAGCGATTTTTCAAACGCATTTTTTGGGTTAAAAAATACACTTTTTTTAATTTTAATGCACTAAAACACACTATATTGCCCAAATGTTTGATGAAATAAAAAAGATGATCTTAGGCCGAGTACATAGATACCAAACACGACATGCTTTAAAATTTCGCACAAACGCGCATTGGCGACAAACTACATACATTTTTAAAAGCCTTTAAAAGCCTTTACAGGTTACCCCAGTAGATTTACAGAGGAGGTCTACTGCTAAAATGATTGCCCTCGATCTGACCTTCGCGGTGATACCTCACATGCATGGTGCAATTGCTGTTTACATATGACGCCAGACCGACGCTTGCGTTCGCCATTGGGCAAGAGCAGGGCAGGACAGGGGTGCTTTTTTTTTTTTTTTTTTTTTTTTTATTATTAATTTTGCTTTTATATTTTATTTTTAAATTGTTCCTTCCAAGTATTTTTTTTTTATCATTTTTATTGTTATCTCAGGGAATGTAAATATCCCCTATGATAGCAATAGGTAGTGACAGGTACTCTTTTTTTGAAAAAACTGGGGTCTTCTAGACCCTAGATTTTTCCTCTGCCTTCAAAGCATCTGACCACACCAAGATCGGTGTGATAAAATGCTTTCCCAATTTCCCAATGGCGCTTTTTATATCCGGGGGGGGGCATTCCCTCCCACTGCTTGTAAAAGCAGTCCAGAGGCTAATTAGCCGCTAGGATTGATTTTACATGAAAGCCGGCTGCAGGCTGAAAAGAATGATACCAAGATGATACCTAAACCCGCAGGCATCATTCTGGTATAAACATTCAAGGTCCAGCAACATACCAGTACGTTGCTGGTCCTTGTTGGACATGTATTGTAATCTTTTTATTTCATGCAGCCAGTTGGCTGAACGAAAAAAGAGATTGATCGGTGGGTATGCCCACCATTAGAATACCGCCCTTCATCCACCCACTTCCAATGATGGACATACACGCACCATTTATATATGCCGAAGCATGGGGGCATCCTCCCGCAAAAAAGTTATGCCGCACACACATGGTCGGACTTTTCCACGGGCAAGCCTCCGTCGGAATTTCGACCGTATGTACGCGGCATTAGGAGCAAAATCGCTCCTCCGCCCCTGCTGCCCCAATGCTTCGGCATATTTGCTTTTTTTTTTTAACTGTGGTGGTGAAATCACCTCCTACAGCACTGGAGTCGCAGGGATCAGGCCTGTCTCTGCGAACGCTGCAGTTATGTGTGTTGTGTTTTGTAAGTGACAGTGATCGATCGATACTGCACTTGGGTGGCCTGGGCTGGACGGAGGGGCAAAACGCAGGTGCCAGCAGGTATCTGGGCTGATCCCGCTAACACTGCGTTTTTGGGAACCCTAAACTGCTGGGGACGCTAGTATAGATCTGATCAGATCAGATATTGATCTGTTCAGATACTATACCACTAAGGGGGGTGTATGCTTCACGCGTGGGTGTTAGCGTTACTGGCACTAACCTGACGCTGCCTGGGGTGTGACTCAGACCCTCTCTGACGCTAAAACCTAATTGATATCACCCGCCGGGCGATCAGGGGGTTAAACCTTTATTGGGTTATATACACGGCGGGTGCCCTGACACTATAAAAAGCAAACTAACTAACCAGCGTCACCCGTAACACTTTAATGGTGATCACTGGTGAAAGGGTTAACTAGGGGCAATTAGGGGGTTAAAACCTTTATTAGATAATATATGGGGGTACCTGACGCTATAAAAACCTGCGGCGAACCTAAAAAAAATTACCAGCTACCGATCTGCATCACCGACACCAAGACAGCGTTTAGAAAAACGATTGCTTAGCGACAGTGGTGATGGGGGTGAAAGGGTTACCTGGGGGGCGATCAAGGGGGTTAAACCTTTATTAGATAATATATTGGGGTACCTGACGCTATAAAAACATGCGGCGAACCTAAAAAAAAATACTGGCTACGATCTGCATCACCGACACTAAGACAGCGTTTAGAAAAACAATTGCTTAGCGACAGTGGTGATAGGGGGTGAAAGGGTTACCTGGGGGGCGATCAAGGGGGTTAAACCTTTATTAGATAATATATTGGGGTACCTGACGCTATAAAAACCTGCGGCGAACCTAAAAAAAATTACCGGCTACCGATCTGCATCACAGACACTAAGACAGCGTTTAGAAAAACGATCGCTTAGTGACAGTGGTGATAGGGGGTGAAAGTGTTACAAGGGGGGCGATCAAGGGGGTTAAACCTTTATTAGATAATATATTGAGGTACCTGACGCTATAAAAACATGCAGCGAACCTAAAAAAAATTACTGGCTACGATCTGCATCACCGACACTAAGACAGCGTTTAGAAAAACAATTGCTTAGCGACAGTGGTGATAGGGGGTGAAAGGGTTACCTGGGGGCGATCAAGGGGGTTAAACCTTTATTAGATAATATATTGGGGTACCTGACGCTATAAAAACCTGCGGCGAACCGAAAAAAAATTACTGGCTGCCGATCGGCATCACTGACGCTAAGACAGCGATCAGAAAAATGATCGCTAAGCGACAGTGGTGATAGGGGGTGAAAGGGTTATCTGGGGGTGATCAGGGGGTTAAACCTTTATTAGGGGGGGTTAGGGGGCTACACTGGACCTAAGACTAAACTTTGGTGACACTTTTACAGTCACAAATGTCACTGATTGCAGTGATCACTAAATAAATGGTCACTGCAATCAGTGACACTGTGACTGGGGGCTGGGGGGGTGATCTGGGGGGTGATCTGGGGTGTCTGGGGGGGCCTGGGGGGGCGATTTATGTCCCTATGTGTCCTGGTGTCAGTGTAGTGTTGTGTGCACTGACCTGATATCTTCTCTTGTACGGCGCTCGGTATATGTGAGCGCCGCACCAGAGATGACATCACTTCCTCCTGCTCCCTCTGTCTGACACAGACAGAGGGGGCATTTCTATTCGCCAGGAGCGATCGCGAGGGGGTGGCCAGAAACGAATGGCTGCCCCCTCATCCCGGAACGCTCCCGGACACTTAGCCACCGCTCACTGTATAGAAGGGGGGTCCGATTGGACCCCCCAACTGTACAAAGGCAATCACGTACACTCTACGTGATTGTGCCTGTCGGTGCCATTCTGCCGACGTATATATACAGTGAGCGGTCGTTAAGTGGTTAACCACTTCAGCTCCGGAAGGATTTACCCCCTTCCTGACCAGGCCAGTTTTTGTGATATGGCACTGCGTCGCTTTAACTGACAATTGCGCAACGCTGTACCCAAACAAAATGTATGTCCTTTTTTTTCCCCCACAAATAGAGCTTTCTTTTTATGGTATTTGATCACCTCTGTGGTTTTAATTTTTTGCGCTATAAACAAATAAAGAGCGACAATTTTGAAAAAAACACAATATTTTTTACTTTTTGCTATAATAAATAAATATCCAAATAAAAAAAAAAAAAATTTCTTCCTCAGTTTAGGCCGATATATATTCTTCTACATATTTTTGATAAAAAAAATTGCAATAAGCGTATATTGATTGGTTTACGCAAAAGGTATAGCCTCTACAACATAGGGGATAGATTTATGGCATTTTTATTATTTATTTATTTTTTAATAGTAATGGCGGCGATCTGCGTTTTTTATTGAGACTGCGACATTGCGGCAGACAGATCGGACACTTTTGACACTTTTTTGGGACCAGTGACATATATACAGCGATCAAAGCTAAAAATAGCCACTGATTACTGTATAAATGTCACTGTCAGGAAAGAGATTAACACTAGGGGGTGATCAAGGGGTAAATGTGTTCCCTCAGCATGTTCTAACTGTGGGGGGGATGGGACTGCCTGAGGGAGGAGACAAATCGTTGTTCCTATATACTAGAAACACACAATCTGTCTCCTCTCCCCTGCCAGAACGTTTACACACACACATCCACGTTCTGGCTCTGACAGGAGTGGTCGCCGGTGTCCGGCAGACATTACGCATCTGCTCCGCAGTGACGTAGCAGGTGCGCGCGCTCCCTATACAGCTTTAAGCGGCCGCCGTACAGCTACAGCGATTCGCCCATTCTGCCGCCGTCAAGCGGCACACAGTCGGCAAACGGTTAATGAGACCTTTTAATTGCTTAGTAAATCCTGGTCGGATCATAATCCAGTTTTTTTTAGTAAGTAGCATTTGCCAGCTGCTTCTGGCCCTCTTGTGTGTATTCGTTTGTATACGGCTACAAACACCCAAAGTAAAGTGCGGAAAATGCATTTTATGTGTGGACATTCCTATATTCATCAATATTAAAGGAGTTGTAAAGGTACACGTTTTTTCACCTTAATGAATTCTATGCATTAAGGTGAAAAAACATCTGAGGATTAGCGGCCCCCCAGCCCCCCCGTTTACTTACCAGACCCCTCGAAAGTCCCGCGCCGTGAATGCGCCAGCTTCTCAGCCGGGCTTCTCGGCTCATTCATTGGTTGATTGAAAGCAGCGCAGCCATTGGCTCGCGCTGCTGTCAATCACATCCAATGATGTGGCGCGCCGGGGGCAGGGCCGAGTGATACAGTGAGCGGCTATAGCCGCCGGCTGTATCACGGGAGTGCGCCCGCAAGAACTCACCACCATGCTCGCTCGCTCGCATGAAGGTGCTGAATTATTGCGGGGAGGAGCCGAGACAGCCGTAAATGTAACATGTTTGTTATTTAAAAAAAAAAAAAAAAATTACCTTTACAACCCCTTTAAGGCTGACAGCTGGAGATACAGAGAGCGGGCCTATGGGGGTTATTTACGAAAGGCAAATCCACTTTGCACTACAAGTGCAAACTACAAGTGCAAAGTGCACTTGAAAGTGCAGTCGCTGTAAATATGAGGGGTAGATCTGAAATGAGGGGAAGCTCTGCTGATTTTATTATCCAATCATGTGCTGTTTTTTATTTTCCTTGCATGTCCCCCTCGGATCTACATCAGGTCCGCCCCCTCGTATGTCAGACCCCGCCTACGTCATCGGCTGAGTGGACCTGATGGGGAACTGCCTCCGCAGTGTAATAAATTAATAGACTCGCCCCTTCTCACGTTCTGCATCTGGTCCGCTTAGCCTTACACCTACGTCATTGGCTGAGCGGACCTGATGAGGAACTTTAGAAGGGGCGGGTCTATTAATTTAATACACTGCAGAGGAAGTTCCCCATCAGGTCCGCTCAGGCTCAGCCAATGATGTTTCGTGTGGACAGCGCTGGACATCGGATCGCCGCGGGACACTGGATTTCATCGCTGGAATGGGTTTTTTATAAAAAAATATTTTTTTTTAATAAAGGACTTTTCCAAGGTGTCTGTATGTTTTTTTTTTTTACTTTTTTTTTACACTTTCTTCGTGAAATGGTAGGGGTACAATGTACCCCTTACCAATTCACATAGGGGGGCAGGATCTGGGGGTCCCCTTTGTTAAAGGGGTCTTCCAGATTTCGATAAGCCCCCTGCCCGCAGACCCCCACAACCACCGGGCAAGGGTTGTGGGGATGAGGCCCTTGTCCCCATCAACATGGGGACATCCTCCCCATGTTGAGGGCATGTGGCCTGGTACGGTTCAGGAGGGGGGGGGGCGCTGTCTCGTACCCACCTCATTTCCTGTGGCCTGCCAGGTTGTGTGCTTGGATAAAGGGTCTGGTATGGATTTTTGGGGGAACTCCACGCCATTTTTTTTTTAAATTTGGGGTGGAGTTCCCCTTAAAATCCATACCGGGCCTGGTATGGATATTTGGGGGAACCCCACGCATTCTTTTTTTAAATTTGCGGCAGGGTTCCCCTTAATATCCATACCAGACCTGAAGGGCCTGGTAATTGAATTTGGGGGGGACCCTCATGCTTTTTTTTAATTTTTTTTTATCAATGACTTTTCTATGTATTGCCGGGAGCCGACAATTCATTATAGCCGCGAGAGAGTTTTAAATGACTTTTTTTCCTTCAGAAATTACACTTTGTGCAGGGACAGTTCTAAGCACGGAAAACAATTGCGACTTTACAGGCATACTATACATACTAGGTACGAAATTTAAAGGAATATTTCACTTTTATTGTTTCACTTTAAGCATTATTAAAATCACTGCTCCTGAAAAAACGTTAGTTTTTAAAACTTTTTTTTTGCATTGATACATGTCCCCTGGGGAAGGACCCGGGTCCCCAGACACTTTTTAGGACAATAACTTGCATATAAGCCTTTAAAATTAGCACTTTAGATTTCTCCCATAGACTTTTTGAATTTGCCGCGAACACCCCAAATTGTTCGCTGTTCGGCGAACGGGCGAACAGGCAATGTTTGAGTCGAACATGAGTTGAACTCGAAGCTCGAAGCTCATCCCTACTGGAGAGAACATTTACTTGTTCTCAGAGCTAGCCAGGTCACATGATATTGACATCACACATGTGGACGTGTATACAGGCTGTAGTGGAAATCTCCTCCTACCTGAACTCTCAGCACTGAAGAAACTGTGCAGTTTATTATGCAACCGTGGTATACAGATCATCTAAAAAGGTATATAGTGGCAATATTTTAATGTAAAAATAATATTTTTTAAGCTGTGGGCATTGTGGGGAACTGATGAACTATTTTCATATTACAGTACTGGGTTTAGTAACACTTTAAGCTTAGGGAAATATCAGGTGAAAAATTATACAGTCAGTCTGAGCCAACTACAGTCCAGCCAAAAACTAGATTGACATTGTAGCCCCTGTTTAGGACAAGGGGGCTACATTCCCATGCAAAGTGCAAATTTCCTTCCAAAATGAAAAGCCTAGTAAATCAGACCCACTTTCTCTTCTAGCAGAAAGACTGCAAAAAGGATCACTTTCCATTTTTAATTAACAACCAGTTTTTATAGTTTTAATTATGTTTTTTTTTTCAAAGAGGAAAAATAAACCTATTGGGATTTTTACATCATTCAGGTTATTGTTATATAAGTTATGTCAAAGCAGAACCACAAATTTAACCTTCATTCACTTACACATGACTGGGTATATTTATCTCAGATCACCAACCCAACCTTACAGCCCTGGTCGTACTTGCATAATAAAATAAGTATTCATGAAAAAAACGACTACACAGCATTCAGTAGAAAGTAAAAATCATCCCAGATTTCATTTCTAACTTTCTCTATCAAATGTACTTGCTATTAAAAGAAGTAAGATATTTTCACTGAGTGATGGCATTTCCAGAAGTGAAGTTGCTTCTTGCTGATGCCTTACTTTTATGATTACTTTCTAAGGAGCTAAGCAGAGAAATAATGGTTTTGATACAGAAAAAAAAATCTCTTCATTATCTAGTGGCACTTTTCTCTCTTCTTTACTAGTTAAAGTGGAGTTCCACCCAAAAATGGAACTTCCACTTTTTGGAATCTTCTCCGGTGTCACATTTGTAATACAGGTATTTGCTCCCACTTCCGGGCATAAGTCGCCTCGTTGATCGAGGTGACCTACGCCACTTCCGGCGCCTACTCTGTCCTCCCCCGCTGTCTTCTGGGAGACACACAGGTCCCAGAAGACAGCAGGGACCAGAGAGGATGAACAGCGCGACTCACGCATGCGCAGTAGGGAACCAGGAAGTGAAGCCGCAAGGCTTCACTTCCTGATTCCCTTACCGAGGATGGCGGCGGCAGCTGCCGAGAGCCGAGCGACAGATCTGCTTCGGCTGCCGACATTGCAGGCGCCCTAGACAGGTAAGTGTCCTAATATTAAAAGTCAGCAGCTGCAGTATTCGTAGCTGCTGGCTTTTAATATTTTTCTTTTAGGCGGAACTCCGTTTTAAACACTGCACTTCCATGGTTTGGCTTTTGGATCAAGCTGCTTTTGCATTCCAATTAACGTGTATGTGAGAAATGAAATCCAGTTATGTTATAGTTGTTTCTTCAAATTTGATTCTACTATAATACCGCACACACACGACTGTTTTTCATGACGAGAAAAATGCTATTTTTTTATTTGGTCATTAAAAACGATCGTGTGTAGTCTCCAAAATTTGGAACATGTTTTTTACGTTGTCGTTTTTCTCGTCGTGAAAAACGGCCGTGTGTAGGCTTTAACGAAGTGAAAAAAACGTGCATGCTCAGAAGCAAGTTATGAGACAGGAGCGCTCGTTCTGGTAAAACTAGCGTTCATAATGGTGATAGCACATTCGTCACGCTGTAACGGACTGAAGAGCACGAGGCTGAAAAGCGAGAATCGTCTCTCACCAAACTTTACTAACACGAGGATCAGCAAAAGCAGCCCAAAGGGTGGCGCCATCCGAATGGAACTTCCCCTTTATAGTGCCGTTAACGCGCTTTGCTCAAGCATTTTTTTCACAATCGTGTGTAGGCAAGGCAGGCTTGAGAAGAATCACGTCGAGAAAAACGTTGTTTTTTCAATGACATTAAAAACGGTCGTGTGGACGCGGCATAAGACTCCTTTCACACTAAGGCATTTTTTAGGCGCTAAAGGGCTAAAAATAACGCCTGTAAAGCTCCTGAAAATACCTCCCCTGCCACCCCAATGTGAAAGCCTGAGTTCTTTCACACTGGGGCGCTGCGCTGGCAGGACGTTAAAAAAAGTCCTGCAGGCAGCATTTTTGGGGTGGTGGAGGAGCAGTGTATACACCGCTGCTATTCCGCCCCTGCCCATTGAAATAAATGGGCACCGCTGCCAAAGAGCCAGCAAAGTGCTTTGACATCGGCAATACACGGGCACATTTAACGCTTTTTTCGGCCGCTAGCGGGGGTTAAAAGCGTCCTGCTAGCGGCCGAATAGCGCCGCTAAAACAGCTGTAAAGCGTTGCTAAAAACTAGTGACACTTTACCGCTAACACTGCCCGTGGCTCAGTGTGAAAGGGGTCTTAATGAGATCACAACCGTAAATTTAAAGTACTCTCATTTCACTTTTTTTTTCGTGTTCTGTCTCCTTCTGAACAAAATGCATGTAGTACTTTGTCTAATTTTCCTATATGCTTTATAAGCCTACCTACGAGGCTGGACAGGACATCCCTCTCCCTCTGCAGCCATCCATCAATGTAGCTAGCAAGGAGATGGCTGTATTATTGAAAGCCAGTGCCTATCTCGGCCCAAAGTATTTGCCTGTGTCAAGTGGCGGCAGAAGGAATGTAGAGGGGGGAGGGGTGTGTAAGCCTTTCATCTCTCCATTTTCCTTTTTCCACCGCTTGTCTCAAGCAAGTGCTTGGAGCTGATATAAGCATTGGTTATCAATAGGGATGAGCTTCGTGTTCGCGTCGAACACACGTTCGACTCGAACATCGGCTGTTCGATCGTTCGACGAAGAACGAACGTTATGGTCCGTTTGCGCTAAATTCGTGTTGTGCGACACAGCCCATAATTCACTGCGGCATCGCAGTACATTGCTGGCTGATGATTGGCCAAGCATGCACTATGACCCGCATGCTTGGCCAATCACAGCGCGGAAAAAAACGGAGAGTTGTAATTGGCCAAAGCCAGGGCGGCTTTGGCCAATTATGGCTCAGGGGGTTTAGTACACGCCCCACACTGTATAGGGCCGCCTGGAAGTTGGCCTTATGTAGTGTGTTGGCGTTTGTGAAAGAGGCAGTTTCAGAGAGATAGACAGTGTCATTTATATTGAGTTAGATAGAGCAGGCAGGCGAGTCAGTTAGCTGCTGTTACAGTGTGTAGAGGATATATATGCATCCTAGGTGTTGTATATATATTTATACACTGTATTGAGTTTAGCTAGATCCGTTCCTGTTAGTCTCTATACTGTGACAGGCAGGCCGGTGATTGTGCTAGCTGCAGACAGTCAGTGTTTCACTTAGTGTACTAATGTGTGCTTTGCATAGCGATCACCTAAAGCTCACCTGGATACAGTTATTCTCTATACTGTGACAGGCAGGCCGGTGATTGTGCTAGCTGCAGACAGTCAGTGTTTCACTTAGGGTACTACCAGTGTTGCCAACCCCCTGAAGTGAAATTTACTGGCAAGGATGCCAAAATTTCTGTACGGCAGCAATTTCTTACTGGCAAAAATCATGAAAATTGCTGGCAGAGCCGCATTTTTTACTGACGCTGCAAAAAAGTACCTACAATCACTGTTTTTAGTGCTAAACAGTGCAAATATCAATATTTGAACTATAAACACACAGCTAATGCTATTTATCAATGTGTTTAAGTTAAACAAAAGTAAAAAAACATTTTTCTCAATTTACATGAAGGTCAGGTTACTATAACCCGGCCAGCACAGAGTTCCCTCTTACATCAGAGTCTGCAGGATGCCCCCTTACAGTGCAAGGGAACTCTTATGTAAAGGGGAACGCTGCAGATCACGATGTAAGGGGGAACCCTGATGTGGAGGGGGGCTCTTACCTTAGTGTATTCACCTTCCGCAGAGTGAATACACTAAGGTAAGGGGGGGGGGTATTAATATAAGGGGGAAACCTTTATATCAGTGCCCCCTTACATTATTGTATTCATTCACCTGCTTACATCAGTGACCCCCCCCCCCTTAGAATGGCCTGGCGGCACTGTCACTTACCTCCTCTCAGGTGCACAGTGTGGGGCTCAGTCAGACGGCTCCAGCTTGGTGGCTCTGATCTCCTCTCCCCAGTCCACACATCTGTTTCTTCCCGGGCCGTAACCCCCATCCCGGCGGCACTTCCACTCTTGACTTCTTTCTAGGATCCCCTCAGAGACTGTAGACATGATAAAAGACAAGAGATGGTCAGAGGCTGTGGACATACTACAGGAGGTGGACACTGGACAGAGACTGCGGACATACTACAGGAGGGGGACAGAGGCTATGGACCCACTACAGGAGGTGGACAGAGGCTGCGGACACACTACAGGAGGGGGACAGAGGCTGCGGACACACTACAGGAGGGGGACAGAGGCTGCGGACCCATTTCAGGAGGTGGACAGAGGCTGCAGACCCATTACAGGAGGTGGACAGAGGCTGCAGACATACTACAGGAGGGGGACAGAGGCTGCAGACATACTACAGGAGGGGGACAGAGGCTGCGGACCCATTACAGGAGGTGGACAGAGGCTGCAGACATACTACAGGAGGGGGACAGAGGCTGCGGACATACTACAGGAGGGGGACAGAGGCTGCGGACATACTACAGGAGGGGGACAGAGGCTGCGGACATACTACAGGAGGTGGACAGAGACAGCGGACATACTACAGGAGGGGGACAGAGGCTGCGGACATACTACAGGAGGTGGACAGAGACAGCGGACATACTACAGGAGGGGGACAGAGGCTGCGGACACACTACAGGGAGGGGGACAGAGGCCCCGGACACACTACAGGGAGGGGGGCAGAGGCTGCGGACACACTACAGGGAGGGGGACAGAGGCTGCGGACATACTACAGGGAGGGGGACAGAGGCTGCGGACACACTACAGGGAGGGGGACAGAGGCTGCAGACATACTACAGGAGGGGGACAGAGGCTGCGGACACACTACAGGGAGGGGGACAGAGGCTGCAGACATACTACAGGAGGGGGACAGAGGCTGCAGACATACTACAGGAGGTGGACAGAGGCTGCGGACATACTACAGGAGGGGGACAGAGGCTGCGGACATACTACAGGAGGTGGACAGAGGCTGCGGACATACTACAGGAGGGGGACAGAGGCTGCGGACATACTACAGGAGGGGAACAGAGGCTGCGGACATACTACAGGAGGGGGACAGAGGCTGCGGACATACTACAGGAGGGGGACAGAGGCTGCGGACATACTACAGGAGGGGGGACAGAGGCTGTGGACATACTACAGGAGGGGGACAGAGGCTGCGGACATACTACAGGAGGGGGACAGAGGCTGCGGACATACTACAGGAGGGGGACAGAGGCTGCGGACATACTACAGGAGGGGGACAGAGGCTGCGGACATACTACAGGAGGGGGGACAGAGGCTGCGGACATACTACAGGAGGGGGACAGAGGCTGCGGACATACTACAGGAGGGGGGACAGAGGCTGTGGACATACTACAGGAGGGGGACAGAGGCTGCGGACACACTACAGGAGGGGGACAGAGGCTGCGGACACACTACAGGAGGGGGACAGAGGCTGCGGACACACTACAGGAGGGGAACAGAGGCTGCGGACACCACCATATTACTTCTGCACATCATCAGTGTGCTGTATCCTCCTCCTGTGCCCATTTCACCACTCCACAGGTCAGGGCAGCACTGAGAAGAGGATGCAGCACACTGATGACGCTGTCCCCTTGTATCCCCCCCTGTTTCACTGACCTTGAGTCCGTCCTCCTCACTCCTGGCTGGGCCCTGTCAGTGCTCCGAGTCCTCCACAGACCACCTATGATGAGTGCATGGCATGCACTCACTGCAGGTGTCCCGCCACTGCCGCCAGCCACTGTGGCCTTTTCAAAAATGGCGCCAGCGGCGCCATCACGTTACTGCGTGTGCGCCGCCGCCGCTCGGCCGAGTTCCGAATGCGCTCGGCCGGCGCATTCGGAACGGCGCATGCGCAGTTGTATGGCCGGCTCGCGGCCATCTTTTTTATGGGCGCCGGTGCCCATAAACGGACTTTTACGTACAGCCCGAAAAAGGGGTTAAATCGCGGGCTGTACGTAAATCTACGTACGGTTGGCAACACTGGGTACTACTGTGTGCTTTGCATAGCAATCACCTAAAGCTCACCTGGATACAGTTATTCTCTATACTGTGACAGGCAGGCCGATGATTGTGCTAGCTGCAGACAGACAGTGTTTCACTTAGTGTACTACTGTGTGCTTTGCATAGCATTCACCTAAAGCCTAAATTTTTTTATGCAATACTTTGCAACAGGGCTCATTGCTGCGCTCTAAGTACAGTATCTGTGAGGGGTTGCAGTGTTGTGGCACCAGCACCAGTGCCTAAGGCCTAATTTTTCTGCCCCTGTTTAACAGGGGCATGTAATTACAATTCTTGATCTAATATTTCACAGCTGAGCCCATTCCTGCGCCCACAGAGAGTAACTGTGAGGACTTATAGTGTTGAGGCACCAGCACCACCGCCACCACCAAAGGCCCAATTTTTTAGCCCCTGTTCAACAGGGGCATGCAATTACAATTCTTGATCTAATAATTCACAGCAGGGCCCATTCCTTTACCCACCAAGAGTAACTGTGAGGGCTTACAGTGTTGTGGCACCAGCACCACCACCAAAGGCCCAATTTTTCCTACCACTGTTCAACAGGGGCATGTAAATATAATTCCTGATATAATAGTTCACAGCAGGGCGTTCGAGCGCCCACCAAGAGTAACTGTGAGGGCTTACAGTGTTGTGGCAACACCAACACCTAAGGGGCTAATTTCTGAAGAGTGTATACGGCAGGCCCCTACTTTCAAACATCCAACTTACAAACGACTCCTACTTGCAAACGGAAGGAGACAACAGGAAGTGAGAGGAAATCTACCCCTAGGAAGGGAAATTCTCTCCTGTAAGAGTTAATATGTGAAAAAGGTGTCTCCTCTCCACTGATGCTTTATCACCAATCCTTGTTTCACTAAAAACCACAAATTTTCCAAAAACATTTGTCATTGGGATGGAAAGTGAGGTGAAATGTTCTGAACAGGTGCACACTGCACAGACAGCAAAACAAATGTTACAGGGGTGATAACCCTTCCCTATGTTCTCCAAAAAGCTTAAAAATAGATTTTTTGGCTGGAGCTACACTTAAAAAATTTACCTGTTCCAAATTACAAACAGATTGTACTTAAGAACAAACCTACAGTCCGTGTCTTTTTTGGACCGCCTGGTTCCCAGTGGCGGAATTTTCATGGTCGCAGCAGTCGCAGTTGCGACTGGGCCCTGTAGTTCTGCCAAGTCCCGGGGGCCCGCCACCCACCCGTCACGGCGTTGCTGGCAGGGGAGGTCTGACCATTCAGTCAGATTATAGCTGCCCCGCCTCTTCACTGCCCCCTCAGCCAATAGGAACATGCTGTACACGCCCCCTTCCACAGCGCGGCTTTTTTGACCCAAGAGCAGGAGATGAGGAGAGGAGAGGGATGCGGGGACACAGCCTGCAGTGTGGGACAGACTGCTGCCTGATAAGGTAAGCTGTCTGAGCTTTACTTAATGGATTCTTGTGGATGGATTAGCCTGGTGAGCAGTGAGGGAGAGGATGTGTTATCTCCAGCATGGCTCCTCCTGTCTCTGAGGCTGTTAGATTGATTTTGTGTGTGAGAAGAGCACTGCTGCTGAAGGAAGAACATGAATGTCTCCCCAATCTCTACTAACTACATCTCCCTACTCATTAGCTGCCCACCACTAAACAAGCACAGTCCCCTTCTTTCCTGTATTACCAACTAATGTGTCTGTGAGCTGCTGGGGCACTACAAGTCTCAGCATGCCAGGAGATGGGGGCAGCAGTGTGTTCAATCAGGCTGATTTTGGGGTAAAAAATGCTGGTGTGTGACTGTGTCTATGTGTATATAATGTGTGTGTATGTATAGTGTGTGTATATACTGTGTGTATAGTGTGTGTATATACTGTGTGTATAGTGTGTGTATAAACTGTATGTATAGTGTGTGTGTGTGTGTATATATATATAGTGTGTGTGTGTGTGTATATATATATATATATATATATATATAGTGTGTGTGTGTATATACTGTATGTATAGGGGTCTGTACTAAGGGGGTGTGTATATACTGCGGGGGTCTGCACCAAGTGGGGTGTCTATACTGCAGGGTTCTGTACTAAGGGGGGCTGTGTAATACACTGTGGGTCTGCACTAAGGGGGTGTCAATACTGCGGGGGTCTGCACTAAGAGGGTGTCTATACTGCGGGGGTCTGCACTAAGAGGGTGTCTATACTGCGGGGGTCTGCACTAAGAGGGTGTCTATACTGCGGGGGTCTGCACTAAGAGGGTGTCTATACTGCGGGGGTCTGCACTAAGGGGGGTGTCTATACTGCGGGGGTCTGCACTAAGGGGGGTGTCTATACTGCGGGGGTCTGCACTAAGGGGGTGTCTATACTGCGGGGGTCTGCACTAAGGGGGTGTCAATACTGCGGGGGTCTGCACTAAGAGGGTGTCTATACTGCGGGGGTCTGCACTAAGAGGGTGTCTATACTGCGGGGATCTGCACTAAGAGGGTGTCTACCCGCAGTAAAGTATAGACAAAGATAAAGTATCAAAATCATGCTTTTCGGGGGGGGGGGGCCCTTCATGATTTCTTGCACCGGGGCCCTGAAGTTTCTAGTTACGCCTCTGCTGGTTCCCCTTAATATCCATATAAGACCCAAAGGGGCTGGTAATGGGCTGGGGTACTGTTGTGGGTGATGGGGTACCCATGACATTTTTCTCAAAGATTTTCATCCGTATTGCCGGGACCAGACATTACATTAAAGCCGCAAGCAGTTTTAAATGGCTTTTTTTCCTTTACAAATGTCATTTTGTGCAGGGACAGTTCTAAACACGGGAAACACGTGCCACTTCACAGGCATACTTTAGACACCCCCCAGGTACGATATTTAAAGGAATATTTCACTTTTTTTTTCACTTTATGCATCATTAAAATCACTGCTCCCGAAAAAACGACCGTTTTAAAAGATTCTTTTTACATTGATACATGTCCCCTGGGGCAGGACCCGGGTTCCCAAACCCTTTTTAGGACAATAACATGCATATTAGGCATTATAATCAGCACTTTAGATTCGGCTCATCCCTAGTTATCAAGCAGTTTTCTCCTTGCTGGCTATGTTGTTGTTGGATAGACATGGGGAAAGGAAGGCACCTTACCTGGCCTCGTCGTAGCTTTCTCCCAACTTTTCCCAACTGCAAGGGTAGTTTTTTACATTTCCACGGAATGCAGCTTTCCAGGATCCCTGATGGTGGACATTATTTTCATTGGTACATCATTTATGGCTTTGAATTCATATTATGCCCCTTTCACACGATTTGTCCGATCGGGTCCTCATGTCCATTTTTCAGGCGGACCCAATTGAACCCTTCATTTTCCTCTATGGAGCGACAGATGTAAACGGACTTGCGTCTGTTTAAACTTGCCTACCTCCAATCCAATCCGACCTGGCAAAAACAAATGGAAGGAGATCTGTTCCCCTCCATCTGGCTGAATTGGATTGGTGGGCAGTTGGGTGTAAACAGACGGCCGGTTTATTTACATCAGACTGCCCATAGAGCAGAGGTAGGCTGTGTCAGTGTCTGCTCTGCATAAGCTGGCTCTGCACTAACCTGCATAGTAAAATGCTACCTAGCCTAACTCCAAGCAGATGTAAAGGCACACAAGACTGGTTCATCTTTATGAAGGTCAGTTAATCAACCGAGTCGGTGGACAGGCGCACCCTGTGATCCGTGACAAAGCCTCCAGCAGCACTGAATGTGCGTTCTGAAAGAACGCTGGATGCAGGACAGGCCAGTAGCTCAATTGCATACTGTGCAAGCTCTGGCCAGTGATCCATCCTCAAGACCCAGTAAGCCAGAGGATTTTCGGTGGGGAAGGTGTCCAAGTCTGACCTTGCCCCAGGTATTCCTGCACCATGTGTATCAGACGCTGGCGATGGTTGCTGGAACCGATCATACCTTGAGGCTGCGGACTAAAAAATTGTCTGAACCCATCGGTCAGACGGCCACCTTCTCCACCGCTCCTTCTGCTACTGACCGAAGCCTCAGCAACACGTTGTCCAGGACCAGGAGTTTGTAACCTCCCAGTCTCTGGGAACGCGTTGCACAGACCTTTCTGCAAGGCCTCCCGGAGTTGTCTCATCCTCTGCTCCCTCTGCGACGGCAAGATAAGGTCCGCAACCTTACCCTTGTACCGTGGATCAAGGAGAGTGGCCAGCCAGTAATTGTCCCTCTCCTTGATCCGAAGAATACGAAGATCCTTCCGCAGACTTTGCAGGATCAGGGAGGCCATGCAGCGTAGGTTAGCTGAGGCTTTCGGTCCGGAGTCCTCTGGGTCACTGAGGATGACATGATCCGCAGCCACCTCCTCCCAGCCACGTACAAGTCCACGGGTTTGTTGGGACTGTAAATCATCCCTAAAAGACTGCTGCTGTTGATGCTGAGTGCCATGCTCCACCTCCATACTGACACAATTCTCCTCCTCCTCCTCCTCCTCATCCTCTTCCTGTGTGATGGGTGGGACACAAGGAACACTGTCTGGGTAAAGGGGGCCTTGAGAGGCAAGGAAGTCCTCCTCTTCCTGCCTCTGTTCTGCCTCAAGTGCCCTGTCCATTATTCCACGCAGCGTATGCTCCAACAGGTGGACAAGAGGTACAGTGTCACTGATGCATGCACTATCACTGCTCACCATCCTCGTGGCCTCCTCTAATGGTGTCAGGACAGTGCATGCATCCCTGATCATGCCCCACTGGCGTGGTGAAAAAAACCCGAGATCCCCTGACCCTGTCCTGGTGCCGTAGTCCCGCAGGTACTCATTGTGGGCCCTCTGCTGCGTGTGCAGCCACTGCAGCATGGCCAACGTTGAGTTCCACCTGGTGGGCATGTCACATATAAGGCAGTTCTTGGGCAGGTTCAACTTCTTTTGCAGCTCAGCCAGCCGAGCACTGGCATTATATGATCTGCGGAAATGCACACAGACTTTCCTGGCCTGCCTCAGGACATCCTGTAAGCCCGGGTACCTGCCCAAGAACCGCTGCACCACCAGGTTAAGGACGTGAGCCACACAGGGCACATGGGTCAGTTGTCCCTGTCGGAGGGCGGAGAGGAGGTTGGTGCCATTGTCGCAAACCACCATTCATGGCTTAAGCTGGTGTGGCTACAACCTCTCGGCCTGCCCCTGCAGAGCTGACAGAACCTCTGCCCGAGTGTGGCTCCTGTCCCCCAAACACACCAGCGCAAGCACGGCATGGCATCTTTTTGCCTGCGTACTTGCGTAGCCCCTTGAACGCCTACGGAGCACCGCTGGTTCCGAGGACAAAGCACAGGAAGAGGCCATGGAGGAAGAAGAAGAGGAGGGGGTAGAGGAGAGAGGTGTGTCACAACCAGTAGTAGCATTTTGGAGGCATGGCGGCGGAACAACCTCCAACACTACTGCACCTTGTCCTGCATCCTTCCCAGCTGCCAAAAGAGTGACCCAATGGGCCGTGAAAGAAAGGTAACATCCCTGTCCATGCCTGCTGGACCATGAGTCAGCAGTAATATGCACCTTACCGCTGACCGCCCTGTCCAGCGAGGCATGGACATTGCCTTTCACATGCCGGTAGAGAGCCGGAATTGCCTTCCGTGAGAAAAAGTGGCGTTTGGGAACCTGCCACTGAGGAACCGCACATTGCACAAACTCACGGAAGGGGGCCGAGTCTACCAACTGAAAAGGCAGCAGTTGAAGTGCTAGCAATCTAGGCAAGCTAGCACTCAACCGCTGGGCATGTGGATGGCTGGGAGTGAACTTCTTTCGACGGTCCAGCAGCTGGGACAGGGAAATTTGTCTGCTATAATCGGACGTCGGTGTACTGCTAGCAGAGTGCCCGCAAGTACTTGGCTGTGACACACCTAATTCTACACCTTCATTCCTCTCAGTGCAGGTTTCAGAGAGGACTGAAGCTACAGTGGGGTTGGAGATCCCAGCTGATGAGGAGCAAGGAGAGGTCCGCTTTGTTCTTTGGTGTGGGTCTTTAAGGTACGCTTGCCAAAGAGCTGCATGGCAGGTCAACATATGTCTGGTCAAGCATGTGGTGCCCAAGCGGCTGATGTTTTGGCCACGCGAGATACGCTTGAGACATATGTTGCAAACAGCAGAGGTGCAATCTGATGCACTCGACTCAAAAACGGCCTACACCAAAGAACTTTTGGAATAACGGGCAGAGGCAGCGTCCTGCACAGGCGGAGCTCTGCGGTGTGATTCAGTCGGTGTGCTGCCCTTACGCTGGCCCCCGGAGTGCATCCTGCCTCATTGGAGATGTGCCTCCTCCTCATCCTCCTCCTCCACTCTCCTATCAGGCACCCACGTGGAGTCAGTGACCTCATCATCCCCTCCTTCCTCATCACTGGAGCCAATCTGGCAGTATTCTGCAGCTGCTGGAACATGACTGCCAGATTGCTGTCCTTCTTCAGCATCCCCTCTCTCTGCTCTCACACTACTGCCTTCCTCAAGCTGGGTATCATCTTCAGACCCTTCGAAACGCTGGGCATCCTCCTGGAGCATGTACCCAACACTGTGCTCAAACAGTTCAGAGGACTCCTCAGGAGGACACGGTGGGTCTAGGGAAGGAGTGACTGATGATGACATTGATACGAGGGAAGAGGACGCTTTGGCAGCTGCTTTGCCAGTACCCTGAGCCTGGGTGAGAGAGGATGAGGAGGATGAGGAGGGCTTGGTCATCCACTCTACCAAGTCTTCGGCATGATGCGACTCAACACGTCCAGCTGCCGAAAATTAGGACAAGCGTGTCCCATGGCTACGTGCTGATGACGATGCACCGCGTCCACGACCAGCACTGTTGTCTCTAGACACAGAGCCTGCTTGCCCTCTTTTATTGGCTCGTGACTGTCTGCCTCTCCTTGTTGGCCTTCCAGACATAGTAATGGCCTGCAGGGAGATGGGAAAACCAGCAATTGGGTAGTGTATATTGTGTTGGAGGCACACAACACCCACTAACTCCAGCAGATGCCTTTATTAGAGAACAGCAATGACGGGTATATACAGGTGTATACTGTACTAGGGCACACAACACCCACTAACTCCAGCAGATGCCTTTATTAGAGAACAGCAATGACGGGTATATACAGGTGTATACTGTACTAGGGCACACAACACCCACTAACTCCAGCAGATGCCTTTATTAGAGAACAGCAATGACGGGTATATACAGATGTATACTGTCCTAGGGCACACAACACCCACTAACTCCAGCAGATGCCTTTATTAGAGAACAGCAATGACGGGTATATACAGGTGTATACTGTACTAGGGCACACAACGCCCACTAACTCCAGCAGATGTCTTTATTAGAGAACAGCAATGACGGGTATATACAGGTGTATACTGTACTAGGGCACACAACACCCACTAACTCCAGCAGATGCCTTTATTAGAGAACAGCAATGACGGGTATATACAGGTGTATACTGTACTAGAGCACACAACACCCACTAACTCCAGCAGATGCCTTTATTAGAGAACCGTAATGACGGGTATATACAGGTGTATACTGTACTAGGGCACACAACACTCACTAACTCCTGCAGATGCCTGTATTAGAGAACAGCAATGATGGGTATATACAGGTGTATACTGTACTAGGGCTCACAACACCCACTAGCTCCAGCAGATGCCTGTATTAGAGAACAGCAATGATGGGTATATACAGGTGTATACTGTACTAGGGCACACAACACCCACTAACTCCAGCAGATGCCTTTATTAGAGAACAGCAATGACGGGTATATACAGGTGTATACTGTACTAGGGCACACAACACCCACTAACTCCAGCAGATGCCTTTATTAGAGAATAGGGATGAGCTTCGTGTTCGAGTCGAACATACGTTCGACTCGAACATTGGCTGTTCGATCGTTCGACGAAGATCGAACGATTTGGGCCGTTCGCGCCAAATTCGAGTGACGCGAACGGCCCACAATGCACTACGCCATCGCAGTGTCATCCAGGCGCTGTGATTGGCCAAGCATGCACTGTGACCCCGCATGCTTGGCCAATCACAGCGCCGGCAGCGAGGAGAGCAATGATTGGCCACAGGCAGGATGCCTGTGGCCAATTATTGCTGAGGGTGTTTAGTACACGCCCCACACTATAAAAGGCCGCCAGCACGGCGGCCTAGTGTAGTGTGTTCCGGAGCAGGGATAGAGTAGCATAGGCAGGGACAGTGACTGTTATTTCTTTCTTGCTTAACCTGGATTCCTTTAGTTTAGGGAAAGAGAAGGATAGGTAGGGAGAGTGTCAGTGTGTTTTGTGCTTCTGCTATAGTGTGCTTAAAAAAAACATTTATTCTAGGGACAGAAAACTCTAGGTAGGGACAGTGTCAGTTTCTTTCACTCTGCAAGTCCTTGTTTCCAGGGACCTGTAAGGACAGTGAGTTAATTGTCCTTGTGCTATATTGTGCTTAAAAAAAACATTTATTCTAGGGACAGAAAACTCTAGGTAGGGACAGTGTCAGTTTCTTTCACTCTGCAAGTCCTTGTTTCCAGGGACCTGTAAGGACAGTGAGTTAATTGTCCTTGTGCTATATTGTGATTAAAAAAAACATTTATTCTAGGGACAGAAAACTCTAGGTAGGGACAGTGTCAGTTTCTTTCACTCTGCAAGTCCTTGTTTCCAGGGACCTGTAAGGACAGTGAGTTAATTTTCCTTGTGCTATATTGTGATTAAAAAAAACATTTTTTCTAGGGACAGAAAACTGTAGGTAGGGAGAGTGTTTTTTTTCTTTCACTCTGCAAGTCCTTGTTTCCAGGGACCTGTAAGGACAGTGAGTTAATTGTCCTTGTGCTATATTGTGCTTAAAAAAAACATTTATTCTAGGGACAGAAAACTCTAGGTAGGGACAGTGTCAGTTTCTTTCACTCTGCAAGTCCTTGTTTCCAGGGACCTGTAAGGACAGTGAGTTAATTGTCCTTGTGCTATATTGTGATTAAAAAAAACATTTATTCTAGGGACAGAAAACTCTAGGTAGGGACAGTGTCAGTTTCTTTCACTCTGCAAGTCCTTGTTTCCAGGGACCTGTAAGGACAGTGAGTTAATTTTCCTTGTGCTATATTGTGATTAAAAAAAACATTTTTTCTAGGGACAGAAAACTGTAGGTAGGGAGAGTGTTTTTTTTCTTTCACTCTGCAAGTCCTTGTTTCCAGGGACCTGTAAGGACAGTGAGTTAATTGTCCTTGTGCTATATTGTGCTTAAAAAAAACATTTATTCTAGGGACAGAAAACTCTAGGTAGGGACAGTGTCAGTTTCTTTCACTCTGCAAGTCCTTGTTTCCAGGGACCTGTAAGGACAGTGAGTTAATTTTCCTTGTGCTATATTGTGATTAAAAAAAACATTTATTCTAGGGACAGAAAACTCTAGGTAGGGACAGTGTCAGTTTCTTTCACTCTGCAAGTCCTTGTTTCCAGGGACCTGTAAGGACAGTGAGTTAATTTTCCTTGTGCTATATTGTGATTAAAAAAAACATTTATTCTAGGGACAGAAAACTCTAGGTAGGGACAGTGTCAGTTTCTTTCACTCTGCAAGTCCTTGTTTCCAGGGACCTGTAAGGACAGTGAGTTAATTTTCCTTGTGCTATATTGTGATTAAAAAAAACATTTATTCTAGGGACAGAAAACTCTAGGTAGGGACAGTGTCAGTTTCTTTCACTCTGCAAGTCCTTGTTTCCAGGGACCTGTAAGGACAGTGAGTTAATTTTCCTTGTGCTATATTGTGATTAAAAAAAACATTTTTTCTAGGGACAGAAAACTGTAGGTAGGGAGAGTGTTTTTTTTCTTTCACTCTGCAAGTCCTTGTTTCCAGGGACCTGTAAGGACAGTGAGTTAATTTTACTTGTGCTATATTGTGCTTAAAAAAAACATTTTTTCTAGGGACAGAAAACTGTAGGTAGGGAGAGTGTTTTTTTTCTTTCACTCTGCAAGTCCTTGTTTCCAGGGACCTGTAAGGACAGTGAGTTAATTTTCCTTGTGCTATATTGTGATTAAAAAAAAACATTTATTCTAGGGACAGAAAACTCTAGGTAGGGACAGTGTCAGTTTCTTTCACTCTGCAAGTCCTTGTTTCCAGGGACCTGTAAGGACAGTGAGTTAATTTTCCTTGTGCTATATTGTGATTAAAAAAAACATTTATTCTAGGGACAGAAAACTCTAGGTAGGGACAGTGTCAGTTTCTTTCACTCTGCAAGTCCTTGTTTCCAGGGACCTGTAAGGACAGTGAGTTAATTTTCCTTGTGCTATATTGTGATTAAAAAAAACATTTTTTCTAGGGACAGAAAACTCTAGGTAGGGAGAGTGTTTTTTTTCTTTCACTCTGCAAGTCCTTGTTTCCAGGGACCTGTAAGGACAGTGAGTTAATTGTCCTTGTGCTATATTGTGCTTAAAAAAAACATTTTTTCTAGGGACAGAAAACTCTAGGTAGGGAGAGTGTTTTTTTTTTTTCACTCTGCAAGTCCTTGTTTCCAGGGACCTGTAAGGACAGTGAGTTAATTGTCCTTGTGCTATATTGTGCTTAAAAAAAACATTTATTCTAGGGACAGAAAACTCTAGGTAGGGACAGTGTCAGTTTCTTTCACTCTGCAAGTCCTTGTTTCCAGGGACCTGTAAGGACAGTGAGTTAATTTTCCTTGTGCTATATTGTGATTAAAAAAAACATTTTTTCTAGGGACAGAAAACTGTAGGTAGGGAGAGTGTTTTTTTTCTTTCACTCTGCAAGTCCTTGTTTCCAGGGACCTGTAAGGACAGTGAGTTAATTGTCCTTGTGCTATATTGTGCTTAAAAAAAACATTTATTCTAGGGACAGAAAACTCTAGGTAGGGACAGTGTCAGTTTCTTTCACTCTGCAAGTCCTTGTTTCCAGGGACCTGTAAGGACAGTGAGTTAATTTTCCTTGTGCTATATTGTGATTAAAAAAAACATTTTTTCTAGGGACAGAAAACTGTAGGTAGGGAGAGTGTTTTTTTTCTTTCACTCTGCAAGTCCTTGTTTCCAGGGACCTGTAAGGACAGTGAGTTAATTTTCCTTGTGCTATATTGTGATTAAAAAAAACATTTTTTCTAGGGACAGAAAACTGTAGGTAGGGAGAGTGTTTTTTTTCTTTCACTCTGCAAGTCCTTGTTTCCAGGGACCTGTAAGGACAGTGAGTTAATTGTCCTTGTGCTATATTGTGCTTAAAAAAAACATTTTTTCTAGGGACAGAAAACTGTAGGTAGGGAGAGTGTTTTTTTTTTTCACTCTGCAAGTCCTTGTTTCCAGGGACCTGTAAGGACAGTGAGTTAATTGTCCTTGTGCTATATTGTGCTTAAAAAAAACATTTATTCTAGGGACAGAAAACTCTAGGTAGGGACAGTGTCAGTTTCTTTCACTCTGCAAGTCCTTGTTTCCAGGGACCTGGAGAGACATTGAGTGAATTGTCCTTGTGCTATATTGTGATTAAAAAAAACATTTATTCTAGGGACAGAAAACTCTAGGTAGGGACAGTGTCAGTTTCTTTCACTGTGAAAGTCCTTGTTTCAAGGGACAGAGAAGGACACCTGAAGGTAGCCCTTATTGCTTTTTTCCCATCTCCCTGCAGGCCATCTATTAGAATGTCTGGAAGGCAAACAAGGAGAGGCAGACAGTCAGGAGGCAATAAAAGAGGGCAAGCAGGCTCTGTGTCTGGGGGCAACAGTGCTGGTCGTGGACGCGGTGCATTGTCATCAGCACATGGCCATGGGACACGCTTGTCCTTCTTTTCGGCAGCTGGACATGTTGAGCCACATCATGCCGAAGACTTGGTAGAGTGGATGACCAAGCCCTCCTCCTCCTCCTCATCCTCTCTCACCCAGGCTCAGGGTACTGGAAAAGCAGCTGCCAAAGCGTCGTCTTCCCTGGTATCAATGTCAGACAAATCATCAGTCACTCCTTCCCTAGACCCACCATGTCCTCCTCCTGAGGAGTCCCCCGAACTGTTTCAGCACAGTGTTGGGTACATGCTCCAGGAGGATGCCCAGCGTTTCGAAGGGTCTGATGATGAAACCCAGCTAGAGGAAGGCAGTAGCGTGAGAGCAGACAGAGGGGATGCTCAAGAAGGACACCAATCTGGCAGTCATGTTCCAGCAGCTGCAGCATACTGCCAGATTGGCTCCAGTGATGAGGAGGGAGGGGATGATGAGGTCAATGACTCCACGTGGGTGCCTAATAGGAGAGAGGAGGAGGAGGAGGATGAGGAGGAGGCACATCTCCAACGAGGCAGGATGCCCTTTGGTGGCCAGCGTAAGGGCAGTACACCGACGGAATCACACCGCAGAGCTCCGCCTGTGCAGGGCGCTGCCTCTGCCCGTCATTCAAAAAGTTCTTTGGTGTGGGCCTTTTTTGAGGCTAGTGCATCAGATCGCACAGCTGCTGTTTGCAACATATGTCTCAAGCGTATATCGCGTGGCCAAAACATCAGCCGCTTGGGTACCACATGCCTGACCAGACATATGTTGACCTGCCATGCAGCTCGTTGGCAAGCCTACCTCAAAGACCCACACCAAAGAACCAAGCGGACCTCTCCTTGCACCGCATCAGCTGGGATCTCCAACCCCACTATAACTTCAGTCCTCTCTGAAACATGCACTGAGAGGAATGAAGGTGTAGAATTAGGTGTGTCACAGCCAAGTACTTGCGCCCACTCTGCTAGCAGTACACCGACGTCCGATTCTAGCAGGCAAATTTCCCTGCCCCAGCTGCTGGACCGTCGAAAGAAGTTCACTCCCAGCCATCCACATGCCCAGCGGTTGAATGCTAGCTTGGCTAAATTGCTAGCGCTTCAACTGCTGCCTTTTCAGTTGGTAGACTCGGCCCCCTTCCGTGAGTTTGTGCAATGTGCGGTTCCTCAGTGGCAGGTTCCCAAACGCCACTTTTTCTCACGGAAGGCTATTCCGGCTCTCTACCGGCATGTGGAAGGCAATGTCTTGGCCTCGCTGGACAGGGCGGTCAGCGGTAAGGTGCATATTACCGCTGACTCATGGTCCAGCAGGCATGGACAGGGACGTTACCTTTCTTTCACGGCCCATTGGGTCACTCTTTTGGCAGCTGGGAAGGATTCAGGACAAGGTGCAGTAGTGTTGGAGGTTGTCCCACCGCCACGCCTCCAAAATGCTACTACTGGTTGTGACACACCTCTCTCCTCCACCCCCTCCTCTTCTTCTTCCTCCATGGCCTCTTCCTGTGGTTTGTCCTATGAACCAGCGGTGCTCCGTAGCCGTTCACGGGGCTACGCAAGTACGCAGGCAAAAAGATGCCATGCCGTGCTTGCGCTGGTGTGTTTGGGGGACAGAAGCCACACTGGGGCAGAGGTCCTGTCTGCTCTGCAGGGCCAGGCCGAGAGGTGGTTGACGCCACGCCAGCTTAAGCCAGGAATGGTGGTTTGCGACAATGGCACCAACCTCCTCTCCGCCCTCCGACAGGGACAACTGACCCATGTGCCCTGTGTGGCTCACGTCCTTAACCTGGTGGTGCAGCGCTTCTTGGGCAGGTACCCGGGCTTACAGGATGTCCTGAGGCAGGCCAGGAAAGTCTGTGTGCATTTCCGCAGATCTTATAATGCCAGTGCTCGCCTGGCTGAGCTGCAAAAGGAGTTGAACCTGCCCAAGAACCGCCTTATATGTGACATGCCCACCAGGTGGAACTCAACGTTGGCCATGCTGCAGCGGCTGCACACGCAGCAGAGGGCCATCAATGAGTACCTGTGCGACTACGGCACCAGGACAGGGTCAGGGGAGCTTGGTTTTTTTTCTCCACGCCAGTGGGGCATGATCAGGGATGCATGCACTGTCCTGGCACCATTTGAGGAGGCCACGAGGATGGTGAGCAGTGACAGTGCATGCATCAGTGACACTGTACCTCTTGTCCACCTGTTGGAGCACACGCTGCGTGGAATAATGGACAGGGCACTTGAGGCAGAACAGAGGCAGGAAGAGGAGGACTTCCTTGCCTCTCAAGGCCCCCTTTACCCAGACAGTGTTCCTTCTGTCCCACCCATCGCACAGGAAGAGGAGGAGGAGGAGGAGGAGGAGGAGGAGGAGGATTGTGTCAGCATGGAGGTGGAGGCTGGCACTCAGCATCATCAGCAGCAGTCTTTTAGGGATGATTTACAGTCCCAAGAAACCAGTGGACTTGTACGTGGCTGGGAGGAGGTGGCTGCGGATCATGTCGTCCTTAGTGACCCAGAGGACTCCGGAGCGAATGCCTCAGCAAACCTACGCTGCATGGCCTCCCTGATCCTGCAAAGTCTGCGGAAGGATCCTCGTATTCTTCGGATCAAGGAGAGGGACCATTACTGGCTGGCCACTCTCCTTGATCCACGGTACAAGGGTAAGGTTGCGGACCTTATGTTACCGTCGCAGAGGGAGCAGAGGATGAGACAACTCCGGGAGGCCTTGCAGAAAGGTCTGTGCAACGCGTTCCCAGAGACTGGGAGGTTGCAAACTCCTGGTCCTGGACAACGAGTTGCTGAGGCTTCGGCCAGTCAAAGAAGGAGCGGTGGGGAAGGTGGCCGTCTGACCGATGCGTTCAGACAATTCTTTAGTCCGCAGCCCCAAAGTATGATCGGTTCCAGCAACCATCGCCAGCGTCTGATAAACATGGTGCAGGAATATCTAGGGGCAAGGTCAGACTTGGACACCTTCCCCACCGAAAATCCTCTGGCTTACTGGGTCTTGAGGATGGATCACTGGCCAGAGCTTGCACAGTATGCAATTGAGCTACTGGCCTGTCCTGCATCCAGCGTTCTTTCGGAACGCACATTCAGTGCTGCTGGAGGATTTGTCACGGATCACAGGGTGCGCCTGTCCACCGACTCGGTTGATCGACTGACTTTCATCAAGATGAACCAGTCTTGGATCACCACCAGCTACCACACACCTGATGCTGATATAACAGACTAATTGATTTTAAAATGTCACATCCCTTCAAGACTGATGCTGATGCTGAGTGCCTGTGCTGTTATGTTGACTGGCTATCCTCCTCCTCCGAGTCCTCAATGATACGATTGATGATGATAGCTTGGAAGATCATTTTTGTTTATGGGTGCCGCCACCAGTGCCTAACGCCCAATTTTTCAGCCCCTGTTTAACAGGGGCGTGTAATTACAATTTTTGAAGCAATACTTTGCAACAGGGCTCATTGCTGTGCTCCAAGTACAGTATCTGTGAGGAGTTGCAGTGTTGTGCCACCAGTGCCTAAGGCCCAATTTTTCAGCCCCTGTTTAACAGGGGCGTGTCATTACAATTTTTGAAGCAATACTTTGCAACAGGGCTCATTGCTGTGCTCCAAGTACAGTATCTGTGAAGGGTTGCAGTGTTGTGCCACCAGTGCCTAAGGCCCAATTTTTCAGCCCCTGTTCAACAGGGGCATGTAATTACAATTCTTGATCTAATAATTCACAGCAGGGCCCATTGCTGCACCCACCAAGAGTAACTGTCAGGGCTTACAGTGTTGTGGCACCAGCACCACCATCAAAGGCACAATTTTTACTACCACTGTTCAACAATTATATGTAATTAAAATTCCTGATATAATAGTTGACAGCAGGGCGTTCCAGCACCAACCAAGAGTAACTGTGAGTGCTTACAGTGTTGTGCCAACACCAACAACTAAGGGGCCTATTTCTGCAGAGTATATACGGCAGGTCCCTACTTTCAAACATCCAACTTACAAACGACTCCTACTTGCAAACGCAAGAAGACAACAGGAAGTGAGAGGAAATCTACCACTAGGAAGGAAAATTCTCTCCTGTAAGAATAAATATGGGAGAAAGGTGTCTCCTCTGTACTGATGCTTTATCAGCAATCCTTGTTTCAAGAAAAACACCACATTTCAAAAACAGTTGTCATTAGGACGGAAAGTGAGGTGAAATGTTCTGAACAGGGGCACAGACAGCAAAACAAATGTTACAGGGGTGATAACCCTTACCTATGTTTTCCAAAAAGTTTAAAAATAGATTTTTGGTCTGGAGCTACACTTCAACAATGTACCTGTTCAAAATTACAAACAGATTCTACATAAGAACAAACCTACAGTCCCTGTCTTGTATGCACCGCCTGTATACGGCTGTTCAGAGTATATAGGGCCTTTTTTATTTTATGTGCGGGGTTCCCCTTAATATCCATACAAGACCCAAAGGGGCTGGTAATGGGCTGGGGTAGGGGGGGGGGTCATGGGGTAGCTATGCCATTTTTCTTAAAGATTTTCATCCATATTACCGGGACTAGACATTACATTAAAGCCGCAAGCAGTTTTAAATGGCTTTTTTTTCCTTTAGAAGTGTCATTTTGTGCAGGGACAGTTCTAAACACGGGAAACACGTGGCACTTCACAGGCATACTTTAGACACCCCCCAGGTACGATATTTAAAGGAATATTTGACTTTTTTTTTTTCACTTTATGCATCATTAAAATGACTGCTCCCGGAAAACGACCGTTTTTAAAACTTATTTTTGCATTGATACATGTCCCCTGGTGCAGAACCCGGGTTCCCAAACCCTTTTTAGGACAATAACATGCATAATAGTTTTTATAATTAGCACTTTAGAATTCGAACGTTCGCATCCATTGTATTTAATAGGGTTCTAATGTTCGTTCGAACTTTCGGTCCGTTCGCGGGTTCTGGTGCGAACCGAACCCGGGGGTGTTCGGCTCATCACTATTAGAGAACAGCAATGATGGGTATATACAGGTGTATACTGTACTAGGGTACACAACACCCACTAACTCCTGCAGATGCCTGTATTAGAGAACAGCACTGACGGGTATATACAGGTGTATACTGTGCTAGGGCACACAACACCCACTAACTCCTGCAGATGCCTGTATTAGAGAACAGCAATGACGGTATATACAGGTGTTATGCTGTACTAGGGCACACAACACCCACTAACTCTTGCAGATGCCTGTATTAGAGAACAGCAATGACGGGTATATACAGGTGTACAGTATACTGTGCTGGGTCACACAACACCCACTAACTGCTGCAAATGCCTGAGAAAAGAACACACTGTCCCTGCCTGCCTATCTAGCTTAGAGAACAGCAATGAACAGCAACTCCTGCAGATGCCTAAGAAAAGAACACACTGTCCCTGCCTGCCTATCTAGCTTAGAGAACAGCAATTATCAGCAACTCCTGCAGATGCCTGAGAAAAGAACACACTGTCCCTGCCTGCCTATCTAGCTTAGAGAACAGCAATGAACAGCAACTCCTGCAGATGCCTGAGAAAAGAACACACTGTCCCTGCCTGCCTATCTAGCTTAGAGAACAGCAATGAACAGCAACTCCTGCAGATGCCTGAGAAAAGAACAGAACATAGAACACACTGTCCCTGCCTATGTATCTCTTTCCCTGCACGCCGGAACACACTGCACAAGGCCGCCGCGCTGGCGGCCTTTTATAGTGTGGGGCGTGTACTAAACCCCCCTGAGCTATGATTGGCCACAGGCATCCTGCCTGTGGCCAATTATGGCTCTCCTCGCTGCCGGCGCTGTGATTGGCCAAGCATGCGGGGTCACAGTGCATGCTTGGCCAATAACAGTGCCGGGATTGCACTGCGATGGCGCAGTGTATTGTGGGCCGTTCGCGTCACTCGAATTTGGCGCGAACGGCCCATAACATTCGATCTTCGTCGAACGATCGAACAGCCGATGTTCGAGTCGAACGTGTGTTCGACTCGAACACGAAGCTCATCCCTAGTCCGGCCAGAACCATCCACCTCAGCCGCACAACAGGCGCCACCACTCTTCAAGGAGGAATCGATGCTTTCACATCCATCCCTGCGCGCACTGTGGAGACCTCAGGGGAGGTTACGATCAGAGAATTTCAGAAGAAATCCGAGGATGTTGCCTCGGGCACCACAGCTTCCCTGCTTCCACCACCTAAGAGAAAGATCGGCCTGGTCACAGCGTCCAGCGGTCGTGGTGGAACAACATGCCTGCTTTTGCCTGGCCCGGATGGATCCGGTAGGAAGAGTCCTGGACATCCCTTCACAAGTTTGGGCCGAGGTAAGCCGGGCCACGGGACTTGGTGCTGGGATGAAGGTGTCGGGGATTCACGGCCCCTTGAGCCCGTGGGTGGGAGTGATTCGGTGTTCACTACCAACTACCTGCCCCCGGAGGAGTATGACACCTCCGACCTGGAGTCGCTCTCCGACCTGGGAGATGACGTAGTCATTGACAAACTTTTTGCAGAGAAGGGCTGGGAAAAGATGCCTCTCTCCTCGTCCCGTAGAACCAGGGATCCACCAATGTCTACAGGGGATAGTACACCCCGGGTGGAGGCACCAGCACCTGAGGAGGGATCCCGTCCTCAGCCTGCCCTTCGGTTCCCGGTATCACCTGCATCTACTGCCGGGGACAAGAGACTGTCGCTGCGGGCATCTGTGCCCAACTTGGAGGTGGTCAAGGCACCTCGCAATCCGAACTCTATCGTTCTGCCAGGTGAGGGAGACCGCAATACTATGCCCCCTGTCAAGATTACAGCGTTTATTCTGTCAAAAGGTCGCCAACGAGTATGGGTGAGAGTACCCATACTTATCTAAGGAGCTGCTTTATGAAGTAGAAGTCTGCAGGGAACGTTGGTATAATGACTTCGTGTTGTCACACATCAAAGTCCCACACGCACGCAGGTACCTCGCTTGTTCCCCAAAAGCATCTCAAAGATTTAAGGACTGTAAGGCAGAATGGATGTTGGGTCGGCACATCCATGCTGACAAGGTGTTGATTCGAAGGAAAGAAGGGCAGGATGTCGAATATCACCTAGAGACTGTTGATCAACATTTAAAACCCCTTGTCCTGCCGCACCCAAGATTCTACTTATAGGAGAAAAGACTCTTTTTGTCTTGCAAGTCTGCCGAACTTTCCGGGGTTTTGTTTTTTATTTTTTCCCGGAAACCCAGTAACTGTACCCGAGCTTAATGGGCGTTGTGCTCTTTGGAGGAATGGGGAACTGTTGCAGTTGTTGTTCTTCTTTCTTCCCTCCTGCAAAGTAATCATGGACTTTGGGGTAGTTAGGGCCAAAGCACAGAGGAAAGTTTTGTTCCAGGATTCGACAAGTGCTTTTAACGCGGCATTGTTACCAGGTGGCAGTGTTGTGCACCGTTACTCACTTTTGCACTGCACACCTCTTGCAAGGAAAGGATTTCTCTAAGGGGAGATTTTTTCGTTCCAACACCGACATATGTGTCAGGAGTTTGTGTGTTTAACTTTATTTTTTCCCCTCTGTAGGAGAACATCCCTCAAGACTGCTGAGTATGGGGTGGGTCTTAGTTAGTGATGTGGGCGGGGGAAAATGTCAATGATGTTATGTGTTTGTTTTCCCTTCCTTTCCCTTCCATGTCATGTTCAGGCACAACGTCGAGTTTTTTTCCCTTTCAAATTTTTTTTCATTTTTGAAATTTTCTTTAGCTAGTCTCTGGATCGGGTCTATGTTAGCTCCGTTTGGGGCATGGCTTGTTCCAGACACTGGGGACCAGTGTCAAATTGCTGGGTGGAGAGTGTAGCGGGTATATACATTTAGGGGCAGCATCTGGGTGGTAGAATGACCCAGATGCACTGATTGTTAGAGTAATGATATTTATTTGTGTGAAGATATCAGTGGTGTCAGTTCCCTGCGGTCCAGTAGGTGGCGCTGTCGCCTTGGGCCGGGGTTGAACCCCCACTGCAGTGCCATACCCTTTGTGACCTCTCGCAGCAGTTGTACAGTGGGGTGGGGAACCTGCTGTGCTTGCTGGGAGAGGGTATAAAGGGGGCGGACATCTTGTGCATGAGGTCGAAGTCCCAGGCACCTTCAGCCTGTGGGCTGCTGTCCGCGGTCAGTGTCCAGGCGCCCTTGGCCTGGACACGTGGAGTTCGAGTTCCATCCCAGACACCTTAAGTTTGGGGTGAGGTACTTTACAGAAGGCCTGGGGCCCAGTACCTTCCACTGGGTCCCGCGAGGGATTGAACATACCTAAGGTGCCCCAGGTACGGGTGCCTGAATCCAGGGCGTAAGGGACCGGAGATGTGTCCCTCCCGAAGACCCGGTGCAGCATATTGCCGGTGACGGGTGGGCCTCTGGAGACCGTCCGGATGGATGTCTTCCCTGACATGGGCCATTCTCTCAAGGAAGGTAGTTCACGTGCTTATGGTCGGTGGCAGCGACCCAACTGAACCCAGGTCGGTGGCAGAGACCTACACTCAGGTCTGTGGCAGAAACCTCAACGTTCACCAAGGTTTGTGGCAGGAACCAAATTCACAATCGGTGTAAGCGATTGTGCGCCAAGCCTATTTGCACTGTATAAAATAAGAGAGAGCTTGCGCCTGGACCTACTCGTACCCACACCCTGTCTATTTGTGTCAAGTTCAACCGGTACTGTTCATTGCTACAAGATAAATAAATAAGTGTTGGACTGTTCATTGTGTGGAACTCTATTACTGGCAGCAAAGTGCTCCGTCTCTAGCAGTGGCAAATCAACCTCCACAGAAAAAGCAGAGGCTCCGTACGGAACGCAGACCCGAAGGTAAACTTGAACTTAGCTCAAACCTCACACACACATGAGGTGAGAGCTGGTATTAGTGTTCCTCACCCTACTCCCTCAAACCCTTAGACAAGCCAGCCGTATTATATCAAGGGAGTAGGGGGTGAGGCTGCTATACAAGGTAAAATAGCTCCCTTATAAGTATTTTATCTGTGTAACTAGTCGTTTGCCTAGAGTTCATCTTTAACTTATAGATTTCATAAGCTATGTTATGTAAGGTTTTGCAATCAAATGGGTGTGCTACTTAAATAATACACACCAGGACTGTAACCGAAGCAAATCATTTCACTTAAATCTCACCACACCTGGAGGTGAACTGTGTGAACACTTCAAAGAATGAAAAATAAGTCCTGAGATGACCCTCTTGTCCTGCCTGAAGCATTTCCTAAGTATGTTTTATAAGTAATAGTAAGGCTCTTTTTACACAGGGCGGCCAGGGGACGTTAAAAATAGGCAGCTGATCTACATTTTTTACATCTAAACCACCCAATCACAAGTGGACAAGGTGCCACTCAAATGAGTACACATTGCTGTGGTTGGGATGCAGCAATTTTAAAGTGGTTGTAAAGGCTCAATGTTTTTTTACTTTCTTGCATTCTATGAATAAAGTTAAAAAAACTTTTTGTTTGCAGTAGCCCCACCCCCTCCCCCCAATACTTAACTGAACACAATCTTCCTCAAACGCTGTGCACGGGAGCCTTGGCTCTCCTTGGTCTCTCCCTTCTCATTGGCTGAGACAGCAGGGGAAGTCAACTCTTGCTACTGTCAATCACAGCCAGTGAGCCAATGAGGAGAGTGAATAAACACACAGAGGAGTGGCTCGGGAACGTGCCTGCTTGGGTGACCCCATAGAAAGCTGCTTACTATAGGGGCACTCGGCAGGAGGGAGGGGCCAGGAGTGCTGGCAGTGGACCTGAAAGCAGGAGGATTGGGGCTGCTCTGTGCAAAACCACTGTACAGAGAAAGTATAACATGTTTTGTTATTAAAAAAATAAAAAAAATTGCCTTTCATATCACTTTAAAGTTATACCAAGTTTGACAGTTGGTACCACCAGCAGCAGCACAGCCTCCTGAATGCTTGCAAACCTCCTCCTTTTCTCAGGAAAGCAAACCAGGGGGCTATGAAGACTGCCGTGAGTGCGAAAGAAGCCCAAGGCTAGGCAATAGATTATGCAATTTTCTTTCCTTCAACCAGGGGTTGAAGAAAAGAAAATCACTTGATTACCACATCAACACAGTCAGTATTGATGGGGGAATTTCTCCTACTGTGCTATTGTTTTGTGACAGCAGGAGGTTACCCTTCCATCAGAATACAATGATCACTGCTGATGACTATGGCCGTCAGCAATGATTGTACGGAAAAAAAAAACAGGTTTTTTGTACTGAAGTTGATCAATAGATCGACTTCAGTACAACCAGCCTACCTATAGATGGATCAAAATTCACCCGTTTCCTGCTGACTGGGACAAAATGCAATGAATCTATGGCCAGCTTAAGATACATAAAGGTGAGAAAAAAGGTTTGTGTGACTGAGGGTGTAGTTGCCATCATCCCTATTAGACAATAATATGATAATTTAAAACACCTCACATTGACTGGGACTTTACATGGTAACTTAAAGTGGATGTAAACCCTAGTAAAAAAAAAAAACCCTGCAAGACAAAGGCACAATGAGCTAGTATGCATAGCATACTAGTTAATTATGAATTACTTACCTTACATCGAAGCCCCCGCAGCGGTCCTCATACCCCCCTCCGGCCGGCGACATCTCTCCCGGAGTGACTTCCGGGTATCGCGGGGTCCAGCGATGTGATTGGCCGGAGCCGCAATGACATCACTCCCATGCATGCGTGCGGGAGCCGCCGGTAACGGCACACTCACTGAAGCAATAACAAATTACCATTTTATTTTGTTAAAAAAAATATTCTTTCTTTATTTTAGTTACTTGGTTAACCACTTAACGACCGCTCACTGTATATATACGTCGGCAGAATGGCACCGACAGGCACAATCACGTAGAGCATACGTGATCGCCTTTGTACAGTTGGGGGGTCCGATCGGACCCCCCTTCTATACAGTGAGCGGCCGTTAATCGTTGGGGAGCGTTCGGAGATGAGGGGGCGACCATTCGATTTCGGCCACCCCCTCGCGATCGCTCCCGGCCAATGAAAATGCTTCCTCTGCCATGTGATGTAAACACAGGCAGTAGGAAGTGATGTCATCTCCCTCGCGGCGGTCTTTTCGATTCCGGCGCCGAGGAGAGAGGAAGCAGGTTAGTGCACCAGCAGTCCACTGACACGTAGGTACACATAGGCACACATTTCACCCCCCAGTCACCCCCAGATCACCCCCCAGGTCACCCCCCAGCCCCCAATCACAGTGTCACTGATTGCAGTGATCATTTATTTTACTGATCACTGCTTTTAGTGTCATCTGTGATAGTAAAAAGTTGCAGGGCAGTTAGGATTAGGCCCCTTTAGGTCCAGGGTAGCCCCCTAACCCCCCCTAATAAAGGTTTAACCCCTTGATCGCCCCCCAGGTAACCCTTTCACCCCCTAACGCCAGCGTCACTAAGCGATCGTATTTTCGATCGCTGTATTTAGTGCCGGTGGTGCCCTAGATAGCCAGTTAATTATTTTTAGGTTCGCCGCAGGTTTTTATTAGCGTCAGGTACCCCCATATATTATTTTAACCCCCTGATTGCCCCTAGAGTTAACCCTTTCACCAGTGATCACCGTATAAGCGTCACTGGTGACACTGGTTACCCAGTTAGTTATTTAGTTATTTAGGTAACCCGTCAGGTTTTTATATAGCGTCGGGTACCCCCATATTTAACCTAATAAAGGTTTTAACCCCCTGATTGCCCCTAGTTAACCCTTTCACCAGTGATCACCATATAAAGGTTACGGGTGACGCTGGTTGGTTAGTTTGCTTTTTATAGCATCAGGGCACCCGCCGTATATAACCCAATAAAGGTTTAACCCCCTGATCGCCCGGCGGGTGAGATCAATTAGGTTTTAGCGCCAGAGAGGGTCTGCGTCGCCCCAGGCAGCGTTAGGTTAGTGCCAGTAACGCTAACACCCACGCGCAAAGCATACACCTCCCTTAGTGGTATAGTATCTGATCAGATCTATACTAGCGTCCCCAGCGGTTTAGGGTTCCCAAAAACGCAGTGTTAGCGGCATCAGCCCAGATACCTGCTAGCACCTGCGTTTAGCCCCTCCGCCCAGCCCAGCCCAGCCCAGCCCACCCAAGTGCAGTATCGATCGATCACTGTCACTTACCAAGCACAAAACACATAACTGCAGCGTTCGCAGAGACAGTCCTGATCCCTGCGACCGCTAACAGTTTTTTTTGTAGCGTTTGATATATTTGCTGACGACAGTCGGGTGCTTTTTTTTCCTGTGAATCTTACTAGTGTACCCCTAAATTTAGAGCCCAAAATGGCAAGTCGAAGGTACACTAGTAAAGAGGCCTACGAGATTCTGAGCATGACAGATAGTGAAGAGGATGTCACGTATCTGTCAGATTCAGGCTCAGAATATCTTCCCGTAGAAGACAGTGACATCAGCGGCCCCACGTCAGATAGCTCTGATGACGAAGTTGAGGTCCCTGCTAAGGTCAGGTGTACCCGATCCCGATCTTCTGAGGTTGTTGAGGAGCAAAAACCGCAGGGCTCTCGTATCATGGAGCAGAGGAGTTCTAGCGCCGCTATTCCTTCTGGTGAATTGGCAAGCACCAGCGGCCTAGTACAGCCTGGGCGTACATCCAGCACTGCAGTATCACGTGGTGACGTGGCGAGTCCCATAAGTGCAGTTCAAGCTGGCGAGGTGGCAAGCACAAGTAGTGTCCCGCTGCCACCAATAAGAAGACAAAGGCAGGCCCGTCGTACCCATAGTGCCCTTCCTGCAGAATTCGCCTATCCTGATTGGGTCCCCACCACTTCTGCAGAACCCGTACTTCCCCCATTCACTGCCCAACCCGGTATTCAGGTGGAAACAGCTGATTTTATGCCAATCGATTATTATTCGCTGTTTTTCACGGAAGATCTCTATAGATCTATTGTGGACCAGAGTAATTTATATGCTGGTCAATTCATCGCCGCTAATCCCCAGTTGCCTTCCATTGCCAAAGATTGGAAACCAATTACGGTTTCCGAATTTAAGACCTTTCTAGGCCTTTCCTTCATCATGGGCACACATAAATTCCCGTCATTGCGTGCTTATTGGTCCACGCACCCAATTGACCACATGCCCGTGTTCTCTGCCTCCATGCCCAGGAAACAATACGAGCAGATTTTGCGGTTCATGCACTTCAACGACAATGAACTTTGTCGTCCACGTGGGGACCCTGAATACGACCGGCTCTATAAAATTCGGCCCCTCATAAACCACTTCAACGAACGTTTTGCAGCCTTGTTTATTCCCGATCAAGTTGTCTGCGTTGATGAGTCCCTGATTAAATTTTCTGGCCGCTTGGCTTTCAAGCAGTACCTTCCCAGCAAGCGTGCCAGATACGGGGTCAAGCTCTATAAGTGCTGTGACAGGGCAACAGGCTATGTATGGAGCTTTATGGTTTATGAGGGAAAAGACAGTCAGGTTGAGCCGGTCAACTGCCCGGATTACATAGGGAGCGCTGGCAAGATAGTGTGGAACTTGGTGTCACCCTTATTCGGAAAGGGGTACCACTTGTATGTGGACAATTATTACACGAGCGTGCCACTGTTTAGTCACTTGTTTGATCATCAGATTGGAGCATGTGGCACCGTGCGACCTAATCGCCGGGGCTTTCCCCAGCGGCTTGTAGATGCCCGTCTTAGGCTGGGGGAGAGAGCCTGCATAAAGTGTAATAACTTGCTCGCTATGAAGTGGAGGGACAATAAGAATGTTTTCCTTCTTACCTCCCTTCATGCAGACACGACAGTCCAAATTCCTACGGCGACTGGTGTTGTGGAGAAACCCCTCTGTGTCCACGAATATAACAAAAATATGGGAGGGGTGGACCTCAACGACCAGTTGATGGCGCCGTATCTAATTGACCGTAAGGCGAGACGCTGGTACAAAAAAGTGTCTCTATCCTTATTTCAATTGGCTTTGCTGAACGCTCATGTGCTATACAGAGCTTCAGGCGGGACTTTATCTCTTCTAAAATTCCAGAATGAGATAGTCACAGAACTCCTGTATCCAGGCGGTTCTGCACCTCACCATCCCCTACCAAATGCAGTAAGCCGGCTGCATGAGAGGCATTATACGCATCTCCTCCCGAGTACCCCTACCCAACGAACCCCCCAAAAAAGATGTCGTGTCTGTAGCAAGCGCGGATTTAGGCGTGACACCCGTTATTATTGTCCACTCTGTCCTGACAAACCTGGTCTTTGCGTTGGTGAATGTTTTGAACGCTACCACTCAAAAGTGAAGTTTTAGCGTAGGGTACTGCATTTCACAGACTAGGACACACTTACACAGGGTCTCCCAAGATGCCATTACATTTTGAGAGACCCAAACCATTACATTTGTTAAAGTTTAAAAAAAAAGTGTAAAAAAGAAAAAAAATACGTAAAAAACAAAAACACAAAAAAAATATAAAATAAAAAAAACAAAAATAGTTGTAGTTTTATTGTTCTCTCTCTCTCTCTCTCTCTCTCTCTCTCTCTCTATTTTCTCTCTATTGTTCTGCTCTTTTTTACTGTATTCCATTCTGCAATGTTTTATCATGCTTGCTTTTCAGGTATGTAATTTTTTGTTTTCAGGTGCGCCATTCAACTGCAGCGCGGAATTATTTATCTTGACAGCAACAGCGTTTGCTCCCACGATACATAAAGCCGTGACTCCAGTGCTGTAGGAGGTGATTTCACCACCACAGTTAAAAAAAAAGAGCATATATGCCGAAGCATGGGGGCAGCAGGGGCGGAGGAGCGATTTTGCTCCTACTGCCGCGTATATACGGTCGAAATTCTGACGGAGGCTTGCCCGTGGAAAAGTTCGACCGTGTGTACGCGGCATAACTTTTTTGCGGGAGGATGCCCCCATGCTTCGGCATATATATATTTTAGGCACAGGTTGCGTTAAAAAAATGTTTTATTTTTTACTAGGTTTTGTTTTGGTATTTGCTTTGCAGGTATGGTATGGTAAGGTCTTACTGTTGTACTGTAATGTTACTTTGTTTTAATGTTAACCATCATTTGCTTAGCAGGTACGCCATTCAGTTGCATCGCGGATTTATTTATCTTGACAGCAACAGCGTTTGCTCCCACGATACATAAAGCCGTGACTCCAACACTGTAGGAGGTGATTTCACCACCACAGTTAAAAAAAAGAGCATATATGCCGAAGCATGGGGGCAGCAGGGGCGGAGGAGCGATTTTGCTCCTAATGCCGCGTATATACGGTCGAAATTCCGACGGAGGCTTGCCCGTGGAAAAGTTTGACCGTGTGTACGCGGCATAACCTTTTATGCCGCGTACATACGGTCGAAATTTCGACAAAGGCTTGCCCGTGGAAAAGTCAGACCGTGTGTACGCGGCATAACTTTTTTGCGGGAGGATGCCCCCATGCTTCGGCATATATATATTTTAAGCACAGGTTGCGTTAAAAAAATGTTTTATTTTTTACTAGGTTTTGTTTTGGTATTTGCTTTGCAGGTATGGTATGGTAAGGTCTTACTGTTGTACTGTAATGTTACTTTGTTTTAATGTTAACCATCATTTGCTTAGCAGGTACGCCATTCAGTTGCATCGCGGATTTATTTATCTTGACAGCAACAGCGTTTGCTCCCACGATACATAAAGCCGTGACTCCAACGCTGTAGGAGGTGATTTCACCACCACAGTTAAAAAAAGAGCATATATGCCGAAGCATGGGGGCAGCAGGGGCGGAGGAGCGATTTTGCTCCTAATGCCGCGTATATACGGTCGAAATTCCGACGGAGGCTTGCCCGTGGAAAAGTTCGACCGTGTGTACGCAGCATAACCTTTTATGCCGCGTACATACGGTCGAAATTCCGACGAAGGCTTGCCCGTGGAAAAGTCCGACCGTGTGTACGCGGCATAACTTTTTTGCGGGAGGATGCCCCCATGCTTCGGCATATATGCCCATCATTAGAAGTGGGTGGATGAAGGGAGGTATTCTAATGGTGGGCATACCCACCGATCAATCTCTTTTTTTCGTTCAGCCAACAGGCTGCATGAAAAAAAAGATTACAATACATGTCCAACAAGGACCAGCAACGTACTGGTATGTTGCTGGACTTTGAATGGTTATACCAGATTGATGCCTGCGGGTATCATTCTTTTCAGCCAGCGGCCGGCTTTCATGTAAAAGCAATCCTAGTGGCTAATTAGCCTCTGGACTGCTTTTATAAGCAGTGGGAGGGAATGCCCCCCCCCGGATATAAACAGCGCCATTGGGAAATTGGGAAAGCATTTTATCACACCGATCTTGGTGTGGTCAGATGCTTTGAGGGCAGAGGAAAGATCTAGGGTCTAACCCCCCATTTTTTTTCAAAAAAAGAGTACCTGTCACTACTTATTGCTATCATAGGGGATATTTACATTCCCTGAGATAACAATAAAAATTATTAAAAAAAAAAAATATGGAAGGAACAATTTAAAAATAAAATAAAAAAGCAAAATAAATAATAATAAAAAAAAAAAAAAAAAAAAAAAGCACCGCTGTCCCCCCCTGCTCTTGCGCAAAGGCGAACGCAAGCGTCGGTCTAGCGTCATATGTAAATAGCAATTGCATCATGCATGTGAGGTATCACCGCGAAGGTCAGATCGAGGGCAGTAATTTTAGCAGTAGACCTCCTCTGTAAATCCAACGTGGTAACCTGTAAAGGCTTTTAAATGCTTTTAAAAATGAATGTCGTTTCTCGCCGCTGCGCGTTTGTGCGCAATTTTAAAGCATGTCGTGTTTGGTATCCATGTACTCAGCCTAAGATCATCTTTTTTATTTCATCAAACATTTGGGCAATATAGTGTTTTTTAGTGCATTAAAAATAAAAAAAAGTGTGTTTTTCCCCCAAAAAATGCGTTTGAAAAATCGCTGCGCAAATACTGTGTGGGAAAAAAAATGCAACACCCACTATTTTAATCTGTAGGGCCTTTGCTTTAAAAATATATATAATGTTTGGGGGTTCAACATAATTTTCTTGCAAAAAAAAAATGTTTTCATGTAAACAAAAAGTGTCAGAAAGGGCTTTGTCTTCAAGTGGTTAGAAGAGTGGATGATGTGTGACATAAGCTTCCTAATGTTGTGCATAAAATGCCAGGACAGTTCAAAACCCCCCCCAAATGACCCTATTTTGGAAAGTAGACACCTCAAGCTATTTGCTGAGAGGCATGTTGAGCCCATTGAATATTTTTTTTTTTTGTCCCAAGTGATTGAATAATGACAAAAATAAAAAAAAATAAAAAATTTACAAAAAGTTGTCACTAAATTATATATTGCTCAAACATGCCATGGTTATATGTGGAATTGCACCCCAAAATACATTCTGTTGCTTCTCCTGAGTACGGGGATACCACATGTGTGAGACATTTTGGGAGCCTAGCCGCGTACAGGACCCCGAAAACCAAGCACCGCCTTCAGGATTTCTATGGGTGTAAATTTTTGATTTTACTCCTCACTGCCTATCACAGTTTCGGAGGCCATGGAATGCCCAGATGGCACAAACCCCCCCAAATGACCCCATTTTGGAAAGTAGACACCCCAAGCTATTTGCTGAGAGGTATGTTGAGTATTTTGCAGATCTCGCTTTTTGTCACAAAGTTTTAAAAATTGAAAAAAGAAAAAAAAAAAAAATATGTCTTTCTTCATTTTCAAAAACAAATGAGAGCTGTAAAATACTCACCATGCCTCTCGGCAAATAGCTTGGGGTGTCTACTTTCCAAAATGGGGTCATTTGTGGGGGTTTTGGACTATCTTGGCATTTTATGGCCTTCAAAACTGTGATAGGTAGTGAGGAGTGAAATCAAAAATTTGTGCCCTTAGAAATCCTGAAGGCGGTGCTTGGTTTTCGGGGGCCCGTACGCGGCTAGGCTCTCAAAAAGTCCCACACATGTGGTATCCCCGTACTCAGGAGAAGCAACCAAATGTATTTTGGGGTGCAATTCTGCATATAACCATGGCATGTTTGAGCAATATATCATTTAGCGACAACTTTTTGTACATTTTTTTTTTTCTTTTTGTCATTATTCAATCACTTGGGACAAAAAAAAAAAATATTCAATGGGCTCAACATGCCTCTCAGCAATTTCCTTGGGGTGTCTACTTTCCAAAATGGGGTCATTTTGGGGGTTTTGTGCTATCTTGGCATTTTATGGCCTTCAAAACTGTGATAGGTAGTGAGGAGTGAAATCAAAAATTTATGCCCTTAGAAACCTTGAAGGCTGTGCTTGGTTTTTGGGGTCCCGTACGCGGCTAGGCTCCCAAAAAGTCCCACACATGTGGTATCCCCGTACTCAGGAGAAGCAGCAGAATGTATTTTGGGGTGCAATTCCACATATAACCATGGCATGTGTGAGCAATATATCATTTAGTGACAACTTTGTGCAAAAAAAACAAAGTTTGTCATATTCCCGCAACTTGTGGCAAAATATAAAATATTCCATGGACTGAACATGCCTCTCAGTAAATAGCTTGGGGTGTCTACTTTCCAAAATGGGGTCATTTGGGGGGATTTTGTGCTATTTTGGCATTTTATGGCCTTCGAAACTGTGATAGGTAGTGAGGAGTGAAATCAAAAATTTACGTCCTTAGAAAGCCTGAAGGCGGTGCTTGGTTTTTGGGGCCCCGTACCCGGCTAGGCTCCCAAAAAGTCCCACACATGTGGTATCCCTGTACTCAGGAGAAGCAGCAGAATGTATTTTGGGGTGCAATTCCACATATAACCATGGCATGTGTGAGCAATATATCATTTAGTGACAACTTTTTGTACATTTTTTCTTTTTTTTTTTCTTTTTGTCATTATTCAATCATTTGGGACAAAAAAAAAAAATATTCAATGGGCTCAACATGCCTCTAAGCAAATAGCTTGGGGTGTCTACTTTCCAAAATGGGGTCATTTGGGGGGGTTTTGTACTGCCCTGCCATTTTAGCACCTCAAGAAATGAGATAGGCAGTCATAAATAAAAAGCTGTGTAAATTCCAGAAAATGTACCCTAGTTTGTAGACGCTATAACTTTTGCGCAAACCAATAAATATACGCTTATTGACATTTTTTTTACTAAAGACATGTGGCTGAATACATTTTGGCCTAAATGTATGACTACAATTGAGTTTATTCGATTTTTCTTATAACAAAAAGTAGAAAATATCATTTTTTTTCAAAATTTTCGGTCTTTTTCCGTTTATCTCGCAAAAAATAAAAATCGCAGAGGCAATCAAATACCATTAAAAGAAAGCTCTATTTGTGGGAAGAAAAGGACGCAAATTTCGTTTCAGTACAACATTGCATGTCCGCACAATTTACAGTTAAAGCAGCGCAGTGCAAAATTCTGAATTCACCTCTGGTCCTCTAGCTACCAAATGGTCCGGGGCTTAAGTGGTTAAAAGAAATTACTTTTTAATATTTTTTTTTTCTTTTTACATGTATCTATAATTTATACAAAATACATAGCCTGGGAAGTTGCCTCAGTTATACTTGATTATGATGACATGTATCATATATGAGACAGACAGTGGTATTCCCCAGCTGCTTGGCTTGCTTGCTATCATACTCCACCACCATGGAACACGGTTAAAGTGGTTGTAAAGTCAGAAGGTTTTATATCTTAATGCATTCTATGGGTAATTATACATATGTAGCGGGTACTTACTTTCCCGGGGTAAATTTTGAATCTTTCGGTGACACCGGTGGTGTGTTCCGGCGGTCCACTGGGTGGCGCTGTCACCATGGGCTGACGGATGGATATCGCTGTGTGCTGAGTCTCCTTTTTGGCCTCTCTCGGCAGCGGTATGGTGGGGCGGGGAACCCGCCATGCTTGCTGGGAGAGGGTATAAAGGGGCCGGCCATCTTGGTCACGGGGTCTTCGTCCCAGGCACCTTCAGCTTGCGGACGGTGGTTCGCGTTCGTCCTCTAGGCGGCCTAGGCCTAGAGGACCACCGGAGATCGTGTTCCACCTCAGGCACCTTTAGTCCTGGGGTGAGGTACTTGGATGGAGGTCCGGAGCTCAGTGCCCAACACTGAGTTCCGCGAGGGAAGGATCCTAAGGCACTCCGGGGATGACCGTCCGGAAGGAGAATTTCCCTCGTGCGGAGACCATAGATCACTCTCAGGGAGGAGAGTGGATGATAGAACTTGTGTCTGGGCCTATTCGTACACACACCTTCTTTTCTGTTCTGAAGCCAAGGAAGTCCATGTTATGTTTTAAATAAAGGAGTGTTGGACTTTGACGGTGTGTGGCTCAATTTCTGGCGGACAAGGTTAAAGGAGACTCTTGGAGGGAGGATCCGATGCACAGCACAGACCCGAAGGTAACAAGAGACATTGCTGAGACCACATACACAACTGTGGTGGAAGCCTGGCGTAGCTCATCCCTCTCCCTCCCCTATCATACCCCTAGACCAGAGACAGTGCGAGTTGGAAAACTTTAATAGAGGGGAGTGGGGAGAGGGTGTGCGCTACACGTGGGGGCTCGGGTCCGGCATTGTGTTGTGCATCACTGTATGGAACGTGTCTGCTGGAAGAGTTAAACGAATAGGCCAAAGTGCAGCCCTGCTTGAAGCCGTGGACATGACCCCAAGAAGGGAAAGGCCCGCGCAGGAAGAGCGGTGAACGGGGGGAAGCTCAGCCGTGTGAAGTAGTACACGTGGGGGTTTCTAATTGCACTGCGCCACCAGACACAACCCCCTCCGCTTAGTTCGTGGGCGTGGCTCAACCAAGGAAAAGTGAAGAAAGCCCGCGAACTGGAGCAAAGGGGAGGAGTCCAATACGTGTGAGTGAGTGAGTGAGTAACTTGTATAGCGCTGCAATTGCGAACTAAATCGCCTCAAGGCGCTTTGCATCCAGTGTCGTTGAGATCGTTAGAAGAGATGGGTCTTAAGTATTTTCCGGAAGGCCCGATGGTTTTCTTCCATGCGGATATTCGTGGGTAGCGTATTCCATAGCCTTGGTCCTTGGACAGCAAACCTTTGTTCTCCCTTGGCTTTGTAGCGGGTCTTGGGGATGTGGAGGAGGTTTTGGTTAGTTGATCGAAGGTCACGAGTAGTGGTGTAGTGTTTTATTTTCTCGCATAAGTATTCAGGAGTGTTTCCTTGTGCGCATTTGTGGGTGAGGCAGAGGGTCTTGAATGTGATCCGATCCTTTACGGCTAGCCAATGGAGGCTTTTCAGGGATGGTACGATTGATTCCCAGGATTTTTTCCCTGTTACCAGTCTGGCCGCTGTGTTTTGGACGACTTGTAGACGTGCAACTTGGTATTTGGGTAGTCCTAGGTAAAGTGAGTTAGCGTAGTCAAGCCGTGAATTGATAATGGTTCCGACTACTACTGCTCTGTCTTTTTCCGGGATGAACGGGATGAGTCTTCGTAGCAGGCGGAGAAGGTGGTGGGATCCACTGACTACTGATCCTATTTGTGCGTCCATAGTCATGTCTGAGTCAAAGATAACTCCCAGGCTTTTAACTTTGGTGCTTGGGGTTATGTTTTGTCCCAGGATGGTGGGTGGCGTCCATGTGGTCATGGCGTTTTTCTTTCGGTTAGCGTGGAAAATGAGCAGTTCTGTTTTGGATCCATTAAGCTTGAGGGAGCTCTCTGTCATCCAATTGTTGATCAATGTAAGGCATTTTTCCAGTCCGTAATATTGATCTTTTTTGTTGTTGATGCGAAAGTATAGTTGAGTGTCATCTGCATAGGAGTGATAACGCATGTCCTGTTCACTGATGATTTTGAGGAGTGGCCGAAGGTAGATGTTGAATAGAGATGTACAGAACTATTCGCCAGCGAACAGTTCCCGGCGAACATAGCTTGTTCGCGTTCGCCGCGGCCGGCGAACATATGCGATGTTCGGTCCGCCCCCTATTCATTATCATTGAGCAAACTTTGACCCTGTACCTCACAGTCAGCAGACACATTCCAGCCAATCAGCAGCATACCCTCCCTCCCAGACCCTTCCACCTCCTGGACAGCATCCATTTTAGATTCATTCTCAAGCTGCAGTCTTAGCGAGAGGAGGGACAGTTTAGCTGCTGCTTATTTTATAGGGAAAGCTAGGCTAGGCAAGTGTATTCAGTGTTCACTCCACTCCTGAAAGACTCATCTGATCTCTGCTGTAAGCACAGCGTCCTGACAGCACCCCAAAAAGCCCTTTTTAGGGCTGGTAAAACACCAGTCTGCTTTTTTTTTTTTCCTGGACAGCATCTATTTTAGATTCAGTCTGTACTTAAGCTGCAGTGTTAGCCAGAGGAGGGACAGTTTAGCTGCTGCTGATTTTATAGGGAAAGCTATAGGCAAGTGTATTCAGTGTTCACTCCACTCCTGAAAGACTCATCTGATCTCTGCTGTAAGCACAGCGTCCTGACAGCACCCCAAAAAGCCCTTTTTAGGGCTGGTAAAACACCAGTCTGCTTTTTTTTTTTTCCTGGACAGCATCTATTTTAGATTCAGTCTGTACTTAAGCTGCAGTGTTAGCCAAAGGAGGGACAGTTTAGCTGCTGCTGATTTTATAGGGAAAGCTAGGCTAGGCCAGTGTATTCAGTGTTCACTCCACTCCTGAAAGACTCATCTGATCTCTGCTGTAAGCACAGCGTCCTGACAGCACCCCAAAAAGCCCTTTTTAGGGCTGGTAAAACACCAGTCTGCTTTTTTGTTTTTTCCTGGACAGCATCTATTTTAGATTCAGTCTGTACTTAAGCTGCAGTGTTAGCCAGAGGAGGGACAGTTTAGCTGCTGCTGATTTTATAGGGAAAGCTATAGGCAAGTGTATTCAGTGTTCACTCCACTCCTGAAAGACTCATCTGATCTCTGCTGTAAGCACAGCGTCCTGACAGCACCCCAAAAAGCCCTTTTTAGGGCTGGTAAAACACCAGTCTGCTTTTTTGTTTTTTCCTGGACAGCATCTATTTTAGATTCAGTCTGTACTTAAGCTGCAGTGTTAGCCAAAGGAGGGACAGTTTAGCTGCTGCTGATTTTATAGGGAAAGCTAGGCTAGGCCAGTGTATTCAGTGTTCACTCCACTCCTGAAAGACTCATCTGATCTCTGCTGTAAGCACAGCGTCCTGACAGCACCCCAAAAAGCCCTTTTTAGGGCTGGTAAAACACCAGTCTGCTTTTTTGTTTTTTCCTGGACAGCATCTATTTTAGATTCAGTCTGTACTTAAGCTGCAGTGTTAGCCAGAGGAGGGACAGTTTAGCTGCTGCTGATTTTATAGGGAAAGCTAGGCTAGGCCAGTGTATTCAGTGTTCACTCCACTCCTGAAAGACTCATCTGATCTCTGCTGTAAGCACAGCGTCCTGACAGCACCCCAAAAAGCCCTTTTTAGGGCTGGTAAAACACCAGTCTGCTTGTTTTTTTTCCCCGGCACAGTAGCTTACATAAAAAAAAAACACAACAGTTTTGACTGCAGTAGATGAGCAGTCAGTTGCCTGCCAGCGTGTGTGTCAGACCTACAGTGTCTACTGTGCCAACTTCTGCCAGTGCACAGTGCCACTCATATCTGGTGTCACAGTAGCTTGCACGCATAGTACAACTAAACTAATCTAAAAAAAATGACAGGCAGAGGCAGGCCACCCCGCAGGGGCTGTCGTGGTCGTGGTGCTGTGATTCCCTTTGGCCCTAGAATAATGCCCAGTGTTCAGGGGCCACGTACCCTGAACTCGAAAAGTTCTGAGGACATAGTTGACTGGCTAACACAGGACAGCCAATCTTCTACAGCTTCCGCTCGGAACCTTGACGCACCATCCTTCTCCAGCTCAGCTTTGGGCACCTCTCAAGTTACCACTCGCCCGCCTGCCGCCACCACCAACACTAGCACCACAGTTGCTTCACTTGATCTGTCAGAGGAGTTATTTACACATGAGTTGGAAGAAATGAGTGATGCGCAAACATTATTGCCAGAGGATGTAGATAAAAGGGATATGTCTCAGTCAGGCAGCATTACACACATGGATGTACGGTGTGATGATGATGATGTTGTACCCGCTGCTGCTTCCTTTGCTGAGTTGTCAGATACAAGTGAAGCGGTTGATGATGACGATGTGGATGTCACGTGGGTGCCCGCTCGAAGAGAAGAAGAACAGGGGGAAAGTTCAGATGGGGAGACAGAGAGGAGGAGGAGACGAGTTGGAAGGAGGGGTAGGTCGTCGCAAGGAGCTAGTGGCACAGTCAGACAGCGTGTATCGGCACCCGGGGTCAGCCAGACAGCACGCCAATCAACGCATGCTGTTGCCACCACCAGAATGCCGCCATTGCAAAGCTCAGCAGTGTGGCATTTTTTTTGTGTGTCTGCCTCTGATAACAGCGATGCCATTTGCAACCTGTGCCAAAAGAAACTGAGTCGTGAGAAATCCAACACCCACCTAGGTACAACTGCTTTGCGAAGGCACATGATCTCACATCACAAACGCCTATGGGATCAACACATGATGACGAGTACAAGCAGCACACAAGCTCAAAGCCACCATCCTCCTCCTGGTCCAGCATCTTCAGCCACGTCAACCACTGCTGTCCTCCTTGCCCCCTCTCAACCATCTGACACTACGTCTCTCGCCTTGAGCAGTTCCTGCTCATCTGCCCACAGTCAGGTGTCTGTCAAGGACATGTTTGAGCGTAAGAAGCCAATGTCACAGAGTCACCCCCTTGCCCGGCGTCTGACAGCTGGCTTGTCGGAACTCTTAGCCCGCCAGCTTTTACCATAGAAGCTGGTGGAGTCTGAGGCCTTCAAAAAATTTGTAGCTATTGGGACACCGCAGTGGAAGGTACCCGGCCGAAATTTCTTTTCACAAAAGGCAATCCCCAACCTGTACTCTATTGTGCAAAAGGAAGTCATGGCATGTCTGGCACACAGTGTTGGGGCAAGGGTCCATCTGACCACTGATACCTGGTCTGCAAAGCACGGTCAGGGCAGATATATCACCTACACTGCTCATTGGGTAAACCTGCTGACGGCTGCCAAGCATGTAATGCGTGGCTCTGCAGAGGAGTTGGTGGTGACACCACCACGACTTGCAGGCAGGCCTGCTGTCACCTCCTCTACTCCTCCTACTCCATCCTCTTCGATAACCTCCTCGGCTGAGTCCTCTTCTGCTGCTGCGTCTTGCTCCACATCAACAGCACCCCCCCCCCAAGCTCCCCAGGGGCTATTCCACATCCCGGATACGACAGTGTCACGCTGTCTTGGGGTTGACTTGCCTGAAAGCAGAGAGTCACACCGGACCAGCACTCCTGTCCGCCCTGAACGCACAGGTGGATCAGTGGCTGACTCCGCACCAACTGGAGATCGGCAAAGTGGTGTGTGACAACGGAAGCAATTTGTTGGCGGCATTGAATTTGGGCAAGTTGACACATGTGCCGTGCATGGCACATGTGTTAAATCTGATTGTACAACGCTTTGTGCATAATTACCCAGACTTACAGGATGTCCTCAAGCAGGCCAGGAAGGTGTGTGGCCATTTCAGGCGTTCCTACACAGCCATGGCGCACTTTTCAGATATCCAGCGGCGAAACAACATGCCAGTGAGGCGCTTGATTTGCGACAGCCCGACACGTTGGAATTCAACACTCCTAATGTTCGACCGCCTGCTCCAACAAGAAAAAGCCGTCAACGAGTATTTGTATGACCGGGGTGCTAGGACAGCCTCTGCGCAGCTGGGAATTTTTTTGCCACGTTACTGGACGCTCATGCGCAATGCCTGTAGGCTCATGCGTCCTTTTGAGGAGGTGACAAACCTAGTCAGTCGCACTGAAGGCACCATCAGCGACATCATCCCATTTGTTTTCTTCCTGGAGCGTGCCCTGCGAAGAGTGCTGGATCAGGCCGTAGATGAGCGTGAAGAGGAAGAAGAAGAGTTGTGGTCACCATCACCACCACCAGAAACAGCCTTATCAGCATCGCTTGCTGGACCTGCGGCAACGCTGGAAGAGGAGTCTGAGGAAGAGGAGTCAGAGGAGGAATGTGGCTTTGAGGAGGAGGAGGAAGACCAACCACAGCAGGCATCCCAGGGTGCTCGTTGTCACCTATCTGGTACCCGTGGTGTTGTACGTGGCTGGGGGGAAGAACAGACCTTCAGTGAGATCAGTGAGGACGAGGAACAGGACATGAGTAGCTCGGCATCCAACCTTGTGCAAATGGGGTCTTTCATGCTGTCGTGCCTGTTGAGGGACCCTCGTATAAAAAGGCTGAAGGAGAACGACCTGTATTGGGTGGCCACGCTACTAGACCCCCGGTATAAGCAGAAAGTGCCAGAAATGTTACCGAATTACAGGAAGTCGGAAAGGATGCAGCAGTTCCAAAATAAATTAAAAAGTATGCTTTACACAGCGTATAAGGGTGATGTCACAGCACAACGGGAATCTAACAGGGGAAGAGGTGAAAGTAATCCTCCTCCTACCACGACCATGCCGGCAAGGACAGGACGCTTTACAGACGTATTGTTGATGGAGGACATGCGGAGCTTTTTAAATCCTACGCATCGCCACAGCCCTTCGGGGTCCACCCTCAGAGAACGACTCGACCGACAGGTAGCAGACTACCTCGCCTTAACTGCAGATATCGACACTCTGAGGAGCGATGAACCCCTTGACTACTGGGTGTGCAGGCTTGACCTGTGGCCTGAGCTATCCCAATTTGCGATAGAACTTCTGGCCTGCCCCGCTTCAAGTGTCCTTTCAGAAAGGACCTTCAGTGCAGCAGGAGGTATTGTCACCGAGAAGAGAAGTCGCCTAGGTCAAAAAAGTCTAGATTACCTCACCTTTATTAAGATGAATGAGGCATGGATCCTGAAGGGACTGACAGTGGGCGATACATTTGACTAAAAAAGGCCTGATGAGATGAGCTGCCTTGGGCTAAAAATGGTCCACAAGCCGCAATGTTTTAGGGCACTTTCTGCCTGAAAAACATTTTTTTTTCTGGCCGCTGCTACAGCAGCGGCTGCAACAATACCTAATTTTACAGGCATGTGTACATGCCTAATTTTTCTGGCCTCTGGTGCTGCACTGTGGCTGCAAAAAAAACAAACAAAAAAACACATACCTGTGTCAATTCCCCTTCGTGATCGTTACCTTGTTGTGGTGAAGGGGCTTGCGTATCACAATGAAGCGACCACCTCTATGAGTGTGTTGGCAATGGCGTTGTTGGCACACCCCAGATGGTAAGGTCGTTGCTTCATTGTGAACAGACCAAAAGTGATCGGCTTGATAATTTTGCATAGAAAAAACATAAATTTTCTTTGTGATCATCTAAGGTGATCATTAAAGCCTTGCGGTTGTGCAAATGGACTGTTTGCAGTTGTTTGCGGTGCGTTAAACGGGGAGTTTGGTCTGTCCGAGTTTGGTCTGTCACTGTGAAGCGGGCGTAACCCTTACACTACCTGATCGATACAACATCATACCTGATGTTTTAAAGCACGTTATTCCAAACACATTAGGAATGTTAGGTGATTTATGCCCTTTATGGATTAAAACCCGACTCTGCGTCAACTACGTAATTTTCCATGGGAGTTTTGCCATGGATCCCCCTCCGGCATGCCACAGTCCAGGTGTTAGTCCCCTTGAAACAACTTTTCCATCACTATTGTGGCCAGAAAGAGTCCCTGTGGGTTTTAAAATTCGCCTGCCTATTGAAGTCTATGGCGGTTCGCCGGGTTCGCCCGTTCGCGAACATTTGCGGCAGTTCGCGTTCGCCGTTCGCGAACGGAAAATTTTATGTTCGCGACATCACTAATGTTGAAGAGTACCGGTGACAGGGGTGATACTTGAGGTACTCCGCATGTATTTGTGCGTGGTGCCGAGGTAAAGGCTCCCAGTTTCACTGTCTGGGATCGGTTTTCTAAGAAGGATGCGAACCATGGTAGGTCCGTGTCTGCGACTCCTGCTACTTCGGTGAGACGCGTAAGTAGGATTTTGTGATCTACTGTGTCAAAGGCTGCACTGAGGTCCAGCAGCACCAGGAGACATGATTCTCCGTCATGAAGGGACTACACGTGGGACATTGGCGCGAAAACTCTGCAGTGTGCGATGGATCGGCAACAGGTCACCATGTTTGGACACACCTCGTGGATTCCGGTACATCCTTCCACCACGACACTGACTGCTGCTGCTCCAATAACGGATACAGGGTTTCGACTGAAGCCAAGGGGTCGATTCGCCCTATACTCATGTATGGACGTTGAGGCCCTGGGTATGATTTGTCCCGGGTGTTTGGGACTGGTGTGCCTGCTGAAGCCGTTCGGACATTGTGAGGCCTGTGGGGAGTTCACGTTTGAGGTGGATTCGGCAGTAGAGAGGCCGAGAACCATCTACCCAGGCCGGGCTTCAGGTACTACCACTCAAAGAGGAGAAGTCACTGCTGTGAGAGTCACCCGAGCGTACACTGCAGCGACCAGGGAAGAGGTCGTTAAAACTCTGCGGGAGAAATCCGAGGATGCTGACTCGGTCACCACTGTCTCACAGCGTCTGCCACTGAAGAAGAGAACCAGCGTGGTAGCCCCGACCAGCGGTGGTAGTGGACCGTCTCGCCCGCTTATGCCAGGCCCGGATGGATCCGTTGACGAGGGTTCCGGACGTCCCGCTTCAAGGAAAGGCCGAGGTAAGCCAGGCGAAGAGACTTGGTGTGTGGGAGGAGGTGTCGGGAAGGCATGGCCTAGTAAGTCCGCGGAATGTGGAGGCTCCGTTTCTACAAAGAGCTGCGTGCCCGCGGAGGAGTGTGAAACCTCCAACCTGGAATCACTCTTGGACCTGGGAGATGATGCCATCATTGATGATTTGTTTGCCGAGAAAGGCTGGGACAAGGTACCGCTTGCTTCATTCCGTAGATCTCGGGATTCACCCATGTCAACAGGGGAAAGTACGCCCTGGGTGGAGGCGACAGCGCCTGGAGAAGAATCTTGTCCTCAGTTTGTCCCTACATCCCCGGTGCAACCTGCATCTGATGCTGGGGTAAAGAGACTGTTGCTGCGGGCACCAATGCCCAGATTGGAGGTGGTCAAAGCGCCTCGTCATCCAGACTCGGTAGTTATGCCTGGTGAGGGAGACAGAGCTACCATGCCTCCTTTGGCAAGACTACAACGCCTATTTGGCCAAAAATTTGCAGAGGGGTATGGATGGGAGTATCCCTACTTATCGAAGGACTTGCTCTACGAGGTGGAGGTGTACAGAGAGCGCTGGTACAACGACTTTGTGTGGACCCACCTAAAAGTTCCGCACGCCCGCAAGTACCTGGCGTGTTCTCCTAATGCTTCACAGCGTTTCAAAGATTGTAAGGCCGATTGGATGTTAGGAAGACACATCCATGCAGATAAAGTGCTGATCCGACGCAAAGAAGGCGAAGATGTGGAGTATCATCTGGAGACCGTGGATCAACACTTAAAGCCACTGATTTTGCCGCATCCCCGCTTTTACTTATAGGAGACAGAGACTCCGTTCTTATCATGTTCATTGAACTTTTCGGGGCAGTTGTTGTGTATGCCCAAAGGAATGAGGAACTATTCCTGTGTTTTTCTTTCCCCTGTTCCTGCAAAGAGATCACAGACTCTGGGGTTAGATAGGGCCAAAGAGAAGAAGAAGAAGCTCCACGAGTGCAGTACCGCGAGGTTGTCACCAGGTGGCAGTCTTGTGCAACGTTTTTTTTTAAACACTTTTCATGCACTCACTCTTTGGAGGGAAGGAATTTCTTCTTGGAGAAGTTTATTTTCTTCTTACACGAATACATGTGTCAGGGTTTTTGTGTGTTGGTTTTGTGTTTTTTTTCTTTCCCTCTGCAGGAGAGCATCCCGTCAAGATTATGGAACCTGGGGTGGTTTTTAGATAGGATGGGAGGGAAAGGTATAATGTTGAAATGTAAGTTCATGTTTAATGTTGTCTTTCACTCCTCTTTTGTTGCAGGGGCTCAGACACAATTTCTCAGTTAGGATAGTTTCCTAAATTTTTTTGTGTTTTTCAAATTGTTAGTGGGTTTCTGGATTGGATTATGTCAGCCGTTGAGGGCATGATTTACTCCAGACACTGGGGACCAGTGTCAAATGACAGGGGGGAGAGTGTAGCGGGTACTTACTTTCCCGGGGTAAATTTTTAATCTTTCTGTGACACCGGTGGTGTGTTCCTGTGGTCCACTGGGTGGCGCTGTCACCATGGGCTGACGGATGGATATCGCTGTGTGTTGAGTCTCCTTTTTGGCCTCTCTCGGCAGCGGTATGGTGGGGCGGGGAACCCGCCATGCTTGCTGAGAGAGGGTATAAAGGGGCCGGCCATCTTGGTCATGGGGTCTTCGTCCCAGGCACCTTCAGCTTGCGGACGGTGGTTCACGTTCGTCCTCTAGGCGGCCTAGGCCTAGAGGACCACCGGAGATCGTGTTCCACCTCAGGCACCTTTAGTGGAGGTCCGGAGCTCAGTGCCCAACACTGAGTTCCGCGAGGGAAGGATCCTAAGGCACTCCGGGGATGGATGCCTGAATCCGAGGTGGGCGTAATGGACCGGGAAGAGCTCCTCATCTGAAGACCCGGTGCAGCAGACTGCCGGTGACGGGTGAGTCTCTTGTCGGAGACCGTCCGGAAGGAGAATTTCCCTTGTGCAGAGACCATAGATCACTCTCAGGGAGGAGAGTGGATGATAGAACTTGTGTCTGGGCCTATTCGTACACACACCTTCTTTTCTGTTCTGAAGCCAAGGAAGTCCATGTTATGTTTTAAATAAAGGAGTGTTGGACTTTGACGGTGTGTGGCTCAATTTCTGGCGGACAAGGTTAAAGGAGACTCTTGGAGGGAGGATCCGATGCACAGCACAGACCCGAAGGTAACAAGAGACATTGCTGAGACCACATACACAACTGTGGTGGAAGCCTGGCGTAGCTCATCCCTCTCCCTCCCCTATCATACCCCTAGACCAGAGACAGTGCGAGTTGGAAAACTTTAATAGAGGGGAGTGGGGAGAGGGTGTGCGCTACACATATATATCTATACATATTCTCCCCATCCCCAGCAACACAAACACATCTTTTCTTCACTCCCCTGGTGCTCCAGTGGGTGTGGGCTCTTTAAGGGTCTCAACACCGGAGGCTCCTAATCATGCAGTCACTGTAATTGGCTGTGACAGTGGTCAAATGATCAGGGGTCCTGGTGAAAGTATGGTCACAGTGCTGGGGGAGTGTGATTGGCAGCGCTCCGAACACAGAATAGCCATGCCAGCTGTACGCATATATGTGGCAGCATGGAGTTAAAGTGTTACTAAACCCCCAACAGAAAAATCTGTGTTTATATGCAGTAAAGCATGCTTGTTATAATCACTGTTGAACCTAAGGGGTTAATTCTCTGCATTGTGTAAAAAGGCTGCTTGATCTTGTATGCACAGATCCTCCTCTTCTTCCACTGACTCCAGAACATGTCCGGATAAGACAGAGCCTTTGGAGTCAGGCTGCACATGCTCCGTTTGATATGTATTGCTAGAGTTTTTTTTTTCTTAGGAGAGTGCATGTGATCAGCACTGTCCAGACAGAGGGTCAGGGGTCCTGGTTCCAGATAGGAAAGCTCAGTGCAGTAAATTGACAATTCTCGACAGCAGCTGCTCATGCAGCACACGCACATACTCCCACCTGCTAAACCAATAATGGTGTGAACCAGAGATAGGTAGCTTCATATCTTGTTTTTTTTATTTATTTATTATCTTTTGCTTTTTTTTTGCTTTCTTTTCTGCTTCCTCTTATTTTTTACTTTCCTGGGGTAGGTCTTAATCCAAGGGGAACATTCAATAGCACAATAAAGAGGCTATAGAAGAACGGGTAGAAATACACACCTATACTGATTCTATTTTAAGCTTGTATGAATTGATTTAGAGGTTTGATTTATTCACTGTTCTTTTAACATAAGGATAAATAATATGTTGTGCCTGACTATGTGCTCTGTGTGTAACCCTTGCATAATATCTAATAAAATCTAATATCCAAAAATAGACATGGAGCTGGGTGTCTTGGAAAACTCCACAGAGCATGCACGCAGTGGTGTGTTTTGGTTTTGTGCTGCCCTAGGCAAGACTAAAATCGTGCGCCCCTACCATCTAAATGTGTTCCACCCCTTCCTGTTTAAGATCCGCCCCTTCATCTGTAAACTCCACCTCTTCCTCTTTAGGTCCTACTTTTTCCTATTACAGCTCCACGTCTTTAGAGGTGGGGAGAGATTGGGGGTGAGAGAAGGGTGGGGTGGGAGAGAGAGAGAGGGTGGAGTGAGAGTGAGAGAGAGAGAGGGAGTGAGAGAGAGCGGGAGAGGGGGGAACGAGAGAGGGGAGGTTGAGAGACAGAGAGAGAGGGAGGGGGAAGAGGTGGTGAGAGAGAGAGGGGGGAAAAGGTGAGGGGTGAGAGAAAGAGGGTGGATGAAAGAGAGAGGTGGGGGAGAGAGAGGGGGTGAGAGAGAGAGGGGGTGAAAGCAGTTATTTAAGAGCAGATGTCCAAACAAATTGTATAAATCTGGATAAAAACAAATTAAGTCACGATAGTATGTATAAAAAAAACAAAAATCACAGTTCAAACAGCCAGCTGAAAAGTTTGTGGTAGGACAGACCTTGATGGATGAACCCCAAGGAGGTAGAATGGGACTTGGACTGTCGGGCTGGTGGAACTGCAGAGAGGAACTTCAGCAAGCTGCAGAGGTATAAGACAAATCCCCAGCACCCCCGCTGGTCTCTATGTTGGAATGGAAAGACACTAGGGAGCTGGCAGACCATGCTGCCCCCTCGCTCACACCGTGGAAAAGTCAGCCAGCCAGATGGAGGGAGCTGGGAGTAACCCAGTGGAGTGTAGATGACAAGAGGGCAAAGGACATCCTCAGGGGAGATGGAGCTTGGCTGTGATAGTTGTTTGGCCCAGGTGGAGCTGCAGGAAAAACCACTCAGTGAAACTCTGATTTGCCCACGTTCCTAAAGTGCCGATGTGTGAATGACAAATCGCGGGACTCACATTTGAGATGCCATTCATTTGAATGACACCTCAAATCGCGGTGCGGGTCTGCCGCGATTAACACGTGATAAAATGCGCAATCACGGCAACCCTCATCGCCAAAAAAAGTTGAGGAGCTACTTTTGGGGGACATGCTTCCCACGATGCGGGTTGCCATGATTGGAGTGCAATTTGAGGTGTCATTCAAATGAATGGCATCTCAAATGCGAGTCCTGCGATTTGTCATTCACACATCAGTGCTTTCAAATCGCAGGCAGATTCGCGGTAAATCTGTCCACCACGATTCAAAATGCTGAAGTGTGAATGCAGCCTTAAAGTATAACTAAAGGCAAAACTTTCTTTTTTTTTTTTGTTCTGAACAGAGTGACGATGGATTTGAACACCTGTTATGTTTTTATTGCTACCTCTGCCCCCCATTAGGGAGTGTCAGGCCTCGTACACACGGCCGAGATTCTCGTTGAAAAAAACATGTCGTTTTTTTCGACGAGATTCTTGGACAAGAAACTTGTCCCGGCCGAGTGTACACACGCTCGTTTCAAAGAACCCGCGGTTCTTTGAAAGGAGTGTACGCGGTGACGTCATCGACTACGTCGAGCATGCGCTCGTCACATTCGATGCCGTCGCCGCCATCTTGGTATACCCTACGTATGCCTAGGAAGCTACCGCGCATGCGTCAAATTCATTTCGAACATGCGCGGGCTTCCGGGCGGACAGGTAAGTGTACACACACTCACTTTTCTCGTCGAGAAACATGCCGAGGAGAATCTCGACGAGAAAATAGAGAGCAGGTTCTCTATTTTCTCGTCGAGGTTTCTTGTCGGTTTTCTCGACGAGAAACCCGCTAGCAGCGTACACACGACCGATTTACTCGGCAAGACCTCTCTGCCAGCAAGTTTCTTGCTGGTTCTTGCCGAGAAAATCGGTCGTGTGTACGAGGCCTGACTCTCTATTTTTGTCCTGTTTACTGTTATCATCAAAAGTGAAAGTAAAAGAAAATCCCACATTCTGGGTTGTCCCTGTAACAGCAATAGGGGGGAAATTTTCCAATGGAGACACTAGTTCTGGTGACCCCAATGTATTCCCTTATTGATTTTCTCCCACTTCCTGTTTTGGCTATGGGACAGGAAATTAAGGTAAATCTCCCCTATGGGACACAGATGGTACAAAAAAAAAAAAAAACAGACAGGGGTTATAACTTACTCTATTCAAAATGAAAAAAAAAAAAGTTTTGCCAAAAATTCTATTTTAACATCCACTTTAATAAATTGCTAAGACCACTTTTGCACTGAGGCGCTTTGCAGGCACTATAACGTTAAAAATAGCGACTGCAAAGCGCCCAGAAAGAGCGTCTCCATTTACTCCAGTGTGAAAGCCCTCGGGCTTTCACACTGGAGCGGTGCGCTGGCAGCATCTTTGGGGGGTTGGGGCGGTGAGGAAGCGGTGTATAAACCGCTCCTCCACCGCTCTTGCCCATTGAAATGAATGGGCACCGCGGCCGAACCACCGGCAAAGCGACGCTGCAAAGGCACTTTGCCGGTGGTTTTAACCTTTTTTCGGCCACTAGCGGGGGTTAAAAGTGCCTAGCTAGCGGCCGAATACCTCCGCAAAAATGATGATAAACCGCCGGAACTTTACCGCCGTCGCCTGCGCCCTAGTGTAAAAACGGCCTAAGTCTTGTATTCAAAGTAGCATGTACTGGAGTGTTCTTTTTCAGTTATTTTTTCCATCAATCCTTCATATTCTTAAGTATAAGTACCTGACTCTGCAAGTGGATAAGCGTCCTCAGGAGCAACCAACATGAGCTTGAGTTGGAATTGATAATCTACAAAAGCGCTTTACGCATAGTTTGGCCTCAATGAACATCATCTACATAGTTGTTTGCCTGATGTAAAATGCTTGTATTATGCAGCGTACACACGATCATTTTTCCCGTCTGGAAAAATGACATTTTTTTTTTTTCGCAGAGAAAAACGATCGTCTGTGGGCTTTATGCCGTTTTTCTCGTTGAGAAAAACGGCAGGAAAAACGACGAGAAAAATTAGAACATGTTCTAAATTTTCTCATCGTTTTTTCCATCATTTTTTTCCGCGGCAGTTTTCCCATAGGGAGACACTGCCGCGGAGCCCACAGACGGTCGTTTTTCTCGTCAAAGAAAAAAATGACGGGAAAAACGGTCGTGTGTGGGGGAACATGCCGTTCCCTCGTTTTTCATTTTTTTTCATGCCGTGATTCACGGCGGTGTTTTCACCGCCGTGAATCACGATCATGTGTACGCGGCATAAGGGTTCAGCATTCACTACATTTTATCCAAAAGGCATATCCTACCTACAGTATTAACGTTTATCAATATTTAAAACTAGAAAAAAAAACTGCTGTAGTTAACAGTTATGCTTTATTCATGGTCAGTTTGATCAAGCTTGAGCCTATCTTGGGAATAATGGCGGAGGCGGTGAATATGGAAATACTATGCTTATTTTTGTGGGTTGCCTGCCACACATCATTATCGTTGTATAAGTAGCTCCAGAAATTCTATTTATTTAACAAACATGGGATTAATTAGTAGGTGAGGCTGTTTAATTAAATTAGCTGGTTAATAATAAATGTAAGGTCTTAGTAGTTTTCCTACATCATAGCTTACTATGACACGCATGTAATATACCAAAAATACCCTATTAGGTTTCCTGTCAACCCGTCATATTTAATCTGGTCTCCAGAATGTGATGTGTGAATAGGTTGGGTCGTGTTTTGAGGGGTGTGAAGGAACAGAATCAAGAAAGGGCACAGCAATGGAATTTTACTGTTACATATCTGGTTCTATAATCACAAGCTAAATAATGCATAAACTGTTAAATGATTATAGAACAACCTGATCCAGAATAGCTTTACAGACATATAATTTAAATAGCTGCTGTTCTCTGCTCACTGCATGGTGCCATATTTACTAAAACAATAACCTCTTTTTTGTGTTTGAAGATGTATTGCTGTGTTTTTTTTTTCTTGCAAACTTACCTGTATCCTTTTGGATCGGTTAAATTAAAGAGGACAATAAGAGCAATGACTGAAATAGTCTATGTTTATTTGTACTATTTCATATGTAGCGCCCTGCTCCTGTTGACCAGGCGCTCGCATGTAAATTTAGTGGGTTATCTGTTCTGTACATAGTTCAGATTCAATATTGTGGCTAAATTGGCCTCTGTTCCAGCATTGGCTGTGTTGCGTGCAGTTCCACACTGTCACCTGTAGGTGTCATTGTCACCACAGGCCAGTGATGGAAGGGCAACATGCTAAGGTGTATTGGATGTCTTTCTCTCCAGAAGCAGCCCAGTGGGAGTGGTCAACCGCTGTGCATTCAGGGAGAAGATACTTAAGGGGCAGACGCCATTTTTCTCTCTCTCACCTCATGGCCCGCCTGGCCTAAGGTATGTGACAACTCCTCTTCTGCCTCGGAGCCCTGCTGGCCCGAGGCTACGTGACTGTAAGTAGGCCCAGAAGCCTGTCTGGGGCCTACTGGTTCAGAGGTGGTCCTGTGCTGTCTGTCCTGCGGGAAGAAGCCGAGCAATTGAAGGACCTGGGGGAGGACTCATCTTGGAGAGGACCGAGCGAAAGGCTGGTATCTCAAGAGGAGCCTGGTGACTCAATTGGAGGATGCACCCTAACCAATCTACCTCACAGTACTGCCGGATGGCTTAAAGGGACTTTAGGTACTGTGTAGCTGTGTTCGCTTGTCTATTGCTGATCATCAAATCCTGTGGCAGAGGATTGTACAAATAGTTATTGCTATCATTAAGTCTGTGGCAGAGACTTTTGTCCATGCATTATTCCGGCTGCTAGGCCGGTGAGAGAGGCGAGAGGTGAGCAAGATCCACTGACAAGGAGTTGTATTTGTCTTTCGGATCTCAAGTTCCTCAGTGATCTGCACAAGGTATCTGAACTTTCCCCTAACCCTCCATCCCTCTACTGCTCAAGTTGTTTAACCACTTCCCGCCCAGTCAATAGCAAATTGACGTCCGGGAAGTGGTTCTGTTATCCACACTGGACGTCATATGACGTCCTGCGGGATAACAGCCGCCGCGCGCCCGGGGGGGCGCGCATCGCGGCGATCGGTGGAGCTGTGGGTCAGTCTGACCCACCGCTACACTGATCTCGGTAAAAAGCCTCCGTCGGAGGCTTTTTACCATGTGATCAGCCGTGTCGAATCACGGCTGATCAGGAAGTAAACAGGAAGAGCCGTTGATCGGCTCTTCCTCACTCGCGTCTGACAGACGCGAGTAGAGGAGAGCCGATCGGCGGCTCTCCTGACAGGGGGGGTTCGCGCTGATTGTTTATCAGCGCAGCCCCCCCTCGGATACCCACACTGGACCACCAGGGAAGCCCCCAAGGACCACCAGGGAAGCCCTAAGCATGTGGATGGCCCCCATGGCCATCCACATGTAGTAAAAAATATATATATATATAAAAAAATATGCCAATCAGTGCCCACACATGGGCACTGACTGGCACGATCATACCAAGAAACAAATGTGTGGTGGCTGGCATTGCTAGGCAGCAGTGTCACCAGTGCCACCTACTAGTGTCCATCAGTGCCACCTATCAGTGCCCATCCGTGCCCATAAGTGCCCACCTATCAGTGCCCGTCTGTGCCACCTATCAGTGCCAACCATAAGTGCCCATCAGTGCCGCCTAAAAGTGCCCATTAGTGCCGCCTATGAGTGCCCATCAGTGCCGCCTATGAGTGCCAATCAGTGCCGCCTATGAGTGCCCATCAGTGCCGCATACCAGTGCCACATATCAGTGCCCATCAGTGCCGCCTATCAGTGCCCATCATCAGTGCTCATCAGTGCCACCTCATCAGTGCCACCTCATTGGTGCCACCTCATCGGTGCCCATCAGTGTCGCCTTATCAGTGCCCTTCAGTGCCGCCTTATCAGTGCCCGTCATTGAAGTAGAAAAGGTACTTATTTACAAAAAAATTAACAGAAACAAAGAAAAACATAGTTTTTTTTTAAAATTTTCGCTCTTTTTTTATTTGTTGCGCAAAAAATAAAAATCGCAGAGGCGATCAAATACCACCGAAAGAAAGCTCTATTTGTGGGAACAAAATGATAAAAAATTTGTTTGGGTACAGTGTAGCATGACCGCGCAATTGTCATTCAAATTGCGACAGCGCTGAAAGCTCAAAATTGGCTTGGGCAGGAAGCTGTATAAGTGCATGGTATTGAAGTGGTTAATAAAAGCATTGGAAAAAGAACTAAGTGACTGGTAGACATGTGCACTGCCGAAAAATTATTTTTTTTTGTTTTAGTTTTTTTAGTTTTTTTGCTTTTTTTGGAAATTCGGAATTCCGAATTTCCGAATTCCGAACTTTCGAATTTCCAAAAAAACAAATTTTCAGAATTTCCGAATTCCGAATTTTGGAATTTCCGAATTTCCAAAAAAACTAATAAAACTAAAACGGAAAAAACAAATTTTTCAAATTTTCGAAAAAAGAAAAAAATATGAAAAAGACGAATTTCCGATTTTTGGAAATTCGGAAATTCTAAAAATTCGGAATTCGGAAATTCAAATTTCCCATTTTCGAATTTTAGATTTTTGAATTTTGCAATTTCGAATTTTCGAATCTCGAATTTTGGAAATTTCGAAATTCTGAAATTCGGGATTCCGAATTTCGGAAATTCGAAAATTAGAAATTTCGGAAATCCAAAAATCCGAAAATTCGGAAATTAAAAAATTCGGAAATCCAAAAATTCGGAAATTTTAAAATTCGGAAATTCGGAAATTTCGAAATTAACTAATTTCTCTAAATTTGTGAAAAACAAATTAGAAACTAAACAAATTACACATGTCTAGTGACTGGTGCATACATCCGTGGGCGCAAGGCCCAGTATAGACTTTAAGTTTCTGACCTGGTGAACTGTGGGTAGGGGTGACGGCAAAGACCCAAAATAATAACCAGCAGCTCCTACGGGGGTAGTGCTACACATATTTTAAGGGATACAAAATGTATAATTTGTTAAAGGGTAGCTCCACGTTCACAGCAAAATAAATAAAATATAGTTGTAGCGGGTGGTTGCTACTAGTTACTAACATCCACCATATCACCCTGCTGCCAGACGTCCAGAATCACTCTCAGAGACAATGAAACAGTCATTTTGCTTTGTTTTGTTTTTGTTTATTTGGGGGATATAACTTGGTTGGGGAAAGGGGATATGGGATGCCCATAGAACAAATACTTTGCCATCTCGGTTAAGAATTGGTTGAATGAACTGAGCTCTGAAGAACTGATGGACTCTAACATTTACATTCACTTCCCCTGCATAAACCCATGCAGACTGTTGCTCCTCCTCTGCATCACCTCCTGCAGACTGTTACTCCAGGACTTCTCTCCTCCTGCACAAACTTCACTGTAACATGTTAGTCTTTCCACCCCATCATCTTCCTATTACACCAGGGATCACTCTGAATAATCCCAGGTGCAGACTGAATTGCTGAACTTGCTGGATTGTTGGTAGGCTAGGGGCCTTCAATACCCCTTTGTGCGGCCTAGTTATTTAGCAGCTCGCATCAGTTGGTGGACTACTGACACCAGCTAGCCCGACTTGCAAATCCTGCGCCTGCAGGCTGCATCAATTTGACACAAAACCCCACAGTCTCTCCTCTGGTATGGCAACCCAGCTCCCCTGGCATGCCTCCCCCAGATATCCACTGTGGCTCACTCACAGACCTTCTCTTGCCCTGAGTCTATGGTGAAGAAGTTAACCGGACATGCGTTCCAATATCTTCTCCAGCCCCTCTGTTCCAGGACACCTCTTCCATGACTGTGCATGGGTAAGGATCCCTCCCAGCTCCCGGGCTCCTCCGCCGAGGTGCGCACCCCCCCAAAGATGGCGATGGGCCTCTTGCTGCTATCTAGCACTCCATTCTTCACGTCTCCCAGCCGACAACTCCCTCCAGTGGGCTGGACCTGAGCTTATGTAAGGGGCCTGCCCCCTGCCAATACTAATTGGGGATTGGTCAGGGCTCCCCACATGAGCTCCCTGTCACTCCAGATCCCGGCCCTGCCCCTCTTCAAAAACAATCTCCCTGGAAGCAGGGGAGGCGCCCCAGAACTGAAGTACAGGTGGTCACACCTACTGCTACACTAACCACTCCCTGCCCTCCAAAACAAGCAGGCCTAGCATGCAGCATAGGCCTGCCTAAATTTACCTGCCTGACAGCTATCTCCAAAAATCCTCACTTCTAGCACCTACCTATGATAGAGGGTGCTACATAGTATATACAATTGTTACTCAAGTCATGTTGTAATTGAATATTTTTAAAAGTTACCTTTCCTTTTCAATCTGCAGCTCTATAATTTTCCTATAAAAGGCAATGTAATATGGTAACCTGGAGGTGTTCTGTAAACAGAATGTGTACAGAATGCCCCCCAGAAACATTTCCTGCTTGTGTGATTGGATTTACTGATTTTCCCAGAAGTCTACACTAAGATACAAGTCAGATTTCAGCCATCCCCTGAAACAAAAATGTCATTTTTGGTGAGATACTCCCAATAGGAAATCATATCTAAAGGGATGCAGACCCTGCAATTTTCCCCATTAGAGCCCTGAAAATGCAGCAGCTGACTTATAATCATGAAGCCACTCCTATTAGATACACTTTTTTCACATGGATACAGACAAACACACAGGGATTTCTTCAGAATAACAAAAGGTAGGAACCTGCAACAAAGTTTGTTAAAATCCTTGTAATGTACATCGATCACCCAGAGGGGAATGTTTTTTACTCAACAAAAGTGGAGTTACTCTTTAAATGTCATTTGAGGACATTAAGCATATGTTTTGGCACTGGTTTTAAACTAGTAATACATGTAGCTTAGGGGGTAAATCTGCAAAGCCAGATTTAGGCCTCTTTCACACGGGCGGTTCAGGTCCGCCTGTCAGTTTTTTAGGCGGACCTGAACGGACGCTCCGTGCACCTCTATAGAGCCACAGATGTTAGCGGTGACAAGGCAGCTGACATCTGATCCGCTCCCATCCGCCAAAGTGTGACGGATGGAAACCCTACTTTTCCATCCGTCTATCGGATCGGATGACAACGGATTCTACAGTCCGTCGTCATCCGATCCCCCATAGGGGAGAGCGGCGCTCTGACAGGTCGGTCCATGCACAGTGTTCAGAGACAGACCTGTCATCTGCCTGCTCAGCGGGGAACGACGCTGAGCAAAGCGGAGCCCGCACACAGACACATCCGCTTGAAAGGACCCTTATACAATTTTCTCATCATGTCAACTGTTTTTTGCAATCCCTCCCCTACCGCAGTCAATATGATAATGTCATCAACATACTAGTAGGATCAGATATCATAGCTGCACAAAGAACACTGCTAAACACAGAAACGCTTGTAGGCGGATGTATTTCTTACTCCATTCAGCAGGTGGCATACTGCCACTGTGCAGATGCAGCGGAGAGTCAGAGAAATATTGTTTCTCTGCAGCCTCCTCCCAGGGAGAGCAACTGTCTGATTGGATACTGTGATCCCTGGTGACCTTCTGTGGTCATCTTGCATGGGACAGCCATTATAAATAGGGGTCCCTGCCAGGGTTTGGTGCGCATTTGCGAGTGGACAAGGAGAGGGACAGGTACCAGCTTGCTAGAGAAAGAGATATTGGGGGTTATTTACGAAAGGAAAATCCACTTTGCACTACAAGTGCAAACTACAAGTGCAAAGTGCACTTGAAATTGCACTGAAAATGCACTTGCAAATGCAGACGCTGTAAATCTGAGGGGTAGATCTGAAACGAGGGGAAGCTCTGCTGATTTTATCATCCAATCATGTGCAAGCTAAAATGCTGTTTTTTATTTTCCTTGCATGTCCCCCTCGGATCTACAGCGACTGCACTTCCAAGTGCACATTTAGTGCATTTTCAAGTGCACTTTGCACTTGTAGTTTGCACTTGTAGTGCAAAGTGGATTTGCCTTTCGTAAATAACCCCCTATGTGTATGGAAAGGTTCCTGCATGAGAAAGGTAAGTGTAGGGATACTGCTGCTGTTGATGCTTTGTGACATGCTGGTACAAGTGAGTGATACTTTGCTTTCCTTATGCTACTACATGTGTTTGGAACTGTACTGTTTCAGAGTGGAAAACTAAGCCTACCCGTTATTGCAACTGTTTCTGGAACTGTTACTGCAAGTTTTACTACCAGTTTATCTTTGACTGATATTTCAAGTGGCACCAACAATACTTCTACAAATTTCCCTGTATCTTCTGCCTTCCTAGCCTTTCTAATGTAGCGGGGTGCTAAATTTAGGGGAAGTGTTTGGGTGGTAGTTGTGCCCAAACACCCTAGTTGATAGAGTTCTTGATACCATTTTTGCCCACAGGTGGAGTGTTGGTGTGCAGTTCCCTGTGGCCTGCGGGTGGCGCTGCCATGGTAGGCCGGGGTTGAGCCACTGATACAGTGCTGTGCCTTGTGTGTCCCCTCTCAGCAACCATACAGTGGGTGTGGTCTACCTGCTGGGCATGCTGGGGGAGGATATGGAAGGGGCAGACGCTGCCTGTTGAGCGTTCGTTGTCGAAGGTCCTACCCCAGGGTTCTCGTTCCTGTCCGCCCTGGGCACCTTTAGCCCAGGGGCATGTCTGTGGTTCGTTGTCAAGGGTCCCAGGCACCTTCAGCCCTGGGACTGCAACAAAGGTCTGGGCCCAGCACCTTCGGCTGGAGCCCACCAGGGATCGAGGAATCTCAGTGTGCCGCCTTGCGAGAGGACCCGTATCCTAGATGAGGAGGCCGGGGGAGGAACCGTTCCGAAGGACTAGTGCGGAAGTCACAGTGAAAGAAGGGTCCCGGTAACTTTCTGGAGGGATGTCTTCTCCTTGAACAGAGACCAAGTTCACCAGGTCTGTGGCAGAGACCAAGGGTAAAGTTTGAGCATCATTTCGGCTGCTAGTCCCAAGCTAGGGAGACTATCCGAATGGGCTGAGTCTGCTTGAGAATCGGAGCAGTGAATTGTGTAACGTTTGTGCCGGGACCTCATCCACATCTTGAGCTGTCCTGTTCTCCCTCCAACCTTTTCTGCCAGAGACTGTGTTTTATAAGAAATAAACCTCTACGTTGGAGTGCAGCTGGTGTGGACATTCAAGTTACTGTGGGGATACAAGGACTTGTCTTTATTAAAAATAGAGGTGAGAGACATTCTCTGGTTGTGGAAGACCCATCAACAACACTGCTCAACCTCTTCACATAGGAGGGTACGGGCTTGTGGTGCGGTGTGCCTCTCTCTTCCTGCGAGGAGCAAAAGTTAATGCAGGTAAAGAAAGGGGTGTGTGCGCTACACTAATATAAGAACTTATATCTCCAACTGGTCTCAATGTGAGTGCTTTCTCTGCATTTTGTGCCACAGCTCCTGGCCCTGCCCACACTTGGCACAGTCGGCAGCTTATGCACAGCTTTTCTGCTTAGACAAAGGCCTTGTCACCACCACCTAAGGAATGGCCCTAGCTTTGGTCCCTAAGTATAATGGGACCAATATCCCCTTGTTAGACTGGGATGGCTGGAGAGTGCAGTACGCCTCTACCAGGTGCCCGCTAAACTAATACTAGAGCTAGCCATAAATTGATTGGAAGAGGATTCCCGGCAAGCCATATTAGGACTGTCTGAAGAGGAGCAATCCACCCACGCTTAGATAGTCACCCAGATGGAGGGCTACTTTGGGGAGAACATTTCTGTGATGGAGTTACAGTGGAGGTTCTTAATGAGAAGGCAGCACAAAGGCAAAACCCTTTTTCACTTTGCAGTGGTCCTACAGAAGTTGTGAAAATGGTTGGAAAATGAGGACTATCCAGGCTGTGCTGACATTAGTGCTACAGACAGAATGCTGTGAGATCTGTTCTTCGCAGGGGTTACAGCTGGACTGATATGTAGGACTTTACAGGAACAAGTGAGGTCTTATATGGCAATAACCTTCATTGATATCATGCTGGAAGCAGTGGAAGGGGAACAATGACAGTGACAAGGAAGGATGAACAGCTATATCTTGGCTCTAGAAACAACAATGCAGGCGCCGATGTGGTCCTTTGCATCCATGCAGCAAGAGATGATGGCTGTCAAATAGGATCTGGCTCAGGTCATTGAAGGTGGGAACCCATTACGGCGAGATCTTGATGAAGACCATAAATGCTGGTGATATGGACACAATGGACAAATTATCAGAAACTGCAGTCACAGAGAGAATAGAACCTCCTCTTGCAAGCAGTTAAACTAGCAGGGGGAAAACCTCCAAGAGCCACCTTAGCTTGTCCCAGGACTGACACTAATATGATCTCTCCGAGCCCCAAAGTTAAAGTGGTTCTAAAAGATCAAGGTTTTTTACCTTCATGCATTCAATGCATGAAGGTAAAAAACCTTCTGTGTGCAACAGCCTCCCTAATACTAACCTGAGCCCCGCCTCTAACCAGTGATGTAAACGAGAGCCTCGGCTCTCTGGGGACTCTCACTTCTCATTGGCTCATTGTCAATCACAGCCAGTGAGCCAATGAGGAGAGGGGGCGGGGCCAGGCCACTGCTCTGTGTTAATCACAGCTAGTGAGCCAATGAGGAGAGAGAGAGGGGATGGGGCAGAGTCACAGCTCTGTGTGTGAATGGACACTCTGAGTAGAATCAGGGCTTCTTTGTGCTAAACCATTGCACAGAGCAGGTAAGTATAACATGTTTGTTATTTAAAAAAACAAAACAAGACTTTAATATCACTTTAACCACTTAACGACCGCTCACTGTATATACGTCGGCAGAATGGCACCGACAGGCACAATCACGTACAGTGTACGTGACTGCCTTTGTATAGTTGGGGGGTCCAATGGGACCCCCCTTCTATACAGTGAGCGGTCGTTATCCGTTGGGGAGTGATCCGGGATGAGGGGACGGCCGTTCGATTCCGGCCACCCCCTCGCGATCACTCCCGGCGAATGAGAAAGCTTCCTTTGCTGTGTAATGTTTACCCAGGCAGAGGAAGTGATGTCATCTCTCATGCGCCGCTCACATATACCGAGCGCCGTACAAGAGAAGACACACAGGTTAGTGCACAAACAGTACACTGACACCAGGACACATAGGAACATAAATCGCCCCCCAGGCCACCCCAGATCACCCCCCAGTCACAGTGTCACTGATTGCAGTGACCATTTATTTACTGATCACTGCAATCAGTGACATTTGTGACTGTAAAAGTGTCACTACAGTTAGTTTAGGTCCAGTGTAGCCCCCTAACCCCCCCTAATAAAGGTTTAACCCCCTGATCACCCCCCAGATAACCCTTTCACCCCCTAGCACCGCCGTCACTAAGCGATCGTTTTTCTGATCGCTGTTTTAGTGTCGGTGATGCCAATCGGTAGCCAGTTATTTTTGTTAGGTTCGCCGCAGGTTTTTATAGCGTCAGGTACCCCCATATATTACCTAATAAAGGTTTAACCCCCTTGATCGCCCCCCAGGTAACCCTTTCACCCCCTATCACCACTGTCACTAAGCGATCGTTTTTCTGATCACTGTCTTATTGTCGGTGATGCCGATAGGTAGCCAGTTATTTTTTTTAGGTTCGCCGCAGGTTTTTATAGCGTCAGCTACCCCCATATATTACCTAATAAAGGTTTAACCCCCTTGATCGCCCCCCAGGTAACCCTTTCACCCCCTATCACCACTGTCGCTAAGCGATCGTTTTTCTGATCGCTGTCTTATTGTCGGTGCTGCCGATAGGTAGCCAGTTATTTTTTTTAGGTTCGCCGCAGGTTTTTATAGCGTCAGGTACCCCCATATATTACCTAATAAAGGTTTAACCCCCTTGATCTCCCCCCAGGTAACCCTTTCACCCCCTATCACCACTGTCGCTAAGCGATCATTTTTCTGATTGCTGTTTTATTGTCGGTGATGCCGATAGGTAGCCAGTTATTTTTTTTACGTTCGCCGCAGGTTTTTATAGCATCAGGTACCCCCATATATTACCTAATAAAGGTTTAACCCCTTGATCGCCCCCCCAGGTAACCCTTTCACCCCCTTTTGCCAGTGTCACTAAGCGATCGTTTTTCTGATCGCTGTATTACTTATGCTGGTGCCGATAGATAGCCAGTTATTTATTTTTAGGTTCGCCGCAGGTTTTTATAGCGTCAGGTACCCCCATATATTATCTAATAAAGGTTTTAACCCCCTAATTGCCCCTAGTTAACCCTGCGTCACACCCCAGGCAGCGTCAGGTTAGTGCCAGTAACGCTAACACCCACGCATGAAGCATACACCTCCCTTAGTGGTATAGTATCTGAACAGATCAATATCTGATCTGATCAGATCTATACTAGTGTCCCCAGCAGTTTAGGGTTCCCAAAAACGCAGTGTTAGCGGGATCAGCCCAGATACCTGTTAGCACCTGCGTTTTGCCCCTCCGTCCAGCCCAGGCCACCCAAGTGCAGTATCGATCGATCACTGTCACTTACAAAACACAACACACATAACTGCAGCGTTCGCAGAGACAGGCCTGATCCCTACGACTCCAGTGCTGCAGGAGGTGATTTCACCACCACAGTTAAAAAAAAAAAGCATATATGCCGAAGCATTGGGGCAGCAGGGGCGGAGGAGCGGAGGAGTGATTTTGCTCCTAATGCCGCATACATACGGTCGAAATTCCGACGGGGGCTTGCCCGTGGAAAAGTCCGACCATGTTTGTGTGGCATAATTTTTGCGGGAGGATGCCCCAATGCTTCAGCATATATAAATGGTGCATGTATGCCCATCATTAGAAGTGGGTGGATGAATGGCGGTTAGGGATGAGCTTCGAGTTCGAGTCGAACTCATGTTCGACTCGAACATTGCCTGTTCGCCCCGTTCGCCGAACAGCGAACAAATTGGGGTGTTCGCGGCAAATTCGGAAAATCTATGGGAGAAATCTAAAGTGCTAATTATAAAGGCTTATATGCAAGTTATTGTCCTAAAAAGTGTTTGGGGACCCAGGTCCTGCCCCAGGGGACATGTATCAATGCAAAAAGAAGTTTTAAAAACGGCCGTTTTTTCGGGAGCAGTGATTTTAATAACGCTTAAAATAAAAGTGAAATATTCCTTTAAATTTCGTACCTGGGGGGGGTGTATGATATGCATGTGAAGTGGCGCATGTTTCCCGTGCTTAGAACTGTCCCTGCAAAAAATGTCATTTTTGAAAGAAAAAAATGCATTTAAAACTCACTCGCGGCTATTAATGAATTGTCGGCTCCCGGCAATACATACAAAAGTCATTGATAAAAAAAAAAAAAAAGCGTGGGGGTTCCCCAGAATTCAATTACCAGGCCCTTCAGGTCTGGAATGGATATTAAGGGGAACCCCGCCGCAAATTAAAAAAATAATTGACGTGGGGTTCCCCCAAATATCCATTCCAGGCCCTTCAGATCTGGCATGGATTTTAAGGGGAACTCCACCCCAAATTTTAAAAAAAAATGGCGTGGAGTCCCCCTAAAAATCCATACCAGACCTCTTATCCGAGCACGCAACCTGGCCGGCCGCAGGGGAAAAGGGGGGGACGAGAGAGCGGCCCCCCCTCCCTCCTGAACCGTACCAAGCCACATGCCCTCAACATGGGGAGGATGTCCCCATGTTGATGGGGACAAGGGCCTCATCCCCACAACCCTTGCCCGGTGGTTGTGGCAGTCTGCGGGCGGGGGGCTTATCGGAATCTGGAAGACCCCTTTAACAAAGGGGACCCACAGATCCCGGCCCCCCCCCCTATGTGAATTGGTAAGGGGTACATTGTACCCCTACCATTTCATGAAGAAAGCGTAAAAAAATGTTTAAAAAAACACACAAACACCTTGAAAAAGTCCTTTATTTAAAAAAAAACAAAAAAACATTCCAGCGGTGAAATCCAGTGTCCCGCGGCGATCCCGATGTCCAGCGCTGTCCTTCATTGGTTGTGCCTGAGCGGACCTGATGGGGAACTCCCTCTCAGTATTTTAAATGTATAGACCCGCCCCTTCTAAAGTTCCCCATCAGGTCCGCTCAGCGGACCAGATGCGGAACATGAGAAGGGGCGGGTCTATACATGTATTACCAAAGTGAGAGCAGTTCCCCATCAGGTCCGCCCCCTCGGTATGTCGGACCCGCCTACGTCATTGGCTTGAGCGGAGAACTTCCTTCACTGTGTAATTTAAATTTACATAGTGAAGGAAGTTCCCCGCTCAAGGCAACAAGGACCAGCAACGTACTGGTATGTTGCTGGACTTTGAATGGTTATACCAGATTGATGCCTGGGGGTTTAGGTATCATCTTGGTATAATTTTTTTCAGCCAGGGGAAGGCTTTCATGTAAAAGCAATCCTAGCAGGTAATGAGCCTCTGGACTGCTTTTACAAGCAGTGGGAGGGAATGTCCCCCCCCCCGGAAATAAAAAGAGCCATTGGGAAATTGGGAAAGCATTTTATCACACCGATCTTGGTGTGGTCAGATGCTTTGAGGGCAGAGGAAAGATCTAGGGTCTAATAGACCCCAGTTTTTTCAAAAAAAGAGTACCTGTCACTACCTATTGCTATCATAGGGGATATTTACATTCCCTGAGATAACAATAAAAATGATAAAAAAAAAAAAAAATGTGGAAGGAACAGTTTAAAAATAAAATAAAAAATCAAAATTAATAATAATAAAAAAAAAAAAAAGCACCCCTGTCCTGCCCTGCTCTTGCGCAATGGCGAACGCAAGCGTCGGTCTGGCATCATATGTAAACAGCAATTGCACCATGCATGTGAGGTATCACCGCGAAGGTCAGATCGAGGGCAGTCATTTTAGCAGTAGACCTCCTCTGTAAATCTAACGTGGTAACCTGTAAAGGCTTTTAAAGGCTTTTAAAAATGTATGTAGTTTGTCGCCAATGCGCGTTTGTGCGAAATTTTAAAGCATGTCGTGTTTGGTATCTATGTACTCGGTCTAAGATCATCTTTTTTATCTCATCAAACATTTGGGCAATATAGTGTGTTTTAGTGCATTAAAATTAAAAAAAGTGTATTTTTTCCCCAAAAAATGCGTTTGAAAAATCGCTGCGCAAATACTGTGTGGAAAAAAAATGCAACACCCACCATTTTAAACCTGTAGGGCCTTTGCTTTAAAAAAATCTATAATGTTTGAGGGTTCAACATAATTTTCTTGCAAAAAAAAAAATGTTTTCATGTAAACAAAAAGTGTCAGAAAGGGCTTTGTCTTCAAGTGGTTAGAAGAGTGGATGTAAGCTTCCTAATGTTGTGTATAAAATGCCAGAACAGTTCAAAACCCCCCCAAATGACCCCATTTTGGAAAGTAGACACCCCAAGCTATATACTATGTCGAGTCCATGGAATATTTTATATGTTGACACAAGTTGCGGAAAAAATAATTATTTTATTTTTTTTTGCACAAAGTTGTTACTAAATGATATATTGCTCAAACATGCCATGGGCAGATGTGAAATTACACCCCAAAATACATTCTGTTGCTTCTCCTGAGTACGGGGATACCACATGTGTGAGACTTTTTTGGAGCCTAGCCGCGTACGGGACCCCAAAAACCAAGCACCGCCTTCAGGCTTTCTAAGGGTGTAAATTTTTGATTTCACTTCTCACTGCCTATCACAGTTTCGGAGGCCATGGAATGCCCAGATGGCACAAACCCCCCCAAATGACCCCATTTTGGAAAGTAAACACCCCAAGCTATTTGCTGAGAGGTATAGTGAGTATGTTGCAGATCTCGCTTTTTGTCACAAAGTTTTGAAAATTGAAAAAAATATATATATATTATTTTCTTTCTTCATTTTCAAAAACAAATGAGAGCTGTAAAATACTCAACATGCCTCTCAGCAAATAGCTTGGGGTGTCTACTTTCCAAAATGGGGTCATTTGGGGGGGTTTTGTGCTATTTTGGCATTTTATGGCCTTCGAAACTGTGATAGGTAGTGAGGAGTGAAATCAAAAATTTGTGCCCTCAGAAATCCTGAAGGCGGTGCTTGGTTTTCGGGGCCCCGTACGCGGCTAGGCTCCTAAAAAGTCCCACACATGTGGTATCCCCGTACTCAGGAGAAGCAGCAAAATTTATTTTGGGGTGCAATTCCACATATAACCATGGCATGTGTGAGCAATATATCATTTAGTGACAACTTTATGTAATTTTTTTTTTTGTCATTATTTAATCACTTGGGACAAGAAAAAAAAAAATCAATGGGCTCAACATGCCTCTCAGCAATTTCCTAGGGGTGTCTACTTTCTAAAATGGGGTCATTTGGGGGGGGTTTGTGCTTTTTTGGCATTTTATGGCCTTTGAAACTGTGATAGGTAGTGAGGAGTGAAATCAAAAATTTGCGCACTTAGAAATCCTGAAGGCGGTGCTTGGTTTTCGGGGGCCCGTACGCGGCTAGGCTCTCAAAAAGTCCCACACATGTGGTATCCCCGTACTCAGGAGAAGCAGCAAAATTTATTTTGGGGTGCAATTCCACATATAATCATGGCATGTGTGAGCAATATATCATTTAGTGACAACTTTTTGTAATTTTTTTTTTTTGTCATTATTCAATCACTTGAGACAAAAAAAAAATATTCAATGGGCTCAACATGCCTCTCAGCAATTTCCTTGGGATGTCTACTTTCCTAAATGGGGTCATTTGGGGGGCGTTTTGTACTGCCCTGCCATTTTAGCACCTCAAGAAATGAGATAGGCAGTCATAAATTAAAAGCTGTGTAAATTCCAGAAAATGTACCCTAGTTTGTAGACGCTATAACTTTTGCGCAAACCAATAAATATACGCTTATTGACATTTTTTTTACTAAAGACATGTGGCTGAATACATTTTGGCCTAAATGTATGACTAAAATTGAGTTTATTCGATTTTTCTTATAACAAAAAGTAGAAAATATCATTTTTTTTCAAATTTTTCAGTCTTTTTCCGTTTATATCGCAAAAAATAAAAATCGCAGAGGCAATCAAATACTATTAAAAGAAAGCTCTATTTGTGGGAAGAAAAGGACGCAAATTCCGTTTGGGTACAACATTGCATGTCCGCACAATTTACAGTTAAAGCAGCGCAGTGCAAAAATTCTGAAAACACCTCTGGTCCTTTAGCTACAAAATGGTCCGGGGCTTAAGTGGTTAATGTGGTTCTGAACAGACAACAGGTTCAGTGCTTTATTGACACCAGATCCAAGGTCACTACAATGGAATAAAATTTGCAATGTTTTATGACCCAAACCAAGACTGGATTCCTCGGTCCCCACAGGCTGCTACTAACCTTCCTTTTCTGGTAGAAGGAGTCACCTGGATATCTATTCAAGTTATGGACTAAACTATGGATCATGTAGGAAAAGTGGTGACTTGAGGCCATATAGTCTCTAAAGTGCCTGCAGTCCTGTGTAATAATGTCCTCAGAGATCTGGACCTGTCCAGGTTGCCTACAAATGGTTCCACTCCTTCCAGAGTGGGGCTAGAAGACTAAATGTATGAAATGTTATGGCAAAATTTCATCCGGACTTGTGAGAGGTACATCATATAGAGAATCTGCGTCACCCTGAGAAAGTGGGTGTGATCTACCTTCCACTAAGACAACAACTTCCCCCAAACTGGTCTGAGTCCTGGAAAATGTCAATATGGCACGATGGGTGCAGCCAGGGCTGGAAAGTACAGTGTGGTACAAATCCTCAGGATAAATCGTATGGCTTTAGGAACAGCTGAAGAATCCAATCCAGCACACTTAACGCAGCACTTCTGAGAGATTGAAGAGATCTCTAAGTGGCAAACAAACAAAAAGAGCAAAGTGTGCAGGCTAAGTGTAGTGGATGTGTAAACATTTATTAAAGAAAGACAATCATTGTTTTTAAAAGATTCCAAGCCGGGGAAGACATCAAGTAAACTGTCATAATGGATACACTAGATATGATCTGGACGGCACCTGCAATAGCTAAAAGAGATGTCAAGAGGGGCACCGATCTAAGTTCAGCAAGGTGGAGAGGTGGAAACAGCACACAAAAATTGGCAGCTCACACTGTGTGGATGATCCCATGCATTACGATCATTGGTGCATCTGCAGGTGGGAGGAGAAGGCATCCAGGATCCCAAGTTGCAGCTGCTCCTGCAAGGAGTGGCGTCTGGTAGCTGGGGTGACCAGGCAGCCTCAGGACAGGAAGTAGGAAGCAGCATGTGAGGATCAATGGAGCACATGCATGTGAGGACAGGAAGTCTCACACCACCAGATATCATCCACAGGGGAATGGGGCTTGTGAGTGCTTTAACTGCACCTTTCTTAACATGTTGAGGACCCTGGAGCAAAGGCATCACAATCATTGGCATCAGAATGTGAGTGAAGTGGTCTGGGCTTACAACCATACAGTACATAAAGCCACGGGATTGCCTATGTATCCGGTTGCTGGAGATTTCAGAGTTGGTTTCACTTTGCATACCGAATGCTACAAGCTGAAAGAGATTGTCCACTCGGTAACAATACACCTAGAAATGATCCCTAGAAGAGTAGGGTAGATGTGCATCCCTCTGTGCTAGAAGATCAGTTCTAGGTACAGAATAAGGGCCCATAGTATGGACAACTGGAAATATGTTATCCAGGTTTACCAGTAACAATAAGCAGACTGCACTGGGGCAGCATTCATGAAGACCAACTCAGTAACACTGGCAGGCAGTATACAAACAAAAGGGTATCTTCTTTTATAACTAAGAAGTATTGCACCATGAAGTTTTTTCCTTTTGTCATTTCAACATCTTTTCCTGCTCTGTAAACAAGGGGGTCCTTGTTATGAATACCCTGCTCTGAGGGCTTCTGGAGGATCGGGATATCGGGTGGTCGGTGGCATCGGTTTGCGGCATGTCGGTGGATATCTCCATCTATGTATGAGCCCCATAAGATCTCTGTAATAGGGATCCACCTGAGCTGGTAAGCCTCCATTGCCTTTATCATTCATTCAAGCAAGTTGGAAAAGCCCCTTTTTTTGCCTAAATTTCAAGATCAGGAGTTTTGCTTGATGAAAACCATCAGATGTTGTCATCTTTGTCTTTATGAACTATGAGACACTCGAACTGTGCACGCACGAGTATATTGTCCTTAGGGGATATATTGTTAGTTTTTGTTTTTTGCTAATTTTCACTTATTATTTTCACCAATTAATAAGGTGTAATCATAGGACATTCATCTAAGTGTCCCTTTTTTCACAAGTTCATTTTCACATACATCTTTACTTGTATGGTTACAGCACTGTGTTGGCTTATTTAATAGGTTGCGCATTGATTTATCTATATATTTTTGCACATACGTTCACAGCTGCCATTCCAGCTGTATATAAGTTTGCGGCACCTGTCACATTTATATTTCGTTTTTCATTTATTTGTTCAATACATTGTTTATATTCCACTGGGTATCACCTTTGGTTTAGATAGGTTAGCGCGGATTATCCACCCTTTTAAAATATAGTATACAAACAATGTGTATGTTTCTTGAGATATTAGTTGTAATTTAGCCAGGGTCTGTAAATATTATTTTTAGTATCTTCCAAAAAATAAATATACAGTATACAGTAATAATAAAAAGGAGATTGGGTGGGACTTTAAATGAGGTAATGCCGCAGTCATTTACCTCCATCCCTGTATTTGTATAAAAAGAAAGAGAACAAGGGTGGGACTTTAAATGAAGCATGTGTGGGACAAGGGTCTAATTATTTTGGTGTGGTTAACATATCTATGGTACATTGTATATCTTATATTCACATAATTGATTCATAAGTAACTATATTCCATTATTCAGAAAAATTCATAAATATACACATTAATAGATACCTACATGGTTAAAAGTTGTTCTATTTCATAACAAGGAGAGGGACGAGAAAACATATAAAATTTAAATTTCTCCAACTTTATTGTATAAAAATAATGTATAGTTCAGAACAGTCCATACAATGGATAAACATTGGGAAATAATGATAAAAAAACAGGGTACACGGACAGAAAATAATTGGTGCAATATGAGAAGTGTTGTTACACGTGATTGAAACACAATTATTGTTGGCTCTACGCGTTTTGCGACTTATTCTCGTCGTCAGGAGCAAGCGTGTATTGTGTCTCTGCAATGACATAAATAAATTTCAAATTGGTCCAATGCATTCACATATTTGGGAGACAATGAACAGAGAAGGTCAGAGTCCCAGCTGATACTTACAGGGTATTTGTGTACTGATGGCATGGCGGTCGGGCTAAGCATGCCCCTATATACGGGGAACCACTCCCCCGGGGACTGAGATGGAGTACCCCACGGCGGGTAGCCCCCACAGGTCGCACCCAGGATGGACAGGCATCAGGTGATGATTGGTATGTGGACATAGGGTCAGTGGCGGAACTGTAGCTGTAAAATAGTGGAATGTTAAATTAAGGGTGCATTGCACTTGTTATCAAAATAGTGGAGAGTGATAAAATGAATGGGAAGAGAGGGCAAGTGACGTTAAACTAAGCTGAACTAAAACTGACCCAAGAAACATATGGGAAGCAAATCCTAAAAGCAGCCGCTGACAAAAGCAAAGGGATGGGTAACCAAAGGGGACAATGAGCTGAGTGAAGGAAAACTACCTGTTGAATGAACTAGGAAACGTGTGGTAGGTGTTGTTCTGTGAAGTGGGAAATAGCCAAATGCCTAAACCACCCAAGGATAGCGCCCATATATAGGCGCCGCCGTCGAAGAACCCCGTCAACGTTACGCAAGCGAGCATATAAGGAGGGGAGGCGCCTACACCAATGCGGAAGAGCCGCCTGGTATTTTGGAGCCAAAAACCCCGCCCACACTGCTCGCAGCTGGAAACTCAAGTGGTTCCCCGTATATGGGGGCATGCTTAGCCGACCGCCATTCCATCAGTACACAGATACCCTGTAAGTACCAGCTGGGACTCTGACCTTCTGTTCATTGTCTCCCAAATATGTGAATGCATTGGACCAATTTGAAATTTATTTATGTCATTGCAGAGACACAATACAAGCTTACTCCTGACGAGCAACAATAAGTCGCGAAACGCGTAGAGCCAACAATAAATGTGTTTCAATCATGTGCAACAACACTTCTCATATTGCATTAATTATTTTCTGTCTGTGTACCCTGTTTTTTTTGTCATTATTTCCCCAATGTTTAACTATTGTATGGATTGTTCTGAACTATACATTATTTTTATACAATAAAGTTGTTAAATTTTAATTTTATACGTTCTCTCGTCCCTCTCCTTGTTATGAAATAGAACAACTTTTAACCATGTAGGTATCTATTCATGTGTATATTTTTTGAATTGTTCTAAATAATGGAATATAGTTACTTATGAATCAATTGTGTGAATATAAGAAATATATACAGTACTGTGCAAACGTTTTAAGTAGGTGTGAAAAACTGCTGTAAATTAAGAATGCTTTTAGAAAGAGAATTGTTAATAGTTTATTTTTAACAATTAACAAAATGGAAAGTAAATGAACAGAAGAGAAATCCAAATCAAATCAATATTTGGTGTGACAACCCACACCAACGAACAACTTGCACATACTTTTTGAAGGAACTCGGCAAGTAAGTTGCTCAAAACATCTTGGAGAACTAACCTCAGATCTTGTGTGGATGTAAGTTGCCTCATTCTGTCTCTTCATGTAATCAAAGACAGACTGGATGATGTTGAAATTAGGGCTCTATGGGGGACAAACCATCACTTCCAGGACTCCTAGTTCTTCTTTACTCTGACGATAGTTCCTAATGACACTGGCTGTAGGTTTGGGGTTGTTGTGCTGTTGCAGAATAAATTTGGGGCCAATCACACGCCTTCCTGATGGCATGGCATGATGGATCAGTATCTGCCTGTATTTCCCAGCATTGAGGACACCATTGATCGAGTAGTGGTGATACACTGGATCTGCTGGATCATGGCTAGCATATATATAGAAAATCTTGATCACTATATATATATATATATATATATATATATATATATATAGTGATCAAGATTTTGATATATATATATATATATATATACAGTATATATATATAGTGATCAAGATTTTCTATAAAACCTAGCTATATAACCTACAAAACATGGATATATAACCTAATGTCAGCATTGCAAGTTTTTTTCTGTAATTCAAACTGATATAAAATATAGTTTTGTACATAAACTACTATAATTGGGGAATTTGTAGTATAATACTCTGTAGCAATTAGGCAACAAAACTGTCCATTCAGCCATAATTAGGTGCCAGGCTACAATACATCTCACAGAGTGACCAATGGCTCATAAAATAATGAGCATGTGATGTTGGATCTGCTAGCATGACATCTTGTTTAATAGACTCGGGGGCTCAATTTTCTAACAGGCAAAATTTTAGTCACATTAAAGGTGCTGTCCACATTTGTTTCAACAGAACACAGATAAATGAAGTAAATATTAGATTTATATAAAGGCTTAACAGTATGAATCCAATTGTATGCTGTCTTTATATCTCCTGTTATAAAAAAAATTGCTAGTACAGTTGTTTTCGAACTTCCTGTGTTAAGTTTAAGGCTAAGTTTAGACGTGTAGTTGGGAGGCCTGTAAAAATGAACAACTGAGCTGCTTCTCTAGCACCCCCCCAACTACCCCCTTTAAGCTGCAATTACAGTGGAAAAGGGTGTTTAAATGCCGCAGTCACAATGCTTTGCACTTGTGGCAAAAACTGTCCAACATGTTGCAATAACTGGACATCAAGCCCCCAAAAGTGCTGCAAATGCCCCACGACCGCGTAGAATACATGTGGTTGCTGCGCATTTGTCTGAAAAAATGGAGTTAAAACAGTAGATGAGGAGGCGTCACATCGCCTTCTCACTGCTTGTCAATCGCTCCTCAAAAGCGACCCGATGGATGATGGTTCTTCAGGTGAATGGTGAATTTAAATGCATGTCTAAATCTAGCCTTAAAGTTTGAAGTGATTGTAAAGGTTAATTTTTTTAATTTTTTTAAATAACAAACATGTCATAAATATCTGCTCTGTTCAGAGGCTTTGCATAGGGCAGCCATGATCCTCTTCTCAGGTGCCTCAATGGTGCTCCTGGCTCCTTCCCCCTTGACCAGTGCCCCCAATAGCCCAATAGCAAGCTGCTTGCTATGGGGCATTGCTCGCTCCCGAGCCCCGCTCCATGCATCCATAAGACACATAAAGCAGCGGCTTGGCCCTGTCCCTGGCTCTCTCCTCATTGGGTCACTGGTAGGGATGAGCTCGGTGTTCGAGTCGAACATAGGTTCGACTCGAACATCGGCTGTTCGCGCGTTCGGCGAACAACGAACGATTTGGGCCGTTCGCGCCAAATTCGAGTGACGCGAACGGCCCACAATACACTGCGCCATCGCAGTGTAATCCCGGCGCTGTGATTGGCCAAGCATGCACTGTGACCCTGCATGCTTGGCCAATCACAGCGCGGGCAGCAAGGAGAGCAATTATAGCTGAGGGGGTTTAGTACACGCCCCACACTATAAAAGGCCGTCAGCGCGGCGGCCTCGTGTAGTGTGTTCCGGAGCAGGGAAAGTGAAGGATAGGCAGGGACAGTGTCAAATCTTGTCAAATCTCTTCTTTGCTAAACCTTGTGTGTAGGGACAGAGAAGGATAGGCAGGGAGAGTGTCAGTGTCATATTCTTTGCTAAACCTTGTGTGTAGGGAGAGAGAAGGATAGGCAGGGAGAGTGTCAGTGTCATATACTTTGATAAACCTTGTGTGCAGGGAGAGAGAAGGATAGGCAGGGGACAGTGTCAGTGTCATATTCTTTGCTAAACCTTGTGTGCAGGGAGAGTGTCAGTGTCATATACTTTGATAAACCTTGTGTGCAGGGAGAGAGAAGGATAGGCAGGGGACAGTGTCAGTGTCATTGTTGCTAAGCCTCCTGCACATTATACACCTGAAGTTAGCCCGTATTGCTGCTTTTTCCTGGTGTGTTACACCAACAGGATTTTGCGGCACTTACAGCGGGCGGAGTGTGCCTCCTGACCATATTACACCTTAACTTAGCCTGTATTGATGCTTTTTCCTGGTGTGTTACACCAACAGGATTTTGCGGCACTTACAGCGGGCGGAGTGTACCTCCTGACCATATTACACCTTAACTTAGCCTGTATTGCTGCTTTTTCCTGGTGTGTTACACCAACAGTATTTTGCGGCACTTACAGCGGGCGGAGTGTGCCTCCTGACCATATTACACCTTAACTTAGCCTGTATTGCTGCTTTTTCCTGGTGTGTTACACCAACAGGATTTTGCAGCACTTACAGCAGGCGGAGTGTGCCTCCTGACCATATTACACCTGAACTTAGCCTGTATTGCTGCTTTTTCCTGGTGTGTTACACCAACAGGATTTTGAGGCACTTACAGCGGGCGGAGTGTGCCTCCTGACCATATTACAACTGAACTTAGCCTGTATTGCTGCTTTTCCCATTTCCCTGCAGGCCATTAGAATGTCTGGAAGGCAAACAAGGAGAGGCAGACAGTCAGAAGCCAATAAAAGAGGGCAAGCAGGCTCTGTGTCTAGAGACAACAATGCTGGTCGTGGACGCGGTGCATCGCCATCAGCACGTGGCCATGGGACACGCTTGTCCTTCTTTTCGGCAGCTGGACGTGTTGAGCCGCATCATGCCGAAGACTTGGTAGAGTGGATGACCAAGCCCTCCTCATCCTCCTCATCCTCTCTCACCCAGGCTCAGGGTACTGGCAAAGCAGCTGCCAAAGCGTCCTCTTCCCTGGTATCAATGTCATCATCAGTCACTCCTTCCCTAGACCAACCATGTCCTCCTGAGGAGTCCCCCGAACTGTTTGAGCACAGTATTGGGTACATGCTCCAGGAGGATGCCCAGCGTTTCGAAGGGTCTGATGATGATACCCAGCTAGAGGAAGGCAGTAGCGTGAGAGCAGAGAGAGGGGATGCTCAAGAAGGACACCAATCTGGCAGTCATGTTCCAGCAGCTGCAGCATACTGCCAGATTGGCTCCAGTGATGAGGAGGGAGGGGATGATGAGGTCACTGACTCCACGTGGGTGCCTTATAGGAGAGAGGAGGAGGAGGAGGATGAGGAGGAGGCACATCTCCAACGAGGCAGGATGCCCTCGGAGGGCCAGCGTAAGGGCAGCACACCGACGGAATCACACCGCAGAGCTCCGCCTGTGCAGGGCGCTGCCTCTGCCCGTTATTCAAAAAGTTCTTTGGTGTGGGCCTTTTTTGAGTGGAGTGCATCAGATCGCACAGCTGCTGTTTGCAACATATGTCTCAAGCGTATATCGCGTGGCCAAAACATCACCCGCTTGGGCACCACATGCTTGACCAGACATATGTTGACCTGCCATGCAGCTCGTTGGCAAGCCTACCTTAAAGACCCACACCAAAGAACAAAGCTGACCTCTTCTTGCACCGCATCAGCTGGGATCTCCAACCCCACTATACCTTCAGTCCTCTCTGAAACCTGCTCTGAGAGGAATGAAGGTGTAGAATTAGGTGTGTCACAGCCAAGTACTTGCGGGCACTCTGCTAGCAGTACACCGACGTCCGATTCTAGCAGGCAAATTTTCCTGCCCCAGCTGCTGGACCGTCGAAAGAAGTTCACTCCCAGCCATCCACATGCCCAGCGGTTGAATGCTAGCTTGGCTAAATTGCTAGCGCTTCAACTGCTGCCTTTTCAGTTGGTAGACTCGGCCCCCTTCCGTGAGTTTGTGCAATGTGCGGTTCCTCAGTGGCAGGTTCCCAAACACCACTTTTTCTCACGGAAGGCGATTCCGGCTCTCTACCGGCATGTGGAAGGCAATGTCTTGGCCTCGCTGGACAGGGCGGTCAGCAGTAAGGTGCATATTACCGCTGACTCATGGTCCAGCAGGCATGGACAGGGACGTTACCTTTCTTTCACGGCCCATTGGGTCACTCTTTTGGCAGTTGGGAAGGATGCAGGACAAGGTGCAGTAGTGTTGGAGGTTGTTCCACCGCCACGCCTCCAAAATGCTACTACTGGTTGTGACACACCTCTGTCCTCCACCCCCTCCTCTTCTTCTTCCTCCGTGGCCTCTTCCTGTGCTTTGTCCTCGGAACCAGCGGTGCTCCGTAGGCGTTCAAGGGGCTACGCAAGTACGCAGGCAAAAAGATGCCATGCCGTGCTTACGCTGGTGTGTTTGGGGGACAGGAGCCACACTGGGGCAGAGGTTCTGTCTGCTCTGCAGGGGCAGGCCCAGAGGTGGTTGACGCCACGCCAGCTTAAGCCAGGAATGGTAGTTTGCGACAATGGCACCAACCTCCTCTCTGCTCTCCGACAGGGACAACTGACCCATGTGCCCTGTGTGGCTCGCGTCCTTAACCTGGTGGTGCAGCGGTTCTTGGGCAGGTACCCGGGCTTACAGGATGTCCTGAGGCAGGCCAGGAAAGTCTGTGTCACGTACCTGACGGTGACGAGCCCGGATCTGCAGAGGGAGGCCTCTCTTACGGCTTCCACCGGCAGCCCCTGGTACTGAAGACAGGAGGCACGGAGGTAGAAGGGGTACGAGTGCCTGGCAGGATGGATCAAGGTAGAGTAGAGTCTGAAGACTGGGACGGATCCAGGCACCCAGGAAGTATGGCAGGCTGAACCGGAACCAGGAACACAGCAACTGGACTGGAACTGATGAGACTGACTGGACTGGAACCAGGATACAGCAACTGGACTGGAACTGAAGAGGCAGACTGGACTGGAACCAGGAACAAGCAACTGGACTGGAACTGATGAGGCTGACTGGACTGGAACCAGGACACAGCAACTGGAGAGATTGGTCGGACAAGCCGGGTCGGTAGAATTGGCTGGCGGCAAGGTACTGGAGGATCAGGCAGAAGATTGGTCAAACAAAGCCGGGGGTCAGAGGCAGGCAGGAAACTGGAAGGGTCAAGGTAAGCCGGGTCGGATGCAGGTAAATTCATGAATCAGGTCTCTTTGGGTACTACACGCTGTAGAGCAGACAGCAGGGACTGTCTGTCACAGGTATGTTTAAATAGCTCTTCTGGCGCGCTTTGTGGAGCGTGCGCGCGCCCCCGCTAAGCGCGTGCGCGTGCACGTGCTCGCCATCGCGCGCGCGCGTGGACGTGCCCGAGATTTGGAATCAGGAAGTCCAGGAATCCTGTAGCTGACAGGATTTCTATGACATTGCCCCCCCCAAGGGGCAGCCTCCGGATGCCCAGCCGGGTGAACCTTCCAGGGTGAGTCCTTTTGAAAGCCTGTATCAAACTCCTGGCATGGATATTCTCCTCGGGTTCCCATGAGTTTTCCTCGGGTCCGTAGCCCTTCCATTTAATTAGGAATTGGTTCTGGTTATTTCTTCTCCTGAAGTCCATGATAGCTTCTACTTCGAATTCCTGCTCACCGTCAATAATGATCGGATCAGGGTGATCCGGCTTCCGATCTGGAAACGGATTAGAGACTGTGGGTTTTAGGAGAGAGACATGAAAAACTGGATGGATTCTAAGAGAGTCAGGAAGTTCCAATTCATAAGCTACTTCATTAATTTTCCTCTTAACAGGGAATGGACCTAAAAATTTGGGGCCCAGTTTCTTAGAAGGGCATGCCATTCTTAGGTTTGTGGTAGATAGCCATACTTGGTCGCCGGGTACCAACACTAATTCACCCCGTCTCTTCTTGTCATAGATTGTCTTGTTGCGTTCTTGAGTCTTGGTCATGGTCTCTTGTAGAAGCTGGTTATTGACCGAGAAAAAATTTAACTTTTCCTGGACTGCAGGTACAGGACACTCAGGAAGGGAATTAGGCAGAAAAGTAGGATGAAAACCATAGTTTGCAAAGAAAGGAGTCTGGCAGGTAGCGGAGTGGATGGAATTGTTATACGCAAACTCGGCCAACGGAAGTAGGGAAACCCAGTTGTCCTGAGCAAAAGAGGAGAAGCATCGCAGGTATTGCTCGAGCGTCTGATTCGTTCTCTCCGTCTGTCCGTTGGTCTGTGGATGGTAAGCAGAGGAAAACGATAATTCGATTTTCAAGGTTTTGCAAAGGGATCTCCAGAATCGAGAGGTAAATTGAACCCCGCGATCGGAAACAATATTGGCTGGTACCCCGTGGAGTCTGACTATTTCTCTGATGAATACCTGTGCGGTTTCAGGAGCGGAGGGAGTCCCTTTCATAGGGATGAAGTGTGCCATCTTGGACAGACGGTCCACAATAACGAAGATGGTGGAATGGTTCTCAGCCGGGGGTAACTCGACAATGAAGTCGATGGACAACATTCTCCAGGGCCTATCTGGAACGGGTAAGGGTTTTAGTAGTCCCCAGGCCTTGGATCTGGAACCCTTGTTTCGGGTGCAAGTTGTACAAGAATCTACAAACCTCCTACAGTCTTCACGTACTCGAGGCCACCAGAAGGTGCGCTGTACCAGGTCAGTGGTCTTGGCAACGCCAAAATGCCCGGCCAGGGCGTGGTCGTGGCAGAGTTCTAATGCGGTTACTCTTAGTTTCTCAGGTACGTAGATTCTGTCTTGGTACCACAATAGTCCATCCTTAACCTGCAATTCCGGCTCGGAGAACTGTCTCTGCCCGGTGGAAGCTTGTTTGATTTGAGTGAACAGGTTCTCCTGTAGAAGAAGGAAATTTCCGGGGGCAAGGATGGTATCAGGCGGAGAAGTCTCCTTGGACTTATGGAACATCCGAGACAGGGCGTCAGGCTTAATATTCTTGGCCCCAGGACGATAAGTAACATGAAAAGAGAACCGGGAGAAGAAGAGTGCCCACCTGGCTTGCCGTGGATTCAATCTTCTCGCGGCTTTCAGGTACTCCAGGTTCTTGTGGTCAGTGAATATCAGAATCGGATGAGCCGCGCCCTCCAGCAGGTACCGCCATTCCTCTAGTGCAGACTTGATCGCTAGTAGCTCCCGATCCCCCACGTCGTAGTTCCTCTCTGCTGCAGAAAGCTTGCGGGAGAAGAAGGCTACTGGGTGGAGCAAGGCTTTGACTCCCTGTCTTTGGGACAGTATTGCTCCTACCGCTATTTCGGAGGCGTCTACCTCAAGTACGAATGGTAGTGAGGAGTCTGGGTGTTTCAAGATAGAGGCTGAGGTAAATAGGGCCTTCAGGCATTCAAAAGCTTCTTGGGCTTCAGGAGACCAGTGAAAACGTGTTCCTTGCTTGGTGAGTTGAGTAATGGGTGCGATAATAGCTGAAAACCCCCTGATGAACTTGCGGTAGAAGTTGGCGAATCCAACGAAACGTTGGATTCCCTTCTTGTCCACCGGTTCTGGCCAGTCCAGGATTGCGGTAATCTTTTGAGGATCCATCTTGATGCCCTCGCTGGAAATGATTAACCCCAGAAATGATATACTCTCTTGCTCGAACTCGCATTTTTCGGCCTTCGCATACAGGCCATGCTGGCGGAGCCGACCCAACACATTTTTGACATGTCTGCGATGAGAATCAAGGGAGGAAGAAAAAATTAAGATATCATCAAGATAAACAATAACAAAGAGGTCTAGGAAGTCCCGTAGAACATCGTTGATAAAATACTGGAAAGTGGCAGGGGCGTTACACAACCCGAATGGCATTACCAAGTACTCAAAATGTCCATACCGGGTACGGAAGGCGGTCTTCCATTCGTCCCCTTCTTTGATACGGATCAAGTTGTAGGCTCCGCGGAGGTCAAGTTTGGTAAAGATGGTGGCAGTTCCTAGTCTCTGAAATAACTCTGGTACCAGGGGGAGAGGGTAGCGATTTTTTACTGTAATTTTATTCAATTCCCGGTAATCCACACAAGGTCGAAGGGTGTGGTCCTTTTTCTCTACAAAAAAGATGCCTGCGCCTGCTGGGGATGTGGAAGGGCGGATGAACCCCTTTTGCAAGTTCTCATCAACATAATTTTTTAAAGCCCCTTGTTCTACCTCCGTTAAAGGGAAGACTCTACCGAACGGAATCTTTGCTCCAGGAAGTAGGTCGATGGGGCAATCGTAGGCCCGATGGGGCGGTAGAGTCTCTGCCTTTTGTTTACTAAATACGTCAAGAAAGTCGTGGTAAACTTCTGGGATGGATTGACGGGTGCCATCTTCTGTGTCAATGCATAGTAACGAGGCCGGCCCAGGAGGTTTATATGAGCCACAGGACTGTTGGCAATAGGAAGAAGGAAAGGCAACTATTCCCGTAGTCCAGTTGATAGTGGGATTGTGGGCTTGTAACCAAGGCATACCAAGGATCAAGGGAAACAACGGAGAAGAGATGATGTCCAGACATAAGCATTCTTGGTGGGTTCCAGAGGTGGTAAAGATGGTAGCAGGTATAGGAGTGGTCTCCTGGGTCACAGGTCCGGACTTAATGACGGAACCATCAGCCAGATGGACACGAAGTCCGTGGGTCTTGGTACGAAGGGGGATTTGGTGTTTAATGGCAAAGGTTGAGTCCATAAAGCAGCTGCATGCTCCGGAATCAATAATGGCGGGTACTTGCAAAGTCCTTCCTGGGAGCTGTAATGAAACAGAGAGGGCAAGGTGAGATGTGGTTTTGGCTTGTAGGTTAGTCATGTTAGAAGAAACTGAAAGAAACTTACGAAGCTTCAGGGGACAGGTTCTAACGAAATGTCCGGGGTCCCCGCAGTACAGGCACAGATTATTTATTCGGCGGCGCTGGCGTTCCTCAGGAGCGAGGGATGGACGAAGGAGCCCGAGCTGCATTGGTTCAGGCGTGTCAGATGTGGGAGTTGGAGGTGTAGCAGGAGCCGAGTACAGGTGACTAGGAGCCCGAGGAAGCATCCAGGTTGGGCGGGAGAAGCCAGTGGTCCTCTCAGCCCTCCGTTCCCTCAGACGTCGGTCAATCTGGATGGTTAGATCAATCAACAGGTTGAGTGTCTGTGGTACACCGACTCTAGCTAGCTCGTCCTTCAAGGAATCGGAAAGTCCTAAGCTAAACTAATGGCGGAGGGCGGCATCATTCCAATTGGTATCCGCACTCCACCGCCTGAATTCTGCCACATAGTCCTCCGCTGGTCTGTGTCCTTGTTGAAGGGAACGCAAGGCGGCTTCTGCGGTTACTGAGAGTTGGGGATCTTCGTATAGCTGGGCCATGGCATCGAAAAAAGCAGCGAGGTTGTTTAGTGATACATCCTTCTGTTCAAAGAGACGGTGGGCCCAGCTCTGAGGGTCTCCAGCGAGCAAAGAGACCACAAAGCCCACCTTGGTGGCCTCTAGAGAAAAGGTACGGGGCTGTAGGGCAAAATACAGTTCACACGAATTCCGGAAGGCCCTAAACTTGCTCCGATCCCCGGAAAATCTTTCGGGTGTAGGAACCTTAGGTTCAGGAGGAAGCATGACCACTGTGGGTGAGGAACTTGTTCCGGCTGTGGAAGCAGAGGCGTGGGGCCCCTCTTGGATGGCAGAAGGATCGGAGAGGGCCCGCACTTGTTCTTCCAAGCGGGTGTATCCTTGTTGAAGACTCTTGACTGCTTCAGACAAACCTGCCAGGTGCCGACAGAGTTCCTCCATAGGTGAGGCTCCCTGCCCGGGCTCAGACATGGCTGTCTGCTACTGTCACGTACCTGACGGTGACGAGCCCGGATCTGCAGAGGGAGGCCTCTCTTACGGCTTCCACCGGCGGCCCCTGGTACTGAAGACAGGAGGCACGGAGGTAGAAGGGGTACGAGTGCCTGGCAGGATGGATCAAGGTAGAGTAGAGTCTGAAGACTGGGACGGATCCAGGCACCCAGGAAGTATGGCAGGCTGAACCGGAACCAGGAACACAGCAACTGGACTGGAACTGATGAGACTGACTGGACTGGAACCAGGATACAGCAACTGGACTGGAACTGAAGAGGCAGACTGGACTGGAACCAGGAACAAGCAACTGGACTGGAACTGATGAGGCTGACTGGACTGGAACCAGGACACAGCAACTGGAGAGATTGGTCGGACAAGCCGGGTCGGTAGAATTGGCTGGCGGCAAGGTACTGGAGGATCAGGCAGAAGATTGGTCAAACAAAGCCGGGGGTCAGAGGCAGGCAGGAAACTGGAAGGGTCAAGGTAAGCCGGGTCGGATGCAGGTAAATTCACGAATCAGGTCTCTTTGGGTACTACACGCTGTAGAGCAGACAGCAGGGACTGTCTGTCACAGGTATGTTTAAATAGCTCTTCTGGCGCGCTTTGTGGAGCGTGCGCGCGCCCCCGCTAAGCGCGTGCGCGTGCTCGCCATCGCGCGTGCCCGCGCCCGAGATTCGGAATCAGGAAGTCCAGGAATCCTGTAGCTGACAGGATTTCTATGACAGTCTGTGTGCATTTCCGCAGATCTTATAATGCCAGTGCTCGCCTGGCTGAGCTGCAAAAGGAGTTGAACCTGCCCAAGAACCGCCTTATATGTGACATGCCCACCAGGTGGAACTCAACGTTGGCCATGCTGCAGCGGCTGCACACGCAGCAGAGGGCCATCAATGAGTACCTGTGCGACTACGGCACTAGGACAGGGTCAGGGGAGCTCGGTTTTTTTTCACCACGCCAGTGGGGCATGATCAGGGATGCATGCACTGTCCTGGCACCATTTAAGGAGGCCACGAGGATGGTGAGCAGTGACAGTGCATGCATCAGTGACACTGTACCTCTTGTCCACCTGTTGGAACATACGCTGCGTGGAATAATGGACAGGGCACTTGAGGCAGAACAGAGGCAGGAAGAGGAGGGCTTCCTTGCCTCTCAAGGCCCCCTTTACCCAGACAGTGTTCCTTCTGTCCCACCCATCGCACAGGAAGAAGAGGAGGAGGAGGAGGAGGATTGTGTCAGCATGGAGGTGGAGCCTGGCACTCAGCATCATCAGCAGCAGTCTTTTAGGGATGATTTACAGTTTCAAGAAACCAGTGGACTTGTACGTGGCTGGGAGGAGGTGGCTGCGGATCATGTCGTCCTTAGTGACCCAGAGGACTCCGGACCGAATGCCTCAGCTAACCTACGCTGCATGGCCTCCCTGCAAAGTCTGCGGAAGGATGCTCGTATTCTTCGGATCAAGGAGAGGGACCATTACTGGCTGGCCACTCTCCTTGATCCACGGTACAAGGGTAAGGTTGCGGACCTTATCTTACCGTCGCAGAGGGAGCAGAGGATGAGACAACTCCGGGAGGCCTTGCAGAAAGGTCTGTGCAACGCGTTCCCAGAGACTGGGAGGTTACAAACTCCTGGTCCTGGACAACGAGTTGCTGAGGCTTCGGTCAGTCAAAGAAGGAGCGGTGGGGAAGGTGGCCGTCTGACCGATGCGTTCAGACAATTCTTTAGTCCGCAGCCCCAAGGTATGATCGGTTCCAGCAACCATCGCCAGCGTCTGATATACATGGTGCAGGAATATCTAGGGGCAAGGTCAGACTTGGACACCTTCCCCACCGAAAATCCTCTGGCTTACTGGGTCTTGAGGATGGATCACTGGCCAGAGCTTGCACAGTATGCAATTGAGCTACTGGCCTGTCCTGCATCCAGCGTTCTTTCAGAACGCACATTCAGTGCTGCTGGAGGATTTGTCACGGATCACAGGGTGCGCCTGTCCACCGACTCTGTTGATCGACTGACCTTCATAAAGATGAACCAGTCTTGGATCACCACCAGCTACCAAACACCTGAAGCTGATATAACAGACTAATTCATTTTCAAATGTCACATCCCTTCAAGACTCATGCTGATGCTGAGAGACTGTCCTGTTATGTTGACTGACTATCCTCCTCCTCCTCAATGATCCAATTGATGATGATAGCTTGGAAGAACATTTTTGTTTCTGGGTGCCGCCACCAGTGGCTAAGGCCCAATTTTACAGCCCCTGTTTAACAGGGGCGTGTTATTACAATTTTTTATGCAATGCTTTGCAGCAGGGCTCATTCCTGCACTCCAACTAGAGTATCTGGGAGAGGTTGCAGTGTCGTGGCACCAGCACCAGTGGCTAAGGCCCAATTTTTCAGCCCCTGTTTAACAGGGGCGTGTAATTACAATTTTTGATGCAATACTTTGCAACAGGGCTCATTGCTGTGCTCCAAGTACAGTATCTGTGAGGGGTTGCAGTGTTGTGGCACCAGTGCCTAAGGCCCAATTTTTATGCCCCTGTTTAACAGGGGCATGTAATTACAATTCTTGATCTAATAATTCACAGCAGGGCCCATTCCTGCGCCCACCAAGACTAACTGTGAGGCCTTACAGTGTTGTGTCAACACCACCACCACCACCAAAGGCCCAATTTTTCAGCCCCTGTTCAACAGGGGCATGCAATTACAATTCTTGATCTAATAATTCACAGCAGGGCCCATTCATGTGCCCACCAAGAGTAACTGTGAGGGCTCACAGTGTTGTGGCAACACCAACATGTAAGGGGCAAATTTCAGCTGAGTATATACGGCAGGCCCCTACTTTCAAACATCCAACTTACAAACGACTCCTCCTTGCAAACGGAAGGATACAACAGGAAGTGAGAGGAAATCTACCCCTAGGAAGACAAATTCTCTCCTGTAATGCCCCATACACACGATCGTTTTTCATGCCGTTAAAACTGCCATTTTTAAAAATGGCCCTGAAAAATGATCGCGTGTATGCTCCAGAGCATTTTTAACGACGTGAAAAACGGCCATTAAAAATTTCGGACATGCTCTCTTTTTTCACGTCGTTTTTCATGTCGTTTTTTTTACCGACGTGAAAAACGATAGTGTGTATGCATTCACGACGTGAAAAAAAACGCGCATGCTCAGAAGCAACTATGAGACGGGAGCGCTCGTTTTGGTAAAGCTAATGTTGGAAATGGAGATGGCACATTCGTCACGGTGGAATTAATAGCATCGTTTTAATGCTGCGCATTCCGTTCTTCTTTTGATAATGCTTAAAAATTACCTTCTTTTGATAATGACATTGAGAGTTATGCCAAACTTGTTTCTAAAGTAATTCCAAATTGCTCTAATGATTGTAAAATATTATTTCTAAGCCGCACCTCCCTCCTAAATAATACTAATAATAATAAAATAATGTAAATATCCTTTTTTTTTTATTCTATTTTACTATTGTCTTTTTAATTTTTGGGGCCTTGTTTTTTATTTTTTGGCTTAAATTATTCTTGTGTAAAGTTACAACACCAACCTTCAAAATGTGTCTCATTTGGCCTCAGGGAGGTTTGTGTCCCTTGATAATAACAATAATATTATTTGAGATATCCCTGCCTGCTCCCTAGCAAGCTCTCTTTTGAAATACAAATCACATAGTCAAGTTTTTTAAGGCCAAAAAAAAAACTTTATTTCGGAACATTAACAAATTAAAGGGGAAGGCAGCACTGGAGAGCCTGCTTGCATTTGTGCATCCCTTTGACCCCACAACAACCATCCAAGATGTGAAAACCAAAATAGAGATTAGATCCCCAAAAAAAAGGAGCCCAATCTTGTCTTGAGCTCCCAGAGGTCAGGAGCCACAGCAGATAAGTCCTATATGTCCCCAGTCTGTGGTACTACAGCAGGCATTATTTTCTCCTCTTCCTTGTAGCCTTCTCTCCAGCCTTCTCTGCAGCCTTGGTTGGTTTCTTCCTTGGAGGCTGGGGATCAGGAGGAGAGGTTGTGGCAGGAGGAGTAGTAGGAGGAGGAGGAGGAGGTGGAGGAGTAGGGACAACCTCCATTATATCGGTGTACATGGTGAGCTCACCCAGCACGCCCTTATTGATGACTTTTAAAAGCAGGGTCTCACTATATATCTTTTGCCGCAAGTCCATTTGCCCTAGTTTGTGGGCGAGGACTGCGGCAAATCCCTCATCAACAGAGGGTGCCTCTCTGAGGGCCGCTGTTGCCTCTCTGATGAAGGCCCTGGTTTCCTCCTCCACCTGCCTACCTCTCCTTGGCCCTCGTGGTTTAACTACCAGGGGAGGCATCTGGGCTCTTGTGCTGGGCCCAGCCTCCTCCTGGGTGCCACTGGGCCCAGCCTCCTCCTGGGTGCCACTGGGCCCTGCCTCCTCCTGATCCCCAACATCACCCTCTTCCTGGCTCTGCTCTGGCTGTAAAAAAAGAAAGGGACATTATTTTTTTTGGCCCACCATCATTCACAGACATTGTTCACCTCTAGACATTGTTGAAATCAATGCCAAAAGTGATTCTGCATCCTGGTTTTGTTGCCTTGTCCACATAAAATTAGGCCACTACTGTATCTTGCTCTTAAAGAACTTTATTGGTAGAAGTTTACATACCTAACAATACTAACATCTATTTAAATTCTACAATTTTGTAAGATAGAAATATAGATATCAATACTTTACCTGGCTCCATATATCCAAATCTGCCTCCTCAAGGACCTGATCTTGATCCTCAGAGGAAGCCAGAGCAGGGTTGCCAGGAAGGCTGGAGGACTGGCTGCAGGGAAGGCTGGAGGGTTGGCTACAAGGAAGGCTGGATTGACCTCTGGGGGGAAGGGTGGAGAGAGATTCCCGCACTTCCAGCTGGTCATCCAGAAAAGAAAGCTTACTGTAGTACCACAGACTGGGTTTATAAACCTTATCTGCTGGAGCACCTGACCTCTGGGACCTCAGGACCATAGTCCTCTGGGTCCTGTATGTCCCTCTGATGGTCGCTATTTTGGTTTTCACATCTTGGAGAGTTGTTGTGGGTATCTTGGTTTGCACAAATGCAAGCAGGCTCTCCAGTGCTGCTTTCCGGGCGTCTTTATTTTTATTTGCGCCACTTTTGGTTTGCCATAGTATAGGTAGCTCTTGCCATTTGTCTATGAACTCCCCCATGAATTCCGGGTTTTTAAAAGTATTCATGATATCTGTAAAAGCGAGAAACAAAAAAATATATATATTTCAGGCAACATTCCTCAAATGTGCATTTTCTACATATTTTTAGCGCACAAATCTCCTCGTCTGATGAACCTCAAATACTTAAATTGTTAGGTACCTTCGTCAAGACGTTTGTTGCTAACTCCCTCTCCCGCCAAATGAACGTATTTTCGAGACATGGATCTTCACTTGATATACACTGCGCATGCGTGAAACTCTGCACCCTTTCCCCGCCCCTGACGTTCGATATTGTACTTTCCCCGCCCCTTCTCGCTCGTAGTGCTTAACAAAACATGGCGGAGACACAGGTGGCTGAGATTACCTCTACAGAGGAGGAAATTCCAGAGGAGCCCAAATACAGATCCAGGAGATATAAGGCATCCAACATGTCATTTGAGGAAATGGTGGAGATGGTCGCCATTTTAAAGAAGGAGGATTATGATGCCAAGCATGGGCCGTATAAAAGGCCTAATCTGGTCAAGTCAAAAATTATGGGCAAAGTGGTCAAAAGTCTTCACAAAAAATTTGGGGTGTGCAGAACGAAGGAACAGCTCAGAAAACGATGGTCTGATCTGAAGTTGCGGGAGCCCGACCAATACAAAAGAATCAAGAAAGTTTTAGGAAAAAGTAAGTTATTTTTGAATATTTTCCATGGTACATATTATTTACTTGTATTCTGTCGTGTATTTTTTACTTTCATATAGTACAGTGAAAGATACCATCTTTCAGGTTCGTCCGCACAGTAAACAAACGTATTAAACCTCTTTCTCCGTACAGTTCCTCAAACGATGTTTTAGGATCATCCAGTATGAACACCCATGTATTTTATTTTATTTGGGGGAGTAAATTTTGGCATCACTTATTTTTTCGGTGCTAATCCAAAGGACATTTGTTTGTTTGAAAAAAGGATATGCATGGTAATGTTAAGGGAGTGAATGCTCAGCAGCTGATGAAACATCTGAACGCAGTAGTACAAGTGTGGGCCTAAAGCCAAAAAGCTTGAGGGTGTCACACACAGGTGATCCTGTGTAGATACTTTGGGGTGTTACAATGTGTCAAATTTGTGTTTTAAAAGTATATGCTATGGTTTTGGCTATGTATCCAATCATTTGTCCCGGTTGGCACAGGGGGTACATTTTAAAATGGAGCAGGCTTCAAAAGAATGATTACAAAGTATTTTATCATGTTTAGTTTAATTGAAAAATTGAGTCGCTACTAATGAAACTATTCCTTTTATTTCAATCTCCCTAGGGATTCGAAAAGCTACCTCAGATGAGCCGATAATTGCAACACCTACAACAATACCCCCAGAACCCCAGGATGGAGATGAACGTGATGTTGTGGAAGTGGAAAGTGGCACCACCACAGGTCAGAGAGAAACCAGACACATGCATGTTAAATAGATGTGGGCCTACATATTCTATCCTACATATTTATTTTTACATTTAGGTGCAGTTCTGGCCGAAGACCCCAAAAAGTTGACACACCACAGTGCCCAGATCCTGATCCAATACCTCATGGTCTGCTGTCGTGACCTCGAAAAAATTAAGGGAGACTTGCTAGAGATCAGGGCAAATACCAAGCGGGTGGAGGAAAGGCTCCAAAATATCATGGCTGTGCTTGGGTGTGTCTAATGTTTTTACACCAAAGGACGTTTAAATTGCTGAGTTTTATAAGGTTTTTTGTTGTTTTACTCTTTAATGACTAGCACATGTTTAGCTTTTTCACAATTTTTATGAATATAGTTTGTTTATGCATGGCTGGTCATGCGTTTTAATACCCCAAAAATTAAGGGAACATCCACATTTCAAAGGAAGTTTCCCACCTAAAAAAGAAATAAAGGTATTTTTACATTCAAAATAATTGTGGCTTCATTATGTAAATGTGGTGCTGAGTGAACTAATCAATGTTTTGTGTTTACACTGACAATGAAGGCTAATTAAGAATGTTAAATACACATGGCAATACAAGTGCACTAGGTAAACCTACATGAAACATAAAACATTATACAATTAAAACACCAAACCAATCTTTACTAACATTTTGAAAGATTTTCTGGCATTTCAATGGCCCCCCTACCCATAAAATATTCAACATATTGGTTACGGACCTCACGTCCGGTTGGGGGGGGCCAAGCCAGGACGGCCAGGTTCCAGGGCCACTAAAGTTTCTGTATTGAGTAAAGAGGCCTCAGGCCCACTCAAAGCTATATAACTGTTGGAATGCACCCGTAGGAAATTATAAAGCACACAGCAAGTCATTACCACATGGTTTCATTTGTATGGGGCAAGGTGGATGGAGGTCAGGAAGAGGCGAAATCGGCTGGCCATGATGCCAAAGGCATTTTCCACCACCCTTCTGGCTCTGGCCAGCCGATAATTGAACACCCTCCTCTCAGGGGTGAGGGTGCGTTGCGGGAATGGCCTCATCAAATGGGGTCCCAGGCCAAACGCCTCATCCGCCACAAAGACAAAAGGTAGTCCCTCCATATTCTGCTCCGCTGGTGGCAAGGCCAGCAGATCCAAAAGGAGCCGTTCCCCAAACTCCGTCTGGCCAAATACTCCTCCATCAGACATCCTGCCATTCTTGCCAACGTCCACATAGAGGAACTCGTAGGTGGCCGACACCACTGCCATCATCACGACGCTGTGGAACCCCTTATAGTTATAATAAAAGGATCCCGAATGGGGTGGTGGGACGACCCGAACATGTTTGCCGTCGATGGCTCCTCCACAGTTCGGAAAGTTCCATCGCTGGGCAAACTCGGAAGCCACATTCTGCCATTCATGTGGCGAAGAAGGGAACTGTGGAATTAAAGAAATAAAAAATTAATACTTTGAGCCAGAAACATTGAAAGCTGATTTCATACTAACATTCATAGCCAACATTGGTAGAAACTGTAATAAAAAAAAAGATTAGTAAGCAACAACAAACCTAAAAAATAAAATAAAAATTTGGGGGGGGGGGGGTTGAAGATGAGTTGGGAATATCACAAATGAAGGCTGTAGCACTCTGTATGAAGTTAAAAAAAATGAAACATTCCTAGGCAATCTTTAGGGTGCGTTTTGGGAAAAGCACTACGATGGAACATAGAATAAAATACATGGAAATGACTAGGCAAGGTAGGTATGGCCCCAGGATAGCATGCTGGAGAGGTTAGGTAAGCCAAATTTACAGGTAGGCCTCAAACCCCAAAATTTTAATATTAAAACATGGGGAGAAAGGGGACATTCCCTGCAGCTAAGAATCATGTGAATTAGGGACTGCTAATAAAGCAAAATAAAAAGTATCCAAAACAAAAAAACATACAATGTGAAGTTATTTTAGAAGAACACTTACCTTAATATAGTCCTCCTGCAAAACTTGAAGGATGGCAGAACAAGTCTCTGGTATAATGATCCCCAGAGCCTGGGGGGATATGCCTGTGGAGAACTTAAGGTCCTGCAGGCTTCTCCCAGTCGCCAGGTATCGCAACGTGGCGATGAGCCTCTGCTCAGCACTGATGGCTTCCCGCATAACGGTGTCCTGCCTGGTAATATAGGGGGACACCAAAGCCAACAGATGCTGAAATACGGGGTCAGACATCCTGAGAAAATTCCTGAAATCATCAGGATTATTCTCCCTGATCTCCCGCAACAAAGGCATGTGACAGAATTGGTGCCGCTGGAGCAACCATTTCTTGGTCCATGAACTCCTCCTGACCCTGCTCATGGCATGGAGTCGGGATACAGCATGAACCCCTGCACCAACTACAGCACGAACTCTACGACGAGTACGTAGCCGCAACATGGCTAGATAACGGTCGGCTGAACAGAACGAACTAGAAGAACGCACGGAAGAACAGCAAGGCCAATGAAGAACAAGCTGAAAAACAGGAACGAGCAGAGCAGACCGCACTGAATAAACAGATACGAACTGACTACACGCACTGCCAAACAGATACGAACCCACAGGCGCAATCTGAACTCCACAAAACGATCTTCAAAGCACGAAGACTGAAAAGCGTGAATCGTCTCTCACCAAACTTTTACTAACACGCGGTAACACGGAATTAGCAAAAGCGTCCCAAAGGGTGGCGTCATTAGAACGGAACTTCCCCTTTATAGTGCCGTCGTACGTGTTGTACGCCACTGCGCTTTGCTTCATCGTTTTTTAAAATGATCGTGTGTACGTAAGACAGGCTTGAGAGGAAACAAAAAAAAACGACGTGAAAAACGGCAAGAAAAAAATTGGCAAGAAAATCGATCGTGTGTACGCGGCATAAGAGTTAATATGGGAAAAAAAGTGTCTCCTCTCCACTGATGCTTTATCACCAATTCTTGTTTCAATAAAAAACCCAAATTTTCAAAAAACATTTGTCATTAGGACGGAACATGAGGTGAACTGTTCTGAACAGGTGCACACTGCACAGACAGCAAAACAAATGTTACAGGGGTGATAACCCTTCCCTATGTTTTCCAAAAAGCTTAAAAATAGATTTGTTGCCTGGAGCTACACTTAAACAATGTACCTGTTCAAAATTACAAACAGATTCTACATAAGAACAAACCTACAGTCCCTGTCTTGTATGCACCGCCTGTATACGGCTGTTCAGAGTATATAGGGCCTTTTTTATTTTGTGTGCGGGGTACCTTAATATCCATACAAGACCCAAAGGGGCTGGTAATGGGCTGGGGTAGGGGGGGAGGGGGTGTGTGATGGGGTAGCTATGCCATTTTTCTTAAAGATTTTCATCCATATTACCGGGACCAGACATTACATTAAAGCCGCAAGCAGTTTTAAATGGCTTTTTTTCCTTTAGAAATGTAATTTTGTGCAGGGACAGTTCTAAACACGGGAAACACGTGGCACTTCACAGGCATACTTTAGACACCCCCCAGGTACGATATTTAAACGAATATTTGACTTTTTTTTTTCACTTTATGCATCATTAAAATGACTGCTCCAGAAAAACGGCCGTTTTTAAAACTTCTTTTTGCATTGATACATGTCCCCTGGTGCAGAATCCGGGTTCCCAAACCCTTTTTAGGACAATAACATGCATAATAGTCGTTATACTTAGCACTTTAGATTTCGAACGTTCGCATCCATTGTATTTAATAGGGTTCTAAAGTTCGTGCGAACTTTCGGTCCGTTCGCGGGTTCTTGTGCGAACCGAACCCGGGGGTGTTCGGCTCATCACTAGTCACTGGCTGTGATTGACATCCAATGGCTCCCACTGCTGTGTCCAGCCAATGAGAAGAAAGAGACCCTGGACAGCTGAGGCTCCCGTACACATCGCTGGATCGAAAGGGGGTTCAGTTAAGTATAAGGGAGGGGCTGTGGGGGGGAGCTGCACCCTGAAGGTTTTTCACCTTCACACATAGAATGTATGAAGGTAAGAAACCTTCAGCCTTTACAACCACTTTAAGGGATAAGAAATACAATGAAGGAGAAATTAAGTTCTAATAACTATGTTGATATCCCCTAAAGGTATTTATACACAAGACATTCAACCATGGATAATAGTTAAATGTGCAGTACATGTACTCCCACATCCTGCAAAGAACATTGTGCCAGCATGACTCACTTGAAAATGCAAAACAACAAGTACCGGTTATCCAAAGGAAAGTGTCCCGGCCTTTAGATCAGCTTTTCATCCAATAGTACTGACCAATTTAATTGTAATTCTGTGTGTTGTTTTTCTACTTGTGTGACCTGGCTGTCATTTACACTTAAAGCTATCAAAGGTTGGATGTCTTTTCCTTTATGGACAACTGTAATGGTTCAGATATTGTTAGGAACATTTTTAGGAACATTTTTTCTGTATACTTTCCATACATTGTCTCTTGAACACGCTGACAAGGTAGCAGGTTCCTAGCAATGAATAACTAGTATTGGAAAGGTGGTGATAGGCTAAGGTCATAACATGGGAAGGTAAAAGTACCAAACGGTAGTGGAACTATAGTTACAGCATGTCATAGGTTAAGCCATTAGGTTACTACTGGGAAGTTCATTAACGGAGCATTGGATCAGAGGGATGCTATTAGAATACACAGTCTAAAAGTATATGTAAACGATCGCCTTGTGAAACAACTCATTCAGTTTAAAATAGAAATGAAAGGCAAAACATGTGTGTATAGCTATAAAAAAACATTATAAATACTGTGACAGCAGGAAGGTAAAGTCACCTGGTTGCATCCAGGGGGGTAGATATATTTCGCCCAGATTCAGGCTTTACGCCGACTTATACAACTAGGTGGAGAGTTGTATAAGGCTAGTGGGCTCATGGATGACTCATACCTCTAGGGAGAGTGTGGGGCATCGAGCAGACAGGGAGTTGATGAGACCAGCTGAAGCTTGCCAGCTCATTTAGGCCTCTATAAGAACTCCCAGCTTCATTAGATGTTAGCTCATGCCTGGAAGCAGACCTGTGTGGACTTCCTGGAGAGAGAGAACCCTTGTGCGGTGAGACAAAGCCTGTGTGGCTATTTGCTTGGACATTTAAACCCAGGGACTTAGGGACTAGGACAGCACTAGGCTGATCCCAGTTGTTAGTTAGGAAACCTGTATGTTTAGTCAGAGGTCAAGTTGACCAGGATTTATTTTGTTTATGTTTCTTTTGCTTTGCTGTGTTTTGTCACTGTAAATAGAAAATAAACCGCACCTTTTTGATTTTGAAAACCACAAGCTCCGTCTGCTGGGCCTGTTTTTGTGTGGGGAGCCCATCCCGGGGGTCACACACACCCGCTGCCGAGCTAACCCCCTCACAGTTGGTGGAGAACCAGTGGCAGTTTTTTTTTAAGCCAGCATGGAGGAGATACTGAAGCAGCTGGCTCTAGCAAATGCCAATCAACAGCAGACAAATGCAGGTTTGCAAAAGAGCCTTGCAGCTCATCAACAGAGCCTTGCAGCTCAACAACAGAACTTCGCAGCCCAGCAGCAAGCTCATCAACAGAGCCTTGCAGCCCAGCAGCAGACAAACGCAACTTTGCAACAGAGTCTGGAGGCTCAGCAACGAGCCCAGCAGCAATCTGAGGCCCGCTTCATAGACCTGTTGCAGAAGCAAGAGCAGAGACTACAACAACAGATGGAAGCAGTAATGCAGCAACGTCCGCAGACCAGTGAGGAAAGCCGTCCCACTAATACCGCGTCCTTTGGGGTGAGTCGTTTATTGACAAAAATGACTGGAGAGGATGATCCAGAGGTATTTTTGACCACATTTGAAAGGACCGCTGAAAGAGAAAAGTGGCCTGAGGAGCAGTGGGCTGGACTGGTGGCTCCTCTGTTAACTGGTGAATCGCAGAAAGCTTACTATGACCTAGAGCCTAACCAAGCAAAAGACTATGTGATGCTAAAAGCTGAAATATTGGCAAGGCTGGGTGTCACCCAGGCTGTCCGGGCTCAGCGTGTGCATAACTGGACTTTCCAGCTTGGAAAACCCCCCAGGTCTCAAATGTATGATCTCATTCACCTGAGCAGAAAGTGGCTGTCAGGGTCACCTGTGGCCAGGTGACAGATGCACACCGTAGGGGGACAGGAGTGCACCGCAAGGTAGTGAACCCTATGGCTGGCTTCTGCGGATAGGAAACTGGGTGGTTGTGGAAAGCGGGACCAGAGGAGCACAACCGGGATCCAAACGGAAGCTAGAGCCAAGATTCCCCAGGGCGCGGAGTCTAAGACCCAGCTGGTCTTCTCCAGGGCCTCTAGTGGTGAGGATGTTAGCTGCAGGCTGGGACCAGGTCGCGGCCCCTGGAGTTTCCTAGCTCACGCCCCGTAGGATAAGGGGAAAAGAGGGGAAGCAGCAGCACACGATAAGAGAGAACCGAATAACAAGCTGAAGGTCAGGGGCCACAAGCAGACAAGGATAACGAAGAACGAGCCGAAGGTCAAGGGTCACAAGCAGACAGGGATAGTCAGGGACAAGCCAATAACGTAACAGAGAGACAGACGTAGCACACGGCAGGCAGGAACCCAAACACACAATGCCTAACAAACACGTTGATCAGCAAAGCAGGCTTGCAGTGCACAGGTTAATATAGTGTTCTGTGATAGGGCCTGGGGTGGAGTCTGGCTGGGAGGGGATTATAAAGGAAGCCAGGTGAAAGGGCTCAGGCCTCTAAGATGAACACATGGGAAGGAAGGTAAGCTGACAGACAAACACTACTGCATATCCATGACAGTGGCTACAGCCAGAGACTTTGTCTGCACCAAAGATTGTGGAACGTGTTGTAATGGATCGGTTTTTGAGAGCTCTTCCTACTGCCATCCAAAAGTGGGTAAGCCATGGAGACCCAGAGACGGCCGATGGTCTTGTGGATCGTGTGGAGAAATACTTGGCTACAGAGAACCTGACGGCCTCTTCCAGAGACACTCGGACTTTCCACCCTAAGACCAGACCATCCCCAGGGGCGGATAAGAGGATTCCAAGGGGTGAGGGTGGAGAGAGTGAGAGGGTGGGAGCTCTACCCCAAGTTTGGCGAGAACAGCCTGGGAAATCAGCGGCTCAAGAGGCGGCAAGAAGGATCGTTTGCTACCGCTGCCGGCAAGCGGGACATATTGCAGCCAATTGCCCGGTTGTGGAGGAACCCATGCAGTGTGACTTTCTGACGGGCAGACGTCAGTCGCTGTGTGTGACAGTCGCATGCACTGCCATTCGAGGAACTGAGAAACATTTATGCAAAATGTGTGTTAATGGTAGAAATGTTGTGGTATTGCTGGATTCAGGTAGCCTTGTGACCCTGATAAAGGCTGAGTTAGTTAAAACAGAGGTCTCTGGGAATAGCAAGGTAGCTGTTATTTGTGTGCATGGGGACACCCGAGAGTATCCAGTGACTACAGTGTGTTTCGAGACCCCCAAAGGTACCCTCTCTCATCCAGTGGGCTTAGTATCTCAGTTACCGCATGACGCCATTGTGGGAAGGGATTTTCCGAAGTTCTGGGAACTGTGGGATGATCCTGAGCCCCTCACTGGTGCCCCTATGTACCAGGAATGTGATAGCCAGAACTCCCCTGAGAGTGGTGAGGACTCTCCGGAATTTCCCTTATCAGTATTGGCAGGGGAGACTCAAGAAACTGGAGAGGAGCCCACCTCCTCAGACGAAAACCTACCGTCTGTGGAGTTTTCTGATCTTGAGGTTCACAGGGAAAACTTTGCCACAGAACAGTTGAAAGACCCCGCCCTAATAAAGGCACGGGAAAACGTAGTGAAAATAGATGGCGAGTTAGTGAACCCAGATAATACCTGCACTTACCCATACTTCAGCGTAGAGAAGGACCTACTGTATCGGGTGGCAAAAAGGGCAGAAGAAACCGTTGAGCAGCTTGTGGTGCCCAAACCTTACAGGAAGTTGGTGTTGGAGTTGGCCCATGGGCACATTCTTGGAGGTCATCTGGGGACAGAGAAAACCCGAGAGAGGGTATTACAGAGATTCTATTGGCCGGGGGTGATGAAGGACATAGAAAATTATTGTTCCTCCTGCCCTGTGTGTCAGAGGTCGGCCCCGATGCCACATTTCCGTAGCCCGCTGGTCCCTCTACCCATCATTGAGGTCCCGTTTGAGAGGATCGCCATGGATTTGGTAGGTCCTATAATCAAGTCCGCTAGGGGGCACCAGTACATATTAGTTATAATGGACTATGCCACCCGTTATCCAGAAGCGATCCCTCTCCGAAATACCTCGGCCAAAACCATAGCCAAAGAGCTATCTCTTGTGTTTAGCCGGGTGGGTATTTGTAAAGAACTGCTTACGGACCAAGGTACACCCTTTATGTCCCGGGTTATGAAGGAGCTGTGTAAATTGTTCAAAGTGACGCAATTACGTACATCTGTGTATCACCCCCAAACCGATGGGCTGGTTGAAAGATTCAACAAAACCCTAAAACAAATGTTGAAGAAAGTGGTGGATAGAGATGGAAAGGATTGGGGCTGTCTACTTCCTTATCTGATGTTTGCTATTAGGGAGGTGCCCCAATCCTCTACGGGATTCTCCCCCTTTGAGTTACTGTATGGGAGACACCCAAGAGGGCTGTTGGATATTGCCAAGGAAACTTGGGAAAGTGAGAGTTCTCCCCACAGGAGTGTGATTGAGCATGTCGCCCTGATGCAAGACCGAATTGCACAGGTAATGCCCATCGTGAAGGAACATTTGGCCCAAGCGCAGTTAGCACAGCAGAGAGTGTACAACCGTGGAGCCAAGACCCGTACCTTTTCCCCGGGGGATAGGATACTGGTACTTGTCCCTACGGTTGAAAGTAAATTCCTTGCCAAATGGCAAGGCCCCTATGAGATAATGGAAAAAGTGAGCGAAGTGAATTACAAGGTCAGACAACCAGGAAGGCGAAAGCCCGAACAGATCTATCACGTTAATCTGTTGAAAGCCTGGAGGGATAGAGTCCCTAGTCGCAGACACTTGGTCACCAGCTCAAACTGGTTGCGTGATTCCTGAGGTTGGAATAGCAGCCACCTTGTCACAACCCCAACAACAGGAGGTTAAGGAGTTTGTGCTTCGCAACAAGGAGGTATTCTCTGAGCTGCCGGGACAAACATCTGGGGTAGAGCATGACATCATTACCCCGCCCGGTGAAAGGGTGAAGTTAAAACCCTATCGGATCCCAGAGGCCCGACGGGAGGCAATACGGGAGGAAGTACAGAAAATGCTGAACTTAGGGGTGATAGAGGAGTCCCAAAGTGATTGGTCTAGTCCCATTGTGTTGGTGCCTAAACCGGATGGGAGCTGGCGATTTTGTAACGATTTTCGTCAGTTGAACAAAGTTACAAAATTTGACACCTACCCCATGCCACGTATAGATGAGTTGATCGACCGGCTGGGAACAGCCCGATACATGACGACTCTTGACCTCACAAAAGGGTATTGGCAAATCCCCCTGGCCAAGTCGGCCAAAGAGAAAACCGCATTTGTAACCCCAGACGGGGCGTTCCAATATAAAAGAATGCCGTTCGGGTTACAGAATGCGCCGGCCACATTCCAGCGGAAAATGGACCAGATGCTGAGGCCCCATCGGAAGTATGCTGCGGCTTACCTGGATGACGTAATTGTCCATAGCACAGATTGGGCCTCACATCTGCCAAAAGTGCAAGCAGTCCTGGACTCTGTTCGGGAAGCGGGGTTTACGGCTAACCCCAAGAAGTGTACCATTGGGCAGGAGGAGGCCAAATATCTTGGGTACACCATTGGGAGGGGAGTAATAAAACCCCAACTCAACAAAGTCGAGGCCATCCAGAGTTGGCCACGTCCCAACAGCAAGAAGCAGGTACGAGCCTTTCTGGGAATCGCTGGGTATTATCGGCGATTCATTCCCCACTTTGCTTCTAAGGCTGTGCCCCTAACCAACCTGACGAAGGGGAAAGGGTCGGTCATGATTAAATGGACCCCCGAGGCTGAGGCAGCATTCCAATTCTTGAAACAAGCCTTATGTAGCCAGCCAGTGTTGTACTCACCCGACTTCTCTAAAGACTTTGTCGTACAAAGTGATGCGTCAGATGTGGGGTTAGGAGCAGTATTGTCCCAGGTCTGGAACGGGGAAGAGCACCCAGTCATTTACCTCAGCAGGAAGTTGAAGTCCCATGAGGTAAATTACGCCACCGTTGAAAAGGAGTGTTTAGCGGTGAAGTGGGCTCTAGATTCCCTTCGGTACTACCTGCTAGGTAGGCACTTTGACATGGTTACGGATCACGCTCCGTTAAAGTGGATGGCTCAAAACAAGGAAACAAATAGAAGAGTGAATAGGTGGTTCCTGGCCCTCCAGGAATTCAACTTCACAGTAAAGCATCGCCCTGGCGTTCAAATGGGGAATGTGGATGCTTTGTCTCGAGTACATGAATGCCTGATTGCTGGTGTTCCAACCCCGAGGTTAAAACAAGAGGGGGGGGTATGTGACAGCAGGAAGGTAAAGTCACCTGGTTGCATCCAGGGGGGTAGATATATTTCGCCCAGATTCAGGCTTTACGCCGACTTATACAACTAGGTGGAGAGTTGTATAAGGCTAGTGGGCTCATGGATGACTCATACCTCTAGGGAGAGTGTGGGGCGTCGAGCAGACAGGGAGTTGATGAGACCAGCTGAAGCTTGTCAGCTCATTTAGGCCTCTATAAGAACTCCCAGCTTCATTAGATGTTAGCTCATGCCTGGAAGCAGACCTGTGTGGACTTCCTGGAGAGAGAGAACCCTTGTGCGGTGAGACAAAGCCTGTGTGGCTATTTGCTTGGACATTTAAACCCAGGGACTTAGGGACTAGGACAGCACTAGGCTGATCCCAGTTGTTAGTTAGGAAACCTGTATGTTTAGTCAGAGGTCAAGTTGACCAGGATTTATTTTGTTTATGTTTCTTTTGCTTTGCTGTGTTTTGTCACTGTAAATAGAAAATAAACCGCACCTTTTTGATTTTGAAAACCACAAGCTCCGTCTGCTGGGCCTGTTTTTGTGTGGGGAGCCCATCCCGGGGGTCACACACACCCGCTGCCGAGCTAACCCCCTCACAATACCTTTTTTTCCTTTTTTTATCAGTGAACCCTCTGTTCTCAGTTGCATAAGGAGATCAGAAAGCTGGGGGAGGAGAAACTGCAACACACTGGTCTTTCCAGTGAATGGCTGTTCATGGGGGGTGCGTGTCAGGATCATTGGAAGAAAGTAGGCTGAGTTCTCAGCACAGCTAGAAAGCTGACCAAGCTGACCACAAAATCAGGAAACAGGATCCATGACAAGTAAACTCAGAGGGTAATATAGCAAGGCAGATGGATCCAAGGCAGACTGAAACCTAGGATGGGTAGCCAGGAACCTCACTTTTAAAGGGGCTTGAGCCAATAGGCATACACCTCCTAACAAGCAAAAAACACCAGAAAACATATATGGAGCTTTAGTGCATGTCCCAGGACATAGAAAAATAGAAAAGTGACAACAGAAAAAAGACCAAGTGGTCCATTGAGTCTGCCCGTTTGGGGGTTTTTTTGTTTTGTTTTTTTATATGTGTTTTTGTTTTTTACTTTTTTGTCTGAGCATAGATCTGCTGTATGGTTGCCCCAAGCATGCTACTTACTGTTGATTGACTCCCTACCTCTGCTGGAATTCTATTCCAAGCATCAACTACCCTTTCAGTAAAATAATACTTTCTAAGATTAGCTTTGAACTTTCCTTCTGTTAGCTTGAGGTCATGCCCCCGTGTTCTTGATCTTGGTTTCATAACATAGGGATGAGTAGAGGGGGTCTTACAATGACAATCAATTGACAAAGTTGAGCAGAAGGACCCTGGGAAGGGAGCAGGAACAGCAGGAACATGTGGAAAGAATGACCCAGGCAAGTACCAACAGAGAAAGCAGCAGGAGCAGAGGGCTAGACAGTCACAAACAAGTACCAAAAGCCTAGTTAACAAGGGACCACCAATTACCTGAGGAACAGAAAACCCAGAGCAGATGACCGCCCAGCTCATAAAAAAAACAATTGGCATGCAAAAATCGATCACACCGCAAATAAGCATCCATGTTTGACCATGCTTACTAGTAGCACAGAACAATGACCGTGCTTTGGTGCTCCTCCTATCACAGTTCACGTCTAATGACAGAGCTATGTCAAGACATTTTTACTAAGATCAATATGCCTTCTAGGGAGCTTTATCTTCAACAATATTGTCTCCAGCAGCTTAAAGCCTAATAATCTTTAAAGTGGTTGTAAACTTTAGTTATGGAATCTGAGCAAAGCACATATAGTATATCTGTAGTGTTTACTTATCTCTCTCCAAATCTCGAAATGTGGTTTCTCTCTGGTGTTTCTTTCCTCTGTTATCAGCATGAGAAGTTTTCCCGACACATGAGATACATTTCTGTTGGGAGGGAGAGGTGGGGAGAGAGCTCAGAACGGAGCTTGTCTATTCACAACACAGTTTTCTGCTGTGTGGAGACGGGGGTGTTCCTTTCCTCCAATCAGCTCTCGCACACTATAACTGCAGTCTCTTCAGCCCCCTCCTCTGTGCTCCAGACAGATGAAGAAAGATTTTTAACACAATCTGCACTTTTGAAGGGGTGTAGAGAGGAGAACACTTCGGATAAACCTATGTAGGAGGATTTGTTTCATCTCTGGGTATCATCTGAGGTTGTTCATTTTACTGGGTATATATGAGGATTTACAAGCATTTTAAATGAAATATGATTATGAATATATTTTAATATTTTAAAATAATATAACATTTCCCCTTTAATATACTCTAAAACAAATATTAAAATTCCTAAAAATGAGTATTAATTGAAAACACATTAAGCTCCATTTGAGGCAACAGTGAGCAGTATCATAACAAGCTCTGTACTGTGAGTTCAGTTCTCCTTGTTAATGATTGTTGTACATAAAATAGCACAGACTTCATCTAGGGGCATAAAGGGAGTTAAGGCAAGGAAGTTGGGAGTGTCATGGCACTTTACAATAACATGAGCAGAACACTAATAACCTGGCTGTATATCCCCTCTCTCGACCAGAAGAGAAAACTCATCATCCATCAGTGTATGGCAATGGCATGAGAAGAGATGACTGGGCACTGACAACATTAGATTAATTGATAGTCATCATGAGATCATTCAGTCATGTCATGTGCATCCAACTGATGGCCTGTCCATGTGAATTTATTTAAAAAACTCCACCTTCTTCAAGCCTTACCTGCTGAAATCACCCTCCGGCTATCTATGGATTAGTTTAATATTTCTACATTCTAGGAAATGAGCACACCCAAGGAGCTCGAGAACTGCATTATTTGAACACTCCCTATCATTAATTTTCACCACTGTTTCCCATACGACATGGGTTTACTTTACTTTACCATTACAACTAATGTTTTATACAGTATAATTGTTTTTTTTATAGAATTTCTTCATTCAACTTATTAAAATGTATTATGAAATGTATCCATGACACTAGTTTTATGAAGCATGCTGAATTTTCCAAAAGCGAGAGGTGCAAATTTATTTTCTTCAAGCTGCCGGGAGAAGACAGCCATTAGCAATAACCACAGGTAAAATCAATTGATCAACTTGGTACATTCAGCCTGTCCAATAACTGTTTGAACCCGCTAGACCGGTCAAGATTCGAACCATGTATGGTCGGCCTTAAGCAGTGGCTTATCTCTGTATGGCTGTCTTACTCACCGAATCTTTAAATGGTTCCAATCGAATAAAAAAAGTGTGGGATGGGGGTGGAGAGGTTCTGGGTAACTTGGTACAACTGTATGCAAATTTACCCTCAAAATATTAATTATGTCAACACAGAGGCATCTTGTTTATTTGATAGAAATTTTGGAACTTGGATTTGCATGCACAGCTAATATATGTGGCATACTTTTTATTCCAAACTTAGCTTTGATCAACTTGTGCAAGGGATGTACAAAAATGGTAGGTACGATAGAAATAATATAGGTCTTCTGCTTTCGGAAATATAGTTTGGTGAATCTTTATTGGCTTTGAAGTATAACTAAGGCCAAAACGTAGGGAATGGTGAAAACCTGGTTTATTTGATCCTATTGGGGAAATTGTGCTTTACTTCCTGTTTCAAGACCCAAAACAAGGCAAATGGAGAGCTCAAATGTGGAGAATGGAGAAATCAAAGGTAGAAAAATATCTCCAGACAGTTGTCACTAAAAAAAAGTGCCCCCAATGGAAGATTTCCCCTCTATTCCTATTTCAGTGATTGTTCAAATTTTTGAAGTGATGGAGGTCACTAGGCCAACTGAAAGCAGTAGATGTTTCACAGCATGAGCACAGACAGCAATGAAAGCCCTTTTAACCCTTCCTACTCTTTGCAAATGAAAAAAAAAAATTTGAAAAACTTTAGAACAGAACATTGTGCCTTTTTTTTTTTTTAGCAGAAGGGAATTTGCATGTCTTTTCTGCTAAATACTCTTTCCCGGTCTTATGCCGCATACACACGACCGTTTTTAATGATGAGAAAAATTAATTTTTTTTAAAATGGTCATTAAAAATGATCGTGTGTGGGCTTGAGAGCATTTTTCACGACGTGAAAAACGGGCATGAAAAAATTGGAACATGCTCTAATTTTTCACGTTGTTTTTTACATCGTCGTTTTTCTCGTCATGAAAAACGGCCGTGTGTGGGCTTTAATGACGTGAAAAAAAATGCGCATGCTCAGAATCAAGTATGAGACGGGAGCGCTCGTTCTGGTAAAACTAGCGTTCGTAATGGAGATAGCACATTCGTCACGCTGTAACGGACTGAAAAGCACGAGGCTGAAAAGCACGAATCGTCGCTCAACAAACTTTACTAACATGAAGGGTGGCGCCATCCAAAAGGAACTTCCCCTTTATAGTGCCGTCGTACGTGTTGTACGTCACAGCGCTTTACTAAAACATTTTTTTCCATGATAGTGTGTAGGCAAGGCAGGCTTGGGAAGAATCATGTTGAGAAAAATTCAGTTTTTTTCAATGACATTAAAAACGGTCGTGTGTACGCGGCATTATAGCAATTGTTTAAAGGGTGTAGACTGCCTGAAGTACATGCATAGTGCATGTTCCCTCCCAATTCTTTCCTGGCATCTGTATGATCTGTAGGATGAAGAGGATTTAGCCAGATGTTGGGATGATGGAGTTCCTGTACTCCTGCACATTAGTGGTTGCCCAGTTGTTGAGGAGGACTGACGGTAAGCCCAGGAAAAGGTCAGGAGAAGATGGCAGTGAATAGAGTGGTGAGGTATAGAGTTGTATGTTTTTTTGTATGTGCAAAGAAATGGAAAACTTGGTTCGGCAGTTAAAGGACATAAAGGAAAACCCAAAGTTTGACTTTAGTTTCCATAATCAACTTTTCATTGATTCTACTTTTGTGTTTTCTTTGTAACAAGGAGCAGGGAAAGTCCCACTCACTAGAAGCCATGAATCAGAGTTTTGAGTGCCCGCAGTCAGGAGGATTTGGATAGCTCCTTAAGATCAATTCCCCTCCAGTGCTGGAATTATACATTAATAAAGTAAACTGTCATTTGAAACAAATGAAAGAGGTGATGTGAATGATGTTTTCACACTTCTAATAAATTAAATTGCTTTCATGACAGTATTTTGGAATCCAGTATAAAGGTTTCTTGAAGAGTAACAATAGCATGGTGTATAAAATGATAGTGTTTAAAACTTGTACCTTCATTTTCCTTTCTAACAAAAGTACTTTCAAAATAGCTAATAAAGTTATTGTAAAGGCTGTTTCCTTTCCTCCTTTTTTTGAAGTGAAAAACGTATTAAGCATGTTATATTTACCTGATCTGTGCAATGGTTTTGCACAGGGCGGCCTGAACCTTCTCTTCTGAGGTCCCCCACCAGCACTCTTGGCTCCTCCTCTTCTCCGTGTGCCACCATAGAAAGCAACTTCCTATAAGAATGCCTGGGCGAGCCTACTCCCGAGCCAGACTGTGTGTACCCATAGACACACACAGTGCGGCTTGGCTCCGCCTCATGCTCCCTCTTCACAGGATTTGACTGACAGCAGCAGGAGTCAATGGCTCCCACTGCTCTCAGCCAAGCTTGTGAGAACATGGAGAGAGAAGAGAGAAACTTAAGTCGGGTACAGCACTGAATCAATACAGGTCTCAGGTAAGTGTTGGGGGGTTGCTGGGGGGGCATTGCTAGTGTAAGGTTCTTCACCCTAATGCAGAGAATACATTAGGGTAAAAAAACTTTAGCCTTTACAACCACTGACTATGACTTTAGGTAGATACGATTACCCTACGATCAGTCCAGTTATAAATTCATAAAAAAAAACACCAAAAGCATTCAGCTCTAACCTTTTCTAGTTTTCTAGCAGTGGGAACTGGAGTGTCACTAATGGCATCACTATCTTAGATATACAATGTTACAATTAGTATAAAAAAAAAAAAAAATGGAGGTAGCTAGCTAGTGCTCTCTTTTTCTTTTTTGACTTTTTTTTTTTTTTTTTGCTGTTTGTCTGTAGTTCCACTTTAACGACTTAAGCCCCGGACCATTTGGTAGCTAAAGGACCAGAGGTGAATTCAGAATTTTGCACTGCGCTGCTTTAACTGTAAATTGTGCGGACATGCAATGTTGTACTGCAACGAAATTTGCGTCCTTTTCTTCCCACAAATAGAGCTTTCTTTTAATGGTATTTGATTGCCTCTGCGACTTTTATTTTTTGCGATATAAACGGAAAAAGACCGAATTTAAAAAAAAAAAAAAATATTTTCTACTTTTTGTTATAAGAAAAATCGAATAAACTCAATTGTAGTCATACATTTAGGCCAAAATGTATTCAGCCACATGTCTTTAGTAAAAAAAAATGTCAATAAGCGTATATTTATTGGTTTGCGCAAAAATTATAGCGTCTACAAACTAGGGTACATTTTCTGGAATTTACACAGCTTTTAATTTATGACTGCCTATCTCATTTCTTGAGGTGCTAAAATGGCAGGGCAGTACAAAACCCCCCCAAATGACCCCATTTTGGAAAGTAGACACCCCAGGGAAATTGCTGAGAGGCATGTTGAGCCCATTGAATATTTTTTTTTTTGTCCCAAGTGATTGAATTATGACAAAAAAAAAAAAAAAAAATTACAAAAAGTTGTCACTAAATGATATATTGCTCACACATGCCATGGGCATATGTGAAATTACACCCCAAAATACATTCTGCTGCTTCTCCTGAGTATGGGGATACCACATGTGTGGGACTTTTTGGGAGCCTAGCCGCGTACGGGACCCCAAAAACCAAGCACCGCCTTCAAGGTTTCTAAGGGCATAAATTTTTGATTTCACTCCTCACTACCTATCACTACCTATCACAGTTTTGAAGGCCATAAAATGCCAAGATGGCACAAAACCCCCCCAAATGACCCCATTTTGGAAAGTAGACACCCCAAGCTATTTGCTGAGAGGCATGTTGAGCCCATTGAATATTTTTTTTTGTCCCAAATGATTGAATAATGACAAAAAGAAAAAAAAAAGAAAAAATGTACAAAAAGTTGTCACTAAATGATATATTGCTCACACATGCCATGGTTATATGTGGAATTGTACCCCAAAATACATTCTGCTGCTTCTCCTGAGTACGGGGATACCACATGTGTGGGACTTTTTGGGAGCCTAGCCGGGTACGGGGCCCCAAAAACCAAGCACCGCCTTCAGGCTTTCTAAGGGCGTAAATTTTTGATTTCACTCCTCACTACCTATCACAGTTTCGAAGGCTATAAAATGCCAAAATAGCACAAAATCCCCCCAAATGACCCAATTTTGGAAAGTAGACACCCCAAGCTATTTACTGAGAGGCATGTTCAGTCCATGGAATATTTTATATTTTGCCACAAGTTGCGGGAATATGACAAACTTTGTTTTTTTTGCACAAAGTTGTCACTAAATGATATATTGCTCACACATGCCATGGGCATATGTGAAATTACACCCCAAAATACATTCTGCTGCTTCTCCTGAGTACGGCGATACCACATGTGTGGGACTTTTTGGGAGCCTAGCCGCGTACGGGACCCCAAAAACCAAGCACAGCCTTCAAGGTTTCTAAGGGCATACATTTTTGATTTCACTCCTCACTACCTATGACAGTTTTGAAGGCCATAAAATGCCAAGATAGCACAAAACCCCCCAAAATGACCCCATTTTGGAAAGTAGACACCCCAAGGAAATTGCTGAGAGGCATGTTGAGCCCATTGAATATTTATTTTTTTTTGTCCCAAGTGATTGAATAATGACAAAAAAAAAAAAAAAATGTACAAAAAGTTGTCACTAAATGACATATTGCTCAAACATGCCATGGTTATATGCGGAATTGCACCCCAAAATACATTTGGTTGCTTCTCCTGAGTACGGGGATACCACATGTGTGGGACTTTTTGAGAGCCTAGCCGCGTACGGGCCCCCGAAAACCAAGCACCGCCTTCAGGATTTCTGAGGGCACAAATTTTTGATTTCACTCCTCACTACCTATCACAGTTTTGAAGGCCATAAAATGCCAAGATAGCCCAAAACCCCCACAAATGACCCCATTTTGGAAAGTAGACACCCCAAGCTATTTGCCGAGAGGCATGGTGAGTATTTTACAGCTCTCGTTTGTTTTTGAAAATGAAGAAAGACATTTTTTTTTTCTTTTTTCAATTTTTAAAACTTTGTGACAAAAAGCGAGATCTGCAAAATACTCACCATACCTCTCAGCAAATAGCTTGGGGTGTCTACTTTCCAAAATGGGGTCATTTGGGGGGGTTTTGTGCCATCTGGGCATTCCATGGCCTCCGAAACTGTGATAGGCAGTGAGGAGTGAAATCAAAAATTTACACCCATAGAAATCCTGAAGGCGGTGCTTGGGTTTCGGGGTCCTGTACGCGGCTAGGCTCCCAAAATGTCTCACACATGTGGTATCCCCGTACTCAGGAGAAGCAACAGAATGTATTTTGGGGTGAAATTCCACATATAACCATGGCATGTTTGAGCAATATATAATTTAGTGACAACTTTTTGTAATTTTTTTTTTTTGTCATTATTCAATCACTTGGGACAAAAAAAAAATATTCAATGGGCTCAACATGCCTCTCAGCAAATAGCTTGAGGTGTCTACTTTCCAAAATGGGGTCATTTGGGGGGGTTTTGAACTGTCCTGGCATTTTATGCACAACATTAGGAAGCTTATGTCACACATCATCCACCCTTCTAACCACTTGAAGACAAAGCCCTTTCTGACACTTTTTGTTTACATGAAAACATTTTTTTTTTTGCAAGAAAATTATGTTGAACCCCCAAACATTATATATATTTTTAAAGCAAAGGCCCTACAGATTAAAATAGTGGGTGTTGCATTTTTTTTTCCGCACAGTATTTGCGCAGCGATTTTTCAAACGCATTTTTGGGGGGAAAAACACACTTTTTTTATTTTTAATGCACTAAAAAACACTATATTGCCCAAATGTTTGATGAAATAAAAAAGATGATCTTAGGCCGAGTACATGGATACCAAACACGACATGCTTTAAAATTGCGCACAAACGCGCAGCGGCGAGAAACTACATTCATTTTTAAAAGCATTTAAAAGCCTTTACAGGTTACCACGTTAGATTTACAGAGGAGGTCTACTGCTAAAATTACTGCCCTCGATCTGACCTTCGTGGTGATACCTCACATGCATGATGCAATTGCTATTTACATATGACGCTAGACCGACGCTTGCGTTCGCCTTTGCGCAAGAGCAGGGGGGGACAGCGGTGCTTTTTTTTTTATTTTTTATTATTTATTTTGCTTTTTTATTTTATTTTTAAATTGTTCCTTCCATATTTATTTTTTTATCATTTTTATTGTTATCTCAGGGAATGTAAATATCCCCTATGATAGCAATAAGTAGTGACAGGTACTCTTTTTTTGAAAAAAAATGGGGGGTTAGACCCTAGATCTTTCCTCTGCCCTCAAAGCATCTGACCACACCAAGATCGGTGTGATAAAATGCTTTCCCAATTTCCCAATGGCGCTGTTTATATCCGGGGGGGGCATTCCCTCCCACTGCTTGTAAAAGCAGTCCAGAGGCTAATTAGCCACTAGGATTGCTTTTACATGAAAGCCGGCCGCTGGCTGAAAAGAATGATACCCGCAGGCATCAATCTGGTATAACCATTCAAAGTCCAGCAACATACCAGTACGTTGCTGGTCCTTGTTGGACATGTATTGTAATCTTTTTTTTCATGCAGCCTGTTGGCTGAACGAAAAAAAGAGATTGATCGGTGGGTATGCCCACCATTAGAATACCTCCCTTCATCCACCCACTTCTAATGATGGGCATATATGCCGAAGCATGGGGGCATCCTCCCGCAAAAAAGTTATGCCGCGTACACACGGTTGGACTTTTCCACGGGCAAGCCTTCATCGGAATTTCGACCGTATGTACGCGGCATAAAAGGTTATGCCGCGTACACACGGTCGAACTTTTCCACGGGCAAGCCTCCGTCGGAATTTCGACCGTATATACGCGGCATTAGGAGCAAAATCGCTCCTCCGCCCCTGCTGCCCCCATGCTTCGGCATATATGCTCTTTTTTTAACTGTGGTGGTGAAATCACCTCCTACAGCGTTGGAGTCACGGCTTTATGTATCGTGGGAGCAAACGCTGTTGCTGTCAAGATAAATAAATCCGCGATGCAACTGAATGGCGTACCTGCTAAGCAAATGATGGTTAACATTAAAACAAAGTAACATTACAGTACAACAGTAAGACCTTATCATACCATACCTGCAAAGCAAATACCAAAACAAAACCTAGTAAAAAATAAAACATTTTTTTAACGCAACCTGTGCCTAAAATATATATATGCCGAAGCATGGGGGCATCCTCCCGCAAAAAAGTTATGCCGCGTACACACGGTCTGACTTTTCCACGGGCAAGCCTTTGTCGAAATTTCGACCGTATGTACGTGGCATAAAAGGTTATGCCGCGTACACACAGTCGGACTTTTCCACGGGCAAGCCTCCGTCGGAATTTCGACCGTATGTACGCGGCATAAAAGGTTATGCCGCGTACACACAGTCTGACTTTTCCACGGGCAAGCCTTCGCCGGAATTTCGACCGTATGTACGCGGCATAAAAGGTTATGCCACGTACACACGGTCGAACTTTTCCACGGGCAAGCCTCCGTCGGAATTTCAACCGTATATACGCGGCATTAGGAGCAAAATCGCTCCTCCGCCCCTGCTGCCCCCATGCTTCGGCATATATGCTCTTTTTTTAACTGTGGTGGTGAAATCACCTCCTATAGCGTTGGAGTCACGGCTTTATGTATCGTGGGAGCAAACGCTGTTGCTGTCAAGATAAATAAATCCGCGATGCAACTGAATGGCGTACCTGCTAAGCAAATGATGGTTAACATTAAAACAAAGTAGCATTACAGTACAACAGTAAGACCATACCATACCTGCAAAGCAAATACCAAAACAAAACTTAGTAAAAAATAAAACATTTTTTTTAACGCAACCTGTGCCTAAAATATATATATGCCGAAGCATGGGGGCATCCTCCCGCAAAAAAGTTATGCCGCGTACACACGGTCTGACTTTTCCATGGGCAAGCCTCCGTCGGAATTTCGACCGTATATACGCGGCATTAGGAGCAAAATCGCTCCTCCGCCCCTGCTGCCCCCATGCTTCGGCATATATGCTCTTTTTTAAAACTGTGGTGGTGAAATCACCTCCTACAGCGTTGGAGTCATGGCTTTATGTATCGTGGGAGCAAACGCTGTTGCTGTCAAGATAAATAGATCCGCGCTGCAACTGAATGGCGTACCTGAAAACAAAAAATTACATACCTGAAAAGCAAGCATGATGAAACATTGCAGAATAGAATACAGTAAAAAAGAGCAGAACAATAGAGAGAAAATAGAGAGAGAGAGAGAACAATAAAACGACAACTATTTTTGGTTTTTTTAATTTATATTTTTTTTGTGTTTTGTTTTTTACGTTTTTTTTTTCTTTTTTACACTTTTTTTTGTAACTTTAACAACTGTAATGGTTCGGGTCTCTCAAAATGTAATGGCATCTTGGGAGACCCTGTGTAAGTGTGTCCTAGTCTGTGAAATGCTGTACCCTATGCTAAAACTTCACTTTTGAGTGGTAGCGATCAAAACATTCACCAAGGCAAAGACCAGGTTTGTCAGGACAGAGTGGACAAAAAAACACGGGTGTCACGCCTAAATCCGCGCTTGCTACAGACACGACATCGTTTTTGGGGGGTTCGTTGGGTAGGGGTACTCGGGAGGGCATACGGATAATGCCTCTCATGCAGCCGGCTTACTGCATTTGGTAGGGGATGGTGAGGGGCAGAACCGCCTGGATACAGGAGTTCTGTGACTATCTCATTCTGGAATTTTAGAAGAGATAACGTCCCGCCTGAAGCTCTGTATAGCACATGAGCATTCAGCAAAGCCAATTGGAATAAGGATAGAGACACTTTTTTGTACCAGCGTCTCGCCTTACGGTCAATTAGATACGGCGCCATCAACTGGTCGTTGAGGTCCACCCCTCCCATATTTTTGTTATATTCGTGGACACAGAGGGGTTTCTCCACAACACCAGTCGCCGTACGAATTTGGACTGTCGTGTCTGCATGAAGGGAGGTAAGAAGGAAAACATTCTTATTGTCCCTCCACTTCATAGCGAGCAAGTTATTACACTTCACGCAGGCTCTCTCCCCCAGCCTAAGACGGGCATCTACAAGCCGCTGGGGAAAGCCCTGGCGATTAGGTCGCACGGTGCCACATGCTCCAATCTGATGATCAAACAAGTGACTAAACAGTGGCACGCTCGTGTAATAATTGTCCACATACAAGTGGTACCCCTTTCCGAATAAGGGTGACACCAATTTCCACACTATCTTGCCAGCGCTCCCTATGTAATCCGGGCAGTTGACCGGCTCAACCTGACTATCTTTTCCCTCATAAACCATAAAGCTCCATACATAGCCTGTTGCCCTGTCACAGCACTTATAGAGCTTGACCCCGTATCTGGCACGCTTGCTGGGAAGGTACTGCTTGAAAGCCAAGCGGCCAGAAAATTTAATCAGGGACTCATCAACGCAGACAACTTGATCGGGAATAAACAAGGCTGCAAAACGTTCGTTGAAGTGGTTTATGAGGGGCCGAATTTTATAGAGCCGGTCGTACTCAGGGTCCCCACGTGGACGACAAAGTTCATTGTCGTTGAAGTGCATGAACCGCAAAATCTGCTCGTATCGTGTCCTGGGCATGGAGGCAGAGAACACGGGCATGTGGTCAATTGGGTGCGTGGACCAATAAGCACGCAATGACGGGAATTTATGTGTGCCCATGTTGAGGAAAAGGCCCAGAAAGGTCTTAAATTCGGAAACCGTAATTGGTTTCCAATCTTTGGCAATTTTAGGCAACTGGGGGTTAGCGGCGATGAATTGACCAGCATACAAATTACTCTGGTCCACAATAGATCTATAGAGATCTTCCGTGAAAAACAGTGAATAATAATCGATTGGCATAAAATCAGCTGTTTCCACCTGAATACCGGGTTGGGCAGTGAATGGGGGAAGTACGGGTTCTGCAGAAGTGGTTGGGACCCAATCAGGGTAGGCAAATTCTGCAGGAAGGGCACTATGGGCACGACGGGCCTGCCTTTGTCTTCTTGGTGGCAGCGGGACACTACTTGTGCTTGCCACCTCGCCAGCTTGAACTGCACTTATGGGACTCGCCACGTCACCACGTGATACTGCAGTGCTGGATGTACGCCCAGGCTGTACTAGGCCGCTGGTGCTTGTCAATTCACCAGAAGGAATAGCGGCGCTTGTACTACTCTGCTCCATGATACGAGAGCCCTGCGGTTCTTGCTCCTCAACAACCTCAGAAGATCGGGATCGGGTACACCTGACCTTAGCAGGGACCTCAACTTCGTCGTCAGAGCTATCTGACGTGGGGCCGCTGACGTCACTGTCTTCTACGGGAAGATATTCTGAGCCTGAATCTGACAGATACGTGACCTCCTCTTCACTATCTGTCATGCTCAGAATCTCGTAGGCCTCTTTACTAGTGTACCTTCGACTTGCCATTTTGGGCTCTAAATTTAGGGGTACACTAGTAAGATTCACAGGTAAAAAAAGCACCTGACTGTCACCAAATGTATCAAACGCTACCAAAAAAACTGTTAGCGATCGCAGGGATCAGGACTGTCTCTGCGAACGCTGCAGTTATGTGTGTTGTGTTTGGTAAGTGACAGTGATCGATCGATACTGCACTTGGGTGGGCTGGGCTGGGCTGGGCTGGGCGGAGGGGCTAAACGCAGGTACTAGCAGGTATCTGGGCTGATCCCGCTAACACTGCGTTTTTGGTAACCCTAAACCGCTGGGGACGCTAGTATAGATCTGATCAGATACTATACCACTAAGGGAGGTGTATGCTTTGCGCGTGGGTGTTAGCGTTACTGGCACTAACGTAAAGCTGCCTGGGGCGACGCAGACCCTCTCTGGCGCTAAAACCTAATTGATATCACCCGCCGGGCGATCAGGGGGTTAAACCTTTATTGGGTTATATACGGCGGGTGCCCTGATGCTATAAAAAGCAAACTAACCAACCAGCGTCACCTGTAACCTTTATATGGTGATCACTGGTGAAAGGGTTAACTAGGGGCAATCAGGGGGTTAAAACCTTTATTAGGTTAAATATGGGGGTACCCGACGCTATATAAAAACCTGACGGGTTACCTAAATAACGAAATAACTCACTGGGTAACCAGTGTCACCAGTGACACTTATACGGTGATCACTGGTGAAAGGGTTAACTCTAGGGGCAATCAGGGGGTTAAAATAATATATGGGGTACCTGACGCTAATAAAAACCTGCGGCGAACCTAAAAATAATTAACTGGCTATCTAGGACACCAGCGACAAGAAAAAAACGATCGGAAAAACGATCACTTAGTGACGCTGGCGTTAGGGGGTGAAAGGGTTACCTGGGGGGCGATCAAGGGGTTAAACCTTTATTAGGGGGGTTAGGGGGCTACCTTGGACCTAAAGGGGCCTAATCCTAACTGCCCTGCAACTTTTTACAGTCACAAATGACACTGATTGCAGTGATCAGTAAAAAAAATGATCACTGCAAATGGTGCACTGTGACTGGGGGTACTGGGGGTGATCTGGGGGGTGATCTGGGGGTGACTGGGGGGTGATTTGTGTGCCTACGTGTACTGGTGTCAGTGGGCTGTTGGTGCACTTACTATGTGATGTCTTCTCTCCTCGCGCCGGATCGAAAAGACCGACACGAGGAGAGATGACATCACTTCCTCCTGCCTGTGTTTACATTACAGGCAGGGGAAGCTCTCTCATTCGCCGGGAGCGATCGAGAGGGGGTGGCCGGAATCGAACGGCCGTCCCCTCATGCCGGATCGCTCCCGAACACTTAACCACCGCTCACTGTACAGAAGGGGGGTCCGATCGGACCCCCCAACTATACAAAGGCGATCACGTACATATACGTGATTCTGCCTGTCGGTGCCATTCTGCCGACGTATAATTACAGTGGGCGGTCGTTAAGTGGTTAAGCTTTACGCTTCTGGAACTGCCACATTGGTCATTTGGGTGAAAATGGTTTCACAATAAAAGTATCAATGTTGACATTGCTGAAATTTTAGAAAAAGGGAAACTATGAATTTCACTTGGGTGCCCCCACATGAAGCTGCTTAAAGCGGAGGTTCCGCGGTCTATCCTTTTTTTTTTTTAAAGTCCATTCTATGCTACAACTTATGCATTAGTAGTACTCACTTGTCCGGCGCTGGTAAACATCCCCCGTCCGTTTTCGGAATAAATAACTCTTTATAAAAAAAACTACCTGTATTTGCCATTTTGCTTGTGGGCATCTTGAAGCCCACAAGCATATTCTTCCGGGAAGCGATGAATGCGCGTCACGTGACCGGGTAGACGAGTCACGTGACAATTGAATTATCGTGATGTTTACTCTTTTACTCCTGGGAAGCAGGACACTTTGCTCCCAGGAGTCATTGCTGCAGAATTCCTGGCATACACAGCACAGCAAAGGACACGCCTACTCCCGCGGGAGGAAATCCCGGAAGTAGGAATGAAGAAAGAAGATTAAGGGAAACTACACAACAAAAAAAAAAAAGGTAAGGCATTTGCTTTCATTCATGCTAAGAGGGAACGGTTACAGTAATCTTTAAAATGTGGGTGAGCCTCCGCTTTAATCTGGGTGCACTGGATAGGAGGGAGGGGCTAGTAGTGCCAGCTGGGGACCTAAGAAGAGGAGAATCGGGGCTGCTCTGTGCAAAACTACTGCACAGAGCAGGTAAGTATAACATGTTTGTTATTTAAAAAAAAAAAAAAATTGCCTTCAATATCACTTTAAACACCCTCCACTTTATTTTGATACAAAAAAACAAAAATGAAACATTTGAAAGATTGAAACATTTTTTTTTTCGAAAGTGGCAACTCCAAAATGATTTATTTTGGTATATTTATATTGTCCGACTATAAGGACTTCTTTGGGTTAAATTGTGTACCGAATGTTAAGAGCTTATAGCCCAAATTTAAAAAAATAAAAAGAGAACTATTAGGACTGTCATTACCAACACCTTTCTTTAAATAGTATTACCGTATTTATCGGCGTATAACACGCACTTTTTTCCCCTTAAAATCAGGGGAAAATCGTGGGTGCGTGTTATACGCCGATACTCCGAATTCCCCTGCTGAAAATGAGCGAGAGGAGCGAGCGGAGCCGAAGCCGAAGTACAATCGGCTTTACTCGGCTCCTCTCGCAGTCCCGCCCATCTCTGACTGCGCCGCTGATGGAGAAAGCCGAGTGTACTTCGCCTAGTCTCGGCTCCTCTCGCAGTCCTGCCTGTGACTGTGAGCAGACACGAGTCTAGGCGAAGTACACTCGGCTTTCTCCGTCAGCGGCGCAGTCAGTGGAGATGGGCAGAACTGCGAGAGGAGCCGAGTCCAGCCGAAGTACACTCGGCCCCGCTCGCTCCTCTCCACAGAAATCGGCGCCAAATTTTAAAAACCGCCGCGACTGACACGATCGCAAAGGCACTGGGCACGGCTGCAGATGGACAGATGAACACTGGGCACGGCTGCAGATGGACAGATGAACACTGGGCACGGCTGCAGATGGACAGATGGACACTGGGCACGGCTGCAGATGGACAGATGGACACTGGGCACGGCTGCAGATGGACAGATGGACACTGGGCACGGCTGCAGATGGACAGATGGACACTGGGCACGGCTGCAGATGGACAGATGGACACTGGGCACGGCTGCAGATGGACAGATGGACACTGGGCAAGGCTGCAGATGGACAGATGGACACTGGGCACGGCTGCAGATGGACAGATGGACACTGGGCACGGCTGTAGATGGACAGATGGACACTGGGCAAGGCTGCAGATGGACACTGGGCAAGGCTGCATGCTGCATTTAAATGTAAGTTTTTGTTTTTTTTTTTCCTTGAATTTCCCTGCTAAAAGTTTTTTTCCTTTAAATTCCCTCCTAAACTTGGGGTGCGTGTTATACGCCGGTGCGTGTTATACGCCGATAAATACGGTAACTAGACTGTCTCTGGCTTCAGTACTTTTTGTCACTGACCTAGAACAAGCGTACAGTCTAGGAGGTCAGAATGAAATCAGAACTTCTAATCTGCATGCTTGTTTTAGGTCCATGCTTCATTAAATACTAAAGCCATTAGATCAGCATGATCAACTTTATTAAAGAAAATGTAGTGTTTTATTATATTTAATATATTATAGTCAAGACTAAAAAATAATTAAAAAATCTTAAAGCGGTATTACCACTTGCCAACCAGGCCAATTCTGACATTTCTCTCCTACATGTAAAAATCATAATTTTTTTGCTTGAAAATTACATAGAACCCCCAAACCTTATATATTTTTTTAGCAGGGACCTTAGAGAATACAATGGCGGCCATTGCAACTTTTTATCTTGCACAGTATTTGCGCAGAAATTTTTCAAATGCGTTTTTTTGGGGAAAAAAAAAACAGTTTCATGCTTTTAAAAAAAAAACAGTAAAGTTAGCCCAATTTTTTTGCATAATGTGAAAGGTGAAGTTACGCTGAGTAAAAAGATACCTAACATGTCACGCTTTAAAATTGCACAGGCTCGTAGAATGGCGCCAAATTTCGGTACTTAAAAATCCCCACAGGCGACGCTTTAAATTTTTTTACTGGTTACATGTTTCGAGTTACAGAGGAGGTCTAGGGCTAGAATTATTGCTCTTGTGTGATTTGAACACTGTTTTCATATGTGGGTGGGACTTGCGTATGCGTTTGCATCTGCATGCGAGGACACGGGGACAGGGGCACTTTAAAAAAAAAAAAATTATTGTTTATTTTACTTTACATTTTTTCAATTGACACTTAAAAAAAAAAATGTTTTGATCACTTTTATTCCTATTACAAGGAATGTAAACAGCCCTTGTAATGGGAATATGGCATTATTGGTCCCCTTTACAGTGAGATATGGGGTCAATAAGACCCCACATCTCACCACTAGGCTGGGACAGCTGAAATAAAAAAATTAAAAAGACGATCACGGCTTCCCAGCTGAGGCGGCGCCGTTTGTTGCGCCATGCCTCTGAACGATCATAGAGACTCCGGTGACCATCTGGTCTGCCATAAATCTCTATGGTAAACATCCGGGGCCGGCAGGTCTGTTCTCCGACTCACCAATCACAGCGGTGAGTCGGTAGAAGCACCGGAGGGCGTCGGGAGGGGGGGACAACCCGTTTTGCCACCCGTAAGAACGATCAAGCGGCTGACCAGCCGCTATGATCATTCTTATGGTATAGGGAATCGCCGGCTGAAAAAGACAATATCTGAATGATGCCTGTAGCTGCAGGCATAATTTAGATATATCCGCTCAAAGTCAAGGACGTCAAATGACGGCCGGCGGTGGATAAGTGGCTAAACCCAAAAGCAAACATTTTATTATATTGCAGCTTATCAATTTTTAGATGTGATGGCTGCATTACTTTTCTTTTTTTAGGCTTTCTTTCCTTTATTTTCATCTGTGATCTGGCCAGTAAGTCTGTTGTTTTTCACCAGAACAGGTTGTTCTGCAGATGTAGCAGTTAGAGTGTTGCAATAATCAGCAATGATCAACTTTTGTTCAACCGCCCTGTTGGTATTTTTTCACTCGATCAGCGCTGCAGGCTATAGCTTTGTATCCTGATGGGGGACAAGTCTCCCTTCAGTCAGAATACAATGACACAGCAGGGAGGATTCCCTCACCCACAATTGAGTGTGTGGATGGAGGAATCGGGTCAGGTTTTTTTGGTTCCACTGCTTGAACGAAAAGAAAGGACCCAGCTTAAATCTGCCTTTCCATCCAACACTTCCTTTCCCCCAGATTAACAATTCTGCTTTTTGTTCCATCTAGCCACTCTGCCATAAAGCCCAGATCGGTTTCGGAGGGCTTCAGTGATGGTTGTCTTTCTGGAACTTTGTCCCATCTCCACACAGGAACTCTGGAGCTCAGTCAGAGTTACCATCGGGTTCTCTTATTAAAGTGGAGGTCCACCCTAAAAAAAAAAAAAAAGCCAGAAAAGGCTAAAAAAAAATGAAAATAAAAATAAAAATGTTTTTATACTTACCAGAAATGGCTGTTACTAGGCATATCTTCCTAATCTGCCCCTTCCTTGTCCGCGGTGCTCCTCGGTCTCGTCCTCCTCGCATTGTCTTCTGGGGAATGGGGCGCGCTGACTTTTGGGAACTGTGTGTCTCCCAGAAGTCAGCCTCCCATTCACAAAACGCTCCGCGACTCGCGCATGCGCAGTAGGAAACGGGCAGTGAAGCCGCAAGGCTCCACTGTCTGTTTCCCTTAGTGAGGATGGCGGCGCCGGGACCTGCCACGATTGACGGATCGGCCTTGGGCGGCCGACATCGCGGGCAACCTGGACAGGTAAGTGTGCTTATTAAAAGTCAGCAGCTACAGTGTTTTAGCAAAAAATACAAGTATATGCGCAAAAAGCTAGGACTCGTATATCTCTCCCAATTAACAGCACTTTATGGCATTTGCATTTATACAGCATGAAGAGAACAACATAGTCTCTGAGAGTCCATGTGTAAAATTCAGTATGTGGGGAAAATAAAAGAATAATGTCCAAGGGCTCTTAGGGCTGCCGTCATAGGAGAACAGAAACCAGGTTCTAAACTGCAGAAAGACAACAACGAGAGAGGCGCCTCTATTGCCTCATACACACGACCGTTTTTCCCGGCAGGAAACTGCCATGACAGTTTTTCGCCAGGAAAAACAGTCGTGTGTATGCTCAATCGCAGTTTTCCCAGCAGGAAAACTGCGGGGAAAAAAAAGAGAACTTGTTCTCTATTTTCCCACCGCGACTCCCGGCGGACTTGTTTTCATGCTCAGAATCAAGTATGAGACGGGAGCGCTGTTTAGGGTAAAACTAGCATTCGTAATGGAGATAGCACATTCGGCACGCAGAAAATTATTGCATCGTTTAAATGCAGCGCATTCTTTTCTTCGTTAGAATGCGACAATAATGAAGTTGTTTTGCTACTGATATTCACACAGAGTTCTGACAAACTTGTTTCTTTATTATTTATCATGATCTCATGAATAATCTATTTTTTTTGCAAGCCAGCTCTCCATAATAATGTTTTTTTTTTGTTTTTGAAGTTAATATTTTATAACATTTTAATCAAGATCTGCATTGTTGTGTATTATTTAAAAAATAATTTCTACTGATCTCTATATATATTTTTATTAGTTTTGTGTGTAAAGTTACCACAACAACATTATTGTCTTGTATTTTTTACCCTCAAGAAGGTTGGTTGGTGTCCCTTGTTAATTACACACGAGCATAATCCGTTCCAGGAGAATGCTCGTAATCCAAAGTACTCGCATATCAAAGCGAGTTTCCCCAAGTCAATGGAAACGAAAATAATTAGTTTCGCATTGACTTCAATGGGATGCAATACTGTATGCGGCCAGAAACGGGGGGCGCCGGAGAGCCTCGGAAACGGCCCGAGGACACTTCGGCTGACCTCGGCAAACCTCGGAAAGACTTCTTACCCGAGATTTGCCGAGGTGAGCCGTGCTGTCCTCAGGCCTTTCTCTGCATTTCCAAACAGCGCCGATCAGCTGGGATCGGCGACGTTTGGCTCTGCTCGGCTCTGTCGCCCCCCCCCCCCACCTCAGGGCAAAAGCAGTACTGCACACCGCTTTGGCCTGAATCGTGCTTGTTTTGTGCGAGACAACACTCGCAAACCGAGTCACGATTTTTTAAAATACAGTGCTCGTATTGCGAAACGCTCGTTAACCGCGTTACTCGCAATCCAAGGTTCCACTGTATTTAATAAATTCACAGAAATGTTTAAAATTCTGTTTTAACTTTGTCATTATGGGGTACTGAATGTAGATTAATGAGGAAAAAAATGAATTTAATGAATTTAAGCCAATGTAGTATTAGGCTGCAACGTCAAATTTAAAGGGGGGTCTGAGTATTTTATGAATGCGCTATACCTGTATATATAAAAAGTCCTCATAGGTCTTTCACAGGCAAGCGCCCAGGAAATGATCTGTATATATATGTGAGGAGCAACTGCTGCTTTGGGTATAATATATACTGTATATGTATACAGTATATGATATATATATATATACACTGTATAAATATTTAATAAGATCATAAATTATTTAAAAAAGTATTTAAAAGGCACAAACTACACTTCTGAAGATTGAAGAAGGACTTGGCATTTAATTGAACAGAACTCTGGACATTAAAGTTAACATTTATGGATAAAGGGTTTTCCTCCAGAGGAAAGATAAATGAAAAATATATTTATTAAATCTACTCATAATTCCTTTGGGAGAGTGAAGAGAAGATAAGCAAGTGGTTCTGGGAAAGAGGTTCTGTATGATAAGTGAACCTGTTTCTTTGTCCTGCATGTGTAAAACACAGGTTTATTTTAGGGCTCATTCACACTGGTAGATGGGGTGGCAGAACCCTGTGGTTGAGCTGCATTTTACTGCTCACAACCCCTTTAGCTGCAGAGGCAGCGGCTAGGGATGTACATATGCTGTGGCATGTGAATTGGACCACTCTGCAATGCATGCAGTTGCAGCGTGGTAGTGCGGGGTTCAAGGAGTTAAAGCAAGAGGTGATACAAATGCCCTCTGAAGAGCGATTTGAAGCAGAGAGCTCTTCAGAGAGCAAAGCAAGTGTGAACGACCCCCTAAGACCATATAAGTTTTACCCAATGGTCCCCTGCTCCCTAGAATCTCACATTATATGTATGCACTACATAAATTACATTCAAAAAATTAAAGTACATAAATAGAAAATAAATACTGTTCAGCAGTTTTTAAAACATTTCTTTCTAATAACTTGCTTTTAAGTTTCATTAAACCCAAATGTTAAAAACTAACAACACACGGCAACACTTACATCGGTGATCTAATGTCACTGTTTTTGCAGTGGCCCCATTGCTAGTGCTGTCTCAGGACTACACTGCTGTCCCCTCCTAAGGACTACACTGCGTTCACCCACCATGTGCCCCAACGTGCACAGATAGCTGGCGCTGAATAGTAGCAACCCACCTACCTGCTATAAAGGAAGGTTCTGATGGGGCATGCTGCACATTGGTGATGGAGCATTCCAGGGGTGATTGAAGGAGAGTGCACCCCCTGATCTGGAAATAAAATGGTTGTAAACCTCAAACATGAAATATAAAGAAAGCATATCCCTCTATAGTGTGGACTTGTCTCAATTAACCACTTTTCGCGCACACTATAGCCGAAAGACAGCTACAGCGCGGACTTTCAGTGTCGGGAGGGCGTCAATAGTCCTTCAGACTCAGCTGATCACAGAACAGGCTAAAGGGCCAATCACAGCAGGCCCTTTACCACGTGATCAGCTGTCAGCCAATGACAGCTAATCAGGAAGTAAACAGAAGCCGGTTATCACCTTTTTTTTCTTCTCACGATCAGCGTGAGGAGAAAAGAAAAAAGGCAGTAACCGGCTTCTGTTACAAGGACATCGGTCCTGATCTGTGCCACCTATCAGTGCCCACAAGTGCTGCTAATCAGTGCCTACGAGTGCCATCTATCAGTGCCCCCCAGTGCCACCTTTCAGTGCCATCAGTGCTGCTAATCAGTGCCCATCAGTGCCACCTATCACTGGTGCCCATCAGCGCCTCATCTTTAGTGTCACCTACCAGTGCTGCCTACCAGTGCCCATCAGTGCCACCTATCAGTGCTTATCAGTGCGGACTATCAGTGCCACCTCTCAGTGCCCTTAAGTGCCGCCTATCGGTGCCACCTATCAGTGCTTCCTCATCAGTGCCAACAGCGCCGCTTCATTAGTGTCCACCAGTGCAGCCTCATCATTGCCACCTCATCAGTGCCCATTAGTGTAGCCTCATCAACGCACATCACTGAAAGAGAAATTTTACCTGTTTGCAAAATCTTTATTTTTTACCAATATTTTTGGTCTTTTTTTGTTTTCTTAGCAAAAAAAAAAAAAACCCAGTGGTGATTGAAAAACACCAAAAGAAAGCCCTATTTGTGGGGAAAAAAATGATAACAAATTTGTTTGGGTACAGTGTAGCATGACCGCAATTTTCATTCAAAGTGCAACAGCGCTGAAAGCTGAAAATTGGTCTGGGCAGGAAGGGGGTGTAAGTGCCCAGTAGGCAAGTGGTTAAGATCACTAAGTGTCATTTCTGTCTGCTGCTTCGTTCCTCTGCTATCAGCATGAATCACTTCTGACAAGTTTTCCTGACACCAAGAGAAAAATGGTGATGGGGAGGGACCTCCAGCTGATTGGCAGCCTCAGCTCGTTTCCTGTGTGAAGGGGGTGTGTCCCTTCCCTCCAATCAGCTCTCCACCTCTCCTCACTGAGCCCTGCAATGTGTAATTTCGGCTCTTTGCCCCCTTTTTTTCTGAACTCTCAAGCCCTGTACACACGATCGGATATCATATGGTTTCTAATCCGATGGTTTTTTCCATCGGAAATCCGATGAAACTGTCTTCCATCAGTCTTGCCCACACACCATCAGTCAAAAAACCGACCGTTTCAAAGGCGGTGACGTAAAACACTCCGATGAGCCGTGAAAAATTAAGTTCAATGCTTCTAAGCATGCGTCGACTTGATTCTGAGCATACGTGGGTTTTTTATCCGATGGAGTTCCCCACAGACGATATTAAAAATTTAAAACATGTTCTATTTTTTGACACCGATGGAAAAAAGACAGATGGGGCCCATACACGATCAGTTTGTCCGATGAAAAAAATCCATTGGGCTGTTTTCATCGGTAAAACCGATCGTGTGTACGCGGCTTTAGACATACTGCATAATCCAGCGCTTTGAACAGACAGAGAAGAGAATACTGTAGATAAACAGGTACAACTTATGTAGGAAGATTCATTTCATCTCTTTGTGTCACCTGAGGTCAGTCACTTCACTGGGTATATATAAAGCCCCGTACACACGATCGGTTTGACTGATGAAAACCGTCCGATGGATGGTTTTCATCAGACCAACCGATCGTGTATGGTACCCATCGGTCTTTTTTCCATCGGTTTGAAAAAATAGAACTTGTTTTAAAATTTTCCGATGGATAAAAAACCGATGGGAATTTCCGATCGTCTATGGGCAAGTCCATCGGTTAAAAAACCCACGCATGCTTAGAATCAAGTCGACGCATGCTCAGAAGCATTAAACTTCATTTTTCTCGGCTCATCGGAGTGTTTTACGTCACCGCGTTTGGAACGGTCGGTTTTTTGACTGATGGTGTGTGGCCAAGACTGATGAAAAACAGTTTCATCGGATTTCCGATGGACAAATCCATCGGACGAAAATCCATAGGTTATCCGATCGTGTGTACAGGGCTTTAGGGTTTACAACCACTTTAAAAGCCTCGTACACACAATCAGATGTTCGTCCGCTTTTTGTTGCATGCTAGTCTCATATCAAAAGTGAAGAGGTTACTCACCATACGAAAATTCTCGTATGAGAGAATTCAACGTCAGAAGTGACGTAATGTGCCGAATAGATTTGTATGTATTCTTGCGTTTCTGAGCATGCGTAGTGAACGAAAACCATACAAATTAAACTAAATTCGGACGTTGTGTTCACGTACAAATAAAATTGTATAGTCTGCACATCCACTTTTGTCGTACGAAAAATCGGAATCGCCCGTCGAAAGCACCGTACTAACGATCCGAAAATCGTCAGATCGTTCGTCAAATGAAATTTACCTTCCGAATTTTCTTATCATGTGTACGAGCCTTAAAGGGAAAGCGCTGTGCCCAGAAGACAGAGGTGCTTTTCATCAGAAAGATATAAAAAATCCTTAGAAACGGAGAACAAAAATAATGTTGTTTTTTTTTTTTATATTAAGGCCTGATTTACACCTATGCAGGTTGTAGTTTGCATATTCCAGGTGCATTTTGCGCTTTTCAATACACATTTTTGATCCATTGAAGTCTATGAAACCAAAAACCAGAAACAAGTCCCTGGCCCTTTCCATAAAATGCACAGATGTGAACGTGGCTCACAGGAAACCATGTTAAATGGACTGTAGTGTGTGTCTGCAAAACTGAAAAAATTGAGGGTTTAATATCACTTTAAGGTAAATGTACATCTATAGTAGCCACATACAAATACAGTGAGCCAATACTCATCACTTGGCTGAGTACCCCTTGTATCAGTTGGAGAAGATGGCTCATCATCCCACAGTGTACGGCACAGGAAGGGAGATGTCTCTGTACATAGAACAAATGAGATTAACTGAAAGTCATAATGAGATCACTGGCAATGTCATGTGCATCCAATAATACATAATACATACCGCTTATGTCTATGCAAACTATAACATACCTAAGCAATTGCACATGCAAGTATTGAAGTGACTCTAAACAATATCTTTATTTTCCAAAAATAATCCACACACATCCACTTTTTCATGAATATGTTTCTTACTGTGTGTTTATGCCTCCTTGTAAAGTCTGACCCCGGTGAGCACCCAAACCTCTCCTTTTACCCCTCATTTCTGTTTATTTGTGACGAACAGTGCATATTAGTCGGGAAAAACAAAAAATTACCGCGCTAACACGTAAAAATTAGAAAACAAATTAAATAAAGCTGCAGCTCTACTGTGGGATACTGTCAGAAACCATGAATCAGACCGAGACAGAAGTGCAGTTAAATAACACTAGTTTAATAATAAATGATAAAAAGGTAAACAGAGTAAGGGTAGTCAAAACATAGCCAGAGTTCAGTAACCGGATCTGGGTAGTCGGCCAAGCCAAAGTCCAAGAGCCAGCGATAAAGGTAAAAGAACAGCAAGCAGGATCCGTAGCCAGAGGGAACAGCAGTCAAGCAGGTCTTCAACTGGAACGCAGGAGAAAGTCTCTTGTGATGTTAACACAGGCGAAGGCGAAGATCAAATGAACTGGAAGTCCTTAAGTAGACAGAGCTGACGAGCGGATCAAAAACAGGTGGATCACTGTGGAGAGATGGAAGCTGGCAATTAGCAGACAGCTGAGCTGCCAGCACAGAGAAGGAAGGGCTGAACCCAGCCATGACAGATACACACAGAAATCTGTAAAAAAGGTAAAGAGAGCTGAGCTGGCCATATACAGTCAGTGCCTAATTGTGCATGCATATAGAAAGTGAATTAGAGTCCACAAGATCATCAATTGAAACAATCAGTTGAACCCATAAGGGTAAATGTCCATTGATTATTGTTCGTGACAAGTTATTCCCCCACACCAAAAGTGCACCTCCACCACATAGAAAATATGCTTACCAGATGACAAGCTTGGAAAGCTTGCAGCTATAACCTAGCCAGAGCCTTCATCCTAGGGAGAAATCTGATGCCAGCTCTAGAAGGGATCTTGCTCAGTATGGGAAAGGCCAACCAGATATCTCAGCACTCTCGCAAAGAATCAAGGAGTACACCTCCACCTCAGCATTCAAGGGACAAGAAGCCAGGATACCCAAAAAGAAAAACTTGCTATAGTGTAAAACTAACTACACCTTTAATGGTAAAAAATTGTATTGCACTTACAGCAAAGAGCAGAAAAAGGCAGAACGTCCCTCCTACCAAAGTGTTTCGTCACAAGATGACGTTGTCTTGTGATGAAATGCGTTGGTAGAAGGGATGTGCTGAAGTAACCGCATTACTAAGATACCGGAAGGATGGGTGGTTTATGCAAGCCAGACGGCTTTTTATTCCTGGCGGTAAAGTTTACTCCATAGTAGGGCCCATGAAGGAAAGATAAAACAGCCACATAGTGTAAAACAAGTAGTGATCAAGTACCACCGAAAGAAAGCTCTATATGTGTGGAAAAAATGGTAATGCATAGTGTCGTAGAACCGCGCAATTACCAGTTAAATTAGCTCAGTGCTGAATAGTAAAGAATGCCCTGGTCATAAAGGGTCTAAAATATTCCGGAGCTTAAGTGGTTGAGAATACATTCTTAAATATTTAAACCAGAGTTTAGTGTCACTTTAACAGACAAAATGCATAAATGGAATTGTAACGTTCCACAATTAATAAACAAGGAACATAAATAACAGGAGAGAAAATGCCTTGTACAAGTTTTTGTAACTCTCCCCCAATGTATTTAAATTGCAATTATTTCTGAAACCTTTTGCCAAGTTAAAATGAAATTTAGGTGGACCAGTAAACATAAATCTGCATAAATACATTTCTGACAGTGGAATGACATTTGGCAGGGTTGCCAGTTATATATTGTATGTAAGATTTTCTGGAGCTTTGACAGCTCAGAGTGCCTGAATGGCCAATCGCCAAACACCGTTGTGCCACGTGGGAAGAGGAAAAAGCATTTCGTTTGGGGGCATGCGATTGGTACAGCCTAATCTTAAAATAATTTCACATCCATTTGTACATATTGAAGGATTTTACTGTAATTGGGATGAATGCTACTATTACTTGGCTATAATTTAGCCTTTAGATATCTTTAACCACTTCAGCCCTGGAAGAATTTACCCACTAACTGACCAGAGCATTTTTTTGCGATTCGGCACTGCGCGGTCGCACAATGTTGTACCCAAACAAAATTGACGTCCTTTTTTTCCCACAAATAGAGCTTTCTTTTGGTGGTATTTGATCACCTCTGCAGTTGGAGTGACAATTTTGAAATAAAAGCAATATGCTATATGCTATATAAGGCCCCTTTCACACGGACGGCTGTTCTGCCGCAGTTTAGCATGTTTATTTTTGTCTGTGAAATTCAAGACTCCAGGCACAGCGATCAGCTGCAATTGTACAGTGCGATTACCTGCGTTTACGTGCGTTCATTTGCGGTTGCGTTTAGCTGCAGTTACGTAATATAGTCATTCCCATAGCAACCCTTTTATTTTTATTTATTTGTTTGGTCCCTTGGATCTACCCATGATGCATTTCGGTCCTCTGCATTTCAAACCATCTATATCCTGTTTCTTTGTTCACTTGCTGAGTGTGTGTTTGAGTTTTGCAGTGAGAGGAGTGATCAGTGTATTGTGCCTGAGATTTTCAAAAATGAATGCAAATATGAGTAGTTTGCTGGCAATGCTCATATTGCTGATGATGAGGATGAAGAGGAGAAGAGAGATCCAGTGTAGGGGACCTCCCCGTCGTTACTGGGTCCATCCCCTAACCTCCCAGCGTCTATCGATTGGCTACTTTGCCCTCATGTTCGGGGAGCTGAGGACTCACGGAGACAAGTTCTATAATTACACGAGGATGTCGGTGGCAAGCTTCGATGAACTGTTGGAACTTTGTAGAGGATGCCTGAGCAGAACCAGGACCAACATGAGAAGAAGCATTAGTTCAGAAGAACGGCTGTTACTTACTTTAAGGTAGGTTTTACATATCTTGAACAGATGCTTAAAATTCATGTACATGCAGGTGTACCAATATTATTGACAATAGTGTGTATGTATATATATGTAGCGGGGTATTCCCCTTTATGAGAGAGAGACAAGAAGTTCCAGGTGAGAGGTGAGTCGGGAGGAAGTAAAGAGACATTACTGGAAGTGAAAGCAGAGGAGAGAGAGAGACTACATCTCCCAGTACATCTTGCAGCACCCAGGGTACATTGCTCCGGAACAGAGACTGCTGGGGCAGACTTTATAAAGAGGAGGTGGAGTTTGTTCGGTCTCTTTGGACACCCCCCCTCCTAGCAAGAGGATCTCTGTACTGAACTGCTGTGTGCACAAGGCCTGAAGCCTGGGCCTTGTGCTCCTTTCCAAAGAGCCCCTCTGCCAGCCTAGCAGAACCTTAGAGACATCTTCTCATCCTTGCTGCAGTACACCAGAAGGATTGAAGACTTGGATGTCGGTGGATTCCTGTTCCTAGACGAATCGATGGAGGAAACGGACTTGGACTTGTCCGGGTGGTGAGAGCTGTTTAAAGACAGATACTTTATCTTTACTATTCGTTGGGATTACAAAGTTGTTCTTCAAGTGCACCACCGAAAGATTGCTAGCGAATATTGTTTCACTGAACTTCCATTTAGATCAGTCAGGCCTGACTGCATAGGTAGACATTGCTGGGTGTTAGTCTACCCATGAGGGGAAGTAGCTGAAAAAAGGCAGCGCTAGAGTTGCATAGCAATATTTAATTATTCTGATTACTCTGTTTATCTTTATTACTTTTTATTGCAGGGATCTGCAACTTGTTATACTGTTGTTTATTACTTGCCCATTAGCCTCAGTAAAATATCTGGGTCAAGTACATTGGTGTCAGTTTCACTTACTTTAATAGAAGTTTTAAAGTATATCACTGTGTGTTTGCCATAGGACTGTGTCACCTAGAGTTGCGGTCACGCGGTCCTATCTCCCCTTACTAGCTGTGCCAGTGGGGGGTTGAGCATATTGCCGGGGGTTGGCGGAGCTGTCTTCAGGGCCCAACTAAATCTGCGGCCTTCTTAGTTGGAGGTATCGCTACACGTGGGGGCTCGTCCGGGATACGTGTGTGTCTCAACGATGGAACTGAGAACGTCTGTGTTTGAACATTGCTGCCCGGAGGAGTTCCGAGCAGGTCGGCCATGTGAAGTACTACATGTGGGGACTTTTAATGCACTGCGCCACGAGGCACCCCGTGACTGCGCAATTTGTGGGCGGAGGCTGGCAGAAGCCCGCGAAAACGTGCAGGTTGTGGGAGGAGTCTGGCCACGTGTGGAGATACACGTGGAGACTCGGGCGCGTGGTCAGCGCGTGATGGAGCAACAAGTGGTCGGAATGAATTCAAGCTCTCCGTGGATGCCGGTATCTTACCCTATGAAGATGACTGCATTTGCTGCTCCCCTGACAGACACGGGGATGGGGCTCAGGCCCCGAGAACGGTTGGCTCTGTGTTCATGCGGGGACACGGAGGCCCTCGGTGTGATCTGTCCCAGATGCTCAGGACTGGTGGTCCAGCTGGAGCCGTTCGGGCGATGTGAGGCGTGCAAAGAGTTTCTTTTTGAGGTCGAATCATCCACAGTAAGGCCCCAGGCCCTTCGCCTCAACTGCATCACAGGAACCGCCACTCCGGAGGGAGAGATCCAGGCCTTTGTGGAGGTCCCCGTACACGCTGACCAGGGCGACGTGACTGCCCAACCAGAGACGGAAAGAGAGAAATCCGAAGGCACTGCTTCGGTCACCACAGATTCCCTGCTGCCACCTCCGAAGAGGAAAGTCGGCCTGGTACAGGCATCCTATGGTCGTGGTCGAGCTTCACCCCGCCGCTTGCCTGGCCTAGATGGCGCCGGTAGAGAAGAGAGTCCCGGACATCCCAGTTCTTCAGAAGGTCCAGGTGAGCTAGGGGCTGGGACTGTGGTGTTGGTTGGAGGTGTCAGGAGTCCACAGTCGGTGGAGCCCGCAAAGAAGGGTAGCCTTCCGTCTACTAGAGACTACCTTCCCACCGAGATGTATGACACCTCCGACCTAGAGTCGTTGTCAGACTGTGGTGATGACGGAGAAATAGACAAACTGTTTCACCGGAAGGGCTGGGACAGACGCCCACTACCTGTGCTGTGTAAACCGCAGGATTCCCCCATGTCCATGGAAGACAGTACGCTCCGGGCGCAGGCCCCGGAGTTCCCGAGGAAATCTAGTCCTCCGACCGACCTTCCACTTTCACCCACATCACCCGCTCCGATAGTGGGGACGCAGCGTGCTTTGTTGTAGGCACCAAAGGAAAAGCAACTCGAGATGGTGAAGGTACCTCGGCACCCGGAGGCCATCGTACAGCCAGGAGAAGGCGAGCGAGATGTGATGCCACCTCTAGCCAGATTGCAGAGACTTTTCTCCCAAAGAGTCACCCGTGAATATGGGTGGGAGTACCCCTACTTGCCTCGGGACTTATTGTATGAAGTCGAAGTTTTGCGACCCAGGTGGTACGACGAGTTTGTATGGGAAAAGCTCAAAGTGCCTCATGCCCGGCGATACCTGTCGTGTTCGCCGCCTGTATCTAAAAAGTTTAGAGACTGTAGAGCTGATTGGAGACTGGGGCGCCATATTCATGCAGATAAGGTGCTCATCTGCAGGAAAGAAGAAGAGGATGTCGAATATTCGGTGGAAGTGTTTGACAAGCACCTGAAGCCCCTATTTTTGCAGGATCCAAGGTTTTACTTGTAGGAGAAGTGAGCTCCTATTTTGTTTGCTGTTGAACTTTCTGGAAGGAACATTCCCAGACGCTCAGAACTGCGCCCTACTTTTGTTTTGATTTGGGCTTTTCTTTCACTCACTGGAGACTTGGGAGCTGTTGTTTTTCTCCCTCTTCTTCATGTGCCAAAGGCAGAGACACTGGGGATAAAAGTTAGCGTAGAAAAGCAGTAAGAAGGAAGATCTCGGCAAGTGTCATGACCGCGGCGCTGTCAACAGGTGGCAGTGTTGTGCAACGACTGTTTGAAAATTTTACACATGCATCACTTTGCTTATTGGAGTGAGTGGGTCTCTCGGCTGACAGACCTATTCATTCCATGTTAACACAGATTGTTAGGATGTTGTTTTTGTTTCCCTTCTGCAGGAGATTCATCGGTCAAGACTACTGAGTATGGGGTGGTTCTTAGACAGTGATGGGAGGGATTGTACATGTGTACAGAGTAGATGTTTTATGCAAAAGTTTATCGTTTATATTTTTCCTATCCCTTTTTGAGCAGGTCTTGGCACACTTAGTATTCACAGATTTGGGGACAGCCTCAGGGGCTTGCTACATGTCATCCCTCCTTGGGAGACATGGGTGTGCACCTGACGCTGGGGACCAGCGTCAAATCACAAGGGGGAGTGTGTAGCGGGGTCTTCAGATTTAGTGGGATACACCTGGGATTAGTGTGACCCAGGTGTGTAATTATGTCAGGGTTTAGACCCCTTTTTGTTATTCGTGGAGGATTGGGGGATGTAATATTCTCCTTTGCCTGTGGGTGGCAGAGTACCTACAGGCTTCAGGTAGAATCATCACCACAGTGCTACCCTTTTTGTTCCTTCCTGGAGATGGTACGGCTGGGGCGGGGAACCCGCCGTGGTGTTGATGGGAGGAGATAAAAGGGGGAGACGCCCTCGCCACGAGGTCTTCGGGGGGACCATCTCGTCACGCACCCAGGCACCTTCGGCCTGGGTGCGGGCGGTTCAAGGTTCCGGCCTAGGCGCCCTAGGCCTGGCCGGAATGAAGCTGGGATTCCATCCCAGGCACCTTCAGCCTGGGATGAGGTACTACTGAGGAGGCCTGGGACCCAGTGACTCCGACTGGGTCCCGCAAGGGTGAAGTGATTCCAGGGTGCTCCTTGCGAGGGGACCCGCATCTGAGGTGAGGAGGCTGGGGGGGGGCTCCCCCGTCCGAATATTCCGGTGCAGCGTCAACCCGGTTACGGATGGGCCTCCGGTAACTCCCTTGGAGAGACATCTTCCCCTGATAGGGGCTGCAACGCAGCGGAGGTATTCGAATTAAGACTCCTGCAACCCTTGGTCATAGCACAGGGGGTGTAGGGACCCAGATCAGTGTAGTGCCTCGACCTGCTCATCCCACCGTATCCTGCCATCGCATTGCCTGTATGTGGAGATACGAAATAAAACCAACAGTTGGACTGTGATCGGTGTATGGACTCTGTTAATGGGAGCAAAGGGCAGTTTGGTGGTTCTCTGCACAACAGACTCGGTACATGCCCAAGACACACCGGCCTGAGGAAACATCAGATATTGGCCTTCACCTCACCCACCGTTATGGGGAGGACATGGGCCGTAGCGCACCTCACTCTGTCGCGTGACATACCCCTAGCATAAAGAGGACGGGGTGAGGGGGTCGCTACATATATATGTGTGCATGTATGTTCTTGCATAATATATATATATATATATATATATGTCTTCGTGTGTATATGTAGCGGCCTCACCCCATCTCTTTTGTCTAGGGGTATCACCAGACATGGGAATAAGTCACACATGTGCAAGTCATAAGCAAGTCTCAAGTCTTAACCTTCAAGTCATAAGCAAGTCCCAAGTTATTGTGGCGAAAAGCAAGCAAGTCAAGTCGAGTCCATGCTAGAAGTCAAGCAAGTCAAGTCAAGTCATTTATTTTGGTCAAGTCACAAATCAAGTCAAAATACTGATCTACCCCATTTCCACCTTTAAATGAGTTAAAAGTCAGTGTTCAGGAAAGGTTTTGTTTTAATTTCAACATTAACAAAGTGCTTAGTGCTTTTTTCTTGGCATATTAAAGAAACACTTTGAATGCCCAAACAGCAGACAAGGAGCAGAACATCAGCAATTAAATGGCCAACAAGCCTGAAAAAATGAAGTCCTTGCTGAGGGGGAAAATAATTAAGTTCAAATAGAGGTGCGCATCTTCACTGGCCTCACGATTCGATTAGATTACGACTATCAGGTTAACGATTCGATTCGATTCGATTCCGCGATTCATCACGATGCATCATGATTACAGCGCAAGTGCGCATGGTTTTCATCAAAAAAATTCAAGCAGTCAGGAGAACTCAATTTTTTTAAATTATATCTGTTCTTTTAAAAAAAAGACAACACTCCCTGCATGTAGCAAAGTCTAAACAAAGCAGACAACATCTTGTACATAGTACAGGAGATGGTCAGAGAGTGCAGACCTAGTACAGGAAATGATCAGAGACTGCGGAAATGCTACAGGAGATGGCCAGTGACTGCGGAAATGCTACAGGAGATGGCCAGTGACTGCGGACATGCTACAGGAGATGGCCAGTGACTGCGGACATGCTACAGGAGATGGCCAGAGACTGCGGACATGCTACAGGAGATGGCCAGAGACTGCGGACATGCTACAGGAGATGGCCAGAGACTGCGGACATGCTACAGGAGATCAGCAGGTAAGTATAATATCTGTTTTACTTTAAAGCAAAAACATACCTGTTGTGCCGAGAATGGTTCCCCCCGCCGGATTCTGTTCCCCCCCGCCGGATTCTGTTCCCCCTGCCTTATTCTGTTCCCCTGGCTCTCGGCTTCTATCGGAACTCCGCCCCCCCCCGAGCCTTGTACATTGCCGCTCTCTCCTACTGTTCCTCACGAATGCAAATGCTCCTAATACCGCCCCACCTCTCCAGCCCTCTGCTCATTAGCATTCGTGAAAAAACAGTAGGCGTGAGTGGCAAAGCATTCGGTTGTCTAGGGGTTGCTATACATTACCGCTCACTCACCATTCGGTTGCTAGGGTTTGCTATATATTACTGCTCAGGACTGAGCAATTTACAGAGGGGGACACTGAGTGGCAGGCAATCACTGTGTAGTAACCCCTAGCAACCGAATGGTGAGCAGACTCAGTAATGGATCTTAATAAGAATGCACACAGCCCTGTCGGATCATTGTTCCTGTGCTGCTGACCGGAGAAGGGGGAGGGGGGACAGGGACATCACAGAGAGCCGTCTCTACATCACTCACTGTCACAGACTCACAGCCGCTCCGGTCCCGAGAACAAGCTGGGGTGATGGTATGTAAACAAACCGCAGGGAACAGAGCAGACTTTACTGTGCCCAATGCCTCACTGTGCCCGTGTCTCACTGTGCCCGTGTCTCACTGTGCCCAATGCCTCACTGTGCCCAATGTCTCACTGTGCCCGTGTCTCACTGTGCCCAATGCCTCACTGTGCCCGTGTCTCACTGTGCCCGTGTCTCACTGTGCCCAATGCCTCACTGTGCCCGTGTCTCACTGTGCCCATGCTTAGTTTATGTGCTTGTAGAAAGGCCTGTTAACAGTTTTTTCTGTCAAGGCCCATGTGAACATACTAAAATTTTCAGTTTTGCATTATTTTGTGTAAGGTAGTGCCCCAATACCAAATATTCACATAAATAGGAAAAATGCAAAATCAAAAAATATCACAAACTTCTCAACCAACATTCAGCAAAAAAAAATCCTCAATACAAAATATTAATACCTGTATTTATCGGCGTATAACACGCACATGCGTAGAAGACGCGCCCTAACTTTAAGAGGGAAGTTTCAGAAAAAAAACTTTCCACAGCCCCCTGCGTATAACACGCAGGCACAGTTTACCCTCTATTTTCAGGGTAAAAAAGTGAGTGTTATACACCAGAAAAAAACAGTATATAAAAGTGCAAAACCAAGGGATTACACTAATTTCTCACTGAAACATATCTAACATTCAACTGTAATCTTTCCTGAGGTAGTCCGTGCCCCAAGACAAAATATTCATGTAAATATGAAAAGTGCAAGAAAATAACAACAAACAAATATTTCTCAAACAACATACATGGCCTTCAGCAAAAAAAGAATCCTCAATATAAAATATTAATATATAAAAGTGCAAAATCAAGGGATTACACCATTTCTCACTGAAACATAACATTCAACTGTAATCTTTACTAAAAGATAGTCAGTGCCCCAATACAAAATATTTATATACCGTATATACTCGAGTATAAGCCGACCCGAATATAAGCAGAGGCACCTAACTTTTACCACAATAAACTGGGAAAACTTATTGACTCGAGTATAAGCCTAGGGTGTCCATCTTCATGCCTCACTGTGTCCTATGGGGGGGGATTTGCGGCGCAATTCGGCCACTAGCGGGGCGGTTTTACCCCCCGCTAGTGGCTGAGAAAGGGTAAAACTGCCCGCAATGCGCTGCTGAAGGAGCACATTGTGGGCAGTATAGCCGCGCTGTCCCATTGATTTCAATGGGCAGCAGCGGTGGAGGAGCGTTAAACACACCGCTCCTTCACTGCTGCAAAGATGCGGCTAGCAGGACTTTTTCTAACTACCTGCTAGCACAAGGTTCCAGTGTGAAAGCCCCTCGGGCTTTCACACTGGAGACAATGGAGCAGCTTCTTAACCACTTAAGCCCCGGACCATTTCGGGCCATTAGGACCAGGCCTGTTTTTGGGATTCGGCACTGCGCTGCTTTAACTGTAAATTGTGCGGACATGCAATGTTGTACCCAAATGAAATTTGCGTCCTTTTCTTCCCACAAATAGAGCTTTTTTTTAATGGTATTTGATTGCCTCTGCGATTTTTATTTTTTGTGATATAAACAGAAAAAGACCGAAAATTTGGGAAAAAAATGATATTTTCTACATTTTGTTATAAGAAAAATCAAATAAACTCAATTTTAGTCATACATTTAGGCCAAAATGTATTCAGCCACATGTCTTTAGTAAAAAAAATGTCAATAAGCGTATATTTATTGGTTTGCGCAAAAGTTATAGCGTTTACAAACTAGGGTACATTTTCTGAAATTTACACAGCTTTAAATTTATGACTGCCTATCTCATTTCTTGAGGTGCTAAAATGGCAGGGCAGTACAAAACCCCCCCAAATGACCCCATTTTGGAAAGTAGACACCCCAAGGAAATTGCTGAGAGGCATGTTGAGCCCATTGAATATTTTTTTTTTTGTCCCAAGTGATTGAATAATGACAAAAAAAAAAAAAATTACAAAAAGTTGTCACTAAATGATATATTGCTCACACATGCCATGGTTATATGTGGAATTGCACCCCAAAATACATTCTGCTGCTTCTCCTGAGTACGGGGATACCACATGTGTGGGACTTTTTAGGAGCCTAGCCACGTACGGGACCCCGGAAACCAAGCACCGCCTTCAGGATTTCTAAGGGCGCAAATTTTTGATTTCACTCCTCACTACCTATCACAGTTTCGAAGGCCATAAAATGCCAAAATAGCACAAAACCCCCCCAAATGACCCCATTTTGGAAAGTAGACACCCCAAGCTATTTACTGAGAGGCATGTTCAGTCCATGGAATATTTCATATTTTGCCACAAGTTGCGGGAATATGACAAACTTTTTTTTTTTTGCACAAAGTTGTCACTAAATGATATATTGCTCACACATGCCATGGGCATATGTGAAATTACACCCCAAAATACATTCTGCTGCTTCTCCTGAGTACAGGGATACCACATGTGTGGGACTTTTGGGAGCCTAGCCGCGTACGGGACCCCAAAAACCAAGCACCGCCTTCAAGGTTTCTAAGGGCATAAATTTTTGATTTCACTCCTCACTACCTATCACAGTTTTGAAGGCCATAAAATGCCAAGATGGCACAAAACCCCCCCAAATGACCCCATTTTGGAAAGTAGACACCCCAAGCTATTTGCTGAGAGGCATGTTGACCCCATTGAATATTTTTTTTTTGTCCCAAATGATTGAATAATGACAAAAAGAAAAAAAAAAAAAGTACAAAAAGTTGTCACTAAATGATATATTGCTCACACATGCCATGGTTATATGTGGAATTGCACCCCAAAATACATTCTGCTGCTTTTCCTGAGTACGGGGATACCACATGTGTGGGACTTTTTGGGAGCCTAGCCGCGTACAGGGCCCCAAAAACCAAGCACCGCCTTCAAGGTTTCTAAGGGCATAAATTTTTGATTTCACTCCTCACTACCTATCACAGTTTTGAAGGCCATAAAATGTCAAAATAGCCCAAAACCCCCACAAATGACCCCATTTTGGAAAGTAGACACCCCAAGCTATTTGCTGAGAGGCATGGTGAGTATTTTACAGCTCTCATTTGTTTTTGAAAATTAAGAAAGACATTTTTTTTTCTTTTTTTTTTTCTTTTTTTACATTTTCAAAACTTTATGACAAAAAGCGAGATCTGCAAAATACTCAACATACCTCTCAGCAAATAGCTTGGGGTGTCTACTTTCCAAAATGGGGTCATTTGGGGGGGTTTTGTGCCATCTGGGCATTCCATGGCCTCCGAAACTGTGATAGGCAGTGAGGAGTGAAATCAAAAATTTACACCCATAGAAATCCTGAAGGCGGTGCTTGGTTTTTGGGGTCCCGTACGCGACTAGGCTCCCAAAAAGTCCCACACATGTGGTATCCCCGTACTCAGGAGAAGCAACAGAATGTATTTTGGGGTGTAATTCCACATATGCCCATGGCATGTTTGAGCAATATATAATTTAGTGACAACTTTTTGTACATTTTTTTTTTTTTTGGTCATTATTCAATCACTTGGGACAAAAAAAAAATATTCAATGGGCTCAACATGCCTCTCAGCAAATAGCTTGAGGTGTCTACTTTACAAAATGGGGTCATTTGGGGGGGTTTTGAACTGTCCTGGCATTTTATGCACAACATTAGGAAGCTTATGTCACACATCATCCACTCTTCTAACCACTTGAAGACAAAGCCCTTTCTGACACTTTTTGTTTACATGAAAAAAAAATTTTTTTTGCAAGAAAATTATGTTGAACCCCCAAACATTATATATTTTTTTAAAGCAAAGGCCCTACAGATTAAAATAGTGGGTGTTGCATTTTTTTTTCCACACAGTATTTGCGCAGCGATTTTTCAAACGCATTTTTTGGGGGAAAAACACACTTTTTTATTTTTAATGCACTAAAAAACACTATATTGCCCAAATGTTTGATGAAATAAAAAAGATGATCATAGGCCGAGTACATGGATACCAAACACGACATGCTTTAAAATTGCGCACAAACGCGCAGCGGCGACAAACTACATTCATTTTTAAAAGCATTTAAAAGCCTTTACAGGTTACCACGTTAGATTTACAGAGGAGGTCTACTGCTAAAATGACTGCCCTCGATCTGACCTTCGCGGTGATACCTCACATGCATGATGCAATTGCTGTTTACATATGACGCTAGACCGACGCTTGCGTTCGCCTTTGCGCAAGAGCAGGGGGGGGACAGCGGTGCTTTTTTTTTTTTTTTTTTTATTTATTTGGCTTTTTTATTTTATTTTTAAACTGTGCCTTCCATATTTTATTTTTTTACCATTTTTATCGTTATCTCAGGGAATGTAAATATCCCCTATGATAGCAATAAGTAGTGACAGGTACTCTTTTTTTGAAAAAAATTGGGGGGTTAGACCCTAGATCTTTCCTCTGCCCTCAAAGCATCTGACCACACCAAGATCGGTGTGATAAAATGCTTTCCCAATTTCCCAATGGCGCTTTTTATATCCGGGGGGGGGACATTCCCTCCCACTGCTTGTAAAAGCAGTCTAGAGGCTAATTATCTGCTAGAATTGCTTTTACATGAAAGCCGGCTGCTGGCTGAAAAGAATGATACAAAGATGATACCTAAACCCGCAGGCATCATTCTGGTATGAACATTCAAAGTCCAGCAACATACCAGTACGTTGCTGGTCCTTGTTGGACATGTATTGTAATCTTTTTTTTCATACAGCCTATTGGCTGAACGAAAAAAAGAGATTGATTGGTGGGTATGCCCACCATTAGAATACCTCCCTTCATCCACCCACTTCTAATGATGGGCATATATGCCGAAGCATGGGGGCATCCTCCCGCAAAAAAGTTATGCCGCGTACACACGGTCAAGCCTTCGTCGGAATTTCGACCGTATGTACGCGGCATAAAAGGTTATGCCGCGTACACACGGTCGGACTTTTCCACGGGCAAGCCTCCGTTGGAATTTCGACCGTATATACGCGGCATTAGGAGCAAAATCGCTCTTCCGCCCCTGCTGCCCCCATGCTTCGGCATATATGCTCTTTTTTTTAACTGTGGTGGTGAAATCACCTCCTACAGCGTTGGAGTCACGGCTTTATGTATCGTGGGAGCAAACGCTGTTGCTGTCAAGATAAATAGATCCGCGCTGCAACTGAATGGCGTACCTGCTAAGCAAATGGTGGTTAACATTAAAACAAAGTAACATTACAGTACAACAGTAAGACCTTACCATGCCATACCTGCAAAGCAAATACCAAAACAAAACCTAGTAAAAAATAAAAAAATGTTTTAACGCAACCTGTGCCTAAAATATATATATGCCGAAGCATGGGGGCATCCTCCCGCAAAAAAGTTATGCCGCGTACACACGGTCGGAATTTTCCACGGGCAGGCCTCCGTCGGAATTTCGACCGTATGTACGCGGCATTAGGAGCAAAATCGCTCCTCCGCCCCTGCTGCCCCCATGCTTCGGCATATATGCTCTTTTTTTTAACTGTGGTGGTGAAATCACCTCCTACAGCACTGGAGTCACGGCTTTATGTATCGTGGGAGCAAACGCTGTTGCTGTCAAGATAAATAATTCCGCGCTGCAGTTGAATGGCGCACCTGAAAACAAAAAATTACATACCTGAAAAGCAAGCATGATAAAACATTGCAGAATAGAATACAGTAAAAAAGAGCAGAACAATAGAGAGAAAATAGAGAGAGAGAGAACAATAAAACGACAACTATTTTTGGTTTTTTTATTTTATATTTTTTTTGTGTTTTTTTTTTTACGTTTTTTTTTTCTTTTTTACACTTTTTTTTGTAACTTTACAACTGTAATGGTTCGGGTCTCTCAAAATGTAATGGCATCTTGGGAGACCCTGTGTAAGTGTGTCCTAGTCTGTGAAATGCTGTACCCTACGCTAAAACTTCACTTTTGAGTGGTAGCGTTCAAAACATTCACCTTGGCAAAGACCAGGCTTGTCAGGACAGAGTGGACAAAAACTACGGGTGTCACGCCTAAATCCGCGCTTGCTACAGACACGACATCTTTTTTGGGGGTGGCTTTGGGTAGGGGTACTCGGGAGGACATACGAATAATGCCTCTCATGCAGCCGGCTTACTGCATTTGGTAGGGGATGGTGAGGTGCAGAACCGCCTGGATACAGGAGTTCTGTGACTATCTCATTCTGGAATTTTAGAAGAGATAACGTCCCGCCTGAAGCTCTGTATAGCACATGAGCGCTCAGCAAAGCCAATTGGAATAATGATAGAGACACTTTTTTGTACCAGCGTCTCGCCTTACGGTCAATTAGATACGGCGCCATCAACTGGTCGTTGAGGTCCACCCCTCCCATATTTTGGTTATATTCGTGGACACAGAGGGGTTTCTCCACAACACCAGTCGCCGTACGAATTTGGACTGTCGTGTCTGCATGAAGGGAGGTAAGAAGGAAAACATTCTTATTGTCCCTCCACTTCATAGCGAGCAAGTTATTACACTTCAAGCAGGCTCTCTCCCCCAGCCTAAGACGGGCATCTACAAGCCGCTGGGGAAAGCCCCGGCGATTAGGTCGCACGGTGCCACATGCTCCAATCTGATGATCAAACAAGTGACTAAACAGTGGCACGCTCGTGTAATAATTGTCCACATACAAGTGGTACCCCTTTCCGAATAAGGGTGACACCAAGTTCCACACTATCTTGCCAGCGCTCCCTATGTAATCCGGCAGTTGACGACTCAATCTGACTATCTTTTCCCTCATAAACCGTAAAGTTCACTACATAGCCTGTTGCCCTGTCACAGAACTTGTAGAGCTTGACCCCGTATCTGGCACGCTTGCTGGGAAGGTACTGCTTGAAAGACAAGCGGCCAGAAAATTTAATCAGGGACTCATCAACGCAGACAACTTGATCGGGAGTAAACAAGGCTGCAAAACGTTCATTGAAGTGGTTTATGAGGGGCCGAATTTTATAGAGCCGGTCGTATTCAGGGTCCCCACGTGGACGACAAAGTTCATTGTCGTTGAAGTGCATGAACCGCAAAATCTGCTCGTATCGTGCCCTGGACATGGAGGCAGAGAACACGGGCATGTGGTCAATTGGGTGCGTGGACCAATAAGCACGCAATGACGGAAATGTATGTGTGCCCATGTTGAGGGAAAGGCCCAGAAAGGTCTTAAATTCGGAAACCGTAATTGGTTTCCAATTTCTGGCAATTTTAGGCAACTGGGGGTTAGCGGCGATAAATTGACCAGCATATAAATTACTCTGGTCCACAATAGATCTATAGAGATCTTCCGTGAAAAACAGCGAATAAAAATCAATTGGAATAAAATCAGCTGTTTCCACCTGAATACCGGGTTGGGCAGTGAATGGGGGAAGTACGGGTTCTGCAGAAGTGGTGGGGACCCAATCAGGATAGGCGAATTCTGCAGGAAGGGCAGTATGGGCACGACGGGCCTGCCTTTGTCTTCTTGGTGGCAGCGGGACACTACTTGTGCTTGCCACCTCGCCAGCTTGAACTGCACTTATGGGACTCGCCACGTCACCAAGTGTTACTGCAGTGCTGGATGTACGTCCAGGCTGTACTAGGCCGCTGGTGCTTGCCAGTTCACCAGAAGGAATAGCGGCGCTAGTACTACTCTGCTCCATGATACGAGAGACCTGCGGTTCTTGCTCCTCAACAACCTCAGAAGATCGGGATCGGGTACACCTGACCTTAGCAGGGACCTCAACTTCGTCGTCAGAGCTATCTGACGTGGGGCCGCTGACGTCACTGTCTTCTACGGGAAGATATTCTGAGCCTGAATCTGACAGATACGTGACCTCCTCTTCACTATCTGTCATGCTCAGAATCTCGTAGGCCTCTTTACTAGTGTACCTTCGTTTTGCCATTTTGGGCTCTAAATTTAGGGGTACACTAGTAAGATTCACAGGAAAAAAAGCACCTGACTGTCGTCAGCAAATATATCAAACGCTACAAAAAAACTGTTAGCGATCGCAGGGATCAGGCCTGTCTCTGCGAACGCTGCAGTTATGTGTGTTGTGTTTGGTAAGTGACAGTGATCGATCGATACTGCACTTGGGTGGGCTGGGCTGGGCTGGGCTGGGCGGAGGGGCTAAACGCAGGCGCTAGCAGGTATCTGGGCTGATCCCGCTAACACTGCGTTTTTGGGAACCCTAAACGGCTGGGGATGCTAGTATAGATCTGATCAGATACTATACCACTAAGGGGGGTGTATGCTTTGCGCGTGGGTGTTAGCGTTACTGTCACTAACCTAACACTGCCTGGGGCGACGCAGACCCTCTCTGGCGCTAAAACCTAATTGATCTCACCCGCCGGGCGATCAGGGGGGTTAAACCTTTATTGGGTTATATACGGCGGGTGCCCTGATGCTATAAAAAGCAAACTAATCAACCAGCGTCACCCGTAACCTTTATATGGTGATCACTGGTGAAAGGGTTAACTAGGGGCAATCAGGGGGTTAAAACCTTTATTAGGTTAAATATGGGGGTACCTGACACTATAGAAAAACCTGACGGGTAACCTAAATAACTAAATAACTTACTGGCTAACCAGTGACACCAGTGACGCTTATACGGCGATCACTGGTGAAAGGGTTAACTCTAGGGGCAATCAGGGGGTTAAAATAATATATGGGGGTACCTGACACTAATAAAAACCTGCGGCGAACCTAAAAAAAAATAACTGCCTATCTAAAACACCAGCGACACGAATACAGCGATCGGAAAAACAATCGCTTAGTGTCGCTGAAGTTAGGGGGTGAAAGGGTTACCTGGGGGGTGATCAAGGGGTTAAACCTTTATAAGGGGGGGGTTAGGTGGCTACCCTGGACCTAAAGGGGCCTAATCCTAACTGCCCTGCAACTTTTTACAATCACAGATGACACTAAATGCAGTGATCAGTAAAATAAATGATCACTGCAATCAGTGACACTGTGATTGGGGGCTTTGGGGTGACCTGGGGGGTGATTTGTGTGCCTATGTGTACCTACGTGTCAGTGGACTGTTGGTGCACTAACCTGCTTCTTCTCTCCTCGGCGCCGGGAACGAAAAGACCGCGGCGAGGGAGATGACATCACTTCCTCCAGCCTGTGTTTACATTTCAGGCAGGAGGAAGCAATTTCATTCGCCGGGAGCGATCGCGAGGGGGGGGGCGGAATCGAGCGGCCGCCCCCTCATGCCTGATCGCTCCCGAACACTTAACGGCCGCTCACTGCAGTGAAGGGGGGTCCGGATGGACCCCCCAACTGCACAAAGGCGATCACGTAGATCTACGTGATTCTGCCTGTCGGTGCCATTCTGCCGACGTAAATCGATGGTGGGCGGTCGTTAAGTGGTTAAGGGCGTTTTGCAGGCGCTATTATTAACGCTATAGCGCCTGCAAAACGCTCCAGTGTGAAAGGGGTCTAAAAGTTTTCAGTAATTATTATATTTTTATCAGTTGTCTGTACGGTATGTTAATAACCTCCTTAGACCCCTTTCACACTGGGTCGCTTTGCAGGCGCTATAGCGCTAAAAATAGCGCCTGCAAAGTGACCTGAAACAGCGGCTGCTGTCCCTCCGGTGTGAAAGCCCCGAGGGCTTTCACACTGAATCGGTGCGCTAGCAGGACGGTAAAAAAAGTCCTGCTAGCCACATCTTTGGTGCGGTGAAGGAGTGGTGTGTGTACCGCTCCTCCACCGCTCCTGGCCATTCAAATCAATGGGACACCGCGGCTATACCGCCGGCAAAGCGCCAATACAGGGGGGCTTTGTGGGTGGTTTTAACCCTTTTTCGTCCGCTAGCGGGGGTTAAAAGCGTCCCACTAGCGGTCGAAAACCTCCACAAAAACGGTGGTAAGGCACCACTAAAAATAGCAGCGCTTTACCGCTGATGCCGCCCCCATCCCAGTGTGAAGGAGGCCTAAGAGGTACAATTAAAGTCCCACATCTTTTTGCACATTCCTTTATGGAGTGAGCACTTGTTTAATTCACATACAGTTCATAATCCTATTTTATCTATGCATTTTCACAGTGGGGGTGACACTTTGGGAACAGAGATGGCAAGCATGGCTCATTTAAAATATTTGCAAAACCATATTTTATCTGCTGTTTTTTGTTAATACACACAGTGCTCATTGAGATAAATAAAATAAATGGCTGGATGGGGGGGAGGGGAGGAGGCTCACTGAGGCTGACTGAGGCAAGGTTATTAACCACTTAAGCCCCGGACCATTTGGTAGCTAAAGGACCAGAGGTGATTTCAGAATTTTGCACTGCGCTGCTTTAACTGTAAATTGTGCGGACATGCAATGTTGTACCCAAACAAAATTTGCGTCCTTTTCTTCCCACAAATAGAGCTTTCTTTTAATGGTATTTGATTGCCTCTGCGATTTTTATTTTTTGCGATATAAACGGAAAAAGACCGAAAATTTTGAAAAAAAATGATATTTTCTACTTTTTGTTATAAGAAAAATCGAATAAACTCAATTTTAGTCATACATTTAGGCCAAAATGTATTCAGCCACATGTCTTTAGTAAAAAAAATGTCAATAAGCGTATATTTATTGGTTTGCGTAAAAGTTATAGCGTTTACAAACTAGGGTACATTTTCTGGAATTTACACAGCTTTTAATTTATGACTGCCTATCTCATTTCTTGAGGTGCTAAAATGACAGGGCAGTACAACCCCCCCCCCCCCCAAATGACCCCATTTTAGAAAGTAGACACCCCAAGGAAATTGCTGAGAGGCATGTTGAGCCCATTGAATGTTTTTTTTTTTGTCCCAAGTGATTGAATAATGACAAAAAAAAAAAATTACAAAAAGTTGTCACTAAATGATATATTGCTCACACATGCCATGGTTATATGTGGAATTGCACCCCAAAATACATTCTGCTGCTTCTCCTGAGTACGGGGATACCACATGTGTGGGACTTTTTAGGAGCCTAGCCACGTACGGGACCCCGGAAACCAAGCACCGCCTTCAGGATTTCTAAGGGCGCAAATTTTTGATTTCACTCCTCACTACCTATCACAGTTTTGAAGGCCATAAAATGCCAAAATAGCACAAAACCCCCCCAAATGACCCCATTTTAGAAAGTAGACACCCCAAGGAAATTGCTGAGAGGCCTGTTGAGCCCATTGAATATTTTTTTTTTGTCCCAAGTGATTGAATAATGACAAAAAAAAAAAAAAATTACAAAAAGTTGTCACTAAATGATATATTGCTCACACATGCCATGGTTATATGTGAAATTACACCCCAAAATACATTCTGCTGCTTCTCCTGAGTACGGGGATACCACATGTGTGGGACTTTTTAGGAGCCTAGCCACGTACGGGACCCCGGAAACCAAGCACCGCCTCCAGGATTTCTAAGGGCGCAAATTTTTGATTTCACTCCTCACTACCTATCACAGTTTTGAAGGCCATAAAATGCCAAAATAGCACAAAACCCCCCCAAATGACCCCATTTTGGAAAGTAGACACCCCAAGCTGTTTGCTGAGAGGCATGGTGAGTATTTTACAGCTCTCATTTGTTTTTGAAAATGAAGAAAGAACATTTTTTTTTTTTTTTTTTCAATTTTCAAAACTTTGTGACAAAAAGCGAGATCTGCAAAATACTCACAATACCTCTCAGCAAATAGCTTGGGGTGTCTACTTTCCAAAATGGGGTCATTTGGGGGGGTTTTGTGCCATCTGGGCATTCCATGGCCTCCGAAACTGTGATAGGCAGTTAGAAGTGAAATCAAAAATTGACACCCTTAGAAAGCCTGAAGGCGGTGATTGGTTTTTGGGGTCCCGTACGCGGCTAGGCTCCCAAAAAGTCTCACACATGTGGTATCCCCGTACTCAGGAGTAGGGATGAGCTTCGAGTTCGAGTCGAACTCATGTTCGACTCGAACATTGCCTGTTCGCCCGTTCGCCGAACAGCGAACAAATTGGGGTGTTCGCGGCAAATTCGAAAAATCTATGGGAGAAATCTAAAGTGCTAATTATAAAGGCTTATATGCAAGTTATTGTCCTAAAAAGTGTTTGGGGACCCGGGTCCTGCCCCAGGGGACATGTATCAATGCAAAAAGAAGTTTTAAAAACGGCAGTTTTTTCGGGAGCAGTGATTTTAATAATGCTTAAAATGAAAAAATAAAAGTGAAATATTCCTTTAAATTTCGTACCTGGGGGGTGTGTATGATATGCATGTGAAGTGGCGCATGTTTCCCGTGCTTAGAACTGTCCCTGCACAAAGTGTCATTTTTGAAAGAAAAAAATGCATTTAAAACTGACTCGCGGCTATTAATGAATTGTCGGCTCCCGGCAATACATACAAAAGTCATTGAGAAAAAAAAAAAAAAAAAGCGTGGGGGTTCCCCAGAATTCAATTACCAGGCCCTTCAGGTCTGGAATGGATATTAAGGGGAACCCCGCCGCAAATAAAAAAAAAAATTGACGTGGGGTTCCCCCAAATATCCATTCCAGGCCCTTCAGATCTGGCCTGGATTTTAAGGGGAACTCCACCCCAAATTAAAAAAAAAATGGCGTGGAGTCCCCCTAAAAATCCATACCAGACCCCTTATCCGAGCACGCAACCTGGCCGGCCGCAGGGGAAAAGGGGGGGACGAGAGAGCGGCCCCCCCTCCCTCCTGAACCGTACCAAGCCACATGCCCTCAACATGGGGAGGATGTCCCCATGTTGATGGGGACAAGGGCCTCATCCCCACAACCCTTGCCCGGTGGTTGTGGGGGTCTGCGGGCGGGGGGCTTATCGGAATCTGGAAGACCCCTTTAACAAAGAGGACCCCCAGATCCCGGCCCCCCCCTATGTGAATTGGTAATGGGTACATTGTACCCCTACCATTTCACGAAGAAAGCGTAAAAAAATGTTTAAAAAAACACACAAACACCTTGAAAAAGTCCTTTATTTAAAAAAAAAAAAAAAAAACATTCCAGCGGTGAAATCCAGTGTCCCGCGGCGATCCCGATGTCCAGCGCTGTCCGTCATTGGTTGTGCCTGAGCGGACCTGATGGGGAACTCCCTCTCAGTATTTTAAATGTATAGACCCGCCCCTTCTAAAGTTCCCCATCAGGTCCGCTCAGCGGACGAGATGCGGAACATGAGAAGGGGCGGGTCTATACATGTATTACCAAAGTGAGAGCAGTTCCCCATCAGGTCCGCCTCCTCGGTATGTCGGACCCGCCTACGTCATTGGCTTGAGCGGGGAACTTCCTTCACTATGTAAATTTAAATTACACAGTGAAGGAAGTTCCCCGCTCAAGCCAATGACGTAGGCGGGTCCGACATACCGAGGGGGCGGACCTGATGGGGAACTGCTCTCACTTTGGTAATACATGTATAGACCCGCCCCTTCTCATGTTCCGCATCTCGTCCGCTGAGCGGACCTGATGGGGAACTTTAGAAGGGGCGGGTCTATACATTTAAAATACTGAGAGGGAGTTCCCCATCAGGTCCGCTCAGGCACAACCAATGACGGACAGCGCTGGACATCGGGATCGCCGCGGGACACTGGATTTCACCGCTGGAATGTTTTGTTTTTGTTTTTTTAAATAAAGGACTTTTTCAAGGTGTTTGTGTGTTTTTTTTAAACATTTTTTTACGCTTTCTTCGTGAAATGGTAGGGGTACAATGTACCCCTTACCAATTCACATGGGGGGGGGGCGGGATCTGGGGGTCCTCTTTGTTAAAGGGGTCTTCCAGATTCCGATAAGCCCCCCGCCCGCAGACCCCCACAACCACCGGGCAAGGGTTGTGGGGATGAGGCCCTTGTCCCCATCAACATGGGGACATCCTCCCCATGTTGAGGGCATGTGGCTTGGTACGGTTCAGGAGGGAGGGGGGGCCGCTCTCTCGTCCCCCCCTTTTCCCCTGCGGCCGGCCAGGTTGCATGCTCGGATAAGGGGTTTGGTATGGATTTTTAGGGGGACTCCACGCCATTTTTTTTTTAATTTGGGGTGGAGTTCCCCTTAAAATTCATGCCAGATCTGAAGGGCCTGGAATGGATATTTGGGGGAACCCCACGTCAATTTTTTTTTTATTTGCGGCGGGGTTCCCCTTAATATCCATTCCAGACCTGAAGGGCCTGGTAATTGAATTCTGGGGAACCCCCACGCTTTTTTTTTTTTTTTTCTCAATGACTTTTGTATGTATTGCCGGGAGCCGACAATTCATTAATAGCCGCGAGTCAGTTTTAAATGCATTTTTTTCTTTCAAAAATGACATTTTTTGCAGGGACAGTTCTAAGCACGGGAAACATGCGCCACTTCACATGCATATCATACACACCCCCCAGGTACGAAATTTAAAGGAATATTTCACTTTTATTTTTTCATTTTAAGCATTATTAAAATCACTGCTCCCGAAAAAACGGCCGTTTTTAAAACTTCTTTTTGCATTGATACATGTCCCCTGGGGCAGGACCCGGGTCCCCAAACACTTTTTAGGACAATAACTTGCATATTAGCCTTTATAATTAACACTTTAGATTTCGAACGTTCGAGTCCATTGTATTTAATAGGGTTCTAAAGTTTACACGAACATTTTGTCTGTTCGCAGGTTCTGGTGCGAACCGAACAGGGGGGTGTTCGGCTCATCCCTGCTCAGGAGAAGCAACAGAATGTATTTTGGGCTGTAATTCCACATATGCCCATGGCATGTTTGAGCAATATATCATTTAGTGACAACTTTGTGCAAAAAAATATATATATATATTTTTTCCGCATCTTGTGTCAACATATAAAATATTCCATGGACTCGACATGCCTCTCAGTATATAGCTTGGGGTGTCTACTTTCCAAAATGGGGTCATTTGGGGGGGTTTTGAACTGTTCTGGCATTTTATACACAACATTAGGAAGCTTACATCCACTCTTCTAACCACTTGAAGACAAAGCCCTTTTTGACACTTTTTGTTTACATGAAAACATATTTTTTTTTGCAAGAAAATTATGTTGAACCCCCAAACATTATATATATTTTTAAAGCAAATGCCCTACAGAATAAAATGGTGGGTGTTGCATTTTTTTTTTCTACACAGTATTTGCGCAGCGATTTTTCAAACGCATTTTTTGGGGAAAAAATACACTTTTTTTAATTTTAATGCACTAAAACACACTATATTGCCCAAATGTTTGATGAAATAAAAAAGATGATCTTAGGCCAAGTACATAGATACCAAACACGACATGCTTTAAAATTTCGCACAAACGCGCATTGGTGACAAACTACATACATTTTTAAAAGCCTTTAAAAGCATTTACAGGTTACCCCGTTAGATTTACAGAGGAGGTTTACTGCTAAAATTACTGCCCTCGATCTAACCTTCGCGGTGATACCTCACATGCATGGTGCAATTGCTGTTTACATATGACGCCAGACAGACGCTTGCGTTCGCCATTGGGCAAGAGCAGAGCAGGACAGGGGTGCTTTTTTTTTTTTTTTTTTTTTTATTATTAATTTTGCTTTTTTATTTTATTTTTAAACTGTTGCTTCCCTATTTATTTATTTGTATCACTTTTATTGTTATCTCAGGGAATGTAAATATCACCTATGATAGCAATAGGTAATGACAGGTACTCTTTTTTGAAAAAACTGGGGTCTATTGGACCCTAGATCTTTCCTCTGCCCTCAAAGCATCTGACCACACCAAGATCGGTGTGATAAAATGCTTTCCCAATTTCCCAATGGCGCTTTTTATATCCGGGGGGGGGGGACATTCCCTCCCACTGCTTGTAAAAGCAGTCCAGAGGCTAATTAGCCACTAGGATTGCTTTTACATGAAAGCCGGCCGCTGGCTGAAAAGAATGATACCAAGATGATACCTAAACCCGCAGGCATCATTCTGGTATAAACATTCAAAGTCCAGCAACATACCAGTACGTTGCTGGTCCTTGTTGGACATGTATTGTAATCTTTTTTTTCATGCAGCCAGGTGGCTGAACGAAAAAAAAATATTGATCGGTGGGTATGCCCACCATTAGAATACCGCCCTTCATCCACCCACTTCTAATGATGGGCATACATGCACCATTTATATATGCCGAAGCATGGGGGCATCTTCTCGCAAAAATTATGCCACGTACACATGGTCAGACTTTTCCACGGGCAAGCCTCCGTCGGAATTTCGACCGTATGTACGCGGCATTAGGAGCAAAATCGCTCCTCCGCTCCTGCTGCCCCAATGCTTCGGCATATATGCTTTTTTTTTTTAACTGTGGTGGCAAAATCACCTCCTACAGCACTGGAGTCGCAGGGATCAGGCCTGTCTCTGCGAACGCTGCAGTTATGTGTGTTGTGTTTTGTAAGTGACAGTGATCGATCGATACTGCAATTGGGTGGCCTGGGCTGGACGGAGGGGCAAAACGCAGGTGCTAGCAGGTATCTGGGCTGATCCCGCTAACACTGCGTTTTTGGGAACCCTAAACTGCTGGGGACGCTAGTATAGATCTGATCAGATCAGATATTGAGCTGATCAGATACTATACCACTAAGGGGGGTGTATGCTTCACGCGTGGGTGTTAGCGCTACTGGCACTAACCTGACGCTGCCTGGGGTGTGACGCAGACCCTCTCTGACGCTAAAACCTAATTGATATCACCCGCCGGGCGATCAGGGGGTTAAACCTTTATTGGGTTATATACGGCGGGTGCCCTGACACTATAAAAAGCAAACTAACTAACCAGCGTCACCCGTAACACTTATATGATGATCACTGGTGAAAGGGTTAACTAGGGGCAATTAGGGGGTTAAAACCTTTATTAGGTAATATATGGGGGTACCTGACGCTATATAAAAACCTGACGGCGAACCTAAAAAAAAATTACTGGCTACCTATCGGCATCACCGACACTAAGACAACGATCATAAAAACGATCGCTTAGCGACAGTGGTGATAGGGGGTGAAAGGGTTACCTGGGGGGCGATCAGGGGGTTAAACCTTTATTAGATAATATATGGGGGTACCTGACGCTATAAAAACCTGCGGCGAACCTAAAAAAAATTACTGGCTACCGATCAGCATCACCGACGCTAAGACAGCGATCAGAAAAATTATCGCTTAGTGACAGTGGTGATAGGGGGTGAAAGGGTTACCTGGGGGGCGATCAAGGGGGTTAAACCTTTATTAGGTAATATATGGGGGTACCCGACGCTATAAAAACCTGCGGCGAACCTAAAAAAAATTACTGGCTACCGATCAGCATCGCCGACGCTAAGACATCGATCAGAAAAATTATCGCTTAGTGACAGTGGTGATAGGGGGTGAAAGGGTTACCTGGGGGGCGATCAATGGGGTTAAACCTTTATTAGGTAATATATGGGGGTACCCGACGCTATAAAAACCTGCGGCGAACCTGAAAAAAATTACTGGCTACCGATCAGCATCACCGACGCTAAGACATCGATCAGAAAAATGATTGCTTAGCGACGGAGGTGATAGGGGGTGAAAGGGTTATCTGGGGGGTGATCAGGGGGTTAAACCTTTATTAGGGGGGGTTAGGGGGCTACATTGGACCTAAAACTAATTGTAGTGACACTTTTACAGTCACAAATGTCACTGATTGCAGTGATCACTAAATAAATGGTCACTGCGACTGGGGGGTGATCGGGGGTGTCTGGGGGGGCCTGGGGGGGGCGATTTATGTGCCTATGTGTCCTGGTGTCAGTGTGCTGTTTTGTGTACTAACCTGCATCTTCTCCTGTACGGCGCTCGGTATATGTGAGCGCCGCAGGAGAGATGACATCACTTCCTCCTTCCTGGCAGGCAGGGGAAGCTCTCTCATTCGCCGGGAGCGATCGAGAGGGGGTGGCCGGAATCGAACGGCCGTCCCCTCATGCCGGATCGCTCCCGAAGGTAAAACGACCACCCACTGTAAAGAAGGGGGGTCCGATCGGACCCCCCAACTATACAAAGGCAATCACGTATATGTACGTGGTTCTGCCTGTCGGTGCCATTCTGCTGACGTATATTTACAGTGGGCGGTCGTTAAGTGGTTAATAATGACCAGTGGCAAGCTAGGTTATTTAAAATAATGCAAAACCATATTTTATCTGCTGTTTTTTGTTAATACACACAGTGGTCAATGACCACTGTGTGTATTAACAAAAAACAGCAGATAAAATATGGTTTTGCATTATTTTAAATGAGCCATGCTTGCCACTGGTCATTATTAATAACCTTGCCTCAGTCAGCATCCTCCCCTCCCCCCCATACAGCCATTTATTTATCTCCTAAGTTGAAGTAACTTCTTCTTACTTTACAACTTGAACTTAGTAGTCCGTCTGCTCTCCTCTGTAGCACAGTGCACGGCTTCCAATCCAGGCAGATAGAGCCAGGCAGGCTCCTCGAGACAAGTCCTCAGCTCCTCTAGCTCACAGGCTGTGAGTCACAGCACACCCGACACAGCTCCCTCCCTGTGCGCAGCGCACCTCTCGCGCTCCCACCTCGCCTCCGGCCGTAAGTGGAGTGACGTCACGCCGCTGGCAGGGACTAGTCTATGACACTCCTCCGTAGGGGGAGACAGTAAAATACTAAAATTTACAGTGAAGGGAGGCGGCCGCGGGGGTGACTGACTTTGACTATGACTTGCCAAGTCATATAGCCCAAGTCAAAGTCAAGTCGCAAGTCATTGGTCACAAGTCAAAGTCATGTCGAGTCATTTCTCTAATACTATCAAGCAAGTCGCAAGTCCTCAAAGAGGTGACTCCCCCACCTCTGGGTATCACACACGACAGGGTGAGATGCGCTACGGCCCATGTCCTCCCCATAGCTGTGGGTGAGGTGAAGGCCAGTACCAGATATTTTCCTCGGGCCAGTGTGCTTCTGTCAAGGATTAAGTCCTGCTGTGCCAACACTTCCCTTTGCTCCCATTAACCAGAGTTCCACACACCGATCACAGTCCAACTCTTGTTTTATTGCATAACTCACAATAAACAGTGCTTCAGTAGCCAACTGGTTGAGACCCAATAACAGTTTGATACGGTGGAATGAGCAGGTCGAGGCACTATCCTGATTGTCAGCTAAACCACTGTGATTTCACCAGCGGTTACTATAGCCTTGGCTAGAGAGAACTTAGAACTTGAGAGTCTCTACCAACGACTCAAGAGAACGTAGATAGGAGTACCTTTGCTGCGTTGTGGCCCCTGTCAGGGGAAGATGTCCCTCCAAGGGAGTTACCAGAGGCCCATCCGTCACTGGGTTGATGCTGCTCCAGACTCTCCGAATGGGTAACCTCCCCGGCCTCCTCGCCTCAGACATGGGCCCCATCCACTTCAGGGACCCTCGGACTTCTCCACCCTCGCGGGACCCAGTCGAAGTCACTGAGCCCCAGGCCTCCTGGTTTAGTACCTCACCCCAGGCTGAAGGTGCCTGGGATGGACTCCAACTCCATTCCAGTCAGGCCTAGGGCACCTGAGCCGGAATTCAGAACCGCCCGCACCCAGGCCTAAGGTGCCTGGGCGTGTAATGAAGGAACTCCAAAAAAGCAAGACCTCGTGACCAGGGCGTCTCCCCCCTTTACCCCTCCATTGACGCCACGGCAGGTTCCCCGCCCTCGCCGTACCACCTCCGAGAAGGGACAAAAAGGACAGCACTATGGCAGCAAATCTACCTTGAGCCTGCGGGCATCTGCCACCCACAGGCCAAGGAGACTATTACACCGCCCAATCCTCCACGAATACAAATGGTCCAATTACTCCCATAATTTACACACCTGGATCATACTACCACCCAGGTGTACCCCACCTAAATTTAGAGACCCCGCTACATACATAATTATAATTCTATGGCCTATAAATCTGTATCACAGCAGCGAAATTTCTCGCATTACTGCCCTTATCATTATTTTTCATCCTTGAAATTGATTTGTCGTGCCTTGCAGATTCTTTTTTTTCCTGATCCTTACCATATATTTATCGCTATCCTCATGTGATAAGGCCAAATCTGTGTGGAGGTGCATAAGTTTCCGTCCCAACAAAGATAATGTTCACTATTTTACTTATAGTGAAAATCGTGAATGTCCTTTTTTATGAAAATATGAAACATCATAGTATTTCAGTAGTTTATAATTATGTAGGTGAGCTCTAAACACAAAGGCAGAAATTTGCATTATCATGTAAGGTACCTCCAAATGATTTATTAGCCCCACCCACCACAAGGCTTCCTGTTTCCAAGGATGCCGGCACCTGCACCCACAGCCAAGGGACATGTCGTCTTTGGGCTGCGATGAGTTAAAAGTCAGCAGCTACATAGGTGCTGATTTTTATTTGTTACCATGTAGAACTCTGCTTTTACTCCTTATGTCTATTGATTTTATTTTGCTTATTTTATTTAATTTACTATTTTTTATATATTCTGAATTGTTATAAATTTTGTATTGCAAATACCTTGCCACTGGTGCCAGTTTCACCTCCCTCCATCATTAATTCCTAATGGGAATTTCCACTGTATCTACATCTGTGCATGATACTTGTCTTATTATATGGGAAGAGCTGAAAACCACAGTCATGTCGGAACCAACATCCAGTCTGTGGGAGGAAATAGCGGAAGAATTTTGGGAGAAGACCAACTTCCCAAATTGCATTGGGGCATTAGATGGGAAACATATCCGGCTCATCAAGCCACCAAAATCGGGTTCCCGCTATTACAATTACAAAAAGTACTTCTCCATTGTCCTCCTGGGACTCAGTGATGCTAACATGAAATTAATTGCTGTGGATGTCGGAGCGTACGGGAGTTCTGGAGATTCCAGAATTTTCCAAAATTCCATGATGGGCCAGCGTTTTGAATATGGTGAATTTCATGTGCCACAGTCAAGGTCTCTTCCTGGTACTGCTGTGCCGGATCTTTCCTTTGTAGTGCTTGGAGATGAGGCATTTGCCTTATCCACCCACCTTCTCAGGCCCTATACGAGGCATGGTCTCACTGCCAGGAGGCGCATTTTTAATTATCGTCTCAGCAGAGCTCGGAGAATGGTGGAGTGCGCATTTGGTATTTGCACTGCCAAATGGCGTGTATTGATGACAGCCATGTACCTAGAAGTGGATCATGCGGTTAATGTTGTTTTGGCATGTTGTGTTCTCCACAATTTTTTGAGGGGTAAGGAGATGGTGTCCACCGAATCCCAGTTACCTGTTTCAGAAGAACACAGAGGTCGTGTTACTGGCACTCGTCCCACTAATCAAGCCCTACAAGTGCGTGAAGATTTCACAGATTATTTTTTGACCGAAGATGGACAGCTCCCATGGCAATATGACTATGTGTAGAGTTATCTTTGTTACCCATGTTGCATCAACCTTATATCACAGTTTACATTTTCGCTTGAAATAAAGTAGTCGACAATTCTTTAAAATAAAATTGTTTTTATTTTTATCTTTGCTATGTAAAGTAACAAAAAGGTATAAAAAATAGACAAACCTTACAAAACATTGAATGCTTGCATGTATAGAAAACTATGTTTTGATTCCTTTGGAATATTGAAAATTTTCTTTTAGTACAAGTATAAATTGACTCAGTACAACAGATAACATGAGTACCAAAACTCCCTCTGGGCCAAGCTTCAGTATCTTTCTAGTCGGCCCCGAGCTCTCAACCTAAACAATGCTTGCACCCAATCAGAATGTTCAGGTATTGTGAGAGCCAGCAGGGCCGAGTAGCAAGATATGGAAGCTTGGGACAGTGGGAGATTCTTCCATCCGCACAGTTCAGCGTAGATGGAGGAATCTGTTCCACTTTTTCCATCTGAACATAGAAAAACAGAAGATAATCTATAGGTGTATGGCCAGTCTTACATTCTGCTGAGAGATGGCCCCATCGATAAAGTGTCAGAAACCTAACCTTCGTCTTCTTAACTTAAAGGGGTTGTAAACATTAGTTGAAACAGATTTCTCCGTGTATGCTGCACTGTGTAGATGGGGGGGGGGGGATCTCCCACTGGGCCAAGCTTCAGTATCTTTCTAGTCGGCCCCGCTGGCTCTCAACCTAAACAATGCTTGCACCCAATCAGAATGTTCAGGTATTGTGAGAGCCAGCGGGGCCGAGTAGCAAGATATGGAAGCTTGGGACAGTGGGAGATTCTTCCATCTGCACAGTTCAGCGTAGATGGAGGAATCTGTTGTTGTAAACATTCGTTCGTGTAGGTATCAATAACGTTAAATTAACAAGACATGAAAAATTAAACAGTCATATAAATAACAAATTAGAAAGACAAAACTTACAAGTTTTCATACACTGGATAAGGGTGACGCAGGGAAGAGTGGCTTGGTTCACTGCCAACATCTATGGGTGATCCTGATTGGGAAGATGAGGGTAAAGTAACTGGGTGTGGCTGCACATGCATCCTTTGATAACCAGGATTAGATGGGTAAGGTGTATACATCGGTGGGGGTCCTGCATAAGGGTTAATGGCAGGTGTGGTGTCATGGCACTGCTGACTGGCCATTGGTTTACTCAAAGAGCCACTGGGTTTATAAAACCCATAGCCCATGGCTGAAATTTTGGATATGGGCGTTGCTCTTTGCAAGCGGACACGATATACGTTAAATAGGCATGTATATCACCCCTGACCTCAGTGCGCTTATCAGGAGGAATCTCCCTGACTACACAAAGCAACATTCTCAAAAACAGGAGGAATTCATCATCTTTGGCCTGGTTTTGTGATTGGTTTCTCATTTCTGCAATAATACGGTTGAAATATTCCTCAAAAGGTGTCTCTTGTTGAGTAAGGCGTGTTCGACGGGTGGTGGACGTAGACCGGACTCTCCTATCTAGATTTGCCTGCAAATAGATCGAATATATAGATTATGCTTCTGATGTTGAGGTTGCACTTTAGTGAACAGCATACTGCTAAACATGATGCTTGCACAAATATTGAAGTCGTGTCAGAGCTTGCAGCACCCGTTTAGAATAGATCAGACACAGGCACTTGTTTTAGCCCCAAAAACCTGATGTCACTGTATTAACAGCCAGACCTCCAAAACCAGAAGTACTGAAGTGGTACTTTGCCCAAAAAGTAAGCCGTTGTTGTTTCTCCTTAAGAACATTTATGTACCAACACCAGCTGCCATTACAATATGTAAGTAATAAGTTTTTTGTGGAGGGAGATTGTGACGTTTTGAAAATACATACCGCAGGTTCTTGAGTGGATGGTTGATATTCTTGGGATGACACTGTCTCTGAATTGGTTTCTTGACTGGTGTCAGCGTCTTGTGGTGACGAACTTTCACGCCTTGCGCTTGCTCTCGCAGGAACACTTGACACAGTTCTAGGTAACAATAACAAAATTACAAGTTTAAAAATACCATGAATACTGTCATGTGTACACTACAGAATAGCCCTCTATATGGAGCTGGGGGAACATTAAAAAAGGGGTTTAGACACCTTTCACATTTCACACTGGAGCGGTGTGCTGGCAAGACGTGACCAAAATTACTGATAGCAGCATCTTTGGAGTGGTGAAGGAGCGGTGTGTCACCTCACCTCTCCAGCTCATTCAAATCAATGGGACAGTGTGGCTATACTGCCCACAAAGCGTTAGTTGGAGGAATCTGTTGTTGTAAACATTTGTTCGTGTAGGTACACTACAGAATAGCCCTCTATATGGAGCTGGGGGAACATTAAAAAAGGGGTTTAGACACCTTTCACATTTCACACTGGAGCGGTGTGCTGGCAAGACGTGACCAAAATTACTGATAGCAGCATCTTTGGAGTGGTGAAGGAGCGGTGTGTCACCTCACCTCTCCAGCTCATTCAAATCAATGGGACAGTGTGGCTATACTGCCCACAAAGCGTTAGTTGGAGGAATCTGTTGTTGTAAACATTTGTTCGTGTAGGTACACTACAGAATAGCCCTCTATATGGAGCTGGGGGAACATTAAAAAAGGGGTTTAGACACCTTTCACATTTCACACTGGAGCGGTGTGCTGGCAAGACGCGACCAAAATTACTGATAGCAGCATCTTTGGAGTGGTGAAGGAGCAGTGTGTCACCTCACCTCTCCAGCTCATTCAAATCAATGGGACAGTGCGGCTATACTGCCCACAAAGCATTAGTTAAAAGTAAAATAAATAATATACATACTTACAAGCGCATCTCGGTGGTGCGCCTCAAAAATGACAAAGCCTCTGCATGGGGGTTAGGCCTGCGACGAGTTGAGGGTGCTCCGCTTCTCTCCGCAGACCTCTCTTCGTTGACTTCTTTTTTGTACCGGTCACGTAGGGACCTCCAACGTGTATAAACCTCCTTTCCTGCAATATATATATATCAAACATAACGCATGTTAGGAACAAAAGTGGAGAGAGATCTGCTCTCACCCCCCCCCCCCCACCCAAAAAAAAACTTAAGGGAAGACACCAACCATTTGATTTCCCATTTTCCAATTTGGTTTGTTTGCAGCATTGCACAATTGTCAGTGACGCAGTGCTGTATTGCTAAAAAATGGCCTGGTCATTTAGGGGGCAAATCTTCTGCTTGTGGTTATTATGGGAAACAGCTATGATGCATGTGTACCCTGCTTCATAGACACAATAAACATTGCACTCACCTCGGTTATCCTGTTCAGTTGCAGACATATTGTCCCAGTTCGGTGTGACAAATCTGTATACTTCCTCCCACTTTGATCTCTTCAACACTCGATCGACATATCCTGGGCATTCTGAGTCCCATAACTCTGGTCGGGAATGCACCAGGGATATAATGGCCTCATGTGAGATATCTCGTGCCGCCATGCTGTCTTCTCCCCTTTCCTCTATCCCTCTGAACTTCCTGTGTCATTTCCCAGGTACACCTACTGGTTATGATGTGCTTCCGGGTGATCTTTTTTTTTTCTCACGCTGCTATCCGCAGTTGACACAAAAGACTGCGATTACCTGCGGTTATTTGCATATAGCTGTGCTACATCGCACCTGGACGCATTCAATTCTATTTTTTCTATTCGCACCAAACCGCATGTAACGAAATCGCAGCTAAACGCTGTGTGTGAATGGGGCCATAGGAAAGCATTGTGTGCTTTTAGCTGCGATAGAAAACTAGAAAATCCACAGCTAAAAGCACCATTCTATCCGTCCGTGTGAAAGGGGCCTAATAAATATCCCCCAAAAATATATAAAAAACTTTTTTTCATCAGTTTAGGCCGATATGTATTCTTCTACATATTTATGGTAAAAAAAAAAATCGCAATAAGCATATATTGATTGTTTTGCGCAAAAGTTATAGCATGTACAAAATAGGGGTAGTTTTATGGCATTTTTATTAATATCTTTTTTTTACTAGTAATGGCAGTGATCTGCGATTTTTATCGGGACTGCGGCAAATTCAGGTACGCCCATTTGCCTGCCCATGTCATTCTGACGACGTATATCGGCGTGACGCAGTCGGGAAGTGGTTAAGAAAGTTGACTACAGCTTTTGATTCCAGTGCCTCTAATTTACTCACGATGACAGTGACACTCATCACAGGTACAGTATGGATTTTAGTAAGGAATTGGTACTAGACTTTATAGGCACTGAGGTACACAATATTACTGTATAGATAAAAATATTTTTATTGGATTGATTAAAAACAAGAAGCAAATCAGACACACAATGTTTAAAAAACTTTGCAAAGTAAAAATTGCCTAGATACTGATACCGCACACAACTCATACACCAAGGAATGGATCCTGAATAAACATAACAGTGTTCTTGTTACGGTAACAAATAGTTTTTCTATCAGTCTTGGTGAGAGTTGTTCACGTTGTGCAGTAGCTTGGCTCTACATGTTACGTGTATATATACGTTTCTTCAGGAGCTTAGGCATACATACATTAGTGAAAACATCACACAGGATTTGGCACTGTGGGTAGGTATCCAGGAATATGGCGGGTGTAGCAGGCACCTATCATCAAGGAGGTGACTGGTCCATTGTATTAATCCCCAGTTGAGCAGTAATTATATGCATAACACATGATAGTAGAGTCGGTAAAGAGAGGACAAGTCAAAAGCCTGTAACTCCTAAATGGCAATTAGAGCTGTAGAGGGTCTCTTAAGAGAGATGTGTTCCTCAAAGATTACAGCAGATAGTTACCGGTATATCATACATGTGAAACTGCTATCCGACATCCGCCGCTTCAAGGATCACTTACACATGGTAAAGGTTCATCCTTACACATGGACAAGAAACTTGAGAAGAAAATTCTATGGAAAGGCTGTCAAGTGTATCAGACATGGTGATGTGACCCCTGATGATTTCAGACGTTGCTGACAAAATGCGTAGGACGGGACTTCCGGGACATGTCATTTCCGGTCGTTTTTTTTTTATTTAAATTGTCAGTTTTTTAGTTTATTGATTGATTGCATGATAGGTACACACATTTTTTACCTTAAAGTCGCATTTTTGCATTGGTGTAGACTAATAATTTAAGTATGGTGTTCAGAGACTCATTTGCTGAGAGTCAGAAGCGACTGAATGGATATCACATACACTACACAATGTAAGAAAATTGTTGCTTGAAATCAATGCCCCTCTAACTCTTTGGCTACAGTTTGTTTTTCAAGGTTGGACTACAAACATGGTAACGAGCTAATGAGTGACTATGGAAGCCACCTTATGCACCTTGCTTTTTTACTGCACTCTTCACTATAGTAAGTGTCATGTACAGATAAGAGACAGATTATGGCTGGATAGGGGCCCTAGGCAAGGTAGCAGCTTCAGCCAACCTATTCTTTTAACTGACAATGATAAGGATTGCAATAGGCTCAGAGAAGCTATCCAATTCACACTGTCTGGCATGGCATGGCTATATCAGGAACCAACTTCCTATAAGTAGATCCTCCCTATTGCAATGACAGGCAACTGTGCTTACTGCAGGAGCATGTACCTGAGTCTCCTTGACATACACCAAGCCATAAGCTCTTTCCTAGGCTGCCTTTTGAATAATCAATCTCTACAAATGGAGGACAGGCGGATAAATGAAAGGATGGCCTCATGCATTCATAGAATGCTTTTTACTGATGGAACCTATAGCAAAGATTTAAGGAATGGAGGAAATGGGTGAAAAGGGTAGATATAGCTGGTACTCTGGACAATGACAGGTCCAGTTCTCATGTTAACCCTCACAGCATAGGGGATTACTACTGTGAGGATATGGGAGGGAAGGGAGTGGCAGGGGACTTCGAATCTCAAAGCGTGGCCAGTAAAACAAGGGAAAATTCACATTGAATGTAAGTACATTCCCTTGTGCTAAATAAAAAGAAAAAAAAATGTACGCTTTATAGAGCCCCTCTAACAAAACTTCTGTAGTACCCTCCTAATTAGTGCAGGTTGAAAGGTTAATTTAGTATTGGCTCCTCTGTAATCAGTGGAGCAGGGGTTAATTGTTTTAGCCTGTTCAGTGCCTCTCAAGCTGTTGCTTTGATTACTTTCCCCTGTATTCTAGAAGATTCTAAATTCATAGTTGGAGGAAGAACAGAGTGGTTAGCCTGAATATTTATGGTGAATCCAGCCAATCCATGGGCAGGAGTGTCCAGTACAGTAGTAGCTTGGATTACGAGCATAATCCGTTCCAGAAGAATGCTTATAATCCAAAGCACTCGTATATCAAAGCGAGTTTCCCCATAGGAATCAATGGAAACTCACATAATTCATTCCACTGTGATTGCTGGTGTATGCAGAACTGTATGTGGCCAGAGGTGCGGGGGCGCCAATGTATGCAGTACCGCATGTGGCAAGAGGTGCGGGAGCGCTGGGGACACTCAGGAACCAAAGTGTCTCAGAGCGTCACCAGCGCCTCTGTACCTCTGGCCAAATGCAGTACTGCACACCCCAGCGGCTTGAATCCTGCTCATCTTGCGAGACAACGCTCCCAAATCGAGTCAGGATTTTTTTTTTGAATAGGTCGTATTGCTAAATGCTCGCAAACCATGTTACTCGCTATCTGAGGTTTCACTGTAGGTGGCTGGAAGCCCATAAATAGTGTGAGGCCTGGGGCAGGGTGAGAAGTTGCTCCTGGAGGTGACCACTGTGCAGGGGATCTGCACCTGTAGCAGAATCATTGGAGGTGTCATCTAGAAGAGATCGAGGTTCCAGCTGAAGCTTTAGCTGAGGGGCTTATTTGCAGAGATTAGTCCTGGAAACGAATTGGGTCTGGAAACGCTCACTAGGGAGTGCCAGGAAGAGATTGGAGGAGGAAAGTGTCCCGCTGCCCTATGGTGGTATGAATGTGTGTCTCCCTTTCCGAAGAGTGCCTGGTGGATTTCGGAAGGAGGCAGCTGATGATCCTGTGGCCTTGTGAGTAAAGTCCCCAGTGCTGAAAGTTAGTGACTGTGAGCAGCTTTTGGTCTTTTGGGAGAAGCTATAGTCATCCGTCAGCATTAGAGATCCTGTGGGACATTTTGTGTAATTCAGCAAAATAGAGGAGAGACCTTTAAGAGTTCAGTCCACCAATTTCAGGGCATCCCATGTTCCCTTTCACCCCATCCAAATTCACTGTTATAATTGTAGCACACGGATCCTTTTCCCCCTCTTACCTTCTCAAGCAGAGGGAGAAGACACACCATGCCACATGCCCGTGTCCTCTAGATTATAAAGGTCAGGCGGTGTTACATACTTGGGTCCTGCAGTTAGCTGCTTCCTTCTTCTGGTTCTCCCCCCTATGTTTATAGAGGCGAGTCTTTATCTTTCCCAAATGAGGTCAATGTCCACACAACATATCAACTCCAACGTGAGTTTATTCTATCTTGCTTTCAGGAACCAGAGAATTGAAGTGAGAAAAAGGTTAGCAGATAAAAGTGGATTCAGGCACACTCTTGGCTTCGTCGCCACTTGGTCCTGAGTGGGTACAGCTCACCCGGATAGTCACTCAATAACACTAGCAGCCGGCGTGATGCTGGAACAATGACTCAGTCCCCTCCAAGGACCAAATCAAGGAGATCCCTCCTGAACTTTCAACACTCCGCAGAGGCAGTCTGCGAAGTGAGGAATCCTTCCCTCCGACAGGTCACCAGGCCTTTCCCGAGTCATCAATACTCTATTACTCGCCCTCTTGTTATGGGATCGATCCTACCCTGGTTTCCTCTGTGTCAGAGCGGTTACCCACACGCGGGTTTCCTGGGACTCCTCTTCAGTTGTAGACCCAGTCAAAGGTACTGGGCCTACCTGGAACTCTGTAGCCTCAGGCTGAAGGTGCTCGAGACTCCTCGATCAAGATGGGGTGCACCCCCCTCTGAGGGGTAGATCCCTCCGGGCAGTGGGCCCCAGGAATTGGCTCCTCCGGGCATGGGCTCCAGGAACTGACTCCTTGTGTAATGGCGTCTGCCCCTTATATATCCTCTCCCGGCATGCACAGCAGGCCAGATCTGCCCACCAACGGCAGCCGAGGACATCCAATACCTACTCCATCACCTGTGGTTCAACCCCGGGTACAGGTGACAACACTACCTATACGCCCAAAGGGGAACTGCACGCCAGGTGACACAGCAGTAAGGCAGAGTCCAAATAATTAAGAGACCCGAGCCAAACTATTGCTCTGGTCACCCCTAAATTTAGGTATAGCGGGGTTAAATTTGGGGACCCCGCTACATAATAAATCCCTAAAAATACACCTGTAATCAGTTCCTTTGAGCCAGTGACAGAGTGGAGAGAATGTTTTGTGCCTTTCTGTGTACACTTTAACTGGGGGAAAAGAACCAGCAGCTCATTGGGAGGTGCGCTACACTTCAATCTATCATTCACTTTAATGTAGAGACAGTGGTCTAATACTTTACGCCATGACATCCAGTGTGCCACACAATGGTATCAGGCACAGGTAAATTAACAGGGTACATTTTCTGAAAATTTAGTCTCTATTAGAAGAAATTAGTAAGCACTGGCTGCAGGTGACATTTCCATTTGAACTTTACAGCACATTTGTTCTGACCAATATAATTATGTAGGTCAGTGTTTTCTAGATCTCCTATTATGAAAGTATTAAGATATGACAAGTTACATGTCTTCTAGCTGGTTACACAAGTTCTGCTGGGCAACAAATGGTGCCAACCAGCGACTACAATGGCACTTTCATCACCATGGAATTTTATTCACGAATCACTAGACAGCAAAGTAATACTTAGGCTAATTTCATGTTTTTGAAAAGTTCAGGAGAGCCACCTAGTGTACATACGATGTCACTACAGCCAACTTTCCAGTTCGAAGTGACAACCTTTTCCTGAGGATTATTTTTACTGTAATAGCCAACACAATGGGGTTGGTTTAGTAAAACTGGAGAGTGCAAAATCTGGTGCAGCTCTGCAAAGACACCAATTAGTTTGCAGGTTTTTTTTTTGGCACAGCTTAATTGAAGAAGCTGAAGTTAGAAGCTGATTGTTTTCTATGCAGCGCTGCACCAGATTTTTCATTCTCCAGTCTTAGTAAATCAACCCTGTTGTAGTACAAAGAAATTGTACTGAGAAAAATATGCAAAGGCTGCCATTGCAGGTGTTCTTCTGAAAATGCTGTCTGGCTTTTCTTTGTCAATACTTTGTGACGTTGAAACCGGACAAAAAATCCAATAAGAAAAGTCAGAGTGAAGTCAGAATACCAAATTTTTGCATATGTGTGCGTTGACTTCGAAAACATTGAAGCCATGGATCATCATGACAGTCAGTATATACCTTCAAAGCAGAGGGCAGCACTTACAGTCTCCATACTCCACCCCTTACTATACTAACCCTGCCCCCCCGTCCCCCCTCCTTTTCAGAACACCCCCCACTACCTCAAATTTGTTGTTTAATGTTAACATCCATGCTCTTTTTCTATGTGTTTTTGGTCTGGTCATGTGATGTCATGGTTCCTATTTACTCATTTTCTTTCTCTTGCGGGAGACAATCCTCAATGCTGCAGAGACCCTCCCACGTCTTCCATGTTCACTCAGCCACATGTTAGTTATTCACAGAGACAGAGCTTAGGAAAGTCATTGTCTTCTTACACTTCAAAAAACTTGAAAAACATCCTTTGTACTGCAATAGAGACCTGAAGTAAATTTTGTGTTGGATTCAACTTTGGTGTCTTACTGAAGAGTTAAGCTGCCTGTGGATGGTGCCAGAAAGTGACCATACTTTCCAGACTGACTGGATCTAAGGTGGTATGTCAATGCATAAAGTTGAATCTGAAACAGAGTAATAGCTGCTTCTGTAGATACAGTGGAGAAATGAGTGTAGGCATGAAAAGACAGAAAGTGAGTTAGTTGAATATATTGCAGCTGCTACCCTGCAATTTTTATTTCTATATTTCAATTTTTCTGACAATATTTACAGGTTCTGTTTCAGTGTCCTGACCAAGGATACAGAGCTTACATATCTGTTTGCTGAGCTGCAGAAAGTCTTGTGACTGTCCTCAGTAACTCTCTGCCTCTCTCTTTCTTCAGCTGCAATGCAGCGCATGCAATAGAAATGAGAAGTTAACAGAGCTGTCCAAAGTAGGCTTAATGTTCAGGCTGGCCAAAGACGGATCAAAAACCAGCCGGTTCAGCAGAATTTCGATCCATCTATCGGTAGGCTGGTTGTACTAAAAAAAATCTATTGATCGACCTCAGCACGACCAGCCTGTTGGTTTTTTTTGTGCAATCACTGCTGGTGGCTATAGCTGCAAGCAGTGGTCATTGTATTCTGACGGTGAGGACACCTCCTGTTGTCAGAATGCAATAGCCCAGCGGAGGGATTCCTCCATCAACACTGACTGTGTTGATAGGGGAATCAATAAATTTTCTTTCCTTCAACATGTGGTTGAAGGTAAGAGAATTGCATAATCTTTGGCTTGCTTTAGTCTCTATTGTAAAGTATCATTGATACAGGAAACACAAACCAGAATCCAATGCATCTAAAAACTCAGTCTAAGTACTGTATCATGCATGTTACACACTAGGGGGAGAACCTTTGGGGGAATTCAGGACAGAAAAATATCTGGGGGTTCTAGTAGATGACAGACTCAGCAATTGCATGCAATGCCAAGCTGCAGCAAGCCAAGCAAGCATAATATTAGCATGCATTAAAAGGGGATTTACTTCAGAGATAAAATGATAATCCTGCCACTATAAAACTCTGGTTTGGTCACATCTAAAGTATTCCGTCCAGTTCTGGTCACTAGTCCTCAGGAAGGATGTGCTGGAACTGGAGAAAGTCCAGAGAAGGGCGACAAAATTAATAAGGGGGCTAGAGGACCTCAATTACAAGGATAGACTACAAACATTGAACTTATTCTCCTGGGAGATGAGACGTTTAAGGGGAGATATTATAGTGATATACAAATATCTTAATAGTGATTCTATCATAGGGAATAAACTATTTAGGCTCAGGGAGTGTAAGAAGATATGCGGCCACTCAATGAAATTTGGAGGAGAAGCGGTTTAACCTTAAACTGCATAGGGTTTTTTTTTCACTGTCAGAGTAGTAAGAATGTGGAAGGCACTTCCACAATCAGTGGTGTCAGCAGGAAGTATTGATAGTTTAAAAAAACTCTTGGATGAGCATCTTAGTGAATACAGTATACAGAGTTATGGGATATGATTTTTTTTTTTTACATGACCACACACACACAGGTTAAACTGGATAGACTGGTGTCTTTATTCAACCTTACTAACTATGTAACTTACTTTTGCCCACCTACCAAAGTTACTTTGTTAATTTTTCTAGAAATATTTTACATTTGCACTGATAATTCAGAATAAGCATTGAGAGTACATGAAGAACAAATCTGTGAACTCCATCAAGGAGATATTGTAACTGGAGACTCCCAAGAGACGTAAGAAGTCAGTTGGTGACTCAGTCCAGCAGGGTCAGTTGTGGGTGGAATGAGCTATAAAATTCAATGTACTGTACTTTTTACCTGGTTACAGGTGTGAATGAGGCAGCTGTTAGGTATAGGCAGGATAGGGTTCCCTGACAGGATGAGCTTTGAAGGATCTCCTAAAGGTGGACAGAGTAGTAGATAGCTGGACAGATTAGGGTAAGGAGTTCCAAAGAATGGGAAAGGCTCTAGAGAAATCCTGGAGGTAAGCATGGGAGCTGGTGACGAGAGAGCGAGAGAGCAGGACGCTTTGAGAGGAGTGTGCGATATTTTGAGGCGAGGTTGGTGATGGAAGAGTTGTGGATGGCTTTGTATGTAGTTGTTAAGATTTTGAATTTTATTAGTTGGGCAAGCAGAAGCCAGTGGATAGACTGGCAGAAAGATGTGAAGGATGCAGAGCGGTTGGTGAGGTGGATGCGCCTGGCAAAAGCAATCGTGATAGACTTGCTGGGGAGTCTGTGCAGAGGTAGGCCAAAAAGGAGGGAGTTGCAATAGTTGAGATGAGAGATAACCAGGAAGTGATTTAGTAGCTTGGTGGTGTCAGTGGTTAACCACTTAAGCCCCGGACCATTTTGTAGCTAAAGGACCAGGCCACTTTTTGCGAATCAGCACTGCGTCACTTTAACTGACAATTTCGCGGTCGTGCGACATGGCTCCCCAACAAAATTGGCATCCTTTTTTTCCTACAAATAGAGCTTTCTTTTGGTGGTATTTTATCACCTCTGTGGTTTTTATTTTTTGCGCTATAAACAAAAATAGAGCGACAATTTTGAAAAAAATTCAATATTTTTTACTTTTTGCTATAATAAATATCCCCAAAAAATACATAAAAAAACATTTTTCCTCAGTTTAGGCCGATACGTATTCTTCTACATATTTTTGGTAAAAAAAATTGCAATAAGAATTAGAAAAAAGTTATAGCGTCTACAAAATAGGGGGTAGTTTTATGGCATTTTTATTAATATTTTTTTTTTACAAATAATGGCGGCGATCAGCGATTTTTATCGTGACTGCAACATTATGGCGGACACATCGGACACTTTTGACACTATTTTGGGACCATTGTCACTTTTACAGCGATCGGTGCTATAAAAATGCACTGTTTACTGTGAAAATGACACTGGCAGTGAAGGGGTTAACCTGTAGGGGTGAGGAAGCGGTTAAGTGTGACCTAATGTGTGATTCTTACTGTGTGGGGGCGTGGCTTGGCGTGTGACGTCACTGATCGTCGTTCCCTATGACAGGGAACAGACGATCAGTGACAGACTCACTAGGAAGCACGGGGAGAGGTTTGTTTACACTTACCTCTCCCCGTTCTTCAGCTGTGTGACCCAATCGCGGGACACCGGCGGCGATCGGGTCCGCGTGTCCCGCAGGCGCGGTCACGGAGCTCAGGACCGGGTCGCAAGCGCACCACCGGCGGCACGCGTGCGACCCATGGCTGGGCATCTTAAAGAGGATGTACTTGTATGTGCTTGTGCCCAGCCGTGCCATTCTGCCGATGTATATCGGCGTGAGGCGGTCCTTAAGTGGTTAAGAAGGGGCATACTCTGGAAATGTTGCAACAAAATTTAGACAAAGATTAGATATCCAGGAATACACCAAGAAACCTTACCTTTCTAATCTGTATATTAATATTCACTGGCATGATGCCCCATTTCAAAGACACGTTCATAAATGTTTTCACATTTGAGTGCCAGAGGCTAACGCTCTGGGCAGTTGCTGGCTCTTCATCCCACGTATGATGCCAGTCATGTGATCACTATGTAAACTCAGAAGCACTCATCAAAGGCAGGCTGGTCGCTTCATTAACAAAAATATAATCCTTTGACACGCAGATGCACACTCACTGCCACTGCCAGGCTGCAATATTAGTCTGCAGCGCCATCTATTGAATGATGTAGTTACACTATTAAAATAATAATATATGAATTACAGATTAGAGTCTGACTAAAGAATTGAAGATTCAAGTGTTTTTTAAATTGTATTTTTGTGCATTTTTGTCCAGATAAAAATTTGTATAAAAATGTGTAGCGGGGTCCTCAAATTGATGGGATACACCTGGGCAATAGTGTGACCCAGGTGTATAATTGTGTTAGGATTCAGACCCCTTTTTGTTTCGTGGAGGATTGGAGGATGTAATATTCTCCTTTGCCTGTGGGTGGCGAGGTACCCACAGGCTTCAGGTAGAATCATCCCCTGCAGTGCTCCCTGTTTGGTCTCTTCCCGGAGATGGTATGGCTGGGGCGGGGAACCCGCCGGGCCGTTGAAGGGAGGAGATAAAAGGGGGAGACGCCCTGACCACGAGGTCGTCGTCGTTTTGCGGAGAAGGAGGTCCTCGGAGGAGGAGGGCTGCGGCCCGCACCCAGGCACCTTAGGCCTGGGTGCTGAAGATCCAGGAGTCTGGTCCAGGCGCCCATGGCCTGGTCCGGAGTCATGTTGGCGTCCATCCCAGGCACCTTCAGCCTGGGGTGAGGTACTATTGAGGAGGCCTGGGGCCCAGTACCTTCGACTGGGTCCCACTAGGGTGGACTGTCCGAGGGTCCCTGAGCGGAGGGACTCGTACCTGAGGTGAGGAGGCCGGAGAGGTTACCCACTGGAGACCCGGAGCAGCACCAACCCGGTGACAGTGGGCCTCTGGGAACTCTCTTGGGAGGACACATCCCCCTGATAGGGGCCACAGCGCATCGAAGAGGGCTCCATTGCTGTTCATAGGGGTTGCTGGAAGAGACCCCATCCTTCCTGTTCTGTAACAGCCGGATTGGCTTAGGCGCCGCTGGTCATAGTACAGTGGCATAGAACTGAAACTTTAGGAAGTGCCTTGATCTGCTCGGCCCACCGTTGGCAAGGTTATAGGTCCCAACCAGTTTGCTGCAAAAGAACTGTTTATTGTGCTTTGCGTATTGGAGTGTCAAATAAACAAGTGTTGGACCTTTCTTCGGTGTGTGAACTCCAGTTACTGGAAGCAAAGGGGAGGCTAGTGAGCTTGCAATTACAGACTCAGTGCATTCACAGAACACACCGGCCCGAGGAAACATAAGGAAGTGGCCTTCACCTCCCTACTACAATGGGGAGGACATGGGCCGTAGCGCATCTCACTCTCACAACCCAGGAACCCCTAGACATGAGTTGGCGTGTAACCGATGAAGAAGATGGAGAGAGAGTGAGGCCGCTACACGTGGGGGCTCATGAGTCCGGGATAGAGTGTGTTCTAAAGATGGACTTGAGAATGTCTACATTTGAACTTTGCTGCCCAGAGGAGTTCCGAGCAGATCGGCCATATTACTGGCCAAAGTGCGTCCCTGCTCGGAGTTGTGGAAATGACCCTAACAAGGGAAAGGCCCATGCGGAGGAGCGGAAAAAGGGAGAGGTCCAGCCGTGTGACGTACTGCACGTGGGGACTGTTAACGCACTGCGCCACGAGGCACCCCATGGCGACATCGTTCGTAGGCGGAGTCAAGAAGAAGCCCGCGAAAATGTACAGCTCATGGGAGGAGTCTGGCCAAGTGTGGGGATACACGTGGAGACTCCGGCGCGGGGTCAGTGCATGATGGAGCAGCAGATAGTCGGGATGACCTCAAGTGCCCCGTGGATTATGGTTCCTCACCCCACGAGAATGACTTCCTTTGCTGCCCCCATCACAGACACGGGGATAAGACTTAGGCCCCGAGGGCGGTTGGCTCTGTACACTTGCAGAGACACGGAGGCCCTCGGTGTGATCTGTCCCGGCTGCTCGGGACTGGTGGTCACCCTGAAGCCATTCGGGCGATGTGAGGAGTGCAGAGAATTCCTTTTTGAGGTCGAGTCGTCCACAGCAAGGCCCCGGGCCCTTCGCCTCAACCACCTCACGGGTACTGCTACTCCGAAAGGGGAGGTCAAGGCCTCTGTCGAGGTTCCCGTGCGCGCTGACCAGGGCGATGGACTGCCCAACAGAGAAAAATCCGAGGATGCTGCCTCGGTCGCCACAAGTTCTCTGCTCCCACCCCCGAAGAGGAAAGTTGGCCTAGTACAGGCATCCTATGGACGTGGTCGAGCTTCACCCCGCTGCTTGCCTGGCCTGGATGGCGCCGGTCGAGAAGGAAGTCCCGGACATCCCAGTCTACAAGGGTCAGGTGAGCCAGGGGCTGGGACTGTGGTGGTGGTTGGAGGTGTCGGGGGCCCATTGGAGGTGGAGCCCCCCGGGGAGGTTGATTCTGTGTCCACCGGAAGATATCTGCCTGCGGAGATGTATGACACCTCCGACCTAGAGTCGCTGTCTGATTGCGGAGATGATGGCGAGATAGACGAACTGTTCAGCCGCAAGGGCTGGGATAGAGTGCCACTTCTTGCTTCCCGTGCGGTACGGGATTCACCTATGTATACAGGAGACAGCACGCCTCGGGTGGAAGACCCGCAGCTTGCGAGGGAGCCTACCCCTCCACCTGTGTCCTCAGCTACTGTTACCTCACCTACTTTGGTTGTGGGGACACCCCGCGCTTCTCTGAGAGCGCCGAAAGTCATTTCCAGGGAGCTGGTAAAGGTACCTCGGCATCCGGAAGCTATTGTGCTGCCTGGAACTGGAGAGAAAGTCACTATGCCACCTTTGGCCCGCTTGCAGAGACTTGGGGACTGTTGTGTTTTCGTGTTTCCCCTTTTCTTCATGTGCCAACGGCAAGGACATTTGGGAATAGTGGCAGATTAGGAAAAGCTGGAAGAACGAAGATTCGTTGAGTGTCATGACCGCGGCGCTGTCACCAGGTGGCAGTGTTGCGCAACAAATGTTTGAAAATGTTTCACACACACATCACCTTGCTTGTTGGAGTGAGTGGGTCTCTCGGCTGACGGGCCCACTCATCCCAAATGACACGAAATTATGTTAGGATGTTGTTTTTCTTTCCCCTGCAGGAGAATCGTCAGTCAAGATCATTGAGAGTGGGTGGCTCTTAGACAGTGTGGGAGAGGGGTTGTGATTATGCAGATGTAAAAAATGTTTTATGACATAAGTTGTTTTATATGTTCCCCATTCCCTGAGCAGGTCTTGGCACTTGGGAAAATTTTTTTTAGAGGAATTGCTTCAGGGGTTTCACTCCATGCCACCACTTTATGGGAGGTATGGGTGTGCACCTGACGCTGGGGACCAGCGTCAAATTACAGGGGGGAGTGTGTAGCGGGGTCCTCAAATTGATGGGATACACCTGGGCAATAGTGTGACCCAGGTGTATAATTGTGTTAGGATTCAGACCCCTTTTTGTTTCGTGGAGGATTGGAGGATGTAATATTCTCCTTTGCCTGTGGGTGGCGAGGTACCCACAGGCTTCAGGTAGAATCATCCCCTGCAGTGCTCCCTGTTTGGTCTCTTCCCGGAGATGGTATGGCTGGGGCGGGGAACCCGCCGGGCCGTTGAAGGGAGGAGATAAAAGGGGGAGACGCCCTGACCACGAGGTCGTCGTCGTTTTGCGGAGAAGGAGGTCCTCGGAGGAGGAGGGCTGCGGCCCGCACCCAGGCACCTTAGGCCTGGGTGCTGAAGATCCAGGAGTCTGGTCCAGGCGCCCATGGCCTGGTCCGGAGTCATGTTGGCGTCCATCCCAGGCACCTTCAGCCTGGGGTGAGGTACTATTGAGGAGGCCTGGGGCCCAGTACCTTCGACTGGGTCCCGCTAGGGTGGACTGTCCGAGGGTCCCTGAGCGGAGGGACTCGTACCTGAGGTGAGGAGGCCGGAGAGGTTACCCACTGGAGACCCGGAGCAGCACCAACCCGGTGACAGTGGGCCTCTGGGAACTCTCTTGGGAGGACACATCCCCCTGATAGGGGCCACAGCGCATCGAAGAGGGCTCCATTGCTGTTCATAGGGGTTGCTGGAAGAGACCCCATCCTTCCTGTTCTGTAACAGCCGGATTGGCTTAGGCGCCGCTGGTCATAGTACAGTGGCATAGAACTGAAACTTTAGGAAGTGCCTTGATCTGCTCGGCCCACCGTTGGCAAGGTTATAGGTCCCAACCAGTTTGCTGCAAAAGAACTGTTTATTGTGCTTTGCGTATTGGAGTGTCAAATAAACAAGTGTTGGACCTTTCTTCGGTGTGTGAACTCCAGTTACTGGAAGCAAAGGGGAGGCTGGTGAGCTTGCAATTACAGACTCAGTGCATTCACAGAACACACCGGCCCGAGGAAACATAAGGAAGTGGCCTTCACCTCCCTACTACAATGGGGAGGACATGGGCCGTAGCGCATCTCACTCTCACAACCCAGGAACCCCTAGACATGAGTTGGCGTGTAACCGATGAAGAAATGGAGAGAGAGTGAGGCCGCTACAAATGATTTCAGGGGCAGATTAGTCACAGAGTAATTGTTAAATTAGCCAACACATGGTGCATCTAGTCACAAGCAAGCAGAAATACAATTTTTTTAAATTCCCCCACATATGAGTGAGAATTCAAAATGAACACAGCTTTAATTTATTTCCAAAACCAAATGAATGTTTTCTACGTTATTACTACTACTATACTCCTTTAGTAAATCACCACCTATGTTTGGTTGATATAATTTATAATTAGATTGTAAACTCCCACAAACAGGGCCTTCTTAATCCTTTTGTACTAAATTGTATTTTAACTGTACTGCAACTTTTATTTTGTAAAGTGCTGCGCAAACAATTGGCACTACATAAATCCTGTACGATAACAATAATAATAATACAATAATAATATTAACAGTCAATAATTATAATAATATAGTAGTTGACTCAGCAAAGCAATCCTTTCACATTTAGTGAATAAAGTAAATTGTTACTCCCCATTGCAAGCTTATCTTAGTGGTTATTATATAATAATAATTGTTATATAAAAAGAAGTCACGGAGACCAACCAAGATGTGGTTAATTAATAGCTACGGCACCATTGGCCTTAGCAGTTAACCCTTTAGTTACTTTTTTATAATTTTAATTTCTAGTTATTCCATTAGCCCCCTGCAGCCACTTCTTGGTTGGTCTCCGTGACTGCCTCCTTGGACGCCCTGGATTGCACGGCCTCTGGACCCTGGTAGGTATGATTGGCTTTGCATTTGGTGTTAGGCACTTTCACTCTGACTGGCCTTTGCAATTTTGGTTCGGATGCCCTCCTGTCTTTTTATCTGTGATGATGCAATATCTATAAATCTTTTGCTTATAATTTGCATTATTAATTCTGTGTCTCTCTTTATAGACCATTTAACACTACACTGCTTTATTCAAATACTCCTGAGGAAGCCAATGATTTGGTGAAACATGGTGATGGTTACCTTGTCTGTTTTATGTAATCAGTGTATGCTTTGTACTGCTTTCTTTGTGTACACACACAATTTATTGTTGAATTAATAAAATATATTATTTTATATTTCCATATTACTTTTTTAAAACTTACTTGGCACCGCTATATTTCCCATAGTCCCTTCCCTGTTTCTATTCCTTGTTAGGGATGAGGTGCCGTATCTATTAGAGGACACACCAACTACTTCCAAACTTTAAAGTACAGTACAACACATAACAAGAACAGTTTCAAAAAGGAAAGCTCTGCAATAAGAACTAAGCAGTGTGATGAAGAGACTAATATTTATTTAGTGTCAGATGTCAATAGGGGGCAGCAGATTAGTATTCTCTTACGGTAAATCAATTCTATTTATTTGCATGAGAAAACTGGAGCATAGGTGAGGCTGTTATTTAATGATAACTGAGCAACACTTAATAACACACTTCCGAGATTACTCAGGTCTATGCCTTACAAAGGTCTACAATTTAATTCTGCTCTGTTGGACAATAATGACATCACAGTCACTTCAATTTACTTTAGTTCTTATCAACCGCTTACACAATATAACCTTGGCTTTCAGGAATGTAACAAGGAATTACAAATGTTTCAAATAAATACAATACCACCCTCTGCTGTCTCTGAATATGAACTGCATGTACTAAACAAAAGCATGATTTTTTTTTAGCCTTTTATAGCTCTGACTAATATTGAGGACTGTTTGATCTATGATTTTTTTCAAATACAAATGACACCTAAAAAAGAAAAATATATTTGTTTATATTCCAGTGCTTCATATGAAGCGTAAAGTCCCAGCTTTGTACATGAGTCGCATTGCTTTTTCTATACTAAATGTCAACACCAACCTTTTTGCAAAGATCTTAGGTACCACTGTACCGGGATCAAACCTCTTCTGGATAAATTAACTCAACCTGACCAAGTAGAATATAGGCAGTAAAGGGAGGCCAGAGACGATGCTTCAAATGTTCCCCCTAATTTATTATACTTCTACAACCAATACACTGATGCTTCTCTGGTCAGCAGAAGCAGATCAAGCATATGATACAGTAGACCAACATAGAAAAGTGGCAACAGAAAAAAAGACTAAGTGGTCTATTAATTTTGTCCCATTTTTTTACTTTTCTGTCTAGATCTAGACTTGAGCCTAGATCTATGTTTGTCCCAAGCATGGTTGAATCCACTTACCGTTGACTGACTCACTACCTGTTTGAAGTCCAGGGTGACAACGCTCACTTATGTAGCCCTCTTATGGGGGGGGGGTGGTTATGAGAAATGGCCCTCTCCAAGCAAGATATTGCACTAAACCTGTAGGTAAGTAGGAGAGCCAGAAAATTTGCTAAGTGGAAGGGTGGTTTTGATGATAAAGTTGGCAGTGTCTCCACCCAGGACAGGACCTCTGTGAACAGAGGGGATTCCCTTCCTGGGAAATTCACCAGTAATCTAAACAAAGTGATTGAGAGCATATGAACTACTGTAACCAGTATATAATATTGTAGCAAGGTCCCAGGCCTCCTTCCGTCTAATGAGAACCTCCAGGGCCAGCGATAGCTGACATCCTCTTGAATATGGTGGGTTGTGAGGCATAGTGGGTGCAAGGTAGTTAAAGTTATTGGGCGCCAGACACTTCTTAAATGCAAAAGAGATTTTTATGTCTCTTAACAGAACATTTGGGAGAGAGGGTTAGGGCCAGGACACCCTTAGGTAGTTGCAAGATTAATTGACAGACTTCGAGACTTCAACAGGAGGACAGCCATGCAGGGAAAGGTATCCAGCAAGACGCCACATCTGCATGTGTAGGAATGCTATATCCTATGGCAACAGTCTTTAACAGTTTCTAACACAAAGCGTAACAGTTCTTTTACTTTCCAGACAATCACTTCTTGTAGTTCAGCACACTGAGCTCCCGGTAGACTAGATGATTCACTGACACTGAATCCCTTGAGCGCCTCCAATCTTCACGGTGGTATCTTCCTCAAGCGTCACCCCCGCTTTTCTGCTGGGTCCCTAGCTTGGCACTCAAGATACCTCTCAAGTAGTGATGAGCCGAACACCCCCGGGTTCGGTTCGCACCAGAACCCGCGAACGGACCGAAAGTTCGTACGAACATTAGAACCCTATTAAATACAATGGATGCAAACGTTCGAATTCTAAAGTGCTAATTATAACGACTATTATGCATGTTATTGTCCTAAAAAGGGTTTGGGAACCCGGGTTCTGCACCAGGGGACATGTATCAATGCAAAAAGAAGTTTTAAAAACGGTCGTTTTTCGGGAGCAGTCATTTTAATGATGCATAAAGTGAAAAAAAAAAAGTCAAATATTCCTTTAAATATCGTACCTGGGGGTGTCTAAAGTATGCCTGTGAAGTGCCACGTGTTTCCCGTGTTTAGAACTGTCCCTGCACAAAATGACACTTCTAAAGGAAAAAAAAGCCATTTAAAACTGCTTGCGGCTTTAATGTAATGTCTGGTCCCGGTAATATGGATGAAAATCTTTAAGAAAAATGGCATAGCTACCCCATGACCCCCCCCCCCCTACCCCAGCCCATTACCAGCCCCTTTGGGTCTTCTATGGATATTAAGGGGAACACCGCACACAAAATAAAAAAGGCCCTATATACTCTGAACAGCCGTATACAGGCGGTGCATACAAGACAGGGACTGTAGGTTTGTTCTTATGTAGAATGTGTTTGTAATTTTGAACAGGTACATTGTTTAAGTGTAGCTCCAGCCCAAAAATCTATTTTTAAACTTTTTGGAAAACATAGGTAAGGGTTATCACCCCTGTAACATTTGTTTTGCTGTCTGTGCCCCTGTTCAGAACATTTCACCTCACTTTCCGTCCCAATGACAACTGTTTTTGAAATGTGGTGTTTTTCTTGAAACAAGGATTGGTGATAAAGCATCAGTACAGAGGAGACACCTTTCTCCCATATTAATTCTTACAGGAGAGAATTTTCCTTCCTAGGGGTAGATTTCCTCTCACTTCCTGTTGTCTTCTTGCGTTTGCAAGTAGGAGTCGTTTGTAAGTTGGATGTTTGAAAGTAGGGACCTGCCGTATATACTCTGCAGAAATAGGCCCCTTAGTTGTTGGTGTTGGCACAACACTGTAAGCACTCACAGTTACTCTTGGTTGGTGCTGGAACGCCCTGCTGTCAACTATTATATCAGGAATTGTAATTACATATAATTGTTGAACAGTGGTAGTAAAAATTGGGCCTTTGATGGTGATGCTGGTGCCACAACACTGTAAGCCCTGACAGTTACTCTTGGTGGGTGCAGCAATGGGCCCTGCTGTGAATTATTAGATCAAGAATTGTAATTGCATGCCCCTGTTGAACAGGGGCTGAAAAATTGGGCCTTTCGTGGTGGTGGTGGTGGTGGTGTTGCCACAACACTGTAAGCCCTCAGAGTTACTCTTGGTGGGTGCAGGAATGGGCCCTGCTGTGAATTATTAGATCAAGAATTGTAATTACATGCCCCTTTTGAACAGGGGCTGAAAAATTGGGCCTTTCGTGGTGGTGGTGGTGGTGGCGTTGCCACAACACTGTAAGCCCTCAGAGTTACTCTTGGTGGGTGCAGCAATGGGCCCTGCTGTGAATTATTAGATCAAGAATTGTAATTACATGCCCCTGTTGAACAGGGGCTGAAAAATTGGGCCTTAGGCACTGGTGGCACAACACTGCAACCCCTCACAGATACTGTACTTGGAGCACAGCAATGAGCCCTGTTGCAAAGTATTGCTTCAAAAATTGTAATGACACGCCCCTGTTAAACAGGGGCTGAAAAATTGGGCCTTAGGCACTGGTGGCACAACACTCCAACCCCTCACAGATACTGTACTTGGAGCACAGCAATGAGCCCTGTTGCAAAGTATTGCTTCAAAAATTGTAATGACATGCCCCTGTTAAACAGGGGCTGAAAAATTGGGCCTTAGGCACTGGTGGCACAACACTCCAACCCCTCACAGATACTGTACTTGGAGCACAGCAATGAGCCCTGTTGCAAAGTATTGCTTCAAAAATTGTAATTACACGCCCCTGTTAAACAGGGGCTGAAAAATTGGGCCTTAGCCACTGGTGGCGGCACCCATAAACAAAAATGATATTCCAAGCTATCATCATCAATCGTATCATTGAGGACTCGGAGGAGGAGGATAGCCAGTCAACATAACAGCACAGGCACTCAGCATCAGCATCAGTCTTGAAGGGATGTGACATGTTAAAATCAATTAGTCTGTTATATCAGCATCAGGTGTGTGGTAGCTGGTGGTGATCCAAGACTGGTTCATCTTGATTAAAGTCAGTCGATCAACCGAGTCGGTGGACAGGCGCACCCTGTGATCCGTGACAAATCCTCCAGCAGCACTGAATGTGCGTTCCGAAAGAACGCTGGATGCAGGACAGGCCAGTAGCTCAATTGCATACTGTGCAAGCTCTGGCCAGTGATCCATCCTCAAGACCCAGTAAGCCAGAGGATTTTCGGTGGGGAAGGTGTCCAAGTCTGACCTTGCCCCTAGATATTCCTGCACCATGTTTATCAGACGCTGGCGATGGTTGCTGGAACCGATCATACTTTGGGGCTGCGGACTAAAGAATTGTCTGAACGCATCGGTCAGACGGCCACCTTCCCCACCGCTCCTTCTTTGACTGGCCGAAGCCTCAGCAACTCGTTGTCCAGGACCAGGAGTTTGTAACCTCCCAGTCTCTGGGAACGCGTTGCACAGACCTTTCTGCAAGGCCTCCCGGAGTTGTCTCATCCTCTGCTCCCTCTGCGACGGTAACATAAGGTCCGCAACCTTACCCTTGTACCGTGGATCAAGGAGAGTGGCCAGCCAGTAATGGTCCCTCTCCTTGATCCGAAGAATACGAGGATCCTTCCGCAGACTTTGCAGGATCAGGGAGGCCATGCAGCGTAGGTTAGCTGAGGCATTCGGTCCGGAGTCCTCTGGGTCACTAAGGACGACATGATCCGCAGCCACCTCCTCCCAGCCACGTACAAGTCCACTGGTTTCTTGGGACTGTAAATCATCCCTAAAAGACTGCTGCTGATGATGCTGAGTGCCAGCCTCCACCTCCATGCTGACACAATCCTCCTCCTCTTCCTGTGCGATGGGTGGGACAGAAGGAATACTGTCTGGGTAAAGGGAGCCTTGAGAGGCAAGGAAGTCCTCCTCTTCCTGCCTCTGTTCTGCCTCAAGTGCCCTGTCCATTATTCCACGCAGCGTGTGCTCCAACAGGTGGACAAGAGGTACAGTGTCACTGATGCATGCACTGTCACTGCTCACCATCCTCGTGGCCTCCTCAAATGGTGCCAGGACAGTGCATGCATCCCTGATCATGCCCCACTGGCGTGGAGAAAAAAAACCAAGCTCCCCTGACCCTGTCCTGTGCCGTAGTCGCACAGGTGCTCATTGATGGCCCTCTGCTGCGTGTGCAGCCGCTGCAGCATGGCCAACGTTGAGTTCCACCTGGTGGGCATGTCACATATAAGGCGGTTCTTGGGCAGGTTCAACTCCTTTTGCAGCTCAGCCAGGCGAGCACTGGCATTATAAGATCTGCGGAAATGCACACAGACTTTCCTGGCCTGCCTCAGGACATCCTGTAAGCCCGGGTACCTGCCCAAGAACCGCTGCACCACCAGGTTAAGGACGTGAGCCACACAGGGCACATGGGTCAGTTGTCCCTGTCGGAGGGCGGAGAGGAGGTTGGTGCCATTGTCGCAAACCACCATTCCTGGCTTAAGCTGGCGTGGCGTCAACCACCTCTCGGCCTGGCCCTGCAGAGCAGACAGGACCTCTGCCCCAGTGTGGCTTCTGTCCCCCAAACACACCAGCGCAAGCACGGCATGGCATCTTTTTGCCTGCGTACTTGCGTAGCCCCTTGAACGGCTACGGAGCACCGCTGGTTCAGAGGACAAAGCACAGGAAGAGGCCATGGAGGAAGAAGAAGAGGAGGGGGCGGAGGAGAGAGGTGTGTCACAACCAGTAGTAGCATTTTGGAGGCGTGGCGGTGGAACAACCTCCAACACTACTGCACCTTGTCCTGCATCCTTCCCAGCTGCCAAAAGAGTAACCCAATGGGCCGTGAAAGAAAGGTAACGTCCCTGTCCATGCCTGCTGGACCATGAGTCAGCGGTAATATGCACCTTACCGCTGACCGCCCTGTCCAGCGAGGCCAAGACATTGCCTTCCACATGCCGGTAGAGAGCCGGAATAGCCTTCCGTGAGAAAAAGTGGCGTTTGGGAACCTGCCACTGAGGAACCGCACATTGCACAAACTCACGGAAGGGGGCCGAGTCTACCAACTGAAAAGGCAGCAGTTGAAGCGCTAGCAATTTAGCCAAGCTAGCATTCAACCGCTGGGCATGTGGATGGCTGGGAGTGAACTTCTTTCGACGGTCCAGCAGCTGGGGCAGGGAAATTTGCCTGCTAGAATCGGACATCGGTGTACTGCTAGCAGAGTGGCCGCAAGTACTTGGCTGTGACACACCTAATTCTACACCTTCATTCCTCTCAGTGCATGTTTCAGAGAGGACTGAAGTTATAGTGGGGTTGGAGATCCCAGCTGATGCGGTGCAAGGAGAGGTCCGCTTTGTTCTTTGGTGTGGGTCTTTGAGGTAGGCTTGCCAACGAGCTGCATGGCAGGTCAACATATGTCTGGTCAGGCATGTGGTACCCAAGCGGCTGATGTTTTGGCCACGCGATATACGCTTGAGACATATGTTGCAAACAGCAGCTGTGCGATCTGATGCACTAGCCTCAAAAAAGGCCCACACCAAAGAACTTTTTGAATGACGGGCAGAGGCAGCGCCCTGCACAGGCGGAGCTCTGCGGTGTGATTCCGTCGGTGTACTGCCCTTACGCTGGCCACCAAAGGGCATCCTGCCTCGTTGGAGATGTGCCTCCTCCTCATCCTCCTCCTCCTCCTCTCTCCTGTTAGGCACCCACGTGGGGTCAGTGACCTCATCATCCCCTCCCTCCTCATCACTGGAGCCAATCTGGCAGTATGCTGCAGCTGCTGGAACATGACTGCCAGATTGGTGTCCTTCTTGAGCATCCCCCTCTGTCTGCTCTCACGCTACTGCCTTCCTGTAGCTGGGTTTCATCATCAGACCCTTCGAAATGCTGGGCATCCTCCTGGAGCATGTACCCAACACTGTGCTCAAACAGTTCGGGGGACTCCTCAGGAGGAGGACATGGTGGGGCTAGGGAAGGAGTGACTGATGATGAGTCTGACATTGATACCAGGGAAGAGGACGCTTTGGCAGCTGCTTTGCCAGTACCCTGAGCCTGGGTGAGAGAGGATGAGGAGGAGGAGGAGGGCTTGGTCATCCACTCTACCAAGTCTTCGGCATGATGTGGCTCAACATGTCCAGCTGCCGAAAAGAAGGACAAGCGTGTCCCATGGCCATGTGCTGATGACAATGCACCGCGTCCACGACCAGCACTGTTGCCCCCAGACACAGAGCCTGCTTGCCCTCTTTTATTGCCTCCTGACTGTCTGCCTCTCCTTGTTTGCCTTCCAGACATTCTAATGGATGGCCTGCAGGGAGATGGGAAAAAAGCAATAAGGGCTACCTTCAGGTGTCCTTCTCTGTCCCTTTACTTAAGGATTTCTAAATATGGTTGAGGATTGCTTTCGCACAGAATAGCACAATGACAATTTCCCTGACTGTCCAAAAAACAAGGATTTCAAAGATGGTTGATGAGGAATGCTTTAGCACAGTATAGCACAAGGAGAATTTCCCTCACTGTCCTTCCCTGTCCCTACAAACAAGGATTAGCACAGTAAAACACACTGACACTCTCCCTACCTATAGTTTTCTGTCCCTATAAAAAATGTTTTTTTAAAGATGGTTGATGATGAATGCTTTAGCACAGTATAGCACAAGGAGAATTTCCCTCACTGTCCTTCCCTGTCCCTACAAACAAGGATTAGCACAGTAAAACACACTGACACTCTCCCTACCTATAGTTTTCTGTCCCTATAAAAAATGTTTTTTTAAAGATGGTTGATGATGAATGCTTTAGCACAGTATAGCACAAGGAGAATTTCCCTCACTGTCCTTCCCTGTCCCTACAAACAAGGATTAGCACAGTAAAACACACTGACACTCTCCCTACCTATAGTTTTCTGTCCCTATAAAAAATGTTTTTTTAAAGATGGTTGATGATGAATGCTTTAGCACAGTATAGCACAAGGAGAATTTCCCTCACTGTCCTTCCCTGTCCCTACAAACAAGGATTAGCACAGTAAAACACACTGACACTCTCCCTACTGTGAGGGGGTTAGCTCGGCAGCGGGTGTGTGTGACCCCCGGGATGGGCTCCCCACACAAAAACAGGCCCAGCAAACGGAGGTTGTGGTTTTCAAAAAAAAAAGGTGCGGTTTATTTTCTATTTACAGTGACAAAACACAGCAAAGCCAAAAGAAACATAAACAAAATAAATCCTGGTCAACTTGACCTCTGACTAAACATACAGGTTTCCTAACTAACAACTGGGATCAGCCTAGTGCTGTCCTAGTCCCTAAGTCCCTGGTTTTAAATGTCCAAGCAAATAGCCACACAGGCTTTGTCTCACCGCACAGGGGTTCACTCTCCCTAGACAGTCCACACAGGTCTGGGTCCAGGCATGAGCTAACATCTAATGAATCTGGGAGTTTTTATAGAGGCCTAAATGAGCTGACAAGCTTCAGCTGGTCTCATCAACTCCCTGTCTGCACGACGCCCAGCACTCTCCCTAGAGGTATGAGTCATCCATGAGCCCACTAGCCTTAGCTGGGCTTATACAACTCTCCACCTATTTGTATAAGTCGGCGTAAAGCCTGAATCTGGGCGAAATATATCTACCCCCCTGGATGCAACCAGGTGACTTTACCTTCCTGCTGTCACATACCCCCCCCCCTCTTGTTTTAACCTCGGGGTTGGAACACCAGCAATCAGGCATTCATGTACTCGAGACAAAGCATCCACATTCCCCATTTGAACGCCAGGGCGATGCTTTACTGTGAAGTTGAATTCCTGGAGGGCCAGGAACCACCTATTCACTCTTCTATTTGTTTCCTTGTTTTGAGCCATCCACTTTAACGGAGCGTGATCCGTAACCATGTCAAAGTGCCTACCTAGCAGATAGTACCGAAGGGAATCTAGAGCCCACTTCACCGCTAAACACTCCTTTTCAACGGTGGCGTAATTTACCTCATGGGACTTCAACTTCCTGCTGAGGTAAATGACTGGGTGCTCTTCCCCGTTCCAGACCTGGGACAATACTGCTCCTAACCCCACATCTGACGCATCACTTTGTACGACAAAGTCTTTAGAGAAGTCTGGTGAGTACAACACTGGCTGGCTACATAAGGCTTGTTTCAAGAATTGGAATGCTGCCTCAGCCTCGGGGGTCCATTTAATCATGACCGACCCTTTCCCCTTCGTTAGGTTGGTTAGGGGCACAGCCTTAGAAGCAAAGTGGGGAATGAATCGCCGATAATACCCAGCGATTCCCAGAAAGGCTCGTACCTGCTTCTTGCTGTTGGGACGTGGCCAACTCTGGATGGCCTCGACTTTGTTGAGTTGGGGTTTTATTACTCCCCTCCCAATGGTGTACCCAAGATATTTGGCCTCCTCCTGCCCAATGGTACACTTCTTGGGGTTAGCCGTAAACCCCGCTTCCCGAACAGAGTCCAGGACTGCTTGCACTTTTGGCAGATGTGTGGCCCAATCTGTGCTATGGACAATTACGTCATCCAGGTAAGCCGCAGCATACTTCCGATGGGGCCTCAGCATCTGGTCCATTTTCCGCTGGAATGTGGCCGGCGCATTCTGTAACCCGAACGGCATTCTCTTATATTGGAACGCCCCGTCTGGGGTTACAAATGCGTTTTTCTCTTTGGCCAATTTGGCCAGGGGGATTTGCCAATACCCTTTTGTGAGGTCAAGAGTCGTCATGTATCGGGCTGTTCCCAGCCGGTCGATCAACTCATCTATACGTGGCATGGGGTAGGTGTCAAATTTTGTAACTTTGTTCAACTGACGAAAATCGTTACAAAATCGCCAGCTCCCATCCGGTTTAGGCACCAACACAATGGGACTAGACCAATCACTTTGGGACTCCTCTATCACCCCTAAGTTCAGCATTTTCTGTACTTCCTCCCGTATTGCCTCCCGTCGGGCCTCTGGGATCCGATAGGGTTTTAACTTCACCCTTTCACCGGGCGGGGTAATGATGTCATGCTCTACCCCAGATGTTTGTCCAGGCAGCTCAGAGAATACCTCCTTGTTGCGAAGCACAAACTCCTTAACCTCCTGTTGTTGGGGTTGTGACAAGGTGGCTGCTATTCCAACCTCAGGAATCACGCAACCAGTTTGAGCTGGTGACCAAGTGTCTGCGACTAGGGACTCTCTATCCCTCCAGGCTTTCAACAGATTAACGTGATAGATCTGTTCGGGCTTTCGCCTTCCTGGTTGTCTGACCTTGTAATTCACTTCGCTCACTTTTTCCATTATCTCGTAGGGGCCTTGCCATTTGGCAAGGAATTTACTTTCAACCGTAGGGACAAGTACCAGTATCCTATCCCCCGGGGAAAAGGTACGGGTCTTGGCTCCACGGTTGTACACTCTCTGCTGTGCTAACTGCGCTTGGGCCAAATGTTCCTTCACGATGGGCATTACCTGTGCAATTCGGTCTTGCATCAGGGCGACATGCTCAATCACACTCCTGTGGGGAGAACTCTCACTTTCCCAAGTTTCCTTGGCAATATCCAACAGCCCTCTTGGGTGTCTCCCATACAGTAACTCAAAGGGGGAGAATCCCGTAGAGGATTGGGGCACCTCCCTAATAGCAAACATCAAATAAGGAAGTAGACAGTCCCAATCCTTTCCATCTCTATCCACCACTTTCTTCAACATTTGTTTTAGGGTTTTGTTGAATCTTTCAACCAGCCCATCGGTTTGGGGGTGATACACAGACGTACGCAATTGCGTCACTTTGAACAATTTACACAGCTCTTTCATAACCCGGGACATAAAGGGTGTACCTTGGTCCGTAAGCAGTTCTTTACAAATACCCACCCGGCTAAAAACAAGAGATAGCTCTTTGGCTATGGTTTTGGCCGAGGTATTTCGGAGAGGGATCGCTTCTGGATAACGGGTGGCATAGTCCATTATAACTAATATGTACTGGTGCCCCCTAGCGGACTTGATTATAGGACCTACCAAATCCATTGCGATCCTCTCAAACGGGACCTCAATGATGGGTAGAGGGACCAGCGGGCTACGGAAATGTGGCATCGGGGCCGACCTCTGACACACAGGGCAGGAGGAACAATAATTTTCTATGTCCTTCATCACCCCAGGCCAATAGAATCTCTGTAATACCCTCTCTCGGGTTTTCTCTGTCCCCAGATGACCTCCAAGAATGTGCCCATGGGCCAACTCCAACACCAACTTCCTGTAAGGTTTGGGCACCACAAGCTGCTCAACGGTTTCTTCTGCCCTTTTTGCCACCCGATACAGTAGGTCCTTCTCTACGCTGAAGTATGGGTAAGTGCAGGTATTATCTGGGTTCACTAACTCGCCATCTATTTTCACTACATTTTCCCGTGCCTTTATTAGGGCGGGGTCTTTCAACTGTTCTGTGGCAAAGTTTTCCCTGTGAACCTCAAGATCAGAAAACTCCACAGACGGTAGGTTTTCGTCTGAGGAGGTGGGCTCCTCTCCAGTTTCTTGAGTCTCCCCTGCCAATACTGATAAGGGAAATTCCGGAGAGTCCTCACCACTCTCAGGGGAGTTCTGGCTATCACATTCCTGGTACATAGGGGCACCAGTGGGGGGCTCAGGATCATCCCACAGTTCCCAGAACTTCGGAAAATCCCTTCCCACAATGGCGTCATACGGTAACTGAGATACTAAGCCCACTGGATGAGAGAGGGTACCTTTGGGGGTCTCGAAACACACTGTAGTCACTGGATACTCTCGGGTGTCCCCATGCACACAAATAACAGCTACCTTGCTATTCCCAGAGACCTCTGTTTTAACTAACTCAGCCTTTATCAGGGTCACAAGGCTACCTGAATCCAGCAATACCACAACATTTCTACCATTAACACACATTTTGCATAAATGTTTCTCAGTTCCTCGAATGGCAGTGCATGCGACTGTCGCACACAGCGACTGACGTCTGCCCGTCAGAAAGTCACACTGCATGGGTTCCTCCACAACCGGGCAATTGGCTGCAATATGTCCCGCTTGCCGGCAGCGGTAGCAAACGATCCTTCTTGCCGCCTCTTGAGCCGCTGATTTCCCAGGCTGTTCTCGCCAAACTTGGGGTAGAGCTCCCACCCTCTCACTCTCTCCACCCTTACCCCTTGGAATCCTCTTATCCGCCCCTGGGGATGGTCTGGTCTTAGGGTGGAAAGTCCGAGTGTCTCTGGAAGAGGCCGTCAGGTTCTCTGTAGCCAAGTATTTCTCCACACGATCCACAAGACCATCGGCTGTCTCTGGGTCTCCATGGCTTACCCACTTTTGGATGGCAGTAGGAAGAGCTCTCAAAAACCGATCCATTACAACACGTTCCACAATATTTGGTGCGGACAAAGTCTCTGGCTGTAGCCACTTTCTGCTCAGGTGAATGAGATCATACATTTGAGACCTGGGGGGTTTTCCAAGCTGGAAAGTCCAGTTATGCACACGCTGAGCCCGGACAGCCTGGGTGACACCCAGCCTTGCCAATATTTCAGCTTTTAGCATCACATAGTCTTTTGCTTGGTCAGGCTCTAGGTCATAGTAAGCCTTCTGCGATTCACCAGTTAACAGAGGAGCCACCAGTCCAGCCCACTGCTCCTCAGGCCACTTTTCTCTTTCAGCAGTCCTTTCAAATGTGGTCAAAAATACCTCTGGATCATCCTCTCCAGTCATTTTTGTCAATAAACGACTCACCCCAAAGGACGCGGTATTAGTGGGACGGCTTTCCTCACTGGTCTGCGGACGTTGCTGCATTACTGCTTCCATTTGTTGTAGTCTCTGCTCTTGCTTCTGTAACAGGTCTATGAAGCGGGCCTCAGATTGCTGCTGGGCTTGTTGCTGAGCTTCCAGACTCTGTTGGTGAGCTTGCTGCTGGGCTGCAAGGCTCTGTTGATGAGCTTGCTGCTGGGCTGCGAAGTTCTGTTGTTGAGCTGCAAGGCTCTGTTGATGAGCTGCAAGGCTCTTTTGCAAATCTGCATTTGTCTGCTGTTGATTGGCATTTGCTAGAGCCAGCTGCTTCAGTATCTCCTCCATGCTGGCTTAAAAAAAACTGCCTGCATTCTCCACCAACTGTGAGGGGGTTAGCTCGGCAGCGGGTGTGTGTGACCCCCGGGATGGGCTCCCCACACAAAAACAGGCCCAGCAAACGGAGGTTGTGGTTTTCAAAAAAAAAAGGTGCGGTTTATTTTCTATTTACAGTGACAAAACACAGCAAAGCCAAAAGAAACATAAACAAAATAAATCCTGGTCAACTTGACCTCTGACTAAACATACAGGTTTCCTAACTAACAACTGGGATCAGCCTAGTGCTGTCCTAGTCCCTAAGTCCCTGGTTTTAAATGTCCAAGCAAATAGCCACACAGGCTTTGTCTCACCGCACAGGGGTTCACTCTCCCTAGACAGTCCACACAGGTCTGGGTCCAGGCATGAGCTAACATCTAATGAATCTGGGAGTTTTTATAGAGGCCTAAATGAGCTGACAAGCTTCAGCTGGTCTCATCAACTCCCTGTCTGCACGACGCCCAGCACTCTCCCTAGAGGTATGAGTCATCCATGAGCCCACTAGCCTTAGCTGGGCTTATACAACTCTCCACCTAGTTGTATAAGTCGGCGTAAAGCCTGAATCTGGGCGAAATATATCTACCCCCCTGGATGCAACCAGGTGACTTTACCTTCCTGCTGTCACACTACCTATAGTTTTCTGTCCCTATAAAAAATGTTTTTTTAAAGATGGTTGATGATGAATGCTTTAGCACAGTATAGCACAAGGAGAATTTCCCTCACTGTCCTTCCCTGTCCCTACAAACAAGGATTAGCACAGTAAAACACACTGACACTCTCCCTACCTATAGTTTTCTGTCCCTATAAAAAATGTTTTTCTAAAGATGGTTGATGATGAATGCTTTAGCACAGTATAGCACAAGGAGAATTTCCCTCACTGTCCTTCCCTGTCCCTACAAACAAGGATTAGCACAGTAAAACACACTGACACTCTCCCTACCTATAGTTTTCTGTCCCTATAAAAAATGTTTTTTTAAAGATGGTTGATGATGAATGCTTTAGCACAGTATAGCACAAGGAGAATTTCCCTCACTGTCCTTCCCTGTCCCTACAAACAAGGATTAGCACAGTAAAACACACTGACACTCTCCCTACCTATAGTTTTCTGTCCCTTCAAAAAAATGTTTTTTTAAAGATGGTTGATGATGAATGCTTTAGCACAGTATAGCACAAGGAGAATTTCCCTCACTGTCCGTCCCTGTCCCTACAAACAAGGATTAGCACAGTAAAACACACTGACACTCTCCCTACCTATAGTTTTCTGTCCCTATAAAAAATGTTTTTTTAAAGATGGTTGATGATGAATGCTTTAGCACAGTATAGCACAAGGAGAATTTCCCTCACTGTCCTTCCCTGTCCCTACAAACAATAGACATGTGCACACTGAAATATTTCGTTTCGGAATTTCGTTTTTGTCCGAAAAATAAATTTATTTAGTTACTCCCGAAATTCGTTTTTATTTATTTCGTTTTTCGTTAGAAATTGCATTCGTCCGAAAATCTGAATTAATTAAGGTCGAATCTGTCATTGAAGGCTTATGGTGTCTGTTGAATGTTCAAAGAAGATTCGACGGAGCAGTGAAACTGTACGACGCTGCAATCATACATTTCCGGTCGAATGTTCCGCCCACAAGCTATAGAAGAATTCTAATGTTGTATGACTAGTAATAATTATATTTATTCATTACTATTACTAGTCAACCAACATTAGAATTCTTCTATAGCCTATGGGCGGATGCATTTGACCGGAAATGTACGATTGCAGCGTCGTACAGTTTTGCTGCACCGTCGAATCTTCTAACTTTCGATGCTTTGTCGAATCTTCGTCATTCTAGCTATTTTACTGCTCCTCCTCTTTGGTTACAATCAGCCAATAACATTCATCATCAACTTTATTTTTATTTTACTTCCCCCACCCAATTCCAGCAGTGATCTTTTCTCTCTATGTCGAATCTTTTCTCTCTATAATAACAAATCTTTTCTCTCCTATGTCGAATCTTTTCTCTCCTATGTCGAATCTTTTCTCTCCTATGTCGAATCTTTTCTCTCCTATGTCGAATCTTTTCTCTCCTATGTCGAATCTTTTCTCTCTCTAATGTTGAATCTTTTCTCTCCTATGTCGAATCTTTTCTCTCCTATGTCAAATCTTTCCTCTCCTATGTCGAATCTTTCCTCTCCTATGTCGAATCTTTCCTCTCCTATGTCGAATCTTTCCTCTCCTATGTCGAATCTTTCCTCTCCTATGTCGAATCTTTCCTCTCCTATGTCGAATCTTTTCTCTCCTATGTCGAATCTTTCCTCTCCTATGTCGAATCTTTCCTCTCCTATGTCGAATCTTTCCTCTCCTATGTCGAATCTTTCCTCTCCTATGTCGAATCTTTCCTCTCCTATGTCGAATCTTTCCTCTCCTATGTCGAATCTTTCCTCTCCTATGTCGAATCTTTCCTCTCCTATGTCGAATCTTTCCTCTCCTATGTCGAATCTTTCCTCTCCTATGTCGAATCTTTCTCTCCTATGTCGAATCTTTCTCTCCTATGTCGAATCTTTTCTCTCAATGTTGAATCTTTTCTCTCCTATGTAGAATAATCTTGGACTAATAGAGTTAAGGTTAGGCACATTCGACCACAGGTTCGATAGACACAGATTGTTATTGTCAGCGTCACGTCGAATCTCCTATCTATATCGAACTGTTGTAGCAACGAAAACGAAAATAAAGCATTTGTTTATGTCGGATCTTTCGGTTTTCGGATTCTGTGCTTTCGTTTTCGTTTGTTAAAACGATAACGAAAATAGCTGAAATTCGGACGAAAATGCATTCGGACGAAAACGAATGCACATGTCTAACAAACAAGGATTAGCACAGTAAAACACACTGACACTCTCCCTACCTATAGTTTTCTGTCCCTATAAAAAATGTTTTTCTAAAGATGGTTGATGATGAATGCTTTAGCACAGTATAAAACAAGGAGAATTTCTCTCACTGTCCTTCCCTGTCCCTAAAAACAAGGATTAGCACAGTAAAACACACTGACACTCTCCCTACCTATAGTTTTCTGTCCCTATAAAAAATGTTTTTTTAAAGATGGTTGATGATGAATGCTTTAGCACAGTATAGCACAAGGAGAATTTCCCTCACTGTCCTTCCCTGTCCCTACAAACAAGGATTAGCACAGTAAAACACACTGACACTCTCCCTACCTATAGTTTTCTGTCCCTATAAAAAATGTTTTTTTAAAGATGGTTGATGATGAATGCTTTAGCACAGTATAGCACAAGGAGAATTTCCCTCACTGTCCTTCCCTGTCCCTACAAACAAGGATTAGCACAGTAAAACACACTGACACTCTCCCTACCTATAGTTTTCTGTCCCTATAAAAAATGTTTTTTTAAAGATGGTTGATGATGAATGCTTTAGCACAGTATAGCACAAGGAGAATTTCACTCACTGTCCTTCCCTGTCCCTACAAACAAGGATTAGCACAGTAAAACACACTGACACTCTCCCTACCTATAGTTTTCTGTCCCTATAAAAAATGTTTTTCTAAAGATGGTTGATGATGAATGCTTTAGCACAGTATAGCACAAGGAGAATTTCCCTCACTGTCCTTCCCTGTCCCTACAAACAAGGATTAGCACAGTAAAACACACTGACACTCTCCCTACCTATAGTTTTCTGTCCCTATAAAAAATGTTTTTTTAAAGATGGTTGATGATGAATGCTTTAGCACAGTATAGCACAAGGAGAATTTCCCTCACTGTCCTTCCCTGTCCCTACAAACAAGGATTAGCACAGTAAAACACACTGACACTCTCCCTACCTATCCTTCTCTTTCCCTAAACTAAAGGAATCCAGGTTAAGCAAGAAAAAAAATGTCACTGTCCCTGCCTATGCTTCTCTTTCCCTGCTCCGGAAGACACTACACTAGGCCGCCGTGCTGGCGGCCTTTTATAGTGTGGGGCGTGTACTAAACACCCTCAGCAATAATTGGCCACAGGCATCCTGCCTGTGGCCAATCATTGCTCTCCTCGCTGCCGGGGCTGTGATTGGCCAAGCATGCGGGGTCACAGTGCATGCTTGGCCACTCACAGCGCCTGGATGACACTGCGATGGCGTAGTGCATTGTGGGCCGCGAATTATGCGCGAACGGCCCAAATCGTTTGTTGTTCGGCGAACGATCGAACAGCCGATGTTCAAGTCGAACGTATGTTCGACTCGAACACCGAGCTCATCCCTACTCTCAAGCTTCACCCCACTGGCCTGCTTGGTCCCTGGCTTGACACACAAGGCTGCTCTGTAAGCGTCACCTTCACTGGCTGGGTCCCTGGCTTGATACCCACTGAAGTTTCCCCATTCTTCACTGTGGTGAGAATACTGCTCCGGTACTTGCTTCAGTTACTCGCTGTGATCCCAAGTAATAAGGTGGTTGGTCCCTTAGTGGCGACAGCTTCCCCTCTACCTCTGACCACGTCAGGTTCTCCGGCCGGCAGACTTCGGCCACTTCTGGTTGGATTGCAAGCTGCAATCCCAAACAAAGTGATTGAGAGCAGATGAACTACTGTAACCAGTATATAATATTGTAGCAAGGTCCCAGGCCTCCTTCCGTCTAATGAGAACCTCCAGGGCCAGCGATAGCTGACATCCTCTTGAATATGGTGGGTTGTGAGGCATAGTGGGTGCAAGGTAGTTAAAGTTATTGGGCGCCAGACACTTCTTAAATGCAAAAGAGATTTTTATGTCTCTTAACAGAACATTTGGGAGAGTGGGTTAGGGCCAGGACACCCTTAGGTAGTTGCAAGATTAATTGACAGACTTCGAGACTTCAACAGGAGGACAGCCATACAGGGAAAGGTATCCAGCAAGACGCCACATCTGCATGTGTAGGAATGCTATATCCTATGGCAACAGTCTTTAACAGTTTCTAACACAAAGCGTAACAGTTCTTTTACTTTCCAGACAATCACTTCTTGTAGTTCAGCACACTGAGCTCCCGGTAGACTAGATGATTCACTGACACTGAATCCCTTGAGCGCCTCCAATCGTCACGGTGGTATCTTCCTCAAGCGTCACCCCCGCTTTTCTGCTGGGTCCCTAGCTTGGCACTCAAGATACCTCTCAAGCTTCACCCCACTGGCCTGCTTGGTCCCTGGCTTGACACACAAGGCTGCTCTGCAAGCGTCACCTTCACTGGCTGGGTCCCTGGCTTGATACCCACTGAAGATTCCCCATTCTTCACTGTGGTGAGAATACTGCTCCGGTACTTGCTTCAGTTACTCGCTGTGATCCCAAAAATAAGGTGGTTGGTCCCTTAGTGGCGACAGCTTCCCCTCTACCTTTGACCACGTCAGGTTATCCGGCCGGCAGACTTCGGCCACTTCTGGTTGGATTGCAAGCTGCAATCCCAAACCTGTGTTGCTCTCTTGCTTCTGGATAGGCCCTCAGACAGCCCAGCAGCCACATGTGCCCAGGATAGGCTGAATCTCCAGCCTAGCAGCCCGGGCAGTACAACACACGTCCACCCAGACAGCTGTCCAGGTGACACTGAACACAGATCACCTGACTCCACCTGAATAAATAGGCTCTCTCAGCAGGCCAAGGGATCGAAGAAAACCCCTGCCCATTGGCTGGGACGCCCCACATACCCGTAATCTAACCCTGTATGCCCTTCTCATATCTAGTACCACCAAGTACCAGGCCACCTAGTGGTAGAAGAGAAAAGTGCAACAAGGTCAGACTTAGGGAGAAATCAATTGATCTCTAACAATTAGCCAAGATGACTTTTCCTGGCAAGCAAATTTTGGGGAGCAACCCTGCCTAAACTCCAGGGTGCTACAACATTAACTATAAGTATATAGATGCACACCAGTATAGAAATAATACAAGCTTTATCTAAAAAGAGATTAGTACATCCAATGTACAAACAGGCATCAGGAGTCCTGGTGGCATTGTGCACATATACAGTACCCTGGTATATATAGTTATTAATAGGGATACTTCCAGATTAATGTTGCAGCAAAGTCCAGTTGGTGGGGCCCCTGAGGATGATACGGCATCTGTCTTGTTGTGTTGGAGACCTGAAGCCAAGTTCTGCAGTCATGGGAAGATCCTCCAACTGTTGTCCAACCAACCTGGAATCAAGCAACATATATTTTTGATAAATATAATAAAATGTTTTCCATGGTATGGTTAAAAAAAAAACAAAAGGGAACAAAGAATAAAACTAACACAAGGTTAGTTGTGTGGAGTAGTCTATGATCAAGGTAAGGATAGGGGTCAAGTACGTATAGGACATTTATTTAATATTCTTTTAGCATTAGTCCAAACTTCACATTGGGTTCCCTACTTGCAGAGCTATGCCACTGCTCCCATGTTACTTTTCTGCTGTGCTAACATGCTCTCGCTATTAATATTCAATTTGGGTAACATAGCTTGACTAGTCGTGTTTCTCCCACTAATAGTCTCTCTGGTAACATTCGCGCTCTGATTACCGTCCCTCTAGTAACATTTTCCTTTTGACAATATAGTTTCCCTGGTAACATTTTCCCTGTGGTAGCTGGTAGCATGGTCCCACTAGTACTAGTAATGTGATTTCGACCCCGTAACATCCTCTCCATAGTATCATAGCCTTTCTAACAATGTGACTTAAAGAGGAACTTCTCCTATTTTAAAAGTAAAATTTAGCAGCGACAAATAATGTAGCTGCTGACTTTTAAAAATAAGGTACCTACCAGTCGCTAAAGTCCAGCACTGGTTTTCCACAGCTGATTCTTTTCACTGGGTTCCGGGTGCTGCCATCTTCGATTTGGTAGCTAATTGTGACTTTCTGATGAATCACAGCCAGCTCCCCACTAGACATGTGCAAGAACATGTGGTGCATTGAATAACAATGTGCAAATCAGTGCTTGGGATGTATAAAAACGTATAGTGCTTGCTAAAAATAGTATTATCCCAGCTGCTGGAATCCTCCTTTCCCCAAAAAGGTCTCAAAATGAAAGTCCTATTTCCAGAGCTAGAATATCCCCATGTGCAAAGTTCGTTAATCACCAAATCTTTTCAAGTGATCTTCTCACCAATAGGGATGAGCTTCAAGTTGGAGTCGAACCCATGTTCGACTCGAACATCTCCTGTTCGGCTGTTCGCTGAATTTCGAACATTCTGGGCTGTTCGCGCCAAATTCGAGTGGCGCGGCACGGCCCATAATTCACTGCGGCATTGCTGGCTGATGGTTGGCCAAGCATGCACTATGACCCGCATGCTTGGCCAATCACAGCGCCGTAAGTACAGAGAGCCGTAATTGGCCAAAGCCAGGGTGGCTTTGGCCAATCATGGCCCAGAGGAGTAGGTACACGCCCCACACTATATAAGGCCGCCGGCTTGGCGGCCTTGTGTAGTGTGTTGTGGCGTTGGTTAAAGGAAAGAGACAGAGAGAGAGACAGTGTAATTTGATTTGAGTTAGATAGAGCAGGCAGGCGAGTCAGTTAGCTGCAGTTACAGGATATATTTGCATTCTATGTGTTGTATATATATTTACACACTGTATTCAGTTTAGCTAGATCAGTTCCTGTTATTCTATATACTGACAGGCAGGCAGGTGATTGTGCTAGCTGCAGTGTTTCACTTAGTGTACTGTGTCCTTTGCACAGTGTGCACCAAAAGCTTACCTGAATACAATTGCTGGTGTTCTGATACAAATACAGACAGGGAGCTGCAGTATTTTGCTTTAGTGTCCTTTGCACAGTATGCAGGGACAGTTCTAACCACGGGAAACACGTGCCACTTCACAGGCATACTATAGACACCCCCCAGGTACGATATTTAAAGGAATTTTTCACTTTATGCATCATTAAAATCACTGCTCCCGAAAAAACGGCAGTTTTTAAAACTTCTTTTTGCATTGATACATGTCCCCTGGGGCAGGACCCGGGCCCCCAAACCCTTTTTAGGACAATAACTTGCATATTAGCCTTTAAAATTAGCACTTTTAATTTTGAACGTTCGAGTCCCATAGACTTTAATAGGGTTCTAAAGTTCGCGCAAACTTTCAGTCCGTTCGCAGGTTCTGGTGCGAACCGAACCGGGGGGTGTTCGGCTCATCCCTACTCACCAATGTCTTAAATGATTACCAGATAATGAGACCCCTCTTGTATAATGGGTCAAATCACACTTGTGCTCAACAACAATCCTGTGTCACCCTCTCCTCTTCTCTCCACTGCTTGTCATGCCTTCTGTTCAATAGTTCCTCATGGGCATATAAAAAAAAAAAAACAACATAGCATGATACTATCAAACCAAGACCATGCTCCTCATACTTTATTTATTGTGCTCACATAAACATGTAGTGATCTCACACTATACCAACAATCTTCCACCACTTAGTTATATCACATTTAGTATTCGAAGACCAGACGCTGTTTAGGCCACTGATATTAATTTGAGAAGGGTTTACACTCATCTACAGTCGGGCCCTGAGAATACTAATGGGGGAATCTTAGTCTTTTTGGATTTGGAAAAAGCCTTTGATTCCATAGACTGTAATTACATGCAGGAAGTACTATAGCGGTTTGGCTTTGGTCCCACATTTCGTGAATGGATTACGCTACTATATCATTCCCCTGTTGCGGCGGTTAAACCTAATGGGATAGTTTTGGATTTCCTCCCGGTAGCTAGGGGGACACTCCAGGGATGTCCGCTGTCTCCTGGATTATTTGCCCGACTCATAGAACCCCTGGCTGTAGCCTTGCGTGTGTCCTCCGGGGGGGAAGGGGATCCAGGTGGGTGTGTTGCAGGAAAAAACAGTGCTATATGCCAATGATATGGTACTATTCCTGGGAGATCAGGACCAGTCGTTGACCTCTGCTTTATCCATTTTAGACACCTTCTTCAAGTTTTCTGATCTTAAGGTAAATTGGGGTAAGTCACAAATTTTACCTTTGAAGGTTCCATCTCCAACCCTGAGGGCCCCGATAGGCTGCCCACTTCAGTGGGTTGACAAGGTGAAATATTTGGGCTTGATTATCTCACAGTCAGTCTGGGACTTCATCCCTCTCAATGTACTCCAATTCTGCAAACTCTTAAGCATCGTACGCAAGTCTGATAGGTACAATTAATCTGCTGAAAATGACATTTCTCCCCCTGATTCCATATATCTTCAGGAATTTTCCAGTATGGATACCCAAGACTATTTTCCAGACCATTGATAGAATAATTTCAGACTTCCTCTGGGATGGGAGGACACAGGGTAGTACATTGTAAGTGTTTCAACAGCCCTATTAAGAAGGGGGGATGGCGGTCCTCAATTTTGCTAGGTATTTCTTAGCAGGGCAGTTGGTATTTGCACATAGGTGGTTGTCCCAACCAGATGATGATGATGCCGCAGTAACTCTAGAAGCTGCAGTTGTAGGATCCTACGAGGCATTGTCCTATTTGTTGTACCGGGGAAGGGGGGCTCCTTATCCCCTTACGGAGTCCATGCGATCAGTCGTCAAATCGTAGGATTTGGCTAGAGGGGCTGAACTCCAGTGTGGTGTCTCAACTTACTCCCCTGTGGCGCATTCCCCGACTGTCTAATTTTTTCTCGTATTCAGACCCAATCACTTGGACTAGATATGGGACTAAAACAGTAGGCGCAGTGGACGGAAATGGGATTTTGTTGACATTCAACGAGCTTAAAAGTAAATACCAGCTCCCCAGCTTGCACCTATTCAGTTTTCTCCAGTTTAGGCACTCTTTTTCTGCCCAATTTGGGTCTTCCAATTTGGATGTGCGGGTTGGGGACCTGGAATCACTGCTCAGAGCTAAAGACCTTTTTAAAGTCCTGTCTATTATTTATAAGGAATTATTTACAGACATTACCAAGGTTTTGGCCTCCTGTCGAGCTGCATGGTTGTCGGATTTCCCACAGCTTGACAATAATGATTGGGCAATGTATGGAGCGCAACGTTTACTAGATTGGTGTCGGTATGTGATCAAGTTCAAGTTCCTCCATAGAATATACTACACTCCTGCTAAAACTAGCGAGGATTTTCCCTGCTCATCCTTTCAAACTGTTGGAGGGGCGATGCCCCTGGAGCAGATTTTCTGCACATTTTCTGGCATTGCCCGCACGTCTGGCAGTTCTGGGTGGAGGTGGTGGATTGTGTTGGGTCAGTCACGACGATCACTATAAAACTGTCTATAGCGGTCTGTCTGTTGGGCCTGGTACATACGTTAGCACCCAAACACGTAATTGATACTTTGCTCACCCTGCTCCTGTATTATGCACGCAAAATGATTATTTTGTCATGGAAGAAGCCGACGGCTCCCACCATTATGGCCTGGATAGCCTTAATAAATAAGGCTTTGCCGATGTACGAAGCCACATATCTTAATAGAGGGGTATCAGATAAGTTTAAAAAGGTATGGGGTGGTTGGATAGAAAATAGTTCCACAGCGTAAGAATAATTGCCCCCTGGTTAGGGGTTCTTTTTTGTGGCGAGATCCTGGGTCTATGTGGATCTTGATGGGCACTTACTTTAATCTCTCTTGGTATTGGAAAGGGGGATATGGTGTTGTTTTTTCTATGAACTTATACTGTATGTAGCCTTTATATATTTTTATTTCTCTTTCTCAATTATTTGCTCTGGGAATATTGCTGCTTTCATTAGTCTGGGAGCTGCATTTTACACTTGTGCTGTTAAATGGTAGTGCTGAATGTTTAATACGGTTTTTATGTTTGTAATTTTATGTGAAAAACTTCTAATAAAAACTATTTAAAAAAAAAAAAAAAAACAATCTTCCACCACCAAGTGTCGCCACATGCACTGGAGCCTATCCAGAGCCTTCCAACCACAATCGGTCTAGAATACACCCAATCTCCAGTCTCCTCTTCTCCGATACCTTCTCCAATGTCACCAATTCCCCTCATAAAAAAAAAGTTTCCATAGTGTAGAATTTTAGATAAAAAACATATATTTATTTTCCAATATGCCTACATATACAAGGGAAAGAGCACACATCCATTTATAGATGGTCGCACCACAACTTCCTCTTCCTGTGGCGCACTTCTGGTTCCTGTTAGGTACATTGCAGCTTCCAATATGGCGACTCAGACGCATGACACACAGTCCCCGCTCCTGAAGCAGGCCAACTTCACGGCTCTCATGTAAACCATATCCACCTGCCGGACTACCCTGTCGAGTAAGATTGACTGTCTGCAAACAAACATTGGCCTCATACATAAATACATGGATAAATTCAGAAACCCATTTGGCGGAGGCTGAATGGCGCATGGGGGACTTGCTAGACATGCTGGAGGATCATACTGCTTTCTTCCACACTCTACAAACTAAGGTGATAGCTCTGGAATACTGTGTGGAAGATGCAGAAAACCACTACCGCAGGAATAATCTGCATATCCTAGGCTTACTGGAAGAAGCTGAGAGCCAAGGTCCAATGGCCTTTGCTGAAAGCTTGCTACGCAATCTGCTGCCTCAGGCACCATTTTCAGCCTTCTTCGCAGTGGAGAGTGCACATAGGATGCTGGCGATCCGGGGGCCTCCGGGTGCCCCACCACACACCTTTATACTGTGACTGCTGAATTTTAGAGACTGGGATCTCATTCTAGATGAAACTAAAAAGCTGGAGACCCTGCGATTTGAGGCGGCTAAGCTCATAATTTTTCCTGATTTCTTTGTGGGGACGCAAAAGCTCAGATGCTCCTTTGATCATGTCAAGCTCAATCTCCCGAGTAGAGGAATCAAAACATATGCATCTGTATATAATGTGGAACTATTCATCTGCAAAATAATTACAGCCATGCATAAAAAAAATCATCCATCCTCTTGAAATTTTGGGCTTACAATTAAAACAATTCAAATTCATACACATTAATATACACTACACGTTTTTTGTATATATCTTAAATATTTTATTTTAAAACCTCTGAACCATGGCTTTGTTTATCCAAAATCATTGCAGAAATTCAAAGCAAGGAGAGAAAGAAGGAGGGGAAAATGGGGAACGGGGAGAGAAGGGAAAAGGAAAGGAAAAAAAGAGGGGGAAAGGAAAAAGGAGGGGGAGGGGTGGAGAGATATGAAGGAATAAAAAAAGGGATGAGGGGAAAAAAGAGGATGGAAAGGGGGGAAAAGGAGGAAGAGGAGAAAAAGCAGAGGGAAAAGAGAATATTGTTTAGTTGGGAATTACACTAGGGGTGTACCACTGTTATTTACAGAAAAGGGGAAACTGATTGCATCATTGAGACCTGGTGGACTTGTTGCCCTTAATCTATGGATACATTTTGCCGCTATCTGCTGAATTTTTTTATCAAAGTCGCCCCCTCTTGGAGAAGAGAGGACTGTTGCCAAGGCCTGAAATTGTAAAGAGTCTACCGCCATGTATATCAGATATATGGTCTCTAATACGTTTTGCCCATATAGTGGTTTCCGCATCCACATGTGAGCAAATATACAGTATAATGCCAATGGTCTTACAGTTGACAAATTGTGTTGCCTCAAAATTTTCCCCATTTGGGAGTACAAAGGATATACCCTGTACCCTGTTTTATGAACTGGCAATATCCTTTTTTCCCTCCCCCCTCCTGTTTTTTTCCCCCTCCCCCTCCATACTTTGGTCCTCCGCTGTCCTGTGGGTTTTTGTTTGTGTGTTTCAAAGGTTTTTATTTTTTTTTAATATTGGACTTTATTACACCATTTTTGCCCACTGTTCTTTGCAGAACTGCTCAAGTTCAGTTAAATTTGATGGTGACTGTGGACTGTAGTCTTCAAGTCATTCCACAGATTAATGGAGTTTAAGTTCGGGCACCTTTGAGGCGCTTTAGGAGCGGTGAATACACCGCTCCTAAAGCGCCCCTGCCCATTGAAATCAATGGGCAGCGCCGGCAAAGCGATGCTGCAGTGGTGCTTTAGCGGGCGCTTTTAACCCTTTTTTCAGCCCCTAGCGAGGGTTAAAAGCGCCCCGCTAGAGGCTGAAAAGCTCAGTTAAAACGTCTGTAAAGCGCCGCTAAAAATAGCAGAGCTTTACCGCCGACGCCCCAGCGCCTCAGGGTGAAAGTGCCCTAAGGAAACAGGATCTGAATTTTTTTTATTTTTTTGGGTTAACAAACACTTTAATAAAGTGTTAAGATTTTATATATCGTTACAGTGTCTGTCTATATCATGTCTAAGGTGGTATATACAAAGTTCCATTCTCTTTGCAGTTTTTGTATATATCATATAAGGGATAATAACTCCAAAGGGTTAAAGGGGTTGTAAAGTCTAAACGTTTTTTAACTTAATGCATTTCTTGCATTAAGGTAAAAAATGTTTAGGTGTCAGCATCGTCCCCTCAGCCCCCCTTTACTTACCTGAGACCTCATTCTATCCAGCGCCGTGCACGTCTGCAGATCTTTCCTCCCCTTTCTTCCAGGTCTAACTGGCTTTGCTGGGGCATGTTAGTTATTTTTTTTTATTTTTTTATTTGTTACCTTTACAACCTCTTTAAGATTATTTTAAACGCCCCGCGCCCACACACAATATTTTTTCTTCCTATATCCAGTACTACACACATTAGTACACAAATGTCAGGTTTGGAAAACGTTACCTCTGACCCCAGTGGGTAGAGTAAATCTACTAAAGACCTCCCTCACTAAAATTCCTCTATATTTTTAGGAACACCCCAGTTCCCATCCCAGCTTAATTTTTTAATAAGGTGGATAACATTGTTACATACTTTATTTGGCTAGGTGCTGTCCCTACTCTGCAGTTGCCCCTTTCTTCAGGTGGATTAGCTTTATCTTGTTTTAGGAAATACAACTGGGCAGCAGTGCTGGTTACGGTACACTGGTGGTTCTCACAATTTAGAACTAACCCATCGGTTAACTTAGAGGCTGCCATACTGGGTTCCTATTCAGCTCTGAGCAACTTGGTATATTGAGGCCCTCTACAGCAGTTATAACGTCCCTGACGCGCACTATGGTATGGGTGTGGGACCAGATGTTGGTAGAAATAGGTGGGACTAACACTACCTCCCCTTACCCCCTGCTTTGGGGAAAATCCTAGGCTGCCGTATCTGCACTCTATCCCAGATCCTAGTGTATGGGCTGGTTTTGGCATTAAAACACTGCGGGCAGCTCCTATCTTTTTACTGTCTTCGGGAAACATTTCACTTGCCCTCTTGGATGTTTATTCGATACTTTCAGCTCCGCCACGCAGTCCAAGTGCAATTTCCCTCTGGAGTAACATTAGCTCCTCACAAGGTAGAAAGCTTCTTTATTACCCCAATGCTGATAGGATCCTTTCCTCGGTTTACCTTAGAATTAGTAGTGTGGGCACGAATAAGGTGAACCAATTGTTTCTTCTCAATGTACCCGACTGACCTGCATGGTTGACTGATGCAGCATCTCCTGCTGGCAACTGTACTGTGGGCTGTTACACAGGATTTTGAGAATACAGCACAATTGTGTTGTCGTTGTTCTAATTTGGGACTTTGAGTGAGACATGCGGAAACACATGTCTCCATCCCTGTATCAATTGCAATGTCATCTTGCAAGGTCATCAGAGGTTATCATGATAAGGTGATAGACCTCTTCCTCAGCAGTTTGTTCCATGGCTAAGCCACCTGCTTTCTTTCTTTTCTTCTGAAGAACTTTTTGCTGGGATTCTGCCTGTACTTGTGCTTGGGATGCTTGTGCCCCTGCCTGGGAAGCTTCTACTTCAGCCTGCGCTTCTGCCTGTGTTTGAGCTTGGTCAGCTTGTGATTTTGCCTGGGCAGTTTGCACTTGTGCTATGCACTGTGCTCATGCTTGGGGAGTAGTGTGTGATGGCTGCTTTCCTCTTTAATGCAGTAAATTTCCACTGTAGCTTCTTCTGCTTCAGCATAGGCTGTTATAACTTGGCTACTTAGTGAGGATCGATGAGAGTAGGATCTTAGCAATGATTGCTGTGAGTGGAACTTTCGTGTTTCTTATGCCCCGTACACACGATCGTTTTTAATGTCATTTTTTAAACCGACGTTTTTCTCCTCGTTTTTTTTTTCATGTTTCCTCTCAAGCCTGCCTTGCGTACACACTATCATTAAAAAAAACGATCAAGCAAAGCGCAGTGACGTTCAACACGTACGACGGCACTATAAAGGGGAAGTTCCGTTCGAATGGCGCCACCCTTCATGTTAGTAAAGTTTGTTGAGCGACGATTCGCGCTTTTCAGTCCGTTACTGTGTAATGAATGTGCTATCTCCATTACGAACGCTAGTTTTACCAGAACGAGCGCTCCCGTCTCATACTTTAATCTGAGCATGCGCGTTTTTTTTCACGTCGTGAAAGCATACACACTATCGTTTTTCACGTCGTTAAAAAAAACGACATGAAAAACGACGTGAAAAAAGAGAGCATGTCCGGAATTTTTAATGGCCGTTTTTTAAAATGGCATTTTTAACGGCATGAAAAACGATCGTGTGTATGGGGCATTAGAGAAGGTAAAGTTGCAGAATGCAGTTTCCTGCAGTTGCGGTATCACATTTTCTACCTGCAACTTGGCCTCTAATAATGTGATGTGCCTTTCTTTGTTCAAAACAATGAAATTATTTAGCTTTCGAATATACTCCTCTCTGCATGAATAGTTGATAGAAGAGAAGAATTTTATTTTGAGTTTTCTATGTGTAGCGGGTGTTTGAATTTAAGGGAGGCATCTGGGTGGTAGTGTAACCCAGATGCACAGATTGCTAGGGGATCCGAGACCTTTTTCTGGTTCTTGGAGGACTCTGGTGGTGTGAGGCTCCTTGCGGTCCACGGGTGGCGCTGTTGCCCTGGGCCGGAGCTGAACTCACACCGCAAGACTGTACCCTTTTGTCCTCCCCTGGAGCTGGTACAACGGGGCGGGGAACCCGCTGTGACGCAAAGGGAGAGGGGATAATAGGGGCGGACGCCCTTACCACGGGGTTCAGAGCCTGGAGGATGTGGCCGCACCCAGGCACCTTCAGCTTCGGTGCTGGCGTTCCAGTGCTCTAGGCCTAGGCGCCCTTGGCCTGGCCTGAGTGAAGATGGAGTCCATCTCAGGCAGCTTTAGCCTGGGGCTCAGTACTATGGCAGACGCCTGGGGCTCAGTACCTTCGACTGAGTTCCGCGAGGGTGGAGGAATCCGAGGGGGCCCTAACTCCTTGGGTGCCCGTGTCTGAGTTTGTGAGATCTGGTGTGCGGAACTTCTCTGAAGAGCCCGGCGCAGCATTGCTGGTGACAGAGAGGCCTCCGGTTTCTCCCTTGGACGGATTTCCTTCCCCTGATAGGGGCTGTGCTAGCGAAGGTAATTCATGTTCTACCTCACATAGTCGGTGGCAGTGACTATTTAACACTGGTGATACCACAGTGGTTAGCAACAGAAGGGAAAGGATTGTGCCTCGATCTATTCCCCATTTTTACTCAGTGAAGAAACTGTTTGTTGTTTGCCAAGAAGAATAAAACTGAGTTGGACCTATTCACTGTGTGGAACTCTGGTTACTAGGAGCAAAGGAGTCAGGGACGAAGTACTGGACTTGACTCTAGGACACCTACACAAAACCCAATCTTCTGGCCTTCACCTCTTAGCTATGGAGGACATGGGCCGTGGTGTATCTCATCTCTCCCCCCAGCACTGAGACCCCTAGACGAAGAAAGACAAGCCGAGCATGAAAAGGGGAGAGAGGGGTGAGGCCGCTACATATGCTTTTGTGTGTTCTTTTAAATCTTGTAATTGCACTGCTTAGTTTCTCTGCATACTTGCAAGTTTATTGAGCAACAGTTATGCATTTCATTCTACAGATCCGATAGCTTATTGGTAATTTCTGTTTGTTTTTTAGGCATGTTCGGAACAGAAAAATTACTGTATTTAATGACGTATAAGACTCACTTTTTTACCCTGAAAATAGAGGGTAAACTGTGGTAGTTTAGTTTTGGATAGATTAGTTTTGTTACTAATTTCATATCGTTCACTCATTTAGTTTAGTTTAATTTTATCTCATTTATTCATTTTCAAACGAATTCCAAATTTTGGGAACGATCCATCGCCAATCGCGGCACCCCCGCCGTGGCCGTACCCGAAAAAAAACAAAAAAACAATGGTCTTATTGAAGGCTCCTGCTCCGCCGTCTAACATTTCCTCAGTAGCTAAGGGGCAGAGTCACCCAATGACGTCAGTGAGTGACCCCGCCCCTTGTGACATCATCAACCCAGCATGCCCCAGTCGGCGACATCACAAGGGGGTGGGGTCCCCCGCTGATGTCATCAGGGTACTCCGTCCCTTAGCTATTGAGGAAATGCCATAGGAGCAGGCAGACGGCGGGAGCATTTGACAAGGCCGGAGGTATTTTTATCTTTTCGGGTCCGGCGGTGGGGGCGGACGGCGTGATTGACGATGGATCAACATGAGATGGATGGATCTAATGTAATGCAATGTTAACCTATGAACAGTGTTATAATTTAGTATTTGGCACCATCTAGTGGCCTAAACCTGAAATGGACTTTATTTACCTTCTGTTTTAACTTACATGGAGAAATATTATACAAGTGACCTACCCACAAGGCCAAGTGACCTACCCAGGAACACTCAGTACTCAATTGCATGCTGGGTAGGATATAAAAAGGCCCCGCGCGGCCATCTTAGGTCTCTTCTGGACGCGTGGCCTGCCTATAAGGACCTGTGAGGAGGCTTCAACATCCAGCGATCCTGCATCACATCCCTGAGCTAAAGAGACAAAGTGACCGGATCAAGAAGGATCCAGAGACACCTGACGGAGCCATCTGCGGGTCCCAGCCATCCTGTGAAGCGGAGCAGCGTGCTTGTGCTGACTGACAGCAGGATCCAGAGACAGCCGGAGGTTTCCAGTTCTTCCAGGCCCAGTGTGGTGAGAGGGCAGCCGCCCACAGTTACTTGATACACTTTCACACTTAGACTTATTGCCACAGTGTCGCTGGAACTTGTAGTTCCGGAGGAGATTTCATCCAGCTGGACTGAGTTACCAGTAGGCCTAAATTCCACACTCCTCTGGGGACTGACACTGTGAGACTCATAAACAATTACACTGGAAGAAACAATAAGTGTGTCACATCACCAGTTCAGTTCAATACAGTTACATTTGCATAGGCCTCAAGTTTGATTTAATTATTAAGTGACTGCCACTGGAGGTACATTCCCAAGAAGGAGTCCACAGATATTTTGCACAATAGAAGCTACTGCTCTATGTTATTCTACATTGCTTTATTGATCAGAGAACCCTTTGGATTACAATCTCTGTCACACAATAGCTAGCAGAAGACAGAAGAAGGAAGACCAGAGACTATATTCCTTACTGTAAGACCATACAATGTTGTTACTACCTACTAGAGACTGTGGGGGGGAATATTGAGTTAATTATAATGTGGTATATCATTCTTGCCACATACTGTGTGTCGCATAGTTGATTTCATAGTGTCTACGCAGTGTGCTGGAAGTGGGAAGGTGCCCAGTGCTGAGGTTGTTGCCTGAGCATTAGTCCCACTTGAAGACACTCCTGCTGGAGCAATACAGGTAGCTCTCAGGTGATAGCCATTTACAACTGCTTGTCTCATTATTGTATACCAGTTGTGTTAAGGATCAAACCTGTTCTAGTAAATTTTCCTTTTGGTTTAATACAATCTGTCGTGAGGCTTGTTAATTCTTCAAACAGGTGTAGCAGTGTATACTCGGGTGACAACACAGGTAAAGTGAATATAATCTGTGACTATTCACCTGTCTTTTATTATTGAGTTTCACACCAACACGGCACCACAGCTGTGTCAAGGGGATTGAGCCAAATTATTGGGGGTGTTAGATAGGGTGACCACATTTCCAAACTACCATTCAGGGACATCCTCCCTTCCCAAAAATCAGCTTGTGCTGTAACGAATCACAGCACAGTGATTGGACACAAGAGGCGGGATTTATGATTTCTCCAATCACAAGCAGGGGGGCGGGGATTGTGCTCCTCCAGGCATTCCTGGCCAGGACAAGTACTGTCAGTGAGTAAAGCGGTGATGTGGCAGCCTTTTTTATGGGCATCAGACTGGCCGGGGGGGGGGTGGCTGTATCAGTTTCATTCCGGGACACTGTATTGTCCTGGAATGAAGGTGCCTGGGACAGACCTGCAAAATGCGGGACTGTCCCGGGCAATCCGGGAAACATGGTCACCCTAGTGTTAGAGCAGAGTACAGGCCCAATCAAATATCAGCAGCTCCTTCGGGTGTCAGTGCTACATACATCTTTATTCACTTTTTACACTTTTTTGGTGTAGCGATACCCCCAGTTAAGAGGGCTGCCTAACTTTGTAAAGCTGGAGAGACTAGCAAACTCAGTTCAGCAGACAGTCTCCCCAGAGTGTAACTGTAACCACTGATGGGCCTGGATAAAGTTAAATGGGCACAAAGTTAATAGTATGTGGATCTGAGCAGGAGCTCTCTCACCCGACCAGACCAGTCCTTGTCCGGTACCTCCGCTACTGTGACTCGCTTCACAGTGTCCATGATGCCCGGGTATTCGGTCCTCCTGATGACAACTCTTCACAACAGGGTCAGACGCTCCGCAGGTTTCTCGGTGGAGCGGAAGGCTCTTTGGAAGAAAGTGCAAGGCCCAGGCTTCAGGCCTTGCACGCACAGCAGGTCAGCACAGGGATCCTCTTGCTGGGAGGGCGGTGTCCAAAGAGACAGAACAGTCCCCGCCTCTCCCTTTTAAAGTCCACCCCAGCAGTCCTTGCGTGAGGCAATGCACCTTGGGTGCCTCAAAGCGTGCTGGAAACTGTAGTCTCTAGCTAAAAAAAACTATACCCCGCTACACACTCCCCCCACTTAGAATCTTTGGTCCCCAAAGACAGTATTAACAATAAGAGAACACAAACTCATTGAGGGCTGCAAGAGAAGCTGGCATGGGAAACTCCCACCAAAATGGGGAAGGGAGCTTGTCCTGCCCACAGGTCACATCAATGGGGGTAACCTGCCTAACTGTGTCAGAGAGCGAACTGGGGTTGCCCTCCACCAAATGCACAGTGGAGGGACCAGGTGTTGGTATTGTCCTTCTAGCAGTAGTGACTGTATCCTCAGAACTTTCCCCCATTTGGGCATAGGTTAACTTCCGAGGAGGACGAATGGTTCTCTTGGCTCTCTGTTCTCGTGGGGTGACTGCATTGGGTTCCACTATTTCGGGGACATCCAGATCAGGTGCCACAAGATGTTGAGGGTCCCTTTGATCTTCAGCAGAAGGCGACCCTATGGCATCTTCCCACTCCTCAGACAAAGGGCTGGACGGAACAAACTCAGTGGCTTCCAAATTCAATGTACTATCCAGGGTTCCTTCAGAGGGTGGAAGATCTATGGACAGAGGCTCAGGGGCCGGGGACGGCCACAACCATCCAAGCTCTTCTTCTTCGCTTTGATCAGAGATATCCATTTCTCCAGACTGAGATACCTGAGACCGAGTGTTGGGCCTAGGTGTATCCAGGTTTGAGGATGGTCCAGGAGAATCCTCTACAGGAGGTATCCGTACTGCTTTTGAAAGTGGAAGTAAGTGGTTTCTGTGCCAAGTCTTCAGCGGCCCTATCTTCCCTTCTGGCTTCAGCTGATACACCGGCAAGCTTGGTAACTTTTTGCAGATCACATAAGGTTCGGGTCTCCATCTGTCCGCCAATTTGTGCTTCACAGGGACTCCCAAGTTCCGCAACAGCACTCTGTCTCCAGGTTGCAAGTCCTGGATTCGAACTTTGAGATCAAAGTCCTCTTATTCTGGGCTCCTCTTTGCTCTGATGCCGCTTGGGCCTGTTCAAAAGCTAGCTTCAAACTCTTCCTCAGTCTATCCACATATCCCTTACGTGAAGTGGCTGAAGTGTGATCCATAGATATGCCGAAGGCCAGATCCACAGGCAGTCTTGCTTCCCTGCCAAACATTAGTCTGTATGGAGAGTACCCTGTAGCATCACTAGTTGTACTGTTATAAGCATGCACTATTGCTGCTATGTGTTTGCTCCAATGCTGCTTCTGCTCGCTGCTCTGAGTCCCCAACATATTTAACAGAGTCCTGTTGAATTTCTCCGGTTGAGCATCACCCTGAGGGTGATAAGGGGTAGTACGGGTTTTCTTGATACCCAAAGAGTCCAGCAATTTCTTGATCAATCGACTCTCAAAGTCTCTCCCTTGGTCTGAGTGTAGGCGCTGTGGTAGCCCATAATGCACAAAGTATTTCTCCACCAAGATTTTGGCTACGGTGGAGGCCTTCTGGTCTTTAGCTGGAAAAGTCTGGGCATAACGGGTGAAATGGTCGGTTATCACCAGAACATTTCCATGTCCACTTAAGTCAGGTTCTAGACAGAGGAAGTCAATCCATACCAAGTCCAAGGGTCCTTGACTCTGCAGATGACCCATTGGGGCAGCTTGACGTGGTAATGTCTTCCTTTGAATGCAGCGAGCACATGAGTGACAGTACTCCTCCACTTCAGCCCGCATGCAAGGCCAATAGAACCTATCCTTTACAAGCTCAAATGTTCGTTCAGCCCCCAAATGGCCATGGTTATCGTGTAGGGCAGCCAAAACAGTTCTTCTGTGTTTCTCCGGCAAGAACATTTGCCACTTCTCTTCTAGGTCATCAGAGGGGCCCCTTTGGTAGACCACCCCTTGATGCATCTGCAACTTGTCCCATTCTTTGTGGACCAGTCTAGCCACCTTTGAGGGATCCTTCAGAAGCCTGCTTGGATCCTGATCTTCCAGTGCCTTCAAAGCCAATCTTCCCCAGGGATCCTCCAACTGGTCTTTTCTTATGTCCTTTTTTGACAGTTTTGGCAGGTCGTCCTCTCCAATCTGGGTCACGTCACAATAACACTTGGGCACCCCTACCACCGAAACTCCGATCTCTTCAGCCCTTGACCCACCACTAGCTTGAAGTTGTGCTCCTTGACACAAGGCCCGCACCTCATCCGGGGTCACCTGGGTCCAGTCTTCTGTGTGGTTGGTGGGTGCATGAGCCCTTCTGGACAATGCATTTGCATCACGATTCCCAGCTCCAGGCCTATACTTGAGACTGAAGTTGAATCCGGCCAGGGCTGCCAACCAACGGTGGCCAGTGACATTCAGATTGGCTGTGGTGAAGAGGTAGGTGAGTGGATTATTGTCAGTCTTTACTGTAAAGTCAGCTCCATACAGGTAATCTCTGAGCTTATCCACGACTGCCCACTTTAGGGCCAGGAATTCCAACTTGTGAGTGGGGTAGTTCTTTTCGGCTGGTGTCAGACTTCTACTAACGTAGGCAACTGGGCGCAACTGTCCTTCATACTCTTGGTACAGCACCCCTCCTAGACCATCATGGCTGGCATCTACATGCAGTTCATATGGTTTCCTGGGATCAGCATAGGCCAAGACTGGGGCAGTGGTCAGACTCTTCTTCAACATTTGGAAGGCTTCCTCACACTACTCTGTCCACTGGCCTTCCACAGACTCTCCGGGTTTCCTGGGCCCAGTATCATCCTCCTCTCCCATTCAAGGGTTTTGCAATTTTCGCAAACCCTTCCACAAATCTACGGTAATAAGAGCAGAACCCCAGGAAGGATCTGAGCTCAGTCACTGTAGTTGGCCTGGGCTAGGGAGGTAACAGCGTCCAGTTTGTCGGGATCTGTAGACACTCCTTCTGCAGATACTATGTGTCCCAAATAGTGGACCGAGGACTGGTAAAACTGGAATTTTTCTCTGGAGAGTTTTAGTCCTTCACTGAGTCTCTTCAGGACTTTCTCCAATCTCTCTTCATGCTCCTCCAGAGTCTTCCCGAAGACAATGATGTCATCTAGGTACACCAAGACTTCGATAAGATTCATGTCCCCCACTGTCTTCTCCATCAAACTCTGGAAAGTGGCGGGGCCCCTGACAGGCCTTGAGGCATCCTATTGAACTCATAGAATCCCACCGGGGTGATGAAGGCCGTCTTCTCTCTGTCTTCAGAGTGCATTGGGATTTGATAATACCCACTCTTCAGGTCCATGACACTGAACCACTTGGCCCCAGACAGACTCTGCAAAGCATCTTCTATCCTGGGGGTAGTATACTGGTCGGGTATGGTCCTCCTATTGAGAGTCCTGTAGTCTATGCAGAGCCTCAGTGACCCATTCTTCTTCCTTACCACCAAGATTGGGGAAGCATATGGACTCCTTGACTCTCGAATAACCCCTGTCCTCTTGAGCTCTGTTAACTTCTCACGCAAATCTTCCAAATCAGCTAGGGGGACTCGGACCCTCTTCCGGAAGGGTTTGTCTTCCTGCAGACGTATTTTATGGGTGGCACTCCTTGCACACCCCACATCTAACTCATCTTCTGAGAATATCTTCCTCCATCTGATCAGCTGGGCCTTGGCTCTCTTCTTCCACTTCAATGGTAGGGTGGTATCTTCCAAACAGAGTCCCTCCAGAGTGACTTCTTCTCCCTCCGTCCCCTTCAACTCAGACAGAGTCACTGGGGTGGCAGGATTTACTTTGCCCAGTAGTACCCGAGCTGGGATATTCACAGGAGAACTAGAGACATTTCTGATGCTCACTGGAATCTGGCCCTTTGCTTTCTTCAATGCCCTCAATGGGACCACTTCAGGGATCACTTCCAATCCTGGGTGAGTGTTGAAGGGGTCTGGCTCCAAGACCACAAAGGGGCCAGGCTGCTCCCAGGAGAGTTTTACCGTAGCCTGAAGACAGGTCACCTCACTGGGCTGCAGTATCTTCTCCTTTCTCAACAGTCTCCAGACTCTTCCCACCCCCTCTTCCGGGGCCTTTTGCTCCAGGATCAACTTCTAAAAGACCTGTTGCAGCATGGGGTGAATCTTCTGTTTGGGAGGACTCCGCTCCTGCACTAAAGGGGTCAGCAGTCTCCTGACCAAGTCAGTGTTGGTCCCTATCAACATGGAGCTGGTATTGGCCCCTGACGGGCGAGGACAAACTACCGCCAGGGTTTCAAAGACTTCCACCTTTCCGGTCACTGATGGATCAAAGGCCAGCCTGATTGAGACATAACCGTCGTAGGGAAAGCTACGAGTGCCAATCCCCCCTATTTGTAGGTCTTCCAGATAAAAGTCTCTGTATAAAAGTGTCACTTGGGCTCCTGTATCTAGGAGGGCCTTGGTGTAGACTCTCTCCACTTGAACAGAGACTAGAGGGGAGGGTCCTATTAACTTGTCTGGGAACTTCTTCAGAGGTGTTTCCTTTGATTTTCCTAATGGTGTTTTCTTATTCCATTTTTCTCTGGACCTCAACCCTTTTTGGACCTGGTATGCATTGATCTCTCTCCGGTTGTCAAATTTCAACTCCCGACAGGCGGTATGGGGGGGTTTTAAGAGGGGTATTGGTTCCCTTCTCTTTTTGCTCTGCTTGTTTTTGCATCTTTTTGGAGCTTTCTGTAAGTAGCGGGCGCCCGGCTGACTCCTTCACCGGTGCCCTCTGAAGTTTTCCGCCTGCTGGTATTGAGTGCCTCGGTCCTTCCTTGGACTGGGGCACACTTTCCCAGTGTGGCCGGCTCCTCCACAGTTGAAGCAGACAATTTCCTTCCTTATTTTTGGGGAAGTTGGAATGGGAACATTCCAGTCCAGTTCACTCTTGATCTCTCCTTTCTCCTTCTTTCCTGAGTCCTTGGCCAATAAAGAGGTCAATAGGTCCAGTACTTGGGTCATCTGAGTCTTCAAGGTTTCTACTTCCGAGTCACGTTTGGTAGCTACTGCTGTTCTGACTCCCACGGAAGCGGGTGGGGTGGTCTTCTCAACCCCCTGTTGATCCTTTAGCAAGGCCTCTTTGTCCCTTATGATCCGCACAAGGTCTGGGTAACTCAAAGCCATGACTCCGTCAGAGGTCTTCAAGTGAAGCCAAACTGGATCCGAACGTAAGGCTCCCCTCAGGATCTGCTTCATCCTGGTAGTGTCTATGACTTGTGGTAGCATTCCCTTTCTCAGTACAATTTGGCACAGCATCCTGTTCAGTCTCCGGACATATTCAGACAACTTCTCCCCTGGCTGTTGGAGGGTATGTTCAAATTGATACACCAACTCCGACACCTTCTCCAGCTGGCCAAATTCCTCCTACAACATAGACAGATAATCCATTGCTGTACACACAGTATTGCTGCACCTAAGATTCTTCACAGCCTCAGCAGCACTACCCTTCAAGCTTTCGTTGATGCGCTGCTTCTTCTGCGCTTCTGGAACTTCCCAACCTTCTACTGCCTGCATTGCCTGCTCAATCCAGGTGTCGAAGTCTTCTTCCCCGGGTGGCACAGGTTGTATTCCTGAAAACACCCGGAGCTTCCGGTACCCGGCTTCCACATGTACCGTGCTGGTTTTCTGGCACTTAGTAACAACGTCTCCCAAAGCAGTCAGCAGTTCCGGCCCTATGGCGGCCAGGGGTGATTCCGGAGCTCTCGTCTCGCTACTGCCTCCCATTTTGGAGAAGAGTAACGGAGATAATGATGGGGAGGTTCGTGGAGACTCTTTCTTCACAGCCCCAGTATGCACTAAGCGATACGTTTTGTCATCTATGTCCTTTACACTCTGCCCTTTGAACTCTTCTGGGATTCCTCTTGTCCATTCTACTAGTGCATATGCCCCCGAGGTATCTGCCTTTACATCCACCGCCCATGCTTTCCATCTTGGAGATATTGACATTATTAACTGCTTTACCTCTTTATTTTCCTGAATCCCTTCCGGGAGTTCAACGGCTACCGCCCGGATTGGATCAACTGCCCATTCTGCGCACCATTGTGTCACTGCCTGCGGGTCCATGCTGGTACTTCCGACCGGCTTGATTGCAGCGTGCAACCCACAAGGATCCCGGAACCGAGCCCCCACGTGTAGCGATACCCCCAGTTAAGAGGGCTGCCTTGTTTGTTTTTGGGCCTCGTAGTGCACCGCTGTCAACCCCTGGCAATTGGCTCTAACCTCTCGTGACACAGTTAGGAAAGGGGATGATAGAATTGCACTCTCTCTCTCTCGTATTCTATATGACACAGTCCCCATTATAATATAGCACAGTAATTGACACTGACAACCAATATACTTAACTATAGGTTCTTTACTATTAGTGAAGGTTAAAAGGGTAAAACAGTATGCAATGTCTCATGCAAATCCCTGCAATATAAGTATACTTGTCAACAGATAAAACATTCAGCAATGTAATGACAGTTTTTACAGACCCCGCTGCAGCTATTCTCCCTCGTGAGCAAGATGGCGCCCAGCAATGTCCTATACTACCCAGTCAGGCCTGACTATAACTTTGGGTAAAGTTTGATGAAGAAATCTTCGCTAGCAAAACACGGTGGTGCACTTAACCACTTGACAACTGGGCACATAACCCCCTTCCTGCCCAGACGAAATTTCAGGTTTCAGCACTGTCACGCTTTGAATGACAATTGCACGGTCGTGCGACGTGTTTCCCAAACAAAATTGACGTCCTTTTTTTCCCACAAATATAGCTTTCTTTTGGTGGTATTTGATCATTTCTGCAGTTTTTATTTTTTGCGCTATAAACAAAAATAGAGCGACAATTTTGAAAAAAAAACACAATATTTTTTAGTTTTTGCTATAATAAATATCCCAATTTTTTTTTTTAACAAAAACAATTTTTTTTCTCAGTTTAGGCTGATACGTATTCTTCTACATATTTTAGGTAAAAAAAAAAATCGCAATAAGCGTATAGTGATTGGTTTGCGCAAAAGTTATAGCGCCTACAAAATAGGGAATAGAATTATGACATTTTTTTTTTATAATTTTTTTTTTTTACTAGTAGTGGCGGCGATCTGCGATTTTTATTGTGACTGCGACATTATGGCGGACACATCGGACACTTTTGACACATTTTTGGGACCATTCACATTTATACAGCAAACAGTGCTATAAATATGCATTGATTACTGTATAAATGTGACTGTCAGGGAAGGGGTTGACACTAGGGGGCGATCAAGGGGTTAAATGTATTCCCTGCTAGGTGATTCTTACTGTGGGGGGAGGGGACTGACTGGGGGAGGTGCCTGATCTGTGTCCCTATGTACAAGGGACACAGCATCGATCTCCTCTCCCTGACAGGATGTGGATCTCTGTGTTTACACACAGAGATCCACGTCCCTGGCTCTGTGACAGCCGATCGCGGGTACCTGACGGACATCGCGGCCACCAGGCACGCGCATCGGCACCCGCGTGACACGGCGGACACAGCTTTTCCCCGATGCGCGCCTGCGGAAATAAACAGGAGGACGTCCTCTCGGCAATTGAGCACCGCAATGCGGGCGTCTTTTGCCAATGGCCTGGGCGCAAAGTGGTTAAAGAACAAATTGTAATCCAATAGGGTAGCTATGATCGCTAACTTTGTAAAGCTGGAGAGACTAGTAAACTCAGTTCAGCAGACAGTCTCCCCAGAGTGTAACTGTAACCACTGATGGGCCTGGTTAAAGTTAAATAGGCACAAAGTTAATAGTATGTGGATCTGAGCAGGCGCTCTCTCACCCGACCGGACCAGTCCTTGTCCGGTACCTCCGCTACTGTGACTCACTTCACAGTGTCCACGATGCCTGGGTCTTCGGTCCTCCTGATGACAACTCTTCACAACAGGGTCAGACGCTCCACAGGCTCCTCGGTGGAGCGGAAGGCTCTTTGGAAGAAAGTGCAAGGCCCAGGCTTCAGGCCTTGCACGCACAGCAGGTCAGCACAGGGATCCTCTTGCTGGGAGGGCGGTGTCCAAAGAGACAGAACAGTCCCCGCCTCTCCCTTTTAAAGTCCACCCCAGCAGTCCTTGCGCGGGGCAATGCACCTTGGGTGCCTCAAAGCGTGCTGAGAACTGTAGTCTCTAGGTAAAATAACGATACCCCGCTACATTGGTGAATGGGTGGGGTACACTTGCTCATTTCCCCCCACCCTCCTTTCCTGGCCTGCCAGGCTACATGCTCAGATAAGGGTCTGGTATGGATTTTGGGGGGGGCCCCATTCTGATTTTTTTTTTGCCATGGGGTTCCTTTTTAAAATCCAGACCAGACCCGAAGGGTTGGGGAGGACCCCACGCTGTTTTTTCTCTGAATTTTCTGTTATGCATTCTTTTTTTTACATTTCAGCTCTCAGCAGGGAAGCCCGCTGACAGCTGATGAGCCAGCCAGCTGTTAATTATGTGGCAGCCAGATTCCCGGCCCGCTCCTTAACGACCAGCTATTCTACACACAGATCATTTTTTGACCAATACAAATTTGAATCGTTCCGAAAACTTGGAATTCATTAGAAAACAAATAAACTAAACAAATTTCAAACACATTTTAATGAAATTCATTACTATTTCATTAGAAGATTCAGATGCATCCGAATCTCTGAATAACCAAAGTTTATTACATTCGGACCAGGGGCGGATCCAGGGGGGGGGCAACAGGGCAATTGCCCCCCCCGAGACCATCTGTCACACTCGCTTGCTCTGTTTTGTTTTTTTTTGCGCCTGATCTCCCGGACTTTGGGGACCCGGTACCGGCCGGCCGTAGGACCCCTGGACCCCAAACTTGGCACACATGTAGCCCCATGTCTCCTCTACAAGTGTGCAAAGCTTGGTGTCTGGGCGACCTACGGCCGGGGAGCATTGATTTTTTTTAAAGCCGGGCACCCCTTCCATAGACTCCAATGTTAAACGGTCATTTCTACGGTAATTTTGCGGACCCGGTACTGGCCAGTCATAGGTCCCCTGGACCCCAATCTTGGCACACATGTAGCCCCATGTCTCCTCTACAAGTGTGAATGGTTTGGTGTCTGGGAAACCTACGGCCGGGGAGAACCAATTTTTCAAACCTGGGCACTCCTTCCATAGACTCCCATGTTAAACATCAGTCTAGTCATGGGCACAGTGAAGCATGGGCACAGAGAGGCATGGGCACAGTGAGGCATGCAGATGGACACCCTAGACTTATACTCAAGTCAATACGTTTTCCCAGTTTTTTGGGGTAAAATTAGGTGCCTCTGCTTATATTCGGGTTGGCTTATACTCGAGTATATACAGTACTTGTTCTGCGGCTGCCGCTGCCTCTCTGAGTCTCTCTCTCAGTTTCTAACATCAGCCGATCAGCGGCACCGAGAGAGAGACTCGTCTAATGTAGTTACGTGGCGCACTGACACGATACCAGGAGTGGAGGAGGAGGTGGGTGGAGCCTCTTTCCTGCACTCGTTGCTAACGCCTGGGCCGCTTGGCGTCTAGCAACGAGTGACGTCAGTGAGTCAGGTCGGGCCGCTCTGCGGGCAGGTGCGATAGCGTGCGGCTCCACAGACGGGTAAGAAAGCGGGCGGCTCCGCTTGCGGCCCGGTTTGTGGGCGGGCGGCGTGGTTCGTGGGAAGACCGTGCTGCTCAGTGTGTTGGCAGCGCAGGTGAGAGTGAGAGAGCAGGCTCAGTGTGGCAGCTGGCCAATCAGCTAGCCGGGGGCGGGGGAGCAGAGAGATGAGATCATCTCTTACCGCCCATGCCTGCCCTGCATTCCTGCAGTGACTTCCGCCCTCACTGTGCAGGCAGCAGAGAGATTACATTATCTCTCTGCTGCCTGACTCTGGGAGTCTGGGACACAGCAAGAGACAACCAAAACTACACTTTAGCAGGCAAGTTAGTGACAATCCGCAAGGTGTGGCAGGCGACGTGGCAAGTGACAATCCGCAAATTGTGTCAGGTGACGTGGCAAATGACAATCTGCATCTGGTGGCAGGCAAGTGACAATCAGCAAGGTGTGGCAGGTGACGTGGCAAGTGACAATGCACAAAGTGTGGCTAGTGACAATCCGCAAGGTGTGGCAGGTGATGTGGCAAGTGACAATCCACAAGGTGTGGCAAGTGACAATCCACAAGATGTGGCAGGTGACGTGGCAAGTGACAATCCGCAACGTGTGGCAAGTGACACGCTCAGGGCTTCCACTAATTGCAGGCGACAGTGGCAAGTGTCACACTTGGGGCTCCCACTGATTCTGCATTGAACTATTTAATTTTATTTTACAATAAATAATAGAAATAATGCGCTTCAATCATCCTGACACCATAACAACCATGGTGCCGGGATGATTGAAGCGCCGACACCAGCCATTTCCCACAAAAAAAAACATATTTTTTGTCAGTGCCCCTCCCGAGAAAAGACTCTGGATCCGCCCCTGATTCGGACCGAAACGAAATGTACATGTCTATTTGTTTGCTTTATAACTCTTATTTAGTTTTAAGGAAGGCTTAACTGTGCATTTGGGACCAGCTGAGATAGGGTCCCCACTGTCTAATTGCAGAGGGTCTTTCTTTAGTGAATGCACAGAATGCAGAAAAAGAATCCACAAAGTCTAGCACAGTACAGCAATATCAGAAGCAGGGGTGGATCCAGAGTCTTTTCTCGGGAGGGGCACTGCCAAAAAATGATTTTTATGTGGGAAATTTATCGGGGAAATGGTTGGTGTCGGCGCTTCAATCATCCCGGCACCATGGTTGTTATGGTGTCAGGATGATTGAAGCGCATTATTTCTATTATTACATTGTAATATGAAATTAAATAGTTCAATGCAGAATCAGTGGGAGCCCCGAGTGTGTCACTTGCCACCGTCGCCTGCAATTAGTGGGAGCCCTGAGCGTGTCACTTGCCACACGTTGTGGATTGTCACTTGCCACGTCACCTGCCACATCTTGTGGATTGTCACTTGCCACACCTTGTGGATTGTCACTTCCCACATCACCTGCCACACCTTGCGGATTGTCACTTGCCACGTCACCTGCCACACCTTGCTGATTGTCACTTGCCACGTCACCTGCCACACCTTGCTGATTGTCACTTGCCTGCCACCAGATGCAGATTGTCATTTGCCACGTCACCTGACACAATTTGCGGATTGTCACTTGCCACGTCACCTGCCATATCTTGTGGGTTGTCACTTGCCTGCCACCAGATGCAGATTGTCATTTGCCACGTCACCTGACACAATTTGCGGATTGTCACTTGCCACGTCGCCTGCCACACCTTGCGGATTGTCACTAACTTGCCTGCTAAGGTGTAGTTTTGATTGTCTCTTACTGTGTCCCAGACTCCCAGAGTCAGGCAGCAGAGAGATAATGTAATCTCTCTGCTGTCTGCACAGTGAGGGCGGAAGTCACTGCAGGAATGTAGGGCAGATACGGGCGGTGAGAGATCTCATCTCTCTGCTCCCCCGCTCCCGGCTAGCTGATTGGCCAGCTGCCACACTGAGCCTGCTCTCTCACTCTCACCTGCGCTGCCAACACACTGAGCAGTACGGTCTGCCCACGAACCGCGCCACCCCCCGACAACAAACCGCGCCGCAACCGGAGCCGCCCGCTTTCTTACCCGTCTGTGGAGCCGCACGCTATTGCACCTGCCCACAGAGCGGCCTGACGTGACTCAATGACGTCACTCGTTGCTAGACGCCAAGCGGCCCAGGCGTTAGCAGCGAGTGCAGGGAAGAGGCTCCACCCACCTCCTCCTCCGCTCCTGGTATTGTGTCAGTGCGCCGCGTAACTACATTAGACGAGTCTCTCTCTCAGCGCCACTGATTGGCTGATGTGAGAAACTTAGAGAGAGACCCAGAGAGGCAGCGGCAGCCGCAGAACAAGTACTGTATATACTCGAGTATAAGCCGACCCGAATATAAGCCGAGGCACCTAATTTTACCCCAAAAAACTGGGAAAACTTATTGACTCAAGTATAAGCCTAGGGTGTCCTAGGCTTATACTTGCCTCACTTTGCCTCACTGTGCCCATGCCTCACTGTGCCCATGACTAAACTGATGTTTAACATGGAAGTCTATGGAAGGAGTGCCCGGCTTTGAAAAATCGGTTCTCCCAGACACCAAACTTTTCAAACTTATAGAGGAGACATGGGGCTACATGTGTGCCAAGTTTGGGGTCCAGAGGACCTACGACCGGCCGGTACCGGGTCCGCAAAATCACTGGAGAAATGACCATTTAACATTGGAGTCTATGGAAGGGGTGCCCGGTTTTAAAAAATCAGTGCTCCACGGCCGTAAGTCCCCCAGACACCAAACTTTGCACACTTGTAGGGAAGACATGGGGCTACATGTGTGCCAAGCTTGGGGTCCAGGGGTCCTACGGCCGACCGGTACCGGGTCCCTAAAGTTCAGGAGATCAGGGTGCCCGGTTTTAAAAAATCAGTGCTCCACGGCCGTAAGTCCCACAGACACCAAACTTTGCACACTTGTAGGGAAGACATGGGGCTACATGTGTGCCAAGCTTGGGGTCCAGGGGTCCTACGGCCGACCGGTACCGGGTCCCTAAAGTTCGGGAGATCAGGCGCAAGAAAAACAAACAGAGCAAGCGAGTGTGACAGATGGTCTCGGGGGGGCAATTGCCCTGTTGCCCCCCCCCCCCTGGATCCGCCACTGATCAGAAGCAGATAAAGCTGAGGAAACACAGGTTCCTATAGTTCCTATAGTTCCACAAGCACAGCTTAGCACACATACAACTCCAATACATGAACTGCTTTCCAAACTATAGAAAGATTTGCTTCTAATAAATAAAATAAAACACATCTAGAGTAATTCAGCAGATTGCAATCTGATGCTTAGTTTCAGAAAAAGTGTGACTTCTAAGCAGATCCTATTGCAGCCATTTGTTCACTCAGAGTGCAGCCAAGGATTGAGTGTTTTTTGAGGCACAGGTAAAACTTTACAGAAGATAGAGCTTTTAGAAAGCTTTAGAAATATTTGCATTGTTTTGTTTCAATTGCCAACATATGCAATGACATACCTCCAGAGACCCAGTCTGTCCAGACAGTATTGCCATATGCTGACTTGACAGAAACTACAGGCAGCTTAACTCTTTATTAAGGAATGGAAGTTGAATCCAACATAATTTTACTTAAAGTGTAAGAAGATAATGACTTTCCTTAGCCCTGTCTTTGCAGTGATAACATTTAAAAAAAATTTTTTAACATGGGAGAAAGGTAATTTCTATATAGGGACTGCATCAACTAAAAGAAAAACAGGAGAGTCGAGGGGCAGGGGAACATACGCACTATTTATCTTTCAAAAAGTGTTTCCCAGAGCTAAACCTTTCATCCAATTTCTAACTTGCTGCATTTGTAAATTTCAAAAGCCAGTATAAAGGAATAGTAGTGGTAAGAAAAAAGAACTTGTAGGTTTAACTCATTTTTTTATTTTGTGCAATTCTTCTTCAAGGGGGCGTGGCAGGGTGTGTGTCCTATGCTTACATACTTTTGCTAATAAGTGTCCCCCCATTCCCATCTCAAAAGGTTGGGAGGTATGGACTACAAAAAGTGTCACTGCACGTATGGTCTATTAGCAACTACAAGTCCCTCTGCCCCACTGGAGATGGGACTCATAGTCTTTTTGTTCACAGATCCTCCACTCACAGAGTCATGCTCAGCCATGCCAAATTTGAAAATACACAGGGCGTGACATGGGGCGAAGAATCTCCGGATTCAGTAAGGGAGGGTAAGGGCAGTTTGAGAGTGAAGCACTGCAGACTGTGACCATGTTTCATGTTATAAACGAAATATGGGCATAACATGAAGCATGTTCAGAAAGGTGGACTTCACTTTTAAGTCACTGTCATGCATTTAAAATTGTGTCAATACTATCTTCATACTCTATATCTACATCATCATCATCCTTTTTATACAGAGAGCTAAAGAACATTTTTAATACTTTTTTAGCTTTTTCAGTTACATGGCATTTCCTAAAAGTGGTTTAAAATCTACTTAGAACTTTGCCATTTCGCCCACATCACTCCATTGACAATAAGCCTTGACGTATCCCCAACATTTCTTTTCACGCTCTGGCTTACAATTAAAGTACAAAAAATTACTTTTTACGACAAACTGGAAATGTGTAGGATGTGTCTTTTGATGTGCACACCAACTAGCATAATACTTATTATTCTGAGAAGGTAAAACTGAAAAAATACCAAAAGGGATTATATGGTTGTTTCTGTAAGACGCTATTATTGCATGATACTTACACTGATGTGGAAAGGCAGTATACACCTTTCTAGCAACAAAATGCATCTATAGAGGATGGTTGAAAACAGGCAATATTGTGACCTGTAGTTCTTTATAAGTGCCAACGTCTGCTACATCTTCCTCCAGTCTTTACCTACTTATTTGGAAAAGTCAAAAATAGGGATAGGCCAAAAACTATTTGTATACGGTTGTAGCGGCCTCCCCCTCTCTCTCTTCTTTAACGGTTACTTTGGCTTCGGTCTAGGGGTACCTTGAAGGGGAGAGCGAGGTGCGCCACGGCCCATGTCCTCTAGATTACTGAGTGTAGAGGTGAAGGCCAGAATCAGATTACACCCAGGCTGTGTATACGTTCAGAGCCAAGTCTGTTCTGCTGATAACCCCCTTTGCTCCCAGTAATTGGAGTACCACACACTGAAAAGGTCCAACACGTATTTATTCCATAACGGCAAACAGATAGTCCTTTGCGAGCAGACAGTTTGAGACCCATAGAACAGTTGAGTATTGGTGGGGAGTAGGTCAAGGCACAATCCTCAAAGAAAACTAAACTGTTGAGGTTTCACCAACGGTTGCTAAGCACAGTGGCTGTTAAATGGACTTTTTGGCTTCAGAGTCTCTTCCAGCGACTCTAGAGAACAGGAACTGGAGTTACCTTTGCTACGTTGCAGCCCCTGTCAGGGGGAAGACATCCCTCCAAAGGGAGTTACCAGAGGCCCCGCCGTTACCGGATTAATGCTGTACCGGACTATCCGGAAGGGTTACACTCCCCGGCCTCCTCGCCTCAGATACGGGTCCCAACACCTTAGGGCCCCTCGGACTCCTCTACCCTCGCGGAACCCAGTCGAAGTTACTGGGCCCCAGGCCTTGGCCATAGTACCTCACCCCAGGCTTAAGGTGCCTGGGATGGACTCCATCCCTCGCTCCGGCCAGGTCAAGGGCACCTGGGCCCGGATCTCCGGAACGCCAGCACCCAGGCAGAAGGTGCCTGGGTGCGGCCGTGTCCTCCAACTCTGAACCCAAGGTCAGGGCGTCCGCCCCTTTTATCTCCTCTCCCTTTGCGTCACAGCGGGGTCCCCCGCCCCGCTGTACCGGCGCCAGGAAAGGACAAAAAGGTACAGTCTTGCGGTGCAGGTTCAACTCCGACCCAGGGCGACAACGCCACCTGCAGGCCACAGGGAACCTTGCACCACCAGAGTCCTCCAAGAACCACAAAAGGGATTCTCAGATTCCCTAACAATTAGTACATCTGGGTTAAACAACCTAGATGCTCCCCCCCAAATTTAAATACCCGCTACACGGTATAGGCCCAAACAGAGAGAGACTAATCCTATCAAATTTACTCAAAAAAAAAGGACAAATCGAAAACATAAATAGAATCTAAACTGCAGCTAAAGGGAAAATGCAATTGTACCTTTTAGACACCTAGATAAATGAGCTCCAGCATATCACTAAAGACCGATAAGCAGGGGATAATAAGAAAATAAGAACATAAAGTCGTGGTGAAAGAAATGCAGTCTAAAAATAGAAGCATAATACACTTACACTTAAGAAGCTTTTTTACTGATGGATGAGAAAAGTGGGGTGAATAATGATTCTTTGAAAAATAGAAAATAATGAGAATTTTGCTTATGTATTATAGCAGCAAAAGAGCACACAATAGAAGGTTTAGGTTTCATAATAGGTTAACAGAGCTTTGATATGGTATTTAGGTATGGCCATTTCACAAATGCATTGCATGTGTAGCGGGGTCTTTAAATCTAGGGGAATGTTTGAGTGGTAGTTGTACTCAGACACATTATTTCATAGGGCTTTGCTAAACCATTTTATACTGCAGGTGGGATACTGGTGTGTAGTTCCCTGTGGCCTGTGGATGGCGCTGCCATCGGAGGCTAGGGTTGAACCGCTGGTATAGTGCTGGGTCTTGGATGTCCCCTCCCGGCAGGGGTGTGGTGGGCGTGTCGGCCTGCTGTGCATGCCCGGAGAGGATATAAAAGGGGCAGACACTGCCTGTGGGGTGTATTCCCGGGGATCCTACCCCGGGGAGTGTGTTGCTCTGTTCGTTGGCCACCCCGGGCACCTTTAGCCTTGAGATGGGGTTCCTGGCCGGTACACTGGCGGATCAGTCCCAGGCACCTTTAGCCCTGGGGCTGCAACTGAAGGCCTTAGGTCCAGCACCTTTGGCTGGGGCCCACCGAGGGAAGAGGAATCCCAGGGTGCTGCCTTGCAAGGAGACCCGTATCTGGAAGAGGAGGCTGGGGAGGACCGTTCCGAGGGACTGGTGAGAGATCACAGTGAAGGAAGGGGCCCGGTAACTCTCAGGAGGGATGTCATCTCCCTGAAAGAGGCCTAATACCACAAGCAAAGTTCACCAGGTCTGTGGCAGAGACCCAAAGTTCACCAGCTCTGTGGCAGAGACCCAAAGTTCACCAGGTCTGTGGCAGAGACCCAAAGTTCACCCGTAACAGTTTATGCAGAGACTGTGTGTGTAATCTAAATCGAGCATCACTCCGGCTGCTAGGATCCACTCTAATGGAAGACTATCCGGGTGAGCTGAGCCTACTTGAAGATACAGGTAGTGAATAGTAAATTCGTTTGTGCCTGGACTTACTCCAACACCTTTTGCTGTCCTGTTCTCCATCCACCCTTTTCTATCTAGTGACTGTGCATATGAGAAAAACTCTACGTTGGAGTTGCAACTGGTGTGGACCTTGGAGTTCTTGGGGAAAATAGAGACTTGTCTTTATTGCAGTGAAGACGGGTACTATTCTCTGGAGAACCTAGCCATATAGAGACCCAGTTACATTTACACCGCTCAACCTCTTCACACAGGAGGGTACGGGCATGTGGCATGGTGTGCCCCTTTTCCCACAAGTGAGCCAAAGGTAGGGAAAAGGGGTCTGGTTGCTACACATAATACACTCAGAGTTCCTTTCTGCCATTACAGTGAACCTGAGCTCAAGGTGTGAAGATTTGCTATCTTATAGTGAACATTCATCGTTGTTAATTGTGTCTAAGCAATACTCTGAAAGATGAACCTCTTTGAAAGAAGAATTCCTCCTGAAAACATCAGTGTACTTTCTGTGCCTAGGCACTCCTGCGTTTCTGTCATTCTCATAGCTGTACATCTGCAGTGTAAGATCATCTAAGGCACTGCTGCCTCTGACTGTTATCCCCACAAGAGTTAAAGTGGTATTGTCACTGTAGGGTAGAGGCACAGAGGTGCCTTGATGTAAATGCCCAAATTGGCCATTAGATATCACCATAGCTAGGGTTGATAATCTTGTAGTGTAGAGTAGGCACTAAGGTAACCACTAAAAGTCCCCAGAGTAGTTGGTGGGGTGTACCATAGATAGTAAGGAAGGGCCAGCCCTGCCCCTGCCCCTGGCATTGCAGAGCATATTGGGTAGAGAGTTCTGTACATATAGTCTGGTGGAAATCTGTCTGGGGTTGGTTGCTCATGGCAGCAAAGATATAATTCTGGGAGCTTTCCCTTAAGCTGGCCGTGAATGACGCAATTTTCTTTCCTTTCAACAGTCACTCTAGATGGGGGAATCCCACCCACTGAACTATTGCGTTCCCCCAGGCGAGGGGGTCTGTTGCACTGAGCCATCCTTGCCGGAAGAACATGGTAATTATTGGTAGCGGCTTTAGCCGCTGGCAAGAATCGCATGTAAGAATCTGACATGCTGGTTGTGCCAAAGTCGAACGACTTGGGTACAATCAGCCTGCCCATAGACACGTCAAATCTTGGCTTGTCCCTGCTGAACTGGCTGAGATTCTAACTAACTATCTATGGCTGGCTTTAGGGGGAAAATAAGGAAGAGGAGGCACAAGACTTAGGGAACTGCTCACATTCCTTGCATAGGGGATGTAGGACTCTGGCAACCCCCTTAAAGGAGTAGTAAAGTTACATGTTTTTTCACCTTAATGCATCCTATGCATTAAGGTGAAAAAACATTCGACAATACCGGCCTCCCCCCCGAGCCCCCGTTTTACTTACCTGGCCCCTCGAAAGTCCCGCGCTCGTCCCCGACATCCTCTTCGGTTTTCAGCCTGGCCGCCGATTGGCTACACTGGATGGATTGAAAGCAGCACAGCCATTGGCTGGCGCTGCTGTCAATCACATCCAATGACGCGGCGCGCCGGGGGGCGGGGCCGAGTGATACAGTCGGCGGCTATGGCCGCCGCTGTATCACGGGAGCGCGCTCGCAATAACGCCACACCAAGCGAGCTCGCTCGCATTATGGTGTGGAGTCCTTGCGGGGAGGAGCCGAGACAGCCGCCGAGGGACCCCAGAAGCGGAGGATCGGGGCCACTGTGTGCAAAACGAGCTGCACAGTGGAGGTAAGTATAAACTGTTTGTTATTTAAAAAAAAAACGGGAACCTGTAGTGTTCCTTTAACCACTTAACGACCGCTCACTGTATATATACGTCGGCAGAATGGCACCGACAGGCACAATCACGTAGAGCATACGTGATTGCCTTTGTACAGTTGGGGGGTCCAATCGGACCCCCCTCCTATACAGTGAGCAGTGGCTAAGTGTCCGGGAGCGTTCCGGGATGAGGGGGCAGCCATTCGTTTCTGGCCACCCCCTCGCGATAGCTCCCGGCGAATGGAAATGCCCCCTCTGTCTGTGTCAGACAGAGGGAGCAGGAGGAAGTGATGTCATCTCTGGTGCGGCGCTCACATATACCGAGCGCCATACAAGAGAAGATATCAGGTCAGTGCACACAACACTACACTGACACCAGGACACATGGGGACATAAATCGCCCCCCCCAGATCACCCCAGATCACCCCCCAGATCACCCCCCCAGCCCCCAGTCACAGTGTCACTGATTGCAGTGACCATTTATTTAGTGATCACTGCAATCAGTGACATTTGTGACTGTAAAAGTGTCACCAAAGTTTAGCCTTAGGTCCAGTGTAGCCCCCTAACCCCCCCTAATAAAGGTTTAACCCCCTGATCACCCCCCAGATAACCCTTTCACCGCCTATCACCACTGTCGCTTAGCGATCATTTTTCTGATCGCTGTCTTAGCGTCCGTGATGCCGATCGTAGCCAGTAATTTTTTTTAGGTTCGCCGCAGGTTTTTATAGCGTCAGGTACCCCAATATATTATCTAATAAAGGTTTAACCCCCTTGATCGCCCCCCAGGTAACCCTTTCACCCCCTATCACCACTGTCGCTAAGCGATCATTTTTCTAAACGCTGTCTTAGTGTCGGTGATGCAGATCGTAGCCAGTAATTTTTTTTAGGTTCGCCGCAGGTTTTTATAGCGTCAGGTACCCCAATATATTATCTAATAAAGGTTTAACCCCCTTGATCGCCCCCCCAGGTAACCCTTTCACCCCCATCACCACTGTCGCTAAGCAATCGTTTTTCTAAACGCTGTCTTAGTGTCGGTGATGCAGATCGGTAGCTGGTAATTTTTTTTAGGTTCGCCGCAGGTTTTTATAGCGTCAGGTACCCCCATATATTATCTAATAAAGGTTTTAACCCCCTGATTGCCCCTAGTTAACCCTTTCACCAGTGATCACCATATAAGTGTTACGGGTGACGCTGGTTAGTTAGTTTGCTTTTTATAGTGTCAGGGCACCCGCCGTGTATATAACCCAATAAAGGTTTAACCCCCTGATCGCCCGGCGGGTGATATCAATTAGGTTTTAGCGTCAGAGAGGGTCTGAGTCACACCCCAGGCAGCGTCAGGTTAGTGCCAGTAACGCTAACACCCACGCGTGAAGCATACACCCCCCTTAGTGGTATAGTATCTGAACAGATCAATATCTGATCTGATCAGATCTATACTAGCGTCCCCAGCAGTTTAGGGTTCCCAAAAACGCAGTGTTAGCGGGATCAGCCCAGATACCTGCTGGCACCTGCGTTTTGCCCCTCCGTCCAGCCCAGGCCACCCAAGTGCAGTATCGATCGATCACTGTCACTTACAAAACAAAAACACACATAACTGCAGCGTTCGCAGAGACAGGCCTGATCCCTGCGACTCCAGTGCTGTAGGAGGTGATTTCACCACCACAGTTAAAAAAAAAAAGCAAATATGCCGAAGCATTGGGGCAGCAGGGGCGGAGGAGCGATTTTGCTCCTAATGCCGCGTACATACGGTCGAAATTCCGACGGAGGCTTGCCCGTGGAAAAGTCCGACCATGTGTGTGCGGCATAACTTTTTTGCGGGAGGATGCCCCCATGCTTCGGCATATATAAATGGTGCGTGTATGCCCATCATTGGAAGTGGGTGGATGAAGGGCGGTATTCTAATGGTGGGCATACCCACCGATCAATCTCTTTTTTCGTTCAGCCAACTGGCTGCATGAAATAAAAAGATTACAATACATGTCCAACAAGGACCAGCAACGTACTGGTATGTTGCTGGACTTTGAATGTTTATACCAGAATGATGCCTGCGTGTTTAGGTATCATCTTGGTATCATTCTTTTCAGCCAGCGGCCGGCTTTCATGTAAAAGCAATCCTAGCGGCTAATTAGCCTCTGGACTGCTTTTACAAGCAGTGGGAGGGAATGCCCCCCCCCCGGATATAAAAAGCGCCATTGGGAAATTGGGAAAGCATTTTATCACACCGATCTTGGTGTGGTCAGATGCTTTGAGGGCAGAGGAAAAATCTAGGGTCTAGAAGACCCCAGTTTTTTCAAAAAAAGAGTACCTGTCACTACCTATTGCTATCATAGGGGATATTTACATTCCCTGAGATAACAATAAAAATGATAAAAAAAAAAAATACTTGGAAGGAACAATTTAAAAATAAAATAAAAAAGCAAAATTAATAATAAAAAAAAAAAGAAAAAAAAAAAGCACCCCTGTCCTGCCCTGCTCTTGCCCAATGGCGAACGCAAGCGTCGGTCTGGCGTCATATGTAAACAGCAATTGCACCATGCATGTGAGGTATCACCGCGAAGGTCAGATCGAGGGCAATCATTTTAGCAGTAGACCTCCTCTGTAAATCTACTGGGGTAACCTGTAAAGGCTTTTAAAGGCTCTTAAAAATGTATGTAGTTTGTCGCCAATGCGCGTTTGTGCGAAATTTTAAAGCATGTCGTGTTTGGTATCTATGTACTCGGCCTAAGATCATCTTTTTTATTTCATCAAACATTTGGGCAATATAGTGTGTTTTAGTGCATTAAAATTAAAAAAAGTGTATTTTTTAACCCAAAAAATGCGTTTGAAAAATCGCTGCGCAAATACTGTGTAGAAAAAAAAAATGCAACACCCACCATTTTAATCTGTAGGGCCTTTGCTTTAAAAATATATATAATGTTTGGGGGTTCAACATAATTTTCTTGCAAAAAAAAAAATGTTTTCATGTAAACAAAAAGTGTCAAAAAGGGCTTTGTCTTCAAGTGGTTAGAAGAGTGGATGTAAGCTTCCTAATGTTGTGTATAAAATGCCAGAACAGTTCAAAACCCCCCCCAAATGACCCCATTTTGGAAAGTAGACACCCCAAGCTATATACTGAGAGGCATGTCGAGTCCATGGAATATTTTATATGTTGACACAAGTTGCGGAAAAACTACAATTTTTTTTTTTTTTTTTGCACAAAGTTGTCACTAAATGATATATTGCTCAAACATGCCATGGGCATATGTGGAATTACACCCCAAAATACATTCTGTTGCTTCTCCTGAGTACGGGGATACCACATGTGTGAGACTTTTTGGGAGCCTAGCCGCGTACGGGACCCCAAAAACCAAGCACCGCATTCAGGCTTTCTAAGGGTGTAAATTTTTGATTTCACTTCTCACAGCCTATCACAGTTTCGGAGGCCATGGAATGCCCAGATGGCACAAAACCCCCCAAATTACCCCATTTTGGAAAGTAGACACCCCAAGCTATTTGCTGAGAGGTATTGTGAGTATTTTGCAGATCTCGCTTTTTGTCACAAAGTTTTGAAAATTGAAAAAAAATATATATATATATATATATTTTCTTTCTTCATTTTCAAAAACAAATGAGAGCTGTAAAATACTTGCCATTCCTCTCAGCAAATAGCTTGGGGTGTCTATATTCCAAAATGGGGTCATTTGGGGGGGTTTTGTGCGATTTTGGCATTTTATGGCCTTCGAAACTGTGATAGGTAGTGAGGAGTGAAATCAAAAATTTGTGCCTAGAAATCCTGAAGGCGGTGCTTGGTTTTCGGGGTCCCGTACGCGGCTAGGCTCCTAAAAAGTCCCACACATGTGGTATCCCCGTACTCAGGAGAAGCAGAAAAATTTATTTTGGGGTGTAATTCCACATATAACCATGGCATGTGTGAGCAATATATCATTTAGTGACAACTTTTTGTAATTTTTTTTTCTTGGTTTTTTTTTGTCATTATTCAATCACTTGGGACAAAAAAAAATATATTCAATGGGCTCAACAGGCCTCTCAGCAATTTCCTTGGGGTGTCTACTTTCTAAAATGGGGTCATTTGGGGGGGTTTTGTGCTATTTTGGCATTTTATGGCCTTCGAAACTGTGATAGGTAGTGAGGAGTGAAATCAAAAATTTGCGCCCTTAGAAATCCTGAAGGCGGTGCTTGGTTTCCGGGGTCCCGTACGCGGCTAGGCTCCCAAAAAGTCCCACACATATGGTATCCCCGTACTCAGGAGAAGCAGCAAAATGTATTTTGGGGTGAAATTCCACATATAACCATGGCATGTGTGAGCAATATATCATTTAGTGACAACTTTTTGTAATTTTTTTTTTTTTTTTTTTTAGTCATTATTCAATCACTTGGGACAAAAAAATAAAAAATTCAATGGGCTCAACATGCCTCTCAGCAATTTCCTTGGGGTGTCTACTTTCCAAAATGGGGTCATTTGGGGGGGTTTTGTACTGCCCTGTCATTTTAGCACCTCAAGAAATGAGATAGGCAGTCATAAATTTAAAGCTGTGTAAATTTCAGAAAATGTACCCTAGTTTGTAAACTCTATAACTTTTGCGCAAACCAATAAATATACGCTTATTGACATTTTTTTTACTAAAAACATGTGGCTGAATACATTTTGGCCTAAATGTATGACTACAATTGAGTTTATTCGATTTTTCTTATAACAAAAAGTAGAAAATATCATTTTTTTTCAAAATTTTCGGTCTTTTTCCGTTTATATCGCAAAAAATAAAAATCGCAGAGGCAATCAAATACCATTAAAAGAAAGCTCTATTTGTGGGAAGAAACGGACGCAAATTTCGTTTAGGTACAACATTGCATGTCCGCACAATTTACAGTTAAAGCAGCGCAGTGAAAAATTCTGAATTCACCTCTGGTCCTCTAGCTACCAAATGGTCCGGGGCTTAAGTGGTTAAGTTATGGTTATGGTTTGTTCATCATTACAGCTCTCAAATCTGCTTTTGTCTGTTTGCAACTGAAAGAATGTGCCCTCACATTGGGATTCACTGAAAAAATGCATATCAACTGCGTTGCAGTAAAACAGTTAAAATACTGTCCTGGTGAGCACGCTTCTTCTTCCCTTTAAATTGTAAATGTCTTCTGCACAGTGGCGGCCTGTCCATAAGGGGCGCAGAGCACTGTGCTCCAAGCCCACCCAGTTGTGTGACAATAGCGAATAAATATTCGCTATTGTAACACTGAATCTCCTCCCAGCCAATTAGGAAGCGGGTCATGAGACCCGTCATTCGATTGGCCGAAAGGAGATCCGATTGGATTGGCCCGCAGGAGGAGGAGGGAAGAGACGCATGGCGCATGGACAAGAGGAGGGAGGTGACGCAGGGGAACCAAGCCAACATGCAGCCCACAGTCTGGAGAGAAGCTTCAGCCCCCCACCGCGCCGGGCTGAATAAAAGCCAATGTAGCACCAATATTTAAAAAAAGGACCAAGATATATCCCTGGGAACTACAGACCAGTTAGCCTAATATCATTAGTATGCAAGCTCTTGGAGGGGATGATAAGGGACTATATACAAGATTTTAGTAATGACAACGGTATCATTAACAGTAATCAGCATGGATTCATGAAAAATTGTTCTTGCCGAACAAATCTATTAACTTTCTATGAGGAGGTGAGCTGCCATCTAGATAAAGGAAGACCCATAGACGTGGTGTATATGGATTTTGCAAAGGCATTTGATACAGTTTCCCATAAACGTTTACTATACAAGCTAAGGTCTGTCGGCATGGACCAAAGGGTAAGCATGTGGATTGAAAACTGGCCACAAGGGTGAGTTCAGAGGGTAGTGATAAATGGAGAGTACTCGGAATGGTCCAATGTGGAAAGTGGGGTCCCTCAGGATTCTGTCCTGGGACCAATCCTATTTAATTTATTTATAAATGACCTGGAGGATGGGATAAACAGCTCAATTTCAGTATTTGCGGACAATACTAAGCTAAACAGGGCAATAGCTTCTCTGAAGGATGTGGAAACCTTGCAAGAAGATCTGAACAAATTAATGTGGTTTAATGTAGAAAAATGTAAAATAATGCATTTAGGTGTCAAAAACATGAATGCAATCTACTCACTGGGGGGAGAACCTCTGGGGGAATCTAGGATGGAAAAGGACATGGGGGTCCTATTAGATGACAGGCTCAGCAATGGCATGCAATGCCAAGCTGCTGAAAGCAAAGTCAATAGAATATTGGCGTGCATTAGAAAGGGAATTAACTCCAGAGAGAAAACAATAATTCTCCCACTCTACAAGACTCTGGTCCGGCCGCACCTGGATTATGCTATCTAGTTCTCGGCACCAGTCCTCAGGAAGGTTGTGCTGGAAATGGAGAGAGTACAGAAAAGGGTGACAAAGTTAATAAATGTAGCCTGGCCAATCCCCAGATGACGTCCGGTAGTGACGAAACGCGTAGGGTGGGGCCTGCGACTGACGTCATCATGTTTTTCCTCTCAGGAGGTTGATGGAAAAGCAAACCAGAAAGTGAAGTGAAGCCTGTGGAGATGCCACTGTTCTTACCGCACGATATACTGCTCTGTTGCCTACAAACGGCTTTTATTTTGTAAGTGTAACCCACTTATTTTATTAAACTCAGTTTTTCTAAAGTACTGCACTATGGGAGCAATCCTTTTTTGTCTTTCCGAGTCTTACTAGTAAAGCGGACGTTCCAGACACTATTAAGGTTTCTGGGGAGACCTATTTCCCTGAGCTTGGTGAGACCATTATTCTAGTGGTCACGGAGAGCTGGTAAGCAGGCTACTTACTCTCACTTTGGTGCGGAGCTGGATGCACATTGTGTGAAGAATATTCATGTTTTCTTCTTCTACAGCTTATTATCTATACTAAGCACGGATGGTTGTTGCCATCTTTTACCTATGGACTGAAATTTAGAGACTCTGCTTTAGTGTTTTACTTTGAGCCTCTTTTCATTTGTAAATTTTCAATATCACTAGCGCTGCATCTATTTTGTATATATATATATATATATTCGTTTGAGTTTGTATTAGACTTTGGGGTGCTAGCAGCTGTGTTCACATATATAAACGTTTTTTATTGATTATTTGTTGTAGCTTTAGCCTCTGGGCTGTTTTTTACAAAAGCTAATAAAGGGACTGGAGGATCTTAGTTATGAGGAAAGATTACAAGCACTGAACTTATTTTCTCTGATGAAGACACGCTTGAGAGGGGATATGATTTCAATGTACAAATACCTTACTGGTGAGTGACTAGGGATGAGCTTCGTGTTCGAGTCGAACATACGTTCGACTCGAACATCGGCTGTTCGATCGTTCGACGAAGATCGAACGATTTGGGCCGTTCGCGCCAAATTCGAGTGACGCGAACGGCCCACAATGCACTACGCCATCGCAGTGTCATCCAGGCGCTGTGATTGGCCAAGCATGCACTGTGACCCCGCATGCTTGGCCAATCACAGCGCCGGCAGCGAGGAGAGCAATGATTGGCCACAGGCAGGATGCCTGTGGCCAATTATTGCTGAGGGTGTTTAGTACACGCCCCACACTATAAAAGGCCGCCAGCACGGCGGCCTAGTGTAGTGTGTTCCGGAGCAGGGAAAGAGCAGCATAGGCAGGGACAGTGACTTTTATTTCTTTCTTGCTTAACCTGGATTCCTTTAGTTTAGGGAAAGAGAAGGATAGGTAGGGAGAGTGTCAGTGTGTTTTGTGCTTGTGCTATAGTGTGCTTAAAAAAAACATTTTTTCTAGGGACAGAAAACTGTAGGTAGGGAGAGTGTCAGTTTCTTTCACTGTGCAAGTCCTTGTTTCTAGGGACCTGGAAGGACAGTGAGTGAATTCTCCTTGTGCTATATTGTGCTTAAAAAAAACATTTTTTCTAGGGACAGAAAACTGTAGGTAGGGAGAGTGTCAGTTTCTTTCACTGTGCAAGTCCTTGTTTCCAGGGACCTGGAAGGACAGTGAGTGAATTCTCCTTGTGCTATATTGTGCTTAAAAAAAACATTTTTTCTAGGGACAGAAAACTGTAGGTAGGGAGAGTGTCAGTTTCTTTCACTGTGCAAGTCCTTGTTTCCAGGGACCTGGAAGGACAGTGAGTGAATTCTCCTTGTGCTATATTGTGCTTAAAAAAAACATTTTTTCTAGGGACAGAAAACTGTAGGTAGGGAGAGTGTCAGTTTATTTCACTGTGCAAGTCCTTGTTTCCAGGGACCTGGAAGGACAGTGAGTGAATTCTCCTTGTGCTATATTGTGCTTAAAAAAAACATTTTTTCTAGGGACAGAAAACTGTAGGTAGGGAGAGTGTCAGTTTCTTTCACTGTGCAAGTCCTTGTTTCCAGGGACCTGGAAGGACAGTGAGTGAATTCTCCTTGTGCTATATTGTGCTTAAAAAAAACATTTTTTCTAGGGACAGAAAACTGTAGGTAGGGAGAGTGTCAGTTTCTTTCACTGTGCAAGTCCTTGTTTCTAGGGACCTGGAAGGACAGTGAGTGAATTCTCCTTGTGCTATATTGTGCTTAAAAAAAACATTTTTTCTAGGGACAGAAAACTGTAGGTAGGGAGAGTGTCAGTTTCTTTCACTGTGCAAGTCCTTGTTTCCAGGGACCTGGAAGGACAGTGAGTGAATTCTCCTTGTGCTATATTGTGCTTAAAAAAAACATTTTTTCTAGGGACAGAAAACTGTAGGTAGGGAGAGTGTCAGTTTCTTTCACTGTGCAAGTCCTTGTTTCCAGGGACCTGGAAGGACAGTGAGTGAATTCTCCTTGTGCTATATTGTGCTTAAAAAAAACATTTTTTCTAGGGACAGAAAACTGTAGGTAGGGAGAGTGTCAGTTTCTTTCACTGTGCAAGTCCTTGTTTCCAGGGACCTGGAAGGACAGTGAGTGAATTCTCCTTGTGCTATATTGTGCTTAAAAAAAACATTTTTTTCTAGGGACAGAAAACTGTAGGTAGGGAGAGTGTCAGTTTCTTTCACTGTGCAAGTCCTTGTTTCCAGGGACCTGGAAGGACAGTGAGTGAATTCTCCTTGTGCTATATTGTGCTTAAAAAAAACATTTTTTCTAGGGACAGAAAACTGTAGGTAGGGAGAGTGTCAGTTTCTTTCACTGTGCAAGTCCTTGTTTCCAGGGAACTGGAAGGACAGTGAGTGAATTCTCCTTGTGCTATATTGTGCTTAAAAAAAACATTTTTTCTAGGGACAGAAAACTGTAGGTAGGGAGAGTGTCAGTTTCTTTCACTGTGCAAGTCCTTGTTTCCAGGGACCTGGAAGGACAGTGAGTGAATTCTCCTTGTGCTATATTGTGCTTAAAAAAAACATTTTTTCTAGGGACAGAAAACTGTAGGTAGGGAGAGTGTCAGTTTCTTTCACTGTGCAAGTCCTTGTTTCCAGGGACCTGGAAGGACAGTGAGTGAATTCTCCTTGTGCTATATTGTGCTTAAAAAAAACATTCTTTCTAGGGACAGAAAACTGTAGGTAGGGAGAGTGTCAGTTTCTTTCACTGTGCAAGTAAGTCCTTGTTTCCAGGGACCTGGAAGGACAGTGAGTGAATTCTCCTTGTGCTATATTGTGCTTAAAAAAAAACATTTTTTCTAGGGACAGAAAACTGTAGGTAGGGAGAGTGTCAGTTTCTTTCACTGTGCAAGTCCTTGTTTCCAGGGACCTGGAAGGACAGTGAGTGAATTCTCCTTGTGCTATATTGTGCTTAAAAAAAACATTTTTTCTAGGGACAGAAAACTGTAGGTAGGGAGAGTGTCAGTTTCTTTCACTGTGCAAGTCCTTGTTTCCAGGGACCTGGAAGGACAGTGAGTGAATTCTCCTTGTGCTATATTGTGCTTAAAAAAAACATTTTTTCTAGGGACAGAAAACTGTAGGTAGGGAGAGTGTCAGTTTCTTTCACTGTGCAAGTCCTTGTTTCCAGGGACCTGGAAGGACAGTGAGTGAATTCTCCTTGTGCTATATTGTGCTTAAAAAAAACATTTTTTCTAGGGACAGAAAACTGTAGGTAGGGAGAGTGTCAGTTTCTTTCACTGTGCAAGTCCTTGTTTCCAGGGACCTGGAAGGACAGTGAGTGAATTCTCCTTGTGCTATATTGTGCTTAAAAAAAACATTTTTTCTAGGGACAGAAAACTGTAGGTAGGGAGAGTGTCAGTTTCTTTCACTGTGCAAGTCCTTGTTTCTAGGGACCTGGAAGGACAGTGAGTGAATTCTCCTTGTGCTATATTGTGCTTAAAAAAAACATTTTTTCTAGGGACAGAAAACTGTAGGTAGGGAGAGTGTCAGTTTCTTTCACTGTGCAAGTCCTTGTTTCCAGGGACCTGGAAGGACAGTGAGTGAATTCTCCTTGTGCTATATTGTGCTTAAAAAAAACATTTTTTCTAGGGACAGAAAACTGTAGGTAGGGAGAGTGTCAGTTTCTTTCACTGTGCAAGTCCTTGTTTCTAGGGACCTGGAAGGACAGTGAGTGAATTCTCCTTGTGCTATATTGTGCTTAAAAAAAACATTTTTTCTAGGGACAGAAAACTGTAGGTAGGGAGAGTGTCAGTTTCTTTCACTGTGCAAGTCCTTGTTTCCAGGGACCTGGAAGGACAGTGAGTGAATTCTCCTTGTGCTATATTGTGCTTAAAAAAAACATTTTTTCTAGGGACAGAAAACTGTAGGTAGGGAGAGTGTCAGTTTCTTTCACTGTGCAAGTCCTTGTTTCCAGGGACCTGGAAGGACAGTGAGTGAATTCTCCTTGTGCTATATTGTGCTTAAAAAAAACATTTTTTCTAGGGACAGAAAACTGTAGGTAGGGAGAGTGTCAGTTTCTTTCACTGTGAAAGTCCTTGTTTCCAGGGACCTGGAAGGACAGTGAGTGAATTCTCCTTGTGCTATATTGTGCTTAAAAAAAACATTTTTTCTAGGGACAGAAAACTGTAGGTAGGGAGAGTGTCAGTTTCTTTCACTGTGCAAGTAAGTCCTTGTTTCCAGGGACCTGGAAGGACAGTGAGTGAATTCTCCTTGTGCTATATTGTGCTTAAAAAAAACATTTTTTCTAGGGACAGAAAACTGTAGGTAGGGAGAGTGTCAGTTTCTTTCACTGTGCAAGTCCTTGTTTCCAGGGACCTGGAAGGACAGTGAGTGAATTCTCCTTGTGCTATATTGTGCTTAAAAAAAACATTTTTTCTAGGGACAGAAAACTGTAGGTAGGGAGAGTGTCAGTTTCTTTCACTGTGCAAGTCCTTGTTTCCAGGGACCTGGAAGGACAGTGAGTGAATTCTCCTTGTGCTATATTGTGCTTAAAAAAAACATTTTTTCTAGGGACAGAAAACTGTAGGTAGGGAGAGTGTCAGTTTCTTTCACTGTGCAAGTAAGTCCTTGTTTCCAGGGACCTGGAAGGACAGTGAGTGAATTCTCCTTGTGCTATATTGTGCTTAAAAAAAACATTTTTTCTAGGGACAGAAAACTGTAGGTAGGGAGAGTGTCAGTTTCTTTCACTGTGCAAGTCCTTGTTTCCAGGGACCTGGAAGGACAGTGAGTGAATTCTCCTTGTGCTATATTGTGCTTAAAAAAAACATTTTTTCTAGGGACAGAAAACTGTAGGTAGGGAGAGTGTCAGTTTCTTTCACTGTGCAAGTCCTTGTTTCCAGGGACCTGGAAGGACAGTGAGTGAATTCTCCTTGTGCTATATTGTGCTTAAAAAAAACATTTTTTCTAGGGACAGAAAACTGTAGGTAGGGAGAGTGTCAGTTTCTTTCACTGTGCAAGTCCTTGTTTCCAGGGACCTGGAAGGACAGTGAGTGAATTCTCCTTGTGCTATATTGTGCTTAAAAAAAACATTTTTTCTAGGGACAGAAAACTGTAGGTAGGGAGAGTGTCAGTTTCTTTCACTGTGCAAGTCCTTGTTTCCAGGGACCTGGAAGGACAGTGAGTGAATTCTCCTTGTGCTATATTGTGCTTAAAAAAAACATTTTTTCTAGGGACAGAAAACTGTAGGTAGGGAGAGTGTCAGTTTCTTTCACTGTGCAAGTCCTTGTTTCTAGGGACCTGGAAGGACAGTGAGTGAATTCTCCTTGTGCTATATTGTGCTTAAAAAAAACATTTTTTCTAGGGACAGAAAACTGTAGGTAGGGAGAGTGTCAGTTTCTTTCACTGTGCAAGTCCTTGTTTCCAGGGACCTGGAAGGACAGTGAGTGAATTCTCCTTGTGCTATATTGTGCTTAAAAAAAACATTTTTTCTAGGGACAGAAAACTGTAGGTAGGGAGAGTGTCAGTTTCTTTCACTGTGCAAGTCCTTGTTTCCAGGGACCTGGAAGGACAGTGAGTGAATTCTCCTTGTGCTATATTGTGCTTAAAAAAAACATTTTTTCTAGGGACAGAAAACTGTAGGTAGGGAGAGTGTCAGTTTCTTTCACTGTGCAAGTCCTTGTTTCCAGGGACCTGGAAGGAGAGTGAGTGAATTCTCCTTGTGCTATATTGTGCTTAAAAAAAACATTTTTTCTAGGGACAGAAAACTGTAGGTAGGGAGAGTGTCAGTTTCTTTCACTGTGCAAGTCCTTGTTTCCAGGGACCTGGAAGGACAGTGAGTGAATTCTCCTTGTGCTATATTGTGCTTAAAAAAAACATTTTTTCTAGGGACAGAAAACTGTAGGTAGGGAGAGTGTCAGTTTCTTTCACTGTGCAAGTCCTTGTTTCTAGGGACCTGGAAGGACAGTGAGTGAATTCTCCTTGTGCTATATTGTGCTTAAAAAAAACATTTTTTCTAGGGACAGAAAACTGTAGGTAGGGAGAGTGTCAGTTTCTTTCACTGTGCAAGTCCTTGTTTCCAGGGACCTGGAAGGACAGTGAGTGAATTCTCCTTGTGCTATATTGTGCTTAAAAAAAACATTTTTTCTAGGGACAGAAAACTGTAGGTAGGGAGAGTGTCAGTTTCTTTCACTGTGCAAGTCCTTGTTTCAAGGGACAGAGAAGGACACCTGAAGGTAGCCCTTATTGCTTTTTTCCCATCTCCCTGCAGGCCATCTATTAGAATGTCTGGAAGGCAAACAAGGAGAGGCAGACAGTCAGGAGGCAATAAAAGAGGGCAAGCAGGCTCTGTGTCTGGGGGCAACAGTGCTGGTCGTGGACGCGGTGCATTGTCATCAGCACATGGCCATGGGACACGCTTGTCCTTCTTTTCGGCAGCTGGACATGTTGAGCCACATCATGCCGAAGACTTGGTAGAGTGGATGACCAAGCCCTCCTCCTCCTCCTCATCCTCTCTCACCCAGGCTCAGGGTACTGGCAAAGCAGCTGCCAAAGCGTCCTCTTCCCTGGTATCAATGTCAGACTCATCATCAGTCACTCCTTCCCTAGACCCACCATGTCCTCCTCCTGAGGAGTCCCCCGAACTGTTTGAGCACAGTGTTGGGTACATGCTCCAGGAGGATGCCCAGCGTTTCGAAGGGTCTGATGATGAAACCCAGCTACAGGAAGGCAGTAGGGTGAGAGCAGACAGAGGGGATGCTCAAGAAGGACACCAATCTGGCAGTCATGTTCCAGCAGCTGCAGCATACTGCCAGATTGGCTCCAGTGATGAGGAGGGAGGGGATGATGAGGTCACTGACTCCACGTGGGTGCCTAATAGGAGAGAGGAGGAGGAGGATGAGGAGGAGGCACATCTCCAACGAGACAGGATGCCCTTTGGTGGCCAGCGTAAGGGCAGTACACCGACGGAATCACACCGCAGAGCTCCGCCTGTGCAGGGCGCTGCCTCTGCCCGTCATTCAAAAAGTTCCTTGGTGTGGGCCTTTTTTGAGGCTAGTGCATCAGATCGCACAGCTGCTGTTTGCAACATATGTCTCAAGCGTATATCGCGTGGCCAAAACATCAGCCGCTTGGGTACCACATGCCTGACCAGACATATGTTGACCTGCCATGCAGCTCGTTGGCAAGCCTACCTCAAAGACCCACACCAAAGAACAAAGCGGACCTCTCCTTGCACCGCATCAGCTGGGATCTCCAACCCCACTATAACTTCAGTCCTCTCTGAAACATGCACTGAGAGGAATGAAGGTGTAGAATTAGGCGTGTCACAGCCAAGTACTTGCGGCCACTCTGCTAGCAGTACACCGACGTCCGATTCTAGCAGGCAAATTTCCCTGCCCCAGCTGCTGGACCGTCGAAAGAAGTTCACTCCCAGCCATCCACATGCCCAGCGGTTGAATGCTAGCTTGGCTAAATTGCTAGCGCTTCAACTGCTGCCTTTTCAGTTGGTAGACTCGGCCCCCTTCCGTGAGTTTGTGCAATGTGCGGTTCCTCAGTGGCAGGTTCCCAAACGCCACTTTTTCTCACGGAAGGCTATTCCGGCTCTCTACCGGCATGTGGAAGGCAATGTCTTGGCCTCGCTGGACAGGGCGGTCAGCGGTAAGGTGCATATTACCGCTGACTCATGGTCCAGCAGGCATGGACAGGGACGTTACCTTTCTTTCACGGCCCATTGGGTCACTCTTTTGGCAGCTGGGAAGGATGCAGGACAAGGTGCAGTAGTGTTGGAGGTTGTCCCACCGCCACGCCTCCAAAATGCTACTACTGGTTGTGACACACCTCTCTCCTCCACCCCCTCCTCTTCTTCTTCCTCCATGGCCTCTTCCTGTGGTTTGTCCTATGAACCAGCGGTGCTCCGTAGCCGTTCACGGGGCTACGCAAGTACGCAGGCAAAAAGATGCCATGCCGTGCTTGCGCTGGTGTGTTTGGGGGACAGAAGCCACACTGGGGCAGAGGTCCTGTCTGCTCTGCAGGGCCAGGCCGAGAGGTGGTTGACGCCACGCCAGCTTAAGCCAGGAATGGTGGTTTGCGACAATGGCACCAACCTCCTCTCCGCCCTCCGACAGGGACAACTGACCCATGTGCCCTGTGTGGCTCACGTCCTTAACCTGGTGGTGCAGCGGTTCTTGGGCAGGTACCCGGGCTTACAGGATGTCCTGAGGCAGGCCAGGAAAGTCTGTGTGCATTTCCGCAGATCTTATAATGCCAGTGCTCGCCTGGCTGAGCTGCAAAAGGAGTTGAACCTGCCCAAGAACCGCCTTATATGTGACATGCCCACCAGGTGGAACTCAACGTTGGCCATGCTGCAGCGGCTGCACACGCAGCAGAGGGCCATCAATGAGTACCTGTGCGACTACGGCACCAGGACAGGGTCAGGGGAGCTTGGTTTTTTTTCTCCACGCCAGTGGGGCATGATCAGGGATGCATGCACTGTCCTGGCACCATTTGATGAGGCCACGAGGATGGTGAGCAGTGACAGTGCATGCATCAGTGACACTGTACCTCTTGTCCACCTGTTGGAGCACACGCTGCGTGGAATAATGGACAGGGCACTTGAGGCAGAACAGAGGCAGGAAGAGGAGGACTTCCTTGCCTCTCAAGGCCCCCTTTACCCAGACAGTGTTCCTTCTGTCCCACCCATCGCACAGGAAGAGGAAGAGGAGGAGGAGGAGGAGGAGGATTGTGTCAGCATGGAGGTGGAGGCTGGCACTCAGCATCATCAGCAGCAGTCTTTTAGGGATGATTTACAGTCCCAAGAAACCAGTGGACTTGTACGTGGCTGGGAGGAGGTGACTGCGGATCATGTCGTCCTTAGTGACCCAGAGGACTCCGGAGCGAATGCCTCAGCAAACCTACGCTGCATGGCCTCCCTGATCCTGCAAAGTCTGCGGAAGGATCCTCGTATTCTTCGGATCAAGGAGAGGGACCATTACTGGCTGGCCACTCTCCTTGATCCACGGTACAAGGGTAAGGTTGCGGACCTTATGTTACCGTCGCAGAGGGAGCAGAGGATGAGACAACTCCGGGAGGCCTTGCAGAAAGGTCTGTGCAACGCGTTCCCAGAGACTGGGAGGTTACAAACTCCTGGTCCAGGACAACGAGTTGCTGAGGCTTCGGCCAGTCAAAGAAGGAGCGGTGGGGAAGGTGGCCGTCTGACCGATGCGTTCAGACAATTCTTTAGTCCGCAGCCCCAAAGTATGATTGGTTCCAGCAACCATCGCCAGCGTCTGATAAACATGGTGCAGGAATATCTAGGGGCAAGGTCAGACTTGGACACCTTCCCCACCGAAAATCCTCTGGCTTACTGGGTCTTGAGGATGGATCACTGGCCAGAGCTTGCACAGTATGCAATTGAGCTACTGGCCTGTCCTGCATCCAGCGTTCTTTCGGAACGCACATTCAGTGCTGCTGGAGGATTTGTCACGGATCACAGGGTGCGCCTGTCCACCGACTCGGTTGATCGACTGACTTTCATCAAGATGAACCAGTCTTGGATCACCACCAGCTACCACACACCTGATGCTGATATAACAGACTAATTGATTTTAACATTTTACGACCCTTCAAGACTGATGCTGATGCTGAGTGCCTGTGCTGTTATGTTGACTGGCTATCCTCCTCCTCCGAGTCCTCAATGATACGATTGATGATGATAGCTTGGAAGATCATTTTTGTTTATGGGTGCCGCCACCAGTGGCTAAGGCCCAATTTTTCAGCCCCTGTTTTACAGGGGCGTGTACTTACAATTTTTTTAGCAATAATTTGCCATAGGGCTCATTGCTGTGCTCCAAGTACAGTATCTGTGAGGGGTTGTAGTGTTGTGCCACCAGTGCCTAAGGCCCAATTTTTCAGCCCCTGTTTAACAGGGGCGTGTCATTACAATTTTTGAAGCAATACTTTGCAACAGGGCTCATTGCTGTGCTCCAAGTACAGTATCTGTGAGGGGTTGTAGTGTTGTGCCACCAGTGCCTAAGGCCCAATTTTTCAGCCCCTGTTCAACAGGGGCATGCAATTACAATTCTTGATGTAATAATTCACAGCAGGGCCCATTCCTGCACCCACCAAGAGTAAGTCTGAGGGCTTACAGTGTTGTGCCAACGCCACCACCACCACCACGAAAGGCCCAATTTTTCAGCCCCTGTTCAAAAGGGGCATGTAATTACAATTCTTGATCTAATAATTCACAGCAGGGCCCATTCCTGCACCCACCAAGAGTAACTCTGAGGGCTTACAGTGTTGTGGCAACACCACCACCACCACCACCACCACGAAAAGCCCAATTTTTCAGCCCCTGTTCAACAGGGGCATGCAATTACAATTCTTGATCTAATAATTCACAGCAGGGCCCATTGCTGCACCCACCAAGAGTAACTGTCAGGGCTTACAGTGTTGTGGCACCAGCACCACCATCAAAGCCCCAATTTTTACTACCACTGTTCAAGAATTATATGTAATTAAAATTCCTGATATAATAGTTGACAGCAGGGCGTTCCAGCACCAACCAAGAGTAACTGTGAGTGCTTACAGTGTTGTGCCAACACCAACAACTAAGGGGCCTATTTCTGCAGAGTATATACGGCAGGTCCCTACTTTCAAACATCCAACTTACAAACGACTCCTACTTGCAAACGAAAGAAGACAACAGGAAGTGAGAGGAAATCTACCCCTAGGAAGGAAAATTCTCTCCTGTAAGAATAAATATGGGAGAAAGGTGTCTCCTCTGTACTGATGCTTTATCAGCAATCCTTGTTTCAAGAAAAACACCACATTTCAAAAACAGTTGTCATTGGGACGGAAAGTGAGGTGAAATGTTCTGAACAGGGGCACAGACAGCAAAACAAATGTTACAGGGGTGATAACCCTTACCTATGTTTCCCAAAAAGTTTAAAAATAGATTTTTGGGCTGGAGCTACACTTCAACAATGTACCTGTTCAAAATTACAAACACATTCTACATAAGAACAAACCTACAGTCCCTGTCTTGTATGCACCGCCTGTATACGGCTGTTCAGAGTATATAGGGCCTTTTTTATTTTATGTGCGGGGTTCCCCTTAATATCCATACAAGACCCAAAGGGGCTGGTAATGGGCTGGGGTAGGGGGGGGGGTCATGGGGTAGCTATGCCATTTTTCTTAAAGATTTTCATCCATATTACCGGGACCAGACATTACATTAAAGCCGCAAGAAGTTTTAAATGGCTTTTTTTTCCTTTAGAAGTGTCATTTTGTGCAGGGACAGTTCTAAACACGGGAAACACGTGGCACTTCACAGGCATACTTTAGACACCCCCCAGGTACGATATTTAAAGGAATATTTGACTTTTTTTTTTCACTTTATGCATCATTAAAATGACTGCTCCCGAAAAACGACCGTTTTTAAAACTTCTTTTTGCATTGATACATGTCCCCTGGTGCAGAACCCGGGTTCCCAAACCCTTTTTAGGACAATAACATGCATAATAGTTGTTATAATTAGCACTTTAGAATTCGAACGTTCGCATCCATTGTATTTAATAGGGTTCTAATGTTCGTACGAACTTTCGGTCCGTTCGCGGGTTCTGGTGCGAACCGAACCCGGGGGTGTTCGGCTCATCACTACTGGTGACACCACAATAGGGATAAAAAATTTCTGCGAAAGGGCATTTAAAAAGACTCGCCGCCATTCACTGAAATTGGAGGAAAAGCAATTTAACCGGAAACTGCGTAGGGGGTTCTTTACGGTGGGAGCAGTGGGAATGTGAGAATTCTCTTCCACAAGCAGTGGTTTCAGCAGGGAGCAGCGATAATTTCAAAAAACTATTAGATAGGCACCTAAATGACCATAACATACAGGGGTACACAATGTAATATTGTCATGAAACCGCACATACACAGGTTGGACTTGTTGGACTTGTGTCTTTTTTCCACCTTACCAGCTATGTGACCTTTAAGTAATAAGACAACACTCATTGCTTATTATATTCTATTAACGTTTACTGGAATAATTCAGTTACGGTATGGTTGTACAAAGGAGGTAATGGTTCAACTGAGCTTGGGATAGCAGCACAAGCTCAGCCGAATGACTCCTCCAGAAATTTCAGTTAAAACAGATGGCAACAGAATATTATATACACATATGTACAATGGAGTACCACTTGGACATAACCTGAAAGAATAAGCAAAAATTAAGCATCAATTCTGACAATACTTGTAGATAGAGAAACCCGGGCCAGCCTGTTTAACCTTTGATCCTAATGAGATATGAAGCTAAACGTGGATGGTATAAGGGCCCTTTAAGTAGCAATGACAGAATGTCCCCATTGCAGATCTGATGGTATTCACCGGCAGTCGGAGCCCATTAATTATATCCAATAAGGTGCAGTAACAGAGTGGCAGTATAGCTTGTGATGACTGTAGCTAAAAAGGCTTATGTACAGTGTTCAAATAAAGGTGCAGTGAAGTGTTCCCAAGGTAAAGCTGTCTGTGCACAGTGTCCCAGTGAAACAAAGGAAAGGTTTGCAAAGATGGGCAATGGCCCTCTCACCAATGACCAGGCTGATTCAACTCCTTCCAGCTAGCGACGCCCGAATGGATGTCCTGGCTGCGGACCCGTTTGTGATGATCACCCATTGCGGAGCACTAAGCGTGGGTTGCTGCACTGTAGGTGGTGCTGGTCAGATGTGCGATGAACAGCAGGCAGTTCTGGATCCCTTCTCGGTCAGGTAGGAATGCTGTAGACAGCATGGTAGGCTGCGACCTCACTCTCCCTGCACGGGGAGATCCTTCACACACAAGGCCCAGGAGGAAGAGCGCGTGAGGCGGGTCTCTGGTTTCTTTTATAGTTCTTCCCAGCAACCTCTCTGGTGATAGCAAAGATCCCTGGGATACATAGTTATGCAGGGGAACAGTTGTCTGATGGAACTATCAATCCCACAATCCCTTTGGTTGGGCTCACAAATATGTCAGTCTGATAACACTGGGCACTAGAGGGATACTATGGTACACAGATAAGGCATGGAATAGCTGTTCAGTAGAAATCAATACTAAATTGATTAAACCGCGCTCCTTCCGTAATAGTGCAAACATGCAAAAGTGATTTCAACTGAACACCAACATGATAATATGATAAAATGTGTATAAAAAGTCCAAACACAAAATAAGTTCAGTAGTGCAAATAGTGAATATTCAAACAATGAATCAAAGGATTCAGACAATGTATTAACTTCTTCAGATAGTGTACACAATCTTCAAATCCCTGCTGGACAGTAGGTAAATATGACTGAAAAAATCTTCCACCATCATCACCCGTCACACATCCTACTCACCAGACTTCCATGACCCCTATTAAAGGTAGTCATAAAGCACATATGGGTATATCCAGCAGGAGTTGTGCACGATCCCAATGTTGATCCCAGCGTTTAACCGACCTCCAGGACACACACACCAAAGTAAATCCAGATCGTTTGAGCACGTTCCCAGGAAAAAACGATTTAAAGGGAGTTGTCCAATGGTTAGTGGGAAATTTTTAAAAAAAAGGGCTTCCATAGTGAAGTATGTCAGTATTAAACAGAACCTATGCACCCGCATAAATGAACATCTTAACATCAGAAAGGGGTTCCCGAAGCACAGCCTCTCTAATCACTTTAGGCTACACCACAATAGGGATCCAAGTTTGGCCCAAATTTTTGGGATAGACTAAATAGATCCCGATTGGAGGGGGGGGTAATATGATGTGTTGCTATGGCAATTTCTATAGTGACTTTATTGTAATATAGAGTTTAGGTAGTAACAGGATATGTGTACAGAGCCCCTTCCCTCCCCCTCCATTGATCAGGAAACAGGAAATGGGTGGGAGGGGCTTGGAAAGGTTTTTGGAGACACATGTGTTTGAACAACAGTTGGTGTTTGGGAGGACAAAGGAAGGAGACATGGCTGCCTGAAGCTGGAAATTTTTGGAGACGCTTTTGGGAGTTAGACTGAGCAAGGAACTATGGACATTACATCTTGACCTCTAAGTTGAGTACATATTTAGTTTACTTAATGTGTACATATTGTACAATATATATATTTGTAGGCATATGTTTTGTAAGCTATGAATTGTGTTGTGTTGTGCATCCTACAGTTGTATGTGCAGATTTTTCCTTGTTTAGTAAAGCATTGATACACTACAGAAGTTTAAGCTTCCTTGGCTTTACCACAAGAACTTGATAGACGCAAAAGCATTACAATGGGGGTTCGTGGCCGGAATTTGTGCTAAAATTTCAACAGAAGCTGACCTGTTTTCTGTGGTGTGTTTTGTTGCTTGTGCTGGGGGAAAAATGCTGCGTACACGGTTTAGGAAGAGTAAAGCTGCAAAGGTTTCTGGTATCCAGGAGGACTTGAAGGCCTGCACCCTTCCTATCTGGGCCAGAAATAGTCAGTGGATGTCTGTTGCAAAGGAGCTGGCTGGATATGCTTCTCCTTTGAACAGAGCTTGGGGGGATGGGGTCTCTGATCTTTCCTCAGATTTTTGTCTCAAAAGTTTTGGGTTCAGTAAGGGAGAGATGCGGGCAGTTGTTGTGTTTGGTTTGCATTTCCTGCATGCTCTACATATTGAATCTGAAAAGAGGGAAAAGGCAGAATTAGAAAGAGATTTAATGAAGGAGCAGCTTGCAGTAGCATCCAAGTGTTTGGAAGAAACTGCAAGCAGGGAAAAAAGATTTAGAAAGTAGGGTAATCAAAGTTAAACCTGCAGTGGCTTCGAAGTGTGTTCAAACCGCTGTAGGCCGAGCTGAAGATTTGAATGAGCGGTGTGTAGCCCTCATGACCAAGTCTAATGATGGTCTAACAAAGGACAAAGGCCCAAAGCCTGTAAGCAGAAGTAGGACATGTGCTACTGTTACTTCCCATAAGCGGGAAGCAGAGGATTTGATCAGCTCAAATTACAGAGTTGATTCAGATACAAGGAAGACAAGGCCTATGATCTCCAGGAGACACATGTGGATTGATTTACTTAAGGTGGGGGTCCCTAGAGAGGAAATAGATGGGATTCCTACACTTGCATTGTTTAAGAAGTAGAAGCAAATGGTAGATTTAGTCACATTAAGTGTTTCTGTTGCCATAAAATGGTGCATTTTGCAAAAATGTGCCATGCTGTGAAGCAGCAGGCCTCTGTTCTTCCAAGGACGGCACGGAGAGACATGCAAGTTTATTCGTTACGTTGGAAATCAATGCCTTTCCGTGAAAGTGTTTCAAGGCAACAGTGGGCACCCTACAATAGTTTTGCAGTTACAAATGGGCAGATAGAGAAATGTGAGCAGTGAGCTATGTTTTTGGCACAGTTGGAAATGAACAAATAATCTGCTTTGTCCCTTACTCTTTTCAGGTATTGCGCATCGAGAGGTGGAGCAGACAGAGCAGACAACCATGCTGGGTGGGAGGAGGAAGACCAGAAGAGAGCTTGATGAAGATGCGGATGATTTTCTAAAGGTGGCTGAATTGGAGTGGACTTTCATCTGAGCATTTCCTTATGACCAAGAGGACAAGAGACTTTCATCTGGGACTTTCTTTACACAAACTGCCAAAGACATTAACCCTGCTCAAAAGTAATGTTGCAGCCTTCCAGGGACAAAACAAAAGTCTGACCGCCCAGATGGGGGTCAAAAGGGATTTTTTTCCTCCCATTTAGAGGGGGGGGGTTATTTCGCCCTTTTCTGGACAAAAGGCTTTAAGAAGTTTTCTACTGTATATTATTCTATAAAGTCAAGAGGTGGTATATGTGTTGCTATGGCAATTTCTATAGTGACTTTATTGTAATATAGAGTTTAGGTAGTAACAGCATATGTGTACAGAGCCCCCTTCCCTCCCCCTCCATTGATCAGGAAACAGGAAATGGGTGGGAGTGGCTTGAAAAGGGTTTTTGGAGACACATGTGTTTGAACAACAGTTGGTGTTTGGGAAGACAAAGGAAGGGACATGACTGCCTGGAGCTGGAGAGCTTTGAAGACGCTTTTGGGAGTTGGACCGAGCAAGGAACTATGGACATTACATCTTGACCTCTAAGTTGAGTAATTATTTAGTTTACTTAATGTGTACATGTTGTACATGCTTATATATTTGTAGGCATATATTTTGTAAGCTATGAATTGTGTTGTGCATCCTACAGTTGTGTGTGCAGATTTGTCCTTGTTTAGTAAAGCAATGATACACTACAGAAGTTTAAGCTTCCTTGGTTTTACCACAAGAACTTAATAGATAAAGCATTACTAATGATCCAAAGAATATCGAAAAATGAAACAGAATGGATCTATAAGTTAAATACACTCTCGCACGCTGGAATCAATGTGGATATTGACCCAAATTGTTATTTATCTAATTATTAATTTTGCATGACAATTTGTAAAGAGGACATCCAACTCATTGGAGTCATTGGAGGTGCTATTATAAGCATGAACTACTGCAGCTATATGGTCTCCCCAATTCTGTTTCTTCTCTGAGGGAAGGGTTCCCAACATATTCAGCAGGGTACGGTTGAAACGCTCAGGTTGTAGATCCCTTTGAGGGTGGTAAGGAGTGGTTCTGAATTTCTTTATACTCAAGTGTTCGCATAATATTCTGATTAACTTGCTCTCAAAGTTCCGACCTTGGTCTGAGTGTAGGCGTTGGGGCAGCCCATAATGAATGAAGAACTTTTCCAGCAGGGTTTTTGCTACAGTACTGGCTTGCTGATCCCTAGTGGGGAAAGCTTGAGCATAGCAGGAGAAATGATCTGTCACAACCAGGACATTACTTCGTCCACTCAAGTCAGACTCCAAACACAAGAAATCAATGCACACCAACTCCATTGGCCCTTGACTCTGGAGATGGCCCATTGGGGCTGCTCTGCCGGGTAAAGTCTTTCTCTGAATGCACCTGATGCAAGAGTGACAATAGCTTTCTACCTCAGCTCTCATGGATGGCCAATAGAATCGATCCCTGACTAACTTGAAGGTTCTGTCCAGGCCTAAATGACCATGATCATCATGAAGGACGGTCAATACCTTTAGTCTGTGTTTCTCAGGGAGGAACAGTTGACAAACACCCTCTGGCTCTTCAGACGGGACTCTCCGGTATATGACTCCGTCCTCTAATCGCATTCGTTCCCACTCTCTATGGACTACTTTTGCTCCCTCAATGGAACTATTTAACAGCATCTGAGGGTTTCCAACGGATACAGACTTCAGAAGCTTTCCCAACAGGTCTTCCAGTTGGTCCCGCCTCATATCATCTCTTGTCAGTTGAGGCAATTCTTAAATGCGCACTTGTGTCAAATCACAGTAATATTTGGGTACTCAAGCCGGAGTGACTCCCACAGTTTCAGCTCCTATAGCCCCTCTGTGTTTTTGCTCGACTCCTTGACATACAGCTAATACTCCTTCCAGAGGTAAATGGACCCAACTCTTCTGGCCAGCATTTGTGGTATAGGGTCTTCGGGAAAGGACATCAGCGTTTCAGATTTCCCACTAAACTGAAACTCAGACAGAGCAGCCAACCACCGATGTCCAGTGGCATCCAGCTTGGTAGTGGTCAATAAGTAAGTCAAAGGGTTATTATCTGTCTTCACCACAAAAGTGGCCCCGTACAGATATTCACGTAGCTTATCTACCACTGCCCACTTGAGGGCCAAGAACTCCAATTTGTATACAGGATATTTCTTCTCAAGGGAGGTAAGGCTGCGACATAAGCTACTGGGCGAAGTCTTCTCTCAGACTCTTGGTACAGCATTCCCCCAAGGCCGTCTCTGCTGGCATCCACGTGCAATTCGTAAGGCTTGGATAGGTCCGCGTAGTCTAGCCCTGGTGCTTTCACAAGGCTCCCCTTCAGATGTTCAAAAGCCTTTTCACACTTCACCATCCATTGTTTCTGGATAGATTCCCTTGGCCTCCTGGGGTCTCCCTTTCTGGACTTTCTGCAGATCCCCTTCCGTCTGTTTCTGTAAGAGTTCGTTCAACGGTCAAGCAACCTGTCAGATGTTCTTCACGAATCTCCGATAATAGGAGCAGAATCCCAGAAACTACCTCAATTCAGTGACGGTGCTCAGGCGGGGCCAAGAAGTAACGGCCTCCAACTTCTGAGGGTCAGTAGCTATCCCCTCGGCTGAAACTACATGCCCAAGATGCGTAACTGAGGTCTGGTAGAACTGGCATTTTTCTAGCGACAGCTTCAGTCCCTCTGCGTGTAACATTTGGAAAACGTTCTCCAACCGAGCTTCATGCTCCTCCAACGTTCTGCCAAACACGATGATATCATCAAGGTACTACTTCTACCAAGTTCATATCTCCCACAGTGTTCTCCATCAGTCTCTGGAAAGTGGCAGGGCCCCAGCTAATCCTTGTGGCATTCGGTCGAATTTGAAAAATCCTAGGGGGCTGATGAAGGCCGTTTTTTTCTCGGTCATAATACCAGCCTTCTGTGTGCTGCAGCCTCCCTCAGCCCCCCTAATACTTATCTGAGCCCCATCTCGATCCAGCAATGTTGCACGAGAGACCGAGCTGCCTGGCTCATTGGCTTAGACAGCAGTGAAGCGCCATTGACTCCCACTGCTGTCAATCAAAGTCAGTGAGCCAATAAGGAGAGAGAGGGGGGGTAGGGCCGGGCAGCGGCTCCATGTCTAAATAAACACAGGGAGCTGTGGCTTGGGTGCCCCCATAGCAAGCTGTTTGCAGTGGGGGCACTTGGCAGGAGGGAGAGGCCGAGAGCACTGAAGAGGGACCCTAGAAGAGGAGGATCGAGGCTGCTCTGTGCAAAACCACTGCACAGAGAAGGTAAGTATAACATATTTGTTATACAAGACTTTAAAGTGGTTGTAAACCCTTTACAACTACTTTGCCTACAGGTAAACCTATAATAAAGCTTACCTGTAGCTACTGTGAATTTCTCCTAAACATACTGACGTTGGCACATGCGCACTGAAGAGATGGCTCGTATGTGCCGCTTCTTAAGCTAGTGTGCTGTTACCGGCGGCTCCTGCATATGCGCGGGAGTGACGTCATTGCGGCTCCGGCCAATCACAGCGCCGGAGCCCACAATACCCGTTAGTAACTTCAGGGGACATGTTGCCGGCCAAAGCAGTGTGCCAGGACCGCTGCAAGGGCCTAGATCTAAGATAAGTATATCATAATGAGCAGGTATGCTATGCATACTAGTTCATTATGCTTTTGTCTTGCAGGTTTTTTGTTTGTTTTTTTGTCCCTGTGGGCTTACAACCACTTTAATATCACTTTAAAGTATAGAGTGGAGAGAGGGATTAGAACCCCTGTCAGTTTTTATTGCTGTGTGTTCCCACATTAGGGAGAGTCACCCTGTCTATTTGTCCTGTTACTGTTATCATTGAAAGAGAAAGGTTGTCCCTAGAAAAGTAATAGAGGAGACAAATCTTCCAATAGGAACACTAGTTCTGGTGACCTGGGGGGCCCCAAGGAATTCCCCTAATTTGCAGAGCTTTCCTCCCACTTCCTGTTTTAGATATGGGACAGGGAGTGAAGGTGAATCTCCCCAATGGGACAAAGATGGCAAACAGACTTACAGGGGTTATAAACCTCCCCTATTCTATCCTAAATGAAAATAAAAGTTTTGCCTATAGTTCTACTTTAAATAGCATTTTCAGTTTGTGGTGCTCAGAAGCAGTGTAGTTCCGGTACCGCATTTAAGCTGTTATAAAGAAGACAAATGTAGCGACATGGCCCCCTCTCTCTCTCTACTATCTTTGGCTCACTCACAGGAGAGAAAGGCGCACCATGGCCACCATGCCCGTACCCCCTGGTTTGCAGAGGTTAAGCACACTTGATTTAACTTATGGGTCTTACAGCAAGGTTCTCCTCAAAGCTTGTTTCTGTCCCTAGAATGTAAGGACAAAGTCTCTATACCCCAAGTAACTCCAAGGTCCACACCAGTGTCAACTCCAATGTAGAGTTTATTTTTCCTTATGCATGAACATCCACAAATTTGAGAAGAGAGAAAGGTGTTAGGAAGACAGATCAATTCAGGCACTCCTGGCTTCTTCGCCACTCGATCCTGAGTGGGTATAGCTCACCCAAGGGCACTAGCAGCCGGCAATCAGATTCCCTAATGGATGTGTTCAGGGGATCCTCTGACACAGAATCTATAGTGTCCCGAACCTCCTAATGGTCCCGTTGTTTAGATCCCTTTTTTTCGGATGGATGACATCCCTCCGAAGAGTTACTGGGCCCCTTTCTTCACTGGGATCTCTCACCAGTCCTTCGGAACGGTCCTCCCCCAGCCTCCTCTGCTAGAAACGGGTCCCCTCGCAAGGCGGCACCCTGGGATTCCTCCTCCCGAAGTGGGCTCCAGCTAAAGGTGCTGGGCCCAGGCAGGCCCGGATTTACTCCCTTTGCCGCCCCAAGGCCGGGTCCTTCAATGCCGCCCCCCCCCCCCACCATCACATAGGGGGGGGGGGCGGAGGGCGACGCGCAGGGGGGGTAATCGATTTTTCGCAGACAATGACTGGTGTTGGTGCTTCAATCATTCTGGCACCATGGTTGTTATGGTGTCAGGATGAAATGCATTGTTTCTATCATTACATTGTAATATAAAAAGAAATAGTTCAACTCACCATAAAGCAGAATGAGTGGGAGCCCTGAGCGTGTCACTTGCCACCGTCGCTTGTCACCAGATGGGAATGTCACTTACCACGCTGCCTGCCACTACATGGGAATGTCACTTGCACTCTCTGCCCCCGTCTCTCACTCTCCATCTGCCTCTGTCTCTCTCTGCCTCTCTCTTTGCCTCTGTCTATTTCTCTCTCTCTTTCTCTCTTTGCCTCTGTCTATTTCTCTCTCTCTTTCTCTCTTTGCCTCTCTCTTTCTCTCTCTCTTTGCCTCTCTCTTTCTCTCTCTCTTTGCCTCTGTCTCTCTCTCTCTCTTTGCCTCTGTCTCTCTCTCTCTCTCTTTGCCTCTCTCTCTCTCTTTGCCTCTCTCTCTCTCTCTTTGCCTCTCTCTCTCTCTTTGCCTCTCTCTCTCTCTCTCTCTCTCTTTGCCTCTGTCTCTCTCTCTCTCTCTCTTTGCCTCTATCTCTCTCTCTCTCTCTTTGCCTCTATCTCTCTCTCTCTCTCTTTGCCTCTGTCTCTCTCTCTCTCTTTGCCTCTCTCTCTCTCTCTCTCTTTGCCTCTGTCTCTGTCTCTCTCTTTGCCTGTCTCTCTCTTTGCCTGTCTCTCTCTGCCTCTGTCTCTCTCTGCCTCTGTCTCTCTCTGCCTCTGTCTCTCTCTGCCTCTGTCTCTCTCTGCCTCTGTCTCTCTCTGCCTCTGTCTCTCTCTGCCTCTGTCTCGCTCTTTGCCTCTATCTCGCTCTTTGCCTCTATCTCGCTCTTTGCCTCTCTCTCGCTCTTTGCCTCTCTCTCGCTCTTTGCCTCTCTCTCGCTCTCTCTTTGCCTCTCTCGCTCTCTCTTTGCCTCTCTCGCTCTCTCTTTGCCTCTCTCGCTCTCTCTTTGCCTCTCTCGCTCTCTCTTTGCCTCTGTCTCTCTCTCTCAGTGCCTCTGTCTCTCTCTCTCAGTGCCTCTGTCTCTCTCTCTCAGTGCCTCTGTCTCTCTCTCTCAGTGCCTCTGTCTCTCTGCCTCACTCTCTCTTTGCCTCTGCCGCTCTGTCTCTGCCTCCGTCTCTCTCCCCAGTCTGTGTTCCTCCTCACCTGCTCTTCCTGCATCATGGACATAGGTCCGGAGGATAGGAGGAGGCGGCCGCCATGTTTGTTCAGTGTCCCGGGCACTGCGATTGGGCGTATGGAGGTCATGTGCAGAGGGGGGAGTTCAGGATCATGGACAGGCCAGGCCCACACCGCACATGACCCCCATGGCCCAATCACAGTGCGCCGGACTTTGAAAAATGGCGGCCGGAGCTTCAGGCGGCCGGGGACACAGTAAATGAATTTTAGGAGGACTTGTCTCCTCCACGGCGCCGCCCTTTCACACAGTGCCGCCCCGAGGCCTGGCCTTGTTGGCCTTGTGGGAAATCCGGCCCTGGGCCCAGGGCTGAAGTTGCAGTCCCAGGACTAAAGGTGCCTGGGACTGATGCACACGTGGCCCCATGGCCTGGAGGTCCATGCGCCACGTACCAGGACTCCGACTCCGGAACCAAGAACGAACCCCTTCCAGGCGGCGTATCCTCTCCCGGTATGCACAGCAGGCAGACCACACCCACCGCACGGCTGCCGAGAGAGGACACCAAATTGCCACTCCATCACCTGTGGTTCAACCCCGAGTACAAGCGACAGCGCCACCCATACTTCTAAGGGGAACAACACGCCAGACAAAACAGCAGCAAGGCAGAGTCCAGTAAATTGAAAGAGTCGAGCCAACTACCACTCGAATCACCCCTAAATTTAGTATAGCAATCCCTAAATTCAGGACCCCCGCTACACAAAAGAATAAAAAATGCCTCTGTCAATGCATCTAATAAACAGTAATCATTACACTGAATTTGCAAATGTCATCATCTACAAACATGAACATCTACAGTAAATCATATAAAATAAAGTCGTTTCACATACAATTAGGATATTTTTTTTAGCAGGTTTCCCGAATTTTATATTTCTCTTAAGTTTTTTCATTACTCTCAGATGACATCACTACTCTTTCTAAGCATAGTTTTTTCTAGCAATTGTCAGAGCATGCATGTGATTAGTGTCCCTCCGTCATGTCCTCTACAGTCACACTGCTCCACCTCCTGGATTGCAGAGGGATGGTACAGTCCTGCAGACTACTGGATGATACTGGAATGTAAAGCATCATCGCTGACTGTCCAGTGCTGAGCCTGTCCGCAGATCTGAGAGCAACCACAGCGCACCATCACCAGCATGACCCAAGGAAAGGTAATAATATTCATCAATAGGCTATCTACAAGAAAAACACGTATACTGTATATATCTTAAGCAGTCTGCATACTCACAGCTGTTCTATAATAATCAATGACCTAGAAACACATGTTATGCAAGTCTCTGCCTGCACTGTTATATATATTTCCTACATGTGATGTACCATGAAATTATTTAATGCCAGGACACGGCGCAGGTCAGCATAAAAAAACATCTAATTCCAAAACCTGATTTATTCTATAAGGCAGCACCTTCCACTTACAGGTAACTTAAGAGGAGAGTGATGCCATGAATAATGTAACGTGTGTTCACTTTCAGGAGGGTGAAATCAGCTGGCATCAGAGCCTATCAATACTGCGTCACAGATACTACAATGCAGGCAATTAGACAGAATGGAGCACAGGCTCGCTCTGCCAAGGCCCAATATAGTGCAGGGTTTAACCCCTTTATTGCTGCATCCAACACAGGCAGGCATAAGACGTCTTGAAGGGAGATTTGATGCCGGGAAGGAAAAAGAAATTTAGGACAGTCAGATAAAGATAACTACAAACAGTAAAATATGTAAAAATAGAAACATTTTTATTTATTACAGGTATTTATATAGAGCCTGCAGTTACACAGCACTTTACATACCGTACATATACATCCATGTCTGCCCTCAAGAGCTTACAATCTACACTGTGTGCTCAATTATTAGGCATGTTAGTATTTGGATCAAAACATCATTTTTATGTATATTTTCCAACTCCAAGGTGTATAAACTTGAATGCTTATTGGATTTAAGCCTATCAGGTGATGTGTATTTGTGTAATGAGGGAGGGTGTGGCCTAAGGAGATCAACACCCTATATCAATGTGTGCATAATTATTAGGCGGCTTCTTTTCCTCAGGCAAAATAGTCCAAAAAACTGACTCTGAAAAGTAAAAAATTGTAAAAAAGTATTCAGAGGGATGCAGCAATTGCTAGGAAATTGGGACGTGATCACAGAACCATCAAACGTTTTGTTGCTAATAGTCAACAGGGTCACAAGAAATGTGTTTAGAAAAAAAAGACACAAATTAACTGCCAAAGATTTGAGAAGAATCAAACGTGAAGCTACCAGGAACCCATTATCCTCCAGTGCTGTCATATTCCAGAACCCCAACCTACCTGGAGTGCCCAGAAGTACAAGGTGTTCAGTGCTCAGAGACATGGCCAAGATAAGGAAGGCTGAAACCCGACCACCACTGAACAAGACACACACTATGTTGAAACGTCAAGACTGGGCCAAGAAATATCTGAAGACAGATTTTTCAAAGGTTTTATGGACTGATGAGATGAGAGTGATGCTTGATGGACCAGATGGATGGGCCTGTGGCTGGCTCAGTAACGGGGACACAGAGCTCCACTTTGACTCAAATGCCAGCAAGGTGGAGGTGGGGTACTGGTATGGGCTAGTATTATTAAAAATGAGCTAGTTGGACCTTTTCGGGTTAAAGATGGACTCAAAATCAACTCCCAAACCTAATGCCAGTTTTTAGAAGACACTTTCTTCAAGCAGTGTTAAAGAAAAAAGTCTGCATATTTCAAGAAGACCATGATATTTATGTAGGACAATGCTCCATTGCATGCATCGAAGTTCTCCACTGCGTGTCTAGCCAGTAAAGGTCTTAAAGATGAAAGAATAGTGACAAGGCCCCCTTTCTCCCCTGACCTAAACCTTATTGAGAGCATGTGGGTTATTCTTAATATAGAGATTTATTGTGAAGGAAAACAGTACACCTCTCTGAACAGTGTTTGGGAGGCTGTAGTTGCTGCTGCACAAAAAGTGGATCATCAAGAGATCAATAAACTGACAGACTCTATGAATGGAAGGCTTATGACTGTCACTGAAAACAGTGGCGTCGCTAAGGGGAGGGCGGAGGTGCGGAACGCACCCGGGTGACATCTGCGGGCAGCGGCATTGCATGGTCCGCACATCCCTACACTGATCTGTATCTCTCTCAGCGGAGTGGACAGAAGCCGCCTACTCCCTCCTCTGTTTACATGTACACAGGACAGGAGAAGGGAATCAGAGGAGGGACAACCCCCTGTGCCTATCTGGCGCTGTTCTGAACAGTGTATTGTATCTTAGATGGACATGTGCTGGGGCGCTATGGGAGGGGAGGGGGGACTACTAGCACAAGTGGAGAGGGGGTCTATGCTGATGGAGGGGGTCTGTCTATGCTGATGGAGGGGGGTCTGCACTGAGGGGGGATATGCTGATGGAGGGGGTCTGTCTATGCTGATGGAGGGGGGGTCTGCACTGAGGGGGGTCTATGCTGATGGAGGGGGGTCTGCACTGAGGGGGGTCTATGCTGATGGAGGGGGGTCTGCACTGAGGTAGGTCTATGCTGATGGAGGGGGGTCTGCACTGGGGGGGTCTATGCTGATGGAGGGGGTCTGCACTGGGGGAGGGTGTCTATGCTGATGGAGGGGGGTCTGCGCTAATTGGGGGCCTATGCTGATGAGGGGGGTCTGCACTGAGGGGGAAGATCTATACTGATGGAGGGGTGTCTGTACTTAATGGGGGGGTTATACTGAGGAAAGGGGATCTGTACTGAGTGAGGGAGTCTGTACTGAAGGGGGACTTTAGTTGGTGGAGGGGGGGGTGACACCAATTTTTTCCACACCGGGTGACACCAAACCTAGTGACGCCACTGACTGAAAAGAAGGGTGGCTATATTGGTCACTGATTTTTTTTTTGTTGTTGAAATGTCAGAAATGTTTATTTGTAAATTTTGAGTTGTTTGTTTTTATTATTCACACTTTAACAGATGAAAACAAACAAGTGAGATGGGAAAATAGTAGTTTTTCCTATAGTTGCATAATAATTCTGCACACTTATAGTTGCCAAATAATTGTGCACAATTAAATATTCTCAGAATAAAGCGAAAACCTCACTTTTACTTTCTTAAATATTCAGATTTGAGGTTTATCGACATTTTGGATTGACTGAGAGCACTGTAGTTGTTCAATAATGAAACGAATCCTCATAAAAAACCACAAGACTAACAATTGTGCACAGTGTAAAGTTCCTATCTCACATGCATACATACACATCATAGGACCAATTTAGACAGGAGCCAATTAACCTAACAGCATGTCTTTGGAGTGTGGGAGGAAACCCATGCAAGCACAAGGAGAACATGCGCTCTTCATGCAGGTAGTGTCTGTGATATGGACTGGCGACACCAGTGCTTCAAGGCTAACTGCTAAGCTCATAGCTTTCATTTTAAAACTGTTATAGCTGCCACAAATGGTCTACAACTAAGGTAGGAACTAGAGCTGCACGACTAGCCGCTAAAAAGTCACGATCTCGATTCAACCCCCCTTACGATCTTAATCCGTCATTTCCATGATTCTATGTAACAAGTGCAGAGCCATTCTCTGCTCAGAGCTGTAAAAAAAAAAACAGAAAAAACCGGAAAAAGTTTGTAGCGCCCTCCTCACTCCCCTCTTTCTCTCGTCTCGTCTTTCTCTTGTCTAGGGGTATCTTAGAGGGGAGAGAGCGGGGACACCACGCCTGGCTTCCACCACATGTGTCAGTGCGGTATAAGCAACGTTCTTGTATTACCTTCGGGTCAGTGCTGTGCACCTGGATCCTCCCTCCAAGAGTCACCTTGAACAATGTCTGCTAGGAAATTAGCCCCACACCATTAAAGTTCAACACTCCTTTATTCTTCTGCGAATGAACACAATCAGTTGAACTCCCTTGGTAGAAACAGAACAGAAAAGGAGGTGTGGATGTGAATAGGCCCAGACACAATTTGGTTCTCCACTTTCCTTCCTGAAAGTGGGTTACGGTCTCCGCACGAGGGGGAATTTCCTTCCAGGCGGTCTCCGACGAGAGGCTCACCTGTCACCGGCAATATGCTGCACCGGGTCTTCAAGTGAGGAGCTCCCCCCGGTCCATTGTGCCTTCCGGATTCGGGTACGCACTCCCGGGGTTCCCTAGGATCTCCTTCTCTCGCGGAACTCCATCCGAGTACCTCACCCCAGGCTAAAGGTGCCTGGGATGGAACACGACCTCTGGTTGTCCTCTAGGCCTAGGCCACCCAGAGGATCGACACGAACCACCGTCCACAAGCTGAAGGTGCTTGGGACTTCACCCCCGCGATAAAGATGGCCGGCCCCTTATACCCTCTCCCAGCAAGCACGGCGGGTTCCCCGCCCCACCATACCGCTGCCGAGGGAGGACAAAAAGGAGGCACAGCACACAGCAATGATTCAACCCCAGCCCAGGGCAACAGCGCCACCCACCGGGCTGCAGGGAATTACACATCACTGATGTCTCTGCCAAGTTCAAATTTACACCCGGGAAAGTACATACCCGCTACAAGTTTATCAACATTATTCAGCGCTGAGAGATAACTATAAACATTGTATCATTTGGTTCTTTTAGATCAAATGGGTGAACTTCGGTCTGTAAATGAGGTCAGTTTAACCACGTAAAGACTGATGCCGCAAACGACCGTTTTTAATGTCATTGAAAAAAACGACGTTTTTCTCGATGTGATTCTTCTCAAGCCTGCCTTGCCTACACACTATCATGAAAAAAAATGCTCGAGCAAAGCGCGAAATGTATGACGGCAATATAAAGGGGAAGTTCCATTCGGATGGCGCCACCCTTTGGGCTGCTTTTGCTGATCCTTGTGTTAGTAAAGTTTGGTGAGAGACGATTCGCGATTTTCAGCCTCGTGCTCTTCAGTCCGTTACAGCGTGACGAATGTGCTATCTCCATTACGTGTTGTACGTCACCGCGTTCTTGACGTTTTCGACAACATTTGTGTGACCGTGTGTATGCAAGACAAGTTTGAGCGAACATCCGTCGGAAAAAAATCCATGGTTTTGTTGTCGGAATGTTCAATCGTGTGTACACGGCATTAGACTGGTGGTTAGTGGGAGAAGACCACTGTTAGACTGGTGGTTAGTGGAATAAAGGCCCTGTTAGTGGGAGAAGGGCCCTCTTTAGATTAATGGTGAGTGGCCACTGGTGCATCAGTGGTCAGTGGGAAGAATACACCCAAAAAAGACCTTTGTTGTCAGAGGGCACCAATAGTAGCTACTTCTATAGAACCCTGGATAAGAAAGTTGATTTTCACACTTATGTGTCTATTGCAGCTTCACCACACAAAATGTTTAGCCCTCATGCACACGGGGTATTCGATTTTCTCCTCTGAACGTTTTTTTACTCCTGGCAGGAATATGCTGCTTTAAAAAACTGACCTAAGCTGCGTAATGCACATGCTTTTAGACGCATTTAGCTGCATGAAGTTTTTGAGCGTTAATGGATTCCATTGGCGAGAATTTTAATCGATTCTAGCCATTGGAATGAATGAACGCTCAAGCATAAAACTCATTTAGCGTTTAAGCACGTTTAGACGCATTTCGGCGCATCAAGTGTATTTTCTGCTCAAAAGCTCCTCTCCTGAACGCGCTGGTGATGTTTCCTTTGTAAATGCCTATGTGTGCACGGACACATAGTACATGACAAGTATAGGATGTACAGTATGGGACAAGGATAGGGTAATGCAGGATGGTCATGTATAAGGTGCACTCAGATCATATTATAAATATATTGATGTAAAAGGATCAGTACATTTTTTGCAGGGGTTTTAAAATTTCTACAGGTATTCAGCAGCTTCACTTCATGGCAAATGATTACTTAGTCTACCTACACTGTATATTATGTGTTCACAGGTCACTGTTACTAACAAAAGTACGGAGAATGGAGGGGGGAATGGAAATAACACAGTCAATCCCTCTGCACCCCCGTCTTATGAGGAGGCCACGTCAGAAGAGGGAAAGAAGGCCGATTATCTTCAAACACCCTCATCCAATGTATATCCCAGCTGGACACAAGAGGATGCAGGTAGTTTTTATGATAGAAATGTTTACATTTTTCACATTGGATATTTAAAAAAGCTGTACCAGAATAATAAAACAAAATGGGTAATGAATATTAATTATATTATTTATTGTTAAGGCGGTAGTAAAATCTCTATAAGAAACAAAAAAAAATGTGCCCCCTGCAGGTTTAAGCCATAATGTACTAGAATGCGCGGCATATTAATACATTGTGAGAGACTTACCTACAAATGGAGCCCTCCAGCGCTGGGCTGTCACGGCTCCCCCTGGTCCCCGGTCTTTCCTCCGGGTTTCAAATCTTTGGCTCGGATGCAGTGACATCACTCCCGCCCATGCGCACGGGAGTCACACCACACAGAGTGCACCGTAAATGTGGTCTGAGCTGCGCATGCATTGTATTTGCTCAGCAGTTAAAGTCATTTGCACGTATCTGTCAATTCTAGCCGCCAGAATCCGCAGATTTCTGCCACTGGAAAGTGCAGTGTGTTTAATCGCTCGTGCGAATGGAGCCTCAGAATGCTTAAAGTAGTATTTTTCAACCTCTTTAAGTCAAGTCACCCTTTAAAATTACGGATGATCTCGAGGCATCCCATTCTAAAATGAAAGAAATAGTTTTACATAATACAGTGGCATCCACACATATACTACATACCTCCCAACTTTCTGAGATGGGAATGAGGGACACCTATCAGCAAAAGTATCCAGGCATAGGACACACCCATTGTCACGCCCCCTTAAAGGAGAATTGTACAAAAAAACAAGATTAATTAAACCCACAAGTGCTTTTTTTACCACTACTATTCCTTTATATTGGCTTTTGGAATTTACAAATGCAGCGATTTAGAAATCAGGTGAACAATTTAGCGCTGGAAAACACTTTTTGATAGTGTGGGATGGGGGTTGTTAGCTCTCATGGTAGATGCGTTTTTCCAGTGATTCAAGCCAGTCAGGAACTATATTTAAGGGCATGGTAGCCCATTTTTATTAAAAAGGCAAAATAAAAGTCCAAACAAAGGTTTCCCGCGCAGGGGTTCTTCTCCATCAAATACACAGAACAGAAAATGCTAGCCCACCTGGCTCTCTGTAGCAGTACTTCTGCACTTTATCCTGGTCACCCAGACCACCGGACTACTCAAAGTTGACGGCTTCCCTTTAGCGTCCACAGCTCTGCCTCTTGCAGTCACCAACGTTTTGGCTGTCTTCTACAGCCTCTCTGACTACCGAAGACCTCCTGTCTCTTGGTGTGGAGTAGGGTGACCACATTTCCAAACTGCCATTCAGGGATTTATGATTTCTCCAATCACAAGCAGGGGAACGGGGGTTGTGCCTCTTCCCGGCCAGGACAAGTACTGTCAGTGAGTAAAGCAGCAATGTGGCGGCCTTTTTTGGGGGCATCAGGTCAGCTCTGGGGGGTGGCTGTGACCGTTTTATTCCGGGACACTGTAGTGTCCTGGTATAAAGGTGCCCGGGACATACCTGCAAAATGCAGGACTGTCCCGGGCAATCTGGGACACTTGGTCACCCTAGTGTGGAGCCGTCTCCAACTGGGAGCCATGAGATCTTCCCATAATTCATTATAAGGGCTGTGCTCACCTGAGCACACACCCTGCTGGTAATCAACAAAGTCTGGATACAGGGTTGGAGATCCCATCCCTCCCAAGACACTGTGGAATCTCCAAACTACAAAGCCCCATTCCAGAATACCCAAACCTGGAGAAAGCTGCAAAAGCAGTCTTCTCCAATCCACATCTACGCTCTGTAGACTTGCACCTCGCAAATGTGCATACCCTGTGTCCAGCAAACTGTCCATTTTACCGTGACAGTAGCTCCTACTGTCACAGATAAAAAGTGCATTTTATATTCATCTATATTGATCAAACCAAAATGAGGGACAAATGAGGAGGAAAGCAGGTACAGAGGGATATTGCGCCAAATCAGGGACGGTCCCTCCAAATCAGGGACAGTTGGGAGCTATGATACTACACCCAACAGCAAATATACCTTTGCATACTAGTACTGACTAGGCTTGTGCAATTCGTTTCGTAACGAATTGAAATTCGTCCGAATTTAGCAACTTTCGGACATTCGGAAGCATTCGAATTTCCGAACAAAGCAATTACGAATAAGACCGAATCCGAAATAAATTATACCGCAAATAGCGAATGCCCGAATGTCTTCGGCATAATTCGTTATGAAAAAGTTACGAATGTACGAATCCATACGAAGCACAATAACACTCACTCTGCTCTGCTCTGCTCTCTGCTTCTCCCACACCGTGCTGAACTCCCTCTCAAAATGGTGTACAGGGGCGGAGGTTATAGCCGCATGTAAAAAACGAAAGTAAAATACGAGATTTCGAATCCATTCGAAGCACAATAACACTCTGCTCTGCTCTCTGCTTCTCCCTCACCGTGCTGAACCCTCTCAAAATGGTGTACAGGGGCGGAGCCTATAGCCGCATGTTAAAAACGAAAGTAAAATACGAGATTTCGAATCGTTACAAATAACCGCAATGTATTTAGAAAAGTACAAATCCATTCGAAGCACATTAGGCATAATAGGCAGCGTCGTTGTGAGAGAGACACGGAAAATTACGAATCAACGAACCCAAAAAAAGTTACGAAAGTAGGAGTTGTGTCCAGAATCAACGAAAAACAACGTACTCTACCGAAAGTACGAACCCAAAAAAAGTTACGAAAGTAGGAGTTGTGTCCAGAATCAACGAAAAACAACGTACTCTACCGAAAGTACGAATTATAAAGCAACAAAAAATTCAACGAAAAATGTCGCTTGCAAAAATACGAATGAGTCCGAACACGAAAAATCCCGTCTAGCAAAATTACGAATGATTACGAATCAACAGGACCGGAAAGAAACGAACCGAAACGGAACGAATTTTTCCGTTGTGCACAAGTCTAGTACTGACTAGTATTCTAGTGTCAGTGGCATTGCTATGTGGGTGCGAGTGACACCCGCCAGAGGGGTGACACCGGGGACGCTGCGCCACTAAACACTGTTCTGTATTGCTTGTCAAGGAGCGGAGCGAGCATGGTACTCAGCCGTGCGGGGAGGCTGCCTGTAACATTCCTCAGTCAGGCTAATATCCGCGAGTGAGCCGGAGTTGGTGGGCGGACCTGGGGGTGTGGCTGCCTCCTCCTCTCCCACAGACTCCTTCACTATGGATAATGCCGCAGCTGAAGCAGATAGAGGCGAGGACAGACACCGCAGCCCCGCCCACCCGCCCGGGTCTTCATCTGCAGGCATGAGGCATGCTATGTAAGTTACTCTGCACAATGCACAGTGTCACTACATAGAGTTCCACGATGCCCTGTGCCACCTCAGCCTGCCCCATGCCACCCCAGCCTGCCCTTTACCACCCCAGCCTGCCCCATGCCACCCCAGTCTGGCCCGTGCCACCCCAGCCTCCCCTGTGCCACCCCAAACATCCCTATACCACCCCAGCCTGTCCTGTGCCACCCAGCCTGCCCTGTGCCACCCTTAATTGCCCTGTGCCACCCAAACCTGCCCTATACCACCCTAACTTGCCCTATACCACCCCAGCCTGCCCTGTGCCACCCCAACCTGCCCTTTACCACCCCAACCTGCCCTGTGCCACCCTAACTTGCCCTATGCCACCCTAACCTGCCCTATGCCACCCTAACTTGACCTGTACCACCCCAACCTGCCATATGCCACCCTAACTTGCCCTGTACCACCCCAACCTGCCTTTTGCCACCCCAACCTACCCTATGCCACCCTAACTTTCCCTGTACCACCCCAACCTGCCCTATGCCACTCTACCTTGCCCTGTACCACCCCAACCTGCCTTTTGTCACCCCAACCTGCCCCATGCCACCCCAACTTGCCCTGTGCCACCCTAACTTGTACTATACCACCCCAACCTGTCTCATACCACCCCAACCTGCCCTGTGCCATCCTAATTTTCCTGTACCACCCTAACTTGGCCTATACTACCCCAACCTGCCCTATACCACCCTAACTTCCCTATACCAGCCCAACCTGCCCTATACCAGCCCAACCTGCCCTATGCCACCCTAACTTGCTCCATACCACCAACCTGCCCTATGCCACCCTAAATTGCCCCATACCACCCTAACTTGCCCTATACCACCCCAACCTGCCCTGTACCACCCCAGCATACCCTATACCGCCTTAACCTGCCCTATACCACCCCAACCTGCCACTATACCACCCTATACTACCCTAACCTGCCACTATACCGCCATATACTATCATCTACAGGGGCTGGTTTGGGGTGTGCCCCGTGACCGTGCGCTGCCTGCAAGGTGCTGGGCAGCCTAGACAGAGGGGGGGTGTGACACCATGTTTTACCGCACCGGGCAACACCAACCCTAGTGACGCCACTGTCTAGTGTTTCTCATTAACTTGACCCCAGTAGTGATGGAGAGAGGCAGATGATGGGCATACAAGATGCTGTGCAAGTGCCCAAAGTTTTCCATATGATGACATCATCAGCTGTTAGGATTCCGCAATTGGCCCAGGGTTGTAATGCTGCTCAAAAAAAATAAACTGTGGATCTGTGTAACAAAAAAAGCTATCTTGATCCACTGGCTGACTTGTTCAGTTTTTGAACATTTTGGGGCAATTGTTAGGCATGGTGCCGTGGCACACTGCATGAAAAAGGCTGGCTTAAAGCATATGTAAATCCAAAAAAAACAAAACGATATATTGTAGATTACCAATCATTGCATTCCGTTAATTTTTTATTTTTTGTACTTAACCACTTGCCGGCCGCCCTATAGCCGAATGACGGCTACAGGGCAGTTTGATAACTCTGGGAGGGCATATTAACGCATCACGGATTACGGTAAATGGCCGCTGACAGCGGACGTTTACCACGTGATCGCTCCGTCAAATGGCGATCACATGTAAACAAACAGGCGTGCTGTCCGGTTCCTCTCTCCCCTCTCTGTACAGTGTGAGAGGAGAGGGGGAGAGATCGGATGCAGCAGCGCTGTGGGCTGCATGTGTAGTTCCCACAGCGCTGCTCAGTGACAACTACAGCCTCAGCCAGCCAGCCATCCATCCATCCATACTCTGCAATCCCACCATCCATACTCTGCAATCCCACCATCCATACTCAGCCATCCTGCTATCCATACTCAGCCATCCCGCCATTCATACTCCCGCCATCCATACTCAGCCATCCCGCCATCCATACTTATCCATCCCGCCATCCATACTCATCCATCCCTCTGTCATACTTATCCACCCATCCATGCTCAGCCATCCATACTCAGCAATACTCATCCATCCATCCATGCTCAGCCATCCCATCCACCCCCAGCCATACTCAGCCATACTAAGCCGTACCCAGCCATACTTGGTGATACCCAGCCATACCAAACTGTACCCAGCCATACTCGGCGATACCCAGCCATGCTCGGTGATACTCTGCCATACCCAGCCATACTCTACGATACCCAGCCATACTAGGCGATACCCAGCCATACTTGGCGATACTCAGCCGTACCCAGCCATACTTGGCAATACTCAGCCGTACCCAGCCATACTCGGCCATGTTCAGCCATACTCGGCCATGCTCAGCCATACTCGGCCGTACTTGGCTGTACTCGGCCTCTGTATGTGGCCAGGCTGTGGAAGTCTCACATATGTGGTATTGCCATACTCAGGAGTAGGAGAATCTATTTGTACATGTACATGCTATGTGTTAGAAATATTGTATAAATGAACAACTTTGTGTTAAAAAAAAAATGCGTTTTAACCACTTCCTGCCCACCGGCCATCATATGACATCCTTGACATTGTGCGGGGATATCTGAATGATGCCTGCAGCTACAGGCATCATTCAGATATCAGCTTTTTCACCCTACACCATAAGAATGACCATAACGGCTGTTCCACCGCTTGATCGTTCTTACGGGAGGCGAGAGGGGACGTCCCCCCCTCCCGCCGCCCTGCGGTGCTTCTACCGACTCATCGCTACGATCGAAGCCAGGATCGTTTTTTTATTTCAGGCTTTTCAGCCTAGAGATGAGATGTGGGGTCTTATTGACCCCATATCTCACTGTAAAGAGGACCTGTCACGCCATATTCCTATTACAAGGGATGTTTACATTACTTGTAATAGGAATAAAAGTGATCAGAAAATTTATTTTTGGGGAAAAAGTGTCAAACTAAAATAAATAAAGTAAAATGAACAATAATTTTTTTTTTTTTTTAAAGCGCCCCTGTCCCCGTGTGCTCGCATGCAGAAGGGAATGCATACGTAAGTCCCGCTCACATATGAAAACGGTGTTCAAACCGCACATGTGAGGTATCGCTGCGAACATTAGAGCGAGAGCAATAATTTTGGCTCTGTAACTCAAAACATGTAACCAGTAAAAAAAAATTAAGCGTCGCCTATGGGAATTTTTAAGTAGCAAAGTTTGGCGCCATTCCACGAGCGTGTGCAATTTTGAAGGGTGACATGTTAGGTATCTATTTACTCGGGGCAACTTCATCTTTCACGTTATGCAAAAACATTGGGCTAACTTTACTGTTTACTGTTAAATTGCTGCGCAAATCACCTCCAAATACGGAAAGGTTTCTTCACAGTAAGAGCTGTGAAAATGTGGAATAGACTCCCTGCAGATGTGGTTCTGGCCAGCTCAGTAGATTGCTTTAAGAAGGGCCTGGATTCTTTCTTAAATGTACATAATATAACTGGGTACTGACATTTATAGGTAAAGTTGATCCGGGGAATATCCGATTGCCTCTCGGGGGATCAGGAAGGAATTTTTTCCCCTGCTGTAGCAAATTGGATCATGCTCTGCTGGGGTTTTTTGCCTTCCTCTGGATCAACTGTGGGTATAGAATTGGGTATATGGGATTGTACGATATTTCTTTTTTTTTATGGTTGAACTGGATGGACTTGTGTCTTTTTTCAACCTGACTAACTATGTGACTAACTATGAGATAAAAAGTTGCAATGACCACCATTGTATTCTCTAGGGTCTTTGCTAAAAAAACATATATAATGTTTTGGGGTTCTATGTAATTTTCGAGCAAATAAATGATGATTTTTACATGTAGGAGAGAAATGTCAGAATTGGCCTGGGTGCTCCAGAACGCCTGAAGGTGCTCCCTGCATGTTGGGCCTCTCTATGTGGCCACGCTGTGTAAAAGTCTCACACATGTGGTATCGCCATACTCGGGAGTAATAGCAGAATGTGTTTTGGGGTGTAATTTGTGGTATGCATATGCTGTGTGTGAGAAATAACCTGCTAATATGACAATTTTGTGAAAATTTTGTGATTTTGCAAAGAATTGTGGGAAAAAATGACAGCTTCAAAAAACTCACCATGCCTCTTTCTAAATACCTTGGAATGTCTTATTTCCAAAAAGGGGTCATTTGGGGGTATTTGTACTTTTCTGGCATGTTAGGGTCTCAAGAAATGAGATAGGCCGTCAGTACTTCAGGTGTGATCAATTTTCAGAGATTGGCACCATAGCTTGTGGCCTCTATAACTTTCACAAAGACCAAATAATATACACCAATTTGGGTTATTTTTACCAAAGATATGTAGTAGTATAAATTTTGGCCAAAATTTATGAAGAAAAATTACTAATTTGCTAAATTTTATAACAGAAACGAAGAAAATATATATATATTTTTTTTAAATATTCTTTATTTATATTTTCAGAGTAGAGGGGTGTACAGGTAATTCATTACAACATTTTCCATTACATATACATATATATCGGTCATTCCCCATCAATTCTCGCGTTTACATATCCCTGCCCTGCCTATATCCTCCAGTACCGGCCGGCAGGGTTTTATGCCCTCCTTATCTTATCTTCCAAAATCCCTCTGTATCCAAATGATCATATACTTTAGTTGTCAATATACCACCTACTCATCCCTCTTGTTTTCCCCCTAGCAAACCCCCCCCCCCTTCCCCAGACCCAGGTCTTAAACTGCCTCAGTCTAACAAAACAACCCAAAAATAAATACCAACAGCAAAACCAAGACAAAAACAAAAACAATCCCCCCCCCCCTCCTTGCCTCCTCCTCCCCAGGTCCACCCCTCCATTTGACGGAACAGGGCCTCCAAATTACAATATAAGGCAGGCGGACTTATTCCTCACTTATATTCCCCAACAGTCTCTTCCCCTCCTCTGAATATAAAAATACATTCCATGATGTCCAAGTTTCATTGTATTGCGCTTTTCTATCTTGGGCCGAGAGCACCAAGTCCTCTATGGCCCCCACATTTCTAACCCTATTCAGCCATTCCGCAATCGACGGTGGCCTTGGGTTTTTCCAGTTTCGAGCAATACCTGCCTTGGCTTCGTTAATCAAATGATAAATAACCAAATTTTTATATATCTCTTTGTTGGTATTTCTGAGAGGTGTAGCAAAAGGAAAGCAGGGTCATCCAATACTGGGTAGGCTGTAAATTTTTGGGAAACCCTTTGTACTTCCAACCAGTATTGTCTGATCCTGGGACATGACCAAAATATGTGGAACAATGTTCCCTGTTCCTTATTGCATCGCCAACACTGATCTGAACTTTCAGGGGAAAACCTACCTAATCTCGTCGGTGTATAATACCACCTATTTAAAAGTTTATAGTTTAATTCCTGGGTTCTAGTACAGGTTGATGCTTTCATTGAAAGATATATTATCTTCTGTTGTTGGGCCTGTGTGAAATTCTGGTCAAGGTCCGTTGCCCATTTTCTCATTGCTGGTATCTCATAGTTACCTTAGTTACCTGGGGGTGCTATTAGCAACCTATAAAGCTTAGATATTGTTCTAGTGAGGGGTTCCTTCTCTTCGCAGTATTTTTCAAATTGTGTCAAATCCCTTCTAAAACTTCTCGCTGGGCCTAATGAGGTTAGAAAGTGGCGAAGTTGTAGGGCCTGCCAATGTTTTACTTCGTATCAACCTCCCAGTTGTGTCAACAACGTCACTGTAGGCCAAGAGTCGGAGTGCAAGAAGTGTGAAACCTGTATATATCCCTTCTCTCTGAGTTTCTGATAGGCTCCTCCCTCCATCCCTGGCTGAAAACTTGGGTTCCCCAATATTGGGTATAATGGAGATTGCGCCGATGAATATTTAACATTCTGACAGATTTTAGAGCTTGTAGCTAATGTCGAGCCTATAAAGAGGTGTTTTTTAAGTTGGTCTGGTAGTTTTGCATAGCACCATGGTGCTCTTCCCAAGGGGACCTGGCTAACCTCCTGTTCCAGTTCTATCCATAATTTTAGTTCAGTATTTCTACAACAATCTATGACCCTACCCAAGTGCGCCGCTTGATGGTATTTAACTATGTCTGGGACTGCCAGCCCTCTGTAGCACTTAGGCAGGGTCAGACATCCTCTACTGACCCTTGGTCGTTTATTGGCCCAGATAAATTTAGTGAACAGCAAATTCACATGACGGAAAAAGGCAGCAGGGGTTTGTATGGGTATTGCTTGGAACAGATACGAAAATTTTGGTAGTACACTCATTTTGATAGTGTTACACCGACCAAACCAGGAATGAAATCCCCGCTGCCACTTATCCATCAGGGAACTAACTGTCCTCACCAGCGGGGGGAAGTTTACCACAAAAGTCTTCTCTAATCTTGATAGTATGAGTATCCCCAGGTATTTTAGGGCTGATTTTACCCATTTAAATTTAAAGTTGGGTTGTATAATTTGCTGCACTGCCGATGAAAGTGCCACCCCCATCGCCTCTGACTTGGCGTAATTAATTTTTAGATTTGCTAACGCCCCGTAGTCGTCTATTTCTTTCATTAAATTTGGCAATGAAACGTAGGGGCTAGATAAAGAAAACAACAAATCATCTGCAAAGGCAGAGATTTTGTAGTTTCGGTCTCTTATATGTAGTCCCTTAATATCGGGATTTTGCCTAATTTTATTTATTTTTATTTTTTTTATTTATATTTTACAGAATTTTCAGTCTTTTTTCTTTTATAGCGCAAAAAACAAAAACAACGGTGATTAAATACCACGAAAAGAAAGCTTTATTTGTGTGAAAAAAAGGACAAAAATTCCATATAGGTACAGGTGTTGTCATTCAAAATGTGAGAGCACCGAAAGCTGAAAATTGGAAGGGGGTTTAAGTGCCCAGTGGTCAAGTGGTTAAAGCGGAGTTCCACCCAAAAAGTGGAACTTCCGCTTTAAAGTGGTTGTAAACCCTTTACAACCTCTTTATGCTACAGGTAAGCCTATAATAAGGCTTACCTGTAGCTACCCAGGATATCTCCTAAACCGTTACCGGCGGCTCACAAGCGCATGCACGGGAGTGACGTCATCGCGGCCTTGGCCAATCACAGCGCCGGAGCCGCGATACCCAGAAGTATCCCCGGGAGAGATGTTACCGGCCGGAGGGGGTAAGAGGACCGCTGCGAGGGCTTCGATGTGAGGTAAGCAATTCATAATGAGCTAGTATACTATGCATACTAGCTCATTATGCCTTTGTCTTGCAGGGTTTTTTTTTTTTTTTAATAGGGTTTATAACCACTAAGGACTCCTGACCCCCTGACATTCCACATTTGGCATGTCATTTTTTTTAGGGGGGGGGGCGGGTACCTAGTTTTGACAGGTACCCAGCTCCCACTTCCGCTCTGGCCGCGGCCCCTCCCTCCCTCCCTGTAATCTTCTGGGACACATCACAGGTCCCAGAAGATTGCCCGGCCATTCAGGACATGCAGCGCAACTCGCGTATGTGCAGTGCACACACGGCTGAGCAGCCGCAAGCTGTCACAGCTGGGTGCCCACACTAGTAATGTCGGCACCGCGGAGAGGCGGGGGAGAGAAACAAGGCTTCAGGTGGCCGCATTGCTGGACCATGGGACAGGTGAATGTGTGTTTATTAAAAGTAAGCAGCTACACTTTTTGTAGCTGCTGACTTTTAATAAACACAGAAACGACTGGAACTCCACTTTAACGTTCTGGCCTCTAATATACCTCCTGTCTAAGGCTGGCCATACACTATACAGTTTAAAGGTCTCCTTTAAATTTGCCATCCACTATGAAGTGCAAGAGCATACCTAACATGATAATTGAATCGAATTCTTAGGTTTGTCCTCATAGTTTTAGTAACTAGACATGTGCAATTCGTTTAATTACGAATTCGTTATTAGTCAAAATTTGTTATATTCGTTGATTCGTAAACATACGAATAAACGAACGGTTTGATAAAATTACAAACGAACAACGAATTATCGAAAAGAACGAATATGGAAAACAACGGAAATACGAATTTAGTAAATTTGAAACAGCCAAAATACGAAAAACTAAAAAACTAAAACAAAAAAACAACGAAAATACCGAACAAAGATAAAAAAAATAACGAAAATCAAAATGAACGAAAACGCGAAATTACGAATATTCAGAAAACGTAAAACAAAACAACGAAAATAACGAACAAAGATCCATATTAACGATCAAAATGAACGGGAAAAAAAATACAAATCTTCGGAAAACGGAAATCAAAACAACGAAAATTTGAAATAACGTAATTTCTATTTCGTTAGTTCTGAATTAGTTCTGGACGTTGGCCAATGGCCAATAAGCTTGTCCCTTCCCCTGAAGAAGTTGTCTCTTCCCCTCAAGGAGCTTGTTTCTTATTCCCTTGTGTGTTTTTCTGTGTTAGACTGCAGTGCATTCCATCCACAGTCCAGATAGGTTGTGGTTGGGTAGGTTGCACTGTTCTGTTGGATTTGTGAATAAAGTTGTGACTAGTGAGAGAGAAATTCTTTGTTTCTTAAGCATACTCTGTCTAGATTCTAATTTCTATATTTGTATTTTGCAATAACTCTGACATATTTTTGTTTTCTTCTATTCTGACACATTATGTAAAATTACGAATTATGCCCCGATTACTAATCTACGAAAACAATGTTACGAAAGTACGAATAAATGAGCCAGTCAATCTCACGAAAGTACGAATTACAAAATTACGACGAGTAGTGTTTTGAATAAACGGAAAATGTATTCTAACGTATTCTAACGAACGTACAAATGTAATTAAATCTACAAAAGTACGATTTTCCAATTAACGGAAATTAGACACGAAAATACGAATCATTGCAAATCAACGAAAATATAGTTCTTACGAAAATACGAACGTGGCCGAATATAAAATATAACATAAATACGAATTTCGAATCAACGAAAATTAGACTAACGGAAAAACTAATCAACAGAAAAATAACCCTTACGGAAATACGAAAGAGTCCGAATACGATAACCCACGTCTTACGAAATTACGAATCGTTACGAATCAACAGAAACGCACAGAAACTAAACCAAACTAAACAAATTTTTATGTTGTGCACATGTCTATTAGTAACAAAAAATAAATAAAAATTCTACAATCAGATTGTATAGTATACGGCCAGCCTTATGGTGGCTATGCTCAGTATTCTACTGTATCTATGGAGAAGCAATGTAGCCACCCTTGGAGAGCAGCATTGTAAATCTGTGGAGATCGTGGAGTTCTATGAACTAATAGATTTAGATGGACTTGACATTAATGACTAATAAATTACAGAAAGTTATTTTTTCTCTATTTGGGATAAAAGTTTTAATTAAATTAATAAAAGCTGACCATTGTCAGTAATAAATGATTTGCGTCACCTTCTTACACTTGTGGTGGGACTGTCTCATTCTCCGACCTTTTTGGGTTGATGTCCGTAACCTAATCAATAAGGTGACACAACACCAGATGGCAGTTGACTCGCTCCTTTGCTATTTCATGATACAAAGAAGTCGGTGGGGTCTTACGAATGCTCCTTGATGCCTCACCTCCTTAACCACTTGAAAATCAGTTTTTTTCTGCACTTTTTGTTTATAAGTTTAAATCAGTATTTTTTGCTAGAAACTTATAACCCCCAAACATTATACTTTTTTTTTTTATCAGAGACCATAGGGAATAAAATGTGAGAGATAAGGAGAACTCCGCGCTATGACGAAATAAACAATAAATAAGCTGCTCCCCTCAAAATGCTATATGCTAACTACACACTATGATTAGATAGCGTATAAATAAAGTGCAAGAGTGCTTAATAATTCATAATCATAATAATACAGTGCTTAAAAATCATCAAAGTGAATAAAGTGCATAATATAAACAGCAAACCTGGATGAGTAGTATAACAAAAAATGTCCATAAAAGATGTGACGCAATTTAGGTCTTTACACCATCACCACTGAAAACAATTTTATGGAAACACAATGACACCCGGTGGATAAGGGTAAGTATCCTACTTACCAGACCACCATGACCCCTTTATTTAAAAAGACAGGTCAGGTGGAGCTTTGGCTGGTTTGGGTACTGTACGACACCAATGGGATAAGCCTGGGAATCACTCCACCTCGCAATTTATTCAGAGAAAAATGGGAAGAAGCAGCAGGACCATAGCATAATTCCGTTTTATTAAAATTAATGAAGTAAAAACAGCAAGCCAAACGGCCTCTTACTTTAAAAAGTGCCCTGCCTCGGCACTGAAGGAAATCCACATGAAATGCCAGATGGATTGTGCAGCAGCCGCCTCGCTCGCATTGTATTTTGAATCGGCGTGCGTTCCACCGCCTAGTGATGCGGAAACCGGAAGTGGCCGGAGGTAAACACGTGACTGGGATGCGCCGCAACGTACGTTTCGTCTGGCTCTAATCAGGTACTTAAAAAAAACACCCCCGCTGTAATTAATGCGCCCGATGTCCTGAAAGGACGCATGAATAGGGGGTGGCCAGGGCGGCCGTGGATAGATTCATGCTATGCATGAATGTATCCATTAACCATTTAGGGGGTGGCATGGAGAGAGGGGGTTGTGCCCGTGCGCCCTTAATGGACAGGCTGCCCCTGGTGGTTACTGAAGGTACAAGATATAATGGAAGTTGAGGCGTGGAAGCATCGTTGTGCGAACACTTACACAAAATTCTTCAAAATTTGGGCCTTGTGGCTAGATTTCCTTTGCTCTGTATAAGTAATTGACACACTGTAGAGGTTTACTCCGATATGTACTGACCTTTACACTTTATACTGAGACTTGTCGACATATATACATATATATATATATATATATATATATATTTATATTTATGACTGAGAGAAGGGCGGGATGATTTGATCACCCTCCTCTCTTTTGTTGTACCTTTTTTGGTTTCTTACTATAGCCCCACTTTCTATACCCTTCCCTGATGCCTCTTTCCCTACCTCTTGCCCCCTACCCTCCTTTCTTCTACATTCCCCTTGGCAAACCCTACAATAAATGATGTGCTCTCCACATTTTTCTGTTAATTGATTGTTGGTGCAATCTTCTCATCTAGATTGTAGGCCTCTGAAGATGTTGTGTTACAGATAACCCTGACAGATCATATTGGGGATGTTTGTATTATTTTCTCTCGTTGCATATGTGAAAATAAAGATTTTACAAGAAAAAAAATAAAAATTATTTGCCTCAACCTGCCCCTGGTCACCCCGGTGCGACTTGTCATGTGATTTGACAGTTTCAAATTCCATGACAAGTCGCACCCTATTGTCTGCATTGGAGTCGGAGTCGTACCAATTTTGAAAGTAGTTCCTGCACTGAAGTCGCACAGATATCTTCCAAGTCGCACCTGAAGTGGCGGACACATCGGACACTTTTGGCGCTATTTCGGGACCATTCACATTTACACAGCGATCAGTGTTATAAATATGCACTTATTACTGTGTAAATGTGACTGGCAGTAAAGGGGTTAGCCAAGAGGGGGCGCTGAAGGGGTTAAGTGTGTCCTAGGTATGTGTTCTAACTGTAGGGGGGATGGGCTACGTGTGACACGACACTGATCACCGCTCCCGATTACAGGGAGCTGTGATCAGTGTTCTGTCACTAGGAAGAATGGGGAAATGCTTGTTTACATTAGCATTTCCCCGTTCTTCCTCTCCGTGAGACGATCGCGGGACTCCCAGGGGACATTGAATCTGCGGGACCCGCGGGTCCCGCAGTCAAACTCACGGAGCTCGGTCTCATTTCTATGGGGCAAGTTAGAAAACCTGCCCTAATCAATATTGTTCCCCCTACTGATAAGGGGGTTACTGATAAGGGGGTACTTTGACAGTTCATGTAATCAGGTTCTCCTCCTCCTGACTGCTTTTGTTCCAATTTCATTAAAATAAATGGGGCTTTGCTTTGCTTAGGCCTTAGGGCATGCCAGAATATTTTTATTTGAAAAAGCTATGGAAAGGTCAAGGTCAGGGGCCATTCCTCCCAGTCCATCCGCTGTAATGCATTTAACACATACTCTACTCATTATTGTATGTTGCATTAAAACAGAACTAAAGTCTTAATTTAAAGGATTAGTTCACCTTTACCAAAAAACTGCCTATGCAGGGCGTCTGTAGATAAAAAACAAACTGTGCAGCTCTGACTAAACTTGAATGCCTTCCTATAGGTCTGGGCCATTTACGTACCTCATGAAGCCTGACTAGAATACTCCCAGGACATTGCTAGGACATTGTTAAGTGAGGCCTAGTCATTACTGCTCACCTCCACCACCACAGAAGTGAGCTCTCAAACGATGAGTTTACATAGTTGGCAACTGTCCCGGATTTCCCGGGACATTCACGGATTTAGGACCCTTGTCCCGGATTGTTTTTGTCCCGATTTTTTTTCCGGGAATTTTTGTTTGAATGTCCTGGGAAATTTGGGAGTGTTTTAGGCAAAAACGGCAGCAGCGGCTACACCAAAATGGCCTCCGCCGCCACCACTGTGTTGTTTACTATTGTCCTCTTGTGTTCAGTGCAGAGGAGAGGGGCAGCCAATCGGCTTCTCTCTTTTGGCGGCCCCTCCCCGCTATACTGAACATGTGGGTGAGATGCGATCTTCCTCCACCCGCCGCCGCCTATGGGTCTGCAAAGTTCATGGGTCCCCGAGGTACGATGGGGAAAGGAATGTGCGGGGGTGGGGCTCTGAAGGAGGACACAAGTGTGGAGGGGCTCTGATGGAGGACGCAAGTGTGGAGGGGACTCTGATGGAGGACGCAAGTAAGTGTGGAGGGGACTCTAATGGAGGACACAAGTGTGGAGGGGACTCTAATGGAGGACACAAGTGTGGAGGGGACTCTAATGGAGGACACAAGTGTGGAGGGGCTCTGATGGAGGACACAAGTGTGGAGGGGCTCTGATGGAGGACACAAGTGTGGAGGGGACTCTGATGGGGACACAAGTGTGGAGGGGAATCTAATGGAGGACACAAGTGTGGAGGGGAATCTAATGGAGGACACAAGTGTGGAGGGGAATCTAATGGAGGACACAAGTGTGGAGGGGACTCTAATGGAGGATACAAGTGTGGAGGGGCTCTGATGGAGGACACAAGTGTGGAGGGGCTCTGATGAGGGACACAAGTGTGGAGGGACTCTGATGAAGGACACAAGTGTGGAGGGGCTCTCATGGAGGACACAAGTGTGGAGGGGGCTCTGATGGGGAACACATATGTGGGGGGGGGCTCTGATGTGGGGGCACTGATTGGGACATGGGCAGGAAGGGTTTTAATGGGTGTGGGGAGGTGGCTCTGAGGGGGCACAAGCGTGTGGCAGGAGTTCTGAAGGGAACAGAAATGTGCAAGAGGGGGTGTTAATGGGGACACAAGCATGTAGGGAGAGTCTGATGAGGATACAATTGTGTGGGCTGGAGAGATTCTGCTGGGGACACAAATGGGCAAGGAGGATCTGACAGGAACACTGATGTAAGGCCTCATGCACTCTTAATGTTTAGCCCTGGTGCACGAGGCTCTGGCATTTAGGTGCAGGCGGAGGATACAGGTGCACCATCCAGCCCCGCTGATGGCAGCCTTTTTTTAAATTCTATTCTCTTTTATGGCTGGGGATTCATTTATAAATAACTTTTTTTTTCGGCCCACGAATATCTGTAAAATATACAATGTGGCCCTCAAAGTAAAAAGTTTGGAGACCCCTGGTGTAGTGTATTAATCAGTGTAGTGTAGTAGTTAGTGTAGTGTAAATCAGTGTAGTGGGTGGTGTAGTGTAGTGCGTGTTGTAGTAATCAGTGTAGTACGTGTTGCACCTGATGCAAGGACGGACTCTGGTGGAGAGGCATCTGGTGGCAGGCGACGTGGTAGGTGACACACTCAGGGCTTCCAGTGATTCGGCATCATGGTGAGTTGAATGATTTCATTTTATATTACAATGTAATAATAGAAATAATGCGCTTCAATCACCCTGACACCATAACAAATATGGTGCCGGGATGATTGAAGAGCCAACAGGTGTTTTGGAGTATCTTTATCTGCCAATTTTGTTAAACTTTCTGGAATACACATATTTATATTGTGGTGTAGGATCTGGCTTCTTTCTTTCTGTCTTTCTTTCCTTCCTCTCGGACTCTAACCACACCCCTTTTGAACCACGCCCATTTAAGTCACACCCACCATTGCACGCAAATCATGCCCATTTTCCCACATTCTATGTGACACGCCTACAAATGAATGCCACGCCCCCTAATTATAGCAAGGCTCCGCCTACATGCAAAAAAAGTGTCCCAGATTTTTTTTTTGCAATGTTGGCAACTATGAGTTTAGAGATACTGCATCAGGGGAGAGAAAGAGCATGTGAGGGGGTTTGAATCAGAGATAAATTTCACTCCTGTGATGGTGGAGGTGAACAACAACGACTAGGCCTCACTTAGCAACATCCTAGCAACGCCCTGAAAGTATTACAGTTATGCTTTGGCTTTACCTATAGTAAGGGCATTATCAAACTTTAGTCAGAGCTGCACAGTTTGTTTTTATCTACAAACACCTCTTACCTGCATAGGCAGTTTTTCTGTGAAGCTGAACTAACCCTTTAAAAGAAACTGGGAGCAGACAAGCTCTTTATTGCAGAAAAGACAGGCAATGTCCCTTCTGCAATTCAATTACCTTACCTGCCTGTTCCCAGTCTTCTTTAGAATTTACATTGACTGGATATGCGCCAGTTTAGATGGCCGAAGACTGGCACCCAGACGAAGCTGAGGAGAAGATGCCGATGCTGGCAAGGGACCTTGGACTGCTAGTTCTGCTCTAAATGCATATTTCACCTTTATCAAAAAACTGCCTGTGTAAGTAATGCTGGCCATACACTCTACGAAAAATCGTCCGAATGAACTTTCGGAAAACGAATGTTCGGCCGTGAGCGCAAACGATATTGCCATCATGTAATGACCGATAAATCGTTCAGTGGACATAAATAAAATAAAAAATTCTTTATTTTTTTACAAATACCTAGTGCAGAAAGTTCGGACGGGAAACACATTAACCTTCAGATTTATCGTTCGTTCGGCAGAAAATTTCCAAACTTGTCCTTCGTTTTTTCGGCTCAAAAACTTCCCAACGATTATCGATTTTGTGCCCATTAACTGTTCGAAAAACAAAAGAACTGTCTGAACGACCGATTTTCGCCCGATTTTTCGTATAGTGTATGGCCAGCATTAGTTGGGCCTGTTGATAAAAAACAATCTGTGCAGCTTTGACCAAAGGTAAATAATGCCCTTGCTATAGGTGTAGGCCATTTACATACCTCATGAAGCCTAACCAAAAAACTCCCAGAGATTATATCATCCCATTCAGCCTTGTTGTTAGGGCTCTGAGCTCAAAGCTACTGCATCAGGGGAGAGAAAGCGCATGTGAGGAGGTTTGAGAAAGCTCACTTCTGTGATGGAGAACATAAACAGTACACACGACTGTTTTTCATGACGATAAAAATGCCATTTTTTAAATTGGTCATTAACCACTTCCCTACCCAGCCATAGTCAAATGACGTCCACAGATGGGATCTCCCATCCTGGGTGGGCGTCATATGACGTCCTCGGCTTTGTAGGGGGATATCTGAATGATGCCTGCAGCTAGAGGCATCATTCAGATATCCTTTTGTTGTGCCGGCCATTCTGTGCACCATAAGAATGATCATAGCGGCAGTTCCACCGCTTGATCGTTCTTATAGGCGGCGGGAGGGGACATCCCCTCCCGCCGCCATCCGGTGCTTCTCCGGGTTTTCCCGTGCCATCGGGGGCCCGGAGAATGAATCGTCCAGCGCACGATAGGAAGCATAGAGATGACTGGTGACCAGATGGTCACCAGTCATCTCTTCTATGACCGTCGGAGGCCCGGGCGCGATGTGATGACGTCACGCCCGGGTCCTCAGATGTAAACAAAGCCGCCATTGCGGCTAGTAAACATGAGATCAGTGACATTTTTTTCACGATCTCATGCTTTCCAGCCTGGAGGAGAGATGTGGGGTCTTATTGACCCCGCATCTCTCCATAAAGAGGACCTGTCACACACATTCCTATTACAAGGGATGTTTACATTCCTTGTAATAGGAATAAAAGTGATCAAAAAAAAGTAAAATAAGTGTAAAAATAAAAAAAATTAAGTAAAATAAAAAAAATAAAAAAAAATTAAAACGCCCCTGTCCCCAGTAGCTCGAGATCAGAAGCGAACACACACGTAAGTCCCGCCCACATATGTAAACGCCGTTCAAACCATATATGTGAGGTATCGCCGCGTGTGTTAGAGCGCGTCCAACAATTCTAGCACTAGACCTCCTCTGTAACTCTAATTTACTCGGCGTAACATCATCTTTCATATTTTCCAAAAAACTGGGCTAACTTTACTGCTTTGTTATTTTTTTAATTCATGAAATCATTTTTTTCCCAAAAAAAGGCGTTTGAAAAACTATTGCGCAAATACCGTGCAAGAAAAAAAGTTGCAATGACCGTCATTTTATTCCCTAGGGCGTTCTGGTAAAGCTAGCGTTCAGAATGGAGATAGCACATTCGTCACGCTGTAACGGACTGAAGAGCACGAGGCTGAAAAGCGCAAATCGTCTCTCACCAAACTTTGATAACACGAGGGTGGCGCCATCCGAATGGAACTTCCCCTTTATAGTGCCGTCGTACGCATTGTACGTCACCGCGCTTTGCTTGAGCATTTTTTTACCACAATAGTGTGTAGGTAAGGCAGGCTTGAGAAGAATCACGTCGAGAGAAACGTTGTTTTTTTCAATGACATTAAAAACGGCCGTGTGTACGCGGCATAAGAGCTAGGCCCCTCTTAGCAACGTCCTAGCAACAAGGCAGGATGGGATGATGTGATCTCTGGATGTTTTTGAGTCAGGTTTCAGGGGGTACTGTACATAAATGACCTACACGTATAGCAAGGGAATTATTCAACTTTGGTCAGAGCTGCACAGTTTTTGTTCATCTACAGACACCCGTTACCTGCAGATGCAGTTTTTGGTACCGGTGAACTATGCCTTTAAGACAGCACAGTTATTAATATGGGCTGCCTAATACACTGCAATGGGCCTAAATTCACACTTTTAAGTATTTTAGTTTTTTTTACAAAAACCTTTATTTTTTTTTTCTGTGTTTACATATGGGCTCATTTACTACACAGAGTGGAATGTGCTAGGGGGGAAAAAAAAAGATTTTTTTTGGCACATGAGGCTTTACATGTCTCTTCTGCCAAAAATCCCTACCTCCTAGCAATTTTTTATTTTTAAGCCTCGTAAACACGGCCGAAAATCTCGTCAAGAAAAAACACGTCGTTTTTCTTGACGAGATTCTTGGACAAGAAACTTGTCCCGGCTGAGTGTACAGACGCTCCATTCAAAGAACCCGCGGTTCTTTGAATGGAGGGAACGCGGTGACGTCATCGACTACGACGAGCGTGCGCTCGTCACATTCGATGCCGTCGCCGCCATCTTGCTACACCCTATCTATGCCTAGGAAGCTACCGCGCATGCGTCAAAGTCATTTCGAGCATGCGCGGGCTTCCCGGAGGACAGGTAAGTGTACACACACACACAATTTTCTCGTCGAGAAACAGGCTGACGAGAATCTCAACGAGAAAATAGAGAGCAGGTTCTCTATATTTCTCGTCGAGATTCTTTTCGGTTTTCTTGACGAGAAACCATACCCAGAACGATTTTCTCGGCAAGAAAGCTCTCTCGGCAGTTTTCTTGTCGTTTCTTGACGAGAAACTCGTTCGTGTGTACGAGACTTTAGAGTTTAATTCCACTTAAGTCTATGACCAATATTTTGCTTATCACTGTATAATTACTATAATAATAGTATTTTACACCTGCTTAGAGTTCCTCTTTAAACAGTAGCAGGGATGCATTGTGGTGCTTATTCATTTATATTATGGTTATACAGAATACAATTGTTAAAGCAGAACTAAATCCTCCTATCCTTTAGCTGCCATATTGGCCTCTGTTTTTGGAAAGGGGTTTAGTTCCACTTTAAGCCTCTCTGCATACCATCGGGTGGCAGCTGACCATTCCTCTTTGTTGCAGGGCACAGCCCCGGCTACGGGAGTGGAGCCTATTCTGGAGACACGGAGATGCTGACATCACTGAGCTGGGAGGATAACCGAGTGCGCAGGTCATTTATCCGGAAGGTATGTGGGGGGTCAGTTCTCTATAATGTAATGGAAGTGTATTTGCCTTTATACTGTAAATATATGGGATCAGTGAGAGCGAGTACCAAGAGCTGAGCTGTGGGAACAGAAAGACATTGTTCTCTCCGGAGAATGATATCACTGATGATATAAGGGACATTTCTCCTCTCCCCAATGCTCCTCATTTTTTTTTTTTTTGCTTTTCCAGGTCTATTCAATCCTTTCACTTCAGCTTTTAGTCACCGTCTCCATTGTGGCTCTGTTTACCTTCTGTTGAGTTATTCCTTAGTATAAAAACAACTGGATTTTGACACAAGAATTCATATTGTACATTAAAACACGGTTCACTAAGTACATATTCACTTACCTGAATAACCCATATGGATAGAAAACAGGTTAAAAGTGCATGATGGCAGTTCTCCTTATGAACTAGACCAGTGGTCTCCAAACTGTGGCCCTTTACTAGCCTTTATCCGGCCCTTGGGGCACTATTCCCCGGCACTGATGCAAGGCACTATGAGGCCTCATGCACAATGGACGTTTTTGGACGTTTTTACAGCAGCTGTTGGCAGTAGACGGTTTTTTCTACAGTCATTAAACTCTCCATCATGTTATCCTATGTGTCCATGCACACATAGGCTGTTATCAACGGTTTTGGGAAGTGGCGTTTTTGAGCAGTAAAAAAAAAAAAAAAAAAAATAGTGGGTTCTGAGAGACGTTTTTCAGCTGTAAAAACGCTCTAACGCTGATAAACATCTTTAAACGCTCAAAAAAGTCACTCACCAGCGTTTTTTACTGTTCTTGATTCATTGAAAAAAAAAAAAATTCTTAAAAAAAAAAAAAAAACGCTAAAGACCGCTAACGTGGAAAAACGATAAAAAACACTAATAAAACGCTAAAAACCGCTATTGCACAAAAACGTTGGAAAAAGTTGAAAAACTCACTGCAAAGCTACTGGCGTTTTTATAACGTTATTTTAACGTCCAGTGTGAATGAGGCCTTACTATCACTGACACCAACAGTGGTTCATAATTCCTGCCACTGACACCAACAAGGGGGCACTATTACTCCTATCGACCAATGATGGAGCACTGTTCTTTCCAGTGTTAACAATGAAGGGGAACTATTCCTCCCACTGGCCATTGATGGAGCAATATTCCTCACACTGATAACAAAGTTGGGGCACTATTCTTTGCACTGACCAATGATGGAACACTATTCCTCCTGCTGATACCAATGATGGGGCACTATTCCTCCTGCTGATGCCAACGATGGGGCACTATTCCTCCTGCTGATACCAATGATGGGGCACTATTCCTCCCACTGATAACAATGATGGACCACTATTCCTCCTACTGATACTAATGATGGAGCACTGTTCCTCCTACTGATACCAATGATGGGGCACTGTTCCTCCCAGTGATACCAACGATGGGGCACTGTTCCTCCCACTGATACCATTGATGGTGTACTGTTCCTCCTACTGATACCAATGATAGGGCACTGTTCCTCCCACTGATACCAATGATGGGGCACTGTTCCTCCCACTGATACCAACAATGGGGCACTATTCCTCCCACTGATGACAATGATGTGGTACTATTCCTCCAACTGATAAAAATGATGGGGCACTATTCCTCCCACTGTTACCAACAATGGGACACTATTCCTCCCACTGATACCAACAATTGGCCACTATTCTTCCCACTGACACCAATAATGGGGTTCTATTCCTCTCGCTGACACCAATGATGGGGCACTATTTCTCCTTCTACTGACCACAGGCTGAAGCATTGCTTACTCTTAGCGAAACAAAGATTTGTGTGTGAGCCATTTAGGCTGTACGAGAATTAAGTGCTGTGAGTGTTGGCTGGGAAGGGAGCCCGTCTATTCTCCAGGCAATGCTGGAGAATGACAAGTGACCCAGGAGCCGCACATCAAGTCAAGACCTGCTGTATGACAGTGAATGGCAGTTTCAGCCTGGACTGGACTGGATGAAAGAAAATTAATCATGTATGGCCTGCCTTAGAAAGTTTGGAGACCCCTTGTGTTGACAAAGGCGCCTATGGCAGCAAATGACTCTGGAGACTCTAACTTTATAACATTTGTATAAAACAATTAAGAACTATATAACAACTTTTGGAAATATAAAGAAGGGAACTTAAGCGGAGTTCCACCCACATATTTTTTTATTTTTTTCGGCATCCCCTCTGCTTGTACAAATAATATCATGTTTATAATTAAATCGCTGTTTGAGTACATTGTTTTTCAAATTTTGCCTAGCAGGCAGATGAAGCTGTTGCAGCGCTGGGCTAAGGTGAAGTAACTTTTCATGTTAGCTATTATAGGACTCAATATAGTTACTCCAAAAATGTTAAACTGTGTGGATGGATATATATATAAAAAATCTTCTCAAAGATTCCAGCTATAGCCGCTCTACACACCTCCGTCACCGCAGCTGCCTGCTCTGTATATAAACAAACTGGTAATGGCAACAAATACTTTTGTTCCCTTTTGAAAAATGGTGCTTAGATCCGCCTTTCATTGCGTCATTTCCTGTTTGGAAATAATGTAACGCAATCCTGCGGTGATGCCCACTGATTCCTGGGAACGATGACACACACCTCCCAGGAGCACTGGCGCCTCAGGAAATTACGTACATCGCTGCGGCCGGAAGAGGCAGATTAGGGACACCCTAGCAACAAGCCAGATACAGGAAGTAAAAAAAAAAAAAATTGGCAAATTTTGTTATCCTAACAGAAAGGTAATGATTCATATAAAGTTTAAATTATGGGTGGAACTCCGTTTTAACATGACATATCATTGTGTGTATATATATATATATATATATATACACACAAACACATCAGCTGCTGTGCAAAGTATAAGGCCCCTTTCACACGGGCGGACCGCATGTCCGTTTTTCACCCATCCGTTTTCGGATGAAAAACGGACATACATGTATCCCTATGGGACAGCGGATGTCAGCGGATGAACATCCGCTGACACCCGATCTCACCCGTGTCCGCTACGCTCCGTTTTTCAGGATAGAAAAATTTCTATTTTTCTATCCGTCTGCGGAGCGGATCGGATGAACACGGACAGACGGTCCGTGTTCATCCGATCCCCCCATAGGGGAGAGCGGAGATCTGACAGGGCGGTCCCTGCACAGTGTGCGGGGACCGCCCAGTCATCAGCCGGCTCAGCGGGGATCAACGGAGCGATCCCCGCTGAGCAAGCGGAGGTTCACGGGGCGGATCATGACTGGTCCGTCCCGTGTGAAAGGGGCCTAAGCTATACTACATTGCAAAGTCAATAGCTTCATAATCCAACAGTACTTTGTATTTCACAGATTTCCACTGTGGTTTATTAATACAATAAAGCAGACAGAGTTTTTATGTGGTCTGAACTGTGTCTGGCACAAGTAATATCATACGAGAAATAATAACCTGTTACTTGTCTTTCAGTGATCCAGTTAAAGAATATGTCCAAGCAAACCCAGGCTGGTATTGGGCATCCTAGTGAGTATTTATATATTTAGTTAACACAATTTTTTACTATTTTAGCTACTTTACCATCTTCATTATGTTTCCAGATATCAGGGCCCAATCACATTTGTGTGTTTTAAAGGGAATGTATTTTCTGAATTTTTATGGCTCGGGCTAAAACAAATAAAATTAAATGTATTTATTTTCTATAGTCAGGTAAATGTAAAATATTGCATATGTACCTGTATATTTTATGGCTTTTTTATCCAGCAGATGGAGCTCTAGGCTACTGTTCACATGTTTTTTTATCTATAACACCTATAAAGCCCTGTTAGAAAAGGCCTATTTACATAGCCCAGTTCCTGCGCTCTGTGAATGGGCTGGTTTGCGAGAAAGGAGGAGAGGGCCCGAACTTCTGACTGAGTTCATTGTGGCTAACTCAGCTGGAAGTGGGAGCAGGTACCTGTCAAAAGCAGGTACCTGCTCCCTAGGGTGACCACATTTCCAAACTGCCACTCAGGGACACACCCTCTCTCTCTCTCACCTTCCCCAAAAAAAGAGGAGGGGGGTGGAGGGAAATGTAGTCTCGGGGGTTGATGGGGAATTTGGCGGCGGGTTATTTGTCAGGTGAATGTGCCACTTTCCACCAGATGCAGTGCCGCTTGCCATCCATAGCCTGCCACCAGATGCAGTGCTGCTGCCACTCCCTCTGCCTGAGCCACATGCGTAGAAGGAAAGGAGTTGGGTCACTATCTGGAGAGTGAAGATCACACCGGTCCCTGCTGCTTGCCGCTGGGTGCCAGAGAAGGAGGAGGTGCTGAGGTGGGTGGGGACAGCAGAAGCCTCGCTCCCGGCCTGTCTGAGAGTAAATTGTCACTGGTTGCAAGACGCCAGGCAGCGCTGGCCCTAGCAACCAGTTCCAGAAATGTAGTTAGTAGGGGGTGGCTGTGTCCTCTATTTCATTCCGGGACATTGTATTGTCCCGGAATGAAGGTGCCCGGGACCTAGGACAGACATGTCAATTGCGGGACAGTCCCGGGCAATCCGGGACACGTGGGCACCCTACCACTCCCCCCCAGAAGATGCTAAATGTGACAACGGATGGGAAGGAAGAGGCAGACAAGCGGAGCTTCCCCTTTTGGTTGGAGCTCCGATTTAAGTTTCATTTACCTTTGTGGCTGGGAGGGGTGGTTGCGCTGTGGTTTTACTGCCCACCTTGACCTAACATGGCAGCTGGACAGAGTGGTATACAGAGTGTTATACAGTGATGCTTTGTTGATGCTTTGTTTTGTGGACTTAGCAAAAATGATATCCCATGATGCATTTGGTTGCCAGTACCACTTTGAGACGTAACCCATGCATGTGAATGGGACTGCACTGCAAACTCCCTGAACCGCGTGTACTGCACACAGTTGCAGCATGATACTGCAGTCTTTCATGGGATAAAACAGGTGGTGAGTAGGCCACATTTCACCTCCCAGCCTTCTGTAAGACAATCAACTGCAGATCGCTTTTTAGAGGTGCAGTGTATGCCATGACAAGTGTAAATGAGCAATAATAGCAGGAAACCATCAGCCGACAGTCTGAAGCTTCAGAAATTTTTGTCATGTTCTATGTGAAATTCAGAAGGAGAAAAACAAGAGTTTAGGATATTCTCTTAAAAACAGGGCAGCTTTGCACATCCAAATGTATATAATTGCACTATACACACTTTTTATATGTCCACCATTAAAATAAAATACACCAAAGCTCATAAGCCTGAAGTCTCTGTGTACTTTAGACACAGTTTGTCCATGCTATTACATGTATGCAAATGGCACAGCAGTGTAAATAGGCCCTTATATTTTTCATCTTTTTGGCAATCGTCTGCTACTTGCTGGACTCAATTGATCCTTTTAATGTTGCTAGTCGGAAATGCCTAGCATTCCATGCGCAAGCGTGGGTCCATTGTTGCTTAAACATTTATGAATTAGCCAACACTGGACAATGTGAAGATCTACAGAACCATATATCAACCAATTTGTATTCATTTACAGTAGAAAGATGACATTTATTTATGCTGTTATTTCATTTGTCATCAACAATGACTGAATACTCAAAACTGTCAGTGTAAAAAAGACAATAAACTAAGGCTATTTGTTAGGCCGCCTACACACGACTAGTTTTCTCTGCAAAAAACGACAAGAAAACTGCCGGGAGAGTTTGCTTGCCGAGAAAACCGGCTGTGTGTACGTGGGTTTCAGTTTTCTCGTCGAGAAAACTGCCCAGATTCCCCGACGAGAAAAAAAAAACCTGCGGTCTTTTTTTTTCGTCGTCAATCTCGTCGGCCTGTTTCTCAACGAGAAACCCGAGTGTGTGTACACTTACCTGTCCCTGTGGAAACCCGCGCATGCCCGAAATGAATTTGACGCATGCACGGTAGCTTCCTAGGCATAGGCAAACAACGTTTTTTTCCTGACGAGAATCTCGGGCGTGTGTACAGGGCTTTAGAGTGTAATGAGGCCTATTGAGGCAACTGCCTCAGGCAACCCAAGCCTGGGGGGCACTGAGGTCGAAGTTCTCATACTAGCAGTATAATACATATGTAGCGGCCCCCTCACTCCCCTCTTCTTCAGTTCGTCTGTCTCTTGTCTAGGGGTACCTCCAGAGGGGAAGGGAGGGGGGACACCACGCCTAGCCTTCACCACAGGTGTCAGAGTGGTGTAAGCAAAGTTCTTTTACCTTCGGGTCAGTGTTGTGCACCTGGAGCCTCCACCGAGAGTTACCTTGAACAATGTCTGTCAGGAAATGAGCCCCACACCATTAAAGTTCAACACTCCTTTTTTCTTCTCGGATGAACACAATCAGTTGAACTCCCTTGTAGAAACAGAACAGAAAAGGAGGTGTGGATGCGAATAGGCCCAGACACAATGTGTTCTCCACTTTCCTCCCTGAAAGTGAGTTGCGGTCCCCGAGCGAGGGGGGATTTCCCTCCAGGCGGTCTCCGATGAGAGACTCACCCGTCACTGGCAATATGCTGCACCAGGTCTTCGAGTGAGGAGCTCCCCCCGGTCCATTACGCCTTCCGGATTCGGGTACCCAATCCCTGGGTACCCTAGGATCTCCTTCCCTCGCGGAACTCAGTGTTGGGCACTGAGCTCCAGACCTCCATCCGAGTACCTCACCCCAGGCTAAAGGTTACTGGGATGGAACACGACCTCTGGCTGTCCTCTAGGCCTAGGCCGCCTAGAGGACCGACACGAACCACCGTCCACAAGCTGAAGGTGCCTGGGACTCGACCCCGTGACAAAGATGGCCGGCCCCTTTATACCCTCTCCCAGCAAGCACGGCGGGTTCCCCGCCCCACCATACCGCTGCCGAGGGAGGACAAAAAGGAAGCCCGGCACACAGCAGTGATTCAACCCCAGCCCAGGGCGACAGCGCCACCTGCTGGGCTGCAGGGAATTACACATCACTGATGTCTCTGCCAAGTTCAAAATTTACACCCGGGAAAGTACATACCCGCTACACATACATAATACTGTGCTTGTGTAAATAGTGCTCAAACATAAGTTAAAAACAGCTGCAACATAAAATTGGGAGATAAAAACACAACAAATTAGTGAGAAATGGACAAATATGTTGTGCTACCAAGAACTAAAGAATAAACAAAAATCAACAAAAAATATTATATAAAGTCTCTAAAGTCCAAAGACACAATGGGGGTTATTTATGAAAGGCAAATCCACTTTGCACTACAAGTGCAAACTACAAGTGCAAAGTGCATTTGGAAGTGCAGTCGCTGTAAATCTGAGGGGTAGATCTGAAATGAGGGGAAGCTCTGCTGATTTTATCATCCAATCACGTGCAAGCTAAAATGCTGTTTTTTATTTTCCTTGCATGTCCCCCTCGGATCTACAGCGACTGCACATCCAAGTGCACTTTAAGTGCAATTTCAAGTGCACTTTGCACTTGTAGTTTGCACTTATAGTGCAAAGTGGATTTGCCTTTCGTAAATAACCCCCAATGGCTTATAAGTACCCAAGGTAAAGAAACAGACGAAAACACATCACAAGAATGCGTAAATTATTCAGAAGAAAAAAACTCCACCATGTGATATGCCACGACACAGAGGTTAAGATGTACTCTTACCCAAGAGCATAGACCCTCTAATTATACCTTTGTCATGAGAGTCTTTGTGTATCCACCATTCCAGGTTAATCAGGGGAGGCACGAGTCTGTGATATTAAAAACAATATGTAATACAGCGCTATCAAAAATAACTGCAATCAAATATATAATAATAGTGAGTATAGGCAGCAATTTTCTTGTAAGATACACACAGCACATAACAATAAATCAAAAATAAATTGCGCTAATTAAATGGTTGTGAAATATTAATGAATCTGTGTTCATAACCACATAAAAGTAGAAGACAGAAAAGAAGTCCATAAAGTGACGTAGAATCCAATATGTCCCTTTCACCAAAAATTTGTGAATTCTCAAGAAAAGCCTCCACCTCATATAATGGCTGCTTACCAGTTCCTCATGACCTCCTGTTATATGAAGTCTTTCACGCTTGTGGCTATATACCCAGCCAGGGCCTTTGATCATCCAGGGGGATTGCGATGTCAGGCTTCTCCCACCCGAAAAGGATTCGATCACACGCAAGGCTTGGCCGGTGTCTCCTCCTCCCAGAATCCTCTGCGCCCAGTACTATTGGCAGGACCATTTCTTGTCAAAAAAGCATTCCCATTATTTTGGTGAGACTTCTTCTCACTTCCCATTGTGCCTACAAGTGAGGAAGTATAGCCCCGTACACTCGATCAGAATATCGTACAAAAAATACTGCTTTTCAAAGCAATCCTATGCTAAAAAACAGATGATCATGTGTCTGATAATCTCATTGTGTGTACCAGGCTTAAAGGGGTTGTAAAGCTTACCGTTTTTTCACCTTATTGCATCCTATGCATTAAGGTGAAAAAACATCTGATGCTTACAGGCCCCCCAGCCCTCCCGTTTACTTACCTGAGCCCTCAAAAGTCATGAACGCGCTGGCTTCTCTGGGCCCGGGCTTTTCGGCTCATCAGTGGATAGATTGATAGCAGCGCAGCCATTGGCTCGCGCTGCTGTCAATCAACTCCAGTGACGCGAGGGCCGAGTCCTGTAGTTGGCGGCTATTGACGCCGAATACAGGACTCGGGAGCGCCCACAAGGTAACCCCCTTGGGAGAGCGCTTCCCAGAGGGTTAGCAGAAGCGGGGAGGAGCCGAGACAGCCGTCGAGGGACCCCAGAAGAAGAGAATCGGGGCCACTCTGTGCAAAACGAGCTGCACAGTGGAGGTAAGTATGATATGTTTGTTATTTTTTTTATTTTTTTAAAGTGAAGCTTTAGTATCACTTTAAAGGGAGATTATGCAAAGAACCACAACAAAAACAGAACAAAAAAATAAGCTTTTTGAGTTTTAACCTTTTCCTACTCTTTAAGATTTGGCTTGGTTATACTTTATTTAAAGGGTACGTTCACCTTTACACAAAAAAATGAAAAGTAAACTACCGGTAACTCCAAATATTCTGGCCACCCCTACAGACCCCTGCTGCACATAGCAGCCATGATTCCCTGTGCTACCGGGGTAGCCACCATACACCGCAATACACAATGGGGTTGATTTACTAAATCTAGAGAGTGCAAGCTGTACACGGTAGCCAACCAGCTTTTAACTTCAGCTTGTTTAATTAAGCTTTGACAAAAAAAAACCTGGAAGCTGATTGGTTTCTCTGCAGAGCTGCACCAGCTTTCTCACTCTCCAGTTTTGGTAAATCAACTCTAATATGATAACTATCCATCATAATGCCTGCAAGGGCGAATGCTTAGTGTTCAATGCAGCAACGTGACCACGCTGATCAATGATAAGCACATCTGAGGCTTCTTCGTCCGACTTACAGTGTGGTTTTCCGAAAGAAAGAAGCACTTCCCATTGGTCAGCATTGTCACATAGTCACGCTGACCTACGATCGCGTGCCTATTGAAGAGTTATGATGGATACTCACTGCATGGCTGTTTATTGTGGTGTTTACACACCAATAAGCTGGCAGCACAAGGCATCCAGGTCCAGGGAGGTGACCAGGACACTTGGAGTTACTTCACCTTTTCATTACCTTTTAAGTGTAAATAAATACCCTCATTATGTCAGAATTGTTTTTTTCTTGGTCATAAATGTATGAATAGGCATTTCTACAACTAACTTCCTGTTGGTTTTGCTTTGACAGCATTGTTTTCTTCACAACATACTTGGTTCTGGCCTGCTGCAGCGGACCAAGGTAAGAGCCGGCTCATTGACATGATCTGTAGTTAAAAGGGAACCATTTTGATTTTCACACAGTAGGAATGAATGTTCAATCTGAGATATGAGGCAGGGAAGGTGGGGGATCACTGGAGAACTATTAATGGGTCCAGGGGGGTGGGGGGGGGGCATGCAAAGACAATCTGGCTGATAACTTTATCCTCCAAGAGTGATCACCCATTGGGCACCAGGCAATTCATGTAGTTACTAAACAATGTATGCACACATTACCATACCTCTCAACTTTTTGAGATGGGAATGAGGGACACCTATCACCAAAAGTATGCAGGCATAGGACACACCCCTTGCCATGCCTCCTTAAAAGGAGAACTGTAGAAAAAAAAAAAAGATTGGTTAAACCCAAAAGTGCTTATTTTAACACTACTATTCCTTTATATTGGCTTTTGGAATTTACAAATGCAGCAATTTAGAAATCAGATGAAAGGTTTGGTGCTAGAAAACACTTTTTGATAGATAAAAAGTAAATTTTATACACATCTATATTGATCAGGCCAAATGAGGGACAGAGGGACATTGCTCAAAATCAGGGACAGTCCTTCAAAATCAGGAACAGTTGAGAACTATGCAATACAAACAAAAGTGCAGATAAAGTATAAGGCCTCATTCACATAAGTATATGTACACCCATAAGAAGGAAAGTTTTTGCCCACACAGGATACACGGGCATTCCATGCATCCACATGCAGACAGTCCTATTCATGTCTTTCGGGACACAGCATCTGCTCAGACACAGCCAATGGTTCCAACTTGAGAGCCATGGGAGTGCATGCCTTAAAGTGGTTCTAAAGTCTGAAGGTTTTTTACCCTAAGGCCTCGTACACACGACCGATTTTCTCGGCAAGAACCAGCAAGAAACTTGCTGGCAGAGAGGTCTTGCCGAGTAAATCGGTCGTGTGTACGCTGCTATCGGGTTTCTCGTCGAGAAAACCGACAAGAAACCTCGACGAGAAAATAGAGAACCTGCTCTCTATTTTCTCGTCGAGATTCTCCTCGGCATGTTTCTCGACGAGAAAAGTGAGTGTGTGTACACTTACCTGTCCTCCCCGAAGCCCGCGCATGTTCGAAATGAATTCGACGCATGCGCGGTAGCTTCCTAGGCATACGTAGGATATACCAAGATGGCGGCGACGGCATCGAATGTGACGAGCGCATGCTCGACGTAGTCGATGACGTCACCGCGTACGCTCCTTTCAAAGAACCGCGGGTTCTTTGAAACGAGCGTGTGTACACTCGGCCGGGACAAGTTTCTTGTCCAAGAATCTCGTCGAAAAAAACGACATGTTTTTTTCAACGAGAATCTCGGCCGTGTGTACGAGGCCTAAGTTAAAAAAAACTTCTGTGCTGCAGGATCCCCCGCCCTCCCTTATACTTACCTGAGTCCGATCACGATCCAGCATTGTGCATGAAAGCAGTGACTCTTGGCTCTCTCCTTCCTCACTGGGCAAATTGATAGCAGCGGAAGCCATTGGCTATATAGGTAGCCGGGCCGGGGGCGGGGCCGAACTGCCCTGTCTGTGTCTATAGACGTAAGAGATTGATGCAAGAGATTGAGCTTGCACAAGTTCCCCTCATAGAAAGCAGCCTTCTACGGGGGCACTCGCCGAAGAGGAGGAGCCGGGAAGAAGTGTATCAGGCTGCTCTGTGCAATACCAATACACAGCGCAGGTAAATATAACATGTTTTTCAATTTGATTTTAAAAAAATTGCTTTAAAAAAAAAAAAAAAGCTTTAATATCAATTTAAGTTCAGTAGTAACCCATAGAGACCAAACATTAGTTCACTGACATCTAATGGCTGAAGTCTGAGATCTGATATTACAATGTCCAGTCTTCATACAGTATTTGCTATAAAGTTGATCTCATTGTGCATTTTTTTTTCTTTTTTTTTTGCAGGAGGTATTTCCCATGGAACCTCATCTTGCTGTGTATCTTTGTAAGTGCTGAGACTTTACAAGAGCCGTTCCCCTAAGCAGAGTAGCAGTAAAGCCAACTGACATACAGGATGCTATGGGAGAGTTGAATATGCATCAGGGTTGCCAACTTTCAGTAAATATACAAACAGTTTGTAAAATCCGTACTTTTTGCATCTGTCCATGAATGTCCATTGCAGACATGTAGGCTGCGTGTCCGTAACTGACATTCATGGACAGATGCAACAATTATGGTTTTTACAAACTGTTTGTAAATTTACTGAAAGTTGGCAATCCTGATATGCATATACTGTATTTTATGCTGTAAAGGAGATGTCCAGCAATGCACATGTAATTATTTACTGTTTGTATAGTGAAGGCTTTCAAACTTTTAGTAGTTCTTTCACATTTATCTCGACCTGTTTGGCGATTTTGACATTGTTTCAACACTCATCTGGGTGGCTTCCGCAGTTCAAATGAATATGGCTACATAGCCCAGCATTTATGCTAATGTGGGTCATTATGGATCCTGGTGACTCTAATTTGAACACTATGGTGATGAGAAGTGCGTCAAGACACATGCCAATGGTCCCATGCATTACTTAATGTGAAAAACTCTGAAACCACAGTGTTCGGATTAACAAAATTCAGTCCCCCTGATCCATTATTCAAATAATGGGCCACCCACCAAAGACTCATTGCAATAAACCTTGGCTAGAGTTAATTGTCTTCAGTGTGGGGCCTGTTATTTGAATGGTGGACTACAGTGGACAAAGATGGGACAACAGGGCCTTGGCACCCAGGTGAATGCAGGGAATTGAAGAGGATACAGGCTGTCCTGTGAGTGGTGAAAATGGTTGGGTTTATCTAACAGTCAGTCCCCATGGTGTCATAAAGTCTTGAAGTAGGTGTTTGTTGTTTTAGTTACATGGCTAAACCTGTGAATGCTTGTCAAATCACTGGGGTAAGAGCTTTTGCACATGGTCGCACAATACTGTACATTCAGATCAGTAATATATATGGATCTGCATGCAGCAGTATTGTATTATATGAGCCCATGTGCACAAGTGCGTAAATCACCAATATCTGGACCTGTGTAAAAAAAAAAAAAGAAAAATAAATTTGCATCCACAGTTCTGCATATGGAACTTATTTTACATACAGTATGTACAGGCAAATATACTCTTATTAGAGCTTATTCTTCCTAGCAATGAAGGACACTAGGCAGCAGGAGCTGCCTGCATCCTATCAACCAATAGGGCATACACTATATGCATGTAAACATTAGCACAAATGTGATGTGTACAGTGATAGTCAAGATTTTACGTAGGATCTTGCTGTTGGAAATATCCTATGTAAATATTAAAACACCCTATATGGAAAATTGTATTATCAGCCAGCGTTGGGAGCAAAAGGAAATGCTTGGTACTGCCAGGTATGGAGGAGCACGTGATTCACTCCAAGAGGCAACACTTAACCTCCCTGGCTGTATGATTATGTAAGATTTTGGACGCTCAAAGTGGTACAATGTTTGCATGGAAATTTGGCGTTTCATATTGTAGGCTTGTAATTCTTAGGAATAACTCACTTAAATCTGTCCAAACCAGAGTCTAGTAGACATCCCGGGTATGATAAAGTTTGAAACACAAAATCATAAATTATAATATAATAAATAACTATAAATAATTATAACAAATAATAATATAATAATAATAACAATTATTCAATAATGTAATCAAATCAAAAACACTGAAATTTGCTCAGTTGCAGAATTGTCGCTGTCATTAGATTTAGTGTTTGATGACGAATTTCCCCACAAATCGCTATCGCTCAATTCTGCAAGGGATTCTAATTTATTATCGCCGTTTTCTAGCTGGTCTAAAACCACTTTTGATGTAAAGGAACACTTTTTGGTTGCTATGGACAATCTCCAGTTTCCAGGCAGAAAGAACAGTTTTTATTATATAAAAGTGCATGCAGGACACTGGACAGACCACTAGGGACAAAGGGGGTGTGTAATTATTTTATACAGTACTGTAATCTGTAGGATTACAGTGTAGTATGTATACTGTGTTTTTAATTTTTTGAATTTGGCGCCGTGCTCCGTCCCCGTGCGTCGCAACGCTCGCAGGGAACGGAGCTCGGCACTCGAGCACTGTGATTTGAGTGGAGAAGGAGACGGCTCGCAGACACAGCGGAGAGATATCGCAGGATCCAGGGGACAAGGTAAGTAACTTTCCCTGGATACTGCAATGCGATCCCGAGTCTGGCTCTGGGTTACCGCATTTGGTAGTGAAAATTCACCCTGAGCCACACTCGGGATTACCGCGAGGTGGTTAACAGCACTGAACCATCACAGTGTCAGCTAGGACTCTAGGGATTCATAGCTTACACTGGAATTTCCTTCCCCCCTGCTGGCTGAACAGAGAGGAAAGGGAAGTGAAAGGAAGGTAAAGGTAAATTCAGCTAGGAAGGTCTAACTCAAAAGGGAACCTTTTGTTTTTAAGGAGAAGGCCAAAGCTATTTTGGCTATACTTCTACTGTGGGTCACAGGAGTGCACTTAGTTCTGTACTACTGTGACCCATATTCAGCCAACAGTGGTCTAAAGTCTGCTGTTGACTGACGTCACAGAGTCAGTCCATGCCCTTAAAGGATCCTGACTGTGAGCCTGAGCCAGCTGCTCCTGCCCCCTCCACAGCCTGGCGGCCCAGTGAGCACTGGAGGGGCAGAGCAGAAACAGGTGACTGTCAGTCACTGAAGCTGTCATGGATGCTGGATCCACCTAGGTGAGTATGATTTTATATTTCATTTTGAAAACCCGCACTTTTCCTTTAATATGCATGGACAAAGCACAGGCTTAGGACTCATTCACATAGGCGAAAAAGCCTGCCAGATATGGAAAGTCATTTGTTTATGCGTTCAGAGCAGTGTGGAGCAAGCAGTGGGACGCTTCCTGCAGTCTGGGACATCCAAACCTCCATCTGGATCCAAGGTCCAGATAGCAGGAGAGGAGAGGAGAGGTACAGATACCAGCCGTTATGGAAGAGGAATTCGGAAGGAGGTTGCAAGAGATGCAGATACAGCACAGAGGACCAGTATCAGAGCAGGTCCTGCTGGGATGGTGTGATGGTGTGATTCTATCCGCTGTGAACTCTGGAAGGAAACGCTAGCCCGCGAGCAGCACCACCAGGGAAAAGTTCTCCCCTCCATCCAGGAAAGGTACTGGTCGTAGTATGGATTGTGGGTGCTGTTTTGGGAGAAAAACCGCACAAGGAGCAGACAGCTGAGTTAAGTAGGCTGGTCTGGGCAGAGATACGGCTGGATGAGAGCTACAGAGCCCTCCGGTGGCATGTATCCCAAGCATAGAACATAAAAAATTGCGCCAATAGTAAACCACTAAAAAATGTCCAGGGGCTGATCTGTGTAAAGCACTACGCAATACACCAACCACAGCTACTAGAAACAGTTTGTAGATAAAAAGTCCAAAGTCTGATTAGTGAATCAAATCCAGATCAAATTTCTCAACAGTCCTATGTTGGACTAGAGGACATCCATTGAGAGATTCAGGCACACAGATGGTATTAACTTCAACACCCGGTGATCTTAATAACAGACAGTGCCCTCCACCACATAAATTGGCAGCTTACCGAAGGTAAGCCCACGATAAACAGTCAACTGTACCCGGCCCAGCCGCGGCCTTGATGGATAGACCCACCGAATCTGTAAGCAGCACACAGTCCCACCGTCCCACGAATCACTTCCCCCGATCCTCCAACCACGGGTATCAAGAACACAGGACCGGTGAAAGGAAAGCACATAGACCATAGGGTGATATCGTACAGTCAATTTATTAAGTAAAAAGTAAAACACTCACATGAAGAAAGTGATTTAAAAGCATTAAATCTAGCCGGCCGGCTGCAAACGAAACAAACACCCTTCCCTCGTATCTGCGTGGTGACGTCAGCACGTCGCTCCCATACGCGTTTCGTCACGATTGGACGTTGTCAATGGGGATAGGGTGACGTGCTGACACACCACCTATTTGTAGCCAAACCTCGCTGTGAGATGCGAGGATTAGAACACGAACACCATTTTGGAAATGGGAAAATTTGCCAATAGCGCTCTAAGACGCATCCATACATGGAGGATTTGAAAAACGAAGTAAAAATTATTTAATAAAAAAGGGGGTAATTTAAACCCCACAATTAGACCGTTTAGAAGCCATATGATTAGGCCCACTAAAAAATAAAAAAAAATAAAAATGTAATTTTTTTAAAATTTTATAAAATAAAATAATAATAAACGGACCCTAATAGGACAAGGTAAATATAATTAATTTAAATTTTAATTCAGATTCTCCCGGCAATTGAAATTGGGGAAGAATTAACCTAATGGCACAAAGAGGAAAATAGCCACACGAGATGTATAGATTCCTATAAACTAATATATGTGCAACAACTAATGTATACATCTGTGATAAAAATCAAGTTTACATAGTAAACAGTGAACAATTAATATTGTATAATAAATTAGTGCAAGTGTGAACTTATACTAAGTGATACAAGACAAAACCCATAAGGGAAATTGATCAACTAAATAATTTATATTGATTAAAATTATATATTAACTAAAATAATTATATTTGCCAAAATATGTGAAAATATAGTGAAAAATACAAAACAAAAAATAAAATAAAATCAAAATAGTGAAAATTGTAAAAATGTAACATATATACAGGTCCTTCTCAAAAAATTAGCATATTGTGATAAAGTTCATTATTTTCTGTAATGTACTGATAAACATTAGACTTTCATATATTTTAGATTCATTACACACAACTGAAGTAGTTCAAGCCTTTTCTTGTTTTAATATTGATGATTTTGGCATACAGCTCATGACAACCCAAAATTCCTATCTCAAAAAATTAGCATATCATGAAAAGGTTCTCTAAACGAGCTATTAACCTAATCATTTGAATCAACTAATTAACTCTAAACACCTGCAAAAGATTCCTGAGGCTTTTAAAAACTCCCAGCCTGGTTCATTACTCAAAACCGCAATCATGGGTAAGACTGCCGACCTGACTGCTGTCCAGAAGGCCATCATTGACACCCTCAAGCAAGAGGGTAAGACACAGAAAGAAATTTCTGAACGAATAGGCTGTTCCCAGAGTGCTGTATCAAGGCACCTCAGTGGGAAGTCTGTGGGAAGGAAAAAGTGTGGCAGAAAACGCTGCACAACGAGAAGAGGTGACCGGACCCTGAAGAAGATTGTGGAGAAGGACCGATTCCAGACCTTGGAGGACCTGCGGAAGCAGTGGACTGAGTCTGGAGTAGAAACATCCAGAGCCACCGTGAACAGGCGTGTGCAGGAAATGGGCTACAGGTGCCGCATTTCCCAGGTCAAGCCACTTTTGAACCAGAAACAGCGGCAGAAGCGCCTGACCTGGGCTACAGAGAAGCAGCACTGGACTGTTGCTCAGTGGTCCAAAGTACTTTTTTCGGATGAAAGCAAATTTTGCATGTCATTCGGAAATCAAGGTGCCAGAGTCTGGAGGAAGACTGGGGAGAGGGAAATGCCAAAACGCCTGAAGTCCAGTGTCAAGTACCCACAGTCAGTGATGGTCTGGGGTGCCATGTCAGCTGCTGGTGTTGGTCCACTGGGTTTTATCAAGGGCAGGGTCAATGCAGCTAGCTATCAGGAGATTTTGGAGCACTTCATGCTTCCATCTGCTAAAAAGCTTTATGGAGATGAAGATTTCATTTTTCAGCACGACCTGGCACCTGCTCACAGTGCCAAAACCACTGGTAAATGGTTTACTGACCATGGTATTACTGTGCTCAATTGGCCTGCCAACTCTCCTGACCTGAACCCCATAGAGAATCTGTGGGATATTGGGAAGAGAAAGTTGAGAGACGCAAGACCCAACACTCTGGATGAGCTTAAGGCCGCTATCGAAGCATCCTGGGCCTCCATAACACCTCAGCAGTGCCACAGGCTGGTTGCCTCCATGCCACGCCGCATTGAAGCAGTCATTTCTGCAAAAGGATTCCCGACCAAGTATTGAGTGCATAACTGAACATAATTATTTGAAGGTTGACTTTTTTTGTATTAAAAACACTTTTCTTTTATTGGTCGGATGAAATATGCTAATTTTTTGAGATAGGATTTTTGGGTTTTCATGAGCTGTATGCCAAAATCATCAATATTAAAACAAGAAAAGGCTTGAACTACTTCAGTTGTGTGTAATGAATCTAAAATATATGAAAGTCTAATGTTTATCAGTACATTACAGAAAATAATGAACTTTATCACAATATGCTAATTTTTTGAGAAGGACCTGTATGTATATACATATACAACATATATATATATTAAATAAATTGAAAATCATTAAGATCCCAACATCTCACAACGAGTCAGGCGCCTTAAGCATTGCTAATAAAAGCGTTCACATCTGTCTCGATGTTTAACCCATAGGGAGTATATGTCTTAAGCCTATGGATCCAGGCCATTTCCATCTTAGAAATTTCTCTCACCATTAGACTCCCCCTCCAGTGGGCCTTATACTTATCAATCCCTAAAAACAATGTACCAGAGGGGTCCCTATTATGCTTTAACAAATAATGTTTGGATACTGAGTGGTTCTTGAACCCCATTTTGATATTGGTAGTATGCTTATTAAGGCGCACTCTAAGGGGTCGCTTAGTGCGCCCCACATATTGCAGACCACATGGGCACTGCAACATGTAGACCACGCCCTCGGTAGCACATGTGATACATGGTTTAATCGTGAACTGGCCCTGGGTGACAGTGGACAGAAAGGTGGTCACACGCCTATCCCTAGAGGAGTTAAAATGACACACCCTACACCTCCTACATTTATAATAGCCAGTTAATTGGTCAAAAAATCTATAGGGTTTGATCGGTGGATCAAGAACATTCGGAGCTAATTGATTCCTTAGATTGGGAACACGCCGAAAGACTATTTTAGGCCTTTCAGGTAAAACCTCCCTCAGAATGGCATCATTTGTAGCAATGTGCCAATGCTTATTAATAAGGCCTTTGATGGTCCGATGTTGCAATGAATAGGTTGTAATGAAAGGGACCCCTACAGAATCCCGAGCATTATCACCAACCTTATTATCTTTTAACAAAGAATCTCTCCCAATGGCTTTTACTCCTTCCAGGACATCGTTTAGAAAGTCTCCTTGGTACCCTTTCTCCAGAAACCTCTGGGTAAGAACCCCTGCTTGCTCCAAGAACTGCTGAGAATCGGAGCAGTTCTTCCGTAGTCTAAGGTACTGGCTTTTAGGGACCCCCTTTAACCAGGGTTCGTGATGGCAACTCCCTATTGGGATGAAGGAGTTCCTATCCGTCTCCTTGAAAAAAGTGGATGTAACAAAAAAACCATCCCTTATTTCGATTGACAGATCCAAATAATGTACTCTGACCTGACTAGCCTCATGTTGGAGACGAATACCTCTCTGATTGTAATTCAAACCCTTCATAAATGAGACAAGGTCCTGATACTGACCATCCCACAGGAGGAGGATGTCATCAATGTACCTGGCCCAAAAGGCCAATTGGGGCACATTACCAGCATAGATGACATCCTTCTCCCACTTGGCCATGAACAAGTTGGCCAAGCTGGGGGCATATTTAGCCCCCATAGCCACCCCTGTATCCTGGCGATAGAACTTCTGATCGAACCAGAAGTAGTTAGAAGAGGCAGCAAATCGCAAAAGCAGCATTATGAATTCCACCTGTTTATGTGGGAGCCCAGAATCCCATTCCAAAAACCACTGTACTGCCCCAAAACCTAGTTTGTGTGGGATAATGGTGTAGAGAGATGCCACATCAATTGTCACCATTCACATATCATCCTTTGGAGTGACCCCTGATAAAAGATTAATAATATGTCTGGAGTCCTTTACAAAGGATGGCATCTTCCGTACCAAAGGCTGTAAATAAAAATCGATATATCTGCCCACCCGGGACGTTATGGAGTCGATACCACTAACTATAGGACGACCCGGGGGGCAGACTGGATCCTTATGCAACTTGGGGAGATAGTAAATGGTGGGGGTACGGGGAGCTCTAGGGATTAGATATAACTTCTCTCTAGGATTGAGTATCCCCTCATACAAACCTTTAGCCACCAAACCCTCCAAATCCCTAATATACTTGTTCTTAGGGTCAGATGGCAATAGCGTATAAGTGTTTGAATCCTCAACGATATTCCGCATTTCAGTCATATAGTCGGCCTTGTCCAAGACCACTATCCCCCCCCCCTTATCAGCTGGTCTAATGACTAGATCTTTGTTACTACATAAGGAGTCGACTCCCTCTTGCAAAACCTTATTCATTTTTGCCTTCTTAACATGTAAGGCATCTAAATCCCTAATGAGCACATCCCTAAATACCCTAAGTGACAGGGCAAGGGCTCCAGGGGGGTTAAATAGGGAAGCGTTGGCCAAACCTGAATGAACAAAATTGGTCTGTCCTATCTCAACCTTGGGTGTAACCCCCAGCATATATCTTTTAATATTAAGTTTGCGCACAAACTTGTGGATATCCATAAAAGGTATGGAATTTATCCAAACCTTTAGGAGGCGCAAATTTGAGTCCTTTGTCTAGAACCAATTTCTCAGCATCTGACAATTGCTGTTTACTAAGATTTTTTTTATTAAATAATTTTTACTTCGTTTTTCAAATCCTCCATGTATGGATGCGTCTTAGAGCGCTATTGGCAAATTTTCCCATTTCCAAAATGGCGTTCGTGTTCTAATCCTCGCATCTCACAGCGAGGTTTGGCTACAAATAGGTGGTGTGTCAGCACGTCACCCTATCCCCATTGACAACGTCCAATCGTGACGAAACGCATATGGGAGCGACGTGCTGACGTCACCACGCAGATACGAGGGAAGGGTGTTCGTTTCGTTTGCAGCCGGCCGGCTAGATTTAATGCTTTTAAATCACTTTCTTCATGTGAGTGTTTTACTTTTTACTTAATAAATTGACTGTACGATATCACCCTATGGTCTATGTGCTTTCCTTTCACCGGTCCTGTGTTCTTGATACCCGTGGTTGGAGGATCGGGGGAAGTGATTCGTGGGACGGTGGGACTGTGTGCTGCTTACAGATTCGGTGGGTCTATCCATCAAGGCCGCGGCTGGGCCGGGTACAGTCGACTGTTTATCGTGGGCTTACCTTCGGTAAGCTGCCAATTTATGTGGTGGAGGGCACTGTCTGTTATTAAGATCACCGGGTGTTGAAGTTAATACCATCTGTGTGCCTGAATCTCTCAATGGATGTCCTCTAGTCCAACATAGGACTGTTGAGAAATTTGATCTGGATTTGATTCACTAATCAGACTTTGGACTTTTTATCTACAAACTGTTTCTAGTAGCTGTGGTTGGTGTATTGTGTAGTGCTTTACACAGATCAGCCCCTGGACATTTTTTAGTGGTTTACTATTGGCACAATTTTTTATGTTCTATTCTGTTTGTGTTTATGTCACCATCATTGCTGCCTTTGTTTAGGTTTATTTAGAGTAATTTAGCGCAGTTTTCTTGTGTTTATATATGTATCCTAAGCATGCCCTTGACAAACATGCAAGGTGAGGTGCACAGCCCCGAATGCAGACAGTCTGGGGGTCTGGGGCCGTGCACCTTAAATCAAAGTATGTATCGCCAGCACATCACATCACAGTGGTAAGGTGCAATGTTTCAGGCCACACAGGCCACCTTCATCAGACATGTCACATGCCTGATGAAGGGGTCTGCGTGGCCCTGAAATGTTGAACCTTACCACTGTGATGTGGTCTTTTCAAATAAATGTTTGGAGGGTAATTTGACGATCTACGGTGTGCCGGCGCTACAACACACGCTTCCTCTATGGCCTATTCTAGGAACATGTGCTATGGGATCATTGCATTTAGGGGCTACGCACCTGTCCCTGCACGCCTGTCAAATACGGATGTGTGGGTTTGTCTCCATTGAGTCCATTCCCTAACCCAGGCTTCCTGCATTCTCTGCATGCAAAATAAACAGCTTTTCACAAAGGACAGTCCTCTGCACCTGTTTGAATAAGCCCTTAAAGAGTTTTTTATATTTAAAAAAATTGATGAAACTGGCAGCACATGCCGTTTTTGTGATAGAAATATGCTTCCTTCTATCCAATGCTTAATTGTATCAGGATGGCATAACTAAATCAGCCAAGACTTGTCTATTGCTGCCATAGACAAAACCCATCACTTGGTCTTGAACAATACAATATGCTCAAGTCAAAACTTATGTCATCTTACATAGTGATTTTTTTTTTCTATTTCTCTAGACACTTTCCATGTCCTATGTTACTGGAATGCTGTCCAGGTAAGGAGACCATTGTCTAACAAACTTATGTTGACCTCCCCAACATTGTGAAATAAGAAAGAGGGACAGCTTCTAGCACAAATTATATAGGCAAAGAACACGTTCCCTGCCACGCCTTCAATTAAGTGGACCACAGAGAATTAAAAGTGGCTGGTTAAATCCATTAATGCCTCTTTTCACCACTACATGTCCTTACTGGCTTTTCAAAATAATATGCAATAATATAGAGTTTGGATGAAAGGGTTAGTGTAGTATAACTAAACCAGTTAAAATAAAACTGGACTTAAAAATGAAAAAACTGTAAAATAGGCGGGCTCTTTATTGCAGAAGACACAAACCATGGGGTTGATTTACTAAAAGCAAATGGACTGGGCAATTTTCAAAGTGCAGTTGCTCCAGAGCTTGATAAATGAGGTAAAGTTTCAGTTTGCAAAGAATACCCAATCACATGCAAGGAAGATAAAAAAAAAGCATTTTTGCTTGCATGTAAGTAAAGTCAGCAGAGCTTTACTTTCTTTACTAAGCTCTGGAGCATTTGCTCTTACAGCGTGCAACAGCACTTTGCAAAGTGTACAGTTTATTTACTTTTAGTAAATCAACCCCTTAGGCTGGCTTCACACTAAGATTGCATGCAGCTTACAGCAGGGGGTCCGGTGTGTCCCCATTCTCCGTTTCAGGGATGATTCAGGCATGAATTTTTGCCTGAATTCGGACCTGAAACAGTGCCAATAACGCACAGGACTCCTGTGCAATTCTCTCCGCAGTCGTCACGGAGATGTATGAACCAGCTCTATTGAGAGCCGGTCACAATCTCCTGTCATGAGAATTGAATGCGGAGAAACCGCATCCAATTCGCAATAGTTTGAACCTAGCCTTAGGCCGGTTTCACACTGGGGCGGTGGCGGTATAGCGCCGCTATTTTTAGTGGCGCTATACCGTCGGGATTGCAGAGGTATTCGGCCACTAGCGGTGCAGTTTTAACCCCTGCTAGCGGCCGAAAAAGGGTTAATACCACCCGCAAACCGCGGCTACAGCCGCGGTTTGCAGGCGGTATTACCGCGGTATCCCATTCATTTCAATGGGAAGGAGCGGTGTAGGAGCGGTAAACACACCGCTCCTCTCACCGCTCCAAAGATGCGGCTAGCAGGACTTTTTTTTTAAGTCCTGTTAGCGCACCGCTCCAGTGTGAAAGCCCTCTGGGCTTTCACATTGGAGAGACAGGAGCCGCTGTTTAGGCTCGGTTTGCAGGCGCTATTTTTAGCAAAATAGGGCCTGCAAACCGCCCCAGTATGAAAGGGGCCTTAATCTTCCTTTCTTGTTATATGGACAGCATATAGACAGGGCTCTTAAGGACACCAGCCAGGGTCCCCTTTAACCACTTCAGCCCCCGGAAGAATTGGCTGCCCAATGACCGGGCCATTTTTTTGCGATTCAGCACTGCGTCGCTTTAACTGACAATTGCGCGGTCGTGCGACATTGCACCTAAACAAAATTTACATCCTTTTTTTTCCACAAATAGAGCTTTCGTTTGGTGGTATTTGATCACCTCTGCGGTTTTTATTTTTTGCGCTATAAACAAAAAAAAGAGCGACAATTTTGAAAAAAAAGCAATATTTTTTACTTTTTGCTATAATAAATATCCCCAAAAAATATATTAAAAAAAAAAAATTTCCTCAGTTTATGCCGATAAGTATTTTTCTACATATTTTTGGTAAAAAAAAAAAAAAATCGCAATAAGCGTATATTGGTTTGCGCAAAAGTTATAGCGTCTACAAAATAGGGGATCGTTTTATGGCATTTTTACTATTTTTTTTTTTACTAGTAATGGCAGCGATCTACGATTTTTATCGTGACTGCGATATTGCGGCGGACACATCGGACACATTTGACATTATTTTGGGACCATTGTCATTTGTACAGCGATCAGTGCTATAAAAATGCACTGATTACTGTGTAAATGACACTGGCAGGGAAGGGGTTAAACACTAGGGGGCGAGGAAGGGGTTAAGTGTGTCCTAGGGAGTGATTCTAACTGTGAGGGGGCTCGGCTACAAGTGACACAACAGTGATCACTTCTCCCAATGACAGGGAGCAGTAGATCACTGTCCTGTCACTAGGCAGAACAGGGAAATGCCTTGTTTACATAGGCATCTCCCCGTTCTGCAGCTCCGTGACACGATCGCGGGACATCGGTGAACATCAAGTCCGCGGGTCCCGAGGTCACGGAGCTCGCGGCGGGCACACGCACACCTGCTAGGCGGCAGATTCAAAGCAACGTACAGGTACGTTGCTTTGCCTGCCCGTGCCATTTTGCCGACGTATATATTTGTGAGGCAGTCGGCAAGTGGTTAACAGACCCACAACTGACTATACTAAGCACCAGAGGAGTAGCTAGAGCACAAGGTCCCCAAGGTCCAGCAATGTCTGTACTCACAAGGCCCAAGGACAGTTGGATGCCTCCTTCCAATCTTCCAAGCAATGCCCTCCAGTGATACCAGACAGATCTGTGGGGGACAGCTCCCCTCAGTCAGCTTCTTCAAAAGCAGCCATGTCTCTGCATTTCTCCCTTCAGGTTTCCCACCTAAGGCCTCTTTTAGCAGCTTGTGCCTGGGGAGAGCAGATTGCCCTTCCCAGACTGGACTCCTCCACTCGGGGACAATACCCAGAGCTCTGTGTGCCCCAAGAATATATGCAACCACTCAGCACGCCTTCAGAACCTGCATCTCTGGAATGGGCTGCGCCTGCACCATATTCATGTTCCAATGCATAGCTTCACACCTACTATCCAGAAACATCTCCAGTCTTTAGGATACAGAGGAAGCTTATGCAGACTGGGAGCAGCAGAGCACACAGATCAGACCTAACTAGCAGAGTGTGGGCTCACTGATTACAGTGAGCTAAAATATGCTTTTACCTAACAGAATTATCCACGCTGCCTACGGTGTGACAACTAAATTTACCTATCAGAAACCAACTAAAGCTAACCCTATCTAAACCTAGCACCTACCTAGGAGGGTGCTACATAAAAAACAAGAACATGACTTTTTAGGTACCAATATTTAAAAAAAAAAAAATAAATTATTCATTTAAAATCAGCCATTTTATTTCACAGATTAAAAACCAACTAAGAAAAGGATTGTGTACATTATAGTGTTTGAATAACCTCCTTGAACCCCATCAATAAATCACAACAATTTGCTCACAGTTACAATGTTTTCCATATAACTGCACAGTATATATTGTTTCATATGATCAACTGAAATCACATGAGGGGATATCCAGACTTGCCTCAATAAGACTTACCTGCCATCATATACCTGTAGTTGAGACTAGACTAACATGCTTACAAATGACTCCTTCCTCACTGTAGTGCAGTTGCACTCTGCAAGAGCAGTTGCTCCAGAGCTTAGTAAATGAGCAAAAGCTCTGCTGGCTTCCATCATCCAATTATGTGCAAGCAAAAATGCATTTTTTTTTAATTTTCCTTGAAAGTGATTGGGTACTTTTTGCAGAGTGAAACTTTACCTCATTTACTATGCTCTGGAGCAAATGCACTTGCAGTGTGTAACTGCACTTTGCAAAGTGCACACAGTCTTTTTGTCTTTAGTAAATCAACCCCTGTGTGTCCCTTGTCTTCTCAGCTATTATAATACCACATCTGTGATCCTGTGTCTCGGAATTACGGCACTTGTCTGCATTTCCGTCACTGTATTCAGCTTCCAAACCAAGGTAAGTGTGCATGAAAATCAAATAAACATCAATTGCAAGTCTACTGGTGGAGCTGGGATGTGTAAACTGCCTAGTGTCAATTAAACCCCTATCTGTGTCCCCAAATATCAGAGTGACTTGCAGGACTGGACGAGTGCACTACAACAATGCACATAATAGATGTGTATGGAGAAATCTCCAGCACTTGTACACATTAAGACATACAGATTAGAAGATGGGTAACAAGTTGAATGCAATGCGCACACTGTACTCCCAAATGGCAGAGTACCTTGCTGTCCTTTGAACAATAATATGCACACTATAAAAAACATAAGCACAGTGGTGTAGTGGTTAGCACTTTCACCTAGCATCAAAAAGGGTCGCTGGTTCAAATCCCGACCACGACATCATCTGCCTGGAGTTTGCATGTTCTCCCTGTGCCTGCGTGGGTTTCCTCCGGGTACTCCGGTTTCCTCCCACACTCTAAAAAGACATGCTGGTAGGTTAATCGGATCCTGTGTAAATTGGCCCTAGTATATGTATGAATGTGTGTTAGGGACCTTAGGTTGTAAGCTCCTTGAGGATAGGGACTGATGTTAAAGGGTACAATGTATATGTAAAGCGCTGCATAAATTGACGGCGCTATAGAAGTACCTGAAATAAATAAAAAATAAAAGCAGTGAATGCTACTTTCACCAAATTACCATTGTCAGTAAATCAATCACTGTCATTTATTACACATGCACCAGCTACATTCGCCTGCAACAAATATTTGGTGAATACGTAAGGACATATTATTTATAAAACAGTGATTTATAAATATGTCCTTTTATAAATATAACCCTACGTATTTGTAACTATGGGTTTAAAGCGGTTGTATACCGCAAAACTTTTTTTTTTTTTTTGGTTAACCTGCAAGGCAAAGGTATAATGAGCTAGTATGACTAGCATACTAGCTCATTATCAATCACTTACCTTAGATCGAAGCCCCCGCAGCGGTCCTCGGACGCGTCCTCCGTCGAATCCATGATACCCGGAGTGACTTCCGGGTATCGCCGCTCCGGCGCTGTGATTGGCCGGAGCGGCGATGACGTCACTCCCGCACATGCGCGGGGAACGGCACGGTCCCCGCGCATGCGCGAATTTCCGGCAGTTCCTGGCAGGCTCCCATTCAAGAGCCGCCGCGCTCAGTGCGCCTGCGCCGTTTTCTACGGCGCGCATGCGCCGTAGATAGCGGTACAGTTTTTTTTGCAAATATCTCCGAGACTGTGTAGGTCTCGGAGATATTACAAGCACCTAAAGGTAAGCCTTAATGTAGGCTTACCTGTAGGTGCTTGTACAAAATTTGGGTATACAACCACTTTAACACTGGAGACCTTTATGGAATTTGTTCTTCCATGTTTAATAAATATGCAGCATAAATAGTTATTTTCCAAGGCTTTCAGTTTGTATGGTATATGAGAATGTTACACCCCTTATCCAATTCTTATTCTTCATCTCTGTTTGGGGAATCGCACCCTCTTTTTTTGTCCTGGTGTCCAGTGACACTGGTTCAAAAAGTGGTGGGAAATACATTTAACAGTTGTCAATAAAACAAAAATCAAATGGAATGGGGACACCTGTTTTGGTGACAACTGTGTGAGCGCGTATTTCTCCTAAATTTGAGAAGCTTGCTTCCATTCCTTTTGTGTCCCCAATTCTAAAACCATTCCTTATGCTACAACAAAGTATAAAAACTTACGGGTATAGATATACTTTGAGTTCATTTTTCTATTGAGTTTGATATACTAAAACAGTGGTCTCCAAACTGCGGCCCTTTGCTGGCCTTTATCCGGCCCTTGGGGCACTCTTCCTCTCAATGATATGAGGCACTATTCCTCACACTGACACCAACAGTGGGGAATAATTCCTGCCACTGACACTAATGAGGAGTCATTTTTCCTACCACTAGTATCAATGATTGGGCACGTTTGCTCCCACTGACACCAATGATGGGGCACTATTCCTCCCACTGACACCAATGATGGGGAACTAGTCGTTTCACTAATACCAATGATGGAGCACTGTTGCTCCCACTGACACCAATGATGGGGCACTATTGCTCCCACTGACACCAATGATGGGGCACTATTCCTCCCACTGACACCAATGATGGGAAACTATTCCTCCCACTGACACTAATGATGGGGCACTAGTCGTTTCACTAATACCAATGATGGGGCACTATTGCTCCCACTGACACCAATGATGGGGCACTATTCGTTTCACTGATACCAATGATGGGGCACTATTGCTCCCACTGACACCAATGATGGGGCACTATTGCTCCAAGGGATACCAATGATGGGGCACTATTGCTCTAAATGACACCAATGGTGGGGCACTGTTCCTCTCACTGATACCAATGATGGGGCACTGTTCCTCCCACTGACACCCATGATGGGGCACTATTGCTCCCACTGACACCAATGATGGGGCACTATTGCTCTAAATGACATCAATGGTGGGGCACTGTTCCTCTCACTGATACCAATGCTGGGGCACTACTTCTCCCCCTACTGACCTCCAACCTTGAGGCCATGTTTATTCTCAGTGATGCTGGGCCTAGGACATTTTCTACCTCCGCTGGTCACAGTCCAGCCCCCCTAAAGTCTGAAAGACAGTAAACTGGCCCTTTGTTTGCAAGGTTTGGAGACCTCTGCACTAGAAGAATCATGGAGAGTTGTAAGGCAGCAAAAATATCAATGAAGCATTATTCCTGTAGTATAGAGAGGGGCCATCATGCTGGTCTCCTGATTATGGAGAAAATGGCTTATTTTATCCATAACCCAAGTTATTCAACTTTCACCTAAACAAATTTCTTTATCTACGAAAAAGACATAAGACATGGTTAGCTAGTAAGTCAGGTGAAAAGTCATATGGAAGTAGCTTCCTTTTGTATGCCTCTTTCTGCACTAGCTATGAATAATAAATTACAGTGCATGATCAACCATAGAAAATCATGAAAAGAGTCTCTATGTGCTGTTATCAATCCTGTTCTAGAAAGAAAGGCAGTGCACTGCTGTTGTGTATGTGAGAGGTAGTAGGCACAATTTGGAGTAATTCAGTCATCCACCACCCAGTGCGACTGGAACACTGCCGCGTGACACCCCAAACACTCACTGCAACAGCCCTTTATTTAAACCCTCCTAAAATGGTATCTCTCAACCTTTTTTTTACCTTGGAGGAACCCAAAAAAAAAATTGATTCTCAGGGAATCCCTGTTAAAAACGAATGTAACTACAACTCATGGTACATTGGTGTGAGCAGAAAGTTGTAGCAAGTTTTATATAAAAGCCTAAAAACTAAGTGAATATAAAAATAACAGAAAACAAAAGGAAACAATACCCTAATAATAGTAGTCAGTGTAGAAGTGACCCCTTACATTGGTGGTCAGTGGAAAACTGCCCCCTAGCATTGCTGGTCAGAGTAGATGAGAAATCAATTGGCTACTGCTTGGTGCTCAAGGAATCCTAGGCAACTTCTGGAGGACCCCTTAGGTACCATGGAACCCTGGTTAAGAAAGGCCGTCCTAAAAGCCTGAACAAGCACACAGCATTTAGGTACAGCCAACATTTCCCTTTGCTTGGCACTCACATGTGCCTTCTCTACCTTGGTCATCACAGTAAATAAAGTATGTGCCATGCCCAGCACTCTGTGTCATTTAGTCAAAGTGCAGAGCTTTACTATGTTAAAGTAGATTCTCCCTAGGGCCACTTGGCACCACACGGTAAGGGGTGTCCACAACTACCCCCTTACATCTAAAGGGTGTTCAGAGGGGGAACTATAGCATTAAAGTGGAACTTCACCCAAAAGGGGAACCAGGTACCCGCTCCCACTTCCGGTTAGATTGCCACAGTGATCTGAGCGGATGTTTGCCCCCCCCCCCATCTTACCCCTGCAGCCTACTGGGATACATCACACTTTTATTTCATAATTTTATTTCTTTCATTTTGATTAACACAAAAAAAAATTATAATCAAGCTAAACTTTAGGCAGACTGCTAACCCTTTAAAATCAATATATAGATGCTGCTTTGCTTGCCAAAGGATTTGTATTTCTGTCAACCCAATGCTGAACTACACGTTGCCCTGACAGACAACACAGCCAGCCTGGTGACCTGACTTTTTTCTGCTGCAGTTGAGCAAAACATCTAGGTCACCTTCTTGCCCCTGGCCTGTGATTGGACAGCAAAGGAGCATCATCAAGCTTATGAGGCCATCTTTCTGCTCTCTCCAGTCAGCTTGTTGCTTGACAGCACGTATGAAAGTATGACACTTGGTTGGACCATAATGCCACCCTTCCCTCTCCCAATCTGAATGCCTCTGTATAGGGGGTCACAAGAGGAAGAAATCAAGTCAAAGTCAGACATTTACATTAGTGAAATTTAAAAATACTTTTTTTTTAAATGAATGCATTAATTGTTTTCTGTACCTACTTTGAGCTTATCTAAATAAAGTTTAAATATAAATCTAGTCTACATAAAGTTTTGGGGTTTTCAGTTTTAGGTAAATGGACATGCCTTACGTCTACAAATTGCTATTTTTGTTTTTAAGAAAAAAATACCTAACAATGGCGAGTTTGCCTCAAAGTTAAAGTGCCAAAGTGGAAAATATTAAATGAAAAATAGGTACCATCATCTGAGTATGGTATGTAAGAAGGGAGTAGCAACAATTGCTAAGGCTGTTTCCCACAGTGCAAAGGAGAATGGACTATCTCGGTACTGATGAGCACAATACACTTTGTGTTTTATATGTAAAATAAATAAATTTTTTATTCAGACATGATTGCAAAGAATCAATTCATGAAAACAAAAGAAAAGTCGATACAGTATAGATATACTTGTAGACTTCAGGTTAGGTTCCTCACAGATTATACAGTATAATCCTCTACAAGTTTCGCAATCAAAAGACCGCTTCATCAGGAGGATAAATCTATAAGGTAAATAACATGTTTAAGATACAATATACAGGTATAAGGAATAATGATAATTGAGTTGCGAGGGCGACATAAGAAAATTACACATTTCAGACAGACATATGTCAAGAAACATAGTTTTCATACCGTTTAGTATAGCGAATATAGCATAGGCCAAAGCACAGTCGCTTACCTAGGAGTCCAAAGCCAGGGGAGCCTATACTGTATTGGCTTTTCTTTTGTTTTTATGTATTGATTCTTTGCAATCATGTCTGTGTCTTATATGCCTCTAGTTGCACGCTGGTGTGAAGCTATAAGGGTAGGGGCCCTAGGCAAAATTATGCTTCACCATGTATCCCATGGATTTAGGGTTGCCACCTGTCCAGGATTCACCCGGACAGTTCGGGTTTGGAATCGTGTGTCCGGACACATTGTTTAGATTGGACTATGGCTTCCCTGCAGTTGTCTAAGCTGAGAGTGTCTGTTACATTCTTTCACACTGCCCAAAGCCAGCACTAACAAACCCCCAAAAACACACACACACAGACGGGAGAGGAGAGAGGGCTTGATCTGCACCTCTTACCTCCATGCCTACCCCTCTGTGTCTGCCCACACTCCAATCCCTGGCACTGTGCCTCAGAAAAGGAAAGTTGGGCCGGAAATTTAAAGTCCAGCAGCCTCAGATACATCTGGATGAGAGGTGCTGACTGCCAAGGGGTGAGTGAGCTCAACATCCATCCCTGTCTGTGACTAAAGTCTCCCTCTTCTCTCTCCTGCCTAAGTAAGTACACTAAGGCAAATCAGGGTTCTCAGAGCACCCCTTACATCAGAGTTCCCCTTTACACCAGAGGCCACAGTGTGTCCCCTTACATCAGAGTCTTCTCCGTACATCAGAGTTCTCAGTGTTCCCCCATTAAATCAGGGTTCCCAGAGCATCCCTTATGTCAGAGTCCCCAGAGCTCTCTCTTACATCCAGAGTCTGCAGAGCAGGGGCGGATCCAGGGGGGGGCAACAGGGCATTGCCCCCCCCCCGAGACCATCTGTCACACTCACTTGCTTCCTCAGTTTGTTTTTTTTTGCGCCTGATCTCCCAGAATTTGGGGACCCGGTACTTGCCGACCATAGGTCCTCTAGACCCTAAACTTGGCACACATGTAGCCCAATGTCTCCTCTACAAGTGTGCAAAGTTTGGTGTCTGGGAGACCTACGGCCGGGGAGAACATATTTTTCAAACCCGGGCACTCCTTCCATAGACTCCCATGTTAAACATCAGTCTAGTCATGGGCACAGTGAGGCATGCAGATGGACACCCTTGGCTTATACTCGAGTCAATACGTTTTCCCAGTTTTTTGGGGGTAAAATTAAGTGCCTCGGTTTATATTCGGGTCGGCTTATACTCGAATATATACAGTACTTGTTCTGCGGCTGCGGCTGCCTCTGAGTCTCTCTCTCAGTTTCTCACATCAGCCGATCAGCGGCGTCGAGAGAGAGACTCGTCTAATGTAGTTACGCGGCCCACTGACACGATACCAGGAGCAGAGGAGGAGGTGGGTGGAGCCTCTTCCCTGCACTCGTTGCTAACGCCTGGGCCGCTTGGCGTCTAGCAACAAGTGACGTCAGTGAGTCACGTCGGGCCGCTCTGCAGGCAGGTGCGATAGCGTGCGGCTCCACAGACGGGTAAGAAAGCGGGCGGCTCCGGTTCGTGGGCGGGCGGCGCGGTTCGTGGGCAGACCGTGCTGCTCAGTGTGTTGGCAGCGCAGGTGAGAGTGAGAGAGCAGGCTCATCTCTCACCGCCCGTGCCTGCCCTGCATTCCTACAGTGACTTCCACCCTCACTGTGCAGGCAGCAGAGAGATTACATTATCTCTCTGCTGCCATACTCTGGGAGTCTGGGACACAGCAAGAGACAACCAAAACTACACCTTAGCAGGCAAGTTAGTGACAATCCGCAAATTGTGTCAGGTGACGTGGCAAATGACAATCTGCATCTGGTGGCAGGCAAGTGACAATCAGCAAGGTGTGGCAGGTGACGTGGCAAGTGACAATCAGCAAGGTGTGGCAGGTGACGTGGCAAGTGACAATCCGCAAGGTGTGGCAGGTGATGTGGGAAGTGACAATCCACAAAGTGTGGCAAGTGACAATCCACAAGATGTGGCAGGTGACGTGGCAAGTGACAATCCGCACCGTGTGGCAAGTGACACGCTCAGGGCTCCCACTAATTGCAGGCGACGCTGGCAAGTGACACACTCGGGGTTCCCACTGATTCTGCATTGAACTATTTAATTTTATATTACAATGTAATAATAGAAATAATGCGCTTCAATCATCCTGATACCACAACAACCATGGTGCCGGGATGATTGAAGCGCCGACACCAGCCATTTCCCCGATAAATTTCCCACAAAAAAAACATATTTTTTGGCAGTGCCCCTCCCGAGAAAAGACTCTGGATCCGCCCCTGCTGCAGAGTCCCCCCTTACAGTGAAAGGGAACTCTGCGAGTTCAGGTATAAAAGGGGAACTCTGTGGACTCTGATGTAAAGGGGGACTCTTGTTATTAACTTCATATGATTAGAAATGTTATTTAATAGCAGAATATATCTATAGTTTATACTAATAAAAAAATTGCAGTGCGCCGCTAAAGTGTTTGGGTTTGACTTGAAGAAAAGGTGGCAACCCTACATGGATTTGGTTATGTGATTTGTAATGGCACAAGTCCACACACACAGGGGAAGGCATGGGGACACATAATTGTAGCCACGTGGCTCTCTGCAGTTACAATAAAACATTTTAGAGTAGTAAAGGGATGGCGACCTGCCTAGGCTCTCCTGTAGCAGGGGCCCAATCCCAGTTACAACAGCTTCAATCCCTACTCCTACACCAGAGGTTGTAAAGTGAGGTTTGATATATACGGTATTTCTTCTGCTCTTTTAGGTGGATTTCACTTCCTGTCATGGTGTACTCTTTGTGCTCGTTATGGTTCTTTTCTTCAGCGGACTCTTCCTTGTCATCCTAATCCCCTTCCAATATGTAAGTATTCATGTTCATTTATATTTTAGGACCATGCTGCCATATACTGTATAACACAGTCACTACAGACACATGTAGATCCTCACAGACCTGTTGTCAGCCAAGGTCCTGGCAGGGGCTAGGGAAGATCTGCTTGGAGAATGTGGGCGGCTTCCTTAGCCCCTGCCAGGACCTTGGATAACGCCTGAGATCTAGGGAGGGGATCATGGGGAAACTCTGTAGTGTTAAAACACTTTGCTATATTTAATCACTTGACCTCTGGAAGATTTACCCCCCTTTGTGACCAGGCCATTTTTTGCGATACGGCACTGTGTTACTTTAACTGCCAATTGCGCGATCGTGCGACTCTGTACCCAAATAAAATTGATGTATTTTTTTCCCCACAAATAGAGATTTTTTTTGCTAGTATTTGATCACCACTGCGTTTTTATTTTTTCGCACTATAAACCAAAAAATATTGACACTTTAAAAAAATATATATATTATTTTCTGCTATGCAACATATCCAATAAAAAATGTAAAAAAAATCAAATTTCTTAATAAATTTAGGCCAATATGTATTCTGCTACATGTTTTTGATAAATAAAATCCCAATAAGCGTATATTGATTGGTTTACGCGAACGTTATAGCGTCTACAAACTATGGGATATAATTATGGATTTTTTTTTTTTTTACTAGTATTGGCGGCGATCAGTGACTCATGATATAGCGGTACGGTGATATTGTGGCGGACAATCAGGATCTAACTGACCCTTTTGACACTAATACAGTGATCAGTGCTTAAAATATGCACTGTCACTGTACTAATGACACTGGTTGGGAAGGGGTTTAACATTTAGGGCGATCAAAGGTTTAATTGTGTGCCTAACCTGTGTTTTTGTGTACACAGTGGGGTTGATTTACTAAAGGCAAATCCACTTTGCACTACAAGTGCACTTGCAGTGCACTTGGAGGTGCAATCGCTGTAGATCTGAGGGGACATTGCATGTCCCCTCAGATTTACAGCGACTGCACTTCCAAGTGCACCTGCAGTGCAATATGGATTTGCCTTTAGTAAATAAACCCCTCTGTGCTGCTTTCATTAGGGGAAGAGAAAGATTCTACTCCCTGCTTTGCAGAGACACAGAATACTTCCCCCCTGTCAGAACTTAGATATGCCTTGTTTACATATCTCAGTTCTCTGGGGTTTATTTACTAAAGGCAAATCCACTTTTCACTACAAGTGTACTGCAAGTGTACTTGGAAATGCACTTGGAAGTGCAGTCGCTGTAGATCTGAGGGGGACATGCAAGGAAAACAAAAAACTGAATTTTAGCTTGTACATGATTGAATGATAAAATCAGCAGAGCTTCCCCTTATATCAGATGTTCCCCTAACATTTACAGCGACTGCACTTCCAAGTGCACTTGTAGTGCAGAGTGGATTTCCCTTTAGTAAATCAACCCCTTTGTGCTTTACTGACAATCGGCGGGCGCCAGAGGACATTGAGTGCCCTACACCCGCAGATCTGCTTCTGCTGTGAACTATCACAGCAGAAGCGGCCTTCTGGCAGCGCGAATGTGCCCCCTGCAGGCGGAAGTGCAGGACCACATTCATATATACATGATCTTGTGCACAGCTGCCGCCCTGTAGCAGTAAAAGTGCTAAGTGGTCAGCAAGTGGTTAAACTAAAAAGGAACAAATAAGAGAAGGCATTGTTAGGGTATACATACACTTTAATCTTGCCACCGTAGGCCATGGACTAGTCTTTCCACAAATCCACCCCTACTGTATTGTAACCAAACAACCATATTCGATGATTAGAAGTAAAGAATATATCATAACATTATATAAAAAAACAATAACTGAGTGTATTCTTGACTTTCCCCTACAGGTGCCATGGCTTCATGCAATCTATGCAGCACTGGGAGCCATTGTATTTACTTTGGTAAGTGCAAGTGCTTTTTCTGTATTGTACACATGCAGACATTTCTTACATACAGGATGATAGATGACCAAAAAAAAAAATGAAAGGCTAAGTTCACCTTTAAGTAAAAAATAATAAATGTACATCTTTTGCAAGTAAAAAAAGTGAATTCATTATTTTTGCCAAAGGAGCTTGCAAAGTGTTGCACAGGTGCAATGTCAGGCTCCTGCACACTCTCCCTCTAGATTTCTGCCTGTACCTCTATACAGGCTTTCAATTAGAACGCTGGAGGAAAATTTAGTGCACTACAAGTGCACTGATCAGCACAATCGCAGTCCATTGAGAACTACAAGCCATCTGCAATGGTGGTGGACGAAACTTGTAGTTTATGCCTTCTTGGAACACTGAATGAATGGCAGGGCTGTGTGGACGGAGCCTCACACAGGCACACTGTTTTAAATGGTGACAGCGGCTGTGGAGGGAGGAACCCCCACTAGGGTGACCATGTGTCCCGGAGTGCCCGGGATTATCCCGTAATGTACATCTTTGTAACGTGTCCCGGGCAGCTTCATTGTGGGACAATACAGTGTCCCGCAATGAAACTGACAGTCTGGGAACAGTCTGGGAACAGGGGCGGACCGAGCCGCCATAGCGCTGGCTCCGCCTCCACCTACTCCTGATCACTGGTTGCTATAGCCGCTTGGCATCTGGCAACCAGTGACGTCACTGCCCAGCATTGAAAGCGGAGGAGGATTTCACTTCCCCCTCCTCCGCGCTAGTGCTGCTGGGGAGTCACTGCTGGTTCTTTCACCTCCACACTTGGCTCCAGTGACTGGCTTGCTGCTTCTGTGGGGTGTTTCTGTTCCCACACGCTGCGATGCATCTCTCCCTCTCCCTTCCTCCCCCCTCCTGCCCACCTCACACTAACACATGGACTGAAGTCCCCTCCCCCCTTTCCTCGGCTCGGAGGTCACAGACAGGAGAAGGAGGGGGAGGAGAATGGACACAGCACTCAACAGGACGGGACATGCTGATCTGAGGTTAGTAGATAATATTAATGCTTGGTACTTGCAGAAGGAGACACAGATACAGGGGGAAAGTTGTCAAAAAAGAATACTTGCATTGATTTGGGGGGATAAGAGCATGCTGTATGTGCTAGGGGGCACACTTTAAGAGGGGAGAGAAATAGTTTTTTATTCAACCCCCCCTTCCAGCACAATTTCTCTCCCCTCCCAAAGTGTGCCCCCCCTAGCACATACAATATGCTCTTATCCCCCCAAATCACTGAAAGTATTCTTCTTTGACAACTTGCCCCCTTCCCCATCCTCAAAGACAAACTGGCTGCTATTGAGGGGACAATTGTACCGTCTGGAATCCTGGGAACTTTGCTAGAGATTCAGGGCAATTGCTTCAGGTGCCAGTGCCCCCCTGTCAGGCAAGTTATTGAAGCCAAGTGCCTGACCTTTTTTCAGCAATGGGCTCCAAGACTCAGGGCTGGTTCACACCACAAATCACATAGAAACATGCCGTGCGTTCCTTTGCAATTCACATGCCTTCCAGGTGCTGTGCAATTTCAGCCCTTTCATTTGAATGGGCTGAAACCATGTCGGTCTGCACCAAGAGCTGTGCATGCGCTATTTTACAAAACGCACAGCAACTGGATCGCATGGTACTGCTGATCATACATTATGGTGCAGGCAAACACTGCATTTGCTACCTGCATTTGGGTAGTCATTAACCCCTTGGCACCGGCCACACATAAATATGCGGCTTCTCTGTGCCCGGGCCTTGGCACAGAGAGGTCACATATTTGCATGAATTGCGAATCAGTAGCGTTGTGCCGAGAGCGCACGCCCTGAGCACCCCCTTCACAGTTACCAGCGTCTAACCGAAAGCTTGCGATTGCTGCAAGCGATCAGGAGTTTTTGGATCTCGTGTGCCAAGAGGCAAAGTGTAAAGAGGTTAAGTTGACACCCACTACAGATCGCTATGGGAGTGCATTTTGAAATGCACACAAAATTCAGGATTCCCTCACAGCATTCTGGTATAAACAGACCCTTAGTCCGGATACACAGGATTTAATTGGTATCTCAGGAAGGTCCCACCAAAATCTTGCACATGGGCCCGCTGATTTCATACGCCTCTGCCCCAAAAATCGTCACTAAAGGTGAACCTATCCTTTAAACATACATATTCTCAGACTCCTATCTACTTACACAGCAGTTGAAGGCATGAATATGCACATTACACATAGGTGTGCGCACAGGGTGTGCCTGGGCACTCCCTAATGAACCTGTTCTGAGCAGATTCCCCCTGCTGCTTAGCTGCAAAGAAAGGGATTGGGAAATCTCTGTCCTCAGTCCCTTTCTCTGTCTCTAAAGTGAGACATCAGGGGTCTGTTTGGACCCCTAATATTTCACCAAAGCTCTCCAATGATTGTAAATAATAATAAATTACAGTGGAACCTCGGATTGCGAGTAACGCGGTTTACAAACATTTCGCAATACGAGCTGTTTTTTTTATTTAATACTGACTCGCTTTGCGAGCGTTGTCTCGCAAGACGAGCAGGATTCAAGCTTCTGGGTGTGCAGTACGGCATGTGGCCAGAGGTGCAGGGGCGCTGATGACGCTCAGAGACACTCGGAAACACTTGGAAACACTCCGTTCCCGAGTGTCTCCAATTGTCTCCGGTGCCCCTGCACCTCTGGCCACATGCGGTACTGCATAGACAAGCAGTGGCTGTGGAACAGATTATCTGAGTTTCCATTATTTCCTATGGGGAAACTCACTGTGCTATACGAGTGCTTTGGATTACAAGCATTCTTCTGAAACAAATTATGCTCGTAATCCAAGGCATTACTGTAATAATGAAAAATATAAAGATAAAATACTGACACCAATCTCTGCCCTACTGACATCGTCCACTGCTCTACTGACACTGTCTATTGCCCTGCTGATATATTGTGTGTATATATATGTGTGTGTGTATATATATATATATATATATATATATATATATATATATATATATACATATACACACACACATACATATACACACACGCATGTGTGTTTAAACTTTGGGGCGCACACCCTAATTCAATAGGCTGCGCACACCTATGACTTTACATATACACATATGACACAGTCACATGCATGTACTGTACAAAAACACACAAGGACACACTGCATACATATAAGGCATTCTGTGAATGGACGATGGAAGAGGAGAAACAGATAAAAGTCACGATCTCATCTAGTTCAGTCACAGAACCCCTTTTATTCATTGAAAAGAATATAAGATGTTACGTGAATGGACAAGGGAAGAGGAAAGTGAAGAGCAAGCAACCCACTATGAAAGCTAATACTGTTAAGCACCAGAAGTTTGTATTTACAGTAGTGTCAGGGATGAATGAAACCAATCGTTTTACCTAATGCAGAACTGTCCACACATGGGGCACCCATCATTAGGGGTGTGGTGAACATAGTGTCAGACCCCGGGCCCTCTTCACCTCTGACAAATGGCTGGTAAAATTCACCCTGCGCTGTCACTGATAATGGGCTCCCGTGCAAAACATGCACAAGTGTGAACCTACCATTACACTGTTTTTGGGGTGCTCAGTTTGCAATATTATCACAAGGGGTCATTTATTTTTACATAGCAAATATAAAAATATATATATTTTTTTGCCCCAGAGTTCAGATTTAAAGTAGTTGTAAACCCACAAAAAAAAACCTGCAAGACAAAGGCATAATGAACCAGTATGCATAGCATACTGTCTCATTATTAAATACTCACCTTAGATCAAAGCTCCCGTAGCAGTCCTCCTACACAGCTCGGCCTGCGACATCGCTCCCAGAGTTACTTCCGGGTATCGCGGGCTCCGGCGCTGTGATTGGCCGGAGCCGCGATGACGTCACTCCCGCATGTGCGCGGGAGCTGCCGGAAATGGCACACTAGCTGAAGCAACAGCACAAACGTGCCATTGCTTCAGTGCGCATGTGCTGCTGACGTCGGCACATGCTGATAGAGGGGATATCCAGGGTAGCTACAGGTAAGCTTTATTATAGGCTTTCCAGTAGTACAAAGTGGTCTGTAAGGGTTTACAATCACTTTAATGCATAGGAAATCTGATCATATTTTTTTGACATTAGCTTGGCCTTAAACCGGCCATAGATGGATTGAATCTCGGCCGGTTCAGCAGGGACTGGCCGAGATTCGATCTATCTATGGGCAGGCTGGTTGTACTGAAGTCCTTAACATTTTATTTTTATTCAATTTTGTCATTAACAGAAACAAGAAAAAATGGGATTTTTGTACTCACCGTAAAATCCATTTCTCTGACATCCATGGACCGACACGGCGTCTCTTACACTTTACACGTGGGTATATGTCCCTGCTTGCAGGAGAAGACCTAGGCAGAATGTTAAATGTTAAAACATTCCAGAACAAACCAGAGCTGAACAGCCCCGCCCAGGGGGGCGGTCCCTCCGGACATTACCCTCACACCTGCAGCTAGCAGGCCTCAGTTCGTAACAAAGCAGCACAAACTTAAAAGGAAGGGTGGGTGCCGTGTCAGTCCATGGATGTCAGAGAAATGGATTTTACGGTGCGTACAAAAATCCCATTTTCTCTTATCCATGGACCGACACGGCGTCTCTTACACTTTACACGTGGGATGTCCCAAAGCAGTGTCAAGAGGGATGGGAGCAGTATAAATGGAAAAACCAAAAAACTTCACTCCAAACAAGGCAGAGCTCCCCAACGGAGGAGTTGCCACTTTAAACAGCGGCCTGCAACACCTTGCGGCCGAAGGAAGCATCCGGAGATGCAGCCTCATCAACCCTATAAAACATAGAAAAGGTATGAACAGACGACCAGGTCGCCGCCTTGCACACTTGTGCAACCGACGCTTGATGTCGGAAAACCCAGGAAGCACCAATTGCCCTGGTGGAATGCGCCGTAACCGGGAAGGGAGGCGCCCGCCCCATGAGAGTATAGGCTTGAAAGCCGGTTTGTCCGATCCACCTAGAAAAAGGTGGCAGACGAAGCCGCTTGACCCTGTATCTGACCAGAGACAGTCAAACAGAGAGTAGACTTCCGAATAGAAGCAGTAGCAGACAGGCACACCTGCAAGGCACGTACCACATTCAAAGTGTGCCGCGCGCACTCTGGGATGCGACGGGCGAGGACACTAGGACGGGAGGACAATGTACTCCTTTTAGGTGAAAGGTCAAGCTCACCCTTGACAAAAGAGAAAGTCGCGGATGCAACACCGCCTTATCCTTATGGATGACTAAATATGGCGACTTGCAGTACAAGGTCGCCAATTCAGATACTCGTCTAACAGAAGTGATTGCCACTAAAAAGAGCCACCCACTGAGACAAAGCGAAGAGGGGAATATCCCTGATATTCTCAAAAGGAGGTTCCTGGAGAACCAAGAGTACCAATTCCGATCCCACGGGGGGAAAGGAGACACGACAGGAGGGAGCCAATGGCGAACCCCCTGTACAAGGGTGCCAACCAAGGAATGACCCGCTAGTGGTCACCGAAAGAAGACGGCCAAGGCCGAAACTGATCCTAAATGATACTCAAAGCGAGCCTTTGGGCCACGCCATGCTGTAGGAAACGCAGGATTCTAAGGACGGAATACGTCCGAGGATGTCAGTCCAGCTCTTCGCACATGGCGATGTAAGCTATTCCAGGTACAGAGATAGTTCTGGAGGAAGACTTCCGTGTCCTTCATATGGACGAAATGACCGAGTCCGAGAGCCTCGGTCTCTCAACACCTGGCTTATAACAGCCATGCCGTTAAGGCCCGAGACTGTAAAGGCAGGATGAAATATATGACTTTGAGACAGAAAGTCCTCCCTATTGGCAACCATCAGGGAACGGCCTCGACGAGACGTACCAGATCGGCGTACCAGTGAAGCCGAGGTCGATCCGGAGCAATGAGGATCACCGGAATTCCCTCGGTCGCCACCCTGCGCAGCAGGCGAGGAAGCAACTGCAGCGGAGGATAAATGTGTATCAGGTGATCATGACCCCATGGGCCACTGACGCCTCTGATGCATCCGCCCAAGGATCCCTGGATCTGGCCACAAATCGACAACTTACAATTGAGTCGAGAAGCCATCGGGTCCACCTCCGGCGTGCCCCACCGTTTGTGTGGCAAAGGAGTTGAAATACCTCCGGGTGCAAGGACCACTCTCCCCGGTCCAACGTCTGGCAACTCAATAGTCCGCCAGTTCTATGCCCGGAATGTAAACGGCTGACAGAGCCGGCACGCTTCCTTTAGCCCACTTCAGGGTACGGGGGACCTCGGAAGCCTCAGCTGAGCTTCGAGGTGGTCGACATACGCCACCACCGTGACTTGTCCGACAGGATCCTAATGGAACGATCCTGCAATCTCTCAGACCACGAGGAGAGGCACAGTCTGATGGCCCGTATTTCCAGAACATTAATCGGCAAACGGGCTTCGTCCGGAGTCCAAGCCCTTGGGCCAACAGGACTCCCCAGATTACACCCCAGCCCTTCAGGCTGGTGTCTGTAGTGAACACCGTCCATTGGACGGGGAGGAACGACTTCCCGGACCGAAGAGCCGGGGACCCAAACTCCATGTCAGGGACGCCCTGACCAGGTGGCTCACCTGGATCGGAAAATCCAAAGACAACGGGGATTTGTCCCAAGGGAACAAGATCTCCTTCTGCAATGCCCTGGTGTGTTATTGGGCATACGGAATGGCCTCGAAAGAGGTCACCATGAGTCCCAGGATTCCCATGCAAAAATGGATTGACGACCATTTTTTGGGATGTCAGCATCCGTACTGCAGACTGAAGTGTCAGTAGCTTCCCCGGAGGTAGGAATACCTTTTGCCTCCAAGGAGTCCAGAATCAGACCGAGATACTCCAAATCTCGAGTCGGGACCCGGACTGACTCCTGAATGTTTAGGAGCCACCCGAAGTCCCTAAGGGTCTGACTGACGATAGTCACACTGTCTTCTAATACTGAGCCATTTTCTGCTCTGAGAAGAAGATCGTCCAGATAGCCCACGACAGCAATGCCTTGCTGTCTCAGCAAGCTAGAACCGGCACAAGCACCTTAGTGAACACCCTCGGCGTCGGGGCTAGGCCGAAAGGAAGAGCCACAAATCGATAGTGGACTTCGTCGATCGCAAGCGCAGATCGGAACATACAAGTAGGCGTCCTTGAATTCCAAGTTCGCCAGAAAATCCCCTTGACGGAGTGCACTGACCACCGTGCAAATGGATTCCATGCGGAACTTTTGCACCTTCACGAAGGCATTCAGGACCTGGAGGTCCAAGATAGGCCAGTAGAATCCCTGAAACCTCTCCTGTGACGGAACCGGCACAATCACTCCGGACCTCAAACCTGAATAGGCCCCATAGGGCCACCCGACGGGCAGGAAGGAGAGGAAGATTCGAGGGAAGAATCTGTCTGGTATTAGGAACGGAACCTATCCTGTAACCTGAGGGGATCACCTCGCACACCCACCAGTAGGAGATCCGGGAGGTCCATTGATCCGTGGACCTGCAAAGTCGTCCCCCCTACCCCAGAGTTGGGAGGGGGCAAGACTTCACGCGGAGGCGGGCTAGGGAGCCGGCTTGTTCGGCATACGCACCCAGGGGCGCTCGTGTCCACCAGCCGTACCGCTGTCAGTCTGGGGGGCCTCCCCGTTGACTGATGAAAATATCCCCTTTTTTCTGGAAAGAAAGGACCCTGCTTATAGCGGCCTCCTTGCCAGCCTGAGGAAGAACAGTGCTTTTACCTCCCGTGACATCCTTGATGATGTCATCCAGCGCAGCACCGAAAAAACCTACCACCTTTTAATGGTAAACCCTTCCGAGGCTTTTTAGAAGCTAGGTCAGCAGACCAGCATTTCAACCAGATCAGACCACGCAATACCCTGAGTTATAAGGGGCCGCGTCAAACGTGGTGTCGCCACATAAACCAGGCCGTGCACCATTTGTGGGCCAGAGCAATAGTGTCTGGAGGAAGATCATGCTCCTGTACAGTTGCCCATCCCGCAAGTGTTGGAGACACAAGGGTCGCCGCTACCACAAGCCGTAGGGCGGACCCCAACAAGGCAAACATGGTTCTACTCACCACTTCTGACCTCCTGTGAGTGGGGTCCTTAAATGCAGTAGTCCCCTCCACCGGGAGAATGGTGGCCTTGTTCAACCGGGCGACTGGAGGGTCGACCACTGGGGGAGAAGCCCACATTTTTAGTAGGGCATCCTCAAAAGGGGTATCTGATAGACAAACGCCGCGGGACCATAAAAGACTTCTGCGGCTTTTTCCCCAGACCTTGTCAGTGAGCTGGTCAAAGAAAGGTACATATTGAAAAAAACACTTTTTAGAAGGCCCGGCCCCAAGGAACCAGAGGAGACCGTCCGCCTGAGGTTCTGCATCCGCAGCATTTAGCTTGCGAGTGTCCCTCACTGCATCAATGAGTTCACAAAACAAGCACCCTGTCATTTATTGACACAGAACTGGAGTTTTCCTTGCAAGGAATGTCCTGTTCAAAACCATCAAATATATATTCAGAGCTAGGGTCCTGAGCGGTAGTGGCTAGGCCCATATCTGAATCAGCGCATTACCCCCCTTTCTTTTTTTTTTGTGGAAAAAAGGTGGGGATAGGGGCTTTTTTGCTCCCTTGCGCTCACACACTGCTTTCTCCTGGTCAGATTAATGATTCCAGGAATGCCGACAACTGGTCCCTAAGGACCGCAGGTGCAGAAGCACTGTCAGTTGTCTCTAACAATGTGAAGAAAACAGGTGAACCAGACTCCAATATTGCCACCCTCTGAGACCTTATTGACCATTATAGTGAATAATACAGCCCACCCACAGGCCGTGCTGGGGCTGAGGAGGGGATACCTGGAGTACTCACCACCCCTAGGGACCGCTGTATGAGCCGCGCTGTAGCGCTGTATGAGTCGTGCTGTAGCGCTGTATGAGTCGCGCTGGTGCAGCCTGAGGTGAAGAATCTGTGGGGATGTGTGTATTCCGCGCCATACAGCAGCGCTGCTAGAGGCCGAAAACGAAAGTGCAAGTGCCGCGGCTACAAGAAAATGGCCACCGGGCACCAGTTTAACTATGTATTAAGCCTCAGCCAAAATGGCCGCCAATGGCGCATTTTTTTAAAATAAAACACCGCGCCAATGGCGCACAGAAAACACCACAGCCAGTCCCCCAGAACACTTCCCAATAAAAATAACAGTCATGGAGCGGCCCCCCCAAGGCAGAGTGACCCCCCAAGTATCCCCACACAGCACAACAGGGTGCAGAGAGCAGCATACAGGGGGGAGACAGGGAGAACCCCCCACACACAGAAACACAGCCAGCATGTACTCACCTTGCAGCAGGAGAGACTACTTACCCGTCCCGCAAGCACCTTGGAGAACACCCCCAGTGCCAATAGAGGGACTCACTGGCTTGTTTCAGACAGGCCTATCACAGAGTCGTACTGCGTAGCTGTCGGCCCGGTCCACCGCGAAAGATACAGTAGGTACTGTTCGATCTTGAGAGGACCGCGGGAGCATGAAAGCAACCCGGCCACCCCTGGAGCCATGGGGTATGTCGTGAACTGAGTCTCACGCACACAAGGCGAGGATCAGCACGCTCGATGGTCGGACAGGGAAGACTACGAGGATACTAGTGTACTCAACCTGTTGCCCAGCCGACAGTTGATTGAAGGTCTCAAAAATAAAATCATAAAATTCCCAAAGGAATAAAAATTAAAAGTAAAATCTTCCAGGAGACTGGCTCCTGAGAGAGCCACGTCTTCTCCTTCTGCTAGGCAGAAAAAAACTGGGGCCTGCTAGCTGCAGGTGTGAGGGTAATGTCCGGAGGGACCGCCCCCCTGGGCGGGGCTGTTCAGCTCTGGTTTGTTCTGGAATGTTTTAACATTTAACATTCTGCCTAGGTCTTCTCCTGCAAGCAGGGACATATACCCACGTGTAAAGTGTAAGAGACGCCATGCCGGTCCATGGATGATAAAGAGAAATAATATTTTACAACATTCTTTCCTATGCAATAGGAAAATAATTTGACAAAAAGTTTATTTCCATCCTTCTTTCTACCGAAACCCAACCTACCCAATCCCTATAATCATCCGTTTCCCTCAGCCCCCACCCTCCCTCCTCTCTCCCCATGCCACCCCTCCATAGGAGAGGGGGTCAGAGAGAGAAAGAGAGAGAGGGAAGGAGGGAGAAAGGGAAAAAAATTAAAGGGGGAAAAAGAAAAAGGGTGGGGGGGGGGAGGAGAAAGTCTATTGTCAACTTATCGAGATGTAAACTTGACAATAAGGTTGTACTGAAGTCAATCCACCGACCGACTTCAGAACAACCAGACTGTTGGATTTTTTTGCATGCGACTACTGCCGGCAGGTATAGTGATCATTGTGTTTTGCCGGCCCGGAGAGGCTCCCTAGTAGCACTGTGGGAGGCATTCCTCAATCAACACTGTGTTGATGAGGGAATCAAGCAATTTTCTTTGCTGCCAACTATGGTGGCAGGAAAGGAAATTGTATCATCTGTGGCCTGCCTTAGTGATGTCATTATCACTAACATGCGATGCCATCACATTTGCCACAATCATGTCCTCACAGTAAGCACTGAGATGCTATACACTTTCTGGTTTGCTTATTATACTTTTGTTTCCTTTTTACAGTTCTTGGCATTTGACACCCAGATATTGATGGGAAGCCGGCGGTTCACACTCAGCCCTGAGGAGTACATCTTTGGAGCCCTCAACATCTATCTGGATATCATTTACATCTTCTCATTTTTCCTCCAGCTGTTTGGCACAACCCAAGACTGAAGATATTCATTCAATTATTGCACACATACAATACCCGTGTAACATCCCTGTAATCCAAGAACTCATTCATTCTGTCTTCCATATTTATTTACTACCAACTGGCATCTTTACAGATTCAGACACTACCAACAGGCCATTTTTACTGGATATCTGAATAACACTATCATGGCTTAATGTGACCTGAACCTTAATCATACAAGGCTATAAAACCAATTCACTGACACTTATTACATATAGTAGACACAGGCAGATGTGTACTGCTAAATTATAAATGCACGTGGAAAATTCCAACAGCAGTTTTCTGAATTAATAAAACTTGTAGCAGTGTGAAGCTGCTTAGTTTACATAAATTGTACTTAATGTTGCTTTACAGCTGAAGTGTTGAATTATTTAGTTATATAGACATGTATTTTTACATCATCTTCATTAGAATTGATCATTCCACCAGCACGACAACGCACATCTGACATGAGGTTCTGAGTGTTGTGCATGATGACTATTTTTGTACCCCATCTGAACTTTAGTTATAATAAGATTAAAGCTGATATACAGATTGGTACAGTAAAGATTATTTTCTTCTGAGCTGGCATTATGTTTCTTTTGTCCGGCAGTTCTTCTGCATACAGTATATGTGTAAGAAATCTAATTTATTATAGCATGCAAACCTCATTTATTACTCTTTAAAAGTTGCCTATCATGCATCCCAACAACAAGTGTCGGGACAAGGTCACCCAGCGCCGAAGATGGCAAACTGCACTCCCCCCCCCAGGTGGAGGGGGTGGGGCTAATAGCGGTGCACGGAGCAAAGGGCTCCATTCAAACCTTTCCATCCATGGGCTGCCTTACGCATGAACAATGCACAAAAGAACCTTTTTTAAAATGCATGGCAATTTGTTATCATATGTTTTGCCACAGGTGAATGAGCACAAAAGCAAGAAGGCATGTTATGTGCCATTAAGAATTAACATTGCCAATGCACACCTGTGAAAGGGCTGTGTGTGTGTATTGCAGGTGTAGTGCCCCCCCCCAAAATATTTGGGGCGCTATGCTTAAATTTAAGGGTAGTCTGAGCCAGTAGTTGGGCTCAGACCAATTGAATGTTCTAAATTTGCTTCTGTAACAGTAATGTTCCCTGTTCACCTGTAGGTGACACTGTCACCACCGGCATAGGTTGAACTAAAGGGGGTATCACAACACCTTGGGTGTCCTTTCTCGGCAGCCATGCAGTGGGCGTGGTTAACCCGCTGTGCATGCTGGGAGAGGGTACATAAGGGGCAGTCGCCATTATCTGGGGTCCTGTGTGCGCGCCTCGTGGCCCGCATGGCACGGGGTGCGTGTGTGTGTTCTAGCCCCGGGCACCTTCAGCCCAAGGCTACATCGCTACCTGGTTGGCCCAGCTCTGCTGGCTGGGGCCTATACCTTCGCTGACCACCTGCGGGAAGCCCACGCTTAGGGAAGGGGTGGATATTAGCGACGGTACTGCTGTCTTGGGAGGAGGCCTGGAGCTCACCTAAGGAGGGATCCATCATCACAAGCCCTGCAATACTCCGATCTGGCATAAAGGTTCTCTCTATTGCTTGGCTGGGAGGTTCGGGACTTTTAATAATCCTGTGGCAGAGGATTCCTGATCGTATCCCTAGTTCTTAGAAAAAGAATGATTTGTGCTTCATCCCGGCTGCTAGGACCACTGAACGGGACTATCCGGGTGAGCAATACCCACTCAGGCTTGAGTGGCGACGATTGTGACTTTAGTGCGGCGTGCCTGAACCTTCCCCTGTTCTTCTCCCCTTTCCTACTTTCCTCTAAAGTTCCCTCAGCAAAGTAAATAAAGCCTTATTGTTTGGGTTTTACATCTGTGTGGACATTGTCCTTTCTAAAGACTTTTCTATACCCTGGCAACGGAAGCCTTGGAGGTAGTTTGCAAGACCGATCAAAACCAGCTGGTCCCTTAAATGAGGGTATGTGCTACACAGGGATGCACGCAATTTTGCACACATTTACCGCAATGCACAAATGTTAACCTAGGGAAGAGTTCAAAATCTCGCTCTAAAGTAGGCCAATCACATGCACATTTCAAGTTAAAGAAAATTAAACCACTTAACATAAGGAGTCCTTATCAGTGTCCCCCTTTACATCAGGTGTCCCAGTCAGAGTCCCCCTTTACAGCAGGAGTCTCAGAGTTCCCCTTTACAGCAGGAGTCTCAATCAATCAGAGTTCCCCTTTACAGCAGGTTTCCCCATCAGAGTCCTCCTTTACATCACACATCCCAATCAGAGTCCCCCTTTACAGCAGGTGTCCCCATCAGTGTCCCCCTTAACATCAGTTGTCCCAATCAGAGTCCCCCTTTAAATCAGATGTCCCAATCAGAGTCCCCATTTACATCAGGTGTACCAATTAAAGTCCCCCTTTACATAAGGTGTCCCAGTCAGAGTCCCCTGTTACATCATGCATCCCAATCAGAGTCCACTTTACATCAGATGTCCCAATCAAAGTTCCCCTTTACATTAGGTGTACCAATCAAAGTCTCTCTTTACATAAGTTGCCCCATCAGAGTCCCCCTTTACACCAGGTGTCCCAATCAGAGCCCCCGTTTATATCAGGTGTACCAATTAAAGTCCTGCTTTACATAAGGTGTCCCAGTCAGAGTCCCCCTTTACATCGGGTGTCCCAGTCAGAGTCCCCCTTTACATCCATCAGGTGTCCCAGTCAGAGTCCCCCTTTACAGCGGGTGTCCCAATCAGTGTTCTCCTTTACAGCAGGTTTCCCCATCAGAGTCCCCCTTTACATCATGCATCCCAATCAGAGTCCACTTTACATCAGGTGTCCCAGTCAGAGTCCCCCTTTACAGCAGGTGTCTCAATCAAAGTCCCCCTTTACATCAGGTGTACCAATTAAAGTCCCACGGACATTGGCTTGGAAGAAAACCATCTGGCCTTCAGGAAGAAGCTTAAGACCCATCTCTTCTGAAGACACAGGCGGACACTGGCTACAAAAAGTCCACCTTTACATCAGGTGTTCCAATCAGACGTTCCAATTAGAGTCCCTCTTTACATCAGGTGTCCCATGAAAGTCCACCTTTTCATCAGATGTCCCAATCAGAGTGCCTCCTTACATCAGTGTCCCCCTATCCGTGTGCCTCCATATATTAGCTGCCCCATCAGAGTCCCCAATACATCAGTTGCCCTGCCAACAACAGACAACTTCTCCATGGGACTGAATCGAATTTTTAGCCTGCAGCAAAGAGTTGAACAGTGCGGCAGTATAATATTTGGGAAGGGTGTTAATTTAAACACCCATTGTAGCCTTATGTTTTAGCTATCCTATGAAGTAGGGCTGTATATAAAATTGTGGTGGTGTTCCGCGCAATGTGGATTTTTATTATGGCTGCTGCCCCCCCTAATATGTAATCTGTCACAAGGCAAATTACTGGATAGTTGTGGTAATAGGTGTGGGGTATATGGCGCTACCTTTATGCTCTGGGAACTTATTCGGATTGGTGTTGAGTTTCCTCTACGGGTACAACTGATAAGCCCCTATGGGATGAGTGCAGGACTGTGTATATTTTGTGCTAGTAATCCTGGATTCTATATATGTGATCCTCCACTCCTATATATGTGAAATAATCCTAACCCTCCAGAGGTTGTGACAATAGTGCTAAATTAATAAATAAATGTTACCCTTATTGATGTGTATGATATCTATCTGGGTGTGATTTCACTTCATATTGTATGCAAGTTCCATAATCCAAACATTAATCTCAAAAATCCAAACAAACTTCTAATGAACTCAGTATTTCAAAAAATCTAAAAATCAAAAAAAACAAAAATCAAAATTCCAAAATTGACTTCCTTGCTGTATAAATCCCTGTATTTTATTCCATACAGATCACACCTTAAAGTGTTGTGTGTGTGTACAATATATCCTGTGCCTAAAAACTGGTATTGCCCAATTTCCGTTGTAGTCCCTGGTCACTGCCCCAGGTGGGAGCTGCTGGACGTCTAGTTAATTCCCTTGTAGGTTAACCCATTAACTGCACCAATGAAATATATTCACAATGGTCATGTAATGGTCAGCCACTTTAGTGGTGAGGATTAGTATCTAAGTAATTCTTCAGTACAAAAGGTTAATCAGAATAAAGAAAAAAGGAAATAAATAATAACAAATATGTGCATATATGCTATAGCCAGGATAAGTTCATGCGGCTACAACAAATCCATATGTTAACATAGTAAAAGTTCAAGTATTCTTCATGCGTTTTTTCAGTGACTTTGGTGATTATATATTGCCAATGGAGATCCTCCAGCTTGCAGGTAAAGAGGTGACTTTTGGTGCTCCCCCCTCGTATGGGTCCCCACTCACCAGATAGACGCACCCCTGCAGGGGTCACAAGCTCATCGGGTATCCCCAGCAATTTATCCTCCACTCCTGTAGGCTGTTCCACTCTCTGCTCTCTCCTCCTCCACCAATCAGATCCTCAGAAATGAACCACAGAACAGAACTTCCATAGCGTAAAATCGCTTATTTATTCGTAAAAATAGTAAAAATTCCAAACATAAATAAAAAAAATTAAAAAAAATTAAGGCCTGCAGACCTTACTAGATTCACTCCCTTTTGGTTTGTAATTACCGCCAGGTGCCTAGTGAATCCACACCGCAAACCGTATGCCAATGTCAGACAGGTCCCATGGAAGTCACGCCAGCCTGCTATGTCAGCCTCAGCGTGCGTTCCACCGCTCGAGCCTCACTAACCGGACGTGACGTGGACGTGTCTGGATGGTCACCTGACGCGTTTCGACGAATGGTCGTTATCAAAGGTGCTGTCATCCCTTCGTGTCCGACGTCTATAAGCAAGCACTGGCACTATAGCTCCGCCCCTTCAGGGCGTACCTTCCTTTTCCAATTCACTATATGTGGAGTGTGTAATCGCTCCCATCTATCCTATTTGGCTCCATCTAGTGGTGGTTACGTAATTGGTTGTTACTACGCCAGTGATTGCTTATATTAATTCATAGAGACTTTTGTTTATCTTCTAAGGGGAATGTTATTGAATTCAGTAAATGATACCCCCAATACATTTGTTCTGTGTTTAGTTGAACATGTGCCATATTAATTTAAGCAAACATTGGGGATATAATATTACATCTATTTATCCTCTAATGGGAATAACATGAAATACAATAAATAATACCCTTAATATACTTACATTGTATTGATTATATGCCTTATTATTTAAACAAACATTGGGGGTATCCCCTGATACACTAACCCCACTTTCCCCTCCTGGATATTTGTACCATTAGTGACCTAGTGGGGTTATTATATCTTACAATATTCAAATGCAAGGCCCCCCTATTGTTATCATTATGTGTATATTGATATAATTTTCTATATACTTGTCCCCATAAGTTCTTTTACTAAGTGGTCATATCTGCTGTATATAACCATTTAGAATACCTTACTACATTTTCCACACATTTTACATCAGTTTGTCCTTCCTATCACTTGGGGATTACCAAAGATGTGTTATATGAATCTCATCTCTTTGTGGTATAATTTTCAATGTGTATTGTTTATTGTCTGTTTCCCCCCCATCTATTTTATTCCAAATATTATGTTTCCAAGGGGGTTCATCTAATGTATTGATATCTTCCCTATTTGCCTATAATCTGCATAAGCTATAGGGACAACCTATATTTATTTGTGTCCCATACCCCATATCTGGAGTATGGCTTGAAAACTTGGTTTAGAAATTAGAGAGAAAACAACTGAGGCTTGAAAACTTGGTTTAGAAATTAGAGAGAAAACAATTGAGGTCGATATCTAGGTTGAGGCCCCTGGGAGCAAGGGACCCCAACCTATGTATCCACCTCGTTTCATTTTGGGATACTTGAATCAACTTATTACCACCCCTCCAATGATCCTTTATGATGTCTATTGCATAGAAGATCATTCCAGACGGGTCTCTTTGGTGTACTTCATCGAAGTGTCTCGAAAGACTATGCTTCGGGAATCCCTTCTTAATGTTGGCAATATGTTCTCGGATCCTCACTTTTAGTGGTCTGGTGGTTCGTCCCACGTATTGCAGGTGGCAAGGACATTCTATCACATAAGTGACATGCGTGCTGTTACATGTGATCAGTTCTCTTATTTTATATTCTTTATTGTATGCCTGTGATTTGAATGTAATTTTCCTCCTGGGCTGTGGTCTATTTTTTCTGCAAGCTAAGCACCGTTGACATTTATAGAACCCCTTGAGTTCTGGGCATAGCTGAATTTGGGAAGGGGCATCTATGACGTTATGTACAAGCTTATTCCTCAACGTAGGAGCTTTCCTATAAATGAAGGTGGGTTTTCTTGGAATTACTTTTGAAAGTATTCTGTCTTCCATCAGAATGGGCCAGTATTTTTTAACAATATGTTCAACTTGGGAATATTGATTGCTGTACCCAGTAATAAACGCTATTTTCTCATGAGTGGTTGGTGTTTTGGTTTTCTTTGTTAATAGCGTTTTTCTATCCACCCTTTTAACCTTTTCTTTAAGTTTCTGCAGATGGTGGTCATGGTACCCTTTTTCTTTGAATCTGTTCACTATGATCTCAGCTTGCCTATCAAAATCTTCTTTTTTATGGCAATTTCGTCTGATTCTTAGTAGTTGTCCTTTAGGAATATTAGCCTTCCATTTAGGATGGTGGCAGCTGTTATTGGGTATGTACCCATTTCTATCCGTTTTTTTGAAATAGGTTTGTGTATATAGCATATCTCCTTCCTTCATTATCTCCAAGTTCAGGTATTCCATTTTTTCCTTATGACATTTCCCTGTGAACTTTATGCCATATCTGTTGTTGTTTAGATTAGATAAGAAATGCTCGAACGTCGTTTCTGTACCTGCCCATAAAATGATCAAATCATCAATATACCTCTTAAAAAATTTGATTTCTGGTATGTTCTTATTATAAATGTACTCCTCCTCCCACATGTCCATAAACAGGTTTGCCACACTGGGGGCATAACGTGCCCCCATGGCAACTCCCCTGGTTTGGACGTAGTATTGTTTATTATACCAGAAATAATTATTACTCATGGCCAGTTTCAATCCTTCAAGAATGTAGTCCATCTGTTGTTGTGTTAAATCTGTACGTTCATATAAGGCTTTTTCTACTCCTTTCAGTCCGTCCTCCTGCACTATACTTGTATATAGGGATTCCACATCTATCGTGGCGATTAAACATTCTCTGACTTCTGTTTGTTTTTGAAGCTCACCCAACAGATGCGAACTGTCCCTCAAATGGGATTTCCCTTGGCTAACCATTGGGTTCAAAAATTTGTCAATATATTCACTTAGTCTTGAAAAGATGGAATTGATTCCGCTTATGATTGGTCTCCCTGGCGGTTTCAATATACGTTTGTGCACTTTAGGTACGTGATATATGACTGGGGTTTTGGTTGATTGAGAAACTAGGTACTCTGCTTCTTTTTGGTTCAGAATAACAATGTCCCTGCCCTTGGAGACAAATGTTTTTAACTTGCCTTCCAGGGCTCCCTTAGGGTTCCCTTTCAGTTTTTTGTAGGTGTTCTCTACTTGCAGTAAGTTGTTCATCTCTTCTTCATAGTCCAGTTTGTTAAGTATGACTAGCCCTCCCCCCTTGTCCGCTGGTCTTATTATCACTTCCTTTTTTTCCCCTATTTGTTTGATTATTTTCCAAATGTTCTTATTGTTCCTATGCGATTTTCTCTCCATTTTCCTTATATCCTCCTCTACCATCTTTTTGAATGCTGTCAGGCATTGGTTCCCCGGGGTCGGTGGGTTAAACAATGAGTTGTTTTTCAATGTAGTATGTTTGTAGGTTATTGGTTCAACTTTTCCTAAATCTTTATTCAGCTCAAAATGCTTTTTGAGGTTTAGTTTCCTCATAAACTTTTGGAGATCTATATACACTTTGAACTTGTCCAATTGTTTCTCTGGTGCATATTTTAATCCCTTATCCAAAATTGCTAACTCCTCTTTTGAAAAAATGGCATTGCTTAGGTTATAAATGCCTTCCCCTAATGTTCCCTTTGGCATTTTCTTCTTCCCCCCTCTCTTTCCTCTTCTCCGTTTATGCGGTCGTTGTATCTCTGGGGGGCTTCGTTGTGTCTCTCCCACTCCTGTGGTCTTCCTTCTCTGTCTCGGGTTCCTTGGTTGTAATGATATGGGCGTTCCTCCATGGGTTCCTGTCCCCTCTGTGTATCTCTGTTTGCGGTTCCCCCTTGCCCTCCTTTGTTCCATGTGGAACCCCTCCAGCTCGAGTTTCTGTACGGTACTCGGGCCTGCCATCTTCCTGGTGGTCTGCTGCGGGGTCCTCCTCTGGAAAAATCCCTCTGCTCCTGATGATCATGTCTTCTATCTCGATCTGTTGGTGTTCTCCATCCCCTATTTCTATATGGCGGGGAGACTCTATTTCTTGAATGGTTATTTCGTCTTGGGGTAGTAGGGATTCTGGGTGGGTTTCTATGGTCATCTTGATACTGACGATTATTGTAAGGGGGTCTGTGTTTTGTTTGGTTTCTATTTCTAGCGTTGTTATGGGTGGGTGGTTCCGAAGTGGTTTCAAATCTCAAATGTTGGATTGGGAGTTCATTATCACTTTCATTACCATCGTCTTCACTTGAACTATCCTCCATTGATGGATTTTCTGCTTCCTGCATTTCCTCCTCTTCTTCCACTTGCCATTTGTACACTCTCCCGCTTCTGTACTCTAGGACATCCCTTTTGTACTTTTTTTGTTTTTTTGCTTGGATCTCGATATCATATTTCTTAATTACTTCCTGGAGTGCTAGCTCCTTATCCTTATATTCCTGTGTAGCTGAAAAGGGGGCCAGGGAATTTTTGAGTTCAACAATGTTTGCCTCTATACCCTTTAGTTTATATTGTCTTCTCTTAATGATGGTATGTAATAGATTGTTTTCACTTTGGTTGAAAAATTTGAACCAATTTTCCATTAAGGAAGGTTCATCCAAATGGTCATTAGGGTGTATATCCCATCTAAGTCTTCTTGGTGTCATGTTTTCCTTGGCATACATCTCCAATGTGGTTATATCCCACCATACTCGTAATTGCTTCTCCAAGGTGTGCCTAAGTTGTTTTAACAGTCCATCCATACTTTGTTTATGAGTCACCTGCTCCTGGCTAAAAACGCCATCTACATTTATATTTCTCTTTCCCATATATCCAAAGATATCCATTGCTGCAGATATAAAGTCACACCCTCAGGTGTGCTGGATAATAAACTTGTGGTGGTGTTCCGCGCAATGTGGATTTTTATTATGGCTGCTGCCCCCCCTAATATGTAATCTGTCACAAGGCAAATTACTGGATAGTTGTGGTAATAGGTGTGGGGTATATGGCGCTACCTTTATGCTCTGGGAACTTATTCGGATTGGTGTTGGGTTTCCTCTACGGGTACAACTGATAAGCCCCTATGGGATGAGTGCAGGACTGTGTATATTTTGTGCTAGTAATCCTGGATTCTATATATGTGATCCTCCACTCCTATATATGTGAAATAATCCTAACCCTCCAGAGGTTGTGACAATAGTGCTAAATTAATAAATAAATGTTACCCTTATTGATGTGTATGATATCTATCTGGGTGTGATTTCACTTCATATTGTATGCAAGTTCCATAATCCAAACATTAATCTCAAAAATCCAAACAAACTTCTAATGAACTCAGTATTTCAAAAAATCAAAAAAAACAAAAATCAAAATTCCAAAATTGACTTCCTTGCCGTATAAATCCCTGTATCTTATTCCATACAGATCACACCTTAAAGTGTTGTGTGTGTGTACAATATATCCTGTGCCTAAAAACTGGTATTGCCCAATTTCCGTTGTAGTCCCTGGTCACTGCCCCAGATGCCCCTTCCCAAATTCAGCTATGCCCAGAACTCAAGGGGTTCTATAAATGTCAACGGTGCTTAGCTTGCAGAAAAAGTAGACCACAGCCCAGGAGGAAAATTACGTTCAAATCACAGGCATACAATAAAGAATATAAAATAAGAGAACTGATCACATGTAACAGCACGCATGTCACTTATGTGATAGAATGTCCTTGCCACCTGCAATACGTGGGACGAACCAACAGACCACTAAAAGTGAGGATCCGAGAACATATTGCCAACATTAAGAAGGGATTCCCGAAGCATAGTCTTTCGAGACACTTCGATGAAGTACACCAAAGAGACCCGTCTGGAATGATCTTCTATGCAATAGACATCATAAAGGATCATTGGAGGGGTGGTAATAAGTTGATTCAAGTATCCCAAAATGAAACGAGGTGGATACATAGGTTGGGGTCCCTTGCTCCCAGGGGCCTCAACCTAGATATCGACCTCAATTGTTTTCTCTCTAATTTCTAAACCAAGTTTTCAAGCCTCAGTTGTTTTCTCTCTAATTTCTAAACCAAGTTTTCAAGCCATACTCCAGATATGGGGTATGGGACACAAATAAATATAGGTTGTCCCTATAGCTTATGCAGATTATAGGCAAATAGGGAAGATATCAATACATTAGATGAACCCCCTTGGAAACATAATATTTGGAATAAAATAGATGGGGGGGGGAAACAGACAATAAACAATACACATTGAAAATTATACCACAAAGAGATGAGATTCATATAACACATCTTTGGTAATCCCCAAGTGATAGGAAGGACAAACTGATGTAAAATGTGTGGAAAATGTAGTAAGGTATTCTAAATGGTTATATACAGCAGATATGACCACTTAGTAAAAGAACTTATGGGGACAAGTATATAGAAAATTATATCAATATACACATAATGATAACAATAGGGGGGCCTTGCATTTGAATATTGTAAGATATAATAACCCCACTAGGTCACTAATGGTACAAATATCCAGGAGGGGAAAGTGGGGTTAGTGTATCAGGGGATACCCCCAATGTTTGTTTAAATAATAAGGCATATAATCAATACAATGTAAGTATATTAAGGGTATTATTTATTGTATTTCATGTTATTCCCATTAGAGGATAAATAGATGTAATATTATATCCCCAATGTTTGCTTAAATTAATATGGCACATGTTCAACTAAACACAGAACAAATGTATTGGGGGTATCATTTACTGAATTCAATAACATTCCCCTTAGAAGATAAACAAAAGTCTCTATGAATTAATATAAGCAATCACTGGCGTAGTAACAACCAATTACGTAACCACCACTAGATGGAGCCAAATAGGATAGATGGGAGCGATTACACACTCCACATATAGTGAATTGGAAAAGGAAGGTACGCCCTGAAGGGGCGGAGCTATAGTGCCAGTGCTTGCTTATAGACGTCGGACACGAAGGGATGACAGCACCTTTGATAACGACCATTCGTCGAAACGCGTCAGGTGACCATCCAGACACGTCCACGTCACGTCCGGTTAGTGAGGCTCGAGCGGTGGAACGCACGCTGAGGCTGACATAGCAGGCTGGCGTGACTTCCATGGGACCTGTCTGACATTGGCATACGGTTTGCGGTGTGGATTCACTAGGCACCTGGCGGTAATTACAAACCAAAAGGGAGTGAATCTAGTAAGGTCTGCAGGCCTTAATTTTTTTAAATTATTTTTATTTTTATTTATGTTTGGAATTTTTACTATTTTTACGAATAAATAAGCGATTTTACGCTATGGAAGTTCTGTTCTGTGGTTCATTTCTGAGGATCTGATTGGTGGAGGAGGAGAGAGCAGAGAGTGGAACAGCCTACAGGAGTGGAGGATAAATTGCTGGGGATACCCGATGAGCTTGTGACCCCTGCAGGGGTGCGTCTATCTGGTGAGTGGGGACCCATACGAGGGGGGAGCACCAAAAGTCACCTCTTTACCTGCAAGCTGGAGGATCTCCATTGGCAATATATAATCACCAAAGTCACTGAAAAAACGCATGAAGAATACTTGAACTTTTACTATGTTAACATATGGATTTGTTGTAGCCGCATGAACTTATCCTGGCTATAGCATATATGCACATATTTGTTATTATTTATTTCCTTTTTTCTTTATTCTGATTAACCTTTTGTACTGAAGAATTACTTAGATACTAATCCTCACCACTAAAGTGGCTGACCATTACATGACCATTGTGAATATATTTCATTGGTGCAGTTAATGGGTTAACCTACAAGGGAATTAACTAGACGTCCAGCAGCTCCCACCTGGGGCAGTGACCAGGGACTACAACGGAAATTGGGCAATACCAGTTTTTAGGCACAGGATATATTGTACACACACACAACACTTTAAGGTGTGATCTGTATGGAATAAGATACAGGGATTTATACGGCAAGGAAGTCAATTTTGGAATTTTGATTTTTGTTTTTTTTGATTTTTTGATATACTGAGTTCATTAGAAGTTTGTTTGGATTTTTGAGATTAATGTTTGGATTATGGAACTTGCATACAATATGAAGTGAAATCACACCCAGATAGATATCATACACATCAATAAGGGTAACATTTATTTATTAATTTAGCACTATTGTCACAACCTCTGGAGGGTTAGGATTATTTCACATATATAGGAGTGGAGGATCACATATATAGAATCCAGGATTACTAGCACAAAATATACACAGTCCTGCACTCATCCCATAGGGGCTTATCAGTTGTACCCGTAGAGGAAACTCAACACCAATCCGAATAAGTTCCCAGAGCATAAAGGTAGCGCCAAATACCCCACACCTATTACCACAACTGTATATAAAATTAACTGTTTGTAATTTTTTTTTTTCGGTAGCCCGTATACATAGCAGCCCTTCCCCGGTGCCGCACTAACACGCCCCTGCACAGTGCTCCAAGCAACAGCGCTGCTTACACTGTGCAAGGGGCATGTGGATCCAATGAGATCTGGATGTCTGTTCTTACACAGAGCTCAGGGGGAGGATAGTGTTAATACACTAGCAGATTTAAATATACTAACAAATTGAAACCAAACAAGTTGATCCTTTATAAGCAGCTACAGCAAACAGTTTTTTTTTTCTTTTTGGATTAAGGTGTTACATAAATAAATAAAAGTTGATCATTGTAAATGCTCCTGCCAGTGGTAAATGGTTGGTCTTATCCATGTAAACTGATACATCTGCAGAACAGCTTGTTCTTTTGAAAAACAACAGTTACTACTAGACATGTGCATTTTCGGACAAATTTTTCATTATTCGGACATTCGGATGCATCCGAATTACCGAATTACAATACTAACGAATTTAACCGAATCCGAATTTTTTCGAATCTAAAAATATTTTTGACCTGACTTTGGGTCCATGTATCTCGGGGTTACTTGGTGATAGAAACCCCAAATTTGGAGATTTTGTAGTGCTAGTTCTTCTGTGTTTGCATACCAAATATGGGGTTTCTATAACTAAGTGACCCCGAGATACCCAAAGTCGGGTCGCAAAATGTCAAGCACTTTACTGGAGCAGAGAATGACATTTTGCGACCCGATTTTGGGGCCACATATCTCGGGGCCACTTGTAGCTAGAAACCCCAAATTTGGTATGCAAATACAGTAGAACTAGCACTACAACATCTCCAAATTTTGGGTTTCTATCACCAAGTAACCCCAAAATACATGGACCCAAAGTCGGGACGCAAAATATTTTCGAATCCGGTTGAAATAGTATCAACATGATTCGAAATTATTTCAACTGCATTTGAAACTATTTCAACCGGATTCGAAAATATTTTGTGACCCGAATTTGGGTCCATGTATCTCGGGGTTACTTGGTGATAGAAACCCCAAATTTGGGGTTATTGTTTTTCTAGTCTATTTTCTATTTTATTATAATCTTTTCTATCCAAAGTTAAAATTAATTAATTAATTAATTAAAAAATTTGAATTCATACTATTCGAAATTCAAATTTATTATATTCGAAATTCGAATTTCAGAAGATGGTTGTATATTCTTTCTATTTTATTCTTCTAAATTATATTTTTTTTCTATTCTGTTCTAATCTTTTCTATTTGAATTATAAATTTTGTTAGAAGGTTATTTACTTACTTATATACATCTGTCACATAAAAAAAAAGATGTGAAATGGCTGTCACGGATGTCGATCGCAAGGCAAGTACATATGCTGTATGTCATTGTCCACTTACCACAACACCTGCCACGAGTGCCACGACACCGGCCACGAGTGCCACGACACCGGCCACGTGACCTGCCACGAGTGCCACGTGAACGGCCACGAGTGCCACGGCACCGGCCACGAGTGCCACGTGACCTGCCACGAGTGCCACGTGAACGGCCACGAGTGCCACGTGAACGGCCACGAGTGCCACGTGAACGGCCACGAGTGCCACGTGACCGGCCACGAGTGCCACGTGAACGGCCACGAGTGCCACGTGACCTGCCACGTGACCTAGTTGTGGATTGTCTACTTGCCACGTCACCTGCCACAAGTTATGGGGCTCCTAGCACCAAGTGACCCCCAGATATGGGCGATATTTCAAGTACTTTTCTGCAGCAGAGAATGACATTTTGTGACCCGACTTTGGGGCCACGTATCTCGGGGCCACTTATAGCTAGAAACCCCAAATTTGGTATGCAAACACAGTAGAACTAGCATTACAACGGGGTTACTTGGTGATAGAAACCCCAAATTTGGGGTTATTGTAGTGCCAGTTGTAATGTGTTTACATACCAAATATTTTGGGATTTCTAGCTATAAGTGGCCCCGAGATACGTGGCCTCAAAGTCGGGTCACAAAATTTAATTCTCTGCTGCAGAAAAGCACTTGACATATCGCCCCTATCTGGGGGTCACTTGGTGCTAGGAACCCCATAACTTGTGGCAGGTGACGTGGCAAGTGGACAATCCACAACTTGGTCACGTGGCCGGTCACGTGGCACTCGGACAATGACATACAGCATATGTACTTGCCTTGTGATCGACATCCATGACAGCCATTTCACATGTTTTTTTTTTATGTGACAGATATAAGTAACTAACCATCTTTCAAAATTTATAATTCAAATAGAAAAGATTAGAACAGAATAGAAAAAAATATAATTTAATAGAATAAAATAGAAAGAATATGCAACCATCTTATGAAATTCGAATTTCGAATAGAATAAATTTGAATTTCGAATAGTAGGAATTAAAAAAAATGTAATTAATTAATTTTAACTTTGGATAGAATAGATTAGAATAGAAATAGAGAATACACTAGAGAAACAATAGAATAGAATAGAATATAGATACTATCTATTTCATGTTTAATTTTTTTTGCAGATTACTATTTTTTACATAAGATCTCCTGCAGACTATTAGCATTTATTTTTTATTTTTTGCAGATCTCCTGCAGACTATTATTATCTATTTAGTTTTCTCACCAGGTCTCCTGCAGACCATTAGCATCTATTTCTTTTTTTAGCAGATCTCCTGTAGACTATTAACAGCCATTTCACTTCTTTTTTTTTTGCAGATCTCCTGCAGACTGTTAGAATCAATTTCATTTTTTTTTCAAAGTCGGGTCGCAAAATATTTTCGAATCCGCTTTAAATAGTATCAACATGATTCGAAATTATTTCAACCGCATTTAAAACTTTTTCAACCGCATTTGAAACTATTTCAACCGGATTCAAAAATATTTTGCGACCCGACTTTGGGTCCACGTATCTCGGGGTTAGTTGGCGATAGAAACCCCAAATTTGGGGATGTTGTAGTGCTAGTTCTCCTGTGTTTGCATACCAATTTTGGGGTTTCTATCACTAAGTGACCCCGAGATACGTGGACCCAAAATCAGGTCGCAAAATGTCAAGCACTTTACTGGAGCAGAGAATGACATTTTGGGATCCGATTTTGGGGCCACATATCTCGGGGCCACTTGTAGCTAGAAACCCCAAATTTGGTATGCAAACACAGTAGAACTAGCACTACAACATCTCCAAATTTTGGGTTTCTATCACCAAGTAACCCCAAAATACATGGACCCAAAGTCGGGGCGCAAAATATTTTCGAATCCGGTTGAAATAGTATCAACATGATTCGAAATTATTTCAACTGCATTTGAAACTATTTCAACCGGATTAGAAAATATTTTGTGACCCGAATTTGGGTCCATGTATCTCGGGGTTACTTGGTGATAGAAACCCCAAATTTGGGGTTATTGTTTTTCTAGTCTATTTTCTAGTTTATTATAATCTTTTCTATCCAAAGTTAAAATTAATTAAATTAAAAAATTTGAATTCATACTATTCGAAATTCAAATTTATTCTATTCGAAATTCGAATTTCAGAAGATGGTTGTATATTCTTTCTATTTTATTCTTCTAAATTATATATTTTTTTCTATTCTGTTCTAATCTTTTCTATTTGAATTATAAATTTTGGAAGAATGTTATTTACTTACTTATATACATCTGTCACATAAAAAAAAAGATGTGAAATGGCTGTCACGGATGTCGATCGCAAGGCAAGTACATATGCTGTATGTCATTGTCCACTTGCCACAACACCTGCCACGAGTGCCACGTGACCGGCCACGAGTGCCACGTGACCGGCCACGAGTGCCACGTGAACGGCCATGAGTGTCACGTGACCTGCCACGAGTGCCACGTGACCGGCCACGTGAACAGCCACGAGTGTCACGTGACCTGCCATGTGACCAAGTTGTGGATTGTCCACTTGCCACGTCACCTGCCACAAGTTATGGGGCTCCTAGCACCAAGTGACCCCCAGATATGGGCGATATGTCAAGTACTTTTCTGCAGCAGAGAATGACATTTTGTGACCCGACTTTGGGGCCACGTATCTCGGGGCCACTTATAGCTAGAAACCCCAAATTTGGTATGCAAACACAGTAGAACTAGCATTACAACGAGATTACTTGGTGATAGAAACCCCAAATTTTGGGTTATTGTTGTGCCAGTTGTAATGTGTTTGCATACCAAATATTTTGGGATTTCTAGCTATAAGTGGCCCCGAGATACGTGGCCTCAAAGTCGGGTCACAAAATTTAATTCTCTGCTGCAGAAAAGCACTTGACAGATCGCCCATATCTGGGGGTCACTTGGTGCTAGGAACCCCATAACTTGTGGCAGGTGACGTGGCAAGTGGACAATCCACAACTTGGTCACGTGGCACTCGTGGCCGGTCACGTGGCACTCGGACAATGACATACAGCATATGTACTTGCCTTGCGATCGACATCCATGACAGCCATTTCACATCTTTTTTTTATGTGACAGATGTATATAAGTAACTAACCATCTTTCAAAATGTATAATTCAAATAGAAAAGATTAGAACAGAATAGAAAAAAATATATAATTTAATAGAATAAAATAGAAAGAATATGCAACCATCTTATGAAATTCGAATTTCGAATAGAATACATTTTAATTTCGAACAGTAGGAATTAAAAAAAAATGTAATTAATTAATTTTAACTTTGGATAGAATAGATTAGAATAGAAATAGAGAATACACTAGAAAAACAATAGAATAGAATAGAATATAGATACTATCTATTTCATGTTTAATTTTTTTTGCAGATTACTATTTTTTACATAAGATCTCCTGCAGACTATTAGCATTTATTTAATTTTTTTAGCAGATCTCCTGTAGACTATTAACAGCCATTTCACTTCTTTTTTTTTTTGCAGATCTCCTGCAGACTGTTAGAATCAATTTCATTTTTTTTTTAAAGTCGGGTTGCAAAATATTTTCGAATCTGCTTTAAATAGTATCAACATGATTCGAAATTATTTCAACCGCATTTAAAACTATTTCAACCGGATTCAAAAATATTTTGCGACCCGAATTTGGGTCCACGTATCTCGGGGTTAGTTGGCGATAGAAACCCCAAATTTGGGGATGTTGTAGTGCTAGTTCTCCTGTGTTTGCATACCAATTTTGGGGTTTCTATCACTAAGTGACCCCGAGAAACGTGGACCCAAAATCGGGTCGCAAAATGTCAAACACTTTTCTGCAGCAGAGAATGACATTTTGCGACCCGAATTTTGGGCCACATATCTCGGGGCCACTTGTAGCTAGAAACCCCAAATTTGGTATGCAAACACAGTAGAACTAGCACTATAACATCTCCAAATTTGGGGTTTCTATTACTAAGTGACCCTGAGATACGTGGACCCAAAGTCGGGTCGCAAAATATTTTCGAATCCGGTTGAAATAGTTTCAAATGCGGTTGAAATAATTTCGAATCATGTTGAAATAATTTCGAATCCGGTAGAAATATTTTCGAATTCGGTTGAAATATTTTCGAATGCGACCGATTTTCGAATTCGGTCGAAAACAAAACGAAATCCGAAAACGAATTTAACAAATTTAACGAATCTAACTAAACAAAATTAATTAATTAACGAATTAAAACGAAACGAAACGAAACAAATTTTTTCCTTTTGCACATGTCTAGTTACTACCTGGATCACCACACGAAAATAGAAGAATGAAAGACGAAAAAAAAAAAAAAAAAGAAAACAAATGCAGCCATTACATCTAGGAATTGGCTGCAATCTAATAAATGTTTGTTTTTGGGTTTAGTACTATTTTAGGAACATGAGCAAAGAGACCTCAAGAAAGGTCATTGTGCTGTGGAAGAAGCACGGGCCTTCTCAACCTTTTTGGCAAGAAGGTACCCTTGTAAAGAACTTTCCTATCTCAGGGAACCCCTACTAATAGTTATTTTCCTTACACTGGTCACTGGTTACACTGCTCGCCATATCCTCCAAACAGGGTCTTAGCCTGCCCCCACATCTGTCAATCTTTTTGCCACACCCACCTGTCAAGTTTAGACCCAGGGGCGCCAATTTTGCTTCTCAATGCTAACTCAGACATCCTTCTGTCTGGTCAGTATTCTCACCTTCCAATGTTGATTCTTATATTATATTGATTGTCTCCTGATTCCCTCTCTTCAACGCATCCTTGAGCTTCTGGTCAGGAGTGTACCCTGAGCATGCCAGTGATCTTCAGGACTGTGTGTCCCATGATTCTGTGGGTACTGCTTTATTCAAGTGGGTGTAAACCCACTTTGACAACTTGCACCTACAGGTGAGCCTAGATTAAGGCTTACCTGTAGGTGCAAGAAATATCTCCTTAACCTACACGGTTAAAGCGGAGGTCCACCCTGAAAAAATCTTTACACTAAAAATCCTAAAAAAAAATAAAATTTATACTCACCCTAAATGCCTGTTGCTATGCGGAAGTCCCCTAATCTGCCTCTAATGTTCCTCTTCTCATCCGCGGTGGGACTCCTTCCGCTTCCTCTTCTTGTGAATGGGGCGCGCTGCCTTCTGGGAACTGTGTGTATCCCAGGAGGCAAGCCGCCCATTCACAAAGCGCCATGCGAGTGGCGCATGCGCAGTAGGAAACGGGCAGTGAAGCCTTATGGCTTCACTGCCTGTTTCCCTTACTCAGGATGGAGGAGCCGGGACCTGCCAGCAGCAATCGATCGCCGTGGCAGGACCGACATCGCGGGCGAGTAGGACGGGTAAGTGTCCTTATTAAAAGTCCACAGCTACACTGTTAGTAGCTGCTGACTTTTTTTTTTTTGTGGCTGCACCTGAGCGTCCCGGCATAATGAATGGGGCATGCCGGGATCGCAGGTTTTCTGAATGGGCGCATGCGTGTGACGTAATCGCCGCTCCGGCCAATCACAGCGCCAGAGCGGCGATACCAGGAAGAAGCTCCGAGGGGACTTGGCGGCGGCGGCAGAGGGTAAACAAGGAGGACTTCGGGGGCTTTGATTTCAGGTGAGTGCCACATAATGAGCTAGTATGCATGGCATACTAGCTCATTATTAAAATGACCAGATTTTTTAAATGAAATCCGGGGACATATTTATTTTTTACTAGTAACGGCGGCAATAAGTGACTCTCTGCCCGTCGCCGCCGCCCGCCTCACAGCCTGTCAAGTCTTACTCTCCGGGCCCCGGCTACTACTGGGTGGGGAGGAAGATCACTCCGCCAGGGAAGGCAAGGAGATAAGCAGGCAGGCAGCTGGCCGGGACTTGAGCCAAGGCAGAAGAACATGCGAGCGGAGCTGAATGGGCATGCACCCGAAACTGAAGAAATATTCACTCCGCTCCGACCAGCACATGATCATTAGAAAGGGGTACAGATAATGGAAAAAATACACCCCTCTAAGCTAGTTGGAATGGCAGAGTGGGGGTGTGTAATTCAGATTTTTAATTCTGCACTGACTGTCTTTGAAATTGCCCCAGCCCCTGTTTAAATCCAATCCGGGGACAAAACCGGGGACAGACTTGGTCCAGGGACAGTGTCCTCAATCCGGGTACTGTCCCCGGAAACCGGGGATGTCTGGTCACCCTATCATTATGCCTTTCTCTAGCAGGGTCTTATTTTATCCCATTTTTTCGGGGGGGGGGGGTTTACTTCCTCTTTCAGGGGCATGCCCCCGCACACAGCATCAGAATACTACCCACACTGTACATGTGCCCAAGTACAGCAGTATGGGCAGTGCTTTGGTGCTGGGTTTGGGTGCACACACAGTACAGGTAGGGCTCTCCTCCCTGCTAACAGGAAGGTAGAGCTATGACACAGGAAGGCAAAATAGAAGAAGATTAAACTCATAAAGTATAACTAACATCAACACTTTTATTTTAGTTTTGGATAGAAGGGAGAGGGAACACCTGTCAGTTTTTATTGCTGTCTGCACCCTTTAGGCAGATGGCATGCCAAATCGCATCAATGTAAAGCAGGGCTAAGTGACACTTTAACTTGTTTAGCCCAGCACTTTGAATATTTGTGTTTACTACCATGTTAAACAGTAAATAATGAGAGTAATGTAAGAGGTAAGAGTGGGTGAACAACTGCAGAAACCATCCTCCATGAAGGTATAGACAATTACATACCGCTCAACTTTTTGAAATGGGAACGAGGGACACCTATTAGAAAAAGTATGTAGGCATAGGACACACCCCCTGTCACGCCCCCTTAACCACTTCACATCCCGCCTATAGTAATATGACGGCCGCAAGGTGGCTCTGCCATAGGGTGCCGATGCGCGTGTCTGGCGGCCGCGATGTCCGCCAGGTACCCACGATCGGCAGTTACAGAGCCAGGGACGTGGATCTGTGTGTGTAAACACACAGATCCACGTCCTGTCAGGGAAAGGAGACCGACGGTGTGTCCCTTGTACATAGGGACACCGATCGGTCACCTCCCCCAGTCAGTCTCCTCCCCCCACAGTTAGAATCACTCCCTAGGGAACACATTTAACCCCTTGATTGCCCCCTAGTGTTAACCCCTTCCCTGCCAGTCACATTTATACAGTAATCAGTGCATATTTATAGCACTGTTCGCTGTATAAATGTGAATGGTCCCAAAATAGTGTCAAAAGTGTCCGATCTGTCAGCCGCAATATCGCAGTCCTGACAAAAATCGCAGATAACCCCCATTACTAGTAAATAAAAAAAAAGTCGTAAATCTATCCCCTATTTTGTAGGCGCTATAACTTTTGCGCAAACCAATCAATATACGCTTATTGCGTTTTTTTTTTTTTTTTACCAAAAATATGTACAAGAATACATATCGGCCTAAACTGAGAAAATGTTTTTTTTTTTTTAAATTGGGATATTTATTATAGCAAATAGTAAAAAATATTGTATAGCCACCTGGTCCCGCTCCCTTGGTTTAAGGGGGGCCGGACTGGTTTTCCTTTTTTCTCTTTGGGTCTGCGGCAAGTTACCTCCCCCGAGTGGATCCTTTAGCTCCGTTGTCTAGGCAAACAATAATCTCCCAGAGATAGCAGTACCGTCGCTAATCTCCATCGGGACTGATCCTCTCCTGGACTCCTTTCCTAAAGATGGGCCCTCTACATGCGGGCAGCCTGGGATCCTTCTCCGAAGCGTAGGCCCTAGTCAGCGGAGCTGGACCTACAATGCAGCAACAGGACCTCGGGCTGAAGGTGCCCGAGGCCTAAACACACTTGCGCACCTCGTGCCATGCGGGCCACGAGGCAAGCTCACTGGACCAGAGGTCCCCCCTAACGCCTTGGGGTCCCCCTGGAATCGCCTCACGCCAAATGATGTCTGCTCCTTTTGTACCCTCTCCCAGCATGCACAGCGGGTAGAACACGCCCACTGCACGGCTGCCGAGAGAGGACACCCAAGGTGCTGTGATACCCCCCATAGTTTAACCTATGCCGGCGGTGACAGTGCCACCTGCAGCCAATGGAGAACACTACTGCCGGGCAGTATCACACCCAGAGCAGAACAACAATTGAATCATAATGGTCTGAGCCCAACTATCGGCTCAGACTACACTTAAATTTCCACATAGTGCCCCCAAATATTGGGGGGGGGGCGCTACACACAACCCCCTGTTGAAAAGACACTGTCCCCAGTGGCTAAGAAAATCAAAAACCCTTCAGTCCTGAAGGCTGTTGATTTACTCAAATACTACAAAAAAAAATTTAAACAGGTGCCTGAACCAATATTTTTGGGAAGGGGAAAAGAGGAGAAAGAAGAAAAGAAAAATAGCACACAGATAACATTATATTCAGACAATTACATGTCTTCAAAATATACATTCCACCCATCACTAGCTATCTATTCCCACCCCATTCTCCGGTGCTGTTGATAGCTGTTCCAATACCTGTAAAAATCACAACATACATAGAAAAATAAACATCCTATCACTAACATTCTACACAAATTTAGAAGTAAACTGCCTCCCATAGAGGAAGCAATTTCCTTCTCTAAAGTTTTATTTATGCTAAGCCTAGCATAAAATAAAGAGAGAGAAAAAAAAAATATCTAAACCTAAGTACTTTCTCATTAGTGCAGTTTTTTTTTTCTGCAGACTACCGCCACCTAGTGTTGGCAGAACTTCAACATTCCGCAGTCATTACGCATGGGACTGTAACACAACACACTGAATATCCCACATCTTGACCACGGCGTCTTTTCACCAAGACCTACTAACTGACTACCTGTCATGGATATGCATTAATGTCTGTCTGCCATCTTACCTTTCCTCCTCATGTGTTCATCTTAGAGGCCAGAACCCTTTTCACCTGGCTTCCTTTATAATCTCCTCCCAGCCAGACTCCACCCCAGGCCCTATCACAGAACACTATAATAACCTGTGCACTGCAAGCCTGCTTTGCTGATCAACGTGTTTGTTAGGCATTGTGTGTTTGGGGTCCTGCCTGCCGTGTGCTACGTCTGTCTCTCTGTTACATATTTGGCTTATCCCTGTCTGCTCGTGACCCTTGACCTTCGGCTCGTTCTTTCGTTATCCTTGTCTGCTTGTGGCCCCTGACCTTCAGCTTGTTATTCGTTTCTCTCATATCTTGTGCTGCTGCTTCCTCTTTTCCCCTTATCCTACGGGGCGTGAGCTAGGAAACTCCAGGGGCCGCGAACTGGTCCCAGCCTGCAGCATAACATCCTCACCACTAGAGGCTCTGGAGAAGACCTGCTGGGTCTTAGACTCCGCGCCCTGGGGAATCTTGGCTCTAGCTTCCGTTAGGATCCCGGTTGTGCTCCTCTGGTCCCGCTTTCCACAACCACCCAGTTTCCTATCCGCAGAAGCCAGCCATAGGGTTCACTACCTTGCGGTGCACTCCTGTCCCCCTACGGTGTGCATCTGTCACCTGGCCACAGGTGACCTTGACACTACCCCAAAGTTCAATTCAGAGGAAACTGTCCCTTGTTTTGGAGCAGGAGGGAGAGAAAAAAACAACAGGTTCTCCACTTTTTTTCCTCTAAGAGTAGACATCCCCTTTTCAGCGGGGCAAAGTCACTTGAATCCAAGGCACGGTTTGTCCATGCAAAGACAGGATGTAATGACAAACAAGTTCCTGTCTAAAAGTTTCAGAGGTAAAAGCTTGGATTTGGCAGGGTAATCGACCTCCATTGCTTGTCCAGAGTCTCTATGAAATAAACAGCATCCTCTTTCCCTGGACAACAGATCACAACACGGTCGGCGCAAATATGCCGACCATAGTTCCAGTCCTGACGGCAACCCTTAAAGTGATCGGTCATGGCAGCTGAGCGGGCAAAGTACCTGTATGGCTTAGGCACATCGAGGTAGTTCCATATGGCTTCTGCGTACCACCTTTCTCGATAGGCCTCTATCTCAAACAGCAGTTCTCTGGGTACGTAGGGGTACTCTCAGCCATACTCACTAGCCACTCTCTTGTTCAGAATCCGCTGCAAACAAGCAAGATGGGGGAAAGTTGCACGATCCCCCGCTCCAGGTAACACAATGGCATCTGGGGATCTCCGGACTGAAACCGTATCAAGCCCTGGTAGGGGGTTTTCCACTTGGGGCAGACACAGCTTTCTCCTCTATGGCCGGGACCTCCACACGGGGTGTAGTACTCCCCGAACTCTTAGGCAATCCCACTCTAAGGCTGCGGGCCGGGGCAACAGTCTTTACATTGTCTCATCCCTTTTTAATGAAAATGTCATCGATCTCGGCATCATCCCCCACATTCGACGATGAGTCCAAGTCTGAGATGTCGTACTCCTCAGCAGGTAAGCAAGTACGAGTAGACCCACTTTTCCCAGCCTCCTTACCGTCACCTGTCGGGGACTTCTCGGGCTTCCCACCTTCCTTTTTGCTGGCGGGATATGAACTTCCGTAGTGGCAGAGGCCGCGTCCGCTGCGGTGTCTGCCAAAAGTTCCGTAAAATCAGGGGCATCCTTCCCCGAGACACTGGCAGTAGGAGGGACGATGCGCGTGGGCTCGGCTGTGGGAGCATAGGCGGCTTCCTCAGAAGTTACGCCTGTAATGCAGTTCACCCGGTAGACCCGGGGTGATTCAGTGGGCTGCTTCACCTCGAAGAGGAATTCTCCACAAGCCGAACACCTTCCAAATGGGCGCAGTTGCACGGCCAGTCTATGGCATCTGGGACAGAGCATGCCCAGGGCTTCCGCATCTCTGCAGATGTCCAGAGCGAAGCGGCCCCGGGGCTTGATCCCTGTATCTGTAAGATGGCCGGTGAGCGGGGCAATGTCCACAGAAGAAGGCATCGAGAACATCCGGGGTCCCGATAAAGCTGATATACTTGGAAAGGCAGACCTGTTGCTCACTCTCACTTGATCCAACTCTCGCTGTCTCTTGGTGCCAATACACCCACGTGTAGCTCGCTGGTGGCGGGGACTCCTCCCCCTTTTTTTTTCTTCCTGCACGTAGCTCGCGGGCATTTCTTTTTCTGGACATGCCCACGAACAACGCAGTTGGAAAAACCACAGTTCTGTGCCCCTTAACCCCCTTTTTCTCTGCTCAAAGTTCAATAACACAGTCCAATGGCCGACTTTCCAAACACATAGGTTTCAATCCACTCGTGCAAGAGGTAGCCACAAATCCCGGACTCGAGCCCCCACATGTAGCCACCTGGTCTCACTCTCTTGGTTTAGGGGGGGCCGGACTGGTTTTCCCTTTTTCTCTTTGGGTCTGCAACGAGTTACCTCGAGTGGATCCTTTAGCTCCGTTGTCTAGGCAAACAATAATCTCCAGGAATAAGGCCAATGTCCACACTTGAGTAAAACCTAATCAGCAAGGCTTTATTCTTTTTAGTCAACTCGAACAAAGGAAGAGCAGAAGTTGAAAGAAGTAGGGGAAGGTTCAGTATCTACACTCGTCGCCACTCAAGCCTGAGTGGGTATTGCTCATCCGGATAGTCCCTATGAGAGCGGTCCTAGCAGCCTGGATGGAGCACAGACATCAGAGACGATGAATCCCCTCTAGGTAAGTCTCCAGGCCTCTCCCCGAGATAGCAGTACCGTCGCTAATCTCCGCCTTCAAGCGGGCAGCCTGGGATCCTTCTCCGAAGCGTAGGCCCTAGTCAATGGAGCTGGGCCTACAATGAAGCAACCGGACCTCGGGCTGAAGGTGCCCAAGGCTTAACACACTCGCGCACCTCGTGCCACATTCACTGGACCAGAGGTCCCCCTGAACGCCTTGGGGTCCCCCTGGAATCGCCACACGCCAAATGGCGTCTGCCCCTTTTGTACCCTCTCCCAGCATGCACAGCAGGTAGACCACGCCCACTGCACGGCTGCCGAGAGAGGACACCCAAGGTGCTGTGATACCCCTGTAGATCCTTTAGCTCCGTTGTCTAGGCAAACAATAATCTCCCAGAGATAGCAGTACCGTCGCTAATCTCCATCGGGACTGATCCTCTCCTGGACTCCTTTCCTAAAGATGGGCCCCCTTCATGCGGGCAGCCTGGGATCCTTCTCCGAAGCGTAGGCCCTAGTCAGCGGAGCTGGACCTACAATGCAGCAACAGGACCTCGGGATGAAGGTGACCGAGGCCTAAACACACTCGCGCACCTTGTGCCATGCGGGCCACGAGGCAAGCTCACTGGACCAGAGGTCCCCCCTAACGCCTTGGGGTCCCCCTGGAATCGCCTCACGCCAAATGGCGTCTGCCCCTTTTGTACCCTCTCCCAGCATGCACAGCGGGTAGACCACGCCCACTGCACGGCTGCCGAGAGAGGACACCCAAGGTGCTGTGATACCCCCGTAGTTTAACCTATGCCGGCGGTGACAGTGCCACCTGCAGGCAACGGAGAACACTACTGCTGGGCAGTATCACACCCAGAGCAGAACAACAATTGAATCATAATTGGTTTGAGCCCAACTATCGGCTCAGACTACCCTTAAATTTCCACATAGCGCCCCCAAATATTAGGGGGGGGCGCCACAATTGTGTTTTTTTCAAAATTGTCGGTCTTTTTTTGTTCATAGCGCAAAAAATAAAAACCGCAGAGGTGATCAAATACCACCAAAAGAAAGCTCTATTTGTGGGGAAAAAAAGGACGTCAATTTTGTTTGGGAGCCACGTCGCACGCCCACGCAATTGTCATTCAAAGCGTGACAGCGCTGAAAGCTGAAAATTGGGGGTGAAAATGTCCTGTATTGCAGTGGTTAATGGAGAATTATACAAAAATAATTATTAGTTAAACCCGCAAGTGCTTTTTTTTTTAACACTTCTATTCCTTTATATTGGCTTTCGAGATGTACAAATGCAACAATTTAGAAACTGGATGAACGTTTTAGACCTAGGAAACACTTTTTGATAGATGAATAGTGCATTTTATATACAGGTATATGCATCAGACCAAAATGAGGGACAAATGAGGAGGAATGAGGGACATTGTTCCGAATCAGGGACAGTTGGGAGCTATGCAATTATCACTGTGATAGCTGTTATCAAATTCATGCCCCTGGTCAGTATAGTAATGTAGAACTGGCAGTTGTATACTGGGTGTAGGAACATGGCCCCTCGCTCTGCGTTCATTACTGTGCTGTGGGTGTAGAAAGATGGCGGCTGCAGGAAACCGATAGCTGTTCACCTTGGGTGTAGGAACATGGCCCATCGCTCTGCGTTCATTACTGTGGGTGTAGAAAGATGGCGGCGGCAGGAAACCCATTGCTGTTCACCTTGGGTGTAGGAACATGGCCCCTCGCTCTGCATTCAGTGTTCTGGGTGTGGAAAGATGGCTGCAGCCGGAAGCTCAGCTCTCTGCACGCTGTCAGCCGCGGTGTTGTTATGGCAGATCTGGAGGACCCTGGAGCTGCTCCATACGGGAACTTCCCCAACTACTACACCTTCCATCCGCCGGAGAACCGACTCAGCCTCCTTCCCCCGGGACATCTGCTGGAGCTCCTGAACCGACAGGGGGGAGGGGAGGCGCCTCTGCTGGCCCTGGACGTGGGATGTAACACTGGAGTGAGTGGGGGCTGGGAGGGGGCATCTGACAAGGCTGCTTTATATAATCACATAGGAATAGCGGGGGGGGGGGGGGACAGATGTAGGAAAATCAACACCCAGTTATGCAGACAATTGTTTCATATTGAATTCCAAAATCGATAATCAATAGACCTCCTTATTACCAGTGCTGACACAGCAGCTTCCAGATTGGTCATTACAGTGGTCGTCACCCAGAAATCACACTGTGTGCTATGATACACCCCCACCCTCTCCTTTACACTTCTGTCGCGAATTGCTTTTCAGAGGTCATTTGATCGGTGGTTAGGAGGCGGTATGTCACCTCCTCACCCACTGTAAAGCCTGCCCCATTATGCATGCAATTAGGGCTGCAACTAACGATTATTTTCATAATCCATTAGTTGGCCGATTATTGTTTCGATTAATCGGTTAATAACCTTCAAAAAATGTAATTTTGCTGCGATTTGCATTTTTACATTATTTTATTTTTTGACCAATTTGTTGTTGGGCAGATTAAAAAACACAAGTTGCCGCAAAAACACATTACATGCTTTTCTGCAGGTTCTCCATTGAAGTACTGTATATACTTGAGTATAAGCCGACCCGAATATAAGCCGAGGCACCTAATTTTACCACAAAAAACTGGGAAAACGTATTGACTCGAGTATAAGTGTAGGGTGTCCATCTGCATGCCTCACTGTGCCTCACTTTGCCTCACTGTGCCCATGCCTCACTGTGCCCATAACTAGACTGACGTTTAACATGGGAGTCTATAGAAGGGGTGCCCGGCTTTGAAAATTCGGTGCTCCCCGACCTTAGGTCCTACAGACACAAAACTTTGCACACTTGTAGAGGAAGAGTGGGGCTATATGTGTGCAAAGGTTGGGATCCAGGGAACCTATGGCCGGCCGGTACCGGGTCCTCAAATTTCGGGAGATCAGGTGCTAAAAGGTGACTCGAGTATAAGCCGAGGGGGCATTTTCAGCACAAAAAAAGTACTGAAAAACTCGGCTTATACTCGAGTACATACGGTATATTGAACCAAAAAAACGAAATAGCACCGTTTTGCGTTAAAAAAAAGTCCTTGCCTTTTCCAAATACGCAGCAGCTGAAAAAATCATGAATGTGAACGTGTCCCATAGGAATCCATGTAAATGAACTGTAGTGTGTTTCTGCAAAAAGCACCAAAAAACACAGAGGAGTGACCCAGGCCTGAGATGTTTAGTAACATAATGGGGTTAAAAAAACTAAAATTAGTACAAAAAGAGCAAATAATTGCTACTGTAAGGGGTTGATTTTTTTTTTACTGTGGGACGGTGAAAGTAATATTTACAGTAGCGATTTGCTCTTTTTGTACTATAAAGGGCTAATTTCAGTTTTTTTAACCCCATTATGTTACTGGCCGATTAATCGATTATGAAAATGGTAATCGATTAATTTCATAATCGATTAGTTGTCGATTAATAGATTAGTTGTTTCGGCCCTTCATGCAATGCACCTGCCTGTGTCGCATTTGGAAGCAGAACTGCCCACTGAACCCAACAGTGAGATAATTTTTTGCCACTGTGTACAATCCCATCTGACTATCTTTTTTTTTTTTTTTGCAACTTAACCACTTCAATACTGGGCATTTTCACCCCCCTTCCTGCCCAGGCCAATTTTCAGCTTTCAGAGCTCTCACACTTTGAATGACAATTGCACGTCATGCTACACTGTACCCATATGACATTTTTATTTTTTTCACACAAATAGAGTTTACTTTTGGTGGTATTTACTCACCACTGGGTTGTTTATTTTTTGCTAAACAAAGAAAAAAAAAAAACAATTTGAAAGGAAACATTTTTCATAGTTTGATATAAAATTTTGCAAACAGGTACTTTTTTTTCTTCCTCACTGATGTGCGCTGTTTAAGCAGCACTGATGAGACAGTACTGATGGGCACTGATCGCCTTGAGGCGATTTAGTACGCATTTGTAGCGCTATACAAGTTTCTCACTCACTCAGACAGTACTGATAGTGGGCACTGATGAGACAGTACTGATAGTGGGCACTGATGAGACAGTACTGATAGTGGGCACTGATGAGACAGTACTGATAGTGGGCACTGATGAGACAGTACTGATAGTGGGCACTGATGAGACAGTACTGATAGTGGGCACTGATGAGACAGTACTGATAGTGGGCACTGATGAGACAGTACTGATAGTGGGCACTGATGAGACAGTACTGATAGTGGGCACTGATGAGACAGTACTGATAGTGGGCACTGATGAGACGGTACTGATAGTGGGCACTGATGAGACGGTACTGATAGTGGGCACTGATGAGACGGTACTGATAGTGGGCACTGATGAGGTGGTACTGATAGTGGGCACTGATGAGACGGTACTGATAGTGGGCACTGATGAGACGGTACTGATAGTGGGCACTGATGAGGCGGTACTGATAGTGGGCACTGATGAGGCGGTACTGATAGTGGGCACTGATGAGGCGGTACTGATAGTGGGCACTGATGAGGCGGTACTGATAGTGGGCACTGATGAGGCGGTACTGATAGTGGGCACTGATGAGACAGCACTGATGAGGCGGTACTGATAGTGGGCACTGATGAGGCGGTACTGATAGTGGGCACTGATGAGGCGGTACTGATAGTGGGCACTGATGAGGCGGTACTGATAGTGGGCACTGATAGTGGGCACTGATGAGGCAGTACTGATAGTGGGCACTGATGAGGCGGTACTGATAGTGGGCACTGATGAGACTGCACTGATCAGTTCCTGTGATAATCAGTGTAGATGTCCCTTTCACACAAGCCAGGTATCGGCTCTCCTCTTCTCCCCTCATGCTGTCAGCATGAGGAAAGGAATTACCGATAACCGTCTTGTGTTTTACATCGTGATCAGCTGTGATTGGACACCGCTCATCACACATTAAAGAGCTGCTGTGATTGGCTCTTTATCTTGTTCTGTGATCAGCCGTGTCCTAAGGACACAGAGTTCGCCGCACGTGTGTCACAGTGGGCGTGCAGGAAGCACAATCACGGTAGGTCGTCATATGACGCCTTCCTGGCAATGTGCGACCACACTGTAGCCGTCATTCAGCTATAGCGTGGTCAGGAAATGTTTAACGTAGAACTATATATTTTTTTTAGTTTATTTTTGGATAGAGTAAGGGAGGGTTATAACCCCTGTCAGATTATTTTTTTGCCATCTGTGTCCCATTGGGAAGATTTCCTTCCCATCCTGTCCCATAGTCAAAACAGGAAATCCCTCCAAAGTGAGATAATCCCTGGTTGTCACCAGAACTAGTGTCCCCATAGGAAGATTTCCCCTCTATTACTTTTCTGAGGACAACTCAAAATTTGTGATTTTCTTTTACTTTCACTTTCAATGATAATAGTAAAAAGGACAAATAGAGAGGGGGAGTCTCCTTAACGGGGGGCACAGATGGCAAAAAAACCTGACAGGTGTTCTAATCCCTCCCCACTCTATCCAAAACAAAAAAAAAAAGTTTTGACTTTAGTTATACCTGAACTATGCATCGCAGTGAATCGAAAAATAATGCATAACCCTCAAATGTGCAACTTGTCATGTGACTTTGATGTCCAAGTCGCAGCCCATTCTTTTTAACAGCACCCCCCCAAATTTGATGCGACTTTGATCCGGAGCGTAAAGTTGCTGGAAATCCTGCGACTTTAGAGTCCTGCTCGTGTGAATGGAGCCTTAAATTCCTAACTAAGCTTAACCACTTCCCGCCTGCCATATAGCAGAATGACGCGCGCAAAGTGGTTAAGTTATCCTGACTGGACGTCATATGACGTCCAGCAGGATAAGCCGCGATCGCGCGCCCGCTGCGTGGCGATAGGTGGTGTGTCACTCTGACACACTGCAACTCCTATCGTGGTAAAGAGCCTATGATGTAAGCTTTTTACCACGTGATCAGCTGATCAATCACAGCGTGTAACCAGGAAGTGCTGGTAAACGGCCTTCCTCGGTTCGTTCTGACAGGAAAAGCCGATCGGGGGCTCTCCTGTCAGGTGGGGGGGGGGGGTCTGCTCTGATAATCAGCGCATTGATTATCAGCTTGGCCCCCATCAGAGGTGCCAATCAGTGCTCATCAGTACCTCATCATCATTTTTTTTTTTTTTGTTATTTTTTTCGTTTGTTTAACAAAAAATAAAACCCCAGTGGTGATCAAATACCACCAAAAGAAAGCTCTATTTGTGAGAAGAAAATTATTAAAATTTAGTTTGAATGACAATTGCGCGGTCATGCAACATTGTACTCAAAGTGTGAGAGCGCTGAAAGATGAAAATTGGCCTGGACAGGAAGGGGGTAAAAGTTCCTGGTATTGAAGTGGTTAAACCTGCTTCCACCCCCTTCTAACCCCTATACTATCTACCCTGAAAAAGGAAGATGGGTATACTTACCTGAAAACCAATATTCCAACGCCGAGATATCGCCACAGCTGGTGCTCGCACCTTCACCCGGTCTTCCTTCCGGGTTCGCAGCCTCCGGCTGTGTGACTGGCCGGAGCTGCGATGACGGCGTTTACGGCACAGGATTCTGAAGGAAGGAACGGGCCACCTGATGTCACCGGCTGCATCTACAGTAAATATCTCCTAAATGGCGCACGTTTAGGAGATATTTACACTACCTATAGGTAAGTCTTATTATAGACTTGCCTATAGGTAAAACAGATGGGAGTTTACTCCCACATTAATACTGCTTTAAGCTTAGGCAAAACCACTTTAAGGAGACTGTAAAATTGCAGCTCAACCACCTATTTTTACCACCCCCTGACTGCAAGTGTTAGCTTGGCCTCAATTACTTTTCTTTTACATTTTTATTTAACTTATTTTTTTTTCCACTTGACCCGCCCCATGCCTCAAGTCTCATGTAGGGTAAAATGATGTTTTAGCCTCCTGGGTTACGACCGTCACATATACCAGGAGACATCGCTTCCACCATTCATAGAATGACATCAGAGCTCTGCACACGTGTAAGATCTGACACCACCCCATTGGGCTGTCTCTTTCTTGTGATAAAGATGGCGGCACGGGACCTGTAATATGAGAGCGGTGCAAAGGAAGAGGACAATGCTGGTTCGGCTGGGTTTAGAAGTGTATTAGTACATTTATAGTAAGAGCAGTAAAGGTGGAAAAGGGAGTAAAATTCTCATTGAGAGGTCTATCCTCTTTAAGGCGGACCTTCGCCTCTACATCTCTCTCTCTCTCTCTCTCTCTCTCTCTCTCTCTCTCTCTCTCTCAGCACTGCCAGCATACTCTACAGTTAAAGCGGAGGTCCACCGAAAATAAAATATTAAAAGCCAGCAGCTGCTGACTTTTAATATTTGGACACTTACCTGTCCTGGAGTCCAGCAACGTCCGCAGCAGAGGACGAGCAATCGTTTGTCACTCTGCTGCCCCCACCGCCATCCTCGGTGAGGGAACCAGGAAGTAAAGCCTTGCGGCTTCACTGCCCGGTTTCCTACGGCGCATGCGCGAGTCACGCTGCGCCGTTTTGACTGGTCCCTGTGTGTTCTGGGAGCCGAGTGTCTCCCAGAACACTACGGGTATTCTGCGGGAAGTGACGTATTTCCCGCAGAGAGGACTCCCGGAAGTAGGTGAAAATACCTGTCTTAGACAGGTATCTTCACCCCCTCCTCCCTGAAAGGTGTCAATTGTGACACCGGAGGGGGAGGGTTCTGATGAGCGGAAGTTCCACTTTAGGGTGGAGCTCCGCTTTAAGAAAAAATCACTGCCAGCCCCTTCTACACTGCTCCTCCTGTGTCACTCTCATTGTAAAACAAAGCTTCTATATACCTCATTAGCTCTGTTTTTTTGACTGCTCTCCTCTGATGGTACATAGATGGTCATGTGACCGCTCATCTCCTCCAATCTAAAGCTACACTCAGAGGAGATCAGCCAGAAAAAGCTGAGCTGTTGAGATATTTAGAAGCTTATTTTTACAATGACACTGACACAGGAGGAGTGCTGTAGGAGAAGGGGCTGGCAAGTGATTTTTTTTTCTCAACTTTAGACTATGCAGGCAGCACTGCCCCAGGGCCGGGAGAGGAGAGACGGCCGGCCTGACTCCACCCTCCCCAATGTGTGGCTCCCGGGGCAGACCGCCCGTTCCCCTGTTGGTAAAAAATATTATCGGTGTATAACATGCAGGCACTGTTTACCCTCTATTTTTCTAAATTTTATTTGGGTACAGTGTTTCAGGACCGCTCAATTGTCATTCAAAGTACAACAGCGCTGAAAGCTGGAAATTGGCCTGGGCAGGAAGGGGGTTTAAGTGCCCAGTAGGCAAGTGGTTAAAATAGGTGTGCCCCCCAAAGCTGCAAAGGCAGCCATACAGGCCCATGCACATTATGACCCACCAAACGCAACCTATTTAAGTGAATGGAGCATTGCACGCGGATCAGTGTTGTGGCATGTGGTTAAAACAGACGATGAGGAGGTGACATAACTCCTCACCACCTGTCAAATGCCTTCTGAAAAGCAATGCACCACAGATCTGTCTTCAGAGGGCTACTGCTAGTATAAACGAGCCCGAATGTGATGTGTTGTGAACAAACTCTAAGACTCCATTCACACGGGCAACACGACTTCCAGCGCGACTCCAGGCAACTTACAAGGCAACTTCAAGTTGCCTCCAGGACAGGAGGCTTTCCAGTGGCCAATCAAACAATAATCAGCTCTGTGGGAGGGAGGGGGGAGGGAGAGGTTTGCCTGAGAAATGTATGTTCTCTTCCTGTATTGTTTTTTCTGTTAAGACAGGGGATCCGACTTCTGAGGCGACTTCCATTGAAATCTATGGGTACAAGTCGCCTAGAAGTCGGATTGAAGTTGTACAGGAACCATTTCTGAAGTCGGAGTGACCGCAGTCGTGTACATTAAGTTGATTTTCTCATGCAGCGCGACTAGGGGTGACTTGAAGTCGGATCCAAAGTCGTCCCTGTGTGAATGGCCTCTAAGGGTACATTTACACCAGCCACTAGGTTATAATGCAGTGGAATGCCAGCAGTGCTGATTCACTGATCGTGGTGCATCACTCTGTTCACCCTTTTTGTTAAAAAAAAAAAAAACTTTATTGAACAGTTCTACTGGTCACCGCGTAGTGCAAGGCACTGAGTTTCCTCGCACTCTGCTGAAAAAGTGCAGTCTACCATACTTTTTTTTTCAGCACACACCAGTGCAGCGTGGTGGTGTGAACTGACCAGATAGTAGGCAAGGCATTTTGTCTTGTCTTGTGGTGGGACTGCGCTGGAATATCCCCCCCCCCCTAATGTAGTCCCACTGCACCTGGTGTGAATGTAATGTGAATGTTATGAAGAGACCTGTGACCTGTGTGTGTGTATAATGTGTCCAAACTGGGCATACCAGAGACGGGGCACACTTCCTCCCAGCGCTCTCGGGTAACTGTAGACACATGAACTATACAGCGGGGTATCATGATAGGGAAAAGCGCTCTGTTTACATGCAGTGTGTAGGTGGAGTAAGCTACACTGCAGCTCTGGTACAAGAAATAAAGACAGAACCTTTTTAATGCATTAAATGTAGGCACAGCAGCCCATTAAAATGAATGAGCTGCCGTGCATTTGCAAAAGTGGCCCACAAAGCCGCTATAGTGTGAACCTAGCCTAATAGAGATGAACATGTCTAGCCTGTGTGACGACCATGGCTGCCCCCATTGATACAATGGAGGAATAAGTGTAGACATGAATTGTGATTTACCGTATATACTCGAGTATAAGCCGTGTTTTTCAGCACATTTTTTTTTGTGCTGAAAATGCCACCCTCGGCTTATACTTGAGTCTGTTCATCTTTGTGCGCCTGATCCTGGCCAGCCGTAGGTCCCCTGGACCCCAGACTTGGCACACATGTAGCCCCAATCTTCCTCTGCAAGTGTGCAAAGTTTGTTGTCCAGGAGACCTACGGCCGGTGAGCACTAGGGGTGCGGAATTTAATCGTTGCATCGCGATTCGGGCGTCCCCGATGCAGGGAAACCTATTAATCGATTATCCCCGATGTCTAGCCCCGCCCCTTCATTCCCGGGAGAGCCGTTTCCTCATTTGTTATTTTTTTCCTATGACGCGCTCATGTGACTGCCCGGCCCGCCTCTCTGCTTTCACGTCTCGCGTACGCCAGGGTAGACGTGAAAGCAGAGAGGAGAGAGGGCAGTCACATGAGCGCGTCATATACACTCACTGTTCCCCCGCCGGATTCTGTTCCCCTGGCTCTCGGCTACTATCGGAACTCCGCCCCCCCAGCCCTGTACATTGCCGCTCCCTCCTCCTACGAATGCTAATGCTCCTAATACCGCCCTGCCTCTCCAGCCCTCGGCTACTGTTTAACGAATGCTAATGAGCAGAGGGCTGGAGAGGCGGGGCGGTATTAGGAGCATTAGCATTCGTAGGAGGAGGGAGCGCCAATGTACAGGGCTGGGAGTGGGGGGGCGGAGTTCCGATAGGACCCGAGAGCCAGGGGAACAGAATCCGGCGGGGGGAACCATTCCCGGCACAACAGGAAAGTTCTTCTCACTACTGCAGAAAAGGTTAGTTTGGAATTAGGAATTAGGTTAGGGATTAGAATAGGGTAAAGAAGTGTGAAAAAAGTTAAAGTGCCAGTATTATTTTTTTTTATTTTTTATTTTTTTATTGTTTTTTTTAAAACGGATATTATACTTACCTACTGATCTTCTGTAGCATGTCCGCAGTCACCAACCATCTCCTGTAGCATGTCCGCAGTCACCAACCATCTCCTGTAGCATGTCCGCAGTCACCAACCATCTCCTGTAGCATGTCCGCAGTCACCAACCATCTCCTGTAGCATGTCCGCAGTCACCAACCATCTCCTGTAGCATGTCCGCAGTCACCAACCATCTCCTGTAGCATGTCCGCAGTCACCAACCATCTCCTGTAGCATGTCCGCAGTCACCAACCATCTCCTGTAGCATGTCCGCAGTCACCAACCATCTCCTGTAGCATGTCCGCAGTCACCAACCATCTCCTGTAGCATGTCCGCAGTCTCTCTGACCATCTCCTGTAGCATGTCCGCAGTCTCTCTGACCATCTCCTGTAGCATGTCCGCAGTCTCTCTGACCATCTCCTGTAGCATGTCCGCAGTCTCTCTGACCATCTCCTGTAGCATGTCCGCAGTCTCTCTGACCATCTCCTGTAGCATGTCCGCAGTCTCTCTGACCATCTCCTGTAGCATGTCCGCAGTCTCTCTGACCATCTCCTGTAGCATGTCCGCAGTCTCTCTGACCATCTCCTGTAGCATGTCCGCAGTTTCTCTGACCATCTCCTGTAGCATGTCCGCAGTCTCTCTGACCATCTCCTGTAGCATGTCCGCAGTCTCTCTGACCATCTCCTGTAGCATGTCCGCAGTCTCTCTGACCATCTCCTGTAGCATGTCCGCAGTCTCTCTGACCATCTCCTGTAGCATGTCCGCAGTCACCGACCATCTCCTGTACTATGTACAAGTTGTTGTCTGCTTTGTTTAGACTTTGCTACATGCAGGGAGTGTTGTCTTTTTTTAAAAAGAACAGGTATAATAAAAAAAATGGAGATCTCCTGACTGCTTGAATTTTTTTGATGAAAACCATGCACACTTGTGCTGTAATCGTGATGCATCGTTGACCTGATAATCGTAATCGAATCGTGAGGCCAGTGAAGATGCGCACCTCCTAGTGAGCACCGATTTTTCAAAGCGGGGCACCCCTTCAATAGACTCCCATGTTAAACATCAGTCTAGTCACACAGCGCAGGAGATCGGGTAGGGAGATTGGGCACAGTGAGGCATGGACACAGTGAGACAAAGTGAGGCATGCACATGGACACCCTAGGATTATACTCGAGTCAATAAGTTTTCCCAGTTTTTTGTGGTAAAATTAGGTGCCTCTGCTTATATTCGGGTCGGCTTATACTCAAGTATATACAGTATGCAGAATTACCTGTTGAAAATGAAGGGGGGGGCCTGCAAATAAGAAAACGTATGCAGATACCACATCTATGAACGGGTGAGCAATAGATGAGTTTTTAGATATGCTTTCATTTAAACTGTAATTTCAGCGCAGTTATACTTTAACGTGATATTAATCACTTGCCGACCACACTATAGCCAAATGATGGCAGGCGGACAGTTCTGGGAGGCCGTCATATGACTGCGTCCCGTGATGGCACCCGCTGCGGCACGCTGTATGATCACAGAGATGTAAAGAGCCAATCGTGATCAGCTGTGTCCAATCTGGCTGCTGCACACAGTTTTTTTTTTTACCTTCATGCATAGAATGCACTAAGGTAAAAAAAAAAAAAACAGCCTTTACAGCCACTTTAAAGTTCTTTTGGAGGTTAATCATAAAAAAAACAAAAAAAAACCAGCTACTTGGGTTATTTTATATGTTACCCTCTTACTATTTTGTAGGGATTAAAGCAGAACTCCAGCCAAAAAGTGTCAAGATGGCATATGGCTATACAGTATGAAAAAATTCAGACATGTTTGGGAACCATGGGTGCAGCCCTATCTCCTTTCTACTGTTCATGGGGACTCCTGGACCACCTTTTAAACTAGAAGATCTTGGCTTTTCCATATAAGATTGTCACTTTGAATGCTTTCATCCCTCATGGTTGCCTATCTTTCCCCTACCCTGCCTTGCCCATCCTTTCCTCTCCTTCTGCCCCACCACCCCCTACTGTTGCTCTTTCCTGCAGACTTCTGGACACCAGGTTCTCTCATTTTAATTCCCATTAGGTTGTGTCCTCAGTTACACTATCCCGTTGGGTACCAAAGCTTCTGTTATTTTATAGGTTTATATGACTCACTCCGCCTCTACCCCTCCAGGGTTAGAACAGATTTGTTGTCCTGTTGACTAGGTGCTCTTGGTCATCATGCCTATTTTGTGTTCTCTAAATGCTATGCCTATCTTGGGTACACTGTCTCAAATGTCAATCTTGCATGTGTTTTTTTTTTTATTTTTTTTTTTTTATTATTCATTGAAAAAGGCATAAGTTGCCCAACACAGTTTAAGCTTTTTTTTTCTTTTTTTCAAGCCATTGTATTTTCCTATCATTTATTTTTCCTTTAAATTATAGTTTACATTTTATATTCTAGTTACAAATGCTCTAGTCCAGGTATATGCAATTAGCGGACCTCCAGCTGTTGCCAAACTACAAGTCCCATAAGGCATAGTCAGACTCTGACAGAAGCAAGCATGACACCTAGAGGCAGAGGCATGATGGGACTTGTAGTTTTGCATCAGCTGGAGGTCCGCTAATTGCATATCCCTGCTCTAGTCTTTGTACAGTTCTTTAAATGTACATTGTTGACACTGAATCAGGTTGTAATATGAATTTTATGTTGTCTTTCCAGGAGCTCAGTATTGGTTTATATAACCATCTCTTACAACCAAGGGGGTGTTCGGAGGCCCTTCAAGATGTCCACTTCTTGTGCTGTGACATTGACCCTGATCTGATCAGCAGAGCCAAGACTGGAAACCCCTTCCCCGATTCCATCACATTCTCTTCTCTGGATATCATGGACCCCTCATCACTGGACATCTTACAAAAATTCCTGGAAAAGTTTGGCCAAGCCAGGTTTGACGTTGGATTTTGTATGTCAATAACCATGTGGATACATCTAAATCATGGTGACCACGGACTGGTAGACTTCCTTAAGAAGCTAACAACACTGTGTGACTATCTGCTAGTGGAGCCTCAGCCATGGAAGTGTTATAGGTCAGCGGCCCGGCGTCTCCGCAAGCTCGGTAGACAAGACTTTGATCACTTCCACACACTGGCCATCCGTGGAGATATGACAGAAGAAATCATTAACATCCTGACCAGACACTGCAATAGTCGGCTTGTTCATAGTTTTGGTAATACAAGTTGGGATCGAAGTCTTTTATTGTTTAAAAACAGATCAACAAAATTACCCAGCTAGGTTTTTATGCATTTTTTTTATAAAGTGATTTTGAAAAAATGTCATATTAAAATAAATATACTTTTAACTAATATACAGTGTATTTCATGAACTGTAAATAAACTTCAGAACTGTATATGGTAAATTTCCCGATATTGAACAATTTATCAGCTTTGTAACTGTGCTTAAAAGAGAAGTATGGGTTTTGTTATTTTGAAGAATTATACTTACCTAGCTGGATGGTGCATCGGTCCCCACGCTGGCTCTAAGACTGAGAACCGAGCGATCAAACACTTATATTTTTTTTACTTAAAATCAATTCTTTTGATTTTTATCAAATTTATTTTAATAAAATGCTTTTGGAGTAAAAAGTTCAAATTTCCAGTGAAGTGAATGGAGATTGTGCCATGCTTATGCTAGTGCAGAGCAAATGATCCCTGAACAGTTCAGCCAGATAATGTTGAATGTCCTTCAGCCAGGAAATAAGGGCGAGGCCTGTGCTAAGGAATTCATTTTTCCAGTAAGTTCAAAGACACCTTGCAAGTGAATAAAAAAAAAATTATGTAAAGGAAAAACATTTAAAATACTTGATTTTCTGTTCTTTTACCTGTAGTGTTTTTTTTTTTTTTTTTTTTATCTGAGTGACAGGGACTCTTTAAGGCAGTCCATTTATTTTAAATGGGCTTGCTGTGCACCTTAACGCACGTACGGCAACACAGCATACTACAAGAGATGGGAATGCATAATAAAATTTGTATTATACCGCACATTGCCATAAGCCACCAATCAAAATGGGCTCTAATGCAGGCTTTATTTTAATTCATTTGAACTCGCACTCATAGTCAATCAAAATAAAGCACCTATGCATGGATTACCTCATGGTGATGTATGACTTTTTTGTTTACTTTTGTGAAAAGTTGCATTAAAATTACAAAATAAATACATGCATATCAGGGTGGATTTGATTTAAATCAACTCGATTTAAATCATATTTTTTAAAGAGCAACTGTAATCTCTGTCCCACAGAGGCTCTTCCTCTGACCCGCTGTTGACTCACCGACAGTTCCATTCACTTTAATGGGACGGCTGGTGATGCGGCAGTGACACAACAAGGTGAGGGACGTGGCGGCAGCAGGTGAGTGGATGCCCCCTAACAGGCGCTGCCATGATGGATCTGAAATGACGTGCTCATTAAATGTAAGGATTCATTCTTGTTGGTAGTTAGAATCTTTAAAGGGGTTGTAAACCCTCGTGTTTTTTCACCTTTAATGCATCCTAGACACTGACCAGCCCCCCCGTTTTGCTTACCTGAGCCCGTTCGTTCCCACGGCGGAGACGCGCTCTACCTCTCTGCCCAATGTCTCGGCTCTTGATTAGATAGATTGATGGCAGCGCAGCCATTGGCTCCCGCTGCTGTCAATCCAATCCAATGACGCGGGGGGGTGGGGCCGAGTCCAGCATTCTGTGTCTATGGATGAAAAAGCCGGACTTAGGAGCGCGCCCGCACCAGGACCCCCAAGGAGAGCGCTTCTCCTAGGTGGTTTCCTAATGCGGGGAGGAGCTGATAGCGCCGCCTGGGGACCACAGAAGAGGATGATCGAGGCCACTCTGTGCAAAAAGAACTGCACAGTGGAGGCAAGTATGACATGTTTGTTATTTAACCACTTTCATACAGGGCACTTATACACCTTCCTGCCCAGACCAATTTTCAGCTTTCTGCGCTGTTGCACTTTGAATGACAATTGCGCGGTCATGCTACACTGTACCCAAACTAAATTTTTATCATTTTGTTCCCACAATTAGAGATTTCTTTTGGTGGTATTTGATCACCTCTGCGATTTTTATTTTCTGCTAAGAAATTTTAAAAAAGACCGAAAATTTTGAAAAAAAAATTTTTTTTTTTTGTTTGTTACAAAACTTTGTAAATAAGTAAGTTTTCTCCTTCATGGATGGGCACTGATAGGTGGCACTGTACTGTAATGTGTTGTACTAATGGATGCCAATCAGTGCCAAACAATAATGCCTGCCAATCAGTGGTGCCCATTGTGGGCACTGGCATCCATTGTGGGCACTGATTGGCATACATTAGGCATTTAATTGGCATCCCTGGTGGTATAGGGTGGCATACCTTATGGTGGGCATCCCTGGTGGTCCAGTGTGGGCATCCTCGGGGGGGCTGCGCTGATAATGGATCGCGAGTGAGGAAAAGCCGATGATTCCTGTTTACATCGTGATCAGCCGTGATTGGACACGGCTGATCACGTGGTAAAGAGTCTCCATCAGAGACTCTTTACCTAGATCGGTGTTGCGGGGTGTCAGACTGACATCCCGCAACAACGATCGCCGCGATGCGCGCCCCCGGGGGCGCGCAGCGGCTCAATATCCTGAAGACGTCATATGACGTCCAGTCAGGATATTGAAACCACTTTGCCGCCGTCATTTTGCAATAGGGCGGGCAGCAAGTGGTTAAAAAAAAAAAAAAGAGGGTTTACAACCCCTTTTATATTTGCAAACAAAATTAAGGTTTCCTATTTAGAATAATAAGCTGCCAGGTTAGTAAAACAGCGATATCAGAACCGATACAATCATACAGTTTGTAATGTACATAGATTTGCAAAACAATGGGATAAAGGGATATTCCTGAACTTTGTTTTATCTCATGATTACTGTGAAATTGTTTGAATGCATCAATGGAGTGCATGTTATCTCAGCTTGCAGAGCTTGGATTCACTGAATGCGTTTACCAAAAATGTAAATATTGCAGAATATACAGCCTCTTGCTACCTAACTAAGCTCCATTTCATGCTGAATAAACTAAATTATTAATCTATCTTAAATAGAAAACTAGCTTTAGATAGAAAATATAAAAGAACTCTGTGCTATGATCAAGATTGAATAAAGCTGCTTTCCTCAAAGTGTTTAAAAAATAAACTTTGTGCTGTGGGGGGTGTATAATAAGGGGGCGCTAATAATATAAATATATATAGCGCTGGTATTTTTGCCATGTAATGCCAAATAATAGACAATGCTAAAGCTTGGTATTTGGCTCCCTCTGGTGGCATATAGTGTGAATGAGACTTGTTATTCTCCACATAAAAACCTATGCAGGAAGTGACTTATTTATTCTGTGAAAGGACTCGCTTACCCACAATGCACATCCACCTACCCATGAACCCTAGGTGGCTGAACTGCATGCTGGGTAGGTAATAAAAGGCTGAGTGCAGCCATTTTCTGCCTCTTCTGGACGCATGGCCTGCCTGCAGGGATATGTGAAAGAGTGTTCCAGAAGAGGGCCTACATCGCGTAGAGCGAAACAGCAACCAACCATTGACTCTGCCTTACCACAGTGTGCTGGAGAAGCGGTGTGATCGGGTCTGAGGATCCAGAACCCCTGACAGAGCCAAGAGTGGGTCCGGGTCATCTTGCGGAGCAGCGTGATGGTGCTGACTGGCAGCAAGACTGAGACAACCGGAGCGGAGGTTCCCAACTTTCCAGGCCTGGTATGGTGAGGGGGCTGTCGCCCAGAAGTTATTTAACACACTAAGGCCCCTTTAACACTGAGGCGTTTTAGCGCTAAAAATAGCGCTGTAAAAACGCCTGAAATAATCCTGCCCCAGCATTCTCAATGTGAAAGCCCTGAGGGCTTTCACACTGAGGCGTTGTGTTGGCTGTGCGTTGGAAAAAATCCTGCAAACAGCTTTTTTGGAGCATCTTTGGGGCGCATAAAATAGCCCTGTAAAAACGCCTTTCCCCATTGAAATGAATGAGTACCGCTGTAAAACCGCGGTAATACCGCTTTAAAAACGCCCAGAAGCTACGAAAAACCAGGAAGTGCATAGGAGATGATGTAAGGGGGTAGGGTTATTAGCTGACGCTAACGCGGTAAAAACGCATAGGCGTTAGCGCTATTTTTAGCGCTAGCGCGGTAATAACGCTAATCGGTTTTAGCGCATTATTGCAACGCCTCAGTGTGAAAGGGGCCTTAGACTCATCTCACAGAGTTTGCTGAGACTTGTAGTCCTACAGGGAGGTCTCATTCAAATAGACTGAGTTCAATCAGGCCTCAAAGCCTATACTTCATTGAGGGTTGACTGACGGTTAAGGGATACCTACACCGGAGGCATCTACAAGTGTGTTGCATAGCAGGAATTGTTATCACTCTTCATTTTATGTTACTTCATTAATTGTTAAACCCTTTGATTACAAACACTGCAGTATAATAGCTATCAGAAGAAAGAAGACCAGAGACTACACTTCTCACTGGGAGGTTTTGTGCTTCGGTTACAGTAAAAAGGACTGCATTATACCTCAGGGGGAGCTCTTGAGAAATTGTATTGTGTTTGATACTAGGGTTGTCCCGATACCACTTTATTAAGACCGAGTACAAGTACCGATACTTTTTTTCAAGCACTCGCCGATACCGATTACTGATACTTTTTTTTAATCACGTGTCAGTTTTTTTATTTTTTACAATTTTATTTTTTATTTATTTTTTACAATGCTTTATTTTTTTAAGGGGGGGGGGGGGAAGGACAGTGTCAGTGTGTCTTTTATTTTTTATTATTTTTTACAATTCATTTTTATTTTATTCTTTTTTTATCAGCCCTGTTGGGGGGCTTTGGTGAAATATCAGGGGTCTTAACAGACCTCTGACATCTCCCCTTTGAGACAGAGAAAGGGACTAGGGACACAGATTCCCCAGTCCCTTTCTCAGCAGTTTCAGTTGCGCTGAAAATGAATGGAGAGAAGACAGCGGCTTCTCTTCATTCATAAACTGAAACATTGTAAACACAGTTTACGATGTTTCAGTTATGTGAATGGACAGAGTCAGTGATCACTGACTCTGTACATTCCGAACAGTAAGGATCCGGATTTACCGGCTCCTACCGCCGCTCTCCATCCTGACAGTAAGAGGGGGTGGAGGAGGAGCACGGAGGGGAACGGCAGCACGGAGGGGGACATGGAGGGGGCTGGAGGAGGATACGGGGACAATCAGCGGTGATCGTGTGTGGGGGAGTAACAAGCACTGATCACCGCTGATTTTAAAGCAACTGAAAGCTGGGGGGGAGGAAGAAACAGCTGTCAAACTTTTACATCTATGCAGCGGTGATCGGTGCTTGTAACTCCCCCACACACGATCACCGCTGACTGTACAAAAGTATCGGGTGAAGCATCGGGAGCATTTGCCCAAGTACAAGTACTCGGGCAAATGCTCGGTATCGATACCGATACTAGTATCAGTATCGGGACAACCCTATTTGATACCCATGCATTAGTGTGTTTAGTGCGGCCGTACTGGAAGTGGGAAGGTGGCCAGTGTCAAGGCATTGTCACTCTAAGCACTAGTCCCACTTGTAGGCGCGCCTGCAGTAGAGATTCAAGGAACCTTTAAGTGTTAATAATTTGCGAACACTCATTGCACTATTATAGTAAGTTTGTATATTGATCCAGTTATTATAACCACTGTTTTTATACCAGTTTCAGTAAACTTACATTCTGGTTAATCACATTTGGTGTGAGGCTTGTTCATTATCCTAACAGGTGGAACAACGGATGCCCAGATAACGGTAAAGGTACACTATATGCACATTGTTATTGTGGGATTGTTCCTTGTAGTAAAAGCTTCACATCAACACTGTTACACAGCTGTGTCAAGGGGCTGAGCCAATTTATTTGGGGGTAGGGGAGCAGAGTACAGGCCCAATCAATTACCAGCAGCTCCTTCGGGGGTCAGTGCTACATATATATATATATATATATCAAAAAAAAGTGCAGGTGCTCAATGATCATAAAACCTATGATACAAATAATTCGATATAAACTAGATACATAGTTCAATACTTTGAAAGCAATTCATAAACAAATGTGCAATTTGTGCCATAAACAGCCAGCGATTAGGCAAATAAAGTGCATGTGCTCAATAATCATATAGCCAGTGAAACAATCATAAATATATGAACAAAGTGCATAAACAATTGTGAAATGTGCATCAATATTCAACCAGCAAATTAGAGCAATAAAAGTCCATGAAATAGTTTTTTCTGATTTTTCTACACCATCACCACTGCCAAAAAACGATAATGAAGACAGCGACACCCAGTGGAATGAGGGTAAGTGCCTACTTACCAAACCACCGTGACCTCTTTAGTTAAAAAGATAGGTCAGGTGGGGCTTAGTACAGTTTTGTTCTGTGGTCTGTACTGGTACCATAAGGACAAGCCAGGAAAGACTCCGCCAGAATGATAATCAGAAAAAAATGGGAGAAGGCAATACCATAGCGTGATTCCGTTTATTTAAAATAAATGATTAAAAAACAACAGACCAAGTGGCCGCTTACTTTTAAAAGTGCATATGCCTCGGCACTAAAGGTAACAGGCTTGTTACAACCAGGTGTATTGTGAAACGGCCACCGCACTTGTCCTCACTAGTATGGATTGCGTGCGTTCCACCGCCTGGGAGTCCTGAAACCGGAAGTGGCCGGTGACTCTTTAGATAGAGTTTTACTCCAAAAGCATTTTATTAAAATAAATTTTGATAACAATCGATTTAAATCAAAAAAATCTGATAATTTTTTTAATTTTTATTTTCCTTGTCAAAAATATTTATTAATTACACAATAATAAGTACATACATTGGTTATTTATGCAAGGATACAGATAATGACGTTTACATAAAGGTTTTTTAAAAATAAATAATGGATAACATAGAATATTTAAAGAGAATTAATTAGATCTTCACTAACTAGATAGCCGGTGAGTAGCATTGTATACATGACTACCGTGCCTTAAAGTATAATTAAACTACCGTCATATTAACTACATGAGTTGTGACCTAACAACTTAAACTTATTATAGTGAAGAACAATATATTTATAATAAATAGGGAGAGTAAAGAAAAGAGTAGTGAGAGATAGAGAAAGTCCACAAGGGCGATCCAAGAACCAGTACGATGCGTAATGATTACCATTTCTTAGGTATATGGGGTTTGCATTGAAGCGATTAATCAGCTACCATGGCAGAGGGACCTCATCATTGAAATCCGGAGGTAAATAGTGTTTTATCCAAGGGAGCCAAAGTTTTTTGAATTTTGGTCCCCGTCAGTGGCTATCATTTTGGCATGTGACATTGTGGTGTTCATTCTATGAATTGTTTCTGCCAACCCCTAAGTTGGGGATTTCCATGCTTTGGCTATCGTTTGTTTTGCTGCAGTTAGAAGTGGAATAAAAAGATTAAATTGAAAAAATGTTAAGCATTCCGGTTTTAGATTAAGTAGTGCCGTAAATGGGTCTAGTTGTATCTGTTGTCGGAACATTTTAGAGGCCATTGCAAAGATTTCTTTCCATAACACGTCCACCATACATGCAAGTGAGTGCCCAAATCTAAACAGCCCCTAAAGCAAAGAGCTGAATGTGTAGGCGCAAACTTGGCCACTCTAGCAGATACAAGGTACCACCGCGTCAGGACCTTGTAATTTGTTTCCATCGTCGTGACATTGGGCGAGGATGATTTTATGGGAGACTAAATCTTAGTCCAATCAGCATTATGTAGGTTACCCCCCCCCCCCCGGTTTTATTTATTTTTTAATCATTGATTTATATCCACCCTGAGATATATATATACACACAGGGCTCGACAAACCCCGGGCGCCAGGTCGCCATTGCGACTAGAATTAGCGACCTGGTGCCTGGGGCAGCACAGCTGGGGTATCCTGTGTCTCCGTGCCCCCCCCTCCACGCCGCGGGATCGCGTCGGGCCGCGCTGGCCGGTAATTGAGGCCGCGGCTTTGCGGCCTTCTGCAGGCCTATGCTTCCTTCTGTGAACTAGCGCCGTCTTGTGGTGGCAGTTGGTATGACAACCAGCAATGCTAATGGAGTTTCCCTGTCTGTTTTCCCTGCCATCTCCTTCCCTGTAATTAGAACCCCCAAACATTATATATATTTTTTATTCTAACACCCTAGAGAATAAAATGGCGGTCGTTGCAATACTTTGCAATACTTTGTCACACCGTATTTGCAGGGGGGTTCACAAAATATTTTTTTTTAGAGTATATATGTACCTGTAATAAATAAATATTCATTGATTTAAATTGCATTCATTCATTTAAAAAATAGATTTTTTTTTCAGCCTGTGGATAGTTAAAAATATATGAGCTGTGACCCTTGTACTTGAAGGTTTGAAAACCACTGTTATAGAGTAGCAGTTGCCAACCAGTGGTCTGTGGACCATGAGAAAATGTTGGTGGTCCCCAGGGGTTTTGCTGCAAATCAACGTGTACCACCTAATGTTGCTTCCAGTGTTCTCAATGCACGCTGTCAATGCGCATTGATACCTGATGCCTCCTTTGTACTGTAGTTCGGCTCCTGTGAACTCAGAGGGAGGTGCTGGGAGTAGTGCAGAGAGCCGGATCTGCAGCACTGATCACAGAATGTGGGAAGAATCACGGAGCTCGACTTAAGGATGTAAGCTCCAATGATGAGTCTGTGTGTGTGGGGCTTGGAGGGGGGGGGGTGGTTGGGGCAGAGAGTTGGAGCATTGCGGCCGCGGTTCACAGCATGGGGTCTGGTGCATTCCTGTTCTGCGATTCAGGTCCAAATTTATGCCTGAATTCGCACCTGAACCACAGCCAACAACGCACAGGACCCTTCTGCAATCCGGACCGTGGCCGCCATGGACCTGTGTGACCCAGCTCCATTGAGAGGTGGTCACACTCGCATGTCATGCAAATTGATTGCAGGGAAACCCGCATCCAATTTGCATGTATGTGAACCCAGCCTAAGGCAGCAGTGTGATCCAGGGGGAGGGGGGCAGAGAGCCGGATCATTGTTTATATAAGGCATGTCAAATTTATGTTAGTGGTCTGCGGGATTCAAATTTTGAATATCGCGTTTACAATAGTCTGTGAGGTCCGAAAGGTCGCCGGCCACTGTTATAGTGCCTCCCGGTCTTTCTGGTGAAGGTGCAACAACGATTTCACCACCAGGAGGCACTACTCTACAGCATGAATAAGAGGAGAGCAAAAATTCAAGATTCCTTACAATCATATGTAGAATAATGAAAACCATTTTTAACAGAAATCCACAGACCTGCTTGTGCGAAAAAAGGAAAAAGGCTGCTGCTTACCTAACTGTACTACCGTACTGAACCAGAGAAACGACAGTAATGTATTAAGACAAACTTCTACTTTCTGACATTCTTTCTGAATGGATATGTACCGTCAGCAGGGGTGGCCTGACCCCCTTAATGACATTATAAAAAAAGGAGGGTGATATAGCATGCTCTCCTTGCAATATATCCTATAAAAGCATGTGGCAATGCTGTGCCTTTAGGTGTGAATTTATAAAGTAGAGGGATGGTCTTACGTAATACAGCTGCATCTAGGGATGAATTTATACAGTAGAGGGATGGTCTTACGTAATACAGCTGCATCTAGGGATGAATTTATACAGTAGAGGGATGGTCTTACGTAATACAGCTGCATCTAGGGATGAATTTATACAGTAGAGGGATGGTCTTACGTAATACAGCTGCATCTAGGGATGAATTTATAAAGTAGAGGGATGGTCTTAATACAGCTACAGTACACCATTGCTTTTAAACAAAGGCAAAATACTGTAAATGTAGGAGGTATTGTACAATTAAAATGTGCTAAGCCTGATTTAAAATCGCTTATTACAATTAATGGGAGTTTAAAATAAATAAGAGGACCTGTCATGTGACCGGCTCTCCACCAATCAAAGCGCTCTCTTGCTGCGTTATTCAGAGGGAACTCAGTAGAACAGGGGTGCCCAACCAGTGGCCCGCGACCTCCTGCTCTGGGATGGAATAAAATACTGTTATTAAAGTTAAGTTTATTACTAAAATCACAGTGTATATATGGGCATATCTGTTCTGTAGTGGTTACTGGGCTGCTTTCAAACTGATCCACAGGTGCAGAGCAGTGCACCTGCGGGTTACCTGCACTGAGCAATAGACTCCTATTACCTGCTAGTTTGGTGTGCTTTCTGAAAGTGGACCACACCTACAGGATGTAATAGAAGTCTATGGCAAAGTGCAGCTAACCTGCAGGAATGCCGCAGGTGAACTGTGCTGCACCCGTGAGGCGGGTAAACAACCGTGCATCAGTGTGAAAGCAGCCTTAGGCCCCTTTCACGCGGTCTGTCCGACCAAATCTGACCCTCCATTCACATATAAGGAGTGGAAGATGTAAATGTACTTGTGTCCGTTTACAAGCGCCTACCTCCAATCCAATCCGCCATAAAAAAGAGAGAGATTAGAGTGGGCTCTATGAAGCCGAGTGGGCTGCCATCCACCTGCTCCGCTCATTGTGGCCCGCGACCGGTTACCAAGTCGCTTAAGTGGCCCTTGCTCTTCAAAAGGTTGGGCACCCCTGCAGTAGAATTTCACAGGCTATGTATCACAACAAACATTTTATGAAGGGGCCATAAGACACATGTACAGTAAAACTGTAGAGTGTCGCCATATACTGTATATCATTACAGGGGCATTTTTTCCTCCCACAGATGAGAAATGTAAGGGGCATTCTGTTGATCACTGCACTTTATTGTGCTGTACATAACATAGTCCTGACTAGGGCTGGTCTTCGGGTTTGAGTCCAGCTTGAGTTCGACCTGAACACAACCTGTTTATAGATTGGCGAATTGATGAACAAAATTGCCATATTTGGCCAGTTAGCGTGAATTTCTGGCTGCGGTTTGTAGACAGCCCAGCTGAGGATCTGCCATTTAGCAGCGATAGTACTACTGATATTAAAAGACAGATCCCCGGCTGGCTTCTCTTTGTACTCAAACATATTTGGTAAATGAACTCGCCCAACATCCCTTGCTGGTTTGTCTGCAAGCAGTAGCCAGCCAGGAATCTGTTATTTCATGGCAGTAGTGTGGCAAGATCTGAGTTGAATTTTACAGGGAACCCCATGCCCTTTTTTCCCTGTTCCTTTCACGTGAACCCTCCCTTAAAAAAAAAAAAAAGTTGAGTTGGGTTCCCTCAAAAATTTAAACCAAACCCTTCTCCAAGCAAGCAGCCTGGGTGGCCAGGAAGAAAAGGAAGACAGCGAGCATATGCCCACCCCCATCATTAACAATACCAGATCATATGCCCTTAACATTGGATGGGTACCTTACAAGAGAGGTGTCATGGATATGCAGTAGTGTTTGTCTGTCAGCTTACCTTCCTTCCCATGTGTTCATCTTAGAGGCCTGAGCCCTTTCACCTGGCTTCCTTTATAATCTCCTCCCAGCCAGACTCCACCCCAGGCCCTATCACAGAACACTATATTAACCTGTGCACTGCAAGCCTGCTTTGCTGATCAACGTGTTTGTTAGGCATTGTGTGTTTGGGTTCCTGCCGTCCGTGTGCTATGTCTGTCTCTCTGTTACATATTTGGCTTGTCCCTGACTATCCCTGTCTGCTCGTGACCCTTGACCTTCGGCTCGTTCTTTCGTTATCCTTGTCTGCTTGTGGCCCCTGACCTTCAGCTTGTTATTCGGTTCTCTCATATCTTGTGCTGCTGCTTCCCCTCTTTTCCCCTTATCCTACGGGGCGTGAGCTAGGAAACTCCAGGGGCCGCGACCTGGTCCCAGCCTGCAGCATAACATCCTCACCACTAGAGGCCCTGGAGAAGACCTGCTGGGTCTTAGACTCCGCGCCCTGGGGAATCTTGGCTCTAGCTTCTGTTAGGATCCCGGTTGTGCTCCTCTGGTCCCGCTTTCCTCAACCACCCAGTTTCCTATCCGCAGCAGTCAGCCATAGGGTTCACTACCTTGCGGTGCACTCCTGTCCCCCTACGGTGTGCATCTGTCACCTGGCCACAGGTGACCTTGACAGTTTGATCAGCCATGAACCCGGCTGACATCCCGTTACCCGTGGATGATCCGTTGCAGGGCATAGTTTGCAGACTTGAAACCCAGGAATCGAATCAGACTCAGGTGATGCGATTCCTCCAGGATCTGGCTTCTCGCTTTGAGCAGCTTCAGGCCTCCTTGGGAACCCTGAATCCGCAACCTCAAATACAACCAGCGGCTGCACCTATTGCACCAGTCGCAGCCACACACTCACTACAACTGCCAGCTCCGTCCCGTTTCTCTGCGGACTCCAAGGCTTGCAGGGGGTTCCTTAGCCAATGCACAATTCATTTTGAGCTCCAGCCCCAAAACTTCCTGTCTGATCGGGCTAAGGTAGCCTATATCATTTCCCTCCTCTCTGGTGAAGCTTTAGCCTGGGCAGCCCCTCTGTGGGAACTGAATGATCCAGTGATTTCTAGCCTGTCTGGCTTCTTGAAACTTTTTCGGAATATCTTCGAAGAACCGGCTCGTGTCTCTTCAGCGGCCAGCGCCCTTTTACGTCTCCGCCAAGAGTCTGCTTCTGTGGGACAGTATGCCCTTCATTTCCGCATACTGTCGGCTGAGTTGAGCTGGAACAATGAGGCCTTAGTCGCAACCTTTTTGCATGGCCTGTCTGATAGAGTGAAGGATGAATTAGCAGGAAGAACCATCCCCACTGATCTGGCCGGCGTTATCTCCTTGTGTAACCAGATCGATATTCGCTTTCAGGAGAGGACCTTAGAAAAGCAACGCCAGCACTCCTTGGTTCTTAGTCAGCCTGAGCTCCCCTCTCTTCGACCTGTAGAGCATCTCCTACCAGCTGAGGAACCCATGCAGCTGGGTCGGACCAGGCTATCCCCCGAGGAACGTGCTAGGCGCAGAACTCTTGGTCTGTGTCTTTACTGTGGGGGCAAAGGTCATTTTCGTGACACTTGCTCTCTTTGTCAAGAAAAACGTTCGGGTCCACTTCATCTGGAAAGTGGAGTATTGGACCCAGAAATATCACCTTCCCCTTCTCGTCTTCTGCTTTCTGTGTTCCTTCATGTTGGTGCTTCTTCTCATTCGGTCTCAGCATATCTGGATTCCGGAGCCGCTGGTAATTTTATGGACTGGGAAATCGCATCGTCCATGAGACTTACTCTTTTGCCCCTCACCACACCATTGGTGGTCTTGGCGATTGATGGTACTGTTCTCCCAGGGGGACCTATCCGCTTCCAGACCCTCCCTGTTAAGATGTCGGTAGGGACACTCCACCAGGAGTGGATATCCTTCCTTATCTTACCCAAGGCCTCAACGCCTATAATTTTGGGTCTCCCATGGTTACAGCTCCATTCTCCTCATGTGGACTGGACTACTGGACAGATCCTGGCTTGGGGTCCCTCCTGTTCCTCGTCCTGCCTACCCAAGGTTGCCCCCTGTGAATCTGAGCCGGTCATTCATTCCAGGTTGCATAACCATTTACATTTCTCTGTCCCTAACCACCCTTGGACGCACAGCCAGGCTAGCTTGTCTACAAGTCCTGCAGTCACTACGTCTTGCGATGCGATTCAGGTAGTCGCTACACCTGACTCAGCTATTCACTCTGCCTCTGTACTAGTTATGCCAGTCCAGCCCATGCCCAATGAGCCTCCTACTTTTTCTTGTTCGGGACATTCTGCTTGTCCTTCAGCTATTCAGTTTGACTCCGGCGACATGTCACCTTCTAACCAACCTGACTACAGGTTTCCACTGACATCTGCCCAGTCTGATGGTCCTGTGCAAGATGACCAGTTCCCCTTTAAGGGTCTAGGGGACCCTCCTCAGATTCCTGTTGATCCTCTCATGCCCTTGCTTATTCCTAGAGAGCCTTTGGTCCTCAATAGATCTTCTTGTCATCTCCCTACCTCGTTTTCGGTCTCTGAGGATAATCTTAAGTACGAGGTTAGACAAGTTCTGGATTCTCGGCTCTGCAGAGGCATTCTTCAGTACCTTGTGCATTGGAGAGGTTTTGGTCCTGAGGAGGCGTCTTGGATCGCTGCATCTGATGTCGCTGCACCTCATCTGTTGAGAAGGTTTCATCAGAGATTTCCCTTTAAGCCTGGGCCCAGGCGGGGGAGGGCCCATAAGAGGGAGGGTACTGTCATGGATATGCAGTAGTGTTTGTCTGTCAGCTTACCTTCCTTCCCATGTGTTCATCTTAGAGGCCTGAGCCCTTTCACCTGGCTTCCTTTATAATCTCCTCCCAGCCAGACTCCACCCCAGGCCCTATCACAGAACACTATATTAACCTGTGCACTGCAAGCCTGCTTTGCTGATCAACGTGTTTGTTAGGCATTGTGTGTTTGGGTTCCTGCCTGCCGTGTGCTACGTCTGTCTCTCTGTTACATATTTGGCTTGTCCCCGACTATCCCTGTCTGCTCGTTCTTTCGTTATCCTTGTCTGCTTGTGGCCCCTGACCTTCAGCTTGTTGTTCGGTTCTCTCATATCTTGTGCTGCTGCTTCCCCTCTATTCCCCTTATCCTACGGGGCGTGAGCTAGGAAACTCCAGGGGCCGCGACCTGGTCCCAGCCTGCAGCATAACATCCTCACCACTAGAGGCCCTGGAGAAGAGCTGCTGGGTCTTAGACTCCGCGCCCTGGGGAATCTTGGCTCTAGCTTCCGTTAGGATCCTGGTTGTGCTCCTCTGGTCCCGCTTTCCTCAACCACCCAGTTTCCTATCCGCAGCAGTCAGCCATAGGGTTCACTACCTTGCGGTGCACTCCTGTCCCCCTACGGTGTGCATCTGTCACCTGGCCACAGGTGACCTTGACAAGAGGGTGGCAACTCCATGTTGAGGGGGCAAGGGCCTAATCCCACATCTAGTTCCAAGGGGATGTGGACATTTTCAGGGAGCTCTCCTTATAATATATAGGTACTAATACACCCTGTACTTATTCCCTTGTGGAGGAGGAAGATATCTGGGGCCCCCCTTTTTATAAAGGGGCTACAAGTTTCCGATAAGCCTCTGAGCAAACCCTTACAATTCTTTTGGGGGACCAGATGTGGAGATGAGGCCCCTATCCAATCAACACAGGAAGACGGTGTGCCTTGCAAAGGGGAAGGGCTTGCTGCCTACTTTCTCACATAGGAAAAAGCTGATAGACTTAAAGCAGGGGTCTTCAAACTACGGCCCTCCAGGTGTTCAGGAACTACAATTCCCATCATGCCTAGTCATGTCTGTGAATGTCAGAGTTTTGCAATGCCTCATGGGATTTGTAGTTCCGCAACAGCTGGAGGGCCGTAGTTTGAGGATCCCTGACTTAAAGCATACCACCATATTATGCATGCCCCACATAGCATCATCAATGGACTGGCTACAAGAACCAGGAAGAGATGGTCGATCCCCTGATAACATAAGGGAAGATGGCGGTGAAGGACCCAGCATCACTTCCTGATCTGAAGCCACAAAAGGAGGTGTAAGGAAAAAATTGATCCTTTCTTACTTATTGTCAAAAGAACAGGTGTGCCCACTAAATGATTAATCCTCAACTCCAGCTTCAATAACAAGGGCTGCCATTAGAATGCATAGGATCCTTTCCAGCCTACTTGGCACGGCCCTTTCCTAGTCCCCTTGATCACCCTGAGGCGCACCCTAGTTAGCACACTGTGGCAAATGGGTGGGTGTGGCATAGGTCAGTAGTATGTAACGCAGACTGTAGGGTCAGTAGTTAGTTATAGTATGCACAGGTCAGTAGTATGTAATGCAGAGTACAGGGGTTTGTAGGATGTAACCAGCGGTGGCCGGTCCATAAGGGGTGCAGGACTCAAAAGTTTCTATGAGTTTTATTTTTTATTTTTAGAAGCACATGATTAGAGCCTAAGGCTCTAAATGGCTTCAAAAAGGTTGGGCTCGGGGTGCAGAGCACTGCGCCCCAAACCCACCCACTTGTGGCATTAGCAACTCAATATTCGCTATTGTCTTCTGGCTTCTCCTCCTGGCCAATCAGGACAGGAGGCAGATTTAAAAACTGCTTTGGCAGGGAGGGGAAGCCGCAACCGTGGATGGGGTGAGTGTGGACCTGGTGCAGGGTTTGTTTGCCCCCCTGCCAGTAATTGTTATCAATTAACAAAATAGAAAGTAAATGAACAGAAGAGAAATTCAAATCAACTCAATATTTGGCGTGACCTCCCTTTGCCTTCAAAACAGCATCAATTCTTCTACATACATTTGCACACAGTTTTTGAAGGAACTCGGCAGGTAGGTTGTTCCAACATCTTAGAGAACTAACCACAGATCTTCTGTGGATGTAGGCTGCCTCAAATCCTTCTGTCTCTTCACGTAATCCCAGACAGACCTCATGATGTTGAGATCAGGGCTCTGTGGGGGCCTGTCCATTCACACTAAAGCCTTGTACACACGGTCGGACTTCCATCGGACTTTTCCTTGGATTTTTGTCCGAACGGAGTTGGTTGGGAACACCCATAGCATACACACGCTCAGACTTTTCTGCAAACTTTCTTAAAACTTCTTACAACATCACGTGTTTTTTCTGATCTTTACTGCCACCCTTTGGGCAACTTCTGCTATTGTTGGTTGATTTTAACATTAGTTGTTTTGTCCATCGGACTAAAGTCCGATGGTTATCTGTACACACGGTCGGACTTTGCTCCATCGGACTTTTGTTGGGCAAAAGTTTGTCCGTTTGCAGACCCAACTTTTGTCCAATGAAATCCAAAATCAAACGAAAAAAGTTTGTCCGATGGAGCGTACACACGGTCGGATTGTTGCTTAAAACGAAGTTTGTTGGGCAAAAGTCCGACCGTGTGTGTGTACGGGGCTTTAGGCATTTACAGGTGTATAATCAAAGGAACGTTTACAGGCTGAAAAGAAAACCCATCGCCAGCACACTCAGGAGTGGAGATTTGGAGCGAAAAAAAAAGCTTAATGCGCCTAAACACACATAAACACTAGATGAATTTAAGTAGGTTTGAGTGTAATGCATTCCAATTAAATCCATTAACACCCAAATGCTTGACGCACCTAAATGTGTGTACAACACGGCTTTAGGTGCAATTTTTAAGCAGCTTTTCTCTAAACTTCAGTAACCTAAATTTTCCATAGGTGACATTTTAAAGTCCCTACAGGTCCATGAATAATGGCCCTAGGAATATTGCTCTCTCTCCAGCGATATGTAATTAGTGCAATCAAGGCTTCAAAAACTTTTTGGGGGTAGAATTTTATGTGCTTAGGCGCTAATTTGTTTTTTTACTGATTTTCTATTTTATATTTGTAGCGGCCTCACCCCATCTCCTTTTTCTAGGGGTATGTCACATGACAGGGTGAGATGCGCTACGGCCCATGTCCTCCCCATAGCTGTGGGTAAGGTGAAGGCCAGCACCAGTATCTTCCTCGGGCCAATGTGTGTTAGTTATGAAGCTCAGTCTTGCTATGCTGAAACCTCCCTTGCTCCCATTAACCAGAGTCCATACACCGATGCAGGGTCCAACACTTGTTTATTATACTTCCACAACAAACAGTTCTTTCACAGCCGATTAGTTGCGACCCATAACATAATGCAAACGGTGGGATGAGCAGGCCGAGGCACTATCCTGATTTCAATCTAAACCCCTGTGGTTTCACCAGGGGTTATAGCAGCTTTGCTTAGCACAGAATAGGGATGAGCTTCGTGTTCGAGTCGAACATACGTTCGACTCGAACATCGGCTGTTCGATCGTTCGACGAAGATCGAACGATTTGGGCCGTTCGCGCCAAATTCGAGTGACGCGAACGGCCCACAATGCACTACGCCATCGCAGTGTCATCCAGGCGCTGTGATTGGCCAAGCATGCACTGTGACCCCGCATGCTTGGCCAATCACAGCGCCGGCAGCGAGGAGAGCAATGATTGGCCACAGGCAGGATGCCTGTGGCCAATTATTGCTGAGGGTGTTTAGTACACGCCCCACACTATAAAAGGCCGCCAGCACGGCGGCCTAGTGTAGTGTGTTCCGGAGCAGGGATAGAGCAGCATAGGCAGGGACAGTGACTGTTATTTCTTTCTTGCTTAACCTGGATTCCTTTAGTTTAGGGAAAGAGAAGGATAGGTAGGGAGAGTGTCAGTGTGTTTTGTGCTTGTGCTATAGTGTGCTTAAAAAAAACATTTATTCTAGGGACAGAAAACTGTAGGTAGGGACAGTGTCAGTTTCTTTCACTCTGCAAGTCCTTGTTTCCAGGGACCTGGAAGGACAGTGAGTGAATTGTCCTTGTGCTATATTGTGCTTAAAAAAACATTTATTCTAGGGACAGAAAACTGTAGGTAGGGAGAGTGTCAGTTTCTTTCACTCTGCAAGTCCTTGTTTCCAGGGACCTGGAAGGACAGTGAGTGAATTGTCCTTGTGCTATATTGTGCTTAAAAAAAACATTTATTCTAGGGACAGAAAACTGTAGGTAGGGAGAGTGTCAGTTTATTTCACTCTGCAAGTCCTTGTTTCCAGGGACCTGGAAGGACAGTGACTGAATTGTCCTTGTGCTATATTGTGATTAAAAAAAACATTTATTCTAGGGACAGAAAACTGTAGGTAGGGAGAGTGTCAGTTTATTTCACTCTGCAAGTCCTTGTTTCCAGGGACCTGGAAGGACAGTGACTGAATTGTCCTTGTGCTATATTGTGATTAAAAAAAACATTTATTCTAGGGACAGAAAACTGTAGGTAGGGAGAGTGTCAGTTTATTTCACTCTGCAAGTCCTTGTTTCCAGGGACCTGGAAGGACAGTGACTGAATTGTCCTTGTGCTATATTGTGATTAAAAAAAACATTTATTCTAGGGACAGAAAACTGTAGGTAGGGAGAGTGTCAGTTTATTTCACTCTGCAAGTCCTTGTTTCCAGGGACCTGGAAGGACAGTGAGTGAATTGTCCTTGTGTTATATTGTGATTAAAAAAAACATTTTTTCTAGGGACAGAAAACTATAGGTAGGGAGAGTGTTTTTTTTCTTTCACTCTGCAAGTCCTTGTTTCCAGGGACCTGTAAGGACAGTGAGTGAATTGTCCTTGTGCTATATTGTGCTTAAAAAAAACATTTATTCTAGGGACAGAAAACTGTAGGTAGGGAGAGTGTCAGTTTATTTCACTCTGCAAGTCCTTGTTTCCAGGGACCTGGAAGGACAGTGAGTGAATTGTCCTTGTGCTATATTGTGATTAAAAAAAACATTTATTCTAGGGACAGAAAACTGTAGGTAGGGAGAGTGTCAGTTTATTTCACTCTGCAAGTCCTTGTTTCCAGGGACCTGGAAGGACAGTGACTGAATTGTCCTTGTGCTATATTGTGATTAAAAAAAACATTTATTCTAGGGACAGAAAACTGTAGGTAGGGAGAGTGTCAGTTTATTTCACTCTGCAAGTCCTTGTTTCCAGGGACCTGGAAGGACAGTGACTGAATTGTCCTTGTGCTATATTGTGATTAAAAAAAACATTTATTCTAGGGACAGAAAACTGTAGGTAGGGAGAGTGTCAGTTTATTTCACTCTGCAAGTCCTTGTTTCCAGGGACCTGGAAGGACAGTGACTGAATTGTCCTTGTGCTATATTGTGATTAAAAAAAACATTTATTCTAGGGACAGAAAACTGTAGGTAGGGAGAGTGTCAGTTTATTTCACTCTGCAAGTCCTTGTTTCCAGGGACCTGGAAGGACAGTGACTGAATTGTCCTTGTGCTATATTGTGATTAAAAAAAACATTTATTCTAGGGACAGAAAACTGTAGGTAGGGAGAGTGTCAGTTTATTTCACTCTGCAAGTCCTTGTTTCCAGGGACCTGGAAGGACAGTGACTGAATTGTCCTTGTGCTATATTGTGATTAAAAAAAACATTTATTCTAGGGACAGAAAACTGTAGGTAGGGAGAGTGTCAGTTTATTTCACTCTGCAAGTCCTTGTTTCCAGGGACCTGGAAGGACAGTGACTGAATTGTCCTTGTGCTATATTGTGATTAAAAAAAACATTTATTCTAGGGACAGAAAACTGTAGGTAGGGAGAGTGTCAGTTTATTTCACTCTGCAAGTCCTTGTTTCCAGGGACCTGGAAGGACAGTGACTGAATTGTCCTTGTGCTATATTGTGATAAAAAAAACATTTATTCTAGGGACAGAAAACTGTAGGTAGGGAGAGTGTCAGTTTATTTCACTCTGCAAGTCCTTGTTTCCAGGGACCTGGAAGGACAGTGAGTGAATTGTCCTTGTGTTATATTGTGATTAAAAAAAACATTTTTTCTAGGGACAGAAAACTGTAGGTAGGGAGAGTGTTTTTTTTCTTTCACTCTGCAAGTCCTTGTTTCCAGGGACCTGTAAGGACAGTGAGTGAATTGTCCTTGTGCTATATTGTGCTTAAAAAAAACATTTATTCTAGGGACAGAAAACTGTAGGTAGGGAGAGTGTCAGTTTATTTCACTCTGCAAGTCCTTGTTTCCAGGGACCTGGAAGGACAGTGAGTGAATTGTCCTTGTGTTATATTGTGATTAAAAAAAACATTTTTTCTAGGGACAGAAAACTGTAGGTAGGGAGAGTGTTTTTTTTCTTTCACTCTGCAAGTCCTTGTTTCCAGGGACCTGTAAGGACAGTGAGTGAATTGTCCTTGTGCTATATTGTGCTTAAAAAAAACATTTATTCTAGGGACAGAAAACTGTAGGTAGGGAGAGTGTCAGTTTATTTCACTCTGCAAGTCCTTGTTTCCAGGGACCTGGAAGGACAGTGACTGAATTGTCCTTGTGCTATATTGTGATTAAAAAAAACATTTATTCTAGGGACAGAAAACTGTAGGTAGGGAGAGTGTCAGTTTATTTCACTCTGCAAGTCCTTGTTTCCAGGGACCTGGAAGGACAGTGACTGAATTGTCCTTGTGCTATATTGTGATTAAAAAAAACATTTATTCTAGGGACAGAAAACTGTAGGTAGGGAGAGTGTCAGTTTATTTCACTCTGCAAGTCCTTGTTTCCAGGGACCTGGAAGGACAGTGACTGAATTGTCCTTGTGCTATATTGTGATTAAAAAAAACATTTATTCTAGGGACAGAAAACTGTAGGTAGGGAGAGTGTCAGTTTATTTCACTCTGCAAGTCCTTGTTTCCAGGGACCTGGAAGGACAGTGACTGAATTGTCCTTGTGCTATATTGTGATTAAAAAAAACATTTATTCTAGGGACAGAAAACTGTAGGTAGGGAGAGTGTCAGTTTATTTCACTCTGCAAGTCCTTGTTTCCAGGGACCTGGAAGGACAGTGACTGAATTGTCCTTGTGCTATATTGTGATTAAAAAAAACATTTATTCTAGGGACAGAAAACTGTAGGTAGGGAGAGTGTCAGTTTATTTCACTCTGCAAGTCCTTGTTTCCAGGGACCTGGAAGGACAGTGACTGAATTGTCCTTGTGCTATATTGTGATTAAAAAAAACATTTATTCTAGGGACAGAAAACTGTAGGTAGGGAGAGTGTCAGTTTATTTCACTCTGCAAGTCCTTGTTTCCAGGGACCTGGAAGGACAGTGACTGAATTGTCCTTGTGCTATATTGTGATTAAAAAAAACATTTATTCTAGGGACAGAAAACTGTAGGTAGGGAGAGTGTCAGTTTATTTCACTCTGCAAGTCCTTGTTTCCAGGGACCTGGAAGGACAGTGACTGAATTGTCCTTGTGCTATATTGTGATTAAAAAAAACATTTATTCTAGGGACAGAAAACTGTAGGTAGGGAGAGTGTCAGTTTATTTCACTCTGCAAGTCCTTGTTTCCAGGGACCTGGAAGGACAGTGACTGAATTGTCCTTGTGCTATATTGTGATTAAAAAAAACATTTATTCTAGGGACAGAAAACTGTAGGTAGGGAGAGTGTCAGTTTATTTCACTCTGCAAGTCCTTGTTTCCAGGGACCTGGAAGGACAGTGACTGAATTGTCCTTGTGCTATATTGTGATTAAAAAAAACATTTATTCTAGGGACAGAAAACTGTAGGTAGGGAGAGTGTCAGTTTATTTCACTCTGCAAGTCCTTGTTTCCAGGGACCTGGAAGGACAGTGACTGAATTGTCCTTGTGCTATATTGTGATTAAAAAAAACATTTATTCTAGGGACAGAAAACTGTAGGTAGGGAGAGTGTCAGTTTATTTCACTCTGCAAGTCCTTGTTTCCAGGGACCTGGAAGGACAGTGACTGAATTGTCCTTGTGCTATATTGTGATTAAAAAAAACATTTATTCTAGGGACAGAAAACTGTAGGTAGGGAGAGTGTCAGTTTATTTCACTCTGCAAGTCCTTGTTTCCAGGGACCTGGAAGGACAGTGACTGAATTGTCCTTGTGCTATATTGTGATTAAAAAAAACATTTATTCTAGGGACAGAAAACTGTAGGTAGGGAGAGTGTCAGTTTATTTCACTCTGCAAGTCCTTGTTTCCAGGGACCTGGAAGGACAGTGACTGAATTGTCCTTGTGCTATATTGTGATTAAAAAAAACATTTATTCTAGGGACAGAAAACTGTAGGTAGGGAGAGTGTCAGTTTATTTCACTCTGCAAGTCCTTGTTTCCAGGGACCTGGAAGGACAGTGAGTGAATTGTCCTTGTGTTATATTGTGATTAAAAAAAACATTTATTCTAGGGACAGAAAACTGTAGGTAGGGAGAGTGTCAGTTTATTTCACTCTGCAAGTCCTTGTTTCCAGGGACCTGGAAGGACAGTGAGTGAATTGTCCTTGTGTTATATTGTGATTAAAAAAACATTTTTTCTAGGGACAGAAAACTGTAGGTAGGGAGAGTGTTTTTTTTCTTTCACTCTGCAAGTCCTTGTTTCCAGGGACCTGTAAGGACAGTGAGTGAATTGTCCTTGTGCTATATTGTGCTTAAAAAAAACATTTATTCTAGGGACAGAAAACTGTAGGTAGGGAGAGTGTCAGTTTATTTCACTCTGCAAGTCCTTGTTTCCAGGGACCTGGAAGGACAGTGACTGAATTGTCCTTGTGCTATATTGTGATTAAAAAAAACATTTATTCTAGGGACAGAAAACTGTAGGTAGGGAGAGTGTCAGTTTATTTCACTCTGCAAGTCCTTGTTTCAAGGGACAGAGAAGGACACCTGAAGGTAGCCCTTATTGCTTTTTTCCCATCTCCCTGCAGGCCATCTATTAGAATGTCTGGAAGGCAAACAAGGAGAGGCAGACAGTCAGGAGGCAATAAAAGAGGGCAAGCAGGCTCTGTGTCTGGGGGCAACAGTGCTGGTCGTGGACGCGGTGCATTGTCATCAGCACATGGCCATGGGACACGCTTGTCCTTCTTTTCGGCAGCTGGACATGTTGAGCCACATCATGCCGAAGACTTGGTAGAGTGGATGACCAAGCCCTCCTCCTCCTCCTCATCCTCTCTCACCCAGGCTCAGGGTACTGGAAAAGCAGCTGCCAAAGCGTCGTCTTCCCTGGTATCAATGTCAGACAAATCATCAGTCACTCCTTCCCTAGACCCACCATGTCCTCCTCCTGAGGAGTCCCCCGAACTGTTTCAGCACAGTGTTGGGTACATGCTCCAGGAGGATGCCCAGCGTTTTGAAGGGTCTGATGATGAAACCCAGCTAGAGGAAGGCAGTAGCGTGAGAGCAGACAGAGGGGATGCTCAAGAAGGACACCAATCTGGCAGTCATGTTCCAGCAGCTGCAGCATACTGCCAGATTGGCTCCAGTGATGAGGAGGGAGGGGATGATGAGGTCACTGACTCCACGTGGGTGCCTAATAGGAGAGAGGAGGAGGAGGAGGATGAGGAGGAGGCACATCTCCAACGAGGCAGGATGCCCTTTGGTGGCCAGCGTAAGGGCAGTACACCGACGGAATCACACCGCAGAGCTCCGCCTGTGCAGGGCGCTGCCTCTGCCCGTCATTCAAAAAGTTCTTTGGTGTGGGCCTTTTTTGAGGCTAGTGCATCAGATCGCACAGCTGCTGTTTGCAACATATGTCTCAAGCGTATATCGCGTGGCCAAAACATCAGCCGCTTGGGTACCACATGCCTGACCAGACATATGTTGACCTGCCATGCAGCTCGTTGGCAAGCCTACCTGAAAGACCCACACCAAAGAACAAAGCGGACCTCTCCTTGCACCGCATCAGCTGGGATCTCCAACCCCACTATAACTTCAGTCCTCTCTGAAACATGCACTGAGAGGAATGAAGGTGTAGAATTAGGTGTGTCACAGCCAAGTACTTGCGCCCACTCTGCTAGCAGTACACCGACGTCCGATTCTAGCAGGCAAATTTCCCTGCCCCAGCTGCTGGACCGTCGAAAGAAGTTCACTCCCAGCCATCCACATGCCCAGCGGTTGAATGCTAGCTTGGCTAAATTGCTAGCGCTTCAACTGCTGCCTTTTCAGTTGGTAGACTCGGCCCCCTTCCGTGAGTTTGTGCAATGTGCAGTTCCTCAGTGGCAGGTTCCCAAACGCCACTTTTTCTCACGGAAGGCTATTCCGGCTCTCTACCGGCATGTGGAAGGCAATGTCTTGGCCTCGCTGGACAGGGCGGTCAGCGGTAAGGTGCATATTACCGCTGACTCATGGTCCAGCAGGCATGGACAGGGACGTTACCTTTCTTTCACGGCCCATTGGGTCACTCTTTTGGCAGCTGGGAAGGATTCAGGACAAGGTGCAGTAGTGTTGGAGGTTGTCCCACCGCCACGCCTCCAAAATGCTACTACTGGTTGTGACACACCTCTCTCCTCCACCCCCTCCTCTTCTTCTTCCTCCATGGCCTCTTCCTGTGGTTTGTCCTATGAACCAGCGGTGCTCCGTAGCCGTTCACGGGGCTACGCAAGTACGCAGGCAAAAAGATGCCATGCCGTGCTTGCGCTGGTGTGTTTGGGGGACAGAAGCCACACTGGGGCAGAGGTCCTGTCTGCTCTGCAGGGCCAGGCCGAGAGGTGGTTGACGCCACGCCAGCTTAAGCCAGGAATGGTGGTTTGCGACAATGGCACCAACCTCCTCTCCGCCCTCCGACAGGGACAACTGACCCATGTGCCCTGTGTGGCTCACGTCCTTAACCTGGTGGTGCAGCGCTTCTTGGGCAGGTACCCGGGCTTACAGGATGTCCTGAGGCAGGCCAGGAAAGTCTGTGTGCATTTCCGCAGATCTTATAATGCCAGTGCTCGCCTGGCTGAGCTGCAAAAGGAGTTGAACCTGCCCAAGAACCGCCTTATATGTGACATGCCCACCAGGTGGAACTCAACGTTGGCCATGCTGCAGCGGCTGCACACGCAGCAGAGGGCCATCAATGAGTACCTGTGCGACTACGGCACCAGGACAGGGTCAGGGGAGCTTGGTTTTTTTTCTCCACGCCAGTGGGGCATGATCAGGGATGCATGCACTGTCCTGGCACCATTTGAGGAGGCCACGAGGATGGTGAGCAGTGACAGTGCATGCATCAGTGACACTGTACCTCTTGTCCACCTGTTGGAGCACACGCTGCGTGGAATAATGGACAGGGCACTTGAGGCAGAACAGAGGCAGGAAGAGGAGGACTTCCTTGCCTCTCAAGGCCCCCTTTACCCAGACAGTGTTCCTTCTGTCCCACCCATCGCACAGGAAGAGGAGGAGGAGGAGGAGGAGGATTGTGTCAGCATGGAGGTGGAGGCTGGCACTCAGCATCATCAGCAGCAGTCTTTTAGGGATGATTTACAGTCCCAAGAAACCAGTGGACTTGTACGTGGCTGGGAGGAGGTGGCTGCGGATCATGTCGTCCTTAGTGACCCAGAGGACTCCGGAGCGAATGCCTCAGCAAACCTACGCTGCATGGCCTCCCTGATCCTGCAAAGTCTGCGGAAGGATCCTCGTATTCTTCGGATCAAGGAGAGGGACCATTACTGGCTGGCCACTCTCCTTGATCCACGGTACAAGGGTAAGGTTGCGGACCTTATGTTACCGTCGCAGAGGGAGCAGAGGATGAGACAACTCCGGGAGGCCTTGCAGAAAGGTCTGTGCAACGCGTTCCCAGAGACTGGGAGGTTGCAAACTCCTGGTCCTGGACAACGAGTTGCTGAGGCTTCGGCCAGTCAAAGAAGGAGCGGTGGGGAAGGTGGCCGTCTGACCGATGCGTTCAGACAATTCTTTAGTCCGCAGCCCCAAAGTATGATCGGTTCCAGCAACCATCGCCAGCGTCTGATAAACATGGTGCAGGAATATCTAGGGGCAAGGTCAGACTTGGACACCTTCCCCACCGAAAATCCTCTGGCTTACTGGGTCTTGAGGATGGATCACTGGCCAGAGCTTGCACAGTATGCAATTGAGCTACTGGCCTGTCCTGCATCCAGCGTTCTTTCGGAACGCACATTCAGTGCTGCTGGAGGATTTGTCACGGATCACAGGGTGCGCCTGTCCACCGACTCGGTTGATCGACTGACTTTCATCAAGATGAACCAGTCTTGGATCACCACCAGCTACCACACACCTGATGCTGATATAACAGACTAATTGATTTTAACATGTCACATCCCTTCAAGACTGATGCTGATGCTGAGTGCCTGTGCTGTTATGTTGACTGGCTATCCTCCTCCTCCGAGTCCTCAATGATACGATTGATGATGATAGCTTGTAAGATCATTTTTGTTTATGGGTGCCGCCACCAGTGCCTAACGCCCAATTTTTCAGCCCCTGTTTAACAGGGGCGTGTAATTACAATTTTTGAAGCAATACTTTGCAACAGGGCTCATTGCTGTGCTCCAAGTACAGTATCTGTGAGGAGTTGCAGTGTTGTGCCACCAGTGCCTAAGGCCCAATTTTTCAGCCCCTGTTTAACAGGGGCGTGTAATTACAATTTTTGAAGCAATACTTTGCAACAGGGCTCATTGCTGTGCTCCAAGTACAGTATCTGTGAGGAGTTGCAGTGTTGTGCCACCAGTGCCTAAGGCCCAATTTTTCAGCCCCTGTTTAACAGGGGCGTGTCATTACAATTTTTGAAGCAATACTTTGCAACAGGGCTCATTGGTGTGCTCCAAGTACAGTATCTGTGAGGAGTTGCAGTGTTGTGCCACCAGTGCCTAAGGCCCAATTTTTCAGCCCCTGTTTAACAGGGGCGTGTCATTACAATTTTTGAAGCAATACTTTGCAACAGGGCTCATTGCTGTGCTCCAAGTACAGTTGCTGTGAGGGGTTGCAGTGTTGTGCCACCAGTGCCTAAGGCCCAATTTTTCAGCCCCTGTTCAACAGGGGCATGTAATTACAATTCTTGATCTAATAATTCACAGCAGGGCCCATTGCTGCACCCACCAAGAGTAACTGTCAGGGCTTACAGTGTTGTGGCACCAGCACCACCATCAAAGGCCCAATTTTTACTACCACTGTTCAACAATTATATGTAATTAAAATTCCTGATATAATAGTTGACAGCAGGGCGTTCCAGCACCAACCAAGAGTAACTGTGAGTGCTTACAGTGTTGTGCCAACACCAACAACTAAGGGGCCTATTTCTGCAGAGTATATACAGCAGGTCCCTACTTTCAAACATCCAACTTACAAACGACTCCTACTTGCAAACGCAAGAAGACAACAGGAAGTGAGAGGAAATCTACCACTAGGAAGGAAAATTCTCTCCTGTAAGAATAAATATGGGAGAAAGGTGTCTCCTCTGTACTGATGCTTTATCAGCAATCCTTGTTTCAAGAAAAACACCACATTTCAAAAACAGTTGTCATTGGGACGGAAAGTGAGGTGAAATGTTCTGAACAGGGGCACAGACAGCAAAACAAATGTTACAGGGGTGATAACCCTTACCTATGTTTTCCAAAAAGTTTAAAAATAGATTTTTGGTCTGGAGCTACACTTCAACAATGTACCTGTTCAAAATTACAAACAGACTCTACATAAGAACAAACCTACAGTCCCTGTCTTGTATGCACCGCCTGTATAGGGCTGTTCAGAGTATATAGGGCCTTTTTTATTTTATGTGCGGGGTTCCCCTTAATATCCATACAAGACCCAAAGGGGCTGGTAATGGGCTGGGGTAGGGGGGGGTCATGGGGTAGCTATGCCATTTTTCTTAAAGAATTTCATCCATATTACCGGGACCAGACATTACATTAAAGCCGCAAGCAGTTTTAAATGGCTTTTTTTTCCTTTAGAAGTGTCATTTTGTGCAGGGACAGTTCTAAACACGGGAAACACGTGGCACTTCACAGGCATACTTTAGACACCCCCCAGGTACGATATTTAAAGGAATATTTGATTTTTTTTTTTCACTTTATGCATCATTAAAATGACTGCTCCCGAAAAACGACCGTTTTTAAAACTTCTTTTTGCATTGATACATGTCCCCTGGTGCAGAACCCGGGTTCCCAAACCCTTTTTAGGACAATAACATGCATAATAGTTGTTATAATTAGCACTTTAGAATTCGAACGTTCGCATCCATTGTATTTAATAGGGTTCTAATGTTCGTTCGAACTTTCGGTCCGTTCGCGGGTTCTGGTGCGAACCGAACCCGGGGGTGTTCGGCTCATCACTAGCACAGAACATAGAACTTGTGAGTCTCTACCAGCAACTCCATAGAACATAGATGGGAGTACCTTTGCTGCGTTACGGCCCCTATCAGGGGAAGATGTCCCTCTAAGGGAGTTACCGGAGGCCCATTCGTCACCGGGTTGATGCTGCTCCGGAATCTCCGGACGGGTGACCTCCCCGGCCTCCTCACCTCAGATGTGGGTCCCCTCGCAAGGCGGCACCCTCGGATCACTTCGCCCTCGCGGGACCCAGTCGAAGTTACTGGGCCCCAGGCCTACGATATAGTACCTCACCCCAGGCTGAAGGTGCCTGGGATGGACCCCAACTTCATTCCGGCCAGGCCTAGGGCGCCTGGGCCGGAACCTTTAACCGGCCTAAGGTGCCTGGGTGCGTGAAGAGAAAATCCTCGAAGACCTCGTGGCGAGGGCGTCTCCCCCTTTTATCTCCTCCCTTCCACACCACGGCGGGTTGCCCGCCCCAGCCATACCATCTCCGGAAAGGGACAAAAAGGGTAGCACTGCGGCAGTGATTCTACCTTGAGCCTGTAGGTACCCCGCCACCCACAGGCAAAGGAGAATAATACACCACCCAATCCTCCACGAATTACAAAAGGGGTCCAGAACCTTTCACAATTACACACCTGGGTCACACTACACCCAGGTGTACCCCAACTAAATTTAAAGACCCCGCTACATATTATTTAGGGGACAAAAACTATCCTAGTCTACAATTACCCGATCTCTTCCATCGCACAGCCGTCAGTCGACTTGTCAGATTTACAAACATTCCTCACTGCTGCGGCAGTTGGAAGTCAGTATTTTATGGATGCCATAAAAGAAAAACCCGCTGCTGCCAATGTATGACATATAGTACATTAGTGAAAGGGTTAAAAAACTGTTTTACCCTCTGGACTAAATTCATCTTTTTCTTTAAAGTAGAACTAAAAGCAAACATTTAAGTAAGGGAGGGTAATGGAGGGTTATAACCCCTGCCAGCTTTTTTTTTTTTTGTCATCTGTGTCCCCATTGGGTAGATTTCCCTTCACTTCCCTTCCTGTCACTCTGTTGCACCAAGGGGTTGCATTGTTATAAAGGGACCAGGGACTTTTCCTGCAGGTACAGCAACCCATTCCAATGAAGGATTAGCACAGATGTGAACCTAGCCTTAAAGGAGAAGTTCACCTTTACCAAAAAATAATAAATGCACATTGCAGGTAAACAAAAATGTGCATTTATTTATTTATTTTTTCTAAGGAGCCTGCAGAGCATCGCAGCGGCGATCAGCAGATCATGGATGCAATGCAGACTCTCAGGATTGCTGTATGCTTGTTCCTCATACGGCAAGCAGTAACCTGAGAAACAGAAGATCAATGGACTACGAGAATGCTCACCAGCTCCCTCCGAGGTCATTGAAAAATAGAAGCTGCCAGCAGCAATAGCTGATGGTACTTGTAGGCATTCATTCACAGGAAACTGTGAAAGAATGGCGTGGCCCTGTGGGCGGAGTATTTTCAAATAGTGACAGGGCGTGCGGGGAGAAGAACCCCCACCCACTGTCACAGGGAGGGGGGGGGGAGAGGCTGCAGATGCTGGAACATGTTACATGTTCCACTCTATAACCACTTAAGCCCCGGACCAATACGCAGCATAAAGACCAGGCCCCTTTTTGCGATTCGGCACTGCGTCGGTTTAACTGACAATTGCGCGGTCGTGCGACGTGGCTCCCAAACAAAATTAACGTCCTTTTTTCCCCACAAATAGAGCTTTCTTTTGGTGGTATTTGATCACCTCTGTGGTTTTTATTTTTTGCGCTATAAACAAAAATAGAGCGACAATTTTGAAAAAAATTCAATATTTTTTACTTTTTGCTATAATAAATATCCCCCAAAAATATATTTTAAAAAAACCATATTTTTTCCTCAGTTTAGGCCGATACGTATTCTTCTACATATTTTTTGTAAAAATCATTTAACTTCATTTTTTTCCTCAATAATGTACACACAGCACCCCATATTGACAGAAAAACACAGAATTGTTGACATTTTTGCAGATTCATTAAAAAATAAAAACTGAAATATCACATGGTCCTAAGTATTCAGACCCTTTGCTGTGACACTCATATTTAACTCAGGTGCTGTCCATTTCTTCTGATTATCCTTGAGATGGTTCTACACCTTCATTTGAACCCAGCTGTGTTTGATTATACTGATTGGACTTGATTAGGAAAGCCACACACCTGTCTATATAAGACCTTACAGCTCACAGTGCACGTCAGAGCAAATGAGAATCATGAGGTCCAAGGAACTGCCTGAAGAGCTCAGGGACAGAATTGTGGCAAGGCACAGATCTGGCCAAGGTTACAAAAAAATTCTGCTGCACTTAAGGTTCCTAAGAGCACAGTGGCCTCCATAATCCTTAAATGGAAGACGTTGGGGACGACCAGAACCCTTCCTAGAGCTGGCCGTCCGGCCAAACTGAGCTATCGGGGGAGAAAGAGCCTTGGTGAGAGAGGTAAAGAAGAACCCAAAGATCACTGTGGCTGAGCTCCAGAATTGCAGTCGGGAGATGGGAGAAAGTTGTAGAAAGTCAACCATCACTGCAGCCCTCCACCAGTTGGGCAGCTTTATGGCAGAGTGGCCCGACGGAAGCCTCTCCTCAGTGCAAGACACATGAAAGCCCGCATTGAGTTTGCAAAAAAAAAACACCTGAAGGACTCCAAGATGGTGAGAAATAAGATTCTCTAGTCTGATGAGACCAAGATAGAACTTTTTGGCCTTAATTCTAAGCGGTATGTGTGGAGAAAACCAGGCACTGCTCATCACCTGTCCAATACAGTCCCAACAGTGAAGCATGGTGGTGGCAGCATCATGCTGTGGGGGTGTTTTTGAGCTGCAGGGACAGGACGACTGGTTGCAATCGAGGGAAAGATGAATGCGGCCAAGTACAGGGATATCCTGGACGAAAACCTTCTCCAGAGTGCTCAGGACCTCAGACTGGGCCGAAGGTTTACCTTCCAACAAGACAATGACCCTAAGCACACAGCTAAAATAACGAAGGAGTGGCTTCACAACAACTCCGTGACTGTTCTTGAATGGCCCAGCCAGAGCCCTGACTTAAACCCAATTGAGCATCTCTGGAGAGACCTAAAAATGGCCGTCCACCAACGTTTACCATCCAACCTGACAGAACTGGAGAGGATCTGCAAGGAGGAATGGCAGAGGATCCTCAAATCCAGGTGTGAAAAACTTGTTGCATCTTTCCTAAAAAGACTCATGGCTGTATTAGATCAAAAGGGTGCAAATACTAAATACTGAGCAAAGGGTCTGAATACTTAGGACCATGTGATATTTCAGATTTTCTTTTTTAATAAATCTGCAAAAATGTCAACAATTCTGTGTTTTTCTGTCAATATGGGGTGCTGTGTGTACATTAACTACCTCGCGCCCGCCGTACGACTATGTACGGCCGCAAGGTGGCTCTTAAATGCCGGGAGGCCGTCTTTTTACGGCCTCCGCTCCTGATCACTGGGGGGCACGCGCACGTGCCCGGCGCGTCAATGTAATGCCGATGCGCATGCCTGGCGGCCGCGATGTCCGCCAGGTACCCGCGATCGGCTGGTACACAGACAAGGACGTGGATCTCTGTGTGTAAACACAGAGATCCACGTCCTGTCAGGGAGAGGGGACCAATGCTGTGTCCCTTGTACATAGGGACACAGATCGGTCACCTCCCCCAGTCAGTCCCCTCCCCCCACAGTAGTAATCACTCCCAGGGTATACATTTAACCCCTTCCATGCCCCCTAGTGTTAACCCCTTCCCTGCCAGTCACATTTATACAGTAATCAGTGCATATTTATAGCACTAGTCGCTGTATAAATGTGAATGGTCCCAAAATCGTGTCAAAAGTGTCCGCTGTGTCCGCCATAATGTCGCAGTCACGAAAAAAATCACTGATCGCCGCCATTACTAGTAAAAAAAATTATAAAAATGCCATAAAACTACCCCCTATTTTGTAAACGCTATAACTTTTGCGCAAACCAATCAATAAACGGCGATTGCTTTTTTTTTTTACCAAAAATATGTAGAAGAATACGTATCGGCCTAAACTGAGGAAAAATATATATATTTTTTTTAAAAATGGGGATATTCATTATAGCAAAAATCTAAAAATATTGTGTTTTTTTTCAAAATTGTCGCTCTTTCTTTGTTTATAGCGCAAAAAATAAAAACCGCAGAGGTGATCAAATACCACCAAAAGAAAGCTCTATTTGTGGGAAAAAAAGGATGTCAATTTTGTTTGGGAGCCACGTCGCACGACCGCGCAATTGTCATTCAAAACGTGACAGTGCCAAAAGCTGAAATTTCGCCTGGGCAGGAAGGGGGTATATGTGCCCAGTAAGCAAGTGGTTAATGAGGAAAAAAATTTACTTAAATGATTTTAGCAAATGGCTGCAATATAACAAAGAGTGAAAAATTTAAGGGGGTCTGAATACTTTCCGTACCCACTGTATATACAGTGGCTGGTCCTTAAGTGGATAAACGAGTGAAACTTATTTATAACATGTTCCAAAGGTGAACTTATACTTTAAGGCCTCTTGTGCACAGGTGAAAAAAACACCATGTTTGTAGTCATGTTGTTTTTTTTTTGGGGGGGGGGGGGTTTACGGATGTAAATATAGGTGCATTGTTGTCTATCGGACAATGAAAACAGCTGTGTAAAGATCCATAATGCAGCAATGCGTTCAGAGCCATTCAAACAATGTGAAAATTGTACGATTGAGTGCGGTAATTTGCATCCACACACATGTATACACAATTATATACGAAGATGTCAGGGCCACGAAAGAATAAAATAGAGAAGTGGGCCCATGGGATTGTCACCCCTAACATTAGGTGACCAGATTTTTAAAATGAAATCCGGGGACATATTTTTTTTTTTTTTACTAGTAATGGCGGCAATCAGCGACTCTCTGCCCGTCGCCGCCCACCTCACAGCCTGTCAAGTCTTACTCTACGGGCCCCGGCTATTACTGGGTGGGGAGCGGAGGAAGATCACTCCACCAGGGAAGGCAAGGAGATAAGCAGGCAGGCGGCTGACCAGAAGAACAGAAGAAGGCAAAAGAACATGCGAGCGGAGCTGAATGGGCATGCACCCGAAACTGAAGAAATATTCCCTCCGCTACGACCAGCACATGATCATCAGAAAGGGGCACAGATAATGGAAAAAAATACACCCCCCTAAGCTAATAGGAGCGGCAGAGAGATGGTGTGTAATTGAGAATTATTTATTTTATTTTGCACTGACTGTCTTTAAAATTGCCCCAGCCCCTGCTCAAATCCAATCTGGGGACAAAACTGGGGATAAACTTGGTCCGGGGACAGTGTCCTCAATCCGGGGACTGTCCCCTGAAACCGAGGATGTCTGGTCACCCTACCCTAACACCCATTTGTTTTATAAATAAATGTTACTTTTAATAGAGGGCTATGGTGATTTAAGTACATGTCTCTCTATGGCTGCTTTGCTGGTTCTTTCTGTTTTGTGTTTCAGGTGACAAGCTGCGTGCTGTTGCTAGGAATATTTACCTCAGCTGCTGAGCACTGGATTGGTGAAAAATCCTTTGCCGGGAAACATCTAGCCAATGAGTGTAACTTTTTACTTCTATCCTCTCCTGTCACTGGGCGAAGTCAGCATTTACCTCAGGCCTGTCAGCTGGACTCCCCTCTGGGTTCTCCTCAGTCTTCCCTCTCTTTTCACCTGTTCTCAGCCTAGAATGGTTATTCTAATTCATGAACCTGAAGCTGCTACCATGGGCCTGACAGCGTGATCAACATCTCTCCGACTGGACCCTCATCATCATCACAGACTAGGGGTCAGTGAAGGCTCTGAGGGCTGGAAATGTACACACACTACACTCTGTTCTGCCTGCTTCTGTCTCCTCAGTGTCAGTGTGGTTGATTTACCATAGGGAAATCTACTCTGCACTACAATTGCACTGCAAGTGTAGATTGCTGTAGATCTGAGGGGAAGCTCTGCTGATTTTATTATCCAATCATGTACATGCAAAAATGCTGTTCTTTTATTTTCCTTGCATGTCCCCCTCAGATCTACAGCGACTGTACTTCCAAGTGCACTTGTAGTGCAAAGTGGATTTGCCTTTAGTAAATAACCCCCGATGTGTCACAGAAAATGGCATGCAGGCATGATAGTGTTTTTATCATTTTCAAAAGAAATTTATGAAGAGAGAATCCCACCTCATATAGTTACTCCTTTTGTTTATTTAAAGGGGTTGTATTTTTTCACCTTAAAGCGGAGTTCCACCCAAATTTGGAACTTCCACTTAATCCACTCCTCGCCCCCTTACATGCCACATTTAGCATGTCATTTTTTTGGGGGGAGAGTGGGGGCTTCAGTAGGAGTGGGACTTCCTGTCCCACTTCCTCCTTCAGCCCTGGGGTCGCCTAGGCGATACGTTTTATCGCCTTTTGGCGGCCCCTCCCTGTAGGCGCTCACCTGGGATGTGACAGGTCTCAGGCGATCGCCTGTCCACTCAGAGAGCGCTGCGCTGTTCGCGCATGCGCAGTAAATGCCCGGCCGTGAAGCCGAAAGCTGTCACGGCCGGGTGCCCACACTATGAATGGAGGCGCCGGTGGAGAAGGGGGGGAGAGGAGCGGAGCGGCGCTGGACAGTGGAACAGGTAAGTGTATGTTTATTAAAAGCCAGCAGCTACACTTTTTGTAGCTGCTGACTTTAAATAAACATAAAAAAAAAGGCTGGAACTCCCCTTTAATGCATCCTATGCATTAAAGCATAAACCCAAAAATGGAACTTCCGCTTTTCGGAATCCCCCCCCCCCCCCTTCGGTGTCACATTTGGCACATTTCAGGGGGGAGGGGGGGATCAGATAACTGTCTAATCCAGGTATTTGCTCCCACTTCTGGGCATAGATCGCTGTAGGCTCTTCGGCGATCTACACCATGTCCGCCCCCCCCCCCCCCCGATGTCTTCTGGGAGACACACAAGTTCCAGAAAACAGCAGGGACCAGTGAAGACGCACAGCGAGACTCGCGCATGCGAAGTAGGGAACCAGGAAGTGAAGCCGCAAGGCTTCACTTCCTCATTCCCTTACTGAAGATGCCGGCGCCTCCACACGAGAGCCGAGGGAGAGATCGGCTTCGGGTGAGGACATCGCGGGCGCCCTGGACAGGTAGGTGCCCATATATTAAGTCGGCAGCTGCAGTATTTGTAGCTGCTGACTTTTAACTTTTTATTTTCGCCGGAACTACCCTTTAAGGCCCCTTTCACACTTATACGACTTGTCCCACGATTTGTGATGGCAAAGTAGCATGACAAGTCGTTTCCCATGATTTCCAATGACAACCATTCATATGAGTACGGAGAGAGTTACCGCTCAGATGTGACTGGTGACCCATTCACAAGGTCCAGAGCCGTGGGTGCAGGCAATGCATATGACAATGCAAAAAACGCTTGGACAGCCGCACTCCAAAAAAGGTTCTTTTATTTAAAACAAAAGCACAAATAACATGCCAGAGCAAAAAAAATAAAAAAGTATGAGCTGACGTTTCGCACTGCGATTCAGTGCTTAATCATAGCTATGATTAAGCACTGAATCGCAGTGCGAAACGTCAGCTCATACTTGCTGGTTTTTTTTTGTTTTTTTGCTGTGGCATGTTATTTGTGCTTTTGTTTTAAATAAAAGAACCTTTTTTGGAGTGCGGCTGTCCAAGCGTTTTCCTCAGATTTTTTGCATTCATATTAGTACGACTGATTTTGATGCCACTTACACAGGCATTCCCTGAAATCGCGGCGGCGAAATCGCGGTAAAATCGCACGACTTTGAAGTCGCACTAGTGTGAAAGAGGCCTTAGGCATGTAAGTTTTAAATCAGTGAATGAGTTGCCTAAATATTGTGTTTTTTACATAATTTTTCCTACTTTGTTTTATTAGGAAAAGTTAAAAAGCAGTACACATACAGTACACTATGGGGGTTATAGTACACAATGGGGGTTATTTACTAAAGGCAAATCCACTTTGCACTACAAGTGCAAGGTGCCCTTGAAATTGCCCTGAAAGTGCACTTGGAAGTGCAGTCGCTGTAAATCTGAGGGGTAGATCTGAAATGAGGGTAAGCTCTGCGGATTTTATCACCAATCATGTACAAGCAAAAATGCCGTTTTTTTTTTTTCTTGCATGTCCCCCTCGGATCTACAGCGATTTGCCTTTAGTAAATAAACCACCTTCTGTCACAGAAGAGAGAATTCCGCCTCATATAATTGCTCCTTTTGTTTATTTAACCACTTAAGCCCCGGACCAATACGGGCCATTATGACCAGGCCCCTTTTTGCGATTCGGCACTGCGTCGCTTTAACTGACAATTGCGCGGTCGTGCGACGTGGCTCCCAAACAAAATTGGCGTCCTTTTTTTCCCACAAATAGAGCTTTCTTTTGGTGGTATTTGATCACCTCTGCGGTTTTTATTTTTTGCGCTATAAACAAAAATAGAGCGAAAATTTTGAAAAAAAATGACATATTTTTTACTTTTTGCTATAATAAATATCCCCAAAAAATATATAAAAAAATTTTTTTTTTCCTCAGTTTCGGCCGATACGTATTCTTCTACATATTTTTGGTAAAAAAAAAAAATCGCAATCGGCGTTTATTGATTGGTTTGCGCAAAAATTATAGCGTTTACAAAATAGGGGATAGTTTTAAGGCATTTTTATTCAATTTTTTTTTTTTACTAGTTATGGCGGCGATCAGCGATTTTTTTCGTGACTGCGACATTATGGCGGACACATCGGACACTTTTGACACATTTTTGGGACCATTGTCATTTTCACAGCGATCAGTGCAATAAAAATGCACTGGTTACTATGAAAATGACACTGGCAGTGAAGGGGTTAACCACTAGGGGCGCTGGAGGGGTTAAGTGTGCCTAGGGGCGTGTTACTAACTAAGGGGGGGCGTGGCTACGACTGACACGTCACCGATCTCCGCTCTGATTACACAGAGCGGAGATCGCTGACATTGTCAGTAGAGGAGCGGGGAGATGTGTTTACACACACATCTCCCCGCTCCGAGCCTCCGTGAGATGATCGCGGGGATCCCCGCGGCGATCGAGTCCGCGGGACCCGCGGTCCCACTCACGGGGAAGGCAGGGGGGTCGAGAGCGCGCTGCCGGCAGCGCACGCGCCCCCGACGTCGGCAGTTAAAGGGCCACGTACAGGTACGTGATTGTGCCTGTACGTGCCATTCTGCCGACGTATATCTCCGTGAAGGGGTCGGCAAGTGGTTAAAGAGGAGGTCCACCCGAATTTTTTTTTTTTAAAAGCCAGCAGCTACAAATACTGCAGCTGCTGACTTTTAAAAACTGGACACTTACCTGTCCAGCGCGCCCGCGATGTCGGCAGACGAGGCTGAGCAATCGCTCAGTCCTCGGATGCTGCCGCCGCCATCCTCGGTGAGGGAAACAGGAAGTGAAGCCTTCACTGCCCGGTTCCCTACTGCGCATGCGCGAGTAGCGCGGCGCGCCGTCACTGGTCCCCGCTCTCTCCTGGGAACAGTGTGTTTCCCAGGAGACATTGAGGGGGACTGGAAGTGGCGTAGACTCCCACGGGAGTCTATGCCCGGAAGAAGGTGCAAATACCTGTCTTAGACAGGTATCTGCACCCCCCTCCCCCCTGAAAGGTGCCAAATGTGTCACCGGAGGGGGGTAGGGTTCCGAAAAGCGGAAGTTTAATCATTTGTCAGTCCCTATGGGTTCTTCTTTATTGATCTAATTAGTGATAGCCTATTCCACTCACCAGTCTCCTCGACCTCAGACAAGGGCACCCAAGGAGTTAGGGCCCCCTCGGATTCCTCCACCCTTGCGGAACTCAGTCGAATGTACTGAGCCCCAGGCATCCGCCATAGTACCTCACCCCAGGCTAAAGGTGCCTGAGATGGACTCCATCTCCCGCTCCGGCCAGGTCAAGGGCACCTGGGCTTGGAACACCGGAACGCCAGCACCCAGGCTGAGGGTGCCTGAGTGCGGCCGTGTCCTCCGACTCCGAACTCTGAACCCCGTAGTAAGAGCGTCCGCCCCTTTTATCCCCTCTCCCCTTGCGTCACAGCGGGTTCCCCGCCCCGCTGCACCAGCGCCAGGGGAGTACAAAAAGGCACAGTCTTGTGGTGTGGGCTCAACTCCGGCCAGGGCGACAATGCCACCTGCAGGCCGCAGGGAACCCCACACCACCAGAGTCCTCCAAGAACCATAAAATGGTCTCGGATTCCCTAGCAATCAGTGCATCTGGGTTACACTACCAACCAGATGCTTCCCTTAGATTCAAATACCAGCTACAGTATATTTATATAAAGCCTACGTAAATTAACATCTGTTGTTCTCTGTGGCATAAATCCTGTCTGATCTGGGTCTATAATATTCTTAAGCAGGGGTTGTAGTCTTAATGTTAATATCTTTGTCAATATTTTAAGATCTATATTTAATAATGCTATTGGCCTGTATGATGAACATAATTTTGGATCCTTTGTTTCCTTATATATTAATGTTATATGTGCCTCTCTCATTGAGTCTGGGAGGGCCCCTTTCGATAACCCACTTGTGAATACTTCTGCTAGTTTAGGGGCTATTAAAGCTCCATATTTTTTGTAGAATTCCACCGGAATTCCGTCTGGACCTGGTGCCTTTTCCCCCGGAAATGTACGTATGACCTCCATAATCTCCTCGGTCGTAATGGGACAGACCAATGCCCTCCTCTCCCCGTCCGACAACCACCCGAGGGCTACCCGGTCCAAAAGATCCTTCATAGCCTCCGGGCGGAAGTCGGAGGGGAGAGAGGAGGCATACAGCAAACTATAGTACTCTCTGAAGGCCTCCAATATCTCTTCAGGTTCTTTTACGCTCTGTCCATTTAAAGTCTCGATTTCTGGTATGATTGTGGCTTGATATTCTTGTTGTGCTAATCTCGACAAAAATCTCCCACTTTTATCCCCCTGCTCAAAAATATTCTGTCTATTTTTATGCAATTCAAGCTTTGTTATTTCCTCCATATGCAGATGTAAGTCTCTTTGTGCGGCCATCATTTGGTCAAAGTTAGCACTACTAGGATCTTGACCATATTTTTCCTTCTGAGGTTCTGAATTTGCAACTCCTGTATCTTATCCTTCTGTTTTTTATTAATCGCTGAGATGTTTGATATGAATTGTCCAGGCAGATACGCTTTAAACACATCCCATACAATATCTACCGAGGACGATCCCGCATTATTCTCCCAATATTCCATTATTGTAGATGCAATTTTTCCCGCTATTTCCGGATGTACCACCCACTGCGGTGTTAATCTCCACAGGGACGCATTTCTCAGGGTGGGAATGCGTATTGACAGAAATAGAGGGGAATGGTCTAATGCCGCGTACACACGACTGTTTTTCATGGCGTGAAAAATGCAATTTTTTAAATTGGTCATTAAAAACGATCGTGTGTAGGCTCCAGAGCATTTTTAACGACGTGAAAAATGGGCTAAAAAAAAATTAGAACCTGCTCTATTTTTTCACGTCGTTTTTCACGTCGTTCTTTTTAACATCGTAAAAAACGGTAGTGTGTATGCTTTTACGAGGGTAAAAAAAATGCGCATGCTCAGAATCAAGTATGAGACGGGAGCGCTCCTTCTGGTAAAACTAACATTTGTAATGAAGATAGGATATTCGTCGCGCTGTAACGGACTGAATAGCATGAGGCTGAAAAGCGCGAATCGGTTCTCACCAAACTTTACTAACACGAGGATCAGCAAAAGCAGCCCAAAGGGTGGCGCTACTCGAATAGAACTTCCCCTTTATAGTGCCGTCGTACGTGTTGTACGTCACCGCGCTTTGCTCGAGCATTTTTTTTCACGATAGTGTGTAGGCAAGGCAGGCTTGAGAGGAAACACGAAAAATCGCGTCGAGAAAAACGTTGATTTTTCAATGACATTAAAAACGGCCGTGTGTACGCGGCATAAGAGACCGCTCAGTAGATATGTGGCTTCCGCGATGTCTGCTAGCATCACGGGATCCGCAAATGCTAAATCTATTCTAGACGCCATTTTATAGGAGGTAGAGAAGCAGGAGTACATTCTTTTTCCAGGGTTCTTCCATCTCCAAATCTCTGTTACCCCCATCGCCTGCACCCAGTTGTATAACTCTGCTAAATGTTGTTTAGGAGGTTTTGGTCTATCCAGCTCTGGTGATAAAACTGAGTTAAAGTCTCCAATAAGTAGTAACTTCGCTGGGAGATATTGAATGATTTTTTTCCATTATCTCATTCAAAACTCCTATCGAAAATGGAGGTGGGATATATACTGCCACTGTAATATACCTCTGTTTTCCAATCATATATAAGAGAATAACATATTTTCCATTTGTATCTATGTAGGCCTTCTCTATTTCTCCAGGGAAGGATTTATTTACCAGGATCGACACCCCTCTAGCATAGGAGGAATAGGTGGAATGATACGTTTTTTGTATCCAAGCTTGTTAATTTTTTTCCCCATTAAATGTGTCTCCTGTAATATAATCAATTGGGGAGTATATTTTCTTATATATTGAAACATTAAAGCTCGTTTAAACTTCAAATTTAATCCTCGAACATTCCAGGATAGTAACGAAAAGCAATTATTTATTTTTTTCCGGACATTGTACCTGGAGTATGGGAGGAATAGATACCTCCGTCGTATCTTGCGCCCCCTAATTTTATTAGGGAGTGTTCATAGGGTACTTGAACCACACCATTGAAAATCCCATATATACTCCCCTCTTACACTCACTTCACCTCCCTCCCCCTAACCTACCCTATCCCTCCCCACTCCCCTCTCTTGTGTACAATCCCATCCATTCGTGGATGGGAGTGGAGAGGAACTTCTTCTATCCCCTATTTTACTGACCATAGTCTCTATTCCATGCTCAGTATCCATCATAACCCAACTCCATACCAAAAGAACAAAAAAAAAAACATCCTTCCATTCCCTTGTGTGGCGGGCTCTCTAATAGACCATAAATCTCACACCTCATTTATTTAGCCTGTTATGTATCCTAAGACACTTCTCCGTTATTTGGACATCAGCAAGTCTCCCCCAAAAAAATAAAAAATAAAGACCCCCCCACCCCCTCAACATATTTGTGAATAATCCAACATCTGCAGTTTGCTGCATATAATATACTTCAACGTGCCTTTTCATAATACCTTATCCTATGAAAAATCATTATTCCAGTGCTATTATGTCATGCATTACTTATTGTTCCAATATCTCGTAAAACCTACCCCCCCCCCAAAAAAATAAAATGTATACAGAAATACATCTATGTGAATCCATGTGATTTTCTCTGTGCTATTACATCCTTGACATTATTACTTTATATTTCTACATACATAATCCCTCCTATCTAAGGAAAAAAAGCATATTTTAAATACTGTCATTTCCAAAATATTCTCCAAATAGATAGATGTACTTATTTAGATCTATTATACTAATTAATGCTTTATACTTCTGCATATCTAATCCCCCCTATCCCAGGAAGGAAAACATATTGTTTTTCAGTGCTGTCATTTCAAATTCCACACAAGAAAAGATAATAAATATATATACTTATTCAGTGTTATTATGTTAATTGGTATCATGTGATTCCACGTGCATAGTACCCCCCTATCCGACTAAGGAAAACATTATTCAGTGCTGTCATTTAAAATTTCATGTATATTTATTCCCCTTCCCCACCTCACCCCTCCCCAAAAAAATAAAAAATAAAAGGAGAAATGGGCACAAAATAATCCATCTATTTAGTGTCCAACCACTCCATCGCTAGAATTGGTGTTTCAAAAAAGAGGGTGTGTGTCCCATCGATCACTCGTAATCTACTGGGGTATAGAAGACTGTACTTTAACCCCTTCTCTCTCAATCTTTTATTTTTAACGCTATAGTGTGAAAGGGGTCTAAGACTGGAGCAGTTGTCTACACCAACCAATCATTTCGTTTTCACAGCTTAGCCAAACAAGCTGAATCTAGATGCTGGTTGGCTGATCCGTTCAAGATTCTGTCTGCTCCAGTATTGGTGAATGACCCCCCACTCTGTAGATGTGTTCAGTATAATGATACTCCCATTGACATTAGCTATTTTGTGTGATATATAAAGTTGTTGTAAAGCCTCTCATATCCACAGTGAAGTGACTGGTCTCAGGTGATACACAGAGAGGAAACACCTACATAAGTTGTATATGTTTATCTGTAGTCTTCTCTACATCTGTTCAAAGTGCAGAATTTAGATAAAATCTGTCTAATGAAATAAAACAGTAAAATAATCATGTTTCTTCCCCTTTTAGATTGTTGAAAGCGACTCCTGCAAACATGCTGCTACTTACAGTATTAGTAAGGGAAGTGGCAGCAAGGCTTTGGAATTACTATTTTCCAGTAAGTATCTATTTTCTATTTATTCTTGTAATATATGTATAGCACTAATCCCACAAGGGCTGCTGATTTAACCGATTCTGACACAAGTACAGAGGCTGCCCGTCCACACAAACACTCCATTCACATTGGCTCCAGTAAACAGTCTATCTAGGGCAGTGTTTCTCAACTCCAGTCCTCAAGGCGCCCCAACTAGGGTTGCCACCTGTACGGGATTCACCCGGACAGTTCGGGTTTTGAATCATGTGTCCAGGTTTTAGGCGGACTGAAACCCGGACACATTATTGAATTCAGACCAGGCTGTGGCTCCCCAAGTAACTAAGATAGTCACACGCAAATCTGTTGCTATCCGAGAGCTGCAGCGGCCGTCTGGTGGCAGGTTTGGCATCACTGGATGGCAGGGTGATGATGTCAGGAAGAGTAATCTGGCCACACCCACCATTTGCTGCGGCACGCTATGCGCACCGCATTACTACTCTCCTTGGGGCACCCAAAGGTGTCCCAGACAGCTAAAGTGTTCGGGTTTGGCTTGAAGAAAAGGTGGCAACCCTAGCCCCAACAGGTCATGTTTTCAGGATTTCTCACAGATCAAACAGCTGTGGTAATTACTAAGGCAGTGAAACAGATCAAATCACCTGTGCAAAATAATGGAAAGCCTGAAAACATGACCTGTTGGGGTGCCTTGAGGACTGGAGTTGAGAATCACTGGTCTAGGGCATGGATGCTCAACCTGTGGCCCTCCCCCTGTTGCAGAACTACAATTCCTATCATGCCTCTGCCTTTTAGAGTCATGCTTGTAACTGTCAGTGGCTTGCAATGCCTCATGGGACTTGTAGTTCTGCAACACCTGGAGGGCCACAGGTTGAGCACCCATGGTCTAGGGGATGTCTTTTTCAAGTTGTTAGAAGAGCAGGTAAGTATGACCTTTCCAGAGATTGGCTGAAACCCAATAAATATTCAGACTGGTTGGTTCTAATCTCCCACAGTAAACTTTGAAAACTTCATTCAGAGGCAGGGGGAAGAATTAAACCCCCAGCCTGAGAGACCTGATCAGACCAAAACAAACAATTACTGTTCCCTTGCTTACAGAAGGAGCTGAAGCTAAATTTGCCTAGCAACCTATGATAGGAAGGTGCTACATATGTGACTACATACAATTGAATTCTTGATTTATTTAGTAAATAGCTACGTTTTAATTGGCATTCCACTTTAAATTCTGCACATCCACTTACCTTTTATTTTTAGGCTGAAATACTTGCTGACCAAGAGGAAGAGGAGTTGATGAAGAGAGAGGTGGATGAGAAAAGGGTGGAAGAGGAGGAGAGCAGGAAGAGGGAGGAGGAGCAGATGACAGAGGAGGAGGAGTTGATGAAGAGAGAGGTGGAGGAGAAAAGGATGGAGGAGCAGATGACAGAGCTGGAGGAGCTGATAAAGAGAGAGGTGGAGGAGAAAAGGATGGCGGAGGAGGAGAGCAGGAAGAGGGAGGAGGAGCAGATAACAGAGGTGGAGACGTTTTTGAAAAGAGAGGTGGAGAAGAAAAGGATGGAGGACGACAGGAAGTGGGAGGAGGAGCACATGACAGAGCTGGAGGAGTTGATAAAGAGAGAGGTGGAGGAGAAGGACAGACAGATGATGGAGGAGAGGAGGGAAGCGTCCAGAAAGTTGGAGGAGGAGCGCAGAAAGGAGATGGAGTACACAAAGATGATGGCAGAGTACAGAAAGAATAAGGAGGAGGAGAAGGACAGAAAGAATAGGAGGGAAGAGGATAGAAATAGTAGGCTTGATCAATGGTTGGTGCTGTGCAGTAAGAAGAAGGAGGAGGATAACAGAAAGAAGTCAGAGGAGGAGGACAGAAGCGAGAGACAGAAGCAACACAGAAAGATGGAGGAGCCGCGCAGAAAGAAGTCAGAGGTGGAGGACAGAAACAGGAGGGAGGAGAGCATTGAAAGGATGGAGAAGTGGAGAAAGGAGAGAGAGGAATCTAGAAAGAGAAGGGAGGAGGAGCACAAAAAGGAGATGGAGGATTACACAAAGAGGATGGAGAAGTACAGACAGAATAAGGAGGAGGAGGAAAGCCTGAAGAGGGAAGAGGAGAAGAAGGACAAAAAGAAGAAGAAGAGGGAAGAGGAGAAGCGCAGAAAGAAGTCAGAGGTGGAGGACAAAAAAAGGAGGGATGAGAGCAATGAAAGGAAGGAGACGTGGAGAAGCGAGAGAGAGGAGTCCAAAAAGAGGAGAGATAAGGAGTACAGAAAGGCGATTGAGGAGTACACAAAGAGGAAGGAGGAGTGCAGGAAGAACAAGGAGGATGGAGGAGGAAAGCATGAAGAAGGAGAAGGACAAAAAGAAAAGGAAAGAGGAGCAGCGCAGAAAAAAGTCAGAGGAGGAGGACAGAAACAGGAGAGCACTAAAAGAAAGGAGAAGTGAAGAAAAGAGAGAGAGGAGTCCAGAAAGGAGGAGCTAGGGCATTGTTCTAGAATCTATATAGCTAGTTGGGGTAGATTTAGCTTTTCAATAAATAAGTTGCGCTAGTTTCTAAACAATGTGAATGAATAAAAAGTAACAACAAATAGTCCATCCAGTGTAATGACATCAATGTAAAATGACAAACAATGCACCCAAGGAATGTGATATAAAAGAGAGCGATGACTTCCACCACTAGACACACTGCCGCTTATCGACTTCCTATGATCTCCTATTACGGAAGATAACAAGTGCTTTCGGCTTAATACCCAGCCAGGGTCTTTGCTAAACACAGCAACAGTCTCAGCCACGTCTTCATAGGTTTCCACAACTCAAAGGAAAATATTGCCATACGATCCCAATGAATAAATAAAAGGCTTTCATAGTGTAAAATCTTACGGTAATTTAATTGTAAAAAATGTATTGCACTTAAGTAGATAAATAGAGCATAGAAAACGCCCCGATGTCTGTGCAGATTTGTGGCGGGCACTGACAAGAAAAAGGCAGGTTTCCATAAGCGGGTCTGTTTTCTGGGACAAGGACATATTGGGATATTTTATTAAAAAGTGTGAGTGTCCCGGCAAATCCGTGACAGTTGGAAACTAACCATATAGCAATCACATGAGTTTGTTTATACACACTCAGCTGTCATTTTGTTTTGTACAAAGAGGAATATTGAGAACAGTGGCTGGAAAGGTGCTCTTAAAGTGGTGTGCACTCAATTCACAGATTGCTTTTCAGAGGGCGGCATAGTAGTGGTGGTTTACAAGCATTCAATAGGCACTACTGTCGCCTCACAAATGCCTGTTTTGTTTTTTTTAATTGCTAATTGGCAATTTTACATTGGGGGGGTCGCACTGCAAGGGATGCTTTTGCAGTGTGGCCCCACTGAACTCAATGCGCAAGATTAACAGGTGGTGGCACCTGGAATACTCTGCACCCCTGTGCTGGTCGTAGCAGAGGGGCCATTTATTTAGTTTCAGGCACATGCCCATTCCACTCCTGTGTTCTTCTGCTGTAGCTCAAGTCCCAGCCGGCTGCCTACTAGTGATGAGCCGAACACCCCCGGGTTCGGTTCGCACCAGAACCCGCGAACGGACCGAAAGTTCGAACGAACATTAGAACCCTATTAAATACAATGGATGCGAACGTTCGAATTCTAAAGTGCTAATTATAACAACTATTATGCATGTTATTGTCCTAAAAAGGGTTTGGGAACCCGGGTTCTGCACCAGGGGACATGTATCAATGCAAAAATAAGTTTTAAAAACGGTCGTTTTCCGGGAGCAGTCATTTTAATGATGCATAAAGTGAAAAAAAAAAAGTCAAATATTCCTTTAAATATCGTACCTGGGGGGTGTCTAAAGTATGCCTGTGAAGTGCCACGTGTTTCCCGTGTTTAGAACTGTCCCTGCACAAAATGACACTTCTAAAGGAAAAAAAAGCCATTTAAAACTGCTTGCGGCTTTAATGTAATGTCTGGTCCCGGTAATATGGATGAAAATCTTTAAGAAAAATGGCATAGCTACCCCATGACCCCCCCCCCTACCCCAGCCCATTACCAGCCCCTTTGGGTCTTGTATGGATATTAAGGGGAACCCCGCACATAAAATAAAAAAGGCCCTATATACTCTGAACAGCCGTATACAGGCGGTGCATACAAGACAGGGACTGTAGGTTTGTTCTTATGTAGAATCTGTTTGTAATTTTGAACAGGTACATTGTTGAAGTGTAGCTCCAGACCAAAAATCTATTTTTAAACTTTTTGGAAAACATAGGTAAGGGTTATCACCCCTGTAACATTTGTTTTGCTGTCTGTGCCCCTGTTCAGAACATTTCACCTCACTTTCCGTCCTAATGACAACTGTTTTTGAAATGTGGTGTTTTTCTTGAAACAAGGATTGCTGATAAAGCATCAGTACAGAGGAGACACCTTTCTCCCATATTTATTCTTACAGGAGAGAATTTTCCTTCCTAGTGGTAGATTTCCTCTCACTTCCTGTTGTCTTCTTGCGTTTGCAAGTAGGAGTCGTTTGTAAGTTGGATGTTTGAAAGTAGGGACCTGCCGTATATACTCTGCAGAAATAGGCCCCTTAGTTGTTGGTGTTGGCACAACACTGTAAGCACTCACAGTTACTCTTGGTTGGTGCTGGAACGCCCTGCTGTCAACTATTATATCAGGAATTTTAATTACATATAATTGTTGAACAGTGGTAGTAAAAATTGGGCCTTTGATGGTGGTGCTGGTGCCACAACACTGTAAGCCCTGACAGTTACTCTTGGTGGGTGCAGCAATGGGCCCTGCTGTGAATTATTAGATCAAGAATTGTAATTACATGCCCCTGTTGAACAGGGGCTGAAAAATTGGGCCTTAGGCACTGGTGGCACAACACTGCAACCCTTCACAGATACTGTACTTGGAGCACAGCAATGAGCCCTGTTGCAAAGTATTGCTTCAAAAATTGTAATGACACGCCCCTGTTAAACAGGGGCTGAAAAATTGGGCCTTAGGCACTGGTGGCACAACACTGCAACTCCTCACAGATACTGTACTTGGAGCACAGCAATGAGCCCTGTTGCAAAGTATTGCTTCAAAAATTGTAATTACACGCCCCTGTTAAACAGGGGCTGAAAAATTGGGCGTTAGGCACTGGTGGCGGCACCCATAAACAAAAATGATCTTCCAAGCTATCATCATCAATCGTATCATTGAGGACTCGGAGGAGGAGGATAGCCAGTCAACATAACAGCACAGGCACTCAGCATCAGCATCAGTCTTGAAGGGATGTGACATTTTAAAATCAATTAGTCTGTTATATCAGCATCAGGTGTGTGGTAGCTGGTGGTGATCCAAGACTGGTTCATCTTGATGAAAGTCAGTCGATCAACCGAGTCGGTGGACAGGCGCACCCTGTGATCCGTGACAAATCCTCCAGCAGCACTGAATGTGCGTTCCGAAAGAACGCTGGATGCAGGACAGGCCAGTAGCTCAATTGCATACTGTGCAAGCTCTGGCCAGTGATCCATCCTCAAGACCCAGTAAGCCAGAGGATTTTCGGTGGGGAAGGTGTCCAAGTCTGACCTTGCCCCTAGATATTCCTGCACCATGTTTATCAGACGCTGGCGATGGTTGCTGGAACCGATCATACTTTGGGGCTGCGGACTAAAGAATTGTCTGAACGCATCGGTCAGACGGCCACCTTCCCCACCGCTCCTTCTTTGACTGGCCGAAGCCTCAGCAACTCGTTGTCCAGGACCAGGAGTTTGCAACCTCCCAGTCTCTGGGAACGCGTTGCACAGACCTTTCTGCAAGGCCTCCCGGAGTTGTCTCATCCTCTGCTCCCTCTGCGACGGTAACATAAGGTCCGCAACCTTACCCTTGTACCGTGGATCAAGGAGAGTGGCCAGCCAGTAATGGTCCCTCTCCTTGATCCGAAGAATACGAGGATCCTTCCGCAGACTTTGCAGGATCAGGGAGGCCATGCAGCGTAGGTTTGCTGAGGCATTCGCTCCGGAGTCCTCTGGGTCACTAAGGACGACATGATCCGCAGCCACCTCCTCCCAGCCACGTACAAGTCCACTGGTTTCTTGGGACTGTAAATCATCCCTAAAAGACTGCTGCTGATGATGCTGAGTGCCAGCCTCCACCTCCATGCTGACACAATCCTCCTCCTCCTCCTCCTCCTCCTCCTCCTCCTCCTCCTCTTCCTGTGCGATGGGTGGGACAAAAGGAACACTGTCTGGGTAAAGGGGGCCTTGAGAGGCAAGGAAGTCCTCCTCTTCCTGCCTCTGTTCTGCCTCAAGTGCCCTGTCCATTATTCCACGCAGCGTGTGCTCCAACAGGTGGACAAGAGGTACAGTGTCACTGATGCATGCACTGTCACTGCTCACCATCCTCGTGGCCTCCTCAAATGGTGCCAGGACAGTGCATGCATCCCTGATCATGCCCCACTGGCGTGGAGAAAAAAAAACAAGCTCCCCTGACCCTGTCCTGGTGCCGTAGTCGCACAGGTACTCATTGATGGCCCTCTGCTGCGTGTGCAGCCGCTGCAGCATGGCCAACGTTGAGTTCCACCTGGTGGGCATGTCACATATAAGGCGGTTCTTGGGCAGGTTCAACTCCTTTTGCAGCTCAGCCAGGCGAGCACTGGCATTATAAGATCTGCGGAAATGCACACAGACTTTCCTGGCCTGCCTCAGGACATCCTGTAAGCCCGGGTACCTGCCCAAGAAGCGCTGCACCACCAGGTTAAGGACGTGAGCCACACAGGGCACATGGGTCAGTTGTCCCTGTCGGAGGGCGGAGAGGAGGTTGGTGCCATTGTCGCAAACCACCATTCCTGGCTTAAGCTGGCGTGGCGTCAACCACCTCTCGGCCTGGCCCTGCAGAGCAGACAGGACCTCTGCCCCAGTGTGGCTTCTGTCCCCCAAACACACCAGCGCAAGCACGGCATGGCATCTTTTTGCCTGCGTACTTGCGTAGCCCCGTGAACGGCTACGGAGCACCGCTGGTTCATAGGACAAACCACAGGAAGAGGCCATGGAGGAAGAAGAAGAGGAGGGGGTGGAGGAGAGAGGTGTGTCACAACCAGTAGTAGCATTTTGGAGGCGTGGCGGTGGGACAACCTCCAACACTACTGCACCTTGTCCTGAATCCTTCCCAGCTGCCAAAAGAGTGACCCAATGGGCCGTGAAAGAAAGGTAACGTCCCTGTCCATGCCTGCTGGACCATGAGTCAGCGGTAATATGCACCTTACCGCTGACCGCCCTGTCCAGCGAGGCCAAGACATTGCCTTCCACATGCCGGTAGAGAGCCGGAATAGCCTTCCGTGAGAAAAAGTGGCGTTTGGGAACCTGCCACTGAGGAACCGCACATTGCACAAACTCACGGAAGGGGGCCGAGTCTACCAACTGAAAAGGCAGCAGTTGAAGCGCTAGCAATTTAGCCAAGCTAGCATTCAACCGCTGGGCATGTGGATGGCTGGGAGTGAACTTCTTTCGACGGTCCAGCAGCTGGGGCAGGGAAATTTGCCTGCTAGAATCGGACGTCGGTGTACTGCTAGCAGAGTGGGCGCAAGTACTTGGCTGTGACACACCTAATTCTACACCTTCATTCCTCTCAGTGCATGTTTCAGAGAGGACTGAAGTTATAGTGGGGTTGGAGATCCCAGCTGATGCGGTGCAAGGAGAGGTCCGCTTTGTTCTTTGGTGTGGGTCTTTGAGGTAGGCTTGCCAACGAGCTGCATGGCAGGTCAACATATGTCTGGTCAGGCATGTGGTACCCAAGCGGCTGATGTTTTGGCCACGCGATATACGCTTGAGACATATGTTGCAAACAGCAGCTGTGCGATCTGATGCACTAGCCTCAAAAAAGGCCCACACCAAAGAACTTTTTGAATGACGGGCAGAGGCAGCGCCCTGCACAGGCGGAGCTCTGCGGTGTGATTCCGTCGGTGTACTGCCCTTACGCTGGCCACCAAAGGGCATCCTGCCTCGTTGGAGATGTGCCTCCTCCTCATCCTCCTCCTCCTCCTCTCTCCTATTAGGCACCCACGTGGAGTCATTGACCTCATCATCCCCTCCCTCCTCATCACTGGAGCCAATCTGGCAGTATGCTGCAGCTGCTGGAACATGACTGCCAGATTGGTGTCCTTCTTGAGCATCCCCTCTGTCTGCTCTCACGCTACTGCCTTCCTCTAGCTGGGTTTCATCATCAGACCCTTCGAAACGCTGGGCATCCTCCTGGAGCATGTACCCAACACTGTGCTGAAACAGTTCGGGGGACTCCTCAGGAGGAGGACATGGTGGGTCTAGGGAAGGAGTGACTGATGATTTGTCTGACATTGATACCAGGGAAGACGACGCTTTGGCAGCTGCTTTTCCAGTACCCTGAGCCTGGGTGAGAGAGGATGAGGAGGAGGAGGAGGGCTTGGTCATCCACTCTACCAAGTCTTCGGCATGATGTGGCTCAACATGTCCAGCTGCCGAAAAGAAGGACAAGCGTGTCCCATGGCCATGTGCTGATGACAATGCACCGCGTCCACGACCAGCACTGTTGCCCCCAGACACAGAGCCTGCTTGCCCTCTTTTATTGCCTCCTGACTGTCTGCCTCTCCTTGTTTGCCTTCCAGACATTCTAATAGATGGCCTGCAGGGAGATGGGAAAAAAGCAATAAGGGCTACCTTCAGGTGTCCTTCTCTGTCCCTTGAAACAAGGACTTTCACAGTGAAAGAAACTGACACTGTCCCTACCTAGAGTTTTCTGTCCCTAGAATAAATGTTTTTTTTAATCACAATATAGCACAAGGACAATTCACTCAATGTCTCTCCAGGTCCCTGGAAACAAGGACTTGCAGAGTGAAAGAAACTGACACTGTCCCTACCTAGAGTTTTCTGTCCCTAGAATAAATGTTTTTTTTAAGCACAATATAGCACAAGGAAAATTAACTCACTGTCCTTACAGGTCCCTGGAAACAAGGACTTGCAGAGTGAAAAAAAAAAAACACTCTCCCTACCTACAGTTTTCTGTCCCTAGAAAAAATGTTTTTTTTAAGCACAATATAGCACAAGGACAATTAACTCACTGTCCTTACAGGTCCCTGGAAACAAGGACTTGCAGAGTGAAAGAAAAAAAACACTCTCCCTACCTACAGTTTTCTGTCCCTAGAAAAAATGTTTTTTTTTAATCACAATATAGCACAAGGAAAATTAACTCACTGTCCTTACAGGTCCCTGGAAACAAGGACTTGCAGAGTGAAAGAAAAAAAACACTCTCCCTACCTACAGTTTTCTGTCCCTAGAAAAAATGTTTTTTTTAATCACAATATAGCACAAGGAAAATTAACTCACTGTCCTTACAGGTCCCTGGAAACAAGGACTTGCAGAGTGAAAGAAACTGACACTGTCCCTACCTAGAGTTTTCTGTCCCTAGAATAAATGTTTTTTTTAAGCACAATATAGCACAAGGACAATTAACTCACTGTCCTTACAGGTCCCTGGAAACAAGGACTTGCAGAGTGAAAAAAAAAAAACACTCTCCCTACCTAGAGTTTTCTGTCCCTAGAAAAAATGTTTTTTTTAAGCACAATATAGCACAAGGAAAATTAACTCACTGTCCTTACAGGTCCCTGGAAACAAGGACTTGCAGAGTGAAAGAAACTGACACTGTCCCTACCTAGAGTTTTCTGTCCCTAGAATAAATGTTTTTTTTAAGCACAATATAGCACAAGGACAATTAACTCACTGTCCTTACAGGTCCCTGGAAACAAGGACTTGCAGAGTGAAAGAAAAAAAACACTCTCCCTACCTACAGTTTTCTGTCCCTAGAAAAAATGTTTTTTTTAATCACAATATAGCACAAGGAAAATTAACTCACTGTCCTTACAGGTCCCTGGAAACAAGGACTTGCAGAGTGAAAGAAACTGACACTGTCCCTACCTAGAGTTTTCTGTCCCTAGAATAAATGTTTTTTTTAATCACAATATAGCACAAGGAAAATTAACTCACTGTCCTTACAGGTCCCTGGAAACAAGGACTTGCAGAGTGAAAGAAACTGACACTGTCCCTACCTAGAGTTTTCTGTCCCTAGAATAAATGTTTTTTTTAAGCACAATATAGCACAAGGACAATTAACTCACTGTCCTTACAGGTCCCTGGAAACAAGGACTTGCAGAGTGAAAGAAACTGACACTGTCCCTACCTAGAGTTTTCTGTCCCTAGAATAAATGTTTTTTTTAAGCACAATATAGCACAAGGAAAATTAACTCACTGTCCTTACAGGTCCCTGGAAACAAGGACTTGCAGAGTGAAAGAAACTGACACTGTCCCTACCTAGAGTTTTCTGTCCCTAGAATAAATGTTTTTTTTAAGCACAATATAGCACAAGGACAATTAACTCACTGTCCTTACAGGTCCCTGGAAACAAGGACTTGCAGAGTGAAAAAAAAAAAACACTCTCCCTACCTAGAGTTTTCTGTCCCTAGAAAAAATGTTTTTTTTAAGCACAATATAGCACAAGGACAATTAACTCACTGTCCTTACAGGTCCCTGGAAACAAGGACTTGCAGAGTGAAAGAAAAAAAACACTCTCCCTACCTACAGTTTTCTGTCCCTAGAAAAAATGTTTTTTTTAATCACAATATAGCACAAGGAAAATTAACTCACTGTCCTTACAGGTCCCTGGAAACAAGGACTTGCAGAGTGAAAGAAAAAAAACACTCTCCCTACCTACAGTTTTCTGTCCCTAGAAAAAATGTTTTTTTTAATCACAATATAGCACAAGGAAAATTAACTCACTGTCCTTACAGGTCCCTGGAAACAAGGACTTGCAGAGTGAAAGAAACTGACACTGTCCCTACCTAGAGTTTTCTGTCCCTAGAATAAATGTTTTTTTTAAGCACAATATAGCACAAGGACAATTAACTCACTGTCCTTACAGGTCCCTGGAAACAAGGACTTGCAGAGTGAAAGAAAAAAAACACTCTCCCTACCTACAGTTTTCTGTCCCTAGAAAAAATGTTTTTTTTAAGCACAATATAGCACAAGGAAAATTAACTCACTGTCCTTACAGGTCCCTGGAAACAAGGACTTGCAGAGTGAAAGAAAAAAAACAAACACTCTCCCTACCTACAGTTTTCTGTCCCTAGAAAAAATGTTTTTTTTAATCACAATATAGCACAAGGAAAATTAACTCACTGTCCTTACAGGTCCCTGGAAACAAGGACTTGCAGAGTGAAAGAAACTGACACTGTCCCTACCTAGAGTTTTCTGTCCCTAGAATAAATGTTTTTTTTAATCACAATATAGCACAAGGAAAATTAACTCACTGTCCTTACAGGTCCCTGGAAACAAGGACTTGCAGAGTGAAAGAAACTGACACTGTCCCTACCTAGAGTTTTCTGTCCCTAGAATAAATGTTTTTTTTAAGCACAATATAGCACAAGGACAATTAACTCACTGTCCTTACAGGTCCCTGGAAACAAGGACTTGCAGAGTGAAAGAAAAAAAACACTCTCCCTACCTACAGTTTTCTGTCCCTAGAAAAAAATTTTTTTTAAGCACAATATAGCACAAGGAAAATTAACTCACTGTCCTTACAGGTCCCTGGAAACAAGGACTTGCAGAGTGAAAGAAAAAAAACACTCTCCCTACCTACAGTTTTCTGTCCCTAGAAAAAATGTTTTTTTTAATCACAATATAGCACAAGGAAAATTAACTCACTGTCCTTACAGGTCCCTGGAAACAAGGACTTGCAGAGTGAAAGAAACTGACACTGTCCCTACCTAGAGTTTTCTGTCCCTAGAATAAATGTTTTTTTTAATCACAATATAGCACAAGGAAAATTAACTCACTGTCCTTACAGGTCCCTGGAAACAAGGACTTGCAGAGTGAAAGAAACTGACACTGTCCCTACCTAGAGTTTTCTGTCCCTAGAATAAATGTTTTTTTTAAGCACAATATAGCACAAGGACAATTAACTCACTGTCCTTACAGGTCCCTGGAAACAAGGACTTGCAGAGTGAAAGAAAAAAAACACTCTCCCTACCTACAGTTTTCTGTCCCTAGAAAAAATGTTTTTTTTAATCACAATATAGCACAAGGAAAATTAACTCACTGTCCTTACAGGTCCCTGGAAACAAGGACTTGCAGAGTGAAAGAAACTGACACTGTCCCTACCTAGAGTTTTCTGTCCCTAGAATAAATGTTTTTTTTAATCACAATATAGCACAAGGACAATTAACTCACTGTCCTTACAGGTCCCTGGAAACAAGGACTTGCAGAGTGAAAGAAACTGACACTGTCCCTACCTAGAGTTTTCTGTCCCTAGAATAAATGTTTTTTTTAAGCACAATATAGCACAAGGACAATTAACTCACTGTCCTTACAGGTCCCTGGAAACAAGGACTTGCAGAGTGAAAGAAACTGACACTGTCCCTACCTAGAGTTTTCTGTCCCTAGAATAAATGTTTTTTTTAAGCACACTATAGCAGAAGCACAAAACACACTGACACTCTCCCTACCTATCCTTCTCTTTCCCTAAACTAAAGGAATCCAGGTTAAGCAAGAAAGAAATAACAGTCACTGTCCCTGCCTATGCTACTCTATCCCTGCTCCGGAACACACTACACTAGGCCGCCGTGCTGGCGGCCTTTTATAGTGTGGGGCGTGTACTAAACACCCTCAGCAATAATTGGCCACAGGCATCCTGCCTGTGGCCAATCATTGCTCTCCTCGCTGCCGGCGCTGTGATTGGCCAAGCATGCGGGGTCACAGTGCATGCTTGGCCAATCACAGCGCCTGGATGACACTGCGATGGCGTAGTGCATTGTGGGCCGTTCGCGTCACTCGAATTTGGCGCGAACGGCCCAAATCGTTCGATCTTCGTCGAACGATCGAACAGCCAATGTTCGAGTCGAACGTATGTTCGACTCGAACACGAAGCTCATCCCTACTGCCTACCTATCTTCTTGCCTTCTCCGGTGGAGATATCTTCGTCCACCATCCAGTAGTAGCTGGGGCCCAGAGAGTGAGATCTGGGAGGCGGTGGAGACAGGCAGTTGAGCTCAGCTGACAGTGTCCAGCAGCAGGAACATAAGGGAATCGGATCCGATCATGGGGCTGACAGTGCCTTCAAGGCTTCAACACAGGTGTGCTTTGGGGATGTCCGAATAGACTGCATTGCACTTTGTCTGTCTCTCTGGCATAATGGATGTTATAACACAGGCACTCCATCGTGGCTCTGGCTGGCAGGGTACTGTCACAGTGTGTCACATAACAATTAGCACCCAGCAGTCAACTTATTGGTCATAAGTTAACAAAATTAGCACCCATGTTATGTGACACACTGAACATACCTCCCAACTTTCTGAGATGGGAATGAGGGACACCTATTATAGGGTGACCAGACATCCCCGGTTTCAGGGGACAGTCCCCGGATTGAGGACACTGTCCCCGGACCAAGTCTGTCCCCGGTTTTGTCCCCTGGATTGGATTTGAACAGGGGCTGGGGCAATTTCAAAGACAGTCAGTGCAGAATAAAAAAATAAAAAATCTGAATTACATCCCCCCCCCGCTACTAGCCTGGGGGGGGTGTATTTTTTCCATTATCTGTGCCACTTTCTGATGATCATGGTGCTGGTCGGAGCGGAGGGAATACGTCTTCAGCTCCGCTCGCAAGTTCTTCTGCCTTGGCTCAAGTCCTGGCCAGCTGCCTGCCTGCGTATCTCCTTGCCTTCCCCGGTGGAGTGATCTTCCTCCACTCCCCACCCAGTAGTAGCCGGGGGCCGGAGAGTAAGACTTGACAGGCCGTGAGGTGGGCAGCGGTGACGGGCAGAGAGTCGCTGATTGCCGCCATTACTAGTGAAAAAAAAAATATGTCCCCAGATTTAATTTTAAAAATCTGGTCACCTTGACCTATTAGCAACAATATGTAGGCATAGGACACGCCCAGTTTAACCACTTAAGCCCCGGACCATTTTGTAGCTAAAGGACCAGAGGTGTTTTCAGAATTTTGCACTGCGCTGCTTTAACTGTAAATTGTGCGGACATGCAATGTTGTACCCAAACAAAATTTGCGTGCTTTTCTTCCCACAAATAGAGCTTTCTTTTAATGGTATTTGATTGCCTCTGCGATTTTTATTTTTTGCAATACAAACGGAAAATTTTGAAAAAAAATGATATTTTCTACTTTTTGTTATAAGAAAAATCGAATAAACTCAATTTTAGTCATACATTTAGGCCAAAATGTATTCAGCCACATGTCTTTAGTAAAAAAAAATGTCAATAAGCGTATATTTATTGGTTTGCGCAAAAGTTATAGCGTTTACAAACTAGGGTACATTTTCTGGAATTTACACAGCTTTTAATTTATGACTGCCTATCTCATTTCTTGAGGTGCTAAAATGGCAGGGCAGTACAAAACCCCCCCAAATGACCCCATTTTGGAAAGTAGACATCCCAAGGAAATTGCTGAGAGGCATGTTGAGCCCATTGAATATTTTTTTTTTTGTCTCAAGTGATTGAATAATGACAAAAAAAAATACAAAAAGTTGTCACTAAATGATATATTGCTCACACATGCCATGGTTATATGTGGAATTGCAGCCAAAAATAAATTTTGCTGCTTCTCCTGAGTACGGGGATACCACATGTGTGGGACTTTTTGAGAGCCTAGCCGCGTACGGGACCCTGAAAACCAAGCACCGCCTTCAGGATTTCTAAGGGCACAAATTTTTGATTTCACTCCTCACTACCTATCACAGTTTCGAAGGCCATAAAATGCCAAAATAGCACAAAACCCCCCCAAATGACCCCATTTTTGAAAGTAGACACCCCCAAGCTATTTGCTGAGAGGCATGTTGAGTATTTTACAGCTCTCATTTGTTTTTGAAAATGAAGAAAGAAAATATATTTTTATTTTTTTTTCAATTTTCAAAACTTTGTGACAAAAAGCGAGATCTGCAACATACTCACCATACCTCTCAGCAAATAGCTTGGGGTGTCTACTTTCCAAAATGGGGTCATTTGGGGGGGGGGGGGGTTGTGCCATCTGGGCATTCCATGGCCTCCGAAACTGTGATAGGCAGTGAGAAGTGAAATCAAAAATTTATTCCCTTAGGCCCCTTTCACACTGAGGCGCTTTGCAGGCGCTATTGCGCTCTAAATAGCGCCTGCAATGCACCCCAAAAAAGCCTCTCAATACTATCCAATGTGAAAGCCCGAGGGCTTTCACACTGGAGCGTTGCGCTTGCAGGAGGCTCCAAAAACTCCTGCAAGCCGCATCTTTGAGGCGCAATAGGAGCGCTAAAAATAGCGCTCCTATAGCGCCCCTGCCCATTGAAATCAATGGGGTAGCGCCTCTAATACGCCCGCAAAACGCCTCAAAGAGGCGTTATTGGGGGCGTTTTTAACCCTTTTTCGGCCGCTAGCGGGGGTTAAAATACCCCCGCTAGCGCCCGCAAATCGCGGCCAAAAAAACGGCATAGCGGCACTAAAAATAGCGCCGCTATACCGCCAGCGCATCCAGCGCCTCAGTGTGAAAGTAGCCTAAGAAAGCCTGAAGGCGGTGCTTGGTTTTTGGGGTCCCGTACGCGGCTAGGCTCCCAAAAAGTCTCACACATGTGGTATCACCGTACTCAGGAGAAGCAACAGAATGTATTTTGGGGTGTAATTCCACATATGCCCATGGCATGTTTGAGCAATATATCATTTAGTAACAACTTTGTGCAAAAAAAATAAAAAAATAAAATAAATTGTCTTTTTTCCGCAACTTGTGTCAACATATAAAATATTCCATGGACTCGACATGCCTCTCAGTATATAGCTTGGGGTGTCTACTTTCCAAAATGGGTTCATTTGGGGGGGTTTTGAACTGTTCTGGCATTTTATACACAACATTAGAAAGCTTACATCCACTCTTCTAACCACTTGAAGACAAAGCCCTTTCTGACACTTTTTGTTTACATGAAAACATATTCTTTTTTTGCAAGAAAATTATGTTAAACCCCCAAACATTATAAGGCCCTACAGATTAAAATGGTGGGTGTTGCATTTTTTTTTCCACACAGTATTTGCGCAAAGATTTTTCAAATGCATTTTTTGGGGAAAAAATACACTTTTTTTTATTTTAATGCACTAAAACACACTATATCGCCCAAATGTTTGATGAAATAAAAAAGATGATCTTAGGCCGAGTACATAGATACCAAACACGACATTCTTTCAAATTTCGCACAAGCGCGCATTGGCGACAAACTACATACATTTTTAAAAGCCTTTAAAAGCCTTTACAGGTTACCACGTTAGATTTACAGAGGAGGTCTACTGCTAAAATGACTGCCCTCGATCTGACCTTCGCGGTGATACCTCACATGCATGGTGCAATTGCTGTTTACATATGACGCCAGACCGACGCTTGCGTTCGCCATTGCGCAAGAGCAGGGCAGGACAGGGGTGCTTTTTTTTTTATTATTATTATTAATTTTGCCTTTTTATTTTATTTTTAAACTGTTCCTTCCATATTTTTTTTTTTTTTTTTTTTATCATTTTAATTGCTATCTCAGGGAATGTAAATATCCCCTATGATAGCAATAGGTAGTGACAGGTACTCTTTTTTTGAAAAAACTGGGGTCTATTAGACCCTAGATCTTTCCTCTGCCCTCAAAGCATCTGACCACACCAAGATCGGTGTGATAAAATGCTTTCCCAATTTCCCAATGGCGCTTTTTATATCCGGGGGGGGACATTCCCTCCCACTGCTTGTAAAAGCAGTCCAGAGGCTAATTAGCCGCTAGGATTGCTTTTACATGAAAGTCGGCCGCTGGCTGAAAAGAATGATACCAAGATGATACCTAAACCCGCAGGCATCAATCTGGTATAACCATTCAAAGTCCAGCAACATACCAGTACGAGTTTATTTCTTTATGCATGAACATCCACAAAATGAGGAGAAGAGAGAAAGGTGTTAGGAAGACAGATCAATTCAGGCACTCTTGTTTATTCGCCACTCGATCCCGAGCAGGTAGACCACGCCCACTGCACGGCTCCTGAGAGAGGACACCAAATCGCTGCCCCATTACCTGTGGTTTAACCCAGAGTACAAGTGACAGCGCCACCCATCCTTCTAAGGGGAACTGCACACCAGGCAAAACAACAGCAAGGCAGAGTCCAGCAAATTGAAAGATTTGAGCCAACTACCACTCGAATCACCCTTAAATTTGGTATAGCAATCCCTAAATTTGGGACCCCCCCTGCACACTCCCCCTTCTTAAAGAGACACTGTCCCCAGTGTCTGGAGACAAATTTGCACACTCAATCCTGGGTAGGGGTAAACTTACCTTCAGAACTATGTACAAAAAACAAAACAAAAAAGAAACTACCAGAGTACCTGAATTAAAGAAGTGAATTTTCAGTAAAAGAAGAGAGACAGAAACATTTTTCACAAAAATAACATTCCCTCCCACCATCCTATCGCAACTAGATCCCACCCAATCTCCGGTGAGTTGCTTAATGGTCTCCTGCATGGGAAAGAAAACACATATCATACAAATAAATAACATTCTATCACTACTGTATGTACATGAATCAAACCACCTTTCCAAGAAGAGATAATTTGTTTCATCTAAATGACACACACTAAGGCCCGGTTCACAAAGGGGCGACTCGGTCGCCTGACGAGTCGCGTCCCGCTCTGCAGTATGGAACCGTTCTAATAGGAGCGACTCAGGTCGCTCCAACTTAGAAAAAGGTTCCTGTACTTCTTTTGGGGGCGACTCAGGGCGACTTGCATTGACTTCTATACAGAAGTCATTATGCAAATCGCCTCAGGCGGGAGTCTCAAGATCGCGCCGCCGAGTCGCCCCCAAAGTCGTGCCGCCCCTGTGTGAACCGGGCTTAAGCCTAGTGTATTTTTAAATAGTAGTACTGGGTAAGCGCTTCAAAAGTTTTGCAGACCACTACCACCTAGTGGCAGCACACATATATTTCTCTTTAGCCTAAGTGCATACTAACGCACTACAATATAAGGATCCCCTTGTTGATCTCGGTGGCTTCCAGCTTGGCCCTGACTAGCTCTACCCCAAAGTATTTTTTCTTTTCCTTAAAAAGGGAAGGGAACAAAAAAAACAAAGTCCTTCAAAAAGTAAAAAATCCCCGGGAATAGAGTCAACACAGCAGTTCAAGGCATTTGTCCCCGAAGCAGTAACAATAAAAAAAAAAAAAGTACCACTCAGAGGTAAAAGCGTGGATCAGGGAGAGTCAGAGACTTCCAGTCCTTATCCAAAGTCTCAATCGAATAAGTCACATCATCCTTGTCCTTACTGCAGATAACGACCCGATCCGCGTGTATGTTGCGACCAAGAGTCCAATCTTTTCGGCAGCCCTTGTATCTTCCAGCCATTACGGCCGAACATGAAAGGTACCTGTGGCCTTTCTTTACCTCCAAACGATCCCAGATAAAGTCACTGTACCATCGTTCCCGGGAGGCTTCGATTTAAAATAACAAGTTCTTTGGGACGTATGGGTACTCCCATCCATAGTCCGCGGCAACCTTCTGGTTCAAAAGCCGTTGCAGTCGGGCCAAAGGCGGCATGGTTGCCCGATCTCCAGCTCCTGGCAGGACGATGGCATTCGGAGATCTCCTAGGGCGCACAGGCTCCAACTGTGGCATAGAAGGCCTCAAGGGTGAACGGGCCTCCAGTCCAGCAGGCACGGGAGACACCGGAGCTTGCAACACAGGTACGGGGACAACTTCTCCAGCACAAACAGCGGCTTCCACCTGGGGTGTAGTATCCCCAGAGTCCATGGGTGATCCCTTTACACTATGGGGAGAAGTTAGCGAAATCTTGTCCCATCCCTTAGTGACAAACAGTTCATCAATTTCTGCGTTATCTCCCATATCAGAGGAAGAATCTATGTCCGAAGAGTCCCACATCTCTGCTGGCAGGCAAACTCTCGTGGACACAGGATCATCTTTCAACAGTTCCTTTGGGTCAGGTACCCAAGCGTCCCCTAATAGAACGGACACTGACCTTGGTTCCTTTCCCCGACCGAGCTCGACCTTTAACCATCATGGATCGTTCGGAAACTCCTCCGGCTGGATGACCTGAGTCAGGCGGGCGCTGGGGTGGGCGCCTCCACCACGGCCGCGGGAAGCCTTTACGAGTCCTACCTTTGTTTTGGCAGTCGGAAGGGAGGGCTCCGTTGTGACTGATGCAGCACCTGCCGGGTTCTCCGCCTCAAATGGCTGGAGCTTCAGTCTTTACCTCCACCACCTCTGCGGGACTGCGCTTGGGAATGACGGTGATAGCACACACCTCCTCCTCAGGAATAACAGCACCTGAGATCCAATTCACTCGGTAGACTTTTGGCTTCTCTGTTGGCTGCTCTACCTCGAACAGGAATTCCCCACAGCGGGTACATCTCCCGAAAGGCCGAAAATGCACAATCAGTCCCTGACACTTTACACAGATCATGCCCAAGGCCTCTGCATCTCTGCATGCATAAAGGGCGAAGCGGCCTCTGGGCTTCAGACAGATTCCTGTGTCAGTCAAAGAGGCAGCAATAGGGGTCACATCCATGGTTGGACCGGGCAAAATAGTACAAGATCCAGGTGAAGCAGGTTTCCACGAAGGAGCGAACATGTCGCTTTATCAATAGTCCAACAGATAATGTCCCTTTTGGCGCCAAACGCACCACGAGGAGCTCACACTTAGCGGGGCTCCTCCCCTTTTTTTTTCCTTCGCTGCACTTACTTCACGGGATTTTCCAGACTTGCGACACGCCCACGAACTACGCAGCCAGAAATTGCCAGGCCTTAATCTTCCTTTCTCTTACTTGTGGCGCAGGTTGTATTTCAAATAAACATGGCCGACCTCCACGGAGCCTCACAGGGGAATAAAGTCCAACTTTTTTTCTTCGGAGGGTACACACTACAAAAATCCCTGACTCTGAGCCCCCACGTGTAGCAACCGGCCCTCCTTCTCCACTCTTTGGCTCGCTCACAGGAGAAGAAGGCACACAGTCCCCACCATGCCCGTACCCCCTGGGTTGCAGAGGTTAAGCAGACTTGTTTTCACTTACGGGTCTTTGCAGCAGGGCTCCCCCTCAGAGTTGGTTTCCGTCCCTAATATGTAAAGGACAAAGTCTCTATACCCCAAGTAACTCCAAGGTCCACACCAGCGTCAACTCCAACATAGAGTTTATTTCTTAATGCATGAACATCCACAAAATGAGGAGAAGAGAGAAAGGTGTTAGGAAGACAGAACAATTCAGGCACTCTTGTTTCTTCGCCACTCGATCCTGAGTGGGTATAGCTCACCTGGATAGTCACCCAAAGGCACTAGCAGCCGGCGTGTAACTCGAACAGTCTATTAGATTCCCTAATGGATGCGTTCAGGAGATCCTCTGCCAAGTATATAAGTCATCTCAGACTCTCTTTAACAACACCCCCTTTAAGCCAATATTTAGCGCAATTTAAGACATGTCCACTGTCCACCACAATGTGCTTTACGCACCATATTGTTGTTCTTCTTGATGCCTAGGACCCACTTTTGATCTTGCACACGGGCCCGCTGATTTCATGATATGCCCCTGCCCCAAAAATCGGCAATAAAAGATGTCAAAAATCATCTTTTCGGGGGGGGGGGGGGTGTCCCTGAATGGGAGTTTGGAAATGTGGTCACTCTATCCACCACAGGCTGACAGTGAGAGACAGAGACGATGCAAAGGATATTTTAGGGGGCAATTCCAGGACACTGTATTGTCCCGGAATGAGGGTGCCCGGGACAGAGCTGCCAATTGCGGGAAGGTCCCGCGGAATCCGTGACGATTGGGAGTAGGGTTGCCATCTGTACGGGATTCACCCGGACAGTACGGGTTTTGAATCATATGTCTGGGTCTCCTTCCGCCTGCTACCCAAACACATGATTCAAACTGCACTGTGGCTCTGTGCTCCATCTGCTTAGCTGGTGGAGGAATATGAGTAGTTAATGTTATTAGGAGAAAGTTCGTATCTTTATTCAGCAGTTCTGACAATCTAATCTGAGTCCCGACTAGGGATGAGCTTCGTGTTCGAGTCGAACATACGTTCGACTCGAACATCGGCTGTTCGATCGTTCGACGAAGATCGAACGATTTGGGCCGTTCGCGCCAAATTCGAGTGACGCGAACGGCCCACAATGCACTACGCCATCACAGTGTCATCCAGGCGCTGTGATTGGCCAAGCATGCACTGTGACCCCGCATGCTTGGCCAATCACAGCGCCGGCAGCGAGGAGAGCAATGATTGGCCACAGGCAGGATGCCTGTGGCCAATTATTGCTGATGGGGTTTAGTACACGCCCCACACTATAAAAGGCCGCCAGCGCGGCGGCCTTGTGTAGTGTGTTCCGGAGCAGGGAAAGAGAAGCATAGGCAGGGACAGTGTCATTTTTTTTCCTTTACTAATCCTGGATTCCTTGTGTTTAGGGACAAATAAGGATAGGTAGGGAGAGTGTCAGTGACAGTGTGCTATTCTGTGCTAATCCTTGTTTGTAGGGACAGAGAGGTACAGTGAGGGAAACTGACAGTGTGCTATTCTGTTCTAAAACTATTTTGCTGAACCATATTTTCAATCCTTGAGTTGAGGGACAGAGAGCTACAGTGAGGGAAAGTGTCAGTGTGCTATTGTGTTCTAAAACTATTTTGCTGAACCATATTTTCAATCCTTGAGTTGAGGGACAGAGAGCTACAGTGAGGGAAAGTGAAGTGTGCTATTGTGTTCTAAAACTATTTTGCTGAACCATATTTTCAATCCTTGAGTTGAGGGACAGAGAGGTACAGTGAGTGAAACTGACAGTGTGCTATTCTGTTCTAAATCAATTTTGCTGTTCCATATTTTCAATCCTTGAGTTGAGGGACAGAGAGCTACAGTGAGGGAAAGTGTCAGTGTGCTATTGTGTTCTAAAACTATTTTGCTGAACCATATTTTCAATCCTTGAGTTGAGGGACAGAGAGGTACAGTGAGTGAAACTGACAGTGTGCTATTCTGTTCTAAATCAATTTTGCTGTTCCATATTTTCAATCCTTGAGTTGAGGGACAGAGAGCTACAGTGAGTGAAACTGACAGTGTGCTATTCTGTTCTAAATCAATTTTGCTGTTCCATATTTTCAATCCTTGAGTTGAGGGACAGAGAGGTACAGTGAGGGAAACTGACAGTGTGCTATTCTGTTCTAAATCAATTTTGCTGTTCCATATTTGCAATCCTTGAGTTGAGGGACAGAGAGGTACAGTGAGGGAAACTGACAGTGTGCTATTCTGTTCTAAAACTATTTTGCTGAACCATATTTTCAATCCTTGAGTTGAGGGACAGAGAGGTACAGTGAGTGAAACTGACAGTGTGCTATTCTGTTCTAAAACTATTTTGCTGTTCCATATTTTCAATCCTTGAGTTGAGGGACAGAGAGCTAAAGTGAGGGAAAGTGTCAGTGTGCTATTGTGTTCTAAAACTATTTTGCTGTTCCATATTTTCAATCCTTGAGTTGAGGGACAGAGAGCTACAGTGAGGGAAAGTGTCAGTGTGCTATTGTGTTCTAAAACTATTTTGCTGAACCATATTTTCAATCCTTGAGTTGAGGGACAGAGAGGTACAGTGAGTGAAACTGACAGTGTGCTATTCTGTTCTAAATCAATTTTGCTGTTCCATATTTTCAATCCTTGAGTTGAGGGACAGAGAGCTACAGTGAGGGAAAGTGTCAGTGTGCTATTCTGTTCTAAAACTATTTTGCTGAACCATATTTTCAATCCTTGAGTTGAGGGACAGAGAGGTACAGTGAGTGAAACTGACAGTGTGCTATTCTGTTCTAAATCAATTTTGCTGTTCCATATTTTCAATCCTTGAGTTGAGGGACAGAGAGGTACAGTGAGGGAAAGTGTCAGTGTGCTATTGTGTTCTAAAACTATTTTGCTGAACCATATTTTCAATCCTTGAGTTGAGGGACAGAGAGCTACAGTGAGTGAAACTGACAGTGTGCTATTCTGTTCTAAATCAATTTTGCTGTTCCATATTTTCAATCCTTGAGTTGAGGGACAGAGAGGTACAGTGAGGGAAACTGACAGTGTGCTATTCTGTTCTAAAACTATTTTGCTGTTCCATATTTTCAATCCCGGAGTTGAGGGACAGAGAAGGACACTCGTAGAAATTATCAGTGTGCTATTCTGTGCTAAATCTTGTTTGTAGGGAGGGACAGAGTAGGACAGTGAGGGAAAGTGTCAGTGTGCTATTCTGTTCTAAAACTTTTTTGCTGAACCATATTTTCAATTCTTGTGTTTAGGGACAGAGAAGGATAGGCAGGGGACAGTGTCAGTGTCATTGTTGCTAAGCCTCCTGCACAATATACACCTGAAGGTAGCCCTTATTGCTGTTTTTCCCATCTCCCTGCAGGCCATCCATTAAAATGTCTGGAAGGCAACCAAGGAGAGGCAGACAGTCAGGAGGCAAAAAAAGAGGGCAAGCAGGCTCTGTGTCTGGGGGCAACATTGCTGGTCGTGTACGCGGTGCATTGTCATCAGCACATGGCCATGGGACACGCTTGTCCTTGTTTTCGGTAGCTGGACATGTTGAGCCACATCATGCCGAAGACTTGGTAGAGTGGATGACCAAGCCCACCTCATCCTCCTCATCCTCTCTCACCCAGGCTCAGGGTAGTGGCAAAGCAGCTGCCAAAGCGTCCTCTTCTCTGGTATCATTATCTTCATTAGTCAATCCTTCCCTAGACCCACCATGCCCTCCTCCTGAGGAGTCCCCCGAACTGTTTGAGCACAGTGTTGGGTACATGCTCCAGGAGGATGCCCAGCGTTTGGAAGGATCTGATGATGATACCCAGCTAGAGGAAGGCAGCAGCGTGAGAGCAGAGAGAGGGGATGCTCAAGAAGGACACCAATCTGGCAGTCATGTTCCAGCAGCTGCAGCATACTGCCAGATTGGCTCCAGTGATGAGGAGGGAGGGGATGATGAGGTCACTGACTCCACGTGGGTGCCTAATAGGAGAGAGGAGGAGGAGGAGGATGAGGAGGAGGCACATCTCCAACGAGGCAGGATGCCCTTGAGTGGCCAGCGTATGGGCAGCACACCAACGGAATCACACCGCAGAGCTCCGTCTGTGCAGGGCGCTGCCTCTGCCCGTCATTCAAAAAGTTCTTTGGTGTGGGCCTTTTTTGAGGCGAGTGCATCAGATCGCACAGCTGCTGTTTGCAACATATGTCTCAAGCGTATATCGCGTGGCCAAAACATCAGCCGCTTGGGCACCACATGCTTGATCAGACATATGTTGACCTGCCATGCAGCTTGTTGGCAAGCCTACCTTAAAGACCCACACCAAAGAACAAAGCTGACCTCTTCTTGCACCGCATCAGCTGGGATCTCCAACCCCACTATACCTTCACTCCTCTCTGAAACCTGCTCTGAGAGGAATGAAGGTGTAGAATTAGGTGTGTCACAGGCAAGTACTTGCGGGCACTCTGCTAGCAGTACACCAACGTCCGATTCTAGCAGGCAAATTTCCCTGCCCCAGCTGCTGGACCGTCGAAAGAAGTTCACTCCCAGCCATCCACATGCCCAGCGGTTGAATGCTAGCTTGGCTAAATTGCTAGCGCTTCAACTGCTGCCTTTTCAGTTGGTAGACTCGGCCCCCTTCCGTGAGTTTGTGCAATGTGCGGTTCCTCAGTGGCAGGTTCCCAAGCGACACTTTTTCGCACGGAAGGCTATTCCGGCTCTCTACAGGCATGTGGAAGGCAATGTCTTGGCCTCGCTGAACAGGGCGGTCAGCGGTAAGGTGCATATTACCGCTGACTCATGGTCCAGCAGGCATGGACAGGGACGTTACCTTTCTTTCACGGCCCATTGGGTCACTCTTTTGGCAGCTGGGAAGGATGCAGGACAAGGTGCAGTAGTGTTGGAGGTTGTTCCACCCCCACGCCTCCAAAATGCTACTACTGGTTGTGACACACCTCTCTCCTCCACCCCCTCCTCTTCTTCTTCCTCCATGGCCTCTTCCTGTGGTTTGTCCTCGGAACCAGCGGTGCTCCGTAGGCGTTCAAGGGGCTACGCAAGTACGCAGGCAAAAAGATGCCATGCCGTGCTTGCGCTGGTGTGTTTGGGGGACAGGAGCCACACTGGGGCAGAGGTCCTGTCTGCTCTGCAGGGGCAGGCCGAGAGGTGGTTGACGCCACGCCAGCTTAAGCCAGGAATGGTGGTTTGCGACAATGGCACCAACCTCCTCTCCGCCCTCCGACAGGGACAACTGACCCATGTGCCCTGTATGGCTCACGTCCTTAACCTGGTGGTGCAGCGGTTCTTGGGCAGGTACCCGGGCTTACAGGATGTCCTGAGGCAGGCCAGGAAAGTCTGTGTGCATTTCCGCAGATCTTATAATGCCAGTGCTCGCCTGGCTGAGCTTCAAAAGGAGTTGAACCTGCCCAAGAACCGCCTTATATGTGACATGCCCACCAGGTGGAACTCAACGTTGGCCATGCTGCAGCGGCTGCACACGCAGCAGAGGGCCATCAATGAGTACCTGTGCGACTACGGCACCAGGACAGGGTCAGGGGAGCTCGGGTTTTTTTCACCACGCCAGTGGGGCATGATCAGGGATGCATGCACTGTCCTGGCACCATTTGAGGAGGCCACGAGGATGGTGAGCAGTGACAGTGCATGCATCAGTGACACTGTACCTCTTGTCCACCTGTTGGAGCACACGCTGCGTGGAATAATGGACAGGGCACTTGAGGCAGAACAGAGGCAGGAAGAGGAGGACTTCCTTGCCTCTCAAGGCCCCCTTTACCCAGACAGTGTTCCTTCTGTCCCACCCATCGCACAGGAAGAGGAGGAGGAGGAGGAGGAGGAGGATTGTGTCAGCATGGAGGTGGAGGCTGGCACTCAGCATCATCAGCAGCAGTCTTTTAGGGATGATTTACAGTCCCAAGAAACCAGTGGACTTGTACGTGGCTGGGAGGAGGTGGCTGCGGATCATGTCGTCCTTAGTGACCCAGAGGACTCCGGACTGAATGCCTCAGCTAACCTACGCTGCATGGCCTCCCTGATCCTGCAAAGTCTACGGAAGGATCCTCGTATTCTTCGGATCAAGGAGAGGGACCGTTACTGGCTGGCCACTCTCCTTGATCCACGGTACAAGGGTAAGGTTGCGGACCTTATCGTACCGTCTCAGAGGGAGCAGAGGATGAGACAACTCCGGGAGGCCTTGGAGAAAGGTCTGTGCAACGCGTTCCCAGAGACTGGGAGGTTACAAACTCCTGGTCAACGAGTTGCTGAGGCTTCGGGCAGTCAAAGAAGGAGCGGTGGGGAAGGTGGCCGTCTGACCGATGCGTTCAGACAATTCTTTAGTCCGCAGCCCCAAAGTATGATCGGTTCCAGCAACCATCGCCAGCGTCTGATATACATGGTGCAGGAATACCTAGGGGCAAGGTCAGACTTGGACACCTTCCCCACCGAAAATCCTCTGGCTTACTGGGTCTTGAGGATGGATCACTGGCCAGAGCTTGCACAGTATGCAATTGAGCTACTGGCCTGTCCTGCATCCAGCGTTCTTTCAGAACGCACATTCAGTGCTACTGGAGGATTTGTCACGGATCACAGGGTGCGCCTGTCCACCGACTCGGTTGATCGACTGACTTTCATCAAGATGAACCAGTCTTGGATCACCACCAGCTACCACACACCAGATGCTGATATAACAGACTAATTGATTTTAAAATGTCACATCCCTTCAAGACTGATGCTGATGCTGAGTGCCTGTGCTGTTATGTTGTCTGGCTATCCTCCTCCTCCTCCTCAATGATACGATTAACGATGATAGCTTGGAAGATCATTTTGGTTTATGGGTGACGCCACCAGTGGCTAAGGCCCAATTTTTCAGCCCCTGTTTAACAGGGGCGTGTAATTAAAATTTTTGATGCAATACTTTGCAACAGGCCTCATTGCTGTGCTCCAAGTACAGTATCTGTGAGGGGTTGCAGTGTTGTGCCACCAGTGCCTAAGGCCCAATTTTTCAGCCCCTGTTCAACAGGGGCATGCAATTATAATTATTGATCTAATAATTCACAGCAGGGCCCATTGCTGCGCCCACCAAGAGTAACTGTCAGGCCTTACAGTGTTGTGGCACCAGCAACACCATCACCACCACCACCAAAGGCCCAATTTTTCAGCCCCTGTTCAACAGGGGCATGCAATTATAATTATTGATCTAATAATTCACAGCAGGGCCCATTGCTGCGCCCACCAAGAGTAACTGTCAGGCCTTACAGTGTTGTGGCACCAGCACCACCATCACCACCACCAAAGGCCCAATTTTTCAGCCCCTGTTCAACAGGGGGATGCAATTATAATTATTGATCTAATAATTTACAGCAGGGACCATTGCTGCGCCCACCAAGAGTAACTGTCAGGCCTTACAGTGTTGTGGCACCAGCACCACCATCAAAGGCCCAATTTTTACTACCACTGATCAACAATTATATGTTATTACAATTCCTGATATTATACTTGACAGCAGGGCGTTCCAGCACCCACCAAGAATAACTGTGAGTGCTTTCAGTGTTGTGCCAACACCAACACCTAAGGGGCCAATTTCTGCAGAGTATATACGGAAGGTCCCTACTTTCAAACATCCAACTTACAAACTACTACTACTTGCAAACGGAAGAAGACAACAGGAAGTGAGAGGAAATCTACCCCTTGGAAGGAAAATTCTCTCCTGTAAGAATTAATATGGGAGAAAGGTGTCTCCTCTCTACTGATGCTTTATCACCAATCCTTGTTTCAATACAAACACCAGATTTCAAAAACAGTTGTCATTGGGACGCAAAGTGAGGTGAAATGTTCTGAACAGGGGCACTGACAGCAAAAAAAATGTGACAGGGGTGATAACCGTTCCCTATGTTTTCCAAAAAGCTAAAAAAAAGGAATTTGGCATGGAGCTACACTTAACCACTTAAGCCCCGGACCATTTGGTAGCTAAAGGACCAGAGGTGAATTCAGAATTTTGCACTGCGCTGCTTTAACTGTAAATTGTGCGGACATGCAATGTTGTACCCAAACAAAATTTGCGTCCTTTTCTTCTCACAAATAGAGCTTTCTTTTAATGGTATTTGATTGCCTCTGCGATTTTTATTTTTTGCGATATAAACGGAAAAAGACCGAAAATTTTGAAAAAAAATGATATTTTCTACTTTTTGTTATAAGAAAAATCGAATAAACTCAATTTTAGTCATACATTTAGGCCAAAATGTATTCAGCCACATGTCTTTAGTAAAAAAAACGTCAATAAGTGTATATTTATCGGTTTGCGCAAAAGTAATAGCGTTTACAAACTAGGGTACATTTTCTGGAATTTACACAGCTTTAAATTTATGACTGCCTATCTCATTTCTTGAGGTGCTAAAATGGCAGGGCAGTACAAAACCCCCCCAAATGACCCCATTTTAGAAAGTAGACACCCCAAGGAAATTGCTGAGAGGCATGTTGAGCCCATTGAATATTTTTTTTTTTTGTCCCAAGTGATTGAATAATGACAAAAAAAAAAAAAAATTACAAAAAGTTGTCACTAAATGATATATTGCTCACACATGCCATGGTTATATGTGGAATTGCACCCCAAAATACATTCTGCTGCTTCTCCTGAGTACGGGAATACCACATGTGTGGGACTTTTTAGGAGCCTAGCCACGTACGGGACCCCGGAAACCAAGCACCGCCTTCAGGATTTCTAAGGGCGCAAATTTTTGATTTCACTCCTCACTACCTATCACAGTTTTGAAGGCCATAAAATGCCAAAATAGCACAAAACCCCCCCAAATGACCCCATTTTGGAAAGTAGACACCCCAAGCTGTTTGCTGAGAGGCATGGTGAGTATTTTACAGCTCTCATTTGTTTTTGAAAATGAAGAAAGAATTTTTTTTTTTTTATTTATTTTCTTTTCAATTTTCAAAACTTTGTGACAAAAAGCGAGATCTGCAAAATACTCACAATACCTCTCAGCAAATAGCTTGGGGTGTCTACTTTCCAAAATGGGGTCATTTGGGGGGGTTTTGTGCCATCTGGGCATTCCATGGCCTCCGAAACTGTGATAGGCAGTGAGAAGTGAAATCAAAAATTTACACCCTTAGAAAGCCTGAAGGCGGTGATTGGTTTTTGGGGTCCCGTACGCGGCTAGGCTCCCAAAAAGTCTCACACATGTGGTATCCCCGTACTCAGGAGAAGCAACAGAATGTATTTTGGGGTGTAATTCCACATATGCCCATGGCATGTTTGAGCAATATATCATTTAGTGACAACTTTGTGCAAAAAAAAAAAAAAAAAATTGTCTTATTTCCGCAACTTGTGTCAACATATAAAATATTCCATGGACTCGACATGCCTCTCAGTATATAGCTTGGGGTGTCTACTTTCCAAAATGGGGTCATTTGGGGGGGTTTTGAACTATTCTGGCATTTTATACACAACATTAGGAAGCTTACATCCACTCTTCTAACCACTTGAAGACAAAGCCCTTTCTGACACTTTTTGTTTACATGAAAACATATTTTTTTTTGCAGGAAAATTATGTTGAACCCCCAAACATTATATATATTTTTAAAGCAAAGGCCCTACAGAATAAAATGGTGGGTGTTGTATTTTTTTTTTCTACACAGTATTTGCGCAGCGATTTTTCAAACGCATTTTTTGGGGAAAAAATACACTTTTTTTTATTTTAATGCACTAAAACACACTATATTGCCCAAATGTTTGATGAAATAAAAAAGATGATCTTAGGCCGAGTACATAGATACCAAACACGACATGCTTTAAAATTTCGCACAAACGCGCATTGGCGACAAACTACATACATTTTTAAAAGCCTTTAAAAGCCTTTACAGGTTACCCCGTTAGATTTACAGAGGAGGTCTACTGCTAAAATTACTGCCCTCGATCTGACCTTCGCGGTGATACCTCACATGCATGGTGCAATTGCTGTTTACATATGACGCCAGACCAACGCTTGCGTTCGCCATTGGACAAGAGCAGGGCAGGACAGGGGTGCTTTTTTTTTTTTTTTTTTTTTTTTATTATTAATTTTGCTTTTTTATTTTATTTTTAAATTGTTCCTTCCATGTTTTTTTTTTTTATCATTTTTATTGTTATCTCAGGGAATGTAAATATCCCCTATGATAGTAATAGGTAGTGACAGGTACTCTTTTTTTGAAAAAACTGGGGTCTAGACCCTAGATCTTTCCTCTGCCCTCAAAGCATCTGACCACACCAAGATCGGTGTGATAAAATGCTTTCCCAATTTCCCAATGGCGCTTTTTATATCCGGGGGGGGGGGCATTCCCTCCCACTGCTTGTAAAAGCAGTCCAGAGGCTAATTAGCCACTAGGGTTGCTTTTACATTAAAGCCGGCCGCTGGCTGAAAAGAATGATACCAAGATGATACCTAAACCCGCAGGCATCAATCTGGTATAACCATTCAAAGTCCAGCAACATACCAGTACGTTGCTGGTCCTTGTTGGACATGTATTGTAATCTTTTTTTTTCATGCAGCCAGGTGGCTGAACGAAAAAAGAGATTGATCGGTGGGTATGCCCACCATTAGAATACCGCCCTTCATCCACCCACTTCTAATGATGGGCATACATGCACCATTTATATATGCCGAAGCATGGGGGCATCCTCCCGCAAAAAAGTTATGCCGCACACACATGGTCGGACTTTTCCACGGGCAAGCCTCCGTTGGAATTTCGACCGTATGTACGCGGCATTAGGAGCAAAATCGCTCCTCCGCCCCTGCTGCCCCAATGCTTCGCCATATTTGCTTCTTTTTTTTTTTAACTGTGGTGGTGAAATCACCTCCTACAGCACTGGAGTCGCAGGGATCAGGCCTGTCTCTGCGAACGCTGCAGTTATGTGTGTTGTGTTTTGTAAGTGACAGTGATCGATCGATACTGCACTTGGGTGGCCTGGGCTGGACGGAGGGGCAAAACGCAGGTGCCAGCAGGTATCTGGGCTGATCCCGCTAACACTGCGTTTTTGGGAACCCTAAACTGCTGGGGACGATAGTATAGATCTGATCAGATCAGATATTGATCTGTTCAGATACTATACCACTAAGGGAGGTGTATGCTTCACGCGTGGGTGTTAGCGTTACTGGCACTAACCTGACGCTGCCTGGGGTGTGACGCAGACCCTCTCTGACGCTAAAACCTAATTGATATCACCCGCCGGGCGATCAGGGGGTTAAACCTTTATTGGGTTATATACGGCGGGTGCCCTGACACTATAAAAAGCAAACTAACTAACCAGCGTCACCCGTAACAGTTATATGATGATTACTGGTGAAAGGGTTAACTAGGGGCAATTAGGGGGTTAAAACCTTTATTAGATAATTTATGGGGGGTACCCGACGCTATAAAAACCTGCGGCGAACCTAAAAAAATTACTGGGTACCAATCTGCATCACCGACGCCAAGACAGCGATCAGAAAAATGATCGCTTAGTGACAGTGGTGATAGGGGGTGAAAGGGTTACCTGGGGGGCGATCAAGGGGGTTAAACCTTTATTAGATAATTTATGGGGGTACCCGACGCTATAAAAACCTGCGGCGAACCTAAAAAAAAAATACTGGCTACCGATCAGCATCACCGACGCTAAGACATCGATCAGAAAAACGATCGCTTAGTGACAGTGGTGATAGGGGGTGAAAGGGTTACCTGGGGGGCGATCAAGGGGGTTAAACCTTTATTAGATAATTTATGGGGGTACCCGACGCTATAAAAACCTGCGGCGAACCTAAAAAAAATTACTGGGTACCGATCTGCATCACCGACGCCAAGACAGCGATCAGAAAAATGATCGCCAAGCGACGGCGGTGCTAGGGGGTGAAAGGGTTATCTGGGGGGTGATCAAGGGGTTAAACCTTTATTAGGGGGGGTTAGGGGGCTACACTGGACCTAAAACTAAATGTAGTGACACTTTTACAGTCACAAATGTCACTGATTGCAGTGATCAGTAAATAAATGGTCACTGCAATCAGTGACACTGTGACTGGGGGCTGGGGGGTGATCTGGGGGGGCCTGGGGGGGCGATTTATGTGCCTATGTGTGCTGGTGTTAGTGTAGTGTTAGTGCACTGACCTGTGTGTCTTCTCTTGTACGACGCTCGGTATATGTGAGCGCCGCACAGGAGATGACATCACTTCCTCCTGCTTTCTCTATCTGTGTAAACAGTACACAGACAGAGGGGGCATTTCTATTCGCCGGGAGCGATCGCGGGGGGGTGGTCGGAATCGAACGGCCGCCCCCCCCATCTCGGGAACGCTCCCAGACGAATTCTGACCGCTCACTGTACAGAAGGGGGGTCCGATCGGACCCCCCAACTGTACAAAGGCAATCACGTATGCTCTACGTGATTGTGCCTGTCGGTGCCATTGTGCCGACGTATATATACAGTGAGCGGTCGTTAAGTGGTTAAACAATGCAGCTGTTCAAAATTACAAGCAGATTCTACATAAGAACAAACCTACAGTCCCTGTCTTGTATGCACCGCCTGTATACGGCTGTTCAGAGTATATAGGGGCTTTTTTATTTTGTGTGCGGGGTTCCCCTTAATATCCATACAAGACCCAAAGGGGCTGGTAACGGGCTGGGGTAGGGGGGGGGTTGATGGGGTAGCTATGCCATTTTTCCTAAAGATTTTCATCCATATTACTGGGACCACACATTGCATTAAAGCCGCAAGCAGTTTTAAATGGCTTTTTTTCCTTTAGAAATGTTATTTTGTGCAAGGACAGTTCTAAACATGGGAAACACGTGGCACTTCACAGGCATACTTTAGACACCCCCCAGGTACAATATTTAAAGGAATATTTGACTTTTTTTTTTTCACTTTATGCATCATTAAAATGACTGCTCCCGGGAAACGTCTGTTTTTAAAACTTCTTTTTGCATTGATACATGTCCCCTGGTGCAGAACCCGGGTTCCCAAACTCTGTTTCGGACAATAACATGGATAATAGTTGTTATAATTAGCACTTTAGAATCCGAACGTTCGCATCCATTGTATTTAATAGGGTTCTAATGTTCGCGCAAACTTTCGGTCCGTTCGCGGGTTCTGGTGCGAACCGAACCCGGGGGTGTTCGGCTCATCACTAGTCCCGACATCCTCTTCTATACAGATACACTGAGTAATGTAATTGCCGGGATCAGCAGCACAAGGATTACTCTGCCAGGACTATTTGATGGTTTTAAGGCTCAGGCGGAGTAGTCCTTGTGCTGCGGTTCCTGGCAATTACATTACTCAGTGAATCTGTATAGAAGATCACATCGGGACTCAGATTAGATTGTCGAAACTGCTGAATAGATATAAGAACTTTCCCCTAATAACATTAACTACTCATGTTCCTCCACCAGCTGAGCAGATCACAGAGCCACAGTCTGGATCAGCACAGGAGGTAAGCACTTCTTGAGCCGGGGTTAAATAGTGTTCCTTCTCCTGGCCCCCCAGCAGAAGTTTTTTGGAATTGCTGCAGACAATAGGTTACTCCACATAATATACTGGCATGGCTAAACAGCTTTACCCCGGGTTCACACACTTGTGCAAACACAGACATCGCATGTGATTCGCATCCGATGTCTGTGCAATCAATGCAAGTTCAGCCATACAGTTGTATACAGTTTGATGGCTGAACTCGCATTAGATTTGCAGAAAAACAGTGCAGGGACCCCCCCCCCCCCCCCTGCACTGTAATCGGATCACATGGGTGTTCTCACCTATGCTAGCCGATTCCTGTGCGAGTTCACAGTTCGCACTGCGATCTGCAAACCAATCTGGGGGTGTCATTAACAATGTAATGACACCCACATCGGTTCGCAGAGGGCAGTGTGAACTGCTTGCGGGAGAGATGTGATGCAGGACCTGGCGCTGGAATCGCGCTGGTTCCCACATCGCATATGTGTGAACCTAGGCTCAGGGCTCGTTTACACATGTGATGTCCTCTGAAGAGTAATCCATGTTTTGATTGCTCTTCAGAGGGAATTTGACAGGCAGTGAGGTGGTGTTATATCACCTCCTAACCACTTGTTTAAACCCTACAGCAGCACCCTGCAACTGAATGCATTGCACATGGATGCAGGAAACCCCCATTCACTTGGATGGGCCACATTCAGCAGGCATTACAGTTTGCTGAACCCACCAGTGCAAACAATTTTTGCCACACTGTGATGAAAAGAATTGTGACTGTTGCATGTTTACATCCCCCCTCTGCTGTCTTTGCAGATTAAGAGGAACAGTTGGGTAGCAGTAAAAGCACAGCTCAATCTCAATTTTTTTTACTGTCCCCCAACCACAGGTGTAAACAAAGTCGTAGAGCACTCCTAAGAAATTATCCACTGTGGATTACTCTTCAAAGTATTTAACAGGTGGTGAAGAAGCGTTATGTTTTCTCCTCACCACCTGTTTTTAACCCTTAAAATCCCATGCCACTGTGCTGTAACCATTGTGCATTATTGCGCACAGTTGCTGCACAGCCCCATTCAGTTGAACGGGTCGAGTTAAGCAAGCGCAGTGCCGTACGCTAGTGGGCTCTTTCACACGGGCGATCCTGCCGGCAGACTCCACTTTGCTCAGCGGGGGATCAATCTGCTGATCTCCACTGAGCAGGCAGATGACAGGTCTGTTTCTGCTCACTGTGCAGAGACGGACCTGTCAGAGGTCTGTTCTTCATTTTTATCCGATCCGCCAGACGGGTGGAAAATAGGGTCACCATCCGTCTGGATTTCACGAACAGCATCGGATCGCATAGCGGCGGGTGTCAGCGAACGTGTCACCGCTATAATCCGCCGCTCCATAGGGGTGAACGGGGGCTCCGATCAGGTCCACCTGAAAAATTGACAGGCCTGATCAGAAAGCCCGCGTGAAAGGGGCTTTCGTGTTCGGGTTTGGCTTGAAGAAAAGGTGGCGACCCTAATTGGGAGGTATGCACTGACAGCCAGAGCCATGATTGAGTGCCTGTGAGTTATCATAATGCTGATGATCCTAACCAGTTGCTGACTGCCCCATAGCAGATTTAGTGCTACAGGTTGGATACGCTGCGCAGGATGTACATGTAGCGGCCCCCTCTCTCTCCTCTCCTTTTATGAACTGGCTCTGGCTCTTGTCTAGGGGTACTTCTGAGGAGAGAGTGCGAGGTCACCACGCCAAGTTCCCACTGCAGGTGTGTGTGTAGTGGGAGACAATTCTCTTTTACCTTCGGGTCGGTGTTCTGCATCTGGAGCCTCCTCCTGGTTTCTCGAACAGTGTCTGCCAGTAAATGAGCCCCACACCACTAAAGTCCAACACTCCTTTATTCTTCTCATGGAAAAGTGAACACAATCAGTTGTACTCCCTCAACGAACAGAACAGACAGGGGGTGTGGATGTGAGTAAGCCCAGGCACAATGAACTCTCCTACTTCCTTCCCAGAAGTAGGTTTCTGCTCCCAATCGAGGAAGACATCCCTCCCGGCGGTCTCTGGAGGCTCACCCGTCACTGGCAGTTTGCTGCACCAGGTCTTCAGGTAAGTACCCCCTCCGGTCCCTTACGCCACTGGATTCGGGTACCCACTCCCGGGGTCCCCTAGGAAGTTCCTCCCTCGCGGAGCCTTAATCCGGGACCCTCAGTCCCGGACTGCCATCCAAGTACCTCACCCCAGGCTAAAGGTGCCTGGGATGGAACACGACCTCCGAACGTCCTCCAGGCCTAGACTGCCTAGGAGGACCGACACGAACCACCGCCCTCAGGCTGAAGGTGCCCGGGACTCGACTCCCTAGACCAAAAATGACCGCCCCCTTTATACCCCCTCCCAGCAAGCACGGCGGGTTCCCCGCCCCACCATACAACCGCTGAGAGAGGCCAAAAAGAGGTACGACACTGCAGTGATGGCCCAACCCCGGGCCCAAAGTGAGAGTGCCACCCGGTGGGCCCCAGGGAACCATACATCACAGTTTCCCCACCAGATTCAAATAGAAAAGCACATACCCACTACATATACACATGTGATTCTGCATTTCCGGGTATAGGAGCCGATCAGCAGGCTCTATGTCTACCGGTACCCACTGATCATTCTGTACACAGGCAGAATGGCAGTCTGCCTATTTAAACAAGACAGAACGCCGTTCTGACAGTAGGGAAGGCATTGATCCTGTGTTCCTGCAAAGTTAGTTAAAGCACCTCCCCACAGTGTTAGCGCATTTAAAGAGTTAAATGTGTGCCTAGATGTTAACCGCTACCCAGCCAGTGTCATTAGTACAGCAACAGCGTGTTTTTTTTTTTTTTTAGCACTGATCACTGTATTAGCGTCACTGGTTCCCACAAAGTGTCAAAATTGGCAGTGTCCAATTTGTCCACCGCAACATCGCTATAAGTCGCTGATTGCTGCCATTACTAGTTTAAAAAAAAAATCCCCGATTTCATTAAAAAAAATCTGGTCACCTTACTTGGCCAACACCGATAGGACACTATTCCTCCGACTGACACCAACAATGGGGCACCATTCCTCCTACGGAGCACAGGTAGTATGCAATTTTTTTTTTTTACTCCCACTACCAAGCCTGAGACATCTGGTATTTTCTACTTCCACTGGCCACACTCGAGCTCCCCTTCAGCACTCCAGGATCCTATTGCAATGCAAAGGCATTAAAAGCTGTTTTATTCAACTTCACCCTTTAAAGGGGTTGTAAAGGTTCAGGGGTGTGTTTTTTTTTTTTTATAAAAAAAAAAAAAAAAAACACCATGTCATACTTACCTCCACTATGCAGTTGGTTTTGCACGGAGTGGCCCAGATCCGCCTCTTCTGGGGTCCCTCAGCGGCACCCCTGGCTCCTCCTCTTTGAGTGCCCCAGAGAAGTGCTCTTTTTCGTGGACACCTGTGCAGGGACGCTCCCGTGTCCTGCAGCCATTGAAACAAAGCAGGACTCGCCCCGCATCATGGATGTGTGTGTAAACACAGAGCCACGTCCTGTCAGGGGATAGGAGACCAATCGTGTGTTCCTCGTATATAAGAACACCTTTCAGTCTCCTTCCCTAGTCAGTCCCATCCCCCCCACAGTTAGAGTCACTGCCTAGGTAACACATTTAACCCCTTGCTCACCCCCTTAACCCCATCCCTGCCAGTGACATTTACACAGTAAACAGTGCATTTTTATAGCTCTAATCGCTGTATAATTGTCAATAGTCCCAAATATGTGTCAAAAGTGTCCGATCTGTCCACCACAATTTCAGACCCAATTTAAAAAAACGCAGATAACCCTTACTGGGAAAAAAAAAAAGAGCCATAAATCTTCCCCATAGTTCGTAGACCCTAACTTTTGCACAAAGCAATCAATATATGCTTATTGCGATTTTTATTACCAAAAAAAAATGTAGAAGAATACATGGACCTAAACTGAGGAAAAATTTTATTTTATTTTTTTTGTAAAAACTAAAGGGGATATTATAGCAAAAAGTATAAAAATAGGATTTTTTTAATACAGCTTACCTGTAAAATCCTTTTCTTGGGAATACATCAAGGGACACAGAGCCTTAATTACTTAATGGGTTATGTAGTCACCACAGGTGATTGGACACTTGCAAACCCAATTAGAATTGAGTTCCTCCCCTATATAAACCCTCCCAAATGGAGAGTACCTCAGTTTTGTAGCAAAGCAATAAGTGTTCCACGTTTAACTCCGAAGAGGGGCGGGAGCTCTGTGTCCTGTGATGTATTCCCAAGAAAAGGATTTTACAGGTAAGCTGTATTAAAAAATCCTATTTTCTTGCTCATACATCACGGGACACAGAGTCTTAATTACTTAATGGGATGTCCCATAGCAATGCTTACATTGAGAGGAGGGAGAGACAGATCAGAAATAAGACCGCCATTGGGCCAGAGGATCTATACTGCTGCCTGCAGTACACTATGCCCGAAGGCGGCATCCTCGTACCCTCTCACATCTACCTGGTAGAACTTAGTAAATGTATGGACCGAAGACCGAGTAGCGGCCGCCTTACAGATCTGAGCCATGGAGGCCTGGTGATGCACTGCCCATGAAGAACCAACTGCTCTAGTCAAGTGCGTGTAGCGCTACCCCCAGTTAAGAGAGCCGCTGGTTTGATTTCGGGCCCTGAATACAGCTCCACCAACCCCCGGCAATCAACTCAACCCACTTATGGCACAGTCAGTCTAGGGGATATTATCTGTCACAATCTATACCTGACTGTACACACACCCCAATTATATTGAGAAGCAAGCACTATGTACAATGATAACACACTGATAGAAAGTGGTAAAGTATAACTGTTTTACTTTAGGTTAAACGGCATAGGTTAGAACATAACACATAACTTACAGAGCCCTGCAGCAATGGATATAGCGTACAATAATAGCCCAGCGCGGTCATACACCACACGCAGCTATTATTATCTATGCGCTCTGTGGCACACCAAACAATACTCTACCCCTGGTCAGGCCTGACACAGATTTAACTCAGTCCTTAGAATAACACTTTCTTCGCATGCAACTTGAATGGTGGTGCACGTATAGAAAAAAACACTTGTAATCCACAGGGTAGGCAATCAAGAAAAAGAACAGTTCACTGGAGACCACTCACTAAGTTGCGCTACTAGTCTCCAGTAAAAATAGCAAATAGAGGCCGGTGGGCCAAGGCAGTCTCTAGGCCTAGCAACAGTACAGCCTATTGGATTGAGCAGGTGCTCGCTCACCACTCTGTACGCGATCCCAGTCCGGGACTTCCACCACTGTGTCTCCTCACACAGCGTCTCAACGATCGGGTCTCCGATCCAGCGAATGTCGGCAACTTGAAGAAAATCAGATGCCACCCAGGCTCGCAACAAGGTGGAAGGCTCTTTGGAAGTTGTACCAGGCCCCAGGCTTCAGGCCTGATACTCCAGCAGATCCGCACAGGAAGACTGGTTGATAGCCGCGCGGTGTCCAAAGAGGCCGAGCTTAGCCTCGCCCCCTCCTTTTATCTCCTCACCCACAAGTCTCTGCGCCAGCAACATTGCACCCTGGATGCCAAACGGGGTTCTGGGAAATGCAGTCCTAGAGTCTTAAAGGAGACCCCGCTACACACTCCCCCCACTTAAACTCTTTGGTCCCCAAAGATAACTTTTAACATACACTATGTACAATCCTAGACAACGTTGTGTAAGATGTCGGCAGAGGGAATTCCCACCAAAACTGAGGGGTTGAATTCCCTTGCCCACAGGTCACATTTGCATGAGTGGCCTGCCTGACTGTGCCAGAAGATGAGTTGGGGTTGCCCTCCACCAAATGAACAGTGGAGGGAACTGGATGCTCTGCACTCCTTGCAGTGACCACAGTTTTTTCCCATTTGTGGGTAAGTCAACTTCTTAGGAGGTCTTATAACTCTTCTGGCTCTTTGCTCTCTTGGGACTTCTGGCTGAGACACTACAGGCTCTCCTTCTGGAGCAGACTTGAGCGATTCTGCTGGTTCTGAAACACTTGGTTTAGGAGCCGGGAGGTACATAGAGTCTCTTGGGTCCTCCTCTGAGTATGTATCACAGGCATCTTCCCAATAATCTGACAAAGGACTGGATGGAATGAACTCAGTAGCTTCTGCATTCAGTGTTCCGTCTATAGTGTCTTCAGTAGGGGGAAGATCTATAGCAGAAGTTCCTGGAGTCGGGGAAGACCATAACCAATCAAGTTCCTATCTCTCATCTCGACTTAGTTCAGAGGTCTCTACATCTTCATTTCGAGAGGACTGGGACCGAGTGTTTGGCCTAGGAGTATCCAAAATTGAGGCCGGGTCCGAGGAGTCCCTCACAGGAGGTATCCGAACAGCTTCGGCAAGTGGGAGTAGGTGATTCCGGTGCCAGGTCTTCAGTGGGCCCACCTTCCCTTCAGGCTTCAACTTATAAACAGGTAGGCCCGGCAGCTTCTTACAAATGACATAGGGTTCAGGTCTCCATCTGTCTGCAAGCTTGTGTTTTCCAGGAACCCCCAGGTTCCGCAGCAGAACCCGGTCTCCAGGTTGCAGGTCCTGGATCCGAACCTTCAGGTCAAAGTTTCTCTTGTTGCGGGCGCCCCTCTGGTCTGAAGCCGCTTGGGCCTGCTCATAAAAGCCATCTTCAAGCTGTGTCTAAGTCTGTCCGCATATCCCTTGTGAGAGGTGGCTGAGGAATGATCTATGGAGATGCCAAAGGCCAGGTCCACAGGTAACCTTGCTTCTCTTCCGAACATGAGACGGTAGAGGGAGTAGCCTGTAGCATCACTTGTGGTGCTATTGTAAGCGTGCACTATGGCCGCTATATGCTTGCTCCAATGCCATTTCTTCTCGCTATTTAAGGTCCCCAACATATTGAGCAAAGTTCGGTTGAACCTCTCCGGCTGAGCATCCCCTTGTGGGTGGTAAGGAGAGGTTCGGGTCTTCTTGATCCCTAAGGAATCCAGGAGCTTCCGGATCAGCCGACTTTCAAAGTCCCTCCCTTGATCCGAGTGTAGTCGCTGTGGTAGCCCATAATGGACGAAATACTTCTCCATAAGTACCTTGGCCACTGTGGAAGCCTTCTGGTCTTTGGTTGGGAAGGCCTGGGCATACCGGGTGAAATGATCGGTTATCACTCACCAGAACATTTCCTAGTCCACTCAGGTCGGGTTCGAGGCAGAGAAAATCAATGCATACCAAATCCAGCGGGCCTTGACTTTGTAAATGGCCCATTGGGGCAGCTTAATGGGGTAAAGTCTTCCGCTGGATGCAGCGTGCACATGAATGGCAGTATTCCTCTACTTCAGCCCTCATGCAGGGCCAAAAGAACCGACTCCTAACAAGTTGAAAGGTTCTTTCAGCCCCTAGGTGTCCATGATTGTCATGCAGGGCGACCAGGGCAGTCTCTCTGTGTTTCTCGGGAAGAAACAATTGCCACTTATCTTCCAAGTCATCGGAGGGGCCCCTTCGGTAGACCACCCCCTGATGCACCTGTAACCTGTCCCACTCCTTCCTTAACAGGCAAGCTTCCTTTGAAGGATGGCGCAGGAGTCTACTTGGATCCTGGTTCTCCAGGGCCTCCAGGACCAATCTCCCCATGGGGTCTTCCATTTGGTCACATCTCAACTCCATCTTGGACAGTTTTGGCAGATTATCTTCTTCCAACTGGGTTACTCCACAGTATTGCTTGGGAACTCCTACCATGGTAACCCCTATCTCTTCTGCCCTTGAACCCCCTCTGGCTTGAAGTTCAGCCCCTTGACAAAGAGCCCGTACCCCGTCAGGTGCCACTTGGGTCCAGTCTTCTGTATCACCAGTGGGAGCATGAGATCTTTTAGACAAGGCGTCTGCGTCTCGATTCCCAGCCCCCGGCCTGTACTTCAGGCTGAAATTGAACCCAGACAGTGCAGCCAACCACCTATGTCCTGTGGCATCCAGCTTGGCTGTGGTGAAGAGATAAGTAAGGGGGTTGTTGTCGGTCTTTACAGTGAACTCTGCCCCATACAGGTAGTCCTTGAGTTTATCAACCACCGCCCACTTGAGAGCCAGGAACTCTAACTTATGAGTGGGGTAGTTTCTTTCAGAGGGGGTCAGGCTCCGGCTTACGTAAGCAATGGGTCGCAGCTGTCCTTCATGCTCCTGGTAGAGCACTCCTCCCAGACCCTCATGACTGGCATCTACGTGGAGTACATAAGGTCTCTTTGGGTCTGCGTAAGCCAAGACGGGGCAGTGGTTAAGCTTTTCTTCAACATCTGAAAGGCCTCTTCACACTTCTGGGTCCACTGGTCTTTGATTGACTCTCCCGGCTTCCTGGGCCCTGAGTCATCCTCTTCCCCCTCTGTCTTGAGTAGTTCATTCAGTGGCCTGGCAATTCGGGCAAACCCCTCCACGAACCTCCTATAATAGCAACAGAACCCCAAGAAGGATCTGAGTTCGGTGACCGCGGTAGGCCGTGGCCAGGAAGTAACTGCCTCCAACTTCTCGGGGTCGGTGGCCACCCCTTCTTCAGACACTATGTGTCCCAGATAGGTAACTGAAGATTGGTAGAACCGACACTTCTCGGGCGAAAGCTTGAGTCCCTCCTCACTGAGTCTTCTCAAGACTTTCTCCAGCCTCTCTTCATGTTCTTCCAAGGTCCTCCCAAAGACAATGACATTGTCTAAATACACAAGGACCTTGATAAGGTTCATGTCTCCTACAGTCTTTTCCATGAGACGTTGGAAGGTGGCTGGGGCTCCTGACAGTCCCTGGGGCATTCAGTCGAATTCAAAGAATACCACTGGGGTTATGAAGGCTGTCTTCTCCTTGTCCTCCGGATGCATAGGGATCTGATAGTATCCACTCTTGAGGTCCATAACGCTGAACCACTTGGCTCCAGACATGCTCTGCAGGGCATCCTCTATCCTCGGAGTGGTGTACTGGTCAGGAATGGTTCTCCTGTTGAGGGTCCTGTAGTCGATGCACAACCTCAACAATCCATTCTTCTTTCTGACCACTACTATCAGGGAGGCATAGGGACTTCTAGACTCCCGGATCACACCGGTCCGCTTGAGTTCCCCGAGTTGTTCCCTCAGATCTTCCAGGTCTGCTAGTGGGACTCGCCTGACCCTCTCCCTGAAGGGCTTGTCTTCTTGGAGGCGAAAATGGTGGGTGGCACTCCTTGCACACCCCACATCAAACTCATCTTGGGAGAAGATCTTCTTCCACCTGGCCAACTGGGCCTTGGCTCTCTCTTTCCAAGCACTGGGCAGATTCAGGTTTTCCATGGAGAGCTTCTCCCAAACGTTCCCTTCTTCACCTGTCTTCTCCACTTCTGACAAGGCAACCGGGGCAGCAGGGCTCACCTGGCCCAGTAACATCCTGGCAGGGATCTTCATGGGGCCATCCGTAGTGTTCCTGACACTCACAGGGACCTTATAGTGGGCCTTCTTCAGGGCCCTCAGCGGGACCACTTCTGGGATTACTTCTAAGCCCGAGTGTTCCTCCCTTGCGTCGGGCTCCAACATGACAAAGGGTCCCGGTTGCTCCCAAGTAAGCTTCACAGTGGCTCTGAGACCGGTTACTTCACCGGGCTGCAACACTACCCCCTTCCTTTCAAGTCTCCAGACCTTCCCCACTTCCTCTTCCGGGGCCTTCTGCTACAAGACTAATCGCTGGTAGGCTGTCTTCAAGATGGGATGGATCTTGGTGGCTGCCGGGTCCTTCCTTCGTGCAAGAGGGGTCAGGAGTCTCCGGACCAGGTCCGTGTTCGTCCCTATTATTAAGGAACTTTTGTTGGCTCCAGGCGGCCGGGGGCACACAACTGCCAGAGTGTCGAACACTTCAGCCTTCCCAGCCACAGATGGGTCAAAGGTCAGTTTTATGGGCAGGTAGCCATCATAAGGGAAGCTCTGGGTCCCGATTCCCCATATTTCTAGTTCTTCTATCTTCTTGATGGGTAGGTGGCCTTATGCCCCGTACACACGATCGTTTTTCATGCCGTTAAAACTGACATTTTAAAAAATGGCCCTGAAAAATGATCGTGTGTAGGCTCCAGAGCATTTTTAACGACGTGAAAAACGGCCATTAAAAATTCCGGACATGCTCTCTTTTTTCACGTCCTTTTTCATGTCGTTTTTTTTAACGACGTGAAAAACGATAGTGTGTATGCTTTAACGACGTGAAAAAAAACCGCGCATGCTCAGAATCAAGTATGAGACAGGAGCGCTCGTTCTGGTAAAACTAGCGTTCGTAATGGAGATAGCACATTCATTACACAGTAACGGACTGAAAAGCGCGAATCGTCGCCCAACAAACTTTACTAACATGAAGGGTGGCGCCATTCGAACGGAACTTCCCCTTTATAGTGCCGTCGTACGTGTTGAACGTCACTGCGCTTTGCTTGATCGTTTTTTTTAATGATGGTGTGTACGCAAGGCAGGCTTGAGAGGAAACATGAAAAAAAACAAGGAGAAAAATGTCGGTTTAAAAAATGACATTAAAAACGATCGTGTGTACGGGGCATTAAGTGTTTGTCATAAAAGTCCCGGTACAACAGGGTCACCTGGGCCCCAGTATCCAAGATGGCTCTTGTGTAAACTCCCTACACTTGAATGGGCACTATGGGGGATGGGCCTACCAGCTTCTCTGAATATGGCTTCAAAGGGGTGTCCTTTTTATCTTTGCGCGCTCCCTTTAGACCTCCTTTCTCCAAATTTCCTTTGGACTTGAGTCTTTCTTGGGCTCGGTATGCATTGATTCTCCTTCCCTTAATGGGTGTACAGACACGCTGAGGGACACTATGCTCTTTTTCTGGGGTGTATTCCCGCTGTGGAATACTGTGCTTCTTCTGAACAGTTTTGTCCTCTCTTTTCTTGGGCTTCTCATTCAGTTTGGAGCTCACTGAAGAAGATGGGCACCCGGTTGACTCCTTCACCGGGGCCCTCTGGAGTTTCCCGCCGACTTTCGGTTATCTGTTTTCTTTTTCTTGGGACTGGAACACACAGCTGCAATATGGCCAATTCCTCCACAGTTAAAACAGATCACATCCACCCAATCTTGTAGGGGGGTGGGCACTGAAGCGTCCGAGAACAACTCCTTCCTTGGTCCCTCTTTTTCTGGAACCCTTGAGTCTTTTGTCATCAGAGAGGTCAGCATCTCTAACACCTGAGACATCTGTGATTTCAAAGTGTCTACTTCTGAGTCTCTTTCTTTTGTCATCACTGAGTTGACTATCACTGGTGCAGAAGAGGTATGTGCCTTGATCACTTGTTGATCCATCTGTAGTGACTCCTCATCTCTGATGATTTTTATCAGATCAGAGTAAGTTAGTGACATTCCCCCTCCCGAGGTTTTCAGGTGAAGCCAGACTGGATCCGAACGCAACGCCCCCTTTAACACCTGCTTCATTCTTGCCACATCTGTGTCTTGGGGCAACATCCCTTTTTTTAACACGATTTTGCAAAGCATCTTGTTCAGTCTTCTTACATACTCTGAAAGCTTCTCATTCGGCTGTTGGAAAGTATGTTCAAATTGGTACACTAGCTCTGTCACCTTTTCTAGCAGACCGAACTCCTCTTGTAACATAGCTAAACAGTCCTGAGTCGTGCAATCAGCATTGCCAAACTGGAAGCTTTTCACCGCTTCTGCAGCCGCGCCTTTCAAACTTTCTATCACGCGCTGTCTCCTCTGCGCTTCAGGCACCTCCCATGCCTCTACTGCTAGTAATGCCTGCTCAACCCAGGTATCGAAATCTTCTTCCCCTGCAGGGACAGGAAGCTTCCCTGAGAATGTCTTTAGCCTCCGGTAGCTAGCCTCTACATGTACCGTGTTCGTTCTCTGGCACTTTGTTAGCAGATCCCCTAAGGCATTTATTAATTCTGGTGCTATGGTAGTGACCGGTGCCACCAGATGTGTCGCCCTCTCTCTCTTTTCAGGTGAGACACGGGGTGTCCCTTGCGGTGATCCCGTTGGGGATGGCTCCGTCTTAACGGTTATTGTGCGCGCCAACTTGTAAGTTCTATTATCTGGCGTCCGCACACATTTATGCTTAAAGGTCTCTGGCATTCCGTCCCACCATTCTATCAATGCATACTGATACGAGATGTTTGGGTCTGACTTAATGTCCATCACCCACGGTGTATGATCTGGGGACAGTGACACCACAAGTTTCTCTACCGTCTCTGTTGACCATTCCTCTCCTGGGAGGCTGATGACCACCGACTGATCTGGTTCTGCCTTAGCTGCTTTGCACCATGCTTTAACCTCTAACGGGTCTATGCCGGTACTTTTGGCGTGTTCACCTGCTGTATCAGGATCCCGGACTCGGAGCCCCCACGTGTAGCGCTACCCCCAGTTAAGAAAGCCGCTGGTTTGATTTCGGGCCCTGAATACAGCTCCACCAACCCCCGGCAATCAACTTGTTCTGTCTCAACTACAAAGCGATAAAGTTCATCTCCAGGTTGAAGTAGGCCTTACTCAAGCTGGTTTGATATTCATCCCTTGCATCGATACAGGCAGTTTAACTCAATGAATAAACTCACAGTTAGGACGATACACGATGAATCCTTTCGAATGTTCCGTTTAATGTATGGATATTCATAGGTAGAAAAACGTTGCAGTTGTAAGCCACATGTAAGATGTTTAGCATGGAAGAAATACAGGAGTAATGACCAGAATCAGGAAGTGGAGGAGATATATAAAGAGCTACAGTGAGAGAGAGAGTTCAGCTAGAAAGAAGGGGACAGATCTTAAAGACGCAGAGCAAGAATAATCACATAGTGTAACACAACACTCCCCGTCTGAAATCTTTAGATTTCATAACCTTAAACTAATATATATATTTTCAAAAAGTCCAATACTGACGAATGTCCTGGAACCTGTAATGAAAAACATGCAACAAGCAAATAATAAACTGTAAGTTCAACAGGATGAAGAACATAAATTCACAGTATGATGTCTTCAAATAATTCCAAAGTTCTGAGTAGAACCTGTAGATGGCAGCAATGTACTCCCCGCCGTGCCAACAGCATGGCTAGTCCTTGCACAAGTCACTCACCTGGCAAAAGGAGTACTAACTCTGTAATTGGTCGACTAAAGGTTCGTGTCGATCCTCCCTTGGTTACCTTGACTTCTACCTTCCGGACTTTGTTATCGTCGCTGGGCATAACTTTTAGTAATAAGACCCATAGGCCACTCATTCCGACAAACTTCCTTGTCTTTTAGAAGGATGAGGTCTCCAACCTTAAGATTCGGCTTAGATGCTTGCCATTTGTTACGACCTTGAAGGTGGTGAAGATACTTTTTCTTCCAGCAATGCCAGAACACATTGGCTAGATGCTGCACCTGCTTCCATTGATGCCTGTAATGGTGTGACCGCAGCTTCTGTTTTGTACTTACAGAAGTGTAGAGTGAGGTGTTCACAGTTCTTATTTCCTTATCATCTTCAGGGTTTACTCGCCCATAGGTGGTGTCAATAGGGAGTAAGTAAGAGTCCTCACACAGAAACCTTGGAGGTGACAGCCATAAGCTGTCCTGAAGAGTGGCAGGTGACACGGCTCTGGTCCCACAGTCAGCTGGGTTGAGTTCAGTGGGAACGTGATGCCATTGACTTGGTAGAGAGAATCTCTTGATACGTTCAACCCTGTTGCTGACGTACACATAAAATTGTTTTGTTTGGTTGTTTATGTAACCAAGTACTACCTTACTGTCTGTATAGAAGGTGAAAGAATCAATTCTAGTGTCCATTTCACTTCGTATGACCTCGGCAATTTCTACTGCTAGCACGGCTGCACAAAGTTCAAGTCTTGGTATGGTATGTGCAGGCTTGGGTGTGAGTTTTGCCTTGCCTAGGACAAAACTACAGTGTGATTCTCCATTCAGTTCAGAGGTCTTCAAATAGGCTACTGCAGCAATAGCTTCAACTGATGCATCAGAGAAAATATGAATCTCTCTCCGGTTAGCAGTTGAAGTGGAACCTGGAACATAGCAACGGGGAATCTGAAGTTTTTCTAGTGACTTCAAAGAATATCTCCACCTTTCCCACTTGTGTTGATTCTCACTAGGCAAGGGAGTATCCCAGTCTATGTTCTCAGTAGACAACTGTCTTAGTAAAATCTTACCTTGAATGGTAACTGGAGCAAGGAAACCCAGTGGGTCATAGATGCTATTCACCACGGACAGGACTCCTCTCTTAGTGAAGGGTTTGTCACAAGTTGACACTTGGAAGGTGAATTTGTCTTGTTTGATGTTCCACAACAAACCCAGACTTCGCTGTACAGGAGGCACATCTGTACCTAAGTCAAGGTTTTTTAGACTAGTGGCATAGTCCTCAGAGTGAAAGGCATTCATAAGTTCCTGGCTGTTGGATATAATCTTGTGCAGTCTAAGGTTTGCTATAGACAGCATCTCCTTTGTTCTGGTGAGAAGATCAATTGCTTCTTTAGCAGTTGGAAAGGACTTAAGTGCGTCGTCAACGTAGAAGTTTCTTTCAACAAATTGACGGGCATCAGATCCATATTCAACTTCTCCAGTCTGAGCTGTTTTCCTTAGCCCATAAGTTGCCACTGCTGGGGAAGGACTGTTACCGAAGACATGTACCTTCATGCGATAATCTATAACTTTCTTGTTGAGGTCATTGTCCTTGTGCCATAGAAACCTGAGGTAGTTTCTGTTGTCTTCTCCGACGATGAAGCAGTGAAACATCTGTTGAATGTTGGCCATTACTGCTACAGGCTCTTGTCTGAAACGAATCAAGACTCCTATTAGACTGTTGTTCAAGTTGGGTCCAGTAAGGAGCTTTTTGTTAAGAGAAACACCTTCGTGCTGAGAACTGGAATCAAAGACAACTCTGATTTGGTCTGGTTTCCGTGGGTGATACACGCCAAAGGATGGAAGGTACCAGCATTCTTCTCCCTCCTTTAGTGGGGGAGCAGGCTCTGCAAGATCTCTGACAAATACATTTTGCATAAAGTCCACAAAGTGCTTTTGCATCTCTGGTTTCCTGCTTAAGTTTCGCTTTAAGGAGGAGAATCTACTGATGGCCTGCTGTAAGTTGTTGGGCAATCTCTCTCTTGGGAGACGAAAGGGTAGGGGTGCTACCCAGTTATTGGAGTCATTTTGAAAGAACTCATTGTCCATTACCTTGATGAATTCTTTGTCTTCCATTGAAGGAGCCAGTATGTCATCTTCACTGGTTGCTTTAAACACTGTAGAGCCGAAGTCGCCATCATGGCAGGAGAAAGGGCTTGTGTCACCTGTGATACCATGTTGCCATCCGTGGCTGGCTATCTTCTCTTTCACCCAGTAGTGATGTGGGCATGGCTCAAAGTAAGTGTTTCGGCCATTTGGCAGAACATTTGTCTTGAATGACGAAATGTTGGTAGGTCTTTTCATTTTGCCTATGCAGACATTGCCTATGATGACCCACCCTAGATCCGTGCGCTGGGCAAATGGGGCATCTGGGGGTCCACTGACTTGTCTGTGTACCTTGTGAACTCTTAGAATGTCTCTTCCTAACAGAAGAAGGATCTGAGCATCTTTGTCAAGCGGCGGTATCTCATTTGCTATTACCTTGAGGTGAGGGTGATGGAAAGCAGCAGCTGGAGTAGGGAATTCTTCCCTGTTAGCAGGTATCTGATTGCACTCAACAAGTGTAGGTAAGGGTAATTGCAAGTTACCTTTGAGAGAAGATACCATGAGTCCATGAGCCCTTCTTCCAGAAACCTCTATAGTTCCACTACAGGTACCCAAGGTGTAAGGATGAGCTTCGCCTTTTATTTTAAATAGATTGAACAATTCCGATTTTGCAAGTGATCGATTGCTCTGATCGTCTAAGATAGCATATGCCTTTAGAGACTTTTCTGGTTGATCCTTGTGGAATATGTTCACCAAGCATATCTTAGCACAGGACTTACCACAGTGGTCTTCTCCACAAACTTCAGTGCAGGATGAAGAAATGATGGTAGAATTAGGCACTTGGTCTGTATTCTCCCCGCCATGCGTTAACCTGGGAGGAGTGTTGGCAGGTTGTGCAGAGCTGGGCTCAAGAGGATGGAGGGCTTGCACATGTTCTTCAGAGCCACACTCTATGCACTTGATGGACACATTACAGTCCCTTGCAAAATGTTCTGTAGAAGCACAGCACCTGAAACATACCCTAAATGTCTTTAAAAGCTCCTTGCGCTCTTCCAGAGGCTTTTTCCTAAAGCCGATACATTTATTGAGGGGGTGTGGCTTCTTGTGTATGGGACACAAGGTTTTCAATCTTCCTACTCTGTTTGTTCGTGGCCAGAACTGTGGTAGGAGTGGGAAGGATGTCAGTCTTTTTCACGGACACTGGGCCTCTATGGTTTCTATAGTTGCCCTGAAGACTGGTACTCTTAGGAAAGGGTGAGAAGAGGCTGTACTCACCGTAGGAAAAACTTGGATCGTTCTTGGTCTCTGAAATTTTCCTGATGAATTCACAGAAGAAAGAGAATGGAGGGAAGGAAACCTTGTTCTCTCTTTTGTATGATGACCCTAGTACAGTCCATTTCTCTTGCAAACCATACGGGAGCTTGGAGACAATTGGGTTTACCCCTCTTGGAGTGTCAAGGTAACTGAGTCCAGGTAGTTTTGGGTCTGTCTTGGCTAGCTGAAGCTCAAGGAGAAGGTCACTCAGTCTCTGGAACTCCTTGTTGTCCTTACCGGATATCTTTGGGAAAGTTTCCAGACGCATGAACAAAGCATTTTCTATAGCTTCTGGACTGCCATAACTTTGCTCTAGTCGCTCCCATGCAGCTGTGAGGCCTGCAGTAGGATTGTCCAAGAAAACCGATCTTAATGGCTTAACACGTGCAGCAGATAGAGGACCAAGCCATTTGATCAGCAGATTCAATTCTTGATCAGCTGTAATGCCAATATTGCTGATTGTAGTTCTGAAGGCACATTTCCAACTTCTGTAGTTCTCAGGTTGGTCATCAAAACTTGGACAAGGATTGGAGAGCGCTGGCTATGGGGTTTTCTCTTTTACCCTAAATGTGACCCACGGAGCTGCCTGGTGAACTAACAGATTGGAACCTAGAGGAACAGAGAGCACAGGGAGAGCCAATTATAGCCCTTGGCGGGGATAACAGCCACCCATTCAGACTGATCTCTTTCAGGGATCAGAACTTCCGGTAAGCAGCCTAAAAGGGATAAGTTGGTGGATTCCTTTTCTATCATATCATCACTCCTTCTATGGTGTTCCAACGTTTTGAAGTCACTTATGCAGTTTTGAAGAGCCTTGGAATCTTCTGTTTCTTTCTGGGGACTTTTTGTTATTTATGGACTATCCCTGAATCCTTTTTTGCATGCCAATATTAAGGAATATAGTTTAAGTACCATCTAATACCCAGAGACGTATAGAGCAATATTTTTACTCCATCATTTATATTGTTTATACAGATATTATCATATTGTGTTTTCAGAACATTTTTGTTTTTTTGTATTTGTATTTAGTTGCGCAACCTTAGTTCTTTTATATGGTCATCAAAACTTGTAAGACCAGTCTTTGTGAGCTCTCTGCGAAGCATGTACCTCACAAACTCTTCTGTCTCAGTTGTCTCCGCCTTTATGTGAGATGCTGTTGGCTGTATGGTGCTGATTGCGTTATCTTTGACATTGTTGTTAAAGGACACAGGGAAATATGGTGCAGCAGATGCATCCAGGTGAGTTGCTTGCTTGAAGTCAGTTGTTCCAATGGTACGTTGATTCAAGGTTGTACCGATGACTGGAGATTTATGACTTGCTTGAAGCTTGCGCTGATGCTCTGTGACGTATGAAGGCAGGCAAGGTAGACAGGTAGGAAATGCAGTGGAGTGATTTTGAGTGCAGGAAGTTGCTGGAACCTCTTTAACTTGAAGCTGTGAAGGAGTCTCTATGTAGTCGGGAGCATTGGAGACAATGGAGTGTGCACTGCAGTGGCTTAGGACATAGTCTTTAGTGCGTTTGAGGGGGTCTTCCATATCTGCTATGTTTAGGTTAATGCTGTCTTTCTCACTTGCACCTTCGTCTACACTGATAGCTTGCTGTAGGACCCTTAGCTTTGCCATAGCTGTGTCATGTTTACACTGTTCATTTAACCACTTAACGACCGCCCACCGCCGATTTACGTCGGCAGAATGGCACCGACAGGCAGAATCACGTAGATCTACGTGATCGCCTTTGTGCAGTTGGGGGGTCCATCCGGACCCCCCTTCACTGCAGTGAGCGGCCGTTAAGTGTTCGGGAGCGATCAGGCATGAGGGGGCGGCCGCTCGATTCCGCCCCCCCTCGCGATCGCTCCCGGCCAATGAAAATGCTTCCTCCTGCCTGAAATGTAAACACAGGCTGGAGGAAGTGATGTCATCTCCCTCGCCGCGGTCTTTTCGTTCCCGGCGCCGAGCAGAGAAGAAGCAGGTTAGTGCACCAACAGTCCACTGACACGTAGGTACACATAGGCACACAAATCACCCCCCAGTCACCCCCAGATCACCCCCCAGGTCACCCCAAAGCCCCCAATCACAGTGTCACTGATTGCAGTGATCATTTATTTTACTGATCACTGCATTTAGTGTCATCTGTGATTGTAAAAAGTTGCAGGGCAGTTAGGATTAGGCCCCTTTAGGTCCAGGGTAGCCCCCTAACCCCCCCTAATAAAGGTTTAACCCCTTGATCACCCCCCAGGTAACCCTTTCACCCCCTAACTTCAGCGTCACTAAGCGATTGTTTTTCCGATCGCTGTATTCGTGTCGCTGGTGTTTTAGATAGGCAGTTATTTTTTTTTAGGTTCGCCGCAGGTTTTTATTAGTGTCAGGTACCCCCATATATTATTTTAACCCCCTGATTGCCCCTCGAGTTAACCCTTTTACCAGTGATCGCCGTATAAGCGTCACTGGTGTCACTGGTTAGCCAGTAAGTTATTTAGGTTACCCGTCAGGTTTTTATATAGTGTCAGGTACCCCCATATTTAACCTAATAAAGGTTTTAACCCCCTGATTGCCCCTAGTTAACCCTTTCACCAGTGATCACCATATAAAGGTTACGGGTGACGCTGGTTGATTAGTTTGCTTTTTATAGCATCAGGGCACCCGCCGTATATAACCCAATAAAGGTTTAACCCCCCTGATCGCCCGGCGGGTGAGATCAATTAGGTTTTAGCGCCAGAGAGGGTCTGCGTCGCCCCAGGCAGTGTTAGGTTAGTGCCAGTAACGCTAACACCCACGCGCAAAGCATACATCCCCCTTAGTGGTATAGTATCTGATCAGATCTATACTAGCATCCCCAGCGGTTTAGGGTTCCCAAAAACGCAGTGTTAGCGGGATCAGCCCAGATACCTGCTAGCGCCTGCGTTTAGCCCCTCCGCCCAGCCCAGCCCAGCCCAGCCCACCCAAGTGCAGTATCGATCGATCACTGTCACTTACCAAACACAACACACATAACTGCAGCGTTCGCAGAGACAGGCCTGATCCCTGCGATCGCTAACAGTTTTTTTGTAGCGTTTGATATATTTTTTCCTGTGAATCTTACTAGTGTACCCCTAAATTTAGAGCCCAAAATGGCAAGACGAAGGTACACTAGTAAAGAGGCCTACGAGATTCTGAGCATGACAGATAGTGAAGAGGAGGTCACGTATCTGTCAGATTCAGGCTCAGAATATCTTCCCGTAGAAGACAGTGACGTCAGCGGCCCCACGTCAGATAGCTCTGACGACGAAGTTGAGGTCCCTGCTAAGGTCAGGTGTACCCGATCCCGATCTTCTGAGGTTGTTGAGGAGCAAGAACCGCAGGTCTCTCGTATCATGGAGCAGAGTAGTACTAGCGCCGCTATTCCTTCTGGTGAACTGGCAAGCACCAGCGGCCTAGTACAGCCTGGACGTACATCCAGCACTGCAGTAACACTTGGTGACGTGGCGAGTCCCATAAGTGCAGTTCAAGCTGGCGAGGTGGCAAGCACAAGTAGTGTCCCGCTGCCACCAAGAAGACAAAGGCAGGCCCGTCGTGCCCATACTGCCCTTCCTGCAGAATTCGCCTATCCTGATTGGGTCCCCACCACTTCTGCAGAACCCGTACTTCCCCCATTCACTGCCCAACCCGGTATTCAGGTGGAAACAGCTGATTTTATTCCAATTGATTTTTATTCGCTGTTTTTCATGGAAGATCTCTATAGATCTATTGTGGACCAGAGTAATTTATATGCTGGTCAATTTATCGCCGCTAACCCCCAGTTGCCTAAAATTGCCAGAAATTGGAAACCAATTACGGTTTCCGAATTTAAGACCTTTCTGGGCCTTTCCCTCAACATGGGCACACATAAATTTCCGTCATTGCGTGCTTATTGGTCCACACACCCAATTGACCACATGCCCGTGTTCTCTGCCTCCATGTCCAGGGCACGATACGAGCAGATTTTGCGGTTCATGCACTTCAACGACAATGAACTTTGTCGTCCACGTGGGGACCCTGAATACGACCGGCTCTATAAAATTCGGCCCCTCATAAACCACTTCAACGAACGTTTTGCAGCCTTGTTTACTCCCGATCAAGTTGTCTGCGTTGATGAGTCCCTGATTAAATTTTCTGGCCGCTTGTCTTTCAAGCAGTACCTTCCCAGCAAGCGTGCCAGATACGGGGTCAAGCTCTACAAGTTCTGTGACAGGGCAACAGGCTATGTAGTGAACTTTACGGTTATGAGGGAAAAGATAGTCAGATTGAGTCGGTCAACTGCCCGGATTACATAGGGAGCGCTGGCAAGATAGTGTGGAACTTGGTGTCACCCTTATTCGGAAAGGGGTACCACTTGTATGTGGACAATTATTACACGAGCGTGCCACTGTTTAGTCACTTGTTTGATCATCAGATTGGAGCATGTGGCACCGTGCGACCTAATCGCCGGGGCTTTCCCCAGCGGCTTGTAGATGCCCGTCTTAGGCTGGGGGAGAGAGCCTGCTTGAAGTGTAATAACTTGCTCGCTATGAAGTGGAGGGACAATAAGAATGTTTTCCTTCTTACCTCCCTTCATGCAGACACGACAGTCCAAATTCGTACGGCGACTGGTGTTGTGGAGAAACCCCTCTGTGTCCACGAATATAACCAAAATATGGGAGGGGTGGACCTCAACGACCAGTTGATGGCGCCGTATCTAATTGACCGTAAGGCGAGACGCTGGTACAAAAAAGTGTCTCTATCATTATTCCAATTGGCTTTGCTGAACGCTCATGTGCTATACAGAGCTTCAGGAGGGACGTTATCTCTTCTAAAATTCCAGAATGAGATAGTCACAGAACTCATGTATCCAGGCGGTTCTGCACCTCACCATCCCCTACCAAATGCAGTAAGCCGGCTGCATGAGAGGCATTATTCGTATGTCCTCCCGAGTACCCCTACCCAAAGCCACCCCCAAAAAAGATGTCGTGTCTGTAGCAAGCGCGGATTTAGGCGTGACACCCGTAGTTTTTGTCCACTCTGTCCTGACAAGCCTGGTCTTTGCCAAGGTGAATGTTTTGAACGCTACCACTCAAAAGTGAAGTTTTAGCGTAGGGTACAGCATTTCACAGACAAGGACACACTTACACAGGGTCTCCCAAGATGCCATTACATTTTGAGAGACCCAAACCATTACAGTTGTAAAGTTACAAAAAAAAGTGTAAAAAAGAAAAAAAAAAACGTAAAAAACAAAACACAAAAAAAATATAAAATAAAAAAACCAAAAATAGTTGTCATTTTATTGTTCTCTCTCTCTCTATTTTCTCTCTATTGTTCTGCTCTTTTTTACTGTATTCTATTCTGCAATGTTTTATCATGCTTGCTTTTCAGGTATGTAATTTTTTGTTTTCAGGTGCGCCATTCAACTGCAGCGCGGAATTATTTATCTTGACAGCAACAGCGTTTGCTCCCACGATACATAAAGCCGTGACTCCAGTGCTGTAGGAGGTGATTTCACCACCACAGTTAAAAAAAAGAGCATATATGCCGAAGCATGGGGGCAGCAGGGGCGGAGGAGCGATTTTGCTCCTAATGCCGCGTACATACGGTCGAAATTCCGACGGAGGCCTGCCCGTGGAAAATTCCGACCGTGTGTACGCGGCATAACTTTTTTGCGGGAGGATGCCCCCATGCTTCGGCATATATATATTTTAGGCACAGGTTGCGTTAAAACATTTTTTTATTTTTTACTAGGTTTTGTTTTGGTATTTGCTTTGCAGGTATGGCATGGTAAGGTCTTACTGTTGTACTGTAATGTTACTTTGTTTTAATGTTAACCACCATTTGCTTAGCAGGTACGCCATTCAGTTGCAGCGCGGATCTATTTATCTTGACAGCAACAGCGTTTGCTCCCACGATACATAAAGCCGTGACTCCAACGCTGTAGGAGGTGATTTCACCACCACAGTTAAAAAAAAGAGCATATATGCCGAAGCATGGGGGCAGCAGGGGCGGAGGAGCGATTTTGCTCCTAATGCCGCGTATATACGGTCGAAATTCCAACGGAGGCTTGCCCGTGGAAAAGTCCGACCGTGTGTACGCGGCATAACCTTTTATGCCGCGTACATACGGTCGAAATTCCGACGAAGGCTTGACCGTGTGTACGCGGCATAACTTTTTTGCGGGAGGATGCCCCCATGCTTCGGCATATATGCCCATCATTAGAAGTGGGTGGATGAAGGGAGGTATTCTAATGGTGGGCATACCCACCAATCAATCTCTTTTTTTTCGTTCAGCCAATAGGCTGTATGAAAAAAAAGATTACAATACATGTCCAACAAGGACCAGCAACGTACTGGTATGTTGCTGGACTTTGAATGTTTATACCAGAATGATGCCTGCGGGTTTAGGTATCATCTTGGTATCATTCTTTTCAGCCAGCAGCCGGCTTTCATGTAAAAGCAATTCTAGCAGATAATTAGCCTCTAGACTGCTTTTACAAGCAGTGGGAGGGAATGTCCCCCCCCGGATATAAAAAGCGCCATTGGGAAATTGGGAAAGCATTTTATCACACCGATCTTGGTGTGGTCAGATGCTTTGAGGGCAGAGGAAAGATCTAGGGTCTAACCCCCCAATTTTTTTCAAAAAAAGAGTACCTGTCACTAATTATTGCTATCATAGGGGATATTTACATTCCCTGAGATAACGATAAAAATGGTAAAAAAATAAAATATGGAAGGCACAGTTTAAAAATAAAATAAAAAAGCCAAATAAATAATAAAAAAAAGCAAGCGTCGGTCTAGCGTCATATGTAAACAGCAATTGCATCATGCATGTGAGGTATCACCGCGAAGGTCAGATCGAAGGCAGTCATTTTAGCAGCAGACCTCCTCTGTAAATCTAACGTGGTAACCTGTAAAGGCTTTTAAATGCTTTTAAAAATGAATGTAGTTTGTCGCCGCTGCGCGTTTGTGCGCAATTTTAAAGCATGTCGTGTTTGGTATCCATGTACTCGGCCTATGATCATCTTTTTTATTTTATCAAACATTTGGGCAATATAGTGTTTTTTAGTGCATTAAAAATAAAAAAAGTGTGTTTTTCCCCCAAAAAATGCGTTTGAAAAATCGCTGCGCAAATACTGTGTGGAAAAAAAAAATGCAACACCCACTATTTTAATCTGTAGGGCCTTTGCTTTAAAAAAATATATAATGTTTGGGGGTTCAACATAATTTTCTTGCAAAAATAAAAAAAAATTCATGTAAACAAAAAGTGTCAGAAAGGGCTTTGTCTTCAAGTGGTTAGAAGAGTGGATGATGTGTGACATAAGCTTCCTAATGTTGTGCATAAAATGCCAGGACAGTTCAAAACCCCCCCCAAATGACCCCATTTTGTAAAGTAGACACCTCAAGCTATTTGCTGAGAGGCATGTTGAGCCCATTGAATATTTTTTTTTTTGTCCCAAGTGATTGAATAATGACCAAAAAAAAAAAAATGTACAAAAAGTTGTCACTAAATTATATATTGCTCAAACATGCCATGGGCATATGTGGAATTACACCCCAAAATACATTCTGTTGCTTCTCCTGAGTACGGGGATACCACATGTGTGGGACTTTTTGGGAGCCTAGTCGCGTACGGGACCCCAAAAACCAAGCACCGCCTTCAGGATTTCTATGGGTGTAAATTTTTGATTTCACTCCTCACTGCCTATCACAGTTTCGGAGGCCATGGAATGCCCAGATGGCACAAAACCCCCCCAAATGACCCCATTTTAGAAAGTAGACACCCCAAGCTATTTGCTGAGAGGTATGTTGAGTATTTTGCAGATCTCGCTTTTTGTCACAAAGTTTTGAAAATGTAAAAAAAGAAAAAAAAATGTGTTTCTTAATTTTCAAAAACAAATGAGAGCTGTAAAATACTCACCATGCCTCTCAGCAAATAGCTTGGGGTGTCTACTTTCCAAAATGGGGTCATTTGTGGGGGTTTTGGGCTATTTTGACATTTTATGGCCTTCAAAACTGTGATAGGTAGTGAGGAGTGAAATCAAAAATTTATGCCCTTAGAAACCTTGAAGGCGGTGCTTGGTTTTTGGGGTCCCGTACGCGGCTAGGCTCCCAAAAAGTCCCACACATGTGGTATCCCCGTACTCAGGAGAAGCAGCAGAATGTATTTTGGGGTGTAATTTCACATATAACCATGGCATGTGTGAGCAATATATCATTTAGTGACAACTTTTTGTACATTTTTTTTTCTTTTTGTCATTATTCAATCATTTGGGACAAAAAAAAATATTCAATGGGCTCAACATGCCTCTCAGCAAATAGCTTGGGGTGTCTACTTTCCAAAATGGGGTCATTTGGGGGGGTTTTGTGCCATCTTGGCATTTTATGGCCTTCAAAACTGTGATAGGTAGTGAGGAGCGAAATCAAAAATGTATGCCCTTAGAAACCTTGAAGGCGGTGCTTGGTTTTTGGGGTCCCGTACGCGGCTAGGCTCCCAAAAAGTCCCACACATGTGGTATCCCCGTACCCAGGAGAAGCAGCAGAATGTATTTTGGGGTGTAATTTCACATATGCCCATGGCATGTGTGAGCAATATATCATTTAGTGACAACTTTGTGCAAAAAAAAAAAGTTTGTCATATTCCCGCAACCTGTGGCAAAATATAAAATATTCCATGGACTCAACATGCCTCTCAGCAAATAGCTTGGGGTGTCTACTTTCCAAAATGGGGTAATTTGGGGGGGTTTTGTGCTATTTTGGCATTTTATGGCCTTCGAAACTGTGATAGGTAGTGAGGAGTGAAATCAAAAATTTACGCCCTTAGAAATCCTGAAGGCGGTGCTTGGTTTTTGGGGCCCTGTACGCGGCTAGGCTCCCAAAAAGTCCCACACATGTGGTATCCCCGTACTCAGGAAAAGCAGCAGAATGTATTTTGGGGTGCAATTCCACATATAACCATGGCATGTGTGAGCAATATATCATTTAGTGACAACTTTTTGTACATTTATTTATTTTTTTTCTTTTTGTCATTATTCAATCATTTGGGACAAAAAAAAATATTCAATGGGGTCAACATGCCTCTCAGCAAATAGCTTGGGGTGTCTACTTTCCAAAATGGGGTCATTTGGGGGGGTTTTGTGCCATCTTGGCATTTTATGGCCTTCAAAACTGTGATAGGTAGTGAGGAGTGAAATCAAAAATTTATGCCCTTAGAAACCTTGAAGGCGGTGCTTGGTTTTTGGGGTCCCGTACGCGGCTAGGCTCCCAAAAAGTCCCACACATGTGGTATCCCCGAACTCAGGAGAAGCAGCAGAATGTATTTTGGGGTGTAATTTCACATATGCCCATGGCATGTGTGAGCAATATATCATTTAGTGACAACTTTGTGCAAAAAAAAAAAAGTTTGTCATATTCCCGCAACTTGTGGCAAAATATAAAATATTCCATGGACTGAACATGCCTCTCAGTAAATAGCTTGGGGTGTCTACTTTCCAAAATGGGGTCATTTGGGGGGGTTTTGTGCTATTTTGGAAATTTAGTGACAACTTTTTGCAATTTTTTTTTTTTTTTGTCATTATTCAATCACTTGGGACAAAAAAAAAAAATATTCAATGGGCTCAACATGCCTCTCAGCAATTTCCTTGGGGTGTCTACTTTCCAAAATGGGGTCATATGGCCTTCGAAACTGTGATAGGTAGTGAGGAGTGAAATCAAAAATTTGCGCCCTTAGAAATCCTGAAGGCGGTGCTTGGTTTCCGGGGTCCCGTACGTGGCTAGGCTCCTAAAAAGTCCCACACATGTGGTATCCCCGTACTCAGGAGAAGCAGCAGAATGTATTTTGGGGTGCAATTCCACATATAACCATGGCATGTGTGAGCAATATATCATTTAGTGACAACTTTTTGTAATTTTTTTTTTTTTTGTCATTATTCAATCACTTGGGACAAAAAAAAAAATATTCAATGGGCTCAACATGCCTCTCAGCAATTTCCTTGGGGTGTCTACTTTCCAAAATGGGGTCATTTGGGGGGGTTTTGTACTGCCCTGCCATTTTAGCACCTCAAGAAATGAGATAGGCAGTCATAAATTTAAAGCTGTGTAAATTTCAGAAAATGTACCCTAGTTTGTAAACGCTATAACTTTTGCGCAAACCAATAAATATACGTTTATTGACATTTTTTTTACTAAAGACATGTGGCTGAATGCATTTTGGCCTAAATGTATGACTAAAATTGAGTTTATTCGATTTTTCTTATAACAAAAAGTAGAAAATATCATTTTTTTCCCAAATTTTCGGTCTTTTTCTGTTTATATCGCAAAAAATAAAAATCGCAGAGGCAATCAAATACCATTAAAAGAAAGCTCTATTTGTGGGAAGAAAAGGACGCAAATTTCATTTGGGTACAACATTGCATGTCCGCACAATTTACAGTTAAAGCAGCGCAGTGCCGAATCCCAAAAACAGGCCTGGTCCTAATGGCCCGAAATGGTCCGGGGCTTAAGTGGTTAAGGTTTCCATTGTTGCTCTTTGTCGTGCTGACTGCGCTTCCAACTCTGCCCTTTGACGTGCTGACTGCGCTTCCAACTCTGCTCTCTGAGCTTCCAACTCTGCTCTTTGACGTGCTGACTGCGCTTCCAACTCTGCTCTTTTTTCTGCATATGCCACCTGCACTTTGCTGGCTTCCACTTCAGCGCGGGCATTAATAAGTCGCTCACTGAGTGTTGAGTATCTTGAACTATGGGATCTTGACGAGTTTTTAGAACGTATGGTGGAAACAGATCTGTGAGATGCAGTGTCCTGTAACAGCTTTATTTTTGCTTCTGCCTTTAATCTGGTTTGCTGGATAAAACTGTCTCTTTCAATATTGAGAGCATTGACGCGCTTTAATTGCATCATCGCACTTTCTGACTTCATGTTTTGTAAGACATTAGTGAATTTGATGCTGGTACGCTGATAAAGCTCATATGAGGCAGAAAGTTGTTTAATGGCGCCCTCTAGTGTCAGTAGTTCACGTTCAACAGACACTGTATTGGCTTCAGCAAGGATTTTCTCCCAGACTAATTCCAAGCTATTTGACAATTCAGTCCTTGAAGCTTCATAATTCTCCATTACTTTCCAAGTGGGTTTAACTGAGCGTTTGGGTAACTCAATTTCTTCAGGAACTTGTGGGGAGGTAGATGTGAGTTCACATGCAGAAGCTTGGTCACTCATGATAGCAGACTGACTGTGAAAGCAGGCAGGATCTGTGTGCTGAAATATGACACTGTGCAGATTGTCTCAGGCTGCCATGTGCTGCTCTGTCCCTTCTGTCTTGCTATGAGGGCAGTAAATCTTGTCTGTTTCAGTACTGACATGCAGAAATCTTGTAATTAGGCTGTGAAACTCCGTTTTTCTACTGTTCTGTCTCAACTACAAAGCGATAAAGTTCATCTCCAGGTTGAAGTAGGCCTTACTCAAGCTGGTTTGATATTCATCCCTTGCATCGATACAGGCAGTTTAACTCAATGAATAAACTCACAGTTAGGACGACAGACAATGAATCCTTTTGAATGTTCCGTTTAATGATGGATATTCATAGGTAGAAAAACGTTGCAGTTGTAAGCCACATGTAAGATGTTTAGCATGGAAGAAATACAGGAGTAATGACCAGAATCAGGAAGTGGAGGAGATATATAAAGAACTACGGTGAGAGAGAGAGTTCAGCTAGAAAGAAGGGGACAGATCTTAAAGACACAGAGCAAGAATAATCACATAGTGTAACACAACACAACTCAACCCACTTATGGCACAGTCAGTCTAGGGGATATTATCTGTCACAATCTATACCTGACTGTACACACACCCCAATTATATTGAGAAGCAAGCACTATGTACAATGATAACACACTGATAGAAAGTGGTAAAGTATAACTGTTTTACTTTAGGTTAAACGGCATAGGTTAGAACATAACACATAACTCGCTTACAGAGCCCTGCAGCAATGGATATAGCGTACAATAATAGCCCAGCACGGTCATACACCACGATCAGCTATTATTATCTATGCGTCCTGTGGCGCACCAAACAATACTCTACCCCTGGTCAGGCCTGACACAGATTTAACTCAGTCCTTAGAATAACACTTTCTTCGCATGCAACTTGAATGGTGGTGCACGTATAGAAAAAAAACACTTGTAATCCACAGGGTAGGCAATCAAGAAAAAGAACAGTTCACTGGAGACCACTCACTCAGTTCCGCTACTAGTCTCCAGTAAAAATAGCAAGTCTCTAGGCCTAGCAACAGTACAGCCTATTGGATTGAGCAGGTGCTCGCTCACCACTCCGGACACGATCCCAGTCCGGGACTTCCACCACTGTGTCTCCTCATACAGCGTCTCAACGATCGGGTCTCCGATCCAGCGAATGTCGGCAACTTGAAGAAAGTCAGATGCCACCCAGGCTCGCAACAAGGTGGAAGGCTCTTTGGAAGTTGTACCAGGCCCCAGGCTTCAGGCCTGATACTCCAGCAGATCCACACAGGAAGACCGGTTGATAGCCACGCAGTGTCCAAAGAGGCCGAGCTTAGCCTCGCCCCCTCCTTTTATCTCCTCACCCACAAGTCTCTGCGCCAGCGACATTGCACCCTGGGTGCCAAACGGGGTTCTGGGAAATGCAGTCCTAGTGTCTTAAAGGAGACCCCGCTACATGTGCCTTCACCTGAAAAGGAGGAATCTTCTTTTCTAAACCATAGGCCTGAATAATGACTTGTCAAATCCAACATGTAATAGTAGACTTCGACGCTGCCTGGCCCTTCCTTGGACCCTGTGGCAGAATAAACAGACAGTTTTTCTTATCTGAGCCGTAGCTTGCAGATAAACTTTTACCGCTCTTACATCTAGAGAGTGTAGACTCTCTTCCTCAGCAGACTGCGGATGTGGAAAAAAAGACGGTAGGACTATATCTTGATTCAGATGAAATCCTAAAACCACTTTAGGTAAAAAAGTAGGCCGAGGACGCAGCACCACCCTGTCATGAATAATCATATACGGTACTTTACACGAAAGAGCCGCCAATTCCGATACCCTCCTTGCTGAGGATATGGCTACGAGAAAAAACAGTTTCTTTGTCAAAAGACTTAAGGCAGCATGGTGTAATGGTTCAAAAGATAGTTACTGTAAAACAGATGTAGCGGGTATTTAAATTTGGGGGGGAGCATCTGGGTCATTTAACCCAGATGTACTAATTGTTAGGGAATCTGAGAATCCCTTTTGTGGTTCTTGGAGGACTCTGGTGGTGCAAGGTTCCCTGTGGCCTGCAGGTGGCGTTGTCGCCCTGGGTCGGAGTTGAACCTACACCGCAAGACTGTTCTTTTGTCCTTTCCTGGCGCCAGTACAGCGGGGCGGGGAACCCGCTGTGACCCAAAGGGAGATGAGATAAAAGGGGCGGACGCCCTGACCTCGGGGTTCAGAGTTGGAGGACGCGGCCGCACCCAGGCACCTTCGGCCTGGGTGCTGGCGTTCCGGAGTTCCGGGCCCAGGTGCCCTTGACCTGGCCAGAGCGAGAGATGGAGTCCATCCCAGGCACCTTAAGCCTGGGGTGAGGTACTACGGCCAAGGCCTGGAGCCCAGGACTTCGACTGGGTTCCGCAAGGGTGGAGGAGTCCGAGGGGCCCTAAGGTGTTGCGACCCGTATCTGAGGCGAGGAGGCCGGGGAGTGTAACCCTTCCGAATAGCCCGGTACAGCATTAATCCGGTGACGGCGGGGCCTCTGGTAACTCCCTTGGAGGGATGTCTTCCCCCTGACAGGGGCTGCAACGTAGCGAAGGTAACTCCAGTTCATGTTCACTAGAGTCGCTGGAAGAGACTCTGCAACTAAAAAGTCCATTTAACAGCTTAGCAACCGTTGGTGAAACCTCAACGGTTTAGTTTCTTTGAGGATTGTGCCTTGACCTACTCCCCACCAATACTGGACTGTTCTATGGGTCTCAAACTGTCTGCTCGCAAAGGACTATTTGTTTGCCGTTATGGAATAAATACGTGTTGGACCTTTTTCAGTGTGTGGTACTCCAATTACTGTGAGCAAAGGGGGGTTATCAGCAGATCAGACTTGGCTCTGAGCGTATACACAGCCCGAATGTGATACTGGCCTTCACCTCTACATGCTGCAATCTAGAGGACATGGGCCGTGGCGCACCTCGCTCTCCCCTTCAAGGTACCCCTAGACCGAAGCCAAAGTAACCACTAAAGAAGAGAGAGAGGGTGAGGCTGCTACACAGACAATACCAAATTCAAATCCCATGGGCACACGGGAGACTTAAATCGGTGGATTCAAGCGCAGCGCTCCCTGAACAAAGGCCCGGATTAGGGAATGAGAGGCAAGCGGTCTTTGAAATAATACCGACAAAGCCGCGATCTGGTCCTTGATAGTGCTCAAGGCCAACTTCATTTCCAAGCCCAACTGAACAAAAGGCAAGAATCCCACTAATGACATACTTCCTAGGATGCCATCTTCTGGGTTCACACCAGGAAACATATGCTTTGCAGATTCTGTAGTAGATGAGCCTGGAGGCCGGCTTCCTAGCATTAACCAGAGTGGATAGGACTGGGCCTAAGAGCCCCTACGTTTTCTCAGAATGTGGGTCTCAACAGCCAAAGCGTCAAATTTAGACTTTGTAAAGCAGGATGGAATATTGGACCCTGCGACAGTAGGCCCGAGTGTAGTGGGAGAACCCAAGGTATTCCTTCTTCCATCTTTACGATTTCCGCGTACCAGGATCTCCTGGGCAACCAAAAATCACCGGCTTTCTTTCCCTTTGACTCTCTGAAGGAATCGTGGGAGAAGCGGAACTGGAGGGAACGCATATATCAGAGAATATCGATCCCACGGAATTGTCAGGGCATCTGACCCCTGAGCAAAAAGGATCTCTTGTCCTTGACACAAAGTTGGCCAGTTTTGTGTTGAACCTGGAGGCCAATAGCTCTACATGTGGGGTACCCGATTTCTGACATATGATTTGAAATATGTCGGGGTGTAGAGACCATTCTCCTGGACTCAGTTGCTGGCGGCTTAGAAAATCCACCTGCCAATTTTCTACCCCTGGAATGAAGACTGCAGACAGGCAAGGGAATATGCCTTTCTGCTCAAGACAAAATGTGATTCACCTCTCTTTGAGCATCCAGACTTCTGGTGCCCCCTTGGTGATTGATATAGGCCACAGCTGTGGCATTGTCAGACTGTATCCGAACAGGACAGCCCTGCAGTCTGTAAACCCAGACGACTCTGAGGGCCAGATGGATTGCCCGCATTTCCAGAATGTTGATGGGCAGGAGCCTTTCGGATCTGGACCACCTCCCCTGGGCAGATGCTTCTTCTAGCACTGCCCCCCAGCCTAGAAGGCTGGCATTTGTGGTTACTATTTTTCAAGCAACCAGGGGAAAGGATTTTCCTTTTGACAGATTTTGGGGGAGCAACCACCAGTTGAGGTTTTGGCGAACCTTTGGAGCCAAGGTCATTGGAAGGTCCAGGGCCTGAACCTTTTTGTTCCAAGTGGATAGAATGCTGCCCTGCAGTGACCTCGAGTAAAACTGGGCGTAAGAGTCAGCCTCGAATGAGGCTACCATTCTTCCTAACAACCTCATGCATAGACGGATGGAAGGTTTGTTTTTGCCCTTATCACTCGGACCAAAGTCCCCTATGGCTTCCGCCTTTTGCTTGGGTAGGAATACCCTGCTTTGGGATGTGTCTATAATCATGCCCAAGTATTCCAGCCTTTTTTGAGGCTGTAAGGAGGACTTTTCCAGATTGAGGACCCAGCCTAGGTACTCTAAATACTCCACTGTGCAGTGCACATTCTGGTCTAAGCGCGTAGCTGACTGATCTATGAGCAACAGATCGTCCAGATAGGCTGTTACTGCTATGCCCCGTGCCCTCAACCTTGCCAGGGGTGGGGCCAGTATTTTTGTGAACACTCGAGGTGCAGTAGCCAGACCGAAAGGGAGGGCCACAAACTGAAAGTGGCGCTGATCCACCAAAAACCTTAGAAACTTTTGATGAGCGGGGGAATATTGGCACATGTAGATATGCATCTCTGATGTCTATTGATGCCAGGAATTCTCCTCCCTGCAGGGTGGAGACCACTGAACAGACAGACTCCATGCGAAAGGAGCGAACGTTCAGAAAATGATTCAGGCTTTTCAGATCTAAAATAGGTCTGACATCTCTGTTTGATTTTGGAACCGTAAAAAGGTTTGAGTAGAACCCTGAGCCCCGATCTTCTGGGGCCAACTATGATTACCCCTTGAGACAACAGGCGTTCCAAGACCAAAAACAGAGCCCTTCTTTTTTCTGGATCCTTGGCAATTCTTGATCTTAGAAAACAGGGTGGCGGTAGTTTTCTGAATTCCAGCTTGTAGCCTGAGCACACTGTGGAGATGACCCACTTGTCCTGAACTTCTTCCCGCCAGGCGTTGGCAAATTGCAGCTGCCTTCCCCCCATTCGGCTGAACGGGGGCGCCCCTTCACAGGGAAGTTTTGGGGTTTTGTTTGGAAGATTGAGCCCCAAGTCTTTTTCTGCCCTTGGGCTTGGCTCTGGGCCCTTCCCCTAGTATTAGACTGGGGAGGCCATCACCACTGCCTGGAAAATGAGGTTCCAGGGGCTGGGGAAAGAGAACGCTTAAAAGAAGGGCGTTTACTCTTCTTTTTAACAGGTAACAGAGTAGACTTGCCTCTGGGGATGATTTGGATAAGTATATCCAAAAGATTCCCAAACAGGCGTCCACCATAAAAAGGGAACGCAGCCAAGTATCTCTTGCAAGAAACCTCGGCTTCCCAATGTTTCAACCAAAGGGACTTGCGCATGTGTACCAGCAGGAGATTCAAGCGGGATGCTTGCTGACCAGAGTCCATAATCACATCAACCGCAAAACACAGGGCCTTAGGAAGGTCCTCATAAACCTCAATCTCCTCTGCAGGGAGGAGGCTAATCATCTGCTTCATTTGTTCCTTGAGGAACTGACACATACCAATTGCTGCAACCACAGGTTGCACTACAGCACCGGCCATAAAGGAGGCTTTCAAGTTTATCAGTTGGATCTTTGAAGCCTTGAGCATTGACTAAAGGACAGGTCAGGCTTTTGTTTGCACAAGAAATAGCTGCATCTGTAGCAGTTACCCACCATTTCTTAGTGAAACCTTCCTCCATAGGGTAAAGGAGGAGGGAAAACTGCTTAGGACTCGGAGGAGAAAACTTTATCTGGGTGAACCCAGTCATCATACATCAGTTTATCCAGCAAGGGATGAACTGTAAAGGAGCATGCAGCCTGTGGGGATTTCTGAGATCCCAAGGAGGAAACAGAGGACACAGAAACTTCAACAGGAGGCAATTTGTAAGTGGCACGCACCATCTCTGCATAATTATGCACCTGCATCTTTAGCGACAGAGAAAGAAGGGATCTTCTCCTCATCCTCATCTCCAGAAAGGGATTTTCACCCTCAGAAAGCTCATCTGATGAGAGCCAAAGCAGATGCAGGGGGATCTACCCCGTTTTCTGCCACCTCTTAAGGAGTTTGCGATTACAGTAGTAATCCTTCCCTCCAAGCCATCCAAAGCAACTTTTAAAGCGTCCTCAGTGACGTATACAGGAGCTGCAAAACCTAACAGGGGTACATGATCATCCTGTGAGGCTGCTACCAGACTGACAGAGGGGGGTGGTAAACTGCAGGCAAGCTCAGAATCCTTAGCCATAAGCTGGGATTTCTTAGTGCCTTTTTTACTTGCCCTTGTACCTCTTCTGGGAGACAGTCTTACACTGCAAAGCAGAGTTACTATAACAAAATGCAATCACTGTTGTGCTATAGTCTTACAATACACAATATTAGCTCACTGCACAACCTGATGCAGAGTAGGAGTCTTAGGTTTGCCTTGTTCAATCCACAGGAATGCTTACAGCCCACAGCTGTGTCCATGCCGCTTACAGAAGGCTCTGGCGTGCTGGGCTTTTTAAAACAAGCCTCTTGGCGCCTGCGCACAGGTGTGCCGTGCACAAGCAACCACGGCCCTCCCCTTCTCATCCTGCCTATGGACAGTCAAAAGCGCGCTTCCAGCGCGCACCTACCGTCATGGCGGCGGCCAGGGTGAGAGAGGAAAAGAGCAGACCACTGGGGGCTTCGGGGGACCCCTGTTATGCTTTTGTGGCAGAGCCTGCAGCGGAGGAGGTGAGTGGCGTTTTTATTTTGACCGACTTTACTGAGCGTGTTCTTGGATGGCTTTGTACGAATACACCAGGTATGCAACTTACTCCCTCTGGTGGTGAAAACCAGGTAAGACATCCTACTCACAGAAGATACAATTTTTAAAAATAAATGATCTTCCTTTACTTTATCCACACTGCAGGAAAGCTGCTGAAAAGCAGATCCAGCCTTCACCCATCACGGCGGGCAAGTTATGCCAACCTTCAGGTTTCCACTAAGAGGAACCTCATACCTGGACCTGTAGAAGACTCTGCCAGTAACTTTTCGTGCTACAGTTGCATTAGTACACCAAAGCCTGGATCCCAGAGCTCAGACTTCCGCAGAGACATTACAGGCAAACCTTGTTTCTTCTTTACACGATGCCCGGGTACCACCCATCTTAGGCCTTTGATATCAGCCCAAGGCATGGATCCGGTTATAGCTCCTAGGTCTCCGCAGAAACCATCAAGTTCAACGTGACCAACCACCTTAGACACTGGGGAAAAAACTGAGGTACTCTGTATTTCGGAGGGGTTATATAGGGGAGGAACTCAATTCTAATTGGGTTTGCCAGTGTCCAATCACCTGTGGTGACTACATAACCCAGTAATTAAGGCTCTGTGTCCCGTGATGTATGAGCAAGAAATAGTATTTTTCTCAAAATTTACGCTTTTGTTTATAGCGCAAAAAAAAGAAAAAAGCGGTGATCAGATACCATTAATAAAGCTCTATTTTTGGGGAAAAACAACTTCAATTTTGTTTAGCTACAGTGTTGCTTGACCAGTCAGTTAAAGCGACAGTGCTGTAATGCAAAAAATGGCCTGGTCATTAATCGCTTTGAAAGTGTTCCCGCCGCGTGCTCCGTGACCGCCGACTCGATGTCTGCTGGTGTCCTGCGATAGTGTCACTGAGCTGCAGAACAGGGAGATGTCCATGTAAACAAGGCATTTCCCTGTTCTGCCTAGCGACAGGACAGTGATCTACTGCTCCCTGTGATCGGGAGCAGTGATCACTGTTGTGTCACTTGTAGCCCATCATCCTCTCCCCCCCCCACCCCCCAGGACACACTTAACCCCTTGATCGCCCCCTAGTGTTTAACCCCTTCCCTGCCAGTGTCATTTACACAGTAATCAGTGCATTTTTATAGTACTGATCGCTGTATAAATGACAATGATCCCAAAATAGTGTCAAAAGTGTCCACCATAATGTCGCAGTCACGATAAAAAACACTGATCGCCGCCATTACTAAAAAAAAGTCATAAAACTATCCCCTATTTTGTAGAAGTTATAACTTTTGCACGAATCAATATACGCTTATTGCGATTTTTTCTTTTACCAAAAATATGTAGAATACATATCCGCCTAAACTGAGAAAGAAATTTTATTTTTTTTATATATATTTTTTTGGGGTTAATATAGCAAAAAGTAAAAAATATTGCATTTTTTTCAAAATTGGCACTTTTAGTTTATAGCGCAAAAATAAAAACCGCAGAGGTGATCAAATACCACCAAAAGAAAGCTCTATTTGTGGGAAAAAAAAGGACGTAAATTTTGTTTGTGCGCAACGTCGCACGACCGTGCAATTGTCAGTTAAAGTGACGCAGTGCCGTATCGCAAAAAGTGCTCTGGTCAGGAAGGGGGTAAATTCTTCCGGTGCTGAAGTGGTTAAAGTGAATAACACCAAGTTCACTATATGGCAGGGCCGGTCCGAGACGGGGTGCAGGGGGTGCACTGCACCGAGGCGCCAGAGGGGAGGGGGCGCCAAAGTGTCAGGAGCAGGAGTGTGTTGCCAACGAGTCTGGCGCCGTACTTTCGCCGCCCACTGACCCCCCTGCCGGCACGCCCGCAGCAGTGTGAACATCCCCCACCCGGCGCCCGCTGTACAAGGAGGAAAGAGGAGGTAAGTTAGGTCCGCCCCATGTATCCCCTGTGCCCGCCCACAACCCCTTGTGTGGCCAATCTGTGCCTGGAAAGGGGTGTGGGTGTAAGATTTCAAAGCAGCCAGATGCCAGTGACACTGATCTGATGTTGCTTCGCTGGACACCTCTCCTCCAGCCAGAGGCGGCTTGTCACACATTCCTGCTGCACAGGCACTACTCTCCTATCAGCGAACTTTGCCCTGCCTTCCGAGATCTGTCAGTGTCCACTGACATGGAGGTGGCTCAAGAAGGCATACTCCGCATGTTTCCCCCGCCCGCACATGGATGAGCAGGGAGTCGGGGACCGAGAGCACTGCTACAGGACATGAGAGAGTAACTTCAGCAGAACGACTGGAGCTTCCTTTTACTTCAGATTCAGCGCTGTAAACTATGCAGCCTGGGACATAGGAGTGGAAGGGACAGGGTTAGTGATCCATTTTTCACTCCTCCTCCTCCTCCCCCCCCCCTCTTCTTTTCCCTCTCCCTCTCTTCTCTTCTCTCCCTCTCTTCTCTTCTCTCCCCCTCTCTTCTCATCATCCCCCTCTCCTCTTTTCATCCTCCCCCTCTCTTCTCATCCTCCTCCTCCCCCTCTCTTCTCTTTTCATCCTCCTCCTCTCTCCCCCTCCTCCAATGGGCACAGTGACACTGATTAATGGGCACAGTGGCTGCATTTTTATGGGCACAGTGACGCTTTCGGAGGGGCACAGTGACGCTAATTAATGGGCACAGTGAGGCTGCATTTGGTGGGGGGACAAGTGGGACATTTGGGATGAGTGGGGGGACAGGAGGAACATTTGGGATAAGTGGGGGGACAGGAGGGACATTTGGGATAAGTGGGCGGAGATGATGGACATTTGGGATAAGTGGGGGGACAGGAGGGACATTGGGGATAAGTGGGGGGACAGGAGGGACATTGTAAATAAGTGGGGGGAGATGACGGACATTTGGGATAAGTGGGGGGAGAGGAGGGACATTTGGGATAAGTGGGGGAGATGACGGACATTTGGGATAAGTGGGGGGACAGGAGGGACATTGGGAATAAGTTGGGGGACAGGATGGACATTTGGGATAAGTGGGGGGACAGGAGGGACATTTGGGATAAGTGGGGGAGAGGGTGATGCTCTGTGTATGTGTGTAGTGTAGATTGTATGAGTGTAGTTTGCCCTATGTGACTGTGTTATACATGCTGAGTGACCCAGAGATGTCCATTTACATTTACAGCAGCACACAGCAGACAGCAGACTAGCAGAGCTCTGAGCAGTATACTGCATGGACTCATTGGACTGGAAGCAGCTCAGTGTCCCGAGTCTCACAGCCAATAGGAAGCCAGGAAAGTCTGCATGCACTTCTTGTGAAGAGAAAGGCAGAACTCACAGTGCTGGCTTTGCCTTGGAGAGGATGATTAGTTGCAGTAGTAGCTGCTCGCTCGTCTCACCTGCTTTTTTTTTGTACACCATCGATCTGATCTCTTGTCTGCAACACACTCTGGCTGTCTGCCACAACCAACGGGGAATGAGGCGTCCCAGATACTGAGGAGAGGAGAGGGGGAGGAGGAGAAGATAGCAGAGGCGGGACTCCAGGAGCATTAAGGACAGGTCAGCCCCGCCGCCTCACATGACCCCATTCGCCCAATCACAGAGCGCCGGCCGCCCAGCTGACATTAAACATGGCGGGCGGATCACAGGGGGACACAGGAAATAAAAATTAGGCTGACGGAGCCAGAGTGACACACACTGACACGGGATTTCCCCCCCCCACTGCGCGGCGCCGCCCCTGCACCCACTGCCGCCCCGAGGCCCGGCCTCGGTGGCCTTGTCAGGAATCCGGCCCTGCCTGCACCACTTGACCCCTTTACATTACACAGCACCCTGCACCCCTTTACATTACACAGCAGCACCCTGCACCTCTGGACACACTGACCACTACACTGCACACTGACCACACTGACCATATGTATGACGTGTCCTATGACGTCATGTCTCTGCAGTCACACATACACACGTGTTGTAGGACACCTCCTCCTCCCTCCATACCGCACACACAGCCCGGCTCTCCTTCCTTCTCACCTTCAGCAGGTCCAGCGGGGCTGGAAGTGGGTGTAAGGGCGGCGGAGGGTGTAGAACACTGCCAATTCGGCCAACACCTTCTCGATTCCAGGGGGGGCAAACGACCCCCCTTGCCCTATGGAGCGGACGCCCATGGGCAGAGGTGAACTTCCTTCTGGCGCCATGGAGCCCCGGAAGGAAGTGGGAGCTGGAAGCCTTTAAAAAGAGGGTATCCACTCCCCCCCCCCAAAAAAAAATTGACATGCCAAATGTGGCATGTCAGGGGGTCACCAATGCTTAAAGCCGAAGTGATTAAATTTTTGGGTGGAACTCTGCTTTAAACAATACAAGGGATCATGCACAGCACTGGCCAGGGGAATTGAGAAACTGTGTGTGACCACAGTGCTTATTAGAGAGGCCTCCACGGAAAAGGAAGGGCCCCTGTTAGCCCCTACGCCTCTTTTCATACATTTTCAAGTTGGGAGCTCACATAGTTCAAAGTAGAGGCCACTTCTTGCTGTGCTGGATGTATTACTATTGCTATGGACATAGTTGGGTTGTCACTATTTAATAAGACCATGTTGGTGGAGCTCCCAGTTAGGCCCCTTTCACACTGGGGCAGGGAGGTGCGCTGGCGGTATAGCGGCGCTATTTTTAGAGCCGCTATACCGTCGTTTTTGCCGCGATATTCGGCCGCTAGCGGTGAGGTATTAGCCCCCGCTAGTGGCCGAAAAAGGGTTAATGCCGCCCGCATTGCGGGTGGTATTACCGCGGTTTCCCATTGCTTTCAATGGGCAGGAGCGGTAAAGGAGCGGTATAAACACCGCTCCTTCACCGCTCAAAAGATGCGGCTTGCAGGAGATTTTTTTTCCTCCCGCCAGCGCATCGCCTCAGTGTGAAAGCCCTTGGGCTTTCACATTGAGAATGCCGGGGCAGGATTATTTCAGGCGTTATTTATGCGCTATTTTTAGTGTTAAAACGCCTGAAATACGCCTCAGTGTGAAAGGGGCCTAAACCAGGATAAATCTAAAGGAATTGCTGACCTCTTTTTTTTTTTTTTTAAATACCAGTTGCCTGGCTGTAATGCTGATTCAGTAGCTTTAAAGAGACACTGTCATTAAGTTACACTTTTTAGGAAGCTCATATACATAAAATGTGTGCAGGTTTGAGATTCACAGTTCTAGACAATATGCACTATATTGTCAAAAGTATTGGGACACCTGCCTTTACATGCACATGAACTTTAATGACATTCCAGTCTTCGTCCTTAGGGTTCAATAATGAGTTGGCCCACCCTTTGCAGCTGTAGCAGCTTCAAATCTTCTGGGAAGGCTGTTCACAAGGTTTAGGAGTGTGTCTGTGGGAATGTTTGACCATTCTTCCAGAAGCACATTTGTGAGGTCAGGCACTGATGTTGGGCGAGAAGGCCTGGCTCGCAGTCTCAGCTCTAATTCATCTCAAAGGTGTTCTATCGGGTTGAGGTCAGGACTCTGTGCAGGCCAGTCAAGTTCTGCCACCCAAAACTTGCTCATCCATGGCTTTATGGACCTTGCTTTATGCACTAGTGACTTGTTCAAATCATTTGGTGGAGGGGGGATTATGATGTGGGGTTGTTTTTCAGGGGTTGGGCTTGGCCCCTTAGTTCCAGTGAAGGGAACTCTTAAGGCATCAGCATACCAAGACATTTTAGACAATTTTTTGCAATGTAAAATTGGCTCGTAGGAGGACATTTTTAATGAGGGGGAATTAACAGAAATTTGTGTAGCAAGATGTACATTCTCATGAGAGGAAATTGCCAGGAGTAGGGGAAAGAGCTGCATTTTCTCAGGCTGTATAGGGCACAGCTTCCTCTTGCTGTAAGGGAGTCTGGAGAGTGCACTTCACTGCCTAGTGTGCACCATCACTGCTGCATATCAGCGGCTTGGGCGAGATCTGGAGTGCTGAATTTGGGGGTGCCAACAGACAGTCACTTGGGTACAGAGCAGAGAGTGGACTAATCGCTGTGTATGACTGGATAATGAGCTGCAATATCGCTAGGACTGGTGAGCTGCTGCTGTGGGGATTTACTAACTCGAGAAAGAGATCAAGCCCTTTAACCACCTCAATACAGGGCTTTTTATACCACCTCAATACCGAGCCTATTCTAGCACTTCTCTCCTACATGTACAAATCATCATTCTTTTGCTAGAAAATTACTCAGAACCCCCAAACATTATATATTTTTTTTTAGCAGACACCCTAGGGAATAAAATGACAGTCATTGCAACTTTTTTTCTTGCACGGTATTTGCGCAATAATTTTTCAAACGCCTTTTTTTTGGGGAAAAAAAATGGTTTCATGAATTAAAAAATAACAAAACAGTAAAGTTAGCCCAAAATATGAAAGATGATGTTATGCCGAGTAAATAGATACCTAACATGTCACTCTTTAAAATTGCACACACTCATGGAATGGCGCCAAACTTCGGTACTTAAAAATCTCCATAGGCGACGCTTTAATTTTTTTTACAGGTTACCAGGTTAGAGTTACAGAGGAGGTCTAGTGCTAGAATTGTTGCACGCGCTCTAACGCACGCAGCGATACCTCACATATGTGGTTTGATCGGCGTTTACATATGTGGGCGGGACTTACGTGTGCATTCGCTTCTGACCGCGAGGTACCGGGGACAGGGGCGTTTAAATTTTTTATTATTTTATTTTATTTATTTTTTTATTTTACATATTTATTTATTTTTTTACACTTATTTTAATTCTTTTTTTTTTTTTTGATCACTTTTATTCCTATTACAAGGAATGTAAACATCCCTTGTAATAGGAATGTGTGTGACAGGTCCCCTTTATTGAGAGATGTGGGGTCAATAAGACCCCACATCTCTCCTCCAGGCTGGAAAACATGAGATCGTGATTTTTTTTTCACTGATCTCATGTTTACTAGCTGCAATGGCGGCTTTGTTTACATCTGAGGACCCGGGCGTGACGTCATCACATCGTGCCCGGGCCTCCGACAGTCATCTCTATGCTCGTCACGTGACCCACCACCGGCGCCGGACGATTCTCTCCGGTTCCCCGATGGCACGGGAGAGCCCGGAGAAGCACCGGAATGGCGGCGGGAGGAGGGGGATGTCCCCTCCCGCTGCCTATAAGAACGATCAAGCGGCGGAACTGCCGCTATGATCATTCTTATGGTGCACAGAATCGCCAGCACAACAAAAGGATATCTGAATGATGCCTCTAGCTGCAGGCATCATTCAGATATCCCCCTTCAAACCCAGGATGTCATATGACGCCCACCCAGGATGGGAGATCCCATCTGTGGGTGTCATATTACTATGGCTGGGTATTGAAGTGGTTAAGAACTAACAATACAACCATCTAGCAGCCTTATATGCTGCCTGCAGGTGTGACTAGGACTGTACTCATGTGCACCAAAAGGTACAACTGGGCCCCAACACTGGCCAGCTGAAAAGTTAGAACTTAAGACTGCCCGCTTACAGCTGCTACACAGAGACCTTTACCTATTGCATAAATAAAAGGTACCCCTCAGGGGACACGGGGCACTATATCCTAGCCATTCTCCTAGAGTGCACTCTAAACTAGTTACAGTACTATTATTTATATTACAGTTAAGGCTTATATGAACAGTTTATTGCTGACAGAACTGTATTCTAAGGTACTTTGGCATAGTGAATATACTGTCTAGCAGACTGTGGCTGAACCTACCTTTTGTATGCTCATTTATGCTCAAACCACCCTTCATTCTAATCCTTACGAATACATTGAGTTCATTTACCACTAAATGGTCTTGGGTCCATTTCCTTGAACTAACTCTCAGCCAACTTAAAGGTATCTACACTCATGTTCTTATAAGTGTTTGCTGTGACTTTCATTCAACCAGGTGTGTCAGAGGGGCTGAGGTTTTTCCTGGAGTTGAGGAGCAGAACAAAGAACCCAAATTACTAAGCAGCTTCTTCAGGGGTGGCACTACATTTGCAAGTAACAAAGAGTACAGACACAGATTTTACTATAAGAATTAAGAGACCTTGGATAAAACAGCAGTGTAAAACTGCCCAGCAGCAGGTTATTATAATCGACAGGGCTAGGCCCAAATTTTCTAAAAACAAAGAGCAGAGGGTGGGGTTTTACTACACAAATTAAAACACTAGTACAGCACAGCAGTGCAAAATTGGCCAGTAGCAGGAAGTTTTCATTAGGGATAATGGGCCTGACTAGTTTATGCCCATCTCTGAGGACTGGGGGATTGCTGAATGTGACTGATATAATTTGAGGTGGTCTAGGTGCACACTGTTCTTGCACTTATTTGTTTTCTCTCAAATGATGCAGCAACATGCTGTGAACAAAAGCAGCTCCAGTCCACTGACACAATGGCTGCTCTGTTCCCCCTATCCCAAAACCCCTCTATTGGTCCTTCTAAGTCTTTGGCCATAGTTTGAATGCCATGCAGTGTATTACGGCTTTGCAAAAATTATCCTGGACAATATTGCCCATAAATCTTTCCAGGACCACAAATCTTGAATCTGTAGGATTTGTTTTAAAGCCATTGTAGTAGCAAATCTACACTTCATCTTTACTAGGCATATGTCAGATATAGCTATAGTAACATAGGGCCAGACTGAACAAATTATATGTCACTAGCACACCAAGGTTCTATAAAAAAGGGTCCAATCATATCACAGCTAAAGGAGCAAAATTTCAGGGCCACACAGGACCCCTTTTGGGTGACGATAGGGCCAGATTGGGAGCATGCTCCTAGCTGGAGGAAAACACGATTGTAACCATTATTGTAACCATTAACCACTTCCGGACCGCCCGCCGTTGTTTTACGTCGGTACTTTGAATTGGAGTACTGTTGTTATGGCAGCAGCTAGCTGTTACAATGGATGAACATGGATGAATGAAAGGTTTCCTCCTTCAGCCGCTAATGGTAAATATATTTATTAACATTCAAATTACAATTATTTTATATCTACCACTGCCGAGAATGCTTTGGTTTCATGATCAATTTTACTTGTACAATGTATCTTTTTCTAGAGTTTTTCCTCCTTTTTCCCCCAGAAGAAGATCTCCACTGACAAGGTCGAAACGTGTCGGGGTCTCTAGTATGATGAAAATATATTTATATCATGCTATGTCATTTATATATGTACTCATACAGCTGTATCATGATGTATATGCTTTTAATTCAAATTCCAGAGCTCATGTTTCGATATAAACAGATGTTCTCTATGTGGAACTTTTTTCAATAAAAACACTTTTTGATATAATATGTAGTATTTATTCCTGGCTCCAAATTAAAACCCCCTGGGGAATCCCTTCCTATTCATCATCGCAGCTAGCTACCATAACACCAGTATCCTCTTCTTCAGTGGGCGGTCCGCTTTAAGATGAAAGTGGTCTCTGTGGCAGAATCGCAGCGAGATCATTTTTATCGGTGGCGGGAGAGGGGGCCCCCCTCCTCCCGCCGCTCTCCGGTGCCCTCTGCCGCTTACCTCTGCCGTCGGCAGCAGCGGAGGTGATCAGGTCCTGTGTCTGACTTGACATGGAGACAAGTGAGGGGAAGATGGCCACCCATCTCCATAGCATTGCAGGGCGTCACTTCCGCCCATAGCCCTTAAAGGGACTTTTTTTTTTTTTCAAATGACATTACATTTTTTATTCTATTTTTATTGCATTTTAGTGTAAGTATGAGGTATTTTTGACCCCAGATTTCAAATTTAAGAGGTCCTGTCATGCTTTTTTTCTATTACAAGGGATGTTTACATTTCTTGTAACAGGAATAAAAGGGACACAATTTGTAAAAAAAAAAAAAAAAGAACAGTGTAAAATTAAAAATAAAAGGTAAATAAATAAGAAAAAAATAATAATTTTCTTGTTCATACATCACGGGACACAGAGCAGCATAGTCATTACTATGTGGGTTATATAGAATTACCTTCAGGTGCTGGCACTGGCAACTTCCAAAACAGGAAGTACCCTCCCCTATATAAGCCCCTCCCATCCGGGAGTACCTCAGTTTTTTGCCAGTGTCTAAGGTGTTGGCCAAGGTTAACATGTATTCATCTGGGCTTGTGTACAGGTTCTCTGGGCCTTAGCAAGCTATTCCGGATCCGACCAAAAAAGCTTCATAGCTAAACGGTCGGTACCCGGGCCTTGCAGAGAAGAGCAGGGTTTTGCCTGTAATGCCTCTCTTAGGAGGGCTGGACCCTGGGATCCAGAGCTCTGGTCATACCCAAAACCAAGAGGCTATCTGTGCAGGGTGCTATACAGGTCCAGGGGAGTGGAATCCTTGGGAACCCGGTCCCTGAAGGTCTAGTACAATGCCTGCCGTGAGAGGTGAAGTTTGGGCTTCTGTGGACCAAACAAAGTCCTGCGGCGGGGAAAAGGTAAGTGGGGGCCCCTCAGGAACTTGGTTCTATTGAGGGGACCCCCAAGCCTAATATGTCTTTCTGCCTGTTACCTAAAGGGTATTCCCGCTAATAGCTGTATATGCCTAAGAAATCCTAGAAATGTTTTTTCATAAGGGAAGTTTTAAAAAAACTGTAAACCTGGAAATGTTTTTTCATAAAGGAGGTTTAAAAAAAAAAAAAAAAGACAAAGGTGCGGTACCTGTGTTTGTCCACTAGAGGCCGCTGTGGAACGTCTTTTTTTCTTGGGACTATTCCTTCCATGGTGAAAGTCCAGGCAGATGAGTGAGCTCTCTATCAGGGAAGCTGCATTCCTCTGTCATGCTGCCAAGTAGTTTCCTTCCATCCCCGAGTCCTGGTGAAACAGGGACCCTGGCTCCTCTCCCTACATGGCGCCAAGAGCGCACACGTGCGTGAACGCGCGCGCGCGCACACATGCTTTCCTTTTATAAGGTTTAGCTTCAAAAAAGGGGGCGGAGCCTGGCGGATGACGCGCTCTGTGCGCCCAGCGCTTCTGCGCATGTGCGGGCGTCCCAGCAAGATAAAAGGACTCAGTCCACGCTGCTTGCTACGGACACAGAGCATGAAAAGGAGCTGGTAGCATGGTATAGGGGCTTACAGCGGGCGGTTGATACAGGCATCCCCAGAAAGACGCATTAGTAGACACCCACTGATGTACATAGCAGCAAATTGCATTAGACTATTTCAGTAAGGGGTGTATTGCGGCTGGAATACCTCAGCTTTGAACTAAGGAATATGCCGCCTAAAAAACTCCGAGATATACCTCTCAGGAAGTGTAGGGGGTCTCCATCGGGCTCTGAGGATCTGGAGCAGTCATCTGCACCCTCCTCCCCTGAGAAATCAGAGGTTAATACCCATAAGGAACCCCCGGGAGTGCCAGGTACTGCGGCTGTCCTCAGTCCACCTGCTCCTGCATATATAACAGAGGAGGTTTTTTCCTCAACTCTGGAGGGATTGGAGCAGAGATTGGCTGCATTGATCGCTTCTTCTCTACAGGAAAGAAAGCGCGCCAGATCTCCATCACCTCCATTAGAGTGCCTGTTGGCAGAGCAACAGTCCCAGGAAGGGACCGACCTACCTGAAGGGGATCAGGAGGAGGTTAGCTCTGTTTTTGAGGAATCGACAGTAGATGAACCATTTTCAGCATCACAGACTGAAAGATTGTGGGTCCAGACCCTAACTGACATGGTTCGATCTGCATTTAAAATGCCTCTTGTTGAACCATCAACTACTGCTGTCTCCTCATTGGGGTCGCTAAAAGCTCCCCAGGTTAATTGCTCCTTTCCAATACATCCATTATTGGAAGGACTTATATACCAGGACTGGGAACATCCTGATAAACTATTTGTTCTGCCTAAAAGGTTTCCGGTGATCTATCCCATGGAGGAAAAGTTCACCCAGAGATGGAATGTTCCTACGGTGGATGCAGCCATCTCTTCTGTGAACAAATCACTGACATGTCCAGTAGATAATGTTCAAATGTTCAAAGATCCAGTGGATAAAAAATTGGAATCTTTATTAAAATCTGCTTTTTCCACAGCAGGGGCTGTTACACAGCCAGCAGTGGCAGCTATTGGGGTCTGCCAAGCTTTAAAGGATCAAATGAAAATGGTCCTGAGGGATTTGCCAGACCAGCAGGCCCAGGCTCTGGCTGATCTGCCTAGAGCATTATGCTTTGCGGTTGACGCCATCAAGGATTCTATCCATCAGGCCTCCCGCCTCACGCTGTCTTTGGTACATATGCGTAGGCTTCTGTGGCTCAAAAACTGGTCTGCTGAAGCTCCCTGTAAGAAGCTCTTAGTTAGCTTCCCATTTCATGGGGAACGCCTTTTTGGCGAAGACCTGGATAAGTATATCCAGAAGATTTCCAGTGGTAAAAGTACTCTCTTACCGAGTAAAAAGAGGTCTAGGGGTCCATCTTTTAAGAGGACTACCTCTCCTATCCCTGCGACGTCTGCTACTAAGCAGTTCCGACGGCCTCCTCGGTCAAACTCAGGAGGTAAAAATCAGGGACAGCCACAGGGTAATAAAAAGCCCTGGATCCGAAGAGGTACTAAACCAGCCTCCAAGTCAAGCCCATGAAGGGCTGCCCCCACTCAAACGGGTGGGGGGAAGACTTCAGTTGTTCGCAGAGACCTGGCGGGAGACGATCAAAGACAGATGGGTGCTCTCCGCAGTAACTCTGGGATACAAGTTGGAGTTAAAAGAGTCTCCTCCGTCCCATTTTATGTGGTCAGGCATGCCAAGAGACCCTCTGAAAAGAGGGTCTCTCCTATTGGCGTTAGAACAACTATTGCTCCAAGGAGTAATTATGGAGGTTCCTATGGAAGAGTGGGGGTTGGGTTTCTACTCAAACCTTTTCACAGTCCCGAAGCCAAACGGGGACATAAGACCCATATTGGACCTAAAGAGTCTAAACAAATTTCTAAACGTCCGGTCTTTCCGGATGGAGTCGATCCGATCGGTCACCGCTGCCCTACAAGGGGAGGAATGGTTAGCCTCGATCGACATCAAAGATGCTTACTTGCATGTTCCCATCTTTCCAGGTCATCAAAAATTTCTACGCTTTGCAGTAGAAGGGCGCCATTTTCAGTTCAGAGCCTTACCATTCGGTCTGGCCACAGCACCACGAGTGTTCACAAAAATTCTGGCCCCACTGTTGGCCGATCTAAGAACACGGGGTGTAACGATAATGGCATACCTAGACGACCTGTTGTTGATGGACCACTCAGTTGCCAAGCTAGAAGTGGTAATTGTCGATACAATCAAGTATCTAGAGTCTCACGGTTGGGTCATCAACCTGGACAAGTCAGCCCTACAGCCAGTGAAAAACCTGGTATATCTAGGGCTACGGCTGGATTCAGACCAGAGGAAGATTTTCTTACCTCTAGACAAGGTATCCTCTTTGAGGGCCTTGGTCCGTCTGCTTTGTGCAAAAAGACAGCCGTCCATACGCCTGTGCATGAGGCTGTTAGGAAAGATGGTAGCATCATTCGAAGCTGTACCATACGCCCAATTCCACTCAAGGAATTTACAAAGGGCCATATTGTCAGCCTGGAACGGAAAAGTTCAGGCTCTAGACTTCCCGATGGCTTTGTCCCCTTCCGTTCGGAAGAGTCTCTGCTGGTGGTTGATCCCCCAGAATCTCCAGAAGGGAAAACCCTTCAGCCCGATATCTTGGAAGGTGGTCACTACAGATGCCAGCCTTATAGGCTGGGGGGCAGTACTGGAGCAATGGTCTCTCCAGGGCAGATGGTCAAATGTAGTAAAAACCCTGCCCATCAATCTCTTAGAGATACGAGCAGCCCGGTACGCCCTAGTAGCCTGGACATCCAGACTCCAAGGGTCCCCTGTCAGAATTCAATCAGACAATGCCACAGCAGTGGCATATATCAATCATCAGGGAGGCACCAGGAGTCGTGCAGCCCAGAGGGAAGTAAGTCACATCCTGGAATGGGCAGAAAAGCATGTCCCATGTATATCAGCTGTCTTCATTCCAGGGGTGGAGAATTGGAAGGCGGACTTTCTGAGTCGCCAACAGTTATGCCCAGGGGAATGGTCCCTTCATCCCGAGGTCTTCCGAGCAATATGTCAGCGGTGGGGAACACCGGATGTAGATCTGCTAGCATCCAGATTCAACGCAAAGGTGGACAGATTTGTCTCCCGGACAAGGGATCCCCTCGCTTGCGGCTCGGATGCTCTGGTGTTCCCTTGGGATCAGTTCAGACTGATATATGCATTCCCTCCGCTACAATTGTTGCCTCGACTCCTTCGCAGAGTCAGGTTGGAGAAGAAGCCGGTGATCCTGGTGGCTCCAGCGTGGCCCCGAAGGGCCTGGTACGCGGAGATCATCAAAATGTCTGTGGGGAGTCCTTGGATCCTTCCACGTCGTCCGGACCTGCTTTCGCAAGGACCGATATACCACCCTTCCTTACTAACTCTAAGTTTAACGGCCTGGCTATTGAATCCCACATCCTAAAGAAGAGAGGTCTCTCTAACTCTGTGGTATCAACTATAATCAATGCCAGGAAGCCTGTATCCAGGCAGATCTACTATAGAGTTTGGAAGGCGTACATCACTTGGTGCGAGGCCAGAAAATGGCTTCCACGTAAGTACGTTATAGGCAGAATTCTGGACTTCCTGCAGTGGGCTGTAGACAGGAAGTTTGCCTTAAGTACTATCAAGGGCCAGGTTTCGGCCTTGTCAATACTATTGCAAAGGCCCCTGGCTATGCATTCACTTGTCAAATCCTTTATGCAAGGTGTGACTCGTATTATTCCACCGATTAAGGCTCCCATATGCCCATGGGATCTAAATTTGGTTCTGTCGGTTCTGCAGAAGCAGCCATTTGAACCTTTGCGGCACATTTCCTTGGTTCTACTCACCAGGAAATTGATATTTTTAGTAGCCATATGCTCGGCTAGAAGAGTGTCGGAATTAGCCGCCATGTCCTGTAAAGAGCCATATCTGGTTATCCATAAGGACAGAGTAGTATTACGTCCTCACCCAGCCTTTCTTCCTAAGGTGGTATCGAGGTTTCACTTGAACCAGGATGTGGTTCTTCCTTCTTTTTTCCCCAAACCAAGCTCGGTAGAGGAAAAGTTATTGCATTCTTTGGATGTAGTAAGAGCAGTTAAAGCTTATCTAAAAGCCACTGCTCAGATTCGTAGAACGGATTCTTTGTTTGTTCTGCCGGAAGGCCCCAGAAAGGGTCAGGCAGCATCAAAATCTACTTTAGCCAAGTGGATTCGACAGGTCATAATACAAGCCTATGGCTTGAGAAGTAGACCGCCTCCGTTCAAAGTTAGGGCGCACTCCACGAGAGCAGTTGGAACTTCATGGGCAGTGCATCACCAGGCCTCCCTGGCGCAAATTTGTAAGGCCGCAACATGGTCTTCAGTACACACGTTTACTAGGTTCTACCAGGTAGACGTTAGAAGTCAGGAGGATGTCGCCTTTGGGCGCAGTGTGTTGCAGGCCGCAAAAGATCCTCATGCCTGATGGCGCCCAGCTTATGTATGGTGTATCCCCCCCCCTCATGTGGCATTGCTTTGGGACGTCCCACATAGTAATGACTATGCTGCTCTGTGTCCCGTGATGTATGAACAAGAAAGTAGGATTTTTAAAACAGCTTACCTGTAAAATCCTTTTCTTGGAGTACATCACGGGACACAGAGCTCCCACCCCTCTTTTGGGGACACGTATTGCTTTGCTACAAAACTGAGGTACTCCCGGATGGGAGGGGCTTATATAGGGGAGGGTACTTCCTGTTTTGGAAGTTGCCAGTGCCAGCACCTGAAGGTAATTCTATATAACCCACATAGTAATGACTATGCTGCTCTGTGTCCCGTGATGTACTCCAAGAAAAGGATTTTACAGGTAAGCTGTTTTAAAAATCCTACTTTTTAACAGCGCCCCGTCCTGCCGAGCTTACGTGAAGTATCGCCACGATAGTTAGAGCGAGAACAATAATTCTAGCCCTAGACCTCCTCTGTAACTCAAAACATGCAACCTGTAAAAATTTTTAAATGTCGCCTATGGAGATTTTTAAGGGTAAAAGTTTGTCGCCATTCCACGAGCGGGCGCAACTTTGAAACGTGACATTTTAAGTATCAATTTACTCGGCGTAACATCATCTTTCACAATATAATTTTTTTTTTAGCTAACTTTAAATTAAAAAAAAAATAATTTTCCCCAAAAAAGTGCGCTTGTAAGACCGCTGCGCAAATACGGTGTGACAAAAAGTATTGCAACGACCGCCATTTTATTCTCTAGGGAGTTAGAAAAAATATATATAATGTTTGGGGGTTCTAAGTGTAGCGCCCTCCCCAAAAGGTTGGGATGCTATTTAAAAATATAGAGGGATGTCTGATCCAGTAGTTGGGCTCAGACGGTTGAATTACATTTAATTTTACCTCTGTTCTAGCTGTGGTTTGCCCGATAGCATTTTACCTTATTGCCTGTAGGTGGCGTTACCATCTCAGGCACCTGTTGGAACATGGGCAAACCATGGTGCATTGAGTGGCCCTTCTCGGCAGCACTACAGTGGGAGTGGTCAACCCGCTGTGCCTGCTGGGAGGGGTTCCTTAAGGGGCAGACTCCATTGATTGGGGTCGGTTCTCGCCCCGCAGCCCTCCGGGCGCGAGGTGTGTGTGTGTGTGGTCCTGGTCTCTGGGCCACGTTGGCCCGAGGCTGCATTGCTATCTAGTGGGCCCAGCTAGTCTGGTTGGGGCCTATAGTCGGAGAGGGGATCCCAAGCTGTCCATCCACATGGGGAGGAAGCTATCTTGGTGAAGGAGACCAGGGGAGGACCTGCCCTGAAGGAGACCGGCAAAATGCTGCTGTCTCGGGTGAGGCCTGGTAACTTTGGCAAGGAGGGATCCGCTATATTATTAGCCCTGCAGTTCCCTGGATTGGCTTAAAGGCCCTCTAACTGTACGGCTGGTAGTTTGGGACTTTAAAATCCTGTGGCAGAGGATTCCTGTACTATCCATTTGCTCAACTTCAAAAGGTCTGTGGCAGAGACTTTGTACACTTCAAAAGGTCTGTGGCAGAGACCTGCTTCATCTTGGGCAGTCTGTGGCAGAGACTGCCCTGTTGCTGATTCGTTTGTCATCCCGGCTGCTAGGCCATGTGAGAGGGGACTTTTCGGGTGACCAATGCCCACTCTAACATTGAGAGTGGTGAGTGACTTTGATCTGAAACTGTTATATTTTGTGGCGTGTGCCTGAACCTTCCCCTACTCTTCTATGCCTTCTACTTCTCAACTAGGGATGAGCCGAACACCCCCGGGTTCGGTTCGCACCAGAACCCGCGAACGGACCGAAAGTTCGCACGAACGTTAGAACCCTATTAAATACAATGCATGTGAACGTTCAAAATCGAAAGTGCTAATATAACGACTAATATGCATGTTATTGTCCTAAAAAGGGTTTGGGAACCCGGGTTCTGCACCAGGGGACATGTATCAACTGTGAGGGGGTTAACTCGGTAGCGGGTGTGTGTGACCCCCTGGTTGGGCTCCCCACACAAAAACAGGGCCAGCAGACGGAGGTTGTGGTTTTCAAAATCAAAAGGTGCGGTTTATTTCTCTATGTACAGTGACAAAAACACAGCAAAGCCAAAAAGAAACAAACAAAATAAATCCTGGTCAGTTTGACCTCTGACTAAACATGCAGGTTTCCTAAACTAACAACTGGGATCAGCCTGGTGCTGTCCTAGTCCCTAAGTCCCTGGTTTAGTAAAAGTCCAAACAAATAGCCACACAGGCTTTGCCTCACCGCACAGGGGTTCACTCTCCCTAGACAGTCCACACAGGTCTGGTTCCAGGCATGAGCAAACACCTAATGAATCTGGGAGTTTTTATAGAGGCCTTAAACGAACTGACAGGCTTCAGCTGGTCTCATCAACTCCCTGCCTCACGACGCCCAGCACTCTCCCTAGAGGTATGAGTCATTCATGAGCCCACTAGCCTCAGCTGGGCTTCATCAACTCCCTAGTTGTATAAGTCGGCATAAAGCCTGAATCTGGGAGAAATATATCTACCCCCCTGGATGCAACCAGGTGACTTTACCTTCCTGCTGTCACATACCCCCCCCTCTTGTTTTAACCTTGGGGTTGGAACACCAGCAATCAGGCATTCATGTACTCGAGACAAAGCATCCACATTCCCCATTTGAACGCCAGGGCGATGCTTTACTGTGAAGTTGAATTCCTGTAGGGCCAGGAACCACCTATTCACTCTTCTATTTGTCTCCTTGTTTTGAGCCATCCACTTTAACGGAGCGTGATCCGTAACCATGTCAAAGTGCCTACCTAGCAGATAGTACCGAAGGGAATCTAGAGTCCACTTCACCGCTAAACACTCCTTTTCAACCGTGGCGTAATTTACCTCATGGGACTTCAACTTCCTGCTGAGGTAAATGACTGGGTGCTCTTCCCCGTTCCAGACCTGGGACAATACTGCTCCTAACCCCACATCTGACGCATCACTTTGTACGACAAAGTCTTTAGAGAAGTCGGGTGAGTACAACACTGGCTGGCTACATAAGGCTTGTTTCAAGAATTGGAATGCTGCCTCAGCCTCGGGGGTCCATTTAATCATGACCGACCCTTTCCCTTTCGTCAGGTTGGTTAGGGGCACAGCCTTAGAAGCAAAGTGGGGAATGAAGCGCCGATAATAACCCGCGATTCCCAGAAAGGCTCGTACCTGCTTCTTGCTGTTGGGACGTGGCCAACTCTGGATGGCCTCGACTTTGTTGAGTTGGGGTTTTATTACTCCCCTGCCAATGGTGTACCCAAGATATTTGGCCTCCTCCTGCCCAATGGTACACTTCTTGGGGTTAGCCGTAAACCCCGCTTCCCGAACAGAGTCCAGGACTGCTTGCACTTTTGGCAGATGTGAGGCCCAATCTGTGCTATGGACAATTACGTCATCCAGGTAAGCCGCAGCATACTTCCGATGGGGCCTCAGCATCTGGTCCATTTTCCGCTGGAATGTGGCCGGCGCCTTCTGTAACCCGAACGGCATTCTCTTATATTGGAACGCCCCGTCTGGGGTTACAAATGCGGTTTTCTCTTTGGCCGACTTGGCCAGGGGAATTTGCCAATACCCTTTTGTGAGGTCAAGAGTCGTCATGTATCGGGCTGTTCCCAGCCGGTCGATCAACTCATCTATACGTGGCATGGGGTAGGTGTCAAATTTTGTAACTTTGTTCAACTGACGAAAATCGTTACAAAATCGCCAGCTCCCATCCGGTTTAGGCACCAACACAATGGGACTAGACCAATCACTTTGGGACTCCTCTATCACCCCTAAGTTCAGCATTTTCTGTACTTCCTCCCGTATTGCCTCCCGTCGGGCCTCTGGGATCCGATAGGGTTTTAACTTCACCCTTTCACCGGGCGGGGTAATAATATCATGCTCTACCCCAGATGTTTGTCCCGGCAGCTCAGAGAACACCTCCTTGTTGCGAAGCACAAACTCCTTAACCTCCTGTTGTTGGGGTTGTGACAAGGTGGCTGCTATTCCAACCTCCGGAATCACGCAACCAGTTTGAGCTGGTGCCCAAGTTTCTGCGACTAGGGACTCTCTATCCCTCCAGGCTTTCAACAGATTAACGTGATATATCTGTTCGGGCTTTCGCCTTCCTGGTTGTCTGACCTTGTAATTCACTTCGCTCACTTTTTCCATTATCTCGTAGGGGCCTTGCCATTTGGCAAGGAATTTACTTTCAACCGTAGGGACAAGTACCAATATCCTATCCCCCGGGGAAAAGGTACGGGTCTTTGCTCCACGGTTGTACACTCTCTGCTGTGCCAACTGCGCTTGGGCCAAATGTTCCTTCACGATGGGCATTACCTGTGCAATTCGATCTTGCATCAGGGCGACATGCTCAATCACACTCCTGTGGGGAGAACTCTCACTTTCCCAAGTTTCCTTGGCAATATCCAACAGCCCTCTTGGGTGTCTCCCATACAGTAACTCAAAGGGGGAGAATCCCGTAGAGGATTGGGGCACCTCCCTAATAGCAAACATCAAATAAGGAAGTAGACAGTCCCAATCCTTTCCATCTCTATCCACCACTTTCTTCAACATTTGTTTTAGGGTTTTGTTGAATCTTTCAACCAGCCCATCGGTTTGGGGGTGATACACAGATGTACGCAATTGCGTCACTTTGAACAATTTACACAGCTCTTTCATAACCCGGGACATAAAGGGTGTACCTTGGTCCGTAAGCAGTTCTTTACAAATACCCACCCGGCTAAAAACAAGAGATAGCTCTTTGGCTATGGTTTTGGCCGAGGTATTTCTGAGAGGGATCGCTTCTGGATAACGGGTGGCATAGTCCATTATAACCAATATGTACTGGTGCCCCCTAGCGGACTTGATTATAGGACCTACCAAATCCATTGCGATTCTCTCAAACGGGACCTCAATGATGGGTAGAGGGACCAGCGGGCTACGGAAATGTGGCATCGGGGCCGACCTCTGACACACAGGGCAGGAGGAACAATAATTTTCTATGTCCTTCATCACCCCAGGCCAATAGAATCTCTGTAATACCCTCTCTCGGGTTTTCTCTGTCCCCAGATGACCTCCAAGAATGTGCCCATGGGCCAACTCCAACACCAACTTCCTGTAAGGTTTGGGCACCACCAGCTGCTCAACGGTTTCTTCTGCCCTTTTTGCCACCCGATACAGTAGGTCCTTCTCTACGCTGAAGTATGGGTAAGTGCAGGTATTATCTGGGTTCACTAACTCGCCATCTATTTCCACTACGTTTTCCCGTGCCTTTATTAGGGCGGGGTCTTTTAACTGTTCTGTGGCAAAATTTTCCCTGTGAACCTCCAGATCAGAAAACTCCACAGACGGTAGGTTTTCGTCTGAGGAGGTGGGCTCCTCTCCAGTTTCTTGAGTCTCCCCTGCCAATACTGACAAGGGAAATTCTGGAGAGTCCTCACCACTCTCAGAGGAGTTCTGGCTATCACATTCCTGGTACATAGGGGCACCAGTGGGGGGCTCAGGATCATCCCACAGTTCCCAGAACTTCAGAAAATCCCTTCCCACAATGGCATCATGCGGTTATTGAGATACTAACCCCACTGGATGAGAGAGGGTACCTTTGGGGGTCTCGAAACACACTGTAGTCACTGGATACTCTCGGGTGTCCCCATGCACACAAATAACAGCTACCTTGCTATTCCCAGAGACCTCTGTTTTAACTAATTCAGCCTTTATCAGGGTCACAAGGCTACCTGAATCCAGTAATACCACAACATTTCTACCATTAATACACATTTTGCATAAATGTTTCTCAGTTCCCCGAATGGCAGTGCATGCGACTGTCGCACACAGCGACTGACGTCTGTCCATCAGAAAGTCACATTGCATGGGTTCCTCCACAACCGGGCAATTTGCTGCAATATGTCCCGCTTGCCGGCAGCGGTAGCAAACGATCCTTCTTGCGGCCTCTTGAGCCGCTGATTTCCCAGGCTGTTCTCGCCAAACTTGGGGTAGAGCTCCCACCCTCTCACTCTCTCCACCCTCACCCCTTGGAATCCTCTTATCCGCCCCTGGGGATGGTCTGGTCTTAGGGTGGAAAGTCCGAGAGTCTCTGGAAGAGGCCGTCAGGTTCTCTGTAGCCAAGTATCTCTCTACACGATCCACAAGTTTACCGGCCGTTTCTGGGTCTCCATGGCTTACCCACTTTTGAATGGCGGTAGGAAGAGCTCTCAAGAAACGATCCATCACAACACGTTCCACAATCTCCGGTGCGGACAAAGTCTCTGGCTGTAGCCACTTCCTGCTCAGGTGAATGAGATCATACATTTGAGACCTGGGGGGTTTTCCAAGCTGGAAAGTCCAGTTATGCACACGCTGAGCCCGGACAGCCAGGATGACACCCAGCCTTGCCAATATTTCAGCTTTTAGCATCACATAGTCTTTTGCTTGGTCAGGCTCTAGGTCATAGTAAGCCTTCTGCGATTCACCAGTTAACAGAGGAGCCACCAGTCCAGCCCACTGCTCCTCAGGCCACTTTTCTCTTTCAGCAGTCCTTTCAAATGTGGTCAAAAATACCTCTGGATCATCCTCTCCAGTCATTTTTGTCAATAAACGACTCACCCCAAAGGACGCGGTATTAGTGGGACGGCTTTCCTCACTGGTCTGCGGACGTTGCTGCATTACTGCTTCCATTTGTTGTAGTCTCTGCTCTTGCTTCTGTAACAGGTCTATGAAGCGGGCCTCAGATTGCTGCTGGGCTTGTTGATGAGCTTGCTGCTGGGCTGCAAGGCTCCTTTGCAAACCTGCATTTGTCTGCTGTTGATTGGCATTTGCTAGAGCCAGCTGTTTCAGTATCTCCTCCATGCTGGCTTAAAAAAAACTGCCACTGGTTCTCCACCAACTGTGAGGGGGTTAACTCGGTAGCGGGTGTGTGTGACCCCCTGGTTGGGCTCCCCACACAAAAACAGGGCCAGCAGACGGAGGTTGTGGTTTTCAAAATCAAAAGGTGCGGTTTATTTCTCTATGTACAGTGACAAAAACACAGCAAAGCCAAAAAGAAACAAACAAAATAAATCCTGGTCAGTTTGACCTCTGACTAAACATGCAGGTTTCCTAAACTAACAACTGGGATCAGCCTGGTGCTGTCCTAGTCCCTAAGTCCCTGGTTTAGTAAAAGTCCAAACAAATAGCCACACAGGCTTTGCCTCACCGCACAGGGGTTCACTCTCCCTAGACAGTCCACACAGGTCTGGTTCCAGGCATGAGCAAACACCTAATGAATCTGGGAGTTTTTATAGAGGCCTTAAACGAACTGACAGGCTTCAGCTGGTCTCATCAACTCCCTGCCTCACGACGCCCAGCACTCTCCCTAGAGGTATGAGTCATTCATGAGCCCACTAGCCTCAGCTGGGCTTCATCAACTCCCTAGTTGTATAAGTCGGCATAAAGCCTGAATCTGGGAGAAATATATCTACCCCCCTGGATGCAACCAGGTGACTTTACCTTCCTGCTGTCACACAATGCAAAAAGAAGTTTTAAAAACTGACGTTTTTCTGGAGCAGTCATTTTAATGATGCATAAAGTGAAAAAAAAAAAGTCAAATATTCCTTTAAATATCGTGCCTGGGGGGTGTCTAAAGTATGCCTGCGAAGTGCCACGTGTTTCCCGTGTTTAGAACTGTCCCTGCACAAAATGACATTTCTAAAGGAAAAAAAGCCATTTAAAACTGCTTGCGGCTTTAATGAAATGTCTGGTCCCGGTAATATGGATGAAAATCTTTGAGAAAAATGGCATAGCTACCCCATCACACACCCCCCCCCCCTACCCCAGCCCATTACCAACCCCTTTGGGTCTTGTATGGATATAAAGGGGAACCCCGCACACGAAATAAAAAAGGCCCTATATACTCTGAACAGCCGTATACAGGCGGTGCATACAAGACAGGGACTGTAGGTTTGTTCTTAAGTAGAATCTGTTTTTTAATTTTGAACAGGTACATTGTTTAAGTGTAGCTCCAGCCAAAAAATCTATTTTTAAGCTTTTTGGAAAACATAGGGAAGGGTTATCACCCCTCTAACATTTGTTTTGCTGTCTGTGCAGTGTGCACCTGTTCAGAACATTTCACCTCACTTTCCGTCCCAATGACAAATGTTTTTGAAAAGTGGGGTTTTTATTGAAACAAGGATTGGTGATAAAGCATCAGTACAGGGGAGACACCTTTCTCCCATATTAACTCTTACAGGAGAGAATTTCCCTTCCTAGGGGTAGATTTCCAAGTAGGAGTCGTTTGTAAGTTGGATGTTTGAAAGTAGGGACCTGCCGTATATACTCTGCAGAAATTGGCCCCTTAGGTGTTGGTGTTGCCACAACACTGTGAGCCCTCACAGTTACTCTTGGTGGGCGCTGGAACGCCCTGCTGTGAACTATTATATCAGGAATTATATTTACATGCCCCTGTTGAACAGTGGTAGGAAAAATTGGGCCTTTGGTGGTGGTGGTGGTGGTGTTGCCACAACACTTTAAGCCCTCACAGTTACTCTTGGTGAGCGCAGGAATGGGCCCTGCTGTGAATTATTAGATCAATAATTGTAATTACATGCCCCTGCAGATTAAATAATAATAATACTGTGCCAACTCTAAATACTAAATGAAGCAGCCAAACATAAAATCAGACAGGATATATAGAACGTATAAAAAATATATAATGTGGCGCTGTGAGAGAAAATGTGATAGATGCACCTTTCAAACCTATTTTCAAACGATGCAGCTCCTTGTTGGATTTTGACCTATGAACTTCTTTTCATATGTGATAAGATTGGACATTATTCTACATACTCATCTGTGACGCCTTATATGAGTTTGTCTCCACCTACATTATATTTTCATTTTTATTTTTGTTTATTATGGGTATGATCAATATTCTAGTTTAATTGCTGGTTTTTGTTGTGCACCTATACCCCATACCAATTATTTCACTGTTAGTATTCACTTACATTTTTATCACATTCATTTGTGTACACCTATTGTGTACAAACGTTTTGTTTGACACCATATTTTTATGTGCACCATTGTGCTATACATAAAGTAGGGTTTTTTACTACTTCTCTCAAAGCGCCACATTATATATTTTTTATATGCCCCTGCAGATGCCTGTTAGTGTAACACAAAAGAAAAAAAGCTACGAGCAATAGGGGCTAGCTTCAGGTGTATAATGTGCAGGAATCACACTACGCCTGCTTTAAGTGCTGCAGATGCCTGCCTGTGTTACACAACAGGAAAACACAGCAATAAGGGCTAGCTTCAGGTGTATATTTTTCAGGAATCACACTACACCTGCTTTAAGTGCTGCAGATGCCTGTTAGGGCTCTTTCACACGGAGGGTCCATTCAGGCCCGCCTGTCAGTTTTTTAGGTGGACCTGAATGGATGCTACATGTCCTCCTATGGAGCCACGGATGTCAGCGGTGACATGTCCGCTGACATCCGACCCACTCTGATCCGCAAAAGTGTGACGGAGGAAAACCCTATTTTTCCTTCCGTCTGCGGATCGGATGACAACGGACTCTACGGTCCGTCATCATCCGATCCCCCCATAGGGGAGAGCGGCGCTCTGACAGGGCGGTCCCTGCACAGTGTGCGGGAACCGCCCAGTCATCCGCCGGCTCAGCGGGGATCAACGGAGCGATCCCCGCTGAGCAAGCGGAGCTTCACGGGGCGGATCATTACTGATCCATCCTGTGTGAAAGAGCCCTTAGTGTATCACAAAAAAAAAAACTACGAGCAATAAGGGCTAACTTCAGGTGTATATTTTGCAGGAATCACACTACGCCTGCTTTAAGTGCTGCAGATGCCTGCCTGTGTTACACAACAGGAAAACACAGCAATAAGGGCTAGCTTCAGGTGTATATTTTTCAGGAATCACACTACACCTGCTTTGAGTGCTGCAGATGCCTGTTAGGGCTCTTTCACACGGAGGGTCCATTCAGGCCCGCCTGTCAGTTTTTTAGGTGGACCTGAATGGATGCTACATGTCCTCCTATGGAGCCACGGATGTCAGCGGTGACATGTCCGCTGACATCCGACCCACTCCGATCCGCAAAAGTGTGACGGAGGAAAACCCTATTTTTCCTTCCGTCTGCGGATCGGATCGGATGACAACGGACTCTACGGTCCGTCATCATCCGATCCCCCCATAGGGGAGAGCGGCGCTCTGACAGGGCGGTCCCTGCACAGTGTGCGGGAACCGCCCAGTCATCCGCCGGCTCAGCGGGGATCAACGGAGCGATCCCCGCTGAGCAAGCGGAGCTTCACGGGGCGGATCATTACTGATCCATCCTGTGTGAAAGAGCCCTTAGTGTATCACAAAAAAAAAAACTACGAGCAATAAGGGCTAACTTCAGGTGTATATTTTGCAGGAATCACACTACGCCTGCTTTAAGTGCTGCAGATGCCTGCCTGTGTTACACAACAGGAAATCACAGCAATAAGGGCTAGCTTCGGTTGTATACTGTGCAGGAGGCTTAGCAAAAATATCACTGACACTGTCCCTACCTATCCTTCTCTCTCCCTGCACACAAGGTTTAGCAGAATATCACTGACACTGTCCCTACCTATCCTTCTCTCTCCCTACACACAATATCACTGACACTGTCCCTACCTATCCTTCTCTCTCCCTACACACAATATCACTGACACTGTCCCTACCTATCCTTCTCTCTCCCTACACACAATATCACTGACACTGTCCCTACCTATCCTTCTCTCTCCCTACACACAATTTCTCTAACACTGTCCCTGCCTATGTACGTCTTTCCCTGCAAGCCAACACACTACACAAGGCCGCCGCGCTGGCGGCCTTTTATAGTGTGGGGCATGTACTAAACCCCCCTGAGCTATAATTGGCCACAGGCATCCTGCCTGTGGCCAATTATGGCTCTCCTCGCTGCCGGCGCTGTGATTGGCCAAGCATGCGGGGTCACAGTGCATGCTTGGCCAATCACAGCGTCGGGATTTTGGGCCGTTCGCGTCACTCGAATTTGGCGCGAGCGACCCAAAACGTTCGATCTTCGTCGAACGATCAAACACACGATGTTCGAGTTGAACGTATGTTCGACTCGAACGCGGAGCTCATCCCTATTCTCAACGTTTACTGCATAAGAAAATCAAAGCCTAACTGTTTGAGGTTTTACATCTGTGTGGACATTGCATTACTACAGACTTTCCTACCCAGACAACGCAGCTGAAAAGGTAACATGCAAAACCCAAAACTAACCAGCGGCCCTCTAGGAGGTATTGCTACATAAAATTTTTTGCTAGAAAATTACTTTTTTTTAACTTAAACGTAAATACCAAATCTCAGAAAGAGGCTCGGTCCATAAGTGGTTAAACTGTATGTAAACCCAAAATCTATTTATTAGCATGTTTGGTGTCCCACCTCACTGTATACAATTTCCTTAATCACTTTTTGTGAATATGTTTCAAATTTTCTTATCTGGAGATCCTGCCAGAACCAGTATATCCTGTTGCATGCTGACAAAGCTAAGCTGCTGCCTTGCACTTAACATCAGCCTTGTCAGCCTGGCATGTGGCCTCCTTCAGTTGGCCAATGGACGATTTGCTTAACCACTTCCATGCATGAATGTGGCAGCAGGGTGAGTCGACCTTAAAGTGGATGTAAACCCTCACATATACCCAGTGAAGTGAACAGCCTCAGATGATACACAGAGATGAAACAAATCTTCCTACATAAGTTTTACATGTATATCTGCCGTTTCCAGCTTTCTATATTCTTTAGAATTCTAACATCGGATTTAAAAATTGGATTCTTGGCATACACTGGAAGACAGCTGATTGGAGGAAAGCCCCCCCCCCCCACCTTCACATAGGTAGAGGAAGGAAGGAATGTGCAGAGCTGTGCTGTGACAAGACAGGCTCTCTGCTCATCTATTTATAGCACCTACCCCCACACAAATTTCAGGCTGGTTTTATCTTGGTTGAGGGAGAACTTGTCAGAAGTTATCATGCTGATAACAGAAGAATGAAACAGCAGAAAGACACAGGACTTAGTGCTTTGGAGAGAGATAAGTAAACACTGCAGAAATATATGCCCAGGTCAGATTTCATGAATCAGGTTCACATACACTTTTACCTTCCTTGGCGGTATGATTCTGTCAGATTTTGGGTGCTGAAAGCGGTACAATTATTTTGCATGGAAATTTGGCGTTTTATATTGTAGGCCTGCAATTCTTAGGAATAACTCACCTAAATCTGTCTAGTAGACATCCCGGGTATGATAACGTTTTAAATAAAAAATCATAAATTATAATATAATAAATAACTATAAATAATTATAACAAATAATAATATAATAATAATAAAAAATATTCAATAATGTAATCAAATCAAAAACACTGAAATTTGCTCAGTTGCAGAATTGTCGCTGTCATTAGATTTAGTGTTTGATGACGAATTTCCCCACAAATCGCTATCGCAAAATTCTGCAAGTGATTCTAATTTATTATCACTGTTTTTTAGCTGGTCTAAAACCACTTTTGACATAAAGGGACACTTTTTGGTTGCTATGGACAATCTCCAGTTTCCAGGCAGAAAGAAAAGTATTTATAATATAAAACTACATGCAGGGCACTAGACAGACCACTAAGGACAAAGGGGATGTGTAATTATTTGATACAGTACTGTAATCAGTAAGATTACAGTATACTGTATGCTCAAATGGGGAGAAAAGTTGCGCTACCGGTGAAGAAAAACAAAGCTGCCAGCATAAACAATAAGATGATATTGCAACAAAACTAAAAAACTAAAAAATGCGGCGCTAGTGATAATGCAGGCAGTCCTTGGTGGTCCAAGAAGTGTGTATGAAGGGAAAAGGTGTGAGTGACACCAATGATTGGTGTAAATGAATGAAATACTGTCAAGGGGAGGGTACCAAATGAACAGATATAACATATGATGAACTCAGTGATATCCTTGACAGGAAGTGTACATGTGAAATCAAGTCCTCAGTGTAATCAAAGGAACAAAATTTCCATTGCAGGAAACTAATGTGGGAGTTTTTGCTAAAGCTCTTCAACCTGATGCCCCAGTTGAAGAGCTTTAGCTCGAAACATGTCGGGTACACAGCCTGCCTAAGCTCTATTCACCACACTTCATCAATTGTTTTATGTAGCGGCCTCACCCCCTGTCCCCTTGTGAATAAAGTGGCTTGCTTGTCTAGGGGTATGCGGGAGGAGGATGAGGTTCACTACGGCCCATGTCCTCTAAGGTGTAGAGGTGAAGGCCAACACTATTTTACCTTCGGGTCCTGTGTTCTGGATGGAGCCTCTGGCCCTCCTGCAAAGGGCAAGTTTGACTGTCAGTAATAGAGCCCCACACCATAGAAAGTCCAACACTCCTTTATTCTTCTTCACATATGAACAGTATCAGTTGAACTTCCAAACGAACCAACAGGGTGTGGATACGAGTAGGCCCAGGCACAATGAACTCTCCTATCCCTTCTTTGGCGAATAGCCTTGGCGCACAGTCGCTGCCACCGACCGTGAGTTTGGTCGCTGCCACCGACCGGGTGAACTGTTGAGGCCCCTGCCACAGGCCTAATAGCAGGTCTCTGCCACCGACCTGAATTGACTAGATCTGCCGCTGCCACCGGTCACAGAACATGAATTACCTTCCTTTATGAATAGGCCCTTGTTGGAGAAAGATATCCATCCGAGCGGTCTCCGGAGGTCCACCCGACACTGGCAATATGCTGCACCAGCTTCGCGAAGGGTCACCTCTCCGGTCCTTTACGCCCTGGATTCAGGTGCCCAACACCAGGGGCACCTTATGACAATCCCTCCCTCGCGGGACCCAGCGGAATGTACTGGGCCCTAGGCCTCCGGATGAGTACCTCACCCCAGACTGAAGGTGTCTGGGATGGAACACGAACTCCACGTTTACAGGCCGAGGGTGCCTGAACACCGACCACGGACAGCAGCCCTCAGGCTGAAGGTGCCTGGGACTCTGACCTCGTGGTGAAGATGTCCGGCTCCTTTATACCCTGCAAGCACAGCGGGTTCCCCGCCCAGCAATACAGCTGCTGCGAGAGGTGACAAAGGGTACGGCACTGCAGTAGTGGTTCAACCCCGGCTCAAAGTGACAGCGTCACCTGCTGAGCCGCAGGGAACTAAACACCACTGATGTCCTCATCCGAACAGAATACAGCCCTATTCTTCCAATTAGTGCATCTGGGTCATGCTACCACCCAGATGCTCCCCCTAAATAGTCCATGCCCGCTACACTCTCCCCCCAGTGATTTGACACTGGTCCCCAGTGTCTGGAACAAGCCATCTCTCCAACGGGAGATAACATAACCTGATCCAGAGACTAGCTGAAAATTTCAAAAAGAATAACATTTTTGAAAAAACTGACAGTTGTGCCTGGACCTAACACAAAGGGAAGGGAAAGAAAACAAACACACAACAGTAAAACATCTCAAGTCACATCATTAACACTTTTCCCCCTTCCCACATCACTAGCTAAGACCCGCCCATTCTCAGCGGTCTTGATGGGACGTTCTTCTGCAGAGAGGAAAGAAAGAAATGTTAAGCACACAAATCCCTGACACATATGTTCGTGTGGGAATGAAAAAAACTCTCCTCAGAGAAATTCTTTCCTTCCAGAAGTGTGTGTGCGTGAAGTGAATGTCGTTGCGCAACACTGCCACCTGGTGACAGTGCCGCGGTCATAGCACTTGTCGAATCCTGAGTTGAAACTTCTCTGTGCCCTGGCTCTAACTACCCCAAAGTCAATGATTACTTTGTCGAACGGAAGAAAGGAGAACAAACAACTGAAACAGTCTCCATTCCTCCGAAGAGCACAAACACCCCTTTAACTAGGGCACGGTCACTGATTTTCCCAGAGAAAGAAACACAAACTCCAGAAAGTTCTACCACTTGGGAAAAAGGACAAAGGAAGGGAGTCTTTTCTCCTATAGATAGAATGTGGGATGTGGCAAAACAAGGGGCTTCAAATGTTGATCCATGGTTTCAATCTGATACTCAGCATCTTCCTTGTCTTTCCGACGTATCAGCACTCTATCCGCGTGGATGTGCCGACCCAGCATCCATTCCGCCTTGCAGCCCTTGAACCTTTGTGATGCCTTGGGAGAGCAGGCGAGGTACCTACGGGCGTTTGGCACTCCAATATATGTCCATATGAAGTCATTGTACCAACGCTCCCGATGAACTTCGACCTCATATAACAGTTCCTTTGACAAGTACGGGTATTCCCACCCATACTCATGAGCAACCTTCTGGCCAAACAAGCGCTGAAGCCTGGCCAAGGGAGGCATAGTAGCTTTATTCCCCACACCCGGTAAGACAATACAGTCTGGATGGCGAGGGGCTTTGATCACTTCCAAACTAGGCATAGGCGCCCGCAACGACAGTCTCTGACCCCCGGTGTTAGATGCAGGTGGCACCGGGAATCGAAGGGCAGACTGGGGACGGGGCTCCTCCTCAGGCGCTGGTGCCTCCACCCGGGGTGTACTATCCCCTGCAGACATGGGTGAGTCCCTTTTTGCACGGGACGAGGACAGAGGTATCTTGTCCCAGCCTTTCTGGCAGAAAATCTGGTCAATCTCTGCATCATCTCCAATGTCGGAGAGCGACTCCAGGTCGGAGGTGTCATACATCTCAGCAGGCAGGTAAACCCTTGTAGACTCGGAGTCACCCCCCTTTTTGGGCTCCACCGACTGTGGACTCCCGACACCTCCAACCACATCAACAGTCCCAACCCCTGGCTCACCTGGTCCTGTAGTAGTATCCCGATGTCCAGGACTCTTTCCTCCGGATCCATCGAGGCCAGGCAAGCAGCGTGGCAAAGCTCCTCCGCGGCCACAGGAAGCCTTGACCAGGCCGACCTTCCGTTTTGACGGTGGGAGCAGAGACCCTGTGGTGACTGAAGCAGCATCCTCGGATTTCTCTTCTTTGATGGAGACCTCCTCCAAGGTCCCGGCAGTTTGCGTGGGGACGGCTGTCCAAGCAGTGATTCCTCCTCCTTGAGTAGTGGCGCCTGTGCGGTCGAAGTAGATAGCTCTTGGCTTTTCAAAGGACGGTTCCACCTCGAATGAGAACTCTTCGCAGGCTTCGCAGCGCCCAAATGGCTTCAACTGCACCACTAGTACCAAACAGCCGGGACAAATCATGCCCAGGGCCTCAACGTCTCTGCAGGAATACAGGGCGAATCTTCCCCGGGGCTTGAGCCGGATCACCGTATCCGTAACCGGAGCATTAGTCAAAGCCATCCTCGTGGTGGTAGAAACTGGAAACCACAAGGCATTTTCAAACATGGTCACGGCTTGTTGCTCCATCGCACACTGCGTAGTTCTGGCCACAGCCCCCACGTGATCCTCCTCATATGGCCGGACTCCTCCCCTTTGGCCCTTCAGTTTGCGGGCTTCCTCCGAGTCACGCCCACGAACTGTGCAGGGAAGGTGTGCCTCGTGGCGCGTTGGCCAATATGGCCGACCTACTCGGAACTCCATTGGACAGACACACTCAAACTCCGTTAGCTTCGGCTCCATAACACAATCCCGGCACCGAGACCCCATGTGTAGCGGCCTCACCCCCCGTCCCCTTGTGAATAAAGTGGCTTGCTTGTCTAGGGGTATGCGGGAGGAGGATGAGGTTCACTACGGCCCATGTCCTCTAAGGTGTAGAGGTGAAGGCTAACACTATTTTACCTTCGGGTCCTGTGTTCTGGATGGAGCCTCTGGCTCTCCTGCAAAGGGCAAGTTTGACTGTCAGTAATAGAGCCCCACACCATAGAAAGTTCAACACTCCTTTATTCTTCTTCACATATGAACAGTATTAGTTGAACTTCCAAAGAACCAACAGGGTGTGGATACGAGTAGGCCCAGGCACAATGAACTCTCCTATCCCTTTTTTGGCGAATAGGCTTGGCGCACAGTCGCTGCCACCGACCGTGAGTTTGGTCGCTGCAACCGACCGGGTGAACTGTTGAGGCCCCTGCCACAGGCCTAATAGCAGGTCTCTGCCACCGACCTGAATTAACTAGATCTGCCGCTGCCACCGGTCACAGAACATGAATTACCTTCCTTTATGAATAGGCCCTTGTTGGAGAAAGATATCCATCCGAGCGGTCTCCGGAGGTCGACCCGACACTGGCAATATGCTGCACCAGATTCACGAAGGGTCACGTCTCCGGTCCTTTACGCCCTGGATTCAGGTGCCCAACACCAGGGGCACCTTAGGACAATCCCTCCCTCACGGGACCCAGCGAGAGGTACTGGGCCCCAGGCCTCCAGATGAGTACCTCACCCCAGACTGAAGGTGTCTGGGATGGAACACGAACTCCACGTGTACAGGCCGAGGGGGCCTGAACACCGACCACGGACAGCAGCCCTCAGGCTGAAGGTGCCTGGGACTCGGACCTCGTGGTGAAGATGTCCGACCCCTTTATACCCTCCCCCAGCAAGCACAGCGGGTTTCCTGCCCCGCAGTACAGCTGCTGCGAGAGGTCACAAAGGGTACGGCACTGCAGTAGTGGTTCAACCCCGGCTCAAAGTGACAGCGCTACCTGCTGAGCCGCAGCGAATTAAACACCACTGATGTCCTCACCCGAACAGAATACAGCCCTATTCTTCCAATTAGTGCATCTGGGTCATGCTACCACCCAGATGCTCACCCTAAATAGTACATGCCCGCTACATTTACTTCCTGTGAATATTTTTTACATGCATCGTCTCAGCTGTTTGTAATTGAGATGATTTTTTATCCATGATTTTATGCCAATAAAGGCTCTTTTTTATACCCTTACCCTGGAATGATCTACACTATGTGGAGCTATTTTTGTGTTTCTCTTTATGACATCTCTTATCTGGGGATATCATATGCCCTGGCTTGAGGAGGATCTGACCTGTTTTATCTCATATCTGAGAGTGGCAAGACCGGACTTCAACAACATTCTCTGCGATATCCAGAAGCTCCATCGTGACACCATCTCTTTGAGGCCTGACCCAAGAGTTTCTGTCCATGCTTGATTGGCACACCGTCGCTGACGTGTGTGCCCACGGCTCATGGTAAGAGTACCCATTTCTTACCTTTGGCTTCTGGATGTTGGATTCTATGCAAGTGTATATCTCACGGTTGATGCAGTTCACCTAGCACTTCCCTAATACACTCATCAGTGGTACAGCAAAGACTCCCACATTAGTTTCCTGCAATGGAAATTTTGTTTCTTTGATTACACTGAGGACGTGATTTCACATGTGCACTTCCTGTCAAGGATATCACTGAGTTCATCATATGTTATATCTGTTCATTTGGTACCCTCCCCTTGACAGTATTTCATTCATTTACACCAATCATTGGTGTCACTCACACTTTTTCCCTTCATACACACTTCTTGGACCACCAAGGACTGCCTGCATTATCACTAGCGCTGCATTTTTTAGTTTTTCAGTATATTGTATTTGTATTGTGTTTTTCACTTTTTGAATTTGTCGCCGAACTCCGTCCCCGTGCGTCGCAACGTCGCAGGGAACGGAGCTCGGCACTCAGCAGTGTGAATCGAGCGAGACACGGCTCACACACACTGCGGGGAGACATCGCAGGATCCAGGGAACAAGGTAAGTAACTTCCCCTGTATCCTGCGATGCAGCCCGAGTCTGGCTCGGGGGGTTACCGCTTTTGGTAGTAAAAACTCACCCCGATCCTGACTCGGGATTACCGCTAAGGAGGTTAACACATATGTGTCCATGGTGCACCACTGTTGCATGCTGTAAGCGTGCTCCCAGTACACTGATGGAGTTGTCATAGACAGTTCCCAGTCACCGGTAACAATCAGGAACTGGTGGGAGGGGTACCCTGTCATGTGATCACTGTGACAGCCAATCACAGAGTGTGCAGGATCAGAAACTCTGCTTCTGCCTTCTGTTGCTCATAATCCTTTAAAGTACAGACAGGAGGCTTCAGCAAGGGATTAAGAAAACTGTATTCAGTGAAGCGTGATGCCAAATGTGATAAAAAATTGATTTAGAATTTACACACACTTTAATTTCTATGACTGGCACTCGGTCAACATTTTCTTATTACCTAGAGTTTAAGCAATCTCTGCTGAGTCATTTGTTCATTTTAATATATATGACAATGTATCTTTTCTGATACAGCCTTTGATATAATGTCATTATCATTACAAGATACCTACATCTCCAGAGGTACCGCAAATCCATCTGCAGAGTAGTTGGTGTTTGGCGTTCTCTCCCTGCACCCTCACAAGAACAATGGAGATGTAATCCCAAGAGACATCAGTTGGAGTAACCCCTGTGGCCAGATTCAGCTTGTAGATCCCCATGCTGTCACTGGTTGACTCTCAAGATGGCAACTTTGAACTACATAAAAAATAAAATGAGTTAGGAGGTATCAAATGAATATTTTTAATATTATATTTGTTTATATAAAGAGAGGGTGACTAAGCTATTTCCTTCCTATAATTATTATTATTATACAGGATTTATATAGCGCCAACAGTTTATGCAGCGCTTTACAATATAAAAGGGAGACAATACAGTTTTACTCACTCGTTCAGGGCTGTTGCTATAGTGTCCCTTGTATTCTGCCACTTCCTCTCCACGGCGCCTGGCGTCATTTCCCTCAGCGCCCGTGCTCGCTAGTGCTCCTGGGAGATGTGTAACATCCTTTCCCAGGAGTCAGTGGGCAGCACCGAGGGCTATCATCGCGTTATTTCAAAACCGGAAGTGACGCTGCTCTGAGGCTAAAAGTGTTTGCTTTAGATAGCGTATCTATGAACCCATAACAACGGGGCAGGCACTTCCTCCTTCACCGACCGTTGTTATGGCAACAAGTTAATTATCCTTTCCCTGCGCCCTGTGTAAACGGAGCACGCGCGAGAACGGGAGGTGCATGCTGGGTAACCAGCATCACCAAATCGAGGAAGAGAATGCCAGTGGGACTCACATGCCCACATTAGAGATGGAAGCGCTCTGCAGAGCAAAAATAAAAAGTAAGTAATATGAAAAAATTTAATTAAGCTGCGATTTCTGTAATAGCATTGATTCCTAGTATTTAAACTGTTTAATAGAACATAATCCATAAAAAAAAAATCTATGTGGAACTCTGCTTTAACGCATTCTCGGCATTAAGATAAAAAAGCCTTGCACTGCCTTTTTTCATTGGCTCCTACTACTGTCAATCAAATCCAGTGAAAAGGGGTGACGGGCCGAGCTGGGCTGTGTGTGTCTAACAAGTGGCTTGCTTTGGGGGTAGATACAGAAGCGGAGGAGCCAATATCACTGGTGGGGGACCCCAGAAGAGGGGCACTCTGTGCAATACCATTGCACAGAGTATAAACCTGTTTATTATTTTAATTTAAAAAAAACACATAACTTTACAATCACTTTAACTGCTTGCCGACTGCCCCACTTATGAGTACAGCGTCAGAGCAGCACTCCTGTGCTAGATCAGATACCTAGTACATGTTTGGCAATTCCGGGTAGGGGGCACGCTCCACCCGCGCCACGGCTGTGCTGTGATTAGAAACAGCACAAGCCGACCAGAAGGTGCCCGCTAATGGATGTCCGCCATCACCCACTGATCGACAAGGAGAGACACAGAATAGAGCTCTGCTTATGTGAACAAGGCAGAGCTCTGTTCTGTCAGCAGGGATGTGGTGGATTTTGTTTCCATGCAAAGCATCCACCTTAGTAAAAACAGCAAACACAAAAACACAGGTTCGGCACACATTTAACTCTTTGAGTACTGTAACGGGAAGGCCCGGGGAACTCAGAATCGCTTAGAAAGTATGAGATACCCTTGCTTCAGCTCCCCCAATGCCTCTTATGTGTCAACCACCCTGTGTCTCTATTAGGGGCACAGGGTGAATGAAAACCCCAATATGGTCTGTGATAGCCATATTCAATGCTGCACATACATTGTATCTAGATTGGGTCTGTAATATTGATCCACCATATTCCTCAGGATAACTGCAAAGAACTATTTACTGTTTGATTATGACCTCAACAGGGTAATTGAAAAGTGACGCCTTCATGATGTTGGGACACATACTGTTAGATGCTAATGTCATCACCCCCAGCCCCTGCCTTTGTGTAATCATTGCTGGGAGGAATTAAGGTGATTTGCATTCTATTGTTCATTATGACTTGGGAAGGTCTGGTGTGAATAGAGATAGTTAACACTATGCCTGTATGTATTGTACTCTGCAGACGGAGCGTCTGCCAACCCTGTCATGAGAAGATGTGTATTGAAGATCGTTACGTCTATTGTGTAAAGTCTGTTGTCTCCTAACAGACGTCAAAGTAATGTGTTGAGTCTTGTAATGTGTGGGTGGAGCTGGGCCATTGTTCATGTTAAACTACTGTGTATTAGATGTATATAAAAGTTACAATGTTTCTCAATAAAGGTCATTTGATCTTAGGAAGATACAGAGTGCGTCTCGTTCTTCAGAAGGATTAATTCCTATGGGAAGGGGTCGTTTGGCTGTGGAAGATTGGTAGCGAGTGGATGGGTGTCCAGGAGAGGGGACAGCAGAAATGGCGTTTAACCCCCTTCGTATTTGGGGTGCCGTTACAAGTACCTTAGATGTTTAACCCCTTCTGAGCCAGTGTCATTAGTGCAGTGACAGTGCATATTTTTAACACTGATCACTGTATTAGTGTCACTGGTTCTCACAAAGTGTCAAAAGTGGCAGACTGTCCAACGCAATATCGCAATCCTGCTATAAGCCGCTGATCGCTGCCATTACTAGTATAAAAAAAGAATTTCTTCTGAGCCAGTGTCATTAGTGCAGTGACAGTGCAGCATATTTTTAACACCGATCACTGTATTAGTGTCACTGGTTCTCACAAAGTGTCAAAAGTGGCAGACTGTCCACCGCAATATCGCAATCATGCTATAAGCCGCTGATCGCTGCCATTACTAGTATAAAAAAATAAAAAATTCCAGTGTGTATATATATATGTAGCGGGTATGCACTTTCCTTGTGTGTTAAAACTGGCAGAGACACCAGTAATGTACAGTTCCCTGCAGCCCAGTGGGTGGCGCTGTCGCCTTGGGCTGGGGTTGAACCATTGCTGTGTGCCGGACCCCTTTTTGTCCTCCCTCGGCAGCGGTATGGTGGGGCGGGGAACCCGCCGTGCTTGCTGGGAGAGGGTATAAAGGGGCCGGCCATCTTTGTCACGGGGTCGAGTCCCAGGCACCTTCACCCTGAGGGCGGTGGTTCGTGTCGGTCCCCTAGGCGGCCTAGGCCTAGAGGACGTTCGGAGGTCGTGTTCCATCCCAGGCACCTTCAGCCTGGGGTGAGGTACTCGGATGGAGGTCTGGAGCTCAGTGCCCACCACTGAGTTCCGCGAGGGAAGGAGATCCTAGGGAACCCCGGGAGTGGGTACCCAAATCCAGAGGCGTAATGGACCGGTGAGGGGTACTTGCTTGAAGACCTGGTGCAGCATATTGCCAGTGACAGGTGAGCCTCCACCGAAGACCGCCTGGAAGGATATTCCCCTCCCTTGGAGACCGCAACCTACTTTCAGGAAGGAAAGTGGAGAGTTCATTGTGTCTGGGCCTACTCGCATCCACACCCGTCTGTTCTGTTCTTAGAGGGAGTCCAACTGATTGTGTTCACTTTTGCATTGAGAAGAATAAAGGAGTGTTGGACTTTAATGGTGTGGGGCTCGTTTTTTGTCAGACATTGCTCAAAGGAGGAGGAGGCTCCAGGTGCAGAACACCGACCCGAAGGTAAAATAAGAACTTTGCTCACACCACACAACTATCTGCGGTGAAGGCATGGCGTGGTGACCCCGCTCTCTCCTCTCTAAGATACCCCTAGACAAGAGACAGACGAGCTGACGATAGAGTGGAGAGGGGAGGCCGCTACATATATATATATGTAGCACACAAACCCCTTTTTCTCCTGCTGTCCTCCACCTGCAGTGGGGCACACCTGCTACTTGCCCGGTATCCCCCCCCCTGTGTATAGAGAGGAGCGAGCGGTGTTATTGTTTGGGTCTTGCAGCTCTCTCGAGTAGATCCCCTCTCTCCGTTGTCTGGTGTTATTGTTTGGGTCTTGCAGCTCCGGTGTTATTGTTTGGGTCTTGCAGCTCTCTCGAGTAGATCCCCTCTCTCCGTTGTCCGGTGTTATTGTTTGGGTCTTGCAGCTCCGGTGTTATTGTTTGGGTCTTGCAGCTCTCTCGAGTAGATCCCCTCTCTCCGTTGTCTAGGCAGAAGTTCCTCAGAATAAGGCCAATGTCCACACAGGAGTAAAACCCAAGCAGCAAGGTTTTGTTCTTTTATCTTTGTAGTGAACTTGAATAAAGGGTAGGAAGATGAGAGAAGTAAGGGGAAAAAAAGGTTCAGGCACGCAACACCTAGAGCACAGTGTTAATCTTTCGTCGCCACTCAATGAGAGAAATCTTTATACCAACTATGCATTGCAGGGCTTGTGATAAAGATGATGGATCCCTCTTTAGGCGAGTTTTCAGGCCTCTTCCCGAGACAGCGATACTGTCGCTAGTCTCCTCCAGGACTGATCCTCCCCTGGTCTCCTTTCCTAATGGTGGGCTCCCTACAGATGGGCAGCCTGGGATCCCTCTCTGAGGTCTAGGCCCCAGCTGAAGGTGCTGGGCCTAGCAGGTAGCGATACAGCCTTGGGCCGAAGGTGCCCGGGGCTATTTCACACACGCGCACCCCTGGCCTGCAGGACCATGAGGCGCACACCAACAACACCGAACCAATGGCGTCTGCCCCTTATGTACTCTCTCCCAGCATGCACAGCGGGTCAACCACACCCACCGCACTGCTGCTGAGAGAGAACACCCAAGGTGCTGTGATACCCCTTTTGGTTCACCTATGCCGGTGGTGACAGTGCCACCTACAGGCAACAGGGAACACTACTGCCAGGCAGTATCACACTCAGAGCAGAAGCAATAATAAAATATCAATTGGTCTGGGCCCAACTACTGGCCCAGATTACCCCTAAATAGACACATAGCGCCCCCAAATATTGGGGGGGGGGCGCTACATATATATATATATACCATAGCTTGTAGATGGTATGGGGTTGATTTAGTAAAGGCAAATAGACTGCACACTTTGCAAGTTCAGTTGCTCCAGAGCTTAGTAAGTGAGGTAAAGCTTCACTTTGCAAAGAATACCCAATCACATGCAAGGAAAAAAACAAAACAGAATTTTTGCTTGAACAAGATTGGATGATGGAAGGCAGGAGAACTTCTACTCATTCGCTAAGATCTGGAGCAACTGCGCTCACAGAGGGCATCTGTGCACAGTCTATTTGCCTTTAGTAAATCAACCCCTATAAGTTTTGCGCAAACCAATCAATATACGCTTATTAGGATTTTTTTTTTAACAAAAACATGTAGCAGAATACCTATTGGCCAAAATATATGAAGAAATTCGATTTTTTTTTATTAGATATGTTTTATAGCAAAAAGTAAAAAGTAATGTTTTTAAAAAAAAATGTTGTTCCTTTTTTGCTTATACAAGAAATAAAAACCCAGTGGTGATTAAATACCGCCAAAAGAAAGCTCTATTTGTGTGAAAAAAAAAAAGGATTTATATGTAATTTATGTACAGCGTTGCTTGACTACGCAGTTACCAGTTAAAGTAATGCAGTGCCGAAAAGCAAAAATTGGCCAGGTCATGAAGGGGGGTAAATCTTCCGGAGGGCAAGTGGTGAAAGTGACACTAAACAATACTATTATACTCCAAAAATAATCCTTACATATCCACTACTTAATAGCCTTGTAATCAATTTTTTTAATAAATTGTTTCTGTGTTTTTCTGCCTCCTTTTAACGGCCCCCCATACTCGTCCCCCATACTTCCCTTTGTTTGGAACCTGCAGTGCATGTTAGTTGCGGTCATGTACACTGCTCTATACACACTACAAATCCCATAGTTTAATTCAGGTGCAAGTAAGAGAGCTTGGCTATATTGCTACATACAGTGGGACTATGGGGAACAAGCATAGCCACTATCTAACGGAAAAGAATCATGCCGCGTACACACAACCGTTTTTAATGTCATTGAAAAAACCAACGTTTTTCTCGATGTGATTCTTCTCAAGCCTGCCTTGCCTACACACTATCATGAAAAAAAATGCTCGAGCAAAGCGCGGTGATGTACGACATGTACGACGGCACTATAAAGGGGAAGTTCCATTCGGATGGCACCACCCTTTGGGCTGCTTTTGCTGATCCTCTTGTTAGTAAAGTTTGGTGAGAGACGATTCGCGCTTTTCAGCCTTGTGCTCTTCAGTCTGTTACAGCGTGACGAATGTACTATCTGCATTATGAACGCTAGTTTTACCAGAACGAGCGCTCCAGTCTCATCAATTGCTTCTGAGCATGCGCGTTTTTTTCACGTCGTTAAAGCCTACACACGGCTGTTTTTCATGACGAGAAAAACAACGACGTGAAAAATGATGAGAAAAATTAGAGCATGTTCCAAATTTTTAATGCCCATTTTTCACGTTGTGAAAAATGCTCTGGAGCCCACACACGATCATTTTTAATGACCAAATTAAAAAATGGCATTTTTCTCGTCATGAAAAATGGTCGTGTGTACGCGGCATCAGGATATAAGAAATAGAATTGGATATATAGAGGTGTTTAACGTCAGTTTCTTGCAAGATGCCTTTGAAAGAGTCATTGATTAATAGTGTAACATACTACAAACAGAACCCAAGAGATTTTTACTTTTTTTTTATATAAATACCGGTAATTAGCGGTGCTAGAGTGCAGAAATGTTCCAATGGGTGGGTTGGGAATCCCTGGCCTGAATTATCCTGGTATAAAATTAGACATTCCCAGACCCTGGTTATTGTCAACCTGAGGATTTGACATAGCACGGTGGTCCGGTATATTTAAATAATGACAAATTGAAAAACCAAAGATAAGCATGTCATGATTTTATCCATGAAGACTAAGGCTTCTTTCACACGGGACGGATCAGTCATGATCCGCCCCGTGAACCTCCGCTTGCTCAGCGGGGATCGCTCCGTTGATCCCCGCTGAGCCGGCTGATGACTGGGCGGTCCCCGCACACTGTGCAGGGACCGCCCTGTCAGATCTCCGCTCTCCCCTATGGGGGGATCGGATGAACACGGACCGTCTGTCCGTGTTCATCCGATCCGCTCTGCAGACGGATAGAAAAATAGAAATTTTTCTATCCTGAAAAACGGAGCGTAGCGGACACGGGTGAGATCGGGTGTCAGCGGATGTTCATCCGCTGACATCCGCTGTCCCATAGGGATACATGCATGTCCGTTTTTCATCCGAAAACGGATGGGTGAAAAACGGACATACGGTCCGCCCGTGTGAAAGGGGCCTTACTGTAAAAGCTGCACTTTAAAGCAAACTTCAGTCCAAAATAGGATATAAATTAATAACACATTACAAATTATGAAGATGTTACATAGACAAAATAACAAAACCAGCAATTATAGCAATTATCATCTTTAACCACTTGCCGACACTATAACTAGGTGGTGACCCGACACGTTCGGCTAGAGGGCACGCATGTGCTCCGCTGGTGGCCCCCTCCCGCTGTGATTATATGCAGTGGGAGATGATCTGTGGGTGCCGCAGACTCGATGTCTACTGGCACCCGCCGATCATCAAGCACAGAGGCAGAACGGCGGTCTGCCTATGTAAACAAGGCAGATCGTCGTTCCGGCAGGAGGGAAGGCATGGGTCCTGTGTCTCTGCAAAGCAGGAACATGGATCAATGTCTTCCCCTAGTAAAAGCACCCACCCACAGTACACTAAAACACTGGATAGGAACACAGTTGACCCTTTGATCGCCCCTGATGTTTAACTACTTCGGCCCCAAGCCTCGTTTTGAGATTTGTTGTTTAAGTTAAAATCATTTATTTTTTTTGCTAGAAAATTACCTAGACCCCCCAAACATTATATATTTATATATTTTTTCAGACACCCTAGGGAATAAAATGGCGGTCATTGCAATACTTTATGTCACACCATATTTGCGCAGCGGTCTTACAAGCGCACTTTTTTTAGGGAAAAAATGCACTTTTTTAATAAAAAAATAGGACAACAGTAAAGTTAGCCCAATTTGTCTTATATTGTGAAAGATAATGTTACACCAAGTAAATTGATACCGAACATGTCACACTTCAAAGTTGCGCCCACTCGTGGAATGGTGACAAACTTTTACCCTTAAAAATCTCCATAGGCTACGTTTAAAAGATTCTACAGGTTGCATGTTTTGAGTTACAGAGGGAGTCTATGGCTAGAATTATTGCTCTCGCTCTAACGATCGCGGCGATACCTCTCATGTGTGTGGTTGAACACCGTTTTCACATGCAGGCGCTGGTCACGTTTGCGTTCGCTTCTGCGTGCGAGCTCGGTGGGACGGGGCTCATTTAAAAAAAAAAATAATTCTTATTTATTTTACCGTGTATTTTTAATTTTTACACTGTTATTTAAAAAACAAATTGGGTCACTTTTATTCCTTTTACAAGGAATGTAAACATCCCTTGTAATATAAAAAAAAGCATGAAATTACCTCTTTAATGTGAGATCTGGGGTCAAAAAGACCTCAGATCTCATATTTACACAAAAATGCAATAAAAATAATGATAATTTAATGTCATTTAAAAAGAAAAAAAAATGTCCCTTTAACCACATTCCGCCAGGCCTATAGCAGAATGACGGTCGGGCAATGGTTCAGTTATCCTGACAGCAGGATAACAGCCACCGCGCGCTCGTGGGGGCGCTCATCGCCGCGATCGGTGGTGCGGCGTGTCAGTCTGACACACCGCTACATCGATCTCAGTAAAGAGCCTCCAATCACGGCTGATCACGATGTAAACAGGAAGAGCCGTTGATCGGCTTTTCCTCACTCGCGTCTGACAGATGCGAGTAGAGGAGAGCTGATTGGCTGCTCTCCTGACAGGAGGGGTCTGTGCTGATTGATTATCAGTGCAGCCCCCCCTCGGATGCCCGCCCAGGACCTCCAGGATGCCGCCAGGACCACCAGGGATGGCCACCCACACTGGACCACCAGGGATATGCCAATCAACGCCCAGGCAGCTGCCAATCAGTGCCCATCCCCAATGCCTGCCAGTGCCACCAGGGATGCCTATCAGTGCAATCTATCAGTGCCGCATATCAGCACCCATCAGTGCCCATCAGTGCCCAGCAGTGCCGCCTATCAGTGCCACCCATAAGTACCCTACAGTGCAGCCTTTCAGTGCTCATCAGTGCCCATCAGTGCCGCCTATCAATGCCCATCAGTCAGAGGCGTACTAAGTGGGGGGCGGGGGGGGCGGGCCGCACCGGGGTGCCACACACTGGGGGGGTGTCAGGCCGGCGCCCCCCCCCCCCCCGTGACTGAAGTGCACAGACAGCATCAGCGCGGCGGGACTTAGGCAGCGGCAGTCGGCGGCGATACGGCGATACAGGGGGGGAGGGGTGCGGGGTGACACCGCTGCACCATTCATCCCCTCCTTTCACGGCCGCGGGCTGTGAGCGGTGTTCGGCACAGTGGCACTTGCTTCACCTGTGACTAACTTCACAGAAGCACAGCCAAATGAAGCCGCCTCCCCCTCCTCTCTGTTTATGTGTACGGAGGGGGAGGGGACCCGACCTTCTGTCCATGTGTGATCTGAGGTACTGAATGGGGAGGGGGAGTTGCACTGAGGGGGGTCTTGCACTGGGGGGTGTTTGCACTGGGGGGTGTTTGCACTGGGGGGTGTTTGCACTTTGGGGTCTTGCACTGGGGGGTCTTGCACTGGGGGGTGTTTGCACTGGGGGGTGTTTGCACTGGGGGATGTTTGCACTGAGGGGTCTTGCACTGGGGGGTCTTGCACTGGGGGGTGTTTGCATTGAGGGGGGTCTTGCACTGGGGGGTGTTTGCACTGAGGGGTGTTTGCACTTTGGGGTCTTGCACTGGGGGGTGTTTGCACTAAGGGGTGTTTGCACTGGGGGGTCTTGCACTGAGGGGGGTCTTGCACTGAGGGGGGTCTTGCACTGAGGGGTGTTTGCACTTTGGGGTCTTGCACTGAGGGGTGTTTGCACTTTGGGGTGTTTGCACTTTGGGGTCTTGCACTGAGGGGTGTTTGCACTGGGGGATGTTTGCACTGGGGGGTGTTGCACTGAGGGGTGTTTGCACTGGGGGGTCTTGCACTGAGGGGTGTTTGCACTTTGGGGTCTTGCACTGGGGGGTGGTCTTGCACTGGGGGGTGGTCTTGCACTGGGGGGTGTTTGCACTTTGGGGTCTTGCACTGGGGGGTGTTTGCACTGGGGGGTGCAGGGTGCTGTGTAATGTAAAGGGGTCCAGTGGTGCAGGGTGCTGTGTAATGTAAAGGGGTCCAGAGGTGCAGTTGTGGAGAGGGGGTACACAGTAGTGACAAAGAGATATTTGTTGATGCAGAGGTATGCCGGGGGCACAGTGGGGTGTTTTTACATTTTAATGTGGGGGGGGGGGGGTGCCAGATATAGGATCCGCCCCGGGTGCCAAATGCTCTAGGTACGCCCCTGCCATCAGTGCTGTATATCAGTGCCACAGATCAGTGCTGCCTATCAGTGCCCATCGTCAGTGCTCGTAAGTGCCACCTCATTGGTGCCACCTCATCAGTGCCGTCTTATCAGTGACCATCAGTGAAGGAGAAAACGTAATTATAAATTTTATAACAGAAACAAAAGAAAAACGTTTTTTTTTTCAAAATTTTCATTTTTTTTTTATTTGTTTAGCAAAAAATAAAAACCACAGAGGTGATCAAATACCACCAAAAGAAAGCTTTATTTGTGGGAACAAAATGATAAAAATTCTGTTTGGGTACAGTGTAGCATGACCGCACAATTGTCATTCAAAGTTTGACAGCGCTGAAAGCTGAAAATTGGCTTGGGCAGTAGGGATGAGCCGAACACCCCCGGTTCGGTTTGCACCAGAACCTGCGAACGGACCGAAAGTTCACGCAAACTTTAGAACCCTATTAAATACAATGGACTCGAACGTTTGAAATCAAAAGTGCTAATTATCAAGGCTAATATGCAAGTTATTGTCCTAAAAAGGGTTTGGGGACCCGGGTCCTGCCCCAGGGGACATGTATCAATGCAAATTTTTTTTTAATGATGCTTAAAGTGAAAAAAAAAGTGAAATATTCCTTTAAATATCGTACCTGGGTGGTGTCTAAAGTATGCCTGTGAAGTGCCATGTGTTTCCCGTGTTTAGAACTGTCCCTGCACAAAATGACATTTCTAAATGAAAAAAAATAATTTCAAACTGCTTGCGGCTTTAATGTAATGTCTGGTCCCTGCAATATGGATGAAAATCATTGGGAAAAATGGCATGGGTACCCCCCCTCCCCCCAGCCCACTACCAGCCCCTTTGGGTCTTGTATGGATATTAAGGGGAACCCCGCACCCAAATTAAAAAGAGGCCCTATATACTCTGAACAGCAGTATACAGTCGGTGCAAACAAGACAGGGACTGTAGGTTTGTTCTTAAGTAGAATCTGTTTGTAATTTGGAACAGGTACAGTACATTTTTTAAGTGTAGCTCAAGCCAAAAAATCAATTTTTAAGCAAACATAGGTAAGGGTTATCACCCCTATAATATTTGTTTTGCTGTCTGTGCCCCTGTTCAGAACATTTCACCTCACTTTCCGTCCCAATGACAAATGTTTTTTGAAAATTGGGGTTTTTATTGTCTGCCTCTCCTTGTTGGCCTTCCAGACATACTAATGGCCTGCAGTGAGATGTAGCTGCACAAAGGTGGGATGTGTATATATATATATATATATATATATATATATATATATATATATGTACTGATTATAATGCAGCTATCAGAATCAACAGCCTGCTGTGGTATTAGTATGAGAAAAGCAGCAATTGTCTTCAGTTAGTTTTAGGTGAACACTGTGCAGAGGACACAGTACACTAAGGCCCCATGCACACGAGACGCTGTTATTTGCTGTTAAACGCGCGTTCAGAGGCAGTTGGACACTTTTTTCAACTGCTCCTGAACCCATTCAATGTTATCCTATGTGTCCATGCACACACTCTCGTTTATTGCCGTTTTTAGGCAGTTGCGTTTAACCTCGTTTTTCCAGAAGCAAAAAAATGGGTTCAGACGCAAAAGTTTTCCACGTTTCAGACGCAAAACGCGGCTAAACGCCGCTAAACGCGGCAAAACGCGGTACCGGCGTTTTGCCGCGATTTAGTTTATTAGCGTTTTTAAAGGTGACCTATTTTTTTACATTAGAAATCTCAAAAATGATGGCAAATGATGAAAAACCATCAAAAAAATATGAAAAAAAACTGTAATTGCTTGCATTGCACTGTAGACAATCCACAACTTGTGGCAGGTGACGTGGCAAGTGGACAATCCACAACTTGTGGCAGGTGATGTTGCCAGGTGACGTGGCAGGTGAAAATCCACAAATTGTGGCAGGTGACGTGGCCAGGTAACGTGGCAGGTGGAAAGCCACAAATTGTGGCAGGTGACGTGGCATGTGACGTGGCCAGGTGACATGGCAGGTGACGTGGCAAGTGGACAATCCACAACTTGTGGCAGGTGACGTGGCCAGGTGACGTGGCATGTGACGTGGCCAGGTGACATGGCAGGTGATGTGGCAGGTGACGTGGCAAGTGGACAATCCACAACTTGTGGCCAGGTGACGTGGCAGGTGGAAATCCACAAATTGTGGCAGGTGACGTGGCCAGGTGACGTGGCAGGTGATGTGGCCAGGTGACGTGGCAAGTGGACAATGCACAACTTGTGGCAGGTGACGTGGCCAGGTGACGTGGCCAGGTGACGTGGCAGGTGACGTGGCAAGTGAACATTCCACAACTTGTGGCAGGTGACGTGGCAGGTGACATGGCCAGGTGACGTGGCCAGGTGATGTGGCAAGTGGACAATCCACAACTTGTGGCCAGGTGACGTGGCAGGTGACGTGGCAAGTGGACAATTCACAACTTGTGGCAGGTGACGTGGCAGGTGACGTGGCCAGGTGACGTGGCAAGTGGACAATGCACAACTTGTGGCAGGTGACGTGGCCAGGTGACGTGGCCAGGTGACGTGGCAGGTGACGTGGCAAGTGAACATTCCACAACTTGTGGCAGGTGACGTGGCAGGTGACATGGCCAGGTGACGTGGCCAGGTGACGTGGCCAGGTGATGTGGCCAGTGGACAATCCACAACTTGTGGCCAGGTGACGTGGCAGGTGACGTGGCAAGTGGACAATTCACAACTTGTGGCAGGTGACGTGGCCAGGTGACGTATCAGGTGACGTGGCAAGTGGACAATCCACAGCTTGTGGCAGATGATGTGGCAAGTGCTACGCTAAATACAAGTACACTGCTGCTCTCTCAGCTGCTGATCTCCCAAAATGGCTGAAATGGTTAAATAATAATGTTTTTTGAGCTTAGGGAGGGTCTTATGATGTTTCTTAACTAAACGCCTATAGACGCAAACGCGGTAAAACGCAGCTAAAATCGCGGCAAAACGGGCGTTTTTAAACGCCGGTTTTAGCCTTTAAAAACGTGTGTTCAGCAGAGTTTGCACCGGCGTCTCGTGTGCATGGGGCCTTACTGAAAATACTTGCAGCTCTCTGCCTGTTACTGAAAATACTTGCAGCTCTCTGCCTGTTTTTTTTTTATGAGAACACCACAAATTGTATTCAGGTTCCTTTAAGTGAATGCTATGCAAAGCACACAGTACACTAAGTGAAACACTGACTGCAGCAAGCACAATAACCTGCCTGCCTGTCACAGTATAGAGAATAACAGTAACAGATCTAGCTAAACTGAATACAGTGTGTAAATATATATACAACACCTAGGATGCATATATATCCTCTACACACTGTAACTGCAGCTAACTGACTCGCCTGCCTGCTCTATCTAACTCAATATAAATGACACTATCTCTCTCTCTCTCTGTCTCTTTACTTTAACCAACGCCAACACACTACACAAGGCCGCCAAGCTGGCGGCCTTATATAGTATAGGTCGTGTACCTACTCCTCTGAGCCATGATTGGCCAAAGTTACCCTGGCTTTGGCTAATTACAGCTCTCCGTTCTTATCGCGATGTGATTGGCCAAAGCATGCGGGTCATAGTGCATGCTTGGCCAATCATCAGTCAGCAATGCACTGCGATGCCGCAGTGAATTATGGGCCGTGACGCGCCACTCGAATTGCATTATGGCGCGAACGGCCCATAATGTTCGCAATTCGGCGAACAGCCGAAAAGCCGATGTTCAAGTCGAACATGGGTTCGACTCAAACACGAAGCTCATCCCCAGCAAGGGGAAGTAAGTGCCTGGTATTGTAGTGGTTAAGAGCATTGGGTGGAAGTGACGTCGCTTCCGACCTGCAATGCTATGGAGACGGGAGGGGGCCATCTTCCCCTTACTCATCTCCATGTCAGCCTAGGGAGAAGACGCGATCACCTCTGCCGCTATGACGGCTCCGGTAAGCGGCAGAGGGCACCGGAGAGCGGCAGGAGGGGGGGCCCTCTCCCGCCACCGATAAAAATGATCTTGCCGCAGAGACCACTTTTATCTTGAATCAGACCGCCCGCTCTTGAAGAGGATACCGGGGTTATGGTAGCTAGCTACAGTATTCCTCTTCAAAATAGTGACGTAAAACGACGCCAGGCAGTCCGGAAGTTGTTAAAAAGAGCTGGATGCATTGTTAAATGCACAAAAATATGCAGTAATTGGATATTAACACCTATAGGCAATAACATCAGAGATTGTTGATCCACTGATTTCCTTCTGGGGGATCAATATGGATTTTTTACCACCCACTGGAGCCAATTAGACCATGCTTTATAGGTGTTTTTTTTGCCTTCCTCTGGATGAACTGATGACATAGGGCTCTGTATATGAAGTTTTTATTTATTTATTTTTTCTATTGGTTGAACTAGATGGACTTTAACCTAAGGCCTCTTTCACACGGGACGGATCAGTCATGATCCGCCCCGTGAACCTCCGCTTGCTCCGTTGATCCCCGCTGAGCCGGCGGATGACTGGGCGGTCCCTGCACACTGTGCAGGGACCGCTCTGTCAGATCTCCGCTCTCCCCTATGGGGGGATCGGATGAACACGGACCGTCTGTTCGTGTTCATCTGATCCGCTCCGCAGACGGATAGAAAAATATACATTTTTCTATCCTGAAAAACGGAGCATAGCGGGCACGGATAAGATCGGATGTCAGCGGATGTTCATCCGCTGACATCCGCTATCCCATAGGGATACATGTATGTCCGTTTTTCATCCGAAAACGGATGGATGAAAAACGGACATACGGTCCGCCCGTGTGAAAGGGGCCTAACTTTGCCACTCTGAAGTGAGCCAGTCTGAGCCCTTCTGCATTCAGAGCTTTCAAATCCCAACAAACAGAGATTTGTAAACAGCAAATTGGGAAGGTAATCTCGGCCCCCAATCTGTTTAGTACATAGGAGGCATTAACCGCTACTGGACTTCCCCATGCACATATACTGGGGCAGGGCGAAATCACGTACCCGTTTGTCTTTTTTTTTGGGGGGGTTTGAGGCACGCATGCACACCGCCAGCGACCCACTCCTGCTGTGATTGGATTGCGATTGTTCCCGAGGCAGACAGAACGGCGGTCTGCCTATGTAAACAAGGCAGACCGCCGTTATGTCAGAAGGGAAGATGGAGATCTTGTGTTTCTGCTAAGCAGGAACCACGGATCTCTGTCTTCCCACAGTACAAGCATGCCCCACACAGCAAGAAAGCACTCCCAGGGAACACATTTCACATTTCATCAACCCCTTTGATCGCCTAAGATGTTAACCCCTTCCCTGCCAGTGTCATTAGTACAGTCACAGTGCATTTTTTTTAACACTGATCACTGTATTGGTGTCCCCAAAAAGTGTCACTTAGTGTCATATTTGTCCCACTAAAAATTGCTGATAGCCGCCATTACTAGTAAAATAAATTATAAAAAAAATTCCATAAAAATATCCCATAGTTTGTAGACTCTATAACTTTTGCGCAAACCAATCAATATACATTTATTGGGATTTTTTACCAACAATATGTAGCAGAATGCATATTGGCCTAAACTGATGAATTTTTTTTTTTTTTTTAATTATTGGGTATGTTTTATCGCAGAAAGTAAAAAAACAAAAAATTATTTTTTATTTTTTTTTGTTTATAGAGCAAACATTAAAAACCACAGGGGTGATCAAATACCACCAAAAAAAAGCTTGGTTTGTGGAAAAAAAAGGACATCAAATTATATTTGGATACAGCGTTGCACGACCGTGCAATTGTCAGTTAAATTAACGTAGTGCCAAATAAACACTGGCAGGAAAAGGGTTAATTATTAGCGTCTCAAACTTTTTTTTTTTTTCATGAAATTTGAGTTGTGTTATGATATGTGGTCAGTTTGTAGAGAGAATTCTGCAAAAGTAAACCATGGGGATGAAAAGTAAGTTTAATGTCATTAATAATGAAGAACCAGAATTGGGTTACCTGTAGAAAACATGATCCCTACGTCCATGTGACAGACATCTGTGTGACATGTGACACGACAAAGAATAAAGACAAAGCCTGAAGACATCGGTATGGGACGAGAACTTAGGAAGTACTTCACATTCTATAGGTTCACACTTGAGCATCTTTGGAGTTTTTTTATGTGTTTGTAGATGCGTTTTTCAGGCATTTTCAGACTTTGGTGTTTTTGTTTTAGCCATGTAGAGCTAGCTGCTAGGAGAAGAGGCAAGAAATTGTGCGAAAAATTGTGTTTTCAGGCACTCCAAAAAGAACAACTGTCTGTGATCCTTTTTTTTATTGCACTAACATGTTGATCATTGAGTGATGATACTATCGCTATATCGATGACATTTTCTCCACATCGACAAAAAGTGAAGAAAATCTAAAACAATTTTTAGATTTTCTTAACCTTCTGTCCATAGGATGAAAACGTCATCGATATAACGATAGTGTCTGTATGCCTTTTGTTGTATGCTCTTCAGGAAGTTTTCATATTGGGGGGTGTCTTTCCAAAACATTTATGAGGATCAAAAACACAGACTTCTGCCCCAAAGAAGTTCATGCACTTTTTCGAGCTTCAAGTGACACGATGCTCAGGTGTGAATGGGAACCATTAAATATCATGGGAATCTTCATGTTGAGCATTGAAGGGCTTCGGGAAAATCACTCTGCTGTGAACTGGACCTTGGGTGCCCAGAGATTGATTTTTAGGTTACCATGGACTCATGAATTGATTATTTGTATATATATTCAGACATCTGCCTCTTCATTTGATCAGTCATGGAGGAGTGGATCTGATTGGTCTGTTGGGGGGAGGGTAATATGGGGGGGGGGGGGTTCTGTAATGTGTGTATGAGAGAGGGTCTCTAGTTTATTGGGGGGGGGTAATATGGGGGGGTTCTGTAATGTGTGTATGAGAGAGGGTCTCTATTTTATTGGGGGGTAATATGGGGAGGGGGGTTCTGTAATGTGCGTATGAGAGAGGGTCTCTATTTTATTTGGGGGTAATATGGGGGGGGGCTCTGTAATGTGTGTATGAGAGAGGGTCTCTAGTTTATTGGGGGGGGGGTAATATGGGGGGGGTTCTGTAATGTGTGTATGAGAGAAGGTCTCTAGTTTATTGGGGGGTAATATGGGGAGGGGGGTTCTGTAATGTGTGTATGAGAGAGGGTCTCTATTTTATTTGGGGGTAATATGGGGGGGGGCTCTGTAATGTGTGTATGAGAGAGGGTCTCTAGTTTATTGGGGGGGGGGGGTAATATGGGGGGTTCTGTAATGTGTGTATGAGAGAAGGTCTCTAGTTTATTGGGGGGTAATATGGGGGGAGGGTTCTGTAATGTGTGTATGAGAGAGGGTCTCTATTTTATTGGGGGGTAGTATGGGGGGGGATTCTGTAATGTGTGTATGAGAGAGGGTCTCTAGTTTGTTGGGAGGTTCTGTAATGTGTGTGTGAGAGAGGGTCTCTAGTTTATTGGGGGGGGGGGGTAATATGGGGGGTTCTGTAATGTGTGTATGAGAGAGGGTCTCTAGTTTATTGGGGGGTAATATGGGGGGGGTTCTGTAATGTGTGTATGAGAGACGGTCTCTAGTTTATTGGGGGGGGGTTCTGTAATGTGTGTGTGAGAGAGGGTCTCAAGTTTATTGGGGGGGTAATATGGGGGGGGGGTCTGTAATGTGTGTATGAGAGAGGGTCTCTAGTTTGTTGGGGGGGTTAATATGTGCGGGGGGGTCTGTAATGTGTGTGTGTGAGAGAGGGTCTCTAGTTTGTTGGGGGGGTTAATATGTGGGGGGGGGGTCTGTCATGTGTGTGTGAGAGAGGGTCTCTAGTTTATTGGGGGGGGTCAATATGTGGGGGTCTGTAATTTGTGGAGGGGGGCTCTGTATTTTGTGGGGATGGGTTATGTAATGTGTTTGGTGGGGGGCTTTAGCTTGTTGGGGGGTTCTGTAATTTGTATGTGTGTGTTGGGGGGGCTGTAGTTTCTGGGAGGGCTCTGTATTTTGTTGCGGGGGGTTACGTTTTTGGCAGTTCTGTAATTTGTGTGAGGGGTGCTTTGTAGTTTGTAAGTAGGGGGGTTCTGTAATGTGCGTGTGGGGGGGGGGGGGGGGCTCTAGTTTGTTGGGGGGGTTAATTTGTTGGGAGGTTCTGTAATGTGTGTGTGTGTGTGAGAGAAGGTCTCTAGTTTGCTGGGGGGGGGGGTAATATATGGGGGAGGGTCTGTATATTATCTGTGTGTATGTGTGGGTCTGTATTTTGTGGGGGTGGGTTCTATAATGTGTGTGTGTGTGTGTGGGGGGGTCTCTAGTTTGTTGTGGGGGTTACTTTTTTGGGGGATTCTGTAATTTGTGTGGGGGGCCTTTGTAGTTTGTGAGTAGGGGGGTTCTGTAATGTGTGTGTGTGAGAGGGTCTCTAGTTTGTTGGGGGGATAATATGTGGTGGGGTCTGTAAATTATCTGTGTGTAATACGTGTGGGTCTGTATTTTGTGGGGGTGGGTAAGGGGAGGGGGGGGGCTCTAGTTTGTTGGGGGGGGGGTTCTGTAATTTGTGTGTGTGTGTGGGGGGGGTCTGTAATTTCTGGGTGGGCTCTGTATTTTGTGAGGGTTACTTTTTTGGGGGGTTCAGTAATTTGTGTGGGGGGCTCTGTATTTTGTCAGTAGGGGGGTTCTGTAATGTGTGTGTGTGGGGGGTCTGTACTCTGTACTTTGGGGAAGGGGGACTGTTTACTGTCAGGGGGCTCTGTACTATGGCTTGGGGGGGGGTAGTCTCTGTACCATGAGGGGGGGCTGACCATGAGGGGGGGCTGTGTAATGTGTGAGAGGGCTCTGTTCTGTCTTGCTCTGTTGTGTGTGTGTGGGGGGGGGCACCTGTTCATTATTATGAGGTGAGGACCTGTATATATCACACACATTATACATAATATGACAGAGATATGAGAGTCACACATCTCCCTCCTCTCAGCACACATATCGCTGCTGCTAAGGCACCAAGGTGAGAAAGTGGGCGGGGGCGGGAATATTCTCGCTCGGATTGGCTGTAGGTCTCGGGGGCGCGCCTGTGTTGTTCTTCTCGCTCCTGGAAGCGCGCCCCGGTGCAGTAGAGCAGCTGGAAAACGGTGAGTGACAGCGGGAGGAGGAGGATGAGGATGAAGATGATGATGGGACCCTGAACCTCCGTAGAAGACCAGTGTGAGCAGGTGAGAGCCCCCCCTGTATAGAGCCGTGTACTGTACACACCCCCTGCACCATCCACTGCATGAGAAGCCCACACATTGCGATGGTCGGTGCTGGGATGGGGATGGGGCACCTCAGCTCCCCATATGAGGGGACCCCTAATATAGTCCACAGAATGGGGGGCTGACCTGGACTGCCATTGCTAGACCTATGAATGCTGATGGGCTATTAAAAAAAATATATATAGATGTGTATTACAGCAATTTTATAGTGTATATATATATATATATATATATATATATATATATTGTTAAATGAACTTTGATTTATTGATCTTCATGTGAATCCATAATACGAGGTTCTGTCTGATGTTTAACTTGTCTCCTGTATCCGGCGTCGCGGTGAACGCCTGCCTGGCGGTCGGTTCCCTGTAGACGTGGAGTGTTGATATTTTATGGATTGTTTTGGTGACATGTCTAATGAAATATGTCTTGGTAAGGACCAGAATGGCTATAGAGAATTCCCCTGTGGGTCGTCATGCTTGTCTCGTTATTTCTTCAGCCAATGAATACGATTTGTGAAAAACCGAGCCGAGACAAAGGGGATCGCTGTTGCTCATAACAACCAATCATATTTGTTGATGCATTTGAACGCTTACACCCGATTGGCTTCTATGGGTCATGGCTCCAATATATATATATATTTTTATTTTTTATTTACTCTCTCTCTATCTATACAGAAATTAGCAAAGGTAGAAAGCACACCTGAATAATTTGCAGTTCTCTCAACAGAGATTCGCCCACCAATCTCCAAGTCCACATAGGAATATGAGAATACGTTTCAGGACAAATCTCTTTTTTATTGAAGCGTAGTTCCACCCAAAAATGGAACTTCCGCTTTTCCGGTCCCCCCCCCCCCCCCCTCCGGTGTCACATTTGGCACCTTTAGGAAGGAGGGGGGAGCAGATAACTGTCTAATCCAGGTATTTGCTTCCACTTCTGGCGATAGATCGCCGCAAATTCCACGGCGATCTACGCCATGTCTGGCCACTCCTCCGCCTCCACACAAGTCCCAGAAGACAGTAGGGACCAGTGAGGATGTGCAGAAGGGAACCAGGCTTCACTTCCTGATTCTCTTACTGAAAATGGCGGCGCCTCCACCCAGGAGCCGAGGGACAGATCGGCTTCGGGTGAGGACTTTGCGGGCACCCTGGACAGGTAAGTGTCCTAATATTAAAAGTCAGCAGCTACAGTATTTGTAGCTGCTGATTTAAAAAATTAAAAATAATTTGTCGGAACTCACTACATCATTATAACAAATGGGTAACAACAGCCCTTCATCTGGCCAAACAATTCCATACGACCTTTGTAGTATCAACAATGTTACAGCGGTATTAAAGCGGAGTTCCACCCAAAAGTGAAAGCTCCGCTTATCTGCCCCCCCCTCCGGTGCCACATTTGGCCCCTTTTTAGGGGGGTGGATACGTTTTTGACAGGTATCCGTCTCCTCTTTGGAGAGCTGTTGTCGCGGCCCCCTCCTCCTTCCCCCACCACCAGGCCATTCAGAAAGCACGCTGCGCTTTATGCATGCGCAGTAGGGAACTGGCTGTGAAGCAGTAAGGCTTCATTGACAGTTTCCCTTACAGGATATGGTGGCGGCAGCACCAGAGAGCTGATGGAAACATTGGCTAGGGTGCCGACATCGCTGGATTCCACGACAGGTAAGTGTCCCAATATTAAAAGTCAACAGCTACAGCAGAACTCCGCTTCAATCCCAAAAGCAGACATTTATTATATTGCAGCTTACCAATTCTTAGATAATGTCTGCATTCGTTTTCTTTTTTAAAGTAGAGCTCCACCCAAAAGTATACATGTATACAATAAGTGTTTGGGCCATTGGAGAACAGGTTACTGCTGAGAAGACTGGCTGCTAGATGTAATATGCATGTGATGCACACTTCTCAGATTCCATTAAAGTCTGTGGAGCCAAAACATGTGATCCTATCCCAGAGAATTACCTGTTCTTGTTCCTATACCTGTCTCTGTACCTGTTCCTTTTTTTGTATACCTGTACCTGTTCCTGTCTCTGTACCTGTTCCTATTCCTTTACCTGTACCTGCTCCTGTATCTGTTCCTGTACCTGCTCCTGTTCCTATACCTGCTCCTGTTCCTGTACCTTCACCTGTTCCTATTCCTTTACCTGTACCTGCTCCTGTACCTGTTCCTGTACCTTCACCTGTTCCTATTCCTTTACCTGTACCTGCTCCTGTTCCTGTACCTTCACCTGTTCCTATTCCTTTACCTGTACCTGCTCCTGCTCCTGTTCCTGTACTTGTACCTGTACCTGTTCCTATTCCTGTACCTGTTCCTCCTGGGTGCCCACCCACTTGTGTGACATTAGCGAATTAATATTCACTAATGTCTTTCTGCTTCTCCTCCCAGCCAATCAGGAAGCGGCCCCTGAGACCTGATTGGCTGGGAGTCTTAGGACAGGTCTCAGGACCCGCCTCCTGTTCGGCCGGGAGGAGAAGCATCGGTCCCGGCAGCAGCCTACCCTGGATTCAGCAGTGCACCACCACCTCGTCCTCCTCCCCACACCTCTACCGCAGTATACTTATCAAGCGGGGGGGGGGGGCGTTAGTGTGAGAGGATTGCCGCTGTAATCAATCGACAGATCAATCAAGAGCCATGGGGGGGGGGGGGGGGTTGGGGGGAAGGGAGTGCTAGTGCGAGTGAGGGGGCCAGTTCTGTTTGACAGAATTTTGACCACCAGCCGCCACTGACAGGTACCCATCCCCACTTCTGAGAGATCTCGCCATGATGAGATCCCTCGGCAGTTTGCCCTGCCTTCTCCTTCCTCCGCCGCTGGGTCATTCAGAAAGCGCAGCGCGCTTCGCGCATATGCAGGAGGCATCTGGCTGTGAAGCCGCAAGGCTTCGCTGCCGATTTCCCTTACAGGCAATGGCGGCGGCTGTACCCGAGAGCCAATGGAAACATCGCCTGGGGTGCCGATATCGCTGGATTCTTGGACAGGTAAGTGTCCTAATATTAAGGCCTCGTGCAGACTGGAAGTTTTTGCAATAGCGGTCTCTATCGTTTTTTATAGTGTTTTTCTGTATTTTTACGTGTTTCTCTGTGTTTATTGGCATTTTTCTACGTTACAGCGTTTTTTACAGCTGAAAAACTCTGCTCAGAACCCACTAGTTTTTTTTTTTGTTTTTTTTTTACAGCCAAAAAACACCCCAGCCAAAAACAGTTGATAGCAGTCTATGTGTGCATGGACACATAGGATAACATGATGGGGAGTTTATTGACTGTAGAAAGAAACGTCTGAAGCCAAAAACAACTGCTGTAAAAATGTCCAGTGTGCATGAGGCCTAAAAGTCAGCAGCTACAGTATGTGTAGCTGCTGACTTTTAATAATCAGATACTCACCTGTCCCACGGTCCAGCGATGCGGGTGCATGAAGCCTCGCTCCTCTCCCCCTCCCCCTCCTCTCTGCGGCGCCGGCATTCTAACTGTGGGCGCCCGGCTGTGGCTTCATAGCCGGACATGCACTGCGCATTCACGAGCTGCACTGCGCACTGTGAATGGCCGGGCAATCTTCTGGGACCTGTGATGTGTCCCAGAAGATTGCAGGGAGGGAGGGGGAGAGGTGAACTTCCTTCCGGCGCCGTGGTGCAGCGGGAGGAAGTGGGAGCTGGGTGCCTCTAAAAACAGGGTACCCACTCCCCCCTCCAAAAAATGACATGCCAAATGTGGACATCCCCCCCCCCCTCCCACCGCCATCCGGTGCTTCTCCGGGCTCTCCCGTGCCATTGGGGGCCTGGAGAAAGAATCGTCCAGCGCTGGTGTCTGGTCACATGACGAACATAGAGATGACTGGTGACTAGATGGTCACCAGTCATCTCTATGACCGTCGGAGGCCCGGGCGTGATGTGATGACGTCACGCCCGGGTTCCCAAAAGTAAATAAAGCGCGGATGAAAGCATGAGATCGTGATTTATTTTTCCCAATCTCATGCTTTCCAGCCTGGAGGAAAGATGTGGGGACTTTATCTCTCCATAAAGAGGACCTGTCACACACATTCCTATTACAAGGGATGTTTGCATTCCTTGTAATAGGAATAAAAGTGAACAAAAAAAAAAATGTCAAAAAAAGTGTAAAAATTAAAAAAATGAAGTAAAATAAAAAAAAATAATGATACATTTTTTTTTTAAAACGCCCCTGTCCCTGGTAGCTCGCGCTCAGAAGCGAAAGCACACGTAAGTCTCGCCCACATATGTAAACGCCGTTCAAACCACATGTGTGAGGTATCGCCGCTTGCGTTAGAGCACGTGCAACAATTCTAGCACTAGACCTCCTCTGTAACTCTAACCTGGTAACTTGTAAAAATGTTCAAAGTGTCGCCTATGGAGATTTTTAAGTACCGAAGTTTGGCGCCATTCCATGAGTGTGCGCAATCTTAAAGCGTGACATGTTGGGTATCTATTTACTCGGCGTAACAGCATCTTTCATATTTTGGGCTAACTTTACTGTTTTGTTATTTTTTAATTCATGAAACCATTTTTTTTCCCAAAAAAAGGCGTTTGAAAAATTATTGCGCAAATGCCGTGCAAGATAAAAAGTTGCAATGACTGTCATTTTATTCCCTAGGGTGTCTGCTAAAAAAACATACTGTATATACTCGAGTATAAGCCGAGATTTTCAGCCCTTTTTTTTGGGCTGAAAGTCCCCCCTCGGCTTATACTCGAGTCAGCAAAATTGAACATTGTAAATTGTACCTGAAGGCTGCGGCGTCCATCGTTTAAAACTCGCGGTCTCTTCCTGGTCCCTTCCGTGATAGGCAAAACTGTGTCTGCTGAGAATCGCCTATCACGAACGTTCTCTCATCCTCAATTTCCCAGCAGACGTCCGTGATTGGCGGAAACTGAACACAGTGTCTGCTGGGATAGGTGAGGATGAGAGAACGTTCGTGATAGGCGAATCTCAGCAGACACAGTTCCGCCTATCACGGAAGGGACCAGGAAGAGACCGCAAGTTTTAAACGATGGAGGCCGCAGCCTTCAGGTACAATTTACAATGTTCAATTTAAATTTTAAGGGAACAGTGAGGATGGGCACAGTGAGGATGGGCACAGTGAGGATGGGAACAGTGAGGATGGGAACAGTAAGGTGGCAATGGGCTTAGTGAAGTTGCAATGGGCACAGTGAGGCGTGCAAATGGGCATTGTTGACCCTCGGCTTATACTCGAGTCAGTACGTTTTCCCATTTTTTTGTGGTAACATTAGTACCTCGGCTTATACTCGGGTCGGCTTATACTCGAGTATATACGGTATATAATGTTTGGGGGTTCTGAGTCATTTTCTAGCAAAAGAATGATGATTTGTACATGTAGGAGAGAAGTGCCAGAATAGGCCCGGTATGGAAGTGGTATAAAAAGCCCTGTATTGAAAGGGTTAAACAGTGTGTGTTTAGTATTACTTTAACTTCATAGTTAGAATTAACTTTGTGAGTGTCTCATACAGCAGTATGGGTTTCTGTTGTAATGTTGTACCTGACCATTGTGAACATAAGTAATGACATTACTATAGGGTATGTAGGCCTAGTAATTGTCTCATGACTATTCACCTGACTCACTGCTTATAAAGTTAATGGCTGGTTGAACCTCTATTGGCAACAATGACTTCAAGCACTTGCTTTCAGTAGCTCTGGATCAGACCTGCACAACGTTCAGGAGGAATTTCTGACCATTCCTCTTTACAAACTGTTTCAGCTCAGACATTTGTGTAGGATGTCTGGTGTGAACGGCTCTCTTGAGAACATTCCACAGCATCTCTATGGGGTTAAGGTCTGGGCTCTGACTTGGGCCACTTTAAAAGGTGCATTTTCTTTTTCTCAAGCCAGTCTGTACTGGATTTACATTAATGCTTAACCACTTGCCGCCCGCCATATAGCAATATGATGGCGGCAAAGTGGTTTCGTTATCCTGATCGGACGTCATATGACGTGATCAGGATAACAAGTCGGCGCACGTCCGTGGGGGCGCGCAGTGCGGCAATCGGAGGTGCTGTGTGTCAGTCTGATACACTGCAAGTCCGATCGTGGTATGGAGCCTCTGACAGAAGCTTCTTACCACGTGATCAGCTGTGACCAATCACAGCTGATCATTGCGTGAACCAGGAAGTGCTGGTAAACGGCTTTCCTCAGTTCATACTGAGAGGGAGAGCCGATCGGCAGCTCTCCCTGTCAGGGGGGGGGGGTCTGTCTGCGCTGATAGTCAGCACATTCATTATCAGTGCAGCCCCCATCAGATCTGCCCATCAGCTGCCAATAAATGCCCATCACCTGCCAGCCTGTGCCCCATAATAAACGCCTGCCAGTGCCCATAAAATTTGCAATCATTGCCCACAAAAGTGTCAATGAGTGCCCCATCAGTAATGCCTGTCAGTGCCCTGCAGATGCCACTCAGTCATGCCTGTCATTAGCTCCTCATCAGTGCTGCCTATTCAGTGCCGCCTATCAGTGCCTTCAGTGCCACCTATCAGTGCCCATCAGTTTATTTTTTTTGGAATTGTCTGTAGTTTTTTGTTTACAGCGCAAAAAATAAAACCTGCAGAGGTGATCAAATACCACCAAAAGAAAGCTCTATTTGTGGGAAGAAAATAATAAAAATTTTGTTTGGGTACAGTGTTGCATGACCGCGCAATTTTTTACTAAGTTTCAGCAGGCGGTTGGCCAACCTGACATTATCCCGTAGGATGGTTTGGTGAATTTGGGAATTCATTGCTTTATGTTGTGACTTATGCCCGGTACACACTTATCAGACGAATGATCATCCGTTTTTATTTTTGCATGCTAGTCTCCATATCAAAAATGAAGAGTTTACTAAAGTTACGAAAATTTTCACTAGACAGAATAACAATTCGGAAATGATGTAATGTACTTGTATTGCATTTTCAAACAACAACTGTACCGGTTAAAGGAAAATCGTACGATCTGGTACCATGCGAAAAACATTTTTGTGCTTGTCCGATCAGATAATATCGGAAGAACTGTCGTGATCGGCTCTAGAAAGCTGTGTACTAAGGATGAGATTATCATACGATCGTTCCGAAAGCGTAATTTTTCGTACGATTTTCTGATCGTGTGTACGAACGAGCCTTTAGATGAGGATGTGATTACATTTTATGGCAAATTACTGCAGAAAACTGGTTACAGTCCGTTCACACTTGCACAACTCCAAAGTACGAATTTGGAGCGCGACTTTAATGCAATTTTGAGTGTAACTTTGATCCAAGTTTACACTCTCTGGTTTAAAAATCACATCAAAAGTCGCATGTATAGATCCATGAAATACTGTTTAAACTCTTGCCGACCAGCCGCCATCATACTGCGGCAGGTCGGCTCTCCTGCGCAAACCGATCGCCCCCTAGTGTTAACCCCTTTCCTGCCAGTGACATGTATACAGTAATCAGTGGCTATTTTTAGCTCTGATCGCTGTATAAATGTCAATGGTCCCAAAAAAGTGTCAAAAGTGTCCGATCTGTCTGCCGCAATGTCGCAGTACCGCTAAAAATCACTGATCACCGCCATTACTAGTAATGGTGCCCATTCATTTCAATGGGCAGGAGCGGTGGAGGAGCGGTATACATACCGCTCCTTCACCGCTCCAAAGATGCTGCTAGCAGGACTTTTTTTAGCGTCCTGCCAGCGCACCGCTCCAGTGTGAAAGCCAGAGGGAGTGTGAGGAGCGTCTCTCTCAGGGCGGTTTGCAGGCGCTATTTTTAGCGTTCTAGCGCCTGCAAAGTGCCTCAGTGTGAAAGGGGTCTAAGTGAAAATGTCCAAATTGGGCCCAAAGTGTCAATATTTTGTGTGGACACCATTATTTTCCAGCACTGCCTTAAACCTCTTGGGCATGGAGTTCACCAGAGCTTCACAGGTTGCCACTGGAGTCCTCTTCCACTCCTCCATGAGAACATCACAGAGCTGGTGGATGTTAGAGACCTTGCGCTCCTCCACCTTCCATTTGAGGATGCCCCACAGATGCTTAATAGGGTTTAGGTCTGGAGACATGCTTGGCCAGTCCATCACCTTTACCCTCAGCTTATTTAGCAAGGCAGTGGTCATCTTGGAGGTGTGTTTGGGGTCAGTATGTTGGAATACTACCCTGCGGCCCAGTCTCCAAAGGGAGGGGGATCATGTTCTGCTTCAGTATGTCATAGTACGTGTTGGCATTCATGGTTCCCCTATGCAGCCCCAGACCATGACACTCCCACCACCATGCTTGACTGTAGGCAAGACACACTTGTCTTTGTACTCCTCACCTGGTTGCCGCAACACACGCTTGAAACCATCTGAACCGAATAGGTTTATAGCCATGCAGACCAATTTGATGCAGTGTGCGGCATATGGTCTGAGCACTAACAGGCTGACCCCCCCACCCCTTCAACCTCTGCACCAATGCTGGCAGCACTCATACATCTATTTCTCAAAGACAACCTCTGGATATGACGCTGAGCACGTGCGCTCAAGTTCTTTGGTCAACCATGGTGAGGCCTGTTCTGAGTGGAACCTGTCCTGTTAAACCGCTGTATGGACTTGGCCACCGTGCTTCAGCTCAGTTTCAGGGTCTTGGCAATCTTCTTACAGCCTAGGCCATCTTTATTTAAAGCAACAATTAATTTTTTCAGATCCTCAGACAGTTCTTAGCGATGAGGTGTCATGTTGAACTTCCAGTGACCAGTATGAGAGAGTGAGAGCGATGACACCAAATTTAGTACACCTGCTCCCCATTCACACCTGAGACCTTGTAACACTAACGAGTCACATGACACCGGGGAGGGAAAATGGCTAATTGGGCCCAATTTGGACATGTTCACTTGGGGGTGTACTCACTTTTGTTGCCAGCGGTTTAGACATTAATGGCTGTGTGTTGAGTTATTTTGAGGGGACAGCAAATTTACATTGTTATACAAGCTGTACACTCACTACTTTACATTGCAGCAAAGTGTCATTTCTTCAGTGTTGTCACATGAAAAGATACAATAAAATATTTACAAAAATGTGTGAGATACTGTATGTTAGCTCCTGTGCATTATACATGCTCTTTAGATGCATTATAAACAAATCCTGCTTGCTGCATCTTTGAAGCGCTTTCATCAAAATGCACATTATATAGAATTCAACAGTAAACACACCTAAAGTGCGCTGCACAGATGCGAATAGGGCTTTGCACTTTTGCCGCGCTAAAAGGTGCCTGCTCAGCACAGGAAAAGCGCAAGTAAAATAGTTCCCTTTAAAGGCTATGTAACCAGTCACATCTGTGTGCTGCGTTTTTATACCGTGTGCTGGTGTTTGAAAAGTCCTTCTTGCTACATCTTTGGCACATTTCATGTAGGCTGTCCACTGCATTTGCAAACTGTGGGCAGGAAACCTCTAGCAAGATGAGGCTCTTGTGTCTTAGGAAAACAAAAATGGGCTGCTTAGTCTAAAATGCCCAGGCCTATTTTCTGTCCCAGTCTGGGCCTGGGTGCAATCAGCCTGCCCATAGATGGATCAAATCTCAGCTGGTCCCTGCTTAACCGCCTGAGATTCAGTTCATCTATGGCCGTCTTTTTTGTATGTCTTCACCTTTCCAGACAAGCCACAGTGATTTCTGCTTCTGTGCTCCTGAGTGCTCAGTCCTATGCTCAGTATGAGAGACCTATGATTGGCACTGTTTAGCATTCAGGCCGGGTTCACACTATGTGCATCCCTGTTCTCCGTTTCAGGGGCCAATCAGGCCCGAATTGTTGTCCTGAATTTAGACTTGAAACAGAGCCAAAGACGCACAGGACCCTTGTGCAATGCACTCCGCGGCCGCCCCGGAGATGTGTGAACCGGCTCTATTGAGAGCCGGGCACAGCCTCCTGTCATGCAAATTTTATGCGGGGAAACCGCATCTAATTCGCAATAGTGTGAGCCCAGCCTCACACATAAGTGTACCGTGTCGGAGATAAATTTGCCCCAGACCCCCTTTTTAAACTGGGTGAGGGCACAGTATACTGAATGATATGTTGAACCTTTCCCTAGCAAAGTACCCAGCGATTACACTACTACAAACAACTAGACTTTAAAGTTTCAAAACCAATGAAAATGAAATATATATACAAAAGTGCATATATAGCAAAATTCACATTAGCACAACAATAACACCTAATTGAATCAGTGTTCAATACAAAAATACAGTAATCGAATAATAATGTATGTGCAAAGAAAATAAAAAATAAACAATGGTAAAAATGAAAAAAAAAGTCCAATGACAGTCCTCTTTAAACAAAGAATACATGGTAATAATAATTCCCAGTGATGTCCTAGCCCACCGTATGTGTCACATCAGACACTCTCCCATCAAATGGAAACTCACCAAATATATTTGCCTACCACTCTCATGGTTAGGCTAGTAAGCCATAAGAAACAGTTGTTAAAAGATTCCTTAATAAGCCAAAAAAGGTGCATATCCATGGGTACATGAAAAATAAAGGCTCCACTACTGTAATATTGTCGAAGCTCAGTCTTTTATTCTATTTTATTCTCAATATTTTATTCTAAAACCAATACCCATTCCACTCACATGTAAAACATCTTGTATCAAACATTGTATGACATAATCACGCAATTCCCTTCAGTCTCACCACCTCCACGCTGACTGACGACTATCCAGGGAAATTCCAACCGCTCTCAAGCCTCGTACACACGACCGAGTTTCTCTGCAAGAACCAGCAAGAAACTTGCTGGCAGAGCTTTCTTGCCGAGTAAATCGGTCGTGTGTACGCGGCTTTCAGTTTTCTCCTCAAGAAAACCGACAAGAATCTCGTCGGGTTTCTCGTCGGCCTGTTTCTCGACGAGAAACCCGAGTGTGTGTACACATACCTGTCGCCGAGGAAACCCGCGCATGCTCAAAATGACTTTGACGCATGCGCGGTAGCTTCCTAGGCATAGGTAGGGTGTAGCAAGATGGCGGCGACGGCATCGAATGTGACGAGTGCACGCTCGTCGTAGTCGATGACGTCACCGCGTTCGCTCCATTCAAAGAACCGCGGGTTCTTTGAAATGAGCGTGTGTACACTTAGCCGGGACAAGTTTCTTGTCCAAGAATCTCGTCAAGAAAAACAACAAGTTTTTTCCTGATGAGATTCTCGGCCGTGTGTACGAGGCTTCACAATGATATTTTTTTATAACCTAACCCTGCTTTAAACTTCTCCACAACTTTATCCATGACCTGTCTGGTGTGTGACTTGGCCTTCATGATGCTGTTTGTTCACTAATAGAATTAAAGGAAATGGGGAGAGGGATGAGCCTGTTTAGAGACAGGCAAAGGGGTTACTTTGGCAACAAAAATAGATCAGACAACAGAAATGTTATGAGTGTTATGTTATGAGTTAAATATTTATTCCTGTAAACCTTATAACATATAAAGATTGAATAAAGTGCAAGGTGGGTACCCAACCTGTGGATGATTTTGTAAAACTTGATAACTAAGGCTGGCCATACATTATACAATTTTCTCGTACAACTTTCCTTTAGATTTACCAAAACCTTATAATAGAAGGTAAAACTTAAACACTTTTAATTAGTATGCAATCGGGCAGGCCCTTACACTACATAGTTGAAGGTAAATCTAAAGAAATTTGAATAGGAAAATTGTATGGTGTATGGCCAGCTTTAGGTTCTCTAACAAATCTTTGAGGGCTTCACAGAACAGCTGTATTTATACTAAGATTAAATTACACAAAGGTGGACTCTATTTACTAATTAGGTGACTTCTGAAGGCAATTGGTTCTACTAGATTTTAATTAGGGGTATCAGAGTAAAGGGGGCTGAATACAATTGCATGCCACAATTTTCACATATTTATTTTAAAAAAATGTTGAAAACCATTTATCATCTTGCTTCCACTTCACAATTATGTGCCACTTTGTGTTGGTCTATCGCAGTGATGGTGAACCTTGGCACCCCAAATGTTTTGGAACTACATTTCCCATGATGCTCATGCACTCTGCAGTGTAGTGGAGCATCATGGGAAATGTAGTTCCAAAAGATCTGGGGTGCCAAGGTTCGCCATTACTGGTCTATCACATAAAATCCCAATAAAATACATTTACGTTTTTGGTTGTAACATGTCAAAATGTGGAAAATTTCAAGGGGTATGAATACTTTTTCAAGGCGTTGTAGCTGATTTAACCCAAGAGTGTAAGTTGAGCTTCGAGTATCATAACCATCTATTATAGAAACAAAGCTGTTATCATGAACATGCCATTGTATAGTTTATTAGCATTACATTTATGAACATCTCCATTATGCATAGCATATAGCCTAATGTCATCAGCATATGTCATGTCTCCGTATATCAACACTGAGAAAATACGACAACGCCACCTTCCCCTGATTGTTATTTCGAACCAAGAAATGTCACCGGTGACTGTCACTTGTCTAGCTAGGTCAGTTTTTAGGCCAGTTATTTCTGCTTTTCAGAGCAAAATCAAATTCATTTTTCATTTATTAGAACCTTACATGACCCAGTAACTTGTCAGATGGCTGTAACAAGCTGAGCTCATGATTGAACCTGTCTGTTAGCATGAACAGGGCTTGTCCATACAGCAAAACCCTGCTGAATGCATCCAATGCATTTTATGTCTTTTGATAGTTAACTGGCTTAGGAAAGGCAGCTCAAACCCCTGTGGTAAACATATAGGATGATTATAATTAGAGATCAGGTTTATGAGATGGATACAGTGCATCTGGAAAGTATTCACAGCGCTTCACTTTTTCCACATATTGTTATGTTACAGCCTTTTCCCAAAATTGATTAAATTCATTAGTTTCCTCAAAATTCTAAAAACATCACCCCATAAAGACCTCATGAAAGAAGTTTGTTTGACATTTTTGCAAATTTATTAATAAATAAAAAATTTAAAAAATCCCATGTACATAAGTATTCACAGCCTTTGCCATGACACCCAAAATTGAGCTCAGGTGCCTCCTGTATCCACTGATCATCCTTGAGATGTTTATACAACTTGATTGGAGTCCACATGTGGTAAATTCAGTTGATTGGACATGATTTGGAAAGGCACACACCTGTCTATATAAGGTCCCACAGTTAACAGTGCATGTCAGAGCACAAACCAAGTCATCAAGTCCCAGGAATTCTGAGACAGGATTGCATCGAGGCACAGATCTGGGGAAGGGTACAGAAAAACTTCTGCAGTCCCAATGAGCACAGTGGCCTCCTTCATCTGTAAATGGAAGAAGTTTGGAACCACAAGAACTCTTCCTAGAGTGGCCAAACTGAGCGATCGGGGGAGAAGGGCCTTAGCCAGGGAGGTGACCAAGAACCCGATGGTCACTCTGACAGAGCTCCAACGTTTCTCTGTGGAGAGAGGAGAACCTTCCAGAAGAACAACCATCTCTGCAGCACTCCACCAATCAGGCCTGTATGGTAGAGTGGCCAGACGGAAGCCACTTCTCAGTAAAAGGCACATGACAGTCTGCCTGGAGTTTGCCAAAAGGCACCTGAAGGACTCTCAGACCATGAGAAACAAAATTCTCTGGCTCATCACCTGACCAATACCATCCCTACAGTGAAGCATGGTGGTGGCAGCATCATGCTGTGGGGATGTTTTTCAGTGGCAGGAACTTGGAGACTAGTCAGGATCGAGGAAAAGATGAATGCAACAATGTACAGAGACATCTTTGATAAAAACCTGCTCCAGAGCACTCTGGGCCTCAGACTGGGGTGAAGGTTCATCTTCCAACAGGACAACGACCGTAAGCACACAGCCAATATAACAAAGGAGTGGCTACGGGACAACTCTGTGAATGTCCTTGAGTGACCCAGCCAGAGCCTAGATTTGAACCCGACTGAACATCTCTGGAGAGATCTGAAAATGGCTGTGCACCGACGCTCCTCATCCAACCTGATGGCGCTGGAGAGATCCTGCAAAGAAGAATGGGAGAAACTACCCAGAAATAGGTGTGCCAAGCTTGCAGCATCATACTCATAAAGACTTGAGGCTGTAATTGGTGCCAAAGGTGCTTCAACAAAGTATTGAGCAAAGGCTGTGAATACTTATGTACATTTTTTAATTTTTTTTATTTTTAATACATTTTTAAAGATTTCAAACAAACTTCTTTCACGTTGTCATTATGGGGTATTGTTTGTTGAATTTTGAGGAAAATAATGAATTTAATTCATTTTGGAATAAGGCCGTAACATAACAAAATGTGGAAAAAGTGAAGAGCTGTGAATACTTTCCGGATGCACTGTACTTAGAGGATAACCTCAGTAGAACATGCAAAAGCATTATTGCTATTTTTTTGTTGGTAGGAGCCAATGTCATACTGCAGTGAGAAATATATCAAAGAGCTTGCCTAGAAATTTGCAAGTCATAGCAGCTAAATTGGTGAGAATTTAAAAGAGCCTGTTGGTGCTTGATATAGAGAGGTACCGTGTTTTAGGCCTCTTGCACACTGCAGCTTGAAAAAGATCAGTACAGCTTTTTTTTTCTTACTGAGCTAAAATACAGCCCATTAATTGTAATGTACATATGCACACAGGTACATAAACAAGCGCTCTGATTTCTTCAGTAATAAAAAATAGAAAAATCAGCATTTTTGGTCAGTAATTTATGCCTCATGCCTGCAAATACGTGAAATTGTGCACAAATGTGCGCAAATGTCCATTTACATATTGTGCAGAACAATTGAGAATTAGTTTTCGTTCATTTGCAGGAAATTGCACAAACACATATGCGCTAACATACACGCAAATACATACAAAAAAAAGAGTCTGAAAAAGTAAATGCTCAAAACAGGAGTATCGTGTGCAAGAGGCCTTAAAGGAGAGAGTGGTCTGTTTTATGTTATGTCATAGACAGCCTTATGCATAAGGTGCAGGGGAGTCCTCCGACCCTCGTCTCTTGCAAGTAAAGACACATACATGAATTGTTGACACGTCATTTACATCAGCGCCACTGCACAACCCATGGCTGCCATGGTGGAATTTCTGTAGCACATGAGTTACGTTTAGAAATGTTTAACCACTTGACCTCCAGAAGATTTTACCCCCTTCATGACCAGGGCATTTTTTTGCTATTCAGCACTGAGCTACTTTAACTGGCAATTGCTCGGTTATGCAGCACTGTGCGCAAATAAAACTTGCCTAATTTTTTCACACAAATAGTGCTTTCTTTTGTTGGTATTTGATTACCACTGGGTTTTTTATTTTTTATTATATAAACGAAAAAAGATGGAAAAATTTGAAAAAAAAACTATATTTTTTACTTTCTGCTGTAAAACATATCCAATCAAAAAATTTAAAAATCAAATTTCTTCATAAATTTAGAGCAACATGTATCCTGCTACATGTCTTTGGTAAAAATCCCATTAAGTGTATATTTTTTTGGAGCTCTTTTCCAGCAGAAAAAAAAACGCAGAATGCTTCTAAACGCTCCTAACTGCTTCCAAATGCTACTAACATGCTCCTAACAGTTTATTTTTTCTTCAGGTACTGCAAAAACGCTAATAAAATGCTAATGCTCCTAAAAGCTTCTAAAAGTTACTAAAATGCTACTAGAAGCTGGCAAAAAAATGCTATTATCTTGAATTTTTTCATCCAGTGTTTTTTTCTAGCATTTTTTGAGCTGATGAAAAATGCTAGTGTGCATGGAGCTTAAAAGGGGTCTCATTCTTTTACTTTCAGAGTGTCCCAGACTCCAAAATATTGTACAGAGCCACTTTCCTGTTTGTGATTTAGACTTCAGCTCCCCTGCTGTGGTCTGATCATAGTGAACCCAATATATATATATATATATATATTGTGAGGGGGTTAGCTCGGTAGCGGGTGTGTGTGACCCCCTGGATGGGCTCCCCACACAAAAACAGGCCCAGCAGACGGAGGTTGTGGTTTTCAAGATCAAAAGGTGCGGTTTATTTCTCTATTTACAGTGACAAAAACACAGCAAAGCAAAAAGAAACATAAACAAAATAAATCCTGGTCAGCTTGACCTCTGACTAAACATGCAGGTTTCCCTAACTAACAACTGGGATCAGCCTGGTGCTGTCCTAGTCCCTAAGTCCCTGGTTTAGTAAATGTCCAAACAAATAGCCACACAGGCTTTGTCTCACCGCACAGGGGTTCACTCTCCCTAGACAGTCCACACAGGTCTGGGTCCAGGCATGAGCAAACACCTAATGAAGCTGGGAGTTTTTATAGAGGCCTTAAACGAGCTGACAAGCTTCAGCTGGTCTCATCAACTCCCTGCCTGCACGACGCCCAGCACTCTCCCTAGAGGTATGAATCATCCATGAGCCCACTAGCCTCAGCTGGGCTTCATCAACTCTCTCCCTAGTTGTATAAGTCGGCATAAAGCCTGAATCTAGGAGAAATATACCTACCCCCCTGGATGCAACCAGGTGACTTTACCTTCCTGCTGTCACATACCCCCCCCCTCTTGTTTTAACCTTGGGGTTGGAACACCAGCAATCAGGCATTCATGTACTCGAGACAAAGCATCCACATTCCCCATTTGAACGCCAGGGCGATGCTTTACTGTGAAGTTGAATTCCTGTAGGGCCAGGAACCACCTATTTAGTCTTCTATTTGTCTCCTTGTTTTGAGCCATCCACTTTAACGGAGCGTGATCCGTAACCATGTCAAAGTGCCTACCTAGCAGATAGTACCGAAGGGAATCTAGAGCCCACTTCACCGCTAAACACTCCTTTTCAACCGTGGCGTAATTTACCTCATGGGACTTCAACTTCCTGCTGAGGTAAATGACTGGGTGCTCTTCCCCGTTCCAGACCTGGGACAATACTGCTCCTAACCCCACATCTGACGCATCACTTTGTACGACAAAGTCTTTAGAGAAGTCGGGTGAGTACAACACTGGCTGGCTACATAAGGCTTGTTTCAAGAATTGGAATGCTGCCTCAGCCTCGGGGGTCCATTTAATCATGACCGACCCTTTCCCTTTCGTCAGGTTGGTTAGGGGCACAGCCTTAGAAGCAAAGTGGGGAATGAAGCGCCGATAATAACCCACGATTCCCAGAAAGGCTCGTACCTGCTTCTTGCTGTTGGGACGTGGCCAACTCTGGATGGCCTCGACTTTGTTGAGTTGGGGTTTTATTACTCCCCTGCCAATGGTGTACCCAAGATATTTGGCCTCCTCCTGCCCAATGGTACACTTCTTGGGGTTAGCCGTAAACCCCGCTTCCCGGATAGAGTCTAGGACTGCTTGCACTTTTGGCAGATGTGAGGCCCAATCTGTGCTATGGACAATTACGTCATCCAGGTAAGCCGCAGCATACTTCCGATGGGGCCTCAGTATCTGGTCCATTTTCCGCTGGAATGTGGCCGGCGCATTCTGTAACCCGAACGGCATTCTCTTATATTGGAACGCCCCGTCTGGGGTTACAAATGCGGTTTTCTCTTTGGCCGACTTGGCCAGGGGAATTTGCCAATACCCTTTTGTGAGGTCAAGAGTCGTCATGTATCGGGCTGTTCCCAGCCGGTCGATCAACTCATCTATACGTGGCATGGGGTAGGTGTCAAATTTTGTAACTTTGTTCAACTGATGAAAATCGTTACAAAATCGCCAGCTCCCATCCGGTTTAGGCACCAACACAATGGGACTAGACCAATCACTTTGGGACTCCTCTATCACCCCTAAGTTCAGCATTTTCTGTACTTCCTCCCGTATTGCCTCCCGTCGGGCCTCTGGGATCCGATAGGGTTTTAACTTCACCCTTTCACCGGGCGGGGTAATAATATCATGCTCTACCCCAGATGTTTGTCCCGGCAGCTCAGAGAACACCTCCTTGTTGCGAAGCACAAACTCCTTAACCTCCTGTTGTTGGGGTTGTGACAAGGTGGCTGCTATTCCAACCTCCGGAATCACGCAACCAGTTTGAGCTGGTGACCAAGTTTCTGCGACTAGGGACTCTCTATCCCTCCAGGCTTTCAACAGACTAACGTGATAGATCTGTTCGGGCTTTCGCCTTCCTGGTTGTCTGACCCTGTAATTCACTTCGCTCACTTTTTCCATTATCTCGTAGGGGCCTTGCCATTTGGCAAGGAATTTACTTTCAACCGTAGGGACAATACCAATATCCTATCCCCCGGGGAAAAGGTACGGGTCTTGGCTCCACGGTTGTACACTCTCTGCTGTGCCAACTGCGCTTGGGCCAAATGTTCCTTCACGATGGGCATTACCTGTGCAATTCGATCTTGCATCAGGGCGACATGCTCAATCACACTCCTGTGGGGAGAACTCTCACTTTCCCAAGTTTCCTTGGCAATATCCAACAGCCCTCTTGGGTGTCTCCCATACAGTATCTCAAAGGGGGAGAATCCCGTAGAGGATTGGGGCACCTCCCTAATAGCAAACATCAAATAAGGAAGTAGACAGTCCCAATCCTTTCCATCTCTATCCACCACTTTCTTTAACATTTGTTTTAGGGTTTTGTTGAATCTTTCAACCAGCCCATCGGTTTGGGGGTGATACACAGACGTACGCAATTGCGTCACTTTGAACAATTTACACAGCTCTTTCATAACCCGGGACATAAAGGGTGTACCTTGGTCCGTAAGCAGTTCTTTACAAATACCCACCCGGCTAAAAACAAGAGATAGCTCTTTGGCTATGGTTTTGGCCGAGGTATTTCGGAGAGGGATCGCTTCTGGATAACGGGTGGCATAGTCCATTATAACTAATATGTACTGGTGCCCCCTAGCGGACTTGATTATAGGACCTACCAAATCCATTGCGATCCTCTCAAACGGGACCTCAATGATGGGTAGAGGGACCAGCGGGCTATGGAAATGTGGCATCGGGGCCGACCTCTGACACACAGGGCAGGAGGAACAATAATTTTCTATGTCCTTCATCACCCCAGGCCAATAGAATCTCTGTAATACCCTCTCTCGGGTTTTCTCTGTCCCCAGATGACCTCCAAGAATGTGCCCATGGGCCAACTCCAACACCAACTTCCTGTAAGGTTTGGGCACCACAAGCTGCTCAACGGTTTCTTCTGCCCTTTTTGCCACCCGATACAGTAGGTCCTTCTCTACGCTGAAGTATGGGTAAGTGCAGGTATTATCTGGGTTCACTAACTCGCCATCTATTTCCACTACGTTTTCCCGTGCCTTTATTAGGGCGGGGTCTTTTAACTGTTCTGTGGCAAAATTTTCCCTGTGAACCTCAAGATCAGAAAACTCCACAGACGGTAGGTTTTCGTCTGAGGAGGTGGGCTCCTCTCCAGTTTCTTGAGTCTCGCCTGCCAATACTGACAAGGGAAATTCTGGAGAGTCCTCACCACTCTCAGAGGAGTTCTGGCTATCACCTTCCTGGTACATAGGGGCACCAGTGGGGGGCTCAGGATCATCCCACAGTTCCCAGAACTTCGGAAAATCCCTTCCCACAATGGCATCATGCGGTAATTGAGATACTAACCCCACTGGATGAGAGAGGGTACCTTTGGGGGTCTTGAAACACACTGTAGTCACTGGATACTCTCGGGTGTCCCCATGCACACAAATAACAGCTACCTTGCTATTCCCAGAGACCTCTGTTTTAACTAATTCAGCCTTTATCAGGGTCACAAGGCTACCTGAATCCAGTAATACCACAACATTTCTACCATTAATACACATTTTGCATAAATGTTTCTCAGTTCCCCGAATGGCAGTGCATGCGACTGTCGCACACAGCGACTGACGTCTGTCCGTCAGAAAGTCACATTGCATGGGTTCCTCCACAACCGGGCAATTTGCTGCAATATGTCCCGCTTGCCGGCAGCGGTAGCAAACAATCCTTTTGGCTGCCTCTTGAGCCCCCGACTTCCCAGGCTGTTCTCGCCAAACCCTGGGCAGAGCTCCCACCCTCTCACTCTCTCCACCCTCACCCCTTGGAATCATCTTATCCGCCCCTGGGGATGGTCTGGTCTTAGGGTGGAAAGTCCGAGAGTCTCTGGAAGAGGCCGTCAGGTTCTCTGCAGCCAAGTATCTCTCTACACGATCCACAAGTTTACCGGCCGTTTCTGGGTCTCCATGGCTTACCCACTTTTGAATGGCGGTAGGAAGAGCTCTCAAGAAACGATCCATCACAACACGTTCCACAATCTCCGGTGCGGACAAAGTCTCTGGCTGTAGCCACTTCCTGCTCAGGTGAATGAGATCATACATTTGAGACCTGGGGGGTTTTCCAAGCTGGAAAGTCCAGTTATGCACACGCTGAGCCCGGACAGCCAGGGTGACACCCAGCCTTGCCAATATTTCAGCTTTTAGCATCACATAGTCTTTTGCTTGGTCAGGCTCTAGGTCATAGTAAGCTTTCTGCGATTCACCAGTTAACAGAGGAGCCAGCAGTCCAGCCCACTGCTCCTCAGGCCACTTTTCTCTTTCAGCAGTCCTTTCAAATGTGGTCAAAAATACCTCTGGATCATCCTCTCCAGTCATTTTTGTCAATAAACGACTCACCCCAAAGGACGCGGTATTAGTGGGACGGCTTTCCTCACTGGTCTGCGGACGTTGCTGCATTACTGCTTCCATCTGTTGTTGTAGTCTCTGCTCTTGCTTCTGCAACAGGTCTATGAAGCGGGCCTCAGATTGCTGCTGGGCTTGTTGCTGGGCTGCGAAGCTCTGTTGTTGAGCTGCAAGGCTCTTTTGCAAACCTGCATTTGTCTGCTGTTGATTGGCATTTGCTAGAGCCAGCTGTTTCAGTATCTCCTCCATGCTGGCTTAAAAAAAAAAACTGCCACTGGTTCTCCACCAACTGTGAGGGGGTTAGCTCGGTAGCGGGTGTGTGTGACCCCCTGGATGGGCTCCCCACACAAAAACAGGCCCAGCAGACGGAGGTTGTGGTTTTCAAGATCAAAAGGTGCGGTTTATTTCTCTATTTACAGTGACAAAAACACAGCAAAGCAAAAAGAAACATAAACAAAATAAATCCTGGTCAGCTTGACCTCTGACTAAACATGCAGGTTTCCCTAACTAACAACTGGGATCAGCCTGGTGCTGTCCTAGTCCCTAAGTCCCTGGTTTAGTAAATGTCCAAACAAATAGCCACACAGGCTTTGTCTCACCGCACAGGGGTTCACTCTCCCTAGACAGTCCACACAGGTCTGGGTCCAGGCATGAGCAAACACCTAATGAAGCTGGGAGTTTTTATAGAGGCCTTAAACGAGCTGACAAGCTTCAGCTGGTCTCATCAACTCCCTGCCTGCACGACGCCCAGCACTCTCCCTAGAGGTATGAATCATCCATGAGCCCACTAGCCTCAGCTGGGCTTCATCAACTCTCTCCCTAGTTGTATAAGTCGGCATAAAGCCTGAATCTGGGAGAAATATACCTACCCCCCTGGATGCAACCAGGTGACTTTACCTTCCTGCTGTCACAATATATATATATATATATATATATATATATATATATATATTGTGAGGGGGTTAGCTCGACAGCGGGTGTGTGTGACCCCCGGGATGGGCTCCCCACACAAAACAGGCCCAGCAAACGGAGGTTGTGGTTTTCAAAATCAAAAAAGGTGCGGTTTATTTTCTATTTACAGTGACAAAACACAGCAAAGCAAAAGAAACATAACCAAAATAAATCCTGGTCAAGTTGACCTCTGACTAAACATACAGGTTTCCTAACTAACAACTGGGATCAGCCTAGTGCTGTCCTAGTCCCTAAGTCCCTGGTTTAGTAAAAGTCCAAACAAATAGCCACACAGGCTTTGCCTCACCGCACAGGGGTTCACTCTCCCTAGACAGTCCACACAGGTCTGGTTCCAGGCATGAGCTAACATCTAATGAAGCTGGGAGTTCTTATAGAGGTCTAAATGAGCTGACAAGGTTCAGCTGGTCTCCTCATCTCTGTCTGCACGACGCCCCACACTCTCCCTAGAGGTATGAGTCATCCATGAGCCCACTAGCCTTATACAACTCTCCACCTAGTTGTATAAGTCGGCGTAAAGCCTGAATCTGGGCGAAATATATCTACCCCCCTGGATGCAACCAGGTGACTTTACCTTCCTGCTGTCACATACCCCCCCCTCTTGTTTTAACCTCGGGGTTGGAACACCAGCAATCAGGCATTCATGTACTCGAGACAAAGCATCCACATTCCCCATTTGAACGCCAGGGCGATGCTTTACTGTGAAGTTGAATTCCTGGAGGGCCAGGAACCACCTATTCACTCTTCTATTTGTTTCCTTGTTTTGAGCCATCCACTTTAACGGAGCGTGATCCGTAACCATGTCAAAGTGCCTACCTAGCAGGTAGTACCGAAGGGAATCTAGAGCCCACTTCACCGCTAAACACTCCTTTTCAACGGTGGCGTAATTTACCTCATGGGACTTCAACTTCCTGCTGAGGTAAATGACTGGGTGCTCTTCCCTGTTCCAGACCTGGGACAATACTGCTCCTAACCCCACATCTGACGCATCACTTTGTACGACAAAGTCTTTAGAGAAGTCGGGTGAGTACAACACTGGCTGGCTACATAAGGCTTGTTTCAAGAATTGGAATGCTGCCTCAGCCTCGGGGGTCCATTTAATCATGACCGACCCTTTCCCCTTCGTCAGGTTGGTTAGGGGCACAGCCTTAGAAGCAAAGTGGGGAATGAATCGCCGATAATACCCAGCGATTCCCAGAAAGGCTCGTACCTGCTTCTTGCTGTTGGGACGTGGCCAACTCTGGATGGCCTCGACTTTGTTGAGTTGGGGTTTTATTACTCCCCTCCCAATGGTGTACCCAAGATATTTGGCCTCCTCCTGCCCAATGGTACACTTCTTGGGGTTAGCCGTAAACCCCGCTTCCCGAACAGAGTCCAGGACTGCTTGCACTTTTGGCAGATGTGAGGCCCAATCTGTGCTATGGACAATTACGTCATCCAGGTAAGCCGCAGCATACTTCCGATGGGGCCTCAGCATCTGGTCCATTTTCCGCTGGAATGTGGCCGGCGCATTCTGTAACCCGAACGGCATTCTTTTATATTGGAACGCCCCGTCTGGGGTTACAAATGCGGTTTTCTCTTTGGCCGACTTGGCCAGGGGGATTTGCCAATACCCTTTTGTGAGGTCAAGAGTCGTCATGTATCGGGCTGTTCCCAGCCGGTCGATCAACTCATCTATACGTGGCATGGGGTAGGTGTCAAATTTTGTAACTTTGTTCAACTGACGAAAATCGTTACAAAATCGCCAGCTCCCATCCGGTTTAGGCACCAACACGATGGGACTAGACCAATCACTTTGGGACTCCTCTATCACCCCTAAGTTCAGCATTTTCTGTACTTCCTCCCGTATTGCCTCCCGTCGAGCCTCTGGGATCCGATAGGGTTTTAACTTCACCCTTTCACCGGGCGGGGTAATGATGTCATGCTCTACCCCAGATGTTTGTCCCGGCAGCTCAGAGAATACCTCCTTGTTGCGAAGCACAAACTCCTTAACCTCCTGTTGTTGGGGTTGTGACAAGGTGGCTGCTATTCCAACCTCAGGAATCATGCAGCCAGTTTGAGCTGGTGACCAAGTGTCTGCGACTAGGGACTCTCTATCCCTCCAGGCTTTCAACAGATTAACGTGATAGATCTGTTCGGGCTTTCGCCTTCCTGGTTGTCTGACCTTGTAATTCACTTCGCTCACTTTTTCCATTATCTCGTAGGGGCCTTGCCATTTGGCAAGGAATTTACTTTCAACCGTAGGGACAAGTACCAATATCCTATCCCCCGGGGAAAAGGTACGGGTCTTGGCTCCACGGTTGTACACTCTCTGCTGTGCCAACTGCGCTTGGGCCAAATGTTCCTTCACGATGGGCATTACCTGTGCAATTCGATCTTGCATCAGGGCGACATGCTCAATCACACTCCTGTGGGGAGAACTCTCACTTTCCCAAGTTTCCTTGGCAATATCCAACAGCCCTCTTGGGTGTCTCCCATACAGTAACTCAAAGGGGGAGAATCCCGTAGAGGATTGGGGCACCTCCCTAATAGCAAACATCAAATAAGGAAGTAAACAGTCCCAATCCTTTCCATCTCTATCCACCACTTTCTTCAACATTTGTTTTAGGGTTTTGTTGAATCTTTCAACCAGCCCATCGGTTTGGGGGTGATACACAGACGTACGCAATTGCGTCACTTTGAACAATTTACACAGCTCTTTCATAACCCGGGACATAAAGGGTGTACCTTGGTCCGTAAGCAGTTCTTTACAAATACCCACCCGGCTAAAAACAAGAGATAGCTCTTTGGCTATGGTTTTGGCCGAGGTATTTCGGAGAGGGATCGCTTCTGGATAACGGGTGGCATAGTCCATTATAACTAATATGTACTGGTGCCCCCTAGCGGATTGATTATAGGACCTACCAAATCCATGGCGATCCTCTCAAACGGGACCTCAATGATGGGTAGAGGGACCAGCGGGCTACGGAAATGTGGCATCGGGGCCAACCTCTGACACACAGGGCAGGAGGAACAATAATTTTCTACGTCCTTCATCACCCCCGGCCAATAGAATCTCTGTAATACCCTCTCTCGGGTTTTCTCTGTCCCCAGATGACCTCCAAGAATGTGCCCATGGGCCAACTCCAACACCAACTTCCTGTAAGGTTTGGGCACCACAAGCTGCTCAACGGTTTCTTCTGCCCTTTTTGCCACCCGATACAGTAGGTCCTTCTCTACGCTGAAGTATGGGTAAGTGCAGGTATTATCTGGGTTCACTAACTCACCATCTATTTTCACTACGTTTTCCCGTGCCTTTATTAGGGCGGGGTCTTTCAACTGTTCTGTGGCAAAGTTTTCCCTGTGAACCTCAAGATCAGAAAACTCCACAGACGGTAGGTTTTCGTCTGAGGAGGTGGGCTCCTCTCCAGTTTCTTGAGTCTCCCCTGCCAATACTGATAAGGGAAATTCCGGAGAGTCCTCACCACTCTCAGGGGAGTTCTGGCTATCACATTCCTGGTACATAGGGGCACCAGTGAGGGGCTCAGGATCATCCCACAGTTCCCAGAACTTCGGAAAATCCCTTCCCACAATGGCGTCATGCGGTAACTGAGATACTAAGCCCACTGGATGAGAGAGGGTACCTTTGGGGGTCTCGAAACACACTGTAGTCACTGGATACTCTCGGGTGTCCCCATGCACACAAATAACAGCTACCTTGCTATTCCCAGAGACCTCTGTTTTAACTAACTCAGCCTTTATCAGGGTCACAAGGCTACCTGAATCCAGCAATACCACAACATTTCTACCATTAACACACATTTTGCATAAATGTTTCTCAGTTCCTCGAATGGCAGTGCATGCGACTGTCGCACACAGCGACTGACGTCTGCCCGTCAGAAAGTCACACTGCATGGGTTCCTCCACAACCGGGCAATTGGCTGCAATATGTCCCGCTTGCCGGCAGCGGTAGCAAACGATCCTTCTTGCCGCCTCTTGAGCCGCTGATTTCCCAGGCTGTTCTCGCCAAACTTGGGGTAGAGCTCCCACCCTCTCACTCTCTCCACCCTCACCCCTTGGAATCCTCTTATCCGCCCCTGGGGATGGTCTGGTCTTAGGGTGGAAAGTCCGAGTGTCTCTGGAAGAGGCCGTCAGGTTCTCTGTAGCCAAGTATTTCTCCACACGATCCACAAGACCATCGGCCGTCTCTGGGTCTCCATGGCTTACCCACTTTTGGATGGCAGTAGGAAGAGCTCTCAAAAACCGATCCATTACAACACGTTCCACAATCTTTGGTGCGGACAAAGTCTCTGGCTGTAGCCACTTTCTGCTCAGGTGAATGAGATCATACATTTGAGACCTGGGGGGTTTTCCAAGCTGGAAAGTCCAGTTATGCACACGCTGAGCCCGGACAGCCTGGGTGACACCCAGCCTTGCCAATATTTCAGCTTTTAGCATCACATAGTCTTTTGCTTGGTTAGGCTCTAGGTCATAGTAAGCTTTCTGCGATTCACCAGTTAACAGAGGAGCCACCAGTCCAGCCCACTGCTCCTCAGGCCACTTTTCTCTTTCAGCGGTCCTTTCAAATGTGGTCAAAAATACCTCTGGATCATCCTCTCCTGTCATTTTTGTCAATAAACGACTCACCCCAAAGGACGCGGTATTAGTGGGACGGCTTTCCTCACTGGTCTGCGGACGTTGCTGCATTACTGCTTCCATCTGTTGTTGTAGTCTCTGCTCTTGCTTCTGCAACAGGTCTATGAAGCGGGCCTCAGATTGCTGCTGGGCTCGTTGCTGAGCCTCCAGACTCTGTTGCAAAGTTGCGTTTGTCTGCTGCTGGGCTGCAAGGCTCCTTTGCAAACCTGCATTTGTCTGCTGTTGATTGGCATTTGCTAGAGCCAGCTGCTTCAGTATCTCCTCCATGCTGGCTTAAAAAAAACTGCCACTGGTTCTCCACCAACTGTGAGGGGGTTAGCTCGGCAGCGGGTGTGTGTGACCCCCGGGATGGGCTCCCCACACAAAACAGGCCCAGCAAACGGAGGTTGTGGTTTTCAAAATCAAAAAAGGTGCGGTTTATTTTCTATTTACAGTGACAAAACACAGCAAAGCAAAAGAAACATAACCAAAATAAATCCTGGTCAAGTTGACCTCTGACTAAACATACAGGTTTCCTAACTAACAACTGGGATCAGCCTAGTGCTGTCCTAGTCCCTAAGTCCCTGGTTTAGTAAAAGTCCAAACAAATAGCCACACAGGCTTTGCCTCACCGCACAGGGGTTCACTCTCCCTAGACAGTCCACACAGGTCTGGTTCCAGGCATGAGCTAACATCTAATGAAGCTGGGAGTTCTTATAGAGGTCTAAATGAGCTGACAAGGTTCAGCTGGTCTCCTCATCTCTGTCTGCACGACGCCCCACACTCTCCCTAGAGGTATGAGTCATCCATGAGCCCACTAGCCTTATACAACTCTCCACCTAGTTGTATAAGTCGGCGTAAAGCCTGAATCTGGGCGAAATATATCTACCCCCCTGGATGCAACCAGGTGACTTTACCTTCCTGCTGTCACAATATATATATATATATGTAGCGGGATCCTAAATTGAGGTTATGTTATGCCAAATTTAGGGGTGACTTGAGTGATAGTTGGCTCAAGTCTTTCAATTACTGCCTTGCTGCTGCTTCACCTGGCTTGCAGTTCCCCTATGTAGTATGGGTGGCGCTGTCACTTGTACTCGGGGTTGAACCACAGGTGTTGGGGTGGTGATTTGGTGTCCTCTCTCGGCAGCCGTGCGGTGGGCGGGGTCGGCCTCCTGTGCATGCTGGGAGAGGATACAAAAAGGGGTGGACGCCATTGTTCAGGGGAGAGTGATCCGGGACCTGTACCCGAGGGAACCTGCGGGTTTGGTAGTCGAGTGCGTGGCCTTCCAGGCCATGGGGCCACGTACGCCTCAGTCCCAGGCACCTTTAGTCCTGGGACTGCAACTTCAGCCCTGGGCCCAGCACCTTTAGCTGGAGCCCACTTCGGAAGGAAGAATCTCAGAGTGCTGCCTTGCGAGGAGACCCGTTTCTGGATGAGGAGGCTGGGGGAGGACCATTCCGAAGGACTGGTAAGCCATCACAGTGAAGGAAGGGGCCCAATAACTCTCCAGGAGGATGTCATCCATCCGGAACCCATGGGCCTAACAATCTGGACCATCAGGAGGTTTGGGACACTATAGATCCTGTGGCAGAGGATCACCTAGACGCATCTATTAAGGATATAGATTGACTGTTCGAGCTGCACGCCGGCTGCTAGCACCATAGGTGGCTATCCGGGTGAGCTATACCCACTCGGGACCGAGTGGCGACGAAGCCAGAAGTGCCTGAATGCTGTCTATCCTCTAACACCTTTCTCTCTTCATGCAAAGAAAATAAAGCTCTACGTTGGAGTGATATACTGGTGTGGACCTTGGAGTTACTTGGGGTATAGAGACTCTGTCCTTGCACACTGAGGACAGACACCAACTTTGAGGAGAACTTCGCTGCAAGACCCGTAGGTGAAACAAATGTGCTTAACCTCTGCAAACCAGAGGGTAGGGGCATGGTGGCACCTTGCGCCTTTTCCTCTCATGAGTGAGCCAAAGAGACGGGAGGAAAAGGGTGAGGGCGCTAGATATATATATACATACACAGTATCTCACAAAAGTGAGTACACCCCTCACATTTTTGTAAATATTTTATTATATCTTTCCATGTGATAACACTGAAGAAATTACACACTGGGGGTTATTTACGAAAGGCAAATCCACTTTGCACTACAAGTGCAATCTACAAGTGCAAAGTGCACTTAAAATTGCAGTGAAAGTGCACTTGGAAGTGCAGTCGCTGTAAATCTGAGGGGTAGACCTGCATATTTTATCATCCAATCATGTGCAAGCTAAAATGCTGTTTTTTATTTTCCTTGCATGTCCCTCTCGGATCTACAGCGACTGCACATCCAAGTGCACTTTCAGTGCAATTTGAAGTGCACTTTGCACTTGTAGTTTTCACTTGTAGTGCAAGGTGTATTTGCCCTTCGTAAACAGAGTTAAGTAAATCCCTTTCAAATAACAGACTCAGAATGAATAATGACATGTCTTCAGTTCACAAGCACTCCTGGTAAATAATTGAGTGCATGAGACACTTGCATGGAGTAGAGAGATAATTAGGAAAAGTAGGCCACTTGCATTAAACGTTCTGATCGGCCGAGTGTCGAAAAAAATATTGAATACATTTTTTTTTTATCTCTCTTGATGGACCAATCAGAAGTCCTCATTTATGAGTTCTAGGGTTGTCCCGATACCGATACTAGTATCGGTATCGGGACCGATACCAAGCATTTGCGCGAGTACTTGTACTCGCGCAAATGCTCCCGATGCTTCACCCGATACTTTTTTATTTTTTTCTGTGGCCGGAGAGGGCGGGAGGAGTCAGTGGCTGGAGAGGGCGGGGGAGTGCGGGCGGAGTCTGGCCGGAGAGAGCGGGAGGAGTGAGTGGCTGGGGAGGGCGGGGGAGTGTGGGCGGAGTCTGGCCGGAGTCTGGCCGGAGAGGGCGGGAGGAGTCAGTGGCTGGGGAGGGCGGAAGAGGAAAGTGCGGGCGGAGTCTGGCTGGAGAGGGCGGGCACAGTCGGTGGACGGAGTCAGCGGGCGGAGAGCGAGTCCCTCACCTGCAGTTGAACCTGGTAAGCTGGCAGGGGTTCAGGGCGCAGCCGCATCAGGATCGGTGACCGGTGCTGTCACATTCGGTCGCCGTCAGCGAGTGAACGTCCCCACGCCCATCTTGGTACACCCTGCACTTGGCTGCAGTAAGCAGCAGCAGACATCTTGTTACACCCAGCCCGAGCTATATGGGCTGGGTGTAACAAGATGTCTGCTGCTGCTTACTGCAGCCGAGTGCAGGGTGTACCAAGATGGGCGTTGCAGCAGTTTTTTTTTTTTTTTAATCCTGTGTCATTTTTTTCCCCGCCGCAGCATTTCAGTGCCAATCATCTATCAGTACCCACAAGTGCTACCTATCAGTGCCATCTACCAGTGCCACCTATCAGGTGGCACTGGTAGATGGCACTGATTGCACTGATAGGTGGCACTTATGGGCACTGATTGCCATCTATCAGTGCAATCAGTGCCATCTATCAGTGCTATCAGTGCCCACAAGTGCCACCTATCAGTGCAATCACTGCCCACAAGTGCCACCTATCACTGCCCACAAGTGCCACCTATCACTGCCCACAAGTGCCATCTATCAGTGCCCATAAATGCCACCTATCAGTGCCACCTATCACTGCCCATAAGTGCCACCTATCAGTGCCCATAAATGCCACCTATCAGTGCCACCTATCACTGCCCACAAGTGCCACCTATCAGTGCCCATAAGTGCCATCCATCAGTGCCCATAAGTGCCACCTATCAGTCCCCATCTTTCAAACTGTCACATGACATTGAAAAAAAGTATCGGTAATCGGTATCGGCGAGTACTTGAAAAAAAGTATCGGTACTTGTACTCCGTCTTAAAAAAGTGGTATCGGGACAACCCTAATGAGTTCCTATTGGCTAGCTTTAGACATTACAAAGCTTTCCGGACGTGTGAACGATCTTTGATACACAGGTTCTTTTCATAAACAGTAATACGTATCGAAAATGTTGCGAGATATCAGAATGATACTTCCAGGCAGAAGAAATGCACAAAAGTTGTTTATTATTTTAAAGTGGATGTAAACTCCAACAACTTCTCCTCAATGTTCCCTTTTGGTCTGTTAAAGGGTTAGTTCACTTTTACCAAAAAACTGCCTTTGCAGGTTAAATTGATAAATAAAGGCTTCTATTTATTTATTTATTTTATTTTTTTAAATAATAAACATGTTACACTTACCTGCTCTGTTTAATGGTTTTGCACAGAGAAGCTCCGATCCTCCTCTTCTCAGGGTCTCCCACCGGAGCTCCTGGCCCCTCCCTCCTGCCAAGTGTCCATTCAAACACGGTGCGTGGCTCAACCCCTACCCCCGCTCTTTCCTCATTGACAATAAGCCACTGGCTCCCTCTGCTGTCTCAGCCAGTGAGGAGGAAGAGACCCAGGAGAGCTGCTGCTCTCTTGCAGGATCGAGATGGGGCTCAGGTAAGTATTAGGCCTCATACACACTGGACAATATAAAAACGTCAGTAGCGTTCGCTGTAGAAAGCTGTAAAATTTGCTTTTCAGCATTCTTGCAGTAGCGTTTTTTTAGCTGTAGCGTTCTTTAGCTTTTTGTTAGCAAAATTATACTCCCACAAAAGTATATGGCTCAAAAACGCTGATAACCCAGAATAGCCAAGTTTTTCAGTGTTTTTTTTTATCAGAGTTAGAGCTTCTTTACAGCTGAAAAACTCCTTTCAAAACCCACTAGTTCTGTGTGTTTTTTTTTTTCCAGCCAGAAAACGCCCCTGCCAAACACTGCTGATAACCCCCTATGTGTGCATGGACACATAGGATAACATGCTGGGGAGCTTATTGGCTGCAGAAAAAAAAAAAGCTAAAAGCCAAAAACAGCAGCTGTAAAAACGTTAAAGGAGCACTAAAGCTTCCCTTTTTTTTGCTTAAAAATAACAAACATGTTATACTTACCTCCACTGTGCAGCTCGTTTTGCACACAGTGGCCCCGATCCTGGTCTTCTGGGGTCCCTCGGCGGCTGTCTTGGCTCCTCCCCGCAAGGACTCCACACCTTAATGCGAGTGAGCTCGCATGGTGTGGAGTGATTGCGGGCGCGCTCCCGTGATACAGCGGCGGCCATAGCCGCCGACTGTATCACTCGGCCCTGCCCCCCGCGCGCTGCGTCATTGGATGTGATTGACAGCAGCGCCAGCCAATGGCTGCGCTGCTTTCAATCCATCCAGTGTAGCCAATCGGCGGCCAGGCTGAAAAACGAAGAGGATGACGGGGACGAGCATGGGACTTTCGAGGGGCCAGGTAAGAAAAACGGGGGCTCGGGGGGGGGGGGTATTGTCAAATGTTTTTTCACCTTAATGCATAGGATGCATTAAGGTGAAAAAACATGTAACTTTACTACTCCTTTAAGTGTGCATGAGGCATTAGGGGGTTGGGGGGGCTGCTCACAGAAGTTTTTCTACCTTTGTACATAGAATGCATGAAGGTAAAAAACCTTAAGCCCTTACAACCAATTGAAGGGGTATCTCTACATAAAAGCAAACTGTGCAGCTGTGGCCAAAATGTAATTAATACCCTTGATATAGGTGAGCTGGCATCATACCACCCTGCCTTGTTGCTAGAACGTTGCTAAGACACTCCCAGCTGATTCAAACCTCCTTACATGTGCTCTTTCTCCCCTGTCACAATATCTCTGAGCTCAGCAATGCTACGATGAGGGAGATAGTGGACCACACATGTTCCGGGGTTAAGCACTGCTTCCTGTGATGGTGAGGTTGAGTAGTAACGGCTGGGACTGTCTTAGCAATGTCAAGTAACTATATTGTATTTGATGATGCTGAGTGTGCTAGGGAGAAGAGGATAGTGATGAAATGGGCGGGAGGATTGAGCATATAGTATTATTATGATCCCAGAGTTCAGCTTTAAATCGTAAGCTCTTTTTTTTAATGAAAAATGAAAGAGTGAACAAAGTCAAAAGTAAACCCCTCTGTACCCTCCTGCACATAGTGGCCATTTTCCCCATGCTGCCAGTGTACCGGTCCATGCACCACAATACACAGCCCCAGAATGAGTATTCATCATAATACTCAGAACAGAAAATACTTATTGGTCAGTGTAGCCATGTGACTGTGCTGACCAATTAGAAGTGCAATTGACCATGCTAGCCATTAAGCACTTGCCATTGTGAGCATTATGATGGATACTAACTCCATGCAAATGTCTTCTGGTGTATGGTGTATGGACTGCTACACTGGCAACACAGGACATCACAGCTGCTAGGTGAAGTGGGGTCTGGAAGGGTGACCCAAATATTTGGCGTTAGGGTGAAGTTACCCTTTAACCACTTTCTGATCGCAAAATAACCAAAAGATGGCTACAGCGCGGTGCTCTAGTTTTGGGAGCGGATCCATAGACGCCCTCCCAGAACCCCCCTCCCATGTGCCCCCTGGGGCATGCATTGGGAGTGCTCTGTGACGCTGTGTACTTTGGACACAGCTGATCACAGATCGCAGTAAAGGGCCAATCTCAGCGGCCCTTTACCACGTGATCAGCAGTGTCCAATCACAGCTGGTCACATGTAAACAGACTTGCGGGTTATCGGTAGTCTTTTCCTTACACGCTGTGTCTGTGAGGAAAGGAGAGCCGATAACTGGCAAGGCAGACAGTACATTGTTTACACTGATAATCAGGGCACTGGGCAGCCCCATCAGTGCTGCCTCATCAGTGCCACCTCACCAGTGCCTCCTCTTCAGTGCCCATAAGTGCAGCTTATCAGTGCTGCCTCATCAGTGCAGCCTCATTTAAATCCCTGCATCCAATTCGCAATAGCAGGAGATTTTGACTGGGTTTCTATGGAGCCGGTTTACATATATCCGCTGCTGCTCCGGTGCAAATTTGCACAGGAGCCCTGTGCGTCTTTTGGTCAGTTTCAGGTCCGAATTCAGCCAAAAATTCCAGCTGAAATCGGACCCCTGCTGTGAGCCGCATGCGAAGATAGTGTAAACCCAGCCTAAAATGAGGTCAAATTCAATGAAATCTGAATCATCGCAAACTGAGGTCAACACAAAGCCCGCCAACAAAGGCCCTTATGGCACCATTTTATGCCGCGTACACACGACCGTTTTTAATGACGAGAAAAATGCAATTTTTTAAAATTGTCATTAAAAATTATCGTGTGTGGGCTTCAGAGCATTTTTCACGATGTGAAAAATGGGCATGAAAAAATTGGAACATGCTCTAATTTTTCTCGTCGTTTTTCACCTCGTCGTTTTTCTCGTCATGAAAAACGCCAGTGTGTAGGCTTTAACGACGTGAAAAAAAATGCGCATGCTCAGAATCAAGTATGAGACGGGAGCGCTCGTTCTGGTAAAACTAGCGTTCGTAATGGAGATAGCACATTCGTCACGCTGTAACGGACTGAAAAGCATGAGTCTGAAAAGCGCGAATCATCTCTCAACAAACTTTACTAACACGAGGATCAGCAAAAGCAGCCCAAAGGGTGGCGCCATCCAAATGGAACTTCCCCTTTATAGTGCCGTCGTACGTGTTGTACGTCACCGTGCTTTACTCAAGCATTTTTTTCCACGATAGTGTGTAGACAAGGCAGGCTTGAGAAGAATCACGTCGAGAAAAACGCTCTTTTTTTCAATGACATTAAAAACGGTCGTGTGTACGCTGCATTACATGCCAAAATGAGGCACATGCCTTACAATTCTGGTCTTTTGTGTGATAGCTTGGTGAATGGCAAACTTTCAGTACTTCGCCACTGAAGATTTCTTTTTATTGAAAATGATTTTGGTGGTCCTTATTATTGCCATTTAGCTGAGCACACAAAGTGAAGTAGCAAAAAACAACATATATTTGCATTGAGGATTATTCAGTAAGGCAATGCAAGGAGCAAACATGATGTGCAAGGCGTAGTAACTCAGGCGTGTTAAATTCCAATGAAAAAGAGCACCCAACTGATTAGTGTATCTCTGTGGAAGGCTGCATTACATCTACTGACTGCACTTAGCTAATCCCAGAACATCACTTCAGCAGTTTGGGGACTAACATACCAACTGAAAAATATTATAAAAAATTGTATAACCACTTAGTTCATATTAATTAATAAATGAATGTTCTGCAGTGAAATTGCACAGCACTGTTATCTGCCTGGGAGACGGGGTAATCAATAAATTAACGCCAACTCCAACTAACGCTTTTTAGGAAGTTACATCAACGCTTTTATTTTATTTTTGAAAAAGTTTATCCCTTTTGCCATAGATTTCCTCATAGAGAAGAGCGGGACTGTGTCTATGTCCGCTCTGCACAGCGGAGCGGACACGGACCTGTCAGCCGCCTGCTCATCGGGGACCAACAGAGCGATCCCCGCTGAGCAAGGGGAATCCGCTACACGGAGGCACGTGTGAAAGGGGCCTTATGGTGGTGGCAGCTGGGTGTTTTAACCATCTCAGCTCTGGAAGGTTTTACTGCCTTCATGACCACGCCATTTTTTTCTTTACGGCAGTTTGCTACTTTAGGCCCCTTTCACACTACCGCGACTTCAAAGTCGCACGATTTTGCCGCGATTTCGCTGCCGCAATTTTGAGGCGAGTTTGCCGCGATTTCAGGGAATGCCTGTGTAACTCGCATCAAAGTCGGACCAAAGTAGCACAGGGACTACTTTGAAGTCGCACAGATATGAATGGTACTCATTGGAAATCATGGGGTACGACTTGTCATGCGACTTTGCAGTCCCAAGTCACAGGACAAGTCGCACAGGTGTGAAAGGGGCCTTAACTGACAATTGCTCAGTCATGCAACGCTGTACCCAAACAAGACTAAACCTTTTTCTGACACTTGTTGGTTTCAAGTTAAAATCATTATCTTTTGCTAGAAAATTACTTAGAACCCCCAAACATTATATATATATATATATATATATATATATATATATATATTGTGAGGGGGTTAGCTCGGCAGCGGGTGTGTGTGACCCCCGGGATGGGCTCCCCACACAAAACAGGCCCAGCAAACGGAGGTTGTGGTTTTCAAAATCAAAAAGGTGCGGTTTATTTTCTATTTACAGTGACAAAACACAGCAAAGCAAAAGAAACATAACCAAAATAAATCCTGGTCAAGTTGACCTCTGACTAAACATACAGGTTTCCTAACTAACAACTGGGATCAGCCTAGTGCTGTCCTAGTCCCTAAGTCCCTGGTTTTAAATGTCCAAGCAAATAGCCACACAGGCTTTGTCTCACCGCACAGGGGTTCACTCTCCCTAGACAGTCCACACAGGTCTGGTTCCAGGCATGAGCTAACATCTAATGAAGCTGGGAGTTCTTATAGAGGCCTAAATGAGCTGACAAGCTTCAGCTGGTCTCATCAACTCCCTGTCTGCACGACGCCCAGCCCTCTCCCTAGAGGTATGAGTCATCCATGAGCCCACTAGCCTTATACAACTCTCCACCTAGTTGTATAAGTCGGCGTAAAGCCTGAATCTGGGCGAAATATATCTACCCCCCTGGATGCAACCAGGTGACTTTACCTTCCTGCTGTCACATACCCCCCCCCCCTCTTGTTTTAACCTCGGGGTTGGAACACCAGCAATCAGGCATTCATGTACTCGAGACAAAGCATCCACATTCCCCATTTGAACGCCAGGGCGATGCTTTACTGTGAAGTTGAATTCCTGGAGGGCCAGGAACCACCTATTCACTCTTCTATTTGTTTCCTTGTTTTGAGCCATCCACTTTAACGGAGCGTGATCCGTAACCATGTCAAAGTGCCTACCTAGCAGGTAGTACCGAAGGGAATCTAGAGCCCACTTCACCGCTAAACACTCCTTTTCAACGGTGGCGTAATTTACCTCATGGGACTTCAACTTCCTGCTGAGGTAAATGACTGGGTGCTCTTCCCCGTTCCAGACCTGGGACAATACTGCTCCTAACCCCACATCTGACGCATCACTTTGTACGACAAAGTCTTTAGAGAAGTCGGGTGAGTACAACACTGGCTGGCTACATAAGGCTTGTTTCAAGAATTGGAATGCTGCCTCAGCCTCGGGGGTCCATTTAATCATGACCGACCCTTTCCCCTTCGTCAGGTTGGTTAGGGGCACAGCCTTAGAAGCAAAGTGGGGAATGAATCGCCGATAATACCCAGCGATTCCCAGAAAGGCTCGTACCTGCTTCTTGCTGTTGGGACGTGGCCAACTCTGGATGGCCTCGACTTTGTTGAGTTGGGGTTTTATTACTCCCCTCCCAATGGTGTACCCAAGATATTTGGCCTCCTCCTGCCCAATGGTACACTTCTTGGGGTTAGCCGTAAACCCCGCTTCCCGAACAGAGTCCAGGACTGCTTGCACTTTTGGCAGATGTGAGGCCCAATCTGTGCTATGGACAATTACGTCATCCAGGTAAGCCGCAGCATACTTCCGATGGGGCCTCAGCATCTGGTCCATTTTCCGCTGGAATGTGGCCGGCGCATTCTGTAACCCGAACGGCATTCTTTTATATTGGAACGCCCCGTCTGGGGTTACAAATGCGGTTTTCTCTTTGGCCGACTTGGCCAGGGGGATTTGCCAATACCCTTTTGTGAGGTCAAGAGTCGTCATGTATCGGGCTGTTCCCAGCCGGTCGATCAACTCATCTATACGTGGCATGGGGTAGGTGTCAAATTTTGTAACTTTGTTCAACTGACGAAAATCGTTACAAAATCGCCAGCTCCCATCCGGTTTAGGCACCAACACGATGGGACTAGACCAATCACTTTGGGACTCCTCTATCACCCCTAAGTTCAGCATTTTCTGTACTTCCTCCCGTATTGCCTCCCGTCGAGCCTCTGGGATCCGATAGGGTTTTAACTTCACCCTTTCACCGGGCGGGGTAATGATGTCATGCTCTACCCCAGATGTTTGTCCCGGCAGCTCAGAGAATACCTCCTTGTTGCGAAGCACAAACTCCTTAACCTCCTGTTGTTGGGGTTGTGACAAGGTGGCTGCTATTCCAACCTCAGGAATCACGCAACCAGTTTGAGCTGGTGACCAAGTGTCTGCGACTAGGGACTCTCTATCCCTCCAGGCTTTCAACAGATTAACGTGATAGATCTGTTCGGGCTTTCGCCTTCCTGGTTGTCTGACCTTGTAATTCACTTCGCTCACTTTTTCCATTATCTCGTAGGGGCCTTGCCATTTGGCAAGGAATTTACTTTCAACCGTAGGGACAAGTACCAATATCCTATCCCCCGGGGAAAAGGTACGGGTCTTGGCTCCACGGTTGTACACTCTCTGCTGTGCCAACTGCGCTTGGGCCAAATGTTCCTTCACGATGGGCATTACCTGTGCAATTCGATCTTGCATCAGGGCGACATGCTCAATCACACTCCTGTGGGGAGAACTCTCACTTTCCCAAGTTTCCTTGGCAATATCCAACAGCCCTCTTGGGTGTCTCCCATACAGTAACTCAAAGGGGGAGAATCCCGTAGAGGATTGGGGCACCTCCCTAATAGCAAACATCAAATAAGGAAGTAAACAGTCCCAATCCTTTCCATCTCTATCCACCACTTTCTTCAACATTTGTTTTAGGGTTTTGTTGAATCTTTCAACCAGCCCATCGGTTTGGGGGTGATACACAGACGTACGCAATTGCGTCACTTTGAACAATTTACACAGCTCTTTCATAACCCGGGACATAAAGGGTGTACCTTGGTCCGTAAGCAGTTCTTTACAAATACCCACCCGGCTAAAAACAAGAGATAGCTCTTTGTCTATGGTTTTGGCCGAGGTATTTCGGAGAGGGATCGCTTCTGGATAACGGGTGGCATAGTCCATTATAACTAATATGTACTGGTGCCCCCTAGCGGACTTGATTATAGGACCTACCAAATCCATGGCGATCCTCTCAAACGGGACCTCAATGATGGGTAGAGGGACCAGCGGGCTACGGAAATGTGGCATCGGGGCCAACCTCTGACACACAGGGCAGGAGGAACAATAATTTTCTACGTCCTTCATCACCCCCGGCCAATAGAATCTCTGTAATACCCTCTCTCGGGTTTTCTCTGTCCCCAGATGACCTCCAAGAATGTGCCCATGGGCCAACTCCAACACCAACTTCCTGTAAGGTTTGGGCACCACAAGCTGCTCAACGGTTTCTTCTGCCCTTTTTGCCACCCGATACAGTAGGTCCTTCTCTACGCTGAAGTATGGGTAAGTGCAGGTATTATCTGGGTTCACTAACTCGCCATCTATTTTCACTACGTTTTCCCGTGCCTTTATTAGGGCGGGGTCTTTCAACTGTTCTGTGGCAAAGTTTTCCCTGTGAACCTCAAGATCAGAAAACTCCACAGACGGTAGGTTTTCGTCTGAGGAGGTGGGCTCCTCTCCAGTTTCTTGAGTCTCCCCTGCCAATACTGATAAGGGAAATTCCGGAGAGTCCTCACCACTCTCAGGGGAGTTCTGGCTATCACATTCCTGGTACATAGGGGCACCAGTGAGGGGCTCAGGATCATCCCACAGTTCCCAGAACTTCGGAAAATCCCTTCCCACAATGGCGTCATGCGGTAACTGAGATACTAAGCCCACTGGATGAGAGAGGGTACCTTTGGGGGTCTCGAAACACACTGTAGTCACTGGATACTCTCGGGTGTCCCCATGCACACAAATAACAGCTACCTTGCTATTCCCAGAGACCTCTGTTTTAACTAACTCAGCCTTTATCAGGGTCACAAGGCTACCTGAATCCAGCAATACCACAACATTTCTACCATTAACACACATTTTGCATAAATGTTTCTCAGTTCCTCGAATGGCAGTGCATGCGACTGTCGCACACAGCGACTGACGTCTGCCCGTCAGAAAGTCACACTGCATGGGTTCCTCCACAACCGGGCAATTGGCTGCAATATGTCCCGCTTGCAGGCAGCGGTAGCAAACGATCCTTCTTGCCGCCTCTTGAGCCGCTGATTTCCCAGGCTGTTCTCGCCAAACTTGGGGTAGAGCTCCCACCCTCTCACTCTCTCCACCCTCACCCCTTGGAATCCTCTTATCCGCCCCTGGGGATGGTCTGGTCTTAGGGTGGAAAGTCCGAGTGTCTCTGGAAGAGGCCGTCAGGTTCTCTGTAGCCAAGTATTTCTCCACACGATCCACAAGACCATCGGCCGTCTCTGGGTCTCCATGGCTTACCCACTTTTGGATGGCAGTAGGAAGAGCTCTCAAAAACCGATCCATTACAACACGTTCCACAATCTTTGGTGCGGACAAAGTCTCTGGCTGTAGCCACTTTCTGCTCAGGTGAATGAGATCATACATTTGAGACCTGGGGGGTTTTCCAAGCTGGAAAGTCCAGTTATGCACACGCTGAGCCCGGACAGCCTGGGTGACACCCAGCCTTGCCAATATTTCAGCTTTTAGCATCACATAGTCTTTTGCTTGGTTAGGCTCTAGGTCATAGTAAGCTTTCTGCGATTCACCAGTTAACAGAGGAGCCACCAGTCCAGCCCACTGCTCCTCAGGCCACTTTTCTCTTTCAGCGGTCCTTTCAAATGTGGTCAAAAATACCTCTGGATCATCCTCTCCAGTCATTTTTGTCAATAAACGACTCACCCCAAAGGACGCGGTATTAGTGGGACGGCTTTCCTCACTGGTCTGCGGACGTTGCTGCATTACTGCTTCCATCTGTTGTTGTAGTCTCTGCTCTTGCTTCTGCAACAGGTCTATGAAGCGGGCCTCAGATTGCTGCTGGGCTCGTTGCTGAGCCTCCAGACTCTGTTGCAAAGTTGCGTTTGTCTGCTGCTGGGCTGCAAGGCTCTGTTGATGAGCTTGCTGCTGGGCTGCGAAGTTCTGTTGTTGAGCTGCAAGGCTCTGTTGATGAGCTGCAAGGCTCTTTTGCAAACCTGCATTTGTCTGCTGTTGATTGGCATTTGCTAGAGCCAGCTGCTTCAGTATCTCCTCCATGCTGGCTTAAAAAAAAACTGCCACTGGTTCTCCACCAACTGTGAGGGGGTTAGCTCGGCAGCGGGTGTGTGTGACCCCCGGGATGGGCTCCCCACACAAAACAGGCCCAGCAAACGGAGGTTGTGGTTTTCAAAATCAAAAAGGTGCGGTTTATTTTCTATTTACAGTGACAAAACACAGCAAAGCAAAAGAAACATAACCAAAATAAATCCTGGTCAAGTTGACCTCTGACTAAACATACAGGTTTCCTAACTAACAACTGGGATCAGCCTAGTGCTGTCCTAGTCCCTAAGTCCCTGGTTTTAAATGTCCAAGCAAATAGCCACACAGGCTTTGTCTCACCGCACAGGGGTTCACTCTCCCTAGACAGTCCACACAGGTCTGGTTCCAGGCATGAGCTAACATCTAATGAAGCTGGGAGTTCTTATAGAGGCCTAAATGAGCTGACAAGCTTCAGCTGGTCTCATCAACTCCCTGTCTGCACGACGCCCAGCCCTCTCCCTAGAGGTATGAGTCATCCATGAGCCCACTAGCCTTATACAACTCTCCACCTAGTTGTATAAGTCGGCATAAAGCCTGAATCTGGGCGAAATATATCTACCCCCCTGGATGCAACCAGGTGACTTTACCTTCCTGCTGTCACAATATATATATATATATATATATATATAAATATATTTATTTATTTTTTCTTTTAGCAGAGACCATAGAGAATAAAATGGTGGTTGTTGCAATATTTCACGTCACACTGTATTAGCGTAGTGGTCTTTCAAATGCATTTTTTTGGGGGGAAAAAAAACACTTTCATGAATTAAATAAAAACAAAGTTAGTTAGCCCAATTTTTTTGTATAATGTGAAAGACGATGTTACGCTGTGAGATTTGTGATCTTTATATTAAGCAAAAAAAAAACGTGATTCTCGTTTTGGCCAGAATCGTGCAGCTCTACTGTGCTACTTTACTTTATACCACTAGTCATATCAGCATTGTATAATAGCAGTTATTTGTAATACTGGAATATCTGAATTCCACCTCATTCAATGAACAGTAGGGCCAGCCATAGAGGTAGCGACTTCCTTTCCTGCAACCACGGGATGCAGGAAAGAAAATCGCTTGAATCCCTCCTACAGAGCCATTGAGGTCTCCTGGCGGGGGACGGGGGAAGCCGTCCTAGCCAGGAGAACACTGTGATTATTGCTGGTGGCTATAATAGCCGCTACCAATAATCGCCGCTAGCAATAATCGCATGTAAAATCCGAGAGGCTGGTTGTACCCAAGTTGATTGATTGGTACATTTAACCTGTCCATACATGGTTTGAAGTGTTAAGCCGGCCATAGACGGATCGAATCTCGGCCAGTTCAGTAGAAACCGGCCAAGATTCGAACCATCTATGGCCGACTTAACACTTTTCCAGGTATGTTGTTAAAAAAAAAAAAGTCTCCTTCGTTTTTTACTGTAGTTCTGATTTACTAAAGTCAGAGCAGTATAAAATGATATCTGATCAATCGATTTGTTCCCTACAGGCAACTGATTGCTTTTTGTATGTAGGGGCTGAATTTTTTTTGTATTTTCCAGCGCAGGTACAATGCATACAGGTGACAAGATCCATTATTTTTAATAACATCCTTTGCCACCATTGTGTTGCATTAAAACATATGTAAAAAAGTCCAACATGCTGCATTTTGAGTGCATTGACATGTACAGTATGTTGCAATATCAGTTTGTTCAAATGAGGTCTTTCAAAAATGCAATGCCTGGTCAAGGCATACTACATAAATGTGGATTCACATGTGTTCTGCTATGATGGATCTTTTACTGACCCAGTCTGATGGTGTTTACAGAGAGAGCTCAGTAACTGCTGCCGGTTGTCAGCTATGGTGTGCACATCAGAGAGGATTATGTATGGCCGAGGATCAATTTATCTTTTCAAACTGAGCATAAAACCAAGGTGTGGGTGGATGGACTAACACACTGACATGTTTGGAAAGCTCATCCCTTATGAACATCAAGAGATCAAACCATCAAGTGCACTAAACTGAGCATTATTCCGCTAACCATTGCATGCTGGTTAGTGCATGACTCTTTAAATCCAACAATTCTAAAGCAAATGTATTAGCTGTTATAAAAAATAAATTTTGCTCACATTGTGGTAATGTGCTGTGTCTTGTGTGTTAACATTCATTGTGTAGTGTTTGTGGATCCCACTCAGTAGGCTTTAATGGGAGTAGGAAAAATAAAATATGAAAGTGGCGCATACGGGGCTTTTTGCAAAACAGTGCAATGCAGCAAGGTAGTTAAAAACCCTAAGTTCAAAACGTTTGGTTAAAAAATGTGTACTGGTCACTAGACTTGTGCACAACGGAAAAATTCGTTCCGTTTCGGTTCGTTTCTTTCCGGTCCTGTTGATTCGTAATCATTCGTAATTTTGCTAGACGGGATTTTTCGTGTTCGGACTCATTCGTATTTTTGCAAGCGACATTTTTCGTTGAATTTTTTGTTGCTTTATAATTCGTACTTTCGGTAGAGTACGTTGTTTTTCGTTGATTCTGGACACAACTCCTACTTTTGTAACTTTTTTTGGGTTCGTACTTTCGGTAGAGTACGTTGTTTTTCGTTGATTCTGGACACAACTCCTACTTTCGTAACTTTTTTTGGGTTCGTTGATTCGTAATTTTCCGTGTCTCTCTCACAACGACGCTGCCTATTATGCCTAATGTGCTTCGAATGGATTTGTACTTTTCTAAATACATTGCGGTTATTTGTAACGATTCGAAATCTCGTATTTTACTTTCGTTTTTAACATGCGGCTATAGGCTCCGCCCCTGTACACCATTTTGAGAGGGTTCAGCACGGTGAGGGAGAAGCAGAGAGCAGAGCAGAGTGAGTGTTATTGTGCTTCGAATGGATTCGAAATCTCGTATTTTACTTTCGTTTTTTACATGCGGCTATAACCTCCGCCCCTGTACACCATTTTGAGAGGGAGTTCAGCACGGTGTGGGAGAAGCAGAGAGCAGAGCAGAGTGAGTGTTATTGTGCTTCGTATGGATTCGTACATTCGTAACTTTTTCATAACGAATTATGCCGAAGACATTCGGGCATTCGCTATTTGCGGTATAATTTATTTCGGATTCGGTCTTATTCGTAATTGCTTTGTTCGGAAATTCGAATGCTTCCGAATGTCCGAAAGTTGCTAAATTCGGACGAATTTCAATTCGTTACGAAACGAATTGCACAAGCCTACTGGTCACTAGTGTAAGATGTTTCCTGAATGGAGGGGCTACAGAGTGAGTGTCCTGCTGTGATCTGTGTACTCCAGCTGGAACTATCAGCTGTATTAACCTTATGCAACCTCAGCTACATCCAGTATACAGTGCTGTGTTCCGGCAGTGGGACAAGAACTTCCCTTTCCACACCCGGGCAAAAACTGAGTTGAGCTGAGTGCTGCTCAGCCATTCGCAGGGTGCTTTGTATTTTATGAATAAATAGAAAGCCTCCACTGATTGGCTAAGTCAGAGAGGTGGTGGATGATGTCACAATCTCCGACTCAGCCAATCAGAGGAAGCTTTGTATTCATTCAGAGAATACAAAGCACCCTGCGAATGGCTGAGCAGCGCTCTGCTCAACTCAGTTTTTGTCTGGGTGTGGAAAGGGAAGTTCTTGTCCCACTGCCGGAACACAGCACTGTATACTGGATCTAGCCGAGGTTGCATTAAGTTAACACAGCATGCCCAGCGGACACTTCTTTTAGTGTAGAAAATTGTTTGTTTGGTTCAGCTAGACCCAAAGAAACTGGTTAAAGTGAAAGTGGAAGATGGTGCTTTTCCAGATGTGCAAGATGCCCATTCCATACCCACTAATGCACCCCCATACCATTAGAGATGCAGGCTTTTAAACAAAGCACTAATCACAATCTGGAAGGTGCCTCTTCTCTTTAGTCCAGAGGACATAGCTCCCGTGGTTGCCAAAAAGAATGTCAAATTTCAATTCCTCTGACCACAGAACAGTTTTCCACTTTGCAGCAGACCATTTTAAATGAGCTTTGGCCCAGAGAAGTTGGCAGCTTTTCACAGATTGGTGAACCTCATCCCATCTTTACTTCTGAGACAGACTGACTCTCTAAGATGCTCTTTTTTTATACCCAATCATGTTACTGACCGGTTGCTAATTAAAGCAGAGTTCCAGTGGTTTTTGTGTTTATTAAAAGCCAGCAGCTACAAAAAGTGTAGCTGCTGACTTTTAATAAACACACACTCACCGGTCCCACGATCCAGCGATGCAGCCGCCCGTTCCCTTGGTTCTCTCCCTTTTCTCTCCCCGATGCCGGCATTACAAATGTGGACACCCGGTTGTGACGGCTTCACAGCCGGGTGCGCACTGCGCATATGAGGGTCACGCTGCGCCTCCTCAATGGCCGGCCAATCTTCTGGGACCTGTGACATGTCCCAGAAGATTCCAGGGAGGGAGGGGGAGAGGGGAACTTCCGCTTGCGTCGCCTAGGCGGCCAAAGCTGAAGTGGGAGCAGGTACCTGTCAAAACTAGGTACCCGCTCACCCCAAAAAATTACATGCCAAATGTGGCATAGAAGGGGGTGAAGAGTGCTTAAAGTGGAATTTCCACTTTTGGGTGGAACTCCATTTTAACCTATTTAGATGCAAAATGTTCTTCGAGCTCTTTCTTGTTAGTACTTTGCCATCTTTTAGTTTCACTGTCCCAACTTTGTGGAGATGCGTTGCTGCCATCAATTTCAAAATGACCTTATTTTTTTCTTAAAATTGGTAAATTTTCTCAATTTACCTCTTAGTGCCGGCCGCACGCAAATATGCGGCCTCTTGGGGGGTGGGCCTTGGCGCGGAGCGGCCGCATATTTGCGTGCATTAGTGCAAAAACAGCTGTGCCAAGAGTGCGCTTCCTGTGTGCTCCCTGTGCTGCTTGGGATCGGGAGCTTTCCGAACATGTGACCGCCCGTGACAGCCAATCACAGCGGTCACATGATCATTAACCCTGCCCCGTCTCCTGGCAAAAAATATGAGTTAATAAGATTTGCAAATCATTGCATTCAGATTTTTGTAGACTTTAAACAGCGTCCCAACTTTTTTGGAATTAGGGTTGTATATTTAAAGGTGCACTCCAACCAAAATACATTATTTGGCCATTTGCACTGTAAAAAAATATAAAAACAGTGCTGTATACAGTCTAGAGCTGATTCTACATACAGTTTATGCAGCGCTGACAGCAGCTGCATTTCATAGTGAATCAACTTGGCCCAAATTAACTATTTAAAGTGGTTGTAAACCCACTTTTTCAACTTGCACCTACAGGTAAGCCTAGATTAAGGCTTACCTGTAGGTGCAAGAAATATCTCCTAAACCTACACGGTTTAGGAGATATTTACTAAAAATGACAGGCGCCGCTGTCTACGGCGCATGCGCGCCGTAGATAACGACGCATTCATGGGGTTAATCCCATTCACAAAATCGGCTACTTCCCAGCAATCGCTGGGCGTAGCCGATTGTGACGGCTCTCGCGCGCATGCGCAGAGTGACGTCTCCGCGGCGCTGTGATTGGCTGGTGCGGCGATACCCGGAAGTAACCTTGGATGCGGCTGAAGAGGGAGACGAGGACGGCTTCGGGGGCCCTGATCTAAGGTAAGTGATGCATAATGAGCTATTATGCTAGTCATATTAGCTCATTATGCCTTTCTCTTACAGGTGGTTATGGGGGAAAAAAAAATATAGGGTTTACAACCACTTTAAAGTGATAGCAAAGCTGTCTTTAAAGTGGTTGTTAAGCCACTTCTAATAAATTGCCTTATCCCCGCTCTACCATTATTACATGTGTCCTTGTGCCTGTGTAATGTAAAAAATCTGCCGATCTGTACCGATATAAGCTCCGCTTTGGGCGCTCAGCTAATTCCTCTCCTATCTTCTCACTCCGGCTCACAGCTGCAGTGGGCGGGCCGAGCCCTCCAGCTAACGTCAGTCAGGGAGGAGGGGGAGAGGAGAGAAAGAGAGTGCTGACAGTCAACTGAGCGCCGGGAGCCGTGTTCATACAGGTACAGATCGGTGGATCTTTTACATTACACAGGCACAGGGACACGTGTTATAATAATACAGAGGGGATAAGACAATGTATTAGAATATATGAGAGCAGCAGGAGTGGAGGGGGGCAGACGCTGGTACGAGCAGAGAGGGGGGAGGAGGACAGAGGAGACACAGTCACGGGAGAGCTGCAGAGAGCAGGCTGCGGCTGATGGAATCACGCAAACTGACCACGGTGTCAGGGCTCAGCAGCCATGATTATTGTGGTCTGTTTGAAGAGGGGAGGGTATAGCCAGGCAAGATCAGCCAGGTTTTTTAGGATATACAGGGGGCCAAATGACACAGCACAAGCACTGTGCTGTATAACGCGCTTTAAGGGAACAGGATCTGTTTTTTGTTTTGTTTTTCGGGTTAACAAATGCTTTAATAAAAGACAAACAGTTCCCAGGGCTTACAGCATAAAACCATGTACTGTTTTCAGGAAAGTAGAAAATTGATGTGTGCATGCACAATCCTGGCAATCACAGCGGTACACATGTGATCCTTTCCTTCTTTTTGTAACAAGAAATTAGGCTCTTTCCCAGGGAGATTTTTTGGAAGTTACCGTAAACAATAGATGCTCATTATTGCCCTTATCAGAAACTGCTCAATAATCGCAAGCTATGCTTACTCAATTTGTTTATGACCAGCCTAACAGGTGGTGCTAACACAGCCAGGCAGCAACCAGTTGCATCTTTCTTGATGCAGAAAACCTGTCTCGGTGTAAACTAAGCCTTGGAGGAAACTTAAAGCAGCTTCATCTATTTCTGCAATAATAAGAAATGGAGCGTTAATGACTCTCAGTAATGTACAAGATGCTGGCTGCTTCTAAACAGCCGCCAATTAGCAAAGCTGCCTTTGTTCACATGCCCTAAAGTCTTTCTTCTTCTTTCACGGCCTCTAATTATTGCACAGTTCATTGATGAGTATATTTATAAGCGCTGTTGATGAGGCTCCTATATATGAACTCAAGTAGGGGAGGTGTGGTACTTCATGGCTGAGTTTTCATAAATCAAAGTTGTGGTTCTGGTCGAGCTTGGTAGTTAGGAGCATCTCCAAGACTTCATAAGAATTAATAAAGACTTATGACGGGAAGTTTTATGGCCCGTACACACAATTAGAAAATTGGACATAAAATACCGCGTTTGAAGCGAACGTACGATAATCTGATCATGTGTACACAGCTTTCGAGTGCCAACACGACAATTCATGAAAAATTATCCAATGGGACAAGCATGGGAATTGTTCTCGTATTATACCAGATTGTCAGATTTTCAGTACAGTTGTCTTTCGAAAATACATAAAAAATATATTATACAACAAATTACATCACTTCTGGATTTTTTAATCTGTCGTACGAGAATTTTCATAACTCTTCATTTTCGATATGAGACTAGCATACAAAAAAAAAAAAATGAACGATCATCCATGCGATAATCTTATTGTGTGTACCAATATTACTGTCTGGCTTAAAGTCGATCGAAAAAAATTTTGTCTGTTGATTTAAATTAACCTCTATCATTTCTTCCATCTCAAACAGATATTAATTCTTTGTATAAAGCATATCCAAAATATTAGTCTTTGTATGTTTAATGCAACCCTGTCCATGTTTAGGGAATTAGAAAAAAAAAACAGCATTAAAAATGAACTGAACATGATAGGGGTTCCCTGGGTTCATCCCTTAACGTTGTCACTGCCGTCTTCTCCCAGTCTGCTTCCAGGTCCAGAATCTTCAGCCTTCCCTATTGGCCGGCCAGGGCCAAATGCTGAGCATACTCAAGGGAGTTTTTTTGTTCTGGCAATTAATTATGGCATTGTGAGTTTTGTACACTAAGCTGCACATGCGTGGTTGTTGTCAGTGTACAATTAATGCCATGTCAGACAAGCAGTTTGTACCAGTGCTTGCTCACCAGTACAAAGTGATAAAACCACCAATTAGAGGATGAGTAAAGCCAAAGCTTTTTTTGTTGCACTTCTATGGATCACAGGAGTGCAGTTTGTTCTGCACTCCTGTGACCCTTTTTCAGCTGACAGCAGTTTAAAGCCCACACGTCAAAGAGCCGGTCTAGGCTCTAAAAAGATCCTGACCATATCGGGATCCACCAAGCAGCCTGGAACGACAGCTGGCTCAGCCTCTTAGAAAGTCACTGAGAGCCTGAGCCAGCCCCTGCCGTCCCTTCCACAGTGAGTGCTGGAGGGGTACAGCAGAGAGCAGCCTGAATACCAAGAGCTGAGCGATCATTAGTGTTTGATTGCTCAATTCTCAGTTTAAGGGCCGGGTGTGGGGGGGGGGGGGGGGCTACAGATGCAGCATCGGATCGAAACTGCATCCACCTAGGTGAGTATTAAAGGGATTGTAAAGGTTCGTTTTTTCTTTTCTAAATAGGTTCCTTTAAGCTAGTGCATTGTTGGTTCACTTACCTTTTCCTTTGATTTACCTTCTAAATGTTTTTTTTCTTTGTCTGAATTTCTCACTTCCTGTTTCTCCTCACTAAGCTTCACACCATCATCCGAGTGGTGTGGAGTCAGCCAGAACAGCTTACTGAGGAGGAACAGGAAGTGAGAAATTCAGACAAAGAAAACAAAGAAAAAAAATATTTAGAAGGGAAATCTAAGGAAAAGGTAAGTGAACCAACAATGCACTAGCTTAAAACGAACCTTTACAACCCCTTTAAGTATCAAGTATTTTTTACTTAAACACATACTTCTCTTTTTTAACATCGATTTGTAGCTAGTGATCAAGTGATTTGTTATTTTTTTTTGCAGTCACAGGTCAAACTTGTGTTCCATCATTACATGTGTTTGATTCCACAAATTGCTTTCCTTCAGCAATTTGAAGCTCAGCCATGAAGGTGAATGCAGAGGGTTTTCTGAGCTTGTTACTGTTATGAAACGCTGTACAAACCCAGTTGTTGAGAGACTGAGCTACAGATCGCTGTGAAATTAATGAGTTGGCGATTCCAAGAAAAATAACTACAATTTTCTTAGTGAGAAGTCAGTATAAAAAAAAAGGATATCAAACAGATCCCCAGAGTCATTTAATCTCAGCATTGTATTCGCTACTACTCTCCGAATCCACCCCCAACATTAAGACTGATCAGCTTTGGGAATCGGATTTATCAATGCCCTTGTCCAAGGACGATTGTGATCACATATGGGAGCACACGCACAAAGGGTCCATCAATGTCGCCACACAAGAGAATAGATATAAACTGTATTCTAGATGGTACCGAACACCGGATAAGATCCACAAAATTTTCCCAAGTATTCCCCCACTTTGCTGGAGTTGCAACTCAGCTACAGATTCCCTCATCCACATATGGTGGGAATGCCCACTAATATAAACATTCTGGAGAGAGGTACATGACCTAATTGTCTGTATCACCTCCTACACCCCAGACTTCACTCCGGCACAATATCTACTGCACCACACATCTCTACCATGGTCTACGTACCGTAAATCCCTCACGCTACACCTAATTAATGCAGCCACCCAATGCATACCTGTACACTGGAGAAGTATTAACCCCCCCACTATCGCTGAATGGCATTCCCGAGTAGACAAAACAGCTGAAATGGAAGGACTCATCCACCAAGCTAACGACACTCACACTAAATTCCGAAACACTTGGGCATGTTGGACGCATTGCAGAGACTCTAGGGTGGTTAACACCCCACAAGTTACACCTATACCTATGCCCCCAACAGGGACGGACATGGCTGGTGTCCACTGATAAATATAAGACCTCTGTCACTCCTAGACCCCCCCCCCTTACTTCTTCTCTTTACTCCCAACCTTCAGTTAACTTAATTTCACGTCCGTGTTAAAAGGATATTTACGTACCGCCCCCTACTACTCATCACATTCAGTATATTACGCTGGACAGCAGGGCGAGAACCTCTCACAACCACTGACACTGGTGAGATAATCAATTATCTAAGTACATGTTTACCTCTCGATGAGCCACACCTGTCCTAATACCAAGTTAAACTGTTAAGGGTCCCCTTCTGCTCACAGTTAGATCCCTTTAGGGGTGACCGGGTTTTGGGATGACCCGTACTGGTTCGTCCTCTCATCTCTTCCGCATTCCCCATCCCTTCCACAACACATTTGGTTTCTCAGGTTTTATGGGGTTCCGCCCGGATTTGAAACCCCATACGTCTCATAGTTGTTAAAGCCCTAGTTCTGTATAGGTACTTCCCGGGTTTGCTTGAGTACGCCTTACTGTTTACGGAATGTACTTAGATCTCCTGTTCTCCTTTCTTGTTTATGTAATGATATATCATATGACTGATGTAACCATTAAATGCATTGTTCCACTGCCCATTCTTTGGATCTTCACACCGTTCAAGAGCTAATGTCTCCAGCAGAATCTTAACTAGGATAGATCAGAGATGAGCACCTTTAACCCAATGCTGACCACAGCCCCATCACTCCCATCACCCTCCCCAAATGAAAACAAGCTAGACATTTACTTGAGTTGAAATGGCCATAGCTGCCTTCTATCAAGAATAACACCAAATTTATAAGTAACATTAACACGTTCATAGAAAAAATTCTGATATGGTTGCAGGTCCTGAAGTCACCATGTGAACAATCCCTGTGTCTGTGGCATCAGTTACCTATGTTAGTCCCCCCGCTGCAAAACACTGCCTTGAAGTCCGTATAAGTTGACTGTACTGGTCTATAACTACCTGATCACTACAAGTTGACCGTGATATATGTTTTCTAATACCCCTGCTCCTTACACATGTGGACATTTTGGACGAAATACCGCCTTACAGATAGCTGGAAAGATCAATGGTGTCAGTGGGAACTTTTCAAAGAGGCAGGAATTGCTCATTGCTTAAAGGGTATGTAAAGGTAATTTTTTTTAAATAACAAACATGTTATACTTACTTCCAGTGTCCAGCTCGTTTTGCACACAGTGGCCCCGAACCTGGTCTTCTGGGGTCCCTCGGCGGCTGTCTCGGCTCCCCCAACGCAAGAACTCATCACCTTCATGCGAGCGAGCGAGCTCACATGGTGATGAGTTCTTGCGGGCACGCTCCCGTGATACAACCGGCGGCCATAGCCGCTCACTGTATCACTCGGCCCCGCCCCGCCAGCGCGCCACGTCATTGGATGTGCTTGACAGCAACGCGAGCCAATGGCTGCGCTGCTTTCAATCAACCAATGAATGCGCCGAGAAGCCTGGACCGAGAAGCAAGCGCGTTCATGGCGCGGGACTTTCGAGGGGTCAGGTAAGTAAATAGGGGGGGCTGGGGGGCCGCTTATCCGCAGATGTTTTTTCATAGAATACATTAAGGTGAAAAAACGTTCACCTTTACAACCCCTTTAAGGAACCCCTACCAACCTCTGGAGGAACCCTGGTTAAGAAACCCTGGTCTAAAGTGTAGTTTATGTTTGGAAGGGAAGCTCTCTCGTTACCTGAAAATCTCTAGTCTTTGAGGCCAAGTCAGTAAAGCTTTTTTCTCTTATCGTCCATGGACTGACACAGCTGTCATACTGATTACGTGTGGGTATATGTCCCTGCTTGCAGGAGAAGACCTAGGCAGAATATTAGATATTAAAACATTCTAGAACAAACCAGAGCTGAACAGCCCCGCCCAGGGGGGAGGTCCCTCCGGACATTACCCTCCCATCTGCAGCTAGCAGCCTCAGTTTTTTCTGCCTAGCAGAAGGAGAAGACGTGGCTCTCTCAGGAGCCAGTCTCCTGGAAGATTTTACTTTTAAATTTTATTCCTTTGGGAATTTTATTATTTTATTTTTGAGACCTTCAATCAACTGTCGGCTGGGCAACAGGTTGGGTACACTGGTATCCTCGTAGTCTTCCCTCTCCGACCATCGAGCGTGCTGATCCTCGCCTTGTGTGTGTGAGACTCAGTTCACGACATACCCCATGACTCCAGGGGTGGCCGGGTTGCTTTTAGCTCTCAAGATTGAACAGTACCTGACTGACTGTATCTCTCGCGGTGGACCGGGCCGACAGCTACGCAGTACTACTCTGTGATAGGTCTGTCTGAAACAAGCCAGTGGGTCCCTGAACGGGACGGGTAAGTAGTCTCTCCTACTGCAGGTGAGTACATGCCGGCTGTGTTTCTTTATATGGGGGGTTTCTCCCTGTTTCCCCCCCCTGTTTTGCTGCTCTCTGCACCCTGTACTGGTGCTGTGCTGTGTGGGGGTGCTTAGGGGTCACTCTGGCCTGACTGGGGGCACTCATGTCTGTTTTAATGGCCCTGGGAGAGGTGCAGTGTTCTGGTGTGAGGTTGTACATACTGTTGGGAGTAGTGGTTACATGCATGCTTAGCAAGCTAAGCTTCACAGGTTCGGTTCCTGAGGGGGGCTGTTTGTGTTCAAACAAGCCGCCCCAGCACTTGCCGTGCCACAGCCAGTGAGGGCAGGAGCTCCTGCCTTGTGGTTAGTGAACCGGACAACCGCAAAATGTGTGCGCCATTAGCGCTGTGAATTTTTAAATAAACCGTGCTCGGCGGCCATTTTGCCGTGGATCGCTGACGCAGTAATGTATGGTTCCTTTAAAGCCGTTTTTCAAAAAAGGTTTTTTCCATATGTGCCTTTTTTTGATACATTCATTGACTAAGTCTGGGATAAGCCGCAGGAGAATTTGACAGTCCCGCGGCGCCTAGCCATGAGGTGCCCCTTTAAGGAGGACCTGGTTAAAAAGGGGCTCTCCCCCCAGTGGTCGACCCCCCAGTCGCCCGTTTGAATAAGGCTCCCAATGGAAGGGACTCCTGCATTTAAGGATCCCACTGACAGGAGGTCAGAAGTGGTGAGTAGAACTATGTTTACCTTATTGGGGTCTGCCTTACGCCCTATAGGGGCGGCGACACTTGTGTCTCAAGACACTCACAGGATGGGCAAAGATTTTGCACCAAGACGGTTTAGGAGCATATTCTCCCTCCTGAGACCATTACCTTGGCTCACCAACTGGCGCAGGGTTTAGTCTCTGTGTGCGATGTCACTTTGGATGCGGCCCCTTTAATTTCTGGGGCCTCTATCTGCTGTGGTGCTGCGTCGCCTTGTCTGGCTGGAATGCTGGTCGGCCGACCTAGCTTCCAAATAGCTCCTGGCTGACTTGCCCTTTAAGGGCGGTGGACTGTTTTGGGCCGCCCTGGATGCCATTATTATGGATGTCACAAGGGGTAAGAGCACCTTCCTTCCTCAGTCTGTTACGGACAAAGGAGCCCCACCGTAGGCCGGGCCCTTCCTTTCCGGCAAAGAAGAACGAGTTTCTTCTCGTCAGTCAGAATCCACGGGTAAGCCCTCCCAGACTGGGAAAAGTGCGGCTGGGGGACATAAGCGTCCCTGGGTGCGTAAGCCTACCAAGCAAGCTCCCAAGCCCACCGCCACATGGAAGACAAGGAGAGAGGCGCCTCTAAGTGCAATAGTGTAACAAGTTTTTAATAGTAGATACAAATACACTCACATTTAGGTGAATTAACATAGGCGTTTAAAATGTCAGGATGACGATCATCAGCAGCAGGTCACAGGGGGTTCTCAGCTCTGCGTAGAATGACAGGAGTGTCTCTGAAGATGGAGCGGCCGGCTTCCGGGGACAACGATCCTGTAGTGTGTTAAGAGCGAGGCTAGGAGCGCACATGTGGTTAAGCTGCAGAGGGTGACGTCATCAAAAATGGACGCGTTTCGTGAGCGTGCGGACTTGCGGTGTCCTGGCAAGTCGCGCTCCTTTATCAACATGACCTCCACCGCCACATGGAGTCTTGTCCCTGCCCGACTCTGGGGTGGGGGGACATCCTTGCAGGTTCACGGTTCGGTGGACCTCCCGGATCTCCGACCGGTGGGTGTGTGAGGTGGTCACCTCAGGATACAGGATAGAATTCCGTTCCTGGCCCCCAGACATATTCTTTCCCTCAATTCTCCCTCTCCTTCCTGCCCGTCGGGCGGCCCTCTTAAGGGCCGTACAGGATTGATCAGGTCCGGAGGATTGTGCCGGTTCCGTCACAAGAGAGGTTGTTCAGGGTTTCTACTCGAATCTGTTTGTAGTCCCAAAAGGTGGACGGGGGTTCGGCCTTAAGGCCTGGATGCTTTTGTTATGGTGTAAAGTTCCGCATGGAATCCATTCGCGCGGTGTTCGCTACACTCCATCAAGGGGATTTTCTGGCATCCTTGGACATCAAGGCCGCCTACTTGCATGTTCCGATCTGCGCACGTCAACAGTAGTTTCTGCGCTTGCGATTGGCGAAGACCACTATCAATTGTGGCTCTTCCCTTCGACCTAGCCTCGGCACCAAAGGTTTTTTACCGAGGTGTTTGCTCCGATTTTAGCCTTGCTGAGACAGCGAGGCATTGCTATTATGGGCTATCTGGATGATCTTCTTCTAAGAGCAGACAATGGCTCAGAATTAGAAGAAGTGTGACTATGTCAGTCAGACCCTTAGGGACTTCGGGTGGCGCCCGAACATTCAGAAGTCGGTCCTGGTCCGGGCTCAACATTTGGAGTATCTCGGTCTGATCCTGGACTCCATGGAGGCGTAGGTATTCCTAACCCTGGAGAAGTTACTGACTTTTCAGTCTGTCCTGACGTCTCGGAAATGGTCGTCAACCCGTTTTTTGCATGAGAGTCCTGGGACTCATGAGGGCCTTGTTCGAGGCTGTTCCATATGCCCAATCACACACACACGGGCATTACAGTAAGAGATCCTGTCCATTTGGGACAAATCCCCGTTGTCTTTGGATCTTCAGATCCAGATGAGTCACCCACTCAGGGCGTCCCTGGCGTAGTGGTTGGGTCCCCGGCTCTTCGGTCCGGGAAGTCGTCCCTCCCCATCCAGTGGACAGTGTTCATGACGGACACCAGCCTGACGGGCGGGGGTGGAGTCGGGGGAGTCCTGTCAGCCCCAGGGCTTTGGACTCCGGACGAAGCCTGTTTACCGATCAATGTTCTGGAAATACGGGCAATCAGAATATGCCTCCCCTTGTGGGCTCTATCGGCCGTCTACGTTCAAGCGTAGACAATTGGCAGGCGGACTATCGGAGTCGCCAGGCGCTGGACCAGGAGAGTGGTCCTTACACCTGGACATACCGGATGTGGACCTGAGGGCCTCTCGACTCAATCGTACGGTCCAGGTATCCTTGGTCGGATGCCTAGGATCCGTTGGTGGGCCCCATGGGGTCATTATCACCTGATATCTGTTATCCTCTGCTGCAGCTGCTTCCTCGCCTGCTGCGCAGGGTTGTGGCCGAAGGGATTCCGGTGATCCTCTTGCACCGGATGGGTCTCGGCGTCATTGGTACGCTGATCTGGTACGTCTCATCGCGGACGTTCCTTGGCGGTTGCCAATAAGGGAGGACCTTCTGTTTCAAGGTCCTATTTTTCATCCTGTTTTACAGTCTCTGACTTAACGGCATAGCTATTGGAAGCCAGGTACTGAGAGTCCGAGGTCTCTCAGGGCACGGAAGTCTTCCGCTTGAAAGATATATCACTGTACCTGGGAAGCTTACATCGCTATGTGCAATGAGCTGGACTAGCATCTACGGACGTATTCTGTCCCCAGTCCCCAGTATCCTGCGGTCCTTGCAGCGTTGTGTGACCCAAATGCTTGCTTTGAGTACCATTAGGGGTCAGTTTTCGGCCTTGGCCGTCTTCCTTCAGCAACCGCTAGTGGGTCATTCCTTGGTAGCACCTTTGTGCAGGGGGTTCGCCATGTGCTCCCTCCTGTTGAAATCTCCTCTCCCTCCTCGGGATTTGAATTTGGTGCTCTCGGTTCTCCAGGAACCTCACTTTGAAAATTGTTCCCCTCTTGACCTTGTCTCAGGAGGTGGCCTTCTTAGTGGCCATTATTTCTGTCAGACGGGTGTCTGAATTGGCGGCCTTGTCCTGCAAGTCGCCCTATTTGGTCATCCATAAGGATAGGGTGGTGTTGCGTCTGCAACCTTCTTTTTGCATAAGGTGGTCTCGGTTTTCCACCTACATGTGGACATTGTCTCCCCGTCCTTGTGTCCTCACACATCGCATTCCAGAGGGTTTGCGCTTCACATATTTTATGTGGTACGTGATATGACTCACTAGTTGTGTCTGTCCGAACAGGGCCGAGCGGTGTCGTCTGCCATTTTTTCTAGATGGATCAGACAGGCTGTTATACAGGCCTATGCCATTAAGGGGGTGACCCCTCCCTTTCCGGTTACAGCGCATGCCACCAGGGCAATTGATGCTTCCTGGGCTTTCCGACATCAAGCATCGGTTGCATAAGTGTGCAAGGCTGCGACCTGGTCATCCGTTCATGCCTTTTCAAAATTCTATAAGGTTGATGTGGCTGCATCTTCGGATGCTTCCTTCGGCCGCAAAGTGTTGCAGGCCGCTGTTTAATGTTGCAACTCCTCCGTGGAGGAGCTCTGCTGGTTTGGAGTGAAGTTTTGGTTGTTCCTTTACTATTTTGCTCCCACCCTTTTTCTTATACTGCTTTGGGACGTCCCACACGTAATCAGTATGACAGCTGTGTCAGTCCATGGACGATAAGAGAAAATAGGATTTTTGTACTCACCGTAAAATCCGTTTCTCTGACGTCCATGGACTGACACAGCACCCACCCTTCCTTTTAAGGTTTGTACTGCTTTGTTACGAACTGAGGCTGCTAGCTGCAGATGGGAGGGTAATAACCGGAGGGACCGCCCCTCTGGGCGGGGCTGTTCAGCTCTGGTGCATTCTACCTAGGTCTTCTCCTGCAAGCAGGGACATATACCCACAAGTAATCAGTATGACAGCTGTGTCAGTCCATGGACGTCAGGGAAACGGATTTTACGGTGAGTACAAAAATCCTATTTTTTTTTGTCTGGTCATGTCACTCTTTCGATATTTTCTGGACAGGAGTTCATGAAATAACTCAGAAGTTCACCGACCATATACTCCCTACAACGTATGAATTTTTCCTCATGCATCACAATTCAATTCCAGTTTTGGCTTATAAAAAATCATTGTTGCGTGATCTGGTCAGCGTGGCATGGTCTTGCGTACCGGCACTTTGGAAATCGACCCAACCGCTGATAATGGATCAGAAAGGTTGAGGATATCAGAGGGGTGTAAAGTCCCACAAGCTCCATTAAGAACACGCACACCAAATTTAGAAATATGTGTTTTTATTGGATTGAGTTTACATGCACAGATGACTTTAAATGACTAATGGCTAAGTAATTGAGTTGTTATCGGGATCAATCTCTTCCGATAGGAATAATCAATCTATGGCCGACAACTTATCCGAATGTTATGCAGCACACAAAAGGAAAGTGGATTTTAATTGATAGTTAAAGGAGTTGTAAAGGCAGAAGGTTTTTTTATCTTAATGCATTCTTTGCATTAAGATAAAAAACCTTCTGTGTGCAGCAGCCCCCCTAATACTTACCTTAGCCCCATCTCTGCCTATCGATGTCCACGAGTCCCTTGGTCGTCCGGTATTCTCCCTCCTGATTGGCTGAGACACAGCAGTGGTGCCATTGGCTCCCGCTGCTGTCAATCAAAGTCAGTTAGCCAATCAGGAGAAAGAGGGGGCGGGGCTGAACCACAGCTCCGTGTCTGAATGGAGACATGGAGCTGCAGCTTGGCTCGGGTGTCCCCATAGCAAGCTGCTTGCTGTGGAGGCACTCAATAGGAGGGAGAGGCCAGGAGCACAGATGAGGGACCCGAGAAGAGGAGGATCTGGGCTGCTCTGTGCAAAACTACTACACAGAGCAGGTAAGTATAACATGTTTGTTATTTTAATTTTATTTTTTAAATGAGACTTTACAATCACTTTAAGATATGATCGTGACCATTTAAGGTAATCTGTTTAATTGAAATACAACCATATTCATGAACAAAGTATCTTTGTGCTGCCGATAGAACAATTTTCTGAAAAGTCCAAATCGATTGGAAGGGAAGTAATGGCTTTTTGGTTGTTTACAGATTCAGTCGTATTGATTGAATCACACATCGATTGGATGATGAAATCAAAAGGTGTGTTGCCACCATAAAGGTTTTAGAAGTTTGCAGGTAAGCGAGAGCAAAGAGATTGATCTTGAAGCGGAACTAAACCCATAAATTTAACAGTTTAAAGAAACGCGCGACACGCGCCGGGAATGTAACTATCACATTTGCTTGTGTTATCAAGCAAACTGTCAAACCATCAAATGGCTGCTGTCATAACTGATCATGCAGCATCATGGCAGTTGAACAGAGGCTAAGGCCCCTTTCACACGGGCTTGTCAGTGTATGGACTCCGATTTGCTCAGCAGGGATCACTGCGCGGATCCCCGCTGAGCAGGCAGATGACAGGTCTGTGTCCACTCACTGTGCGGAGATGGACTTTTCAGAGCCCCGCTCTCCTCAATGGAGATCGGATGAAAACTGACCGCCTGTCCGTTATCATCTGATCCTATCCGATCCGATTCTCCAGACAGATGAAAAATAGGGTTTCCATCCGTCTGAATTTCACAGACAGGATCGAATTGAATAGCGGCGGATGTCAGCGGACATGTCACCGCTGACATCCGCCGCTCCATAGAGGTGCATGGAGCGTCCTATCAGGTCCGCCTGAAAAACTGACAGACGGACCTAATTGGAAAGCCTGTGTGAAAGGGGCCTAAGATGGCAGCTTCCTTGGCTAAGAAAAGGTAGGAGGGTTTAGTTCCGCTTTAAAGGGGTTGTAAAACCTCATGTTTTTTCACCTTCATGTATCCTATGCATTAGGTGAAAAAACTTCTTCTAGTGACTGGCCCCCCAGCCCCCCCGTTTTACTCACCTGAGCCCTGGAATTTCCCACGGGCCAAATGCTGGACTCGGGAGCGTGCCCGCAAGCTAACCCCCCCAGAAGAGCGCTTCTCCTAGGGGGTTCTACAATGTGGAGAGGATCCACAAAAGCCGCCGAGGGACCCCAGAAGATGTGGATCGGGGCCACACTGTGCAAAAGGAACTGCACAGTGGAAGTAAGTATGACATGTTTGTTATTTTAATTTTTTTTTTTTTTAATGTAGCATTACAATCACTTTAAGTTGTTCAGACTAGTGGGGTCCACAGAGAGCTTTCTAAGTATGGGGGTGACCAGTTCATGCTTTAGAGGGGAGGAGAAGATGCCAGGAGAGAGGGTGAGTTGGAAGATGTGGGTTAGAGAGCGTAGAATAGAGCAAAAGGGTGATGGGAGTAGTTGTGAAGGAATGAGGTCCAAGGTGCAGGTGGTTAGGGGGGTGTCAGTGAAATTTATAGCAACCTTTTCTGTAGTAGCCAGGTCAGAAGAGAAAAGTATTGAATGTGGTGGTAGACATGGCAAGAACAATCCAATCCAGACAGGGCTGTTCTGTGTGGCAGAACTGTACAAATCTCAGGTCTGGATGAACATTAATACAAATTCTTTGGCAGGTAAATCAGCTCCCCTATATGCATGTTATCTGTGTATTAAACTGGTAGTCTGGAGTTCAGCTTTAATGGGGGGTCAGCTGTGACTGAATGGTAGATGCACACTCCCTTGTGTTGTGATATTCAGTGCAGCCGTATAAGAATGCATGCCGCTTGTCCCTCTGCAACCTGTGACACCATCCTTCTCCTTCTGTATCTTGGTTATGTGTTCCTTGTAGCCTGAGCCCAGGTCGCTTAGCAACAGGCAATAAATTAAACATGTAACACAGACGAGGTACCCATAAGCATGTCTGTCTCAGAGCACAAAGCCCAGGCATGGGTGATGGTAGGGGGGATAAAATATGTGCTCAGCCGCAGAGAAGCGTCTTGTTCTGCTGCGTGAGATGACTGCAGATGCTCCGACACTGGCGGGCCGTACTTACTGAGAGCTCTGTACAATATATAGCCGTGGCTGGCTCTTCAGGTTGTTGTAAATCCCTTGTTAGGGCAGCTTGCATGGAATTCATGAAATTTTAATCACCCTCAGGGAAATAACAAGTGACCTTCCCGTAGGCATAGCGATGGCAGGGGTGTGTATTACTCGGAAATCTAGAGACCTGTCACCTGCTAAATAAACAAGTGGCCTCATTCAATAACGACTGCTCATCCTTAAAGCGCAACTACATTTGAGCACCGCAAACAAAGACACTTTTTAATTAATTTTTATTATTCAAAGAAAACTCCCCCATCCATCCATCCATCCATGTCTTCATGGTTTACTTTGCTGAGAAATAATTTCTAGCATTTCTGGCCATATCCATCTTGAGTAAGGGCTTCCTTGAATGTAAAAAGCGTGCACACCTATTTTGGCCCGCTTTCTTGGGACTGGGGCCACCCGGCCCTGTTAGTATATTTTAATGGGTTACTGTTAGGTAGGGTGTTAGGGGGAAGTGGGGGCACTGTCCCTTTAAATATTTCTAAAGCATTTTGTGTGGCTGGGTCAACCCGGAATCTGGGGGGTATTCATTGTTAATAAAGTTTAAGCTGCCCGAGTTCTGATAACCGGGCAAAGCCTATTTAATGATGTGATGTTTATGTTATGCCAGTTGGATTATTTAGAATGGTTGTTTATAAGCATTGTAAGCCAATAAAGTGCCGCGGCCATTTCTGCCAAAACATGCTGTGGTGTTGGTATTATGATTGTATCTGTGTAATAGGTGGGGGTGGGTGTGGCCTACAGTCCCATCCATCTGCCTTTAGCTCAGGTACGGAAGCATGAGGCGGTGCTTATCTGAGAAAACCTCTCCCCTCCTGAAGATTCCTGGGATGTATGACATAATTTGCCTAGGCCAGAAACCAGGAAGTAACTGAAGAAATGTAAAATAAATAAATAGGTAAAGCAAGTGATTATAATATACCCTCTTATCTATTTACTAATGCTAGCAGCATAGGAAGTAAAATAGTCAAAGTTGATTGAGAGACTGAAGTTCCACTTTAGGTCGGGTTCCCACTGGTACGACACGACAGTGGATCCGACTTTGCTCTGCGACTTCATGGCCGACTTCAATGAACGAGATCCGACTTCGATCCCAACATTACCAGGCCCTTTGAGTCTTGTATGAATCTCAAGGAGGAACCCGTTGCCCAAAAAAAATGGCGTAGGGTCCCCCCCAAGACCGTACCAGACTCTTCGGTGTCAGACCAGTTAAGACGGCTCTCATAGGGAACCCTTGAGTTATACACGCCATGCCACATGTGCTCCCAAAGTCGGAGCGTATGTCGTACCAGTGTGAACCAGGCCTGAAAGTGCATCTGTTAAAAGAGAAATATGTGGGCTGCTATTTTGTGGCCTTCTGAATATTGTTGTCTGGCCCTGTTTTTCTTCAATACTTCTGATTCACGGCCAGCCAAGCACTATCAGAAAGACAGATGTCAGCAGTGATAACCTGTCTATTTCTATAATGGCAAACTGCATATACATTGCATTGTGGCTTACAGTGTTACTAAACCCAGGACCCTGCATTCACACTATATGAGGTCTCCCACAGTACACAGAACATGGAAATGCAATAGTTTTTTGCAATTATAAACTGCTAAATACCTTTTCCCATCAACATTATATAGGAGTCTCGTGACTTCTATCAGTGTCTGGTAAAGCTTGTAGGAGGCGTTTTCACTCTCCTCTGACTGTCCTATGAGGCTGCAGGACCACTGACCCTCTGACTGGACAGTGCTGATTGGCCCTGTGCCGATCACATGCGCCCTCCCAAAAAAACTAAAAACTCTCTAGCAATACACAGCAAACTGAGCATGTGCAAAGTGCCCCCAAGGCTTTGTATAATCAACAGATGGATTGGGGACAGTGGAAAAGGGGAGGATCAGAGAAGGCAGGCTTAAACCAGCTTTTTTACACAATGAGGAGGATTAACCCATTAGGTTCCACAGTGAGTATAACAAGCATGCTTTACTGCATATACAGACTGATTTTACTGTTGTGGGTTTAGTCAGATGTGGACTGCCACATGTACATTAACTGCGGCAGGGCAGCCGCTCTAGGCAGAATCACGTACCTGTAAGTGATTCTGCACATCCAGGTCTGGGGCACACATGCAAGCCGCCGTTGACCCGCTCCCGCTGTGATTGGACACAGTGGGAGCCAATCAGCGGGTTCGGCGGACCCGATGTCCACCGGCACCCGACGATCGTTCCGGAGACAGTCTGAATATCAATCTGCCTATGTAAACAAGGCAGATCACTGTTCTGTGACAAGGGAAGGCTGTTTTCCTGCTAAGCATGAGCACGGATCTCTGACTTGCCACACAGTTAGTAAGCACTCCCTAGGAATACAATAACCCTGTGATCACCCCCTGATGTCCAAAGACATGCTGGTAAGTTAATTGGATCTTGTCCAAATTGGCCCAGTATATATGTATATATGTGTGTACGACTGTGTGTCCCAAGTGCTTCAAGATCCTACGGGGTAAAATGACCACACCAGCCAAGCAGACACTGGCTGCAAAAAGTGCCTAGAGGCGATTCAGTTTGCATGTGAGCGCTATACAAGTCACTCATTCATTCATTCATTCATGATGTTAACCTCTACCCTGCCAGTGTCATTAGTACAGTGACAGTGTATATATTGTAGCACTGATCACTGTATTAGTGTCACTGCAGTGTTCCCAAAAAAGTGTCAGTTAGGTGTCCGATTTGTCCACCGCAATATCGCAGTTGAGCTATAAGTTGCTGATCGCCGCCATTACTAGTATAAGAATTTTTTTTCCCCAAAAGTATATCCCATAGTTTGTAGACGGTATAACTTTTGCGCGAACCAATCAATATACGCTTATTGGGATTTTATTTACTAAAAACATGAAGTAGAATACATATTGGCCTAAATTGATAAAGAAATTCGATTTTTTTACATTTTTTTATTGGGAATGTTTTATAGTAGAAAGTAAAAAAAGTAAAAAAATATTGTTTGTTTTTTTCTAAATTGTTGGTTTATAGTTAAAAAAAAACGCAGAAGTGATTAAATACCACCAAAAGAAAGCTCTATTTGTGGGGAAAAAAGGACATACATTTTATTTGGGTACAGCGCTGCATGACCACGCAATTGTCAGGTAAAATAACGTAGTGTCGGGGGCGTGGCCTGGATAGCAATGGGATAGGTCGCATGTGATGTGAGCTCCGTCTGCCCATGCTCCTAACCTACCATCCTGCCTGCATCCTGCTCGGTTCCTGCCATCCCCTACATCCGAGGACGTGTCCTGCTCTCCCTGTGGTTCCTGAAGCCTGTTAGCCCGCTGGTTTGCCGCCACTGCCGCCGCGGCGCTTCCCGGTCATCTGCTTCAGGAAAGGCCCCGGCTTCGGCCTAGTTCCTGGTTCGGCGGCCATCTTGGCCCTCCCGACGGCGGCCCTGGACACTTCTTCTTGCCTCCCTGGGCGCACTGGGCTCCATCCTCTTCTACATCGGCCCCCGGATTACCTGCTGCAGCTGCTGGGGTGTCTTTGCACTCTGCACCTGCTGTGTGAGCGGACCGCGGTCTCGGCCTGACTCCCGGAACGGCGGCCATCTTGCTCCACCCGGAGACATCTTTGGCAAGTATTACAGGCCTCCCTGACTCCCCTGAGCTCAGATTCCCCTGCATGCAGCCTGTTGCCATTACAGCTGCTTGAGAGTGACCTGCTGCCTACGTTGGGCCGTCCCTGGGCAGCGGTGGGGGGGGAGGTTGTGGAGGACCCGGCCTCCTTAACAGCGGCCATATTGGTGCACCCAGGGATCTTCCCTGTCGCCTTACAGCATGTCTCCGTCTAAAAATAATTCTGAAGCCATCGATAAACTGGCCAGATACCGCCGGCTTGAGGAGGGGGATCGGCAGGTCAGAGACGGCGCTGCTGCTTTCCTGGATGCGGATCACTCTGTGGTGGCTACTAACAAATTACTGGATGCCATCGCCATGTGCCAGAGCACGCTTACCACCAAGATCGAGGAGGTAAAAATTGATGTGTCCCTTATCCGGCAGGATCTCTCTACCCTCAGGGACCGCGTGACGGAGACGGAGACCCGTATTAGCAGAGCAGAGGATATCTTACACCCTTTACAACATACCACCGATGAGGTGCGCCGCCAGTTACAACAGATTAGCGCAAAACAGGATGACATGGAAAATCGCCTTCGGAGATGTAACCTCCGCTTCATCGGTCTTCCTGAGTCTGCTGAGGGCACCGATCCGGAGAGCTTCCTTGAAAACCTCCTAACCTCAACCTTCGGCAGAGACGCATTTTCGGTAATGTTTGCAGTGGAGAGAGCTCATCGAATCCCTGGCCGCCCTCCTCCCCAAGGAGCTCCACTGCGTACCCTGATAGCGAAGTTCCTTAATTTCAGGGATCGCGACAAGATCCTCCGCCTAACCAGAGAGAAGGGGAATATCCCCCATACCAATGCTCGTGTTGCCGTCTTCCCGGACTTCTCCAATGAGGTGCAACGGCAGCGGTCCAGGTTCCAGGATGTTAAGAAGCGCCTCCGCACTCTACACCTCAAATACGCCATGCTGTACCCTGCAAAGCTTCGTGTGGAGTGCGACGGTCGGACCCACTTTTTCGAGGACCCAGAGTCGGCATCCACTTGGATTGACCGGAGAGATCGGCGAGATTGAGCATACCGCGCTGTCTGGGAGCTGTGAGTACTTTTCTTTTCTCTCCCCTGCTGCCCCCTGTGCCGGTGGCACTCCCTGTTCGTGCCCTGGTGATTCGCCTCACGGTTGCTCTGTTGCTAGTGGGTGCCCTCCGCCGGGACGGGGGAGACAGACCTAAAAGCCTTTTCCGCCCCTCCTCGGATCTCACAGCATGCTCGCCACCTTCGGGTGACCTAACTGTTAATTCCCCGTTCTCCCCACGCATGGGAGATGCTTGTAGAGGGCAGCTTACCGAACGTTGCTGGAACTTCCTATCCTACTTTACGTACCACCCTGATGGCAGGCGGGGCTCCCTTCTGCACGGCTGCAATGGTGTTGTGCTTTTGTGGCCCCTACACCCCATGCACTTCTCAGAGAAGAAGTCGCCCCCCTAGGTTCTCTATGGACTTTTTTCACTCCCCCCGTTTACCTGATTGTTTTTTCCTCCTTTTTTGTTTTCTGTTCATCACAGTTATCTATGTCCCTTTGAAATTAAGTACCTCGCCTCCAATGCTTTTTTCACGTTGGATGTCCCCGGTTGATACCTGGTTTTGGGATACTATGTTCATGCCGAGTTGGGGTGGCACTGGACTGGGAGGGAGGGGAAATGTTTTGGCTGTTTTTTATTTGCCACTATGTTCACAATTGTTTATTTCTGCTAAAGGTACTATGTCATTGTCATACATGCACTATCAATATTGGTTGCTGATGTGTTCTGTACTGTCTGATGTGTCCTTATCTGCTCTGCTGGTCCTGGTCTGGCTGCGGTCTATTATACACACCATATACCCACCATGAGTTCCCTGAAGTTCCTCACGTGGAATGTTAGAGGCTTACGCAATAAGATCAAACGCACAGCGGTCCTGACATTTCTCAAATCTCAGAGAGCTGACATTATCACACTGGTCGAGACCCATGTCACGGGCCACTTGCAATCCTCCCTTAAAAAACCTTGGGTGGGGTGGGCTTATCATGCCACTCACACCTCATATTCCAGAGGAGTATCGGTCCTGGTTGCCAAACGGGTACCTTTTGAGCTTATACTGCTCCGCACGGATCAGCAGGGCAGATATGTGTTTATGCACGCCACCATTAATGGGTCTCCTATCCTGCTACTTGCCTGCTATATTCCCCCCCCCGTACAACTCAGCTGTAATTCAGGAAGGCCTTGCCTTTATGACACAATACCCCTCCGTACCGGCAGTGTGGATGGGGGACTTCAATATGACCCTGATCCCCGCTCTGGACCGTCTGGGCACACTGGATCCCCCCCTTAACCCACCGACCCATACCAGACTGCACCGCATAATGACCGACTTTGCTCTTGTCGACACTTGGCGCCACAGACACCCGCACACTAAAGTCTTCTCATGCTTTTCAGCCAGTCATAACACAATGTCACGAATTGATTTTGTTTTTATCTCAATGTCCCTGCTGCCTAAGCTAGGAGATGTGGGCTTTGCTCCGAGAGTACTCTCGGATCACGCCCCCTACTGGGTCACGATCCAGCTCCTGAAGGCTTCCCCTGCTCCTTCTTGGCGGCTAAGCCCGTTCTGGCTGACTGCCCTGCAGGACCAGGATGACATCCCCACAGAATTGCAATACTATTTTACGGCCAACAGGGACACTGCCACGCATGATGTGGTGTGGGAAATGTTTAAACTTCACGCTCGTTCCCTACTTTCCACACGTATTAACAGGCTTAAACGGTCATCAACACTTATTGTCCAGCAGGCTGCGGAGCACCTGCAGGCGCTGGAGGAGGCGTTCCACCGGGACCCCTCGCCCAGCGCGGCCAACAATCTAAAGATTCAGGCGCGCCAGGTCTCCCAATTGCACATAGAGAAGGCTAAACAACGTATCTTCTTCTGTAGACAGAGGGTGTTTGAGTATGGAGAGAGATCGGGCAAACTGCTCGCATATCTCGCCCACTTGGATATGCGTCCCCCTGTGGTGGTGTCCTTGACCGACCCGCAGGGGGACGACATCACCGATCCGCAACTGGTGGCGGAGGAATTTGGGAGATTCTACCGTGCACTCTACACTTCCAGGGTCACCCACACTCCCCAAGACACCAGGGACTACCTAGCGGGAGTTCAATTCCCTAAACTGACAGACGACCAGCTTGAAATTCTGGAAGCCCCTATTACTGAGGAGGACATCTCCGAGGCCATTTCCTGTCTGGCCTCATCCAAGGCCCCAGGATTGGATGGCCTACCTCTTGAATTCTATGCCACCTACTCTGAAATCCTAATCCCTGAACTTAAGTACCTGTATAAATCTATATTTGACTCAGGAGTTCTACCCCCATCTATGCGAGAAGCCCAAATAGTCGTAATTCCCAAACCCGGAAAGGACCCTAAATACCCGGAGTCGTATAGGCCCATTTCCCTGTTGCAGGTAGATATTAAAATATTAGCTAAGATTCTAGCCTCCCGCCTTAACCAGGTTATTCTGTCATTGATACACCCTGACCAAACCGGCTTTATGCCAGGGAAGAACACGGCCATGAATATTCGCCGCCTATTTATGAATATTCAGGGGTCCCATGATGAAATTGGCTCGAGGGTCGTGATGGCGCTGGATGCCGCCAAGGCCTTCGACTCCGTGGAGTGGAACTACCTGTGGGAGTGTCTCTCAAGATTTGGATTTGGCCCCAGCTTTATTCGCTGGGTCCAACTCCTCTATCAATCCCCGAGGGCCAGAGTGTTTGTGAATGGTTGGCTTTCTGACCAGTTCCCGCTGGAGAGGGGGACCCGGCAGGGCTGCCCCCTTTCCCCCATGCTTTACGCATTGGCTGTGGAGCCGTTGGCCATAATGGTCCGTGTGGACACTTGCATCCGAGGTCTCAGGATGGGGAACCTGGAAGAAAAGATTGGGATGTATGCCGACGACACACTTTTGTATCTGGCGGACTCCGGTCCTGCTCTTATAGCAGCCCTCCAGTCCATAGAACGTATGGGTGGCCATTCGGGTCTGAGTATTAATTGGGCTAAGTCCCAGATCCTTCCGATTGACCATTTCCCCTCCTCGTTCGCGTCCCCTCCTCTGGCTCTCCCAAGGGTCTCCCAGATTAAATACCTTGGCGTACAGGTCACTAGATCGCTCTCAGATTATAAACTACTGAACATTGAACCCCTGTTTGCTCTGATCAAGAACAAGATGCAGACTTGGGCCAGACTACCCCTGGGTGTTATGGGTCGCGTCAGCTTAGTTAAGATGATACTCCTTCCCAAGATACTCTATTTGGTCTGGCATGCTCCCCTCTATATACCACAAAAAAATTTCAGGACAATTGAATCCATCCTGAATTCATTTATTTGGGGTCATGGCAGACACAAATTATCCTGGAGAATCCTGAAGAACCCTGTGACGTTGGGAGGAGCTGCTCTCCCTGACTTTCAGGATTATTATTTTGCCTCCCAGCTGTCCCACTTCTATTATTTTGATAAACATGAACTAACGAGATACCAGACACTACTCTGTGAGCACCCAGATGACTCGGCCCACACCCCACTTCAATCGGTCCTAAGAGCCCCATTGACAAGACGCCCCCCCCCAACGCACAGCAGACATGTTGACTCACCACCGGAGGGTATGGCGGGCGGCACTGCAGAGAACTGGGACCCCAAGGGTACACTCTCATACCCCTCTCTGGTACAATACATGCTTGCCAGAATTATTGTCCATTCCGGACCCCGCGGCGTGGATACGCCATGGGATCTTATACATACACCAGATCATGACCGATTCAGGCCTTAAGTCATTCCAAATGCTGAAGGACGAATTTTCCCTCCCCAATTGCCTTTTCTTCAGGTATTTGCAACTCCGTCACGCCATACAGGCCCAGTTTTCTGGCTCTTACCCGTCCCTGGCAGTTCCCTCCATAGTGGACATAGTCACGGGTAATGTGCCTGCTAAGCTCATCTCCACTTTGTACTCCGCCATTCGTCTCCCTAGCACCACAGCATTGGCCTATACTGCTAAGACTAGATGGGAGGCGGATGTTGGACTTATAGAGGATGAGGACTGGGGCGAGATTTTGGAGGACGTGAAAAAGGTTTCCCCCAAGCTGTCGGACCGCCTCACACAGCTGTACATTATACATAGAACATATCTGACCCCTCAGAGAGTGGCACGTTTCAGGCCCACGTACAATCCAGGATGCCGCCTCTGTGACCATACCCCGGGCTCCTTTTACCACCTCATATGGTTCTGTCCTACCATTCAGGCATATTGGACACAGGTGATACGCTTCCTACACGATCAGATGGGCTCCCCTGCTACCCTTGACCCAAAGATGTGCCTACTTGGCCTGTTGCCAGACTTGGATGCCGACAAACCCCTCCGTACCTTTTTACATGAGACGCTATTCTTGGCAAGAAAAGTAGTGGCCCGTAATTGAATGCAGGCCCTGCCCCCTACAGTTCAGTGCTGGAAAAAGGCGGTTAACGATGCTCTCCCATATAAAAAACTGATTTATGTACATAGAGGGTGTCCGCTAAAGTATGAGAAGGTCTGGGACAGATGGATGGCGGATGGTGAAACGTGTACCTGACATGTTGATTTTTTGTTTTTGTTGTATACCGGCTCTACTTTCACTGCTGTTATTATCTTTGTGACACACAGATGCTTCACTGTGTTCATGTATGTACTATTATATTGGCCATACTGGCTTATGTTGATTTATGTACCATGCATACTTTTCAATAAAGTTGGTTTCCAATTAAAAAAAAAAAAATAACGTAGTGTCGTATCAGAAAAAATATCCTGGTCATGAAGGGTTGTAAATCTTCCGGAGCTGAAGTGGTTAGTAACACTTTAAAGTGGAGGTCCACCCCAATTATTTTTTTTAAAAGCCAGCAGCTACAAATACTGCAGGTGCTGACTTTTAATAAATGGACACTTACCTGTCCAGCGCGCCCGCGATGTCGGCAGCCGAGGCCGAGCAATCGCTCGTCTCTTGGCTGTCCCCGCCGCCATCCTCAGTGAGAGAGTCAGGAAGTAAAGCGTTGCGGCTTCACTGTCCGGTTCCCTACTGCGCATGCGTGAGCTGCGCGGCGCACCCTCACTGGTCCCCACTATATCCTGGGAACTGTGTGTTTCCCAGAAGACAGAGGGGGGGGGAGTGGAGTGACTCCCGTGGGAGTCATTCACGGAATAGGGTGCAAATACCTTTATTATACAGGTATCTGCACCCCTCTCCCCCCTGAAAAGTGCAAAATGTGACACCGAAGGGGGGGAGGGTTCCGAAAAGCGGAGGTTCACTTTTTGTGTGGACCTCCGCTTTAAGGAGGACATGCCAGAACACGAGGACTGGGTTCCAGGTTGGCACTCTTCTTTTGAGGTTTGGAATTTCGGGTAATGCCAAGGTATGTGCCTGCATCCTGTGGTGCAGCTGCATTTGTACAAGCCTCATGCCGCGTACACATGAACGGATTTCCTGTCGGAAAAAGTCGGATGTGAGCTTTTGAACGGAATTTCCACCAGCAAAAGATTGAGAGCAGGTTCGGAAATTCCGATCGTCTGTAGCAATTCCGACGCGCAAAATTCCGACGCATGCTCGGAAACAATTCGACGCATGCTCGAGAGCATTGAACTTCATTTTCTCGGCTCGTTGTAGTGTTGTACATCACCGCGTTCTTGACGGTGGAAAGTTCAGAGAACTTTTGTGTGACCGTGTGTATGCAAGCCAAGCTTGAGCGCAATTCCGTCGGAAAAACCATCCAAGGTTTTTCCGACGGAAAATCTGATCGTGTGTACGCAGCATTAGTGTTAGTTTTGGAATGGGACCCCCTCTATTTCCCCCTGCTGGTCCCCTCCCAGATGACCATGAACAGCAGTGTTGTGCAAGGCATCCTATCCAAACCATTTCAGTAAGACCCCTTTCACACTAAGGTGGTTTTCAGGCGTTTTAGCGCTAGAAATAGCCTCTAAACAGCAACTGAAAACCGCCTAACATTCATTTACAGTGTGTCTTTTCACACTGGGGCGATGACCTTGCGAGACGTTAGGAAAGGTCCATCTTTGGGGCGGTTTGGGAGCGCTGTACACAGCACTCCCAAAACGCCCTGCCCATTGAAATGAGGTTAAAAGCTCCCGCTGGCGGCCGAAAAGCATCTTAAGGTCTTAGGCTCCCTCTTGCATCTCCTTTATTCATGTGATCTGTGACATCACTTGGCCAAGCATAAGGAACACACAGAAGAGCATCACTGTGTTCTGAAGGCCTACCGAAACAATCTGTTCAATTTATATCCAGCAGTGCCAATTCACACCACGATACCTGCTTTGGTTTTCTATAGGGCTATTCATTGTGACACCATCACAATGTGTCTTGTGCGTTGCAGTGCGAAAAAGGCAGACTATGTTTATTTCTTTGTGTGTTAAAGTGGAACTAAAGTCTCTATACTTACCTTCTCTCTAACGTCTGAAGTCCACTAAGTGTCCTTCTCTAGCGCTGACATATCCCTGAGTGCCGGTCTTCAAGCATTTTCATTGGCTAGTGCAGGATGACATAAGTACTGTGCATGCACAGGAGTCAGTCATCCAAGGACACTTTTAGTTGATTTCAATTTTTTAGTGTGGATGACCGCTAAGAGGCTACATTTTTATACTTTTCATTCCAGCAGCCTCCACAATTGTCAGAAGCAGGTGGAACAGCCTCTGCGCATATTCTACCTTGGAATTTAAGTCCCCCCCCCCCCTTTTTTTGATTTAAGACCACATGGGCAAACAAACATCTGAAGCAAGTAACCTCTTTATGAATGCATGTGCAGCATTTGTACTAAATGCATATGTTAGCACAAGTTCCCGTCTTTGATCAAGAATACGTTTAAGATAGAGCAGTGCTGACACCTGAAAGCATTCTATATGAGCCTTCACAGTATCTGTACAGTGACACCAACATTCTACTCTAAAATAGTTTAGTAGTATGTAAAATATAGTTTTTATTTTTGAATGGCAAAGCAAAAAAAAAAGGTTGCCCTCCTACCTTTACAATCTTCTGCTTGTACAGAGAATTATGCACATAGACATATTCGGGCCACGTAAATTGTGAGCATATTTCTGCTCATAGGAGACACAAAGCATTGTACAGCTACCATATTTATGAATGGCTGTATGTGGTGTAATTTTTGGGGGTCCAGCCCACTAGCTAGCCATCTTGTATAAGCACTAATATATACACGACCATTTTTCTTGTCGGGAAAAATTTCATTTTCTCTCTTTGACGAGAAAAACGACCTTGTGTGGGCTTTCCATCATTTTTCCCGACAAGAAAAGTGGCAAGAATCACGACGAGAAAAATTAGAACATGCTCTAATTTTTCATGTCGTGATTTACGGCATTTTTTTCCGCTGCAGTTTTCCCATAGGGAAACACTGCCAGGGAGCCTACACACGGTCGTTTTTCTCGTACAAGAGAAAAAATGTCAGGAAAACCGGCCGTGTTTAGGGGACCAAGCCGTTCCTCGTTTTTCCCATCGATTTTCTCGACGGTGTTTTCACTGTCGAGAAAATCGATCGTGTGTACACGGCATAACAGTTTTTATTCCTTCAAAAACAGGCAAAACAAAGTATCGTATATACTCGAGTGTAAGCCGAGTTTTTCAGTACATTTTTTTGTGCTGAAAATGCCCCCCTCGGCTTATACTCGAGTCACCATTTTGCGCCTGATCTCCTGAACTTTGCGGACCCGGTACCGGCCGGCCGTACGTCCCCTGGACCCCAAGCTTGGCACACATGTAGCCCCACCCTTCCTCTACAAGTGTGCAAAGTTTGTTGTCCGGGGGTCCTACGACCGAGGAGCACCGATTTTTCAAAGCCGGGCACCCCTTCCAGAGACTCCAATGTTAAACTGTAATTTCTCTGGTGACTTTGGGGACCCGGTACCGACCGGTCGTATGTTCCCTGGACCCCAAACTTGGCACACATGTAACCCCATTTCTCCTCTATAATTGTGCAACGTTTTTAGTCTAGGGGACCTACGGCCGGGGAGCACCGATTTTTCAAATCCAGGCACCCCTTCCATAGACTCCCATGTTAAACGTCAGTCTAGTCATGGGCACAGTGAGGCATGGGCACAGTGAGGCACAGTGAGGCATGCAGATGGACACAGTGAGGCAAAGGGAGGCATGCAGGTGGACACCCTAGGCTTATACTCGAGTCAATACGTTTTCCCAGTTTTTTGTGGTAAAATTAGGTGCCTCGGCTTATATTCAGGTCGGCTTATACTCGAGTATATACGGTAGCTTTTTCTACAGCATAATGCACTTTAGGTACAAATGCAAAGATTTGTCTCACTGCTAGCATAAACTTGTCCCTCAACAGGGTTTTAAAGTTTACACTTGCTTGAGGTCCAAAAGAAGGCAGGAGCCCAGCTGTGTATTAGCTGATAAACAGCCCACAGCCCTCTCACAACTGTGTGCTGTTCCATACAACACCCCATGGACACCTTCCGGCTGCTTTCTGGCCATTTAAGTCCTCTCTTGCAGGTAGGTTACCCATAGTCAGGGTCGGAGGATCTTTTCTACCCCAAATCTCTCTGAGTCTCTGAATTCTGGGACCCTTATGAGGACAACTCAGTTTTTCCCCTTTACTGTATCACCCCAAAATTCTTCACCCCTCACAGGTGAGAATCCTTGAGTACTCCTATTTGCTATTTGTCATCCCCCTTAAAGGGACCACAACCCAAGCAAAGAAGACACATCCCTCCTATCCAGGACTCAATCCTGGCATCCTGTACAGCGGGTATACACCATGCTTGCATAAACTTGCACGGGTGTGAATCCCTGGGCGTACAAATGCGGTGTTCATGAATTTACGTCTGTGTGCAACTTTACATAAGCATGATGCATACTTGTGTACAGCTAGTGTATAGACATTCATTACTGTGGGTGGCTGTGTCTCCCAGATGCGGAAGTATGTCTACAATTTACGCCCAAAAGTGCCTGTGTGCATGAGACCTATACCTTTTCTTCGAGATCTGTGTAGGAAGACGTTATTACCAAATATGAAGATAGAATCCTAGAGTAGGGTCTATTAATTCTGCCCTTTGCCAGAAGGCTGAGAGAGTTAGAACTCACTGGCTCATTGGAAGCTCATCCTTTCTCCCCATTATATTTTTCAAATGTGCCCCAAAAATAATCCTATATAATAAGGCAATATAATGATGTGTTCTGACTTTGTAGCATTCATAAGATTGGAAAATATAGATCGGTTGGCTGGAACCTGAGAGCAGAATTTAAGTGTAAAATGATTCGGTATGTTTGTTTTTCAGAATTAGGATTAGATGAGGCGTATAACACGCAGAATAAAAGCAGAGTGAGTCATAAATGCTGGTAGCTGCAATGTATCCTCCACTTGGCATTTCATAAACCAGCTTTACATGAGTCCCAGGAGTGCAGCTTCCTGCTGCATGGCTCCAGATGTGTTTATTAAAGTCTTGCTAAGTCAAAGTCTCATGTACAATTTTTTTACGTTATAGTACTATATAAAAATCCTTTAGCATAAAAATCTTATTTTATCATATATTAGTTCTTTAACCCATTTTATATGGGCGAATGTAGATAGCCGTGTATCTTACTGCTTTAGTGTGTTTTATAAGAGAGCCTACAGACACCAGAGAACATTAGCCTTAGATTACTGTCACATCGGGGAACCTTCATCTTCATCTGGGGGCTCTCTCCAACAATAGTGGACATCCTACGTCTAAGCCTTTTCAGATGGAGTCAAACGTCTAGTGCCAGGGATGTCTTTTGAGTGTCTTCCCACACCATGGGTGCAAGTGTGCATGTTTGCCCAATTCCGATATTTCATTACAACGAAGTGGCTGGAACTTCATGATCTGTCGACACCATTGTTTCTTTACAGGGAAACGCCACATGGCAGGTCACCAGAAGGTCAAAGCTCCAAAAGAGACGTATCAAAGTTAGATGGGAGAAAATGATTCGCCCACATTTGCCAGATTTGAGTGTAGTTACGAATCCTATCCTGTAGGGTTGCTTCAATCTTTGCATGTATCATTACCTGGGTAACCCTATATGTGCGCATGAGGAAGCAAAGGAGGCAATTTTCCAAGTCCTTGTGATTGTTTCCTCAGAAGTAGTGATTTGAAGCAAGAGTTTAAATTAAATCTTGGTCAATTCCAAAGGGCTTATGTTTAACTAAGCTACCGGAGAGTGTATGCAGGACTTAGCACAATCTGCGTGAAATGTGTTAACATTTGTATTGTCATCTCATGTCCTGGGTCGGTGGTGTATATTTGATTTGGATTTTATCAATAAAGCTTGCATTTTTCTGAGGACCTGGAGTGCAGTCACCCCTTTCTTTGCATGTATCATTGCCTGGGTAACCCTATGTGTGCTCATGAGGAGGCAAAGGAGGCAATTTTCCAAATCCTGGCGTTTTCTTAGAAGTAGTGATTTGAAACAACTCCAAAGGGCTTATGTTTAGCTAAGCTACCAGAGGGTCAGGTTAGATAGCAACACTGGAGCAACTGGGAGAGAGTATGGAGGACTTAGCGAAATCTGCGTGAAATGTGTTAACATTTGTATTGTCCTCTCGTGTCCTGGGTCTGTGGTGTATATTTTGTTTGGATTTTTATCAATAAAGCTTGCATTTTTCTGAGGACTGGAGTGCGGTCACCCCTTCCTTTGCATGTACTTGGATTCCTCAGTTCACAGTCTGGACAGGCACCCTTTCCTTCAGAGCAGGGGATATAGGAGGAGATTTCGCCTGGAGCAGTATTTGCCTGTGCACCTTCATTTACCAGAGAGTTTGGAAGATTTCGGATCAGAAAGACTTCACCAGTGGACAAGTCCACCAAATATGGAAATGGCCTTCTCCTGACCTCCACATCCAAAGAAGCAAGTTGGGGGATAAGACGGGACATAATTGGTCAATCAGTCTGAAATGCCACGAGGGTTTATTGCCAAATATATATCCAGTCTTCTGTCTCAATCGTCAGGTCCAGATCAGTGGTCCATCGGCTTACATAGGCTGGTTAGAGGGAAGCAGGGTTAGATAACAAATGGTGGTATAATCAGGAGATGACCCCTTTCACATGGGGGTCTGAGGAACATAAATGCATAAAAATCATCATCTGGTCTATGGCTGCTTGGGAGTGAGTATTTGTAGTGTGGAAATGCTTAACCTGGAGATATCAGTAATTGTTCTTGTAAATCTGATAGCGATTTAAAACCTAACAAAAGAAACTAACTGATGCATTCTCGCCAATTACAGACGGAACCAGTGATATAGGAGGAAGGGGAAATAAATGCATATTAGAATAGCTGGGTTATAAAAGAAGGAAAGCCTGGGAGCATGAGGAGATATCAAACCAGATGCCTGTTTAAATCTATTCTATATAGCTAAGGATAAAAAGGATGATTGGACAGGTAATGATGCACTTTGCAGTCTCGCGGCAGGAGCCATAGCAAGGAATTATCTGTTTTTAAACTTACATTGATCCAGCTTGGTTACATCTAATTATTCATATCTCATATCATATCTGCGTATCGACGATACCTGCATGTTCTCCCTTTTCCTGCGTGGGTTTTCTCCGCGTACTCCGGTTTCCTCCCACATGCCAAAGACGCGTTGGTAGGTTAGTTGGATCCTGTCTAAATTGGCCCTAGTATGTATGAATGTGAGTTTGGGACCTTAGATTGTAAGCTCCTTGAGGGCAGGGACTGATATGAATGTACAATGTATATGTAAAGCGCTGCGTAAATTGATAGCTCTATATAAGTACCTGAAATAAATAAATTATACAGAGTATAGAGGCTGGCTGCACCCTAGCAAGGGAAGAAAGCTGGGCAGTGGAAGCTGACTGCATCCTATCAATATAAGGGCGCTAGACAGCCGAAGAAGCCTACGTCATAGGAGCAGAAGGCCATTTGTGCTGTAATGCTGTACGCATGTACAGATTGTTCAATCATTACATGCACATAGAGCAGTGATGGCGAACCTTGGCACCCCAGATGTTTTGGAACTACATTTCCCATGCTGCTCATACACTCTGCAGTGTAGTTGAGCATCATGGGAAATGTAGTTCCAAAACATCTGGGGTACCAAGGTTCGCCATCACTGGTATAGAGTAGAGTAATCTTTTTACACAGGATCCTGCTGTCAAGAAGATCCTGTTTACTAGTTGCTGTATTTTACATAGAAAAATTACGTAGAAAAAATACCAAATGGTCCATCGAGTCTGCCCTCCTTTTATTATTTTTAATATTTTCTGTTTTGTATTTTTTGTTTTTTAATGTTTTTGTTTTGTTTTGTTTTTGTTAACTTTTTTGTCTGAGTATGTAGATCTATGTTTGTCCCAAGCATGTTTGAAGCCACTTACTGTTGACTGACTTATTCCAAGCATCAACTACTCTTTCAGTAAAATCTTATTTTCTGAGATTAGTTTTGAACTTTCCTCCTGCTAGGTAAAGGTCATGTCCCCATGTTCTTGATCTTGGTTTCATATTGAAATTCCCGCCCTCTTGAATCTTATTCACCCCCTTGATTTATTTAAAGGTTTCAATCATGTCTCTCTTTCCCTTGTTTCTTCCAGACTGTACATGTTACATTCCGGAAGTCCCTCCTGATATGTTTTATTCCTAAGGCTGGGTTCACACATGTGCGGCTGTGGGTTCGTGCCTGGGGTCCAGTGCGTTCCTGTATACCGGTTCAGGTGCGATTTAGGTCCGAATTTTAGCCTGAACCAGACCCAAAGACGCACCAGACCCTTTTTCACAACTGTTTATATATATGTATATATATATATATATATATATATATATATATATATACACAGTTGTGCTCATAAGTTTACATACCCGGGCAGAATTTATGATTTCTTGGCCATTTTTCAGAGAATATGAATAACACAAAAACTTTTCTTTCACTCATGGTTACTGTTTGGCTGAAGCCATTTATTATCAATCAGTTGTGTTTACGCTTTTTAAATCATAATCACAACAGAAACTAGCCAAATGACCCTGATCAAAAGTTTACATACCCCAGTTCTTAATACTGTGTATTGCCTCCTTTAACATCAATGACAGCTTGTGTCTTTTGTGGTATTTGTGGATGAGGCTCTTTATCTTCTCAGATGGTAAAGCTGCCCATTCCTCTTGGCAAAAAGCCTCCAGTTCCTGTAAACTCTTGGGCTGTCTTGCATGAACGGCGCGTTTGAGATCTCTCCAGACTGAGATGGCCACTCCAGAACCTTCACTTTATTCTGCTGTAGCCAATGACAGGTCTTGTGGACTGTCAGCCTGTCAGGATTTGGCCTTGTATTTTGGATTATTGTCATGTTGGAATATCAAAGTACGTCCCATACGCAGCTTCCTGTCTGATGAATGCAAATTTTCCACCAGTATTTTTTGATAACATACTGCATTCATCTTGCCATCAATTTTGACCATATTTCCTGTACCTTTGTAGCTCACACATCCCCAAAACATCAGCGATCCACCTCCGTGTTTCACAGTAGGAATGGTGTACCTTTCATCACAGGCCTTGTTGACTCCTGAACCAAATGTAGTGTTTATGGTTGTGGCCAAAAAATAGGATTTTTGTACTCACCGTAAAATCCTTTTCTCTGAAGTTCATGGACGGACACAGCTCCTTTATTCTTGACCTTAGGTTTTATATGCCATCTATCAGGAGAGGACTAGGCAGACATGTTAAACAGTTAAAACATGTAACAACAGCAAAGCTGAACAGTACCACCCAAGAGGCGGTCCCTCTGGCTATAACCCCTCACCCTGCATCCAGCAGCTCAGTTTGTCAAAAAGCAGTACAAACATAAAAAGGAGGGGTGGGTGCTGTGTCCGTCCATGAACTTCAGAGAAAAGGATTTTACGGTGAGTACAAAAATCATATTTTCTCTTTTGTTCATGGACGGACACAGCTCCTTTATTCTTGACCTTAGGGACATCCCCAAGCAGTGTTAAAAAAACAAGGTGTGGGAACAGCAAGCAAACAAACTTCCACCCAAAACAACCAGAGCTGATCAACGGAGGAGTTGCAACCTTAAACAGCCGCCTGCAAAACTTTGCGGCCGAAACAAGCATCCGCAGATGCATGCACATCAACCTTGTAAAACGTAGTTAAAGTGTGAATGGATGACCAGGTTGCCGCCTTACACACCTGGGAGACAGACGCTTGATGTCGGAAAGCCCAGGAGGCACCTATTGCCCTGGTCGAATGACAGAAAAGGGAGGCGCCCGCCCTTTTAGGGAATATGACTGAATCACGATCTGTCTGATCCACCGAGAAATGGTGGCCGACGAGACCACCAGGCCTTTCTTTGGACTAGTCACCGACACAAACAGTGAGTCTGACCTCCGAAACTGAGCCGTAGCAGACAGATACACCCGCAGAGCTCGGACCACGTCCAAGGAATGCAAAGCAACCTCTTTGGGATGCGACGGCCGAGGACACAAGGATGGAAGCACAATGTTCTCATTTAGATGAAAAGCCGAAATAACCTTTGGAAGAAACAAAGGCTGCGGGCGTAGCACCACTTTATCCTTGTGGAGGATCAAGTAGGGAGACTTGCAAGACAATGCCGCCAACTCAGAAACCCTCCTGACCGATGTAATAGCCACCAAAAAGGCAACTTTCTGAGAGAGAGTCAAAAGGGGAATCTCCCTGATGTTCTCAAACGGAGGTTTCTGAAGTACAGAGAGCACCAGATTTAAATCCCACGGAGACAGTGGTGGTCAAACCAGAGGGGCCACATGTCGAACCCCTTGCACAAACGTACTCACCAGTGAATGAGCCGCCAAGGGTCATTGAAAGAAGACAGCCAAGGCTGATATCTGCCCCTTAATGGTGCTTAAGGCAGGTTTTTGATCCACTCCACGCTGTAAAAACAGCAGGATCCTGGAAACTGAATATGTCCGTGGACGCCACTCCATCTCCTCACACATAGAGATGTAGGCCTTCCACGTGCGATGATAGATCTTTCAAGAAGATGACTTCCGTGCCCTCAGCATGGTGGAAATGACTGAATCCGACAGGCCTCGGCCCCTTAGTACCTGACTTTCAACAGCCATGCCATTAAAGCCATTAAAGCCAGCGACTGTAAAGCAGGATGAAGTATAGGACCTTGCGACAGAAGGTCCTCTCACATCGGCAGTCACCAAGGAACATCCGCCACCAGGCGTACTAGGTCGGCGTACCAGGGACGCCGAGGCAAATCTGGGGCAATTAGAATCACCGGAATCCCCTCGGTCTCCACTCTGCAAAGCAGACAAGGAAGAAGTTTTAGCGGGGGAAAGGCATAAATTAGCCAAAACTGTCCCCACGGTTCCACCAACGCGTCTGTCGCGTCCGCCCAGGGATTTTTGGACCTGGCCACAAACCTCAATACCTTCCGATTGAGTCGAGAAGCCAGGAGGTCCACGTTTGGCATGCCCCATCTCAGGCAAAGGAGTCTAAACACATCTGGGTGTAGCGACCATTCTCCTTGGTCCAGCATCTGACGACTTAGGTAGTCTGCTTGCCAGTTTTCTACACCCGGAATATATACGGCCGATAGAGCCGACACGCTCCGCTCTGCCCACCGCAGGATGTGAGCGACCTCCAATGCTGCAGCCAAGCTTCTTGTTCCTCCTTGATGGTTGACATACGCCACCGCCGTGGCGTTGTCCGACTGGATCCAGACTGGACATCCCTGCAGCCTCTGTGACCATGTGGAGAGGCACTGCCTGATCGCCCGAAGTTCCAGCACATTGATCGGCAGGCAGGATTCTTCCTTTGTCCAGCGACCCTGTGTCGACTGTGCGCCCCAAACCCCCCCCCCAACCGGTCAGGCTGGCGTCCGTCGTGATCACTGTCCAGTGAAAAGGAAGGAACGACTTCCCGGACTGAAGGGCCGGAGATCTCAGCCACCATACCAGGGAAGTCCTGACTAGCTGGCTCACCCGGATTTGACAATCCAGGGACAACAGAGATTTGTCCCATTTGGACAGGATCTCCTTTTGCAAGACTCGAGTGTGGAATTGAGCATACGGTACCGCCTCGAAAGTGGCTACCATGAGACCCAGGACTCGCATGCAAAAGCGCAGTGATGACCACCTGCAGGATGCCAACCGCTTCACTGCAGTCCGAAGAGTCTGCAACTTTTCCAAAGGGAGAAAAACTCTCGCCTCTGAGGAGTCCAGAATCAAGCCCAGATATTCCTGGCGCTGAGTCGGCACCAACACCGACTTCTGGAGGTTCAGTACCCAATCAAACACTTAAAAAGGTCTGACTAGCTATAGCCACATCCTCCTCTAATTCTGAGTCTGAAGCTGCTCTCAGAAGGAGGTCGTCCAGGTAGCCCACGATAGCGATTCCTCGCTGTCTCAGCAGAGCCAGAATCGGGGCGAGCACCTTGGTGAAAACCCTTGGTGCAGACGCCAGGCCAAAAGGGAGAGCTACAAATTGGTAGTGATTGTTCCTGACTGCAAAGCGCAGAAATCTCTGATGCCTGACGTATATGGGGACGTGCAAGTATGCGTCCTTGATGTCCAAGGACGCCAGAAAATCCCCCGGATGGAGTGCAGCGACCACAGAGCGAACTGATTCCATCCTGAACCTTCATACTTTTAAAAAGATGTTGAGGGCCTTGAGATCCAGGAGTGGACGGACCCCGTCCTTTTTTGGGACTACAAACAGATTGGAGTAGAATCCCTGAAACCTTTCCGGCAGCGGCACAGGTACTATTACCCCACGCATCAGCAGGTCCTGCACTGCCCCAAACAGGGCGTTCCGACGAGCCGGAAGAAGTTGAAGGTTTTAAGGAAAAAATCTGTTTGGTGGGCAAGAAAGAAATTCTATCTTGTACCCCGATGAAACCACTTTGCAAACCCACTGGTCGGAAAGCAGGGAGGCCCACCAAGCTGCAAACTCGCAAAGGCGACCCCCCACCTGAGAGTCGGGCAGGGGCAAACCTTCATGCTGTCGCAGATTTGTTCGCAGGCTTGTTTGGCTTGCGAAACCAGGGACGCTTTTGTCCCTCAGCTGGCCCCTTGTCGGTCTGGGAACGCTTACCTGCGGGCCCGGGCTGACGAAAAAAAACGCTTCTGAGCAGAAAAGGAGGGCCCTGGCCTATGGCGCGGCTCCTTACCTTTTCTGGATTGTGGGAGCAGCGTGCTCTTACCCCCAGTGACATTCTTAATAATGTCATCCAGTGAGGCTTCAAATAGCCTCTCTCCCTGGAGGGGCAAATCCACCAGAGCCTTCTTGGAAGTCTGGTCCGCGGACCAGCATTTTAGCCAAATCAGGCGACGTAGCACCACAGCAGATACTGAGGCTCTGAAAAGCAAGGGAGCTGTATCTAAGGCCGCATCGCAGTCATACTTAAGGCCATGCACCAACTGGTCGGCCAGTTCCACGCAAGCCAGGGAAGCCTGTTGCTCTACCAACTCGTGGTGCAACAATTTTGCCCATTCTGTAAGTGTCTGTGACACCAGGGCATGGTCAACACTGGCCACAATGCTGACCCCACCACCGTGAACATGGACCGGGCCACCGCCTCGGCTTTCCTGTCTGCAGGGTCCTTAAAGGCAGGGGTCCTCTCTACCAGAATCGTGGTTACCTTGTTTAACCTGGATACCGGGGGGTCCACAATCGGGGGAGATGTCCATTTTTTTCAGGAGACTCTCCTCAAAAGGGTAACTGACCGCCATGCGTTTTGGGACCGAAAAGGCCCTCTGCGGTCGTTTCCATTCTTTGTATATATAAAAATAAGTTAGGTAGGGAAACACCTTAGCAGTGTGGGCCGGCTTGTGGGACCCAAAAGGGGCCGACACCTCAGTAGATGCCCCCGCCGTATCCTCCAATTTTAGGGTTTCCCGCACTGCGGTGATAAGTGCTCCAACAAGCGCCTTTTCCTGCGCTGGCCCGGACACAGAGTCTTCCTCGCTGTCCGAATGGTCCCGGTCCGCATCCTCTGACACGTCAGAACAGGGGCCATGTGCCACAGCCAGGCCCGACTCTGAATCAGAGCTTTCCCCAGAAGATGGTGGGGGAAGGGGGCGTTTTTTACCCCCCTTGTGCCCGCACACCGCTTCCACCCTGGCAACAAAGGACTCCAGGACCGCCGACAAAGCGTCCATAGGCACCGCAGGTGCAGGGGCCCCGGTTGCTACCACAGGGATGTCTGGGGAAGAAGCGACAGCTTCTGACGTCATGCTGACCCACACTCGCCTGACAGCCACTTAGGGACTAAAGGCAAGGTACACAAAAGGTCCACTCTCCTAGCTGCTACAGACCGAAAGGCCCCCCAAAGGACTCACGACCCTCACCCAGGTACTGCACAGCGCTGCGGTCCGCTCTCTCTCCTGCACTGCCTGTGCCTGAAGTGTTCTCCTGCGTCTGAGGTGTTCTGTGCTGTTCGCGCCATTCAGAAAGACATTCCCACTGCTAGAGGCCAAAACTAAGCTGTGGCTACAAGAAAATGGCCGCCGGCCGCCTCAGGAAAAAGAGCGCGAGCTACAAGAAACTGGCGCCGGCTCAGCCAAAATGGCCGCCGGTCGTTTCGGAGGTAAAAGAAAAAGGCCGCGAACACACTGGGCCTCCGAGCAGAGGCCCCCCACATGGCAGACCAGACAACACCCCACAACGGAGAGCAGACGCCAGACACCCAACGCAGCCCCCAGCCAGGACCCGGGACCCCCCTGGAGGACCCCCAGTCAGGTACACAGCAGGCCCAGCCACTACAGATGCATGGGGAGGAGGGAAGGGACAGGGAGAGAAGAAAGGGAGAGTGAGAGACCCCCTAGTCGACCTCCCCAGGAATGTCCAGCTGTTCCAGGTGGAACCCTACTTACCCGTTCTGCGGGGACTGCTGGACGCATTCCCGACAGGCCCATCACCCGAGCAGTACGGAGTGGCTGTCGGCCACGGCCCACTGTGACACGGACAGCAGTAGCCCGGTCATATGTGTGCCCCGGAGCATATAGCTCACCGGCCACCCCTGGAGCAAACGGGGTATGTCGTGGCCGACCCAGCGCGTAGCTAAAGGTCTGCTCACGCTCGATGGCCGGACTGGGGAGACTACAAGGATCTATATTATCCAGCCTGTCACCCAGCTGGCAGTTGATAGTAGATCTCAGGATCAAAAAAGTAGAAAAAAGCAAAAAATCTCCAGGACCAATGGTCCCAACCGGGAGCCAGGTCCTTCTCCTATGCTAGGCAGAAAAAAACTGAGCTGCTGGATGCCGGGTGAGGGGTTATAGCCAGAGGGACCGCCCCCTGGGCGGTAATGTTCAGCTTAGCTGTTGTTACATGTTTTAACTGTTTAACATGTCTGCCTAGTCCTCTCCTGATAGACGGCATATAGGTCAAGAATAAAGGAGCTGTGTCCGTCTATGAACGAAAGAGAAAGCTCAATTTTGGTCTCATCACTCCAAATGACTTTGTACCAGAAGGTTTGAGGCTTGTCTCTGTACTGTTTGGCGTATTGTAAGCGGGATACTTTGTGGCATTTGCGTAGTATTGGCTTTCTTCTGGCGACTCGACAATGCAGCCCATCTTTCTTCAAGTGTCTCCTTATTGTGCATCTTGAAACAGCTACACCACATGTTTTCAGAGAGTCCTGTATTTCACCTGAAGTTTTTTGTGGGTTTTTCTTTGCATCTCGAACTATTTTCCTGGCAGTTGTGGCTGAAATTTTAGTTGGTCTACCTGACCGTGGTTTGGTTTCAACAGAACCCCCCATTTTCCACTTCTTGATTAGAGTTTGAACACTGCTGATTGGCATTCTCAATTCCTTGAATATCTTTTTATATCCCTATCCTGTTTTATACAGTTCAACTACTTTTTCCCACAGATCCTTTGACAATTCTTTTGCTTTCCCCATGACTCAGAATCCAGAAATGTCAGTGCAGCACTGGATGAAAGATGCAAGGGTCTGTCAGGAGTCCAGAACTCATTGACCTTTTATACACACACACTAATTACAAGCAAACAGATCACAGGTGAGGATAGTTACCTTTAATAGCCATTCAAACCCCTTTGTGTCAACTTGTGTGCATGTTATCAGGCCAAAATCACCAGGGTATGTAAACTTTTGATCAGGGTCATTTGGGTAGTTTGTTACCATTATGATTTAAAAAGATGAGCACCACTTTACATCATTGGTTTAAAAGTGTAACAACAATGTAAATACAATTTACTCCCAACCAACCATTGACAGCCATTATACAGTAGCTCCCTGTTAACAGACAGAAGGGTCGGTTTCAGGTGCTCGCTGTAAACTAGAACCCCCATTTATAGCCCAGAGCTGACTCTGACTTTTAGGTCCCATGTTATTCTGTCAATCCCGCTCCCAGTAGACCTCGTTGATCTCTATAAATTACAGAGAAAGATGTTGTTCCCGTGGCTCATTTTGAATATGTTTTCCAAGCATTGTGTGCTCAGTTGGTTTATCGGTTCGGACAGATGAGTCATGCCTGCCCCTCCTCAGCCACCATTCTCATGGCAGCCCAGAAATCAGGTCCTTGCGCGCTTTTCGCTTTGTCACAACAATTACATCCCAGAACGGGCAGAGTTTTACTGAGCATCATTTGAGTGTAATGTAGTCAAGCAGAGCAATACTTTCGGCAGAAAACAAATGAGACAAGTGTTCTCCTGTGCCAGACTCTACTTTTATTGTGCAACATACAGATTGTCTGACACTGAAGGTGGCTGTCATCGGCTGTGATAGGACAGATGTTGGTGGAAATTACAAGGATGCACACTGTGAATCAATAGTGCTCATGCTGTAATGTCTCAGAGAGGAAACGTTACGGTACTTGTTGGTTGCTTTTTTTTTTTTTTTTTGTTACTACTTTCCTGGGAGAAATGGATTTCAGTAGGTTGGAGAATGAAGTATTTTTCTTAGGCCTCATGCACAGTGGACATTTAGCCCTGGTGCACAAGACTCCGGCATTTAGTTGCAGGAAGAAGGTAAAGATGCCATGGAGCTTGTAAAACTCAATGAGAGGCTGACAACTGCTGCGGCTGGACAGTGCACCAAGCGGTACTGACGTTTAGGGCAGTAAGCACCCAGGACTGACTGCCTGGAACGCAAGTATTCAGAGCATTCGTCCTTTGGTGCATACTGGGTATGCAGCTTTTGCCCTTGCCTTCTACCCACACCTACACACTGGAGTCTCATGCACCAGGATGCTCAATATGCACAAGGCCTTAGTCATGAGCAGGTTTGGATTTGGGTGAAGCCACATAGGCCTTAGCTCAAGGAACAGTATTTAACGGGAGTGGCAGAAGAACCTGGTCTTTATTCGTATTGGCCAAGAAGCATTGCATTTGTGTTAAAACTCAAAATATTTATTTAGAACCCATCTCCAAACTGAACTTAAACCCTTACCCGCCTGTCTAATTTCTACTTATACATATTCAGCATTTTTTTTCTATAGCTTGAAAGCACTTTTATGCTCACCCACAAATCTCCCACTCACAATTTCACCAGAATGGTAGGAGGAAAAAGAAAAGAAGAATACAATGGGACTTTACCAAGCCGGATGCAAACAAAATATGTAAAAATATTAAAAACACAGTATATTATAAAATAAGTGGCATATAGATAATTCCACAGATATATGTATCAATGAGCATAAAAACAGATCAACGTGTTTCACGAACAAGTTGCTTCCTTAGGATCCGCGACACTTGATACGAAATTCAACAGTTACTATACTATATTCAACCCTAGAACGCTAACCCTAACAATTACCGCTATCCCTAATGATTAACTCTAACCCTAACAATTAACCCTAACCTTTAAAGCAGAGCTCCAGACTCCAGAAATAATACAAATACTGTAGCTGCTGACTTTTAAAGGGGAAGTCCAGCCTAACACTAAGGACACTTTCACACTGAGGCGGTGGAGGCGGCAGCGGTAAAGCGCTGCTAGTTTTAACGGCGATTTACCGCTGTTTAAGCGGCGCTTTGCCTCTGCTAGCGGTGCACTTTTAACCCCCCCAAAGGGGTTAAAATCACCTGCAAATCGCCTCTGCCGAATCGTTTGCAGGCGCTTTGGCAGCGCTGCCCAATGATTTCAATGGGCAGGGGAGGTTTAGGAGCAGTGTATACACCTCTCCCGCACCGCCCGGAAGATGCCGCTTGCAGGACTTTTTTTCTCGTCTTGCAAGCGCACCGCTCAAGTGTGAAAGAACTCAGGCTTTTACACGGGCGCTATTCTGAGCACTAAAGCACCTGAGAAACGCCTTAGTGTGAAAGAAGCCTAAAATCACTACATCTATAGACATCCACAATCTAACACTAACCTATCTAGCCCTGTAAAGAAGAGCTCAGTATATATACCTTTTTTATAGCCGATCCGGTCTCCAGCGGCGGAAGCTCTGCAGAGGAAACAGCTGACCATGGCTGGGAAATGAATGGGAAGTTACCTCACCCATAGACTTACTATGGGGCTTCCGTTGACGGCTGCCTCCTCTGCACCAACCGCCACAGCTCAGCGTGGGATTGGGTTCAGAAAAGGTATGTATACTTATTTCTTCTTTACAGGGTTAGAGTGTGGATGTCTATAGATGTAGTGATTTTAGTGTTAGGCTGGACTTCTCTTTTAATATAACTGTCCACAAATCCAATTTCAACGGGTTCTTGGGTGCTGCCACCGCCATCTCGGCTAAAGAAAACTGGCAGTAAAGCCTTCTGTTTTCAAAGGCGGTTTTCCACTGCGAATGCGCAATGCGCTCTGCACTTTGTGAATTGCCCAGCAGCAGGGGAAGGTGAAGGGGGGCCGAACTTCACCCAGAAGTGGGAGCCGCTACCTGTCAAAACCAGGTACCCATTCCCCGCTCCCCCCGAAAGGTGCCAGATGTGGCAGCTGAGGAAGACAAGCAGAGCTTCCCCTTCTGGGTGGAGCTCCACTTTAACCCAGACCCTAACATTTAACCCTAGTCCTTAACCCTTACCCTAACATGCGACTTTGAACACATAAAGGTTCTGGTTCTGCACTACTTTGATGCTACTTAAAGTGGTTGTAAACCCTGTACAATCACTTTTACCTACAGGTGAAGCCTATATTAAGGCTTACCTATATATAGGTACTATATATAGGTACTAGAAATATCTCCTAAACCTTAACGGTTTAGGAGGTATTTATCATATTTATGGTATTTATCATATATATATTTATCATATACGCTTGCGCCAACGTCATTTGCGCATGCGCACTGAAGAGAGGGCACAATCGTGCTTTTTCTAAAGGGCTTGTGGCGAGACTGGCGGCTCCTGCATGCGAGTGACGCAGCCCCGGAAGTAAGAGGGGTGAAGATGGACGCTTCCACACAGCGGGGACAGCGGTGACATTGCGGGCTTTCTTTGCAGGTAAGTGCAACATAATGGGCTGGTATGCAATGCATGCCAGCCCATTATGCTTTTACTTTGCAGGGGAAAAAGAGGAAGTAAAACCCATCAGGGTTTACTTCCTCTTTAAGTGCCAGAGAATATAAAGTAGCATCAAAGTCACACTCTTTGAGCAGAACTGTCATACTTTCCTTATAGCCTCAGAAAAAAAACACATCAAAAATGCGTGCTCCAAAAACACGCCGGAAAAATGCATCAATTGCAACCTGCATAGATGTGAACCTAGCCTTAAGCCCTGTACACATGGGCGAGAATCCTGTCAGGAAAAAAACGTTGTTTTTCCTGACGGGATTCCTGGCAAGCTTTTCTTGCCAAGCCCTGTGTACACACGCACATTCAAAAGAACCGCCGTTCTTTTGAATGGCAAGAACGCGGTGATGTCATTGACTACGACGAACATGCGCTCGTCACATTTGATGCCATCGCCGCCATCTTGCTTCACCCTACACTACCCTTGTAAGCGACCGCGCATGCGTCGTAGTCTCATCGAGCATGCGCGGGCTTACCTGGGGACAGGTAAGCATACAAGCCTCGTACACACGCGCGCTTTTCTCGTCGGGAAACAGGCCGACGAGAATCCCGACGAGAAAATAGAGAGCAGGTTCTCTATTTTTCTAGTCGAGATTCCATACACACGAACGGTTTTCTCGGCAAAAAACTCTCCCAGCAGTTTTCTTGCAGAGAAAACCGGCGTGTGTCAAGCTCGTACACGCGGCCGAGAATCTCGTCGCAAAAAAAAACGTAGTTTTTCTCGACGGGTTCTTGTCAAGCTAGACGAGATTCTTGTCAAGCTTTCCTTGCATACACACTGTCAATCCAAAATCTCGTTGTTGTAATACGCGGTGATGTACAACACGTACGACGGCAGTATAAAGGGGAAGTTCTATTCCAATGGAGCCACCCCTTGGGCCGCTTTTGCTAATCTCGTGTTACTGCGTGTTAGTAAAAGGTTAGTGAGAGACGATTCGCGCTTTTCAGTCTTCGTGCTTTCAGTTGGTTACAGCGTGACGGATGTGCTATCTCCATTACGAATGCTAGTTTTTCAAGAAGGTGCGCTCCCGTCTCATACTTGATTCTGACCATGCGCGGTTTTTGAAGACTCGGAAAAGCATACACACGAACGGTTTTCTCGTCCAAATACAGTCTGACGAGAATCAGGATGAGAAAAATGAGACTCCCGACGAGAAAAAAGAAAGCAGGTCTTCTTTTTTTCTCGTCGAGATTCTGGGCAGTTTTCTTGACGAGAAACCTGAAAGCGAAAACCGGTCGTGTGTACAAGGCTTAAGAGGCTTAAGAGTTGTAAAATTTCTGTCAGGTTTTCTTAAATATAACAAATGTGAAATTAGTAGTTGATTTTACCTTGTGTTGTACTACACTGCTCTGTAAATGAAATCCACGTTTACCCAGGGGGAAATAATTGACATCTATTTTACCTCATTAAGATAAATGCTGGGCCATGCAGACTTCAACTTCACTAAGCTATAATTGAAACCCACAATCGACCGACCATCAGCTGTCTTGCCTTTGATTGTGTGATGAATGTTCCGATTTACAAACCGCAGCATACGTTACGTACACAGACTATTCATCTATTCACTACTCTGAATCATAGTTACAAAAATAGTATCCAGAAAGTCTGAGAAGATGGCTCTTAGGTCAGTAAATGTTATCAATAGAATACTAAAGGTTAATAAAGTGGACCTAGAATCAGATATATTTTTAAATTCAAAGTGTTTTTTTACACTTAGAAACCTCTCTCAGTTTTTGTTTTTCTGTCTCACTTCTGACTCACTCAATTTGTCCTGGGGACCATTGTTACCGAATATAAAAACAAGGGAAAATCCAACATTTTGAACCAGAACTGGAAAAATGGGTACATTTTAAACGGGGGACAATTTTTCTGGTGACAACAGTCTAAGGGGGTAATTTTATCTTACATCCTATCTTGTCTGCATGGGGCACCCACGGCAAAATAAAAATCGTCTTTGTCCCCCAAAAATTTTAAGTGGAATTTCACTAAAAAAGTGAAGTCCCATTGGTGCGCTCCCACCCCCCTCCAGCCTGTAACTGAGTTAGGCCCCTTTCACACTACCGCGTCTTCAAAGTCGTGTAATTTTGTGGCCGCGATTTCAACACAATTGTGCCGCGATTTCAGGGAGACTTGAGGTCTATGAACCTGAACTTGCATCAAAGTCAGACCAGTAATGCAGGGACCTATTTTGAAGTCGGCACGACTTGAAGTCGTACTAATATAAATGGTTATTATTGGAAAACATGGGGAACGACTTTTCATGTGACTTTACAATCCCAAGTCGTGGGACAAGTCGTACAGGTGTGAAAGGGGTCTTTCAGTTTTTTTTTTAAGGGGAGGGGGAAAGTGAGTTCTGATTTTTATTGGTACCCGCTCCTACCTCTGCAAAACTCGCTTAGATCCTTTCCCTGTCCCTACCCCTCTTGTAGTCATGTGTCCCAGGAGGTTGCAGGATCATTTACAGAGCACCAACTCTCAAAATGGTACGTGGGCTTTTTTGCCGCATTTGGCACACATAAGACAGTCTGCTGAAAAGAATGACCTGCCCTGTGCATGAAAACATGCCCACAGATGATGCAATTTATAATGTGAATGGGGGCTAAAAGGTATTATTTCCTTATTTAGTGTACATATATAGCACTGTGAAACAGCACTTTACATATATACATACATTTTGTACAATCACATCAGTCCCTGCCCTCAAGGAGCTGACAATCTAAGGTCCCTAACTCACATTCAAACAGAGGGGATAACAGTATCTGAACCATAACCTTTGTGCAATCTTTGAGGATCGGGAACATGCCAGATGGATGATTGAGCGCTGTAAACCACCTATAATCTAGGTTCGTGTTTTTTCACCTTAATGCATCCTATGCATTAAGGTGAAAAAACACCTGGCAATGACGGCCCCCCCCCCGCCCCCCCTGTTTACTTACCTGAGCCCGTTCACCTGCTGTGCGCGTCCCCTGGTGTCCTCTTCTTCACGGAGTGTGGCCGTTGATTTGCTAGATTGGATATATTAATAGCAGCGCAGCCATTGGCTCGCGCCGCTGTTAATCACATCCAATGACGCGGCCGCCGGGGGGTGGGACCAAGTCATACACTCTGTGTCTATGGACGCTGTGTGCATAGACACAGTCTGTCGTGTATGACAGGGAGCGCGCCCACAAGCTAACCCCCTCGGGATAGAGCTTCCCAGAGAGGGGGTTAGCTATTGCGGGGAGGAGCCGCAGAGGGACCCGAGAACAGCAGGATCGGGGCCACTCTGTGCAAAACAAACTGCACCATGGAGGTAAGTATGATATGTTTGTTATTTTTTTTTTTTAAAGGAACCTTTACAACCCCTTTAAAGCAGAACTTTACCCATAACAGTCAACACTGATCATTGTATTCCAATGGCAGGGAAGGCTCCTTGCTGTCAGAATACAATAGATCAGCGGGAAGGATTCGACGAGTGTGTAAATGGGGGAATCTGCTCATTGTTTTCTGAATCCTGTATGGCCGGCTTAAGTTTAACTCTTTTGTGTCTCCCCGGTAATAGAGTTTGTCCTGTCACCTCTCCTGCTCTCCCTCCCTTATCTGTGTTCCTTCCACACAATCTGTGTCATTCCTGTTGTTTACTTCCCCCTTCAGCAACAGTAAATTTTAAAGCTCTCATCGTCCTCTAGTGGCTCTGATTGTAGGCATAGTGCTGAGAATAGAGAGCAACAGAGCATGTGCAAAGCAGGGTGAGACAGTGTGTTACTGGATTTTAAACAGTATAGACACTTATTTTTAATTTTTTAACATAACTATACCTGCAAAAGGGGTCAGTCTGAAGTGATCGATTCATTTTCTCAGTTCCACTTTAAGGTATATGTACATATAAACACTACGATAACTGTCACGTAGCCCAGTTGGTGGCACTTGATTTCAGGGAGCCATCTTCCCGGGGGTGGTGGATCTCCTGGTTTGGATCATTTTGGCCAATTGCAATTATTTTTCCCGGAGATAAAACCGAAGCTGGGGGTTTTTCCACACTCCATTACCTTTGCCTAATAATGCACCAACTTGCATTTGGGTGGCTGCTATGTGCGCTCCTTTCTGTTTTGTTGGAACCATGTAGGCAGTTTCTAGATTCATGTGACCAAAAATAACTCGGTGAAGCAATGTTTGGTGTAGATTTGCAGCAGTACTAAAATGAAAGCCTCGGTGATGTGCATTTATTTCTATTCCCATCACACATTTGATGTATGGGTCCTTAGTTTAAAAGTAAATAATAAAACACGCTGCGTGTCAAATGTTACAGGAAATAAAATGATCATGTAAATGACTTGAAGCGCTGAGTGATTAAACTTCTTAGAATTACTGGAACACAGGAGCCGTTTTCTAAGTTGTCTTCCCTGCTGACTCTTTTCAGGTTTTGTCAGTACACGTCTATTATCGGGAAAATTGCTGAAGCTTGGACACTTGGATCTCCGAGACATCAACAATGAAGCACTTCATGAAGTGAGTAATTGGCAACGTGTTTTCATCTTAACTTTTTTGAAGTAATATGACATCTACCCAGCGCTTCCCTTATGGCAGGGGCCATTTTGTGAGCTTCAAAGGTATATATAAAACTGTATTCTAACAAGGCTAAATTATCCACAGGCCTCAGCCCCCTATAGCACTACTGCAGTTGTTTTCATCAGTTACCGTATATACTTGAGTATAAGCCGAGTTTTTCAGCACATTTTTTTGTGCTGAAAATGCCCCCCTCGGCTTATACTCGAGTCACCTTTTTGCGCCTGATCACCCGGACTTTGGGGACCCAGTACTGGCCGGCCATAGTTCCCCTGGACCCAAAACTTGGCACACATGTAGCCTGGGAGCACCGATTTTTCAAAGCCGGGCACCCCTTCCATAGACTCCCATGTTAAACGGTAATTTCTCCAGTGAATTTGGGGACCTGGTACCAGCCGGTCGTAGGTCCTCTGGACCCGAAACTTAGCACACATGTAGCCCCATTTCTCCTCTATAAGTGTGCAAAGTTTTTTGTCTGGGAGACCTACGGCCGGGGGGCACCGATTTTTCAAATCCGGGCACCCTTTCAATAGACTCTCATGTTAAATGTCAGCCTAGTCATGGGCACAGTGAGGCATGGGCACAGTGAGGCATGGGCACAGTAAGGCACTGTGAGGCATGGGCACAGTGAGGCATGGGCACAGTAAGGCACTGTGAGGCATGGGCACAGTGAGGCATGGGCACAGTAAGGCACAGTGAGGCATGGGCACAGTGAGGCATGGACACAGTGAGGCATGCAAATGGACACAGTGAGGCAAAGTGAGGCATGTAGATGGACACCCTAGGCCAGTGATGGCGAACCTTGGCACCCCAAATGTTTTGGAACTACATTTCCCATGATGCTCAACCACACTGAAGAGTGCATGAGTATCATGGGAAATGTAGTTCCAAAACATCTGGGGTGCCAAGGTTCGCCTTCACTGCCCTAGGCTTATACTCGAGTCACTAAGTATTCCCAGTTTTGTGGTAAAATTAGGTGCCTCGGCTTATATTTGGGTCGGCTTATACTCGAGTATATACAGTAAATATTCTAGCACCGTGGCTGCTGCTGATGATCTTTTTTTTTTTTTTTGCATATGGTGAAGTTATTTGTGTTTATGCTCACATTACTTTAGTACCCAGATAGCAAGCAAATGAGCTGCATTTTGAAAATTTCTTGCTAAGCTAATGCTAGACTTGCTAGCCAGGCTTTACAAATTCTGCAAGTCTGCTGCAAGTTCTGGTTCAGTTCTGTTGTGCAGTAGTGATCTCACCACAGGGGTCACTGTGGTTGAGTTTTCATGCTGTAGACTTGCAGAGCTCTTGCTGTAGACTCACCACTACAACTTTGCTCTTGCTGGAGACTAGCCATGCAAATTTGCTACAAATTGGAAAAGTGTCAACTAGAACTTGTGCTTCAAGTGCTCTGCAAGTGTACAACTTGCCAGTAAAAATGTGCAGCAAGTTAACAGAATTACAATTCAACACTGCCACAAATTTGTGGCAAGTTATCCTTGCTATTTGGGTATTTGTCCGAGGGCGGCTGGCTCATGTCTGCACCTCTAACAGTCTTCTGGTGTTAAATGGGGTGGGTGGTGGCATCACCCTGTATTGCACATATATAATACATATAGGAAAACTGTTATGCCTACCAAATAATTTGCCAATCTGCCCATCCAGTTCAGAGTTTTACACAGCACAGCATTGTCCGAGTGGGCAGAAGACCTGAATTTTCTTTGCTGCAGCTAAAGCGGAGCTTAATCCAAATGGGCTTTAAGGCCTCCTCCCCTGCTTCTGCTTTTATTTAAAAAAAATACACTTAATAATTTAATAAATAGCCATGTTAGATTATATCTGCCTGATGTTCAGCTTTCATCTGTTGCCTAATAGTTCCCTGAATATTTTTACACACAGTGGAATTTTTTGGTGAATAAAATAGGAAAGACAATTGCTTTTCTTATTTGTGTCAGCCAATCAGATTCCAGCCTACATTTTCTACTTCATATAGTCTGTGTTTCCATCCCCATAGTTTCCTTAAAGTGGGTATAAACCTCAGACATGAAATATGAAAAAAGCATATCCCTCTGTAGTGTGTACTTGTCTCAATTAAGAGCACAAAGTGTAATTTCTGTCTGCTGCTTTCTTCCTCTGTGATCCACATGAATCACTTCTGACAAGTTTTCCTGACACCAAGAGAAAAAAGGTGACAGGGAGGAAGCATTAGCCTGTGATTGACAGTCTTAGCTGTGTTCCTATGTGCTGTGTGAAGGAGGTGTGTCCCTTCCCCTCCAATCAACTCTCAGAACTCTCCTCACTGAGCTCTGCAGTGTATGATTTTAGCTCTCCACGCCCTTTTTTTCTGATAGCTCAGACAACCTATACACAGTGCCTGGAAAAAGTATTCGTACCCCTTGAAATTTTTCACATTTTGTCATGTTACGTAAATGTATTTTATTGGGATTATATGTGATAAGATCAACACAAAGTGGCACATAATTGTGAAGTGGAAGGAAAATGATAAATGGTTTTCAATTTTTTTTTACAAATAAATATGTGAAAAGTGTGGCATGCATTTGTATTCAGCCCCATTAACTTAGATACCCCTAACTAAAATCTAGTGGAACCAATTGCCTTCAGAAGTCACCTAATTAGTAAATAGAGTCCACCTGTGTATAATTTAATCTCAGTATAAATACAGCTGTTCTGTGAAGTCCTCAGAGGTTTCTTAGAGAACCTTAGAGAACACACCAGACAAGTCAGGGATAAAGCTGTGGAGAAGTTTAAAGCGGGGTTAGATTATAAAAAAATGTCCCTAGGTCTAACATCTCACGGAGCACTGTTCAATCCATCATCCAAAAATGGAAAGAGTATGGCACAACTGCAAACCTACCAAGACATGGTCGTCCACCTAAACTGACAGGCCTGGCAAGAAGAGCATTAATCAGAGAAGCAGCCAAGAGGCCCATGGTAACTCTAGAGGAGCTGCAGAGATCCACAGCTCAGGTGGGAGAATCTGTCCACAGGACAACTATTAAGCCTTGTACACACGACCAGTTTTCCCGGCAAGAAACAACAAGAAAACAGTTGGGAGAGCTTTCTTGCCGAGAAAACCATTCGTGTGTATGCTTTCTCGTCGAGAAAACTGTTGTGAATCTCGACGAGAAAAAAAGAAGACCTGCTTTCTTTTTTCTCGTCGGGAGTCTCAGTTTTCTCGTCGTGATTCTCGTCAGACTGTTTTTGGATGAGAAAACCGTTCGTGTGTATGCTTTTCCGAGTCTTCAAAAACCGCGCATGGTCAGAATCAAGTATGAGACGGGAGCGCACCTTCTTGAAAAACTAGCATTCGTAATGGAGATAGCACATTCGTCACGCTGTAACGAACTGAAAGCACGAAGACTGAAAAGCGCGAATCGTCTCTCACCAAACTTTTACTAACACGCAGTAACATGAGATTAGCAAAAGCAGCCCAAGGGGTGGCGCCATGAGAATGGAACTTCCCCTTTATACTGCCGTCGTATGTGTTGTACGTCACCGCGCTTTAGACCGACGAGATTTTGGATTGACAGTGTGTATGCAAGGAAATCTTGACAAGAATCTCGTCAAGCTTGACAAGAAACCCGTTGAGAAAAACAACGTTTTTTTTGCAACAAGATTCTCGGCCGTGTGTACTAGGCTTCAGTCGTGCACTCCACAAATCTGGCCTTTATAGAAGAGTGGCAAGAAGAAAGCCATTGTTGAAAGAAACCCATAAGAAGTCCCGTTTGCAGTTTGCGGGAAGCCATGTGGGGGACACAGCAAACATGTGGAAGAAGGTGCTCTGGTAGATGAGATCAAAATTAAACTTTTTGGCCTAAAAGCAAAGCGCTATGTGTGGCAAAAACGAACACTGCACATTACCCTGAACACACCATCCCCACCGTGAAACATGGTGGTGGCAGCATCATGTTGTGGGGATGCTTTTCTTCAGCAGGAACAGGGAAGCTGGTCAGAGTTGATGGGAAGATGGATGGAGCCAAATATAGGGCAATCTTAGAAGAAAACCTGTAATGCCCTGTACACATGGTTGGAATTTCCAATGGAAAAAGTCAGATGGGAGCTTTTCATCGGATATTCCGACCGTGTGTATGCCCCATCGGACTTTTTCCATCAGAAATTCCGACGGACTTAGATACAGAACATGTTCTCAATTTTTCAGATGGAAAAAATTTCTGTTGGAAAATCCATTTGTCTGTATGCAATTCCGACGCACTAAAAACCATGCATGCTCAGAATTGAGCAGAAGAGCCGAACTGCCTATTGAACTTCATTGATCTCGGCTTGTCATACGTGTTGTACCTCACCGCATTCTTGGTGGTCAGAATTTGGTGTGACCGTGTGTATGCAAGACAGCTTGAGCGGAATTCCGTCGGAAAAACCATCTGAGTTTATTCCGACGGGAAAACCGGTCGTGTGTACAAGGCATTAGAGTCTGCAAAATACTTGAGATTGGGCTGAGGTTCACCTTCCAGCTGGACAACGACCCTAAATATACAACCAGAGCTACAATGGAATGGTTTAGATCAAAGCATATTCATGTGTTAGAATTGCCCAGTCAAAGTCCAGACCTAAATCCAATTGAGAATCTGTGGCAAGACTTGTTCACAGACATTCTCCATCCAATCTGACAGAGTTTGAGGTATTTTGCAAAGAATGGGCAAAAATGTCACTCTCTAGATGTGCAAATCTGGTAGAGACATCCCCAAAAAGACTTGCAGCTGTAATTGCAGCGAAAGGTGTTTCTACAAAGTATTGTCTCAGGGGGGCTGAATACAAATGCACGCCACATATTTGTAAAATGTTTTGAAAACGATTTATCATTTTCCTTCCACTTCACAATTATGTGTCACTTTGTGTTGGTCTATCACATAAAATCCCAATAAAATACATTTACATTTTTGGTTGTAACATGACAAAATGTGGAAAATTTCAAGGCACTGTAAATTCAGCACTTTGAACAGATGTGAAGAGAAGACTACAGATAAACAGGTAACATTTATGTAGGGAGCTTTCATCTCTGTGTATCACCTGAGGGTAGTCACTTCACTGGGTATATGTGAGGGTTTACAACCACTTTAAAGCAGATCCTAACTCCATAAACAATTTTTTTTTTTAAACTTACATTTATCCACCTATTTGCTGGTTATCAATCAGTACTGGTGAAGTAGCAAGGGCTTCAGAGGTTGCCCCTGGGAAGGCTACATTTCTATTGGGATCTCAACTGATTTATCATATACCTCCTCCTAGATGTGGCGTGGTTTGTTATTATTCATTAACAAACTGTGTCAGATATTGTATGGCACATGCATGTTATTATGCGCAGATCTCATTGGTGGGCCACAGATGATGTCTTTTTAAAAGGGGGAACTTACCACGGGCACTGTAGAAAATGTAAAAGAAGGTCACTATTACAAAGTTTATTGCTTTTCAAGTTTTGCCGCATACACACGGTCGGAATTTCTGAGGAAAAAAATCAGACGGAATTTTTTCATTGGATATTGGACCCTGTGTATGCCCCATCTGACTTTTTCTGTCGGAAATTCCGATGGAGTTAGAAAGAGAACATGTTCTCTTTTTTTTCCGTCGCAAAAAATTCAGTTTCTCTGTATGGAACTCCGACAGAAAAAAAAACATGCATGCTCAGAAACAATTTGACGCATGCTCGGAAGCATTTTCTCGGTTCGGATGGTCGGAATTTAGTGTGACCGTGTGTATGCAAGACAGCTTGAGCCGAATTCCGTCGGAAAAACCGGTCGTGTGTACAAGGCATTAGGATTTCATTGCTCTTATCAGTTTTATTGGGGGGAAGGCAGGGTGGATAAAAATCAATGATTTTTTAAAAACAAAATGATTTTTTTTAATTTCAATCAGATTTTTTTTGATTTTTATCAAATTTATTTTAATAAAATGCTTTTGGAGTACAAATCTATCTAAAGATAGTTTTCTATTTAAGATACATTAATAATTTAGTTTATTCAGCATGAAATGGAGTTTAGTTATGTAGCATGAGGCTGTATATTCTGCAATATTCTGCAATATTTTCATTTTTGGTAAACTCATTCAATGAATCCAAGCTCTGCAAGCTGAGATAACATGCACTGCATTGATGCATTCACACAATTTCACAGTAACCATGAGATAAACCAAAGTTCAGGAATATTCCTTTATGCCATTGTTTTGCAAATCTACGTACACTACAAACTGTATGAATCGGTTCTGATATCGCAGTTTTACTAACCTCACAGCTTATAATTCTAAATAGGAAACCTTCATTTTGTTGGCATATACTAAAGATTCTAACTACCAGGAAGAATAAGTCCTTACATTTAAAGAGCACCTGTCATTTCAGATCCATCATGGCAGCGCCTGTTAGCGGGCATCCACTCACCTGCTGCCGCCACGTCCCTCACCTTGTTTTGTCACTGCTGCATCACCAGCCTTCCCATTAAAGTGAATGGGACTGTCGGTAAGTCAACAGAGGGTCAGAGGAGGTGATGTCACCAAGATCAGTCCAGGCACCGCATCATCCCAACTTCGGAAGTCTGGATCCGCCAGGTGCCTGGACTAATGGCAGTCTAAGCCTCTCAGTGAGCCGCTGAGACGGATGCTCCTCTACAGCTCAGTGCTCCAGTGAGTGTGGAGGAGCAGAGCAGGAGAGCTGCTGATTGACAGTCAGCAGCTCTCCTCTCGGGGAGCCGAGTGAACCGAGCCATCGGCAGTGTTCGATAGCTCGGTTCTCAGCGAAGAGACAGGGGGGGACAGATGCAGCATCGGACCGATACTGCATTCACTTAGGTAAGTATAATAGAGGAAAAAAACAGAAACCCCTACTTTTCCTTTAATTCTGCTTTAACTTGTTGGAGCCCCGGCCATTGTCGAATGACGGCCTCAAGGTGGCTCTTAAAATCCGGGAGGATTTAAAATCTCGGCTCCTCCGGCCACTGGGGGGCGCGCGCGCCCGGCGCGTCACTGACATGCCGGTGCGTGTGCCTGGCGGCCGCGATGTCCGCCGGGCACCCGCGATCGGCCGGTACAGAGACAAGGACATGGACACACACACAGATCCATGTCCTGTTAGGGAGAGAGGAGACCGATGTGTGTCCCTTGTACATAGGGACACAGATCGGTCTCCTCCCCTAGTCAGTCCCCTCCCCCCACAGTAGTAATCACTCATAGGGAACACATTTAACCCCTTCCTCGCCCCCTAGTGTTAACCCCTTCCCTGCCAGTGTCATTTTTACAGTAACCAGTGCATTTTTAGCACTGATCGCTGTATCAATGACAATGGTCCCAAAATGGTGTCAAAAGTGTCCGATGTGTCCGCCATAATGTCGCAGTCACAATAAAAAACGCTGATCGCCGCCATTACTAGCAAAAAAAAAATATTAATAAAAATGCTATAAAACTATCCCCTATTTTGTAGACGCTATAACTTTTGCACAAACCAATCAATAAACGCTTATTGCGATTTTGTTTGACCAAAAATATGTAGAAGAATACGTATCAGACTAAACTGAGAATTTTTTTTTTTTTTTAAATTGGGATATTTATTATAGCAAAAAGTAATAAATATTGTGTTTTTTTTCAAAATCGTCGCTCTTTTTTTGTTTATAGCGCAAAAAATAAAAACCGCAGAGGTGATCAAATACCACCAAAAGAAAGCTCTATTTGTGGGAAAAAAAGGACGTCAATTTTGTTTGGGAGCCACGTCGCACGACCACGCAATTGTCATTCAAAGTGACACAGTGCCGAAAGCTGAAATTTCGCCTGGGCAGGAAGGGGGTTTATGTGCCCAGTAAGCAAGTGGTTAAGGTATTTTACCAGAACAGGTCTGTACCAGTTGTAAGAAGGATATACGAGGGTTCTTCAAAAAGTTTCACTTTTTTAAACTTAGGCCCCTTTCACACTGAGGCGTTGGGATTTTACCGCGATAGCGTTAAAAATAGCGATAATGCCTATGCGTTTTTACCGTGTTTTTGCCGCGGTTCTCATTCATTTCAATGGGGATAGCGCTATTCTATGCGCCCCAAAGATGCTCCAAAAAAACTGTTTGAAGGATTTTTTCCAACGCACAGCCAGCACAACGCCTCAATGTGAAAGCCCTCAGGGCTTTCACATTTAGAATTTTGGGGCAGGATTATTTCAGGCATTTTTACAGAGCTATTTTTACCGCGAAAACGCGGTAAAAACGCCTCAGTGTGAAAGGGGCCTAACAAAAAGTTTCACTTTTTTTTTTCCATGCACTAAGGTGCATGGAAAAGTATGTAATGCGCTGCATAAATTGTTGGCCTTATATAAATACCTTTTTACTATACTTTTTCGTTCCATTCCCACTTTAGTTTGCAGCATCATGCACTTAGCAGCACCCAATAGTCTATTAAACTCTAATAAATATAAAAAAGTGCAGAAACTTTTTGAAGACCCCTTGTACATAATCCTTTAGGAACTGTAAATACAGGTGACACCCCAATATACCTAGACAATTAGTATATTATGCACACGTATAAAGCAACACTGCTATGCAATGCTTATTTTACCGCGTACACACGATCGGAAATTCCGACAAAGGTCTGATGTGAGCTTTTGGTCAGATATTCCGACCGTGTGTATGCTCCATCTGACTTTTTCTGTCGGAATTTCCGACAACAAAAGATTGAGAGCTGGTTCTCTATTTTTCCGTTGGAAAAAGTTCTTGTCCGAAATTCCGATCGTCTGTATGCAATTCCGACGCGCAAAAAAACACACATGCTCAGAATCAAGCAGAAGAGCCGAACTGCCTATTGAACTTCATTGATCTCGGCTCGTCGTACGTCTTGTACGTCTCCGCGTTCTTGACTTTCGGAATTTCAGACAAGATTTGTGTGACCGTGTGTATGCAACACAAGTTTGAGCCAACATTCCATCGGAAAAAAATCCACGGTTTTCTTGTCGGAAATTCCGATCATGTGTATGCGGCATTTATGTGTTGGACCTCAGGAAATTCTTTGGATTAGTTCTTGTATTAAAACCAAACACAAGTCTCTAGCACAAGTGCCACCACCTTCCATTGTACACTGAATTTACATGCTAACGTACAATAATTAATAAATAAGGATTTGCAACCACTTTATATGCTGGTTATAGATCAAAACATGTAATAGTATATAATTCATTGGAATATCATTTTACTTTAGGGTTAACATAGAAATAGGTATTTACTTACTGGTTTAGAATAGATTTGGCACTCCAAATGTGGACATGTTAAACATAATTTAAAATATATTTGGAAGTTAATGAGATAAAAGGATGTTATATTATTAAAATAAATGTTCTAAAGCTATTTGATTCCATGACCACGTAACTGCATGGCCTCTCTCAGATTGTAAGTTCCTTGGGGGCAGGGACTAAGGTGCATGGAAATGTATGTAATGCGCTGCATAAATTGTTGGCCTTATATAAATACCTTTACTATACTTTTTTGTTCCATTCCCTTTTTAGTTTGCATCATGCACTTAGCGGCACCCAATAGTTGAGAAACCTAGGGAGAGTTCTGTTCCTCCTCTAAACATCACACATGGTGGATAGTACTTATGAAGTAGTGTAAAGCAGGGTAATACAATTCTTAGGAATATTCGTAAGAAGATTCTCAGTACATCGGAATATCGTTTAAAAGTAGTGAAAGTCAGGATGGCGATTCCACCAAAATTTCCCTTTTCGAGACGCTGCCCGTCCCCATTCTGTCCTCACGCCTTAAGAACCTTCAGACCGACTTGCTATATTGCTACTATAAAAGACAGAATTGCTAAGTCCGTCCTCTATGCTCCCTGAAGTCAAGGTGGCCTTGCATTCCTAAACATGGCTAAGTATTAGTTAGCAACCGAGCTACGCTCTCTTGCCTCTTGGTATACCCTCCATGCTTACAACCATTGGACGGAGGTCGAGAAACTGTGGTTGGCCCCTGTCCACCCGAACTTTATGTAGTGGAGTACTGATGCCCCACTTGACACTTTGTGATTGTTAGGACCTATGTTGTTTCTACACACTCTTTGGCGACGCGCCAAACTCCTATACCCTCTTACCTCTGCTACTTCATTAGCAACTTCCTTTCTGTTTACGCCCAATGTCCTGAATTGTTTGACCTTGCAGGTGTCTCGCTTTTGGATAGAAAAGGCCATGTTTCACTTTTGTTAAACGGTGGATGTTAGTACTAGAATACTGCGGACCTTCCAGGACCTACAGGACACTTATGACCTACCCAGGCAGGCCCTCTTTAGTTATTTACAAATACGACATTACGCTCAGTACTTTACGACTAGCCTCCAATTTTCTCACCTGAAAGAGATTGAAAAAATTTGTTTAGAAGGCCCATCTTCCTATGCCTCGTACACACGACCGGTTTTCCCGGCGGGAAAACTGCCATGTTTGCATTTGGTCGGGAAAACCGGCCGTGTGTATGCTCCATAGCAGTTTTCCCGACAGGAAAACTGCGAGCAAAAAAATTAGAACATGTTCTCTTTTTTTTCCCGCCGCGATTCTCTGCGTTTTTTTGCTCTGCAGTTTACCTATGGGAAATACTGCAAGGGAGCATACACATGGCCGGTTTTCCCGACCAAAGCTTACATCGGGAAAACCGGCCGTGTGTACACGGGGAAAAGCAACCGAGCAGGCTCTCAGTTTTCCCCTCGGTTTTCCCGACGGACTTTTGACTGCCGGGAAAACCAATCGTGTGTACTAGGCATAAGGGTTTGATTTCCCATATTTATCAGCTTCTCATTACTGACCTTACGTTGCCCGTGCCTCGGCATGCCTACATATGCGAAAATGGGAGCAGGCCTGGGGGGAGGAGCTGCCTCTGAAAACGTGGCAACCTATATGTTCACAGGCGTCCATGAGCTCAAATTGTACCCTGGCCTGTACAAGAAAAAGCAATATAACATTCTTTATCACTGGTACCAAACCCCGGACCTGCTCCATTCTATATATCCTTCTGTTGGCGCTGAAAAAAAGAGCTAGGCTCGTTGTATCACATTTACTGATCTTGTTCATTGATCATCCCCTATTGGCGGATGTTTTGCTTCCTACTCCATTCCATCTTTGAATCCTGGGTGCCTTTCAATCCCAAACTCTTCCTCCTGGGTCTCCCACCACATTCCTTCTCAAAATTTTCAACAAAAACTCCTTGCGCTGGTGCTGACTGCTTCACAATGCTTGGTTGCTCTTATATGGAAGAAATGGGAGCCTCCTTGTTTGTTTGACTGGCATTCTATATGTGAAGCGGATGGAATACCTGACTGCCTCTTTAACTAACTCACTTGATGCTCATAACCAGGTCTGGGAATTGTAGGACCTTTTAGAAGCTTCCCCAATTTGACGTATCCTGTGCCCTGTCTTGCTGTGCGCGGATGGCAACCTCTAATTTTGGCGGGGCTCTGACACAGGTGGATGCTCTATGTAATCTCTCTTTCTTTTTCTTCCCCCGTTTCCTCTTGCTCTCCTATAAAACTTTCTACCGTTTTTCAGTGCCTTTTGATATCTGGTTTCGCAACAATAGCGCGGATGGGACCTAGTTGAGCTTATGTTCTTGAGCTGCCATTGTTAGGCTTGATGATCATCTATTTTGTATCCCTTTCTGAGAACCATTTTCCCTATCCTTGCTTCCCTACTTTATGTTCTGTAAGCTGGCACTTTTTGTTATTTGCCAATCTTAATGTCTTGTACGCTTTTTGTTTAATGTTGAAAAACGAATAGAAATTGTCAGTTCTAAAAAAAAAGTAGTTCAAGATTGTACAAAAAACAAAAAAATGCAGCGCTGTGTGATACTGAACCTTACAAATGCAAAGATAGTGCCATAAACAATGAAAATCAATATTGCTAAAAAATTTAACTATGAACATAAAATAAATATTTTTTTGTGTAACAAGCAAGCTCACAGTGAAAGAAATGTAGTATTATTCCTTAATATCAAGTGTCCAAAAAGAGAGAGTTTTTTTCTCCCAAGTTTCATCAAACCACAGAGACAAACGTGCAAATTGGGGTATTATACGTATTACTTTCCAAAGAGTGACTCTAGTGATGATATTCCTGATCAAAAGAGGGTGACTTCCCACATGTGCTCCCCCCCCCCCCTTCCGTGTGAATGTGCTCACCTCCAACAGTATGACCGCACACTTAAGTTTGGTCCACATAAGCAGTTGAACCACTCCTGGGTTCTCAGTGAAACTGGCTCAGCAGGATCCCACAGGAAAATCCAGAGAAGTTGTCCTCCATTTTAAAACAAGAAAGAGGCTGGATAGTGCATTATCGCTAGTTTAAAAAATTATTTATAAAACATAACATCAGGGTACTCACACATTTTAGGTGCTTCCAGCACACCAAACTATAAAAGCATTAAGCATAGGATTCCTCTCCAAACGACTTCCGAACTTGTATGTGTCAGCAGCTTTTACAAACAAGCATGTATCCAAGCTCTTCCACCATCCTGGCCCCTCCCCTACATGTGTCAGCACAGGGCTTTGCGCTGCTTTACGTGTCTTCCTCAGGGGGATCAAGATTGTGTTTGCTTTTTACATTTGATTTTTGAATGAATGGACTTTAATGAATGAAAAATACTTACATTTCAGAAAATGTTTCCATCCTGTTCCTTACAACATTCTTACAATGAATAATATTGAATGCAATTCTTCTAGTGTATACCCAGCTTAAGTTACATGGCACCTAATAGCCCATTTTGATGGATATCAATACAACTACAGGAGTCTGTGGTCATCCTTTGGTGCCTGGGTCTCTCTCTCATTGGGTCCCTGTGCCCACCCAGTGACCAAATTCTGGTGGAGCTAATAGCTAGCACGGTATGTGGTTTTATTAATATGTAATGCAGTATCATTGCGACACATACAGGTGCATCTTATAAAATTAGAATATCATCAAAAAGCTTATTTATTTCAGTAATTCAATTCAAAAAGTGAAACTCATATATTTTATATAGATGCGTTACACACAGAGTGATATATTTCAAGCATTTCTTTCTTGTAATTTTGATTATCTCTCTTTTGGGGCATGGGAATCAAAGTGCTGTCTGCTGTTTGTTCTGTTTAATCCTTTGGCCCTTTTCCAAAATTACCTATCAGGTTAAAAGCTGATTGATCCATATAAAATAAAATTATATTTTTGATTTGATTCCTAACACATTTTAATGAGCATGGAATTAACTCATCAAACAAATGGCAAACTACATAAAGGGTTTCTATGTAAATTACTAGTCTAACAGATACATAATACATTTTCTATGAACCTCTGGCATTCACCCTACTACAGAAAAGTTTAAAGCATTTAGTTTAGTCAAAAAGGATTTGAAAAAATCAGCACAAGGGACATTACTTACAGTCAATTATGTGTGCCTTGTGCTGATGGATGCAGAATAAATTGAAATCTTCCATCCTCTGATACCATCCCTACTCCCACTGTCATAATCTTATGATGCAGCGGGGTTATTTAAGCTGAGGGACCTGCCATATGCACTTACAGGAGTGTAAAATATGCTTGCCCTTTCCACCCCTTTCCTAGAAGCTGTACTATAGCTTCTATGAACAAAACACGACCTATGAATGGAGAATGCGTGGATAAATGAAAGGTCCGCCATCTCCGTTCATAGAATATTCTTCATTTATAGAAGCTATAGGAATATAGTAAAAATGGAGGAGGGGACAGAAAGGGCGGTCTTAGCCTTTAATTAGTGCAATATGACAGGTCCCTCGCCTCTATTAACCCCTGCCGTACTGAAAGATTACTGCAACAGAGTAGATCAGAAGACAAAAGATTACTAATTCTGCAGCAATTAACACAACAAACACATCATATTGACTGTAAGTAATGTCCCTTATGTTTTTTTTTACTAAATTTAGGCTGGCTATAGATGACTCCTTTTGCTGGCTGATTGAAAAAAGACAATCGAGGGTGGATGGAGGAATCCTCCCCCATGTGCTATAGTATTCTGACAGTGGGGACTTCCGATTAGCAGCTGCAGCCGCTGCTCCAGAAAGCTTTTCCAACAAGCTCATTCAACAGAAGTCAATTGTTAGATGGACTTTTGTCAAGCGGGAGCGGCTACACATGGATCAACGTTGGGCTGGTTCCTGCTGAACCTCCTGAATTTTGATCCATCTATGGCAAGCTTTATTATTTAACTTAAAGCCCAACTCTGGCTTTTTTTTTTCCCCATGCAGTGGTGCTGTGCTCGCACTGCATGGAATAACACAGAGCCTATAATCACCCGATCCTTCAATCCGGAAAACGTCTCTCCCCCACGTCCAGTGATGGACTGTTCCTGATGTCTTTACCCAGAGATGGTCTGTGGGCCTGATGACATCAGGAACAGTCCGCTGCACAAGACCGCTAGACCCTGGGGTGGCAGGAGCCACAGGGACCCGTCTTAAACTGGGAGGATTAGAGGATTATGTGAGTATATTTCGGCTTCCCAATCCCCTAGATAAAAACGAGCAGTTAACCCCCCCACTGCATGGTAAAAAAAAAATTGTCCGGAGTTCAGCTTTAGACAGAAAATTAAACTTTACTGCATGTGAGCAGCGCAAACCCAAAACACCATTTAGGCTTCTTTCACACTGGGGCGGTGCCAGCTGACAAAGAGCTTTGCAGGCACTTCGGTAGCGCTTCCCTTTCATTTCAATGAACAGGGCATTTTGGGAGCAGTGTATACACCACTCCCAAACCACCCCAAAGATGCTGCTTGCAGGACTTTTTTTTTTCCCGTCCTGCCAGCGCACCGCCCCAGTTTTTTTTTAAAATAACAAGCATGTTATACTTACCTGCTCTGTGCAAGGGTTTTGCACAGAGAGGCCCCGATCCTCCTTTTCTGGGGTCTCCGGTGGTGCTCCCCCTCTTCTTGCGTCACTCCACGAAGAGCCGCATTCCATGGGGGCACGCTCCCTAGTCCTGCTGCTGCGTCCATTGACACAGACAGCAGGACTCTGCCCCGATCCCAGCTCCCATGTCACTGGATTTGATTTACAACAGTGGGAGCCAATGGCTGGAGCTGCTGGGCTCATCCTCGACGCTGGAGCAATCGGGTACGGCAAGACAAAGGGGGGCTGCTGCAGCACAGAAGGCTTTTCACCTTAATACATAGAATGAAAAACCTCAAGACGTTACAACTCCTTTTAAGTCATTTGAATATTCAAATCAAACTCCCCCCATCTTTTCATGTGTCCATGCTTTATTTTCCTGAGAAGTCACTTTGAAAAACACCCCTCTAGCATTTCTGGCCACGGCCATCTTAAGTCAGGGCAAATGAATTTGCTTCCAGGAATCTGAAAGCCATCTGCCCTTAGTTCAGGCAGAATAGTGTGCTTAGTTGGGAAATCCCCTGAAGACTACTGGTATGTATGACATCATTTGCCTAGGCATGGAACCAGGAAGTAAGTGAAGAAACTATAATTTCCTATCTGTTTACTAATATTAGCAGCATAAGGATTAAAAATAGTCAATGTTGATTAAGAGAGTGAAGTTCTGCTTTAAGTCCTGCTAGATCACTTCATGCTGACCCCTTATGCATGTATAGCTATGTAAAACATTAAAAATCCGTGTCTATACTGGTTAAAATCCAGAAATACACTGTCTCACAAAGCTCTGCACATGCTCAGTTGCCCTCCATTTTTAGGCATTTTTAGACACTGCTGAGTTTGTAGAGGCCGATCTGCTGACATCCTTAGACCCCTTTCACACTGAGGGCATATTGCAGGCGCTATAGCGTTAAAAATAGCGCCTGCAATCCGCCCTAAAAGTGCTGCTCCATTGTCTTCAGTGTGAAAGCCCGAGGGCTTTCACACTGGAGCGTTGCGCTAGCAGGACGGAGCGGAAAAGGAGCGGTGTATTTACCGCTCCTTCACCACTGCTGCCCATTGAAATCAATGGGACAGCGCGGCTATACCGCCCGCAATGCGCTGCTTCGCCAGCGCATTGCGGGCGGTTTTAACCCTTTCTCGGTCGCTAGCAGGGGGTAAATGCGCCCCGCTAGCGGCCGAAATGTGCCGCAAATCCGCCCATAGCGTCGGTGGTAAAAATAGCGGCGTTTTACTGCCGACGCTATGGGCGGCTCAGTGTGAAAGGGCTCTTAAAGCGGAATTAAACCCTCCAATCCTTTACAGTCAATGAAGCTGCTTGTTTGATCTGCAGCTGCCATGGTGCTGCACATGCGATCAGTTATGACACCAACCATTAGACGGTTTGACAGTTTGGTTGAGGACACAAGCAAATGTAACAGTTAGCAATCCTGGCATTCCAGCAATGTAACTGTTTTTTTTTAAAACCGTAAAATCAACGGGTTTAGTTCCACTTTATGATTTACTGCTGTTCAGGGGATCTGGGCTTCAGCAAAATGGCAGCCTCCAGCAAGAAGAAACAGGAGCAATGCTGGAGGTAATTTACAGCACACTCATTTTAGTGGCATAATTATTATTGTGGAATGTATGCTCTTTGCTAAAGAACATCATTTTTTATCAAGTTGTTATGGGTAAAGTTCCGCTTTAGGTAACATTTATCTAGAAAACAGGAATGTAGGTCTTAAGCTCCTAGCAGCTTTTCCAATCACATTAGCATACAATCTATTGAAATTTTACCATGTGGGTTTCAGTGGTAACTCATCTGCACCTCGCTTTTAGACTGGGCAGTCTTGTTCTCATCATGCAGAAACATCACTTGCTTGAACATTTTTCTGAAGCCTTTCCATAGTAACCAAACATTTATTTTACTTGTTTTCTTCCTTGCCATAGAAATACGTAAGAGAGAATCGAATCCTATTGATCGAATCCTCTAAATACAGCATCGATCTGTCCTCATGGGTTCCTGCAGTGCTTGAGTCGGGTGCAACACATTTTTTATATAACAGCTATAATGTGATTGGAAGCAGGACAGCTGCTGTACATACACCCCATACATACACAGAAAGTAGGCTCCTCCATGATCAATACTACACTCACAATACATGAAGACAGCCAGTGAGATTTTCTGTCCCTTTGTTTCCATTCAATGAAAAAAAAAAGGAAGAATTAGTTTGATATGAGTAACGAGAGCAGTTCTTCCTCTGGGCCCTTCTCTTTTCTCATCTGCAGCTGACAACTGCCTTTTGATTGGTCATAGTTACATTATTACTGTTAGTATTATAATACAGGTTTTACAGTGCACATGGAATGTATTCACAGTGCTTTACTTTTTCCACATTTTGTTATGTTAGTCTTATTCCAAAATGGATTAAATTCATTATTTTCCTCAAAATTCTACAAACAATACCCCATAATGACAATGTGAAAGAAGTTTGTTTGAAATCTTACCAATTTATTACAAATAAAAAATGAAAAAAATTCCATGTACATAAGTATTCACAGCCTTTGCCATTACACTCAAAATTGAGCTCAGGTGCATCCTGTTTCCACTGATCATCCTTGAGATGTTTCTACAACTTGATTGGAGTCCACCTGTGGTAAATTCAGTTGATTGGACATGATTTGGAAAGGCACACACCTGCCTATATAAGGTCCCACAGTTAACAGTGCATGTCAGAGCACAAACCAAGCCATGAAGTCCAAGGAATTGTCTGTAGACCGCTGAGACAGGATTGTATTGAGGCACAGATCCGGGGAAGGGTACAGAAAATATTCTGCAGCATTGAAGGTCCCAGTGAGCACAGAGGCCTCCTTCATCCGTACACGGAAGAAGTTTGGAACCACCAGGACTCTTGCTAGAGTTGGCCACTCAGCCAAACTGAGCGATTGGGGGAGAAGGTTCTTAGTCAGGGAGGAGACCAAGAACCTGATGCTCACTCTGACAGAGCTCCAGCGTTTATCTGTGGAGAGAGGAGAACCTTCCAGAAGAATACCATCTCTGCAGCACTCCACCAATCAGGCCTGTATGGTAGAGTGGTCAGACGGAAGCCACTCCTCAGTAAAAGGCACATGACAGCCTGCCTGGAGTTTGCCAAAAGGCACCTGAACGACTCTCAGACCATGAGAAACAAAATTCTCTGGTCTAATTAAACAAAGATTGAAATCTTTGGCCTGAATGGCAAGCATCTGGTGAAAACCAGGCACGGCTCATCACCTGGCCAATATCATCCCTACAGTGAAGCATGGTGGTGGCAACATCATGCTGTGGGGATGTTTTTCAGCAGCAGGAACTAGGAGACTAGTCAGGATCGAGGGAAAGATTAGTGCAGCAATGTACAGAGACATCCTTGATGAAAACCTGCTCCAGAGCACTCTGGGCCTCAGACTGGGGCGACGATTCATCTTCCAACAGGACAATGACCCTAAGCACACAGCCAAGATAACAAAGGAGTGGCTACAGGGCAACTCTGTGAATGTCCTCGAGTAGCCCAGCCAGAGCCCAGACTTAAACCTGATTTAAACATCTCTGGAGAGATCTGAAAATGGCTGTGCACCGATGCTTCCCATCCAACCTGATGGAGCTTGAGAGGTCCTGCAAAGAAGAATGGGAGAAACTGCCCAAAAATAGGCGTGTCAAGCTTGTACAGTGGGGAGAACAAGTATTTGATACACTGCCGATTTTGCAGGTTTTCCTACTTACAAAGCATGTAGAGATCTGTAATTTCCATCATAGGTACTCTTCAACTGTGAGAGACGGAATCTAAAAATCCAGAAAATCACATTGTACGATTTTTAAGTAATTAATTTGCATTTTATTGCATGACATAAGTATTTGATACATCAGAAAAGCAGAACTTAATATTTGGTATAGAAGCCTTTGTTTGCAATTACAGAGATCATACGTTTCCTGTAGTTCTTGACCAGGTTTGCACACACTGCAGCTGGGATTTTGGCCCACTCCTCCATACAGAGCTTCTCCAGATCCTTCAGATTTCGGGGCTGTCGCTGGGCAATACGGACTTTCAGCTCCCTCCAAAGATTTTCCATTGGGTTCAGGTCTGGAGACTGGCTAGGCCACTCCAGGACCTTGAGATGCTTCTTACGGAGCCACTCCTTAGTTGCCCTGGCTGTGTGTTTCGGGTCGTTGTCATACTGGAAGATCCAGCCACAACCCATCTTCAGTGCTCTTACTGAGGGAAGGAGGTTGTTGGCCAAGATCTTGCGATACATGGCCCCATCCATCCTCCCCTCAATGCGGTGCAGTCGTCCTGTCCCCTTTGCAGAAAAGCATCCCCAAAGAATTATGTTTCCACCTCCATGCTTCACGGATGGGATGGTGTTCTTGGGGTTGTACTCATCCTTCTTCTTCCTCCAAACACGGCAAGTGGAGTTTAGACCAAAAAGCTCTATTTTTGTCTCATCAGACCATATGACCTTCTCCCATTCCTCCTCTGGATCATCTAGGTGGTCATTGGCAAACTTCAGATGGGCCTAGACATGCGCTGGCCTGAGCAGGGGGACATTGCATGCACTGCAGGATTTTAATCCATGACGGCATAGTGTGTTACTAATGGTTTTCTTTGAGACTGTGGTCCCAGCTCTCTTCAGGTCATTGACCAGGTCCTGCCGTGTAGTTATGGGCTGATCCCTCACCTTCCTCATGATCATTGATGCCCCACGAGGTGAGATCTTACATGGAGCCCCAGACCGAGGGAGATTGACCGTCATCTTGAACTTCTTCCATTTTCCAATAATTGCGCCAACAGTTGTTGCCTTCTCACAAAGCTGCTTGCCTATTGTCCTGCAGCCCATCCTAGACTTGTGCCAGTCTACAATTTTATCCCTAATGTTCCTACACAGCTCTCTGGTCTTGGCCATTGTGGAGAGGTTGGAGTCTGTTTGATTGAGTGTGTGGACAGGTGTCTTTTATACAGGTAATGAGTTCAAACAGGTACAGTTAATACATGTAATGAGTGGAGAGCAGGAGGGCTTCTTAAAGAAAAAATAAGATGTCTGTGAGAGCCGGAATTCTAAAGCCCTGTACACACGATCGGTTTAACCGATGAAAACCATCCGATGGATTGTTTTTATCAGACAAACCGATCGTGTATGGGACCCATCGGTCTTTTTTCCATCGGTTTTAAAAAATAGAACATGTTTTAAATTTTTCCGATGGATAAAAAACGATCGAAAACTCAGATCGTCTATGGGCAAGTCCATCGGATCAAAAACCCAGGCATGCTCAGAATCAAGTCGACGCATGCTCAGAAGCATTAAACTTCATTTTTCTCGGCTCATCGGAGTGTTTTACGTCACCGCGTTTGGAACGGTCGGTTTTTTGACTGATGGTGTGTGGGCAAGACTGATGAAAAACAGTTTCATCGGATATCCGATGGACAAATCCATTGGACGAAAATCCATAGGTTATCCGATCGTGTGTACAGGGCTTTACTGGTTGGTAGGTGATCAAATACTTATGTCATGCAATGAAATGCAAATTAATTATTTAAAAATCATACAATGTGATTTTCTGGATTTTCGTTTTAGATTCCGTCTCTCACAGTTGAAGAGTACCTATGATAAAAATTACAGACCTCTACAATCTTTGAGAGTAGGAAAACATGCAAAATCGGCAGTGTATCAAATACTTGTTCTCCCCACTGTAGCATCATATTCAAAAAGACTTGAGGTTGTAATTGGTGCCAAAGGTGCTTCAACAAAGTATTGAGCAAAGGCTGTGAATACTTATGTACTTGTGATTTTTTTTTTTTTTTAAATAAATTTGCAAAGATTTCAAACTTCTTTCATATTGTCATTATGGCGTATTTGTAGAATTGAATCCATTTTGGAATAAGGCTGTAACATAACAAAATGTGGAAAAAGTGAAGCACTGTGAATACTTACCGGATGCACTGTATATAGCGCCAACAGTTTGTGTAGCTCTTTACGATATAAAGGAAGAGAGTACAGTTACAATACAATAAAAATACAAGAGGGTTAGACCCCTTTCAGACATGCGGATCCCGTAGGGATCCGTTCCTTAAACATCCGCTTGCTCAGCGGGGATCGCTCCATTGATCCCCGCTAAACCGGCAGATGACAGGGCGGTCCCCGCACACTGTGCAGGGCCCGCCCTGTCAGATCTCTGCTCTCCTCTATGAGGGGATCGGATGAACACGGACCGTCTGTCCGCGTTCATCCGATCCGCTCTGCAGACGAATGGAAAAATAGGATTTTCCTCCGTCTGCAGAAACGGAGCATAGTGGCGACCGATGAGATCGGGTGTCAGCGGACGTTCATCCGCTGACACCCGCTATCCCATAGGGATACATGTATGTCCCTTTTTCATCCGTAAACGGATGGATGAAAAAACGGACATACGGTCTGCTGGTGTGAAAGGGCCCTTAAGAAGACCCTGCTCATAAGAGTTTACAATCTAATTGATTGAGAAAAAAAACCACAAGTCCATCTAGTTCAACCAATACAAAAAAAACACACACAAATGTAAAACCTCCATATACTGTATACCAGGGCTCGACAAACCCCGGGCGCCAGATCTCCATTGCGACTAGAATTAGCGACCTGGCGCCTGGGGCAGCACAGCTGGGGAATCCTGTCTCTCCGTGCCCCCCCTCCGCGCCGCGGGATCGCGTCGGGCCGCGCCGGCCGGTAATTGAGGCCACGGCTTTGCGGCCTTCTGCAGGCCTATGCTTCCTTCTGTGATCTGGCGCCATCTCGTGGTGGCCGTTGGTATGACAAGACAAACAGCAATGCTAATGGAGTTTCCCTGTCTGTTTTCACTGCCATCTCCTTCCCTCTAATTAGAACCCCCAAACATTATATATATTTTTTATTCTAACACCCTAGAGAATAAAATGGCGGTCGTTGCAATACTTTCTGTCACACCGTATTTGCGCAGCGGTCTTACAAGCGCACTTTTTTGGGAAAAAATACACTTTTTTTTTAATAAAAAAATAAGACAACAGTAAAGTTAGCCCAATTTTTTTTAATATTGTGAAAGATAATGTTTCGCTGAGTAAATTGATACCCAACATGTCACGCTTCAAAATTGCGTCCGCTCGTGGAATGGCGACTAACTTTTACCCTTTAAAATCTCCATAGGCGACGTTTAAAAAATTCTACAGTTTGCATGTTTTGAGTTACAGAGGAGGTCTAGGGCTAGAATTATTGCTATCGATCTACCGATCACGGCGATACCTCACGTGTGGTTTGAACACCGCTTTCATATGCGGGCACTACTCACGTATGCGTTCGCTTCTGCACGTGAGTTCGGCGGGACGGGGCGCGTTTCTGGCTCCTAACTTTTTTAGCTGGCTCCTAGATTCCAAGCAAATTTGTCAAGCCCTGCTGTATACAATCTTATACCCACAGTTGAAGGTAACAAAAAAAAAACAAAACAATAAAGCATGATCCTATTCACCTAAGTGGTGGAAAACAATTTGTTTCTGATCTCCCAGGAGGCAATCAGATATTTTCTGAATCAACTACCCCTGGTGTTATTACCTCTAAATATTAATATGCAGTTATATTTTTTGCATTTAGGAATGCGTCCAGCTCTTTTTAAAACAATAGAGTTGGCCAGAATTAGTTCTTGAGGAAGTGTATTTCACATTTTCACAGCTCTTACTGTAAAGAAGCCTTTCCATATGTGGAGGTAAAATCTATTTTCCTCCAGACATAAAAAGTGCTCCCTTGTCCTCTGTAATGACCTGAAAGTCGACACCAAGTTCACTATATGGACCACTTATGTATTTACACATGTTTATCCTATCCCTCTTCATCGCCTCTTCTCAATAGAGAATAAATCCTTCCTTACAGCTGAGTCCTTCCATGCCTCACTTTGGTTGCCCGTCTCTGCATTTTCTCCAGCTCACCAATATCCTTTTTGTGGTCGCTCTGAGAAACATTGACACCTGCTTTTGGACACTTTCTCTACATTTGGTCTGAATGTAGTTTTAATAGAGAAGTATAGCCAAAGCTCGTTTGGCTGTTACTCTCCTGGGGATCACAGTAGTGCAGTTTGTTCTGTACTCCTGTGACCCTTTAACAGCTGACAGTGGGCTTCAGCATGGCAGCCAGACTGACATCACAGAGCCAGTCCAGGCTCTGAAAAGATCCCGACCTAATGGTCAGGATACACCCAGAACCCTGGACTGGCTCAGCCTCTCATTGATCCACTGAGAGTCTGAGCCAGCTGCTCTCACAACCCCCTCCCCCCCACAGCTCAGCGCTCCAGTGAGCGCTGGAGGGGAGAGCAGAAAGGTGGTGACTGTCAGTCACCACTTTTCTGCTCACGGAGCTCTGAGAACTGAGCGATCAGCAGTGTTTGATCACTTGGTTCTCAGTCTTAGAGGTGGCGGAGGTTGGATCGATGCTGCATCCACCTAGGTGAGTATATATATATTTTTTTAGCTAACCCATACTTCTCTTTTGAAGCAATTTATTAAACTGAATTCATTAGGAACATGTGATGTTGGTGCTGGATCACTGTGACCCTTCACCCTTTTCTCCTGATGCATGCTGGGGGAGGGGCTGTACCAGGAAGTAAGTGTGTGTGTGTGTGTGTGTGTGGGACTGGGAAGCAGCAGCATGATACACAGAAGGGATTTCATCTGGTAATGACAGAAGCCTGTTGTATTAGTACTCCATGTAACAAAGTCATCATGTTCTGAGTGAGTAATAAACCCTCTCCATGGTTAAGAAGTTCATCCAGCCTGTGTGTAACTTGCTGAGCAGATACTGGCAGCATTGCTAGCAGCACCCTGAGAGACTCCGTGTCTAAGGGACATAACAGTGGCGACGAGGATTGTGGATTGTAGCACACATGGCCTTCATAGGGTTTATTCAACCATTTGATCCTGCTGCTGAATTATAGAGCTCCTGGGTGGAGAGGCTGGAGCAATATATGGAAGCAAATAGTGTGGCTGCAGAAAAGAAAGTTGCAGTTTTCCTCACAACATTGGGTCAAGCTGCATATGGCACTCTCAGAGACCTCATTTTTCCAGACAAGCCAGCTTCTAAGCCCCTGCCTGAGTTAATTCAGAAGCTACATGAGCACTACAACCCAAAGCCATTAGAGATTGCAGAGCGGTTTAAATTCTACAGTAGAAGGCAGCATGCCGGGGAGGACATAAAGACTTATATCATTGCTTTACGTAAACTAGCTGCCACTTGTCAGTTTGGAGACTACCTGCAGACGGCTCTCCATGACATGTTTGTCATGGGACTCTGCGACCCAGCCATACAGAAACGCTTACTCACAGAATCCGACTTGACTCTGACGAAAGCCACTGACCTTGCTATGGTCATGGAGTTGGCTTCACGGGACGCCACCCTACTGAAGGCACCACCTGAAACTCCTGCAAGCCAGGGAGAAGAAATATTCCACTCTGCTATCACCCAACACCCAAGACGGTCGTCCCCAAATCTGCCTAAACCTCGCCACCCTAATTCTTCTGTCTCTAGGACACTTGCTACCGTTTTGGTGACACTACTCACAGTGCACCTGCTTGCAAGTTCAAGGATGTCGTTTGTTTTCTTTGTGGAAAGACTGGCCATATTGGGCATGTTTGCCACAGCTCACGCTCCCCGAACACTACCACAAAAGTTAGACGTAAACAGACATTTCATATGCATACTGACAATAACGGCTCCAGCTCTGATGAGGAAACCTGTTTCCAGCATGTTGGACTGTTTCGGGTAGCTGGGAGTACTCCTGCGATAAAAGTGGATGTCACACTCAATGGCTGTCCTGTCTCCATGGATGTTGATATAGGGGCGGCTCAATCATCATTGCTCTTATATATGAAAATGGAGAGATTTACAACTTGGGATTTCATCACAATGAATAAATTAGAGCACATACAGCCTTATTAAAAATAAAAGAGAGATACATGCAGCCAATCAGAATTCAGTTTTCTGAGGTCAAGCAAGTACAAGAGGGATTCTGTTGCTCTGGGTTAGCACCTTAGAATTATTTTTCTAAATAAAGATGATAGACATTAACCTAGTATTATATTACTATATATTAGAGAGTCGGAGACTTTGCATATAGTACACAATAATCAGACGAGGTACCAATTGCTAAGACCTTCTTGAGTAAATTGAATAGAATGCTTACTAAGCAAATCATTTTTTTTTTTTAAATGCTGCCTGGTTCATTTGGAGGAAAGAAAATTAGGTTTTAAAGGAATTCAATAAGCCAGAACACAAAATAGAGAGAGGGAAGTGGGTTATTGATTGAGCTGTGAGGTCCCTTGCCAATCCATGTGAGATTAATACACACGTGGTAAGCTGTACCTTTGTACACTTTACTCTGCAGAATTAAACATTTTCTGCTTATTTTTTTATTGGCCTAAAGAACCCCTTAAATTTTAGAATATGTGACTTTACTCTTGCTCTTTTATATAACATGGCTCCTCTTAAGGTACCTTGTGGGCTGGACGCCAGGGAAAGTCATGTTAACTGAGCTGCACAAGCCAGTGTGAGTAGGGCCATGCTTAGCCTCCCAGTAAGCTTGAATGACTTAAGCTTTCATTAATACACCCCTCACTATCTCCCTAATGTAAGTTAGGACCCCCTCATCCAAATGTTTACATACCGCGTTTTCCCGAAAATAAGACCTACCCCGAAAATAAGACCTAGCGCTATTTTCCAGGAGAGCTGCAATATAAGCCCTACCCCGAAAATAAGCCCTAGTTTAAAATGCTTGTAAAATCCTATAATCCACTCTATTACAGCTGTATATAATGTAAAATGTGTGTGTTTCTGTAATATAAATGTGGGGAAGAGAGCTCCCCCAGGTCATAGAAGCGCAGAGCAGCGCTATAATGAAGGTATTTGGCACAATTATATTACAGAAACACACACATTATATACTACTGTAATAGAGTGGATTATAGGATTTTACAAGCTTTTAAACTTAGTTTACACTGGGGATTACTGTCAGGCGGAGAGAGAGAGGGGGAGAGAAGACAGCACATTACATGGTAAGACCTACCCCGAAAATAAGCCCTACTGTGTCTTTTGTTGCCAAAATTTATATAAGACCCAGGCTTATTTTCGGGGAAACACGGTAGTACTCCAGAGGCCTTCACCGGTGTTTATGATTTCCTGGCCCCGAAATGTATTTCTGTACTGGCTGGGCCTACACAGAGGAAGGTAACTGATGAGGAGCCCACTGCTGTCATGGAGAAGTAAGTTTGCATTTTTGGGGGGTAGAGGATGAAAGATTTCTAGGTTAGATTAGGGGACTAAAAAGAGTAGTAATTATGTTTTTTAATAAAACTGACTTTTTTTTAAGTGTGTATTTTCAACTGAATAGGAAAAGAGTAGCAAGTGAACTTTTAAAGTGATATTAAATAGACATGTGCACACTGAAATATTTTGTTTCGGAATTTCGTTTTCGTCCGAAAAATAAATTTATTTAGTTACTCCCGAAATTCGTTTTTATTTATTTCGTTTTTCGTTAGAAATTGCATTCGTCCGAAAATCTGAATTAATTAAGGTCGAATCTGTCATTGAAGGCTTATGGTGTCTGTCGAATGTTCAAAGAAGATTCGACGGAGCAGTGAAACTGTACGACGCTGCAATCATACATTTCCGGTCGAATGTTCCGCCCACAAGCTATAGAAGAATTCTAATGTTGTATGACTAGTAATAATTATATTTATTCATTACTATTACTAGTCAACCAACATTAGAATTCTTCTATAGCCTATGGGAGGATGCATTTGACCGTAAATGTACGATTGCAGCGTCGTACAGTTTTGCTGCACCGTCGAATCTTCTAACTTTCGATGCTTTGTCGAATCTTCGTCATTCTAGCTATTTTACTGCTCCTCCTCTTTGGTTACAATCAGCCAATAACATTCATCATCAACTTTATTTTTATTTTACTTCCCCCACCCAATTCCAGCAGTGATCTTTTCTCTCTATGTCGAATCTTTTCTCTCTATAATAACAAATCTTTTCTCTCCTATGTCGAATCTTTTCTCTCTATAATGTCGAATCTTTTCTCTCCTATGTCGAATCTTTTCTCTCCTATGTCGAATCTTTTCTCTCCTATGTCGAATCTTTTCTCTCCTATGTCGAATCTTTTCTCTCCTATGTCGAATCTTTCTCTCCTATGTCGAATCTTTTCTCTCTATAATGTTGAATCTTTTCTCTCCTATGTAGAATAATCTTGGACTAATAGAGTTAAGGTTAGGCACATTCGACCACAGGTTCGATAGACACAGATTGTTATTGTCAGCGTCACGTCGAATCTCCTATCTATATCGAACTGTTGTAGCAACGAAAACGAAAATAAAGCATTTGTTTATGTCGGATCTTTCGGTTTTCGGATTCTGTGCTTTCGTTTTCGTTTGTTAAAACGATAACGAAAATAGCTGAAATTCGGACGAAAATGCATTCGGACGAAAACGAATGCACATGTCTAATATTAAAATCTTTTTTTTTTTTTTAAATAACAGACATGTTATACTAACCCGCTCTGTGTAGTGGTTTTGCACAGAGCAGCCGAGATCCTCCTCTTCTCGAGTCCCTCACCCTCGCTCCTGGCGCCTCCCTCCTGCCTAGTGCCCCCACAGCAAGCCACTTGCTATGGGGACACCCGAGCTGAGCCGCTGCTCTGTGTGTCCATTCAGGCACAGAGCCGTGGCTCAGCCCCGCTCCCTCTTCTCATTGTCTCACTGACTTTGATTGACAGCAGCGGGAGCCAGTGGCGCCTGCTGTATGTCTCAGCCAATCAGGAGGGAGAGTCCCGGACAGCTGAGTCTATGGTGCAACATCGCTGGATGGAGATGGGGCTCAGGTAAGTATTAGGGGGGCTGCTGCACACAGAAGGTTTTTTTATCTTAAAGCGGAGGTGCAGCCACAAAAAAAAAAAAAAGTCAGCAGCTACTAACAGTGTAGCTGCTGACTTTTAATAAGGACACTTACCTGTCCTACTCGCCCGCGATGTCGGACCCGCCACGGCGACCGATCGCTGCTGGCAGGTCCCGGCTCCTCCATCCTGAGTAAGGGAAACAGGCAGTGAAGCCGTGAGGCTTCACTGCCCGTTTCCTACTGCGCATGCGCCACTCGCACGTCGCTTTGTGAATGGGCGGCTTGCCTCCTGGGATACACACGGTTCCCAGAAGGCAGCGTGCCCCATTCACAAGAAGAGGAAGCGGAAGGAGACCCACCGTGGACTAGAAGAGGAACATTAGAGGCAGATCAGGGGACTTCCGCATAGCAACAGGCATTTAGGGTGAGTATAATTTTTTTTTTTTTTTCTATTAATTTTTTTTTTTTTTTTTAGGATTTTTAATGTAAATATTCTTTCAGGGTGGACCTCCGCTTTAATGCATAGAATACATTAAGATAAAAAACCTTCTGCCTTTAGAACCACTTTAAGGCACCCAACACAAGTGTTTACGAACCTTTTTTTATTAGTATACATTAAGATACTAGTAATTCATAAAACCAGACAACTATGACTCATAGTACATAATGATTGGACTTCATCTGAGAGGTTATGTCGTACTCCCAGCCCATATATACATAAGGTACATTAGTATAGTAGGTCTGAACAAACACAAACAGTTTTGTCATATCTGAAGTCTAAAGGCTGGGGGTAAGACAGAACCTGAATTCTCGACGTGTTTCTCTGAATCAAAAGTCCACTTCTTCAGGAGGTCAAATGAGGGGTGTAAAAAATATGTGGAATGCGATTAAATTGTCGAGAAACATAAGAATCGCCACAATCAAGAGTCTACTGGGTGGATGCCAAGGCCACTTAAAAGAGGACGGAGTAGAAAAACAGGTGTTGTTAACACTGCACACTATAACGCCATCAATAGGCATCGCCTATCTGGGAGCATATCGCTATACAACCAATGGATGTATTCTACCACATGTCTGTAGTCATCTATAATCATACACATCTTTTATCATTCCATATGACGGTCTATAGAAGCCTGATCATTTTTGTGTCTCCACTAAGCCTTTGATTAAATGATTGATTGCATTATAGTGTGTAGAGAGGTTCTGAGAACTGCACAAGTAGCAAAGGCACATGTGACTATTGGGCTTCAGGTTGGGCACCAGGGTTCGAAAATCTATTAATAAGGTGTAAGTGTAAGGCATAAACATTTGTAGAGAAAGGACCTATACACCTCCTTTACTTTCATTCTCAGTGCACTCTGTAACCATCAAGGCCGGGACAAGGTGTGGGCAGAAGGGGAAGCTGCCCTGGGCGCAGATAAACAAGAGGCAAAAAAAATTATGCTGGGTGGTACACCCATTCTACGGCATGTGTTTAACATTGGGGGAGGAGGTGCAATTCTTAATTCTTGCCCTGGGAGCTGGACAACCCTGTCCCGGTACTGGTAAAGAATCCGAAGCATGTATGGCTTTTTATTTCCTTTATTGCTGTTTGAAACCAAGGCTAAAACAATCCTGCCAATAACGTTTTCTTCGCACAAAACCATTGTTGGCCATTTGTTTTGTGCTTTGATTTGAAATAGCAATATAGATGATAAAAAGTCACGAGTACCCCGAAATTTTTACTCAGTTTTAGATCCCTTCTAAGCTGTTTATTTGCTCCTTTTTCTTATCTGTGCAGCCCACATCGCTCACACCTAAACCAGCCGCGAATCGCACAACAACGCTGTCCGTCCCTGTTCTCCATTTCAGGGATGAATCAGGGCAGAATCTTTGCCTGAATTCGGCCCTGAAACGGAGGCAAAGATGCACAACGTTTCTGTGCAGTGCGCTCCGCAACTGCCCCGGAGACATGTGAACTGGCTCCATTGATAGACGGTCACATTCTCCTGCTATGCGAATTGGATGCGGAGAAACACGCATCCAATTCGCATAGGTGTGAACCCAGCCTTACACATGTGAGCATATACACTCCGGATAAATGGCAGCCCACTCCCTCCCTCTTCCACTAAACAGCTAAACACAATTGGGGTGGGATAATACATGTTGATTGATGGAGGTGTCATCTCCATGGAATTCTAAGCACATACAAACAATAGGCAAGGCTAGAGGGGCGTGAAACAAGATGTGATTGGCAGAATCTCCCCCTAGATAGCCCACAGCAAACAGTTTTTTTGCACAAAAAAAAAATATTCAAGTTCAAATACATATTTGTATGACGATTTAAAGTGGTTGTAAATCCTTTTTTTTTATTTTTATTTTTTTAACACCTGCAAGACAAAGCCATAATGAGCTAGTATGACTAGCATACTAGCTCATTATGCATTACTTACCTTAGATCGAAGCCCCCGAAGCCGTCCTCGTTGCCCCCTCCAGCCGCAGCCATCGCTCCACAGATACCCGGAAGGTTACTTCTGGGTATCGCCGCTCCGGCCAATCACAGCGCCGCTCCAGCGCTGTGATTGGCCGGTGCGGCAAAGACGTCACTCCGCGCATGCGCGGGAGCTGGCAAAGCCGGATTTGTGAATGGGGATTCTGACTGTGAATGCACCATTGTCTACAGCGCGCATGCGCCGTAGACAACGGTGTATATCTTTTGGCAAAACACCTACAGGTAAGCCTTAATCTAGGCTTACATGTAGGTGCAAGTTAAATTAGTGGGTTTACAACCACTTTAAATTGGTTGTAAAGGCAGAAGTTTTTTATCTTAATGCATTTTATGATAAAAAGCCTTCTGTATGCAGCAGCCCCCCTAATACTTGGCTTAGGCGCCATTGGCTCCTGCTGCTGGCAGTCAAAGTCAGCTAGCCAATCAGGAGAGCGAGGGGGCAGGGCTTTGTGTCTGAATGGACACAGAGAGCTGTAACTCAGCTTGGGTGCCCCCATAGCAAGCTGCTTGCTGTGGGGGCACTGAACAGGAGGGAGGGGCCAGGAGCACAGAAGTGGGACCAGAGAAGAGGAGGATCTCGGCTGCTCTGCAAATCCACTGCAACAGAGCAGGTAAGTATAAATTTTTATTTTTATAGGAAAAAAAAATGAGCCTTTACAATCACTTTAATTTGATATTAGTTATATATTTTTCCTTTGTATTTCGAAAAGGCTTTTTTAATTGCAGAGGACTACAAGCTCCTCCCGCTGATGTTTCCCTGCAGATGGGCTGGTAAAGAGCTGGGTCACATGATTTCTATTAATTATGATTTCAATACAAAGTACCCCTTTGGTTTAAAAAAAATAATTATTAAACCATTTTACTTAGGCAACAGTCTCTGCCACCCTTTGAAAAGAGATCTGCGGTGGATAAAAAAAAACTGACGAGTTCGGATGGGGGAGTCGCTGTACTAACTATGCAATGTTAATACAGCGATCTCTAGGGTTGCACCGATACCAGTGCCGATACCGAGTATTTCATGACTACTCCTGCAAATGCTCTGATACCTGAAACTTTGTGGTGCGCTTCAAGCCCATACAAAGGGAATTGACTCAAAACGCACTGCAAAGAATCGCATGCAACTTGAACAGGAATGCGGTATGATTCCTGTCCGAATTGCATGCAGTTTTCTGCACTGCTCCTGTGTGAACTCTGGCTTGTCATAGTGACCTCAGCCTGGGTTTACACCTCCCTGCGCGACAGGTTCCACCAGCGAAACTCCATCTCCTGATCCAACTGCAGGCAGCAGCGACTGCGGCTTGGGCTCCTCCTGCCTCTCCCACAGCTTAGTTCACCGCTCCCAGGGGCAGGTGTCTTCCCCGCATCTCCAGCCGCTCTCTCTCTCCAGTCTACAGCGGTTGGAGCCATCCACCAGCCCGTGCTTATGGACTCATCTGATAATGACATGACTTTTGTTGCTTCCACCATGTGAGTGCAATACTATACTATTTGTATTAATCACCTGACTGACTACACTATTTGGGCTTCTTGGCACCCTTCTCCTCCTTTTTTATTTGTTTTAGATGGCAGTGTAGGAAACCTCATGCGATTTGGACAATTTGAGCATATTAATTTTGTATGAGCTCCAATCGCAGCTCATACAGATATCGGTGCTCGGTATCGGCAAGTACTTGACCAAAAGAATCGATACTCGTTCTCGCTGGTAAAGCACTCATAGCCATTGGTCGGATATCGATCAGATGCTGGTTTTTCAGCATGTTCATTGGACAGAACGAACAGCCAGCTTCTGTCTGAGAGGCTGGTGTACACACAGGCTGAATGTCGGCCGGTGTAGCAGGCTTAAATTCACTCTGATACTAAACCCTTGCACTTACTGCATTTTACTCCTTGGATATGTAATAGAAGTTACCTATAAGGCCTCATGCCCACTGGCGTTTTTACAGCTGCGTTTTTGAGCGTTTTTTACAGCTTAAAAACGCCTGTCCATGTTATTGTAAATATTTTTTTTTTTTTTTTTTTTTTTGAAAAAAAAAAAAAAAAACAAAAAAAAAAAAACGTCGGAGCTAAAAACGCGACCGCGCGTTAGTGCGCGTTTTGTGCGCGTTAGTGCGCGTTTTTGCGCGTTTTTTGACGCTCGCGTTTTTTCCTGCCTAGTTCTGACGCTGAGGAACGCACTGGCCCTGGGTTTTTTTTTACAGCTTACAAACGCCTATGCTCTTTACAGCTCAAAAACGCCTAGGTGGGCATGAAGCTATAGACTAACATGGACAGGCGTTTTTAAGCTGTAAAAAACGCTCAAAAACGCGGCTGAAAAAACGCCCGTGGGCATGAGGCCTAAATCAGATTACAAATCTTTAAAGCGGAGTTCCGCCCACAAAATTAACTTTACATTAATCAACTGGAAAAAGCATCAGAAAAAACCTTAGAACTTTTTTTTTTTTACGTACTTGTTCAGGGCTGTTGCTATGGGGTCTCTTGTAATCTGCCCCTTCCTCTCCATGGCGCCTGACGTCACTTCCCCCGGCTAGAATCCCGGTATATGATAGGCTTATCATGGTTGCCATCACAATGGGGTGGGCACTTCCGACGCCGCGGCCCCTTGTGATGGCAACCTGAGAAGTTTCCTGCGCTGCTAAATTAGCTTACTGCGCATGCGCGAGAACGGGCGGTGCATGCTGGTTATTCAGCAGCACCGAAACCCGGAAGTTTATCCTTGTGGGCTTCGCAAGCAAGCAAGATGGGAACGCCCGAGCATAAGAAATATAAGGTGAGTTTTTAATTTAAACAGTAACTAAAGCAGCGATTTTTGTTTCAAATGATATTAATGATATTAAAAGATATATTAAAAATAAAAAAACAAAATTTGTGGTTGGAACTTCGCTTTAACTTGTTTTTACCATGTACTGTTCTACTCAATAGTTTTCAATGTTCCTTTATAGTGTGGTTTTCTATACAAATCCGACTCCAGGATTTCAGCCTATTCATATGCGCATTAACCTTGCTGCTCTGAGGATTGTTCATTCGCTGTGTGTTCTTTTTGAAATGAATTAATTGAATAACTGAAATATAGTCATGGAAGCGAAGGATTAGTCATTTGACAGAAATTATTTCTACCCTCCTGCATACAGAATAAAACTAGAAGAAGTTATGTAATCTCTGTCGGCTTTTTGATGTCTCAAGAGATGAACGAATAAACCTGCCGGGGTTCAGATATGACCCAGATCAATCTGATTTTGCTCCAGCGGCTATCCATAAATAATTGATCTTTCTTTTTTCTGCTGTTTTTGTTCTTGAATTGAAAATTATTTTATTAAAAGCACAACTCTATGTCACTTAATTACACAAGCTCAGCAAACTAGTCGCTGCGGATGCTTTTTGAAAAAAGGGTCAGGGACTTTTTCCTTTGCGTTTTACCGCAGGTACAGAAGTCAATTCAATCAAATGGACTGCAGTGCCTGCGCAAACACAGCACACAGGACCCGCATGTGTGACCATTGCCTGAAGGAGAAGCAGCACAGTGATAAACTCATCTCTCTAGTGTTCTGAGCGCCCAAAATATGAAAACTCCCTATTTCATTTGAGAATGGGAAAGAGAGCTGGGCTATAATTTTACATCAGAGCAAATTAAAAGGCTGATGGGAGCGACACACCATACTTCAATAAGTTTCCAATATACAGGAGATGTCTTACAAGCTCCTGACAAGATGGCATCGTACACTGGCTCGATTGGCTCAGATACAGTGGAACCTTGGTTTATGAGTAACGCGGTTAACAAGCGTTTTGAAAGACAAGCGACTTTTTTTTCTTGACTCGGTTTGTGAGTGTTGTCTCGAAAAACGAGCAGAATTCAAGCTAATGGGATGTGCAGTACCGCATTTGGCCAGAGGTGTGGGGGCGCCGGTGACACTCGGAACAGTCCGGAGCCGTTCGGAAATACTCCGTTCCCGAGTGTTTCCAAGCCTTTCCGAGGGTTTCCGAGATCAGCCAAGCTGTCAGAGAGTATTTCCAATGCTCTCCGGCGTCCCCCCACCTCTGGCCACTTGCGGTATTGCATGCCATAGAAGTCAATGCAGAACGCATTATCTTAGTTTCTATTGACTTCTATGAGGAAACTCCCTTTGAAATGCGAGTGATTTGGATTACAAGCATTCTCCTAGATCGGATTATGCTCATAATCCAAGGTTCCACTGTATATCCATCAGCGGATGTTAATTGCTGGAGGGGATGTAACCAAAGGGGTTCATTTCTGCATTTATAGTGGCATTGCCCAAAGATTAAAGTTTTCTGGGAGGAAATAGCCCCTTGGATTAAGAAAATTACACTTAAGCCTCGTACACACGACTGTGAAAACCGTTCGTGTGTATGGTTTCTTGTCGAGAAAACTGCCAGGAATCTCGACAAGAAAAATAGAGAACCTGCTCTCTATTTTCTCGTCAGGATTCTCGTTTTTCTCATCAGAATTCTCGTTTTTCCCGTCGGGATTCTCGTCGGCCTGTTTCCCGACGAGAAAACCGGTCATGTGTATGCTTTTCCGAATCAAGTATGAGACGGGAGCGCTCCTTCTGGTAAAACTAGCGTTCGTAATGGAGATAGCACATTCGTCACGCTGTAACGAACTGAAAGCACGAAGACTGAAAAGCGCGAATTGTCTCTCTCCAAACTTTTGCTAACACGCGATAACACGAGATCAGCAAAAGCAGCCCAAGGGGTGGCGCCATTGGAATAGAACTTCCCCTTTATACTGCCGTCGTACGTGTTGTACGTCACCGCGCTTTACAACAACGAGATTTGGAATTGACAGTGTGTATGCAAGGAAAGCTTGACAAGAATCCCGTCAAGCTTGACAAGAATCTCGTCGAGAAAACCGAAGTTTTTTTGACGACGGGATTCTCGGCCGTGTGTACGAGGCTTTGGACCTATAGAATTCTCTCCATTACATTTTCTTTTTCACGGGATGCCATCATCTGCTAGGTTTTATGAGAGAAGCGTTAATCCCCATTTACTAAATGCAGCCAAAATATTGATACCTAGATTTTGGAAACAGTCTGGATGTCCCACTATAATGGATTGGAAAAGGGAGGTAGAAAAAATAATGGAAGCAGAGAGATGGATACATACGGTTAAAGACCAACAATAAATTTAAAGATACATGGGCAGGATGGTTGTATTGCTGCTCAGAAATAGGGGTGGATTAAACCCTTTTGGGGACAATGCTGCGTTATGGATCGGATAGTCGGTGAGATGCATCTGGTGGGGGGAAATTGGGAGGAGGTGGGTTTTATTTTTTTTGGGGGGGGGGTTGTTTTGTTTTTTTGTTTTGTTTTTTTGTTGTTGTTTCTTTTTTCCTCAGTGGAGAGATGATTGATGTCATTAAAGGAAAAGGATAAGTTATAATAGTAAATTAGGCACGGGGTGGGCAACACGTAATGGAATAACATAAAGAAGAGTAGATTGAAATGGTGGTGAAAAAGGTGGAGAGGTATAAAAATGAAAAAGTAGAGTGAGATTATATTGAATTAAAACACTAAACATAATAGGACACGAAAATAGTCATTTGAAATTATACACTTTTTTAAAAAAAATATATATTTTTGTATTTTTTTGTATTGTTGGTTGTTTGACACACATAATAGGGCGCTGCAAAGCCCCCTTCTTAATTATACTTTGAATAATGTTTTGCACAAATTGAGTTTTGATTATGGGTAGGTAAGTGGGTGGGTTTTTTCCTTTTTTTATTTTTTTCTCTCTCTCTTCTGAAGAGGACATGATCAAGGACCCGGTGTGTTTTCTCAGGGTGGGGGGGTTAGTGTGGTGTATGTTAACCACTTAAGCCCCGGACCAATACGCAGCATAAAGACCAGAGGTGTTTTTACAATTTGGCACTGCGCTGCTTTAACTGGTAATTGTGCGGACATGCAATGTTGTACCCAAATGAAATTTGCGTCCTTTTCTTCCCACAAATAGAGCTTTCTTTTAATGGTATTTGATTGTCTCTGCTATTTTTATTTTTTGCAATATAAACGGAAAAAGACCGAAAATTTTGAAAACAAATTATATTTTCTACTTTTTGTTATAAGATAAATCGAATAAACTCAATTTTAGTCATACGTTTAGGCCAAAATGTATTCAGCCACATGTCTTTAGTAAAAAAAAAATGTCAATAAGCGTATATTTATTGGTTTGCGTAAAAGTTATAGCGTCTACAAACTAGGGTACATTTTCTGGAATTTACACAGCTTTTAATTTATGACTGCCTATCTCATTTCTTGAGGGGCTAAAATGGCAGGGCAGTACAAAACCCCCCCAAATGACCCCATTTTGGAAAGTAGACACCCAAAGGAAATTGCTGAGAGGCATGTTGAGCCCATTGAATATTTTTTTTTGTCCCAAGTGATTGAATAATGACAAAAAAAATAAAAAAAATTACAAAAAGTTGTCACTAAATGATATATTGCTCACACATGCCATGGTTATATGTGGAATTGCACCCCAAAATACATTGCTTCTCCTGAGTACGGGGATACCACATGTGTGAGACTTTTTGGGAGCCTAGCCGCGTATGGGGCCCCGAAAACCAATCACCGCCTTCAGGATTTCTAAGGGCGCAAATTTTTGATTTCACTCCTCACTACCTATCACAGTTTCAAAGGCCATAAAATGCCAAAATAGCACAAAACCCCCCAAATGACCCAATTTTGCTGAGAGGCATGGTGAGTATTTTACAGCTCTCATTTGTTTTTGAAAATTAAGAAAGAAAAGAAAACATTTTTATTTTTTTATTTTTTCAATTATCAAAACTTTGTGACAAAAAGCGAGATCTGCAAAATACTCACCATACCTCTAGCTTGGGGTGTCTACTTTCCAAAATGGGATCATTTGGGGGGTTTTGTGCCATCTGGGCATTCAATGGCCTCCGAAACTGTGCTAGGCAGTGAGGAGTGAAATCAAAAATTTACACCCTTAGAAAGCCTGAAGGCGGTGCTTGGTTTTGGGGTCCCGTACGCGGCTAGGCTCCCAAAAAGTCTCACACATGTGGTATCCCCGTACTCAGGAGAAGCAACAGAATGTATTTTGGGGTGTAATTCCACATATGCCCATGGCATGTTTGAGCAATATATAATTTAGTGACAACTTTGTGCAAAAAAAAAAAGTATTTTTCCCGCAACTTGTGTCAAAATATAAAATATTCCATGGACTCGACATGCCTCTCAGCAAATAGCTTGGGGTGTCTAATTTCCAAAATGGGGTCATTTGGGGGGGTTCGAACTGACCTGCCATTTTATGCACAACATTAGGAAGCTTATGTCACACATCATCCACTCTTCTAACCACTTGAAGACAAAGCCCTTTCTGACACTTTTTGTTTACATGAAAACATATTTGTTTTTGCAAGAAAATTATGTTGAACCCCCAAACATTATATATATTTTTAAAGCAAAGGCCCTACAGATTAAAATGGTGGGTGTTGCATTTTTTTTTCCACACAGTATTTGCGCAGCGATTTTTCAAACACATTTTTTGAGGAAAAAATACACTTTTTTTAATTTTAATGCACTAAAACACACTATATTGCCCAAATGATTTAATGAAATAAAAAAGATGATCTTAGGCCGAGTACATGGATACCAAACACTACATGCTTTAAAATTTCGCACAAACGCGCAGTGGCGACAAACTACATACATTTTTAAAAGCCTTTACAGGTTACCACATTAGATTTACAGAGGAGGTCTACTGCTAAAAGTACTGCCCTCGATCTGACCTTCGCAGTGATACCTCACATGCATGGTGCAATTGCTGTTTACATATGACGCCAGACTGACGCTTGCGTTCGCCTTTGCTCAAGAGCAGGGCGGTATAGGGGTGTTTTTTTTTTATTATTTGTTTTGCTTTTTTATTTTATTTTTAAACTGTTCCTTCCATTTTATTTTTTATTTTTTATCATTTTTATTGTTATCTCACGGAATGTAAATATCCCCTATGATAGCAATAGGTAGTGACAGGTACTCTTTTTTTGAAAAAATTGGAGTCTATTAGACCCTAGATCTTTCCTCTGCCCTCAAAGCATCTGACCACACCAAGATCGGTGTGATAAAATGCTTTCCCAATTTCCCAATGGCACTTTTTATATCCGGGGGGGGGGGGGCATTCCCTCCCACTGCTTGTAAAAGCAGTCCAGAGGCTAATTAGCCGCTAGGATTGCTTTTACATGAAAACCGGCCACTGGCTGAAAAGAATGATACCAAGATGATACCTAAACCCGCAGGCATCATTCTGGTATAACCATTCAAAGTCCAGCAACGTACCAGTACGTTGCTGGTCCTTGTTGGACATGTATTGTAATCTTTTTTTTTCATGCAGCCTGTTGGCTGAACGAAAAAAGAGATTGATCGGTGGGTATGCCCACCATTAGAATACCGCCCTTCATCCACCCACTTCTAATGATGGGCATACATGCACCATTTATATATGCCGAAGCATGCGGGCATCCTCCCGCAAAAGTTATACCGCGTACACATAGTCAGACTTTTCCACGGGCAAGCCTCCGTCGGAATTTCGACCGTATGTACGCGGCATTAGAAGCAAAATCGCTCCTCCGCCCCTGCTGCCCCCATGCTTCAGCATATACAGTATGCTCTTTTTTTAACTGTGGTGGTGAAATCACCTCCTACAGCACTGGAGTCGCAGGGATCAGGCCTGTCTCTGCGAACGCTGCATTTATGTGTGTTGTGTTTTGTAAGTGACAGTGATAAATCGAAACTGCACTTGGGTGGGCTGGGCTGGACGGAGGGGCAAAAGGCAGGTGCTAGCAGGTATCTGTGCTGATCCCGCTAACACTGCATTTTTGGGAACCCTAAACTTCTGGGGACGCTAGTATAGATCTGATCAGATCAGATATTGATCTGTTCAGATACTATACCACTAAGGGAGGTGTATGCTTCGTGCGTGGGTGTTAGCGCTACTGGCACTAACCTGACACTGCCTGGGGCGACGCAGACCCTATCTGACCCTAAAACGTAATTGATATTACCCGACGGGCGATCAGGGGGTTAAACCTTTATTGGGTTATATACGGCGGGTGCCCTGATGCTATAAAAAGCAAACTAACTAACCAGCGTCACCCGTAACACTTATACGGTGATCACTGGTGAAAGGGCTAACTAGGGGCAATCAGGGGGTTAAAACCTTTATTAGGTAATATATGGGGGTACCTGACGCTATATAAAAACCTGACGGGGAACCTAAATAACGAAATAACTAACTGGCTAACCAGTGTCACCAGTGACACTTATACAGTGATCACTGGTGAAAGGGTTAAATCTAGGGGCAATCAGAGGGTTAAAACCTTTAATTAGGTTGTATATGGGGGTACCTGATGCTATAAAAACCTGGCGGCGAACCTAAAAAAATAACCGGCTACCTAGCGGCACCAGTGACACTAATACAGCGATCAGAAAAACAGTCGCTTAGTGACACTGGCGATAGGGGGTGAAAGGGTTACCTGGGGGGCGATCAAGGGGTTAAACCTTTATTAGGGGGGGTTAGGGGGCTACCCTGGACCTAAAGGGGCCTAAACCTAACTGCCCTGACACTTTTACTATCACAAATGTCACTGATTGCACTGATCAGTAAATAAATGATCACTGCAATCAGTGACACTGTGAATGGGGGCTGGGGGGTGACTGGGGGAGTGATTTATGTGCCTATGTGTGCTGGTGTCAGTGGGCTGTTGGTGCACTTACTTGATGTCTTCTCTCCTCGGCGCTCCAGGCGAATAGAGCGCCGCATGGAGAGATGACATCACTTCATCCTGCCTGTGTTTTCATTACAAAGGCTGGGGAAGCATCTCATTCCCCGAGAGCGATCGCGAGGGGGTGGCCAGAAACCAATGGCCGCTCCCTCATCACGGATCGCTCCTGAAGCGATACCGACCACCCCATGTACCGGGAGGGGGTCTGATCGGACCCCCACCCGCGCAAAGGCAGGTACGTACAGGTACGTGATTGTGCCTGTCCGTGCCATTCTGCCGACGTATATGTACATGGGGCGGTCGTTAAGTGGTTAATAAAAGGATTTATATCGATATTTTGTGCAATGTGTATTTCTATGTTGTATGTTGGAATTTGTCTTAATAAAGAAAAGGTGATTATAAAAAAAAAAAAAAACGAGTCTCTCTAGTAATCTGCTTTCTTTTTTTTTGTAATATGCAGGATTTATGTAGTGGTAACAGTTTTTGAAGCACCAGATAATGAATGTGGGCAAATTGTGCTAATAGTGAGAGGGGCTTTAAGGGCCATGGCTGAAAAAAACCTGAGCCAACTCATTTTATACAAATCATACATGTGCCATAGCTCTTTTACCCACTAATAATGCATTTATTACTGTGCCACAAGCAAACGTCTAACAGATATGTACAAACATCAGCACGCTCATTTAAAAAAAATGAAACCCTTCCATTACACTTACTTTTCTGTACACAGCCTACCTTACAGAAGAATTTCAGAAGTATATAATGTACTTAGAGTGCAGTGGTCAGGAGTATGCCATATCAAGCCCAACCTACAGAGTGCTTTAGTCAGTAGCATGAAATGAACAACATAGTGTCTATAATGCAGGGTTCAGGCATCTGTACAGAATGTAGTGGTCAGTAATGCATAATACAGAGAGTTCAGGTGTAGGGGGGGCATAATGCACAGAATGCAGGGGCCAAGATTGCCTAAAGCACTGAATGCAGGGCTCAGTATTGCATAGTAGTCCATGGGCCAGGCGTGCACAATTCAGACAGTTCAGGGGCCAAGATTTTGAAATGCAGTGACTACAGGCTGTGGAGAAGAAAAAGCCTCCGACACTCCCGAACTTGTCAGTTTTGGATGAAAATTGCAAAGCTGATTGCTGAAAAGTGAAAAAAAGCAGACTGATATAAGGCAGGTAGCTTGAGTAAGAGCTCATTGCTTACTTTTACTACATGCATTCCGCCTAGCGTGTACAGTATCTATGATGACAGGGTCACTTTAATTCTGCTTTATAGCAAACCTTTATTTTATAATTTATTAACCACTTAAGGATCGGCTCATGTACATATACGTCGGCACTTTAAAGATGGATATCTCGGTAACGGCAGCAGCTGCTGCCACAACCGAGATATCCATCTTTTCAGTGAGTGGTCCTGTAAACGATAATGGTGGTCTCTGCGGTGGATTCGCCGCAAGATTACCGTTATCGGCGGCGGGAGAGGGCCCCCCTCCCGCGCCCTTCGCCGCTTACTGGAGCCGTCGGTAGCGGCGGAGGCGATCGTGTCCTTCTCCCTCTGTGGTATGGATACGAGTGAGAGGAAGATGGCCCCCACCCGTCTCCATACCATAGCAGGGCGGAAGCGACGTCAAAACGTCACTTCCGCCCATATGTCTTAAAGGCACATTTTTTTGTTGTAATTTTTTCAAATGACAATTTTTTTTTTTTATTGCATTTTAGTGTAAATAGTCTTTTTGACTCCAGATCTCATATTTAAGAGGACCTGTCATGCTTTTTCTATTACAAGGGATGTTTACATTTCTTGTAATAGGAATAAAAGTGACACAATTTTTTTTTTAAAACAGTGTAAAAACAAATAAAATCAAGTAAAATAAATAAGAAAAAAATAAATAATTGTTTTTTTAAGTGCCCTGTCCCGACGAGCTCGCACGCAGAAGCAAACACATATGTGAGTAGCGCCCGCATATGAAAACAGTGTTCAAACCACACAAGTGAGGTATCGCCGCAATCATTAGAGCGAGAGCAATAATTCTAGCCCTAGACCTCCTCTATAACTCAAAAGATGCAACCTATAGAATTTTTTTAAACGTCGCCTATGGAGATTTTTAAGGGTAAAAGTTTGACGCCATTCCACGAGCGGGCGCAATTTTGAAGCGTGATATGTTAGGTATCAATTTACTCAGCGTAACATTATTTTTCACAATATAAAAAAAATTGGGCTAACTTTACTGTTGTCTTTTTTTTAAATGAAAAAAGTGCATTTTTTCCCCAAAAAAGTGCGCTTGTAAGACCGCTGCGCAAATACGGTGTGACAAAAAGTATTGCAATGACTGCCATTTTATTCTCTAGGGTGCTAGAAAAAAAACAATATATAATGTTTGGGGGTTCTTTAAAAAAAAAAACTGTTTTAAACTTGTAAACACCGAGTCTGAAAAACAGGCTTGGTCCTTAACCACTTAACGACCGCCCCTTGTATATATACGTCGGCAAAATGGCACAGACAGGCACAATCTTGTACCTGTACGTGACTGCCTTCGTATGGGTGGGGGGTCCGATCGGACCCCCCTCCGGTACATGGGGTGGTCGGTATCGGTTCGGGAGCGATCCATGATGAGGGGGCGGCCATTGGTTTCTGGCCACCCCCTCGCGATCACTCCCGGCGAGATGCTTCCTCTGCCTGTGTAATGTAAACACAGGCAGAGGAAGTGATGTCATCTCTCCAGAGCCGCAGAGGAGAGCAGACATCAGGTTAGTGCACGAACAGTACACTGACACCAGGACACATAGGCACACAATCCCCCCCCCCAGTCACCCCCAGATCACCCCCAAGCCCCCAGTCACAGTGTCACCGAATGCAGTGATCATTTATTTACTGATCACTGCAATCAGTGACATTTGTGACTGTAAAAGTGTAAGGGCAGTTAGTGTTAGGTCCCTTTAGGTCCAGGGTAGCCCCCTAACCCCCCTAATAAAGGTTTAACCCCTTGATCGCCCCCCAGGTAACCCTTTCACCCCTATCACCACTGTCACTAAGCAATCGTTTTTTTCTGATCGCTGTATTCGTGTCAATGGTGCCTCTAGGTAGCCAGTTATTTTTTTAGGTTCGCCGCCAGGTTTTTATAGCATCAGGTACCCCCATATATTACCTAATAAAGGTTTAACCCCTTGATCGCCCCCCCCAGGTAACCCTTTCACCCCCTATCACCAGTGTCACTAAGCAATCGTTTTTCTTATTCAATCACTTGGGACAAAAAAAAATATTCAATGGGCTCAACATGCCTCTCAGCAATTTCCTTGGGGTGTCTACTTTCCAAAATGGGGTCATTTGGGGGGGGGGGGTTTGTACTGCCCTGCCATTTTAGCACCTCAAGAAATGAGATAGGTAGTCATAAATTAAAAGCTGTGTAAATTTCAGAAAATGTACCCTAGTTTGTAGACGCTATAACTTTTGCGCAAACCAATAAATATACGCTTATTGACAATTTTTTTACTAAAGACATGTGGCTGAATAAATTTTGGCCTAAATGTATGACTAAAATTGAGTTTATTCGATTTTTCTTATAACAAAAAGTAGAAAATATCATTTTTTTTCAACGTTTTCGGTCTTTTTCCGTTTATATCGCAAAGAAAATAAAAATAGCAGAGACAATCAAATACCATTAAAAGAAAGCTCTATTTGTGGGAAGAAAAGTACGCAAATTTCGTTTGGGTACAACATTGCATGTTCGCGCAATTACCAATTAAAGCAGCGCAGTGCCAAATTGTAAAAACACCTCTGGTCTTTATGCTGCGTATTGGTCCGGGGCTTAAGTGGTTAAAGAGGAAGTAAACCCTCTAAAACATTTCCTGAAAAACAAACCCCTGCAAGAGAAAGGCATAATGAGCTAGTATGCATAGCATACTAGCTCATTATGTGGCACTTACCTGAAATCTAAGCCCCCGAAGTCCTCCTCGTTTTCCTCCGCCGCCGCCATGTCCCCTCGGAGCTTCTTCCTGGTATCGTCGCTCTGGCGCTGTGATTGGCCGGAGCGGCGATGACATCACACCTCTATTTTGCACTTGCAGACCTTTTCAACCAAGAAGTTATTGCAATTGTATCACAAGAGGAAGGGCTTCAGGACTTCTACTTCAGCCAAAAACAGAAGGGGGAATTCACCTTATTTTGTGCTTGAGGGCTTTAAGTGTCTTCAAGTTCAAAGATTCTGCATAGAATTAATCAAGTCTGTCATAGGCTCCCCCCATCAGATAGACCTGCTTGCCTTGCTGGACATACAGGATGCATATATGCATAGTCCCATCTTTCTGCACATCAGTGTTGTCTATGTTTTTTCTCTTGGCACTACCATTTGTAGCCCTACCGTTTGGCTTATCATCTGCACCTTTAGGCCTCTTTCACACTGAGGCGCTTGAAAAACTGCCAGTAAAACACTGAGCGCTTTTGAAGCGCTTTTCAGGCGCTTTTGAATCGCTTTCAATTCATTTCAATGGAGAGGGGCGTTTTTTCAGCACACTGCCCCAGTGTGAAAGCATTAATTGATTTTAATGGAAATACGTTTTCGTAAGCTTTTCAGGCGCTTTTTTTAGCGTGAAAGCGCCTGAAAAGCGCCTCAGTGTGAAAGTGGTCTTAGTGTTCACCAAGGACTCTTGCTGGCCTTGCTATGCTCTCAGCGACGGCCCGCCCATATGGGGCATAGGGGCGCCGCCCCCCCTAATCAATGCGCCAGGCCCCTAATTTGCATGCACGGCACCTGGGCGCATTTATTCCAATGGGAGTTTTTCTTTTTTTAAAAACATGATTAAAGCCGGAGGCTCTAATTGACTTTAAAAAAGCGCCCCGAGCCCACCCAGTTGTGTGACAATTAGCAAATTAATATTCGCTATTGTCTTCCTGCTTCTCTTCCTGGCCAATCCTGGCTCAGCGAGCGGGTCCTAAACCTCGATTGGCCAAGAGGAGGAGCGATACTATTGGCCGCCAAGGAGGAGGAGGGAAGAGATGCAGGGGAAGCTGCGCCGCCGTGAAGCCGTGGAAGGAGGAGATTCAGAGGCCCGCCACCAGCTGCCACTGCTCCCCATATTCCCATTTTAGGATTACTAGATAACCTCCTGTTAAGAGAAAAGTAATCTCAAACTGACTGACTGGATTCTGAACCTTCAGAAATAAGCACTGGAACTGACACATCACTTGGAATATCTTGGTCTAGTTCTGAACACAACTCTTTCCAGTATTTTTCTTCCCCAAGAAAAACAAAATACTTTTTACAACCAAATTTGGATTCTGCAGTCCAGGAGCCATCCCTCTCTATGATTCTGCATTTTAGGCAGTTTTTTCAGCCCAGTTTCGCTCAAGACCACTTTCATGCCGCGTACACACGGCCGTTTTTCTCGTTGAGAAAAACGACATTTTTCCCATTCGACGAGAAAAACGATCGTTTGTGGGCTTTCTGACGTTTTTTTCGACGAGAAAAACGGCATTAAAAACGACGAGAAAAATTAGAACATGTTCTAATTTTTCTCGTTGTTTTTTTCGACATGTTTTCCGCGGCAGTGTTTCCCATAGGAGCCCACACACGGTCGTTTTTTTCGACCAAAAAAAAAATGACATTTAAAACGGCCGTGTGTGGGGGGAACAAGCTGTTCCTCGTTTTTAACGTCGATTTTCTCGACGGTGTTTTCACCGTCGAAAAAATCGATCGTGTGTACGCGGCATAACACAACATTCTATTGGTGTGAGGGAAAAGAAGTGCAATTTCTGGGCAAATCCATACACCTGACACCGAAAGTCCAGGTTCTCTCTGGCCTGGTGGCTCAGGAATCTAGCACTGCAGTTGTAAAAATCCTTCCTCCCGCTGTCTTGGAAGATTATCACCACAGATGCCAGCCTGATAGGCTGGAGAGGAGACCTAGACACCTTGATGGCGTAGGGGACTTGGTTGTCTCAATGAACATTCCGGAGCTCTGGGAGATTTGGTTGTCCCTGCAATGCTGAGGAAATTGCAATTCATTTTGTTTGTAGGCTTGTTAGTATTTTGTTTGCTGTGTTGTCCATGCCCACCTCTCAGTTGGACTAATTTTGGGCATCCCAATTGTCTGCACCAAAGATGCAGCATGTAGGATAGTTGGTGCGCTTTCAGAAATCGTGGCTAAAGCTCACAACCTAATAGAAGTCAATTGGACCACTGCTAAATGCGGATAAAATGCACGGAAACCATGCATACACCTGAGCTGTGGCCAAACCGCAGCAGACAAGTGTGAACCTGGCTTTAGTTCACAATTTCTTTGTAATAATTGTAATAAATTCCTGTCTGTGTGTTTCTACTAAGACCTGGTTCACACTTATGCGTTTTTTAGTGCTTTTTGCTGAAATGCACTACAGTCCATTTAACATGGTTTACTATGGGACACGTTTACAATTATACTTTTTTCAGCTGCTGCTTTTTGCAAAGGGTCAGCAACTTTTTTAAATGGAAAATGGTGCTTTTTGGTTCAATAGACTTCAATGGAGATGCTGCGGAAAAACATTTAGTGCGTTTTTGATGTTTTTTTATGCATTTTTTAATCTGCCCAACAACAATTTGGCCAAAAAAAGCATAAAGAATGCAAAACGCATCAAAAAATGTAAAAAACGTGTGTGCAAAAATGCACTACAAAAAGCACTGCAGATCAAAACAAGCTGCATAGGTGTAAACTAGACCTAATGCCGCATACACACGACCGTTTTTCACCACGTTAAAAATGCCATTTTTTAAATTGGGCATTAAAAACGATCGTGTGTAGGCTCCAGAGCATTTTTAACGACGTGAAAAATGGCCTAAAAATATGAGAACCTGCTCCATTTTTTCACGTCATTTTTCACGTAGTTTTTTTTAACGACGTGAAAAACGGTAGTGTGTATGCTTTTACGAGGGGTAAAACACAGCGCATGCTCAGAATCAGGCCGGGTTCACACTTGTGCGACACGACAGCCGTCCTACTTTGGATCCGACTTTGCCCTGCGACATGAAGCCGACATATGTCCGACTTTCAATGAACGGGGATCCGACTTGGATCCCCGCCAATAACAGGCACTGTGTTTGGTATGAATCTTGAGGGGGAACTCCATGCCAAATTTTAAATAAAAAACCGGCATGGGTTCCCCCTTCAGGAGCATACCAGGCCCTTGGGTCTGGTCTGGATTTTAAGGGGAACCCCTACGCCGAAACAACGGCGTGGGGGTCCCCCCAAAATCCAAACCAGACCCTTATCCGAGCACGCAAGCTGGCAGGCCGCAGGGGAAGAGGGGGGGGACGTGAGAGCGCCCCCCCTCCCTCCTGAACCGTACCAGGCCGCATGCCCTCAACAGGGGGGGTTTGGTGCTCTGGGGCAGGGGGGCGACCTACGGCCCCCCCACCCCAAATCACCCTGTCCCCATGTTGATGTTGCTGTAATGCTGGGTCTTGCGGTGCGCGCCAAATTATATAGGCTTCTCATGACGTCACAGTCACAAGCTCCGGGTGGCCTCGGAGCATGTGATTGTGACGTCATGGGAGCATGTGACTGTGACGTCATGAGAAGCCTATATAAATCGGCGCGCACCGCAAGACCCAGCATTACAGCGGGAGGAAGCGACGAGTCAACATCGAGGAGGAGAAGAGGGAAGAAGACGCCAACGGCGACGAAGGGAAGACCGGCCCCTCCACTAGCAAAAGAGCTGGAAGAAGATAGTGGAGGGGCCGGCAGAAGGACAACGGAGAGCCGGATGAGACGACGGTAAGACCGGGCCTCCGCTAGCAAAAGAGCTGGAAGAAGATAGCGGAGGCCCGGCGGAAGAAAGAACCGGAGAGCGGGAGAAGAAGAAGGCGACGGAGAAGACCAGGCCCGCTAGCAAAAGAGCTGGAAGAAGATAGCGGAGGCCCGGCGGAAGAAAGAACCGGAGAGCGGGAGAAGAAGAAGGCGACGGAGAAGACCGGGCCCCGCTAGCAAAAGAGCTGGAAGAAGATAGTGGAGGCCCGGCAGAAGGAAGAAAGAAAGAACCGGAGAGCGCGGAGACGACGCTGTGCAATAAATTACTTTAAAAAGCCGTGTGTGGTTTTTTTTCTTGACATTTTTTTCCACCAGGTGAATGGGTAGGGGTACGATGTACCCCATACTCATTCACATAGGATGGGGGGTGGGATCTGGGGGCCCCCTTATTAAAGGGGGCTCCCGGATTCCGATAAGCCCCCCGCCCGCAGACCCCCACAACCAACGGCCAGGGTTGTTGGGAAGAGGCCCTGTCATCATCAACATGGGGACAGGGTGCTTTGGGGTGGGGGGGCCGCAGGTCGCCCCCCTGCCCCAGAGCACCAAACCCCCCATGTTGAGGGCATGTGGCCTGGTACGGTTCAGGAGGGGGGGCGCTCTCTCGTCCCCCCCCTCTTCCCCTGTGGCCTGCCAGGTTGCGTGCTCGGATAAGGGTCTGGTTTGGATTCTGGGGGGACCCCCACGCCGTTTTTTTGGCGTAGGGGTTCCCCTTAAAATCCAGACCAGACCCAAGGGCCTGGTATGCTCCTGAAGGGGGAACCCACGCCGGTTTTTTATTTAAAATTTGGCCTGGAGTTCCCCCTCAAGAGCAGCAGAGCACAAGTCGCATGCCAAAGTCGTATCATGCAAGACTGCAGTCCGACTTTGATCCGACTTCAATGATAGTCAATGGGCTGAAGTCGGATCAAAGTCAGACCAAAGTAGTACAGGGAGCATTTTGAAAGTCGGACCGACATGTGTCAGACCAGTTAAGACGGCTCCCATAGGGAAACATTGATTTTCACACGTCATGCGACATGAGCTCCCAATGTCGGAGCGTTTGTCGCCCCAGTGTGAACCCAGCCTCAAGTATGAGACAGGAGCGCTCGTTCTGGTAAAACTAGCGTTCGTAATGGAGATAGCACATTCGTCACGCTGTAACGGACTGAAAAGCACGAGGCTGAAAAGCGTGAATCGTCGCTCAACAAACTTTACTAACATGAAGGGTGGCGCCATTCGAACGGAACTTCCCCTTTATAGTGCCATCGTACGTGTTCTACGTCACTGCGCTTTGCTCGAGCGTTTTTTTTAATGAACGTGTGTATGCAAGACAGGCTTGAGAGAAAACAAGAAAAATCACGTCGAGAAAAACGTCGTTTTTGAAAATGACATTAAAAACTTTCATGTGTACGCGGCATTACTGACCTTTCAATAACTTGTCTACATGCATACATTCCTGACAAGTATCAATGAACAACAAGAGTATAATTTAAAAAAAAAAAAATATATATATATATGTGTAGCCAGAGCCCCATTCGGCCTCAGGGCGGAGGTTCCGCCGCAGAGACTCATGGGAGAGGTTACTTAAGAGAGAGGCGGGGCGGAGCTCACTCTCTTGGGACAACGCGCTTCAAGCAACAAGTCATCCTGCGCGGAGCTGCTGCGGGGTGAGGCCTGAAGCTTAAGGCCTTACCTGAAGTTTGAAGAGCCTTCCACCATCCTGCGGAGCCTGGGTGGATCCTGGACCGTCAGTGTAAGACTCCAGTTGGATCGGGGACCCGATCGGTTGCAGACGCTGTGTGCGACGGACACACACGGTGGAAGACCCAGGCTGGGATCGCGCCTGGAACAGTGAGCGGGCACCTGCCCATATCCATAGACTGAGTCATATTCAGGCCTATAGACTGCCTAGGCCCACTGTTCGCTCACCAGTGTCCCTTGGGGGTTCGGTAGTTGGGACAGAGTTGAAGTGCCTACCCCCCGTTTGCATACTGCTGCTACGAGTTACCACCCCTTTTGGATTACAATTTGGTCATTTCTTCAAGTGCACCAACGAAAGCTGGCCGGTGAAGAAAATCTTACTCCCTTAGGGAAAGGGGACTATTTTTATACACTGTCAGGCCTGACATAGGTGGGGAAAGTTATAAAGTTTGTGTTGCTGTGTCATAGGGCGCGCACGCCATAATAGCTCCGCGTGGTGGATACTGCGCGGCGCCATATTGTAGTGCTGCCTCTGTTGCATTGGTTGTTATAGGGTTCTGCAGACCCATGTAAATGTTGCATGCCATGTTTTATGCCACCATTTTATAGTAAAGCTATTACTTATTCATATTCCTGCCTCAGAGTGTTGTCTGCCTATTTAGGAACTGTTAAGTATCATACACCTGAGAGTGATAGGAGGAAGTTATCCCTAGACTAGCTGTGCCAGAGTGGGTCGGGTCAGATTGCCGGGGGTTGGCGGCGCTGTACACAGGGCCCGAGAAAAACAAACCAGCGGCTCTCTTAACTGGGGGTAGCGGTACATATATATATATATATATATATGTATGTATGTATATTTTATTATGTGTTTGCTCTGCTGCAGGCAGAAGGAAGTATTTCCTCACTTTGCCCTCAGCGATCAGACGACAACATTGTAACATTGTACCTAGTCACAAGGCTTCAGCAAAGGCTGATCTGCGTCAGATATTTTTGAACACCAAGGATTTTTTTTGAAGCCAAGAACTGCACAAATACCAGGATTATGTGACTGTGCCGGCATGTCAGTTCATGAGGTAGATGCTGGCCCTGGATAATGCCTGAGCAAAGATTGTTCTGTCGGAAGGCATTGTCAGAGGGAAAACTATGATCTTTGTGAGAGGTGCTAAATACCTACAATAATAATAAATCTAAATGTAGAACTAAATCTAACAATTACACAAAACTTAGCATGCATGTACTTAAAGTGATACTAAAGGCAAAACATTTTTTTTTTTGAGGGGGCTGGGGGGTTAAATAAAAAAGATGACCTAAATTGTGTGAAGATATTGCACAGACAGGTCCCTTACCTCCTCTTCTGATAGTCCCCTGCCAGAGCTGTCCACTTCTCCCTCCTCTAGGTGCCTCCTTAGCAAGGCGGGTGTGTTTTTGATAAACACAGGGCTCTGCACTGTGATTTGCTAAGCCGTTCAGCAGGTCCCGGACATAAATCATTGGCTGGTACCTGCTTACCGACTTGTGCTGTACCGAATCACAGCACAGATGGGGCGGTGCGCGTGTGCTCCCTACATGGAAATGCTGGATCAACTACATGTACAAGATCCAATGCAGAGCGGCTTCTCCCCGTCGCCGTATATATGTGCACGGGGCAGTCCACAAGTAGTTAAAGACACAGATTTATGCAGATCTGAAATTAATGATACATCATTAAAATTATTTTTAAATGATAAAAAATGTAAGTACATGAATTTGACCTGCCAACAGCCTCTTGCAGTCTCTGTACAGCAGAGCTGGATAGTTACTAGAAGTAGCTGCACAAGAAGCCAGTCAATTCAAGTGCTGACAAGAAGCTTGCTGATAGGAGGAGAAAATCGAGTGACAGAGTGATGAGCAGGTCATAGTTCTGTTTCAGGGTTGCCAAATTTACTGGCGGCGCACATTTTTTTACTGACAACCTAAGAAATTGCAGAACTCCTATTGAAAGCTAACACAGTGAATATTTGAACAGTATAAACATGATATGGAAACACTGAAAATACCTATAACAAAGTACGGTAATTTGCTTGCTATACACTTAGTCAACACAGCATGAAATTATCAGCCCCTGATATTTACTGGCAGTTGTAAAAAAAAGTCGCAGATTTTTACGAACTGACAGTAAATTTACTGGCGGTTGGCAACCTTGTTACGTTTCTTCTTTCACGGTCCAGTAGCAGGCTAGGGTGGGTCCATGACAACCTGGGCTGAGAGGTAGTGGAATGAATAATGCTGACCATCCGACTAAGGGCATCTAGTGGCAGAAAAAAAGTACTGCAGGAAATCTCTGGTTGGAAGCCTAATATTGAAACAAAAAAGTTTTTTTTTTCTGTTGAGCTAGGTTCACATTTGTGCAATGCACCAGCGAATGTGCATTGCAGCACATTTTTTCCATGCATTGTGGTAGGGCAGCCTTATTTGTTTGAATTGGCTTCTTACTGCACGTAAATCACACCAATGAAGTGCATAACCCTTTTTTTAAATCATGCCACACCACAACGCACAGTTCTAATTACTATGTGGTTCAATGCAATGCACATGTAATGGCTAGGTGCTTTGGGGTGCCATTAAAAAATAATGTCATTGCAGCGTAGAGATCTGCACATAGTCCGAAGGGGCTATTCATGTTCATCATGTTTTTTTCAGTTTTAAGTGACTACAAATGTAAAATATAGAAAAAATTTTCAAAAATATTCCTGCTTTAAATATACATACATTTTTCCCTTTAAAATAAGCTCACATTTTATTTAAGCAGGCTTATCATAACACAAGTATGTGGTAATGTCCCCAGGAATAGTACCAGCGATGGATGCACAGATAAATATATTGATTAAGATAAACCCCAATCCAATAAGCAAAAGATTCTTGGAGATGATAATGTATTTATTCTTGAATTTGAAGCTGATGTTAATATGCATGCAGCATAGTCCTCTTAGCATCGTGTCTGTCGGTGTGATGAATCTGATGAGGAGGACGTGAACTGTATGTTGCCATGGAGAAGCTCTGGCGGATTCCAGAGGTGAGAGCTGGAGAACGCTCCATTTAAGAGGGAGAGGGAGTAAAATAGAGAAACTTATCCAAACCACCAGAGGGGTATCAGTACAAGATGTAGAAGAACACATTTGCAGCTGTTTAATAGTGCTTCTGTTATTTTATTTTTAACAATACCGATATTTTGGCATCTTAGTATTACATGTCATCTCCCTAGGACAGGGGTCCTCAAGCATTCTCAACAAAGGGTTCACACTGGCCTTTAGACCTCAGGTAAACTGGACTGTGGCCAGTGAGATTATAAAATGCCTAGGTGTTAGGGGTCATTGTGAGTAAAATAATGCCCCAGTTGTTGAGCAATGGGAGTAAAATATGGTGCCTGTGGTTAGTGGGAGGAAGAACAATCCCCCATTGTTAGTGTAAGTGGGAGGAAAAGTGCCCCATTATTGGTATCAGTGGGGGGGAAGTGCCCCGTTTTTGGTATTAGTGGAGGGAAAAGTACCCCATCATTGGTATCAGTGGGAGGAATAGTGTCCCATCATTGTTATCAGTGGGAGGAATAGTGTCCCATCATTGTTATCAGTGGGAGGAATAGACTCGCATCATTGGTATCAGTGGGAGGAATAGAGTCCCATCATTGGTATCAGTGGGAGGAATAGACTCGCATCATTGGTATCAGTGGGAGGAATAGAGTCCCATCATTGGTATCAGTGGGAGGAATAGACTCCCATCATTGGTATCAGTGGGAAGAATAGACTCCCATTATTGGTATCAGTGGGAGGAATAGACTCCCATTATTGGTATCAGTGGGAGGAATAGACTCCCATCATTGGTATCAGTGGGAGGAATAGAGTCCCATCATTGGTATCAGTGGGAGGAATAGACTCCCATCATTGGTATCAGTGGGAGGAATAGACTCCCATCTTTGGTATCAGTAGGAGGAATAGACTCCCATCATTGGTATCAGTGGGAGGAATAGAGTCTTATCATTGGTATCAGTGGGAGGAATAGACTCCCATTATTGGTATCAGTGGGAGGAATAGAGTCCCATCATTGGTATCCGTGGAGGTAAAAGTACCCCATCATTGGTATCAGTGGGAGGAATAGTGTCCCATCATTGGTATTAGTGGGAGGAATAGAGTCCCATCATTGGTGTCTGTGGGAAAATAGTGTCATTGGTTTGGATGGGAAGAATAGTGCCCCATCATTGGTATCAGTGGGAGGAAAAGCACCTTTTCATTGGGATCAGTGAGAAGAATAGTGTACCATCATTGGTGTCGGTGGAAAAATAGTGTCATTGGTTTCGATGGGAAGAATAGTGCCCCATCATTGGTATCAGTGGGAGGAAAAGCACCTTTTCATTGGGATCAGTGAGAAGAATAGTGTACCATCATTGGTGTCGGTGGAAAAATAGTGTCCCATCATTGGTGTCAGTGTGAGGAATAATGTCCTATCATTGGGTTAGTGGAAGGGATTGTGCCCCAACATTGGTGTCAGCCGCTGCTATGCTGTGGATTGCTTGTCAAAGGGCCGTAAGCAGTACTGCTAATGTGAAAGAAGCCATATAGAGCTAAGCTTACCGAACACTCTGCAGCATCTGGTATATTTATGGGATTGGCTGGTCCCCATCTGTGCTGTGGAGTTCCTTTTTCCTGCTGCTGCAACACTAATGGGGATAAAGAACCTCATAGCGTGGGGGGGGGGGGGATCATCCATTCCCTGAAGTGTATCGGATGTTGAAGTTTCTTCAGCAAACTTAGCTCTCCAGGAATGGAAAATCAGTGTTGCCAGTGGAAGGAGGGGTACACTTCTTTTTTTTTATCATTTTGAGTTCAAGTTACTTTAACTATAACCACTAAAAGTGGAAGTTCACTTCACTCTATGAATGTTAAACAGACCTATAACACATGTACCATGTTTAATGCATACCAACATGTCTGCTGTTGTCCAGCAGTCAGCATGGCAAACTGCCAGCTTTTGCCAATGATACCATGCAACACGTGGTGTCACTCAGTCGAGGGAGTGCCTCTGCCTTGAAGAACTAGAACGTTTAGTTTTTCAGTGCTTTGGATGGTACTCCAAGGGAAAATATTTTGATGACGAATTAGCTTCCACTATTTGTTCATTTTTTAATTTCTCCTCTGCTTATAATTCGCTGTTCACAGTGACAGCTTCCTGGTGGGATAGCTCATGACTCAGACTTGTGCCCGAACACGACTGAGATTATCCCTACTCTTGGGCCTGCTGTTAGAAACCACGGGGTCTCATACTACCAACCTGACAGGGCACCCCATATAAACAGTTTACTATGCTTCAGTTATGAATGATCGATACTGATCACTTATTGTGTTTATTCAGGAAAGGAAGGGGCTGGTAAATATGACATATTTACAAGACCACTCTCCATCATGAAGGATCCTGTTGTGTGCTTACAGCTGCCCGCAGGAAGGAGAGGAGGGAAGCCGGAGGCACTGCAGGGTGGGGGAGGCACACAGGGGGCCTGGACAGCAGGGGCAAATGTATAGTTCACAGGGAGGGTGATTGTTGCGCGTGCGGGGGAGTCGATTACTGGAACTGATCCCCTGTATGGCTCTCTCTGCAGCAGATGAAAGCTGGCAGGAGTGAGAGGAGAAGAAGCCAGTTTTCAGTTGCTGCAGAGAGACATACAGGGGATCAGTTCCAGTAATGGCCCCCCTGGCATGCCAATCATCCTCCCTGCCCACATCGATTCACTTTGCTGCCTGGGCCCTGTACAGGAGGACTGGTGGTACCCCCTTATCCACGACCCTGTCTACTCTTTACCTACTGCCCTATAGACTCCATAGAAAGTGAGATGAAAGTGAGGGGAAATCCCGTCTTAGACTGTTGTCCCCATTGGAAGATTTATCCTTACCTCTTGTTCTGGTGACAATTCCAAGGGGCTGTTCACATCTGTATAATGCTTTAAATGCATTGTGAGATTTGAATGGGCTGACTAAACTACAACAAAAGGTGCATCAACCATTTTTAGCAACATGGTGTGCCCCAACACAAAATGCTGTATTGCCATGCATTATAGTGCGCTGCAACACATATACATTGGAAAGGTATGTTGGCGTGCCATTTAATTTGCATGGCAGTTCACTAAGGTGCACAATGGGGGACATTTTTTAAAACTGGAGCAACTGTGAATGACAACCAACCAGCTTCTAACAGCACAGCGGTGAACTTTATTACATGGCTGCCACTTACTGTATGTACCTACAGCCGGCGCTGCTGTGCTGTGATGAGAGCATGCTCACTTGGCCCCATTAACACTGAACGCTTCCTGTCACTGTTTATCATTAGAAGGCTTGGCTCTTGACCATGTAACTGTTGTGTCATCCAATCTCAGTGATCACTTGATTGGGAACCAGTCCACTTGCCTGTAGGAGTTGGTGGTAGGGGGTATACAGCGAAACAAGTACCGTATTTGATCCCCTGCTGATTTTGTACGTTTGCCCACTGACAATGAAATGATCAGTCTATAATTTTAATGGTAGGTTTATTTTAACACTGAGAGAAAGAATAACAACAGAAATATCCATAAAAACGCATTTCAAAAAAGTTTTAAATTGATTTGCATTTTAATGAGTGAAATAAGTATTTGATCCCCTATCACTCAGCAAGATTTCTGGCTCCCAAGTGTCTTCTTTACAGGTAACGAGCTGAGATTAGGAGCACTCTCTGTAAGCCCGGTTCACACAGGGGCGGCACGACTTTGTGGGCGACTCGGCGGCGCGATCTCAAGACGACTTGAGACGCCCGCCTGAGGCGATTTGCATAATGACTTCTGTATAGAAGTCAATGCAAGTCGCCCTGAGTCGCCCCCAAAAGAAGTACAGGAGCCTTTTTCTAAGTCAGAGCGACCTGAGTCGCTCCTATTAGAACGGTTCCATAGTACAGAGCGGGATGCGACTCGTCAGGCGACCGAGTCGCCTGACGAGTCGCCCCTATGTGAACCGGGCCTTAAGAGAGTGCTCCTAATCTCAGCTTGTTACCTGTATAAAACACACCTGCCCACAGAAGCAATAAATCAATTTCCAATCTCTTCACTATGGCCAAGACCAAAGAGCTGATCAAGGATGTCAGGGACAAGATTGTAGACCTACACAAGGCTGGGATGGCAGCTTGGTGAGAGGGTGACAACAGTTGGTACGATTTTTTGCAAATGGAAGAAGCACAGAATAACTGTCAATCTCCCTCGGTCTGGGGCTCCATGCAAGACCTCACCTCATGGAGTTTCAATGATCATGAGAACAGTGAGGAATCAGCCCAGAACTATACGTGAGAATCTTGTCAATGATCTCGAGGCAGCTGGGACCATTGTCACCAAGGAAACAATTGGTAGCACACTACCCTGTGAAGGACTGAAATCCTGCAGCGCTCACAAGGTCCCCTTGCTCAAGAAAGCACATGTACAGGCCCATCTGAAGTTTTATAATGAACATCTGAATGATTTAGAGGAGAACTGGGTGAAAGTGTTGTGGTCAGATGAGACCAAAAACAAATCGAGCTCTTTGGCATTAACTCAACTCGCCACGTTTGGAGGAAGAGGAATGCTGCCTATAACCCCGAAATCACCATCACCACTGTCAAACATGGAGGTGGAAACATTATGCTTTTGGGGTGTTTTTCTGCTAAGGGGACAGGGAAACTTCACTGTATCAAAGGGACGATGGACGGGGCCATGTACCATCATATTTTGAGTGCGAACCTCCTTCCCTCAGCCAGGGCATTGAAAATGGGTCGTGGATGGGTATTGCAGCATGACAATGGCCCAAAACTCACGGCCAAGGCAACAAAGGAGTGGCTCAAGAAGAATCACATTAAGGTCATGGAGTGGCCTAGCCAGTCTCTAGACCTTAACCCTTAGAAAATATGTGGAGTGAGCTAAAGGTTCGAGTTCCCAAATGTCAGCCTCGAAACCTTGACCTTGAAATGACTTGGAGAGGATCTGCAAAGAGGAGTTTGACAAAATCCCCCCTAAGATGTGTGCAAACCTGGTGCCCAACTACAAGAAACATGTGACCTTGCCAACAAGGGTTTTGCTACCAAGTACTAAGTCATGTTTTGGGAAGGAGTCAAATAATTATTTCACTTATTAAAATGCAAATCAATTTTTAACTTTTTTGCAATGCTGGATATTTTTGTTGTTATTCTGTCTCTCACTTTTAAAATAAACCTACCATTAAAATTATAGACTGATCATTTTTTTTGTCAGTGGGGAAACATACAAAATCAGCAGGGGATCAAATTTATTGAGTGACTACGCAACAATTAAAAACAAGTTGCACTCATAAAGCCCCGTACACACGATCGGTTTAACTGATGAAAACCGTCCGATGGATGGTTTTCATCAGACAAACCGATCGTGTATGGTACCCATCGGTCTTTTTTCCATCGGATGGAAAAAATAGAACTTGTTTTAAATTTTTCCGATGGATAAAAAACCGATGGGAATTTCCGATCGTCTATGGGCAAGTCCATCGATTAAAATACCAACGCATGCTCAGACTGAATTAGGAGACGGGAGCGCTCGTTCTGGTAAAACTAGCGTTCCTAATGGAGAGAGCACATTCGTCATTCTGCAAGTTATTGCTTTGTTTAATGCAGCGCATGTTTTGTTGCTTTAGAACGGTCTTTAAAATGTCATTTTGGCAGCAGATCTTTCTCCTGAGTTCTGACAAACGTATGTCTTTCTTCTTTCTTGTGATCTTAGGAATAATTAGTTTAATTCTTCAAGGCCGACCTCACAAATTACACCTTTTTTTTTGTTTTTGGCTTTAAATTTGTTGTGCATTTTTTGGTGTGTCAATTTCTCAGAACAACATATTATTTTTATTTTTTACTCATGGAGGTTGGTGTCCCTTGTTATTAATTACACATTGTATTTATGAAATCTTATTGCTACTTCCAAAAAAAACACATCAGGCATGTATGTTGGCTGAAATCAAATTTCCCTTTATTTCGGACAAAAAACAAACAAAAACCGAAGGGCAACTATTCAGAAATTAGCAGAGAATATAAAGTCATTAGATCCCAAATGCAGACCTGACTATGATCAATAATAAAATCAACAACAGCATGAAATCAGGAGCAGCAGCCAAAGACATACATCATCCCAAGCTGTGGTACTCCATCAACCTTCAATTTCTGAGCAGCTCGAAGCCAGGAAATCACCTCCTGCTCTTCCCTGTAGCCTTCCTTCCACGCCTCTCTGCAGCGTTCTCTCCACGGCCCCGTCCACGCACCCTTGCAGGCTGGGCCACTGTGGGTGGTGATGTGGCAGGAGGAGGAGGAGAAGGAGGAGAGGGATTGGCCTGCTGCGAGATATGGGTGGCCTCAGTCAGCAGCACCCTCGCCCCCATGTGTACGGCCATATATATAAGGTGCTCACAAAGGGCCCGTTGTCCCGCCTCCATTCTGAGCAACTTATCCGCCAGATAGGTGCTAAACCCCTCCGTAGGGTTGAGGGGGGCCCTCATGATAGCAGCAGCCTCCTGAATCATCTTTAGTGACTCCTCCTCCACTTGTGTCATCCGCCGTTGTTTTGGCGGTCTGACGTGGAGGGGAGCCACTTGGGAGACGGTGCTGCCACTAGGCCTGGGGACCTGCTGAGTCCCACTTGGCCCTTCCTCCTCCTGCCTGCCACACTCCTGACCCTCTTCCTCCTGGCTTGCCTCATCCTGTTTTTAAAAGAAAATGAAAAAATTGGATTATTTGGGGAATCTATCACACACAGTTTTGATCTCTTTCCTGTTTGTTTTTTTTGGAGGGGGGGGGGGATGATATCATTTATGGCTAATCCAAACAGTTCAACACAATATTACTTAGTGGACAATAATTATGATCAAAAATACTATACCGGGCTGAAGATGTGAAGATCTGGCTCTTCTAGCTCGGGAGGCTCCTCCTCCGCCTCTGCAGGGGTGGAGGAAAGGGTGGAAGGAACGCTGGAGGGAAGGGTGGAAGGAAGGGTTGAGGGAAGGCTGGAAATAGATTCCCTGGCCTCGATCTGGTCATCCAGAAATTGAAGATGTCTGTAGTACCACAGCTTGGGCTTTACTACATCGTCGGCTGCTGCTCCTGATCTCTTTGACTGGTGCACTTCCTTGTATTTTTTTTTATAGGAATTACGCAGGTTGTTGATTTTATTATTGATCATAGTGTAGTCTGCATCTGGGATCCATGGCTTCATATCCTCTGCTAACTTGGTAATAGTTGCCCGACGTACATCACTCTTGTGGTACGCTGGGTGTTTCAGTTCCCACAGGTTGCGCTGTTCCTTATATTTTTCTATAAAAATCAGCATCACCTCCGGCTCTCGTAGTTTCTGCATCTTTTTTGAACAACAAGTAAAAAACAAAAGAAAAAAAAGTAAAGGATCAGAATTGATTCTCCTCAACTTATCACAATATTGCCCTTTACAATCATGAACCATTATAGGCCACTGCAGGCCCGAGTTCCCTTCTTACCTTAGTTCACTTCGTTGGTTCACTTCCGGTCGTCCTTACTCCGTGCATCCCTAATAACTTCTTTCCCCTTTTTATACCCTGCGCATGCGTGTAACTCCGCCCTCGTCGCCCGCCCATGACAGACTTTTCCAGGATTTCCCCGCCCCTTAACGATCGGCGCACAGTGTGAGACGGCGACATGTCGCAGACACAGGTGGCTTCTTTACTTGAAATTACCGACGAGGAAAGCCCGGAGGCGGAAACGTCCCGATCCAGTCAAAAAAGATACAAGGCGACTAATATGTCTTTTTCTGAGATGGCGGAGATGGTGGACATTCTGCGGAGGAAGGATTACGGTGGCAAGCATGGCCCATACGACACCCCTAATCTCCGGAAGTCACAAATTATGGACAAAGTTGCGAAGACTCTCTATAAAAAATATGGGGTCAGGAGATCCAAGGAACAACTCCGTAAAAGGTGGTCAGACCTGAAGCTCAGGGAGCCGGAGCAGTATAGGAAGCTTATAAAAAGCATTGAAAAAAGTAAGTTTATTTTACTGTGTTCTTTCACATTGTAATATGTATTCTTCCATGTTTTGCACCATGTGCTTGGCTTGACTGGTTTCACATTTTAAAATCTCAACTTTTCTGTTAAGTGGAGAGTCCACTTATTTGCTAAATGTGTTGAACCAAAAATTGCTGCTCTTCCCCCAAACAGGTTTGGCACATATCCACGTAAACTACATGTGGGCATGCCTCATTTTACTTCAACAATGTTTATCTACACATTGTTGGCTAGATGATGTGTTGTAAGGAAATTTAGAATGTGAATGAAAGAATAAACTGTATTCTGGGTAAAGGAGATGACACTCCAGCAGTTGTGTACTCTTTTTTGTTCTTCATCAAGATACTATACTCTGGGCCACATGACCAAATTTCTTAGCGGTGTCACACACAGGTGGTCCAGTGGATACCTTGGTGTTCATCCAAGTGAATTTGTGAGTGTCCTCCAAAATAACATGTTGCTTTGTTGAGTTTGCAAGATCTCATATGTTCATCTTGAAACTCAGGGCCAAATATCAATTGGACCCCACTTTAAAACATTGAGAATCCATTTTCAGGCCTAAAAAGTCTGTGGGCTAAAAGGATAAAAAAAAATTCTATTCCCATAGGGGAGAGGAGAGTGGGAGGACACCATGCTCATGAGACGAGGAACCCAACACCACAGAAACTCCCTGAAGATCCCAAAGCAGACAAAGTTCAGCAGGTTCAGGAAGCGGAGGGGGAGAAAGTGGAGGTGGAGGAAGGAGAGGTGGAGGAAGGAGAGGTGGAGCTTATCAGCACAACAGGTCAGTGTCTGTCACCACAACTTCAAGGTAAATACAGATGTAGGCCTGCATAGTTTTAAAATTTTTTTTTCTTTTTAGGGACTGAACGTGGGGGTGTGTCAGGAAGTCCAAATCCTCCATTCTCGAGTGCCAGCGCAAAAATAATCATTCAGGAAATCATGGAATGCAGTAGCGAAATGGACATTATGAGAAAGAGAATGATTGTGATTGAGCAAAAATATAAAAACATGATAGATATTTTGGGGAGAATAGTGTGACCCCCCCTTTTTGTGTGTTTTGTTATGTGTTGGAATTTTTCTATGGGATTTCCACCAGCCCAAATGTGAAGATGCACACACTGAAGACTCAACATGTGCTATCTGCCGTCACAGGATATCTATGTCCCTGTTTTGGGGGTGCAACCTCTTCCTCCCTCCTCAAGTAGGGGAGAGGAAGGGTTTTCACCCCCAAAGCACATCCATTGATCCCCCATGATGGCAGATAGCACATGTTTACCCTAGCCATGGGATCATGTTGAAGATACCCATTTGAGCCCCAAAAAGAAAGTGTGTTTCTTCACATTTGGGATGGATCAGGGGTAACATCACCCCATCTCCTGTTTGTATTTTTCACTGTGTTATTGTATTACTTTTTAATGGAAAAAAATGTGGCTTTTGACCCATGCATGTTTCTGCCAAAAAATCCACACAAAACAACCCAAAAAAATCTTTAGAAAAAAAACCAAAACTGTGTTGCAATCAATAAAAACATTGGGGAAGTCGAAAAAAGGTGTGCCTTGTTGTTTCTATGCTCAATGGCAGTTCTGAAGATGCAAAATGAGTGTTTTTACCTCTGAGATTGGAGGCTATTTACTAATAAGGAGAAATACACTTGGCACTACTAGAACCTGGGAGACACATAAACCACAAATCAAAGAATGACAACACAAGTTTGTAGTAAATCAAATATTTTTGTTTATTTAAAAAAGGTAACATCAAAGTTCAGATGTGGTCTGGCATTGCGATGGCCCCCCTACCCGTGAAGTACTCTACGTATTTCTGACATACTTCACGGGCACTTTGGGGGGCCAAGCCAGTACGGGCAGTGCTGAGGCCGGTCAGATTTATCAGTTCAGAGGGACCGGCCTCAGACCCAACTGATGACACATAATTTGTGGAGTATTTTCTTAAGAAATTGTGCAACAAGCAGCAGCAGTACACAATGTTGTTCAGTTTATAATCCGCCAAATTGATAGCTGTCTGGAACAGGCGGAACCGGCTGGCCATTATCCCGAAGGCATTCTCCACAACTCTCCGGGCTCTGGCCAGCCGGTAATTAAAAACCCTCCTCTCCGGGGTGAAGGTGCGTTGGGGAAACGGCCGCATGAAGTGTGGTCCTAGTCCAAAAGCTTCATCCGCGATGAAAACGAACGGTAGCCCTTCCACGTTCTCTGCATCTGGAGGCAGTGCAAGACCCCCAGCCTGCAGATGGTGAGCGAACTCCGTCTCAGCGAATACTCCGCCATCAGACATCCGGCCGTTCTTCCCCACGTCCACATACAGGAACTCGTACCGTGCCGACACCACCGCCATTTAACACTATGCTATTAAAACCTTTATAGTTAAAATAGTATGACCCCGAACGGGGTGGCGGCACTATGTGGACGTGCTTCCCATCAATTGCCCCTCCGCAGTTGGGGAAATCCCACCGCTGGGCAAATTGGGAGGCCACAGTCAGCCATTCCTGTGGTGTGCTAGGGAACTGTGGAGTCAAACAAAAAGAAGACATTAGTACGGTTTATGTTTACAGTGCAAGCAGATTACACACAAAAACATTGTTGACCAACATCATTCTAACATTATTTAGGGGAGTATTTCCTACCAATAAACAAAGGCCCACTTAGCAGATGCCTCACCCCCGCTGAGTGGACATTCTAAAATAAACGAAGGGGGGGGGCCTAAGGTGATTGTGGGGGATCCAAAAAAAGGCTCGACCACTCTGCTGAGCTTGATTGAGAACTAAAAAATTGGTAACATCTTTAGGGGGGGGAGGGAGGGTTGTCAAACTACGCGGGCAATGACCCCACAAAAAGGAAAAGGAAAATAGAAGGCTAGCTGGGTTTGCGCCCACGATAGCATGCTGGAGAGGTTAGTGAAGGGAAATAGGCATGGAGGGCCCAAAAAGGGCTTTACAGGTCAAAAAATGCATGGGGAAAATGGGGACATTACCAGGATATTACAAACAGGCAAATTTGGGTTAGGAGGGAAAAAATAAGAAGATTCAAAAACAATCAAAACATATAATGTGAGGTTAAAGGAGAAAAATTACCTTCATATAAACCTTCTGCAGGACCTGAATGATGGCCGAACACGTCTCAGGGATAATGATCCCGAGAGCCTGGGGGGAGATGCCTGTTGAGAACTTGAGGTCCTGTAAGCTTCTCCCAGTCGCCAGGTATCTCAACGTGGCAATAAGCCTCTGCTCGGCAGTGATGGCCTGGCGCATCACAGTGTCCTGCCTCGTGATATAGGGGACAGCAAATCCAACAGACGGTGAAATACGGGGTCCGTCATCCTGAGATAATTCCTGAAATCATCAGGATTATTCTCATGGATTTCCCGCAGCAGAGGCATATGAGAGAATTGGTCCCGCTGGAGCAACCAATTCTTAGTCCATGAACTCCTCCTCACCCTGTTCACAGACTGAACTCGGGTTACAGTGTTAACTGCAACACAAAGCCCAAAGCCAGCACGAGCTCGAGAACGAGAACGCACTTCAAACATGGTTTTAAACCGGTCGGCTGGTCAGAACGCACTCAAACAGAACGCATCGTGGAACAGCAAGGCCTGAGAAGAACGACCTGAAAAACAGTAAACGAACGGCCAAGAAGGCACTGCAAGGCAGGAACGACCTGACTGCACGCACTGAATCACAAATACAAACCCACAAGCACAAACTGAACACCAGGAAACGATCTGCAAAGCACGGAGACTGAAAAGCGCGAATCGGCTCTCACCAAACTTTTACTAACACGCGGTAACACGAAATCAGCAAAAGCAGCCCAAGGGGTGGCGCCATTAGATTTGTTCGGCCCTTTTATAGCGCGTCGTACGTTTTGTACGTGCCGTCGTTTTGTTGCCATCGGTTTTTAAACTGATGGTGTGTGGCCAAGACTGATGAAAAACAGTTTCATCGGATTTCCGATGGTCAAATCCATCGGACGAAAATCCATAGGTTATCTGATCGTGTGTACAGGGCTTAAGAGTAGTGTCAAAAACAAGCATTCCTGCAGAAACTGCGGCTAGGATTCGGCAAGTATTCCTCCGAACAGTGGGAGAGCAGGGGCTGAGGAGAGAAGGAATCCACCTTGCACTAATAAACAGAGAGATATTATTTGTCATTTCTGTTCTCATTTCTGCACTTAATCTCCTTATGATTTGTGAGAAGCAAGAGAAAGGGAGCCGCTCAGGTGTGGGAATCCTTCAAATCACCTCCTCCCAGCAGACAAAGGTGCAAGCAATGCTATTGACAGCAAACAGGAACCAAAAAGTCTTCTGGACTGCAGCACTCAAAAATAAAAGCCTTTATTTTATTTTAAAATAAGGAATCCAAAATTCATAGCTGAATGAATAAGCACTAGCACAGTGCGAAACATGTCAGCCAAATTTTTTTGACCTGTGTACCGTTGTACAGTGTGTATTTTGGATTCCTTATTTTAAAATAAAATAAAGGCTTTTATTTTTGAGTGCTGCAGTCCAGAAGACTTTTTCGTTCCTGTTTACTTAATCTCCTTATGCCGTCCTAGCGTGTATTGTGTACCGTATATACTCGAGTATATGCCGAGATTTCCAGCCCTTTTTTTTGGGCTGAAAGTCCCCCCCTCGGCTTATACTCGAGTCAGCGAAATTTTACATTGTAAAATGTACCTGAAGGCTGCGGCGTCCATCAATTAAAACCCGCGGGCTCTTCCTGGTCCCTTCCATGATAGGCGGAAGTGTGTCTGCCGAGAATCGCCTATCACGAACGTTCTCTCATCCTCAGTTTCCCAGCAGACGTCCGTGATTGGCGGAAACTGAACACAGTGTCTGCTGGGATGGGTGAAGATGAGAGAACGTTCGTGATAGGCGATTCTCAGCAGGCAGTTCCGCCTATCACAGAAGAGACCAGGAAGAGAGCGCGAGTTTTAAACGATGGACGCCGCAGCCTTCAGGTACAATTTTACAATGTTCAATTACAATTCTAGGGAAACAGTGAGGGTGGGGGTGGGCACAGTGAGGGTGGGCACAGGTGAGGGTGGGCACAGGTGAGGATGGGAACAGTGAGGATGGGAACAGTGAGGATGGGAACAGTAAGGTGGCAATGGGCTTAGTGAAGTTGCAATGGGTAGGCATTGTTGACCCTCGGCCTATACTCGAGTCAGTAAGTTTTCCCAGGTTTTTGAGGTGACATTAGGTACCTCAGCTTATACTCGGGTCGGTTTATACTCGAGTATATACGGTATATTAAGTGTATGACAAGACTTCTATGTTTAACAACTGTTTGTACTGTGATCTGACATTTGGGCATCCATACATTGCCAGTTGTCTTAAATGTTTGGCATCATCTGTGTCATGCCTGTGTGTAGTTGCCTTTATAGCATGTTATATAAGAGTAGATAGTGGATATTGGCCATCGTCATTTCAGTCTGTGGCTGATACAGCATACATTGCACTTGGATTATGGGCTGCCATCTGTGAGGAGAACAGGAACCTCTGCAGGCGGAAAATACAATAATGTCACAAATGTTGTAAATCAGGTATGGCAGTAAATGGAAGTTTCCGTCCTCTCAAATAAATCTTGTGTGTGTTGCTTTTTTAATATCTTCAGAAAAGATGAGGGCTTTCAGATTCTGAGATGGCTACCAGTGTAATGTACAGGTGAAATTCGAAAAATTTGAATATTGTGCAAAAGTTCATTTATTTCACTAATGCAACTTAACCACATAAGCCCCGGACTATTTTGTTGCTAAAGGACCAGGCCCCTTTTTGCGATTTGGCACTGCGTCACTTTAACTGACAATTGCGCGGTCGTGCGACGTGGCTCCCAAACAAAATTGACGTCCTTTTTTTCCCACAAATAGAGCTTTCTTTTGGTGGTATTTGATCACCTCTGCGGTTTTTATTTTTTGCGCTATAAACAAAAATAGAGCGACAATTTTGAAAAAAATTACATATTTTTTACTTTTTGCTATAATAAATATCCCCAAAAAATATATAATTTTTTTTTCCTCAGTTTAGAACGATACGTATTCTTCTACATATTTTTGGTAAAAAAAATCACAATAAGCGTTTATTGATTGGCTTGCGCAAAAGTTATAGCGTTTACTAAATAGGGGGTAGTTTTATGGCATTTTTATTAATATTTTTTTTTTTACTAGTAATGGCGGCGATCAGCAATTTTTATCGTGACTGCTACATTATGGCGGACACATCAGACACTTTTGACACATTTTTGGGACCATTGTCATTTTTACAGCCATTCAGTGCTATAAATATGCACTGATTACTGTGAAAATGACACTGGCAGTGAAGGGGTTAACCTCTAGGTGGGACTGTAGGGGATAAGTGTGCCCTAGTGAGTGATTCTTACTGTAGGGGGGCGTGGCTTGGCGTGTGACATCACTGATCGTCGTTCCCTATGACAGGGAACAGACGATCACTGACATGCCACTAGTAAGAAAGGGGAAAGGTTTGTTTACACTTACCTCTCCCCGTTCTTCAGCTCTGTGACGCCCTTGTGCCCAGCCGTGCCATTCTGTCTACGTATATCGTCGTGCGGCGGTCCTTATGTGCTTAAAAGCTGAAACTAATATATGAGATAGACTCATTACACGCAAAGCAAGATAGTTCAAGCCGTGATTTGTCATAATTGTGATGATTATGGCTTACAGCTCATGAAAACCCCAAATCCACTATCTCAGAAAATTAGAATATTACATGCAATCAATAAAACAAGGATTGTACATAGAACAATATTGAACCTCTAAAAAGTATAAGCATGCAAATGTACTCAGTACTTGGTTTGGGCCCCTTTTGCAGCAATTACTGCTTCAATGCTTCAATGCGGCGTGGCATGGAAGCTATCAGCCTGTGGCACTGCTGAGGTGTTATGGAAGACCAGGATGCTTCAATAGCGGCCTTCAGCTCTTCTGCATTGTTCGGTCTCATGTCTCTCATCTTTCTCTTGGCAATGCCCCATAGATTCTCTATGGGGTTCAGGTCAGGCGAGTTTACTGGCCAATCAAGCACAGTAATCCCATTGATCATTGAACCAGGTTTTGGTGCTTTTGGCAGTGTGGGCAGGTGCCAAGTCCTGCTGGAAAATGAAGTCGGCATCCCCATAGAGCTCGTCTGCGGAAGGAAGCATGAAGTGCTCCAAAGTCTCCTGGTAGACGGCTGCGTTGACCCTGGACTTAATAAAGCACAGTGGACCAACACCAGCAGATGACATGGCTCCCCAAATCAACACAGACTGTGGAAACTTCACACTGGACTACAAGCATCTTGCAGTGTGTGCCTCTCCATTCTTCCTCCATACTCTGGGTCCTTGGTTTCCAAATGAGTAGTGATGAGCCGAACACCCCCGGGTTCGGTTCGCACCAGAACCCGCGAACGGACCGAAAGTTCGAACGAACATTAGAACCCTATTAAATACAATGGATGCGAACGTTCGAATTCTAAAGTGCTAATTATAAAAACTATTATGCATGTTATTGTCCTAAAAAGGGTTTGGGAACCCGGGTTCTGCACCAGGGGACATGTATCAATGCAAAAATAAGTTTTAAAAACGGTCGTTTTCCGGGAGCAGTCATTTTAATGATGCATAAAGTGAAAAAAAAAAGTCAAATATTCCTTTAAATATCGTACCTGGGGGGTGTCTAAAGTATGCCTGTGAAGTGCCACGTGTTTCCCGTGTTTAGAACTGTCCCTGCACAAAATGACACTTCTAAAGGAAAAAAAAGCCATTTAAAACTGCTTGCGGCTTTAATGTAATGTCTGGTCCCGGTAATATGGATGAAAATCTTTAAGAAAAATGGCATAGCTACCCCATGACCCCCCCCCTACCCCAGCCCATTACCAGCCCCTTTGGGTCTTGTATGGATATTAAGGGGAACCCCGCACATAAAATAAAAAAGGCCCTATATACTCTGAACAGCCGTATACAGGCGGTGCATACAAGACAGGGACTGTAGGTTTGTTCTTATGTAGAATCTGTTTGTAATTTTGAACAGGTACATTGTTGAAGTGTAGCTCCAGACCAAAAATCTATTTTTAAACTTTTTGGAAAACATAGGTAAGGGTTATCACCCCTGTAACATTTGTTTTGCTGTCTGTGCCCCTGTTCAGAACATTTCACCTCACTTTCCGTCCTAATGACAACTGTTTTTGAAATGTGGTGTTTTTCTTGAAACAAGGATTGCTGATAAAGCATCAGTACAGAGGAGACACCTTTCTCCCATATTTATTCTTACAGGAGAGAATTTTCCTTCCTAGTGGTAGATTTCCTCTCACTTCCTGTTGTCTTCTTGCGTTTGCAAGTAGGAGTCGTTTGTAAGTTGGATGTTTGAAAGTAGGGACCTGCCGTATATACTCTGCAGAAATAGGCCCCTTAGTTGTTGGTGTTGGCACAACACTGTAAGCACTCACAGTTACTCTTGGTTGGTGCTGGAACGCCCTGCTGTCAACTATTATATCAGGAATTTTAATTACATATAATTGTTGAACAGTGGTAGTAAAAATTGGGCCTTTGATGGTGGTGCTGGTGCCACAACACTGTAAGCCCTGACAGTTACTCTTGGTGGGTGCAGCAATGGGCCCTGCTGTGAATTATTAGATCAAGAATTGTAATTACATGCCCCTGTTGAACAGGGGCTGAAAAATTGGGCCTTAGGCACTGGTGGCACAACACTGCAACCCTTCACAGATACTGTACTTGGAGCACAGCAATGAGCCCTGTTGCAAAGTATTGCTTCAAAAATTGTAATGACACGCCCCTGTTAAACAGGGGCTGAAAAATTGGGCCTTAGGCACTGGTGGCACAACACTGCAACTCCTCACAGATACTGTACTTGGAGCACAGCAATGAGCCCTGTTGCAAAGTATTGCTTCAAAAATTGTAATTACACGCCCCTGTTAAACAGGGGCTGAAAAATTGGGCGTTAGGCACTGGTGGCGGCACCCATAAACAAAAATGATCTTCCAAGCTATCATCATCAATCGTATCATTGAGGACTCGGAGGAGGAGGATAGCCAGTCAACATAACAGCACAGGCACTCAGCATCAGCATCAGTCTTGAAGGGATGTGACATTTTAAAATCAATTAGTCTGTTATATCAGCATCAGGTGTGTGGTAGCTGGTGGTGATCCAAGACTGGTTCATCTTGATGAAAGTCAGTCGATCAACCGAGTCGGTGGACAGGCGCACCCTGTGATCCGTGACAAATCCTCCAGCAGCACTGAATGTGCGTTCCGAAAGAACGCTGGATGCAGGACAGGCCAGTAGCTCAATTGCATACTGTGCAAGCTCTGGCCAGTGATCCATCCTCAAGACCCAGTAAGCCAGAGGATTTTCGGTGGGGAAGGTGTCCAAGTCTGACCTTGCCCCTAGATATTCCTGCACCATGTTTATCAGACGCTGGCGATGGTTGCTGGAACCGATCATACTTTGGGGCTGCGGACTAAAGAATTGTCTGAACGCATCGGTCAGACGGCCACCTTCCCCACCGCTCCTTCTTTGACTGGCCGAAGCCTCAGCAACTCGTTGTCCAGGACCAGGAGTTTGCAACCTCCCAGTCTCTGGGAACGCGTTGCACAGACCTTTCTGCAAGGCCTCCCGGAGTTGTCTCATCCTCTGCTCCCTCTGCGACGGTAACATAAGGTCCGCAACCTTACCCTTGTACCGTGGATCAAGGAGAGTGGCCAGCCAGTAATGGTCCCTCTCCTTGATCCGAAGAATACGAGGATCCTTCCGCAGACTTTGCAGGATCAGGGAGGCCATGCAGCGTAGGTTTGCTGAGGCATTCGCTCCGGAGTCCTCTGGGTCACTAAGGACGACATGATCCGCAGCCACCTCCTCCCAGCCACGTACAAGTCCACTGGTTTCTTGGGACTGTAAATCATCCCTAAAAGACTGCTGCTGATGATGCTGAGTGCCAGCCTCCACCTCCATGCTGACACAATCCTCCTCCTCCTCCTCCTCCTCCTCCTCCTCTTCCTGTGCGATGGGTGGGACAGAAGGAACACTGTCTGGGTAAAGGGGGCCTTGAGAGGCAAGGAAGTCCTCCTCTTCCTGCCTCTGTTCTGCCTCAAGTGCCCTGTCCATTATTCCACGCAGCGTGTGCTCCAACAGGTGGACAAGAGGTACAGTGTCACTGATGCATGCACTGTCACTGCTCACCATCCTCGTGGCCTCCTCAAATGGTGCCAGGACAGTGCATGCATCCCTGATCATGCCCCACTGGCGTGGAGAAAAAAAACCAAGCTCCCCTGACCCTGTCCTGGTGCCGTAGTCGCACAGGTACTCATTGATGGCCCTCTGCTGCGTGTGCAGCCGCTGCAGCATGGCCAACGTTGAGTTCCACCTGGTGGGCATGTCACATATAAGGCGGTTCTTGGGCAGGTTCAACTCCTTTTGCAGCTCAGCCAGGCGAGCACTGGCATTATAAGATCTGCGGAAATGCACACAGACTTTCCTGGCCTGCCTCAGGACATCCTGTAAGCCCGGGTACCTGCCCAAGAAGCGCTGCACCACCAGGTTAAGGACGTGAGCCACACAGGGCACATGGGTCAGTTGTCCCTGTCGGAGGGCGGAGAGGAGGTTGGTGCCATTGTCGCAAACCACCATTCCTGGCTTAAGCTGGCGTGGCGTCAACCACCTCTCGGCCTGGCCCTGCAGAGCAGACAGGACCTCTGCCCCAGTGTGGCTTCTGTCCCCCAAACACACCAGCGCAAGCACGGCATGGCATCTTTTTGCCTGCGTACTTGCGTAGCCCCGTGAACGGCTACGGAGCACCGCTGGTTCATAGGACAAACCACAGGAAGAGGCCATGGAGGAAGAAGAAGAGGAGGGGGTGGAGGAGAGAGGTGTGTCACAACCAGTAGTAGCATTTTGGAGGCGTGGCGGTGGGACAACCTCCAACACTACTGCACCTTGTCCTGAATCCTTCCCAGCTGCCAAAAGAGTGACCCAATGGGCCGTGAAAGAAAGGTAACGTCCCTGTCCATGCCTGCTGGACCATGAGTCAGCGGTAATATGCACCTTACCGCTGACCGCCCTGTCCAGCGAGGCCAAGACATTGCCTTCCACATGCCGGTAGAGAGCCGGAATAGCCTTCCGTGAGAAAAAGTGGCGTTTGGGAACCTGCCACTGAGGAACCGCACATTGCACAAACTCACGGAAGGGGGCCGAGTCTACCAACTGAAAAGGCAGCAGTTGAAGCGCTAGCAATTTAGCCAAGCTAGCATTCAACCGCTGGGCATGTGGATGGCTGGGAGTGAACTTCTTTCGACGGTCCAGCAGCTGGGGCAGGGAAATTTGCCTGCTAGAATCGGACGTCGGTGTACTGCTAGCAGAGTGGGCGCAAGTACTTGGCTGTGACACACCTAATTCTACACCTTCATTCCTCTCAGTGCATGTTTCAGAGAGGACTGAAGTTATAGTGGGGTTGGAGATCCCAGCTGATGCGGTGCAAGGAGAGGTCCGCTTTGTTCTTTGGTGTGGGTCTTTGAGGTAGGCTTGCCAACGAGCTGCATGGCAGGTCAACATATGTCTGGTCAGGCATGTGGTACCCAAGCGGCTGATGTTTTGGCCACGCGATATACGCTTGAGACATATGTTGCAAACAGCAGCTGTGCGATCTGATGCACTAGCCTCAAAAAAGGCCCACACCAAAGAACTTTTTGAATGACGGGCAGAGGCAGCGCCCTGCACAGGCGGAGCTCTGCGGTGTGATTCCGTCGGTGTACTGCCCTTACGCTGGCCACCAAAGGGCATCCTGCCTCGTTGGAGATGTGCCTCCTCCTCATCCTCCTCCTCCTCCTCTCTCCTATTAGGCACCCACGTGGAGTCATTGACCTCATCATCCCCTCCCTCCTCATCACTGGAGCCAATCTGGCAGTATGCTGCAGCTGCTGGAACATGACTGCCAGATTGGTGTCCTTCTTGAGCATCCCCTCTGTCTGCTCTCACGCTACTGCCTTCCTCTAGCTGGGTTTCATCATCAGACCCTTCGAAACGCTGGGCATCCTCCTGGAGCATGTACCCAACACTGTGCTGAAACAGTTCGGGGGACTCCTCAGGAGGAGGACATGGTGGGTCTAGGGAAGGAGTGACTGATGATTTGTCTGACATTGATACCAGGGAAGACGACGCTTTGGCAGCTGCTTTTCCAGTACCCTGAGCCTGGGTGAGAGAGGATGAGGAGGAGGAGGAGGGCTTGGTCATCCACTCTACCAAGTCTTCGGCATGATGTGGCTCAACATGTCCAGCTGCCGAAAACAAGGACAAGCGTGTCCCATGGCCATGTGCTGATGACAATGCACCGCGTCCACGACCAGCACTGTTGCCCCCAGACACAGAGCCTGCTTGCCCTCTTTTATTGCCTCCTGACTGTCTGCCTCTCCTTGTTTGCCTTCCAGACATTCTAATAGATGGCCTGCAGGGAGATGGGAAAAAAGCAATAAGGGCTACCTTCAGGTGTCCTTCTCTGTCCCTTGAAACAAGGACTTTCACAGTGAAAGAAACTGACACTGTCCCTACCTAGAGTTTTCTGTCCCTAGAATAAATGTTTTTTTTAATCACAATATAGCACAAGGACAATTCACTCAATGTCTCTCCAGGTCCCTGGAAACAAGGACTTGCAGAGTGAAAGAAACTGACACTGTCCCTACCTAGAGTTTTCTGTCCCTAGAATAAATGTTTTTTTTAAGCACAATATAGCACAAGGACAATTAACTCACTGTCCTTACAGGTCCCTGGAAACAAGGACTTGCAGAGTGAAAGAAAAAAAACACTCTCCCTACCTACAGTTTTCTGTCCCTAGAAAAAATGTTTTTTTTAATCACAATATAGCACAAGGAAAATTAACTCACTGTCCTTACAGGTCCCTGGAAACAAGGACTTGCAGAGTGAAAGAAACTGACACTGTCCCTACCTAGAGTTTTCTGTCCCTAGAATAAATGTTTTTTTTAAGCACAATATAGCACAAGGACAATTAACTCACTGTCCTTACAGGTCCCTGGAAACAAGGACTTGCAGAGTGAAAGAAAAAAAACACTCTCCCTACCTACAGTTTTCTGTCCCTAGAAAAAATGTTTTTTTTAATCACAATATAGCACAAGGAAAATTAACTCACTGTCCTTACAGGTCCCTGGAAACAAGGACTTGCAGAGTGAAAGAAACTGACACTGTCCCTACCTAGAGTTTTCTGTCCCTAGAATAAATGTTTTTTTTAATCACAATATAGCACAAGGACAATTAACTCACTGTCCTTACAGGTCCCTGGAAACAAGGACTTGCAGAGTGAAAGAAACTGACACTGTCCCTACCTAGAGTTTTCTGTCCCTAGAATAAATGTTTTTTTTAAGCACAATATAGCACAAGGACAATTAACTCACTGTCCTTACAGGTCCCTGGAAACAAGGACTTGCAGAGTGAAAGAAAAAAAACACTCTCCCTACCTACAGTTTTCTGTCCCTAGAAAAAATGTTTTTTTTAATCACAATATAGCACAAGGAAAATTAACTCACTGTCCTTACAGGTCCCTGGAAACAAGGACTTGCAGAGTGAAAGAAACTGACACTGTCCCTACCTAGAGTTTTCTGTCCCTAGAATAAATGTTTTTTTTAATCACAATATAGCACAAGGAAAATTAACTCACTGTCCTTACAGGTCCCTGGAAACAAGGACTTGCAGAGTGAAAGAAACTGACACTGTCCCTACCTAGAGTTTTCTGTCCCTAGAATAAATGTTTTTTTTAAGCACAATATAGCACAAGGACAATTAACTCACTGTCCTTACAGGTCCCTGGAAACAAGGACTTGCAGAGTGAAAGAAAAAAAACACTCTCCCTACCTACAGTTTTCTGTCCCTAGAAAAAATGTTTTTTTTAATCACAATATAGCACAAGGAAAATTAACTCACTGTCCTTACAGGTCCCTGGAAACAAGGACTTGCAGAGTGAAAGAAACTGACACTGTCCCTACCTAGAGTTTTCTGTCCCTAGAATAAATGTTTTTTTTAATCACAATATAGCACAAGGACAATTAACTCACTGTCCTTACAGGTCCCTGGAAACAAGGACTTGCAGAGTGAAAGAAACTGACACTGTCCCTACCTAGAGTTTTCTGTCCCTAGAATAAATGTTTTTTTTAAGCACAATATAGCACAAGGACAATTAACTCACTGTCCTTACAGGTCCCTGGAAACAAGGACTTGCAGAGTGAAAGAAAAAAAACACTCTCCCTACCTACAGTTTTCTGTCCCTAGAAAAAATGTTTTTTTTAATCACAATATAGCACAAGGAAAATTAACTCACTGTCCTTACAGGTCCCTGGAAACAAGGACTTGCAGAGTGAAAGAAACTGACACTGTCCCTACCTAGAGTTTTCTGTCCCTAGAATAAATGTTTTTTTTAATCACAATATAGCACAAGGACAATTAACTCACTGTCCTTACAGGTCCCTGGAAACAAGGACTTGCAGAGTGAAAGAAACTGACACTGTCCCTACCTAGAGTTTTCTGTCCCTAGAATAAATGTTTTTTTTAAGCACAATATAGCACAAGGACAATTAACTCACTGTCCTTACAGGTCCCTGGAAACAAGGACTTGCAGAGTGAAAGAAAAAAAACACTCTCCCTACCTACAGTTTTCTGTCCCTAGAAAAAATGTTTTTTTTAATCACAATATAGCACAAGGAAAATTAACTCACTGTCCTTACAGGTCCCTGGAAACAAGGACTTGCAGAGTGAAAGAAACTGACACTGTCCCTACCTAGAGTTTTCTGTCCCTAGAATAAATGTTTTTTTTAATCACAATATAGCACAAGGAAAATTAACTCACTGTCCTTACAGGTCCCTGGAAACAAGGACTTGCAGAGTGAAAGAAACTGACACTGTCCCTACCTAGAGTTTTCTGTCCCTAGAATAAATGTTTTTTTTAAGCACAATATAGCACAAGGACAATTAACTCACTGTCCTTACAGGTCCCTGGAAACAAGGACTTGCAGAGTGAAAGAAAAAAAACACTCTCCCTACCTACAGTTTTCTGTCCCTAGAAAAAATGTTTTTTTTAATCACAATATAGCACAAGGAAAATTAACTCACTGTCCTTACAGGTCCCTGGAAACAAGGACTTGCAGAGTGAAAGAAACTGACACTGTCCCTACCTAGAGTTTTCTGTCCCTAGAATAAATGTTTTTTTTAATCACAATATAGCACAAGGACAATTAACTCACTGTCCTTACAGGTCCCTGGAAACAAGGACTTGCAGAGTGAAAGAAACTGACACTGTCCCTACCTAGAGTTTTCTGTCCCTAGAATAAATGTTTTTTTTAAGCACAATATAGCACAAGGACAATTAACTCACTGTCCTTACAGGTCCCTGGAAACAAGGACTTGCAGAGTGAAAGAAAAAAAACACTCTCCCTACCTACAGTTTTCTGTCCCTAGAAAAAATGTTTTTTTTAATCACAATATAGCACAAGGAAAATTAACTCACTGTCCTTACAGGTCCCTGGAAACAAGGACTTGCAGAGTGAAAGAAACTGACACTGTCCCTACCTAGAGTTTTCTGTCCCTAGAATAAATGTTTTTTTTAATCACAATATAGCACAAGGAAAATTAACTCACTGTCCTTACAGGTCCCTGGAAACAAGGACTTGCAGAGTGAAAGAAACTGACACTGTCCCTACCTAGAGTTTTCTGTCCCTAGAATAAATGTTTTTTTTAAGCACAATATAGCACAAGGACAATTAACTCACTGTCCTTACAGGTCCCTGGAAACAAGGACTTGCAGAGTGAAAGAAAAAAAACACTCTCCCTACCTACAGTTTTCTGTCCCTAGAAAAAATGTTTTTTTTAATCACAATATAGCACAAGGAAAATTAACTCACTGTCCTTACAGGTCCCTGGAAACAAGGACTTGCAGAGTGAAAGAAACTGACACTGTCCCTACCTAGAGTTTTCTGTCCCTAGAATAAATGTTTTTTTTAATCACAATATAGCACAAGGACAATTAACTCACTGTCCTTACAGGTCCCTGGAAACAAGGACTTGCAGAGTGAAAGAAACTGACACTGTCCCTACCTAGAGTTTTCTGTCCCTAGAATAAATGTTTTTTTTAAGCACAATATAGCACAAGGACAATTAACTCACTGTCCTTACAGGTCCCTGGAAACAAGGACTTGCAGAGTGAAAGAAACTGACACTGTCCCTACCTAGAGTTTTCTGTCCCTAGAATAAATGGTTTTTTTAAGCACACTATAGCAGAAGCACAAAACACACTGACACTCTCCCTACCTATCCTTCTCTTTCCCTAAACTAAAGGAATCCAGGTTAAGCAAGAAAGAAATAACAGTCACTGTCCCTGCCTATGCTACTCTATCCCTGCTCCGGAACACACTACACTAGGCCGCCGTGCTGGCGGCCTTTTATAGTGTGGGGCGTGTACTAAACACCCTCAGCAATAATTGGCCACAGGCATCCTGCCTGTGGCCAATCATTGCTCTCCTCGCTGCCGGCGCTGTGATTGGCCAAGCATGCGGGGTCACAGTGCATGCTTGGCCAATCACAGCGCCTGGATGACACTGCGATGGCGTAGTGCATTGTGGGCCGTTCGCGTCACTCGAATTTGGCGCGAACGGCCCAAATCGTTCGATCTTCGTCGAACGATCGAACAGCCAATGTTCGAGTCGAACGTATGTTCGACTCGAACACGAAGCTCATCCCTACAAATGAGATGCAGAATTTGCTCTCATCAGAAAAGAGGACTTTTGGACCACTGAGCAACAGACCAGGTCTGTTTTTCTTTAGCCCAGGTAAGACGCTTCTGACGTTGTTTGTTGTTCAGGAGTGGCTTGTCAAGAGGAATACGACATTTGAAGCCCATGTCCAGGATCCGTCTGTGTGTGGTGGCTCTTGATGCACTGACTCCAGCTTCAGTCCACTCCTTGTGAAAGTCCCCAACACTTTTGAATGGCCTTTTCCTGACAATCCTCTCCAGGCTGTGGTCATCCCTGCTGCTTGTGCACCTTTTTCTTCCACACTTTTCCCTTCCACATAACTTTCTATTAATGTGCTTTGATACAGCACTTTGGGAACATCCAACTTCTTTTGCAATTACCTTTTGAGGCTTTCCCTCCTTATGGAGGGTGTCAATAATGGTTTTCTGCACAACTGTCAGGTCAGCAGTCTTTCCCAGACTGAGAGACTATTTAAAGGCTCACTAACCCTTTGCAGGTGTTATGGCTTAATTAACTGATTAGAGTGGGACACTTTGAGCCTAGAATATTGCACCTTTTCACAATATTCAAATTTTCTGAGATTGTGGATTTGGGGTTTTCATGAGCTGTAAGCCATAATCATCACAATTATGACAAATCACATCTTGAACTATCTTGCTTTGCATGTAATGAGTCTATCTCATATATTAGTTTCACCTTTTAAGTTGCATTAGTGAAATAAATTAACTTTTGCAGGTTTTGAGTCACCTGTATATATTTGGCTTGGCCAAAACCCTAAAAGAAATTACACCAAGGGTTGTCAGCCCAAAATAGATATTTAATGTTGGGTTGAATTACTAGTATCTTACATACCTTCAAAACGAGATGACAAACATGAACTCCTAAGGACTAATGTATATGAAAGTTAGAGATGTACATGCTATGAATTCATATTGACCTGTATAGAGGAATAAAAATAAAGTACTAATTCAAATATTAATTTGATTCCAAAGCCTATGAACACTAGCTGGTCCTTGTTACCTTCATTTAAATATAATACAGAATTCTAAAAGTAACCTGCAAACCTATAGAAAAACAATAGGCGCTTTATACTGATCTGAATTCACTAAAGGAATAAAAGGTAAATCTTGTTGCTGCAGACAATTGTACATTGTCATTGTACATTCCACTGTCTTATTAAATAGTTGTCTGTAATTCTCCACAAAATCATAATCACAGATCACAGGGCCCCAAAACAAAAAAAGTGATCCTGCCCACCCTTCCTCTCTGCAGCACACAGCAGTGTCTGGGTAATGATTGTAGTGACAGTACTGACGATACCTATCAATAATGTGGACATAAAGTATCCTTCCGCAGTATAGTGCTCCCTAACTTCCCCTCTTCCAAGGAACATAGCTCTTGTCCTCAGCTACATACAGGGGTTGGACAAAAATATGGAAATGCATGATTTCCAGTTGTTAAAGTGACGACATGTTTTGCATTGAAAGCGGAAGTGATGTTAATGTGGGACGGTAGGCGGCATAAACTCCAAATATACAAAGAACACTAGACACACCAAACTGTATTAATAACGGCCCGGTTTATTGTTTTTCACAAATATATACAATTAGCAATTCACCATTAGACCCCTTTCACACTGAGACAGTTTTCAGGCATTTTAGCGCTAGAAATAACGCCTGTAAAGTGCCTGAAAACTGCCTCCTATTCATTACAATGGGTGCTTTCACACCCGGGCGGTGCGCTTTTGGGATGTTTAGAAAAGTCCTGCAAGCAGCATCTTTGGGGTGGCTTGGGAGCGCTGTATACAGCGCTCCTAAAACGCCCCTGCCCATTGCAACGAATCGGAAGTGCCGCAACACGGGAGTTTTTAACCCCTTTTTTAGGTTAAAAGAAACCCCTAGCAGTCGAAAGCGGTGCAAAACCTCCTCTTTACCGCTAACAGCCGGCGCTTTCAGTGTGAAAGCAGACTTAAGCCTCGTACACACGGCCGAGATTCTCGTCAGGAAAAAAACTTTGTTTTTCCTGACGAGAATCTTGACAAGAAACTTGTCCCGGCCGAGTGTACACACGTACGATTTAAAAGAACCGCCGTTCTTTTGAATGGCACGAACGCGGTGACATCATCGACTACGACGAGCGTGCGCTCGTCACATTCGATGCCGTCGCCGCCATCTTGCTACACCCTATGCCTAGGAAGCTACCGCGCATACGTCAAAGTCATTTCGAGCATGCCTGGGTTTCCACGGCGACAGGTAAGTGTACACACGCTCGGTTTTCTCGTCGAGAGACAGGCCGACGAGATTCTCGACGAGAAAAAAGACCGCCGTTCGTCGGGGAATCTGGGCATTTTTCTTGACGAGAAAACTGAAACCCGCGTACACACAGCCAGTTTTCTCTGGAAGAAAGCTCTCCCGGCAGTTTTTTGCCGAGAAAACAGGTCGTGTGTACGCGATTACTCTTTTAATCAATACATTCTTTAAAACTGTAAACAAAATCAGCCAAAATCAGTGGGGCGCTCTTCAAATATCCCTCTGGCGACTGGCAAAGACCCCCCTCAGCCTCCTGCCTAAATATGGGTCATGGGAATTTCTGGAATGTTTTGGAGGGTCAGGTCAATCAGTTGCCGGACCTCAATATCATAGAGCCATTATTATCAATCTTGGAGAACAAGGTTCAGGCTCGTTTTCCGCCTAACTGCAAGAACTGGAACGATTTTTGCACGAAGAGTGGTATCAGATTCAATTATCCGCTTTAAATTGTAAGCTCCTTGAGGGCAGGGACTGATGTGAATGTACAATATATATTTGTCCTGTTTACCATTATCAGTGAAAGTCTTTTTTTTTTTAATCATTTTGGGTTGACCCCAGAAAAGTAATAGAGGGGACATCTTCCAATAGGGACACTAGTTCTGGTGACCTGGGGGTCCCCAAGGAATTCCCTTAATTTGCAGGGATTTCCTCCCACTTCCTGTTTGGCCATAGGACAAGAAGTGAAGGGAAATCTCCGCAATGGGATACAGATGGTGAAAAAAAACCTGACAGGAGTTATAACCCTCCCTTGCATCTAAAATGAAAAAAACAAAACGTTTGCCTATAATTCTACTTTAACACTTGGTACACAAGTCAACATCCAATAAACCCTTTATATTACCTGTTACTGCTGATTGCCATGGCTTCATGGGAGCTGACTTCCTTCATCGGTATGGACAAGTTTTTTGTTTTTTTTGATAATCATTCACCCTTCTGTACCAAAAGAAGATTTTCATAAAACTGACAGCACACGAAAAATTATGAAAATGAACCCCTGCAGCATACAGTGCCTTGTACTCGCTGTACTATTATCGAGAACACAAAGAACTACAGACTCATATTACACCTCCCTTTATGGGTGACTCAGAAATCATGATTCATCCTAATATATGTATTATTCTAGTTGAATACCTTATTTTTTTTTCTCTATAGACTATACACTGCTAAGTTATGTAACAGAAGATTGAGACCCTGTTTTTTTCCAAAGGACTATAGAAAGTGGTGACTCCTCAGTGGTACTATACAGATGGAATAAAATCATCGGGGAAGGGAGGGGATTGGTAAATGCTACATACAGTATATACCTTTTAAAAGCATGTTCCGATACTGAACATTCTGATATGTATGCTTTATTTCAGTTTGAACGTTATGCCGATGTCTTTTATTTCTCCAGCAGAATTCTCAGACCCAGCCAAATTCTGTGGCTATTAGGAAACCAAATGATAGTGCCTGGCTTCTCTGGTTGATAGAGAGTAGAATAAATAAACTATATGCAAGTCCAACTACAAGAGCGTAACACCCTTATTAAGGCTATGTGGAATGGGATAGACTGACAAACCACTGTAGGAAAACCTCTGCACAAGTCTTTAAGACATAGAAGAAGGCAGTTGGTGACTGAACTTACCTATGCCTATCCAAAACTTAAATATTCATTTTTATGTGTCCGGCTTTAATTGTTGGCTATCTATTTCTGGGAACATGACTGGGGAAAAACTTGGCGTTTCCACTTTGCCTTGATGAGTATTACATTTATAGATAGTATAGACCTTTGGTGTCTAATCTAAAGCCCCGTACACACGGTCGGACTTTTGCCCAACAAAAGTCCGATGGAGCAAAGTCCGACCGTGTGTACAGAAAACCATCGGACTTTAGTCCGATGGACAAAACAACTAATGTTAAAATCAACCAACGATAGCAGAAGTTGACTAAAGGGTGGCAGTAAAGAGCAGAAAAGAGCAGAAAAAACACGCGATGTTGTAAGAAGTTTTAAGAAAGTTTGCAGAAAAGTCCGAGCGTGTGTATGCTATGGGTGTTCCCAACCAACTCCGTTCGGACAAAAAACCACGGAAAAGTCCGATGGAAGTCCGACCGTGTGTACGAGGCTTAAGACTACTACACTAATTGTTGGTCCAATGCCCGATATGATATGCTGAGACACGTGCATCAGTTGAGAGGCTACAGATTGTTCATGGTGAAGTTTATAGTCTACCTAAAAAAGAGGATTCCCATTGATACTCAAAATGAACAACCATTTTGTTCTTCAACTGCCAACATGTGCTAGGGAAGTGGCAGCTGGAATCTGATTGATTGACTGGCTAGTTGGTATGGGTGACACAAACAATTGACTCATGCTATCATATATTTTCCTAGATATAAAGTAATTGTTTTTACTATAGCCAGGCCTGGATTTGTGGAAACAAACAAAAATGCTCAGCGCTGCCCTGGGTTGTCCAGTGTAAAATGACCAAAATATAAATGTATTAAATTTACATGTGGGTGTACACATATACAAAAAAATAATATCTCTCAGGTGCTGTCTGGGTAAAATACCAACTCAAAAATCAATCCAAAATAAATTCTTGCTTTGGTCACTGGTGCACAGTCATGTTGGAACATGAAAGTGCCACAAAGTTGGGAGCATGAAATTGTCCAAAATGTCTTGATATGCTAATGCTTTAAGAGTTTCCTTTACTGGAACTAAGGGGCGCTTTCCCAACCTCTGAAAAACAACCCCACACCACAATCCCCTCTCCACCAAATGATTTGGACCAGTGCACAAAGCAAGGTCCATAAAGACATGGATCAGCGAGTTTGGGGTGGAGGAACTTGACTGGCCAGCACAGAGTCCTGACCTCAACCCAATAGAACACCTTTGGAATGAATTAAAGTGGAGACTGTGAGCCAGGCCTTCTTGTCCAACATCAGTGCCTGACCTCACAAATGTGCTTCTAGAAGAATGGTCAAATTCCCATAGACACACTTGTGGGCAGCCTTCCCAGAAGAGTTGAAGCTGTTATAGCTGCAAAGGGTGAGCCAACTCAATATTGAACCCTATGAACTAAGACTGGGATGCCAAGTTCATGTGCGTGTAAAGGCAGGCGTCCCAATACTTTGGTCACTATAGTGTATATGGTAACCCGCATTGATGTAATACAAGTAATTGCTAACATTTAACTTCATGGAGGTTACACTTTACATATATGAGGTGCATGGAAAAAAAGTTATTTAGTTATAATTGCAGAAAAGAAAAATCAGTTTATCTTCACATTTCATTGAAATCCAGGCCTTTTAAAGTGGACCGGAACTCAATAAGAGACAAGTTGCTATCTCAAAGAAAACATCTAGAAATGTTAGTTGTGGCTAAGTAGTACCCTAACATGTGGGCCTTTTGTCTTGAATTCCTCTTGGAAAAATAAGAGTGCACTTCTGATATGTGTGCCTAGGCACTCCTGGTCATACAGCTGCATAGCCGTATGTCTGCAGTGTCGGAGGCACTACAAGTCTCTGGCTCTTAGTTATCTCTATTTCTGCCACATATAAACACACTGCTAAAACAAGGCATGGCAAACCAGTAATGAGTAAAAGATCAGCTGCAGAGAAACTACAAGAAATACCAGTGCATTAGGATAAAAAGCCTTCTGTGTGCAGGAGCCCACCTAATACTTACCGGAGCGTCCCTCTATGTCCAGCGATGTCCACGAGTGTCTCATCCATCCGGGACTCTCCCTCCTGATTGGCTGAGACACAGCAGCGGTGCCATTGGCTCCCACTGCTGTCAATCAAACTCAGTTAGCCAGTCAGGAGAGAGAGGGGGTGGGGCTGAACCATAGCTCCATGTCTGAATGGACACACAGAGCTGCAGCTCGGCACAGGTGCCCCCATAGCAAGCTGCTTGCTTTGGGGACACTCGACAGGAGGGAGGGGCCAGGAGCACAGAAGAGGGACCCAAGAAAAGGAGAATCTGGGCTGCTCTATGCAAAACCACTGCAACAGGGTAGGTAAGTATAACATGTTTGTTATTTTTATAGAAAAAAAAAAGAGACTTTACTTTAACGGAGTTTGGTTTGTATTCAAAAGTAGGCATTATGATACAATAAACAGACCACCAGGTTTGATTAGATGATGGGCGTTAGCTTTTCCTCCATTTAATGGTTCCATGGCAGTCATATAACTGGTATTACATTAGATTGTTAATAAATACCATACTTGAAAAAAAATAAGCATAATTGCTTTATAACTATTTCTTTCCATAGAGTGCTGGCTCCGTTCATATTTGATGCAAACAACTATAGACCAAGGGAAACAGTTCAATAACTTACAGGTAACTGTAGGTAGTAAGACCCTGTCCTGTCTCCTTCTAACTATCTTTACAATTAGTTAACATGCTTTAATACTTTCTACTAATCTCTAGAAAAATAGTATATTAAGTAATTAGTGTAAATGTTCAGTGTTCAAAATTAGAAGACATACTAATTCTCCCCATGTAGAAACTTACATGACTCCCCATCATGCACTTATCTTTGCCCAGAATGGTAATGATGACATAAATTATAGACTAAAAGGGAGATTTATTTCTTGAAAGGTTGACTCTATACCTAAGGATATATTCTTAGAAAGTTTTGCATATGAAGTCTGACATACAGCCTCTTATGCATGTGATTTCCCATTAGAGTCTCAAACTTTATTTAAAAAATGGTGTGGAGTGTATGTTTTTTCATTTTTAGGATCAATATATATTCACAATTTCGGAAAGAGGCTGGGGCTCAGAAACCTTCTATTATAAATGCAACTATAGCCATATCAAGTTGTTACTTTTAATAATCTACATACAATAAAAATCGATTTTTATTACATAGGGCTAGATTCACACTTCTGCGTGTGGTTGCGGGTGCAGGACAGCGGGTAAATCACACCTGTTCCCGCAACCATCCGCAGCCAAACTGTGCTGCTCCTTTGCAGACTCACGGGGCTGCCATTCATTCTTAGGCCTTATGCACATTGGACATTTTACTAACTCTCCTTTCCTCCTGGCAGAAAAAATGCTTGACGTTTGTAAACTGGTGAAAAGTGTTTAAGCGTGTCAAGCTCTTTGCCGTTAATTCATTTCATTGGCGAGAATAATAATTTATTCTGGCCATTGAAATTAATGCTCAAGTGTTAAATGCGCCTAGCTCTTAGGCACATTTAGACACCTTTACACACATTTTGGCACACCAAGCATTTTTTCTGCCCAAACTCTGCTGCTTCTGGACACATTGGCTGTGGGGGATTTTTTTCTGCCTCTAAAAGCCTCTGCCTCTAAACTCCTGTATATATCTACGTGTGCATGGGCACATAGGCTAACGTGCAGGAGGGTTTAAAGGCAGGAAAAAACCCCCCACCAAACACAGAAGAGAAGTGGAAAACATGTGCGTTTTTGGTTAGAGGAAATCGCATGATGAAAAAAACACCATGTGATTTCACTCCAGCTGCTTTTTAAAAAAGGTGCAGGAACCTTTTTCCAGCATGAAATGTTACAGCAGCCCATTCAAATGAATGGGCTGCCATGCCTGGGCAACTGCAGCTCACAGAGCTGTATAGATGTGATCCTACCCTATGGTACTGTTCTGAATAGTTATATCTCACTACTACCACTAGAGATGTAACTCAATTAAGGATACATTCTGTCCTCTTAGAGAAAAGAGGAGATCCTCCTTTGCAACCTAATTCTACTACTAATGCCTGAATTATTATCTATTAGAATTTATCCCTAATTTAGACTCTAATCCAATGCCTCTCATATAAATCTAGAATACTACTATCTCACCCTATAGTTAATATCTCACCTGATTTCCAAAACCACCTTCCAAACTACAGGAGCACCCAAATATTTAAACAAACCCCCCTCACTCAACATGTTTCTACATATTATGGCTTCATCAGGAGTGTCCAAAGTAAAAATGCCCAAGTGCTAATTGCCCCCAAAAAACAATATAAATACAATTAAACAAATATGCATAGTCCACCATGGCCATGTGGCCTATCTGCCTTTATAGACTTTATTTTGGAGCCTAACAGTGCCATCAGCGTGTGCATCATTTGTGTCATAATGCATGCTTCATGACACTAGCAAGCACACAGCGGTAACAATGTCATTACACCCATCAGATTGCTGCACATGCGTAGTATTCATCTCTGTAATGCTAAAATTACATACTTTTAACAGTTATTGGTACCTTATCTTTTACAGTGCCTTAAAAAAGTATTCACACCCCTTGAAATTTTCCACATTTTGTCATGTTACATCCAAAAACGTCAATGTATTTTATTGGGATTTTATGTGATAGACCAACACAAAGTGGCACATAATTGTGAAGTGAAAGGAAAATAATAAATGGTTTTCAAAATGTTTTACAAATGAATATGTGAAAAATGTGGCGTGCATTTGTATTCAGCCCCCTTTACTCTGATACCCCTAACTATAATCTAGTGAAACTGATTGCCTTCATAAGTCACCTAATTAGTAAATAGTCAATACTTTGTAAAATTGACTTTCACTGCATTTACAGCTGCAAGTCTTTTTGGGGATGTCTCTAACACCTTTGCACATCTAGAGAGTGACATTTTTGCCCATTCTTCTTTGTAAAATAGCTCAAGTTCTGTCAGATTGGATGGAGTGCATCTGTGAACAGCAATTTTCAAGTCTTGCCACAGATTCTCAATTGAATTTAGGTCTGGACTTTGACTAGGCCATTCTAACACATGAATATGCTTTGATCTAAACCATTCCATTGTAGCTCTGGTTGTACGTTTAGGGTCGTTGTCCTTGTTGGTGCAGTGAACAAGGCTCCCTCTGAAAGGTGCTATCCCTCACCGTTTTGTACATGGTCATATTGGAATAAACATTATCAAGACTTTTTCTCCAGAAGTGCCAGCTCCATTATGCTTTGATGTTGTTTGTTTCCTTCTAAGATTGCCCTGTATTTGGCTCCATCCATATTTCCATTAACTCTGACCAGCTTCTCTGTCCCTGCTGAAGAAAAGCATCCCCACAACCTGATGCTGCCACCACCATGGAGTGTTCAGGGTGATGTGCAGTGTTAGTTTTCCCCCACACATAGCGTTTTGCTTTTAGGCCAAAAGGTTTAATTGTGGTCTCATCTGACCAGAGAACCTTCTTCCACGTGTTTGCTGTGTCCCCCACATGGCTTCTTGCAAACTGCAAACAGAACTTCTTATGGCTTTCTTTCAACAATGGCTTTCTTCTTGACATTCTATAAAAGCCAGATTTGTGGAGTACACGACTAATAGTTGTCCTGTAAACAGATTCTCCCACCTGAGCTGTGGATCTCTACAGCTCCTCCAGAGTTACCATGGGCCTCTCGGCTGCTTCTCTGATTAATGCTCTCCTTGCCCGCCCTGTCAGTTTAGGTAGACGGCCATGTCTTGGTAGGTTTTGCAGTTGTGCCATACTCTTTCCATTTTCAAATGATGGATTGAACAGTGCTCTGTGAGATGTTCAAAGCTTGGGATATTTTTTTATAACCTAACCCTACTTTAAACTTCTCCATAACTTTATCCCTGACCTGTCTGGTGTGTTTCTTGGCCTTTATGATGCTGTTTGTTCACTAAGGTTCTCTAACAAACCTCTGAGGGCTTCACAGGACAGCTGTATTTATACTGAGATTAAATTACACACAGGTGGACTCTATTTACTAATCAGGTGGCTTCTGAAGGCAATTGGTTCCACTAGATTTTAGTTAGGGGTATCAGAGTAAAGGGGGCTGAATACAAATGCACGCCACACTTTTCACATATTTATTTGTAAAAAAAAATTGAAAACCATCTATTATTTTCCTTCCACTTCACAATTATGTGCCCCTTTGTGTTGATCTATCACATAAAATCCAAATAAAATACATTTAGGTTTTTGGTTGTAACATGACAAAATGTGGAAAATTTCAAGGGGTATAAATACTTTTTCAAGGCACTGTATTTGGCTATTTTACTAAATACTGCAAAGCAATACAGTATATTTCCTTCTGAATTTTGATGTTATTCTTGGCCATAATTAACTATTTCTTACTTTCCTCCATACTTACCCTTTTTTTTTTCAGGGAACCAATATGGTACCTCCTTTTCCTGAAATCTATTTTTTCACTTTGTTTTCCTTTTCTTAAGGCAAAGTTTTCTTTATACATGCATGATACAACCTTCATTCAGACTGCGTGGGTTTATTGAATCTAACGCAAAAATCCATCTTGACTCCGTACAAAATTAAAAGGTGTGCAGATCTTCCTCTTTAGGAGCCCAGTCTGTAGCCCAAAATTTTAGGCCATCCAGCTTGCCACCATGTCTCTCCACATATGGAGCAGGAGAGGTTTATCCTTTTTTAGGGTTATTTTACCAATATGGTATAGGACTCTTCTGAGTTGTTGCATCGTTTTTCCCACTTACAGAAGTATATATGGGCATTCAGCCACTGAGCCACGTATTCCACTCCTATCGAGCTGCAGTTGAAGAACTCATTTATTTCAATTATTTTAACCCACACGTGGTATGAACATGCTTAGTGACGACTAATTTACAAGCTATTTTACTAAAAGGAAAGAAGGAAGGGAATAGAGACCATAGCAAAAAATCTGCCTGCACATACTTATTGAAAAAAAGGCACTCAGATAAAAATAGAGATTTTTACAGGCAAAAGGACACATAAAAAACCATCACCAACAGAGCATTAGTATGGAAAAATAGTGCATTGGTGGACACTCTTGTATTTAGAAATGAAAACTTGCTCTGGGGTGGTTTCCACTTTAATTTCACCATATGGATAACCTAGCTATGTGTAGTTTGGAGATCCCCATCAGTTTTTGTACCAGCATTATATTTCATGACATAGTTCTTGTATTTCTGCTGGTTGATACTTCTTTATTGCTATGCTATGCAAGGTGATCCATTATTAATTGAACCTGTCCATGAACTGTGATGACATCTGGAAGTCAATGGTTTTAATGGTACACTCAGTCTACTGAGATGTTAAAGGAAAAAAGCATACCCGAGGCATTTTAAGTGTTGAAGACCGAGTGTGCTATAGTAGGCTGAAATAGCATATAGGTCACTGCAAAGTGCTGTTCTTTCAGAAAACAGATTTTGCATTGCTGCCAGTTTGCAAATTGGAAGGATTACATTGACAAAACAAATATGTTAATCCTGTTTCATAAAAGGATCTGCTTTTTTCGTGTACACATTACATAAGCCTCTGTGCCTGGTGAATAGAGATGAGTGGACCCATTCATGCAGACCAGGATTTGACCTGGTTCACCCAGTGCTAAGATTTGCAAACATTTTTCAGAAAGTGTCTGTGCCTTTTTGAGTTCCTGGAGATATTTGGCAGGCTCTCCAGTACTGCCTTGTATGCCATCCCATCCTTGCCTGTGCCCTCCTGCCCTTTTGCACTGCCAGGTTCATATCATCAGGCATAATTTACATTTAGCATTGCAGGAGAGTAGCTTCTCGGCCTTTTGGCTAAGATCAAGTGTAGTATCTGTTCTTATCAGTTGCTAGAGGATGCGCTGAAGCACCTCCTACATGGGGAGGGTGGATGCAAATCCAATGGCGTCATTGCACCTGGAAGGATGGTTTCGGTAGGGGCCACGCCGTGCTGCCCGACAGTATACTGGGGGCCGGTAGTGGTTGAGTCTGAGCCGTCTGGAAGGGTGCTCCTGGCGAGGATGGAGTGCTGCATTTGGTCTGGTCTTTTTGCCGAGTCTTATTCTGGCCTTCTGGCTGGATGGTGTAAGTGCTGTCCTTGTTGGCGATCCGGTTGGAGGAGCTGGCTAATCCCTGTTTCTGAGCGGGGTGCGGCCATGCAAATCCGCTGGGTTGATGGGAGTCTGGAAGGGCTAGTATCGGTGGAGGCTGTATGCAGGGGCAGCTCTCCCTGAGAAAACCTTGAAGGGCTCTCTATCAGCGGGACAGAGGGCTGCACTGACCAGTCGGGGGGTCGGATAGGAGCCGAAAAGCCCATGGTGCATGTGCCCTTGGAGTGGCAGTCCAAGGGTGCCAGACGATCACATGTGAGTGAGGGTCACATTGATATATGGCACCACGGTCACTGCACCATGTCACACCTTTTTAGCACCTGCCTCCTGGGCCGGGCCTTTTGGCTAGGACCGGAGGAATTTTTTATTCCTGGCCGGGGGGCCTGGCCATTGTATAGCACAATGGCCACTTTTCACTCTCCCACCTTCCTTCTCCCCACTTTCTTTTTATTTATCCCCGTGTGTGTCACTTTTTTGTATTTTTTTGTTTGGTGTCCCACGTTTGTCACAGTGTGTTTAGTAGGGTGTAGGTCCTCGGGCCTGCCCTGAACGACTTGGGAGTAGGTGGACATGGTCTTCTGGCCTGGTTCGCCTGCTCTCATGGGGTCTCCCTTCGGGGGAGCCCTACCTAGTACTTGGGTGGGTCTGTTTCAGCAGACCCTCCAGAGAAAGGGGTCCGTCTGGTTTCGGCCAGTCGGACCACGTGATGTACCTCAGTCCCCGTCAGGAGCCTAACGCCCCGGGGGATCAGGGTAAGGTCCTTCCTAGTGGAGGACTAGTGTTACACCCGTTGCACGTTTTGTGTTTCACTCTTTATGTGTGTGCACTTTTTTTGGCACCGGGTGGAGTTTTTGGGTGTGTTTCACACGCCATGGGCTTTTCAAAAGAAAAAAAATTGCAGGAGAGTAGCCAACTTATGACTGTACAGGTCCTTTCAACTCTTAATACCTTCATATGTAACTATCACATGAAATTAAAGGCTATAGTTCTTTATCACATTCATAGAGATTTAATGTGTTAATTGCCTATGATCTGTACTAGTGTGCTATCATTGCATAAAGAAAATAGTGTTGTTAGTGACTAATGCCGCGTACACACGATCGGAAATTCCGACAAGAAAAGTCCCATGTGAGCTTTTGGTCGGAAATTCCGAGGCTCCATCGGAATTTTTCTGTCGGAATTTCCGCCAAGAAAAATTTGTTCTCAAATTTTCCGACAAGAAAAGTTCTTGTGTGATCGTGTGTATGCAACACAAGTTTGAGACAAAATTAAGTCTGGAAAAAATCCACGGTTTTCTTGTCGGAATTTCCAATCGTGTGTCAGGACTACCTGGACTACTACTTCATTTCAACCGGCAGTCAGCAGTTCTAGAATCAAGCCCGCTGATACCCACCAGAGTCATTGATACCAGGCACTGTCAAGGTCAACCCCATTAAAAAAGAAAATGTGTTAGCTGCCATACTCACCTCTACTCTAGAGCTGTCCCCAGAAGACTCACTGCTCCAGTCACCCAGCCCCGATCATCTTCTGGACTATATGATGCGCAGTACCATTCAACAAACCTCCTCTAAGCCCAAGGATTAAAGGACCCAACTTCTCGTGGTACGTCATGAAGCCACCCTGCACTCACAGGATAATTGGGCAGATAAAAAGCACCCTGTCATTACCTTGCATAATTTTCTGAAGAATTCAGGGTCCGTCCAATTCTAGAAGAAAAAGAAAACCAATGATGTAATGTGACCAGACCATAGAACTATGCAAGAAATTATAAAATCAGTCTGTATATGCAGTAACGCATGCTTGTTATACTCACTGTGGAACCTAAGGGTTTAATCCTCCGCATTGTGTAAAAATGCTGTTTGATCTTGTCTTCTCTGATCCTTCCCTTCTTTTACTGTCCCCAATCCATCTGCTGATTGCACAGAGCCTTGGGGGCATGCTGTCCATGTTCATTTTGGTGTGTATTGCTAGAGAGATTGTTTTTTTTTGGGGGGGGAGTGCATGTGATCAGCACAGGGCCAATCAGCACTGTCCAGACAGAGGGTCAAGGGTCCTGCAGCCTCATAGGACAGTCAAAGCAGAATGAAAACTCCACCTAAAAGCTTTAACCAGACACTGATAGAAAGTTACAAGACTGTTGATGAGAAAAGGTATTTAGCCGTTTGTATTTACTAAAATAACTGCATTTCCATGTTCTGTGTACTGTAGGAGACCAAATATAGTGAATGTAGGGTCCTGGGTTTAGTAACACTTTCATTTGTTCCTCTTGTAATATGAACATACACAGAGAACTAATGTAAAGCCATTTTTGTCTTTATTAGAAAAGTATGTATGTTTTCCTAGAGTGCAAACCATTTATAGAAAATATATTATTTTCTACTATCTTGTGAAAGAAATTGGTTGCAGTATTGTAAGTTTTTGTAAAGCAAAGAAAAAAATGTGAGTTTCATAAATGTCGCCTAGAATAGGCTGCTCTATAAGTACGCAGCACTGATGCATGGCACGCTCATAGAGGAGGTGTGCATTATAATCTCACCCATACTGCTCTGCTGACGATTTTCTATTAATAAAGATTAATTGCATTTGCAACAAACGCGTCTGGATTCTTCTCAGCTCCAACTACTTTTGGCACAGAGAAGCTCTCAAAGGCCCTTATGTGTAATACAAGATATATCACTTCACTGTCTTACTAATTGTTCACATCTTTTCCTCTCTTTCCCTTTGTGGCATTCACTATTCTAACACTTCTTGGACTATTTTAATTTACCTTTTTTAGTTTTACGTTGCAGAATCTGTATTTAAAGAACTCTGGTCTAAATATATATATATATATATATATATATATATATATATATATATTTTTTTTTTTTTAATAGAGATATCCAGATTGCTAAATGTAATCAGTTAGTAATTTATTCCCAGTTTTTGAATGTGAGAGGGCTGCTGATTTGCAAACTCGTGTTTCCCCTAAATCAGATGCCTTGAATAGTCAATGTTTTTTTACATGTCCCTTTCTAAGTGTAATGCATGTAATACACAATTGCTAATTTAACCACTTCAATACCAGGCACTTTCACCCCCTTCCTTCCCAAGCCAATTTTCAGCTTTCAGCACTATCGCACTTTCAATGAGAATTGCGCAGTCATGCAACACTGTACCCAAATGAAATTTTTTATCGTTTTGTTCACACAAATAGAGCTTTCTTTTGGTGGTATTTATTCACATCTGTTTTTTATTTTTTGCGATATAAGCAAAAAAAAAGCGGAAATTAAAAACAAAAAACAATATTTTCTACCTTCTGTTTGAAAATAAATCCAATAAAATCTAATTTTGTCATAAATTTAAGCCAAAATGTATTCTGCTACATGTCTTTGGTAAAAATAAATCCAGTTAAGTGTATAATCATTGGTTTGTTTGATCACGGACAGATGTACGCAGATGATCATGTACATATGTGTGCAGATGATCATTGGGACATATGATTTTACTAGAACATATGTGGGGAAAGGTGTTTTTACTGTGTGGGGACATGTGTTTTGGGAACACTATTTTGGGGACATTGTGTGGGGATACTGGGCTGGTGATCAGTGTGTAAAAAGCTGTAAAAAACAGCTCATACTCACTGATCACTGGCTGGCTGCAGAGATCTGCTCTCCTCACCGACAACTTCTGTGTGAGGAGAGGAGAGCTTATCGTCTAGCAACCGGCTCTCTGTTTACATCGCATGATGGCTGTGATTGGACACAGCCGTTATGTGATCAGGAGGGCCAATCACAGAGCCCTCCTGCCGATCGGAGATGCGCCGTGTCCAGGTAACACAAGCACATTGGGATAGCGCCGCTGTGCGGGATCCCCCTCCTTCTGAGGGACGTTCCTGAACGTCCACTCAGAAGGAGGAAACGCCCACCCGGCTGTATATGTGCAGTGGCCAGGTGGGAGGTGGTTAAAGGGTAACTCCACTCTCATGGGAAAAAAAATAGCAAATAAAAAATAAAAAAAATAATAATATAGCGTTTACAATTATGACACAAGTCATATTGTATTTGCATGTTATTAAAAATTTCCTTTCCTTTTCAATCTGCAGCTCTGTAATTTTCTATAAAATGCAATATGGCTACCTGGAGGGGTTCTGTACACAGAAATGTAATTTCCTGCTTGTATGATTGGCTAACTGATTTTCCCAGAAGTCTGCACTAAGGTTCAAGTCAGATATCAGGCATCCCCTGCAATAAAAATTAAATTTTTGGTGACACAGACAAACAAACAGCTATTTCTTCAGCATATCAAAAGGTCAGAACTTGCAACAGTTTGTTAAAATCCTTACAATGTACATAGATCACCCAGAGTGGAATGTTTTTTTTTCCCATCAAAAGTGGATCTACTCTTTAACATTTAGCCACATTTGTATGACTATTGGAAACATGGGGAAGCTAAACCAAGTTTTTTTTTTACAGAAAGGAGTATGTTATGTCATCAGTTTAGATGTATATAGTGCTTGGTGGAGTTTTAAAGAGGTATTTAATTTTGATAAATGTAAAGTTATGCACTTGGGGGCTAAGAATATGAATGCATCATACATACTAGGGGGAGAACAACTGGGGGGATCCGTAGTGGAGAAGGATCTGGGGGGTTTTGGTAGATCATAAGCTCAATAATGGCATGCAATGCCAAGCTGCGGTTTCCAAAGTGAGCAAAGTCCTTTCTTGTATCAAGAGAGGTATGGACTCCAGAGAGAGAGATATAATTTTGCCCCTGTTCAAATCATTAGTAAGAACTCATCTGGAATATGCAGTTCAGTTTTGGGCCCCAGTTCTCAAAAAGGATATTGGGGAACTGGAGAAAGTGCAGAGAAGGGCAACCAAACTGATAAGAGGCATAGAGGAGCTCAGCTATAAGGAAAGATTAGAGGAACTGAATTTATTCACTCTTGAGAAGAGGAGATTAAGGGGGGATATGATCAACATGTACAAATATATAAGGGGTCCATATAGTGAACTTGGTGTTGAGTTATTCACTTTACGGTCAACACAGAGGACAAGGGGGCACTCTTTACGTCTAGAGGAAAAAAGATTTCATCTCCAAATACGGAAAGGTTTCTTCACAGTAAGAGCTGTGAAAATGTGGAATAGACTCCCTGCAGAGGTGGTTCTGGCCAGCTCAGTAGATTGCTTTAACCACTTCAATACCATGCACTTATACAGCTTCCTGCCCAAGCCAATTTTGAGCTTTCAGCGCTGTCGCAATTTGAATGACAATTGCGCGGTCATGCTACACTGTACCCAAACAAATTTTTTATCATTTTGTTCCCACAAATAGAGCTCTCTTTCGGTGGTATTTGATCGCCTCTGCGATTTTTTTTTTTGCGCAACAAATAAAAAAAGAGCGAAAATAAAAAAAAAACGATGTTTTTCTTTGTTTCTGTTAATTTTTTTTGTAAATAAGTACCTTTTCTACTTCAATGACGGGCACTGATAAGGCGGCACTGAAGGGCACTGATAAGGTGACACTGATGGGCACGGATGAGGTGGCACCAATGAGGTGGCACTGATGAGGTGGCACTGATGGGCACTGATGATGGGCACTGATAGGCGGCACTGATGGGCACTGATATGTGGCACTGGTATGCGGCACTGATGGGCACTCATAGGTGGCACTGATTGGCACTCATAGGCGGCACTGATTGGCACTCATAGGCGGCACTGATGGGCACTCATAGGCGGCACTAATGGGCACTTTTAGGCGGCACTGATGGGCACTTTTGGGTGGCACTGATAGGTGGCACGGACGGGCACTGATAGGTGGGCACTTATGGGCACAGATGGGCACGGATGGGCACTGATAGGTGGCACTGATAGGTGGCACGGACGGGCACTGATAGGTGGGCACTTATGGGCACAGATGGGCACGGATGGGCACTGATAGGTGGCACTGATGGACACTAGTAGGTGGCACTGGTGACACTGCTGCCTAGCAATGCCAGCCACCACACATTATTTTCTTGGCATGATAGTGCCAGTCAGTGCCCATTTGTGGGCACTGATTGGCATATTTTTTTATGGTTTTTTTTATATATTTTTTTTTTTTACTACATGTGGATGGCCATGGGGGCCATCCACAAGCTTAGGGCTTCCCTGGTGGTCCTTGGGGGCTTCCCTGGTGGTCCAGTGTGGGTATCCGAGGGGGGGCTGCGCTGATAAACAATCAGCGCAAACCCCCTCTGTCAGGAGAGCCGCCGATCGGCTCTCCTCTACTCGCGTCTGTCAGACGCGAGTGAGGAAGAGCTGCTCAACGGCTCTTCCTGTTTACTTCCTGATCAGCCGTGATTCGACACGGCTGATCACATGGTAAAAAGCCTCCGACGGAGGCTTTTTACAGAGATCAGTGTAGCGGTGGGTCAGACTGACCCACCGCTCCACCGATCGCTGCGATGCGCGCCCCCCCGGGCGCGGCGGCTGTTATCCTGCAGGACGTCATATGACGTCCAGTGTGGATAACAGAACCACTTCCCGGACGTCAATTTGCTATTGACTGGGCGGGAAGTGGTTAAAGTGGAGTTCCACCCTCTTTTACAAGTTGTCTGCATCCTCTGCTGCTCTGTCCCCTTATGCTGATTTGGCATGTACAATGAATTTTTTTTAAAACTCACTGTTGTATCTTAATGTATTTGTTGTTCCGGCCGCGGCCGTAGCGGCCTCAGCGCGTCATCCACGGACCGCTATGCCTCCTGGGAGATGTTTGCCATCAATCCCAGAAGGCATAGCCGTCCCTGAGCCGTAGCATTGCGTTATTTCGAAACCGGAAATGACGTGATGCAAGGCGACGCCCGGCGCCATTTTAAATTGAGGGCAACCAGGCGTGTGTTGCCATTATCACTCCTCACACTTAACTGACAGTTTCACACACTGAGCGGCTCTGTGCTCAGTGTGTGAAACTGATCTGCAACTGAATGCAGAGAGAGAAGATGTCAGATTCAGCGTGATGTCGGGGGTGGGCGGGGCTCATCCCCAGTCCAGCAGCTATCAAACACCAAACCAGCCAATGGGATGGGATCTGGGTGGGCCGCTACGTGTATGTGGCCCCTTCCACTTTCTTAAGCAGCCCAATCATTGGCTGGTGTTTAATAGCTGCATGGCCCCGCCCACCCCGGGTCCCGCCCACCCCCGACATCACGCTGACAGCTGGCCTCTGCATTTATTTACATACAGTGTAATTGAAACTGACAAATCAGCTCAGCGTAAAACTGCCAGTGCCACCTGCCAGTGCCAACCAGTGCCAACTACCAGTGTCAATCAGTGCCACCTGCCAATGCCAACCAGAGCCACCTGCCAGTGTCAACCATTGCCAATCAGTGCCACTTGCCAGTGTCAATCAGTGCCAACTGCCAGTGTCAACCAGTGCCACCTGCTAGTGTCAACCAGTGCCAACCGCCAGTGTCAACCAGTGCCACCTGCCAGTGCCAACCAGTGCCACCTGCCAGTGCCGATCAGTGACACCTGCCAGTGCCAATCAGTGACATCTGCCAGTGCCAACTAGTGTCACCAGTGATGGGGGCGATGCAATGTGCTTGGGGCAATGTAATGCGATGTGCTGGGGCGATGCAATTTGATGAGATGTGCTGGGGGCGTTTCGATGTGCTGGGGGCGATGTGATGTGCTGGGGTGCTGCGATTCGATGCGATGTTCTTGGGCGTTGTAATGCGATGTGCTGTGGGCCATGCGATTTGATGTGCTGGGGGTGATGCAATGTGCTGTGGACGAAGCGATTTGATGTGCTGGGGGTTATGCGATTCGATGTGCGGGGGGTGATGCAATGTACTGTGGGCAATGCGAATCAATGTGCTGGGGGTGATGTGATTCGATGTGCTGGGGCAATGCGATTCGATGTGCTGGGGCAATGCGATTCGATGTGCTGGGGGTGATGTGATTCGATGTGCTGTGGGCGATGCGATTCAATGTGCTGGGGGTGATGCAATGTACTGTGGGCAATGCGAATCAATGTGCTGGGGGTGATGTGATTCGATGTGCTGGGGCAATGCGATTCGATGTGCTGGGGCAATGCGATTCGATGTGCTGGGGGTGATGTGATTCGATGTGCTGTGGGCGATGCGATTCAATGTGCTGGGGGTGATGCAATGTGCTGTGGGCGATGCGATTCGATGTGCTGGGGGTGATGTGATTTGATGTGCTGTGGGCGATGCGATTCGATGTGCTGGGGGTGATGCGATTCGATGTGCTGGGGGTGATGCAATGTGCTGTGGGCAATGCGATTCAATGTGCTGTGGGTGATGCGATTCGATGTGCTGGGGGTGATGCAATGTGCTGTGGGTGATGCGATTCGATGTGCTGGGGTGATGCAATGTACTGTGGGCAATGCGATTTAATGTGCTGGGGGTGATGCGATTCGATGTGCTGGGGCAATGCGATTCGATGTGCTGGGGGTGATGCGATTCGATGTGCTGGGGGTGATGCAATGTGCTGTGAGCGATTCGATGTGCTGAGGGTGATGCAATGTGCTGTGGGCGATGCGATTTGATGTGCTGGGGGTGATACAATGTACTGTGGGCAATGCAATTCAATGTTCTGGGGGTGATGCGATTCGATGTGCTGGGGGTGATGCGATTCGATGTGCTGAGGGTGATGCAATGTGCTATGGGCGATGCGATTTGATGTGCTGGGGGTGATGCAATGTACTGTGGGCAATGCGATTCAATGTGCTGGGGTGATGCGATTTGATGTGCTGGGGCAATGCGATTTGATGTGCTGGGGGTGATGCGATTCGATGTGCTGGGGGTGATGCAATGTGCTGTGGGCGATGCGATTCGATGTGCTGGGGGTGATGCGATTCGATGTGTATGGGCGATGCAATGTGCTGGGGCGATGCGATTTGGCGGGGGCAATGCGATGTGCTGGGGGCGATGTGAAGCGATTTGGTGGGGGGGCGATGCGATGTGCTGGGGCGATGCAATCTAGATGCATAAATGAATTTTGTTGCTGAGATTTTTTTTTTAAATGAAAAGCTGTACAGAAAAAAGTAGCCGCTGAGTGTAGATGTGTGTGTGTGTGTATATATACACACACACACACAACAAGATAAATATATAACAAGATATATATATATATATGTATATATATATATATATATTTCTTGAACATGCAGTGTATTTACTGGTTCCTGCAGGGGGGAGGGGGGGGAGAGGTTTGCATAGAAAAGTGTCAACTTCCTCTGACACTGCCGATGCTATGGAAACCTGACCTGAAACCTATTACACTGCTTGTGCAGCACTGAGCATGTGCGAGATCTGCAATCATGAAATCCGGGAAGAAATACAGTCTGGCTTCAGATGCCCACACTTAAGATGGCCACGTTCTATTTCTAGTTTATAAACTTTCAAAATGCTGTAATAACCTAACAAAACGGACCTTAGTTTACAGACCAACTTTACTAGAATACATTAAGCTTGTGTATTATAGAGGTATTTTTATTGAAAAAGTGTAACACCACTTTAACCACTTCCTTACCGCCCATAGTCATATGACGTCCACAGATGGGATCTCCCATCCTGGGTGGACGTCATATGACGTCCTCTGCTTTGAGGGGGGATATCTGAATGATGCCTGCAGCTAGAGGCATCATTCAGATATCCATTTTTTGTGCCGGCGATTCTGCGCACCGTAAGAACGATCATAGGGGCGGTTCCGCCGCTTGATCGTTCTTATAGGCGGCGGGAGGGGACATCGCCCCCTCCCGCCGCCATCCGATGCTTCTCCGGGCTCTCCCGTGCGATCAGGGACCCGGAGAGAATCGTCCGGCATCGTTGGTAGGTCACGTGACGAGCATAGAGATGACTGGTGACCAGATGGTCACCAGTCATCTCTATGATCGTCAGAGGCCCGGGCGCGATGTGATGACGTCACGCCCGGGTCCTCAGATGTAAACAAAGCCGCCATTGCGGCTTGTAAGTATGAGATCGGTGAAAATTTTTTCACTGATCTAATACTTTCCAGCCTGGAGGAGAGATGTGGGGTCTTATTGACCCCGCATCTCTCCATAAAGAGGACCTGTCACACACATTCCTATTACAAGGGATGTTTACATTCCTTGTAATAGGAATAAAAGTGATCAAAAAAAAAAAAAAGTTAAATAAGTGTTAAAAAATAAATAAATAAGTAAAAAAAAATAATAAATAATAAAAAAAAAAAATTAAAACGCCCCTGTCCCCGGTAGCTCGCGATCAGAAGCGAACACACAGTAAGTCCCGCCCACATATGTAAACGCCGTTCAAACCACATATGTGAGGTATCACCGCGTGCGTTAGAGCGTGTGCAACAATTCTAGCACTAGACCTCCTCTGTAACTCTAACCTGGTAACCTGTAAAAAAAATTAAAGCGTCGCCTATGGAGATTTTTAAGTACCGAAGTTTGGCGCCATTCTATGAATGTGCGCAATTTTAAAGTGTGACATGTTAGGTATCTATTTACTCGGCGTAACATCATCTATCATATTTTACAAAAAAATTGGGCTAACTTTACTGTTTTGTTATTTTTTAATTCATTTTTTTATTTTTTTATTTTTTATTTGTTTTCCAAAAAAAGGCGTTTGAAAAATTATTGCGCAAATACCGTGCAAGAAAAAAAGTTGCAATGACCGTCATTTTATTCCCTAGGATGTCTGCTAAAAAAACATATATAATGTTTGGGGGTTCTGAGTAATTTTCTAGCAAAAGAATGATGATTTGTACATGTAGGAGAGAAGTGCCAGAATAGGCCCGGTATTGATGTGGTAAAAAAAGCCCGGTGTTGAAGTGGTTAAGAAAGGCCTGGATTCTTTCCTAAATGTACATAATATAACTGGGTACTGGTATAGGTAAAGTTGATCCAGGGAAAATCCGATTGCCTCTCGGGGGATCAGGAAGGAATTTTTTCCCCTGCTGTAGCAAATTGGATCATGCTCTGCTGGGTTTTTTCGCCTTCCTCTGGATCAACTGTGGGTATAGAATTTTCATGTACCTTTCCCGCGAGGTGTTCAAAACACACTGGGTGTGCGATCTGCTGAGGGTGTCAATATAATTGTAACAACACAAAAAACATAGCAAGCTTGCCTGCACCGGATCCCATGGTACCGTTTTTTGAAGAGTACTGCATGCACTACTTTTGGTGTGATCCATTGTAATTTCAGCCTGTTCAAATGAATGGGCTTAAAATCGCACCGCACAGGAGTTACAGAGGAACACGGACCACATTCCTGTGCAATTCAGGTGTGACCTGGCCCTTACACACAAAAGCAAATATTTATTATATCGCAGCTTACCAATTCTTGCCCGCCATACTATCACAGTCTTGCTATAAGCCGCTGATCACCGCTATTACTAGTATAAAAAAATGAATACAAATTTTAGTATAAATGCCATATTTTGTAGACGCTATAATGTTCGTGTAAACCAGGGGTACTGAATTAAAATTCAAGGAGGTCCGGTCTCTAAAATTTTCTTTGGGCCGAGGTCCGAATCTCAGGTCTGTGCTATGACTCAGAAAGATTGTAGTCACAGGTGTCCCCCTTGTTTTCCCTGGGTCCTGGTATTCACCTGCTGTTTCATTTGTCCCCACTGGCTATTTGTTTCTGCTTCTCTTGTTGCTTCCTTTACTAATGTTTTTCTGCATTTTTCTGTGTCCTGGACTAGCATAACATCCTGGGTTATCTGTTACAGTGAGCTCTGCACATGCAAGGGTGTGACCAAATGCTTTCTCCTTGGTTGGTCCCCAGCGCCCCTTTATATCAGGTGTCCCCATCACAGTGCCCCTTTACATCAGGTGTCCCCATCACAGTGCCCCTTTACATCAGGTGTCCCCATCACAGTGTCCCTTTACATCTGGTGTCCCCATCACAGTGCTCCTTTACATCAGGTGTCCCCATCACAGTACCCCTTTAAATCAGGTGTCCCCATCACAGCGCCACTTTACATCAGGTGTTCCCATCACAGTGCCCCTTTACATCAGGTGTCCCCATTACAGAGCCCCTTTACATCAGGCATTCCCGTCAGAGTGCCTCCTTACATCAGATGTCCCCATCAGAGTCCCCCTTAACATAAAATGTGCCCATCAGCGTGTCCCTTAACATAAAATAAGGGTCACGCTGATGGGCACATTTTATGTTAAGAGACATTCTAATGGGCAAATTTTATGTTGAGGGGCACCCTGATGGGCACATTTTATATTAAGGGGCACTCTGATGGGCACAACAAAACGTGCCCCTTAACATAAAATTTGCTCATCAGAGTGTCCCTTAACATAAAATGTGCCCATCAGCGTACCCCTTAACATAAAATTTGCCCATCAGAGTGCCCCTTAACATAAAATATGTCTATCAGAGTGTCCTTTAACATAAAATAAGGGTCACGCTGATGGGTATATTTTTAATGTGTACGCTGATGGGCATATTTTATGTTAAGGGGCACTCTGATGGGCACAAAAAAGTGTGTCCATCAGTGTGCCTCCTAACAAAATATGCCCATCAGTTTGCACATTAAAAATATACCCATCAGCGTGCCCCTTAAAATAAAATGTGCCCATCAGAGTGCCCCTTAAAATAAAATCTGTCCATCAGAGTGCCCTTTAACATAAAATTTGCCCATCAGCATGCCCCTTAACATAAAATTTGCCCATCGCATAAAATATGTCCAACAGCGTGTCCCTTAAAAAAAAATGTGCCCCTCAACATAAAATAAGGGTTACGCTGATGGGCACCTTTTATGTTAAGGGGCACGACGATGGGTATATTTTTAATGTGTACGTTTTTTAATGTTAAGGGGCACTCTGATTGGCACAAAAAAATGCGTCCATCAGTGTGCCTCCTAACAAAATATGCCCATCAGTGTGCACATTAAAAATATACCCATCAGCGTGCCCCTTAAAATAAAATGTGCCCATCAGAGTGCCCCTTAAAATAAAATCTGTCCATCAGAGTGCCCCTTAAAATTAAATTTGTCCATCAGAGTGCCCCCAAAGGTTCCCATCAGCATGACCTTTAACAACATATGCCCAGCAGTGTGCACAATAAAAAATATGCCCATTAGTGATCACTAATTAACACGTCGCATACCTTAAATGCAGGAGGGGTTGAAGCTGCGAGATAAGGAGAGCCCGGGACCGCGAGTAGCAGGGGGGCGGGGCGCGCAAGGGACGTCACGCCCCTACTCGCAAGAAGAGCCAGGAGTGGACCCGCGAGCAGCAGGGTGCGGGGCGAGCACGAGATGTCACGCCCCTACTCACAAGGAGAGCCAGGAGTGGACCCGGGAACCCCGAGCAGCAGGGGGCGGGGCGCACACGTGACGTCACGCCCCTACTCGCGGCCCTGAGTGCGAGCTGGTCAACTCCGAGACCTACGGTGAGGAGCAGGGGGCGGGCACACGCTCGCAGCGTCAATGGTTGCTGGGGAAACCCGCGGTCCCAGCAAACCAACGCTGACATCTATGATTATACTGGCGGTCCGGGCAGAAGCGGCACTCGGGCCGGACTTGGACCGCGGGCCGCCATTTAGTGACAGCTGGTGTAAACCAATAAATATACGCTTATTGAGATTTTTGTTTATACCAAAAGTATGTAGCAGAATACATATTGGCCTAAATTTATGAAGAAATTGGATTTTTTTTTTTTTTTTTATTGGATATGTTTGATAGCAGAAAGTAAAAAATATGGTTTGTTTTTCAAATTTGTTTCTTTATAGCACAAAAAATAAACAACCCAGAGGTGATCAAATACCACCAAAAGAAAGCACTAATTGTGGGGAACAAAATTATATAAATTTGTGTACAGCGTTGCACGGCTGCACAATTGTCAGTTAAAGTAACTCCAAAAGGCAAAAAATGGCCTTGTCATGAAGGGGGTAAATCTTTCGGAGGTTAAGTGGTTAAAGTGACCCTATTGCTTGTATATAAAAATCCAGGCAAAGAAACCCTGTAAAGCAGTAGTGGTCAACATACTTCACTAAGGTGCAGCCCAGGACCGCACAAAAATGTGATATTCAGTGAATGCAATAGATGGTCAGAGACTATTGGTATGCTACAGAAATGGTCAGAGACTGCAAATATGCTACAGGAAATGGTCAGAGACTGCAAGAGACTGTTGGAAACTGAGAGACAGTCATACTAGAGATATGTTACATGAGACTGGCCGAGATCAATACTATTACAACCCCTTTACAGATCAGTGCTTCCACATTTGGACTCCCTACAGCCCGCTTAAAATCACATCTGTCACATTCTATATTTCTTTCAACAAGATCCATTATAGAGGATCAGAGGAAACAAAAAGAATGAAAACAGAAAAGGGATGGAAAGTACATAAAAAAGAACGATAGCATGAAAGAAATTAATGTGGTAATAGGTGTGGGGTATATGGCGCTACCTTTATGCTCTGGGAACTTATTCGGATTGGTGTTGGGTTTCCTCTACGGGTACAACTGATAAGCCCCTATGGGATGAGGTGCAGGACTGTGTGTATTTTGTGCTAGTAATCCTGGATTCTATATGTTAGCTGTGTATGTGATCCTCAACTCCTATATATGTGAAAAAATCCTAACCCTCCAGAGGTTGTGACAATTGTGCTAAAATAATAAATAAATGTTACCCTTATTGATGTGTATGATATCTATCTGGGTGTGATTTCACTTCATATTGTATGCAAGTTCCATAATCCAAACATTAATCTCAAGATTCCAAACAAACTTCTAATAAACTCAGTATTTCAACAAATCAAAAAATCAAAAAAAACAAAAATCAAAATTCCAAAAATGACTTCCTTGCTGTATAAATCCCTGTATCTTATTCCATACAGATCACACCTTAAAGTGTTGTGTGTGTGTACAATATATCCTGTGCCTAAAAACTGGTATTGCCCGATTTCCGTTGTAGTCCCTGGTCACTGCCCCAAGGCAGCTGAAGGAATTATTTATTAATCAAGCTGCAATATAATAATAAATATGTTCCCTAAATCGTCCTATTGTTTCTGTTTAGCACTTCCTTGACATGGGGCTGATTTAAAAATGTCTCCCTCCATAGTTTTTTGGCCATGTCAAATAAAAAGGACTGTCCAGTTGAAAATGCTCTAGCAGCCCCCACACTCATTTCTGTGATCCTGCATTCAGTTGATTTGTGGTCTTCATGAATAAGTGGTGAATGCTGAATCACAAAAAAGAGTCTGGAGGCTGCTAGAGAACTTTGAACTGATTAGTCTTATTTTATTTGACATGGCCCAATATCTATATATTTTTTTTTTGAAAGAAATTAAACCAAACCAGGTACTAGAAGCCATTCAAATTAATGTTTCCTTCACTGTGGCCTGAGCAAGTACAAGACCCCTAGAGAGACACAAAATTCATGGATTAAAATGAATGCCAAAGGAAGAAGGGTTATACTTACCTCTCTGGTGGCCAGTGACTGAATCATTTACTCGGTTGCAGAGCCCTGTGTGCTGCATCTAACTGATACTTCCACATGTGTTGCATAGCACATCCTCTGCTGAACACTGTTCTTTTCTGCCCACCTATACATCATTGCGTGCAGTAGTGACATAGCAGCCACAGCGAGGAACCACAGTGCCCAATAAATACCCACCCTGTCCAACACCCCGAAATATTGGATAGCAGCAGTGCTTCTAGCTCTGCAAAAGGGCTACAAAATCTTTCTGTGCCCATTGGAGAGGTAAGTGTAACCCTTCATTTTTTTGCAAGGTCCCTTTACCTGGATATTTGTGTTCAAGCAATAGCGTCTCGTTAAAGCGCAACCAAGCAAAGTTGTCTTTTATAGGCCCCCTCTGGTAAACCTTCACTTTTACCACATTGTTTATTTAGACCAGAGTTCTTCTTTAATCTCAACAAGTGTCCATACAATTGTTGTATTCTGAAGCTTTAAATAACATGTTTTCTCCATTTGTCTGCAGAATGGTGGTTCAGGTGTGGCTATACTTCTATTGCATTTGTCTCTGGCGTTGCTTCAAGTTTATCTTGAGGAAGCTGACTGGCCGCTGCGAACTGCAGAGAATCTGCTACAAGAACAAGCCAGGTGCTGGGAGGACATTAAAGATAGGTATGTTGGGGAACAGCTATAACACTATTCTTTAAAGCGGTTGTAAACCTTCATTTTTTTTTAACCACTTAAGGACCAGGCCTATTTTCCAAACTTGTTGTTTACAAGTTAAAATATTTTTTTTGCTAGAAAATTACTTAGAACCCCCAAACCATGTATATATTTTTTCAGAAACCCTAGAGAATAAAATGGTGGTCGTTACAATACTTTATGTTACACCGTATTTGCACAGCGGTCTTACAAATGCAATTTTTTGTGAAAAAATACACTTTTTTGAATAAAAAAATAAGAAAACAGTAACGTTAGCCCAATTTGTTTTTTATATTGTAAAAGATAATGTTACGCCGAGTAAATCGATACCCAACATGTCATGCTTCTCTAGCGCACCCACCTATCCCCCTCCTGCATTTCAACTCGGCTCCTCGCAGGGGGAGAGAGGCACACCATGCTATCAGCCCGTACCCTCCTGTGTAAAGAGGTTGAGCGGTGTTATTTTTGGGTCTTGTCTGCAGCCAGAGTCAAAGTCCTCCTGAGAATGATTCTCACCTCTACCATGTGTAGAGGTAAGTCCTTGACTGGCAGCGCCACCCTCAGGCCACAGGGAACTCATCACCAGCATTATCCCCTGAGGACAAAAATTGGTCCATAGCCACTAACAATCAAGGTGTCTGAGCCTAATTACCACTCAGAGACTTCCCTTAAATTGAACACCCCGCTACACTTCAAAATTGCGCCCATTTGTGGAATGGCGACAAACTTTGACCCTTAAAAATCTCCATAGGCGACGTTTAAAAAACTCTACAGATTACCAGTTTTGAGAAGGTCTTTTGCTAGAATTATTGCTCTCGCTGTAACGATCGTGACGATACCTCACATGTGTGGTTTGAACACTGTTTACATATGCGGGCGCGACTTACATATGTGTTTGTTTCTGTGTGCGAGCATGAAGGGACGGGGCACTTTAAATGTTGTTGTTTTTTTTCCTTCTTATTTATTTTACTTTTTATTTTAACACTGTCCCTTTGAAGAAAAAAATTTGGATCACTTTTATTCCTATTACAAGGAATGTAAACATCCCTTGTAATAGAAAAAAAGCATAACAAAAAGACCTCAGATCTCACATTTAGGCCCCTTTCACACTGAGGCGCTTTGCAGGCGCTATTGCGCTAAAAATAGCGCCTGCAATGCTCCCCAAAAAAGCCACTCAATTGTATCCAATGTGAAAGCCCGAGGGCTTTCACGCTGGAGCGTTGCGCTTGCAGGAGGGTCAAAAAACTCCTGCAAGCCGCATCTTTGAGGCGCGATAGGAGCGTTAAAAATACCGCTCCTATAGCGCCCCTGCCCATTGAAATCAATGGGGTGCACCTCCAAAACGCCCGCAAAGAGGCGTTATTGCGGGCGTTTTTAACCCATTTTCGGACGCTAGTGGGAGTTAAAATCCCCCCGCTAGCGCCCGCAAATTGCGGGAAAAAATACGGTATAGTGGCGCTAAAAATAGCGCCGCCATACCGCCAGCGCATCCAGCGCCGCTATACCGCCAGCGCATTCAGCGCCAAAGTAGCCTTACACTTAAATGCAATCAAAAATAAAGTCTTTTTTTTTTTTCAATTAAAAAAATGGCCTTTTAAGGCCGTCAGGCTACGCGGCGGAGACGACTAGAACGTGGTGGGAGGGGGTGGGCACCTCTCCCGCCTCCTATAAAAGTGTTTTTGCGGCGAATCCACGCGGAGACCACCTTTACCTAAAAGCGGACCACCCCTCGTTTAAGAATATCCTGGGGTTATGGCAGCTATCTGCTGCCTTAACAACGGTAGGCAAACTACTGACGAATAATGACGGCGGGCGGTCCGGAAGTGGTTAGTGAAAATAAAAAAGGAGTTAAACTTCCCTGCTTTGTGCAGTGGTATTGCACAAAGTGGTCCCTTACCTCTACTTTTGGGGTCCCTTACCTCTTCCTTCAGGGTACCCCAATAACAAGCCATGTGCTATGGAGCCATATGTGTGGCTGCGCTCTCAAGCCGGGCTGTGTGCATCCATAGGTACACACAGCATGGCTCGGCCCCACCCCTTGCTCCCTTCTCTCTGGATTTGATTGACAGCAGCAGGAGCCTATGGGTCCCACTGTTATCAGTGCAGCCTATACTAACAGGGAGACAAGAATAAGGGAAGTGTTTAGATGGGGTGTGGGGGGCACAGGCAGTGGAAGGTTTTTTACCTTAATCATAGAAAGCATTGAGGTAAAAAATCTTCAGAGTTTAGAACCACTTTAATTAAAGGTAGCACATGCACTGTATGAAAGAGACACAAATAGCTACAACTGTGCATGTCACATTTGCAAATGAAATGAATCTTCAGCTTCATTAGCAGTCCCTCATGATATATATATATAGATATCTATACTGTATATGCACACACGTATCTGCTCATTCCCGCGAATCGCCCGTAGCTGTACGTCGGCCCTTTAAAAAAGCTATAGCAGGCGTGCGCCTGCTACACTGCGGGGAAGCTGATGCATGTGGCCGGCGGCCGCGATGGCTGCCGGCCACCCACGATCGATCCACAGACAGGCAGAACGGGGATCTGTCAATGTAAACAAACGGATCCCTGTTCTGTCACTGGAATAGAGGGTAATCGTCTGTCCTAGTGATCGGGAACAGCGATCTCTCTCCTCCTCCAGTCAGTCCCATCCCCCCACAGTTATAAACACCTCCCAGGGAACACATTTACCACCTTGATCGCCCCCTAGTGTTAGTGACATTTATACAGTAATCGGTGCATTTTTATAGCACTGATCGCTGTAAAAAAAATTCAATGGTCCCAAAAAAATGTCAAAAGTGTCCGATCTGTCCATCGCAATGTCGCAGTCCTGCTAAAAATTGCTGATCACTGCCATTACTAGTAAAAAAGAAATAAATAATAAAAATGCCATATATCTATCCCCTATTTTATAGACGCTATAACTTTTGCGCAAACCAATCAATATACTCTTATTGCGATTTGTATGTGCGATATGTAGAAGAGTACATATTGGCCTAAACTGATGAAGAAATTTTGTTTTGTTTTTTTACATATTTTTGGGGTATATTTATTATAGCAAAAAGTAAAAAATATTTTTTTTTTTTTCAAAATTGTCGCTCTTTTTTTGTTTATAGCGTAAAAAATAAAAACCGCAGAGGTTATCAAATACCACCAAAAGAAAGCTCTATTTGTGGAAAAAAAAGGACATCAATTTTGTTTGGGTACAGCGTCGCATGACCGCACAATTGTCAGTTAAAACTATGCAGTGCCGTACCGCAAAAAATGGCCTGGTCATTAAAGCGGAGGTCCGTAGTTTTTAAAAAAAAAGTCAGCAGCTACAAATACTGCAGCTGCTGACTTTTAAAATAAGGACACTTACCTGTCACTCGGCTCTCGGGTGCTGCCACCGCCATCTTCGGTAAGGGAATCAGGAAGTGACGCCTTGCGGCATCACTTCCTAGGTTCCCTACTGCACATGCGTGACTCGCGGTGCGCGACCCGAAATGTCCCTGCTGTCTTCTGGGACCTGTGTGTCTCCCAGAAGACAGCGGGGAGGGGGGGAAGATAATGCGGCTATCTATGCCCGGAAATGGGAGCAAATACCTGTATTAAACAGGTATCTGCTCCCCGCTCCCCCCTGAAAGGTGCAAAATGTGACACCGGAGGGGAAGAGGGTTCCGAAAAGTGGTAGTTCCATTTTTGGGTGGAACTCCGCTTTAAGGGGGCAAATCTTCCGGTCCTTAAGTGGTTAAAGAAAAATAACAGATTTATTGGCAGAATCGGGAGTAATAAAGCTATATAATGGTGGGGGGGGGGGGGGTGGTTAGGAAAACAAAAACTACTGAGTTAATAGTAGTGATAGCCTGCATCATCTGTGTCATTTTTTATTTTGCTCATAGCTCCACTTTTACCTATATATGGAAAGATTTTATTTATGTATTAGAGAGTGATACAATTTACACCTCTTGTTTTGCAGAAACATCGCTGAAATCCTCTAAAAGCAAGGTACGTTTTTCTATAGCTATCATTATGGTCTAGTTCTAGTTCTAGTTATTGCTGTCTGGCAGAACATGCAGCCTGTGTGTATATGTCAGCTTCCATGTTCATCAGGAATGCAGCTATAGACTGAGACGAGTGGCTCCGTGTGATTCCTTCCAGTCATCAGCAGAGGATGAGACAGCCAGCAGAACTCATCCCGGCTTCTTCAACAATGGAACTCAGTCCATCCATACACTGTTATTAAAGTATTATTTCAGCACATGATTACATTTACATTACTAATCTCTGTGACTACGAGAAAGGAGTAGGATTATTATATATGCTGAGAAATGTATCATAGGGCCATCTGATGTATCTGCCTCTATCATGAGGAAAGTCTTGTCTTTAGATCTGTTCTATGGGACTGTATGCCGAAATTACTATGAATAATGACCATAGAAACAAAAGAGGTGGGATAAAATTGGCCGCAGGCCTTTATTACTGGTATTTAATATATATCAATCATATTTATTACCATGTATATAACCATAGGAAGATATAACTTACAAAACATATCACTTATGTAATTAAACAAACCAATACATACATCAACCCAGCCACTACGACTCAGGTTGGAATTAACTCCTTTTTAACTAACCCCCACTAGCCGGGCTTGTTTTTTTTTTTTTTCTTAAAAACAAGACCGGCCCAACCACCCCGCCTCGCGGCAAACTCCACCATAGTTTGAAGGTCATTATTAAAAATGTCCAGGCCGATTTCAGCGAGATGGACACCATCTGCTCTAAAAAGGCCCTCCGTTCCACCCTTTACGTCTACGTGGCGAAAGGATAGACCTCCAATAGTGGGCATGAACTTTGCTATAGTTCTATTTATCCTCTTTCTAACCTTCTCGAAAGGGGAGTTCAACCATACCAACCTTGGCGTAATTTCCGAGAAAATCAAACTTACTCCCGGGAAGGATAAGGAAAACTGAAGCAAGTCATGCTTAATCTGAAAAACTAAATCGAGGGTCTTAAACCACCCTATATCATTCCCACCAAGATGGAGAATCAGTATATCCGGAATTGGTAAGGACTGAAACATGTAACTCAAATCGTCAAACAAATTCTGCCATAGCATACCCCTTCTGCCATGCCAGGTAATAGTTACCAAAGAGGGGTCAAAATTCAAGCTTATGGAATATATTCGTGGCAAAGCTCTCCTTTCGGCCCAGAAAATGAACGAGTGCCCCACGATCCAAACAGACAATGCCTGACCTGAAATTAAATCAAACAATGAGGACGGATATACAGTTTATACGCATCTGACCGCCATCTACCAATGCGTTTAATGTTACCTACGACTAAACCTATCCTGGCAGCCTTGGTAGCGGCCCCTATACGGAAGGAATGGGATGAGAGAGACAACTTACCCAAGTTCAACAAAACCAAGCATTTTTGGAAAACTCCGTTAAATTGATAAGTGGACAAGGGGGTGCCATCATTGTGAATAAAACAAAGATCAACCCCAAAAACCCTGACCTGTAGATATTTACTAACAAGGTTGACGGGACAAATAGGCGAATTCGGAAATGAATTCAATTTAACCCAGGTACCCTTACCCAGTTGATCCGTCTTTGATCTCGGGATAAATATTAAAAGGCTGGATTCTTCAAGAAAAACCTGTGACAGCCTAAGAGCAGACCCAGATTTTTTATTTGGAGAAACTATTTCGGAAATTCTAAATGCTCCGAAAAATAATAGAGAAAAAATAGCTCTGAAAAGAGAAGCCTCATAGGTTGAAAAGCAGACCAAATCAACCGCTGAACAAAGCTTGGTAAGGATAGCTGGGGTAATAACCGATCTGGTATCTGGGTGTTTTGTCCCCTTCCTGTAACCCTTCAGAGCCTGGCGGACTGAAAAGAAAGCAGAGCAAGAAGGTTGGTTGTTTAATTTACTAAAAAAGGAAATGCCGGCCAAAGTTTTACTAACCTGAGACCAAAACAGGGACTGAACCATTTATCCGTTTAAAAAGGACAATACTAACTGTTCAGAAAAGGCAGAGTGCTGCTCATCCAGAAAATCTAAATGTGATAACCACAGCAACCAAGCTGAAGTGTAAGCTGCCAGAGTAGCAGGGGCGATGGATTTCTCAATGTTTGACTGGACCAGTTCTAAATGAAATCCCATAGATGCGAAGGACACTGGATCCCTTCCTCGTCTGCAGCTGGGAATAGTAACTTGAATCTCTTCATCTGCAAACGTGAGAGAGAGTCTGCTATGTCATTCAACTTCCCGGGAAATAGCGGGCCTTGATCCAAACATTGAGGCATAAACATTTAAAGACAATATACCGGATTAGTGAAATAATAGGAGGTGATTTAGACGATAAGCAGTTTATCGCAAAAAGGACTCCCTTGTTATCCGTGCTGAAAATAATTATTTTATTTACAAAATACTCACCCCATATATCCAAAGCAACCACAATAGGGAATAGCTCCAGAATTACAATGTTTTTAGATGGCCTTTTTGTCGCCAACTCGAATGCCACAGCGAAGCGCACCAATGGGTTCTCCATAACGCTGAAAAACCCTCTGAGCCTGCTGCGTCAGTGAATAGGGAAAAACCCCGGTCAGCCACAAAATCAGCTTGAAAAATAGCTCTAGCGTTAAAGTCTTCCAGAAATTGTGACCATACCAATAAATCCTCCCTAATCACTGAGGCGATCCTAATATGAGAGGTGGGACTTTTAAAACCAGAAATCGCCAAGTAGAGACGTCTGGAGAATATCCGACCAACAGGAAGGACTCTGGACGCAAATGCCAGCAGCCCTAATAATTTTTGTATTTCTTTCAAAATGGCTTTCTTTCTCCTAACTATGACATATAGATTCTCTTTCAATGTAATAATTTTTTCAGCCGGCAGTTCATACTCCATAGCTGAGGTGTCAATATTGATTCCCAAGAAAACCAACCGCCTGGTGGGGGCTATAGTCTTCTCCTGGGCCAAAGGAATATTAAAGGATGCACAAATTTCAAGAAAATACCGTATTTTCCGGCGTATAAGACGACTTTTTAACCCCTAAAAATCCTCTCAAAAGTCGGGGGTCATCTTATACGCCGGTACCTTGCCTTACTGTAGAATCTCAGACCGCGGCCGTCCATTTTTCAAAAGCCGCGCCTGCTCCTCATGCTGTTCCGTGATAGGCGGAACACTCAGCTTCCCAGCAGAGCCTCTGTTTAGTGTTCCGCCTATCACGGATGCCCTCTCGTCCTCGGCCTCGGATGAGAGGGCATCTGTGATAGGCGGAACACTGAACACAGTGTCTGCTGGGAAGCTGAGTGTTCCGCCTATCACAGAACAGCACGAGGAGGAGGCGCGGCTTTTGAAAAATGGACGGCCGCGGTCTGACTGAGATTCTACATGTCAGGGATAAGGTAAGTGATCGTCGAGGGGGCACAGTGAGGTATGCGGGGGGAAACAGTGAGGTATGCGGGGGGAACAGTGAGGTATGCGGGGGGAACAGTAAGGTATGCAGGGGAACAGTGAGGCATGCAGGGGCACAGTGAGGTATGGTGAGGCATGGCTAGTCGGAAGGGGGTCGTCTTATACGGCGAGTATATCCCAAAACCCACATTTTATATGGAAAATTAGGGGGTCGTCTTATACGCCCAGTCGCCATATACACCAGAAAATACGATAGTTCATGACCTTCGAACAATCCCCAACAGAACTACCCAAGAAAAGGAAATCATCTAAGTAGTCTAGCAAGAAGGATGAACCGGAGTGCTCTCTTACCACCCATTCTAGGAGCGTAGCAAATGCCTCGAAATACGTACAGGAGAGCGAGCAACCCATTGGGAGGCACCTATCAAAGAAAAAATAATCTTCAAAAACAAAACCTAGGGAGTTAAATGATAAAGGATTAATGGGCAATAAACGGAAGGCTGATTGAATATCCGCCTTTGCCATGAGAGCCCCCTGTCCCAACACCCGGAGTTTGACCAAAGCATCCTCAAATATGGAATAATGTACAGATGCCATTTCCTCACTAATCTGATCGTTAAGGGAATCCCCTTTTGGAGCAGAAAGGTGATGTATTAAACGAAAAGACCCTTTCTCTTTTTTTGGAACCACCCCCAGAGGGGAAATTCTGAAATTGGCAAAGGGGGGTTGAAAAAAGGGGCCCGAGATTCTACCTTCTTGTAGCTCCTTAAATATTTTTTCCCTAACCACCTCTGGAAATTCCAGCGCTGATCTTAAGTTCTTCCTAACTAAGCAACCTTGACCTTCAAAAGGGGGAAGTAAAAAACCCTCATTAAACCCTTCAAAGAGCAATAGGGCCATCTGTCTGTCTGTGTACCATTGCAGCCACGGAAGCATTTTTTCCACCTCACCGGAGATTTGGGCCTTTTGAAAATGAGTCCCTATTCGGAGGCTGGTTGGAGGCTGCCATTTTTTTGAAACATTTTGCAACAGGATGCGCTCCTCCACAAAATGCACATTCATGTCTGTATCTGCATGTACCTGGGAACTTGCACTGGGTCTCATTAAATGAGAAACAAATCCCTGTTTTGTAGGTAATACCAGAGGCAGACGTGGGGGGCTGTGGTTTTGGGTTGAAAATCTCTGAGGGAGAAAAAGATTAAGCCACAATCCGATGTCCTTCGTACCCCATGTCAGAGTGGGATGCACAAACATCTTCTGCCGGAATTATTCATCATACGTGAACCAAGAAACCCCACCAAAATTCTTGTAGGCCTCTAGAACAATGTCTAAGTGTTGTAGCAGACCTACACTCTTTTCAGGGCATTTCTCCCAAATAACACTAGAGTATATTAAAAAGGCCTGTAACCAATTATTGAAATTCTTGAACACTGGCCTGCGTCTGTCATCCTCACCTTTCTCCTCCTTCTTGTCACCTTTGAACAAAAAATCCCTTGAGGACGGCAGAAGTGACAGAAGGTCCACAAACTCCCCCCAAACAATTTTTTCCTTCATGGACGGGGATAAGTGGTGGCCCAATGGGGACAGTGTGCATGGGAGAGCCTCCTTAGCGCATGTCTCTGGGACATTGGCCGAAAGATCTAAAATATTCCTTACTAAAGGAAACGCCATATCAGCAGGGGAAACACTGCTACTCCCAGGATAAGAGCTCCTAGGGACCTCAGAGCTAGCCCACACTGCGGCTGCTGAATTAGTGGCATGTTGACTATGCATAGGTGTATTGCATTTCATGCCTTCTATCAAGGAAGAAAGTGAAGAAGTTAGATATGTTAGTAATTGCAGCTGAGCTAAGTTATCGGTACCTGGACTGTGTACAGCTGGCAGTTGAAAGCACACAACAGGAATCTGCTGCGCCTCTAATGGTGAAGGAATGCTGGAGCTCTGAACGCTGTCCCTGGATCCTGAACCACTGTCAAACCTTCTTGAGCTGCCGCTATGACCAGCCAGCAGCGGTGATTCACCTGAGCGGATGTGTGCTGCAGATGCTGCTGATGCTGGAACCTGTGGAAGAGACAAAACAGAGAGAGAGGACAGACCGCTGGGGGGCGCCATAGAAGTGCCGCCATGTATCACGTGGTGTCCGCCGTCAGACGCTCCTCGCTGGCTGCTTCTGGTAGTAGGAGGCAGTCTCGTGGCCCCTGGCGGGGGATAACAGGCTGAAGGAGATGGTCTGCGCCTCTGAGACCTCCTCCTGGTCAGAGGAATACTTCCCAGTTTAGCTTCAGGCGCGGGGAGAATGGGGGCCGCCTCTTCTGTCTGCCCTCCAATGGCAGAGCTGCCCAAAGGAGAAGACAGGCCCATATGAATACCCACTGGGTAGGGAGACTCTTCCGTCAGAGGTAGGGGAAAGACCAAGGGGGAAGATGGCGAGGCGGAGGCAGAGGCGGAGGAATAGTCAACTGAGGGGGTGAAGGTAGAGGCAACCACTTTTTCCTCTGCGGGAGTAAGTAACGGCTCCTGGGACAGGGACAAACAATGCTGCATCCAGGCCTCACCATCCTCAGCCCCAGCCCTCTCAAACAGGCGGCGAACCAGGCTCTTCATAGTGCAGACAGCACACAGGAGTTTCCAGGTAAGGTCTTCAGGAATTCTGGTCACAGAGAGGGTTGCTGAGCCTACCTAAATAGGGTTTTTACCTTCTAGAACATTCCTGACCTACATGTGACAGTCCCTGTGCCCTTTCATTGGTTACCTTAAAGGGGACGGAGAAGAAAGACCCTCTGCCCAGGGATAATGATGCTATTACCTAACAGGTGTCCGAATAGGGAGCCTTGAAACTCCTTCTGTAACATTCACAAGGGCTTGGGGAGCTTAAAACAGCTCCCCTCACTTCCATTCTCAACAGAGATTTAAAGTGAATTAAAAAAAATAACTTCTGCATTTACAAAATTAATTCCCCCGCCTAAGCTTGCTGGCACTCCAACGTGTTGTGCACAATACCTATTTTATACAATAAAAACAAGTGCAGCAACTACCTACCTATATATTATAAAAACAAAACACTTTTATTACGGTATATTAATTAAGTCATAATTACCTATATTACCAACTTCCAAGGGCCTGATGGTGACCCCCAGTGCCAGGGAGAACTGAAAATTCCTCCTCAGGGGACAGGTTACTAGGCATAGTGGGTGAAGTGCAAGGTGGAAAGATTAGGCGCCAGTCACTTTTTGTAAAAATAAACAAAGTGAGTTTTATTTCTCTTAACAGGAACAGGGGAGAGAGGGTTAGGGCACAGGACACCCTTAGGCAAATGCAATAGCAATTAAGGCAACCTCCGCAGACAAAAATAGAACTAGGCAGACAGCAATACAGAATGAGGGCCTTTAACCACTTGCCGACCAGCCGCCGGCAGGTCGGCGGGAACCGTTGTAGCTGTACGTCAGTCCCTTTAAGCGGGATAGCAGGCGCGCGTGCCATTGCGGGGGTGCCGATGCTTATGACCGCCAGCAGCGAGCGATCGCGCGAGAGGCAGAACAGGGACGTGTGTGTGTAAACACACACATCCCCGTTCTGTTCTGTGAGGAAAGACAGATTATGAGTTCCTAATAGCTAGGAACCATGATCTGTCATTTCCTCTAGGTCAGTCCCCTCCCCCTACAGTTAGAAACACACCTAGGAAACACAATTAACCCCTTGACCGCCCCCCTAGTGTTAACCCCTTCCCTGCCAGTGATATTTTTACAGTAATCAGTGCATTTTTATAGCACTGATCGCTGTACAAATGCCAATGGTCCCAAAAATGTGTCAAAAGTGTCCGATGTGTCCGCCGCAATATCGCAGTCACGATAAAATTTGCAGATCGCCACCATTACTAGTTAAAAAAAAAATGCTATAAATCTATCCCCTATTTTGTAGATGCTATAACTTTATTACCAAAAAAATTTAGAAAAATACATATCGGCCTAAACTGAGAAAAAAAAAACAGCTTTCTTTTGGTGGTATTTAATCATCTCTTTTACAAAAAAAAATTGGGGATATTTATTATAGCAAAAAGTACAAAATATTGTGTTTTTTTCAAAATTGTCGCTCTTTTTTTGTTTGTAGCGCAAAAAAAAAAAATCGCAGAGATGATTAAATACCACCAAAAGAAAGCTCGATTTTTTTCTCAGTTTAGGCCGATATGTATCAAATACCACCAAAAGAAAGCTCTATTTGTGGGAACAAAAGGACATCAATTTTGTTTGGGTACAGCGCTGCACGACCGCGCAATTGTCAGTTAAAGCGACGCAGTGCCGAATCGCAAAAAATGGCCCGGTCATTGGGCAGCCAATTCTTCCGGGGCTGAAGTGGTTAAGCTGAATGCAGCAATCTATATCTTGTAGCAACTGCTCTCTCCTATGGCAAAAACTTTTCGCACAATATCTTACTGTAGATCTTCCAGTTTAACTCACAGTAACCCACTGTAGATCCTTAAGCTCAGCTTGCCGTCTTTCACTAGACTTCTTGGACTCTCAGCTACATGCTGGATTCCAGAGCTTCACCCACAGCTAACCACCGTACTTTATCTTCAAGCTTTACTTACAGCTACCCGCCGTACTCCTTCATGCTTTACTCACAGCTACCCACTGCATTCCTGGATGAGTCTCTACTGAAGCTTTCCCACTACTTCAATGTCCCCGGCTAGTGAAGCGCATGCTCTGGTACTCCTCCAGAACTTCATCCCTTCCAAACTTGCCTCCGGTAACAGGAGTGGTCGTCCCTTTGTGTCAACTGCTTCTCCTTTACCTCCGACATGATCAAGCTCCCCTCAGGCTGAGCCTCTAACACATGCGGTTCTGCCCCAGGCTTCGGGCCTGCTCCTCCTTTGCGGAACCCTGAACTGCTGGATAGTTCTTAAGTGGACCTAGCAGCCAGCATGCCTTCTGGATTGGCCTCAGGCTTCAGGCCTAGCAACCAGGAGCTTCTCAACACACACTCACTCAGGCCTCAGCCTCGGGCGTGAAGAACCCCGATCCCCTGACTCCTCCCAAATAAATAGCCTATCCCAGCATACACAGCGGTCAAAGAAACTCCTGATGATTGGCTGAGACAACCTAGTTACCCATTACCTGAATTTATAGTAATCCATCATTCTAATTCCAAAATCAACAGTGCCACCCATTGACAGAAGAAAGAGACTACCCCAAACTCAGACTTAGGACAGGAATCAGGGGATCAACCTACCAATTAGCCAGGCTAGTTACCACCTAGCGCAACTAATATATTAGCAGCCTTGTTTAGGACCAGGGTGCTACAATTAATACATACTGTATATACACAAAAAATGCTAATGCTTTAATAAAGTGCTTAGGAAGTTAGTTCAGCCATAAAACTCTGTCTGCATCTTCTTATGTGCCCATCAGCTGTATGCTGCAACTTAGTAATCACTTAAAGCAGAACTATATTTAAAATAAAAATAAAAAATTGAGAACAGACAGGCTCTTTATCGCAGAAGAGACATGCAATGGGTTTGATTTACTAAAACTGGAGAGTGCAAAATCTGGTGCAGCTGTGCATGGTAGCCAATCAGCTTCTAATTTCAGCCTGTTCAATTAAGCTTTGACAATAAAACCTGGAAACTGATTGGTTTCTATCTAGAGCTGCACAAGATTTTGTACTTTCCAGTTTTAGTAAATTAACACCAATGCCACTTCTGCTATAACATACATATACCTGCCTGTTTGCAAAAATCTGTGGAATATACATTGAGCTGTGCATGTGCAGCTCAGTTTTCATTCCAGTACAATGCCTGTGTGCCAGGATGACTGCAGTCCTATACTTGCATGGAAGTGATGTCATCCCACACCATCAAGATGGCTGAAGACGGGAAGCAGATGCCGGGACCATCTAGGGACCTCATGGGCTTCCGACTGTTGGAACAGAGGTAAGTAATTTTGAATTTAGTGACTTTAGTGACATATTATAACACAGCATTCCTGTGATCAACTCTCCATTTAGTTGGAGGGTTAAGCACAAAGTCAAGAGTCGTAGCGCATAGGGCAGAGCTTAAGTGATGTCATTGAAGTGGGAGGAGCCACAGTCCTCATCTGGAAATATGGAATCGGCAACGCTCGGACTCTGAATCCCAAGCAGTAAATGCATAGTATTGAGCGCACAGCACTACATAGACTTTATGCTTTGTTATAATATAGAAGCTGTTGATTTTATGGAAATCACTATGGTCTTTGCTTATATTCTCTTTTTTGTGCTGCAGTATATTGGAAACCTATACGTACTGAGAAATATATCTCTATATCATTAACCTTTAGGGGCGTGTAAAGCACTATAGATGATAATCTGTCTACTGTGTGGGGAGTGTGATCGACACAGAAGGATGTCTATGACAGAAGAGCATACACAAATTGTGAAGGGGAAAGCACTGCTGGAACCTGCTGTGGACAATATTGAAATGTGTCCTTGGGGGCAGGGACTGATGTGAATGTATACAAAATATGTAAAGCGCTGTGTAAATTGAGGGCGCTGTATAAGTACCTGTAATAAATAAATAATATCTAAATGGGGGGTTGATCACAGGAATGCTCTGTTATTATATGTCACTTAAGTGATCACTAAGTTGCAGCATAGACATGGACAGCACTTTATGTTTAATATAAGAGTTATGTGGTTCCATTCAATGTACAAACTATTGGTTCTAATTGGGGGAGGAGTAACTTTTGGTTCATTATATAGTTGTCAATTATGGTAGAAGTCAGTGATCCTGTTCCACTAATTTTTACGCTATGTAGTTCCACTACAGGAGGTAATTCTTGCAAGAGAAAAGCTAGAGATATAATGGACAGGACTTTAGCCTATTACCAGTCATTCTGTTCTGCTGTTGGAGTAAAGCCATCCATAGATGGTTCAAATCTCAGCCCATTCAGCAGGGACCAACCGAGAGTCGCACCATCTATGGGCAGGCTGATGGTACCCAAGTCGATCCATCAATCGGCTTCAGTACAACCCAAATGTTGGATTTTTACATGCGATTGTTGCAAAGCGGCTATAGCCGCTATCAAATATCACTGTGTTCTCCGAGCAGAGACGGCTCCCCGTGCCTCCCCTGTTGGAAGAACACAATGGCTCCATGGGAAGGATTTCCCCATCAACTCTGACTGTGTTTATGGGGGAATCAAGCGATTTGCTGCAGGAGAAAAATCGCATAATCTATGGCTTGCTTTACACTTCTTCACATATATTACATGAAAGGGATTGTAAAATTATGTGAATCACTTTGTTGGTGAATAATTATCGGCATGCATAAGTATAACAAGGGAGTTCGGGGATATCCTTAAGGACAGCATGGGTTTAATATTAATATGATTTAGCCATTTTAACTCAGACAGTGACTCTGATAGTGTCTTTGAAAGTTCTGAGTCTGCATATTCCCTATAGAGTCTATAAAAAAAGAGCTGGTGACTATGAGCTAGGAGAGATTGTCTCAGGCCATCACTAGAAGGCACTTCCCAAGATAAACCTCCCACCTTACTGCTGATATATCCAACCATGTCTAGTGAACCCAGCGTGTCACCAGGGGGGGGCAGCTGGCCAACAGGCAGGACAGAAGCTACAGCATGTACAGTATATCCTGAGACAGAGCAAAAAGTAGCAGAGTCAGCAGGCAGATGGTCAGATCAGGTGCAGAAAGCAGAGTCCAGGTTCCAGACAGGTAGATAAAGCAATGGCTGACAATAGTAGAAAGGCTAATAAGCACAGACAAGCTGAGTACAAATGCAGCCCAAACCCAAGCAGAGGTAATCTAGAACAGAGAGATTTCAGAAAAACACGAATCCAGGTTATAAGAGGACAGACTACTGTGTTGAAAGTCCAGCAGTCTACATAAGCTTTCCTGATTATGGCACTGCATAGACCTGAGTTGCATTGCTGAGTAACAAGATGACTAGATATATTTTTCAGCGTTGAAACTGGCCCTTGTATAAACTGATTTGTAAATGTGATTGCACTGGACTAATAGATGGTAAATCCTCCTTCAAAGAGCTAATAAACAATGAAGGTGCAGTGTAGATGGACCTTGTTCCAGTCCTGGGCTGCTGCCTCTCTGATAGCCTCAAAAAGAATGATCAGTAGATGACAAACCAACCCAACATTTGTCTGCACAGTGTGTTATCCTCACCAACAGTCAGAAAAAAAGATTGTGGGATTTCCTAAACTCTTTATTAAATGTTTATTGAATATGTTACTCATGCAATAAAAATTTAATTTGGACCTCTGAGTGTCATGAACCTTTGTACTGGGTGCTCCTCAATTTCCACCCCAGAGTTTGATTGTATTGGTGGCCTACATCACATTTACAAAAACCTACCCCCTTTTTTCTGACTGTTGGTGAGGATAACACAGTGTTTAGACAAATGTGTTGGTGTTTGATGAAATTTTAATATGTAAGATTGGTTTACATCAGGACTCACACAGGAACTTGATCTTGTTCCTGTGAGATTTGAGTGCAGTGTGTTTTCAGCCGATTCGTTTGAATGGGCTGAAGTCGAACTGCACCACACTAAATGTAGTTCATGCAACTGGTTCGTATAGTATTTCTGTACTATGCATTAGACAGCAAGGGGTTGATTTAGTAAAGGCAAATAGACTGTGCACCTTTGGCAAAATGCAGTTGCTCCAGAGCTTAGTAAATGAGCAGAAGCCCTGCTGACTTCCATCATCCAATCATGTGCAAGCAAAAATGCTGTTTTTGTATCTCCCTTGCATGTGATTGGGTATTCTTTGCAAAGTTAAGCTTTACCTCATTTACTGAGCTCTGGAGCAACTGCACTAGCCTTTAGTACATCAACCCCCAAGTGTCAACTGTCAAAAAAAACGTATCAAGTAACTTATCCCACCTAAAGACCTACCAAAACTTGTGCACATACCTGTACTCTCCCAACTGGATTATTGTAATGCTTTAAATGTAGGGCTGTCAGAAAAGGTCCTGCAACCATCGCAATTAAAATAAAAGGGAAGTGGGAATAGGACCCATGGTGTCCTTGCCTTTAACCCCCTTTGGTGGTAATCCCGAGTCTGGTTCGGGGTGAGTTTTCCATGCTAAGAGCGGTAACCCAGAGCCAAACTCGGGATTGCATTGCAGGATACAGGGTTACTTACCTTGTTCTCTGGATCCTGCGATGTCCTCCCGCAGTGTGTGCGAGCTGTCTCCTCGCTCGATCCACACTGCCGAGTGCCGAGCTCCGTTCCCTGTGACGTTGCGACGCACGGGGACGGAGTTCGGAGTAAAATTCTAAAAGTGAAACATACAGTATACTGTAATCTTACTGATTACAGTACTGTATCAAATAATTACACATCCCCTTTGTCCCTAGCGGTCTGTCCAGTGTCCTGCATGCACTTTTATATTATAAAAACTGTTCTTTCTGCCTGGAAACTGGAGATTGTCCATAGCAACCAAAAAGTGTCCCTTTATGTCAAAAGTGGTTTTAGACCAGCTAGAAAACAGCAATAATAAATTAGAATCACTCGCAGAATTGAGCGATAGCGATTTGTGGGGAAATTCGTCATCAAACACTAAATCTAATGACAGCGACAATTCTGCAACTGAGCAAATTTCAGTGTTTTTGATTTGATTACATTAGTGAATAATTTTTATTATAATTACATTACTATTTGTTATAATTATTTATAGTTATTTATTATATTATAATTTATGATTTTGTGTTTCAAATTTTATCATACCCGGGATGTCTACTAGACTCTTGTTTGGTCAGGTATAAGTAAGTAATTACTAAGAATTGCAAGCCTACAATACATAACACCAAATTTCCATGCAAAATAATTTTACCGCTTTTGGTACATACTGTAATTCCAGACAGAATCATACCGCCAGGGAGGTTAATGAAGGAAAAAAAAAAAAACTGCGGTTTAATTACCAATTGTTCTAATAAAGATATATCAGGTTAAACCGCAGTTTGTTCCTTTTCCTTCATTGAAGACAAGGACACCTTGGGTCCTATTCCCACTTCCCTTTTACAGGCATACCCCACTTTTAAGTACACAATGGGGTTTATTTACTAAAGCTGGAAAGCGCGAAATCAGGCTCACTTCTGCATAGAAACCAACGAGCTTCTAACCCCAGCTTGTTCAATTAAGCCTGGTAATAAAACCTGGAAGCTCATTGGTTTCTGTGCAGAAGTGAGCCTGATTTTGTGCTTTCCAGCTTTAGTAAATAAACCCCATTGTGTATTTAAAAGTGGGGTATGCCTGTATTTTAAATGCTTCTCCTGTCTTGATAAAGAACTCCACCTAATTAGACAAGTCGGTAACTTGCCACGTGAAATTGACCGATATTGGTCATCAGGACCCTGCCAATTGCGTTTTTATATATTGTGATCTGTAAACCATTGCAGATACTTACAGCAACAAGACTGCTGACACTTGTAGCCTATGAATTTCACATTGGTCTGACTTTGTAAGCACTGAGTAACCTCGGCCTAATACATGTAAAGGATCTACCAAAACCATCTATACCAACTTGCTTCCTCTATGCCTCAGAATGAAAAAGAACAGGACATTTCCAATATCCACCTTAAACTACATGGTGAAAAGAGCTTCTCAGACGCAGCGCCATCACTATAACCTCCGTCTGCTCCATCCCGGACATATTTAAGAGAATAAAAGCACACTTCTTTATTTAATCCTATGGGGTTAATGCCCTTTACATTATTGTTTTTACATTTAACACATTTTATAAAATGATTTGCGTCCTTACCACAAAGTGCTTTAGAAATACTATTAGTAAATTATACGATAAAATATTGTATTGTATGACCCAGGCAAATGGGTTTGACTAGAAAATGCAGACTTAAAAGCATGACTTTTAACAATCATCCGTCACCTGCTAGATAAAATGGTTCTACACCAAAGTGCTTTTTATTTTTGTACCTTGTAAAATGTGCTCACCCAGGTGATTATCAGCTAAAGGTGTGTGCCAGACGCCCACCTTATAGCGCAAAGGGAGCCAAAGGATGTAATATTTACAATATATTTGGTCACCTAGTCTTCTCTTTTTGTGAAATATTTAGATATGTCATGCAAAAACCGTATTTCAGATCTGAGTAAGCAGAATCTCCAATGTTTCTTGCATTTTTTTCAACTCCAATCGAACTACAGTCCTTATGACAGGAACCACCATGAGCAATTTATGGAAAGCTGTGATAAAAGAGGTTGGGGATTCCACGTTTAGGTGTAGGCTCGGTTGCAGCCTCCCCCTAAGGGGCTCCTCAGCAAGGGGCTCCTAGTAGTTTAAAAAGTGTATAGGAAAAGTGGAAAGTGGCGCTACCTATGAACTGATTCTAGCGGATCGCTCTTCACGTCCAACCGCCCTAAAGTGTAAAAAAAAACGTGGTTAACCCAGTGAATAAACCAGTGGTATATAGTGACCCAGAGTGGCTAACTGCTTCCCTAAATGAGACACCACATATTGTCGACAATACTCTCACAGGGAAGACTATATAATATCCCAAGTTCTCCAGGTATTAAACATGTGAAAGAAAGGACTTAGCATGAGTCAGAAAAGCATCAGTGCACATAGTATCAATTAATAATAGAAAATCCATATTTATAAAAAGAAAGTCCTAGTGAAAAAGAGAAAAGTTTAAAAAAAATATTTATTAAAAAAGTGATTTATCGAAAAAGACACTGTCCAAAAAAGTATCACACAGTATTCCTGTAATTAGTGCAAAAAAATCCAAAGTGACTTTGTGCTTGCAGTCGTATCAAAGGACATCAGGTGACTCTTGTGCTCCCCCTTTTGGGTCCCCACTCACCAGCTCCCATTACTCCTGCAGGGGCAAATTGCTTTCAAAGAGTATGCAGCTGATTCCCAACTTGATAGATCTTGTACCTCGTCCTTCGGGCCACAAACTTTCCAAGTTGCTGGATTCCAAGCACTCTATGCTGCCATACACTTGCTGGATCAGAAGCAATCAGTATTTCCTACTGTATAATCGCAGTAATGGATCCTGCAATGACACAAACACATGACCTTCAGCCTGATAGACTGGGTAGCAACTGCAATTGCGTTCCCACCAGAAACCCCCAAAAAAAAATTAATTATCATGCATTGTAGCACGTTGTGTTAAGCCTGGTACACACGATGAGATTATCGGATGAATGATCATCCATTTTTTCTGATTGTGTGTACTAGGCTTTAGTCAGTCCATTCTTTTTGAAAGGCTGTTGCCACACCTCAACATATGAAGAAATAGGTTCTGCATTATTTTCTCGGTGCAAAACACAAAGCATATGCATCATATGCACTGCTGTGTGATATAACGCGCGCGCTTTGGAAATAACTTGGAATGACAATGCACAGCCACAGTGTTTTACCATGTGTTGCAGTAAGTTAAAGCATACAATATATCACCAGCACAACATGGATCTTCAAAATAACATCCAAGAGTTTTTTTTTACAGAAGTAATATCGGAGCAAAGAATTATGATGTTTTTCAGGGCCACTCAGGACACCTTCATCAAGCCTGTCACATTCCTGATGAAGGGCCCTGCGTGGCCCCGAAACGTTGCAATTCTTTACTGTGATGTGGTCGCTTTAATGAACTGTGTCCCATTAGGGAGATTTCCATTTACTTTCTGCCCCATCACCAAAACAGGAAGTGAGATAATCTCTCTAAAGCAGCCATTCTCAACCAGGGTTGCTAGGGGTTTCTTGAGCTGTGGTTGATTAACCTCCTATTTGATTGTGCCTACATAGTTCAGAGGTTAACGCCACTTAAAGGAGCAAATGGCAAGACACCAATGACCTTTTTAGCTGTCTGAAGGGTGGCACTGTAAGAAGCATACTTCCCACTAGCCACCAAAGTAAGGGGGACAGTCTTCTCATTGACCACCACTGTAAAGCCCTGTACACACGATCGGTTTTACCGATGAAAACAGTCCGATGGACTTTTTTCATCGAACAAACTGATCGTGTATGGGCCCCATCGGTCTTTTTTCCATCGGTGTTAAAAAAATAAAACATGTTTTAAATTTATCCGATGAAAAAAAAAAACGATAGCAAATTACTATCGTCTGTGGGGAACTCCATTGGATAAAAAACCCACGCATGCTCAGAATAAAGTCGACGCATGCTCAGAAGCATAGAACTTAATTTTTCTTGGCTCGTCTGAGTGTTTTACGTCACGGCGTTTGGGACGATCGGTTTTTTGACTGATGGTGTGTAGGCAAGACTGATGGAAGTCAGCTTCATCGGATTTCCGATGGAAAAATCCATCGGTTTAAAATCCATAGGAAATCCGATTGTGTTTACAGGGCTTTAGGGGACATTCCTCCCACTGACTAAGTAAAGGGCATTTTTCCCACTGCCCCTGCTAAATTGGTAAAGCAGGGGTTCCACTGGACCTAAAATAGTTTTGCCTTTAAGGGTTCCCTGGGGGTGTAAAGGTTGAGAATGGCTGTTCTAAAGTCAGGGAATCCCAGGCGGTCGCCAGGGTCACCAAAACCATTGTCCCCATTACAGGATTTCCCCTCTATTCCTGTTCTGGTGTCAACCCAAAATGTGGGATTTTTTCTTGCTTTCAAGTTTGATGATAGCAGTAAACAGGGCAAATAGAAAGGGTGAGGCCTCGTACACACGACCGATTTTCTCGGCAAGAACCAGCAAGAAACTTGCTGGCAGAGAGGTCTTGCCGAGTAAATCGGTCGTGTGTACGCTGCTCTCCATTTTCTCGTCGAGATTCTCCTCGGCATGTTTCTCGACGAGAAAAGTGAGTGTGTGTACACTTACCTGTCCTCCCGGAAGCCCGCGCATGTTCGAAATGAATTCGACGCATGCGAGGTAGCTTCCTAGGCATACGTAGGGTAGACCAAGATGGCGGCGACGGCATCGAATGTGACGAGCGCATGCTCGACGTAGTCTATGACGTCACCGCGTACACTCCTTTCAAAGAACCGCGGGTTCTTTGAAACGAGCGTGTGTACACTCGGCCGGGACAAGTTTCTTGTCCAAGAATCTCGTCGAAAAAAACGACATGTTTTTTTCAACGAGAATCTCGGCCGTGTGTACGAGGCCTGACTCTCTCTAGCAGGAATACAGACAATGATAAAAACCTGACAATAGTTCTAATCCCTACCCGCTCTATCTGAAACAAACGAAAAAAGTTTTTCCTTCAGTTATACTTTATTAACGTTGTGTTGATACCAGTAGCGGCTGGTGTTTTTTTGGGGGGGCGGGAAACAACCACACCCCCGCCCATTCTAGATAGGTCAGTCGGGTCACCCGCAATCCCCCCTCCCCCGGTCGGTCGCGGGCGGGCAGTGGCTTCTGTGTCGATAGGCCGCATGCAGCAGCTCCTGCGCCCTGAGCTCACCCTTTTTTGAAGCCTATTAGAGCCTCTAGCTCTAATCATGTGCTTTAAAAAAAAAACACCCCGCCATTGGAATCCATGGTCCGGCACCCTGCTCGAGCACCCCTAATGGATGGGCCACCACTGGTTGATACCGGTTCCCAGTTGGCAGTTGCCCACTCGTTACAAAGCACGTCTTCAGGAATGTGTGCGATGGGAATGTTCTACTTGATTATGAGTTGCAGTAAGGCACTTTATGTTGGAGCCCTATGGGCCTCTTCACATCAATGCGCTTGGGTAACAAATATTAGGTACATGCGAAGCTATTCCGTTTCAATGGCACCCCAATACACCTATGTTTCAATGTACTGCACTGTGCATTATGGTGAATAGGCTGCTTCAGCTTAATGTATATAATGCATTAAATGGTAAACAGTAAATGCAGCTATTGTAATACTATTTCCCTGTGCGGCGGTAAGCTCGGTGCATAGCTAATTTGCCCATGTGATAGCAGATTTTGGAGCCTTGAATACAAATACAAAGAATTGAGTACGTTACTAATTTAGGGTGCATTCCTTCCCCTCGATCACATACATGCTTTGCACGGCCCTACTTTTCATCCCAGCTGTTGAGGTATGAAAGCACAAATAAGGTTTTTGTTTGACTCTACAATAGGCCGCATGGTAACAGGCAAGCTGCTTTCTAAAACCATCACTGTGTAAGAAAATGTGGTAAGCTTTGCAGATTAGTTTCTCTAATGCCCTTCCAGCAAAGCAGAGCTGATTACCTCTGGTGACATTGTCAAGTGGCTTAAAGAAACCAGAGCAATGATTCTATAAAAAAATGGAAATGAATCGATTGCCGCTGGTTAAGCCGTAGCTCAGTAGTAGAGCCTGTTCTCCCAGCGGCAGCTTCCTTCTTAAGCGATATTAATGCTGAGAAATAAGGAATTATTCCGTAGCCTCGTGCTGAAATGCATCCCGGCTTTATGACACTTAATTAGACAGGAAAGGTCACTTTCTAACCTCTTCATCCCTGCCAGGTTCACCTTGCTTGAAGCCAGATGCCAGTCAACTAGCTAAATACACAGATAAAATACATACAGAGGCTTGCTCGTACCAGCTGCTGCATTTCAATGCTGAGACTGGTGTGCGGTGCAGTCCAGCCAGACTAGTGCAGTGTTGTATCGCTGATACCGGCACATCACACTGTTCACTTCACTCTTTTTTTTTTTTTTTTATTAACTTTATTGAAATGTCATATTTACTAAAACTGGAGTGCAAAATCTGGAGCAGCTGTGCATTTTAGCCAATCAGCTTCTATCTTCAGCTTGTTCTTTTAAGCTTTGACAAAAAATCCTGGAAGCTGATTGGTTTCTATGCAGAGCTACACCAGATTTTGCACTTCATAGTTTTAGTAAATCAATCCCACAGTGACATTTCATATAGTTCTATCGGCCGGCGTGCTTCACTGCTAAAAAGTACTGCTTGCAGTTCTTTTTTCAACGGACACCGCCCGCACATAACTTGCAGTGGTGTTAACCACCCACAACGAAGACAAGGCATTTTGGTGGGGTGCAGTGGGACTGCGCTGAAATTGTTGCCCAATGCAGTCCCACCGCACCTGGTGTGAATGGACCCTCAAGGATTTGTATTTCTCTCCATCAAGTCTTATGATTTACACAGTCTGTCACACAGTACAACCATGTCTGGCAAAGCAGGAGACCTGTTTTTTTAACTGCTACGGTTAAGGAGGATCTTCAGTCATATGTGCCAAAATGAAAAATCAGCAGCTACAAAAACCGTAGCTGCCGGCTTTTAATAAATAGACACTTACCTGTCCAAAGATCCAGCACCATCGTCACTCAGACCAATTCTTCATCGCTCTTCGGGGTCCCTGGCGCAGACATCTTAACTGTGGGCAGCCGGCTGTGACTTCTTGCGGCTGCACAGCCAGCTGCCCACTGCACATGCGTGAGCCATGGTGCGCTTTGTGAATGGTCCAGCAGCCTTCTGGCACCTATGACATGTCCCAGAAGGCTGCAGACAGAGACAGGGGAGGAGAACTTCCACTCGGATCATTCTGAGCAGAACTAGGAGCAGAACCTGTCTGTCAAACCCCCCCCCCCCCCCCAAAAAAAAAAATCCTGATTTTGGGGGGTTTTGATTGTTGGTTAAGGAGGAGGAACAGCGGAACTTTCCTTTTAGGTGAAGTTCCACTTTAGGTAGGCCTTACAGGTCTTGTCCCTCCCCTAAACTGTGGCTGAATAGTACAAGGAAACAGAAAACTGATGAGCTCATATGTGAGTCGCTCTACTTTCTCCTCCTATCAGCATGCTCCTTGTTAGCACTGCAGCATAACTGACTCCTTGTGCTGCCCTGTTCCCAAGTCTGAGCTCTGTTGTACAGTGGATTGCAAGAGGCCGATGCCAAGGCAGATTAAGTTAATTACACTGCTTGGATTAAAAAAAAAAAAATATTGCTGTATTTATGAATACAGGGCCACACTGATTTGCCTTTTATATATGTGAGAGTTAGAAATGAGGAATGAACCTCTTGTTTTTCTGGATTTACAGAAGTGGTAAACATAGGGTCCCTATGGGAACTCAAATAAAGGAAAGGGGGAGAGATGTTACAGCACCCTAAAAACATGCAAAATAAATGTGGTTTAGCATGGTTCCATGTAATTATGTCCTATGTCCTTTTTAAATGACTATGACTAAAGATAAAAATGCCTACCTCTGTTCCAACACCTGTGAAGTCCATTGCTGGCATATTCTCCCAGGCCTCTTCCAGATGCTGGTCTTCAGCCACCTTGAATGGCACAGGATGACGTCACATTAGTGCAGTCATCCCAGGACACAGACAGTGTTCCAGAATGTAAACTGAGCTGTGCATGCAGAATGGTGTCAGCCTTGCCCAGTTGTATTTTGCTAAACTACTGAATCCCACCCACTGCCCCCATCTCCACAACACAGGGACTGACTGTTCTGCACCCCAGCACAGGAACTAGAAGATCTAATTACACTCCTTTAGATAACAAATAAAATGTTCACATTACACAGGACAGCTCTGAATTTCTGACAAGATAAACGGGTATTTTTTGCACAGATATAACATCTATTATATCCAATCCACCAGTCTGTTCCTGTAATAACACCTGTCATGTTTTTTTTGGTTGGCATCTCTGTCCCATTGAGGACATTTCTTTTCATTTTCTGTCCCAAAGCTGCAACAAAAAGGTGATAAAATCCCTGGCAGCCACCTAAGTCACCAGGACTAATGTCCCCACTGATTTCCCTAGTATTCCTGTTCTAGTGATCCCTCAAAATGTGGTAATTTCTTCCACTTCCAATGGTAACGGTCACAGGACACTTAGAGGTGGAGAATCTCCCTAACAGGCACACACTTAGCAATAAAAACCTGACTGTGTTCTTTCTAATCCCTCTTGACTCTATCCAAAAGTATGGAAAGTTTGGCCTTCAGTTATAAAACTTCAAACGGCTTGTATGTAATAAGACCAGTTGGTGAATTGTACTGGTACCGACTGTGCAGGTATCTCCAGCTTCCATAATCACCTCATGTTTGGCCTCCAGGGGTGACAACAGACTCATTGTCCTTTGCTTGTGTTTCAGCTTTTGCATAGTGCCATTGCCGTGCACCCCGATGCTATTGAGAAGTCTGTAGAAGATATCCTGAATCTGAAGAAGGTCAACGTGGACACCAATCCCCAGTAAGGCATTATTCACTGTTGCATCAAATCTGAAGTTTAGGTATGCCACTTTTTACATCCTTACATTGGTCCAGCTTGGACCAGTATAAGCATGTATGTGCCATACCTGTGGTATTGCTATGGAAGCTGGGAAGCATTGTAATAGGCACTGTTACTCCAGTTATCTCTACTTGCTTAGGGGTCCTGTGCCAAGCAGGTGCTTTGAAGCTAACTGAAAACAGGAGGTCAGCCGCTTGGCACAGGCGCCATTCAGGGAACACTTACTATTTTCTTAACCACTCTTTTTCAGATTTGTTGTTTACATGTTAAAAACAATTTTTTTTGGCTAGAAAATTACTTAGAACCCCCAAACATTACATATTTTTTTTTCGAACACCCTAGAGAATAAAATGGCGGTCATTGCAATACTTTTTGTCACACCGTATTTGCGCAACAAGTGCACTTTTTTGGGAAAAAATATACTTTTTTGAATTAAAAAATAAGACAACAGTAAAGTTAGCCCAATTTTTTTTATATTGTGAAAGATAATGTTACGCCGAGTAAATTGATACCCAACATGTCACGCTTCAAAATTGCGCCCCCTCGTGGAATGGCATCAAACTTTTACCCTTAAAAATCTCCATAGGCGACGTTTAAAAAATTCTACAGGTTGCATGTTTTGAGTTACAGAGGAGGTCTAGGGCTAGAATTATTGCTCTCGCTCTAACGCGGCGATACCTCACATGTGTGGTTTGAACACCGTTTTCATATGCGGGAGCTGCTCACGTATGCGTTCGCTTCTGCGCACAAGCTCGTCGGGACGGGGCGCTTTAAAAAAAAAAATCTTATTTATTTTAATTTATTTTATTTATTTTTACACAGTTTTTTTTTTTTTTTTAATTGGGTCACTTTTATTCCTATTACAATGAATGTAAACATCCCCTGTAATAGAAAAAAGCATGACAGGTCCTCTTAAATATGGGGTTAAAAAGACCTCAGATCTCATATTTAGACTAAAATGCAATAAATAAAAAATAAAAAATTGTCATTTGAAAAAATGAAAAAATAAATGGCTCTTTAAGAGCTTTGGGCAGAAGTGACGTTTTGACGTTGCTTCTGCCCTGCTATGGTATGGAGACGGGTGGGGGCCATCTTCCCCTCACTTGTATCCATACCCAGCACGAGAGAGGACCCGATCGCCTCCGCCGCTACTGACGGCCCAGGTAAGTGTTGGAGGGCACGGGAGAGCGGCAAGATGGGGGGGCCTCTCCCGCCACCGATAATGGTGATCCCGCGGCAAATCCGCCGCAGAGACCACCATAATTGTAAACCGGACCGCCGCCTGAAGAGATGGATACTTGGGTTATGACAGCTAGCTGCCCTCTTCAAAGTATATAGTCGTGCGGTGAATGCAAAGGGGGGATTTACTAAAACTCGAGTGTAAAAAATCGGGACCTAAGATGAAGAGAATCGGGGCTACTCTGTGCAAAACCATTGCACTGAGCAGGTAAGTATGACATCTTTGTTATTTTAATCTAAAAAAATCCAACATTTACAATCACTTTAAAATGGTTGTAACAAAGAAATCTCATAGTCCATTATGGGAGTGAGCAAGAGAGGGTAGCTTTGTTCCTACATCAGTGGGATAAGGGAGAACAAACGCAGCCACGCTCTAATAGGAAGTCAGATCACAACAGCAAAAAAAAGGAATTCAAAGATTTGGAGGAGACTGAGAACAATAGAAGGGACTTTTCTGAGCTAGACATACATACAATTAATATAATTTTCTTCTTTTAAATCAGAATTTAGTGTCACTTTAATGTGGAGTTTGCTTTACTGTCATGTTTATTGCACAAATATAGTCCCAGCCATTGATTACCAAAAAAACTAAAATATTACCAGTGATCAGTGTCAGTAAGTTTATCATTTTAATCCAGAATGTTAGTAGGTACAAAAAAATGGCGTCTTTGATTTTGCCTTGCCGGATATGGGACATAAGGTGATGATGGTTGAGTGGTCTCTACAGACTTTTATCTAAAATGTCAATTAAACATTATTTTATACCTTTTTCTCTTTGTAGGTTGGCTGTGTCCCTTCAGGCTTGCCTTCTGCAGATTGTGGGGTACAGAAATTTAACCGTGGAGGTGGAGAAGCTGCGCCGGGAGGCATACGATTCAGAGAACTCACTGCATGAAGATATGCTGATGAAGGTGAGAGGAGTGGCGGAAGATTATTTCCTTCTGTGTGGATTTTTCTATGGTGTCCTGTGATTTCTAGTTGCCAGATGCGGGCCTTTACCTGCTTTTTGGCCCTTGGGGCATTGTTCCCCCCACTGTCAGCAACAGTGGATCATAGTTCCTGCCACTGATACCAACAATGAGGCACTATTCCTCCCATTGATACCAATGATGGGGCACTATTCCTCCCATTGATACCAATGATGGGGCACTATTCCTCCTGCTGACATTGATGATGGGGCGCTATTCCTCCTATTGAGACTAATGATGGGGCACTATTCCTCCCATTGATACCAATGATGTGGCACAATTCCTCCCACTAACATTGATGATAGGGCGCTATTCCTCTTATTGATACCAATGATGGGGCACTATTCCTCCTATTGATACCAATGAGGGGGCACTATTCCTCCTATTGATACCAATGATGGGGCACTATTCCTACCATTGATACCAATGATGGGGCACTATTCCTCCTATTGATACCAATGATGGGGCACTATTCCTCCCATTGATACCAATGATGTGGCACTATTTCTCCCATTGATATCAATGATGGGGCACTATTCCTCCCATTGATACCAATGATGGGGCACTATTCCTCCTGCTGACATTGATGATAGGCACTATTCCTCCTATTGATACCAATGATGGGGCACTATTCCTACCATTGATACCAATGATGGGGCACTATTCCTACCATTGATACCAATGATGGGGCACTATTCCTCCCATTGATACGAATGATGGGGCACTATTCCTCCCATTGATACCAATGATGGAGCACTACCGTTTCCCCCAATACTAATGATGGGGCATTGTGTACTCCCACTGACACCAAGACATTTTCTGTCACAGTCCGGCCCCCTTAAAATCTGATGGACAATAAACTGGCCCTTTTTTTTTTTTTTTTAAATGTGGATATCCCTGTTCTACATACATAGATCTGGGTTTCCATTCAAATAGCAGGTCTGGATGAAATTTTAAGGGCTTTCAAAAGAAATTAATTGACACAGTGATGGCAAGATTAAATGCTCTGGTGAACGAATTTCTGTACGAAAGGTCAAGCAAAATCTAACAGGTGTATGGCCAGCGTTAGCGTTTGTGTTCACTGATTGCATTTGTGTTCTTTCACACTGGTGGTAATGGTTATTATGCTCTGAAAAGTGATCTGCCGTGGTGCTACTGCCGCCTCCTGGGCCCTGTTTTTCGGGGTATTTTTTACTTCTTTTTTTTTTTCTTAATTGCCCGGATGTTACAAGACCGCACCGCAATTGTGAGCCCAGAATTTGTCTTGCAGTTGAGGTGCGCCTCCAGTGGGCGAGTGGGGGATGATCTCAGTGGGCGAGTTTCACAGGCAGTGCCGCCTCTCAAGCCATGCAGTGCGAGTTAAAAATGCAACAGGCGGCAAAACAGAACATCACGGTCGTGGTATGTGTACAGCCCTGTCCGGCTCGATCGCCTGTTTTTACCGCCCACTGGCCACCAGTGTGAAAAGTCCTTATGCTGGCTGACAACATAAGACCAAACAGATCATTGAAAGCTTGTATTATACATTGGAGTAAGATGTGCACTGCCACCACGACAAAGGAACACAAATTTAGATATTTCTATATGCGTGGGTTGGAAATGGAAGCTACAGATACACGGGTACCATAAAAAATCATTTTGTTTTAGATTGTCTTGGATTTTGTATGAGGGGGTTATGCTAGGTGACAATTTTAGATACAGATTACGCTTCATTAAATTAACTTTTTCTTATACATCTTTTGCTATTCTGCAATATACATCATTATTATATTGCCTGATTTTACCTTTTAATGTTTTGTATTCTGCTGTGGGAGCTGTCATTCTCCTGTCACTTGTAAGAAGTGATCGATCTACTTAATCATTAGCTGCTTTTTATTCCTTTTATTATGATTATTTTATTCCTCTTAAGGGCGGTGGATTGCCTTGAAATAGATTAAATTTTTTAAGTTAAAGTTGTTCTAAAGGCAGAAGTTTTTTTTTACCTTAATGCATACTGCATTAAGGTAAAACAAATTCTGTATTCTGCACTCTCCGCCAAGCCCCCTTTAGGCTTGGTTCACACCTACAGTATCTCACAAAAGTGAGTACACCCCTCACATTTTTGTAAATTTTTTATTATATCTTTTCATGTGACAACACTGAAGAAATTACACTTTGCTACAATGTAAACTAGTGAGTGTACAGCTTGTATAACAGTGTCAATTTGCTGTCCCTTCAAAATAACTCAACACACAGCCATTAATGTCTAAACCACTGGCAACAAAAGTGAGTACACCCCTAAGTGAAAATTTACAAATTGGCCATTTTCCCTCCCCGGTGTCATTTGACTCGTTAGTGTTACAAGGTCTCGGTTGTGAATGGGGAGCAGGTGTGTTCAATTTGGTGTTATCGCTCTCACTCTCTCATACTGGTCACTGGAAGTTCAACATGGCACCTCACGGCAAAGAACTCTCTGAGGATCTGAAAAAAAGAATTGCTCTACTTAAAGATGGCCTAGGCTATAAGAAGATTGCCAACACCCTGAAACTGATCTGCAGCACGATGGCCAAAACCATACAGCTGTTTAACAGGACAGGTTCCACTCAGAACAGGCCTCACCATGGTTGACCAAAGAAGTTGAGTGCACATGCTCAGCGTCATCTCCAGAGGTTGTCTTCCGGAAATAGACGTATGAGTGCTGCCAGCATTTTTTGCAGAGGTTGAAGGGGTGGGGGGTCAGCCTGTCAGTGCTCAGACCATACACCGCACACTGCATCAAATTGGTCTGCATGGCTGTCGTCCCAGAAGGAAGCCTCTTCTAAAGATTATGCACATGTTCTGATTTTTTTTTTAAAAGATGATGCACAAGAAAGCCCGCAAACAGTTTGCTGAAGACAAGCAGACTAAGGACATGGATTACTGGAACCATGTCCTGTGGTCTGATGAGATCAAGATAAACTTATTTGGTTCAGTTGGTGTCAAGTGTGTGTGGCAGCAGATAGACCTAACCACAGACACCCCCGCCCCGTCGCTCCAGCCTGGCACTCCACACTAGCCCCCCCCCTGTCGCTCCAGCCCGCCACCGCACATCATTAAACCCCCTCCGTCTCCTTCATGTCCCGGCCGTCGATTCTCCTCCCGACCAATCAGGTCTTCGGACTCCCAGCCAATCGGGTCTCAGGAAGCGGGTCCTGAGACCCCCATCAGCCAAGAGGAGAAACAGGAAGACATTAGCGAATATTAATTCACTAATGTCACACAACAGGGTGGGCTCAGAGCGTCACTCCAGTGTTAAAGCCTGAGTGCTTTCACACTGGAGCAGTGCGCTTGTGGGACACTAGAAAAAGTCCTGCAAGCAGCATCTTCGAGGCGCTTTAGGAGCGGTGTATATGCTTTTAACCCCTTTTCGGCCACTAGCGGGGGTTAAAAGCACCCCGCTAGCGGCCGAAAAGCGCTGCTAAATCGACAGTAAAGTGCTGCTAAAAATGGCGGCGCTTTACCGCCGACGCCCCCAATGCCCCAGTGTGAAAAAAAAAAGTGCCCTAAGTGAGTGTTGTCACCCCGGAACTAGAAGTGTGGTCACCAAATGAAAACAAAGGGGAAAAAAGATTAAAAACAAAAAATGTATTTAGCCACCACACCTAAAGATTAGTAGTCTGCAATATATTATTTATATTATTATACTTTTGTTTCTGGGTTGAGATCAATTTTATTCATTAGCTGCTTGTTATTCCTTTTGATGGCTGTGGATTGCATTGGAATAAATGTTTTATTTAATGCATGTACTCTGGATAAGAAGCATAGCAACATCTTGTGATATGATTCATCTGTAATTTACAGCTGTGGAAAATGCTGAAACCTGGTGTTCCGCTGGATGCGCGGGTCTCTAAGCAATGGTGTGAAATCGGTTTCCAAGGAGATGACCCAAAAACAGATTTTAGAGGAATGGGTCTCTTGGGACTTTACAATTTGGTGTAAGTATATATGCAACTTATAGATAGCTGTACAATATATGCAGAAACTAGAATGTCAGTTTTTCTTTTATCTGTATTGTTTTTATTTTTTTGGGGTTGAATGCACCATTTGCTGACATCACATTGGTAAGCTGTATTTGGTTGCTGCACTTTTCTCAATGAACCCCTTTTTTATTACAGTACCTTAACCACTTAACCTCCGGAAGGTTTACCCCCCTTCATGACCAGGCCATTTTTTGCGATACGACACTGCATTAATTTAACTGACAATTGCGTGGTCATGCAACACTGTAACCAAATAAAATTTATGCAATTTTTCCCCCCAAAAATAGAGATTTCTTTTGGTGGTATTTGACCACCATTGCATTTTTTTTTTTTTTTTGCGCTATAAGCAAAGACTTATAATTTAAAAAAACAAAACAGTATTTTTTACTTTCTGCTAAAAAAACATATCCATTAAAAAAATCGAATTTCTTCATAAATTTGGTCGGACAGTCGGAGGTCCTGAGCGCTGTAATTTCTGGTGGTTTTGTCTTGAATGTTCACTGTTCCAAGTATCCTTCACAGCAGCTGGAACTGTCAAGTGTCTTTTTATCAATAGCACACATTTGTGGACTTGTGAGCGCTTGACTTTTTAACTTTTAGAAACTACTCTGGCCATCTCCTACTTTGTTTTCGCTGCTGCAGTTTATGGATGTTGGCAAAAGGTTCTGACCTGTCAAGTTCTATAGCTTGTTAGGTCTACACATGTGTACGTACTGAACTAAATGGCTACATTCACACTTCACAGTTGGGCATACAGGGCAATGCAGTGCCACAGCCTATACACTGTAAGTGGTGTCTGGGCCATGGCTGCCTGTTGTTTCTGTGGGTAGAAGATTGCCCATAAACACACTGTACTGGATTATCTTCTACATCCAGTGCAGTGAAAACAAGCCCTTAGTTCTTGGGCTATTGTATACCTGTCACTACTAAAGACAGCCAAAAAAACTAACTTTCATGAAGAAACCTATTGATCTTGTCAGAAAAGGCTGGTTTTACATGGGTGTTCTCTGTAGTCCGCATCCACCTGGCAGCAGGGGATCTCCCCACTGAGCAGGCGGATGACAGGCTGGTGTCCACTCCAGTATGCAAAGCGGACACGGACACAGCCCCACCGTTTTCTATGGGGCTGTCAGATGGAAACAGACCGCATGTCTGTTTCCATCTGACTGTCATCCGATCCGATTCTCTGTTTTTGGCGGACAGGATTGGATTGGATGCCATAAAGAGATATGGACGGTCCGATCGGGTCCACCTGAAAAACTGACAGGTGGACCTGATCACACATCCCGTATGAAACCATAGTTTCCTGTGCAGCTTGAAATAATTGGCTTCCCTCCAGATCTGATGACTGTCTGGGTTGCTCTGCTGGGAATAAATAAGGATTGCTGTATGCCACATACACAAGGGTTAAGCTCCACCTACTGAGCAGCTCAGAAACAATGGCACTCTTCTGGTAGTGCACGTTAAAGCTGAACTCTAGGCACAAAAACTGTCTTTGAGATATTCTCCTGTGGATATAAATGTGTGCATCAAATGCCTTTGCAAACCCAGATGTTACCTTTATAAAAGTAACAGGGACATCATCACTGTGCTGTACATTGCCTGTGCAGACAGCATAGTCATGGGAGGGACCTATCAGACTCCCAGACACCCAATGCTGCCTGTAGAAGACTACAGGAAGGGGTGGAGACAAGACCAGTCACCGTGCACAAGGAGAGATGGTAGCTGTGAGCAGTCTTTATTACAGGAAGCTCCTGCACATGGGAGAAGCTTCACACTGGATTACTGCATAGATCTGGAAGAAATATACAAATCACATCAAGATTCAAGTAAGAATATGAATGCCGTATGTGTTTAGATAGTATTTGTTCATCCCGGCGTATAACTTAAGGTGTTCAGAGCAGAGAACCTCATGGTATTGCTGGATAACAGAAAATGCCTCCTGTGTCCTAATAAATAAAGGCCGGTGTGGTAATTATAATGATATTGCTACAATTAAACATGGAGAAAGGTTTCATGGTGTCAGTTGTATTTTTAGATAAAAAATGTTTCTTCTCTATTATTGGCACTTGGGATTTTGGAGGGACAGTAAGCTAATATGTAAAGTCACAATTATTTAAATTGAATAACATATAACCCAGCAAGGTGCTGTATTTCATTATCTCTGTTGGACTGGGTATACATTACGATTAAATTGGTGCTTTTTTGTATTATTCTATTTTAGATACTTTGCAGAGAAAGATCCCGCTACAGCTCTTCAAATATTGTCTGATTCTCTTCAACCCAAGTGCAGGTAGGTATCTTATTTCTGCATTTTTGTAATGTGTGGATAAAACCAAAATCGTTCTTTCTAACCTGCCAATGGTTAATACTAATGACTGTAAAAGAAAACCTTTTCTAAAGAGCTATGCTATCACTGATGCCTCCTTCTAAAAAAAACGCATAGTCCCCTGGCTTATGCAAATCCAGTGCCTTCAGTATATTGTAAGTGACTGACTCCAAACAACTATGTACTTTGATCAGACATTCTAACTTTATTGTGACTTTGGTTGCTAAAGACATGTTCTGGGTCAGTGACAAGTACTTAAGCCAGAGACAGCTAGTCATGTATTTTCAGAAGTAGGTCAGCAATGGATGCCTCCATATTTCTCAGCCTTTTTTAACATGGAGGAACCCTTGAAGTATGGATTTCAGGGAACCCCTGCTTAAAAATTATTATATCAACAACTGATGGTACATTGGTTTTGGCCATCAGAGAAATACCCCCTTGCACTAGTTGCCAGTGGTGGTCAACGGAATGGGCAGTGAAAAAGTGATCCAATATATGGTAAATCATAGATAAAAAGTTTCCCTGTACAATGGTGGTCAGCAGGATAGGTGTCCCCTTACATTGGTGGTCGCAGGGGAGTTGAACATTTATAGACACGTGCATTCGTTTTCGTCCGAATGCATTTTCGTCTGAATTTCAGGTATTTTTGTTATCGTTTTAACAAACGAAAACGAAAGCACAGAATCCGAAAACCGAAAGATCCGACATAAACAAATGCTTTATTTTCGTTTTCGTTGCAACAACAGTTCGATATAGATAGGAGATTCGACATGAGGCTGACAATAACAATCTGTGTCTATCGAACCTGTGGTTGAATGTGCCTAACCTTAACTCTATTAGTTCAAGATTATTCTACATAGAGAGAAAAGATTCGACATAGAGAGAAAAGATTCGACATTATAGAGAGAAAAGATTCGACATAGAGAGAAAAGATCGCTGCTGGAATTGGGTGGGGGAAGTAAAATAAAAATAATGATGATGATGATGAATGTTATTGGCTGATTGTAACCAAAGAGGAGGAGCAGTAAAATAGCTAGAACTAACTTGACAATTCAACATGAATGACGAAGATTCGACAAAGCATCAAAAAACATACAAACGTCAAATCTGTCATTGAAGGCTTATGGTGTCTGTCGAAAGTTCTAAGAAGATTCGACGGAGCAGCTAAACTGTACGACGCTGCAATCGTACATTTCCGGTCAAATGCTCGGCCCATAGGCTATAGAACAATTCTAATGTTGGTTGACTAGTAATAATAATTAATAAATATAATTATTACTAGTCATACAACATTAGAATTCTACTATAGCTAGCTTGTAGGCGGAACATTCGGCCGGAAATGTACGATTGTGGCGGCGTACAGTTTCGCTGCTCCGTCGAATCTTCTTTGAACATTCGACAGACACCATAAGCCTTCAATGACAGATTCGACCTTAATTAATTCAGATTTTTGGACGAATGCAATTTCTAACGAAAAACGAAATAAATAAAAACGAATTTCGGGAGTAACTAAATAAATAAATTTTTTGGACGAAAACGAAATTCCGAAACGAAATATTTCAGTGTGCACATGTCTAAACATTTACAATGTTGATCAGTAGAAGGTATGCTACCATTTTCTGCTTAACCCCCTTGGCGGCATTCCCGAGACAGGCTCGGGGTGAGTTTTTAATGCTAAGAGCGGTAACCCCGAGCCAGACTCGGGCTGCATCGCAGTGTCCAGGGGAAGATACTTATCTTGTTCCCTGGATCCTGTGATATCTCCCCGCTGTGTGTGCGAGCCGTGTCTCGCTCTATCCACAGTGCCGAGTGCCGAGCTCCGTTCCCTGCGATGTTGCGGCGCATGGGGGCGGAGTTCGGCGCCAAATTCAAAAAGTGAAAAACACAGTATAGATACAGTATACTGTAATTTTACTGATTACAGTACTGTATCAAATAATTACACATCCCCTTTGTCCCTAGTGGTCTGTCCAGTGTCCTGCATGCAGTTTTATATTATAAAAACGGTTCTTTCTGCCTGGAAACTGAAGATTGTCCATAGCAACCAAAAAGTGTCCCTTTATGTCAAAAGTGGTTTTAGACCAGCTAAAAAAACAGCGATAATAAATTAGAATCACTCACAGAATTGAGCGATAGCGATTTGTGGGGAAATTCGTCATCAAACACTAAATCTAATGACAGCGACAATTCTGCAACTGAGCAAATTTCAGTGTTTTTGATTTGATTACATTATTGAATAATTTTTATTATAATTACATTACTATTTGTTATAATTATTTATAGTTATTTATTATATTATAATTTATGATTTTGTGTTTCAAACTTTATCATACCCGGAATGTCTACTAGACCCTTGTTTGGTCAGGTTGAAGTAAGTAATTACTAAGAATTGCAGGCCTACAATACATAACACCAAATTTTCTGGCAAAATAATTGTACCGCTTTTGGTACATAATTCCATAATCATACCGCCAGGGAGGTTAACACTGACCAGCCTTCCAGTCCCTGCTGCTGAAAAACACCCACACAGCATGATGCTGCCACTAGGCGATGAGCGGTGCCTGGTTTTCTCCAGACATAAAATTTTAGAATTGAGGCCAAACAGTTCAATCTTGGTATCATCAGACCAGAGAATCTTAATCCTTACAGTCTGAGAGTCCATCAGGTGCTTTATTTTTTATTTTTTGAAAGCTCATTATGCCTTTGTCTTGCAGGTTTTTTTTTTGTTTTGTTTTTTTGTTAAAGGGTTTACAACCACTTTAAGGCCCCTTTCACACGGGCGGACCGTATGTCCGTTTTTCACCCATCCGTTTTCGGATGAAAAACGGACATACATGTATCCCTATGGGACAGCGTATGTCAGCGGATGAACATCCGCTGACACCCGATCTCACCCGTGTCCGCTACGCTCCGTTTTTCAGGATAGAAAAATTTCTATTTTTCTATCCGTCTGCAGAGCGGATCGGATGAACACGGACAGACGGTCCGTGTTCATCCGATCCCCCATAGGGGAGAGCGGAGATCTGACAGGGCGGTCCCTGCACAGTGTGCGGGGACCGCCCAGTCATCACACGGCTCAGCGGGGATCAACGGAGCGATCCCCGCTGAGCAAGCGGAGGTTCACGGGGCGGATCATGACTGATCCGTCCCGTGTGAAAGAAGCCTAAGTATGTGTGATATTTCAGTGTTTTCTTGTTATTAAATTCATAGACAAATAAATATGTGAAAAGTATGGCGTGCATTTGTATTCAGTTCCCCCGAGTTAATACTTTGTAGAACCACCTTTCACTGCAATTACAGCTGCAAGTCTTTTTGGGGATGTCTCTACCAGCTTTGCACATCTAGAGAGTGACATTTCTGCCCATTCTTCTTTACAAAATAGCTCAAGCTCTGTCAGATTGGATGGATTTTCAAGTCTTCAATTGGATTTAGGCCTGGACTTTGACTGGGCCATTCTAACACATGAATATGCTTTGATCTAAACCATTCCATTGTAGCTCTGGCTGTATGTTTAGGGTCGTTGTCCTACCAAAAGGTGAACCTCCCCCCCAGTCTTAAGTCTTTTGCAGACTCTAACAGGTTTTCTTATAAGATTGCCCTGTATTTGGCTCCATTTATCTTCTGATCAACTCTGACCAGCTATCCTGTCCCTGCTAAAGAAAAGCATCCCCACAACATGATGCTTTTCACGGTTGTGGTCTGTTCAGGGTGATGTGCAGTGTGTGTTTTCCGCCACACATAGCGTTTTGCTTTTAGGCCAAAAAGTTCAATTTTGGTCTCATCTGACCAAAACACCTTCTTGTTTGCTGTGTCCCTCACTAGGCTTCTCGCAAACTGCAAACAGGACTTCTTATGGCTTTCTTTCAACAATGGGGTTCTTCTTGCTACTCTTCCATAAAGGCCAGATTTGTGGAGTGCACAACTAATAGTTGTCCTGTGGACAGATTCTTGAGCTGTGGGTCTCTGCAGCACCTCCAGAGTTACCATGGGCCACTTGGCTGCTTCTCTGATGAACTGACAGCCTGTCAGTTTAGGTGGATGGCCATGTCTTGGTAGGTTTGCAGTTGTGCCATACTCTTTCAATTTTTGGATGATGGATTGAACAGTGCTCCGTGAGATGTTGAAAGCTTGGGATATTTTTTTATAACCTAAACCTGCTTTAAACGTCTCCACAACTTTATCCCTGACCTGTCTGGTGTGTTCCTTAGCCTTCATGATGCTGTTTGTTCACTAAGGTTGTTCACTAACAGTTCACAGAACAGCTGTATTTATGCTGAGATTAAATTCTATTTACTAAGCAGGTGACTTCTGAAGGCAATTGGTTCAACTAGATTATAGTTAGGGGTATCAGAGTAAAGGGGGCTGAATACAAATGCACACCACACTTTTTAAATATTTATGTGTAAAACATTTTGAAAACCATTTACCATTTTCTTTCCACTTGGTCTATAACATAAAATCCCAATAAAAATACATTTACGTTTTTGGTTGTAACATGACAAAATGTGGAAAATTTCCAGGGGTATGAATACCCTTTCAAGGCACTATATATATATATATATATATATATATATATATATATATATACATAATATTTGTACTATGGTTTTATATAACAACATATATGCTATATTGTTATTGTTTAACCTGAAAGGTTGCTTATAGATCAATAATAGCTTTTTACCCCAAGGACAAAGATGTAATTTGCAGCTTATCAGTTCTAAGATGTGCTGGCTGCATTATTTTCCTTCCTTTCAGTCTCTTTTTTTCACAAGATGATCCTGCCAGCAACACACTTCCTGTCCTAGGGTGACAATGCTTATTCACTGTACTGTGTTTATGGAGGAGCAGCATAGTTACCCTAGGACCAGACTACAGAACACCTTGCCTCACCACCTTCCATAGCATAGGGAAGGTGTTTTGTAGTGCCCAGAGATGGCTGGGAATAATGTAACTTATAAGAGAGCAGCACAAGAAGTTATCAGCTCGCAACATTTCTGGCAGGTTCAACAGGTATTTCTTTGCAGTTATCAAACACATATAACAAAAGGCTTTCAATAGTGTATTTAACAGACCAAAAGGGAGCAAATAAGAGAAATTTGTTGTTAGAGTTTGCATACACTTTAACTATTTCCTGTTATTTTTTCCATGCTAAAATTATGTAGCCGTTTATTTAGTTCTTATTTTTGTTGTACAAATTATTTTGGTTGCTTTATTATTTTCTGTGTTATATTTCTAAATTAAAGGGATATCAGTAAAGAAGAAGTCAGGTATAATTTCAGTTTTGCTTTAATTTTTGTTCTCTTTTGCTGACTTATTTTTAAGATGCATTCCCTTTTTTTTGACACTTGTGATACTAGTAACAATCTTAATAGCTTAGGTGCAAAGCCCCGCTCTGATCTAAAAAATTGTATAACCTGTAGATATCTCAGGAGCTTTCTATCCACAAAATTGAACAAAAGAGGAAAATGTTGTGGCGTCCCTTTCAAAAGGCAAATTGAGACTCTCTTTCCAGGTTTCAGTGTGATACCCTACTCCCAAGTGACAGAAGTGACACTCTACTTCTCTCCACCAAGGTTACAGGACTGTCTTCCCAGGTGACAGGATGAGAACTGTCTTTCTAGGTGACCGGGTGAGACATGTTCCCATGTGGCGGAGCAAGACTTTGCTCCCAGGTGACAGAGTGAGACTATCCTTCAAGCTGACAGGGTGAGACATCATGCCAAGTGGCAGAGCAAGACTTTTCTCCCAGGTAACAGGATGAGACTGTCTTTTTTAGGGACAGGATAAGACATCTTTCCAGGTGGCCGAGCAAGACTTTTTACCCAGTTGACAGAGTGAAACTCTTTCCTATGAAATAGGGAAAGACTTTCCTCCCAGATGGCAGGGTGAAATTATCCTCCCGAATGATGGGGGGAGATTCTCCTCTCTAGTATACAAGTCAGATTTTCTTCTCAATGACAGGATGAGACTGTCACCGTCGGGGGCATGATAAATACAAAAGCAGATCAGCCTGGAAGAAGATGAAGGCATACCTGAGGTGTGGTGTCTAAGCACTAACTGATATTCACTAGAGCCCCTGATGGAGGTTTTTATGTGTGTTAGTATCAGGTTGCGACCCTCAGGATCGCCCCACCAGGAGGTGAGCAAGCCGGGGTCCAGTAGCAGATATAGCAGGTAGGGATCCAGCAGAGGCGTAGTCAGTAAACAGGCCAAAGGTCAATAACAAGTGGTTGCAGGTTGGGATCAAGCAGAAGTCTAGTCGATGAACAAGGCAAATGTCGGTAATGAGTTGTAGCAGAGATAAAGATGGCAGCAGGAGAGACAAGAGCAAGATGATGGCTGAAGTGAGCAGAATAATTTGGCAAACAGGAAGTGCCTGCATGGCTTAAGTAGGAAGTTAATGGGAGGGGAAAAGGGTTCAAAGTCCAAGAGAAACAAGGTTCAAGTCAAGATCATTGAAGGAATTGTCCAGGATGCTGTTCAGCATCACAGGTGGCTCAGCAAGAAGAGCCATCTCCAGACACAGCAGAGGTTGCAGGTTCAGACTCTGGTCCTGACAGAGACTCTCCTCCAAGGTGAAAGGACCAGACTCTTCTCTCATGTAATAGGGTAAAACTCTTCTCAAAGGTGACAGTATGAAACTCTCCTGAAAGCTAACAGAGTGAGATTCTCTTCCTAATGACAGGGTGAAACTCTCTTCCCAGGTGATAGAGTTGGATTGTCCTCCCAGGTAACAGAGCAAGACTCTCCTGTCACATAATACGGTGAGACTCTCCTCTCAAGTATCAAGGGTAATGTGGTGAGATTGCCCCCTAGGTGATAGGGCAGGACTTACTTTCCAGGTGACATGGAATTACTCTTTTCTAAGATGTCAGGTTTTCAGGTCCAGATTAATCACTTCCTGTCCCACAGAATTTGCCTTCCCCTTCCTCTTATTCCTTGTCTCTACACTGCTACTGTCCATGCATTTTAGTGATTGTAGATAACCTCATATACACTCTTCCAGCCGTATGATGCAGATAAGAAGAAGCCAGCTTATGGTTGGCCTGCCATCTTTACAGGAAAAAGAGAATAGCCTTGACACAATGTATATTAGCTTTCAGCGCTAAGAGCACAGCACCAAAATCTGCGGTTTCAAGAAAATCTTAGCAAAGAAACGAGTCAGGGGCTGATGATCTTTTAGAATGGAGCTTGTAACACTGAGGGGCGTAAAAAATTTGCACCTTCAATATAAGTACCTAAAAAACAGTGTATCACCTACACTGTAAATCATCCCTATCACTTAACTATACCGGAATAGTTCCCAACAACCCCTAAAATGTGCTTTCCGTTTATTTTAATTCCTGAATAACCTTGCTGCTCATTGGACAAAGGTGGTAATGATGACCCACCCCAAGCTCTGATTGGACAGTGAAAGAGAAACCCCACGCTCTGCTAATTTCTCTCTCTCTCTCTCTTTTGCTGCTTTTAAATATAGCTAGTATGAACTATTTAAAATATATTTATAAAAAAAAATACATAACTACTTCAAATTGTAGCTTTTTGTATTATTATATTAATAGTATTATAAATAAATGCTCACCAGATGTTTGAAGCGACAGTCCCTTAGTAGGGCACTGCTAAACACTTTAGGGCAGGAATATATTAGACAGGGAGGGGTGTTTAAAGTACTGTATTTATTGGCGTATAACACTCACTTTTTTACCCTGACAATAGAGGGTAAAGTGCCTGCGTGTTATACACAGGGGGCTGTGGAAAGTTTTTTTCCTGAAACTTCCCTCTTAAAGTTAGGGTGCATGTTATACGCCTGTGCATGTTATACACAGATAAATACGGTATTTATGCACTTAGTGATACAAATGATAGAAATCCCTCTTATCTGATAAATCCCAGCTATGCTGAATAACAGATCTGATACCTGTCCCATATTTGTCACTGCTAAACTCCCTTACTTCAAAGGCTTATGCCGCGTACACACGATCGATTTTCTCGACGGTGAAAACACCGTCGAGAAAATCGACGGGAAAAACGAGGAACGGCTTGTTCCCCTACACACGGCCGTTTTTCCCAACATTTTTTCTCTTGGTCGAAAAAAACGACCATGTGTAGGCTCCCCGGCAGTGTTTCCCTATGGGAAAACTGCAGCGGAAAAAAATGCCGCGAATCACGACGAGAAAAATTAGAGCATGTTCTAATTTTTCTCGTCGTGATTAATGCCGTTTTTCTCATCTGGAAAAATTACCAAAAGCCCACACACGTTTGTGTCAGAGAATTTTTTTTATTTTTCCCGACGAGAAAAATGGTCGTGTGTACGCGGCATAAGTTCCAGCTCCATACAAATCTGTGGGTAAATCTGTTCCAGCCTAGAAGGGGCAGAATCCTGCAATTGGTCCAGAAAATGGATCTCACTCAGTCTGCAGATTGGTGCATCAGAAAATGGTTCTCAGAGTACTTTCCTATCAATCCTTAGTTTGCGGCTTAAAGTGTATGTATAACCAAAATAAATTTTTTAAGCATTGCATAGAGTAGGGATGGGTTAAAACCATTATCACTGCTGATTTCCCTTCACTTTCTCTTCTGGAGACACATCGTGAAAGGTAAAAGATAATCTCTACAAATGGATAGGAATTTGTCTTTAAGACAGTGCACTGGAGCAGGTGGCTCCAATTTAGGCTCCTCTCCTCTCATGGGCATCTTGCCAGCTCCTGGAATCTATTGACAGCTGCACACGGATAGCAGCAGCTGCCGAGCCCTTTTACTGCAAGGGCAAGCTGTCGGTGGCAGCAGCTTTTCATGCCTGTTTGCAAAGCCATTGTGGCTGGACACACATAGCTGTCAGTCCCAGCAGCAGCAAGAAATCAGTCGATTCCTGACGCTGGGATTAGCAGTGTGGCAATATGCCTGTGCGAGGGTCCTAGCCCTCATCTTTTGTTCCAGTAACGAATTAAGGCTGAATCTTTGCCTGAATTCGGCCCTGAAACGGAGCCAAAGAGGCACAGCTTTTCTGTGCAGTGCGCTCCGCAGCTGCCCCGGAGATATGGGAACCGGCTTCATAGAGAGCCGGTGGCACTCTCCTGCTATCTGAATTGGATGCGAGGAAACCCGCATCCAATTCACATAGGTGTGAATGCAGCCTAAAAGTTTGGCTTTCCCATCACTATCTATCTTGGTGACAGTATCACCAGGACAAATCGAGAGGATAAATCAACCCAGTGGGTGCACAAATTTTTTTTATTTTTTAATACAAATTTTAAAATACACTATTTTAAAAATGTGAGTTATATATACATTTTAAAGTGGAACTGTCTTCATTTTAATTACATTCCATAAATACTATTCAAAGAGATTGTTGTAGTTTGTATTTCACAGTGTCTCAAGAGGAATGCATCTTTCAAATCACACTTTTAAAAGTCTTGTGCTTTTGTTTGTTGCGCTGTTTTGTGTTACTTATTGTAGTTTTGCAGTGCTGTTTCTGTAATGGATTTGTGAACTAAATATTGTAAATATATTTGAAGGAGAAGTAATTCAATGTAACTTTGAAAATGAAGAAGACACAGAAAAATATGTTACAAATAGAAAATATGGAAAGGAGCTTTATGTCCTGCCAGAGGTGGACAGTCTTCCAAGGGCCCCTGTGCCCTAAGGCCTCATTCACACCGGCCTACTACAGCGTACACCCGTGCGAGGGCCGTGTTATCCCACACAGGGATGCATAGGTGTTCCGTGCATCCCCATGCGGGCAGTCCCATAGAAGTCTGTTGCGATGCAGCAGCTGTACAAACGCAGTCGCTGCTCCCAATTTGACAGTGTGCGTTTAGGGCACCCGCACTCATACAGATGTCAAATTGTGAGCAGCGGCTGTGTCTGTGCAGCCGCTGTGTCCCAATTGACATGAAGGGGACTGCATGCATGGACGTATGCTGTTATACGGCCATGTGAAGAAGTCCTTTAACTAGCCTTACATTCATTAAAATAGGATTGGTCCAGCAGGGACCATCCAAATTACGATCAGTGTGTGGGCTCCCCTGCTCGACAGAAATTGATTGTTTAATTGACAGATTTTGAAAGGACATATCGGAAACATTTTCATTGATTTAGTGCATTCTAAGATAGATAGCTAGATAAAAGAGTAATCTAAATGGTGAGAAAGGAAGATGGGAGAAGCATTCTGTATGTTTCAGTACCTAAAAACCTCTGACTTCTCACCTGCCCTGGAAGTGAGCAATGTTTAGCTGTACCAGGTCCCAGCTCCATCTTCCAACCCACAGCTACCATAAAAGGACCCTTGAGTCTCAGAGGAAGGTGCAGCCTCCACAAATGGTACGTCCACCCCTAATCTGCCTTATTCATGCCCCAGATCTCTCTATGCACACATTTGACTAAGACAAACGCTTGACTTTTAACTCATCTCCACTAACTTTTGGTGTCCAAAAACAGAGACTATAGGAGGTATGCACAAGATCAGAAAATTGTGTGGGCTTGCTGAACTTCTGATGCTACTTGCCTTGCTTTCATGCTGATTCTCAGCCTTTGGCTCTTTCTAGATCAGTGGTCGCCAGCCAGTAGTCCGTGGACCACTGATGGTCCACGAGAAAATATTGGTGGTCCCCAGGGGTTTTGTCTCAAATCAACATTGTGGTGGATGTATACCGCCCAATGTTGTTTCCATTGTTGTTCTCAATGCGTGCTGACAGTCAATACTGTCAGTGTGCATTGATACCCGGCATCAATGCATTCCGGTTCCTGTGGGAGGTGCCGGGAGTAGTGCAGAGAGTGGGAGGTGAAGAAGGAGGGGACTTCCAATGACATGCGCTGATCAGCTTGTGGGAGGGAGCAGGGAGCTCAAGCACATGGCTGGATAAGGAGGCGAGATCCAATGATGAGTCTGTGTAAGGCAGCAGCAGTGTTATGCAGAGTGGGGGGGAGGGGGTTTCAGAGACAACCAGGGCATTGGGTGTATAAGGCTTGCAAAATTCATGTTAGTGGTCTGCGGGATTCAAAGTTGTGAGTTTAGTGGTCTGTGAGGTCCATTTGGCGACCACTGTGCTAGATAACTGATTTGAAACAAATATGCTCTGGTGTTCTTACTTTATATATTACTCGCTTGTTCTGGATGTATGACCTCATAAAGAAAGTATTGAAGTCAGAGTATTGGCATGACAGCTAGACAACTAGCAGGAGGAGACCAGCACCAGCATCCCACACATCTCATAAAAGACAAATCTCCAACAGTTTTTTGTTATTGCTTATCATTTTAGACTGCAAGTGACCTTTTCGTGATTGCTCTGTATGCTTTTAGAATTAATGCCATACTCATCTGATTAATAAAAAAAAAAACGTGAAAATATATAACAAAAAAAAGAAAGAAAAAAAAGCTAATCGGGCATACATGAACCCCCGATGACTCGAGTTCAGCCAAGCTCAAGTGTAGAAAAGATGGGTATATTAGATAGAACTCATAGTGAATTGCTGCTGATAGCAAATGTCAGACCATCCGCCCACAGCTAATGTTCAGTACATTGAATAAAAGAGGAATAAATCACAAGCCATTAGCTTGTCTGAGATGCAGTTTCAGGAAGCCTATGTCCCCGTTCTGCTTTAACTAAGTGAAGAAGTGCACAGTGTGAGTGCCTAGAATGACTTTGATACAGAAGAACTGGGAAAAATGCCCTTCAGCAACGCAACCCTGTACAATGAACAGAACTGCCGCAGACGCATAACTGTGCACTTATTTGCAGACTTTTGAGACATGAATATTTCTTGAAGCTTTACCAAATCTTTGAACAGTGCCTTTGAAATTTTACTGCTACTTTCCATAAAAAGGATAAGCCGTCTTCAAAGATGATATTTTAGTTTTGGGTGGGCTCTGATGGGCGGAATCCTTCTATATCACTGAAGATTCCATTGATCTTTGAACTTCCAGTTCTTCTTACCTGCAGCAACCATAGTGGTAGTTACATGCTCCCATTTGGATTTTGTGTATAATTTCTTAATGAAGTCAGTTTACTTTTAATACAGCGGGGGAACAAGACTTTCAGGCTGTTCGAATTTTAGAGATTTAATAGGGTATGATGGTAGCTGATATAAAAAATTTTTTGGATAAACTCTTTAGAACACGTGTCAAACAGAAGGCCTGCAGGCCAAATCTAGCCCGCCAGGCCATTTTATGTGGTCCTCGCACCCAGAACTTTTTTTTCAGCAGGAGCGTGGTGGTGCCAACCAATGATCTCCCTGGCAAGTGAGAGAGAGAGGCAGAGCCACCTACACTGCCGGGAGGTACTAGAGCCGGGCTGAGTAGGTGAGATGTGAGGAAGCTTTTTTTGGGGGGGGGAGATCAGGGCTGTGGAAGGAGGTGTGCGCAGAGGTGGGGGATATTTAGAGTGTAAAATAGGGGAAAAACTGCGCTAAACCCAAAAGTGAAAATACAAAACAAGCAGCTAACACACAAACAAACAAAGTCAAATAGGAATGGAAAAGGTGTAGTGTAGCGCTAATATTATAAATTTGTGAAAGGATTACTCCTAAAGGGTGAGAAAAATCCAAATAGCACAATAAAAACCTAAAAGGATGGACAAACTAATAATGAAGGGAGCATATATGCATAACACACTATGAAAATAAAATCAGTAACAGTCCCAATATGGATGTGAGCTTCCAATGATGTGATAAACTGTGAGACAAAGTCCACAAAACGGAAGAAACGGATGAGGCTTCTTCCTGTTAAGGTGACTCCAAGTGGTACATACGGGAAAAAGGGTTGTCTGTAGTCACTCTAATATCTCTTCTGAAGTCAAAAAAATAAGGTACTCTTACGGACTGAGATGGACACACATGTCTTCCAACGTTGGTTAATACAGGCTTTATGATCCGAGATGGTCTCGATCCAGTGTTAAGCAGGGAAGATGGTCCAGATGGATCGAGATGTGGAATCCCCCGGTCTCAGGCTTCCTGGATACCGCAGGTGCAGCAAATGTCTCTTCTGGGTCAGATTAAGCTGTAAGCACTCCGGGGTATTTTTTCCTTCATGGGCTCCAACAGAAAAGAAAAAGTGGAAAAAAAGGCTCCAAATGGTGCAGGTCAACCAAACAAATGGTTTTATTTAAACAAGTCAAATATCAAAATGACAAGATAAAAAAGTGATCACAAGTCTTTAAAAAAAAGTTAAAAGCAATGTGGGGTGCATTAAATGCTAGACCAACGTGTTTCGACACAAGGGGTCTTCAACTGGGGCATATCTCTGACCCCTCACATTGCTACTAAATTTATAAGTTCCAAAAATGCAGCTTTGCCTCTGAAAAGGGGCGGGGCCGGAAGTGGACTGACCGGTTTGCTTCCCAAGCCTCGATATCAATCGAGGTGGAAGTTAGCATATAAATCTAAAATGCATGTAAAATTCATACAATAAATCATAAATTTGCACAATATGGAGACCAGTGGTGAACAATAAAGAAACCAGTGGTAATGATAATTAGAGTGGTGAGGTCAGAGCCGAGGAGGAGGGATGTGGACAGCCTGTGAAAGAGAGCTAAACCCTGCACTTTGTATGTAGCGCACTCCTCAACCGTACACTCTGTACACAGTGCACCCCTAAAATATGCCCCCTGTATGTAGCACACCCATGAACTCTACACTCTGCATAGGGCACCCCTGAAACAGGTGTATGTAGAGCACCCCTGAAACTATACTCTGTACATAGCACACCCCTGAACCCTGCCCTTGTTACACAGCGCACCCCCGAACTCTGCACCCTGTTCATAGCACATCCATGATCTCTGCACTCTGTGCATAGGGGATCCCTGAAACTGCTGTACATAGGGCACCTCTAAACTCTTTACTATATATGTAGCACACATCTGAACCCTGTACCTGTACTTTATATGTAGAACACGCCTGAACCCTGCACTATACACGCAGCGCATGCCTGAACTCTACACTATATACGTAGCGCACGCCTACACCCTGCACTATATACGTAGTGGAAAAAGACACACCCGCCGCTCCAGGTGAGACCAGGAAGCCTTATCCAGTAGGTGCTCGCCTCTGCACACAATGAAATTAGAAGAAATGGCCACACACCACTGTAGATCAAAATCCTTTTTATTTGGACATCCCAAAAACTACAGGAATCAGAATGCTGGGTAGACGCATTTCGCACACTTCATGTGCGCTTAGTCATTACACAGATATGTTAGCAAAACAGTTCTTATAAAGTCCCACCTATAACAGGTGTCACCAGGTACTAATTGCAGACTTCCTGGTACATAGACTACACATGTGAAAAAGATATATAATTATATATAACACATATAAACAAACGAAACAAATAACCAAGAATGTATATGTGCTCTAACAAGACAAAGTGTTGTTCTATAAAGACTAAATATAAAAAAAAAAAAAAAAAACATTGTCATAAAACACAATATAGTCTTGTGTCACCCAGTGTCAATATACTCTAAAACAATTAACCAACAGACAACAGTATCCTCTCCCACCCTGATATAAACAATGATATAAAAAACAATCAATACATATAAGCACATACATATCAATGGATGTGGGGATCTCCCAACATAGGAACGGGAAAAAACGAACAGCACAAGACACAAAGAGACAGAAAAGACAATTGTCACACAAATATAACATATATTAAAAAACCCATTCATGTACGATGCGGCTCCCATATGTGAAAGACAGATGGGACACCATCGCATATAGCACACCATGAAGTTAGTAGGACAGACAACCAGGAACGGGGAATGGAGATGGGCGGTAAGAATGTGGGTAAAAAAAAACAGTGAACCGCAATATTACCGCCCATCCATCTGTCCCTTTATTTATAACCCTGTGGCTAGTGAATGTCCAAATGGGTCAGGAATAAATGGAGGAAGGATGTGTATCGAAATGTTTAGACAACTATATACGTAGCGCACGCTTGAACTCTGCGCTATATACGTAGCGCACGCCTGAACCCTGCACTATATACGTAGCGCACACCTGAACTCTACACTATATACGTAGCGCACACCTGAACCCTGCACTATATACGTAGCGCACGCCTGAACTCTACACTGTATACGTAGCGCACACCTGAATCCTGCACTATATACGTAGCGCATGCCTGAACTCTACACTATATACGTAGCACACACCTAAACCCTGCACTATATACGTAGCGCGCGCCTGAACTCTACACTATATACGTAGCGCACGCCTGAACTTTACACTATATACGTAACGCACACCTAAACCCTGCACTATAAGTAGCGCATGCCTGAACCCTGCACTATATACGTAGCGCATGCCTGAACTCTACACTATATATGTAGCGCATGCCTGAACTATATACCTAGCACACGCCTGAACTCTACACACTATACGTAGTGCATGCCTGAACCCTGCACTATATACGTAGCTCACGCCTGAGCTCTGCACTATATACGTAGCGCACCCCTGAACTCTACACTATATACGTAGCGCACGCCTGAACCCTGCACTATATACGTAGCTCAAGCCTGAGCTCTGCACTATATACGTAGCGCATGCCTGAACCCTGCACTATATACGTAGCTCACGCCTGAGCTCTGCACTATATACGTAGCGCATGCCTGAACCCTGCACTATATATGTAGCTCACACCTAAACCCTGCACTATATACGTAGCGCACGCCTGAGCTTTGCACTATATACGTAGCGCACCCCTGAACTCTACACTATATACGTAGCTCACGCCTGAGCTCTGCACTATATACGTAGCGCTCGCCTGAACCCTGCGCTATACATGTAGCGCACGCCTGAACTCTGCACTATATATGTAGCGCACGCCTGAACCCTGCACTATATACATAGCGCACGCCTGAAACCTGCACTATATATACACGTAGCGCACCCCTATTTATTGTCCATTTAATATCCTCAACCTGATTGGCCACACACATCATTCAATCCCGTTCAGCAGTAGAAGGCCTGGTTGAGTTCCTGCACCTATTTTCTGAGAGAAAAAGCCCTAGATAAATTATTATAGTCCTACAGAGGGCAATCATAATGCTAATGCGGCCTACTATGAAATTAAGTTTGACACCTCTGCTTTAGGAGAAAATCTAAAATATACTATTAGTTAACATTCAAAAGCAGTGTTAAATATCATCTCCAAGAAGCTATGAAAGACGCAGATTATTGCAGCTATATATTCATTAATAAGCCATGAAGTGTATGTTTTTAATGTAAATAGTATAATTATCAAAACCTAAAGGGGAACTAAAATCGAAGAAAAATGCTGGCAGCTAGGCTTATATTGCAGAAGAAGCTTTGTAGGGTCTATGAACGAATGTGACTTGCATCCATACAGCTGTAAAGAAACTTGCCATATTCTGTGTAATATAATTATCTCCTATGGTCGTAAGCACCATCTAGTGGCCATAATGTGTTTGTTTTTTTCACCTTCACCTTAGTAAATGAGGTGAAGTTTTACTTAACAAAGAATACCGAATCACGTGCAAGGTAAAAAAAAAAAAAAAAAAAAACATGCTCATTTACTAAGCTCTGGAGCAACTGCACTTTGCAAAATGCAAAATCTATGTGCCGTCGGTAAATCAACCCCGTTGAGTCCTATAAGCAAAGGGCTTCTTTAAGCACAAAAAAAATGTAATGCTATAATATGTGAAAAGAGCTCCACCTACTGACTGGATAGAAGACTACATACAGGATTTATTAGAGCATTTCAAATTAACTTGACTTTAATAAATGAGAAGTAATATTTTTAATAATTAAATTTTGTTCTTTTGGTTAACCACTTGCTTACTGGGCCCTTAAACCCCCATCGTACCCAGACCAATTTTCAGCTTTCAGCGCTGACGCACTTTGAATGACAATTGCGCGGTCATACAACACTGTACCCAAATGATATTTTTATAATTTTTTTCCCACAAATAGAGCTTTCTTTTGGTGGTATTTGATCACCTCTGCGGTTTTTATTTTTTGCGCTATAAACAAAAAAAGACAGAATTTTTTTTAAAAAGGACAATATTTTTTTATTTTTTGCTATAATAATATCCCATTTTTAAAAAAAAAAAAAAACTTTTTTTTCTCAGTTTAGGCCGATATGTATTCTTCTACATATTTTTGGTAAAAAAAATTGCAATAAGCGTATAGTGATTGGTTTGCGCAAAAGTTATAGCGCCTACAAAATAGGGGATAGATTTATGACATTTTTATTATATTTTTTTTTTTACTAGTAATGGCGGTTATCTGCGATTTTTGTCAGGCCTGCGATATTGCGGCGGACTTATCGGACACTTTTGACACTATTTTGGAACCATTCACATTTATACAGCGAACAGTGCTATAAATATATATAAAAAATGCAGCGCTAGAAAGTGAACATGGGGCTGGGAAAATTAATCCAGTCCAGATGTGGCTTAAGCAAGATGATCTAATCACCACAAACAATATCCCCAATGCAGGTGAATATAAAAAACGAAATTCAATAAAGAAAAATTCAACCACACCAAAAAATTATACTAATGAATAAATTGGTGAATATGAAATTACACTAATATATTAAATGAAAAGGTGCACCAACAAAAAATAAATTAATAAAAAATATATGTGAATATACTGACAAATGAAAGTCCAGAGAATAAACCATAAAGCAATTCCAAAGATGGTGATAAAGGAAAAAAGCTTCTTCCCAATGAGAACTGTGCCTGATTGCAAAACGTGACACCCAAGTGACTGGTGGTCCTGCTTACCAGATGGCAGTGACTGTAACCATAGTCTCACCCAGCTCAGGGAATAAGGCCTCCCCACAGCCTAGCAGTATCCTGATTAATGCCTCATCAGCCGATGTAAACTCAGAATGAGAAACCAATAGGTCAATCAGCGGTGAACAGCTTTAAGACATAAGCGGCAATGCAGCAGTAAAGCAAACGGCGTCTATTCAAATCTTCCCGGGTACCCTTTGGGCTTTCTTTTTTCTTTAGTACTATAAAAATGCACTGATTACTGTATAAATGTGACTGGCAGGGAAGGGGTTAACACTAGGGGGCGATCAAGGGGTTAAATATGTTCCCTATTAGTGTTTCTTACTGGGTGGGGGAGGGGACTGACTGGGGGAGGAGACCGATCTGTGTCCCTATGTACAAGGGACACAGCATCGGTCTCCTCTCTCCCTGACAGGACGTGGATCTGTGTGTTTACACACACAGATCCACATCCTGCCTCTGTAACAACCGATCGCGTGTACCTGGCAGACATCACGGCCGCCAGGCACGCGCATCGGCAACACGTGACACGGCGGGGACAGCTGTTCCCCGGCGCGCGGGGGAAATGTAAACAGCAGGACGTCCAGGGACGTCCACCCGGCACTTAAGAGCCGCGCTGCAGACGTCTTTCGTCTGTAGCGTGGGTCTCAAGTGGTTAATTTTATTCCTGACCATAACAATTAAAGAAATAAAAGACAGTAATGAAACCTGCTAGCCTTACCCAGCATTGTCAGCACTTAAATACACCTACCTGTGGTTTGCTTGTTCAGTACATTGGTCAAATTGAGTGGTATTAAAAAGCCGCAAGATGTATTCTCCAATGAAGGGGGAAAACCATAAGTGGGTGGACTGACGCTTATATATAGTAGCAATATAGGACGTACACTATGGCCAAAGGTTTGTGAACATATAGGAGTTGATTTACTAAAACTGGAGAGTGCTAAATCTGGTGCCGCTCTGCATAGAAACCAATCAGATTCCATTATTTTTTTTTTGACAAAGCCTAATTGAACAAGCTGAAGTTAGAAGGTGATTGGCTACCTTGCACAGCTGCACCAGCTTTTGCACTCTCCAGTTTTAGTAAATAAACCTCATAGTGTATGTTCCTGTAATGCCAAAAACCTCTCATTTTTATATTTCTTGCTTTCAAATCTTCCCTGGTGATTATATGAGCAAGGTGTACCCACAGGCTTTTTCTAGGGTGACAACTCTTACTGAATTCAACTACCATGTTGTCACCCTTTCCTGTGTGCTCCCTATGTGCACTACAAGCTGTATACTTGCATACATGTGACTGCACAGATTCCCGAGTGTGCACATGCCTTTATATTATTACACCCCCTCAACCTATCCAGTTGGCTTTTCGTAGGGAGCTGCTTTGATCATGCAATGGGACAACAGGGGTGGCCGCTGCTGTTGTTCCCCTCAGAGCAAAGGAAATGATGAGATACAGAGTGACACAGTGTGATGGCGGACAGCTGTGAAAAAGAATTTAAAGTATTATTAAACAGTGTTTTTTTGTGTCTTTTTGTCTTGTAAGTTATTTCTGGCTAGCGGTCTTGTGAGAACTATCATTGCATGGACACAGCTCTTTTGTGTTTTTACTTTGATTTGTATTTATTGTTATCTTCACATTTTTATGTTTGAAGCACACTAAATATTATATTCTTTTGCAGTAAAGTCAGCAAAACAGAATGGGAAATGAAAAAGTTTGACAAGGCCATCGGGTATGTGAACTACTGAGAACAAACTTAATGTGTTTTTACCGTTTGTAAAATGTTGATCCATCCACAGTTAATAATTTGATTATGGGTGAATACTGATGATCTGAATCACTAAAGCATAGACAGCCCATAGATCATACTGTTTTTTTCTTTCAACCAGCGAGTTGAATAAAAAAACTGACTTGATTCTCCCCTCCATCCGTACACTGAATGTGAATGTGGGAATCCTCCTTGCTGAGCTATTGTATTCTGACACTGGGGAGACTTCCCCGCCATTAGAATGCTCTGATCAGCATTGTTGGCTATAGCCTGCAGCGCTGATCAAGCAGGGAAAATCCAACAAGGTGGGTGTGCAGAAGCCAATCAGTAGATCGACTTCTGTACAACCTCCCTGCCCATACATGGATCGAAATTCAAGTGGTTGTAAAGGCTCAAGTTTTTTCAACCTTCTGTGCTGCAGCTCCCCCCAGAGCCCCCCTTTTTCTTACCTGAGCCCCTTCCTATCCAGCAATGTGCATGAGCACAGCGGCTCCAGCCACTGTCTCTCTCCTCATTGGACAGATTGATAGCAGCAGGATCCAGTAACACGGGGCTGGGCCGAGTCCCGCTTTCTGTGTCAATGGACGCAGCAGCGGGACACGGGAGCGAGCCTGCACGGGTGCCTTCATTAAAAGCAGCCTTCCATTGAGGCACCTGATGAAGAGGAGGTGACTGGAGCGCCGGCAGGGTACCCCAGAAGAGAACCGGGGCTGCTCTGAGCAGAAGAATTGCACAGAGAAGGTAAGTAGAGGCATGTTTGTTATTTTTATTTTTAAAAAAACAACTAGGGTTTACAACCCCTTTCAGCCCGTCCCTGCTGAACCAACCAAATTTCGATCCATGTATGGCCGGTTTTAGTTTACACTTGCGGTTTGGAGATGGGTAAAAACCTGCAGCTGAACCACACTTTTACCACTCCTCCTAATGCTGCAAAGGCATGCTGTGGCCATGTCAAAAGTGATCTCCACAGTCACATTCACCGGACACTACCACCTGCTGAACGCAAACTATTCAAGTGAATGGGGCCATACCACAACTACGTGGAATGCAAGGGCTTAAGTGAGGAGGCAACATAAGGGGGATTGATTTACTAAAACTGGAGAAGGCAAAATCTGTTACAGCTGTGTATGGTAGCCAATCAGCTTCTAACTAGCTTTGGGGAAAAAACTTGAAGCTGATTGGTTTCTATGCAGAACTGCACCAGATTTTGTAGTCTCCAGTTTTAGTAAATCAACCCCAATGTGTCCTCACTACCTGTCAAACCCCCTCTGAAAAGTGATCCACCGCAGATCTCTCTTCAGTGAATGATGCATGTATTAACAAGCCTTCATTGTTCCTATATCTCTTGTTCATTCATGGTGAGGTATCTTCACTGGTGAAATATCAATATTCTTTGTACTGACCCTCTGTTGAAGGTATTAAAGAAAATACCAAATGTGTGATACACTGTAGAATATAAGAACTGTACAATAAATTGTCAGGAGCTTTAGGAAAATGCAAATCCCTAGTTGCTAGAAGTCCACAATCAACTGTGAGTTGGGGCTGTTGATATAGGACATTCTGACAACAAAGGTTCGATGTGAGCTTGTTGTCGGAAATTCCGACCGTGTGTAGGCTCCACCGGACATTTTCTGTCGGAATTTGCGCCAACAAAAATTTGAGAGCTGGTTCTCAAATTTTATGTAAATGGAAACTGGAACTAGGTAGAACTTTTTCAGAGGAACAACGTACCAGAATAATAAATAATATATTTGAATCTTCAATGTGTATGAAGATACAGGAATCTGAGACACTATTGCATATTTTTTGGTCATAGCCTAGAATCAAAGGTTTTTGGGGGGAGGTTCGGAGAATTCGTCAGAAGTTCTGGGAAGAAGAGATACCTGATGACCCGGTCTTCTTTGTATTACATGAAACAAAAATGCCAGTTAAGAGATATAAAGAAACAATAGTATGCCATCTCCTGAATGCGGCTAAAGCATGTATACCTGGCACCTGGAAGCAAAGGCAACCCCCATGCCCCATCAATAGGACTTTGGCTTAAGAAAGTAGAGGAATCAAATGGAAGAACTGATATGGACAGCACGACAGAAAAGAGAGACATATTGGAAAATATGGTCCGCATGGAATCTCTTTATTAGGTCAAAGGAGGGGGAGATGCTTATGGGAGCAGTATAGAAGAGTATTATATTCTCGACGAAGGAGGCCGGGGAGGAAGAGGGGGGACGCTGTGGAGGGGGAAGGGAGTTTTTTATTTTCGAAAATATTATTTTTATTTTTTTGATTGGTTGTTGTCTTGTCTTGTTGTGTGTTTGGTGGGGGCAGGGAGGGACAGAGACAGAGACCGTACTAGGAATATTGGACTAGACTGAATCAATAAATGCATGACCAAATGGAGATGGAAACTTGGAGAGATAAATAAGTGTTTTTTTTTTTGTGTTTTTTTTTTCTCCCTTTTTTCTTTTTTTTCTCCCTTTTCTGATCATGAATAAAATGTATGTAAAGTTTGTAATGTAACCACTATCTTGATGGAGGAATAAGTTAACTATGTTACTATGCTACAATGTTATGTTGATGATGTACGGAAGACCTCTTGAGACTCACCTTCCTTTTTTGTTTTGTCTTGCTGTTTTTTTTTTTTAAATAAAGTAAAATTTGGATAAAAAAAAAACAAAAAAAAAAAAACTGTGCAATAAATTGTCAGGAGCTTTAGGAAAATGCAAATCCCTAGTTGCTAGAAGTCCACAATCAACTGTGAGTTGGGGCTGTTGATATAGTCTACGAGTATCAACATGGCTCACACAAACCATAAAAAATAACACAAGTCAGGAGGTGTATATAATGGGGTTGATTTTCCAAAGGCAAATAGACTGAGCACTTTGCAAGTGCAGTTGCACTAATTTTCCCCAGAGCTTAGTGAATGTGGTGAAGCTTTACTTTCTAAAGAATACCCAATCAGGTGCAAGGAAAATAAAAAAAACGTATTTTTTTTTTGCACATGTTTGGATGATGGAAAGCAGTAAAGCTTCACCACATTCACTAAGACCTAGGGAAAATGAGTTTAAAGATAGCCATAGATGGCTCAAATCTGGGTCAGTTCAGCAGGGACCAGCCGAGATTGGAACCATGTATGATGAGTAGGGGTGCAACGGATCAAAAAACTCACGGATCGGATCGATCCTCAGATCAGAGTCACGGATCGGATAATTTTTCGGATCGGCAAAAAAAAGACAAATCTTGTTACACCCACCGGAGTTTTTGATTTCACAGTTATTTTCAACACAAAACTGAGCTTATTTGCTTAAATACATTATTTGGAAATCCAACGGACTGTTTACATGTTAAATTTTAAAAGCAGCAGCAAACCTGCTGACCTTACATGTTTGCTAATGTGACAGAACACCTCCTGATTTTCACATTTAACTAAATGTTAAATGTGAAAATCAGAGGTGTTCCGTCACATTAGCAAGCATGTAAGGTTTGCTGCTGCTTTTAAAATGTAACATGTAAACAGTCTGTTGGATTTCCAAATAATGTATTTAAGCATATAAGCTCCATTTTGTGTGAAAATAACTGAAATCTAAAACTCCGTTGGGTGTAACAAGATGTCCGCTTGGCCCCTTCACAGTAATGATAGTGAGGAGTGTGGGGTGGAGCAAGATGGCGGCGGCGAAACGTCACTGCAGCGGCCGCCGCCGGTTGTACAAAGATGGCTGCCGCTCCGGAGCTAGGCCGAAGCCGCGGCCGGTGACCCGTTCGGATCACGGATCACCACCGATCTGTTGCACCACTTATGATGAGACTGATTTTACCCAAGCTAATTGATCGATCAACTTAGGTACAACCAGCCTGTCTAATTTTTCATGCGATGCGATTATTGCCAGCAGCTATTTTAGCCTCTAGCAATAATCACTGTGTGCTCTCCTGGCCAGGATGGCTCCCACTGTAATGCCGCGTACAGACGATCGGACATTCCGACAACAAATGTTCGATGGGAGCTTGTTGTCGGAAATTCCGACTGCGTGTAGGCTCCATCGGACATTTTCTGTCAGAATTTCCGACAACAAAAATTTGAGCGCTTGTTCTCAAATTTTCCAACAACAAAATCCGTTCTTGTAAATTCCGATCGTGTGTAGCCAATTCCGACACACAAATTTCCTCCCATGCTCTGAATCAAGTACAAGACAGGAGCGCTCGTTCTGGTAAAACTAGCGTATGTAATGGAGATAGCACATTCGGCACGCTGTAACGGACTGAAAAGCACGAAGCTGAAAAACGCAAATCGTCTCTCAACATACTTCTACTAACAAAAGATTAGCAGAAGGAGCCCAAAGGGTGTCGCACTTGCTATGGAACTTCCGTTTTATAGTGCCGTCGTACGTGTTGTACGTCACCGCGTTCTTGACGTTCGGAATTTCCGACAACATTTGTGTGACCGTGTGTAAGTTTAAGCCAACATCCGTCGGAAAAAAATCCACGGTTTTGTTGTCGGAATGTCCGATCGTGTGTACGCAGCATTACGCACTATATTAAACGTGACTTGTAACATCCATCAATAGGATCTGCAGTTTTTGTTCTATTGTTTGGTTCCCCCGAGTCTTGAAGATGGGTCAGATGTTGCAAAGTTAAAGCTCTGTGTACCCTGCATTTATATATATGAGCCTCAACGCTTATTTTTTTATTTATCTTTATGTTTTTTTTTGCAGTTATTCATTTGCCATAGTTGGGATTAACATTACTGACCTGGCCTACAACCTGCTGATAAGTGGGGCCCTCAAGACTCATATGTACAATGTGGCCCCTGAGGCTCCATCATTGCATCATTTCCAGCAAACATTCTGTAAGTATTTATTTTCCTATTCCACATAATTTTATATTTGGAAATATTATTATCAAACCTTTTATCACATCTGGTAGACATGACCGGTGGCTCAGCAATACTGGGTGGATATTCTTTCACTTCTCACCATGTTCTCAAGTCTCAATTCCAACTTATGGTTCATGCTACTAAGCAGACAATCGGTAGATCTTGGAAAACCTCCACGCTTTCAATAGCTGAAACAAGGTTTAGAATCAAACAGATTTGCACTATTAGAAAGTGGAGACTAGGCTGTCTGACACGATGGAGAAGTTCTCAGCTCCTGGCAGTGGCGGCTGGTGCTCAAAATTTTTGGGGAGGGGTGCAAACAAACTGAAAAAAAAAAACATCAATTGCAGCCACTGTGCCCATCAAACGCAGCTACTGTGCCCATCAATTGCTGCCACTGTGCAATCAAACGCAAGCCACTGTGCTATCAAACGCAGCCACTGTGCCCATCAAATGCAGCTACTGTGCCATCAAATGCAGCCACTGTGCCCATCAAACGCAGCCACTGTGCCCATCAAACGCAGCCACTGTGCCATCAAACGCAGCCACTGTGCCATTAAACACAGTGACTGTGCCATCAATTGCTGCCACTGTGCCATCAAACGCAGCGACTGTGCCATCAAACGCAGCAACTGTGCCCATCAATTGCTGCCACTGTGCCATCAAACGCAGCTACTGTACCATCAAACGCATCCACTGTGCCCATCAAACGCAGTCACTGTGCCCATCAAACGCAGCCACTGCCCATCAAACGCAGCCACTGTGCCATCAAACGCAGCCACTGTGTCATCAAACGCAGCCACTGTGCCCATCAAACGCAGCCACTGTGCCATCAAATGCAGCTACTGTACCCATCAATTGCTGCCAGTGTGCCCATCAATTGCCGCTACTGTGCCATCAATTGCTGCCAGTGTGCCCATCAATTTCTGCTACTGTGCCCATCAATTGCTGCCAGTGTGCCCATCAATTGCCGCTACTGTGCCCATCAAATGCTGCCAGTGTGCATCCCCCGCCCGCCTGGCACTTACCTGTCTCAGTGGGGCAGCGGGTCACGGCGGTGTCCTCCACGCTCCTCAATGTCTTCTCCCGTCCTCTCTTCTCGTCCTCTGCTATGATTGGACGCCTGATAGGCGTCCAATCACAGCACCTGTCTTTTCAGTTAATCAGGTGACAGGTAACAGACCCGAGCACCTGATTGGCTGAGAGGCGGTTCAGTGTTAGGAAAGCGAATATCCATTCGCTTTCCTAACACAATGCTTAGAGAAATGCGAGCGCCCAGCATGGGGCACGCTGTTCACCTTTTTGGACGCCTATTAGAGCCCATGGCTCTAATCAGGTGCTTCCAAAAATTACCCCGCCGCTGTAATTCAGGTGCCCAGCGCCCAAAAAGGGGTCGGGCACCTGAATAGGGGGTGGCAGCGGCGACCATAGATAGATTCATGCAATGCATCTATGGTGATAGAGAGACGGCAGGAGAGAGGGGACGCACCGCCACTGGCTCCTGGTACCTTTGGTTCACACATTGTCTTCTTCAAGGTTCTGACGTAGGCCTCCTAGGGCTTTAGGTGGGGTCTGATCGCAGCCCTTTTTACCAATTCCCTCTTTCCTCTCTCTTATCATTCGTGTTGTCCTCTACCCCCCTTGCAACTTTGCTAATTTTTATGGATAGACCACAGACAGACCAGTCATTGTGACCTGTTTTAGGCTCCTTTCACACTTCTGCGACTTGGGTCTGACTTTTGAGACCCCAAGTTGCAGGGCATGCGAAATTCTATGTATTTCTATGAGAGATGTTCCTATTGATACTACCGAAGTTGCTGCAACTTCAGAAAAGGTTCCTGCACTACTTTGGTCCACCTTTTGATGCCCTCCTACATAGTACACTAGCAGGCCGGGACTCCCAAGTGATGTCAGGAGGGAGGATGAAGGAACTTGATATACCCATAGGCTCAGGAGGCGGTGCAGCCTATAGCCTACAGGCTGCTCCTCCTCCTGCTGCCTCCTCAGCCAATGGGTGCACAGGGAGATCTGTCCATCGCATTCGATAAAACTTCATTGTGTGGTCTTCCTGTCCTGGTGCAGGCAAGGGATTAAGTGGCTTTGAATGGAGCTCCTGAGCAATCTGCAATGATTGAGGCGAGGAAGAGTTTTGTCCCAGTAGTAATAAAAGCAAACTGGGGAGCTGCTAAAAGTGCGTGTTACTGTGCAGGAAAGAAAAAGGGGGGTTGGGTCCTGGTACTGTGCAGCCCATGCTCACTATTAATGATTTTACCCTCTTTAATAGCACCCATTGTAATGTCACCTATATTCCTGTCCTTTTAATAGGGTAAACGTAACCTAACAGCTGTGCAGCATAGGTGTCAGCTTACTGTCACAATGTTAAAAGGGCAGAAAATATGGGTGCTATTAGGAAGGTTCACACTATGAAAGTTTTGAAAAGCGAGCCGTGGTGGATGGCTTTTGAGAGTTCATCTAAGCAGCTGCTGTGAGGTGCCCAAGAGATGGTCCTCAAACCTCCTGAATAACTTTTTTTTTTTTGCCAATTGGCAGTTTATATGAGCCGCAACCACCAGCCATGCGTTTGGCTCATAGTTGTGGTGTGGCCCCACTGGCCTGAATGGCCAAATAAGGCACAGCCGTGACACAAACCATCACAACCGTAGCATGTGAGCAGCCTCCACCAACTGTAGTTTAGATTTAAGGTCCCAGCTGCCTGTTTTACCACCCCCTGACCACCAGTGAGAAGAAGGACTTAAAGGGAAATTATCTGTCTGAAAGCACTGACCCTTTAAAGACCAATAGATGACTGTGCATTTTGTGCTTTATGCATTCCTGCACTTTGTATGTTACACACTCCTGACCCTTGTACTCTGTGTGTTACCCACTCATGAGCCCTGCACTCTGTAAATTACATGCACCTAACACTCGCATTTAAGCCTACTATACATAGGCTTACGTTTTTAAGGCCCCTCAACTGTTAATGCAATTTTGTCACACCCATGGGCCACCACATAATTCTCTTCTGGGTGCCCAAGAGGGGCCCTGCCATGATTTCTAATGGCGGCCCTGCGTATACCCAGTGAAGCGAATGGCCTTGGGTGATACACAGAGATTAAACAAATCCTCCTACATACGTTTTATATCAGTGGTCTCCAAATTGCGGCCCGGGGGCTGGGTGTGGCCCTTTGCTTGCTTTTATCTGGCCTTTGGGGCATTATTCCCCCCACAGTCAGCAACAGTGGGGCATTGTTTCTGCCACCGATACTGGGGCACTAGTCTTCTCACTGACACCAATGATGGCACACTACTCCTCCCATTGACACCAATGATGGAGACCTATTCCTCCCACTGACACCAATGATGGGGCACCATTCCTCCTTCTGACACCAATAATGGGACACTATTCTTCCCACTGGCACCAACGTTGGGGCATTATTCCTCCCAATGACACCTACAATGGGGCACTATTCCTCCCAGTGACACCAAAGATGGGGCGCCATCCCTCCCACTGACACCAATAATAGGATACTACTCCTCCCACTGACACCAACAATGAGGCATTATTACTCTGCCTAATACCAATGATGGGGCATTGTTAACTCCCACTGACATCAGGGCACTTTCTTCCCCCACTGGCCACAGTTCAGCCCCCTTAGAGTTTGAAGGACAGTAAAGTGGCCCTTTGTTTAGAAAGTTTGGAGACCCCTGTTTTATATGTTCATCTGCAGTTTTCTCTTTTCTACATCCGTTCAAAGTCCAGAATTTATAAAGCTTGTCTAAGCTTTCAGAAAAAAGGGGGTGAAGACCAGAAGTTACACTCTGCAGAGCACAGCGAGGAGAGCTTTGAGAGCTGATTGGAGGGAAGGGACACACCCCCCTTCACACAGCTCACAGAGGCAGAGCTGAGGCTATCAATCACAGACTGTGTGTTGGAGCTCCCTCCTTATCGACGTTCTTTTCATGGTGTCAGGAAGACTTCTCAGAAGTGACTCATGCTGATTGCAGAGGAACAAAGCAGCAGACAGAAATTACACTTAGTGCTCTTAATTGAAACAAGTACACACTATAGAGGAATATTCTTTGTTCATATTGCATGTCTGAGGTTTACAATCACTTTATTATAGACTGGTGCAAAAACTAAAGCAAAAAACTGCGCTAACTATAACAACAAATTAACAGCAGCACCTATAATATGTGATAACATACAAAAACAGACAAAATAAAGAACAGGTGCGCTATAATGTGAATAATAACTGATATGGAACTAATTAAGAAAGTCCACCAACACATTAATGAATAAAAGTCCAATTATGATGACTGGTGAAGAGAAAATGAATATAGCTTGTGTCAGTGAGTAAACAGAGGTTCCATCAAAACCGAAGATGAAGGGAAGCCGTGAAGGGGTGAACCGATGTGAACAAAACGAATGGTTCATACAACACTTGTGTCCACCACCAACAGTGCAAACTGCTTACCAGAAGTAAGAAACATATGAGCCCATCCGCAATTCCAGGAAGTGGTCCAATGAGATCCAATCGTTTCTCCTAGTACAAGTAGAATGCCTCTGCTATGCCGAGCCTACATGTTCACATGTTTACTTGTACTAGGAGAAACGATTGGATCTCATGGGACCACTTCCTGGAATTGCGGATGGGCTCATATGTTTCTTACTTCTGGTAAGCAGTTTGCACTGTTGGTGGTGGACGCAAGTGTTGTATGAACCATTCGTTTTGTTCACATCGGTTCACCCCTTCACGGCTTCCCTTCATCTTCGGTTTTGATGGGACCTCTGTTTACTCACTGACACAAGCTATATTAATTTTCTCTTCACCAGTCATCATAATTGGACTTTTATTCATTAATGTGTTGGTGGACTTTCTTAATTAGTTCCATATCAGTTATTATTCACATTATAGCGCACCTGTTCTTTATTTTGACTTTATTATAGACCATTGCACCATAAATATGATCATGTGGTGGCATTATAGATGCATATTTTGTTTAGCCATAAAGGCTTTGAAAGGGGCCAATTGGGGTGCCTTTTTGATGCACATCCAGCATTCCTCAACTGCCAGATGAAAAAAGGGCACATTACTTAAACTGGGCTACAGCATTGGGAGCAGAGGGAAGCCACAAGCAGTACACAGCCATATGTATTAAGCTAAACCATTCAGTGCTATGACAGCTTGCTGGATAGGCTTCACACTGACCTGAATGATGCAGTTCACCATTTATGTAAACTAAATTAACACAGCAGCTAGATGTTGTTCTGCATCTAGTGCCACATGTACCAGGCCTATGACTGTGATTTTGAAAGTCTAATGTTATAAGATTTTATATTGTATATGTACTGTATGCAATATGCTAAGCCAGTTATTGACAATTTTTTTATTAGTGCCTGGATGCAGGGAGAAGCAACAGGCACAGCAAATTAGGAGCCTTGATTTCTGATATCAAGCTTCTGCCCCTTCCAGTGCTGATCCCCATCTCCTACAATTCAACTGTCAATTGCCTGAGTCTCAGTGGTTATTAGAATTCCCTGTCCTCAGAACATTATTTAGCCAAATGAGGACCTGTGCACCTTCGGTGTGCAGCACAGCCCTCAGCCCCCCCCCCTCCCTAATACTTACCTGAGCCCCACCTCGATCCAGCGATGTACACGAGATCCAAGGCTCTCCCGGGACTCTCCCTCCTGACTGGCTGAGATGCAGCAGCAGGAGCCATTGGCTCCCGCTGCTGTCAATCACAGCCAGTAGAGCAGGGGCAGGGCTGAGCCACACTCTCTGTGTCTTATGGATGCAGAGAGCTGGCTAGCGGCTTGCTTTGGGGGCACTCGGCAGCCCAGAGTGCCGGCGGGGGACCCAAAAAGAAGAGGATCAGGGCCAATCTGTGCAAAACCACTGAACAGAGTAGGTAAGTATAACATGTTTATTTATTTATTTTTTTAAATTTCATTCACAATCACTTTACTTTACCTCCAGGACTTTTCTGGCACTATTTGCTTGTAACAATGTAACATGCAGTATTTTTTGCTAGAAAATTTCTTAGAACCCCCATACATTATATATTTTTTAAAGCAGAGGCCAGAGAATACATTGGTGGATTTTACAATTTTTTTATGTCACACAGTATTTGCACGGTGGTTTTTCAAATGCAGTTTATTTAGAAAAACTATTTTTTTGTGAATTTTAATGTAAAAAAAAAACACAATACATAACCCAAACTGTTGGTAAAATATTAAGGATGATTTTATGCCGAGCAAATAGATACCAAACATGTCACGCTTTAAAATTGCGCACGCCCATGCAACAACAACAAACAACATAAATTTGGCTATACATAGGCGGCGCTTTAAAAGTCTTTACAGGTTACCACTTTAGATTTGCACAGGAAGTGTAGTGCTATAATTACTTCCCATGATCTGACATTTGCGGTAATACCTCACATGTGTGGGTTGATTGTGCGTACTGGACAGATGTGTGCATTTGCATTTGCACAGGGGTGCCCGTGCAAAAATTTATAAAATGATAGTTATTTATTTATTTTATTTTTTACACTGTCGCCTAAAAAAAAAATTCACCACTTCCCTTTTAAACATCCCTTGTGACAACAATAGACATGGGACAGGTAATTTTTATGGAGAGATCTAGGGTCTATAAGACCCCAGATCCCTCCTCTGCCCTTAAAAGCATTTGATCACACCAATACCAGTGTGATCAAATGTTTTTAATTTTTAAAAATGGCACGGTTTACATCTGGGTAAACCGAAAGCGATGTAAGGTCATCACTTCCAGGTTACTATATCATAGAGCCAAACAAAGCCAATCCGGTCTTTGTTCGGCTCTGTGATTAGCCAGTGGAAGTGCTGGCTGGTCGATCGGGACTCCCAGTGGGACAGGAGATCCCGGTAAAGCTGCGGAAGGCGGCAGGGGTGGAGGAACATCCCCTCCCGCTGTTTAGATGCTAGGATTGCTTTTACAAGAGAGATGGCTGTCGGCTCTAAAAAACGGCATAACCACTCGAAGTCGAGCGACATATGGGTACGTCGCTGGTTGGCAAGTGGTTAAAGTTGGACTTTTCTCCAGAACAGGATTGAGGCTCCATGTAATGTCTGAGCCTAGGATCCAAAGAGATCCACAGAGATCCATGGATTGATCTAAAGACTGATCAACGTACCTGCAGCCACCACAAGGTTCTGCACTTCAACTCATCGTTGTTACCTTAGAAGGGTTTTGGATCAGGTTCCTTTTATACCTGATAGCTTTCATTGGAAAAATTAAGTGCTGTGTTTAATTCCCTTTAATCTTCTTTTTTACAGCATTATGTTTATTACTATATTAGAAGATTGCATTGAGATAGTTACAACACAAGACTAGTCTTGCATGTTTAACAACCTTATACACATCTTTTCAGGCTTTCTGATGCACGAGTTCCACAAGTTCTGGATTGAAATAGACCCCGTGGACATCATGGAATTCAACCGGGTGCGCAACAAGTTCCACAAACAGATCCTGAAGCAGCTCCAGAAGACGGACATGGCGTTGTGTCCCCACTTTGCGGCCTCAGAAAGCTTAGTCAACGTCTAACCATCTCCATTTTTCCAATTCCAGATCACTGCCTCACTGTTGTGTTCATGATCATGGCGGCCGTGTTGTACGACCACAGCGATTGTATGCATGCTTTTTTGGTAAAGTACTCATCTCCGTTTTTACTATGAATCCCTTCGGAGCTCCGTGTACGCCGTGGGATTTTCTCATACGCATATTGCGGATTACGCAGTGTTATATTTTCATCTGACATGAGAGTTTTCTATTTTTTTAGGTTTTGTTTTTCTCATAGCTGAACATTGAAGAGTTGTATTTTGTCACGTTTAGATGGGTGTCTGAATAAGCTCTTGTACTGTACACCTTTTATGATCCCTAATATTTCTACTGACCAGATGATACATATACTTAGCTCAAATGTCTTAATATATTTATATTGTATATAATGTGCTTCACTGCAGTCCACTGTCTACACATAAGTTACTGGTGTGTTACATGTAGGCTTCGGAGCGCTTATCTTTTACATTGTTGACTTTCAGTATGATGGGCCCTTGAGGGCTGTCTTCTGTACTGTACTACCACCAAAAACCACAGGGTCCCCCTGAGAATTTTTCTAACTCCCTTTATATCCTATGACACAGAGTAGCAGCAGTTCCCCCCCACCATCCCTGAAGCAGAAATTATGTGTACCACTCTTAGACAGGGCAATACGGACTTCTCACCTTTCCCCATTTCACAGTTAGGTTTAGCTTTCATTCTAGTGGTATTGGAAATAATGTTGGATACCAATTATTATTTTGTGGGGGGCCCAACAGAAGTGTGGTTCCAGTCACAGCAACAATGCCAGTGATCCCTACACAACCCAAATGAAACAGTGGCGTGACTACATAAACAGTCATTGCTTTCTTGAATGGATGGGGTTTTTAATACATTATGAATTAGCAAAGATAGAAATTATAATAAAGGGCATAGAAAGAGTACAATATTAAAACAAAAACATTAGGTTTGTAAAATAACAATGTTGTCTAAATGCAGATACTTCAAGGTCTACAAGTGCTTTTGCTGTGTTATTAAATTGACCCAGCAATGCCACCCAATCAGGACACATACTGAATAGGGCCCTTGACATTTCTAAATCATTGCTCCACCCCTCCTATTGAAAATCTCATTGGCCAGTAATGGCATTCTCATTGGTTTGTGGATAATCAAGAGGGTGTGGCACACCAGGTCTGAGAAGTTTAGGTCTCAGCTCAGAATAGAATACATGCACAGTTGAATGGGGGGGGGGGGGGGCTGTATACAGAGTAAAGTATTATAGAACATAACACAGGTAGTGCTTGCCCTTAAAGGAGAAGTACAGCCAAAGCTCATTTGACTGTACTTCTCCTATGGATCACAGGAATGCAGTTCTTTCTGGATTCCTGTAACCTGGGGCTGAACCCTGCTGTCAGCTGATGTCACAGAGCTGGTCCAGGCTGAGGAAAGATCGGGACCAGAAGAGAAGGTGAAGTTGCACCGCTCCTAAAGTTCACCAAATAAAGTCCCGTACTCCTGTCAATTGTCTGCCTGCCTGGTCCGTAACCCAAAGTTCCAAAGGGCAAAGAGAAAAGTGGCGGCACTTCCAGCATTAAAAATTCTTTTTTTTAAAAAAAAAAGATTAAAATCCTGGACAAGACATGCACAAACACAGCTCTAGGAGCAACAGCAAACGTGTTTCACCACTGTGCTTAATCAAAGATCGGGACAACATTGCAGGATCCACCCAGAAGCTTGGACTGACACTGGGCTCAGCCTCTTAGCAACCTGCTGGGAGACTGATCCAGCTTCTCCCACCCCTTCACAGCCCAGCGCTCCAGTGAGCACGAGGGGGGCAGAGCAGAAAATGGTGACTGACAGTCACCAGCTCTCTACTCATGGAGCTCTGAGAACCGAGTGATCAGTAGTGTTTGATCGCTCGGTTCTCAATCTTAGAGCCGGTGGGGGACAGATGAAGCAGCAGACTGATGCTGCATCCATATAGGTAAGTATGATTCTTTAAAAAAAAAAAAACCGAACTTCTCTTTTAAACAGCAAGTGTTACTGTATTCATTTTGTGAATACAAAAGTGTTAAGATTTTTACAGGTTCAACAAAAACTTTCTTTGTAGTTATCAGCCCCCAATTACACTGTCAACTGGCATATAAATGATTGGTTTGTGGCTGTAGGTAAAACAAACTGTTCTTACTTTATATCATTGAGCAGAAGATTCCAACGAACAAGGACAGCGGGTAAAATACATTGACCAGCTGGATGATACGAGGATATCACATAAGGCACTATACCCAGACCCATCACTGTATACTGTACTATCAGTATTCTCTTTTTCTCCCTTTTCTCAATGAAAAAATCTATTTTATCAAGGATGAAATTCTTCATAAGTAAAAAGCAATATATTTTGCAGTCAAATCTACATTTTTATGAGCCATTTGATATTTGCTTATTGCACATAGATATTTATCTTTTGTTTATAAGCTGCAGAATAAGCCTTGGCAGGTTAAGCAAACAGCTGAGCACAGTATTGTGATAGAAAGCTTTGTTAGAGACTCAGTGGGGTTGATTTACTAAAGGCAAATAGACTGTGCACTTCGCAAAGTGAGTGCAGTTGCTCCAGAGTTTAGTAAGTGAGGTAAAGCTTCACTCTGCAAAGAAGACAAAATCGCATGCAAGGAAAATAAAAAAAACAGCATTTTGGATGGTGGAAGTCAGTAAAATATCTGCTCTTTTACTAAGCTCTGGAGCAACTGCACTTCCAGAGTGTAACTGCAATTTGCAAAGTACACAGTCTATTTGCCTTTAGTAAATCAACCCCTGTGTGGTTTGAGGGCTTAAAAAAAGCTCAAAAATCACACATTTATTATCAAAAGCAGTAAAGAAGAAATTAACCTAAGGGAACCTTCGTACCTCTATGGTCAAGTAGCCGATAATCACAGCTGATGCTAGAACATGGTGGCAGACCTATTCTACACTATGATGTTGCTCCACTGAGGATCTCCTCTGATGTAATGAGTGAGAGGAATAGGTATCTCTGCCGATCACTCTGACTTACTAGTACTGTGATTTGGAGCATGCTAGCTAAACTGTATCCTTGGCTATCCCACAGAGCCAGAGGTGGCTATGCTCTGATTTCAATATACTGGTATGTTATCACGCTTAAATTCATTTAGGGCCGAGTCAATCCAGAACAGTATTCTCTTCTAGTGCTAGAGTTACACAAGGAATTTTTATGAGCCTACTTTTGCAGGTAAATCGTAAGCAATTATTCTCGAAGTATAGTGATCAATCAATACAAAGATGAAACAAATGACCCCATGTGATGTAAACTACACAAGTAGCATATTTTAGTGATTGATCTATTATTAACACTCAATGGTCCAGTTGTGTGCAACAAATGGCTACAAAATGCTACATGTATAGCTTACACCACAGAGAACAATTTGTCCATCTGTGTAGCCATTGAGCTAAGGCTACACAGGTGGTTAAATATTTTTACTAATGTGCAATTAAACTGCTTGCTGGCAGTTATCTCGTTAGTATGCTACTAAACGTAATGTGCTACAAATGAGTTGTCTACCAACAAATAGTTAAATCTCTCAGTAGCAAAGCAATTTCATTGCCAGTGTAGTCTAAGCCTAAAGCTGCCCATTGATATGGCAATTTTCAATACATTTCAACTAGTTTTCATCAAAAGAATATTCACATACAGTGAAGATATCTCCAGAAACCAGGCTATCTACCACCCACGAGTCTGATCGACCACCAGAATTCAATCATTTGTAAAGTTGAAATCTGGCAATAACTTATTGAAGCTAATTGAAAGTTCAAATCAAAAGGAAAACACTATGGCAATTTATTGAAAATGAGCATAATTTTCCACCAGGTTTTGATTCCATCTCCTTGTGGTCTATCACAACCACCATGTTAGGCCTTCATTTTAAAACAAATTAAATTGAAACTTTGACCATTCTATCAGATTGCCATGAGAGTGGCTAACTTCAAAGATTAATCGCTAACAATTTAGCGTGGCTGAGCTACTAAAAATCTATGTAGCACTAACATGGAGAGGAGCAGGTAAAGGCTCCACCTGGGTGTTCAGGTGGATATCTCCCACACTTCCTACAAGTTTGTGACGTTCTGATTACTCAGATCTTCAGCCATGATACTTGTTGCTAGACTTTATAGTCTCAGTATAATCCTGTAGAATATATCTAAGAGGACTGCATCCTTTAGTGTAGTTATTATAGGAAGAGGTTAATAATTCCGAGGCAAGGTTCTGCCTGTTAGGGGTCAGAGTGGTTGTGATCTGTCTGTTCCAGGACAACACAGAGGACCAGACGGGAGATTGAACTTCACCACTTTTGGTCAAAAATAGGGTAAGCCCAAGTGGAGTTGATTGTTAAAGGTAATATCATGGTATAGGTCAACCACCATTTTTAGAATATAGATGCTTTTTTTAAGCTGTGAATGCTTTGTTGAAAATCACTGATAAAAGCCAGGAGGATAAGAAGCAAAGTTAGTAGAATTTGCGGGCCAATTTAAGTAAATGAATCTTATATGAAAATTAAGGATTCCATGAGCTAAAATCGAATTCCTCATTTTTAACCTAGAAATATTGAACTGTGAATGTAAAGTGACAGTGGCTGACACAGCTCAGAGGCTTCTCTGTGATATGAAGAACTGCTCCATACGTCACTCACAGTTTGCTTTTCTACTGAATGTTGCATCTGTTTTTGAATATGCTGTCATTTTGCTGTGTGTAATCTCATTTTTTGGATATCAGGCTTTTGATTGTGAAATCATGTGAATAAATATCATGACATTCCAGAAAAGTTCTAGTCTCATTTTGTTACTGGAATAGAGATTCCCCTCACTAAATATCACTGGGAGTATGGTTTCACCAAACAGGAAGTGTGGGGAAATCTGCAAATCTGTTGAGAGATGTGGAAGGGACTGACCTCACACCCACATACAGGACTTCCAGGACTTCCTGGAAGCTGAAAACATCCCAGTTCTTGCATTGTCAGCATACTCACCGGACATGTCACCCATTGAGCATGTTTGGGATGCTCTGGATCTGCGTATGCGACAGCGTGTACCAGTTCCTGCCAATATCCAGCAACTTCGCACAGCCATTGAAGCGGAATGGATCAACATTACACAGGCCACAATCAACAACCTGATCAATATCTGTATTTGCTGAAAATGTTCCCAGTAGAAAAAGGAAACTAATGCAGCCAGCCAGTGGCGGCTGGTGCTCAAATTTTTTTGGGGGGGGCGCAAACAAACTGAAAAAAAAAATCATCCAGCCAGTTTGTCCCCAAATGCAGCCAGTTTCCCCCCAAATGCAGCCAGTTTCTCCCCAAATGCAGCCAGTTTCTCCCCAAATGCAGTCAGTTAGTCCCCAAATGAAGCCAGTTTCCCCCAAATACAGCCAGGTTCCCCCCAAATGCAGCCAGGTTCCCCCCAAATGCAGCCAGTTTCCCCCCAAATGCAGCCAGTTTGTCCCCAAATGCAGCCAGTTAGTCCCCAAATGAAGCCGGTTTCCCCCAAATACAGCCAGGTTCCCCCCAAATGCAGCCAGTTTCCCCCCAAATGCAGCCAGTTTCCCCCCAAATGCAGCCAGTTTCCCCCAAATACAGCCAGGTTCCCACCAAATGCAGCCAGTTTGTCCCCAAATGCAGCCAGTTTCCCCCCAAATACAGCTAGTTTGTCCCCAAATGCAGCCAGTTGCCCCCCAGCCCTGCACTTACCTTCCTCTGGTCAGCGCCGTCCTTCTTCCGTCCTCGATGTCTTCTCCCGCCCTTGATGTCGCTTCAGCCAATCAGGTTACCGGTAACCAGACCCGGTGAACCTGATTGACTAGACGCCTGTCAGTGTTAACCAAGGAACGCACCCCCCACGGGTCCCCTGGTTAACTATTTGGAAGCAGATTACAGCCCTCAGGCTGTAATCGGGAAGCCTATCAGAGCCGCTGGCTCTGATAGGCACTTCCAAAAACCAACCAGCCGCTGTTATTCAGATGGCCGGCGCTCAACAGGGGGTCGGCCATCTGAATAGTGGGCGGCAGCAGCGGCGACAATACACAGGTTCATGCAATGCATGAACCTATGTATTGTTGTTGTGAGTGACGGCGCAGGAGAGAGAGGGGGCGGCTCTCCTGCGCCCACTATGGACGCACCGCCACTGCAGCCAGCACATCTAAAGACTGATAAGCTGCACAAAATTACATTTTTGAACTTTTCAGTCTCAATTTGGTTGACCTGGATGGACTTGTCTCTTTTTTCAACCAAATTAACTATGTAAGTAATACTACAGTACAAATAGTTGTGCTGTGCAGGAACTTGTACAAACGAATCAGCTTTCAAATATTTTATATAGCCAGAACAAGAAAAATTACTTCTTCTTGGTTAATATGATCTAACAAAGGTTATTGTGTCCATTAATCTTCATTTTTGAAGATGCAGCTTCATAGTTCACACATTCAAAAAATGAAGCTGCTCTTCAGTCTGTCCTTTTCACTTTTGCTCTTTGCCCGTGTAGTTGCCTTTTGCTATGTCAGACATTTGTGGTTGCCCGGTAACACTTTGCGGTGTATTTCATGGGCTGCTGGACCTGTAAGTGATTTATCAAACAGCATTAGCTGTGAACAGTAAAAAAACATTTAAATTCCCTGAACTCATCTGTTATTGTACAACACCATCATCACCACACAGAAACCATTGCAGCAGATTTTGCTCATCCAACATCAGCACAGAAACCTGCTAAAATGTCAAGGTAATACAGTAAAACCTTGGATTGCAAGCATAATTCGTTCCAGAAACATGCTTGTAATCCAAAGCACTTTTATATCAAAGCAAATTTCCCCATAAGAAATAATGGAAACTCAAATGATTCGTAACACAACCATTTATTCATAAGTCCTTCAGTTTGTAGTCCATATAAAAAGATTATAGCAATGTGATAAGTTGTGTAACCATAAAATGTCCATCCACAAATGGAAGCCTCCACAAGGGGATTAGAAGCAAAATCCAGCAGGAGCTACAGAGTATAAAAGAGAAGAGAGGCGCCTCTAAGTGTAGCAATATGGTTACATTTATTGAAGGTACAACATTTAGCAACTCACATGGTTGATGATTAAAAGAGGCACATCTATGTATGCAGGCATCCGGGGTAGAGCTGTTGTGACCGGGAAGACTACCCTGCAGTAGAGCGTTCTGAAAGCGAGGCTTGAACCGCTCGTGGAGCGCAGCGTTGAAGGAACGACGTCAATGGTGGTGCGGAGGATGGTCTATGTGGACATCTTTACCCCGGATGCCTGCATACTTAGATGTGCCTGTTTTAATCATCAACCATGTGAGTTATTAAATGTTGTATCTTCATTAAATGTTACCATATTGTGCCTCTCTTCTCTTTAGCTACTTGTATATCAAGACATCGCTTGTATATCAAGTCAAAATTTTATAAAAAAAATTTGCTTGTCTGTGAAAACACTCTCAAACCAAGTTACTCTCAAACCAAGGTTTTACTGTACTTGATAAAGTCTTACTCTCTATCAGTCCATTTCATACATCACTTTCGGTTTACATATGAATTTAAACACTTTATATGCAAAATTGCATATATTTATATTGGCCTGTGTCTGTTTATCAATAACCAGGTATTTGCTTTTTGGGTAATTACAAAATCGAAATTCTGTTTAAATGCAGTGAAACAATAAATCTTACTGGAGTTACTTGAGCTAGACTCTTAAGCAATAATAAGACTACTTACAAAAGGACCTTGGTTGCATCAAAAATTTCTAACAACATTATATAACTTTCATTCCAAAACTGCCTCTTATTTTCACCAATCGCGTTGTTATCCATCCACAACATGAGACTGATCCACACAATGGGGTTGATTTACTAACGGCAAATCCACTTTGCACTACAAGTGCACTTGGAAGTGCAGTCGCTGTAGATCTGAAGGGTAGATCTGAAATGAGGGGAAGCTCTGCTGATTTTATCATTCAATCATGTGCAAGCAAAAATGCTGTTTTTTTCTTTTCCTTGCATGTCCCTCTCAGATCTACAGCGACTGCACTTCCATGTGTGCTTGCACTGCATTTGTAGTGCAAAGTGGATTTGCCTTTAGTAAATTAACACCAATATGTGTAGCAATTCACTGGTTAATAGCACTCCACTGGAAATCTTCGATATTACCTCTAACCCAATTGAAAATACGCATAAACAATATTAACCTCATGGAAAAAATATTCCACACCTTACACAATACAAACCTCATATATGAAAAAAAATGGAATCCATGGTTCACCCATTCTCAACATTTCTTCAACCCCGAATGATATACCCCAAGCTATCGATACTCTTTAGAAAAATACCAGATTCATAGTTTCCTCTATTAGCATTTTAGTCCACCATTGTATTGTACCTCTATCAATTATGATATAGCTTGATGTAATTTTCCAGATCTACATACCATATGTATTGCATTTCCATTGATTCTCGATACCATTGTCTGTACTACTTTTGTTGTATTATGTACCCAATAAAAAAGTTTGTAAACACAAAAGGACCTTGGTTAGAGTAGCTTAACAATGTATGATCATCTCCCTAAACCAAGTTCAAATATCCACTATGTTGCCACAAGTATTGGGATGCCTACTTTTACACGCACATGAACTTTAATGGCATCCCAGTCTTAGTCCGTAGGGTTCAATATTGATTTGGATCACCCTTTGCAGCTATAGCAGCTTCAACTCTTCTGGGAAGGCTGTCCACAAGGTTTAGGAGTGTGTCTATGGGAATGTTTGACCATTTTTCCAGAACCGCATTTGTGACGTCAGGCAGTGATGTTGGACGAGAAGGCCTGACTCGCAGTCTGCACTCTAATTTATCTTAAAGGTGTTTTATCAGGTTGAGATCAGGACTCTGTGCAGGCCAGTCAAGTTCCTCTACCCCAAACTCGCTTATCCCTGTCTTTATGGACCTTGCTTTGTGCACTGGTGTGCAGTCATGTTGGAACAGGAAGAGGCCATCTCCAAACTGTTCCCACAAAGTTGGGAGCATGAAATTGTCAAAAATGTCTTGGTATGCTGACGCCTTAAGAGTTTCCTTCACTGGAAGCCCAACCCCTGAAAAACAACCCCACACCATAATCCCCCCTCCACCAAATGATTTGGACCAGTGCACAAAGCAAGCGCTTCTGGTCAAACATTCCCATAGACACACTCCTAAACCTTGTGGACAACCTTCCCAGAAGGATTGAAGCTGTTATAGCTGCAAAGGGTGGGCCAACTTAATATTGAACCTTACAGACTAAGACTGGGATGACATTTAAGTTCATGTGCGTGTAAAGGCAGGCGTCCCAATACTTTTGTTAATATAATGTATATCTAAAGGTCACGAAATAAGCTGTGGCTCCAACCTAAAAAATATTGCACTCAGTGAAAAGAATGCAGGAAAAAACGGGTAGAGAAGAAAAGGAGATAGAAAGGAAGGTTGGGAAAAAGGGAAAAGAGGAAGTAGGATGAGAGATAGAGAAGAAAGGAAGAAATAAAAGAGAAAAGGGAGTGGGGAAGGCAACAATAAAGAAAGGAGGGAAAGAAGTAATAAAAAAGTAGCTAATGAGTAGGGAAGAAAAGAATAAAGGAGGGGGAGAAGGAAGAATGGATAGAAGGAGGGTAGAGGGGAAGGAAGGAACAGGGAAGAAAAGAAGGAAGGAATAATCGGTCGGTTTTTCTGTTATCAGAATATTGAGAGGTGATTTTTGATCGCATGCCATGGACTTTGGCATTTTACACATCGCTCTTGGCCAGTCTTCTTGTTCACCTGCAGAATAAGAAGAGCATTTATAACCATCAGGGCTCCAACTGGCTGTCATGCTGAGAAGATTTTTCTGAGCATAAAACATAATTCTTTAATTTCTTCCATTTCATTAACACAAAATCCCTTTGTGTTTGCTGTCAAAGCCCTTAATTACATGGCTAGACATGGAAGGCTAATTCTGAGGCGAAAAACCTGTGCACTCATTACACCGATCATTTACATAGTGGTGGAATAAGCAAGCATTGACGCGGCAGCATATGTGGATGGTAATTACCAGTTGTAATGTAGCAAATTAAAAGTACAAAGCATATCCAGCTGCATGTAGAATGTTTCTTCAGAGAGATAAATTCACACAGCGGAGAACAAACTCAAGGATTATACTGCAGGGAGGATAATATTTACACAGACACTGTGAATGATGGATATTAGTGGAATGTTCTGACGCTGGTATGATAACATTTTTAGGTTATTGTCATTTTTTCTCCAGTTCTAGACAATTATTTTCCAAGACCCCAGCCTGAATGGAAATACCTGTTTAAATTCTAAATGGAATTGCAATGGAATTTTTAGTTTTTCTTTCTGTGGTCTTTAACCACTTAAGGACCAGGCCTATTTTTTTTTACTTCTTTGCAAGTTAAAATCTGTTTTTTTTTTGCTAGAAAATTACTTAGAACCCCCAAACATTATATATTTTTTTCTAACCCCCTAGAGAATAAAATGGTGGTCGTTGCAATACTTTCTGTCACACCGTATTTGCGCAGCGTTCTTACAAGCGCACTCTTTTTGAAAAAAAATCACTTTTTTTAATTCAAAAATAAGACAACAGTAAAGTTAGCCCAATTTTATTTTATATTGTGAAAGATGATGTTATGCTGAGCAAATTCATACCCAACATGTCACGCTTCAAAATTGCCAGGACCATACAGCGGTTTATCAGGACAGGTTCCACTCAGAACAGGCCTTGACATGGTCGACCAAAGAAGTTGAGTGCACGTGCTCAGCGTCATATCCAGAGGTTGTCTTTGGGAAATAGACATATGAGTGCTGCCAGCATTTTTTGCAGAGGTTGAAGCGGTGGGGGGTCAGCCTGTGAGTGCTCAGTCCATACACCGCACACTGCATCAAATTGGTATGCATGGCTGTCATCCCAGAAGGAAGCATGTCCTGTGATCTGATGAGACCAAGATAAACCTATTTGGTTCAGATGCTGTCAAGTGTGTGTGGCAGCAAACAAGTGAGGAGTACAAAGAAATGTGTGTCTTGCCTACAGTCAAGCATGGAGGTGGGAGTGTCATGGTCTGGGGCTGCATGAGTGCTGCCGGCACTGGCGAGCTACGGTTCATTGAGGGAACCATGAATGCCAACATGTACTGTGACATACCGAAGCTGAACATGATCCCCTCCCTTCAGAGACTGGGCCGCAGGGCAGTATTCCAACATGATAACAACCCCAAACACACCTCCAAGATGACCACTACCTTGCTAAAGAAGCTGAGGGTAAAGGTAATGGACTGGCCAAGCATGTCTCCAGACCTAAACCCTATTTAGCATCTGTGGGGCATCCTCCGATGGAAGGTGGAGGAGTGCAAGGTCTCTAACATTCACCAGCTCCATCATGGAGGAGTGAAAGAGGACTCCAGTGGCAACTTGTGAAGCTCTGGTGAACTCCATGCCCAAGAGGGTTAAGGCAGTGCTGGAAAATAATGGCGGCCACACAAAATATTGACACTTTGGGCCCAATTTGGACATTTTCACTCAGGGGTGTACTCACTTTTGTTGCCAGCGGTTTAGACATTAATGGCTGTGTGTTGAGTTATTTTGAGGGGACAGCAAATTGACACTGTTATTCTTTACATTCACTACTTTACATTGTAGCAAAGTGTAATTTCTTCAGTGTTGTCACATGAAAAGATTTAATAAAATATTAACAAAAATGTGAGGGGTGTACTCCCTTTTGTGAGTTACTGTATATATATGTGTAGCGGGGTCTCCTTTAAGGCCCCGGGACTACGTTACCCAGAACCCCGTTCAGCACCCAGAGTGCAAGTAGCCACCGCAGAGACTCATGGGAGGGGTTATTTAAGGATGAGGCGAGGCTGAGCTCGGCCTCTTTGGGACACCGCGCTGCAAGCAAGAGTTTCTTCCTGTGCGGATCTGCTGCAGTGCAAGGCCTGAAGCCTGGGCCTTGCGCAACTTCCAAAGAGCCTTCCACCCCACTGCGGAGCCTGGGTGGCATCTGACTTGTCGAGCGAGGACATCAGTTGGATCGGGGACCCAATCGTTGCAGACGCTGTGTGCGGATACACAGGAAGGTGGAAGTCCCGGACTGGGATCGCGTCCGGAGTGGTGAGCGGGCACCTGCCCAAACCAATAGACTGTGCTGTGTTCAGGCCTATAGACTTATATTTAATCTCTCGCCTCAGTGTGTTGTCTTACTGCTAAGAGATTACCCCTTGCAATATTATTGAATTTGATACAAATATAACCCCTAGACTAACTGTGCCAGAGTGGGTCGAGTAAGATTGCCGGGGGTTGGCGGTACTGTATACAGGGCCCGAAATCAAACCAAGCGGCTCTCTTAACTGGGGGTAGCGCTACACGTGGGGGCTCTCGAGTCCAGGATCCTGTTGCAGCAAGTAACGTAACGTGCCAAAAGTACCAGCATGGACCCACTAGAAGTAGGACAGTGGTGTAAAACGGTCGGCACAGATCCAGCCGGGGTAGTAGTCATAGAACTCCCAGGGATCTGGCAAGAAGAAGCGGTGAAGCAGCTAGTGATGTCACTGTCACCGTATCAGAAAGCATGGGTGGTGGATGTCAGGACGAATTCCACACTGACCCACGCATTAGTGGAATGGAAGGACGGAGTCCCAGAACATTTCAAGAATCCAAGTGTAGAAGCTATAGATGATCAGACTTATAGCCTAATACACGCGCTGCCGCTTAAGCCAGGAGGACAGTCTCAGACACTGAAACTATCTCCATCACCCACCCCAAAAGTAGAAAGACAGGTGAAAAGGGAAAGTCCCGGGTCGCCATCTGCCACTCTCGGCGCAGAGTTGTGCGCGGTCCTGGGGGAACTTGTGGCACAGTGTAAGAAAGATCCTACAGATTACCAGATGTCAGGATACAGAAAACTTAGAATATTCTCAGGAAGGAAACCTGTACCCTCGGATGAAGAGGGGTTCGAGGAGTGGTTAGACGGTGCCACTCAGGCCCTAGAAGAATGGGAAGTCCCAGACCACAGAAAGAAGCATAGAATTGCTGAGAGCTTGAAGGGGCCTGCTCTAGAGGCCATACGCAACCTCAAGATGAGTAAGACAGACTGTAATGCTCAGGACTATCTGGACATTCTGCAGAATGTGTTCGGTGGAACAGAGAAAATCACTGAGCTCACCTATCAGCTGGAGCACTGCTACCAAAAGACAGGATAGAAGCTCTCAGAGTTCATAAGGCGCCTGGACAAGATCCTGCATAAGATGATTCTGAAGAAGGGGATTGACCCACGGAAGGTGGATGAGGCCCGTGTCCAACAGGTGATGAGAGGATCTCAGCCCCTGAACCCCATCGCATTGGCGCTACGCACAAGACAGGACGGGAAGAGCCTGGAGTACCCTGACTTGATCCGAGTGGTTAGAGAGGAAGAAGCGATGCCGGAGGAGAAGAAGAGGAGCCTACCAGTTGAGTCGGTGAATCCTCCTCCAGTGATGGTCAGGACGGCCATGACCCTGGAAAGAGACTCAGGCCTCGTACACACGGCCGAGATTCTCGTCGAAAAAAACATGTCGTTTTTTTCGACGAGATTCTTGGACAAGAAAATTGTCCCGGCCGAGTGTACACACGCTCGATTCAAAGAACCCACGGTTCTTTGAATGGAGCGTACGCGGTGACGTCATCGACTACGACGAGCATGCGCTCGTCACATTCGATGCCGTCGCCGCCATCTTGGTATACCCTACATATGCCTAGGAAGCTACCGCGCATGCGTCAAATTCATTTCGAACATGCGCGGGCTTCCGGGAGGACAGGTAAGTGTACACACACTCACTTTTCTCGTCGAGAAACATGCCAACGAGAATCTCGACGAGAAAATAGAGAGCAGGTTCTCTATTTTCTCGTCGGGATACTTGTCGCTTTTCTTGACGAGAAACCATACACACGAACGAGTTTCTCGGCAAAAAATCTCTGCCAGCAAGTTTCTTGCTGGTTTTTGCCGAGAAACTCGTTCGTGTGTACGAGGCCTCAGAGGTGGATACCTTGAAGTCACAGATGTCCCAAGTGTTGGGGATGCTGACCTCCCTGATGGAAAAGAAGTCAAGGGAACCAGAGAGGGAAAGTCCGAGGAAGGAGCTGTTTCCCAACACCTCAACGCCCGTATCCCTGGAAGATTGGGGGATGTGATCTGTTTCAATTGTGGAGGAGCTGGCCATTTCGCCAAAGTGTGTGCCAGCCCAAAGAAAAAAAAGATGAATAACCGCAAGCCGCCGGAAAACTTCAGCGGGCCCCGGTGAAGGAGTCAACCGGGTGCCCATCATCTCCAGTGAGCTCCAAACTGAATGAGAAGCACATGAAAAGAGTGGAGAAGACCCCTCAGAAGAAACACAAAGTTCCTCAGAAGGAACGCACCCCAAAGAAAGAGAGTAGTGTCCCTCAGCGGGTAGTTACACCCACGAAAAGGAGGGAGATCAATGCGTACCAGGCCCAAGAGAGACTTAAGTCCAAAGAGAAATGGAAGAAAGAAAGTCAAAAGGGAAAATGCAAAGATCAAAAGAAAGAGACCCCCTTGAAGCGATATCCAGAGAAGCTGGTTGGTCCCTCCCCGATAGTACCGGTTCAAGTGGAGGGAGTCTACACAAGAGCCATATTGGACACTGGGGCGCAAGTGACACTGTTGTACCGGGACTTTTATGACAAGCATTTAAGTCATCTACCCATCCAGATGATTGAAGAGTTGGAGATATGGGGAATTGGGACAGAGAGTTTCCCTTATGATGGCTATCTGCCTATAAAACTGACTTTTGACCCGTCCATAGCCGGAAAGGCTGAAGTGTTCGACACCTTAGCTGTGGTGTGCCCCCGACCGCCTGGAGCTAACAAGAGTTCCCTGATAATAGGGACGAACACGGATCTGGTCCGAAGACTCTTGGCCCCTCTGATCAGAAGGAAAGACCTCACAGTCACTAAGATCCACCCAATGTTGAAGACAGCCTACCAACGGCTGATCTTGGAACAGAAGGCCCCCGGAAGAGGGGGTAGGGAAGGTCTGGAGGCTGGGGAGAAGGGGAATAGTGCTGCAGCCTGGTGAAGTAACCTGCTTGAAAGCCACAGAGAAGGCTCATTGTAAAGTGCCTGTGAGCGTCAGAAATACCACGGATGGTCCCATGGAAATCCCAGCCAGGCTGTTACTGGGCCGGGAGAGCCCAGCTACCCCAGTCGCTTCACCAGACGTGGAGAAGACAGATGGAGAAAATACTGTGTGGGAGAAACTCCATGGAGAATCCAAATCTGCCCAGGGCTTGGAAAGAGAGAGCCAAGGCCCAGTTGACCAGGTGGGAGAGGATCTTTTCTCAAGATGAATTCGACGTGGGGTGTGCTAGGAGTGCCACCCATCGAATCCGCCTCCAGGAAGACAAGCCCTTCAGGGAGAGGGTTAGGTGGGTTCCGTTAGCAGACCTCGAAGACTTGAGGGAACAGCTCGCCGAGCTCAAGCGAACAGGGGTGATTCGAGAATCTAGAAGTCCCTATGCCTCCCCTATAGTGGTGGTCCGGAAGAAGAATGGGTCACTGAGGCTGTGCATAGACTATAGGACCCTCAACAGGAGAACCATACCGGATCAATATACCACTCCAAGGATAGAGGATGCCCTACAGAGCTTGTCTGGAGCCAAGTGGTTCAGTGTTATGGACCTCAAGACAAAGATAGGGTTCTTTGAATTCAACCGGATGCCTCAAGGTCTGTCTGGAGCTCCAGCTACCTTCCAACATCTCATGGAGAAGACTGTGGGAGATATGAACCTCATCGAAGTCCTCGTATACTTGGATGACATCATTGTCTTCGGAAGGACCTTGGAAGAGCATGAGGAGAGGCTGGTGATAGTTTTGAAGAGATTGAGTGAGGAAGGACTCAAGCTCTCACCTGAAAAATGCCAATTCTATCAGTCATCAGTTAACTACCTGGGGCACATAGTGTCTGAAGATGGGGTAGCCACAGACCCCGAAAAATTGGAGGCAGTTACCTCCTGGCCCAGGCCCACAACTGTGACAGAGCTCAGATCCTTTCTAGGGTTCTGTTCCTATTACAGTAGGTTTGTGGAGGGGTTTGCTCGGATAGCCAGGCCTCTGAATGAGCTGCTAAAGACGGAGGGGGAAGAGGATGACACCGGCCCCAGAAAGCCTGGGGAGTCAGTCAAGGACCAGTGGAACGAGAAGTGTGAGAATGCCTTCCAGATGTTGAAGAAGACATTAACCACTGCCCCTGTCCTGGCCTACGCAGACCCTAAGAAGCCTTATGAACTTCATGTAGATGCCAGTCATGATGGTTTGGGGGGAGTGCTGTACCAGGAGCATGAAGAGCAACTGAGGCCTGTTGTGGATGTGAGCAGAAGTCTGACTCCCTCCGAGAAGAACTACCCCACCCATAAGTTGGAATTCCTGGCCCTCAAGTGGGCGGTAGCTGACAAACTCAGAGACTATTTGTATGGGGCAGAATTCACAGTGAAAACCAACAACAACCCCCTTACCTATCTTTTTACCACAGCAAAGTTGGATGCCACAGGACATAGATGGTTGGCTGCGCTGTCTGCCTTAAATTTCAGCCTGAAATACAGACCTGGGGCTGGAAACCGAGATGCAGACGCCTTGTCTAGGAGATCTCACGTCCCCATTTGCAGTACAGAAGACTGGACCCAAGTGGCACCCGACGGGGTGCGGGCCCTCTGTCAAGGGGCTGAACTCCAAGCCAGTGGCGGCTCAAGAGCAGAAGAGATAGGGGTTACCATAGTGGAGTTCCCAAGCAATACTGTGGAGTAACCCAACTGGGGGAAGATAACTTGCCAAAATTGTCAAAAAAGGAGTTGAGATCAGACCAATTGGAAGACCCCATGGGGAGATTGGTCTTGGAGGCCCTAGAGAATCAGGACCCGAATAGACTCTTACGCCACCCTTCAAAGGAGGCTCGCCTATTGAGGAAGGAGTGGGACAAGTTACAGGTGCATCAGGGAGTGGTCTGCCGAAGGGGCCCCTCTGATGACCTAGAAGACAAATGGCAATTGTTCTTGCCTGAGAAGCACCGAGAGACAGTCCTGGTTGCTCTGCACGACAACCATGGTCACCTAGGGGCGGAAAGGACCTTCCAACTCGTTAGAGACCGTTTCTATTGGCCCTGCATGAGGGCTGAAGTTGAAGAATACTGCCACTCATGTGCACGATGCATCTAGAGAAAAACTTTACCTCATCAAGCTGCCCCAATGGGCCATCTGCAAAGTCAAAGCCCACTTGATCTGGTATGCATTGATTTTCTCTGCCTCGAACCTGACCTGAGTGGACTAGGAAATGTTCTGATAGTAACCGACCATTTCACCCGGTATGCCCAGGCCTTTCCAACCAAGGACCAGAAGGCTTCCACCGTGGCCAAAGTGCTGATGGAGAAATACTTCGTACATTATGGGCTACCGCAACGGCTCCATTCAGATCAGGGAAGGGATTTTGAAAGTCGGTTGATCCGGAAACTCCTGGATTCTTTGGGGATCAAGAAGACAAGGACTACCCCCTACCATCCACAAGGTGATGCTCAGCCGGAGAGGTTCAACCGAACCCTGCTCAACATGCTGGGGACTTTAAGCAGTGAGAAGAAGCAACATTGGAGCAACCACATAGCGGTCGTTGTGCATGCATACAATAGCACCACCAGTGACGCTACAGGATACTCACCCTATAGACTCATGTTCGGGAGAGAAGCAAGGCTGCCAGTAGATCTGGCCTTTGGCACTTCCATAGACCATTGTTCTGCTGCTTCCCACAAGGGATATGTCGATAGACTCAGACGTAATCTGAAAGTGGCCTATGAACAGGCACAGGCGGCCTCGGAACAAAGGGGGGCTCGCAACAAGAGAAATTTTGATTTAAAAGTTAGGATTCAAGATCTACAACCTGGAGACAGAGTGTTGTTACGGAATCTGGGGATCCCTGGAAAACACAAGATTGCAGACAGATGGAGACCTGAACCTTATGTTGTTTGCAAAAGACTGCCGGGCCTACCCGTTTACAGACTTAAACCAGAAGGGAAGGTGGGACCTTTGAAGACCTGGCATCGGAACCACCTACTCCCACTAGCGGAGGCAGTTTGGATACCCCCTGTGACGGATTCCCCTGAGCCAACTTCCATCCTGGATACTCCCAGACCGAACACTCGGTCCCAGACCCCTCAGATTGGGTATACAGAGACCTCGGAGATGAGTGAAGATGAGGGAGAAGAACTTGACTGGCTTTGGCCTTCACAGGCCCCAGGAACTTCTGCTATTGATCTTCTACCTGAAGAAGACACCATAGATCAGACGCTGAATGCAGAAGCTACTGAGTTCATTCCATCCAGTCCTTGGTCGGATTCTTGGGAGAGTGCTTGTGACTTACCCCCAGAAGAAGGTCCAAGGGAGTCCCTGTACCTCCCTGCCCCCGAGTCCAGTGCTCCTGAACCAGAAGTAATTCCTGAGTTGGTTCCAGAGGAGGAGCCTGTTCTAACAGAGAGCCCAAGAGGACAGAGGAAGCGAAGAGCCATAAAGCCTCCTAGAAGATTAACTTACCCACAGATGGGGAGAAGTGCGGAAGACACTGTGGTTACTGCCAGAAGGAGTACGGAGCAGCCTGACCCTGCCACTGTTCATTTAGTGGGGGGCAACCCCAGCTCACTCTCTGGCACAGTTAGGCAGGACACTAGTGATGGTGTGACCTGTGGGCAGGGGAGTTCACCGCCTCGGTTTTGGTGGGAATTTCCTCTGCCAACATCATACGAAACTTTGATTGATGTTGTATGTTCTGTGATTTAAGTTTATGTTATCTTTGGGGACCAAAGAGTTTAAGTGGGGGGAGTGTGTAGCGGGGTCTCCTTTAAGGCCCCGGGACTACGTTACCCAGAACCCCGTTCGGCACCCAGAGTGCAAGTAGCAGTAGTAGGGGTTATTTAAGGAGGAGGCGAGGCTGAGCTCGGCCTCTTTGGGACACCGCGCTGCAAGCAAGAGTTTCTTCCTGTGCGGATCTGCTGCAGTGCAAGGCCTGAAGCCTGGGCCTTGTGCAACTTCCAAAGAGCCTTCCACCCCACTGCGGAGCCTGGGTGGCATCTGACTTGTCGAGCGAGGACATCAGTTGGATCGGGGACCCGATCGTTGCAGACGCTGTGTGCGGATACACAGGAAGGTGGAAGTCCCGGACTGGGATCGCGTCCGGAGTGGTGAGCGGGCACCTGCCCAAACCAACAGACTGTGCCGTGATCAGGCCTATAGACTGCATAGGCCCACAGTTCAGTTTATCTGCTGTTCCCCGGGGGGGGGGGGACCGGTAGCAGGACAGAGTTGAAGTGCCCCCCCTCCCCAGTATAGTGTTCCAAGTTATTGCCTGGTTGTGGATTACAAATTACTATTCATCAAGTGCACCACCGAAAGCTGGCATGCGAAGAAATCCCTATAGGAGGTGACTGAGATTTACTCCATGTCAGGCCTGACCGGGGTGGGGAGTTAAGTTATTGTTAGTGCGCCACAGGGCGCGCATACCATAATAGCTACGCGTGGTGGAGTACCGCGCAGCGCCATTATTGTGTGCTGTATTGATTTCTGCAGGGCTCTGCAGGCCAGTTGCATGTGTTGTATTCTGTCTATGCTACCTTTAATATGATAGTAAACTGTTATATTTAATCTCTCGCCTCAGTGTGTTGTCTTACTGCTAAGTGCAATATTATTGAATTTGATACAAATATAACCCGTAGACTAACTGTGCCAGAGTGGGTCGAGTAAGATTGCCGGGGGTTGGCGGTACTGTATACAGGGCCCGAAATCAAACCAAGCGGCTCTCTTAACTGGGGGTAGCGCTACATATATATATATATATATATATATATATATTGTGTATATGTATGTATATATATATATATATATATATATATATATATATACACACACACACACACACAGGTGCATCTCATAAAATTTGAATATCATCAAAAAGTAAATTTATTTCAGTAATTCAATTCAAAAAGTGAAACTCCTATATTTTATATAGATGTGTTACACACATAGTGATATATTTCAAGCATTTCTTTCTTGTAATTTTGATGATTATGGCTTACAGCTAGTGAAAATTCTAAATTCCGTATGTCAGAAAACTAAAATATAATATAAGACCAATAAAAAAAAGATTTTTAATACATAAATGTTGGTTTCTGTAGCTCTCTAGGGACCCTCCAAACTGATCTATCCAGTTATCTCGGCATGGTAGTTACTTTGAGTTTGGTTTGTATCTTACTCCTGTTGTATAAATCCACCCTTGTACGCAATTGCCTAGACTACTGAATTATTCAAACTGTTTTGAGAAAATTATATTACCATTATTGTGATATCCTGTATTACAATTTCCTTCAATAAAATCTATTGGGAAAAAAAAGAAATGTTGGCTTACTGAAAAGTATGTCCATAGTATAGTATGCACTCAATACTTGGTGGGGGCGCCTTTTGCATAAATTACTACACCAATGCGGCGTGTCATGGAGGCGACCATCTTGTGACACTGCTGAGGTGTTATGCAAGCCCAGGTAAGCCAACATTTCTGTATTAAAAACCTTTTTTTTTATTGTAGAAAACAAAAGTGGCCACAGCGCAAACATCAATATGAGCATATATCATTTAATAAAAGCACACTTACATATGGGTAAGCAAAGGGCTGCAAAACTGTGAAGATGGTGAAGAGCAGCACAGCCAGCTAGCACAAATAGCTGTCATGCATGGACTTAAGGACTGCCAGAAGGGGCAGGCAGTGTCTGCAGGCTAACTGGATCAAAGCTGCAACCATCGAAGGTGAAAAGGGGGCATGTACAACGCGTTTCAGAAGACCTGCCTCCTTTTTCATGTATGCCCAATCATGGGACAGGAAAGTATTTTATAGCAGTAGCTGGAAGCTGGTAATGCAGGTAAGAGAGTGGATTGATTACGACAGAATAAAATAGGCCAATCACCTGGCAGGGGAAGGGGATCAGTGCACGGCAGTTGAAAAGGACACAATTAAAAAACACAACTAAAAAAACTGAAACAATGGAATTGGGGAAGAGAATTGTAAACAGTGAGGAAGATGTTTGTAGGTATTGTTACATTTGATTGGATAAGCCCATGGGAGATATACAAGCAAATACCAGGAGAGAACACAATGAAATATTTCCATGGATCTCAGATCATTGTGGCTCCCATGAGGGATGCTAAGCAAGGGCATAGAACAAATAGGAGACAAAACATTACTACCAATGCATACTGGAGTAAATCCCAGCCAGGTGTCAGTGAACAGACCAACAAATAATACTAAATAAAATAAATTAATAAAAGTGAAACTTTTAAGAAATCTGAATTACATATGCAGGGACCCAGAGATATTGTGTATGAATATTCACAAATGAAAAGGAAGTCTGCATGTTGATACAACCCCAGTATTGTAGTACAAGCTAATTTGTTAGTTTTACATTTATTACGCTATTTATTTATTTTAATTCTCTATTTATGAGATTTAGGATGAGCTTTGAGTTCGAGTCAAACCCATGTTCGACTCGAACATCGCCTGTTCAGTTGTTCGCCGAATTGCGAACATTATGGGCCGTTCGCGCCAAATTCGAGTGGCGCGTGACGGCCCATAATTCACTGCGGCATCGCAGTGCATTGCTGGCTGATGATTGGCCAAGCATGCACTATGACCCGCATGCTTTGGCCAATCACAGCGCGGAAAAAACGGAGAGCCATAATTGGCCAAAGCCAGGGTGGCTTTGGCCAATTATGCCTCAGGGGATTTAGTACACGCCCCACACTATATAAGGTGTCCTGGAAGTCGGCCTTGTGTAGTGTGTTGCGGTGTTGGTTAAAATACAGACGGAGAGAGAGAGAGACAGTGTATTTTGATTTAGGTTAGATAGAACAGGCAGGCGAGTCAGTTAGCTGCAGTTACAGTGTGTAGAGGATATAAATGCATCCTAGGTGTTGTATATATATTTATACACTGTATTCAGGTTAGCTAGATCCGTTCATGTTATTCTCTATACTGTGACAGGCAGGCAGGTGATTGTGCTAGCTGCAGTGTTTCACTTAGTGTACTGTGTCCTTTGCATAGCGTTCACCTAAAGCTTACCTGAATACAATTAGTGGTGTTCTCATAATAAAACCACAGGCAGGGAGCTGCATTAATTTAATTTAGTGTACTGCAGAACTTCTGTCCTTTGCACAGCGTTCACTTAAAGGAACTTGAATACAATTTGTGGTGTTCTCATAATAAAACCATAGGCAGAGAGCTGCAAGTATTTCTCGTACATCACGGGACACAGAACGACATAGTCATTACTAATGGGTTATATAGATACCGTCAGGTGCTGGCACTGGCAACTTCCAAAACCGGAAGTACCCTCCCCTATATAAGCCCCTCCCATCCGGGAGCACCTCAGTTTTTTGCCAGTGTCTAAGGTGTTGGCCAAGAAGAAACATGTGTTTTTCACTGAGCTTGCGTACAGGTTCTTTTGGGCCTCAGTAAGCTATTCCGGATCCGACCAAAAAAGCTTCATAGCTAAACGATCGGTACCCGGGCCTTGCAGAGAAGAGCAAGGTTTTGCCTGTAATGCTTCTCTTAGGAGAGTTGGACCCTGGGATCCAGAGCTCTGGTCATACCCACAACCAAGATGTTTTCTGTGCAGGGTGCTATACAGGTCCAGGGGAGTGGAATCCTTGGGAACCCGGTCCCTGAAGGTTTGATTACAATGCCTGCCGTGATAGGTGAAGTTTGGGCTTCTGTGAACCAAACAGAGTCCTGCGGCGAGGAAAAGGTAAGTGGGGGCCCTCGGGAACTTGGTTCTATTGAGGGACCCCCAAGCCTATTTTGTCTTTCTGCCTGTTACCTAAGGTATTCCCGCTAATATTCTGTGTATGCCTGTTACTACTGAGAAAATGTAAAAATTTTAATAGTAGGCAAGAAAAAAAAAAAAAAATGTAAGACCGCGGTACCTGTGTTAGACACTAGAGGCCGCTATGGTTCTTTTTCTTGTAATGTGGATTTTTTTCTTCCAGAATCAAATCCAGGCAGTTGGTATGTTCTCTCCTGGGAAGCTGTCTCCTCTGCCCTGTTGCTGCGCTCATCCATCCCCGGGCCCTGCGGCAAAGGGACCCTGGCTCCCATCTAGCTCCTTGTTGTTTTCAAAAAAGGCGCCGAAGGCGCACGTGCCCGCGCGCGTGCGCGTGCACGCGCTTCTATTCATAGAGGCGATCTGGAAAAAGGGGCGGAGCGGGGTGGATGACGCTCAGGTGTGCGCCGCGGCACTACTGCGCATGTGCGGGCGTCCAGCGTGTTTTAAAGCACATTATAGCTGGCTGTTGAAGTGCACAGACAGAGCTAGCAACAATATAAAGGCACACAGAGGCGGTTGATGCAGGCATCCCCTAGAAAGGCACTTTAGTAGACACCAACTGTGATATAGCAGCAATTGTGCTAGACTATTCTCAGTAAAAGTGGTGTATTACGGCTGGAATACCTCAGCTTTAGGCTTAGGAATATGCCGTCCAGAAGCTCCGGAACTGAATCTTCCAGGAAGCGAAGGGGGTCTCATCGGGCTCTGAGGATCTTGGGCATACTTCTGCTGCACCAGTCTCCCCTGAAGTTCAGAGGTAAGTGACCGTAGAGACCCCGCAGGGGTACTTGGTACTGTGGCTGTCCTCAGTTCACCTGCTCCTGTGTATGTAACAGAGGAGGTTTTTTCCTCAGCTCTGGGAGGATTAGAGAGAGATTGTCAACATTGATCGCTGCCTCCCTGTCAGGGAAAGCACGCCCGATCTCCGTCTCCTCCTTCAGAGTGCCTGTTAGCAGAGCAACAGTCCCATACAGGGATCGACCTGACTGAAGGGGATCAGGATGAGGTTGATTCTGTTATAGAGGAATCAACAGTGGGGGAACCTTTTCTCAGCATCTCAAGCTGAAAGATTATGGGTTCAGTCTCTGACTAACATGGTCCGATCAGCATTTAAAAATGCACCTTGCGGAACCATCAACCACTACTGTATCCTCGTTGGGGTCGCTAGAAGCCCCCAGACTGTCTGTTCTTTTCCACTTCACCCTTTACTGAAAGGGCTTATTTACCAGGATTGGGAACGTCCTGAGAAAATATTTATTCCCCCAAGAGATTTCCGGTGGTCTATCCCATGGAGGATAAGTTCATCAAAAAAATGGAAGGTCCCTACAGTGGACGCAGCCATCTCTTGTATGTATAAATCACTCACATGTCCAGTGGATAATGTCCAAATGTTCAAGAACCCAATAGATAAAAGATTGGAGTCCTTATGAAAATCTGCTTCTTTCTACAGCAAGCTTGGTGACACAACCAGCAGTAGCAGCTATTGGGGTCTGCTAAGCAGTGAAGGATCAGTTGAAACAGGTCTTGAGGGACTTGACAGATCAGCAGGCTTTGCCCTAGCTGATCTACCTAGAGCCTTAGGCTTTGCGGTTGACGCCATAAAGGATTCAGTCCATCAGGCCTCCCGCCTTACGCTGTCTATAGTACATATGCGTAGGCTCCTATGGCTCAAAAACTGGTCTGCTGAAGCTCCCTGTAAAGAATGGCTGGTTAGCGTCCCATTTCATGGTGAACGCTTATTCAGGGAAAACCTGGACAAATATATCCAGAAAATTTCCAGCGGTAAAAATACGCTCTTGCCGGTTAAAAACAGAGTTAGAGGTCCCTCTTTAAGAGGCCTGCTTCTCCAGTCCCTGGGGCATCGGCTGTGTAACAGTTCCGACGGCCTCCTCGGTCAATTCCCGGGGGTAAAAAACAGGGACAATAGCAGGGTAATGAGAAACCCTGGGTCAGGGGAGGTACAAAACCTCCCCCAAAGTTAAATTCATTGAAGCCCCCACTCAGTCGGGTGGGGGGAGGACTCCAGGTATGTTTGGGATACAGTTTGGAGTTAAAAGACTCTCCTCCTTCCCATTTTTTGAGGTCAAACGTGCCAAGGGATCCCCGGAAGAGAGAGTCCCTCCTGTTGGCACTAGAACAACTATTGCTCCAAGGAGTAATTATGGAGGTTCCCCTGGAAGAATGAGGGTTCGGGTTTTACTCAAACCTCTTTACAGTCCCGAAGCAAATGCGGACGGGAGGCCCATATTAATTCTAAAAGGGCTATACAAATTCCTGTATATCAGGACTTTCCGATGGAGTCGATCCGATCGGTGGCCACTGCCCTACAAGGGGAGGATTGGTTAGCCGCGATCGACATCAAAGATGCTTATTTGCACATTCCCATCTTTCCAGTCCACCAAAAATTTCTACGCTTTGCAGTAGAAGGGCGCCATTTTCAGTTCAGAGCCTTACCCTTCGGTTTGGCCACAGCACCACGAGTGTTTACAAAAATTCTGGCCCTTTATTGGCCAATCTAAGAACACAAGGTGTAATGATAATGGCATATCTAGATGACTTGTTGCTGATAGACCACTCAGTGAAAAAACTAGACGTGGTCGTTCACAAGACAATCAAGTATCTGGAATCTCACGGTTGGATTATCAACCGAGACAAGTTAGCCCTAAAAACCAGTCAAAAGTCTGGAATACTTGGGGCTAAGTTTGGATTCAGGCCAGAGAAAAATATTCTTGCCTCGAGGAAAGGTGTTGTCTTTGAAAGATTTGATCCACTTAGTGGGTACAAAAAAGACAGCCGTCCATACGCCTGTGCATGAGGCTGCTGGGAAAAATGGTGGCATCATTCGAAGCAGTACCCTACGGTCAATTCCATTCAAGGAATTTGCAAGGGGCCATACTGTCAGCCTGGAACAAAAAAGTTCAGGCCCTAGACTTACAATGTCCTTGTCCCCTTCCGTTCGCAAGAGCCTCCGTTGGTGGTTGGTTCCCCAGAATCTGGAAAAAGGGAAATCCTTCAGTCCGATTTCTTGGAAGGTGGTCACTACAGATGCCAGCCTTATAGGCTGGGGAGCTGTACTGGAGCAATAGTCTCTCCAGGACAGATGGTCGGATGCAGAAAAGGCCCTGCCCATCAATCTCTTAGAGATACGAGCAGCCCGGTATGCCCTAGTAGCATGGACATCCAAACTCCAAGGGTCCCCTGTCAGAATTCAATCAGACAATGCCACAGCAGTGGCATATATCAATCATCAGGGGGGCACCAGGAGTCGTGCAGCCCAGAGGGAAGTAAATTACATCCTGAAATGGGCAGAAAGATATGTCCCAGCCATATCTGCGGTATTCATTCCAGGAGTGGAGAATTGGAAGGCGGACTTTCTAAGTCGCCAGCAATTATGCCCAGAGGAAGGGTCCTTTCACCCCGAGGTTTTCTGGACAATATGTCAGCGGTGGGGAACATCGGATGTAGATCTTCTAGCATCCAGATTCAACGCAAAGGTGGACAGGTTTGTCTCTCGGTCAAGGGATCCCCTAGCTTGCGGCTCGGATGCCCTAGTGTTCCCTTGGGATCAGTTCAAGCTGATATATGCATTCACACCGCCACAATGGTTTCCTCGATTACTCCGCAGAATCAGGGTAGAAAAGAAACCAGTGATTCTGGTGGCTCCAGCGTGGCCCAGAAGAGCGTGGTACGCGGAGATTGTAAAATGTCAGTGGGGAGTCCTTGGACTCTCCCACGTCGTCCGGACCTGCTTTCGCAAGGACCGATATACCACCCTTCCTTACCAGCCCTAGGTTTGACGGCCTGGCTATTGAAGCCCACATTCTAAAAAAGAGAGGGCTCTCTAATGCTGTGGTATCTACCATGATCAATGCCAGGAAGCCGGTATCCAGGCAGATCTACTATAGAATCTGGAAGGCGTACATCGCCTGGTGTGAGGCCAAGAAATGGCATCCACGTAAATACGTATTAGGTAGGATTCTGGACTTCCTACAATGGGCTGTAGATAGGAAGCTTGCCTTGAGTACTATCAAGGGTCAGATTTCGGCCTTGTCAATATTTTTTCAAAGGCCCTTGGCTTCGCATTCACTAGTCAAAGCCTTTATACAAGGAGTGATGCGTATTAGTCCTCCGGTTAATATTCCCATATGTCCATGGGATCTAAACTTGGTTCTGTCGGTTCTACAGAAACAACCATTTGAACCATTACATCATATTTCTTTGGTGCTTCTCACCAGGAAATAGATTTTTCTAGTAGCCATTTGTTCGGCTAAAAGAGTGTCGGAATTAGCAGCTATGTCCTGTAAGGAGCCATATCTGGTTATCCATAAGGATAGAGTAGTGTTACGTCCTCATCCAGCCTTTCTTCCTAAGGTGGTATCGAGGTTTCATTTGAACCAAGATGTGGTTCTTCCTTCTTTTTTCCCCAAACCTACTTCGGTAGAGGAAAAGTTATTGCATTCTTTGGATGTAGTAAGAGCAGTTAAAGCTTATCTAAAAGCCACTGCTCAGATTCGCAGAACGGATACTTTGTTTATTCTGCCGGAAGGCCCCAGAAAGGGTCAGGCAGCGTCAAAATCTACTTTAGCCAAGTGGATTCGACAGGTCATAATACAAGCCTATGGCTTGAGAAGGAGACCGCCTCCGTTCAAAGTTAGAGCGCACTCCACGAGAGCAGTTGGAACTTCATGGGCAGTGCATCACCAGGCCTCCCTGGCTCAAATCTGTAAGGCCGCAACATGGTCTTCAGTTCACACGTTTACTAGGTTCTACCAGGTGGACGTTAGAAGTCAGGAGGATGTCGCCTTTGGGCGCAGTGTGTTGCAGGCCGCAAAAGATCCTCATGTCTGATAGCGCTCAGCTTATATATGGTGTATCCCCCCCCTCATTGGGCATTGCTTTAGGACATCCCATTAGTAATGACTATGTCGCTCTGTGTCCCGTGATGTACGAGAAAGAAAATAGGATTTTTATAACAGCTTACCTGTAAAATCCTTTTCTTGGAGTACATCACGGGACACAGAGCTCCCGCCCCTCTTTGGGGACACTTATTGCTTTGCTACAAAACTGAGGTGCTCCCGAATGGGAGGGGCTTATATAGGGGAGGGTACTTCCGGTTTTGGAAGTTGCCAGTGCCAGCACCTGACGGTATCTATATAACCCATTAGTAATGACTATGTCGCTCTGTGTCCCGTGATGTACTCCAAGAAAAGGATTTTACAGGTAAGCTGTTATAAAAATCCTATTTTTCAGTTAGTTTTAGGTGAACACTGTGCAGAGGACACAGTACACTAACTGAAGACAATTGCTGCTGTAGCGGGGTGTTCCCCTTTAATGCAGAGAGATAAGAAGTTCCAGGTGAGAGGTGAGTCGGGAGGAAGTAAAGAGACATTACTGGAAGTGAAAGCAGAGGAGAGAAAGAGACTACATCTCCCAGTACATCTTGCAGCACCCAGGGTGCATTGCTCCAGAACAGAGACTGCAGGGGCAGACTTTATAAAGGGGAGGCGGAGTTTTGGTCGCTCTCTTTGGACCCCCCTCTCCTAGCAAGAGGATGTCTGTGCTGAACTGCTGTGTGCACAAGGCCTGAAGCCTGGGCCGTGTGCTCCTTTCCAAAGAGCCCTCTGCCAGCCTAGCAGAGCCTTAGAGACATCTAATCCTCCTTGCTGCAGTACACCAGAAGGATTGAAGACTTGGATGTCGGTGGATTCCTGTTCCTAGACGAATCGATGGAGGAAACGGACTTGGACTTGTCCAGGTGGTGAGAGCTGTTTAAAGACAGATACTTTATCTTTACTATTCGTTGGGATTACAAAGTTGTTCTTCAAGTGCACCACCGAGAGATTGCTAGCGAATATTGTTTCACTGAACTTCCATTTAGATCAGTCAGGCCTGACTGCATAGGTAGACATTGCTGGGTGTTATTCTACCCATGAGGGGAAGTAGCTGTAAAAGGGCAGCGCTAGAGTTGCATAGCAATACTTTATTATTCTGATTACTCTGTTTATCTTTATTACTGTTTATTGCAGGGATCTGCAACTTGTTATACTGTTGTTTATTACTTGCCCATTAGCCTCAGTAAAATATCTGGGTAAAGTACATTTGGTGTCAGTTCCGCTTACTTTAATAGGAGTTTTAAAGTATATTCTGTGTATGTTTGTTATAGGACTGCGTCACCAACAGTTGCGATCACGCGGTCCTATCTCTCTATCACCAGCTGTGCCACGGGAGGTTAGAGCCGATTGCCGGGGGTTGACAGCGGTGCACTGCAGGGCCCAAATCAATATCAGCGGCTCTCTTAACTGGGGGTAGCGCTACACGTGGGGGCTCGAGTCCGGGATCCTTGTACGTTGCACGCTGCAATCAAGCCGGTCAGAAGTACCAGCATGGACCCGCTGGCAATGTCACAGTGGTGCGCAGCGATTGGCGCCGATCCAACCGCGGCGGTAGTCATTGTACTCCCGGGGGAAAGATGGAAGGAAGAGGAGATAAAACAGCTCGTATTGTTACTGTCTCCGAGCCACAAAGCATGGGTGATGGATTTTAGGCCAGATCCAGTGATCTCGTTTACATACGCACTGGTAGAATGGAAAAACGAAATCCCAGAGCATTTTAAAAGTCAGAGTATACAAGCCATAGATAATCAGATCTATCACTTGATACATACGCTGCCAGCGAAGGAAGAATGGTTTCAGACACCAAAGCCATCACTCCCACAATTATCTCCACCACTATCCCCTAAAGCAGAAAAGCTTAAGGAACTATTAAGCCCGGGATCACCGCTGGCCGCTATAGGGCCTGAATTGTTGAATGCTCTAGGAGACCTTGTAATTAAGTGCCAGAAAAGCAGTACGGTGCATGTGGAGGCCGGTTACCGGAAGCTTAGCACCTTCTCAGGGAAGCTCCCCGTCCCTGCGGGGGAGGAAGATTTTGACACTTGGGTGGAACAGGCATTGCAGGCAGTAGAAGCATGGGAGGTGCCTGAGGCACAGAAGAGACAGCGAGTCTTAGAAAGTCTGAAAGGTGCCGCGGCAGAAGCGGTGAAGAGCTTCCGGTTTGGAAATGAAAACTGTACAGCTCAAGATTGCCTGGCCATGCTGCAGGAAGAGTTTGGTCAGCTGGAGAAGGTGTCAGAGATGATTTATCAAATTGAACACACTCTCCAGCAGCCGAATGAGAAACTGTCAGAATATGTTAGAAGGCTGAACAGGCAGTTATGCAAGATTGTACTGAAGAAGGGAATGCTGCCCAAAGATGCAGATGAAGCACGCATGAAGCAGATCATGAGGGGAGCGCGGCGCTCAGACCCCGGTCTGGCTGCACCTGAAAACCTCAGGAGGAGGAATGTCACTAACCTACTCTGATCTAATAAAAATTATTAGGGAGGAAGAGGCGCTGCAGGAAGATCAGCAGGTGGCGAATGTCACACCTGTACCAGTGTTGGTCCATTCGGTCAAGAGCCCAGAAAGAGATGCGGAGGTTGACACTCTGAAATCGCAAATGGCCCAAGTGTTGGAGATGCTGACCTCTTTGATGGAGAAAGATCAGAGAAGACGAGAGAAACCAAGCCCAAGAAAGGAGTTGTTCCCGAACACCTCAGCACCGGCCTCCCTACAGGACCGAGAAGAGGTGATTTGCTATAACTGCGGAGGGAGTGGCCACTTTGCTAACGTATGCTCCAGCCCAAAGAAGAAGAGAACAGATAATTGCAAGCCAGCGGGAAACTCCAAAGGGCCCCGGTGAAGGAGTCAACCGGGTGCCCATCATCTTCAGTGCGCTCCAAACTAAAAAAAAAGGCCAAGAATGGAGGAGACAAAACTCCTAGGAGGAGGTATAGTACACCCCCACCAAGATGTACCCCAGAGGGAGGGGGCAAGACCCCTCAGTGGAAGTACAGCACCCCAAAGAAGGAACATCCACCTAAAAGGAACAATAACATCCCTCAGCGGGTTTGTGCCCCCATTGAGAGGGAGAAAGTCAATGCATGCCAGGCTCAGGAAAAATTAAAGTCCAAAAGGAGCAGAGCAAGGGTCGAAAGCCAAAAAAAAGAGGTGACCCCAGTCCGGCCATACCCAAAGGAACTGGTGGGCCCGTCTCCTACTGTGCCCATTCAAGTGGAAGGAGTCTATACTAAAGCTCTTTTGGACACCGGAGCACAGGTGACTTTACTATACCGGGACTTCTATGATAGGCACTTGAGTCATCTGCCTATCCAGAAGATAGAAGAGCTGGAGATATGGGGACTTGGAACCCAGAGTTTCCCTTATGATGGGTACCTGCCCATAAAGATGACTTTCGACCCATCCGTGGCTGGGAAGGCTGAAGTGTTTGACACCCTGGCAGTTGTGTGTCCCCGGCCGCCTGGAGCCAGCAAGATTTCCCTGATCATTGGGACAAACACGGATCTAGTCAGGAGACTCCTGACCCCTCTAGTGAAAGAGAGAAACCATTCAGCCACCAAAATCCATCCCATGCTAAAGACAGCCTACCAACGACTGGTCTTAGAGCAGAAGACCCCGGGAGAGGGGATAGGGAAGGTGTGGAGACTTGGCAGAGAAGGAGTAGTGCTACAGCCCGGAGAAGTAACCTGTCTTAGGGCCACTGTGAAGCTTTCGTGGGAACAACCTGGCCCCTTTGTCATGCTGGAATCAGACCCAAGGGAAGAGTCCTCAGGCCTGGAAGTGATACCAGAAGTGATTCCGTTCAAGGCCCTGAAGAAGGCCCATGGCAGAGTTCCGGTGAGTGTTAGGAACACTACGGGAGGACCCATGGAGATCCCTGCCAGAGTGTTGCTTGGTCAGGTGAGCCCTGCTGCCCCGGTCACTTGGTCCGAAGTCAAGGGGACGGGTGACGGAGGAGATGTTTGGGAGAAACTGTCCGTGGAAAACCCGAACCTACCCAGGGCTTGGAAAGAAAGAGCCAAGGCCCAGCTGACCAGGTGGGAGAAGATCTTTTCCGAAGATGAATTCGATGTGGGGTGTGCAAGAAGTGCCACCCATCGGATCCGCCTCCAAGAAGATAAGCCCTTCCGAGAGAGGGTCAGGCGGGTCCCCCTGGCAGATCTGGAGGATCTGAGGGAACAACTTGTAGAACTAAAGAAGACTGGTGTGATCCGGGAGTCTAGAAGTCCCTATGCCTCCCCAATCGTGGTGGTCAGAAAGAAGAATGGGTCGTTGAGGCTTTGTATCGATTACAGGACTCTCAACAGGAGAACCATCCCTGACCAATACACCACGCCAAGGATAGAAGATGCCCTACAAAGTTTGTCTGGAGCCAAATGGTTCAGTGTGATGGACCTCAAGAGTGGGTACTATCAAATCCCTATGCACCCAGAAGACAGGGAGAAGACAGCCTTCATAACCCCGGTGGGATTCTTCGAATTCAATAGGATGCCTCAGGGTCTGTCTGGAGCTCCTGCTACCTTTCAACGCCTTATGGAGAAGACTGTTGGAGACATGAATCTTATAGAAGTCCTTGTGTACTTGGACGATGTCATTGTCTTTGGAAGAACCTTGGAAGAACATGAAGCCAGGTTGGAGAAAGTATTGAGAAGACTCAGCGAAGAGGGACTTAAGCTTTCCCCCGAGAAGTGTCGGTTCTACCAGTCTTCTGTGAACTATCTGGGGCACATAGTGTCTGAAGAAGGGGTGGCCACAGATCCTGAGAAGTTGGAAGCAGTCACTTCCTGGTCACGACCCACCACAGTAACAGAGCTCAGATCCATCCTGGGGTTCTGCTCCTATTATAGGAGGTTTGTGGAGGGGTTTGCTCGGATTGCCCGCCCGTTGAATGAATTGCTAAAGGCAGAAGGGGAAGAGGATGACTCAGGGCCCAGGAGGCCTGGTGAGTCAGTTCAAGATCAGTGGAACCCAAGGTGTGAAGAGGCCTTTCATGCTCTGAAGAGGAGCTTAACCACTGCCCCAGTCCTGGCCTACGCCGACCCTACCAGACCTTATGAATTACATGTGTATGCCAGCCATGAGGGTCTAGGTGGTGTACTCTACCAAGAACATGAAGGACAACTGCGACCAGTGGCCTATGTGAGCAGGAGCCTGACCCCCTCAGAAAAGAATTACCCCACTCATAAGCTGGAATTCCTGGCCCTCAAATGGGCGGTAGTAGACAAGCTAAAAGACTACTTGTATGGGGCAGAGTTTACTGTGAAGACAGACAACAACCCCCTGACCTACCTCTTCACCACCGCAAAACTAGATGCCACCGGACACAGGTGGTTGGCCGCATTGTCTGGATTCAACTTCAGTCTGAAGTACAGACCAGGAGCCGGAAATAGGGATGCAGATGCCCTGTCCCGGAGGTCTCATGCCACGATGACTGGGAAGATTGGACCCAAGTGGCACCGGACGGGGTGCGGGCCCTTTGTCAAGGGGCTGAATTCCAAGCCAGAGGAGGCTCCAGAGCAGAAGAAATAGGGGTTACCATGGTAGGAGTCCCCAAACACTATTGTGGGGTAACTCAACTGGAGGAAGACAACCTACCGAGACTGTCCAAGAAGGAGTTGAGGTGTGACCAATTGGAAGACCCCATGGGGAGATTGGTCCTCGAAGCCCTGGAGAATCAGGATCCCAACAAATTCCTACATCACCCCTCAAAGGAGGCTCGCCTGTTGAGGAAGGAACTGGACAGGCTACAGGTACATCAGGGAGTGGTCTACCGAAGGGGCCCCTCTGATGACTCAGAAGATAAGTGGCAGTTATTTCTTCCAGAGAAGCACCGAGAGACTGTACTAATTGCCCTGCATGACCATCATGGTCACCTAGGGGCAGAAAGGACCTTCCAGCTTGTCAGAAATCGGTTCTATTGGCCCTGCATGAGGGCAGAAGTAGAGGAGTATTGCCATTCCTGTGCACGATGCATTCAGAGAAAGACCCTACCCCATCAAGCTGCCCCAATGGGCCACTTACAGAGTCAAGGCCCAATGGATCTGGTATGCATTGACTTTCTCTGCCTCGAACCCGACCTGAGTGGATTGGGGAATGTTCTGGTAATAACCGACCATTTCACCCGCTATGCTCAAGCTTTCCCAACCAAAGACCAGAAGGCATCCACCGTGGCCAAGATACTTATGGAGAAGTATTTTGTCCATTACGGACTACCACAGAGACTCCACTCAGATCAAGGAAGGGACTTTGAGAGTCGGTTGATCCGAAGACTTTTGGATTCATTAGGAATAAAGAAGACCAGAACCACGCCTTACCACCCACAAGGAGATGCTCAGCCGGAGAGATTTAACCGGACCCTGCTCAACATGTTGGGAACCTTAGAAACAGAGAAGAAGCAACACTGGAGTCAGCACATATCAGCCCTAGTACATGCCTATAACTGTACCACAAGTGACGCCACTGGCTACTCCCCTTATCGACTTATGTTTGGGAGAGAAGCAAGGCTACCTGTGGACCTGGCCTTTGGCACTTCTATAGACAATACCTCAGCTACATCCCACAAGGGATACGTGGACAGACTTAGACGTAGCTTGCAGGTGGCCTATGAACAAGCCCAGGCGGCTTCGGATCAAAGGGGGGCCCGCAACAAGAGAAATTTTGATCTGAAGGTTCGAGTGCAAGATCTGCAGCCCGGGGACCGAGTACTGCTACGCAATCTGGGGGTCCCTGGAAAACACAAGCTTGCCGACAGGTGGAGATCTGAGCCCTATGTTGTCTGTAGGAAGTTGCCCGGTTTGCCTGTCTACAAACTAAAGCCAGAAGGAAAGGTGGGTCCACTGAAGACGTGGCATCGGAACCACCTGCTCCCACTTGCTGAGGCAGTCAGAATACCTCCCGTGAGAGACTCCCCTGAACCAGCCTCTATCCTGGATATTCCTAGGCCGAACACTCGGTCCCAGACCTCTCGAGCCAAAGATGGGGAGGCCTCCCAATTGAGTACAGAAGAAGGTGGAGAACTGGACTGGCTGTGGCCTCCCTCGACTCTGGGAACGTCCGCCATAGATCTCCCAAATGGAGGGGATACCCCAGATGCAACGCTGAATCCGGAGGCTACTGAATTCATACCCTTCAGTCCCTCAGCTGATTACTGGGAAGATGTTCCTGACACTTGCGCAGAGGAGGACTCTAGAGATTCCATACGTCAGTCGACTTCTGAATCAGAGGTTCCAGAACCAGCAATGTTACCTGAACTTACTCCTGAAGAAGAGCCTGTGGTGCCAGAGTCAGAAGCACCAAGAGAGCAGAGGGCTCGCAGAGTCATCAGGCCTCCCAAGAAACTAACTTACCCCCAAATGGGGACGAGCTCAGAGGACTCTGTTGTAACGGCTAGGAGAAGTGTTGAACAACCTGATCCTTCCACCGTCCATTTGGTGGAGGGCAACCCCAGCTCACTCTCTGGCACAGTTAGGCAGGCCACTCATGGTAGTGTGACCTGTGGGCAAGAGAGTTCCATCCCAAAGTTTTGGTGGGAATTCCCTATGCCAACATCATGCTCGACATTGTCCAAAATGGTAAACAGTATTTGTTGAAGTTTATCTTTGGGGACCAAAGAGTTCAAGTGGGGGGAGTGTGTAGCGGGGTGTTCCCCTTTAATGCAGAGAGATAAGAAGTTCCAGGTGAGAGGTGAGTCGGGAGGAAGTAAAGAGACATTACTGGAAGTGAAAGCAGAGGAGAGAAAGAGACTACATCTCCCAGTACATCTTGCAGCACCCAGGGTGCATTGCTCCAGAACAGAGACTGCTGGGGCAGACTTTATAAAGGGGAGGCGGAGTTTTGGTCGCTCTCTTTGGACCCCCCTCTCCTAGCAAGAGGATGTCTGTGCTGAACTGCTGTGTGCACAAGGCCTGAAGCCTGGGCCGTGTGCTCCTTTCCAAAGAGCCCTCTGCCAGCCTAGCAGAGCCTTAGAGACATCTAATCCTCCTTGCTGCAGTACACCAGAAGGATTGAAGACTTGGATGTCGGTGGATTCCTGTTCCTAGACGAATCGATGGAGGAAACGGACTTGGACTTGTCCAGGTGGTGAGAGCTGTTTAAAGACAGATACTTTATCTTTACTATTCGTTGGGATTACAAAGTTGTTCTTCAAGTGCACCACCGAGAGATTGCTAGCGAATATTGTTTCACTGAACTTCCATTTAGATCAGTCAGGCCTGACTGCATAGGTAGACATTGCTGGGTGTTAGTCTACCCATGAGGGGAAGTAGCTGTAAAAGGGCAGCGCTAGAGTTGCATAGCAATACTTTATTATTCTGATTACTCTGTTTATCTTTATTACTGTTTATTGCAGGGATCTGCAACTTGTTATACTGTTGTTTATTACTTGCCCATTAGCCTCAGTAAAATATCTGGGTAAAGTACATTTGGTGTCAGTTCCGCTTACTTTAATAGGAGTTTTAAAGTATATTCTGTGTATGTTTGTTATAGGACTGCGTCACCAACAGTTGCGATCACGCGGTCCTATCTCTCTATCACCAGCTGTGCCACGGGAGGTTAGAGCCGATTGCCGGGGGTTGACAGCGGTGCACTGCAGGGCCCAAATCAATATCAGCGGCTCTCTTAACTGGGGGTAGCGCTACACTGCTTTTCTCATACTAATACCACAGCAGGCAGTTGATTCTGATAGCTGCGTTATAATCAGTACAGAGATATATATATATATATATATATACATCCCACCTTTGTGCAGCTACATCTCACTGCAGGCCATTAGTATGTCTGGAAGGCAAACAATGAGAGGCAGACGGTCACGAGGCAATAAAAGAGGGCAAGCAGGCTCTGTGTCTAGAGGCAACAGTGCTGGTCATGGACACGGTGCATCCTCATCAGCACGTGGCCGTGGGACACGCTTATCCTTCTTTTCGGCAGCTGGCCATGTTGAGCCGCAACATGCCCAAGACTTGGTAGAGTGGATGACTAAGCCCCCCTCATCCTCTCTCACCCAGGCTCAGGGTACTTTGTCTGCCAAAGCGGCCTCTTCCCTCGGCTCAATGGCATCAGTCACTCCTTCCCTAGCCCCACCATGTCCTCCTGAGGAGTCCCCCGAACTGTTTGACCACAGTGTTGGGTACATGCTCCAGGAGGATGCCCAGTTTTGAAGGCTCCGATGATGGAACCCAGCTAGAGGAAGGCAGTAACGTGAGCCCAGAGAGAGGGGGTAGTAACGTGAGCCCAGAGAGATCGGGTGCCCAACAAGGATAGCTATCTGGCAGTCATGTTCCCCCAGCTGCAGCATACTGCCAGATTTGCTCCAGTGATGAGGAGGGAGGGGATGATGAGGTCACTGACTCCACGTGGGTGCCTGATAGGAGGAGGAGGCACATCTCCAATGAGGCAGGATGCCCTTCGGGGGCCAGCTTAAGGGCAGCACACCGACTGCATCACACTGCAGAGCTCCGCATGTGCAGGACGCTGCTGTCTCTGAGCATTATTCCAAAAGTTCTTTGGTGTTGCCCTTTTTTCAGACGTGTGCAGCAGATCAAACCATTGGCATTTGCAACATATGTCTGAAGCATATCTCGCGTGGCCAAAACATCAGCCGCTTGGGCACCACATGCTTGACCAGACATATGTCGACCTGCCATGCAGTTAGTTGGCAAGCGTACCTAAAAGACCCACACCAAAGAACAAAGCGGACCTCTCCTTGCTCCTCATCAGCTGGGATCTCCAACCCCACTATACCTTCAGTCCTCTCTGAAATCTGCACTGAGAGGAATGAAGGTGTAAAATTAGGTGTGTCACAGCCAAGTACTTGCGTGCAATCTGCTATTGGTACACCGACGTCAGATTGTACCAGGCAAATTTCCCTGCCCCAGCTGCTGCACCGCCGAAAGAAGTTCGCTCCCAGCCATCCACGTGCCCAGCGGTTGAATGCTAGCTTGGCTAAATTGCTAGCACTTCAACTTCTGCCTTTTTAGTTGGTAGACTCTGCCCCCTTCCGTGAGTTTGTGGAATGTGCGGTTCCTCAGTGGCAGGTTCCCAAATGCCACTTTTTCTCACGGAAGGCGATTCCGGCTCTCTACCGGCATGTGGAAGGCAATGTCTTGGCCTCGCTGGACAAGGCGGTCAGCGGTAAGGTGCATATTACCGCTGACTCATGGTCCAGAAGGCATGGGCAGGGACGTTACCTATCTTTCACTGCGCATTTGGTGACTCTGCTGGCAGTTAGGAAGGATGCAGGACAAGGTGCAGTAGTGTTGGAGGTTGTTCCACCACCACGCCTCCAAAATGTTACTACTGGTGATTCTGACACACCTCTCTCCTCCACCCCCTCCTCTTCTTCCTCCATGGCCTCTACCTGTGCTGTGTCCTCGAAACCAATGGTGCTCTGTAGGCATTCAAGGGGCTACACAAGTACGCAGGCAAAAAGATGCCATGCAGTGCTTGAGCTGGTGTGCTTGGGGGACAGGAGCCACACTGGGGCAGAGACTCTGTCAGCTCTGCAGGTGCAGGCTCAGAGGTGGTTGACGCCACGCCAGCTTAAGCCAGGAAAGGTGATTTGCGACAAAGGCACCAACCTCCTCTCTGCCCTCCGACAGGGACAACTGACCCATGTGCCCTGTTTGGCTCACGTCCTTAACTTGGTGGTGCAGCGGTTCTTGGGCAGGTACCCAGGCTTACAGGAGGTCCTGAAGCAGGCCAGGAAATGATGCTATGATTGATCATATGCTAGATTGCTAGAAAATTACTCAGAACCCCCAAACATTTTATATTTTTTTTTAGCAGACACCCTAGGGAATAAAATGACGACCATTGCAACTTTTTTTCTTGCACGGTATTTGCGCAATAATTTTTCAAACGCCTTTTTTTTGGAAAAAATATGGTTTCATGAATTAAAAAATAACAAAACAGTAAAGTTAGCCCAATTTTTTGTGAAAATATGAAAGATGATGTTACGCTAAGTAAATAGATACCTAATATGTCACGCTTTAAAATTGCGCACACTCATGGAATGGCGCCAAACTTCGATACTTAAAAATCTCCATAGGCGACGCTTAATTTTTTTTTACAGGTTACCAGGTTAGAGTTACAGAGGAGGTCTAGTGCTATATTGTTGCACGCGCTCTAACGCACGCGGCGATACCTCACATATGTGGTTTGAATGGCGTTTACATATGTGGGCGGGACTTACTTGTGCGTTCGCTTCTGATCGCGAGCTACCGGGGACAGGGGCGTTTTAATTTTTATTTTTTTTATTTTACTTATTTTATTTTTTTTTTACACTTATTTTCCTTTTTTTTTTTTTTTTAATCACTTTTATTCCTATTACAAGGAATGTAAAATCCCTTGTAATAGGAATGTGTGTGACAGGTCCTCTTTATATCAATAAGACCCCACATCTCTCCTCCAGGCTGGAAAGCATGATACTTACTAGCCGCAATGGCGGCTTTGTTTACATATGAGGACCCGGGCGTGACGTCATCACATCGCGCCCGGGCCTCTGACGATCATAGAGATGACTGATGTCCATCTGGTCACCAGTCATCTCTATGCTCATCCCGTGACCCACCACCGGCGCCGGACGATTCTCTCCGGGTCCCCGATGGCACAGGAGAGCCCGGAGAAGCACCGGATGGCGGCGGGAGGGGGGGATGTCCCCTCCCGCCATCTATAAGAACGATCAAGCGGCAGAACCGCCGCTATGATCATTCTTATGGTGTGCAGGATCGCCGGCTCTAAACAAGGATATCTGAATGATGCCTCTAGCTGCAGGCATCATTCAGATATCCCCCCTCAAAGCCGAGGACGTCATATGACATCCACCCAGGATGGGAGATCCCATCTGTGGATGTCATTTGACTATGGCTGGGTAGGGAAGTGGTTAAATTACTTTTTTTCCTTTGGAAATGTCATTTTGTGCAGGGACAGTTCTAAACACGGGAAACACGTGCCACTTCACAGGCATACTTTAGACACCCCCCAGGTACGATATTTAAAGGAATATTTCACTTTTTTTTTTTCACTTTAAGCATCATTAAAATCACTGCTCCCGAAAAAACTGACGTTTTTAAATCTTTTTTTTGCATTGATACATGTCCCCTGGGGCAGGCCCCGGGTCCCCAAACCCTTTTTAGGACAATAACTTGCATATTAGCCTTGATAATTAGCACTTTTGATTTCGAACATTCGAGTCCATTGAATTTAATAGGGTTCTAAAGTTTGCGCAAACTTTCGGTCTGTTCGCAGGTTCTGGTGCGAACCAAACCGGGGGGTGTTCGACTCATCCCTATATGAGATCAATGATGGCAGTACAACACACGTAACAGGCTACAAAATAGCAATGTTCATGAATCATGGTAAATGACAAAGCATTATTCTCTCTGTCAACCAGCAAAACCAGGTAGACTGGGGTATGAATCACAAAGATACTTTGTGAGCCTGTATGGTAAGGCCATCAAATATTTACGACAAAAAAATAGTATGTCTCACATACTACCATTGGTCTAATTTTTCATTATTTAACCACCCATGTGCACAATTAAGATAGTAGGCTGGTTGAACTAGATGGACTTGTGCCTTTTTTCAACCAGACTAACTGTAACTATGTAAGCTGTAAAAAGATATTAAAAGGGAAGTTGAAGTGGGCAGTGGGTGGTATCAGTAGGGCAGTCAAAGATGTCAGTAGTTTTTAATTTTTATTATTTGATTTTTTATAATTTGTTTGCATTTCGTTTATTATTTTGTACAATATTATTTTTTTTACATTTTTTTAGGAGCCCTGTTGGGAGACTTTGATGAAAGATCAGGGGATATAAACAGATCTGATGTCTCACTTTTTTTTTCACTCACTCACTCACTCACTCACTCACTCACTTCTTAAACAGAGAAAGAGACTGAGTTAAGATGCTTCCTGTTCATTCACAAACTGAACCATAGTAAACAATGTTTAGTATGCTTCAGTTATGAATGAACACAGTGAGGGATCAGTATCGGTCACTCACTGTGTTTATTCAGAAAAACAAGGGGTCGGTAAATTACATATTTACCTGCCCATTCCCTGCTCTTAAAGGATCCCCTGCAGCAGCCAGTGGGAGAGGAGGGGAAGCTAGCAGCACTGCTAGGGAACCAGGGGAGCACATGGGGAACGAGCAGCAAAAGGAAGGGAAACCTGGATAGGGAGGGCAGGGGTGGCATTTACTGGAACCGATGCCCTGTATTTATCTCCAGTGGCAGATGAATGTGGCAGGAAGAAGAAGAGGAAAACCAGCTTTAAGCTGTTGCCAGAGGAAAATACCTCATGCTTGGGACAAACATTGATCTAACCACTTTGCTTCTCAGGATGTACATCCAAACTTTGTAGGGTTTACAACAAACAGATGGCTGCAGTACCAGCCATAAGCTTGGCCACCCAATCATTTTACAGTACTGGCGGTGTGACCCCCCCCACCCCCCCCCCCCCCACATTCCCGCTTATCCCAGGAGACCACAACAAATGTTCTCAAGATGGCAATCGGACGACCTGTCACCTTTTCAATGCTGGACTTGTTAGCCCCCTTAGCAATAAAGCTAAATGAAAAAAATGAAATTCTAATAAAATGTTATAAAAATATAAAAAAAAAGTTAAATGTAAGTTTATCACCCTGCTGCACACATGTATGTAAATTGCAATTATACCACACGATCACCACATTCTAGGTCCCTTTTTTACAGTTTACTGTAAACTGATGGACTGTAAAGGCATTTAAAGCATTTCCAATTGAAAATTTTGGGTTCCATAATTTTTTGCCATTTGCCAGGTGCAGTTTTGAGGCTTGATACATTTGTTATCTATATTCCCTACCTCGTCTTTTATTTTTGACAAAAATGGAAATTACATTGTGTTTGTGTGCAAGAAAATTAAGTTTAGCGTAAATTATCCTGAATTTGCACAAAGTTTGTGCAGCATAAAAAAATTGCATCTACCATTCTTCAGGGTATCTGCTTGTAGTGAATGTACTATATATATGTAGCGGGGTCTTTAAATTTAGGTGGGGTACACCTGGGTGGAAGTTCAGGTGTGTAGGTATGGGAGTAATGACTATTTGTATTCGTGGAGGATTGGGCGGTGTAATAATCTCCTTGGCCAGTGGGTGGTGAGTGCCCGCAGGCTCAAGGTAGATTCACTGCCACAGTGCTGTCCTTTTTGACCCTTCTCGGAGATGGTACGGCGAGGGCGGGGAACCTGCCGTGGCGTCATTGGAGGGGATAAAAGGGGGAGACGCCCTGGTCACGAGGTCTTCCTCTTTTGGGAGGATCTTCTTCACATGCCCAGGCACCTTAGGCCTGGGTGCGGGCGGTTCCGGATTCCGGCTCAGGTGCCCTAGGCCTGACCGGAATGGAGTTGGAGTCCATCCCAGGCACCTTCAGCCTGGGGTGAGGTACTAAACCAGGAGGCCTGGGGCCCAAGTGACTTTGACTGGGTCCCGCGAGGGTGGAGAAGTCCGAGGGTCCCGGAAGTGGATGGGGCCCATGTCTGAGGTGAGGAGGCCGGGGAGGTTACCCATTCAGAGAGTCTGGAGCAGCATCAACCCAGTGACGGATGGGCCTCTGGTAACTCCCTTGGAGGGACATCTTCCCCTGATAGGGGCCGCAACGCATCGAAGGTACTCCTATCTATGTTCTCTTGAGTCGCTGGTAGAGACTCTCAGGCTCTAAGTCCTTTCAAGATATGGCTATAGTAACCGCTGGCGAGATCGCAGTGGTTTAGTTGAGAATTAGGATAGTGCCTGGACCTGCTCATCCCCTGTATCAAAATGTTAACAAGTCGCAACCAGTTGGCTACTGAAGCACTGTTTATTGTGGGAAATGCAATAAAACAAGAGTTGGACTGTGATCGGTGTGTGGAACTCTGGTTAATGGGAGCAAAGGGAAGTGTTGGCACAACAGGACTTAATCCTATACAGAAGCACATAGGCCCGAGGAAATATCTGGTACTGGCCTTCACCTCACCCACAGCTATGGGGAGGACATGGGCCGTAGCGCATCTCACCCTGTCGTGTGACATACCCCTAGACAAAAGAGATGGGGTGAGGTCGCTACACATATATATTTTTTTGGGGGGGGTTATAACCAAAAATGCCCATTCTAATGTAGAAAAAAAAGAAAACAAAATTGCTTTAGCAGGGAACTTGTTAATATCTCTTTAAAATGTTAATCTTTTTGCCACACTTACCTTACACTTACACTTACCTTCAGCCTTGCTCCCGAGTTCTTTACAGTGGATTCACAGGATTTCTTTTTTTCAGGAGGAGCGATGGTATTTACACAGGCTGAACGTCAAACATGTCTGTCTTTGCTCATCTCTATTACATGGTGGATTGATGGGACTAGTAGTTTTCTGACAGCTCCATGTCAGAACAGCTGGCTATAGGCTCCGCCCACCCCATGCCCACAGGACGTAACTCATATAAATTTGAACCCACCTACAGCCTCTGAGTTCTTTTTTTTCCTCCTACGTGCAGAATCTAGATGTGCTCCTCTTCCTGGCTGGTCTAAAGGGCTGGCTGTTCATACGTGTGGATTAAGCTGGACGCAGTCCCTGGTGTCTCGTCTAAATGACCCATAATCCAGGGAGCCCCGCTGCTGGTCCTCGGGCGGCTTTATCATGGCTAACAGCCATGTCTGGGGTCTGCAGGGTCCAAAAAAAATGGACAGCGGTCATGGCAGAGTGCTCCCCTATGCAAGCGCACCCGCGCTGTGCCAGTGTCGACGGTCAGATGACGGAGGTTGGGTGAGCTAAAATCCTTTGTATCCTAATGTATGCTGCATTGCTGGATTTTGTTGTGCCTTGCTCCCTGCAGCCACTATGCATAGCCTGAGCTCTTCCACGGGGAGTACTCTGCATAACAGGTGCACAAAGGAATACTTTGTCTGTTTACACATGGCAATATTCTGTTGGTGGCTTCTCATGTTTGCTTGACTGTTGTGCCATTATGCCTAACCCCCTCCAAAGACCAGCATTTCTAGAGAAGGTAGAGGAGTCACCTGTGATGTCTACTGGAGCCAGCCATGGCCAGTTGAGATATGGGATATCTTTTTATTTTTCTATGTGATCTTTGGTTTTCCTCAAAAAAAAAAAAAAAAGGAATGGAGAAGCATGTTTTTGATGTCTACAATTCCCTTGGTTTGTGTACACTGCAGAAGATTATTGTAATTTTGTTGCAAATTCCTACCTTTTTGTTGCTGTTCTGAACAAACCTTTCATCATGTCCTGATCCCTTGCAGGACTAGGTTTTAGCTAATTAACCTCCACCTGGCTAAGCAGGGCTGTAGATGGAAGCTTCTGTCTCCCTCTAGCTGTGGGTAACCCCTCAGGGTTTGTTACTAAGCAATCTTTTTACTGAATTTAACCTTTTTTCCTTTGCCCAGGGTCGCACTGGACTGCGGAAATGAGGCTGTGCAATTCAGCTTTTTCTCCCGCTGGTCAGTCTCGATTTCGGTCACGATTTCAGAGACATCTGTGCAGTCTCTGTGCCGATGTCAATATAGGTTGCGGCCCGAAATCGCAAAAGTAGTACGAAACTGCCTCTTTGAAGTCGGTGCAGCGCCGCAGATGCAGCGTTGCACCGATTAGGGCGGTGCAATTGCCGCCTATTTTTGACATGCGATTTGAAAGATCTGGTCGCATGTCAAAAGGCACCAGTGTGATCCGGGGCTATGTGTTGGTTTGCTGAATGGTGCACAAACCCTGTGGCTAGGTTATCTATCAGTATTTACCAATCTCAGAGCGAACATGCTCCAGGCTCCTCAATAAGAAGACGGGGATGAACATGACTGTGTGAATCTTGCTTTGATTAAGCAACCAGAAATGAGGATGATGATACCTGACAGGTTGTCTTATTTATTCAACAAGTAGCCAATACACTCAAAGGACGTACTATACACCAAAAAGGCTGTTTAGGTTGGGGTGGAGGACGGATGCAGGGTGTCCCAGGTGTCAGAGCACGGGGGACTTGATGCACATGATATGGAGATGCCCAAAATTGTTCAGATACTGGTCAGAGGTCCTCGACACCATAAATAGGATATATAGAACAACATTAGAAAGGGAACCAAGACTGTGTATCTTGGGATTAGGGGAGGGAATAAATAGGGAGGCTAGCACAATAAAAGCAGTGCTCAGGTGTCTCTTCCACGCAAGAAAATCAATTGCGCAAATATGGCAATCAGAGAGACCGCCATCGGTAAAAGAGTGGGTGAACGTAGTCACAGAAACAATATGGAAGGAGAAAGTAGCCTATACTAAGAGAAGGAATATTAGAGAGTACGAAAAAGTGTGGAAACCATGGTTAGAAAGCATGGGGTACCCACCGTAAAATAGAAGTAATGTAGCAAGCAGAAGAAGGAAAAAAAGGGGGAAAAAAATAAAAAATAATGGAAAAACAAGATAAATAATGTGTGAAAAAGGAAAGAAGATAGAAACCCTAACACGAGACACCATAGACCCGGGAGGAGGGGGGAGGGAGGGAAAAAGGTTTAGTAGAAAGGAAAAGGTGTTAATCATATAAATGTGTGTCATTAATATTATTATGCTAATATAAGGGATGAAAACTATTAAAATATATGTACGTTCACTGTTATTTATAATGCTGAAGAAAATCAATAAAGAAAGTTGAAATAAAAAAAAAAGAGATGAGGATGATGATACCTGACAGGTTGTCTTATTTATTCAACAAGTAGCCAATACACTCAAAGGAATTATTCCCACTTACACTCGAAAGGGTTTAAAATTCTCTGGCAAGGAGCAGTCTCATAGCTTTACCAAGCAAACATCCCTCTTCAGGCTCTATAAGAGGATTACACAGATGAGCATGACAGTATGTATCCCACTGGCTCAAGCAGCCAGGGATAAGGGTGACACCTAAAAGATTGTCACATCCAATAAACACATTGCCAATACACTCTAAGGAATGGTTTCTGTTTACCCTTTGAAAGGGTTATCTGCTCATACCAGGTGAAGCAGTCCATTTTCCAAACTTCCGGATGGACATGACTGCATACATTCTGCTTTGTTCAAGCAACCAAGGATAAGGATGACGACACCTAACAGGTGTCACATTCATTAAACATGTGGTCAATACACTCTAAAAGAGTGTTTCCACTCACCCTGTGAAGTCTCCAAGCCTTCCCAAGCAAACAATACGCTTCAGATCCTTCCAAAGAGAAACAGACGAATATGACTGCAGGGATGTTGCCTAGGTCAAGCAACCTAGGATAAAGATGACAAGGACACCTAACCAGTTGTCACAATTAAGCATATGGTCAAGACACTCTAAAGGAATGACTAGATTTGTCTCGTGCCGTCTGTTTTGCAATGTCCAGCCTTCTTTCAGGGACTTCTCAGGCCAATCAATTCTCTCCTAAACAGAAAGATGAGGACGACCTGTGTCCAGATTGGTACGGTTGGTGAAATACCTTTATATAGAAGTGAAGCTTTTGAAGGATTTTAAGTACTTCCAGAAGACAACTTGATGTGGAATGGATCAAGTGCTTGTTCGTCAAGATTGGAGTATATCGTCACAGCAGGATGTCAAAATCATGCCCTTTTGAACGAATAGAGATCCAGGAGGCGGGGATCACACCTCTGGTCAGTATGTGTCCCTTGTGGGATTGGCCATATACATGACCTTACCATCAGAAGATGTGACCTTCAAGGACAAACGCTATCACTGCATTTTTTTCAAGCCTAAATTTAATAGTGGCCAGTTTGGCTTCCTGCCTCAAGATGAAGGTCTACTGAGTTAAAGAAGACCGAAAACTCAAGAGTCAGTTTCCACGCTCACTCTCACGCCAGAGAGCTTAGCTTCTGCGTTTCCTGGCTGGGAGTCCAGGAAAAACAGGGAAGCCAATGCATAAACCAAGAAGTCAGTAAAACTTCCATGTCAGGATGCTTTCTGTTATTTGGGATTGTGCCACCCATACATGCCCTAAGGGCACTATGTGGTTCCTCTGTGGACATATGTACGGCTTTGGTGATTGACATGTGGTCCTTAAGGCAAGCATTTTGGGCCATATTTGGATTTCCTCCTTCACGTCTCAGATTGAGCCATAGAAATTGCCTCGCTCCAGCAGCTCAGGTAGGCTCAGTTTAACTCTCGCTCCCGTTCAAGTCGGGTTTCTGGACCAGTGGCCTAAACTTGTGGTGGAAGAAACGAATCGTCTGCAATGTCATTCCCTACAGACGACCTGGTGGTGCAGTCAGACTCCAGCCAGTGTAGAGGAGCCCTACTTCAAGATCAATGGGCTCAAGACCAATGGTCTTTTTTTCAAGGATCCAAGACTCCGTTCTGGAGTTGAGGGCAGTTTTTCAGGCTCTTAGTCTTCAGTCACCTCATACAGGGTAAGCCTGTCCTGGGAAGTTGGAAAGCACAACGACTGTGGCCTACATCTGGAAACAAGGCTCAGTCTCCCACTTCTGAAGTTTTCTCTAATTCTAGAATTCACCCAAGTCAATCCTCCTAGCGATCTGCAACCTATGTGCCTGGTCGGAAGAATCTTCAGGCAAACCACTTGTCCAGGACAAGTCTGGACGACAATGGATGATCCAGGCTACTGTGAGTCTTCCGAGAAATAACAGAGCTTGGTGTTTTTTCTGCCAGAGGTAGACCGCTTACATGCCCAGTCGGAACTGAGTTGCTGAAGTTCCATTCCAGGACCCAGGATCCACAAGCTATCGGGGTGGAGGTACCGACCGCAGAATGGTTCACCAAGACAGCTTATGCCTTTTCTACTGCTCCCTCTGATATTCAGCTTCCAGCTAAGGCAGTGGCGAGGGAAGGTGACAGTTCTGGTACCCGCTACTCATCCTGATGAGCCTCAAGTAGTGACTCCCTCTGCCTGGTAGATCAAATCTTCTCCAGTCCCATTCATCCAGCATCCGACAGGCTCAGGCTGATGGCCTGGGTCTGGAGAGGCAGAGGCTTATGGATGTCAAATGATCTGTGAAGATTCTGAATAATCTTACAAAACAGGAAAGGACAGCGCTAAGCGTGCCTATAGTAGAATATGGCATAAATTCCCAGTATAATTGCTGATCAAGATTTTACGCTGGACTCTTCAGAAGCCTGTTCTGAAATGCCGGCAGGCGTGACTTGATTTGTTTCTATGCGCAAGTATGCTATAGGCATGCATTTTGGCTATCTCTGCCTTCACCGGCATACAGCGGGCATCCAACGCTTAATTATACAGTTTTTCAAGATGCAGTTTTGTTGAAACCTCAAATTGTTTCCAGAATGAGATATCCCAATGCTGTTGGAGGTTATTGCTTTAGATGCCTTCAACCACCGTGTGGTACCTCTTACTGAAACTGATTTACTGGTGGCAATTACATCAGCATTGGTGTCCTTGGGGTTTAAAGAATCCATACTCGCGTACTTCCAGACAGGATGGTGCTCATGCCAATGCTCGAATTTGTGCCTGAACTGACCTTCAGAGTTCATATCACACAAGAGGTTTTCCTCATACGTTCCCTTTGGGGAGTATTCAAGAAATTAGCCCATTGGATGTGGGCTAAGCTCTAAAATATTTAATCAAGGTGACTCCTGCCATCAGGAAGTCTGTGCATCTGTTTGTCATTTTAAGGTGGAACACATAATGATTTTACGGCTTCCAGCAAGATAATTGTCTCTTGGTTGGTAACCTCATCTCCTTGGCCTGCAGGTTGTAGGGCTGACTCTGCAAGGAGAATCACGGCACTTTCACTAGAAGGGTCCGAACCTTAAGAGTGACAGCAGGCCGGGTGTCTCAAACTATCTGCAATGCAGCTAGGTGGACACCAAATTATTCATATTCATGGCTTAATGACAATTGAGTTTGACAGAGGCATCATGACTTCTGTTACTGTTTTAGTCAGAATTGTGGAGTGTGGAGCATTATCCCTCCCCTGTTTTGGCTAGTTAATTCCCAGCTGTGCTGACATGGAGCCGTCAGGAAAACGGAAAATTGAATTCAAATACTTACCGTAATTTTCCTTTCCTGGCGAGCTACATGGCAGCACAGAGCCCACCCAGCTTGGTAGGACTAGTTACAGAACGCCAAGGCTGTAGGTGGGTTCAAATTTATGAGTTAAAGGGGTTGTAAAGGTTCGTTTTTTATTTTCTAAATAGGTTCCTTTAAGCTAGTGCATTGTTGGTTCACTTACCTTTTCCTTATATTTCCCTTCTAAATATTTTTTTTCTTTGTCTGAATTTCTCACTTCCTGTTCCTCCTCAGTAAGTTTGCCCCCATCAACCGAGTCGTTCTGGCTGGGGGTTAGTCAGCCAGAACAGCTTACTGAGGAGGAACAGGAAGTGAGAAATTCAGACAAAGAAAACAAAGAAAAAAAACATTTAGAAGGGAAATCAAGGGAAAAGGTAAGTGAGCCAACAATGCACTAGCTTAAAGGAACATATTTAGAAAATAAAAAACAAACCTTTACAACCCCTTTAAGTCCTGTGGGTGTGGGGTGGGTGGAGCCTATACCCAGCTGTGCTGCCATGGAGCTCGTCAGGAAAGGAAAATTACGGTATTTGAATTAAATTTTCCGTTTTATACACCAAAGATAAGGATGTTTGTATTTTTTTACCAGCTCACAGGAAGAGACAAAGGCACTGCATTTCTGGCAAGATCAGCAGGTATTTTCTGTACTTGATGAAAATGTGCTTAGCCTGAAAAATGAAAACTTCTGTAGCCCTCACATCTAAGGACTGGTAAAATGCAATAGATTTCAGTTTTGTTTCTGAGTTTAGATATCGTATATTTTCTGATTTATTAAATCAGGACAAACTTGCAGCCTGGGACTTGTCAGTAACAGTTAAAATCACAGGAACAGATTGACAGCCAGGTAACCAGAAATTTCAGAAGCAATGGTAGCAAAAATTCTGCTCAATGACAATGTATTTTACCCTTTCTACCCTTTCTGAGGGCCAGTTGACACCACATGCAGTCCAGTGCGTTTTTTATTTCTGCATTAAAAATACATGGAAAGTAGGATATATGGTTTCCAATGGTATAGTTCACACCAGTGCTTGCAGTTCCAGTGCGTTCCAGTTCCAGAAAAAAAAGTAGAACATGCTGCATTTTTCCTGCACTGGACTGTACTGGAACGCTGATAAACGCACTGAAACGCACAAAAACATGTCTTTACTTAAGATGAAGAAAAAAGAGGGGGAAAAATGCACTGAACTGCACCAAAAATGCACTGGAACGCATCAAAAACGCATGAGAACGTGCATGCAGAAATGCATCTGGAACTTATCCGGACTGCGTTTCTATGGTGTGAACTGGCCCTTATGCCCCATACACACGATCGTTTTTCATGCCATTTTTAAAACTGACGTTTTTCTCGTCATTTTTTTTCTTGTTTCCTCTCAAGCCTGTCTTGCGTACACACCATCATTTTAAAAAATGTTCAAGCAAAGCGCAGTGACGTACAACACGTACGACGGCACTATAAAGGGGAAGTTCCATTCTAATGACGCCACCCTTCATGTTAGTAAAGTTTGTTGAGCGACGATTCGCACTTTTCAGCCTCGTGCTTTTCAGTCCGTTACAGCGTGACGAATGTGCTATCTCTATTACGAATGCTAGTTTTACCAGAACGAGCGCTCCCGTCTCATACTTGATTCTGAGCATGCGCGTTTTTTTCACGTCGTTAAAGCCTACACCCTATCGTTTTTCACGTCGTTAAAAAAAACGACGTGAAAAAAGAGAGCATGTTCGAAATTTTTAATGGCCGTTTTTCACGTCGTTAAAAATGCTCTGGAGCATACACACGATCAGTTTTAATGGCCATTTTTAAAAATGGCATTTTTAATGGCATGAAAAACGATCGTGTGTATGGGGCATTAGAGTGTAAAATGCAGATATAGTGGTGTGTATATATATATATAGTATGTGAGTGAAATTGTGCAGCGCTCTGTGGTCCCACCACCTAGGGAAGGGGTCGGTACTCTTACCATAAGGTGTGGACTCACACACCGGTGAGTCGTAACAGCAAGGATAAGAGTATCTGTAATATCTCCAAGGCCTCCTTAAGCAATCGTCAGGAGTGACTTCCAATGGCTCCTCCCGGTGACGGCTGAACAGCCAGGCAGATGGTGCACGCTTCCGAATCTACCGTAGCCAGGTGATATCCACAGGAAACGACAGCGCCCCTCCAGGGGACTAAATTATAGGTAATGAAATGTGATGGAGAAAAAAGAGAAGCCTCCACATGGCGTAGATCAACAACGACCAAAAAAAAATTTTTTTTTAAAAAGATTAAAAGTACAATCATCTTGCGATGGGTACAAATAAAAGTGATCACATTAATTTTAATAAATATGAAGCTATGGGTGTCAACTTACCACAAACAGCGATATCATATTTGAAACAAAACTGTAAGTTTAAATGGACTGATAGAGCTCTAACATATCTAGGTACCCTACTTCTAATAAATGTAGCAAAGATCTTTGAACTAAATTGTCCACCTTTATTGCAAAAGGTTAAGATGCTATTGGATAAATGGAATTCTGGTTTTCACACCTGGCTAGGACGTTGTAATATTATTAAGATGAGCATACTCCCCAAATTCCTGTATTTACTACAGGTATTACCAGTACACATCCCTTTAAGTTACTTTAAAAAGAGTCAGAGGCTAATATTCGAATTTCTATGGGCACATAAACATCCCCGGATACAACGGAAGCAATTAATGCTTACTAAGGGACAAGGAGGACTAGCAGTACCAGATATTCGGAAGTATCATCAAGCAGTACATTTGAACAGAATTATTGACTGGAACAGACACATAGATACTAAACTGAGGGTACAAATCGAACAAGCCCAATCATCGGTCCCCTTGAGCGGAGCACCGTGGTGCTGTGTCTCACTGCCTAGTGAGGTGAGGGGGCACCCTGTGGTGGGCAACACAGTCAGGCTTTGTGCGGCCTTGTTTCCCACTATAGGTATAGTGCCCACGACCTCCCCTCTATATCTGATACTAGGGAACCCCCTTTTCCTACCAGGATGTGAAGATAATGCCTTTCGGCACTTAGTGAGCATGGGATGTACCCAAGCATCCAGCTATATCCACACAGGGGCATGGTTGACAATAATGAAGCTGACTGAACAAGGGAACATATTCAGATTAAAATTCTGGAATGCATTACAGATTAACCCACTTTCTTAGGACCCCCCCAAAGCCGGGACCGTTTGCTAGACCCCTCACCACATTTGAGAATCTCTGTAGTGGGAAGGGAGTACTATCACATACACTCGGACTATTAATCACACAACCAGAAACACACTCCTTGAAATGCGTTTGGGAATGGGAACGGGAATTGGGGAGGACTTTTAGCCTGGAACAGCAACAAAAGATGCTTAAGTTTACGCATGAAACATCAATTTGTGCAAAAACACAAGAAACCAACTTTAAGATCTTCGCTAGGTGGTATAAAACACCAGAGAAACTAAAAAAATTCTTTCCTGACGTCTCAGACCGGTGTTGGAGATGTCAGAAAGATAAAGGTACCATGCTACATATATTTTTGGACTGTTCCAAGCTAAGAAGTTTTTGGTTGGAGATTAAACTAATCCTCCAACTTTGTACAGATTTAACGATTCCGGAAGATGCAAAGTTTTTTCTCTTGCATGTTAACCATATATCAGAGAAGGTATAAAAAGAATCCATTATCTGCCATCTCCAAGATGCCGCAAAAGCATGTATTTCCTTGAAGTGGAAATCAACATCGTCACCAACAATACAGATGTGGGTTTGTAAGGTGAAGGAGATTAGCAAACTAGAAGATTTGATCCTCTCTGCACGCCATCAGCAGGAGAGTTATTCCAGGACTTGGTCCCCCTGGAGTGCTCTCCTGGCTTCTGATGAGGGAGAAACCCTCCTTGACAATGAAACGAATGAGTAAGAGATTTAATTAGTGAAATGAGCTTAACCCCATCCATGGTTATAAATTAGGGGCGCAAGAAAGGTCTGCTCTTCATTTGACAGTCATAGATATATCTTTTTGTGTGTTTTCTTTTTTTTATATATATATATGTTCACTGCATAGGAATGGTAGTAGGAAATGAGCAGGACAAGTTTGAGACTACAGAGGAAATAGATATGGGAAAGTGGAGGTTGATGTGGGAAATAAACTATTAGGACATACAAATAAGTTAGCAGTAACTAGAAGGAAATGAGATATTATTAACGTGTCTGAACCTGTGGACGGATAGACAAGATGAAGTCTAAGTTAAACTGTTTAAGGTTCTGGAGGGGAGTGACTGCTTCCCTCAGCTTTCATGTATCTAAATTTTTCATGATGTTTTTTTTTTCCTCCTTGCCTGCTTTTTTCTTTCTTTTTTTTTTTTTTTTTTTGTGAATTTTGGAACATATTAGATGTATGTTTACTTTTTTTGTGATTATTCTTTTATTGTATGTCTTTGTATTTGGAAAAAAATAAAAAATGATTGATTTGAAAAAAATTAAATAAAAGTGATCGCAAGGTAAGTATTGCGCAGTATGGAAAGCAAGCCTAGAAACCCTACACGTTTCGTCCTATGGGACTTCCACGTTCTTACTTGCTATCGCTGCACTTTTATAAGAAATAAAACATTAATTGATGTTTTATTTCTTATAAAAGCGCAGCGAAAGCAAGTAAGAACATACTCCAGTGGAAGGTTTCGCGGCTTGCTTTCCATACTGCGCAATACTTACCTTGTGATCACTTTTATTTGTACCCATCGCAAGATGATTGTACTTTTAATCTTTTTTAAAAAAAAAATTTTGGTCGTTGTTGATCTACGCCATGTGGAGGCTTCTCTTTTTTCTCCATCACATTTCATTACCTATGATCTAGTCCCCTGGAGGGGCGCTGTTGCTTCTGTGGATATCACCTGGCTAGGGTAGATTCAGAAGCATGCACCATCTGCCTGGCTGTTCAGCCGTCACCGGGAGGAGCCATTGGAAGTCACCCCTGACAATTGCTTGAGGAGGCCGTGGAGATATTACATATACACTTATCCTCACTGTTACGATTCACCGGTGTGTGAGTCCACACCTTATGGTAAGAGTACCGACCCCTTCCCCAGGTGGTGAGACCACAGTCCTCCTTTGGCGTTATCGCGTTTGAATGCAAGGATTATTGCTAACCCACCCATCACTGTGAATACATATGTAGCGGGAACCCCAAAAATGGGGTCGCTATGCTGTAAATTTAGGGGCAGTCTGGGCAATAGTGTGGCTCAAATTCTACAATTCTGTTCAATACGGACTCTGCTCTGCCATGTTGTTGCCTGGTGTATGGTTCCCCTGGTCCTGAGGTGGTGCTGTTGCCCAGGTCTCGGGTTGAACCGCAGGTGGCGTTGTGGTACGATTGGTGTCCTCTCTCGGCTACCGCGTGGTGGGCGGATTCTGCCTGCTGTGCATGCCGGGAGAGGGTACATAAAGGGCAGATGCTAGAAGTGCGGGAGAGTGTGCCCCATGGGGGTGATGTGCCAGGGGGATTCCAAGGACCCCTGGTGGCGAAGTCGCGCCCTATGGCCTTTCTGGCCGGTGGGTGCGTGAACTGGTCCTGGAGTCTCGGGCACCTTTAGCTCGAGGCTACAACGTTTCTAGGTAGGCCCAGTACCTCCAACTGGGTCTACAACTAACACACTGGAGTCCCAGGGAAGGAGAGGAAACCGGGGGAGGACCTGTCCAATGGATCAGTGAAGGAATTCATGGTGAAGGAGAGGCCTGGTTACCTATCAGAGGGAAGGATTCGTGAGTTGCAATATAGCTCCTGTAGCGTGTCCCATTGACACCTATGGTCTTTATTAATCTATGGGAGTTTCAATGTTCTAATTCAGTAACTAAAGGATTCTGTGGCAGAGAATTATTTAGACTTGTCCTAGAAGGGGACTAATTAAGGAACTGTTCGTGTTTCACTCCGGCTGATAGAACTGTGAGAGGGATCTATCCGGGTGAGCAATTCATACTCAGGCTTGAGTGAAGAATAGGGTAGTTGGGAGTCGAGTGCCTGAACCTGTCCCTCTACCTACTTTGTCTCTATCTTCAACCTATTCCCAAATCTGTTTCAAGCAAGATAAAATAAACTCGTCTGTTTGGAGTTTAAACACTGTTTGGACATTGTCTTTCTTTGGAAAAAAAGAACACAGACTTTTCCCTATATTCTGGGGACGAGAACCAATGGAGGGAGGTAACTCGCTGCAGGACCCAAAATTGTAAGAACACCGCTCAACCTCTTAAACCAGGAGGATCCGGGCATGTGGCACAGTGTGCCTTTATCTCTGCAAGGAGAAGGTAAGCAGGAGAAAAGGATCCGTGTGCTACACGTGGGGGCTCGAGTCCGGGATTATTTGCAGCTACCCCCCTGGAAGTTGGACTGTGGTTTTTTTTCTCTCCCCGTGTGTGCTGTGAAAATCGGCCATTTGGAGAATTTGAACTGCGTCATTCCTGTGCAAAATGGAGGTAAAGGCCTGTACTGGACTTTACTAACTGCGTAGTTCGTGGGCGTGCCTCAAAAATAGAAAAGCCCGCGAGCTACGTGCAGAAAGAGTAAAAGGGGAGGAGCCCCCCGCCAACTTGTGTGTTGCACGTGGCGCATTGGCGCTAAAGGGACAGTACGAGCTAGATCTTTGGAGGAGAAGCAATATGGCTGCCGGCCCATGGATTTCTGCTACATCGGGACCCCGGACCCCGGATGTTCCAACCCATCTCAACCATGGACATTGCTCCTCTCACTGCCCTCCTGACGGATACAGGGATCCGGCTAAAGCCTAGGGGTCGTTTCGCTCTCTATGTCTGCCGAGATGCGGAGGCCCTGGGTATGCTCTGTCCCAGATACCAAAGACTAGCGGTGCAACTGCGGCCCTTTGGAAGGTGTGCGTCCTGTGGAGAGTTTCTCTTCGAGGTAGACCAGCCCACCGGGAAACCTTGGGTCTACCAAGTCAACTACCTTACGGGTATCGTTACTTCTGAGGAGGAAACTTGTACTCCCACAGTTGAGCCCCTGCGCACCGCATCAATTGCCACGGATGTGGCCAATGAGGCATCGGCGGGTACCGAAGTGGATGCTGCTTCCGCCACCACCGAAACCTCCATTCCGCCTGCCAAACGAAAGGTGGGCTATGTAAAGGCCTCCCGCTGCCACGGTCGAAGCCAGCCCCAGTGCCTGCCTGAACCGGATCTTCAAGCCGGAGGGACCTCCATTAGATCCACGTCAGGAGACGGTAAGGAGGCTGGGGGAACTGTGACATTGTGTTTGCCAGGAAAGGGAAGGAAGCCCATACCCCACACTACTGGGGATGCATGGACAGCCAGCCCGCGGAAACACTCTATTTTTGGGGACAATGTGTCTCTGTCTACCGCAAATTACCTGCCGGCAGGGGAATATGACACCTCTGATTTAGATTCATCATCGGATGTGGGGGATGACCACGAGATTGATGAGGTCTTCATCAAGAAGGGATGGGACAAAGTTCCTGTGACCTCACCCCACAACTTAGGGGAGATGTCACCGATGGACTCTGGGGAGACTACACCTAGAGTGGAAGCTCCTGCTTTAAAGGAAGAGGCCATTCTCACACCTGCTTTGCCTGCTTCTGTCTCCTTGCCTGCTACTACGGAGGGACGTTCGCCGTTGCGGCCACCTCTGCCACAGTTGGAGCCAGCTCAAATAACAAGGTCTCCGGATGCTATAGTTCTACCAGGAACTGGAGATCGGGCGACCATGCCACCTTTAGCCCGGTTGCAGCGGCTTCTGAACAAGAAGATTGCCACGGAGTAATGTTGGGAATACCCCTATGTTCCCAAGGAACTGCTTTTTGAGATTGAGGCCTACAGGGAACGGTGGTATGCGGATTTTGTTTGGGACCATTTGGAGGTACACAGAGGTCACCGGTATCTTAAATGTTCGGCTGCTATGGCAGATCGTTATAAGGGGTGCCGTAAGGAATGGTCTTAGGTCGGCACATCCATGCGGACCGTGTGGTAATTTGCTGTAAGGAGAGAGAGGATACCGTGTACTCCATAGAGACCCTAGATAGACAATGTAAGACTCTTGTTCTCCCGGATCCTCAGTATTATTTGTGAAATGGAACTTGTGTTTTTTTCATTATTCCGTTTCACAGGAATAGCCTGCCCTGAACTCACTTGTGATTTTGCCCTTTGCTGCAGGGAAATCTACTTGACTGAAGGAGTGGGGAAGGAGTGGGGAGCCGTTGTGTTTTTTTTATTTTCCCCTTAGCTCCGCAAAGAAAAGAAATGTTTATTTTAACTGAACAGTGGGGTAGTATAGTTAGGGCCAAAGTGAGAACCGTCGTGGTCAAGATGGAAAGTTCATGTGAAGTACATGTATGCCCACGCGCAGCATGGGGGTGTGATGACTTGAGTTGCCACTAGGTGGTGGTGTTTTGCAGCAGATCTCAGTAAGGCTAGGCTTAGCCTTGCAAACTAATATATATAACAGAGGATAATCATCTCTTCTTGGGGAGATGGTTCTTTTCTGCAAAATCTTAGAATTGTATATTGTGTTTTTTTCTTTCCCTCTGCAGGTGACCTGCAATCAACTCTATCGGAGAATGGGTGGAGTAGATATGTTAGGAGGGGAGGGATTGTATTTGTCAAGCTATGTGTTTTATACCGAATGTCCTTTCTCTTCTTCCTCTGCTATTCCCAAAATTTTTTGGTTCAGGCACCGCAAATGTTTTTTTGTTTTTTTTGTTGTACATAGTTGAAAAAGACTGGAATCCACTCAGGATTGAGGGGTCTTTCTGATCTCTTCCAGCCACTGGGGACAGTGATTTTCAAGGGGGGGTATGTGTAGCGGGACCCCCAAAAATGGGGTTGCTATGCTGTAAATTTAGGGGCAGTCTGGGCAATAGTGTGGCTCAAATTCTACAATTCTGTTCAATACGGACTCTGCTCTGCCATGTTGTTGCCTGGTGTATGGTTCCCCTGGGCCTGAGGTGGTGCTGTTGCCCAGGTCTCGGGTTGAACCGCAGGTGGCGTTGTTGTACGATTGGTGTCCTCTCTCGGCTACCGTGTGGTGGGCGGGTTCTGCCTGCTGTGCATGCCGGGAGAGGGTACTTAAATGGCAGACGCCAGAAGTGCGGGAGAGTGTGCCCCATGGGGGTGGTTTGCCAGGGGGATTCCAAGGACCCCTGGTGGCGAAGTCGCGCCCTATGGCCTTGTTGGCCGGGGGTGCGTGACCTGGTCGAGGAGTCTTGGGCACCTTTAGCTCAAGGCTACAACATTCCAGGTAGGCCCAGTACCTTCAACTGAGTCTACAACCAACACACTGGAGTCCCAGGGAACCCGTGTCAGGGTGGCCCACTCTGAAGTAGAGGAAACCGGGGGAGGACCTGTCCGATGGATCAGTGAAGGAATTCATGGTGAAGGAGAGGCCTGGTTACCTATCAGAGGGAAGGATTCGTGAGTTGCAATATAGCTCCTATAGTGTGTCCCATTGACACCTATGGTCTTTATTAATCTATGGGAGTTTCAAAGTTCTAATTCAGTAACTAAAGGATTCTGTGGCAGAAAATTACTTAGACTTGTCCGTGAAGGGGACTAATTTAAAGGAACTGTTCATGTTTCACTCTGCTAGAACTGTGAGAGGGATCTATCCGGGTGAGCAATTCATACTGAGGCTTGAGTGAAGAATAGGTTAGTTGGGTGTCGCGTGCCTGAACCTGTCCCTCTACCTACTTTGTCTCTATCTTCAACCTATTCCCAAATCTGTTTCAAGCAAGATAAAATAAACTTGTCTGGAGTTTAAACACTGTTTGGACAGTTTAGCTATGAATAAGCACTGAACTACAGTGTGAAACGTGTCAGCTTGCATCAGTTTTTTTGCTGTGGCATGTATTTTGGTGATTTGATTTTACAATAAAAGGAACTATTTTTGAAGTGCGGCTGTCCAGACTTTCTTCAATTTCCGCATGTTTATATAACTCTTTTTCTCCACTGTTTGGACATTGGCTTTCTTTGGGACGAAGAACACAGACTTTTCCCTATATTCTGAGGACGAGAACCAATGGAGGGAGGTAACTCGCTGCAAGACCCAAAATTGTAAGAACACCGCTCAACCTCTTAAACCAGGAAGATCCGGGCATGTGGCACGGTGTGCCTTTATCCCTGCAAGGAGAAGGTAGGCAGGAGGAGAAAAGGGTCCGTATGCTACACATGTGTTTGTGGTTACATTATATAGCACTTTGGAAGGATTTCACAATATTGTTTTGGACTTCAATATTCCTTATCAGTTGTTTATTGCACAGATGGGACTTTGTTTACAGACTATCTGACGTGTTTATATCTCATTATTATTTTTATTTTTCATATACGTATTATTTCACATTTGTGATTTTGCCACTATCACTTGTCTTCAATGATACCAGTGTTTCTGCATGTGTGAGTTTGTAATTTTATATATCACATCATATATAATTTTTTCAGTGGTATACACACCATTGTTTGATACACACCCTGCCCATTTATTTTAATTTAGCGCTGCACAATTTCACTCACATCCTCTATACAAATTGTCTATTTGTTTGTGTTAGCAGCTTTTTTTCTTCCCCTATCGATTCTGGCAGCGCGGTAATATCCCTCATTTTACCATATATATATATATATATTAGAAAGAAATTAAACTGCATACATATATTATATTTATCAGACTGGATCTATCATTCATCTGAGTAGAGGACCCCCTGCAGCAGATATCACATTTTGTGGTGCAGGATCAGGGGACAGGTACCACTGTTAGGCTAAAATCCTCATTACCAGATGTTACCACTAGATGGCAGAGTTCCATACAGTTCATTATAATTGCAAGCTTTCAAGATAGATCAGTTCTCCATTTCAATGCAGAATCTGACATTTCACATCATATACAACTTTAGGACAAATAACATTATTATCAAAGGAGTCCCCACATCTTGTACCCCTCTCAAATGTCACCTGATCTCCCGTCATGATATACTTACCTCCCTTCATTGCTCTCATTCACTAGAGACCTGAGCCAGCCTTCTCCCATTCATATTAGCAAGGTTGCCACGCATATTGCAAGACTGTCCTGATATGTTCATATGTGTAAATGCCAGAAATGCATGTTTTAACAACCTGAAAATTAGCATTTCTTTATTTCCCAAAAAAGTGTGCCAAAAATAAGATCACCTTTGAGTGTCTACTTTGCACAAAGGGGTCATTTTGAGGGTGTTTTCAAGGTCTTGAAATTTTTATTTTAACCCTTTCCATTAGGGTAACCACGTGTCCCAGATTGCCCGGGACAGTCCTGCATTTTGCAGGTCTGTCCCGGGCACATTCATTCCAGTACAATACAGTGTCCTGGAATGAAACTGACACAGCCACCCCCTCAGGCCAATCTGATGCCCCCAAAAAAGGCTGCCACATCACCGCTTTACTCACTGATAGTACTTGTCCTGGCCGGGAATGCCTGGAGGAGCACAATCCCCGCCCCCTGCTTGTGATTGGAGAAATCCGGCCTCTTGTGTCCAATCACTGTGCTGTGATTCGATACAGCACAAGCTGATTTTTGGCATGGGAGGGTGTCCCTGAATGGGAGTTTGGAAATGTGGTCACCCTACTTTCCATACAGGGCTTTTTATACCACTTCCATACCGGCCCTATTCTGGCACTTCTCTCCTACATGTACAAATCATCATTCTTTTGCTAGAAAATTACCCAGAACCCCCAAACATTATATATGTTTTTTTAGCAGACGCCCTAGGAAATAAAATAATGGTCGTTGCAACTTTTTATCTTGCACGGTATTTGCGCAATAATTTTTCAAACGCCTTTTTTGGTTTCATGAATTAAAAAATAACAAAACAGTAAAGGTAGCCCAATTTTTTTTGTAAAATATAAAAGAATATGTTACACCGAGTAAAAAGATACCTAACATGTCACGCTTTAAAATTGCGCACACTCATGGAATGGTGCCAAACTTCGGTACTTAAAAATCTCCATAGGCAACGCTTTGAAAATTTTTACAGGTTACCAGGTTAGAATTACAGAGGAGGTCTAGTGCTAGAATTGTTGCACACGCTCTAACGCACGCGGCGATACCTCACACATGTGGTTTGAACGGTGTTTACATATGTGGGTGGGACTTACGTGTGCATTCGCTTCTGAGCGCGAGCTATTGGGTATAGGGGCGTTTAAAAAAAAAAATATATTATTTATTTATTTATTTTACTTATTATTATTTTTTATCACTTTTATTCCTATTACAAGGAATGTAAACATCCCTTGTAATAGGAATGGTGTGTGACAGGTCCTCTTTATGGAGAGATGCGGGGTCAATAAGACCCCACATCTCTCCTCCAGGCTGGAAAGCATGAGATCGGGAAAAAGAAATCACCGATCTCATGCTTTCAGCCGCAATCGTGGCTTTGTTTACCTTTGGGAACCCGGGCGTGATGTCATCACATCGCGCCCGGGCCTCCGACGGTCATAGAGATGACTGGTGACCATCTGGTCCCCAGTCATCTCTATGCTCGTCGCGTGACCCACCACCGGCGCCGGACGATTCTCTCCGGGTCCCCGATGGCACGGGAGAGCCCGAAGAAGCACCGAACGGCGGCGGGAGGGGGCGATGTCCCCTCCCGCCGCCTATAAGAACGATCAAGCGGCGGAACCGCCACTATGATCTTTCTTATGGTGCGCAGAATTGCCGGCAGAAGAGAAGGATATCTGAATGATGCCTCTAGCTGCAGGCATCATTCAGATATCCCCCCACAAAGCCCAGGATGTCATATGACGTCCACCCGGAGGGAGAGAGGGTTCCTGCCGGCGTCATTTTACAATGACCCGGTATGGAAGTGGTTAACAATAAGTAAGGGAAACTGTTTTTTTTTAATTGTTGACCTTTTTTCCTATATGTGATAAAAAAAAAAAAGACAAGTGGTTATTAAATACCACCAAAAGAGAGCTCTATCTGTCTAAAAAAATGGTACTAAAGAGATTATTGAATTAGGTTTTGGCCTGAGTTTATACCATCCTTTTCACCGTATAGACTGTTCTCTCAAGTTGAAATCTCATTCATATACACTGGGATGGGTCATGTGCTATCACTTTGACCTCCCAATGAGCCAGCCAGTTCTGCCCCCTCCACAGCACGGTGCTTGGGTGAGCACTGGAGGGGCTGAGCAGAGAGCCGGTGACTGACAGTCACCGGCTCTCTGCTCACTGAAGAGGTGGCAGGGGACAGATGCAGCATCACCTAGGTGAGTATGATTGTTTGTTATTATGAAATCCATAGCTCCCAACTGTCCCTGATTTCAAGGGACCGTCCCTGATTTGGAGCAATGTCCCTATGTCCCTCCTTCCTCGTCATTTGTCCCTCATTTTGGTCTGATCTATATAGTTGTATATAAAATGCACTTTTTATCTTTCAAAAAGTGTTCCCAGTGCTATACCTTTCATCCAAATTCTAAATTTGCAGCATTTGTAAATTTTAAAAGCCAATATAAATGAACTGTAGTGGTAAAAAAAAAGCCCTTGTGGATTTAATTAACCTTTTTTGGGGTTAATTCTCCTTTAAGGGGGTGTGACAGGAGGTGTGTCCTATGCCTACATACATTTTCTAGTAGGTGTCCCTCATTCCCATCTCAAAATGTTGGGAGGAATGTGAAATCCCACACTTCTCTGGCTTAATTAGGATGAAGCTAATCATGATCAAACCTGTGTGTCACTGTAGGGCATGCTATACTTCATGATACTGCAATGCACAGTAACACACATTCTGCAGCTCTGGTCAGCCATCTTGGGTAAGCCAGTGCCTATTACAAGAGCTGCATGCGTCAAATTGTTTCCGAGCATGCGTGTTTTTTTTCCCATCGGAAAACCATACAGACTAATGGTTTTCTCGCTAGGATTTTTCCTGACGGGAAAAAAGAGATCCTGCTCTGTTTTTTTTTCCTGCAGTTTTCCTGTGGGAAAAAGTCAGATGGAGCATACACACGGTCGGGATTCCTGACGAAAAGCTCTCATCGCAGTTTTTCCGTCGGGAAAATCGGTCGCGTGTATGGGGCATGAAGTTTTCTTGGCTGTTGCTTGGCAACTCAAAGTTTTAGCTCCCTCCATAAATTTTCTATAGGATTAAGGTCTGGAGACTGGCTAGGCCACTCCATGACTTTAATGTGCTTCTTTTTGAGCCACTCCTTTGTTGCCTTGGCGGTATGTTTTGGTTCATTATCATGCTGGAAGACCCATCCATAACCCATGTTCAGCGTTCTGGCTGAGGAAAGTAGGTTCTCATCCAAGATTTTACAATGCATGGCCCCGTCCATTTGCCCCTAAATCTGGCAAAGTCGGCCTGTACCTTTAGCAGAGAAACAGCCCCAAAACATAATGTTTCCACCTCCATGCATTACTGTAGGTGTTCTTAGGGTCATAGTCAGCATTTTCTTTCCTCCAAACACAGTAAGTGGAGTTAATGCCAAAGAGCTTAATTTTGGCCTCATCTGACCACAGCACTTTCTCTCAGTCCTTCTCTGAATCATTTAGATGTTCATTGGCAAACTTCAGACAGACCTGTACATGTGCTTTCTTGAGGAGCAGGACCTTGCGGGCGCTGCAGGATTTTAATCCATGGTGGTGAAATGAAAGGGGTACAATGTACCCCGTTACCAATTCACACAGGGGGGCCGGTATCTGGGGGTCCCCTTTGTTAAAGAGGGCTTCCAGATTCCGATAAGCCCCCCGCCCGCAGACCCCCACAGCCACCGGGCAATGGTTGAGGGGATGAGGCCCTTGTCCCCATCAACATGGGGACATCCACCCCATGTTGAGGGCATGTGGCCTGGTACGGTTCAGGAGGGGGGGCGCTCTCTCGTCCCCCCTCTTTTCCTGCGGCCTGCCAGGTTGCGTGCTCGGATAAGGGTCTGGTATGGATTTTTGGGGGGAACCCCACACCATTTATTTTTTATTTTGGCGAAAGGTTCCCCTTAAAATCCATACCAGACCTGAGGGGTCTGGTATGGATTTTGAGGGGGCCCCTACGCCATTTTTTTTTAAGAAATTGGCACAGGGTTCCCCTTAATATCCATACCAGACCTTAAGGGCCTGGTATGAAATTTGGGGGGACCCCCACGCATATTTTTTTTTACATTTTGGTTCGGGTTCCCTTTAATATTCATACCAGACCCAAAGGGCATGGTAATGGACTGAGGGGGAACCCATGCCGTTTTTTTCAATGACTTTTATCTGTATTGCCGGGACCCGACAATTCATTATAGCCGCGAGTAGTTTTAAATGATTTTTTTCCTTTAGAAATGACATTTTGTGCAGGGACTGTTCTAAACACGGGAAACATGCGCCACTTTACAGGCATACTATAGACACCCCCCAGGTACGAAATTTAAAGGAATATTTCACTTTTATTGTTTCACTTTAAGAATTATTAAAATCACCGCTCCCGAAAAAACGGCATTGCCCCGGGTCTTTTTTATGACAATAACTTGCATATCAACCTTTAAAATTAGCACTTTTGATTTTTCATGTTCGCGTCCCATAGACTTTAACGGTGTTCGCGTGTTCAAACTAATTTTTTGCCTGTTCGCATGTTCTGCTGCGAACCGTACCGGGGGGTGTTCGGCTCATCCCTACAGAATAGCATCACAGGTTGGATGGAGGTTGGAAACGTAGACACCAAGAGTTTTATACCTAGTGACTGGGTAAGCCTAGCTTTGGAATAAACCTTTCAGCAGTTGTCTAGTTTGCTCCCCCAAATGCTGGCCTGCAGTAGACATGGTCAGCTTATGCTAATCAGGCTGTGCTGTTGTATTTATCTCCCAGGCCTGTTGTTGTCCTCAGATTTAGCTCCAAACAGAATTTAGGTATTTTCAGGACATACACTACTGTGCAAAAGTTTTAGGCAGGTGTGAAAAAATGCTGCAAATTGAGAAAGAAATAGAAGTGTTAATTATTTATTTTTATTGGTTAACAAAAAGTAAATGATCAGAAATGCAAATCAAATCAATATTTTGTGTGACCGCCCTTTACCTTCAAAACATCAATTCTTCTAGGTACACTTGAATACAGTTTTTGGAAGAAACTTGGCAGGTAGGATGTTCAAAATATCTTGGAGAACTAACCACAGATTGTCTGTGGATGTAGGCTGCCTCAAATCCTTCTGTCTCTTCATGTTATCCTCTACATAGGGATGAGCTCGGTGTTCGAGTCGAACATACGTTCGACTCGAACATCGGCTGTTCGATCGTTCGACGAAGATCGAATGATTTGGGCCGTTCGCGCCTAATTCGAGTGACGCGAACGGCCCACAATGCACTACGCCATCGCAGTGTCATCCAGGCGCTGTGATTGGCCAAGCATGCACTGTGACCCCGCATGCTTGGCCAATCACAGCGCCGGCAGCGAGGAGAGCAATGATTGGCCACAGGCAGGATGCCTGTGGCCAATTATTGCTGAGGGTGTTTAGAACACGCCCCACACTATAAAAGGCCGCCAGCACGGCGGCCTAGTGTAGTGTGTTCCAGAGCAGGGAAAGAGAAGCATAGGCAGGGACAGTGACATTTTTTTTTCTTGCTTAACCTGGATTCCTTTAGTTTAGGGAAAGAGAAGGATAGGTAGGGAGAGTGTCAGTGTGTTTTACTATGCTAATCCTTGTTTCTAGGGACAGGGAAGGACAGTGAGGGAAATTCTCCTTGTGCTATACTGTGCTAAAGCATTGATCATCAACCATCTTTAAAAAAACATTTTTTCTAGGGACAGAAAACTATAGGTAGGGAGAGTGTCAGTGTGTTTTACTGTGCTAATCCTTGTTTCTAGGGACAGGGAAGGACAGTGAGGGAAATTCTCCTTGTGCTATACTGTGCTAAAGCATTGATCATCAACCATCTTTAAAAAAAACATTTTTTCTAGGGACAGAAAACTATAGGTAGGGAGAGTGTCAGTGTGTTTCACTGTGCTAATCCTTGTTTCTAGGGACAGGGAAGGACAGTGAGGGAAATTCTCCTTGTGCTATACTGTGCTAAAGCATTGATCATCAACCATCTTTAAAAAAAACATTTTTTCTAGGGACAGAAAACTATAGGTAGGGAGAGTGTCAGTGTGTTTTACTGTGCTAATCCTTGTTTCTAGGGACAGGGAAGGACAGTGAGGGAAATTCTCCTTGTGCTATACTGTGCTAAAGCATTGATCATCAACCATCTTTAAAAAAACATTTTTTCTAGGGACAGAAAACTATAGGTAGGGAGAGTGTCAGTGTGTTTTACTGTGCTAATCCTCGTTTCTAGGGACAAGGAAGGACAGTGAGGGAAATTCTCCTTGTGCTATACTGTGCTAAAGCATTGATCATCAACCATCTTTAAAAAAACATTTTGTCTAGGGACAGAAAACTATAGGTAGGGAGAGTGTCAGTGTGTTTCACTGTGCTAATCCTTGTTTCTAGGGACAGGGAAGGACAGTGAGGGAAATTCTCCTTGTGCTATACTGTGCTAAAGCATTGATCATCAACCATCTTTAAAAAAACATTTTTTCTAGGGACAGAAAACTATAGGTAGGGAGAGTGTCAGTGTGTTTTACTGTGCTAATCCTTGTTTCTAGGGACAGGGAAGGACAGTGAGGGAAATTCTCCTTGTGCTATACTGTGCTAAAGCATTGATCATCAACCATCTTTAAAAAAACATTTTTTCTAGGGACAGAAAACTATAGGTAGGGAGAGTGTCAGTGTGTTTTACTGTGCTAATCCTTGTTTCTAGGGACAGGGAAGGACAGTGAGGGAAATTCTCCTTGTGCTATACTGTGCTAAAGCATTGATCATCAACCATCTTTAAAAAAACATTTTTTCTAGGGACAGAAAACTATAGGTAGGGAGAGTGTCAGTGTGTTTTACTGTGCTAATCCTTGTTTCTAGGGACAGGGAAGGACAGTGAGGGAAATTCTCCTTGTGCTATACTGTGCTAAAGCATTGATCATCAACCATCTTTAAAAAAACATTTTTTCTAGGGACAGAAAACTATAGGTAGGGAGAGTGTCAGTGTGTTTTACTGTGCTAATCCTTGTTTCTAGGGACAGGGAAGGACAGTGAGGGAAATTCTCCTTGTGCTATACTGTGCTAAAGCATTGATCATCAACCATCTTTAAAAAAACATTTTTTCTAGGGACAGAAAACTATAGGTAGGGAGAGTGTCAGTGTGTTTTACTGTGCTAATCCTTGTTTCTAGGGACAGGGAAGGACAGTGAGGGAAATTCTCCTTGTGCTATACTGTGCTAAAGCATTCCTCATCAACCATGAAATCCTTGTTTTTTGGACAGTCAGGGAAATTGTCATTGTGCTATTCTGTGCGAAAGCAATCATCCTCAACCATATTTAGAAATCCTTAAGTAAAGGGACAGAGAAGGACACCTGAAGGTAGCCCTTATTGCTTTTTTCCCATCTCCCTGCAGGCCATCCATTAGAATGTCTGGAAGGCAAACAAGGAGAGGCAGACAGTCAGGAGGCAATAAAAGAGGGCAAGCAGGCTCTGTGTCTGGGGGCAACAGTGCTGGTCGTGGACGCGGTGCATTGTCATCAGCACATGGCCATGGGACACGCTTGTCCTTCTTTTCGGCAGCTGGACATGTTGAAAACAAAACATCAGCCGCTTGGGTACCACATGCCTGACCAGACATATGTTGACCTGCCATGCAGCTCGTTGGCAAGCCTACCTCAAAGACCCACACCAAAGAACAAAGCGGACCTCTCCTTGCACCGCATCAGCTGGGATCTCCAACCCCACTATAACTTCAGTCCTCTCTGAAACATGCACTGAGAGGAATGAAGGTGTAGAATTAGGTGTGTCACAGCCAAGTACTTGCGGCCACTCTGCTAGCAGTACACCGACGTCCGATTCTAGCAGGCAAATTTCCCTGCCCCAGCTGCTGGACCGTCGAAAGAAGTTCACTCCCAGCCATCCACATGCCCAGCGGTTGAATGCTAGCTTGGCTAAATTGCTAGCGCTTCAACTGCTGCCTTTTCAGTTGGTAGACTCGGCCCCCTTCCGTGAGTTTGTGCAATGTGCGGTTCCTCAGTGGCAGGTTCCCAAACGCCACTTTTTCTCACGGAAGGCTATTCCGGCTCTCTACCGGCATGTGGAAGGCAATGTCTTGGCCTCGCTGGACAGGGCGGTCAGCGGTAAGGTGCATATTACCGCTGACTCATGGTCCAGCAGGCATGGACAGGGACGTTACCTTTCTTTCACGGTCCATTGGGTCACTCTTTTGGCAGCTGGGAAGGATGCAGGACAAGGTGCAGTAGTGTTGGAGGTTGTTCCACCGCCACGCCTCCAAAATGCTACTACTGGTTGTGACACACCTCTCTCCTCCACCCCCTCCTCTTCTTCTTCCTCCATGGCCTCTTCCTGTGCTTTGTCCTCTGAACCAGCGGTGCTCCGTAGCCGTTCAAGGGGCTACGCAAGTACGCAGGCAAAAAGATGCCATGCCGTGCTTGCGCTGGTGTGTTTGGGGGACAGAAGCCACACTGGGGCAGAGGTCCTGTCTGCTCTGCAGGGCCAGGCCGAGAGGTGGTTGACGCCACGCCAGCTTAAGCCAGGAATGGTGGTTTGCGACAATGGCACCAACCTCCTCTCCGCCCTCCGACAGGGACAACTGACCCATGTGCCCTGTGTGGCTCACGTCCTTAACCTGGTGGTGCAGCAGTTCTTGGGCAGGTACCCGGGCTTACAGGATGTCCTGAGGCAGGCCAGGAAAGTCTGTGTGCATTTCCGCAGATCTTATAATGCCAGTGCTCGCCTGGCTGAGCTGCAAAAGGAGTTGAACCTGCCCAAGAACCGCCTTATATGTGACATGCCCACCAGGTGGAACTCAACGTTGGCCATGCTGCAGCGGCTGCACACGCAGCAGAGGGCCATCAATGAGTACCTGTGCGACTACGGCACCAGGACAGGGTCAGGGGAGCTTGTTTTTTTTTCTCCACGCCAGTGGGGCATGATCAGGGATGCATGCACTGTCCTGGCACCATTTGAGGAGGCCACGAGGATGGTGAGCAGTGACAGTGCATGCATCAGTGACACTGTACCTCTTGTCCACCTGTTGGAGCACACGCTGCGTGGAATAATGGACAGGGCACTTGAGGCAGAACAGAGGCAGGAAGAGGAGGACTTCCTTGCCTCTCAAGGCCCCCTTTACCCAGACAGTGTTCCTTCTGTCCCACCCATCGCACAGGAAGAGGAGGAGGAGGAGGAGGAGGATTGTGTCAGCATGGAGGTGGAGGCTGGCACTCAGCATCATCAGCAGCAGTCTTTTAGGGATGATTTACAGTCCCAAGAAACCAGTGGACTTGTAAGTGGCTGGGAGGAGGTGGCTGTGGATCATGTCGTCCTTATTGACCCAGAGGACTCCGGACCGAATGCCTCAGCAAACCTACGCTGCATGGCCTCCCTGATCCTGCAAAGTCTGCGGAAGGATCCTCGTATTCTTCAGATCAAGGAGAGGGACCATTACTGGCTGGCCACTCTCCTTGATCCACGGTACAAGGGTAAGGTTGCGGACCTTATGTTACCGTCGCAGAGGGAGCAGAGGATGAGACAACTCCGGGAGGCCTTGCAGAAAGGTCTGTGCAACGCGTTCCCAGAGACTGGGAGGTTACAAACTCCTGGTCCTGGACAACGAGTTGCTGAGGCTTCGGCCAGTCAAAGAAGGAGCGGTGGGGAAGGTGGCCGTCTGACCGATGCGTTCAGACAATTCTTTAGTCCGCAGCCCCAAAGTATGATCGGTTCCAGCAACCATCGCCAGCGTCTGATAAACATGGTGCAGGAATATCTGCAAGGTCAGACTTGGACACCTTCCCCACCGAAAATCCTCTGGCTTACTGGGTCTTGAGGATGGATCACTGGCCAGAGCTTGCACAGTATGCAATTGAGCTACTGGCCTGTCCTGCATCCAGCGTTCTTTCGGAACGCACATTCAGTGCTGCTGGAGGATTTGTCACGGATCACAGGGTGCGCCTGTCCACCGACTCGGTTGATCGACTGACTTTCATCAAGATGAACCAGTCTTGGATCACCACCAGCTACCACACACCTGATGCTGATATAACAGACTAATTGATTTTAACATGTCACATCCCTTCAAGACTGATGCTGATGCTGAGTGCCTGTGCTGTTATGTTGACTGGCTATCCTCCTCCTCTGAGTCCTCAATGATACGATTGATGATGATAGCTTGGAAGATCATTTTTGTTTATGGGTGCCGCCACCAGTGGCTAAGGCCCAATTTTTCAGCCCCTGTTTAACAGGGGCGTGTAATTACAATTTTTGAAGCAATACTTTGCAACAGGGCTCATTGCTGTGCTCCAAGTACAGTATCTGTGAGGGGTTGGAGTGTTGTGCCACCAGTGCCTAAGGCCCAATTTTTCAGCCCCTGTTTAACAGGGGCGTGTCATTACAATTTTTGAAGCAATACTTTGCAACAGGGCTCATTGCTGTGCTCCAAGTACAGTATCTGTGAGGGGTTGCAGTGTTGTGCCACCAGTGCCTAAGGCCCAATTTTTCAGCCCCTGTTCAACAGGGGCATGTAATTACAATTCTTGATCTAATAATTCACAGCAGGGCCCATTGCTGCACCCACCAAGAGTAACTCTGAGGGCTTACAGTGTTGTGGCAACGCCACCACCACCACCACCACCACCACGAAAGGCCCAATTTTTCAGCCCCTGTTCAAAAGGGGCATGTAATTACAATTCTTGATCTAATAATTCACAGCAGGGCCCATTCCTGCACCCACCAAGAGTAACTCTGAGGGCTTACAGTGTTGTGGCAACACCACCACCACCACGAAAGGCCCAATTTTTCAGCCCCTGTTCAACAGGGGCATGCAATTACAATTCTTGATCTAATAATTCACAGCAGGGCCCATTGCTGCACCCACCAAGAGTAACTGTCAGGGCTTACAGTGTTGTGGCACCAGCACCACCATCAAAGGCCCAATTTTTACTACCACTGTTCAACAATTATATGTAATTACAATTCCTGATATAATAGTTGACAGCAGGGCGTTCCAGCACCAACCAAGAGTAACTGTGAGTGCTTACAGTGTTGTGCCAACACCAACAACTAAGGGGCCTATTTCTGCAGAGTATATACGGCAGGTCCCTACTTTCAAACATCCAACTTACAAACGACTCTTACTTGCAAACGCAAGAAGACAACAGGAAGTGAGAGGAAATCTACCCCTAGGAAGGAAAATTCTCTCCTGTAAGAATTAATATGGGAGAAAGGTGTCTCCTCTGTACTGATGCTTTATCACCAATCCTTGTTTCAAGAAAAACACCACATTTCAAAAACAGTTGTCATTGGGACGGAAAGTGAGGTGAAATGTTCTGAACAGGGGCACAGACAGCAAAACAAATGTTACAGGGGTGATAACCCTTTCCTATGTTTTCCAAAAAGTTTAAAAATAGATTTTTGGGCTGGAGCTACACTTAAACAATGTACCTGTTCAAAATTACAAACACGTTCTACATAAGAACAAACCTACAGTCCCTGTCTTGTATGCACCGCCTGTATACGGCTGTTCAGAGTATATAGGGCCTTTTTTATTTTGTGTGCGGTGTTCCCCTTAATATCCATACAAGACCCAAAGGGGCTGGTAATGGGCTGGGGTAGGGGGGGGGTCATGGGGTAGCTATGCCATTTTTCTTAAAGATTTTCATCCATATTACCGGGACCAGACATTACATTAAAGCCGCAAGCAGTTTTAAATGGCTTTTTTTTCCTTTAGAAGTGTCATTTTGTGCAGGGACAGTTCTAAACACGGGAAACACGTGGCACTTCACAGGCATACTTTAGACACCCCCCAGGTACGATATTTAAAGGAATATTTGACTTTTTTTTTTCACTTTATGCATCATTAAAATGACTGCTCCCGAAAAACGACCGTTTTTAAAACTTCTTTTTGCATTGATACATGTCCCCTGGCGCAGAACCCGGGTTCCCAAACCCTTTTTAGGACAATAACATGCATAATAGTCGTTATAATTAGCACTTTAGAATTCGAACGTTCGCATCCATTGTATTTAATAGGGTTCTAATGTTCGTACGAACGTTCGGTCCGTTCGCGGGTTCTGGTGCGAACCGAACCCGGGGGTGTTCGGCTCATCACTACCTCTACAGACTCCATGATGCTGAGTTCAGGGCTCTATGGGGCCAAACCATCACTTCCAGGACTCCTTGTTCCTCATTACACTGATGATAATTCTTAATATTGGCTGTATGTTTGGGCTCGTTGTCCTGCTGCAAAATCAATTTGGGGCCAATCACACATCTCCCTGATGATATGGCATGATGTATAAGTATCTATTATTGTGCTCATAAGAATGTATTAACCTTGAAATGAATGCACCATAATATCCAATAATTATAGATATGTAGCAGCAATCATAAATAAAAAATCAATGACATAATATATAAGCTTAAAGTCCATAGGTGATAGATCCCAACACCAATCAAATTGCTCCTATATATGGATAACTTCTTGTTCTTTCAACACAGGTGCTCAATGGAAAGGTGGCAACTCACCAGAGGTGTTTGATCCTTTTTTACAGGATGGTAAAAAAATGCATTTGGAAAGCCAGATTGGTTCCACTGCTGACATCACTCCACGATAGAACTAGGATGTAAAAATGACTCCAATGTATATGTGCCTGTATCCCGGCACTAGGTGTATACAGCATGTGTGGGTATGGCTATTTCCTCCGGCTGTGGCTAGCGGTGCAAGCCTTGCTCTAGATAGTTAAGCCAGTTTGGTATCTCACAAGACCCGGAAGTGACGAATTCCCCTCCCCGACGTACGTTTTGCCGTGCTTAGCGTCTTCAGGAAGTGGCGCAACGCCGTTTCGGGTTGCATTTATGTGAATTGAAAACTTTCTATTGGCTGGGCTCCTCCAATATGGAGGAGGGGACAACAATATACTAAAGAATCTACCTCTAGAAATGCCGATCTGCTCATGCTGAACGCACAGTTTGGTAGTAGCTATAAGTATATAATGCAACAGTTGAAATATGAAGATGAAAATGCAGTGCCTTGAAAAAGTATTCATATCGCTTGAAATCTTCCACATTTTGTCATGTTACAACCAAAAATTTTAATGTATTTTATTGGGATTTTATTTGATAGACCAACACAAAGTGGCACATAATTGTGAAGTGGAAGGAAAATGATAAATGGTTTTCCAAATGTTTTATAAATAAATATCTGAAAAGTGTGGCGTGCATTTGTATTCAGCCCCCTTAAATCTGATACCCGTAACTAAAGTCTAGTGGAACCAATTGCTTTCAGAAGTCACCTAATTAGTAAATAGAGTCCACCTGTGTGTAATTTAATCTCTATTCTGTGAAGCCCTCAGAGCCCATTCACACAGGGGCAACTTTGGATCCGACTTCAAATCACCCAGGTCACCCCTAGTTGCCTCAAGTCGCGCTGGCTGAGGAAATCAATGTAAGTTAATGGAGCCGTCTTAATGCACACTACTGCAGTCGCTCCAACTTCAAAAAAGGTCCCTGTACTACTTCAATCCGACTTCTAGGCGACCTGTACCCATTGATTTCAATGGGAGTTGTCTCTGAAGTCGGATCACTGTCTTAATAGGAGCAACTCTCCAGGAAGAGAAAATACATTTCTCAGGCAAACCTCTCCCTCCCCCCTCCCTCCCACAGAGCTGATTCTTGTTTGATTGGCCACTGGAATGTCTCCTGTCCTGCAGGCAACTTGAAGTTGCCTTATAAGTAGCTCCAGGTCGTGCTGTGATTCATACTCAAGTCGTGTCCAAGTTGCCTCATAAAATCGCGCTGGAAGTCGTGTTGTGAATGGGCTCTCAGAGGTTTGTTATAGAACCTTAGTGAACAAGGAGCATCATGAAGGCCAAGGAACACACCAGACAGATCAGGGATAAAGTTATGGAGAAGTTTAAAGTGGGGTTGGGTCATAAAAAAAATCCCAAGCTTTGAACATCTCAATCCGAAAATGGAAAGAGTATGGCACAACTGCAAACCTACTGTAGCGCACCAACCCCCTTCTCCTTGTCTGCTTTGGCTCCTCTCAGGAGAAAGGGGCACACCGCACCACAAGCCCGTACCCCTGTGTTAAGAGGTTAGGCGGTGTTGTTTTTGGGCTTTGTCTGCAACCGGAGCATAAAGTCCTCCTGAGAATGATTCTCACCTCTACAGTGTGTAGATGCAAGTCCTTGACTTCCCCACACCAGCTGAAAGTCCAACTCAATCTTTATTTTTCACTTGCACAACACATTTTTCTCTTGGATGAACGAAAGCTTTAAAGTGGTTGTAAACCCACATTTAGTTTTTTTTTTTTCCCCCCCCACCTGTAAGAGAAAGGCATAATGAGCTAGTATGACTAGCATATTAGCTCATTATGTACCACTTACCTTAGATCAGGGCCCCCGAAGCCGTCCGCGTCCCTCCATCTAGCTGCATCCATCGCTGCGGCGATAGCCGGAAGGTTACTTCCGGGTATCGCCGCTGCAGCCAATCACAGCGCCGCTCCGGCGCTGTGATTGGCCGGAGCGGCGGTGACGTCACTCTGCGCATGCGCGCAAGAGCCGTCACAATCGGCTACGCCCAGCTATTGCTGGGAAGTAGCCGATTTTGTGAATGGGATTAACCCCATGAATGCGCCGTTCTCTACGGCACGCATGCGCCGTAGACACGGAGCAATGTAATTTTTACTAAATATCTCCTAAACCGTGCAGGTTTAGGAGATATTTCTTGCACCTACAGGTAAGCCTTAATCTAGGCTTACCTGTAGGTGCAAGTTGAAAAAGTGGGTTTACAACCACTTTAAGGTGTGGAGGAGGTCCAGGCACAAACGTAGCTCAAACTTTAGGACTGTTTAGATTCTCAAACAGTTTTGGCGCATGGTCTCTGCCACAGACCATGAGGTTGGTCTCTGCCACAGACCTGATGAATAAGGTCACTGCCACTGACCTGGCGAACAGAGTCACTGCCACTGACCGGGTGAATAGGGTAATTTCCTTCCTAGGACATAGCTACTTTTAGGAAGAAGACATCCCCCCCAGAGAGTCAACAGACCCCTTCCTTCACCGTGTCCACAGCACCGGTCCCTTGGAACAGGATCCTCCCTTCTCTTAGGGTGCGGGTCCCCTTGCAAGGCGGCACCCTGGACTCCTCGATCCCTTGCAGACCCCAGCCGAAGGCTGCTGGGCCCCAGGCCGTCACCGCAACTCCATGCCCAGGTGAACAGGAGCGGTGAGATAGTACCTCACCCCAGGCTAAAGGTGCCTGAGGTGGAACCGGAACAAGGCCCCTGGGCCTAGGGCACCCGGAGATGACAAACCACACTCCCACACACCCAGGCTGAAGGTGCCTGGGCGTGGACGGACGAAGACCCCTCTCAGAAGATGTCTGCCCCTTTTATATCCTCTCCCGGCATGCACAGCAGGTTCCCCGCCCTACTGTACAGCTGCCGAGAGGGGACACAAAAGGCACAGCACTGCACTCGCGGTTCAACCCTGGCCCAGAATGGCAGCGCCACCCACCGGCCACAGGGAACACATCACCAGCATTAACCCCTGAGAACAAAAATGGTCCATGAATCCTATTTAATGTGTCTGAGCCTAGTTACCACCCAGACACCTCCCTTAAATTTAACACCCCGCTACACTACCAAGACATGACGTCCACCTAAACTGACAGGAGAGCATTAATCAGAGAAGCAGCCAAGAGGCCCATGGTAACTCTGAAGGAGCTGCAGAGATCCATAGGAGACGGACGTGCTATTGAAGAGCTCCTGCAAACCGGATACAATCCGTGACTTTCCTCTCCCCCTAGCGGGCCACCTTGCCTACCTGCTGTCCACCGGCATTCCCATAGACCCCGGAGCCCCCCCTGGAGCCCCCCCAGCCTGTCAGAGTGCCGCACGAGGCCGCCTTCTGGACGTCACTCTGTAACGGCAGCGGCTCACAGGATAGACCGCGGTTGCGGCCTAGCCCCTGCCAACCGCAATTATTCTCCTCCGCTGCTTCTCCCCCCCAGAGAGCCCACCTTACCGTGTGCACCCCCGAGCTCCCCCAGCCTTTCAGCGCGCGCCACCCGAAGCTGCAACTCCGGCTGCATGTTTTAGGACAGACCGCGGCTTCGGCTAGCTCCAGCCGCAGCGGCCATCTTGGTCCACTCAGCCTCGGCCCTCAGCACCTTCTCCCGGCCCCCCTGGAACATACTCACCGAACCACCGGACTGCACCCCCTCGCTAGTCGATTGCCTGTAGCAGGACCTTTTCCTCCAACACTGACACTCAAAAAAAAAAAAATCTCTACTTCTACTGCCCCAACGTACCGGGCTGCCCCAACCTGCAGCACCAGTCACCACTACTCCGCTATCTTTCACAAACTCTTTAAAGCTTTTTTTTCTACTTATTACGGATATCTCCCCCCTGACGTACCCAGGCTACACCAACCTACAACACCTACCACCGCTACTCTGTTATCTTTTTATTAACTCTTAAAAACTCTAAACTTGCAACTGATATCTCCTCCCCAGCATCATATAATCATCATCATCTTAACATCAGCCCCAGATCCACACACACGGTCAAGCGTAACGGACGTGTGTGACAGGAGCTCTGGCCTCACTGCTTCACAGAGCAATCCACACACATGGTCAAGCGTAATGGACGTGTGTGACAGGAGCTCTGGCCTCACCGCTTCACAGCAATCCACACACATGGTCAAGCGTAATGGACATGTGTGACAGGAGCTCTGGCCTCACCGCTTCACAGAGCAATCCACACACATGGTCAAGCGTAATGGACGTGTGTGACAGGAGCCCTGGCTTCACAGAGCAATCCACACACATGGTCAAGCGTAATGGACGTGTGTGATAGGAGCTCTGGCCTCACCGCTTCACAGAGCAATCCACACACATGGTCAAGCGTAATGGACTTGTGTGACAGGAGCTCTGGCCTCACCCCTTCACAGAGCAATCCACACACATGGTCAAGCGTAACGGACGTGTGTGACAGGAGCTCTGGCCATCCGGCTATCCAGGACTCATCCTTGGATTCCAGCGTTCTCTCCCCCAGCAAACGTGAACCTGACAGCCATGGCTTCCCCTGGACACCACTCTCCCCTAGCTCAGGTCCCCCAGCTCACCATTGCGCCGCCCGCAGCCGCCTACTGCCGCCTGCCGCCATCCGGGCACTCGCCTCTAGACCCCTAGACCTGCAGGACAGACCGCGGCCGCGGCCTAGCCCCAGCCATCCCATTATCCTCTCCCCAATTCTCTTTCCAGCGGGCCCGCGTGCGCTGACCTGGAAAGTACATCGGGGCACCACCAACCAGTAGGAAGTTGATCCAGGATTCACCCGATCGCCTCTCGGGGGATCAGGAAGGAATTTTCCCCTGCTGTAGTAATTGGCTTAGGCTCAGCTGGGGTTTTTCGCCTTCCTCTGGATCAACGGAGGGGCGGTTAGGTCAGTTGGGTCCTATTCACCATCACCATCAACTTTTTTTCCCATCATGTGCAACTTTAAATACTCAGCGGACACCCTCCACAGGCTAAGGAATACCGCCTCAACACTACCAATCTCCACCCAAAAAATACTACGAAAAGAACAACTGCTAAGGATCAATCAACAATCGACCATCAAAAACACTAAGGCACCACTTCAACTACAACACTTATCATGCGCCCTGATCAACACCAGATCTGCACTCAAGCACAGACAGGAAATCCACAACTTCATCACCCAAAACAACATAGATTGCCTCTTTATCACAGAAAGCTGGCTAACACCTGACTGTAACACCATCCTAAAAGAATTGGTGCCTGAGAACTACTGCATCCTAACTGAGCATAGAATAGGACAAAGAGGAGAGGGCCTAGCAGTGATCTACAAATCCCACCTCTAGCTCATCAAACAGATTTTACAGAACTCATTGCCTTTCATGGAGACACTCTGCATCTTCAAACAACACCTCAAGACACCATCCACATACTGCTATGCTACAGACCACCAGGACCAAAGACAAATCTCCTCACACCCTTCACCGAATTCATCTCGACATACACCTTGAAAACCAAAAACTTTCTGTTACTCTGGGACTTCAACCTCTGGGCTAACTCCACTTAGGACCCCATCGCCACCTCCTGCATCAACCAACTGGAAGAACTAGGTCTGCAGCAACTGATAAATGCCCCCACGCATTCGTCGGGGTCACATTCTTGACCTCATCTTCAAACAAAATATGGACATCAACACACTGGACAATATGCCGTTACCATGGACGGACCACCACGCTATCAAATTTAAAATCACCACCAACACCATCTCCCAAAAACCGAAACACTCAATAACAACATACTGGACAAGATCTCAGAAGAAACTACACTCTGAACTCTTCAAAACCACACTATCAAAAAAATAGGAATGCTAAATCAAAACCACTCAATGGAACAAACACTCAACTCCTTAAACAAAGCAATACTACAAACAGCAGACACAGTCGCTCCGAAACGTAGAGCACTCATCCGCAAAAACAATTCGGGCTGGTTTAATGACACTCATACTCTACTGAAGCGAGAATGCAGAAGAGCTGAAGGAGCCTGGAGAAGAAACCCAACAAAGGAAAACCACACAAACTACAAAGCACTCACTAAGAAATATAAAAAAGCAATCTTCAAAGCAAAAAAAGAACATTTCTCACACACCATCTCAAAAGCCCTAAACAGACCTCGTGAACTTTTCAAACTAGTCGCTCAGACTATGAATCCTACCTGCCTAGAGCCTCCAGCAAACGAAACCCAAGAGTTCTGTAATGAGCTATCAGATTTTTTTATTGACAAAATCGAAAACATTCGTGAAACCTCACTCAGCCAAAGCAAACAGAGGAAATCAATACGAACATTATACAATCAACGAAATTTTCGCTGGTCCCGATCACCATCGACACCACCAAAAACATCATCAGAAGCCTCAGAGAGAGCACATCACCAAATGACATAATTTCTACAAAACTCCTGAAAGAATGTACCGACATTTTAGCACCTACCATAACACATCTTGTAAATCAATCGTTCAAAGAAGGTATTGTTCCGATCCCCCTCAAGCAAGGCATAATCAAACCCCTCCTAAAGAAACCCAACCTTGACCCCAAAGACCCAAAATACCGCAGACCGGTAACAAGCCTCAACACCATCTCCAAGATTATGGAGAAAGCAGTAGTACAACAGCTACAACTCCATCTGGACACTCACAAACTCTTGGACCCACTACAATCACGCTTCCGCCCAGGCCATGGCACAGAAACAGCACTTCTCAAAATATGGGATGAGGCCCTCAAAGCAGCAGATGACGGAGAATCATGTCTCCTGGTGCTGCTGGACCTCAGTGCAGCGTTCGACACAGTAGATCACAAAACTCAACTCATTCGCCTTAAAGCAGTAGCAGGAATCACAGACTCAGATCTACCCTGGTTCGCATCCTTCCTAGATAATCGTTCCCAGACAGTGAAACTAGGAGCCTTTACCTCTGATACTCACGCAATTTCTTGCGGAGTCCCTCAAGGATCACCCCTGCTCTTCAAGATCTACCTCCGCCCACTCTTCAAAATCATCAGCAAACAGGACCTGAGCTACCACTCATATGCTGATGACACTCAAATATATTTCCGCATCACCGAAAAAAAAGACCAATATCACGGACTAGAAAAATGCCTCACACTGATCGATGATTGGATGACTGAGAGCTCCCTCAAACTTCTTCTTCTCCATGCAAACCGAAAGACAAAAGCTAAGACTTCATGGACACCACCCACCATCCTTGGACAGACCATCACCCCAAGCACCAAAGTCAAAAGTCTCTGAGTCTTTTTTGACTCAGAGATGTCTATGGATGTGTAGAACGTGTACCGGGGTGGGCTCCCCAGGATACAGCAAAGTCAAGAACAAGGAAAACCACTCCACCACCAGCTCTTGTTAAAACTGAATTTTACTTAGACGGGGTATTGAACCCAACCGCCAATTCTGGGAACATACAATATATTTACAGACACCCAGCCCGAAGGCTGAGACCCTTATGCTGCACAGCGCAGCGCCCTACGTAGGATGCAGGAGTAATTTGCCTACTGGTGGGCATAACCAAACCGCCACACCTTACCTGTTAATACCCTAAAAACAACACAAGAATAACTGTATGGGTGTGTGGTGTGGGCTAGCCTGCGGTGCAGCACAACAGTTTACAAACCTACAAAGCTCTACCGTATCCCCCCCCCCTTAACTGGTGTTGTATCATGCGTCTGCGTGTTCCTCCTGAGCACAACGCCAGTCTATCTTGAGTTTGTAGAAAGTTCATCAGCTCTCCAATTGTGAAGTGTAACTTTAGCTTATAGAGTCCCTGTAGTGAACAGTAGCAACACTTGTGGCCTGACACAAACAGAGACCCTACTAACTATCTACAGGCCTTGTCTCAGTCTCTAGGCGCCAACAAAGTAATGAGGTGCGTGCACAATCTTACCGACCCGGGTCTGCTCTGCATCCGCTGGTGACTCTGACCAGAACAAAATGTCTCTCTAACAAGTATATGGTCCTGCAGTGTATATTGTTTTTTTCTTCAGGTCTCATCCGTCTTCCTGCAAGCAATTCCTTGTTCCTCTGGACAGGATCAGGATCTTAGACACAAGTAACTTCACTCAGCTGCAGTTCTGTTTCCACACCTGGATGTTGTAGGATTCTCTGCACACAGTCCTCAGAACAAACTCCTTCTCAAAGTGGCTGCCTGCTCGCTACACACTTTCTCTCTCTTTCTTGAATCTCTGTCCAAAACAGCCCGTTATACTACAGTTCTCCTCTCACTTTCTTTCCTGTGTGTCACAGCACTGATTTGTGTACAGCGTCTCCATGGCTACAGACCGTTATCTGTGTCAGGAAAAACCAGCGGCATCTTGTGGCCAAACAGCAGAATGACAGTTAAATATTTAATTGTAAACAAACAGTGTTCAGACAATGAGAGCTGCTTCCCATCTTACAGATGCACAAATAGGATCAGTACTCAGCGGATCTCACCATCTTCTCCGCCTGCTGCGTAGACTCATTCCCTTCATCCCAGAAGAGGAGATAGCAGTAGTAGTTAGAACAATCATCAATTCCCGACTGGACTACGCAAACTCCCTCTACATAGGACTACCTAAATACCAGATGGCGTGCCTACAAGTCGTCCAGAATATGGCAGCCAGACTGATAACGGGGAAAAAACCCTGGGAATCCATCACCCCATCCCTGAGGACCCTTCATTGGCTAACCGTAAAGGATCAGGTCACTTTCAAGACCCTCTGCCTCACCCACAAATGCACACAAGGAAATGCTCCTCACTATTTATGCCAGAAAATAAAACTACTCACTCAATCGCATTCTCAGATCAACTAACCAAAACATCCTCCGCATCCCCAAGTCCTGCTACAAAACGAAGGGAGAACGAAGATTTGCAGTCCAAGGACCACGGCTTTGGAACGCTCTACCCACAAACATCCGCATGGAAGAAAACCACCGGGCCTTCAGGAAAAAACTTAAGACCCACCTCTTCTGAAGGATCAGGGCGACACTGAATGGAAAAAGCACCTTGAGGCGATTCAGTTCGCATTTGTAGCGCTATACAAGTTACTCACACTCAGGTGGGAGAATCTGTCCACAGGACAACTATTAGTCGCGCACTCCACAAATCTGGCCTTTATGGAAGAGTGGCAAGAAGAAAGCCACTGTTGAAAGAAAGCCATAAGAAGTCCCATTTGCAGTTTGCGAGAAGCAATGTGGGGGACACAGCAAACATGTGGAAGAAGGTGCTCTGGTCAGATGAGATCAAAATTTAACTTTTTGGCCTAAAAGCAAAACGCTATGTGTGGTGAAAAACTGACACTGCACATCACCCTGAACACTCCATCCCCACCGCGAAACATGGTGGTGGCAGCATCATGTTGTGGGGATGCTTTTCTTCAGCAGGGACAGGGAAGCTGGTCAGAATGGATGAGAAGATGGACGGAGCCAAATACAGGGCAATATTAGAAGAAAACCTGTTAGAGTCTGCAAATGACTTGAAACTGGGGCGGAGGCTCACCTTCCAGCAGGACAACGACCCTAAACATACAGCCAGACCTACAATGGAATGGTTTAGATCAAAGCATATTCATGTGTTAAAATGGCCCAGTCAAAATCCAGACCTAAATCCAATTGAGAAACTGTGGCAAGACTTGAAAATTGCTGTTCACGGATGCTCTCCATCCAATCTGACAGCTTGAGCTATTTTGGGCAAAAATGTCACTCTAGATGTGCAAAGTTGGTAGAGACATCCCCAAAAAGATTTGCAGCTGTTAATTGCAGTGAAAGGTGGTGGGAGCTGGATACAAGTGTACTCTTTGAATTTGAAAACCATTTATCATTTTCCTTCCACTTCACAATTATGTGCCACTTTATGTTGGTCTATCACATAAAATCCCACATAAAATCTCAATAAAATAAATTTAAGTTTTTGGTTGCAACAATGCAAAATGTGGAAAATTTCAAGGGGTATGGGTACTTTTTCAAGGCACTCTACATAACAATAGTCTCCTACATTGAATAAATAAATATACATAGACATGCTGAAAGTGAAACGACCAATAGTACATAGCCAAAATAACAAATTTGGACATACCAATTAAAGCGGAGTTCCACTCAAAAGTGGAACTTCCGCTTTTTTGTCTCCGCCCCCTCCTCCGGTGCCACATGTGGCACCTTTCAGGGGCGAGAGGGGAACGGGTACTTTTTTTTGACAGGCACCGTTTCCCACTTCCGGGAGACAGGGCCCCCTCATCCATCATCCGTCGACAGATCAAATAGAAAGCGCAGTATTTTTCGTGGGGGGGGGGGGCTGGACCTCCTCTTTAAGTTCATTTCAGGGTTTAATCTCCAATATAGAAAAGTGGGGAAAACTATCAAAAAATACTGGCCCATATTGTTGACAGATCATACTTTAAGAAAAATCATCCCACGTAAACCAAAGTTCATCTATAGGAGGGCACCAGGGTTACAAAACATGCTAGCAAAGAATGTTATCAGACCCCCTAGGAGAACCCCCACCTTTTTGGATCACACAGGTTTTTTGGATGCAAAAGATGCAATGCATGTAAAACTATTTGTGACAGAACAAGGAAAACCACAAGTTTTTCCTCTGCTATCACAGGTGAGGAATTTGATATCAGACAGCTCATCACCTGTGATACCAGATACGTGACCTACTTTTTTATGTACCCATGTAATTTTAAACACGTTGGCAGAACCACCAGAAAGTTGGCCAAGCGGGTGGGTAAACACATAGATAACATCAAGAAAGGCTTCAGACATCACAGTGTTTCCAACCATTTCAGGTTGGTACACAACTATGATCCTTCCCTTCTTAGATTTTGGGGTATAGATAGGGTCCACTAGTATTGGAGAGGCACAGACATGACCAAAGAGGTGTCCCAAATGGAGACACAATGGATTTTTAGGCTTCAATCTTTACAACCTTTGGGATTAAACATAGCTATTGGTCGTAAATGTTTTATTATGGATTATTGATTTTCATTACATTCTGTAGAATGTGCTGATTGTGATTGGATTCATCAAATATGGGGAGATCCTCTTTTCATATCTATATACATCTTGGTGATGCAATTTCTGTAGTATATGGATTTTTATACCTATTTTACATAATATATGTAGCGATACCTTATACTAAGAAGGCCGCAGATTTAGTTTGGGCCCTGAAAACAGCTCCGCCAACCCCCGGCAATGTACTCGACCCCCTACTGACACAGTTAGTATTGGCAGCAATATATATTTTCTTATACTGTATGAGTAAACCCAGACACCAAGACAATAATGAAAGGGGTATAAAATTTACTTTAAGCTTTTGGTAAGAAAGGTTAACAGTGATAACAGTTCACAGGTAATAAATTGCAGAGCCCTGCAGCAATAAACATACTATGCAGTAAAATGAACAATAAAGGCGCACCGCGTGGGTGACCGTTAACTAGGCGTCCTGTGACGCAGTAACTAAATGAACTAGCTAGCTGGCCAGGCCTGGCTCAGATATCTACAACTCAGTCTATAGGGGACGATGGTTTCTTCACCGGCAATTCTTTAAAGGTGGTGCACATAACAGAATAACATTTGTAATCCAATGGGAAGGTTGTGATGAAATAAACACTTTACTTCTATGAACTCTGAGTTCAACTCTGATAAAGTTCTCCAGTGAGAGTATCAGAAATAACTTGTGGGCCACGGCAGTCTATAGGCACATTAACAGCAACAGTATATGGTCTGAGCATACGCTCGCTCACCCCTCCGGACGTGATCCCAGTCCGGGAACTTCCACTGACTGTGTCCACACACACACACAGTGTCTCCAGCGATCGGGTCCCCGATCCAACCAAGGCTGTAGATAAGCGAAGTCAGGTGCCACTCAGGCTCGCAGTGGGGTGGAAGGCTCTTTGGTGCTGCGCAAGGCCTCAGGCTTCAGGCCTTGCACTCCGGCGCATCCGCACAGGAGGATCAGTCACTGAAGTCTCGTGTCCCAAAGAGGCCGAGCCCAGCCTCGCCTCCTCCTTTTATAACCCCTCCCATGAGTCTCTGGGGTGGAAACATACCGAAAGGGATTCTGGGTAAGGTAGTCCCAAGAGTCTTAAAGGGGACCCCGCTACACACTCCCCCCACTTAAATTCTTTGGTCCCCAAAGAAACCTTAACATACACTGCGTACAACCCCAGACAACATTGCATAAGAGGTTGGCATAGGGAATTCCCACCAAAACCGAGGGGTTGGGTTCCCTTTCCCACAGGTCATACTATCCTGAGTGACCTGCCTAACTGTGCCAGAGAGTGAGTGGGGGTTGCCCTCTACCAAATGTACAGTGGAGGGGTCCGGATTCTCTACACTCCTCCTAGCAGTGATCACAGAATCTTCTGAGCTCTTCCCCATTTGTGGGTAGGTCAACTTTTTGGGAGGCTTTATGACTCTGCGGGCTCTTTGTTCCCTTGGGGTTGCTGGCTCTGGCGCCACATGCTCTTCTTCTGTAACAGGCTCAGGCAACACGGCAGGCTCTGTAACATCTGCTTCAGGAGCCGAGGGATACATAGAGTCTCTAGGGTCTTGTTCAGGGTAAACATCACGGGCATCTTCTCAGTAATCAAATTAAGGACTATATGGGATGAATTCAATGGCTTCTGCATTCAGTTGTGTATCTGTAGTGTCTTCAGTAGTCGGAAGATCTATAGCAGAAGTCCCTTGGGTTGAAGAAGGCCACAACCAGTCAAGCCCTCCTTCTTCATTTCCACTGAGTTCAGAAGCTTCTATATCTTCAGTCCGAGAGGTCTGGGACCGAGTGTTTGGTCTGGGGGTATCCAGAATAGACACTGGTTCAGGGGAGTCTCTCACTGGAGGTATCCTGACTGCTTCAGCAAGTGGGAGCAGGTGGTTTCGATGCCACGTCTTCAATGGGCCTACCTTTCCTTCTGGCTTCAACTTGTAGACAGGTAGGCCCGGCAACTTCCTACAGATGACATAGGGTTCAGATCTCCATCTGTCTGCAAGTTTATGTTTTCCAGGGACCCCCAGATTGCGTAGCAATACTCGGTCCCCAGGCTGCAGGTCTTGTACCCGGACCTTCAAGTCGAAGTTTCTTTTGTTTCGGGCTCCCCTTTGATCTGAGGCCGCTTGAGCTTGTTCATAAGCTACTTTCAGGCTGTGTCTGAGCCTGTCCACATATCCTTTGTGGGATGTGGCTGAGGAATGATCTAAAGAGGTGCCAAAAGCCAAGTCTACAGGTAGTCTCGCTTCTCTCCCAGACATGAGTCGATATGGGGAGTAGCCCGTAGCATCACTGGTGGTGCAGTTGTAAGCATGGACTATGGCTGCTATGTGTTTGCTCCAATGTTGTTTCTTCTCACTTTCCGGAGTCCCCAACATGTTGAGTAAGGTTCGGTTAAACCTCTCCGGCTGAACATCTCCCTGTGGGTGGTAAGGTGTAGTTCGAGTCTTCTTGATTCCCAACGAATCCAGAAGTTTCCGGATCAGTCGACTCTCAAAGTCCCTTCCTTGATCTGAATGAAGTCGCTGGGGCAGCCCATAATGGACAAAATACTTCTCCATAAGTACCTTGGCTACTGTGGAAGCCTTCTGGTCTTTGGTTGGGAAAGCTTGGGCATACCGGGTGAAATGATCGGTTATCACCAGAACATTTCCTAGTCCACTCAGATCGGGTTCGAGGCAGAGGAAATCAATGCATACCAGATCCATTGGGCCTTGACTCTGTAGATGGCCCATTGGGGCAGCTTGATGGGGTAAAGTCTTCCTCTGGATGCAACGTGCACACAAATGGCAGTACTCTTCTACTTCTGCCCTCATACAGGGCCAATAGAACCGACTTCTGACAAGTTGAAAGGTCCTTTCTGCCCCTAAGTGGCCATGATTGTCATGTTTGGCCATCAGAACAGTCTCTCTGTGTTTTTCCGGAAGAAACAATTGCCATTTATCTTCCAGGTCATCAGAGGGGCCCCTTCGGTAGACCACTCCCTGATGCACCTGTAACCTGTCCCACTCTTTCCTCAACAGGCGAGCTTCCTTTGAGGAGTGACTCAGAAGTCTGTTTGGATCCTGATTCTCCAGGGCTTCCAGAACCATTTTCCCCATGGGGTCTTCTAATTGGTCACATCTCAGCTCCTTTTTGGACAGTTTTGGCAGATGGTATTCCTCCAGTTGAGTTACCCCACAGTATTGTTTGGGGACTCCTACCATGGTAACTCCAATCTCTTCCGCCCTTGAGCCCCCTCTAGCTTGCAATTCAGCCCCCTGACATAGGGCCCGCACCCCGTCTGGTGCCACTTGAGTCCAGTCTTCCATGTCAAGGGTGGAACCATGAGATCTTCTGGATAAAGCGTCTGCATCTCTATTCCCAATCCCTGGCCTGTACTTTAGGCTGAAATTGAATCCAGACAATGCGGCCAGCCACCTGTGTCCAGTGGCGTCCAGCTTTGCTGTAGTGAATAGAGAATAGATAGGTCAGGGGGTTGTTGTCGGTCTTCACAGTGAACTCCGTCCCATACAGGTAGTCTTTGAGCTTGTCTACTACCACCCACTTAAGGGCCAGGAACTCCAGCTTGTGAGTGGGGTAGTTTTTCTCAGAGGGGGTCAGGCTCCTGCTCACGTAGGCAACAGGCCGTAGTTGCCCTTCGTGCTCTTGATAAAGTACTCCTCCCAGACCGTCATGACTAGCATCTACGTGTAGTTCATAGAGTTTGGTTGGGTCTGCGTAGGCCAAGACTGGAACAGTGGTTAGGCTCTTCTTCAATGCCTGGAAGGCCTCTTCACATTTCTGGTTCCACTGATCTTTGACTGACTCTCCTGGCTTCCTGGGCCCTGAGTCATCCTCTTCTCCCTCAGTCTTGAGCAGTTCATTCAGTGGTCTAGCAATTCGGGTGAATCCCTCCACAAACCTCCTGTAATAGGAGCAGAACCCTAAGAAGGATCTGATTTCTGTTACTGTGGTGGGTCGTGGCCAGGAGGTAACTGCCTCCAATTTCTCAGGGTCTGTGGCCACCCCTTCTTCAGACACTATGTGCCCCAGGTAGTTCACAGAAGATTGGTAGAACCGACACTTCTGAGGCGAAAGTTTGAGTCCCTCCTCACTGAGTCTCCTCAAGACTTTTTCCAGCCTCTCCTCCTGCTCCTCCAGGGTTCTTCCAAAGACAATGACATCGTCCAGGTATACAAGGACTTCAATAAGGTTCATGTCTCCTACAGTCTTTTCCATGAGACGTTGGAAAGTAGCTGGGGCTCCAGACAGACCTTGGGGCATCCGGTCGAATTCAAAGAACCCCACTGGGGTTATGAAAGCTGTCTTTTCCTTGTCTTCTGGGTGCATAGGGATCTGATAGTACCCACTCTTGAGATCCATAACGCTGAACCACTTGGCTCCAGACAAGCTCTGTAGGGCATCCTCTATCCTCGGAGTGGTGTACTGGTCGGGTATGGTTCTCCTGTTAAGAGTCCTGTAGTCGATACAGAGCCTCAATGATCCATTCTTCTTCCTGACCACCACTATCGGGGAGGCATAGGGGCTTCTAGACTCCCGTATCACACCAGTCTTTTTGAGTTCTGCAAGTTGTTCCCTTAGATCCTCCAGATCCGCTAGTGGGTCCCGCCTGACTCTCTCTCTGAAGGGCTTATCTTCTTGGAGGCGGATCCGATGGGTGGCACTCCTTGCACACCCCACATCGAACTCATCTTTGGAGAAGATCTTCTCCCGTCTGGTCAACTGGGCCTTGGCTCTCTCCTTCCAAGCCCTGGGCAGATTCGGGTTTTCCATGGATAGCTTCTCCAAGCATCTCCTCCTTCGCCCGCCCCCTTTATTTCTGACAAGTTGACAGGGGCAGCAGGGCTCACCTGACCCAGCAGCATCCTGGCTGGGATTTCCATGGGGCCATCTGTATTGTTCCTAACACTCACTGGAACTCTACAATGGGCCTTCTTCAGGGCCTTCAGCGGAATCACTTCTGGTATCACTTCCAGACCGGTGGACTCTTCCCTTGGGTCGGACTCCAACATGACAAAGGGTCCAGGCTGCTCCCAAGTAAGCTTCACAGTGGCTCTGAGACAGGTTACTTTGCCGGGCTGCAACACAATCCCTTCTCTTCCAAGTCTCCACACCTTCCCTATCCCCTCTCCAGGGGTCTTCTGCTCTAGGACCAGCCGTTGGTAAGCCGTCTTCAGCATGGGGTGGATCTTGGTGGCCGCTGACCCCTCCTCTTTCACTAGAGGGGTCAGAAGTCTTCGGACCAGGTCCGTGTTCGTCCCTATTATAAGGGAACTCTTGTTGGCTCCTGGCGGCCGAGGGCACACAACCGCCAGGGTGTCAAACACTTCGGCTTTTCCAGCCACAGACGGGTCAAAGATCATCTTGACAGGCAGATAGCCATCGTAGGGGAAATTCTGGGTTCCAATCCCACATATCTCTAGTCCCTCTATCTTCTGGATGGGCAGGTGACTCAAGTGCTTATCGTAGAAATCTCAGTATAACAGGGTCACTTGTGCCCCAGTATCCAAGATGGCTCTGGTGTAGACTCCCTCCACTTGAATGGGCACTATAGGAGATGGGCCTACCAGCTTCTCTGGATATGGTCTGGCGGGGGTCACCTTCTTCTGACCCTTTCCTTTCGGACTCTCTCTCATCCAATTCCCTTTGGACTTTAATCTTTCTTGAGCCTGGTATGCATTGATTTCCCTCCTTTCAATGGGTGTACGCACCCGCTGAGGGATACTATTATTCTTCTTAGGTGTGCACCCCCTCTGGGGAGTGCTGTGTCCCTTCTGAGGGGTCTTGCCCCCTTTTTCTGGGGTGTATCTCTGTGGAGGAATGTTGCGTTTCCTCTGAGGGGTTTTATCTCCTCTTTTCTTCTGCTTCGTATTCAGCTTGGAGCTCACTGAGAGTGATGGGCACCCGGTTGACTCCTTCACCGGGGCCCTCTGGAGTTTCCCACCGGCTTGCGGTTGTCTGGTTTCTTCTTCTTGGGACTGGAACATGTAGCTGCAATATGGCCAATTCCTCCACAGTTAAAACAGACTATATCCCCCCATTCTTGTAAAGATGCGGGTGCTGAGGCAATTGGGAATAATTCCTTCCTTGGTACTTCTCTCTTGGGACCCTCTGTGTCTTTTGCCATCAGAGAGGTCAACATCTCTAACACCTTGGACATTTGAGCCTTTAGAGTGTCTACCTCTGAGTCTCTTTCAGGGGTCATCACTGGATTGACTAGCATCTGTACGGGTACAGCATTTGCCTTAATCATTTGCTGGTCCTGTTGTAGGGCCTCCTCATCTCTGATGATTTTTATCAAGTCAGCATAAGTCAGTAGCGCTCCTCCTCCCGAGGTCTTCAGGTGCAGCCAGACTGGATCCGAGCGTAATGCTCCTTTTAAGACTTGTTTCATCCTTGCCGCATCCGTATCTTGGGGCTTCATTCCCTTCTTTAACACAATCTTGCACAGCAACCTGTTCAGTCTTCTAACATACTCTGAAAGTTTCTCCTTTGGTTGTTGGAAAGTGTGTTCAAATTGGTAGACCATTTCTGTCACCTTTTCCAATTGACCAAACTCCTCCTGTAGCATGGCTAGACAGTCTTGAGCCGTGCAACCTGCATTCCCAAACCGAAAGCTTTTCACTGCTTATGCTGCTGCGCCTTTAAGGCTTTCCATCACTCGTTGCCTCTTCTGCGCTTCAGGCACCTCCCATGCCTCTACTGCCTGCAATGCCTGCTCCACCCAGGTGTCAAAATCTTCTTCCCCTGCTGGGACAGGGAGCTTCCCCGAGAATGTCTTTAGTCTCCGGTAGCTAGTCTCTACATGAACCGTGCTTGTCTTCTGACACTTGGTTAGCAGATCCCCTATTGCATTTATCAGTTCTGGTGATATAGCAGTGACAGGTGCAGGCGCCGCCGGAGGCCTCACCCTGTCTCCTCTTTCAGGTGGGGTATGGGCCGCAGCCTGCGGTGATCCCGTTGGTGATGGCTCCTTCTTAATTGCGTGCGCCAACCTATAGGATCTATTATCTGGCATCTGTACATAGTTGCGCTTACAAGCCTCTGGCATCCCGTCCAAGTACTCCACTAGTGCATACTGGTATGAGATGTCTGGGTCTGACTTTATTCCCATCACCCACGGTGTGTGATCTGGGGTCACTGACTTCATTAACCCCTCTATCGTTTCTATTGACCATTCCTCCCCTGGTAGGTCGATGACCACTGATTGGTTTGGGTCTGTCTTAGCCACTTCGCACCACGCTCTTATTCCTTGCGGGTCCATGCCGGCACCTCTGGCGTTTAATTGCTGTATCAGGATCCCGGACGAGAACCCCCACGTGTAGCGATACCTTCAACTAAGAAGGCCGCAGATTTAGTTTGGGCCCTGAAAACAGCTCCGCCAACCCCCGGCAATGTACTCGACCCCCTACTGGCACAGTTAGTATTGGCAGCAATATATATTTTCTTATACTGTATGAGTAAACCCAGACACCAAGACAATAATGAAAGGGGTATAAAATTTACTTTAAGCTTTTGGTAAGAAAGGTTAACAGTGATAACAGTTCACAGGTAATAAATTGCAGAGCCCTGCAGCAATAAACATACTATGCAGTAAAATGAACAATAAAGGCGCGCCGCGTGGGCGACCGTTAACTAGGCGTCCTGTGACGCAGTAACTAAATGAACTAACTAGCTGGCCAGGCCTGGCTCAGATATCTACAACTCAGTCTATAGGGGACGATGGTTTCTTCACGGCAATTCTTTAAAGGTGGTGCACATAACAGAATAACATTTGTGATCCAATGGGAAGGTTGTGATGAAATAAACACTTTACTTCTATGAACTCTGAGTTCAACTCTGATAAAGTTCTCCAGTGAGAGTATCAGAAATAACTTGAGGGCCACGGCAGTCTATAGGCACATTAACAGCAACAGTATATGGTCTGAGCATATGCTCGCTCACCCCTCCGGACGCGATCCCAGTCCGGGAACTTCCACCGACTGTGTCCACACACACACACAGTGTCTCCAGCGATCGGGTCCCCGATCCAACCAAGGCTGTAGACAAGCAAAGTCAGGTGCCACCCAGGCTCGCAGTGGGGTGGAAGGCTCTTTGGTGCTGCGCAAGGCCTCAAGCTTCAGGCCTTGCACTCCTGCACATCCGCACAGGAGGATCAGTCACTGAAGTCTCGTGTCCCAAAGAATCCGAGCCCAGCCTCGCCTCCTCCTTTTATAACCCCTCCCATGAGTCTCTGGGGTGGAAACATACCGAAAGGGATTCTGGGCAAGGTAGTCCCAAGAGTCTTAAAGGGGACCCCGCTACACATACTTTAATTGGGTTTTACTTATTCCCACATTGATTATTACTATTTTATTGCATTCTTGTTTTTTTTTTTTTTTTTTTTCATTTTATAGTCTTTACACCACTAGACATTATATCTTGCCCATTTGCTTGTACATTTTTTCACCCAGTTTCACCTTACATAGTAGCTATCAATTAGGAAGGTTTCCTATCCAGGATACATACACACTTATATGTGGGGATGTAGTGGAGTTGGTTCCCACTAGAGGGTGCCACAGCAAGAGATGTCCCATAATTGGTATGTCCAAATTCGTTATTTTGTACTATTGGTCGATTCACTTAGAACATGTTTATGTATATTCATTGTAGGAGACTATTCTTATGTATTTTTATCTTCATATTTCAATTGTTGCATTATATACTGTACTTATATCTACTACCGAGCGGTGCGACCAGCATGAGCAGATCGTCATTTTTAGAGGCAGATTCTTTAGTATGTAGTTGTCCTCTCCTCCATATTGGGGATTCGTCACTTCCGGATCCTGTGAGATACCCATCTGGTTTAACCATCTATAGCGAGGCTTGCACCGCATGCCTCAGCCGGAGGAAATAGCCATATCTGCACATGCTGTATACACCTAGTGCCGGTATACAGGCACATATACATTGGAGTCATTTTTACATCCTAGTTCTATCCTGAGGGAACATTGGAGTGGAGTGGTGTCAGCAGTGGAACTCGATCTTGCTTTCCAAATGCGTTTTTTGACCATCCAGAAAAGCCCGGAGCAGAAAGACAGAATGCAATAGGCGGAGGGCTGGCATGACTGAGTGAACAGGGTATCAGATGTAAGGGGATTAATGATTGGATAAAGGAAATATGGAGGGGAGGGGAAAAGGCCAGATAAAAGGGAGTCCCCGCCCCCCTAAGACAACAGAGCGTGGGGGAAAGTTCTGGAGACAAGCAGCATGTCATCTGTAGAGAAACTTCTGGCCCAGCTTTGGGCAGAGGCTGCGACATGTGGCTAGGATTGGCTCCAGGAGACTCTGGGGCCGATGAACGGAGACAGCGTGGTGGTAAGTCGGCTGCACGATCAGTGTGCGGGTCTGGTGTGCGGAGGATGGAACGATCGGATGCAGGACCCTCGGCTTCCAGGGACAAGTTGCCTGGTGAGCTTTCTTCTGTTGGTGAGGAGCAGTCTGGCGTGTTGTCGGAAGGGGAAGTGTGCAGCTCGGAGGAGGATCGGAGACCCGGACGGTCGGTGGCAGCGGTGGAGTCGATCGGCTGGTGGGAGTTCTTCCAGGCAGCCCGGTAAGTCAATTTCACTTACTCATTCTGGGGGCCATACTGGGGGTAGTGGCCAGGTGGTTAGGCCTGCTGTTGGTGGGGGTTTGGCGGTGCAGATGCTGGATCCAGGGAGGGGGCAGGCTGGAGGGGATACGGTCCCTGCTGGGGGAGGTGCACGGCTGGATGGGCTGCAGGGGTTCCTTGAAGGTATCAGGTCCTTGGTCAGCCAATTTGAGAGGGGGATGGCGGCAGTGGCGTGGGTCCCGCCGGCAGGGCCGGGGGGGCACACGGCTGCGGTGATAGCGCCGGGCCCACCTGCGGTGGCTGCTGTGGTGGGGGAACAGGCGGGGGGGCTACAGTGGCTTTGGGGGCCCCTCAGTTGGGTAGCGTGGGGGATCAAGCGGCTCAGCAAGATATCATTAGGTTGGCTGACACTGCAAAGTGTGAGGTGTATGTGTGTTATGAGGCACCGCTGGGAGCACACCTGAAACCTGAAGTGAGGAAAAAGATATGGAAAGGTGAGTATGTGGAGATTTTCTCACTGTTGCCATTGGAAAAGTTTCACCTGGATAGGGTTAAGCCAGATGATTCAAAGAAGGAGGATGAGGAGAAAAGGAGATACAGGCTTATCCCACGGACGTTTGCTAATTGGCTGCAGGCGTTTGCCATCATGTCTAGTGTTATAGGCCAAAAGAACCCGGAGCACTGTTCAGCACTATTTGGCTATCAGGACTCTATTGGGGAGGCCTACAGGGTGTACGGGGGCACGGGGTGGCTCCGATATGATGAACAGTTCAGGCAGATGAGAGCAGGGCGGCCGGATCTGCGGTGGGACAATAAAGACATCAGCTTATGGATGCGGTTGATGACCTCGCCGAGGGCTCCTGGGCAGTTTTTTCAGGGGGGGGGGGGGGGGCGGTGGAGCCTCTTCCCCAGGACAATCGGCCGGTAAGAAAAAGGGGGTGTGCTGGCAATATAATGTGGGCGCATGCAAGTTTGGGGGGTCCTGCCGGTACAAGCATGAATGCTCCGGTGGCGGAGGCTCCCATACACAGGCTAGATGCTTTAAGCAAGGTAAGGGTCATGCCGGAGACTCTGGGCACAAAAGGGAGGACTCCGGTGATGGTGGAAAAGATGCGGCTGTTTCTCAGTAGGTATCCGGACAAGGTTGCTGCCGGGTTGTTGGAGCGGGGGTTTTCAGAGGGGGTTCGCATTCCGTGTTCTTTGCAGGTTATCCCCACGATCGCGCGCAATTTGCGGTCGGCCATGCAACAGCCTGGGGTGGTCGCAGAGAAACTGCGCAAGGAGGTTACTCTGGGCCGCATGGGCGGTCCTTTCCCTCCCCCCCCCTGGGAGAATTTGGTAGTCTCCCCGTTCGGGGTTGTCCCCAAGAAGGAGCCCAACAAGCTCCGCCTCATTCACCACCTGTGTTTTCCGAAGGGCAGGTCGGTCAATGACGCGATTGATCCGGAAGCATGTACAGTCAGTACACTTCCTTTGATGCTGCCGTAGTCTGGGTTCGCCGGTACGGGGAGGGGGCATTGATGGCAAAAGCCGACATAGAGGCGGCGTTGCGTTCTATTTGGGTAAGTGTTTGCCTATGGGGTGCTCCATATCGTGCGCATTGTTCGAACAGTGCAGCTCATTTGTGGAATGGGTTGTCAGGGATTTGTCGGGGGTGAAGTCAATTATTCACTACATGGACGATTTTCTTTGTGTGGGTCCGGCCTCTTCCAGGATCTGCGAGGTGCTCCTGGCCACCTTGGAGCACATTGCAGAGCGGTTTGGGATCCCTTTGGCGCCGGATAAAACTGAGGGACCACGCACGGTTTACACGTTTTTGGGCATTGTCCTGGATTCAGAGGCCATGGAGTGCTGCCTACCATTGGACAAGTTGGAGGCTCTCAAGCGGGAGATGAGAGTTATGATGGGGCTGAGGAAGGTGCAGCTTAGGGTGTTGCAGTCGCTGCTGGAAAAACTTAAGTTTGCGTGCCGCATTGTGCCAATGGGCAGGGTGTTCTGCCAGCGGCGGTCGGCTAGCACGGCTGGGGTACGGTCCCCCACACACTTTGTGAGTTTGGGCAGGGAACACAAGGCTGACCTGCAGGTTTGGTATTCATTCCGGGAGTCCTTCAATGGGAGAGCATTACGGATCTCCGGACCAATTAGCAATTTGATTTGGAACTGTACACGGATGCTGCCGGGGGGTCGGGCTTTGGGGCTTTCTTTCAGGGTAAGTGGAGTGCGGGCCCCTGGTCTCAGTCATGGTTTGATGCTGGTTTCACTAAGAACTTGGTCCTGTTGGAACTGTTCCCGGTGGTACTGGCGGTGGAACTGTGGGGTGCTTGTTCAGAGACTTAAAGGTGCGTTTTCACGGGGACAACCCGGGGGTGGTGCAAGTCAGTAACAAGGTGTCGGCATCCTCCACCCCCCGGTGGTGCGGCTGCTGCGCCATCTGGTGTTGGGATGCTTACAGCTCAAGGTGTTTGTGTATGTGGTACACCGTCCGGGGGTGGACAATGTCATAGCTGATGCGCTGTCTCGCTTTCAGTGGGACGGGTTCCGAGAGTTGGCACCAGAGTGTTTTGGTCTTTGGGGGAGAATGAAGTTCCTCAAAAAGCAAGTGGTCAGGACCTATCGGTGGTATGGGTTCTGAGAGGGTATTCCAGCTAACAGGAGTTTAGCTGGAAGAGTTTTATAATGGGGGCACTGCGGTCAGTGGTCGTCTCTGAGCAGCTGGTCGGCTTGAGGCCTATGACCATTTAAGGTACCGCAATGTCACGAATGAAGTTCCTCAAAAAGCAAGTGGTCAGGACCTATCGGTGGTATGGGTTCTGAGAGGGTATTCCAGCTAACAGGAGTTTAGCTGTAAGAGTTTGATAATAGGGGCACTGCGGTCAGTGGTCGTCTCTGAGTAGCTGGTCGGCTTGAGGCCTATGACCATTTAAGGTACCGCAGTGTCACGTGGGTTGCTATTGAAAATAGTATATTGATACGATTAATATTATTATTGGTGCTGTATTTTCTGGCCAGGAACATGGAGGCTCGCGTGTCCAGGTCCTGTTTGGGTAAGAAGCTGGCAGGTTTGGCCTTTCTGTTTAAATGGCAGGGTTGCCCTGACTTTACAGAGACTTTTGGGTGCGTCAGGCACTCAAGGGATATGGTCGAGGGGGGCAGAAAGCGGACGGCAGGCGGCCGGTATCGTTGCTTTATTGGATGGGATCATGGGGCAATTGCAGGGCCTGTGCTCGTCCGGATATGAGGTGTTGCTATTCATGGTGGCCTTCTCATTGGTGTTCTTTGGAGCATTACGGATAGGTGGGTTGGTCAGCCCGTCCAAAGCGGTGCACGGGGGGTTGCTGGCTAGCGATGTGGTTTGGACGGAGGACGGGGTGTCACTGGCACTTAGGAAGTCTAAGAGGGACCAGATGGGCAGAGGTAGGTTGGTACAGGTTTTCCAGTTCCAGGTTCTCTGTTATGCCCTGTAAGGGCTGTTAAGGGGTATTTGGAGGTTCGCCCGCCCAGTGTGGGTTCTTTTTTGATGCACGAGGACGGGACCAAACTTTCAAGATATCAGTTTATTACGGTATTCACGAAAGTGCCTTCGGGCGTTGGGACTCCGTGATAAGGAGTTTTCCTCGCACTCCTTCAGGATAGGGGCAGCTACAGAGGCGGCCAGATGTGGGATAGACGAGGAAGCTGTTAAGAGGATAGGCCGGTGGGAATCCAGGAGGTTCCGGCTGTACGTTCGCCCCCAGCTAATAGTGGGGCTTGAGTAATTTTGGGTGCATGCCCAGGGTGTTATATTCGGGCTGCTGAGTTGTACAGGTTGGGTTTTTGGGAATTTTCTCATGGGAGTTATTGTTCTTCGTCTACTTTTAGGTGAGACGCAAGCTTTGGTCTGGATACTGGGCCATTCGTTTGTGTTCTGGGGGGCTAAGAGGGCTGACGTTCGATATGAGGGTCGGCAGCTGGGGTTCCCAAGACCTGAGGCGTGTGCCCGATGGCTGGGAGTTCCGGGAATGTTGTGGAGCAGGATGGTTCCGGAGGTGCACCGTTTTGCTCGTTTGGACAGGCCACCTGATGTTTTAGTACTGAACCTAGGTGGCAATGATCTGGGCAGTAGGTCCATGTTAGAGGTGATGAGGGACATGAAATTTGATTTCCTGCAGCTCAGGATGTCCTTCCCGGACATGATCATTGTCTGGTCTGACATGGTGGCCCGGACAGCTTGGAGAGGGGCAAGGTCCATGGATGGCATCACTCGGGCTCGCAGGAAAATCAATTGTGATATGGGTAAGTTTGTGGTCCGGAACAGGGGGTTGGTGGTCCGACACTTGGAATTGGAGGTGGATACGTGGCGGTATCTACGGAGGGATAGTGTCCATCTGAATGAAGTGGGGACTGATTTGTGGGCTTTGGGTTTGCAGGATGGGATCCAACGAGCCCTTAGGGTTTGGAGGGGCACCAAAGGGTAAAGGTGTTTTCCCTTGGGTGCTGTGGCGGGTGTTTTGGTCTTTGCGGGAGAATGAAGTACCTCAAAAAGCAAGTGGTCAGGACCTATCGGTGGTATGGGTTCTGAGGGTGTATTCCAGCTAACAGGGGTTTAGCTGGAAGAGTTTGATAATGGGGACACTGCGGTCAGTGGTCGTCTCTGAGCAGCTGGTCGGCTTGAGGCCTATGACCATTTAAGGTACCGCAGGGTCACATGGGTTGTTATTGATATGATTAAGATTGAGATGATTAATATCATTATGATTAATATGATTATGGTAATTTTGAGGTTCCTGCAAAGACCAACACCAGGAGGCAATATTCTGAGAACATGGGTTCTGATTATGTTCTGATTATGTTTTGATGGTTTGATGTTTTGATAACTGATATAACAGTTATAATAAAGGAGGCTGCTACGGCCATGTTTTACTCCAAACTAAAAGGTGTGGTCTCATTGATTAAGTATAAGTAAGTGTAGCGGGTATGTACTTTCCCGGGTGTAAATTTGAACTTGGCAGAGACATCAGTGATGTGTAATTCCCTGCAGCCCAGTGGGTGGCGCTGCCGCCCTGGGCTGGGGTTGAATCATTGCTGTGTGCTGTGCCTCCTTTTTGTCCTCCCTCGGCAGCGGTATGGTGGGGCGGGGAACCCGCCGTGCTTGCTGGGAGAGGGTATAAAGGGGCCAGCCATCTTTGTCACGGGGTCGGAGTCCCAGGCACCTTCAGCCTGCGGGCGGTGGTTCGTGTTGGTTCTCTAGGCGGGCCTAGGCCTAGAGGACAATCGGAGGTCGTGTTCCATCCCAGGCACCTTTAGCCTGGGGTGAGGTACTCGGATGGAGGTCCGGAGCTCAGTGCCCAACACTGAGTTCCGCGAGGGAAGGAGATCCTAGGGAACCCCGGGAGTGGGTACCCGAATCCGGAAGGCACAATGGACCGGGGGGAGCTCCTCACTTGAAGACCCGGTGCAGCATATTGCCGGTGACAGGTGAGCCTCTCGTCGGAGACCGCCTGGAAGGAAATTCCCCCTCGTGTGGAGACCGTAACCCACTTTCAGGAAGGAAAGTGGAGATCTACATTGTGTCTGGGCCTATTCGCATCCACACCTCCTTTTCTGTTCTGTTTCTACCAAGGGAGTTCAACTGATTGTGTTCATTCGAGAAGAATAAAGGAGTGTTGAACTTTAATGGTGTGGGGCTCATTTCCTAACAGACATTGTTCAAGGTGACTCTTGGAGGGAGGATCCAGGTGCACAGCACTGACCCGAAGGTAATACAAGAACGTTGCTTATACCGCACTGACACATGTGGTGGAAGCCAGACGTGGTGTCCCCGCTCCCTCCCCTCTAAGATACCCCTAGACAAGAGAAAGACGAGATGAGAGAAAGAGGGGAGTGAGGAGGGCGCTACATAAGGTACGGGGTAGAACGTGGTTGGCAGACCAGGAATACATCTGTTATACAATAGTCATGTAAAAAAAAGGGGTCAAACCCCTCTGGTGAGTTGCCACCTTTCCTTTGAGCACCTGTGGTGAAAGAACTAGAAGTTTTCCATATATAGGAGCAACTCGATTGGTGTTGGGATCTATCACCCATGGACTTTATGTTTGCATATTATGTCATTGATTCTTTATTTATGATTGCTGCTACATATCTATAATTTTTGGATATTATGGTGCATTCATTTATTTTTATTGATTTCATGGTTAATAAATTTTTATGAGCACAATAAGCACCACCACCTTTACACTTGCACTACTAATATTAGGTTTCACTTTTTAAAGACGCAGCTATATCATTGCTTCTTATTTTTATATAGGGCACCAATCTTTGATAATTGACACACATGGATAATTATCTGCCTGTATTTCTCAGCATTGAGGATACCAACCAAATCTTGCAAGGAACCTAACCAAATCTCCAGATTGCAGAAATGCAGCCCTAAATTTTCAAGGAACCTCCACCATACTTCACTGTTGCCTGCAGACACTCATTATTGTTCCGCTCTCCAGCCCTTCACAGAACAAACTGCTTTCTGTTACAACTAAATATTTAACATTTTAATCCATCAGTCCAGAGCATCTGCTGACATTTTTCTTCCATGAAGACCACATCTGGCTAGACTTCTCTGGGCAGTAGATGGGTGTACCTGGGTCCCACTGGTCTCCGCCGGTTTTGTTCTGATGGCACTGCTGGACATCATTTGATTTTGAAGTGAAATAAGCATGATGTGTCTTGCATCTGCTGCATTAAGTCTCCTTGGCCGACCACTGCGTTTTAGGTCCTCAAAGTTGCCTGTTTCTTCAAAACAGCTTGAAAAGCACATCTTGAAACCCCAGTCTACTTTAAAAATTTTGCCTAGGAGAGACCTTGTCAATGCAGTATAACTACCTTGCGTCTTGCTGCTGTGCTCAGTCTTGCCATGGTGTATGACCTGTGGTCTTCCACTTCCTCGCTTTACAGAGTTTGCCGGTTCCTCGCCCAGTTTTAAGCCTCCTACACAGCTGTTTCTGTTTCAGTTACTGTGTTTAAGCCTACATATGAAATTGATGATCATTAGCCCCTGCTTATTATAATTGGTTAATCATACATCTGACTCTAATCATTCAAAATCCCTGTCTTTGTACAAGTGTACAGAGTGTGCACCTGTAAGAATTGATGCTGGTTTAAAGCCACAGGGCAGTCACCTCAAAGAATGATTTGATTTTGCTTCTGTTTGCTCACTTTGCATTTTGTAAACTGATAAAATTAAAGGAGATGTAAAGTCTCATGGTTTTTCACCTTAATGCATTTTATGCATTAAGGTGAAAAACCTTCTGTGCTGCAGCTGCCCCCCCAAAGCCCCCCTTTTTCTTACCTAAACCCGATCATTCCAGCGACGAGCACGAGCCCAGCAGCTCCAACCGCTGTCTTGGGTCCTCATTGGATAGATTGATAGCAGCAGGAGCCATTGGCTCCCGCTACTGTTAATCAAATCCAGTGACACGGAAGCCTGGGACAGGGCCGAGCCCTGCTGTCTGTGTCAATGGACGTAGCAGCAGGACTTGGGAGTGCGCCCGCACGTGTTTCCCCATGGAATGTAGCACTCCATGGGGGCACTCGATGAAGAGGAGGAGCGAGGAGTGCCCCCGGGGGACCCTAGAAAAGGAAGATCAGGGCCGCTCTGTGCAATGTGCAAAACCCTTGCACAGAGCAGGTAAGTATAACATGTTAGTTTGTTATTTAAAAAAAAACAAAAAAAAAAAACGAATCCCTTTAACCACTTCAATACCAGGCACTTTCGCTGTAACACTTTGAATGACAATTGCGTGGTCATGCAACACTGTACCCAAACTAAATTTTTATAATTTTCTTCCCACAAATAGAGCTTTCTTTTAGTGGTGTTTGATCACCTCTGGGGTTTTTATTTTTTCTAAACAAACTAAAAATACCCAAATTTTGGATAAAAAAAAGTTTTTTCTTAGTTTCTGTCATAAAATTTTGTTTTCCCCTTCACTGACAGTCACTGATGAGTTGGCACTGATGGGCACTGTTGAGGCGGCACTGATGGGCACTGATGAGTTGGCACTAATAATGTGGCACTGATGGGCACTAATGAGGAGGAGGAACTGATATGTAGAATTGATGGACACTGAAAGGCAGCACTGATATGCAGCACTGATGGGCACCAATAGGCGGCACTGATGGGCACTGATAGGTGGCACTGATGTGCACTGACAGGCGGCGATGATGGGCACTGACAGGCGGCTGTGATGGGCACTGACCGGCGGCTGTGATGGGCACTGACCGGCGGCTGTGATGGGCACTGACAGGCGGCACTGATTGGCACTGATAGGTGGTACTGATTGGCACTGACAGGTGGCACTGACAGGTGGCAATTATGGGCAGGTACTGATTAGTTACTGACAGGTGTTACTTCTGGGCACTGATTGGCACTGTAATGGGCACTGATTGGCACTGTGGTGGGCTCTGATTGGCACTGTGGTGGGCACTGATTTGCACTTTATTGGACACTGGCAGGGGGTTATGATGGGGCACTGACTGGGCACATATTGGCAGCTTAAAAGTACACTTGATGGGGCTGTGCTGATAATCAATGTGCTGATTATCAGCACAGACCCCCCCCCTCTGACAGGGAGAGCCGCAGATCGGCTCTCCCTGTCAGCGCGAACCGAGGAATGCCGTTTACCGGAACTTCCTGGTTCATGCGATGATCAGCTGTGATTGGTCAGAGGCTCCTTATTACGATCAGAGAGTGACACGCCGCACTCGCGATGGGCGCGCGCCGGCTCGTTATCCTGCTGGATGTCATATGACGCCCAGTCAGGATAACAGAACAACTTCTCGTCCGTCATTCTGCATATGGCAGGCGGGAAGTGGTTAACAACAAATTATAGCATTTTTCACACCTGCCTAAAACTTTTGCACAGTACTAAATATTTTCATGCATCTACTGTACATAACTTTAGGTTTTACCTACAACTGACTTCAAAAGCAGTGTGTTGTTCACAGTGAATTATGACTCCTAAATTGTACCTTGCTTTGCCCATCCAGATTGGCATGGCCAGCTGCTGATTGATAAACCATGGACTTGTTAGTCAGAGGAAACTATATTAATGGCTTGCCAACCATATAACGTACATATACGGCGGCAAGGCGGCTCTCCTGCGCAGAATCACGTACCTAATATGTGATCCTGCACATCCGGGTCTGGGATGCGCATGCGAGCTGCCGGCGATCCGCTCCGGCTGTGATTATACCGTACCATAGCGTACCATGGACTCCATATCTGCTGACACCCGCCGATCATTAGGCAGAGAGCCAGAACAGCAATCTGCCCATGTAAACAAGGCAGATCGCCGTTCTGTCAATAGGGAAGGCATGGATCCTGTGTTCCTGCAAAGCAGGAACATGTATCAATGCCTTCCCCTTGTAAAAGCACCTCCCACAGTACACAAACACTAGTTAGGCACACAGTTAACTCTTTGATTGCTCCTGATGTTAACCCCTTCCCAGCCAGTGTCAATAGTACTGTGACAGTGAATATTTTTTAGCACTGTATGAGTGTCACTGGTCTCCAAAAGTGTCAGTTAGTGACCGATTTGTCCACCACAATATCACAGTCCCGCTATAAGTCGCTGATTGCCGCCATTACTAGTAAAAAAAATAATCCATAAATATATCCCATAGTTTGTAGACACTATAACCAATCAATAAATGTTTATTGGGATTTTTAAAGCAAACATATGTAGCAGAATACATATTGGCCTAAATTGATGAAGAAATTTGATTATTCTCAATTTTTTTATTGGATAGGGTCTATAGCAGAAAGTAAAAAATATATTTATTTAGATAGGGTCTATAGTGCAAAAAATAAAAACTGCATGTCAGGGTCACCTGTGGCCAGGTGACAGATGCACACCGTAGGGGGACAGGAGTGCACCGCGAGGTAGTGAACCCTATGGCTGGCTTCTGCGGATAGGAAACTGGGTGGTTGTGGAAAGCGGGACCAGAGGAGCACAACCGGGATCCAAACGGAAGCTAGAGCCAAGATTCCCCAGGGCGCGGAGTCTAAGACCCAGCTGGTCTTCTCCAGGGCCTCTAGTGGTGAGGATGTTAGCTGCAGGCTGGGACCAGGTCGCGGCCCCTGGAGTTTCCTAGCTCACGCCCCATAGGATAAGGGGAAAAGAGGGGAAGCAGCAGCACACGATAAGAGAGAACCGAATAACAAGCTGAAGGTCAGGGGCCACAAGCAGACAAGGATAACGAAGAACGAGCCGAAGGTCAAGGGTCACGAGCAGACAGGAATAGTCGGGGACAAGCCAATAACGTAACAGAGAGACAGACGTAGCACACGGCAGGCAGGAACCCAAACACACAACGCCTAAAAAACACGTTGATCAGCAAAGCAGGCTTGCAGTGCACAGGTTAATATAGTGTTCTGTGATAGGGCCTGGGGTGGAGTCAGGCTGGGAGGAGATTATAAAGGAAGCCAGGTGAAGGAGGTCTGGTCTCTAGATGAACACATGAGGAGGAAGGTAAGATGGCAGACAGACATTAATGCATATCCATGACAGTACCCTCCCTCTTACGAGGCCTCCCCCTTCCCCGCCTGGCCCCAGGTTTAGAGGGAAACTTCAGATGAAACTCCTTTAACAGACGAGGTGCAAAGACCTCAGATGCAGTGATCCAAGACCTCTCCTCAGGACCAAACCCTTTCCAATGAACGAGGTACTGAAGAACGCCTTTACAGAGTCGGGAGTCCAGAATTTGACTGATCTCGTACTCCTGATTATCCTCAGAGACAGGCGCCACGGTAGGGAGAGGACGAGAGAATTTATTGAGGACTAAAGGCTTTAGAAGAGCAACATGAAAGGAGTTAGTGATTTTAAGGCTCTTAGGAATCTGGAGTTTGAAACAAACCGGATTCAGTTTAGCAGTTACCGTGTATGGACTGATGAATCGTGGAGCAAACTTCAGAGAAGGAACTCGGAGCTTGATGTTCCTGGTAGAGAGCCAGACTTTGTCCCCTGGCTGAAGAGAAGGCGGTTTACGCCTGCGGCGGTCGGCAAAGCCTTTGAATTTTTCAGCAGCTGCCCGGAGGGAATCATGAACGTGACCCCAAACGGAATTGAGAGACTCCTGAACCGAAGCCAAAGCTGGAATGTCTGGAGAACAGATCATGGGAAGAGGAAGTTGAGGGTGTTTTCCATAAACTGTGAAAAAGGGTGTCTTCTGCGAACTGGTATTCACATGATTGTTATGGGAGAATTCTGCCCACGGGAGTAGAGAGGACCAATCGTCATGGTGAGAAGACACAAAGGTGCGAAGAAAGACCTCTAACTCCTGATTAACCCTCTCAGTCTGTCCATTGGATTGGGGATGGTAAGAAGAAGAAAAATCCAAGACAATATTGAGGGATTTGCAAAAGGCTCTCCAAAAACGAGACGTGAATTGGACTCCCCTGTCGGAAACAATATGAGAAGGGACCCCATGTAGGCGGAGAATTTCCCGAATGAAAATGGGAACCAAGGCAGGGGCAGAAGGAAGACCAGGAAGAGGAACAAAATGAGCCATCTTGGAGAATCGATCGATTACCACCCAAATGACTGTATTATTCTCAGACAGTGGGAGATCGGTGATAAAATCCATGGCAATATGGGCCCAGGGTTCCTTAGGAATGGGCAAGGGCATGAGGAGACCAGCAGGAGCTTGTGTGGAGGATTTGGACTGAGCACAGACATGACAAGCTTTAACGTAGTCTTTGACGTCTGAGCGGAGATTAGGCCACCAGTAGTGACGACTGATGAGTAGGAAGGATCGGAGGAATCCAGAATGCCCTGCCACCTTGGAATCATGTCCCCAATGAAGGATCTTAGCTCTTAGCTCAGTGGGGACAAAGGTCTTACCAGGCGGGATTTTTGACTTCAGGGTGGTAGAGTGGGCAACAATGCATGAGGTGGGAATGATCGGCTCAGGTTCAGGGGCGGACTCCTCGTCCAAAGTGTCAAATGACCTAGAGAGCGCATCAGCCTGACCGTTGCAGGAACCAGGTTTGTAGGTAATCGTGAAATTAAAACGGGCAAAGAAGAGACTCCACCTGGCCTGTCTAGGATTCAGACGTTTAGCATTCTGTAGATACTGTAAATTCTTGTGATCGGTAAAGATCGTTATGGAGTGAGGGGAACCCTCCAAGAGATGACGCCACTCCTCTAACGCCAATTTAATTGCGAGAAGTTCCCGATCACCGATGGCATAATTCCTCTCTGCCTGAGAATTTTTTTTTGGAGAAGAACGCACATGGTTGGCGTCTCTTCTCAAAGATTTGAAGAAGCACAGCTCCCACCCCCATTGAGGAAGCGTCCACTTCAATAAGAAATGCATTCCCAGGATTTGGTCTCCTCAAGAGGGGGCCAGAAACAAAGGCCTGTTTCAGGTTGTGAAATGCAGAGACAGCTTCGGGAGGCCAGTCTCTGGCATTCACACCCTTCTTGGTCAAAGCGATAATAGGCGCGGCAATGGAAGAGTAATTCCTTATGAACTGCCTATAATAATTAGTGAAGCCAAGAAAGCGCTGTGTGGCCTTGAGGCTAGCAGGAAGAGGCCAGTTGGTGATAGCCAAGACCTTCCCAGGGTCCATACGAAGACCCGAACATGAGACGAAGCACCCCAAAAACAGGACCTCAGAACATTCAAAGGAACATTTCTCCAGCTTGGCATAGAGATTGTTCTCTCTAAGACGTTGAAGTACAGTGCGGACATGGTTTCTGTGGACGAGCAGATTTTCAGAAAAGATCAGAATGTCATCCAGATAGATGACAACAAACTGGTACAGCAGATCTCTGAAGATTTCATTGACAAAGTTTTGAAACACGGCTGGAGCATTACACAGACCAAAAGGCATCACCAGATATTCGTAATGCCCGTCTCTAGTGTTGAATGCAGTCTTCCATTCGTCACCCTCCCGTATTCGAATGAGATTGTACGCGCCTCTGAGATCCAACTTGGTGAAAATGGAGGCACCCTTCAACCTATCGAATAGCTCAGATATTAAGGGTAAGGGGTATCGATTTTTAATAGTAACCGCATTTAAACCCCGATAATCGATGCATGGTCTTAAGGTACCATCCTTTTTGGCAACAAAAAAGAACCCTGCCCCTGCAGGCGATGAGGATTTCCGGATGAAACCTCTCTCCAGATTCTCTGCGACATACTCCGACATGGCCTGGGTCTCTGGGATGGACAGAGGGTAGGTACGACCCCTGGGTAGAGTTGCTCCGGGGACAAGATCAATAGCACAGTCAAAAGACCTGTGGGGAGGAAGCACCTCAGCTGATTTCTTACAGAACACATCCCGGTAATCGCTGTATGCAGCAGGAAGATCAGAAGAAACAGAAGTGGCAGCAACCGGAAGACTCTCCTTGGGGGTCACCTTGAGAAGACACGACGAGAAACATGAGGAACCCCAGGCCAGGATCTGCCCAGAGACCCAGTCCACATGTGGAGAGTGGAGCTGTAGCCAAGGGAGGCCCAATACAACTGGGGTAGAGGCCTTGGGTAGAATAAGAAAGGATATCCACTCCTGGTGGAGAATCCCTACCGACATCCTAATGGGTAGCGTCTGGAAGCGAATAGGGCCCCCTGGGAGAACAGTGCCATCAATTGCCGAGACTACCAATGGGGTAGTGAGAGGTGAAAGGGTAAGCTTCATAGAAGAAGCAGTTCTCCAATCCATAAAATTGCCAGCAGCCCCGGAATCCAGGTATGCAAAGGTTGACTGAGGAGAAGTGCCTACATGAAGGAACACCGGCAAGAGCAGGCGAGAAGGTGATGTTTCTGGGTCCAATACTCCACCTTCCAAATGTATTAGACCCGAGCGTTTCCCGGACGAAGCGAGCAGGAGTCACGAAAATGACCCTTGCCCCCACAATAGAGGCACAAGCCCATAGTTCTGCGCCTAGCACGTTCTTCGGGGGTTAGTCTGGTCCGGCCCAGCTGCATAGGTTCTTCAGCAGGTAGAGGATGCTCCACGGAATGAAGGGAGGGGAGCTCAGACTGGCTAGGACCCAGAGAGTGCTGGCGTCTTTTTTCTAAGGACCTCTCTTGAAAACGAATGTCGATCTGGTTGCATAATGAAATTACATCGTCCAGACCGACGGGAATGGCTCTTCCCGCTAATTCGTCTTTCACTCGGTCAGAGAGGCCATGTAAAAAGGTAGCGACCAGGGCCTCATTATTCCAGCTCAATTCAGCTGTGTGGATACGGAACTGAAGAGCATATTGCCCCACTGAACTAGATTCTTGGCGAAGACGTAAGACAGCACTAGCCGCTGAAGAAGCCCGAGCCGGCTCTTCGAAGATATTACGAAAGAGCTTCAAGAAATCGGACAGACTGGAAACCACCGGATCGTTCCTCTCCCACAGGGGGGCAGCCCAGGCCAAAGCTTCACCGGAGAGGAGGGAAATGATATAGGCTACCTTAGCCCGGTCAGACAGGAAGCTTTGAGGCTGAAGCTCAAAATGAATTGTGCATTGGCTGAGAAACCCCCTGCAGGCCTTGGAGTCCCCAGAGAAACGGGACGGAGCTGGCAATCTTAGTGAGTGTGAGGCTGCGACTGGTGCGATAGGTACAGCCGCTGGTTGTACTTGGGGTTGCGGATTCGGGGTTCCCAAGGAGACCTGAAGCTGCTCGAATCGAGAAGACAGATCCTGGAGGAATCGCATCACCTGAGTCTGATTTGATTCCTGGGTCTCAAGTCTGCGAACTATGCCCTGCAATAGATCATCCGCGGGAAGCGGGATGTCAGCCGGGTTCATGGCTGATCAAACTGTCAGGGTCACCTGTGGCCAGGTGACAGATGCACACCGTAGGGGGACAGGAGTGCACCGCGAGGTAGTGAACCCTATGGCTGGCTTCTGCGGATAGGAAACTGGGTGGTTGTGGAAAGCGGGACCAGAGGAGCACAACCGGGATCCAAACAGAAGCTAGAGCCAAGATTCCCCAGGGCGCGGAGTCTAAGACCCAGCTGGTCTTCTCCAGGGCCTCTAGTGGTGAGGATGTTAGCTGCAGGCTGGGACCAGGTCGTGGCCCATGGAGTTTCCTAGCTCACGCCCCGTAGGATAAGGGGAAAAGAGGGGAAGCAGCAGCACACGATAAGAGAGAACCGAATAACAAGCTGAAGGTCAGGGGCCACAAGCAGACAAGGATAACGAAGAACGAGCCGAAGGTCAAGGGTCACGAGCAGACAGGAATAGTCGGGGACAAGCCAATAACGTAACAGAGAGACAGACGTAGCACACGGCAGGCAGGAACCCAAGCACACAATGCCTAACAAACACGTTGATCAGCAAAGCAGGCTTGCAGTGCACAGGTTAATATAGTGTTCTGTGATAGGGCCTGGGGTGGAGTCAGGCTGGGAGGAGATTATAAAGGAAGCCAGGTGAAGGAGGTCTGGTTTCTAGATGAACACATGAGGAGGAAGGTAAGATGGCAGACAGACATTAATGCATATCCATGACACTGCAAATGTGATCAAATACCACCAAAAGAAAGCTCTATTTGTGGAGGGGAAAAAAAGGACATACTCGAGTATAGGCCGAGTTTTTCTGCACATTTTTTTGCTGAAAATGCCCCCCTCGGCTTATACTCGAGTCTGTGTCCATCTTCAACTTTGTGCGCCTGGTCCCGGCCAGCCGTAGGCCTCCTTGGCACACATGTAGCCCCACTATTCCTCTAAAAGTGTGCAAAGTTTGTTGTCTGGGGGACCTACGGCCGGGGAGCACCGATTTTTCAAATCTGGGCACCCCTTCCATAGACTGCCATGTTAAACAGTAATTTCTCTGGTGATTTTGGGGACCCGGTACCGGCCGGCCCTAGGTCCCCAATCTTGGCACACATGTAGCCCCACTCTTCATCTACAAGTGTGCAACGTTTGTTGTCCAGGGGACCTACAGCCAGGGAGCAGCGATTTTTCAAAGCCGGGCACCCCTTCCATAGACTCCCATGTTAAACGTCAGTCTAGTCACACAGCGCCGGAGATCAGGTAGGGAGATTGGGCACAGTGAGGCATGGGCACAGTGTGGCATGGGCACAGTGAGGCATGGACACAGTGACAGTGAGACATGGACACAGTGACAGTGAGGCATGGGCACAGTGAGGCATGGGCACATTGAGGCATGGACACAGTGAGGCATGCACATGGACACAGTGAGGCACAGTGAGGCATGCACATGGACACAGTGAGGCACAGTGAGGCATGCAGATGGACACCCTAGGCTTATACTCGAGTCAATACGTTTTCCCAGTTTTTTTGTGGTCAAATTAGGTGCCTCGGCTTATATTCGGGTCGGCTTATACTCGAGTATATACGGTACATTTATTTTGGTACAGCGTCGCACAACCACGCAATTGTCAGTTAAAATAACGCAGTTCCATATCGCAAAAAATGGCCTGTAATGAAGAGGGGTAAATCTTCTAGATGTCAAGTGGTTATTAGTTGTGCCCCCTTCATGTTATGACATTGAAACAGGCACAAAGGATGCAAATGTGACATTATTGTCCTGGATTAAATAGTGGCCTTACGGTGCTTGTCACCATATTATAGGAAATGGAGGAACATCAATTTGGCTGGCAAACTCGGCGGCAAGCACTTTTTACATATTCATGGCCAACTAAAAACAAACTATTGCAATTCTGTTGTGCAATTTTGAAGGCTGCAGTAGATGTATTTTTATTATTTGAACTATTTTAGGTTGCCCATCTGTCATTGTGCTGAAAAGCAGGGGAAAAAAAGGGAGCTAAATTAGGAACTGTTATACCATGAAAACCTGAATCATGCAGAAATTTACATCCTCTTTTAACTATCAAGAATTTAAAAGAGACAGTATAAATCTAGGCTGAGGAATAAAATATTAGCATTAAAAAGCAAATTAAACACAAAGTGATCTAAAAACTCAACTTTTGGTGGGAAAGACTTTATTGTGATGGAAAGATGGGACTGAAATGTTCCGTTGTACTTATAATCAAAACATTCCTAGTTCTCATTTCTAAAGACAGAAGTTTGAAATTTTTCTCTCAGCTTCCTCCAACAGACTAAACATATCTTCTGTGTTTAAATTCCACTCTCTCATGTCCTTATCATGGTCAGCTAATCAATCTTAGTGTAACGTGTTTGTCATTCGTGGGCCGGGAAGGTTGGCAGCACAATATGGCTTCCAGGCTCAGGGACGGGTACGTGTACTGGTGGTATTGGCCTAATTGGGTGGCGGTGAAAACTAGGACCTTGGTGGTAGAGAGCAGACAAGATCATTGTTGTATGGGTGTTCCGTAAACCGTTGTGGAATTTCACATAGTTAAGTACAAACGGCCGTTGCGTTACTCCATAGTAGTCTATTAACTTTGGTAAGACTTCACAAGAACCCACATGAGCAGGACAGTGATCAGGACAATCATGAAGTTGAGGAAAAGCTCCCGAGTTGAACGCTCCATTTTGCCGAAGATTTGAGGATTGGTTGGTGCAACACAAAGATATACTCTTGGGACAACTTCAGAGCTCTGCGTTCACTGCCAGGTCCACTTGTCCTACAAAGAGGTCCAAAAAAACAAAGGTTAAACATACGCACACAAAACACACACATTTTCAGAAATTAGTCAGTGACTTGCTGTACAGCAAATAGTGTTATTGTCAAAAAATCCCCCCCCCCAAAAAAAAAAAATACCATGAGATTACTTTACATTGACTCTCCTGTAATGCCTTGTACCCAGATTTCAGAGAGCACATAACTTATGGGTGCATTGTTGGCTGTGAGGAACTTCTCAGTATTGACATATCAAGATCATTTACATTTATAATGCATGTTTTGCTGCACTTTTTTTGGCTGCGAAAAAAAAAAAACTAAAATAGTTCTCCATCCACACAAAAGAGGTGTATGGAGGAATCCCCCCGCCAAGACATTGTAATCTGATTGGCTCAGCCACTAATTAAAGGTGTAGTAAGGCTTTGTTTTTTTTGTTTGTTTTTTAAATAACAAACATGTTATACTTACCTCCACAAGGCAGTTCGTTTTGCACAGAGTGGCCCCCGATCCTCGTCTTCTGGGGTCCCTCGGCGGCTGTCTCGGCTCCTCCCCACAATAGCTAACCCCCTTCATGGGAAGCTCTCTCCCATGGAAAGCTCTCTCTGTGATACAGCCAGCGGCTATAGCCGCTGACTGTATCACTCGGCCCCGCTCCCCGGCACGCTGCGTCATTGGATGTGATCAGGGCCGCGATCAGGGCCGCCATCAGAGGGGTACAGGCAGTACACCTGTAAGGGGCCCGGATGGCAACCCCCCTTTTTTTTATTATTATTTATTTATTGTAAGGGGTAAGGTCCCCAGTGCCCCGGATGGCAACCCCCCTTTTTTTTATATATACATTTTTTTTTATATATTTTTTTTTTTTTTGTAAGGGGCCCAGAGGTCCCCAGGGGCCCGGATGGCAACCCCCCCTTTTTTTTCTTTTATCGTCAGCACCCAAACCGCGACCTCAATTTGCGGCGGCAGCACCCCTCCGCTTCTCAATTCGTGGCACCCTCCCGCTTTTCAATTTGCGGCAACCCCCCCGCTTCTGAATTTGCGGCGGTAGCACCCCCCCGGTTCTCTGCTCCAGGGGGCCCATGCCTGAAGCTGTGTAAGGGGCCCCAAAATTCCTGATGGCGGCCCTGGATGTGATTGACAGCAGCACGAGCCAATGGCTGTGCTGCTATCAATCTATCCAATCAACGGCCAGACTCCGTGGAGAAGAGGAGGTCGTTGGACGCGCAAAGCAGGTGAACGGGCTCAGGTAAGTAAAACAGGGGGGGCTGGGGGGCCGTCATTGTCAGGTGTTTTTTCACCTTAATGCATAGGATGCATTAAAGGAGAAAAAACACAAACCTTTACAACCAGTTTAAAGAAAAATTTCCAACATGTCCTTTCAACAGAACTCAGTCAATCAGTTGACTTCTTCTAGCTGTACAAAATAATATATCGGCAAACACAGTTTTGGGACCCTAATGAAATTGCACATGACCTTCAAAAATAGATAATGAGCAGTCTGAAAGATGCAGTAAGATAGCCAGATGGTTATGATAAGGTGATATTTGTTTTTGAAAAACGGGTGTATTTATATCATTGTTGTAGTCAACCTTTTCAGCAAAAGTAACTGCCAAGGGGTCCCTCTGTACTTGGGGAGGAAACCTGGAGAAAAATATTCTGGCAGACTTGTAAGTGAAAAAGCATGTTTCTGGAGCTGGGTATAAGGTTCAACTTCTAGGCAGAGAGAGTTAAATGTACAGCAGGGATGTGCGGTGAGGTCAGTGGCTGGTGAGACACTGGCTAGTATCAGAGCCAGATACAGTACACACAGGTTACATACGCCGCAATCGTTAGAGCAAGAGCAATAGATCTAGTACTAGACCTCCTTTGTAACTCTAAAAATGTAATTTGTAAAAAATTTAAAGCATCGCCTATGGAGATTTTTAAGTACTGAAGTTTGGCGCTATTCCACGAATGTGAGCAATTTTAAAGTGTGACATGTTGGGTATCTATTTACTTGGCATCATCTTTCACATTATACCAAAAAATCAGGTTATCGTTACTGTTTTTTTTTGTTTTTTTTTAATATATTTATCATATATTTATCATTAACCACTTCAGCCCCAGAAGAATTGGCTGCCCAATGACCGGGCCATTTTTTTGCAATTCGGCACTGCATCACTTTAACTGACAATTGCGCGGTCGTGTGACGTTGCACCCAAACAAAATTAATGTCCTTTTTTTCTCACAAATAGAGCTTTCTTTTGGTCGTATATGATCACCTCTGCGGTTTTAATTTTTTGCGCTATAAACAAAAAAGTGAAAATTTTGAAAAAAAAAGCAATATTTTTTACTTTTTGCTATAATAAATATCCCCCAAAAATATATGTAGCGGCCTTCACCCTCACCCCCCTCTTTATCGGCCACTCTGGCTCAGGTCTAGGGGTACCTTGGAGGGGAGAGCGAGGTGCGCCACGGCCCATGTCCTCTAGATTACAGCATGTAGAGGTGAAGGCCAGCATCTAGTTGTATTCGGGCCTGTGTATACGCTTAGAGCCAAGTCTGTTCTGCTGATAACCCCCTTTGCTCCCAGTAATTGGAGTACCACACACTGAAAAGGTCCAACACTTATTTATTCCATAACGGCAAACAAATAGTCCTTTGCGAGCAGACAGTTTGAGACCCATAGAACAGCTCAGTATTGGTGGGGAGTAGGTCAGGGCACAATCCTCAAAGAAAACTAAACCGTTGAGGTTTCACCAACGGTTGCTAAGCACAGTGGCTGTTAAATGGAATTTGGCTTCAGAGTCTCTTCCAGCGACTCTAGTGAACAGGAACTGGAGTTACCTTCGCTACGTTGCAGCCCCTATCAGGGGGAAGACATCCCTCCAAGGGAGTTACCAGAGGCCCCGCCGTCACCGAGTTAATGCTGTACCGGACTATCCGGAAGGGTTACACTCCCCGGCCTCCTCGCCTCAGATACGGGTCCCAACACCTTAGGGCCCCTCGGACTCCTCCACCCTCGTGGAACCCAGTCGAAGTTACTGGGCCCCAGGCTCCGGCAGTAGTACCTCACCCCAGGCTTAAGGTGCCTGGGATGGACTCCATCTCTCGCTCCGGCCAGGTCAAGTGCACCTGGGCCCGGAACTCCGGAATGCCAGCACCCAGGCTGAAGGTGCCTGGGTGCGGCCGCGTCCTCCAACTCTGAACCCCAAGGTCAGGGCGTCCGCCCCTTTTATCTCCTCTCCCCCTGCGTCACAGCGGGTTCCCCGCCCCGCTGTACCAGCGCCAGGAAAGGACAAAAAAGGAACAGTCTTGTGGTGCAGGTTCAACTCCAGCCCAGGGCGACAACGCCACCAGCAGGCCACAGGGAACCCTGCACCACCAGAGTCCTCCAAGAAACACAAAAAGAGATTCTCAGATTCCCTAACAATTAGTACATCTGGGTTAAATAACCCAGATGCTCCCCCCCAATTTAAATACCCGCTACATATATAAAAAAAAAAAAATTCCCCTCAATTTAGGCCGATATGTATTCTACATATTTTTGGTAAAAAAATCGCAATAAGCATATATTGATTGGTTTGCGCAAAAGTTATAGCGCCTACAAAATAGGGGAGGGTTTTATGGCATTTTAATTATTATAATTTTTTTACTAGTAATGGCGGCGATCTGCGATTTTTATCGTGACTGCGATATTGCGGCGGACACATCTGACACTTTTGACACCACCATCCCCCCCACCCACAACTCCCCCCTACACTTCAGCTCCCCCCCAGCCAACCGCCACCCCACTCCAAAGACCCAGCAACCCCACTTCACCCTACCTATCCTTCCTAGAGCCCTGGTTCCCCCCTCAGATGGAAATTAAAGACCCATGTGAGCCCGCTTAAAGAGAGAGCAATGCTGAAGTCTGTATTAGTATTATTAATGTGGATGTAAGAGGACAGTCTCACTTGGAGCCAATGTGCAGATGGGTGTTGGTAATCCTAATACCTAAAGAGGATGTAAATGCTGCCACTTTTATTTTATTCTTTTGCTGACCTGCAAAGTAAAGGCATAATGTGCTAGTATACATCGCATACTAGCACATTATGTGGAACTTACTTGCAAACTAAGCCCTTGTTGTTATTGCTGGTGGCCGCATCCATCCTCGCCCTTCCTCCTTCCGTGTCTGTAAACTCCGGCTCTGTAACTGGCCGGAGCCACGTAACATCGCTCCCATGCATGCGTGCAGGAGCAGCTGATCACAGCACAGGCTTCTGAAGGAACGGCCAGGGTTCTGAAGAAACGGCATGGGTGGATGTTCCTTCAGAGCACATGCACCGATGAATTCATTGGCGGCGTATACGTAAATATCTCCTAAACGGTGCAAGTTTAGGAGATATTTACAGTACCAATAGGTAAGCCCTATTATAGGCTTAACTATAGGTACAAACAAATCAGGGAAGTTTACTTCCTCTTTAATCGAATATGTGCACAGGTGTATGTCCAGCTTAACTCTACGCCTAAAGCCCTGTACACACGGGCGGGAATCCCGTCAGGAAAAAACTTCGGTTTTCCTGACTGGATTCCTGGCAAGCTTTTCTTGCTCGCCAAGTGTACACACGGCACATTCAAAAGAACCGCCGTTCTTTTGAATGGCAAGAACGCATTGACATCATCGACTACGACAAGCATGCGCTCGTCACATTCGATGCCGTCGCCGCCAACTTGCTACACTCTACACTACCCTTATATGCTACCGCGCATGCGTCAAAGTCTTTTCGAGCATGCGCGGGTTTACCTGGAGACAGGTAAGCATACACACGCACGTTTTTCTCGTCGGGAAACAGGCCAACGAGAATCCCAACAAGAAAATAGAGAGCAGGTTCTTTTTTCGTCGAGATTCCCGGAAGTTTTCCCGTCGAGAAACCATACACATGTAGCGGGGGGTTAACATTTAGGGGGAGTATCTGGGTGGTAGTATGACCCAGATACACTAATTGTTAGGAATCTATGGCCAATTTAATTCGTGGAGGATATAATGGTGCTCAGTTCCCTGCTGCCCCTGGGTGGCTCTGTCGCCTTGGGCTGGGGTTGAACCATCATTGTAGGGCCGTGCCCTTTGTGTCCTCTCGCGGCAGTAGTACGGTGGGGTGGGGAATCCGCTGTGCCTGCTGGGAGAGGGTATAAAGGGGCGGACATCTTGCGCACGAGGTCCGAGCCCCAGGCACCTTCAGCCTGGGGGGCTGCTGTTCTGTCGTCCACGCCCAGGTGCCCTAGGCCTGGGTGCGAGGGAGTTCGAGTTCCATCTCAGACACCTTAGGCCTGGGCTGAGGTACTAGCAAAGACCCGGGGCCCAGTACCTTCGACTGGGTCCCGCATGAGAGAAGATGCCTAGGGGGCCCACCGAGTGAGGGGACCCGAGTCTCGGGCGAGGAGAACCAGGGAGGTGACCTGGCCTGAAGACCCAGCGCAGCATTGGCTGGTGACAGTGCAGGCCTCTGGGGACCGTCTGGGATGGATCATCTCCCTAACAGGGGTCACCATTTGAAGGTAGTACATGTTCTATGGTCTTTGCAGAGACCCAGCTACATCAGGTCGGTGGCAGAGGCCTATTCTAAGGTCTGTGGCAGAGACCTCATCGTTCACCCGGTCTGTGGCAGGGACCAACCTCACGGTCGGTGGCAGCGACCATGCGCCAAAAGTTGTTGTGAGTTCCTAGCAACTTCTTTGATCCGAAAGGATTGTGCCTGAACCCTCACCCCACCAAGTTTGTGTTTGTATCAACCTGTCTGCTTGCAAAGAGGCATATTTATCTCTGCGGAAATAAATATAGATGTTGTACTGTCACCTGGTGTGGGCTTACTTTTTTGGGAGCAAAGTGTTCTACATTCACCTATCTACTGGTCATTTTTGAAGTGGAATCTCTGGACAGGGACACAGACCCGAAGGTAAAGATCATAGCTCAAACCTCTACACACATAAGAGGGGTGAGCTGGTGGCAGCATCTCACTCCTCCCCCTTGGTTCCCCTAGATGAGTAAACCAGCCAAGAAGAAGAAGGGAGAGAGCGGGTGAGACCGCTACACACACGACCAGTTTTCTCGGGAAAAAAAGTTCTCCAAGCAGTTTTCCTGCCAAGAAAACCGGTCGTGTGTACGAGGCTTTATGGTATTGGAATTGAGTCCTTCCTACTGAACTCATTGCTAATTTACGGCAAAGAGGCAGGTATTGGACCCTTAAATCAAAGTGGTGGAGTATCCCAGTTTAAAATGAATATATATAGCGACATGACATTCTGATCCTACAGTCTCTCCAAGTTCTTTGTCTCATGGTACCAGCCAGGTTCAGTCTACTAACATTATAGATATCCTCCATAATTTGCAGCTGATTAACCAATGGTACAGAGACAGAGTACACTGAAGAGTAGTATTGTGGCAGGCACCTAAGTGCTCAAATGACATGTACAGTATATGATCTCACCACATCTTGGCAATGTGCTAAGGCTCTCCTTCACACAGCTGTTGACAGTCCAGAACTTATACAGCTTGTCTAAGGTGTCAGAAAAAAGGGGCGCGGAGAGCTGAAGTTACACTCTGCAGAACTCAGTGAAAAGAGCTTAGACAGCTGATTGGAGGAAAGGGACACCCCCTCACACACCACACAGGAAGAGAGCTGAGGCTGTCAATCAGTTGGAGGACACTCCCTTGTCTCCTTTTTCTCTTGGTTGCAGGAAAATGTGTCAGAAGGGACTCATGCTGATAGCAGGGGAATGAAGCAGCAGACAGAAATGACACTTAGTGCTCCTAATTGAGAAAAGTACACACTATAGAGGGATGTGTTTGGTTAATATTTCATGTCTGGGGTTTAAATTCAAAACATATAGGCATGTCTGAAATACTCTTTAGGCCCCTTTCACATGAGCGCACCGATTGGGTCGGCCTGTCAATTTTTCAGGCGGACCCGATCAGACCATCTATTGCCCTTTATGGAGCGGCGGATGTCAACAGACATGTGTGCGTTGACACCCGCCGACATCTGATCCTATCCGCTAAAAACAGACAGATGGGGTCCCGTCTGGTGGATCAGATCAGATGGCAGTCAGGTGTAAACAGGCAGGCGGTCCATTTACATCTGACCGTCTACACAGGAAAGCGGGCAGTGTCTGTGTTCACTCTGCATGAGCAGAGCGGACACGGACGAGCCATCCGCCTGCCCAGCTGAGCAGTTGGACTCCTGACGGGCCATGCCCCATGTGCAAAGGGCCTTAGAGCTCCAATAATCCCCAAAGGTATGCATGGTGATCAGGCCCGGACTCGATCACATGCATTCACTCCTCTCCATTCTATTGTCATTTCCCAACTCCTGGGGGGCGAGGCAATGCCGGTGTTCTGCCGAGAAACGTCCCCCGGCGGATTCTGCCCCCACCTTTACTGCGCAGGCGCGGCGCTTGCGCAGTACGAACGTGAATGAGCTTCCGAAAATAGCCAAACCTGTAGAGCTGAGAGTCAGCTCTAGACAGCGCCTGCGTGGACCTAGCTGTAAGTGGCCAGTCGGCCTCATGTCCTCGCTTCGCTTGGACGGCTCGCTACGCTCACTCGGCCTCCTGGCTCTTTTTTTAACATCCTCCATGTCCACGGGGATGGTAAAGAAAGAGCCTGGATGTCAGAAGCGTAGCACAATTTGGTGTGCACAGGCGCCATCTAGAGCTGACTCTCAGCTCTACATGTTCGGCTATTTTTGGAGGCAAGCGCCGCGCCTGCGCAGTACAGAGCGGGCAGAATCCGCTGGGGGGCAATTCTCGGCAGGACACCGGCCGAAGTTGCTCGGTGACCAGTGCAAGGCCCGCCCCCAGGGGTGGACTGACCATTCAGGCTCTCGGGCTGAGTGCCCGAGGGACGTGGCCAATGGGGGATCTGTGAGAGGCTCCTGGGTGGACGGGGCAGGATGGATTCGGCCGTGGGATGGGTGGCGTCAACAGGCTCCTGGTCCTGAGAGGAGAGAGAGGGACGAGAGAGTCTGGGGAGGAGGAGGAGGACACCTTCTGGACGGGGTAAGTGTTACTGGATGTGACGGTGGGAGGAGGGGAGGGAGAGGGACCGACGAGCAGCTGAGAACTGGAGTGTGACAGCCTGCCTTCTACACAGACAGGGGAGAGACCACTCTGAGAGGAGACATGTGGGTGGGGGATGTACTGTACTTTATACAGTATAATGGTGGGACATAGCAGATATACTGATCAACCCACCCTCTCCTTCTCGCTCCCCCTCTCTCACTACCCCCCACTTTCTACACCCCCTCCCTCTCTCTCACTACCCCCCACTTCCTACACCCCCCTCCCCCTCTCTCACTACCCCCTCTTCCCATACCCCCACCCCCTCTCCCCCCTCTTTCACTACCCCCCCACTTCCTACACCCCCTCTCTCACTACCCCCCCCACTGCCTACACCCAGGGCCGGACTGGCCCACCGGGAGGCCGGGAAAACTCCCGGTGGGCCGGCCGCCTGGCTGCTTCTGGGGCCGCTGTGAGGGCAGCGGCGCCTGAAAAAAAAATGGCGGCGGGGCCGGCCGGGCCGACATGCAACTGCGCATGCGCCAACGCAGTTCCGAGGCTAGCCGTGCTCGGGACAGCCCGTCCACGCTCGGCAAGTTCCGGAAATGCGGGCGCATGCGCAGTGACACGATGGCGCCATTTTTAAAAGTTTAGCCGTTGCGCGCCGGCCAGCCTCTTCCTTCCTACGTCCCCCGCAGCCTCTGAATGCCTGCCCCCCTCCCCCCCCCGCAGCCTCTGACCTCCTGTTTCCCCTGCAGCCTCTGACCTCCTGTCCCTCCGCAGCCTCTGGCCTCCTGTCTCCCCCTCTGCATCCTCTGACCTCCTGCCCCCCCTCCACAGCCTCCGACCTCCTGTCCCCCCCTCCGCATCCTCCGACCTCCTGTCCCCCCCTCCGCATCCTCCGACCTCCTGTCCCCCCCTCCGCAGCCTCCAACCTCCTGTCCCCCCCTCTGCAGCCTCCGACCTCCTGTCCCCCCCTCCGCAGCCTCCGACCTCCTGTCCCCCCCTCCGCAGCCTCCGACCTCCTGTCCCCCCCTCCACAGCCTCCAACCTCCTGTCCCCCCCCTCCGCAGCCTCCGACCTCCTGTCCCCCCCCTCCGCAGCCTCCCACCTCCTGTCCCCCCCCTCCGCAGCCTCTGACCTCCTGTCCCCCCCTCCGCAGCCTCTGACCTCCTGTCCCCCCCTCCGCAGTCTCCTGTCCCCCCCTCCACAGCCTCTGACCTCCTGTGCCCCCCTCCACAGCCTCTGACCTCCTGTCCCCCCCCTCTGCAGCCTCTGACCTCCTGTCCCCCCCGCAGCCTCTGACCTCCTGTCCCCCCCTCCGCAGCCTCTGACCTCCTGTCCCCCCATCTGCATCCTCTGACCGCCTGCCCCCCCTCCACAGCCTCTGGCCTCCTGTCTCCCCCTCCGCAGCCTCTGACCTCCCCTGTACCATCCGCAGCCTCTGACCTCCCCTGTACCATCCGCAGCCTCTGACCTCCCCTGTACCATCCGCAGCCTCTGACCATCTCTTGTCTTATATCACGTCTGGAGAGGAGTCAAGAGTGGGAGTGCCGCCAGGATGGGGGTCATGGGAGAAGTCAGACATGTATGGACTGTGGAGAGGAAACTATGGGATAAAACCAGAGCCACCAAGCTGGAGACGAGAGACTGAGCCCTGCACCGTGCACCTGAGAGGAGGTCAGTGACAGCGCCGCCAGGCCAGTCTGAGGGGGGTGTCAATACAATAATGTAAGGGGGCACTGATAAAGGTTCCCCCCTTATATCAGTAAACCCTCTTACCTTAGTGTTTTCTTTTTGCGGAAGGTGGTCTCTGGTCACCAGAGTCCTCCCCACATTCCCAGAGTTCCCCTTTACATCATAGTCTGCAGGATTCCACCCTTCAGTGCAAGGGGGCACTCTGATGTAAAGGGGAATGCAGTGGACTCTGATATAAGTGGGGTCTCTGGTCATCAGTGCCCCCTTTATATCAGAGTGCGACCCCTTTCACACTGAGGCGCTTTGCAGGCGCTATAACGCTAAAAATAGCGCCTGCAAAGCGCCCTGAAAGAGCCGCTCCGCACACTCCAGTGTGAAAGCCCCGAGGGCCTTCACACTGGAGCGCTGCGCTGGCAGGACGCTAAAAAATGTCCTGCTAGCAGCATCTTTGGAGCGGTGTGTATACCGCTCCTCCACCGCTCCTACCTTTTGATATGAATTTGCACCGCGGCTATACCGCTGGAAAAACGCATTTTGCTGGTGGTTTTAACGGCCGTTAGCGGGGATTAAAAGCGCCCCGCTAGCGTCCGAATAGCACCGCAAAATTGACAGTAAAGCGCCGCTAAAATTAGCGCCGCTTTATCGCCGACGCATGGGGCTGGTATGAAATTATTTCCAGGGCTGGTTTTTATTCCCAGTCCGGCCCTGCCTACACCTCCCTCCCCCTCTCTCACTACCCCCCTCTTCCTACACCCCCCTCTCTCACTACCCCCCACTTCCTACACCCCCCCCTCTCTCACTACCCCACCTCTTCCTACACCCCCCACCCCCTCCCAGAATACATATTTTTGATTTTTTACACATGTTTTATAGCAGAAAGTAATATATATTATTTTTTTTCCCCCAAATTGTCTGTCTTTGTTTATAGCCCAAAAGGGACGCAGAGGTGATCAAATACCTCCAAAAGAAAGCTCTTTTTGTGGGGAAAAAGGGACATAGATTTTATTTGGGTACAGCGTTGAGTGTGGGTGGGGAGACACAGGGGGCCCATGATCTATTATTGCCCCGGGGCCCCATGAGTTGTCAGTCCGTGCCTGGTATGGGCTGCTCAATCTAAAATGCCTGGGCCTATTATTTGTCCTAGTCCGGGCCTGATGGTGATAGGTTAAGCTCTGTTACTGTACAAAGAACAAGCCAAGAAGGCAACATGAGGAAAGAAGAAGAAAAGCGAAAGGGTGAAAGATATAGAAAGGAAGGGAGGGTATGTGTCTGACCATGTAGGAGAGAGTTATTGGGGTTGATTCACTAAAAGTGGAGAGTGCAAAACCTGATGCAGCTGTGCATGGTAACCAATCAGCTTCCAACTTCAGCTTGTTCAGTTAAAGCGGAAGTAAACCCAACGATTTAACAGTTTCAAAAAGCAGTTACATTCCCGGCATGCCAGGAATGCCAACTGTCACATTGGTTGTGCTCTCAACCAAACTGTCAATCCATCCAATGGCTGGTGTCTTAACTGATCACATGTGCAGCATCATGGCAGTTGAAGATTAAACAGAGGCCAAGATGGCAGCTTCCTTGCCTGAAAATGATAGGAGGGTTTACTTCCACTTTAAGCTTTGACAATAAAAACCTGGAAGCTGATTGGTGTCTATGCAGAGCTGCACCAGATTTTGCACTCTCCATTTTTACTAAATCCCCAGTGTGTGCTCTCTTTATGAAGAAGCAAAGATTTGAACCCAGGGGTCCCAAACCTTGTTTCCTTTGATTATCATATATTCTAGCTGAAAGACGCTCCATAGTTTTCACTTTATTAATGCAATTAAGGAATTCAAGGTTGGATGGGGGTTAGTTTGTTTCCATTTAATTGTAAGTATACTGTATTTAAAAAAAAAAAAAAAAAGTTTATTCATAGTCATCAGGAGGTGTGGGAAAGGAAGGTCCCAGTACAAAAAAAAAAGTTATGTGGTCATGGGGCAAATGAGAACAAAAGCATCTTAGAGAGTGTGTTCCTCACCACATTCCAGTGAAGCTTTTATGCTGGGATACACCCAGTATATGTGAAATAGAGTACCTACCGCTGCCTGAAATCTCCAACCTAGATTGGAGGCAGATCGATAAACTGCATGAAGGTGGTCCACCTACGATTGTTGTGACAACTCATAAATTATGGATTTTCTATCACTTTCTGTACTGGAGACAATAGTCACCAGGACAAATGGATAGGGTAGAATTTTCCCAACAGGGACAAAAACCGTAATAAAAACCTTACAGAGATCCCAATCATTACACATTCTAAACAAAACTTTACATACACTTTAAGTCAGCGGCCTTTTAAGATCATGTTACAGTTGGGCCATTTGTTTTCCACGCATTTTTCTTCTGCCACCATTTTAAAGGCTCATTACACCACGTAATCAGAAGAAGAATTGCGGTATGACTCTGTCTTTCACTCACAGCTATTAGGAGAATTTTTATCCAGGCACAGTGTGAATGGTGTGGGCACAGACTCTTTTTATACAAACAGCTGCACCCAAGCTCCTGACGCTGTGACAAAAATGGCAAGGCGATCTGGTTACTTGGTTTCACGTGTCAACAATCCCCACATCTAATCAGGTGAATCAAAACGAATGCGCTGTTGGGCAAGCAGCACTGGAATATTTGGATAACCTTTGGCTACAGCATTGGCCTGTAAATCTCTTTAATCCAATTTTTTATCCGGTTTTATGAGATCGTAGAAAACCCACTGCAGAAGACATGCAAAGTTTTCTGGGTCTTTAGTTTGCAGAATACTTAGTAATTTCACACAGTTACCGCAACAATATGGAAGGAGAGGGTAGTATATATTAAGAGAGGAAACACAAGAGAGTTTGAAAAGGTGTGGAACCCGTGGTTGGAAAAAATAGGGATACCCCTGTAAAGCAGAGAGTGAGAGGGAAAGAGAGTAAGAAAAATGGCAGAAGGAAAATAAATGAAAACAGAAATAAACTGTGAATAAGGTGTAAAAATGGAAGAAAGGAAAATAGGAAAAAACCTAATATGAGAAAATAGTAAAGGGGGAGGGGGGAAGGAGGGAGGGATGAGGGTTAACAGAGTGAAACTTACATTGATAATATTTTGCTAATTTATTGTTGTGAAAAGTAAATATAAATAAGCATGTACAATGTCAATTTGAATATGCAAGAAAATTAATAAAGAGAATATAAATAAAAAAAAAAAGAATACTAGTAATTTCAGCCCTAAATGGCTGTATAAGAGTTACAGTGCTATGTAATAGGTATAATAATTCCAATACAAAATTCATTTTTAAGATGATCCCCAATCAAAGAGCCAAATACACAAATGGAATGTTGACTGGACATTAAAAGAGCAGCAAAAGACTGATGAGGTCAAGCATTTGCTCTTCTGCTTTCTTCTCCTATCAGCATTTATCTTGTCAGCCAATTTGCATGTAACACACCTTATTGGCTCCTAGTTCTGCCCCTCCCTCACTTAACTTTGGTGCAATTTTACAGGGGTTTGCAAAAGGTTGAAATCAAGCAAAATCCAGGTACTCACACTTGTTGCATTAAGACCCCTTTCACACTGAGGGTGTTTTGCAGGCGCTATAGCATTAAAAATAGCGCCTGCAAACCACCCTAAAACAGCTGCTCCATTCACTCCAGTGTGAAAGCCCGAGGGCTTTCACACTTGAGCGGTGAGCTGGCAGGGCGTCAGAAAAAGTCCTGCCAGCAGCTTCTTTGGAGCGCATTAGGAGTGGGGAACCTAATGCGCTGTAGCGGTGCATTGCGGGCGGTTTTAACCTTTTTTTCGGCCGCTAGCAGGGGTTAAAAGCTCCCCGCTAGCGGCCGAAATGCACCGCAAATCTGACGGTAAGGCACCGCTAAAAATAACGGCATTTTACAGCCGACACTCGGGGTGGCACAGTGTGAAAGGGGTCTTAAAGTCCCATTTACATTTTTACAGTGCAATACTTTAAAGAACGCATATAAATGAGTGGTGTGGCACACATTAACATGTGCTCCAATGGGGCCATAGATTTGAATGCACCACAATACTGGAGAATGGATCATTGTTGGACATCGACGGGATTACATCGCTGGAATTTATTTTTTTATTTTTAAATAAAGGACTTGTCCAACTGTGTCTGTGTGTTTTTTACCAATATTTACACTTTCTTTGTGAAATGGTAGGGGTACAATGTACCCCGTTACCAATTCACATGGGGGGGGGGCGGGATCTGGAGTTCCAGATAAGGGTCTGGTATTGATTTTTGGGGGGGACCCCACGCCATTTTTTTTTACATTTTGGTGCGGGGTTCCCCTTAAAATCCATACTAGACCTGAAGGGTCTGGAATGGATTTTTGGGGGGGACCCCACGCCATTTTTTTTAATTTGGTGCAGGGTTCCCCTTAATATCCATACCAAACCTGAAGGGCCTGATATGGAATTTGGGGGGACCCCCACATTTTGTTTTTTTTGGTTCGGGGTTTCCCTTAATATTCATACCAGACCCAAAGGACCTGGTAATGGACTGTGGGGGGGGACCCCTGACATTTTTTCAATGACATTTGATCTGTATTGCCGGGGAGCCGACAATTCATTATAGCTGCGAGTGGTTATAAATGACTTTTTTTCCTTCAGAAATGACATTTTGTGCAGGGACAGTTCTAAACACGGGAAACATGCGCGACTTTACAGGCATATTTTAGACACCCCCCAGGTACGAAATTTAAAGGAATATTTTGCTTTTATCGTTTCACTTTAAGCATTATTGAAATCACTGCTCCCGAAAAAACTGCCGTTTCTAAAACTTTTTTTTTTATTGATACATGTCCCCTGGGGCAGGACCCGGGTCCCAAACACTTTTTATGACAATAACTTGCATATTAGCCTTTAAAATTAGCACTTTTGATTTTTCATGTTCGTGTCCCATAGACTTTAATGGTGTTCGCGTGTTCGAACAAATTTTTTGCCTGTTCGCATGTTCTGGTGCGAACCGAACAGGGGGGTATTCGACTTATCCCTACTTGGCACGTACAACCTACCTAAATATTGTGGCATGTGCTGAAAAAAACAAGGACTTAAAGCACCTGCTACTGATGGCTTGAGGCCAGATACCACATTATACCTTTAGAGGTCTAATGGTGTCCATGCCACAACGGATCAAGGCTGCTTTGGTGGCAAACAGGGATTTGTTGGCCGCAAAAAGGGACCTGCTTAATATTAGGTGGATCTTCATAATGTCATGGCTGATCAGTGTATATTGGTACATTAACAAGCTCACAATTGTTCTCTAAAATACATTTGCTACATATCATCACTTCAAACAATCCAAAAACAAGGTAATAATTGATAATTCATAGACAAAGGGAAGAACCATGCCAATCATTCCTTTAGGCCTCGTACATAAGGGGCGGGCTATGTTGGAGTCTGCCTACCCAGCAGCTGTCCACTGATCCCCGTTGAGCAGGTGGATAGCTGGTCTGTGTCCGCTCCACTTATGCAGAGCGGACACAGCCCACTTTCCTCTATTGGTGGATGGATGTACACAGACCGCCTGTCTGTTTACACCCGACTGCCATCCGATTCGATTTGCCAGACAGATCCCCATCTGTCCGTTTTTAGCGGATAGGATTGGATATAGGCGGGTGTCAACGGACACATGTCTGTTGACACCTGCTGCGTCATAGAGGAGACTGGAAGGTCCGATCGGGTCCACTTGAAAAACTGAAAGGCGAACTTGATCGGTCCGCCCATGTGAAAGGACCCTCACTGTATGCTGTAGCTGTGAATAACAATGTATCCAGAGGATAAAACTAACCTAGAATATATTGTCATTTATGCCACTTGCATAAATCTGTTTAGGGCTTATTTGCTCTTGTTGAAGAGGATATGAAAATCATGGCTTCAGAAATATCAGGTTATTAAAAAAAAAAGTGTAGCGGGTGGTTATATTTAGAGGAGGCATCTGAGTGGTATCAGGCTCAGATGCAACAATTGTTAGGATTCCTGGACCAATTTATGTCAGTGGAGGATATCAATGGTGTCTAGTTCCCTGCGGCCTATTGGTGGCACTGTTGCCATAGGCTGGGGTTGAACCACCATTGGAGGGCTGTGCCCTTTGTGTCCTCTCGCGACAGTAGTACGGCGGGGCGGGGAACCTGCTGTGCATGCTGAGGGAGGGTATAAAGGGGGCAGACATCTTCCGCACGAGGTCCGCGCCCAGGCACCTTTAGCCTGGGTGCATGTGCGAGAGGTCTCCGGGTGCCCTAGGCCCAGGGACGGAGTTGCGGTTTCACCCTAGACACCTTTGGTCTAGGGTGAGGTACTCTCTGGAGGCCTGGGGCCCAGTACCTTCGACTGGGTCCTGCAAGGGATCGAGGGCTCCTAGGGTGTTTTCCGGTGTTGGACACCCGAATCTGGAATGAGGAGGCCAGGGAGGTGACCCTTCCGAAGATCCAGTGCAGCATTTGCTGGTGACGGCGGGCCTCTGGTAAGTGTCCGGATGGATGTCCTCTCTCTGACAGGGGCCATCGCTCATAGAAGGTAATCCACGTTCTCATGGTCTGTGGCAGGGACCCATCGTGAATCGGGTCGGTGGCAGAGACCCAACAACCAGGTCTGTGGCAGAGGCCTTGTTCATCTGGTCTGTGGCAGAGACCCCCTCACGGTCGTTGGCAGCGACTGTGCGCCAAGCCTGTCCGCGCTATAACGGAACAGGAGAAAAGCCCAAGTTCAAGTTTGTGCCTGGACCTCCTCTCCACTGTGTTCTGTTCTATGTCTAACCAGTCGCTCTTAAAGGAATATTTATTGCTCTGCAGAATAAATAAGTGTTGGACTTTCAGTGGTGTGGAACTTGACTTTCTGGGAGTTAAAGGGTCATTCTCAAGGGAAGTTTTGGCTCTGGACAAGGGTGACAGGCCCGAAGGTAAAAGGTTATAGCTCACACCTCTGTACACAAGAGAATACGAGCTGGTGGTGCGCCACACTCTCCTCCCTGGTCCCCTAGACGAGAGCCATTGACCGAGAAGAGAAGGAGGGAGTGAAAGGTGAGGTCGCTACAAAAGTAAGGCCAAAAGGATAAATAAAATATAAATTTAATGCTACAGAACTGGGGATACTTAAAGGGGTTGTAAAGGTTTGTTTTTTATTTTCTAAATAGGTTCCTTTAAGCTAGTGCATTGTTGGTTCACTTGCCTTTTCCTTAGATTTTCCTTCTAAATGTTTTCTTTCTTTGTTTTCTTTGTCTGAATTTCTCACTTCCTGTTCCTCCTCAGTAAGCTGTTCTGGCTGACTCCACACCACTCGGATGATGGCGTGAAGTTTAGTGAGGATAAACAGGAAGTGAGAAATTCAGACAAAGAAAAAAAACATTTAGAAGGTAAATCAAAGGAAAAGGTAAGTGAACCAACAATGCACTAGCTTAAAGAACCTATTTAGAAAATAAAAAAGAACCTTTACAACCCCTTTAAAAGAGGAGGATTTACATCAACTATTCCATTACAAATCAAAACAAAAAGGGTTTGCTTTACCAAAGACAAATAGTCTGTTCACTTTGTAGGTACATTTTTACTTTGCCTTGGAATGTTCCCTTATCTTAGTGAATGAGGTGAACTCTGCTGACTTTCATCATTCAAATACATGCAAGCAAAAATGCTTTTTTTTTTTCCTTGCATGTGGTTGGGTATTCTTTGCAAAGTGAACGTTCACCACATTCACTTATCTAAGTAAAAATTCTCTTGCAAAGTTACAATTCTCATGCAACCAACTTGCCTTTAGTAAATCAACTCAAAGGGTGTATTTCATGTTTAGACCTGTATTGCAAACAGCTGCCTAAATGCATTCAGCATATGCAAACTGTTTTACTTAAAAAAAGATTTGAAGTCCTGTTTATTCAGTCTTATTTTATCCAGGCATCCCTGCCAGACAGTAAAGCCCGGTCTTCTAACACCTGAGAGCTCCTCCAAACTACACTGCAGCTGAGCAATACAGCCTGTTTGAGGACTGTCTCCAGCCTATAGAATCAGTGTCACATTGATGAGGTCATCACTCTGCTGTTTCTTCCTGCTCAGAAGCTTTCAGTGTTAAATAGACAGCACAGTGCAATGTTGCCTTACTATGCTGCTCCTGCTCCTCCTATTCAGGGGATTTAAAGAAGGCTGATGTTGAGGGAGATTAAAGCAGACCATCACTCAAAAGAAAAAGTGCCACTCATCCCTTTCCCCCGTCTCTAACAATTTTTTTTTTTTAGGGAGTGGGTACTTTTTTTGTGACAGATACCAGCTTCCACTTCCTCAGTTCTCACCTACGCGAGAATTATGTTAGCTTTAGTTCTGAAATGATGCCCTTTGTACCACTGCCAAGGTAGCCTATAGTCAAGTCCCATGGCTGTCTTTAGCTACAGTATACCATTGAAGATATTCCCCATTTAAATCGACTCAACAGGACCTTAATAGCTGTGGATATATAATTTTGTTTTTATCTTCCCCTATTTTTCAAACATTCAGTTTTCCTTCCTATCCTTTTTTAAATAATATACATATAAAATAATTGACAAAGAATCAGCATAGAAATTAACCCTAAAGACTATTCAAAAACAGTAGATTACTGCAAACGATCTATACATTTTGAAAAGTTTACCTTTCCTTAATAGGGGGTGTGTTGAACCTCTGCAGCCTGCTGGCAGGGGACAGGATTCTCTACTCAGAGTGAGGCTGCTTTTCAAAGAAAACAAATTCTATGACTATGAACCTTGTTTTTTTAAGCACACATGACAGCCATTCTCAACCAGGGTTCTTCCAGGGATGGCTGGGGGTACCATGGCTAACTGACTTCCTATCTGATAGTGCCTACATAGTTCCAGGTCCAACACCACTTGCCGATGCTAGCGGCAAGACTCCAAGTATGTTTATCTGGCCTCCCCTATAATAGGGGCATTCTTCCCACTTACTACCACCTACTACGGGGCATTTGACCAATGTCACCTGATGGACTAATAAGGTTGCCCGGAGACCTGAAAATTATTTTAGGGGTTACTCTGGGGTTAAAAGGTTGAGAAAGGCTGACCTAGAATGTATTCAGCTGATGTCCAATTGGGCTGTAAAAAGGAAACCTGTCATATGAGAAACATCCATGTGATTATGCCCTGCCTAATCTGCAAATGTTTTCTGATTCAGAGACTTCCAGGGATGTCAGAAACAGTAGTCTTTGTATTTCTCTCATGACAGGCTTACTTTAGATAAGTTACACCTAAAACAAGGATCTCCAATGGTAACAAACAGATACAAAAATGTAGTTTAACCTCCCTGGCGGTAATCCTGAGTCAGGCTCGGGGTGAGTTTTTCATGCTAAGACCGGTAACCCAGAGCCAGACTCGGGATTGCATTGCAGGATACATGGAAGTTACTTACCTTGTTCCCTGGATCCTGTGATGTCTCCCCGTAGTGTGTGCGAGCCTTCTCCTTGCTCGATTCACACTGCCGAGTGCTGAGCTCCATTCCCTGCGACGTTGCTTTGCACGGGGACGGAGTTCGGCGCCAAATTCAAAAAGTGAAACACACAGTATACATACAGTATACTGTAATCTTACTGATTACAGTACTGTATTAAATAATTGCACATCCCCTTTGTCCCTAGTGGTCTGTCCAGTGTCCTGCATGTAGTTTTATATTATAAAAACTGTTCTTTCTGCCTGGAAACTGGAGATTGTCCATAGCAACCAAAAAGTGTCCCTTTATGTCAAAAGTGGTTTTAGACCAGCTAGAAAACAGCGATAATAAATTAGAATCACTCGCAGAATTGAGCGATAGCGATTTGTGGGGAAATTCGTAATCAAACACTAAATCTAATGACAGCGACAATTCTGCAACTGAGCAAATTTCAGTGTTTTTCATTTGATTACATTAGTGAATAATTTTTATTATAATTACATTACTATTTGTTATAATTATTTATAGTTATTTATTATATTATAATTTATGATTTTGTGTTTCAAACTTTATCATACCCGGGATGTCTACTAGACTCTTGTTTGGTCAGGTTTAAGTAAGTAATTACTAAGAATTGCAGGCCTACAATACATAATACCAAATTTCCATGCAAAATAATTTGTACATAATTCCAGACAGAATCATACCGCCGGGGAGGTTGAGCTTCTATGTGCACTCCCCTTATTCAAAGCTTCTTTATTTAAAATTAACTTGACTTGGCCTAAAATGTTTTTAAGACAACAGTGCTGAAGTGTGAAGTTGTGTTGCTCTCAAGTGTAAGTAAAGGATAACTATAAATGTTTTTAAAAATGTTGCCTCCCCTTCCTCCTATCAATGCTGCATAGCCATTATAAAAGGGATCAGTGGAAATGTGTTTTTTAAATCTACTCTGGTGTGATGATGTGTTTGAATAGCATTTGCTCCACTGTGTAAGGAAGTGTTCCACCATGGCTCTGAATTCCCGCAGCCATAACTTCACCATTCGGGCTCCCATTGTCCATCTATTGTCAGCAATCCTTTCCCCTGGAGAAGCCGCTTGCTAATACAGGGGAGCCGGAGCTTCTGTATCATGTGACCGCACCACCAGAGCATATTAAAAAAACTTATTTCAAAAGATCTCTTTAACCACTTCAATACCAGGCACTTATACAACTTCTTGCCCAAGCCAATTTTCAGCTTTCAGCGCTGTCGCAATTTGAATACAACAATTGCACGGTCATGCTATACTGTACCCAAATACATTTTTTATAATTTTGTTCCCACAAATAGATCTTTCTTTTGGTGGCATTTGATCACCTCTGTGGTTTTTTTTTTTGCGCAAAAAATAAAAAAAGACCAAAAAATGTGAAAAAAAAAAGGTTTTCTTTGTTTCTGTTATTTTTTTGTAAATAAGTATGTTTTCTTCTTCAATTATGGGCACTGATATGGCTGCACTGACGGGCACTATTAAGGCGGCACCGATGGGCACCAATGAGGTGCCACTGATGAGGTGGCACTGATGGGCACTGATGATGGGCACTGATAGGCGGCTGTCAGGAAGGGCGTTCTCACAATCATCCCAGCAATCTGGGTTTCAGAATACCTGTGCACAGGAGACCTGTTCGGCGCACGTGCATGCATGATAGCAGTGTGCGGGTGCGCGATAGCGGCGCGCAGGTGCGCGATAGCGGATCACGGGCGCATGCAGATGCGCAATAGTGGCGCACGAGCACACGCGCACCTATGACGGTACTTGGCGCCAAGACTGCCTATTTAAGGAGAACTGTAACCTTGCATCCTTGCTGTCCAGTCTACAGCGTTCCCCTGAGACCCTTACTGCCTGAACCTCTGATTGTGTTACTCTGATACCTGATCCGGCTTCCCTTGACTTCTCCTGTTTGCTGCCTGCCTTGACCCCGGCTCGTCCCGACTTCGCTCCTGCCTGCTCCTTTCAACCAGTTTGCTGCCCGCCTGATATACTGACCCAGCCTGGACTTTAACCACTTCTGGATCCTGCTTACTCCTGTCTGCCCGCTTGTGTTTGACCCGGCCTGTCTTCTCCATATAAATAAAAAAAGACCAACAATTTTGAAAAAAAAAAGTTTTTCTTTGTTTCTGTTATTTTTTTGTAAATAAGTATGTTTTCTTCTTCAATTATGGGCACTGATATGGCTGCACTGACGGGCACTGATAAGGCGGCACCGATGGGCACCAATGAGGTGCCACTGATGAGGTGGCACTGATGGGCACTGATGATCCGTTGGTCTGCGAGTGCACGCTGGTCCGTTGGTCTGCGAGTGCACGCGGGTCCGTTGGTCTGCGAGTGCACGCGGGTCCGTTGGTCTGCGAGTGCACGCGGGTCCGTTGGTCTGCGAGTGCACGCGGGTCTGCGAGTGCACGTGGGTCCGTTGGTCTGCGAGTGCACGCGGGTCCGCGAGTGCACGCGGGTCCGTTGGTCTGTGGGTGCACGTGGGTCTGCGTGGTACCTGTGTATTGTCTTGTTGAGTACCTGTGTATTGTCTTGTTGAGTACCTGTGTATTGTCTTGTTGAGTACCTGTGTATTGTCTTGTTGAGTACCAGTGTATTGTCTTGTTGAGTACCTGTGTATTGTCTTGTTGAGTACCTGTGTATTGTCTTGTTGAGTACCTGTGTATTGTCTTGTTGAGTACCTGTGTATTGTCTTGTTGAATAGTTGGGTCAGGAAGCTAGTGTTAGGTAATTTGGACAGGGTATAATCTCGAATCCTCATTAAATTAATAGGTACGATGCCCAGCGGGTGTGGCGAGGCGACTCGGTGTACATCTTGCAGCATGTATGCGTTCCTTGATCATCTGATCGAGGGTGATTACTGCTGTGCAAAATGTAAGCACATTGTTTCCCTGGAAGCCCAGGTTCTGAATCTAGGGAAGCAACTGTCAGCACTGGGAAGTCCCTCCACACTAAAGGAGAGCTGGATACGTACCCGGCAGGTGATGGCAGGGGCCAGCACAGAGGTGGGTGGAGTCAAAGAGGTGCAGGCACTAGAAAATAGTAGATGGGTGACAGTCAGGAAGGGTAGAGGGCGAAGTGCCAGGGAGGCCGATCCAGGGCTGGAGCATCCCAATAAGTATGCTCCATTGAGTGACATTGGTGAAACCAGTCCGGGACCAGCACTGCTGGAGCTGAGGGACTCTCCTAGCTGCCAGGGGAAGAACTCCTCCAGTGAGAGTGGGGGGGAAGCGAAGGGAAAGGAAAGACAGATTCTGGTGGTAGGGGACTCAATTCTTAGAAGGACAGAGAGGGCAATCTGTAACAAAGACCTGAAGCGCCGAACTGTATGTTGTCTACCGGGCGCTCGGGTTCGGCACATCACGGATCTGGTGGACAGATTACTGGGAGGGGCTGGGGAAGACCCAGCTGTCATGGTGCACGTTGGCACCAATGACAAAGTCAGAGGCAGATGGAGTGTCCTAAAGAATGATTTTAGGGACTTGGGAGCTAAATTGAGGAAAAGGACCTCCAAGGTAGTATTCTCGGGAATACTACCGGTACATCGAGCCACACCAAAAAGGCAGAGGGAGGTTAGGGAAGTGAACAAGTGGCTGAAGAGCTGGTGTAGTAAGGAGGGGTTTGGGTTCCTGGAGGACTGGGCCGACTTCTCAGTCGATAACCAGTATTATAGAAGGGACGGACTGCACTTAAATGAGGAGGGTGCAGATCAGCTGGGAATAAGGATGGCCAAAAAGTTAGAGGGGTTTTTAAACTAGGTGACAGGGGGGAGGGTCCAGAGATAGTGAGAGTCAGCGGGGAACATATTCTAAAGGGTAGTATTAGGGGCATTAGTGGTAGGGTAACCAAAGAACATAAACCCAAGGTAAGTATAGTAGCAAGTCCTAGTTGCAATCTGGGAACACCCAAGAGGATAGTATGTGACCGGTCAAATAATATTAATGCATTAAAGTGTCTCTTCACCAACGCCAGAAGTCTGCCAAGCAAAATAGGTGAGTTGGAAGCTCTGGTGCATGAGGAGAGCTATGATGTAATCGGTATTGCTGAAACTTGGCTTCATTCCTCACATGACTGGGCTATTAATATTCCTGGCTATGCACTCTTTCAGAAAGACAGGGTAAAAAGGAAGGGTGGAGGGGTCTGTCTCTATGTGAGAAGTGATCTCAAAGCGAGTGTGAAAGAGGACCTGGTGGATGGAGAGTGTGATGAGTCTGAAGCATTATGGGTGGAACTGCATACAGATGTGCGTAGTTCAAAGCTAATCATTGGAGTTTGTTATAGACCACCCAATGTTAATGAGGAGTTAGAGACTCAGCTCCTTGCACAGATGGAAAGGGCTGCAAGGGCTGGGACGGTGATAATAATGGGGGATTTTAACTACCCAGAAATTGACTGGAGTAATGGAACTGCTGGGACAGTTAAAGGGCAAAAATTTATAAACCTATTGCAGGACAATTTTATGGTCCAGTTTATTGAGGCCCCAACTAGGAATGATGCTCTGTTGGACCTGGTAATCTCAAACCACGCAGAGTGTATTACTAATGTTCAGATAAAGGAACACCTGGGTAGCAGTGACCATAACATGATTTCATTTGATGTTAGTTGTAAGCAAAAATCACATACAGGAAAGATAAAAACACCTAATTTCAAGAGAGCAAATGTTCCAAGGATGAGTGCTGCTCTCCAGGACTTAGACTGGGAAGGAATATTGACATCAATGGGCACAGAACAGAAATGGGAATTCTTCAAAAAGACTGTTTGTGAACTCACTGCAAAGTATATTCCCATGGGCAATACGTTTAAAAGGCTAAAAATAAAACCTATGTGGCTCACTGCCAAAGTTAAAAAAGCTATAAACTATAAGAAAAGAGCTTTTAAAAAATATAAAAATGAGGGAACACTAGTGTCATTTAAATGTTACAAAGAATATAACATGATATGTAAAAAGGAAATCAAGGATGCAAAAATTCAAAATGAACGACAGATTGCAAAAGATAGTAGGACAAACCCCAAAAAATTCTTCAAATATATTAATAGTAAAAAGGTCAAGTCTGAGCATGTAGGCCCTTTACAAAATAATCTAGAGTGGGTGACTGGGGACAAAGAGAAGGCTAATTTATTAAATACTTTCTTCAGTTCTGTGTATACAAAGGAGCATGGGGGAGCTCATGTCCAAAATGGGGGTGGTAGTGACACAGCCCCAAATCCACAATGGCTCAAAAGTGATATGGTCCAGAAATATTTAGATGGAATAAAGGTGGATAAAGCACCTGGACCAGATGGCATACACCCACGGATCCTAAAAGAATTGAGCTCTGTAATTTCAAAGCCATTGTATTTAATTTTTAGGGACTCATTAATGACAGGGCCAATGTGGTGCCTATATTTAAAAAGGGAATTAAGTGTTTACCAAGTAACTATAGACCTGTTAGTTTAACTTCTATAGTTGGGAAAATACTGGAGAGATTAATAAAAGACCACATAGATGAGTTCTTGCTGGAAAAAAACTATTTAAGCAACAGACAGCATGGATTCATGAAAGACAGAAGTTGTCAGACAAACCTGATTTCTTTTTATGAAGAGGTAAGTAAGACCTTGGACAGAGGGGTGGCAGTGGACGTGGTATACTTGGATTTTGCAAAAGCGTTCGATACAGTTCCCCACACACGGCTCACGTGTAAGGTAAAGTCTACAGGATTGGAAATATCAGTTTGTAAATGGATAGAAAACTGGCTAAAAGACAGAATTCAGAGAGTAGTGGTTAATGATTCTTACTCTGAATGGTCCAAGGTTATCAGTGGTGTACCCCAAGGTTCAGTGCTGGGACCCTTACTTTTTAATATGTTTATAAATGATATTGGGTCTGAGATCAAAAGTAACATTTCTGTCTTTGCAGATGACACCAAGCTATGCAGTGGAATAACGTCCTTACAGGATGTCGCCAATTTACAAGCCGACCTCAATGCTCTGTCTAATTGGGCGACTATGTGGCAGATGAGGTTTAATGTTGATAAATGTAAAGTTATGCACTTGGGGGCTAATAATATGAATGCATCATACATACTAGGGGGAGTACAACTGGGGGGATCCGTAGTGGAGAAGGATCTGGGGGTTTTGGTAGATCATAAGCTCAATAATGGCATGCAATGCCAAGCTGCGGTTTCCAAAGCGAGCAAAGTTCTTTCTTGTATTAAGAGAGGTATGGTCTCCAGAGAGAGAGATATCATTTTGCCCCTGTTCAAATCATTAGTAAGACCTCATCTGGAATATGCAGTTCAGTTTTGGGCCCCAGTTCTCAAAAAGGATATTGGGGAACTGGAGAAAGTGCAGAGAAGGGCAACCAAACTGATAAGAGGCATGGAGGAGCTCAGCTATGAGGAGAGATTAGAGGAACTGAATTTATTCTCTCTTGAGAAGAGGAGATTAAGGGGGGATATGATCAACATGTACAAATATATAAGGGGTCCATATAGTGAACTTGGTGTTCAGTTATTCACTTTACGGTCAACACAAAGGACAAGGGGGCACTCTTTGCGTCTAGAGGAAAAGAGATTTCACCTCCAAATACGGAAAGGTTTTTTCACAGTAAGAGCTGTGAAAATGTGGAATAGACTCCCTGCAGAGGTGGTTCTAGCCAGCTCAGTAGATTGCTTTAAGAAGGGCCTGGATTCTTTCTTAAATGTACATAATATAACTGGGTACTGACATTTATAGGTAAAGTTGATCCAGGGAATATCTGATTGCCTCTCGGGGGATCAGGAAGGAATTTTTTCCCCTGCTGTAGCAAATTGGATCATGCTCTTCTGGTTTTTTTTTGCCTTCCTCTGGATCAACTGTGGGTATAGAATTGGGTATATGGGATTGTACGATATATGTTTATTTTATTTTTTTTATTATTTTTTTTTACGGTTGAACTGGATGGACTTGTGTCTTTTTTCAACCTGACTAACTATGTAACTATGTAACTATGTAACTATGATGGGCACTGATAGGCGGCTGTCAGGAAGGACGTTCTCACAATCATCCCAGCAATCTGGGTTTCAGAATACCTGTGCACAGGAGACCTGTTCGGCGCACGCGCATGCACGATAGCAGTGTGCGGGTGCGTGATAGCAGCGCGTGGGTGCGCGATAGCGGATCACGGGCGCACGCAGATGCGCGATAGCGGCGCATAAGCGCGCGCGCACCTATGACGGTACTTGGCGCCAAGACTGCCTATTTAAGGAGAACTGTCACCTTGCATCCTTGCTGTCCGGTCTACAGCGTTCCCCTGAGACCCTTACTGCCTGAACCTCTGATTGTGTTACTCTGATACCTGATCCGGCTTCCCTTGACTTCTCGTGTTTGCTGCCTGCCTTGACCCCGGCTCGTCCCGACTTCGCTCCTGCCTGCTCCTTTCAACCAGTTTGCTGCCCGCCTGATATACTGACCCGGCCTGGACTTTAACTACTTCTGGATTCTGCTTACTCCTGTCTGCCCGCTTGTGTTTGACCCGGCCTGTCTTCTCCAAGCCTGCCTCCTGTTCCTCGAGTGTCTGCTGCGGACCACCGCACGCCTCCATCAGCTACCTTCAGCTGCAGACTGCTGCTTCCATCTCCACCTGCTTCAGTTCCTGCCAGGCACTTGTGTCCCTTTGCCCTCTTGAGCCCCTTTCTGCTCTATCAGGGGTTCTCGAGCCAGAGGTTTACGAGAGGCCACTCCCTGCACGTTGGGCTCACCTACCAGGTACGTGACAGCGGCACTAATGGGCACTCATAGGCGGCACTGATGGGCACCAATAGGTGGCACTGATGGGTACTTATGGGTGGCACTGATAGGTGGCATGGATGGGCACTAATGGTCACTGATAGGTGGGCACGGATGGACACTGATAGGTGGCACTGATGGACACTGATGGGTGGCATTTGGGGGCACTGATTGGCATATATTTGCATATGTGGATGGCCAGGGGGATGTACCTGGCTATCCACATGCTTGGGGCTTCCCTGGTGGTCCAGTGTGGGCATCCGTGGGGGGGAGGCTCTTTATCGAGATCGGAGATGCGGGGTGTCAGACTGACACGCTTCACTCGCGATCGCCACGATGCGCGCCCCCACGGCCAGTTTGGATAATTGAACCACTTCTGCATACGTCGGGCAGGAAGTGGTTAAAAAAACTATGCATTAGAGGTAGGAGGAGGGGGAGGCAACATTTCTAACAACACTTATGGCTAGCCTTTACTTCCACTTTAAGTGACTGTGTTTGTCTTCAAAATTATCCCTATATCCTTGGATCCAATGCCCAGGGTGTACATGGGCCTTAACTTCTGCCTAAATCAAAACTAGAGCCTTTACTACCCACTGAAGATCTGGTAGTTGAATGCCAGGGGAGGGTTAGGCCTGATTCACACCTTTGCTATTTTAGTGCTTTCTGCATTTTGCAGATTTGCATTACAGTCCATTTACCATGGTTTCCTATGGAACACGTTCTGTAGTGCAAATTTGCAAAATGCAAAAAGCACTAAAAATGCATAGGTGTGAATCAGGCCTTAGAGGGGATGGAGCTTAAAGTGGTTAAAAAAAAAAGCTTTCAATAACTGCTCCCCCAGCACCCACCTTAAACGCTTACTTACTTAAGCTCGATCTTAATCCATTGCTGTGCCCGTTTGCAGCAGCTCGTCTCTCATCTCACAGGAAACTTGGCAGTAACCACTGACTCTTGCTGCTAGTGGTCTAGCTAATAGCTAAAGGGGGACAACCGAGTCACACTTTGTGTGTCTATGGATGCACACAGTCCAGCTCAGAGTGAGATGGAGAGGGCAGATGGAGGACTCCAGAAGAGGTGGTTCGGGGGCCATGCTGTGCAAAACTGTTGCACAGAGCAGGTAAGTATAACATGTTTGAATTTTAAGGGGAAAAAAAAACTTTACAAACACTTTAATCCATGAATGAAGCAGAAGTCAAGGTTCTATGTACAGCCTAAACCTAGGATCCATGGAGCTCCACAGGAATAGGCCTAAAAATGTAACACAAAAATATGCAGGCAACAGAAGACGCATTTTAGCCCTGTTGCTAGCCTTAGAAATGTTGCAGATCATCAACTTCTCTTTAGAAAAGATATTGTAGTACTGATAGAACTGTTGGTACCAAAAGAAGTGCCTAATGTTGTCTGATCTATTTTCTAATATGGCTGTTGCTGGCGACACCACTGTTCTACACACATTTCTCACTATGAGCAGAGTTTTTTCAATATAAAGGACTGTATTGATAATGACACTAAACTACAAGTAAAGATATTCCTGAAGACCAGTCTGACAATCCAATGAAGTCCACTTCTGACAAACCAAGAAGGATCTTCAATTCCTGTATACATGTTGCATTATAAATACACATGATATTAGAAGAATATGATATGTTAATATGGGTTAAATAAAAATTTGTGTTTAGATACCCATCATGGTGTAAAAGATTTGAAGTCATGCAAGCCAGAAACATTTTAAAAATACCTACAAGTTATCATAAGACATTTAAATAATCTATGATATTGTAGTTTAAAAAGATGAAAATAATTTTAGTATCTGATGACCTAAGAACTTTGTTATAAAAAAAAAGATATATAAGTAGTGATTTTATAAGTAGAAATGTTTTGAAAAGCTAATTAGCATTATAAAATACACCCAATTATGATTATAACTATATAAGATTGTAACCTATTTTAGATTAACACATACTCATCGGATATATCTGAATTATTCATTTATCCATATAGGGGCGTGGCTTGGCGCATGGAGAGGAAGGACGTGTGAGAGCTCAGCTCCCGCTCCAGCGTCCATAAACGGCACACAGCAAGACCGCAAACAGACCCTGTCACCCTCCACATGAGCAGGAGGGGTGCATACAACACTCCCCGTGCGGCGGGTCAGCAAAAACCGGCCGAGATCGGCGATTATTTCCCGCTGAAGGGATCGAGCAGCAAGGCCCCACCGGCTTCCAAGATGGCGGCGACACGCGCGGCGGCAGCACAAGCGGCCCAGGCGGCTGCTAAGGTACAGGCCTCGCAGCCATCACTATCCCCCCCCCCTCCTCACCCCGATCCCCGGGCTCAGATCACACAGCTCATGTAGAACCACCCCACTCAGGAAGCCCTTCATCAGAAATACAGGGCCAGAAAGCTCCATGGAATATGGAGAGTTACATTAAAGCCCTCCCAACTAAAGGAGACATTGATGCCTATGTAAGCAGGCTGGAAAGATCATACAAAAGGGAGATCTCTGACCTGCGCCGCGATATTGGCCAGAGTTTTGAGGAGGTAGAATCAGCTGTAGAGGAAAATACGTCCAGGATCACAGAACATGAGGACATACTACAGCAACACACAATTCAGATACAACAATTGTTTTATGGTTTAGATGACCAAGAGAACAGAAGCCGTCGCAACAATATTCGCATACGCGGAGTACCAGAAAAGGTAGAAAGTAAAGATTTATCTACAGCGGCCATTACCATGTTCAACAATGTTCTGAATAAGCCCATTGACGATCCCTTGGAAATTGATAGGATCCACAGATCCCTCGGTCCCCGTAATCCTAACCCTGCATACCCCAGAGACATAATTTGTCGCATACACTTTTTCAAAGTCAGAAATGACATAATGCAAGCTGCACGCAATCAGGGATCCATTTTGTTCGACACCTACCCAGTCATGCTTCTGACTGACCTTTCAAAGCAAACACTAACAATGAGGAAAGCTCTGAAACCAATAACGGACGCTCTGCAAGCACAGCAAATTAAATGCAGATGGGGATTTCCTTTTCACCTATTCGCTTCCCACAATGGTAAATCAGTGACCTTCCGCAACCTCAGAGATTTACCCAATTTTTTGGGCACATTTGAATTACCCCACATCAGGATCCCAGATTGGCCACTACATCCGGCAACCCCAGGCCTTCCCAGGAGACCAGGATGGGGAAAACATCCTAAAGAAAACAGATCCAGACCCGACGCCACTTCTACTCCTCCAGGATGAACACCTTAGATTACCACCGGCCGGTGGTGGCCCTGCCCAAGTTTCCTGGAACATTTAAGAAAAGCTGATCCACATCTAATTGTCTTTCTTTTTTTTTCTTTTGTTGTTTTTTGATAGAACATTTTCTATACGGGCTGTTTCCCACTGTTGTTGAAATGCCTCACCTGACCTACTGTACCCCTGACTCTAAATCTGCTGACCAGGTCTAGCCTATCATAGGGGTACAGTATGATTATCGGAGATATCCAGGGAAACAGCCAAAGATTCCCCTGCTATCAGGAAAACATACGGTTTGAATAAGAAGGTTTAAATGTTTTACATTCTATTGCTGTGTGCCTTGCTTTTACACACCTAGACAATCTCTATTTTAGGTTGGAGCGGAGCTCCTGTTCACAGACCAAACACGTTCCCCACATTAGGGTTTACAGAGTCTTAATTGCCTCTGTGGTGAATTCTTCTTTTAGCTAGGTTTCCTAGGTAGTGTCCAAGGTTTCTCATACACTTTGGACACTAGAGGGAGTAGCTTCCCTATAAGTTTGTAGCACTTACCAATTCACTAGGTGAATTGATAAACTGACACGAGATACACAACACCAGTGACAACACAGTTTTTTCCCTGTGCCTGTCACCACACACAAAAGCCCTACCTCCTCGTGTCAGTACCTGTACACTTTTGTGTTTTGTTTGTTTTTCTTTTTCTTCTCTCGCTTTCTCCTTCTTTCTCTATCTATACCCCCCCCTCCTCCCTCAGCGTCTTTCCCCCTAATATTTTTCTTACTTTTTGCCCCTATCTCCCTTCCTCCTTCTCAATCCCACCCCACATTCCACCTCGCCTCTCTCTCCATATCTAGGGGGCGTAGCTCAACACAAGACATACATTCTAGCTGCAGGTGATCTGAAGCAAAAGGAACACACAATAACATACCGGTAACACTGACACCATGTCAGCTCCTCTAAGCATCAAGATATCCTCTCTCAACTGTAGAGGACTCAATATCCCTGAAAAACGTAGACGGATTCTCCATCACTTCCATAAAACCAAATCCCACATACTACTACTTCAAGAAACTCACTTTAAAACCGACAAGATTCCAACACTTCCAGATAAGCACTTCACCACATGGTTCCACAGCACCTATCCCCTGGCCAAAACAAAAGGGGTATCTATAGCATTTCACAGTTCCTTCACACCAGAAATATTAGACACTTGCATTGACCCGAACGGTAGATATTTACTCTTGAAATTGCGGTGCTCCCGGGCTGTACTAACCCTTGCTAATATCTATCTCCCTAACCAGAACCAACAGCGATTCCTGTCCTCCGTGACGACCCGTCTACAAAACTTCGGGACAACCAACCTGATTATGGCGGGTGACCTGAACGCTCCACTTGTGCCAAGGATGGACTCGTCCACTTGTAAGTCGCATATGCCACCATCCACACTAAGCGCCATGCGTGCCACCCTAAGGGACATGTCCTTGGTGGATGTATGGCGTTTTACACATCCCACGGAGAGAGATTACACATACTACTCCCCAGCCCATAAATCATACAGCAGAATTGATTATTTTCTTCTCTCACAAACACTCTTAGACTTTGACCTTAGCTGTGAAATTGGCCTGGGACTGTGGTCGGACCACGCACCGATACATTTAACAGTAGGGAAACTACCATACACCAACCGTCGCTCCTCATGGAGACTTAATGACAACCTACTGAATGACACAGTATGCTGTGCAGAGGTGACTAAAACAATTGCAGATTTCACACAAACACATATGCATGATGAGACTTCTAACTTAAACAAGTGGGAAACCCTTAAATTTGTCTTACGCGGGATCTTCATAAAACATGGATCCAGACTGAAAAAAGCACGGACCGCAGATATAAAACGCCTCTTTTCTCAAATAACTGCTCTCGAAGCTCGACACAAACGCACGTTAGATACAAAAACCCTGACTGAACTATCCAATGCCCGTAGAGACCTTCTACAGATCTTCACAGACAGAGCACTAATCGCTTGTAACAAAGGACGTCATGTCCATTACACTCAGGCAAACAAATGTGGGAAACACCTCGCACGGATCTTACATCCAAAACAAAAAAGACAGAACATCAACCACATTATATCCCCATCACAACAGAAAAGATCAAAAAATTCCGAAATCATCTCGGAATTTAGAGACTACTATTCCACACTTTATAATCTCCCAGCAGCTCATGACTCTCCCTCCTCACCCACAATGGCCTTACAACAATACATGCAAGACACAGCCTTACCCACGATATCACAACCTGACATGGAAGCTTTAGAATTACCAATGACTATATCTGAATTTCTAACAGCAATAAAAGGCCTTAAAAATGGTAAGAGCCCAGGCCCAGACGGATACACCCCCCAATTTTACAAAAAATTTGCTCAACAGCTGGCTCCATTCATGATGAAAGCTTTCAATGAGGTAGACGACACACATCTCCCATCTCTCCATCTTCTACAAGCCCAAATAGTTGTGATCCCCAAACCAGGAAAAGACCCCTCACTATGCAGTAACTATCACCCCATATCTTTACTGAACATTGACCTGAAACTTTATTCCAAAATTTTAGCCACCCGTATAACCCCCCTACTACCTGAGTTGATTCACGGTGACCAGGTAGGGTTTATACCGGGACGTGAAGCCAGGGACAATACAACAAAAACTCTTCATCTTATCGCACACGCGAAATCGCACAACATCTCGACTTGCCTGCTGGCTTGTGACGCAGAAAAAGCGTTCGATAGGGTCAGCTGGCCTTTTTTGCACGCGTCGTTACGACAAATAGGCATAGGACCACAGATGATCTCCAAAATCATGGCCCTATATTCGCATCCATCAGCAAAGGTGTCAGCTAACGGGGAATCATCGGACTCGTTTAACATTTCTAATGGCACGCGACAGGGATGCCCCCTTTCACCATTGTTATTTGTCATCACTGTGGAACATTTGGCTCAGGTCATCTGTAAAAACAAAAATATACATGGGATACCTACCCCCTCTGCCGAACACAAATTATCACCCTATGCCGATGATTTACTACTATATGTCACACAACCCCGAAAGAGCATCCAGGCCATCTTATCTGAACTCGACAGATTCGGGATGCATAGTAACTTTAAATTAAATGTCACTAAAACGGAAGCCCTGAATATATCTCTACCCCCCCCCCCGGAGCTACAATCTCTCAAACAGCGATTTCCCTTTAGATGGCAAACAAAATCAGTTACATACCTAGGCACCGAGATCCCCTCTGACGCACAAGACATTTACCCCCTGAACTACAGTCCGCTTCTAACTACGATCAGACGTTCTCTAGAATCCTGGCATAACCTCAAGCTGACATGGTGGGGGAGAATGAACGTAATTAAAATGGACATCCTACCTAAAACACTCCATTTATTTCAGACGCTACCAATTCTCCTTCCTAGAGCGTTCTTTCTCACCCTCCGAACCTTAGTAAGCAAATTCATTTGGCAACACCACCCACCCAGACTTCATCATAAAGTACTATGCTCCCCCATAAACAGGGGAGGTATAGGACTTCCTGAATTCCAAACATATCACGACTCCACGCTCTTCTCTAGACTCCTTGAATGGTTCCCGAGACCCCTGCTTAAACCATCAATCATTGTAGAACAAGACATGGCGCGAATTGATCTAAGAGCCTTACTGTGGGGGTATAGTGCTACCTTTCGCTCGCTCCCAGGATTATCCCCACTGACATCCGCGGCCCTGACCCTATGGTACGATAAAGCCAGTAAACTTGGACTTACCACAGACCCAGGCCCTCTATCCCCCCTATTCGATAGCGCAGCCCTTCTTACCTCCCTGGCCAGGGGAAAGTTAGGGACATACCTCCGAGAGCAATGGCCCACGGCCAATCAATTCGTCCACCCCTCTACAGGTCACTTCCGACCCACGTCGGATCCTCAGAATGACACTAAAATGGACTGGTTGTCTACACTCTCACTGAACCACATCAGCAGATCTCTACACCTCTCAGGACAGGTCCATAGACAACTCACTAATTTTGAATCAATGTGTGGTCTCTCTTCGACCCCTAGACACACTCTCTCCCTCATATATAAAGACATACAATCTCATCAATGTGAAACCCTCCCTACGTACACTCACAAATGGGCCCGTGACCTGGGGGTAGTAATAACCCCCACCCAATGGAACACGTCTTTTATTCATACACACCAAGCATCTAGATCAGGTTTCACTCAGGAGAAGAACTTTAAGTTACTTTCAAGGTGGTACAGGGTCCCATCCTCGGTACACAGAATGTTCCCCGCCACGGCGGACACCAGCTGGAGATGTCGCGAAGGACGGGGATCGTACGTACACGTCTGGTGGGACTGCATCAAGGTACGCCCATTCTGGGACAATGTATTTAAGAGTTACAATGACATGTACCAAACCACACTAACCCCCTCTCCCATGATTGCTCTCCTATCTATTGTTCCAGGGTCCATCAAATCGCAAAAACAATGCCTCTTAAGGTTTATGCTCTCAGCGGCAAGACATAATATATCTCTATACTGGAAGAAGGACTCCACCCCCCCCCCTATCGGGGTGGGTGAACATCCTTAATGATACCATGCTAATGGAAGAAATGCAAGCAAAAATGGATGATAGATATGATCAATTTAACATTTTGTGGTCAATATGGAGACACCACTCCACTTCAGTTAGATTCCTAAACAGTGTATAGTATGACAGTGTACTCTCTCTAGACAAGGAAGGAGAGTCCCAGATATACCATACCTGCCTGTCCAGAACGACTGTAATCTGAGCTCTCATACCCTCGTGTCGCCATATTGCTTTTGAGTAATACCCTTTACCAACATAGTCAATACTTACCAGAAGGGTTTGAAATATAACAGTAAAAAAACCTTGGGCAGTGTCCGAAGAGAGATGACACCGCGCAGGGGCACCCCAGCTTGTTAATCGACAAACCTAACCTGTAGATAAATAGTTGAATTGGCATGGCACTAAGTTGTATAAGCACCCTCACGAGAGCGACTTATAATCTGTTCTACACTACGATCCTATTACCCCTTACCCCTCCCTACCTTCCCAATGTTTCCCCCCCCCAACCCCCCAGTCATAAGCTCTACTGTTTATGTTATGTAAACTTTGTAATACAGACGGAATGTATTGGATTTACATATAAATGTATATATTGCTAATAAATATATATTCAACCATTTATCCATATAGATAATCATTTGTGTGATATTGATTGATAGACAACCAGATTAAAAGATATACACTTTTACACAAAAAACATTTTATGTTATGTCAATGAATCAAAGGTATACTAGAGCGTATTTTATAGGATACCAATTACCAAAATACTCAAAGATATATATTCTTCTCACCATTATATAAACTAATACACATTATAAAAATAGAACATATTAATTAAAGGGATAAACTCAAAACACATGTGAGATACCTAGTGGTTGAAGGTGATATTACCTCAAACTCACTGAGCTCCCTGGTGAGTAAATAATTAAGTCTTGCCTACCAATGAATAAGGAACACATACCTTTTGGGCAGAGCTTATTATAATTTTTATGATCTCATCGTCTGAAATAGTATTTAACCACTTAACGACCGCCCACTGTAAATATACGTCGGCAGAATGGCACCGACAGGCAGAATCACGTATATGTACGTGATTGCCTTTGTATAGTTGGGGGGTCCGATCGGACCCCCCTTCTTTACAGTGAGCGGTCGTTTTACCTTCGGGAGCGATCCGGCATGAGGGGACGGCCGTTCGATTCCGGCCAACCCCTCTCGATCGCTCCCGGCGAATGAGAGCTTCCCCTGCCTGTGTGCTTGTTTACACAGGCTGGAGGAAGTGATGTCATCTCTCCTGCGGCGCTCACATATACCGAGCGCCGTACAGGAGAAGATGCAGGTTAGTGCACACAACACTACACTGACACCAGGACACATAGGTACATAAATCGCCCCCCCCAGGCCCCCCCAGATCACCCCCCAGATCACCCCCCAGCCCCCAGTCACAGTGTCACTGATTGCAGTGACCATTTATTTAGTGATCACTGCAATCAGTGACATTTGTGACTGTAAAAGTGTCAGTACATTTAGTTTTAGGTCCAGTGTAGCCCCCTAACCCCCCCTAATAAAGGTTTAACCCCCTGATCACCCCCCAGATAACCCTTTCACCCCCTAGTACCGCCGTCGCTAAGCGATCATTTTTCTGATCGATGTCTTAGCGTCGGTGATGCTGATCGGTAGCCAGTAATTTTTTTTAGGTTCGCCGCAGGTTTTTATAGCGTCGGGTACCCCCATATATTACCTAATAAAGGTTTAACCCCCTTGATCGCCCCCCAGGTAACCCTTTCACCCCCTATCACCACGGTCACTAAGCGATAATTTTTCTGATCGATGTTTTAGCGTCGGCGATGCTGATCGGTAGCCAGTAATTTTTTTTAGGTTCGCCGCAGGTTTTTATAGCGTCGGGTACCCCCATATATTACCTAATAAAGGTTTAACCCCCTTGATCACCCCCCAGGTAACCCTTTCACCCCCTAGCACCGCCGTCACTAAGCGATCATTTTTCTGATCGATGTCTTAGCGTCGGTGATGCTGATCGGTAGCCAGTAATTTTTTTTAGGTTCGCCGCAGGTTTTTATAGCGTCGGGTACCCCCATATATTACCTAATAAAGGTTTAACCCCCTTGATCGCCCCCCAGGTAACCCTTTCACCCCCTATCACCACTGTCACTAAGCGATAATTTTTCTGATCGCTGTCTTAGCGTCGGTGATGCAGATCGGTAGCCAGTAATTTTTTTTAGGTTCGCCGCAGGTTTTTATAGCGTCGGGTACCCCCATATATTACCTAATAAAGGTTTAACCCCCTTGATCGCCCCCCAGGTAACCCTTTCACCCCCTATCACCACTGTCACTAAGCGATAATTTTTCTGATCGCTGTCTTAGCGTCGGTGATGCAGATCGGTAGCCAGTAATTTTTTTTAGGTTCGCCGCAGGTTTTTATAGCGTCAGGTACCCCCATATATTATCTAATAAAGGTTTAACCCCCTGATCGCCCCCCAGGTAACCCTTTCACCCCCTATCACCACTGTCGCTAAGCGATCGTTTTTATGATCGTTGTCTTAGTGTCGGTGATGCAGATCGGTAGCCAGTAATTTTTTTTAGGTTCGCCGTCAGGTTTTTATATAGCGTCAGGTACCCCCATATATTACCTAATAAAGGTTTTAACCCCCTAATTGCCCCTAGTTAACCCTTTCACCAGTAATCACCATATAAGTGTTACGGGTGACGCTGGTTAGTTAGTTTGCTTTTTATAGTGTCAGGGCACCCGCCGTATATAACCCAATAAAGGTTTAACCCCCTGATCGCCCGGCGGGTGATATCAATTAGGTGTTAGCGTCAGAGAGGGTCTGCGTCACACCCCTGGCAGCGTCAGGTTAGTGCCAGTAACGCTAACACCCACGCGTGAAGCATACACCCCCCTTAGTGGTATAGTATCTGAACAGATCAATATCTGATCTGATCAGATCTATACTAGCGTCCCCAGCAGTTTAGGGTTCCCAAAAACGCAGTGTTAGCGGGATCAGCCCAGATACCTGCTAGCACCTGCGTTTTGCCCCTCCGTCCAGCCCAGGCCACCAAAGTGCAGTATCGATCGATCACTGTCACTTGCAAAACACAACACACATAACTGCAGCGTTCGCAGAGACAGGCCTGATCCCTGCGACTCCAGTGCTGTAGGAGGTGATTTCGCCACCACAGTTAAAAAAAAAAAAAGCATATATGCCGAAGCATTGGGGCAGCAGGGGCAGAGGAGCGATTTTGCTCCTAATGCCGCGTACATACAGTCGAAATTCCGACGGAGGCTTGCCCGTGGAAAAGTCTGACCATGTGTACGCGGCGTAACTTTTGCGGGAAGATGCCCCCATGCTTCGGCATATATAAATGGTGCATGTATGCCCATCATTAGAAGTGGGTGGATGAAGGGTGGTATTCTAATGGTGGGCATACCCACCGATCAATCTTTTTTTTTCGTTCAGCCAACAGGCTGCATGAAAAAAAAGATTACAATACATGTCCAACAAGGACCAGCAACGTACTGGTATGTTGCTGGACTTTGAATGTTTATACCAGAATGATGCCTGTGGGTTTAGGTATCATCTTGGTATCATTCTTTTCAGCCAGCGGCCGGCTTTCATGTAAAAGCAATCCTAGTGGCTAATTAGCCTCTGGACTGCTTTTACAAGCAGTGGGAGGGAATGACCCCCCCCGGATATAAAAAGCGCCATTGAGAAATTGGGAAAGCATTTTATCACACCGATCTTGGTGTGGTCAGATGCTTTGAGGGCAGAGGAAAGATCTAGGGTCCAATAGACCCCAGTTTTTTCAAAAAAGAGTACCTGTCATTACCTATAGCTATCATAGGGGATATTTACATTCCCTGAGATAACAATAAAAATGATAAAAAAAAAAAATATGGAAGCAACAGTTTAAAAATAAAATAAAAAAGCAAAATTAATAATAAAAAAAAAAAAAAAAAAAGCACCCCTGTCCTGCCCTGCTCTTGCCCAATGGCGAACGCAAGCGTCGGTCTGGCGTCATATGTAAACAGCAATTGCACCATGCATGTGAGGTATCACCGCGAAGGTCAGATCGAGGGCAGTAATTTTAGCAGTAGACCTCCTCTGTAAATCTAACGGGGTAACCTGTAAAGGCTTTTAAAGGCTTTTAAAAATGTATGTAGTTTGTCGCCAATGCGCGTTTGTGCGAAAGCATGTCGTGTTTGGTATCTATGTACTCGGCCTAAGATCATCTTTTTTATTTCATCAAACATTTGGGCAATATAGTGTGTTTTAGTGCATTAAAATTTAAAAAAGTGTATTTTTTCCCCAAAAAATGCGTTTGAAAAATTGCTGCGCAAATACTGTGTAGAAAACAAAAATGCAACACCCACCATTTTATTCTGTAGGGCCTTTGCTTTAAAAATATATATAATGTTTGGGGGTTCAACATAATTTTCTTGCAAAAAAAAATATGTTTTCATGTAAACAATAAGTGTCAAAAAGGGCTTTGTCTTCAAGTGGTTAGAAGAGTGGATGTAAGCTTCCTAATGTTGTGTATAAAATGCCAGAACAGTTCAAAACCCCCCCAAATGACCCCATTTTGGAAAGTAGACACCCCAAGCTATATACTGAGAGGCATGTCGAGTCCATGGAATATTTTATATGTTGACACAAGTTGCGGAAAAAAGAATTTTTTTTTTTTTTTTGCACAAAGTTGTCACTAAATGATATATTGCTCAAACATGCCATGGGCATATGTGGAATTACACCCCAAAATACATTCTGTTGCTTCTCTTGAGTACGGGGATACCACATGTGTGAGACTTTTTGGGAGCCTAGCCGCGTACGGGACCCCAAAAACCAATCACCGCCTTCAGGCTTTCTAAAGGGTGTAAATTTTTGATTTCACTTCTCACTGCCTATCACAGTTTCGGAGGCCATGGAATGCCCAGATGGCACAAACCCCCCCCCAAATGACCCCATTTTGGAAAGTAGACACCCCAAGCTAATTGCTGAGAGGTATTGTGAGTATTTTGCAGATCTCGCTTTTTGTCACAAAGTTTTGAAAATTTAAAAAAAAAAAGAAAAAAAATGTTCTTTCTTCATTTTCAAAAACAAATGAGAGCTGTAAAATACTCACCATGCCTCTCAGCAAACAGCTTGGGGTGTCTACTTTCCAAAATGGGGTCATTTGGGGGGGTTTTGTGCTATTTTGGCATTTTATGGCCTTCGAAACTGTGATAGGTAGTGAGGAGTCAAATCAAAAATTTGTGCCTAGAAATCCTGAAGGCGGTGATTGGTTTTCAGGGTCCCGTACGCGGCTAGGCTCCTAAAAAGTCCCACACATGTGGTATCCCCGTACTCAGGAGAAGCAGCAAAATTTATTTTGGGGTGCAATTCCACATATAACCATGGCATGTGTGAGCAATATATCATTTAGTGACAACTTTTTGTAATTTTTTTTTTTTTTTTTTTTGTCATTATTCAATCACTTGGGACAAAAAAAAAATATTCAATGGGCTCAACAGGCCTCTCAGCAATTTCCTTGGGGTGTCTACTTTCTAAAATGGGGTCATTTGGGGGGGTTTTGTGCTATTTTGGCATTTTATGGCCTTCAAAACTGTGATAGGTAGTGAGGAGTGAAATCAAAAATTTACACCCTTAGAAATCCTGAAGGCGGTGCTTGGTTTCCGGGGTCCCGTACGTGGCTAGGCTCCTAAAAAGTCCCACACATGTGGTATCCCCGTACTCAGGAGAAGCAGCATAATGTATTTTGGGGTGCAATTCCACATATAACCATGGCATGTGTGAGCAATATATCATTTAGTGACAACTTTTTGTAATTTTTTTTTTTTTGTCATTATTCAATCACTTGGGACAAAAAAAAAAATATTCAATGGGCTCAACATGCCTCTCAGCAATTTCCTTGGGGTGTCTACTTTCTAAAATGGGGTCATTTAGGGGGGTTTTGTACTGCCCTGCCATTTTAGCACCTCAAGAAATGAGATAGGCAGTCATAAATTTAAAGCTGTGTAAATTCCAGAAAATGTACCCTAGTTTGTAAACGCTATAACTTTTGCGCAAACCGATAAATATACGCTTATTGACATTTTTTTTACTAAAGACATGTGGCTGAATACATTTTGGCCTAAATGTATGACTAAAATTGAGTTTATTCGATTTTTCTTATAACAAAAATTAGAAAATATCATTTTTTTTCAAAATTCTCGGTCTTTTTCCGTTTATATCGCAAAAAATAAAAATCCCAGAGGCAATCAAATACCATTAAAAGAAAGCTCTATTTGTGGGAAGAAAAGGACGCAAATTTCGTTTGGGTACAACATTGCATGTCCGCACAATTTACAGTTAAAGCAGCGCAGTGCAAAATTCTGAATTCACCTCTGGTCCTTTAGCTACCAAATGGTCCGGGGCTTAAGTGGTTAAGACAAGAAAAATGTGATGCGAAACACAGACACTCAGGGACACACCCTGAGGGGGAACACTGGGAGAGACACACACTCCCAGACAGACTGACACTCACACCCTCAGATACACATCTTTACATTCATGAAGATTATTGGACTTGATACTTGGAACTCTGAGGTCGCAAGATGTAATTCCTCTTTAAGAGTATCCATCTTGAAAGCACGGCAGCCATTCTAACTCTGGTAACCAGTCATTCGGAACAGTAGCTATTTTGGAATGGGTAATTATGTCATTGTTGATTTTATCTTGAATTAATTTGTGTTCTCTAAAATATTGATGTATTGAATGTTATACTATTGATAATCATTCTCCCGAATCAATAACCGCCTTGTAGATTTTTCTCTAAAGATTCAATTTGCTCATTATATTTTTCTTTTTGCCACTTTTATTGACAAAACAAACGTCTAATTTATTTCACATTGTTAACCACTTACTTACCTGCAGTATAGTAACGGTTGGACATGTGAAATACAGACGCTCTGTTTAATTGTCATTTTCACAAGGTTATTGATTCTACTGAGAAGTTATCATTGTGGTATTATGTCAAAGGGACTGCATGCCCATTTTGCGGGTGTTTCTATGGATTTTCAATACGTTCATGTAACGCAATCGGTATTTTAATTTCATGTAAATATTTGTTTTTTGTCAACCAATAAATGTAACTATTTCGTATGATCACATGGCACCGTGAATAAGTTTCATATGCATAGACTGTGTCATATAGATTGATTTTGTATCTTAAAAATATCCTTGTTAAAAATTACTCAAAAATAAATACTGTGCGGGAAAACTGTCCTTAAAAAGCAAAACAGAGAAGACCTTCCAATATCGTCATACTGTATTAAAAACACAACCTATGAATGATATCCTACACCAGCTTTATATGAATATAGAAACTTGAATTTCCAGTACTACTGTCTGGTCATTCTGTTTTTTATGTATTAGCCTTATGTTTGTATCTTCCTCTCATGTGACCATGCTGGTACTTAACAATTGGCCCTGCACTGTCACAAAGGAACTGTGAGAATCCTTATTGTTACTATTATTCATAATTTATATAGGGCCAACAGTTTGTGTAACACTTTACAACAAGAGGACAGACAGTACCCCAAATAGCAAGGATAACATGCCACAAATTTTTGGCAGTGTTGAATTGTGAGCCCTCGTACACACGGCCGAGATTCTCGTTGAAAAAAACATGTCGTTTTTTTCGACGAGATTCTTGGACAAGAAACTTGTCCCGGCCGAGTGTACACACGCTCGTTTCAAAGAACCCGCGGTTCTTTGAATGGAGCGTATGCGGTGACGTCATCGACTACGACGAGCATGCGCTCGTCACATTCGATGCCGTCGCCGCCATCTTGGTATACCCTATGTATGCCTAGGAAGCTACCGCGCATGCGTCGAATTCATTTCGAACATGCGCGGGCTTCCGGGAGGACAGGTAAGTGTACACACACTCACTTTTCTCGCCGAGAAACATGCCGAGGAGAATCTCGACGAGAAAATAGAGAGCAGGTTCTCTATTTTCTCGTCAATGTTTCTTGTCGGTTTTCTCGACGAGAAACCCGATAGCCGCGTACACACGACCGATTTACTCGGCAAGACCTCTCTGCCAGCAAGTTTCTTGCTGGTTCTTGCCGAGAAAATCGGCCGTGTGTACGAGGCCTAATTCTGTTAACTTGCTGCACATATTCACTGGCAAGTTGTACATTTGCAGAACACTTGAAGCACAAGTTCTAGTTGACACTCTTCCAATTTGTAGCAAATTTGTGCGGCAAGTCTCCGGGAAGAGCAAAGTTGCGATGGAGAGTCTACAGAAAGAGCTCTGCAAGTCAATGTGACCCCTGTGATGGGATGACTGTTGCACAATATAACTGAACCAGAACTTGCAGCAGACTTGCAGAATGTTTGCAAAGAAAGTTGATCTGGAGTCATGCTATGCGGACTTGCTGCAATTGTGCAACAAACTTGTGAAGCCTGGCAAGTCTAGCAATAGCTTAGCAAGTCATTTTCAAACTTGCAGCACAATTGCTTGCTATCTGGGACAGTTACAATACAATTCAATGCAAAAGAAATCAGAGTGTTCTGCTTGTTAGGGCTTACAATCGAAAAAGGGGGGGGGGGTCAGGTGATACGAAAGGTAGTAACTTTGGGGGATGAGCTGATGGAGAAAATAATGATGGAGAAAATGTTGTTAGGTGATTGCAGGACAGGCTTCTCTGAAGAGATGGGTTTTCAGGGATCGCATAAACATGGACAGAGTAGGAGATAGTTGGACAGATTGGAGTAGGAAGATCCAAAGGATGGGAGAAGCTCTGGAGAAGTCCTGGAGGTGAGCATAGGGGGAGGTGATGAGGGAGCTAGTGAGCAGGAGGTCTTGGGAGCAACGAAGAGAAGGATTTGGTTGGTATTTTGAGACAAAGGGCTCAATTCACTAAAGGATATGTCCATGCACGGTCAATGATGTCATGGTCTCGTTCCCACCAGCAAGCCACATTGAATTTATGGTCAGTGGTATACGCTAGAATTATCAGTGCTGATGCACCCATCTCAGTGCCTCACACTTTTTCTTTTATTTTCCGTTAGAACTATTGAAATCTATCTTTCTTTCATAATTAATTTGAATTAGAATGTAATAATGATGCAGGTAGCAGAGAGGACTGCGTTGCAAATTTTAAGAGGAAACTTGTCTGAAAATAAATATTGGGGTTCATATTTTGGAACAATGCCACTATCTGCCCATTAGAAGATTTTATTAAAGTCTTTGTTATTTCCTACTCAGTTGTACATCAGCTCCCACATGTAGAATTTTCAATAAAGAACTAGAATTGTTATTATACATCCTAACCTCTGTGGTAGGATAAAGAAAACCGTTGGAATTATACATTAAATATTTGGAATGTCCTATGTGTTTGTTTTTTTTACTTAACCAGTAGTTCTTAAACAGGCACAGTGGAAAATGATGATATGTTAAAGAAACAATTGATAATATAAATATGTGTAAAAATGCACAAATAAAGCAGTAAATTATAATATATAAATATATATATATATATATATATATATATATATATATATATATATATGAACCTCTGTGAGCCCAAAGGTATTTCTCTAATCTGAAAATGTAAGCGGTATAGTAAACATTACTTCATATGTTTAGCAAATTAAACCTGCTAGCCTCTTCCTTTGTATAGTATACAAGAAATTCTAATCCGGGAAATTGTATATACTGTATGTATTGTGTTACACATGGGCTCTGATGTAAAATATCCTGGGCCTGTTCACACCAGTGGGCACACGTTGACAATGCATTGCAGTGCTTTTTTTCAAACTTTATTTACATTGCACTTGATTTGACTTTATGTGCAGCAGCATGTTGCAATGCATCGTTTCATGTTTTAATTTAATTGCAACGCACACCAACACAGTGCATTGGTGTAAAAGGGCCTTATCAAAAACAAGGGTGTTTGCCTTGGCTTTTCTTTGGCCACCACTGCCCAATACAGCCCAGTAGTGTGAAAGAGCCAAAAAGGCTCTAATAGGCTTCAAAATAGGGTGGGTGTTTGGGGTGCAGAGAGTGCACCCCGATCCCACCCAATTGTGTGACCATAGCGAATTAATTTTCGCTGTTTCACACTACAGTGCCTCCCCGCCAACGAGGAGGCAGGTCAGTGAGACCTGTTTCCAGATTGGCCAAAGCACCAGGCAATCCTATTGGATGCCAATCGTTGTAGAAAAGGTGGACACAGCCAGCCTGCCCGTCACATAGTAAGTGACGGACTCGGGGGGGGTTAGATGGCTGACAGTGCCGCAAGTCCCGCAGCTGCCCCTGGTGCGGGGGGGGGTGCATCAGCGTTGCCCCGCCTGGAGGGGGGTAGTGCTGGTTGTTTGCCGCCCCCCAGAAGAAAAGCCCACCAGCCGCCACTGCTTTAAATGACCCCCCAAAGTGTTATACTTACTAGCCTTTGTTTTTTCAAAATTCTCTGTGCCAACCTCTGGTATGCACACAGCCACTGCTGCAAAATTCTTCTGGCTGGGCTCCTATTTATTTCAGGCATTTATGTAGTGCTGACAGTCTATGCAGCAATTTACACATTGGACATTTATCAGTCCCAGTCCTCAAGAGAGCTTACAATCTAAGGTCCCTAACTCACATTCATATATACACGTATTATTGCCAATTTAAATAGAAGCCAGTTAACTTAGCAGTATGTCTTAAGTGTGAAAGGAAACTAACGTGCCTGAAGCAAACCCATGTAAGTACAGGAAGAGCATGCAAAGTCCATGCAGATGGTGTCTTGGCCAGGATTTGAACTGAGGACCATACATACTGTATATGTGGCAGCACATTGGTGGGCTTTATATTCTGTTTTGTGCTGGGATTGCACTTAGGCCTTGTTCACACCTTTGCAGTTTGCAGATTTGCACTACAGAAAGTGCTTCATAGGAAACCATGTTAAATGGACTGTAGTGTGTTTTTGCAAAACTGAAAATGCACTAAAAAATGCATAGGTGTGAACCAGGCCTTAATCGCCTGTCCTCAGCACTGTGACCACACTGTCATAACTGCTCCCATCACTTAGCATTGAGCAGGAGACAGTAGGACGACACTCAATCACGTGATAAGTTTGACAGCCGATCACAGTAATCACAAAATTGGGAGGTCCACAAAATGCCTCCAGTTTTTAAATTTCACTAAGGGGCTGCCTACAGGTGGTGCAAAGCTGTTACTTTATTCTCAGCTTTTTCCTATGGTGCCTGGGCAGGAGTGATGTCACAATTCTTCCAACGAAATCTCAAAAAATGATGAGTAAACCCAAAGACACTCCAGCACTGTTACAGGGTCATCTCACGGGATTTTGGCTACCCAGGATCCCCTGAGATTTACTCGGAAGGAGTGTGACATCACCAATGCAGTACGAGAGCCAGGGGAATATTTATAAAAAAAATTCCATACAGATTTATTTTTATATTGCAGCATTTTGGCATTGGATGGAGGCCAAAGTAAAGAAACATACCAAGTTTGCAGCTGTAGGATTTATTATCATTGTTAACTGTACATTCTACAATGTTTTATTAATGTTAAAAATGTATAAAACAAAATAAAATTTAAAAAATTAGACTTTTTATTCTTTATTTTCATATATAATAGTGAACTCATAAGAGTTTCAAAGGACCACTAGGAAATGGGCAGCCAATTTATCTGTCGCACTGGGCAAAGCCCATCCCCATGTTCCTGCACCACCTTCTGAAAACTGTTTAAGGAGACACATGATATTATTTTCAGTATATGGTCTTGGAACACCAGCTAGGTGTTAATGGACATATGGGGTTATTTACTAAAGGCAAATACAGTTTGAACTACAAGTGCAAACTACAAGTGCAAAGTGCACTTGAAATTGCACTGAAAGTGCACTTGGTCAGTCGCTGTAGATCCGAGGGGGACATGCAAACAAAATAGCTTGCACATGATTGGATGATAAAATCAGCAGAGCTTCCCCTCATTTCAGATCTACCCCTCAGATTTTCAGCGATTGCACTTCCAAGTGCACTTTCATCGCAGCACTCTGCACTTGTAGTTTGCACTTGTAGTGCAAAGTGGATTTGCCTTTAGTAGATATCCCGCATGTGCTGCTATTGAGATAACAGGCAGCCAGCCGTTCTTTCACTGGTCCTTTTAGTGTGGTGATAGCAGTCTTCTTGTCTATATATCCCAAGTTGGTACCTCTGGAGAGTGACAGAAGTATGCATTGATTTCTTTTTTTGTAGATAAATACAAGTACCAAAAAAAAAACAAGAAAAAAGTCATGTAAAAGCTAACTGGCCTTGGCTTTAATTGGAGGATGTCCTCTTTCTGCCAATCAAGCCAATCTGGGGCAGCTCTCAATCCACACAGATCACTTTACTCATGTTGAGCTGCAAGAAGTCACGAAGAAGAAAAGGAATTCCAGCTCTGTTAACACATAAGCCGCCTGTGTAAATAGTAAGCAGCAACACGTCTGCGTGGTAATCCTCTAGAAATAATACAAAAGTCACACTTGATATATCACATTATGGCTAATCGCATGTAAATGCCTCCAGCCATATGAAGCCTGTAGAACACATCATGGGTCTGGAGGTGTTAAACATTTTCAGAGATGGACTACACCATAAAAAAACAACATACATTGTATGAAGTAAGCCACGGCAATACCCTCTGCTCATTTATCTGGCTACAATAAACAAAAATATGGAAATTGCTCCTGCCATTATTTAAAAACTCCAGAAAGGTGCTCCTCCTTGCTGAATGTTGTAGGTTATGTAGTCATCATACTATAATCACAATTTATAGGATAGTCATCATCTCATTTCTAAACATAGGTCACCATATCCATCCACGTGCAGGTCTTAGTTTAAGGGTTGTGAAGAAGAACTACAAAACAGGTGACTGAAAAATGTTGAGCCTTCTACAGAAAAAAATGTTTAAAGCTGAAGTTATATGTTTGGCCAAGAGATGAATATGCTGCCAACTTACTGGAACCACCTTCACTATTTTGTTGAGACGAGATCCTGATGCAGTAATAGTTGGAATGGGACTTTTGGCAAAAAAAAAACAGAATTACAGAGGGAGCCTAAAAGTTTCTGACATCTAACTTGTCCTCCTAACCTGACCCTAAAGCTGGCCATACTCTAGTAAAAATTTCTACGAAAATGTTCTTTTTTTTAAATGTTCGTTTGTGTTTCCAATGGTTAGTAAGGTCAAATGGAACTTCATTTTCAACCACAGGGATGAAAACATTTGAAAGAGCCGGATGAAAAGTTTTTCTTGAACAAATGAAATTCTAATTGTGAATGCGATTTTCATTCCAGAAACATAGTCTGAAAAATCATACATTTTGTTTTTTATACACCTGGGATTACATTGAACAGCAGATTTGGATGATATTTAAAGGGCACTCAAATGAAATTAGTTGACTCAATGGAGTTGATTTACTAACGGCAAATAGGATGTGCACTTTGCAAAGAGCAGTCACACTCTGCAATTGCAGTTACTCCAGAGCTTCATAAATGAGATAAAGCTTCACTTTGCAAAGAATATCCAATCACACGCAAGAAAAAGAAAAAAACAGCATTTTTGATTGCATATTATTGGACGATGGAAGTCAGCAGAGCTTCTGCTCATTTAATAAGCTCTGGAGCAACTGCCCTTGCAGAGTGTAACTGCACAATCTATTTGTCTTTAGTAAATCAACCCCAATGATGGCAAGAATCAATGTTCTGATGAGAATTTTCGTACTAACGTCTGTTTGAAATTTTCTTAGTGTATGACCAGCTTAACTCTTAAGCCCCCCCCCCCAGCTGAACCCTAACATTTAACTCAACCCATAAAAATAACTCTAAATTCTTAACCTGATATCTTAACAGCTGTTAAAAGGAAGACAGTGTATGATTGGCAATATACAGTGCACATTTCTTTCCTTCAACCAAAAGTAATTTGCACGATTCCCCCATCAGCACAGACAGTGCTTACAGGGGAATCCCTCCGGCTGAGCAATTGTCTGCTCCCGGCGGGGGAAGCCATCCCTGCCGGGAGAAGACAGTGATTAACGCTAGCGGCTATCGCAACCGCTAGCAATAATTGTAAGTGAATCCGGCAGGCTGGTTGTACCCAAGCTGATCGCTCGATCAACTTGGTAAATTCAGCCTGCCCATTCAGCAGGATTCGAACCGTGTATGGCCAGCCTAACTGAACTGTGCCAGAGATCTTCCTCTAGCAGAAGTTCTACTGTGAATTCTCATGCATTATTCATTAATGCAAGTAAAGAGCTCACCTGTCCACCTTCCCTTATCAGCTATACAGGTTCCCTACATGAATGGCAGAGTTGACTCATCACTTTTGGTGGAAACAGCGGTCACAATAACATAGCACAGGTGAGTGTTGGAATGGACAATGCAGTAATGCAACTAAATCCCTGTGCACTTTCTGACTGCTTAATCTGTATTTAAGACCCATATACCCCACGGTATGCAATTAATGACTGAACACCTACCTTCATTACTCTCTATAATAATTCTCTTTAATGAACGTGTCACTATCTTGTGGATGTGTTTCCCAATTGTTGATTTGCTCTGTATATTAAAGAAGACACTTGGGGACCATGCCACCAACATTCGGCTTGTAAGAGCCCATGGAGACCCATGGAGATATAGACCAATATTTAATTCATCGTTTCAACAAGCATGCAAAACTAAAGTACATGTTTTGGGTAGATCTGACTCTTCAGAACATGTGTGAGTTTTAAAATTCATGACATTCTATCTTACCTATTGTGTCACATTCGGATATTATATGTAGTACAAGGGCTTATTTTTCAGGCAGTGTAATGATCATTAATAATGTAAGTAAACTCATAACAACCAATCAAATTTCTATCTGTTTAGTTATATTCTGCTTAATATGGCTTTCAGAAAATAGAAGATAAATGCATGCTGATTGGTTGTGGGTTATTATCACACTTGACGCATTATTTTATTTCATTTGTTAGAATGTTCATAGCATCAATATGCACGTTTTTTATCAGCAATGTGTACATGGTGATGCACTGAGCATACACCCCATAGTGATAACCTGATCTAGGAAGAACTGGAGTGCTCAGGTAAAGAACATCCATTCAAAAACAATCTATTCTTCCCCTGAAAATGGCAACCAGGGGAGATATGTGTGTATTACTTCAATACTTCATATTCTTATCGCACACGTTCTTGGTATAAGCTCTCAAAATTAGGGTGCAGCAGCAACAACCAGCTGGATACTGGTTCAAGTCACAAAGTAGATATTTGCCAGCGCACCTAGGATCGGCACAAAGTGGCGTCCAAACGGGTAGTTTATTGCAAGAAAGGTGCAATGTTTCGGAGTCACGCAGGACCCTTTCGTTAGGCATGTGAAGGGGTCCTGCGTGACTCCGAAACGTTGCACCTTTCTTGTGTTGTGATCATGCAATAAACTACCCGTTTGGATGCCACTTTGTGCCGATCCTTGGTGTGCTGGCAAATATCTACTTTGTATACTGTGAAGGTCTCAGAATGCCCAAAGACAAATTGTTGTTTCCCAATCCAACCACAATTGGCCAGCTTGGGTAAAAATCTCATCCTATGGTATCCCTAACTAATTAAGGCAACAAACAAAATGAAAACCAACAACCAATCTGAATATTTTTTTTTTCTGATCTGACTTTATTAACCTGTATAATTGTAGTTTGCACAGACTTTTTAAATAAGTTTTTAGTACTGAAAAAATAGCACATTAAAAATGTACAATACATTGATACTGATGATAAAGAACATCATGTGAAATGATGTACCTTATATTAAATATATTACATTTACTACATTTTAATTCTACCTGCTCAAATGTTTCCAACATGTACAATTATGTTTATATTGACTTTTTTGTTTTATTATAAGATCAATTTTTTATGACTTTTAAGTTTTTGTAAATTTGAGCCTAAACTTAAAATAATTTTGGCAAACTGAATTTAGTTTATCCTTGGAACGTGAATACAGTTTATCCTACAAAAAGCAACAATTATATGGAAACTTTTTTGCTGCAGGCCAAACTACAAATATATCTATGTCTGTCGATGTATTATTACTATGTCAAAAATGCTTTTGCGAGATAAAACTTTTTTTTTTTTTTTTTAACATCAACAGGTTAGTCACTCTATGTAAAGTACTTCCATGAAAGTTAAGAAATACCTGGAGGTCACTGTGAAGAAAAGGTAGTGGTGAGTTTTACCTGCAGTGTGCAATCCAACTCCAGGGAGCTCAGGACTCCTTGCTGTCTGTATTGTTCCTCTCCGTCCTCTGGAATTCTAATCCCCGTGTTAGGACTGAAATAGTTAGAGGGAGGAGTTGTGAGAAGTTAATTGAGTGTGATGTCACTGGCAGAATATTATTATTAGAATGTGTTTGAACACAGCTGGCCCAGGAAAAATTTGCGGCTAATGCCATGGTAATTTAGTGGTCCTGAACTTGACTTCAAATACTATTTTAATTGCCTGCAAGACAGCTGTCATTCCTAACTTCTTTAATTAGCAATACAAAGACAAATGACCTGATGACATGACACTGAATGGATGAATAACTTTCGCAGAGGGGCGTTTTTTCTATGTTGCTCTGAACACAAGTGGCATCTATTGCAGCTGAACTGGGCTTCATGAATAATTGAAGGAATCAGTAGTCCAGACAGAAGTGATATTTCAGTTATAGATAAAGACTGGCGGTAGGATAAGTCACCTGCTGATTTTTTTGGACTTTATTGGGACTCCAGCCACAAGATCTCCATGTCAAAGATTTTATGGATATTACTGCCCAGTACTTTTAATGTTGATCGATACACTATATTACCAAAAGTATTGGGACACCTGCCTTTACACGCACATGAACTTTAATGGCATCCCAGTCTTAGTCCGTAGGGTTCAATATTGAGTTGGTCCACCCCTTGCAGCTATAACAGCTTGAACTCTTCTGGGAAGGCTGTCCACAAGGTTTAGGAGTGTCTTTGGGAATGTTTGACCATTCTTCCAGAAGGGCATTTGTGAGGTGAGACACTGATGTGGACAAGAAGGTCTGGCTCGCAGTCTCCGCTCTAATTCATCCCAAAGGTGTTCTATTGGGTTGAGGTCAGGACTCTGTGCAGGCCAGTCAAGTTCCTCCACACCCCCCCAAACTCGCTCATCCATGTCTTAATGGACCTTGCTTTGTGCACTGGTGCGCAGTCATGTTGGAACAGGAAAGGGTCATCCCCAAACTGTTCCCACAAAGTTGGGAGCATGAAATTGTCCAAAATGTCTTGGTATGCTGACGCCTTTAGAGTTCCCTTCACTAGAACTAAGGGGCCAAGCCCAACCCCTGAAAAACAACCCCACACCAAAATCCCCCCTCCACCAAATGATTTGGACCAGTGCACAAAACAAGGTCCATAAAGACATGAATGAGCAAGTTTAGGGTGGAGAAACTTGACTGACCTCAACACCTTTGGGATGAATTAGAGCGGAGACTGTGAGCCAGGCCTTCTCGTCCACATCATTGCCTATCCTCACAAAAGCGCTTTTGGAAGAATGGTCAAACATTCCCATAGACACACTCCTAAACCTCGTGGATAGCCTTCTCAGAAGAGTTGAAGCTGTTATAGCAGCAAAGGATGGGCCAACTCAATATTGAACCCTGTGGACTCAGACTGGGATGCCATTAACATTAATGTGCTTGTAAAGGCAAGCATCCCAATACTTTTGGTAATATAGTGTATAAGCCAGCAACTCGGTGGACTCAAACATTGAAAAGCTTTACTGGCTATACAAGTCCAGCCAGTAAAACAATGTTAACGTGATTCGGCCACTGCGGCCTTTCTGATAGCCTACTGATGCTATGAGTAAGGCCACAGCGGCTGGTTTTGTTTTACTGGATGTACTTGCGTAGCCAATAAAGATTTTCAATGTTTGAGTCCAGTCCACCTAGTTGCTGGCTTATATCATTAAAAGTATTGAGGGACTGCACATCCTAGCAACGAGCCCTGGTCTTCAGCCTTGGATAGCATCATCACCAGCAGTAGTGCTTGAGTTTTGCGTTCAATGATATTACTACCCAGTGCCCCCCTTGGAGTCTTTCTCCTATTGCCTCAACGCAGGTGTGCCTAACCTTCCAGTTGCATTGTCTACAACATAAAATCTTACATGGTGGTTGAGACCTCACACTACTAGGTTTACTGAGAGACATAAGAAATTGTGACATGAATTTAAGTTTTGGATGGACTTTTATTTTAAAAGATACACTCCAGTCAATGACAGTTTTGCACTTAAAGGAGAAGTACAGCCAAATAGACATGTGCATTCGTTTTCGTCCGAATGCATTTTCGTCCGAATTTCAGGGATTTTCGCATTCGTTTTAACGAACGATAATGAATGTGCAGAATCCGAAATCCGAAAGATCTGACATAAAAAATGCTTTATTTTAGTTTCGTTGCGATAACAGTTCGATATAGATAGAAGATTCGACATGACGGTGACAATAGCGATCTGTGTCTATCGAACCTGCGGTTGAATGTGCCTAACCTAACTCTATTAGTCCAAGAATGTTCTACATAGAGAGAAAAGATTTGACATGAAGATTCGACGAAGCAGTCGCTGCGAGCGAACATTTATGGTCAAATGTTCCGCCCATAGGCTATAGAAGAATTCTAATGTTGGTTGTATAGTAATAATAATTAATAAATATAATTATTACTAGTCATACAACATTAGAATTCTACTATAGCTTGTGGGCGGAGCATTCGACCGGAAATGTACGATTGCGGAGTCGTACAGTTTAGCTGCTTCTTCGAATCTTCTTAGAACATCCAACAGACACCATAAACCCTCAATTGACAGATTTGACCTTAATTCGGATTTTCAGACGAATGCATTTTTTAACGAAACTAAATAAATAAAAACGAATTTCGGGAGTAACTAAATAAATTTATTTTTTGGACGAAAACGAAATTCCAAAAGCTTGTTTGGCTGTACTTCTGTGGATCCCAGGATTGCAGTTCATTCTGCACTACTGTGACCCCTTTTCAGCAGACAGCGGACTGAAGCCAGCCCAGGCCCGGTAAAGATTGCGACTATATGGATCCGCCCACATGCCTCAGCGAGCCGACCGCTCCAGCCCCTTTTACAGCCCAGTGCTCCAGTGAGCAGACAGTGGGGACTGACAGTCACCAGCTCTCTGCTCAGGGAGCTCTGAGAACCATCCCCCCCATCCTTAGACCCCGGAGGGGATAGATGCATCATCGGACCAATGCTGCATCCACCTAGGTAAGTATGATTCTACAATACAAATAAATCCCATACTTCTCTTTTAAAGTGACAGGCTTAAAAAATTGTGAATGAAAGCATAGAAAAAAGTAAGTATTTTAAATCCATACTTTCAGCATTGTTTTTTTCGTTACAAAAATATTTTTATTCAGCTGTAATGTGCTTCTAAACTTGCTAGAATGTCTGACTTCTTCAGGAAGAGTTAATCCCCTAGTAAAGTTTTCTAGTGCCTTATTGCACCTCATAGTCCCCTCCTTTTCTGAGAGTCTCTAATGACTCTCTGTGCTGAGCTAGCTCTTCCACCTCACCCCTTACCTCCCTACATAACTTTAAAGGGGTTGTAAAGGTTTTTTTTTTTTTTCTAAATAGGTTCCTTTAAGCTAGTGCATTGTTGGTTCACTTACCTTTTCCTTTCTATTTCCCTTCTAAATGTTTTTTTTCTTTGTCTGAATTTCTCACTTCCTGAACCAACAATGCACAAGCTTAAAGGAACCTATTTAGAAAATAAAAAACAAACCTTTACAACCCCTTTAACCACTTCTCCACCAAGGACGTCATATGACATCCTTGACTTTGAGGTGGAATATCTGAATGATGCCTGCAGCTAGAGGCATTATTGAGATATCATTCTGTCGGGCCGGCAATTCTGCGCACCATAAGAATGATCATAGCGGTGGTTCTGCCACTTGATCGTTCTTATAGGCGGCGGGAGGCGACATCCCCCCCCTCCCGCCGCCATCGGTGCTTCTCCGGGCTCTCCCGTGCCTCGGGGAACCGGAGAACGAATCGGCCGGCGCCGGATGATGAGCATAGAGATTTCCGGTGACCAGATCTCTATGACTGTTGGAGTCCCGGGCGCGACGTTGTGACATCATGCCCGGTACCCGGAAGTAAACAAAGCCTCAATTGCGGCTGTCAGCATGAGATCGGTGAATTTTTTTTCACCGATCTCATGCTTTTCAGCCTGGAGGAGAGATGTAGGGTCTTATTGATCCCGCATCTCTCCATAAAGAGGACCTGTCACAATGATTCCTATTACAAGGGATGTTTGCATTCCTTGTAATAAGAATAAAAGTGATCAAAAAAAAAATATGTAAAAAAAAGTGTCAAAATAAAAAGAAAATAGTAAAAAAAATAAAAAATTCAAACGCCCCTGTCCCCGGTAGCTCACGCTCAGAGGCGAACACGCATGTAAGTCCCGCCCACATATGTAAACGCCATTCAAACCCCACATGTGAGGTATCTCCGCGTGCGGTAGGGTGTGAGCAATAATTCTAGCACTAGACCTCCTCTATAACTCGAAAATAGTAACCTGTAAAAAAATTAAAGCGTCGTCTATGGAGATTTTTAAGTACCGAAGTTTGGCGCCATTCCATGAGTGTGCGCAATTTCAAAGCGTGACATGTTAGGTATCTATTTACTCGGTGTAACAGCATCTTTCACATTATACAAAAAAATTGGGCTAACTTTACTGTTTTGTTATTTTTTAATTCGTGAAACCGTTTTTTTTTCCCAAAAAAAGGCGTTTCAAAAATGATTGCGCAAATACCGTGCAAGATAAAAAGTTGCAATGACCGCCATTTTATTTCCTAGGGTGTCTGCTAAAAAAAATATATAATGTTTGGGGGTTCTGATTAATTTTCCAGCAAAAAAAATGATGATTTTTACATGAAGGAGAGAAGTGCCAGAATAGGCCCGGTGGAGAAGTGGTTAAAGGTAGCAGCTGGGGGAGGAGCAAAGGGAATATTAAACAGTGTCACTGTGAGTCTCTTGTGGCTGCTAACATCATGTCCAAGATGGCAGCACCCAGCAGCAGTCTTAAGGCATAAATCGCATGCATAAAATACATTAAATGCGGATATAATCGTATGGGAAAAAAATTGTTGAAACTAATGGTCTGGCAACAGAATCTTTTTAAACTACTACTGTGCTTTTCTGCTGACTTGGGCTTCATTTTCTGGGCCAGGCAGAAAATAACAAAACCTGGAAGTTGTTTCGGAGACATGATGAAAAGTCTACTAAATGTGAATGCAATGGCCTGCTTACAATCCAGTGGCAAATCAAAGCGGAAGCATAGCATTTTTTTAGTGAGCATTCTTTTTAGTTATTACGGTAATGTTTATTATTGCATTATTTTCATGTAACTTTGCCATTTTTACAAGTGTAGCGGGATCTCCTTTAAGGCCCCGGGACTACGTTACCCAGAACCCCGTTCGGCACCCAGAGTGCAAATGGACCACCGCAGAGACTCATGGGGGGGGGCTATTTAAGAAGGAGGTGAGGCGGAGCTCGGTCTCTTTGGACACCGCGCTGCAAGCAACGGTTTCTTCCTGTGCGGATCTGCTGTAGTGCAAGGCCTGAAGCCTGGGGCCTTGCGCAACTTCCAAAGAGCCTTCCACCCCACTGCGGAGCCTGGGTGGCACCAGACTGGTCGAGCGAGGACATCAGTTGGATCGGGGACCCGATCGTTGCCGACGCTGTGTGCGGAGACACAGCAGGTGGAAGTCCCGGACTGGGATCGCGTCCGGAGTGGTGAGCGAGCACTTGCTCAAGCAAATAGACTGTACCGTGTAGGCCTATTTACTGCCTTGGCCCACCTATCGTTAGTTTGTTGTTCCATTAGGAGACCAGTAGCAGGACAGAGTTAAAGGGTCTCCAGTATAGTGTTCCTTGGGACTGCCTACTTGTGGATTACAAATACTATTTCATCAAGTGCACCACCGAAAGTTTGCATGCGAAGAAATCCTAGACTAAAAAGACTGAGATTTCTTCTATGTCAGGCCTGACTAGGGAGGGGAGAGAGTGATATTGTTTAGTGTGCCACAGGGCGCGTACACCATAATAGCTGCGCACGGTGGGTTACCGCGCTGGGCCATTGTTGTGTGCTACACCTATTGCTGCAGGGCTCTGCAAGCAAGTTGCATGTATTATGTTCTGCCTATGCCTTTAGCAGAAAAGTAAAACTGTTATATTTGATCTCTCGCCTCAGTGTGTTCTCTTATTGTAAAAAGGTTACTCCTTGAAATACTAAATTGCATGTGATAAGTTTAACCCTAGACTGACTGTGCCAGAGTGGGTCGAGTAAGATTGCCGGGGGTTGGCGGTGCTGTACACAGGGCCCGAAATCAAACCAGCGGCTCTCTTAACTGGGGTAGCGCTACACAAGGTTGCTCATTTCTATTTTTTTAGTGAGACCATAAAGATTTGTGCATTTGGCGCTATAATAAAAATAATAAATGCTGCGCCACCTGCTATACGTGTCATATTTTGCGTTGATCACCTTAATACAATTAAAGTAAATAAATAAACGATAAATAAAATTACACAAAAGTCTCTCATGTTTTTCTTATCACATAAGACTCCCAGTCTTACTCATTGTTCACCACATGTGTATGTTAAATGTCTTTAAATGCATTTTTAGCGCCCTGCTCCTGATGACCAGGCGCTATGTTTAAATTTAGTGGGTGTCTGAGCTGGTAGTTAGCTCAGACTCTTATGATTAAGGCTAAATCAGCCTCTGTTCCGGCTATGGCTGTGCTTGGAGGGATTTTTCCCATTGTTTGCCTGAAGGTGGCGTTACCACCATAGGCCAGTGTTGGAAAACAGGCAGGCCAAAGCGTATTGGGTATTTTTCCCCGGGAACAGCTCAGTGGGAGTGGTCTCCCCGCTGAGCATGCTGGGGAAGGGTACTTAAGGGGCAGACGCCATTTCTCGGGGCTCTCTTCGCCTCGTGGCCCTCCTGGCTCGAGGTATGTGATACTGGAATTTCAGCCACGGAGCCATGTTGGCCCGGGGCTGCATCTCTGACAGGTAGGCCCAGTTGTCCTGACTGGGGCCTACACTTTGAAGGTGATCCTGTGCTGTCTGTCCTGCGGGAGGAAGCCACTCAATGGAGGAAACCAGGGGAGGACCTGTCCTGGAGGGAACCAAGCGGAAGGCTGGTATCTTGGGGAAGGCCTGGTGACCTTATTGGAAAATGCACCGTAGCTTATGTTACCTTACAGTGTTACGGGTCGGCTTAAAGGCTTCTAAACTGTAAGGCTGGATATCCGGGTACTAAAGTCCTGTGGCAGAGGATCATTGAACAGTTCATCTTAATGGTCCTAAAGGTCTGTGGCAGAGACTGTTATTTATTTATTTTGTTCGTGCATCATCCTGGCTGCTAGGCCAAGTGAGAGGGGTCTATCCGGGTGAGCAATACCCACTTGAAGGAGAGTGGTAAGTGTGACTTTTGAAATTTAGACGTTTCCCCAGTGATCTGCATTGTGTGCCTGAACCTTCCCCTAACCCTCCATCCCTCTACTTATGCAATTTTGTGTGAAATAAAACTCAACGAAAAGGATTTATAACTTGTGTGGACATTGAACTTTCTATAGACTCTCATCCCCTAGACAACGAACAGTGAGGTAATGTGCAAGGCCCAAATCTAAACCAGCAGCTCCTACGGGGGTGTGCTACACATTAATCCTTCAAATTTTGCTCAGTGATCCCCACCACTTTTGTGTCTGCATGCTCATCTCCAGATGTGGACCTGTAATAAATCAGGTCACAAATGTCTTCCCCACTGGGGATCAACCCGGCTCACACTTTAGTGTTGTCACTGATGATATTTCTCCTCATTTGCCCCAAGAAAAAAATGTGTAGATCATAAAGAACAAAAGAGGTGTGTGCTCCCTTTAAGAGTTCCACCTTATATCTTCCTCCACTCTGCAACTGCACTCACAGGACAGAAGAACCCCACATAGTGTGATATAGCTTAAAAATGCTTTTAGGAAAATAAAATTGCATTTACATTAATACAGAGTACTTCAAACTGACAGCGGGGCCACGGCTCCCTTGTTAATTCCGGTCTCAGTTGTCAATCACATCACCCGGCTTTGCCCTACGCGTGTCGCCCTGATCATGTGACTTCTTCAGGGTGGGCCAAGGGCAGTAAAGCTAAAGAGGAAAGGGTTAGATGATGCAGGACATGCACCAGCCAGGAAATAAGGGCTCCATCTGACTCGCTTCAGCTCAGTGGCGGCTGGTGTATTTTTTTTTGGGGGGGTGTCAAACAACCACTCCCCCTGTCTGTCTGCCATTTGGTCCGGCACTTACCCCATCTAGGCAGCGGGCAGCAGGCATCAGGCAGCGGCTCCTGTGTCCCTTTCCTCCATCATAGCAGCTGTGCGTCTCCTCCCCTCCTCCCAGGCGTCCAATAGGATCTCCTATACTTTCAGCCAATTGGGTGACGGGTCTCAAAGACTGTTACTTCTGAATTTCTACAAACTATCCTCTGAATATATATTATATAAAAAAAAAAACGTATTTAGCCACACTCTCAACGGCTGGGAAGGTCCTGTCTTTATACTACAGAGCCCGCTGGAACTAAGATCTTTTGGTAAGGAGAAAATGGGGAAAAAGGGCCCCAAAGCTAATCAGGGGGAGGGTAAAAGCCACAATACAATTAAGTCCTACCTTGTTGTGGAAGGGTCAGATCAAATGTTGGAGAGTGCCAGTAAATAAGCAGAGTCAGTACTAACGACACCTGCAAAAAATAAGGGGGACCCAGAAACAGCACAGAGGGAAGAAATGACCCCAGGGAAAAGTAAAACCAATAAGGCTAAAACCCCAGAAACAAAGGCAAGAAGACACCTGAGAGACAACAACAACTGGAAACATCTGGAGAGGATTTACAAGCCCCTCCAACAAAGCAAGATATGATGGAAATGATATCACGTCTAGAGCGAACAATAAGGGGTGAAATGGGAGCAACAAGGAAAGATATACAAAGTGTATTACAAAGGGTTGAAGGAATAGAAGAACAGCTAGAAGAACATAAAAGTGCAATAAAAGAATTAAGAGAGAGAGCGGACATGGATTGGATAGAGATAAGGAATGCCCGGTATAAACTTGAGGACCAAGAGAATCGTAGAAGAAGGAAAAACCTATGGGTTAGAGGACTTCCTGAAGAGGTCAAAGATACAGAACTAGGAGATGTATTGCGAAAAATATTCAATACGGCTTTAAAGCGTGAAACAACTGCATTAATGCGTTTTGAAAGGGTACATAAAATTCAAAGAGCATACAATGCCCATAGGGACTTACCATATATAGTAAGATTTCATGACTATGAGCAAAAAGATCAAGTCTCCCAAAGTACAAGAAACTCTATCCCTATGGAATACAAAGGAATTAAACTATCTATCTTTTCAGACTTGGCGCCAGAGACACTGGTACGAAAAAGGGCATTGGAGCCATTAACAAGTTACCTAAATGCAAATGACATTCCTTATAGGTGGGGGTTTCCGGCATGCTTAATAGTTAAAAACCAGGGGGTCTCAGCGTATGTACGGTTCCCAGAAGATATAAAAGAATTTTGTAATAGACTGAATATACAATCTATACAAGTAGATAACTGGGAAAAAAGACCTCCGGCATGGAGAAGGTGGAAAGAGCATGACTGGAATAGAGCTTAGACTAACAGGTTTAATATACTAAAGGGAAAAGAGGGGAAAGGAAATATTTTCTTCTTTCTATATAGAGGGAAGAGAAATAGATAGAAATGAGTATAAAGAGATACCATCATTAACAAAAGAAACCTTTAGAATATGGGACAGAGTGTGTAAAACAAAGGAGTGGCAATATAATAGTCCGCTGTTGCCCCTCACGGGTACGGACTTCTTCCCGCCGGGAAAGGGGGGAGGTGCGTTCCTAGGATGGGCAATCTCGGACACATTAAAACTGAAAGACATATTGAAAGGGAATACTTTGTGCCCACTTATAGAATTGCAAGAAAAATATGGATTTGCTCAAGGGGATACTTGGAGGTACAGACAGGTCCAGCATTTTGTAGGAACCCTACCAAAGCCCCTGCGAGCTATGAGCGAGTTGAATGCATGGGAAAAACTTGTAGAATGTATAGGAATAGGAAGACAGGGGATATCGAATATATACATAGAATACTGAGACCTTCAAGGCGACGTGAGACATGTAAAGTACTAGAACATTGGGAATTAGAATTATATCAAACGATAACAGAGGAAAAGAAGATACAAGTCCTTGACTATGTTCATTCAACATCAGTAGAAGCAAAAGTAAAAGAGATGAACTATAAACTCCTAACTAAATGGTACTTTGTCCCAATGAAACTCCATAGAATCAACAAGGAGACATCACCCCTTTGTTGGAGAGAATGTGGGATGGAGGGAACACATGCCCACATATGGTGGCACTGTCCCCTGATACAGGAATACTGGAGGGAGATATTAAGTATGATAAAGAAGATTAGTGGTGTGGAGGTGAAGCTATACCCCTGGTACTGTCTGTTCCATAATACGGGAATAACAAGGAAAAAATATAGAACGACCTTGGTCCCATACCTCTTGAATGGAGCAAAAGCGTTAATACCAAGGAACTGGAAGGAAAAAAAAGCTCCATCAATGGGAGAATGGATAAAAGAGATAGATAGAATCAGACTGATGGAGGAGTTGATGTCAATTCATAATGAGTGTAGGCCAAAATTCAATACGATCTGGAGAGGATGGAGAGAGTTTAGGGAATTAGAGGTAATTAGGGAGGGGACGGGGGATCAGGGATAGAGGCTGGGTGTCAATTTCTGTGGTCCCCCCTCCCTCTCCCCCCTCCTCCTCCCTCCCTTTTCTTTTAAAAATTTGTTTCAGTTTTTTTTGTTTTTTTGTTTTTTCTTTTTCTATTTTACTTTTTCACTGGATTTCTTAGGTTTAGGTAGGGTAAATATATGGGAACTTATCACTAAATGGCAGTTTAAATACATGCCCAAAAGAGAGGATATTGTCACTAAAAAGTTGTTGGGGTAGGTATAGGGGGGTATTTCCCCCCGCCCTCTCTCCCGCCCCCTTTTTTTTTATACACACTATTAGGCTTGTAGTGGGTGGATTCTCAAATCATTATACAATTATATCACTAGATACAGGTTGCCTTAGTAGGCACTTGTAATTCTTTATTATCTCCTTCTTTTTCATTTTTCCCTATAAATCCCCCCCCTTTTTTTTCCCCTTAGACTGAGATCATTAGCCTTCTTAATCTATTATCACATAAAAAAATTTTTTTTTTACTAGGGACTAGATATTATGGATAGCACTAGTATTGGGGAATTGACCCTCCTTTTTTTTATTAGGTTTGTAGTGGGAGCCCTTTCAAATCACCAAAACCAAATATAATGTTGTTACACAAGGAATTTTTCTTTTTCTTTCTCACTAGAGATTAGATATTTTGGTTAGCACTAGTATTGGGGAACCTCCCTCCTTAAGATAGGGATATGTGGGATCTTTTTTCTTTTTTCACTTTCCTTCCTTTAGGCTGAGATTTTAAGCCTTCATAATTTATTATCATATAAAAAAAATTCACTAGAGACTAGATAAAAATTATTATTTTTTCTTCTTTTTTTTTTTCCTCTCTCTCTCCTTTCTCTCTCTCCCTCCCTCCACGCTACTTTGCCTCTAACAAGTAGGGATAAAATATGGAGGCTATATGGTTGGGCATATTTTATATAGGATGACTGGACCTTTCTAATAGTATAACTATTATTAATGATATAAGTTTATAGGTAGGGGATGAATTGAGATTGTGTAAATGTTTTTATGTATTTGTGTTTTAGTATTTATGTATTGAAATGTATGTAATGTATGTTGGAAAAATTAATAAAGAAATTTTAAATAAAATAAATAAATAAAAAAAGATCCACTTCCTGATTGGCCGGGAGGAGGATCATTGTTAGAATAGTGGATATTCATTCACTATTCCAAACACACCTGGGTGGGCTGTGAGCGCATTCTTTGCAGCCCAAGTCCACCCTATTTTGCCTTTGGCTCTAATCCAGTGGTTCTCAACTCCAGTCCTCAGGGCCCACCAACAGGCCAGGTTTGCAAGATAACTGAAATGCATCACAGGTGATATCATTTGCTGCTCAGGGATTGCAGTATTCTAGTCTGCATCTCACCAAGGTAATACTTAAAATCTGGCCTGCTAGTGGGTCCTGAGGACAGGAGTTGAGAACCACTGCTCTAATCAGTGCTTCAAAAAACAAAACCCCACCATTGTAATTCATGTGCCCAGCGTCCTGCAAGGGGCCGGACGCATGGATGGGGGGGTGGCGCCCGTGCATGCTTAATAGATGGGCCGCCCCTGCTTCAGCTTATAATGCAAACTGTGTGCAGTGAAATAAGACTAGGCATTTTCAGTATAGGAAAGGAGCCTGTACAACTGTGCAAGACTAATAGTAAGGTTCTTCTTTAAGCCATTCAATGTAGCTGCACTCACTTTTCACTGCAGTGCAATACATATCTTCTCTGAATCAAAATAATCCCCTTTCTCAAGTTTTAGAGTTGTGAGATATAGGATTTATATGATTGTGACATCAAAGGGAAAGTTGTTAGTCTAGGAAGTAGATGAATAACCATATATGACTAAATTACTCTGGTCTTCTAGGGATAAAAGAAAAGAAAGGCTTCCCAGGGTAAGTTCCATGATCTCTTTGAGAGGTAATAATTGCCTACAAATGTTAAATATGACTTACTGCATGCTTTGTAGCATTAAAAACATTTGACATTATATCTGCTTTACCAGTTATGCTTTTGCTGATGTGTGTAGTCCTATGAAGGAGAAGTGTTATAGTCTACAGGTCTCTAATAAGAAAAAAAGTTGGTCTGTACAGCATTTCTAGAACCAAATCACCATAAGTGGTTGGGAGGTAACATTTACCAACAGCACTAGAGCAAAGGGAAAACGAAGGGTATATACTGCTCAGCCATTACTTTATGACAGATTAAGTGAATAAAATTGGTTATGTCGTCACAATGGCATCTGAAAGGCGGTGGGATATATTAGGCACTAGGCAGCAAGTAAACATGTTGTCCCTGAAGTTGCCCCTGGTGTTGAATTGGCCTCCAAATTCTCCAGATCTCAATTCAATCAATATCTGTGGGATGTGCTGGAAAAACAAGTCCGATCCATAGAAGCCCCACCTCACAACTTACAGGAATTAAAGGAAATACTACTGACGGCTCTGTGCCAGATACCACAGCATACCTTGAGAGGTCTAATGGCATCCATGCCTCAACAGGTCAGGGCTGTTTTGGAGGCAAAAGTGGAACCTACTTATTATTAGGTGGCTGATCGGTGTAGAAGACCCCTATTATCAATAATTTTTAGTAGCTCAAGTTCTTCGCCATGGTACAAGCTATTTAGCACTGTCCTCGACATCTGCCATTTCAAAGAATGCATCTTATGCATTGGGTTAGCTCCCCTGACCAGCCCCTCACCAAAATCTGTCAACGCTGGATCAGGTCTTTAGGTCATTTTAGCAAGGACACACCCACAACCCTTGTCCTCTAGAATGCAATACCCTACCTATTTCTTTTCTTGGTACTGAAGTTCTCTTCCAAGAAAAGCTGCCATGACTACAGCAACAGATGAAAACTTCAAGACACACTTGTGGTATTCATCCAAACTCAATCAGAAAGTGTCTTCCTACACTCCAATAAATTCTTCCATAAATTCTGAGAGTCATGGATCTGTAAAGGGAACCTATCACCTCTTTACATATAATTTATAATTATTTTTTAATATTTATATATATATATATTATTTTTTATAATTATAATTTACATATAAATACTGGCAGCATTATATTTAGTAAACGGCTTAGCCATGGTGGTGTTTATTCTTTGGCTTCTGCAGGTATAAAGTTAGTGCAAAAATGATTTTGAATTCCGCCTTTTTGGTGGCAGGGTTTTATTTGGGAAATAGTATAAGACTCATGTAACGTAGGCCCTTATACTTTTCTCCTAGGGTATTTCAGCTTCGCTGGTTGGACCAGGTAGATATCACATTGTCCCTTTCTGCAAGTGAGGTTCAGCAGAGTTTTGGCAAGCAAGAAAGCAACTTCCATTAGGTAAAGTGGCAGCAGTGTTTTGGTGACTCGTGATCATCAGTGTGATAAAGGCCTTAGTTTATCTTTTAATAGAACTTTTATAGTTATAGTTAAATAATTTAAGAAAAATATACTTCGTGAAAAATAAGCTTACAAACTGGATAAATGTCCCCTATGTGTTCTAAAAATAATTAGCTTTTATAATTCTATGCATTCTAAATACATTGAATACAAAACCTAAGTACGTGCATCCTTCTCGTGTTTTGAAGGGAAATAGTTCAACATACTTCACATGGAAAAGGTCACCACTTACTCACCACTCATTTTCTTCCGCTGCCAGCCTCATGTCAAGAATCTGAGATTAGGTTTCCTAACAGCTGTTCATGCTCACCAAGGATTTTGATAATGCTAATTAACAAAGGTAGGCTGACAAAGAGACCTAGTTTATTACCACCGTTTAAACTGTTGCTTTGATCCAGAGTGCCCAGCCGATAAAGTAAAACTCCAAATTATGCATGTTCCACAGACTCCCATGTGACAGTGCTCAAGTGTGACCATTAGCTGCTCAAAGTGACATCAAAGGGAAAGTTGTTTTCCTAGGAAGTAGATGAATAACCATAGGATCATGTTGCCCCGAACTACCATTTTTTTTTCTCCCAGTTGGAGCCGTGAGCCAGGGTATTGGGGGAGCATAGGACAAAGTAGCTTACACACCTTTTACCTTGACCAGTCAATGCTGAGTGGTCAAGTATACAGTGGAGAAATATGAATTCCTCTTTTATAGATAATTTTACTTTATTCACTTGTCCAGTGTTTGTCTGTTGAGACTTGGCTGAGAATCTGTGTTGTTCTTGTAATGTCTTCCTATGAGCACTTATTTGTCATTAACTTCCCTGCCATTATTATACACATAACTCATTGAGGCGAAAGGAGTGCCAACAATCTATCGACTGCCATGTTCCCCGATCTTTTTCATGTCTTGATCAGACCCTGTCCCCTCTATAGACATTTCTTGATGGTCAACTGAAGTAAGGAAACAAGTTACAGTAGCCTCTATTTTCCACTGAATGTCTGGGGCTCCCATAGGTCTCCTCTGTGGATAGAAGCCTTGATGGGTCACCTTCTTTGGAGCCATTTGCACAATAACAGGCAGCACATACAATATGGATACCTGGACCTGTAGTAATTGAGTTCCTTGTTTGTGTTTACAGTCACAGAAAGTTATGTAACATATACTGCCATGTTGGTCAAACAGACTCCCGGTCCTTCAAGATAGTTATAGTTGAGATTTTTTTTATAACAATGTATAAAGTGTCTAAAAAGTATTAGATCACCTCCATTTTATTTATGCAAGCCAAGAAGTTTAACTTAGACGTCCCTTACCCAGGGGCTCTAGATATTAATGAAGGATTCTTGAATGTATGTGGTAAAAACTCTCAATGGATACATGTTGATTGCTCTAGTAATGTGGAGCAACACAATGCTTTTACTAACATGACCCCTTATTGCCAGAACTGTTATGCCTTTTGTTATTCACCCAAAAACAGTAGTAGAAGCACTGTAGTTAGAATTTGTATCATGTTTTTATTGCTGTCTGTTTTACCATTAAAGAGATTCACCCTCTCAGTTTGTCCTGGTGACTGTCATCACTGATACAGAGAGCTGTGGGAAATCCATATTCTTAAGCCCTGTACACACGGGCGGGAATCCCGTCTATTTGAAACCATCGGTTTTCCTGACGGGATTCCTGGCAAGCTTGTCTTGCCAAGCCCTGTGTACAGACGGCCACTCCAAAAAAACGCCGTTCTTTTGAATGGCAAGAACGCGGTGATGTCATCGACTATGACGATCCGGCGCTCGTCACATTCGATGCCGTCGCCGCCATCTTGCTACACCACACACTAACCTTGTATGCTACCGCGCATGCGTCAAAGTCTTTTCGAGCATGCGCGGGTTTACCTTGGACAGGTAAGCATACAGACGACTGATTTTCTCGGCCGGAAACACTCTGCGGAGAATCACACCGAGAAAAATAGAGAGTAGGTTCTCTATTGTTCTCGTCGAGATTCCCGGCAGTTTTCCTGTCGAGAAACCATACACACGAATGGTGATCCTGAACCCGGAGGAGCCAGTAGCCTCCTAATGATCTCACAGGAGACAATGGTGGCACGGGCCCAAGCAGTGGCTGCAGAGAAGATGATCTCAGCAGGACAACACTGGATCCACTGGGTGGGTGAGTATCTAGACTGTGAAAAACCCATCACCAGGAAAGCAGGGAATAAAAAATAAAATAAATGGGGGGAGGGTGACGTTCATCTTCAAGCTCCCATGACTTCTGGGGTGTAGGTCATGCCCGTCATAATCCTAAAATACAAACAACACATGAGTCGTTTCAACTTTTCAGTTTATTCAGTTGAAAACGTGTTGTGTCCCAGTGTATATTTTATTATGGGGGCTCAAAGAAAAAAGCTGATAAGATGGTGTTCATGTTATTGACTTGGGGAGAAAGAAGCACGGTACATCAGAGCTTTATAGGCTTTTCACAACATTCAAATGCATCGGTTGACAGAATTTTGGACATTGTTTATCTTCTAGGAGCTAAATGTTGTACACGAGGGAAGAACTCTCTTTGGTTCCAGTAGATGAGGTTGCCGTTGATAAGGGAATTGAATGTACAGATGTCACGTACAAACTGTACCAATGCCGTTGACTTGTACACTCAGCCATTTCAGTGCAGAGAAAGACTGGTGAAAAAATGCTATTTGGCACTGAAGGGGCTGGAAATGTAGACTTAGGTGCATCTAAGAATCATCATGTAGTCCATTTACTCTAGGTAAGACTTGACAAGAAGCCACATCAACATTACAGTGATCAACACGATCATGAAGTTAAGGAACAGCTCTTGTGTAGATCGCTCCATCTTCTCTGAGTGTGCAGGGGTTAGTGGACCAAGAGGAAGCCCGTAAACTTGCAACAAAAGCCTCACAAGGTGAGTCTGCGGAGAAAGCACATATACAACACCATTATAAATGATGTGCATTTTGTTTTTCCTGGCAAGATGTAAGGTACTCACAAAGGTTATTCATTTTATCTTGTTATTTTGTCTTTAAAAATCACATAGATAATCTATAATTTTTCATGGGATACAGTTATGTACATGAGGTCAGTCATACTAGCTTAATGCATGTGGGTTTATTTGGGTTTCACCAACATTCACTATATATAGAGTTGGCAGCATATGCACAAACAAACGGTTTAACCCAGCTTGGTTACAGAACATAACTCTTACACAACTTCTGTATGTAACGATTACATAAGGCAAGCAGCAAGGAGCTATAACTTATAGCAAAACAATTTTGAACAGAAATAAGTTGAGTATCTGATACACTATAGAGGAAGAACCAGTAGACCTACCTGTTTTATCAGTCACATGCTACCTACTTATAGGAACACTATAAAGACCTCAGTTGAGATTACAGTCCCCAACCAAGCAGATGGCAGCTACAGCTGAAATACTAGATTTATAATTCAAGTTAAAGCCAAACTATCCCCCCCCCTTCCCTCCAGGTTGGTGTGTCAAACAGACCCCTCTTCAGATCTTCTCTTATCTTCTCCCAGTGGTGGACAGTCCTTGATGATGCAGACAGCAGTGCTGACATGATGATATCAGGACGGCTCTTTCTGTGGGACAGTTCACACCAGAGCGTGGTGCTAGAAACCCGTGTTTCATGCTCATTTCCAACACCAAGTCCAAAATGCACTGCATTTGCGATCTTCAGTGGGTGTCAATGTTAAGTTAATTAACACCCCAAATGCAGATTGCAAAAGCACACAAAGAAGTTCCAAGAAGTTCCATACAATCTTTGCTTTGCATTCTTTACAGTAGTACATGTACGACTTTTGTTGCTGTCTGGTGCAATTCAGCTCATTCATAATGAATGGGCTAAATTGCACCACATGTGAATCGCACAGGAACCTAATTCCTGTGCGATTCCTGGTGTGAACTGGCCCTGTATCAGTACACTGATGGTGGTGACACACCCCTAAGGGGATGAACCTCAACACTCACAGTAGGTCCTCAACCTTCTGCATTAAATGGGCATCATTCAATCCAAAAGACCAAGTATATCTTGTAACAGAAAACAATTCCTGTGGGGGACAGAGCTGAAGAAGAGGTAATCGTTGCAGCTTTTTGTTGTTTTTTAACCTCCAAAGAACATGTAGTCTGGTGTTAGGCTTTAAAGGAAATAATTGAACTTACGCCCTGTCCGATTTGGTTTGGGGCCATGATCAACTGTCCTGCTTCCCTCCCGTAAATGGAAAATACAGTGAGTAGATATTTTTGGATACTATTTGGATGTAAGTGGAAGAGTAACGCACAATCCCTGTGCTTCATTACCAGTCAGGAAGCACTCCCTGAACATTTAACAAGCAATTATGACTGCCCTCATACAGTGAAACAATAAAAAGCATGAATAGATAACACACTTTGATGTCATAGCTTTTACATTTAGCTGAGCATATATTTTAAAAAGGCCAAAGTGTCCCTTAAATATCCCAAAACTAAAGAGAACCTGTCAAAAAATGTGTTATTATGCTACCTTATTGTTAAAATGCTAATTGACTGATTGTTCTGCTTCTGAATTCACTTCTGGGTCATTGACTGATAAATATGTTCCCAATTCTGCTATTTATCTTGAATTTTTTAAATAGTTTATAAAAAAACTCTAATTCAAAAACTTGTGCTAAAGTGCTAATGTGTAGATGCAAGACTGCAGCTGCTGCACAAAAAGTGCTATAATCTTAAATATAATAAACAAATATGGAACAGCGCTAGCAGCCTATGCTAAACAATGAATATCCTAGTGCTGAGTGCACAATACATCAATATATTTGTGTCAAAAAATGAAATAAAATAAAATAAAACAACTATGTAACAATTTCTAAAGTGCTACAGTGCCTCAATAATCAATGGAAAAAAAAGTTTATAGACATGGTCACATCTCTGCATGCTAGCCTTATCCCTTAAAGCAATCACAGCTACATATACTTGACAAATTTCCTATAAAAATTAATACACCATCTCATGACTTCCGATGATGAGTGACACATTGCTTCTAAGGCCAGAACCTGCAAAACGTTGAGCAAATATTTAGCAGTTGTGATTATACTGTACTAGGAAATGCTAATATTAACACGTAATGTGACCTCTGGAAATTCCTGTATGCTCTGTTGGTCGATCCCTTTCTCTCCCACCAAGTCACTTTCTATGTGATGCAGTCCTAAGACTCATCCTGCATTAGATAGCACACTTGTTGAGTTAGTAAGAGGCAAGGAGAGATTCCTTATAAAGCTTCCATATCCATGTAAAGGATTTTTATACAACCAACGGGGTTGATTTACTAAAGTCAAATAGGCCGTCACTTTGCAAAGGAAGTTGCACTTTGCAATTTTGCACTTTGTGGTGAAATTTCACTTAGCAAACAATACCCAATCATATGCAAGGAAAAAAAACAACAAAAAAAAAACAGCATTTTTGTTTGCATATGATTATGAGATAGAATTCAGCAGAGCTTCACCTCATTCACTAAGCTCTAGGGAAACTTATCTTGCAAAGTGTAGTTTCCCTTGCAAAATAAACAGCCTATTTGCCAAGTAAATCAACTCAAATGTGTCCAGTTAGATTTGTTCCATTTCTGTGTCTCCTCTTTACTACAGAAAATTCATATAGACACACGATCCTTCAATTTTGTTGTCAACAAGCAGAAAATTAATATTTCCTACTGGGGATAACAAATGACATAGCTGTGCAGCTATAGTCTTCTTTGTCATACAAAATCGGAAATCTAATTGTATTTATTAGTTTTGATTAAAGCCTGACCAGGTGCTCCAGGGTTTATTGTCTGCTGTGATCCCTAGATTACATAGTTACACAGTTAGTCTGGATGAAAAAAGTCCATCTAGTTCAACCAATAAGATGTAATAGAGGAGGCTTATTTTTCCTGCCTCTCTCTCTGGGTGTATGCTTGATATGTTCCTATAAATTCCAGTTAATCCAGTAATATGAGTCATTGTCCCTCGACTGGATTCTACCCAGGGAAATTTATGTTTAGGCCCCTTCACACCTCTCTGCTGGCTACATAGTTACATAGCTATAAATACAAAGGATAGAGTCGGCAACTCCAAACGTCCTTGTTGCTTCTTTATTGGTGCATAAACCGGAACGCGTGAGCCCCTGTATGTTTTTTCTCACTTTTTTTTGCACCAATAAAGAAGCAACAAGGACATTTGGAGTTGCCAGTTCTATTCCTTGTATTTATGTATATACCGGTGTGAGAGAGAGCATCAGAGCCAGAGAACCCACTGTGGATTTTATCACAACCCCGCAAAGAACCTACACTGATTTTGAGCATTGCATTTTCTGCATTTATAGTTATATAGCTAGTCTGGTTTAAAAAAGACACAAGTCCATCTAGTTCAACCAATAAAATGTAGAAAAAATAAACAATCCTATATACACAATCCTATACCCACAGTTTATCCAGAGGAAGGCAAAAAAAACTAGCAAAGCATGATCTAATTCCAGCAGGGGAAAAAAATCCTTCCTGATCCCCCCATGAATCACCACTAACAACCCTAGACCATTCAGAGAACAAATCATGAACCACTTCTCTCTGAATTCAGACTTTTAGCCAGTTTTCTATACATCTACAAACTGACTTTTCCAAGCATGTAGATTTTACCTTACACATTAGCCATGTGTGGGGAACTGTTTCAAACGGTTTTGCAAGATCCAAGTATACTACGTCTAGAGCCTCCCCTCTGTCCAGGCTTTACTTACCTCCTTATAAATGAAATCAGATTTGTTCGACAACCTCTCTCTTTCACAAATCCATGCTGTTTGTTGCCTAATTTTTTTTTTTTCCAGCAAGAACTTATCTATGTGGTCTTTTATTAAACTCCCCAGTATCTTCCCAACTATAGACATTAAACTAACAGGTCTATAGCTACTTGGTAAAGACTTTAAACCCTTTTTAAATATGGGCACCACATTGGCCCTACGCCAATCCAGTGGTACTATTCCAGTCATTAATGAGTCCCTAAAAATTAGAAACAATGGCTTTGAAATGGCAGAGCTCAACTTTTTTAGGATCCGTGGGTGGATGCCATCTAGTCCAGGTGCTTTATCCACTTTTATTCTGTCTAAATATTTCTGGACTATATCACTTTTGAGCAATTGTGGATCAGTTGGGGCTTTGTCAATACCATCCCCATTATGGACATTAGCTCCCCCATGCTCCTTTGTATACACAGAGCATAAGAAACTATTTAATAAATTTGCCTTCTCTTCGTCCCCAGTCCCCCACTCTAGATTATTTTGTAAAGGGCCTACATGCTCAGACCTGACTTTTTTACTATTAACATATTTGAAGAATTTTTGGGGGTTTGTGCTACTATGTTTTGCAATCTGCAGTTCGTTTTGAATTTTTGCAGCCTTGATTTCCTTTTTACATATTCTGTTATATTCTTTGCAGCATTTCAATGATGATAGTGTTCCTTCATTTTTATATTTTTTGTTAAATCATTTTCTTATTATTTATAGCCATTTTAACTTTGGCCATGTGCCACATAGGTTTTATTTTTAGATCATAGTTCTCTTCATGCACCAGAGCTTACAACTCACCTATTTTGCTTGGCAGACTTCTGGCATTGGTGAACAAACACTTTAAGTCATTGTCACCTTTTGCACACGTATTTTGCGTATTTTTTATTTTAGTACAAATAGTACAATTTCCAATTGTTGTTTGTAACATTGCAATTTTCTTATCATCTGCCATAACCCTCTTCCCATCTTTCCCCATTCCACCCACCAATAGGGACGGACTCCTGTCTGCCCCATTCTAATCTAATTCTCCCTCCTCCCTCAATCCTAGCTTGCAATGCATTTCTCATGTACATTAACAAGTGGTGTTTTTTTGGTATTAACCTTGTATTAAGGCATTACATTCATTTTGAATGGGTTGGCCGTGCCCCACAATGCCTGAAAAATTTATATTTTACCTCTTGTTACTGCAAGGCAAAGGTGTAAATTCCATCTACAAGACAGAACAAAATTCACATCTGTGTATGCATGGCTGGCAGTGGCACTAAAGTTTACCAATTACAAAAAGTAAATATAGCATTCAGTGGAAAATGTTTCCCTGGTATTCAAATGTTCTCAACATTTCTGCTTCCTTTTTAAGCTTTGCTATTTTTTCTTCTGTTACAGCTGGACTCGAGACAAATGTTTCTCAAGACATAAAACTCTATAAGGTAATGTGCTGTGTTGTAGATGTTCAATTTCTTTCACATAACATCCATGGGCATATACTATGTCAGTTATATTTGATTACAAGTAGATCATGTGTAAATAGAATTCTGCGAAAAAGAGTAAATATGCACACTATACATTCTATTGTTGGGTTTGCCCCCTCGAACAAACAAATCAATTGCAGTAAAAGCCATCTTGGGATTGCAATGTGCTTCATCAATTTGGCTCATAACACACCCATTGTGCTGCACAGTAAAAAGGAAACACAGTATGCATTGTATATCTAACAATAGAACACTGATGTAGCCATTTAAACATATGAATACAAAGAATCTATATGTTTTTAATGAATACCACAAAATTGTATTTAAAATGAGGACATCCACATACTTATCTAAATTGTAAATTCCCAATAGTGAAAGTACAACATATTATAGGGAAATGAGCAGAACATCTGCTGCTAAGCCACACCCACCTGTCAACAAAATGACATCCACCTTTCAAATAAGCCACACTCCCCATGCTTTGTAAATGTTATTTATTTGTTTTTAAGAATTCCAATGAATGAGAGTATTATGAATCATAGTATTTTCCAACTTCTTCATTCCCTTGAATATTTAAAATTTCCACTGGGCAACCAATTGGTGCTTAGCTGGTATTTTCACATACCTATGTTTCATTTTTTCTGAACTCCAACTTAGTATACAATCATACTGGAACCCTAAAGAGATATTATCACCATTATTACACAGTGGAAAGAATGGAACCTCCAAAATCCAAAAAGTTGGTTCAAGGACCTTCTTTGCTGGCCTAACCCAAGAGTTCTTAAATTAGTCTAAAAGCTTCAATATATGAGAATAGAATTTTTTTTTCCTGTAAACATGTCTTCTATTTCTTCTACAGCCACTAGGATTCTGTAAAGCACTCTAATATAAAGTGCACTTGTAAATGACTTTTTTATGTCACTAGACACATTGACCAGTATTTATCATGCTCTTTCAGTAGAATGACAGTTTGTATAGTATTGGGTTGCTAACTTAACACTCGACCCTCCTCATTTCTCAGCACAAACTTGGAGCCAGGTGAAGTAGATTACTCAAAGCTCACCAGTTAATCCATCAAAATGTTTTTGGGCAAACACAGGCAGAATGAAACTCTGTGCAGATAGTGTCCCGAAGGAGGATTGAATCATTTATCTGGGCATCATGGGGCCATGCTTATTAATTCAACATTTTTCATGCACTGTACCCTATGTTATAGAAAGATCTAGAAGAAAAATGTCCTTAGTATTCCATGCATAAGAATACCTATAATTTATATCATAATGTTAAACTTCAGGTACAGAAAGTCTTGATGACAGATTTAATTTTAGCAGTAACATGTGCACTTGAAAAGCAGAAGTTGCATGCCAACCTTTTACATCCTCTTAGATCCTTGTGCTTGCCATTCAGGCACAGATGCTTGACAGCTGAAGGAAATGTTGTAACTGAGGCTGATTACGGACTGTAAAGTTTAACATACTGTTCATGTTACATAATAAAAAATCAAAAAATATCCAGAATAGAAAACTTTGCTAAGTATTACAAAGATGAGACAAATTAATGGATCTAATAGAAGAAAATTACCTTATCTAATTGCTCAGAATTTTCTAGCAATAGATGTTATCAATTCCTGTTTGACTTGGCTCTTCCCACCTCCTTGAGCAATGTGATTCCCGACTGTCTGTGTTGGGACTAAAGTAGCCAGAGGGTGGGGAGCACCAGGTTGACTGGCAGAGTTTCTGATGAGGTCATGCTTGCTGTAATATATAAGGCAAGAACTGCATCCAGATAGCCCTTCTCATTTGACATTATAGAAAAAAAATATATTTAAACAAGATAGTTTTATAATTTAGTCCAATACAAAACCCAGTGCAATCCAATAATTTAATTGTTTGTAGACTGGGCATTACTGGCTCATTACATCTAATGCCCCTGTCCATGTTACTGTCTGCCCAGGCGGTACACTTTACCAAGTCGTTAAACCCTGGCCAAGCTGCCTATAAATAAGCAGCTAATTCCACACCCGCCCACCTACGTCACTTTCGATACTGTAGGTCCCTCTATTCTTTCTGACACACAATTAAAGCACTGCCCTTGACGGAGTCAATAATTGGATCAGGTGGCCTTTTAAAATCCTCCCTCCTGCTGTGTACAATTGGCCTCCCATGTAGGAGTAGGTTAGGGATCATTGCCAAATGTTCATTAGTAAACTGATATTATTCCATGATAACATGAGTTCTATTTATTCTGGAGGACACAATCCTGAAAATATCCATAGCTCGCATCCTTTATTTATTTTTATTTTTTTAAAGAAGAATTGTATCAATCAGTTAAATATTTAACAAAAAGCAGACTCTGATGTGAATCGAGATTATAATAGGTTAGTAACAAGTGGAGTACTGTGTCTAGTTACTTGGTTTGCAGTTAAGGATGAAGCCACCCAGACTAATAGATCAGTACTGAGTAGGTTCTAGAAAGTTGAAGAACATGGTGATTGTTTAAAGAACAGCAGTCTGCACCTAGGGAGATATACTGGCAGGTGTTCCTGTAATGAATATTCAGTGAAACCATATCTATGTCTAAATGTCATAGGTTGTCCTACAGTCATGAGTGGATAATTCAGTGGAAGAAGCTTGACTGTGTTTGGTCTTGATCTAGATGTTGCAATGGTAACTTTGAATAGGAGGTTGCCTGAAATCTTGTGTCAGTTATGATTTCAGACATTTCTCTGGCCAATCCTATGATTGAGGATGGTGGTGCTGGTGAAGCAACTTCCAATAGAAATGCCCTAGTTAATCTGATTGCTGAAGAAAATGTCAACATATGCTATATGGCCAGCGTACATAACAGCTATTAGAAAAGAAAACACCAAGGGCAAGAAAGAAGGCACAAAGGTTTCTCCCATGCTTTTGCTTTCCTTTCCCTTACCTCCACTGTGGTCCAATTAGGCAGCGTGCATCTTGCAAACATTCATACCTCTAAATTGTCCCAGCTTCCTGTGGATCTAGACTGGGTCCTGCTGCCAGTCGGGTGCAGAAATTACTTTGCTGCTCTGTCAGGTGGGGTGACCTCCTGCCCAACATGAACACAATAGTACCTGGCAGAGGTAGACAGCAGTACAGGGCCCAGAACATGGATAGATAAAAAAAAGTACTGAACACCAGCAACCCCCACTGATTACTAATTACCCCCACTGACACGAATGTATCCCAACATAACCTCATCAAGCACTACTAACCCACGCCCCCCCCCCCCCCCCACCAATTTCAGTCATTTTCCTCCCATTGACCACAGACAGACAGCAGCTGTCTTTTCCAGCAAAATAAGGGGCACTATGACCTCTGCATTCTATACATTGTGATTTACATTAAATGTTGTCTCAGCAGTTGATGGATGCAAAGTTTATTCTATTTTAATTTAAGTAGTTTCTATTTTAATACACTTATCAGTATTTTCTATTTTAATTAAGGCTCAAAGTTTCAGCTTTTTGCCCAAATTTTTTTTTTTAAAGATGATCCTTTCAGTTTATGTGTGTCTTTTTGTGAATTTTGTGGGTACAAGGACTATGGCATATATGTAAAGTGTATACTGCTAATAGGCATTTACTATATTCAACTATGCCTCAGCAGTTCAGAGAGGCCCCAGTTGATGAGGCAGAAGTAGCTGAGCAAGTGATCTGAGAGACTCCAGAGAGGCAGTCCTAACCATGCACAGTGTAACCAAAACTATAAAATTTTCTAGAAATCAAGCAGTGGGGCAATAAAGTGGAACAATTCCTCATACAAGAACCAAAAATGTGGATGAAGAATCTGATAGGAATAGAAATGCCTGACTTAAGTGGAGAAAAGCCTAAGAGTAGGCCTCATGTAAACCTCATCCACGTACTGGAAGTTTATAACTGGGTAGAGACGCAGAGCAGGATCCAGTGGTTGCCACCTAATAGAGCCAATATGGCTATGTTGGCATGTCAGTCCTAGAGAAAGTTTAAAGCTATTACTGGAAACCAACAAAAGGTTGAGTAAGTGCATCTTGTTCTGATTGATGGTATACCGTATCACAGAATAATGTTCCCCCATGACTCAGTGACCTGGCAGATTGTACTGTCAATGGCCTGGGCCTACTCTGTGGCAGACAGAATCCATGTGAAAGCAGGAAATTTAAGTGTTTGCAAAACATTCACTCAGTTCAAGAAGCAAGCAATGTCAGTGGATCTGTTCCAGTTTGTTGAGCAAGTCTGCACATACTGTGTGGTCTAGTGTAAAAGTGTGCTAAGGTCAAAATTCTTCCTTTCACTTGACAAGTCTTGACCAGTCTATTCCACAGAAAGAACCGACCATCACCTTTTTTACAGTCAGTCATGTCAGAACCATTATGTTCTAGTCATGGTGGACCACTTTAGCAGGTTTTTGGTGGCAGTATGACGTGCAATCAGACTGCCAAGACTGTCACCCAGAAGTGGTCTGGTAATACAATCTTACTGTGCCATCTTCCACAGGCTTCTCCCCTACTATGTTATGATTGGCTCTCAGAGGGTTCACAGACCTACGGTATGGGCCACAGTGTCTTCAGAAAACTTGAACACATTCTAACTCCCTGGATTCAGGAGTGCAAATGATGCCTGTCTGAAGTCCAGAAATCCTGTCTTGGCTTGTACAAGGAGAATTTGACCTTCAACCTAGGGACAGTGTGCTAGTGCACACCAGCAAGGAAAATTGAAAATGTCGTGGGAAGAAATCCTTGGAGTTATCTTACAATAAGCTTCTTTCAGGTTTGCCAGTCTATGATATACAGAGAGAAGGAACCCACAAAAAACTTTTCAGTGATGACTGCCTCATTCTCCTCTACTGTTATCACTAAGACATCCAGAGGAAGCAATGAACCCTGACAATATTACATAGCCCAATGGTCACCGAGTTTAGGTCCATTCTCATGTTATGGAGCACTCTGCATTCCCTTACATTGACACTTCTGAAGATGGAACCCAGACTCAACCCATAAGGGAGACCTAACTTCCAGAGACCCCTTGTACTCTCTTTACGCAAGATGAATTTAAATGGTCTGCAATTTTGCCTGGGACAGCAAGTTCAAGTAGGTTGGGGTGTAGCAGAGTGTCTATTTACTCACCATGCTCAGATGCAAGTGAAGGCCACTTTAACCCCCTTTTCCACAGTCATTTGGTTTCCTGATCATACCCAGGGAAGATACGTTTCTCTGCTTCCCTCTTACAGCAGCTCAGAGAGGTCGCACCCGATAAGTCAAACGTAGCTGGGCAAGTGATCTGCAGCCAGGTGGGAGGCACCCTCCACTGTCAGAACTGTCTTGTGGGTAGTTGAGCCAGAGCGTAATAGCACACAGGCACAGCTTCTCCAGAAGACCAAGCTACTGTGGGGAGCACCTCCCTGATTGCTACCAGGGTACTGCTACTCCAGTGGGGTGACAGTTCATCCTCAGGCCTTGGCTCCCTCCAGCTGTGTAGCATCCTGCTCTAGGCTGGATACATTAAATTCTTGGCTCTGATGTACTCAGCTGAGCAGCAATTTATTTGCTAGGTTTAACCAGACCTTTCCCTAAATCTGGGGGTCAATTGCTTCTGCCTGCCTCTGAAAGAATCTTCCAGAAATAGAGTGGGAGGGTCAGCCACTGGATTAAGAATATTTGTTTGACCCCAGCCAATCCCTTGGAGGAGGGCATCCAGAAGGTGTCTGGGGAAAAGATAAATGTTTTGGAAGGTTTGTTCAGAACTCTTATCTCCTGGGGCCTCTGGCCTGAAAGGCAGCCTGTATTACTGATGAGTAGGGATGAGCCGAACACCCCCCAGTTCGGTTCTCAGCAGAACATGCGAACAGGTAAAAAATTTGTTCGATCACGCGAACACCGTTAAAGTCTATGGGACACGAACATGAAAAATCAAAAGTGAGAATTTTAAAGGTTAATATGCAAGTTATTGTCATAAAAAGTGTTTGGGGACCCGGGTCCTGCCCCAGGGGACATGTATCAATGCAAAAAAAAGTTTTGAAAAATGGCAGTTTTTCCGGTAGCAGTGATTTTAATAATGCTTAGTGAAACAATAAAAGTGAAATATTCCTTTAAATTTCGTACCTGGGTACACTTTGAGTGCTAAGCAAAAAGATCCTTCAAATTTTTACACTTTTTTTTGTGAAATGGTAGGGGTACACTGTACCCATTACCAATTCACATGGGGGGGAATCTGGGGGTCCCCTTTGTTAAAGGGGGCTTCCAGATTCTGATAAACCCCTCGCCCACAGACCCCCACAACCACCGTGCAAGGGTTGTGGGGATGAGGCCCTTGTCCCCATCAACATGGGGACATCCTCCCCATGTTGAGGGCATGTGGCCTGGTATGGTTCAGGAGGGGGGGGCGCTCTCTCGTCCCCCCTCTTTTCCTGCGGCCTGCCAGGTTGTGTGCTCGGATAAGGGTCTGGTATGGATTTTTGGAGGGGAACCCCACGCCATTTTTTTTTAATTTTGGTGCGGGGTTCCCCTTAAAATCCATACCAGACCTGAAGATCTGGTATGGATTTTTGGGGGGAACACCACACCATTTTTTTAAATTTGGCACAGGGTTCCCCTTAATATCCATACCAGACCTGAAGGGCCTGGTAATGGAATTTGGGGGGAACCCGTGTCAGTTTTTTCAATGACTTTTATCTGTACTGCCGGGACCCGACAATTCATTATAGCCGCGAGTAGTTTTAAATTACTTTTTTTCCTTTCGAAATGTCATTTTGTGCAGGGACTGTTATAAACACGGGAAACATTTGCTACTTTACAGGCATACTATAGACAACCCCCAGGTACAAAATTTAAAGGAATATTTCACTTTTATTGTTTCACTTCAAGCATTATTAAAATCACTGCTCCCGAAAAAACGTCAGTTTTTAAAACTTTTTTTTGCATTGATACATGTCCCCTCGGGCAGGACCCAGGTCCCCAAACACTTTTTATGACAAAAACTTGATTATTAACCTTTAAAATTAGCATTTTTGATTTCTCCCATAGACTTTCAAAGGGTGTTCCGCGGCTTTCGAATTTGCCGCGAATACCCCAAATTGTTCACTATTCGGCGAACGGGCGAGCAGCCAATGTTCGAGTCGAACTCATGTTCGACCCGAACATAAAGCTCATCCCTACTGAGGAGCTGTTGCTGCTATGCCTCAGCTTGTGCTTGGCTAAGAACCTGGATTTAAAGACATTTGCTGGAGGACATTACCTTAGGAGGCTGGACTGGAGAAGGACCCCCTTTCACTGAGGAGTGTCGCAGGGAAGTTGGTTGGAGACAGCTGTGCTTGGGAATTATGAGTAGGATCTTTTTGCTTAGCACTCAAAGTGTTTGAGGGTTTTGAGGGCTTTGAGGGTTAGATGCCAGAGGTTGCTACAAGGACTGTAACTGCTCTTATAGAGTCTCAGACTAGCTGGCTGTCCCCTCTACCTCCAGCAATAACTAGGGTTGCTACTGAAGGACTTTAAAAATGTAATGATGGTGACAACAGCAGACCATGTCTCTGTGATATGTGTTGAAAGGGCTCCAGAAAGGCGCCTGGGAGAAAATTGTCACCCTGTAACAGGAAATGCCTAAACAAGAACCTTCATGACATGATCACTAGGTATTATTTTAATTAAAGCTCCAGATTTAAACCATTGAAAATTACTTTTGAATTTACATGAACATGTAATGTTTATAGAAGGTTTTAGCTACTTAATTTACATATACTTTAAGGAAAACCGGTGTTGAGAAAACATGTAGGCTAGCTTTGCTGAAATGCTCATTTACTGGCTGTTAATTTGATCTATGGTCTTTAAAGCTAAACTCAAGGAATTACAGTGGGGCAAAAAAGTATTTAGTCAGCCACCAGTTGTGCAAGTTCTCCCACTTAAAAAGATGAGAGAGGCCTGTAATTGTCATCATAGGTATACCTCAACTATGAGAGACAAAATGTGAAAACAAATCCAGACAATCACATTGTCTGATTTGGAAATATTTTTTTTTGCAAATTATGGTCAAAATAAGTATTTGGTCAATATCAAAAGTTCACCTCAATACTTTGTTATATATCCTTTGTTGGAAATAACAGAAGTCAAACGTTTTCTGTAAGTCTTCACAAGGTTGTCACACACTGTTGCTGGTATGTTGGCCCATTCCTCCATGCAGATCTCCTCTAGAGCAGTGATGTTTTGGGGCTGTCGCTGGGCAACACGGACTTTCAACTCCCTCCAAAGGTTTTCTATGGGGTTGAGATCTGGAGACTGGCTAGGCCACTTCAGGACCTTGAAATGCTTCTTACGAAGCCATTCCTTCGTTGCCCGGGCGGTGTGTTTGGGATCATGTCATGCTGAAAGACCCAGCCACGTTTCATCTTCAATGCCCTTGCTGATAGGAGGAGGTTTGCACTCAAAATCTCACGATACATGGCCCCATTCATTCTTTCATGTACACGGATCAGTTGTCCTGTTCCCTTTGCAGAGAAACAGCCCCAAAGCATGATGTTGCCACCCCCATGCTTCCCAGTAGGTATGGTGTTCTTTGGTTGCAATTCGGCATTCTCTCTCCTCCAAACACGACGAGTTGAGTTTCTACGAAACAGTTCTACTTTGGTTTCATCTGACAATATGACATTCTCCCAATCCTCTTCTGGATCATCCAAATGCTCTCTAGCAAACCTCAGACGGGCCCGGACATGTACTGGCTTAAGCAGGGGGACACGTCTGGCACTGCCAGATCTGAGTCCCTGGCGGCGTAGTGTGTTACTGATGGTAGCCTTTGTTACGTTGGTCCCAGCTCTCTGCAGGTCACTCACTAGTTCCCCCGTGTGGTTCTGGGATTTTTGCTCACCGTTCTTGTAATCATTTTGACCCCACGTGGTGAGATCTTGCGTGGAGCCCCAGATCGAGGCGGATTATCAGTGGTCTTGTATGTCTTCCATTTTCTAATTATTGCTCCCACAGTTGATTTCTTCACACCAAGCTGCTTGCCTTTTGCAGATTCAGTCTTCCCAGGCTAGTGCAGGTCTACAATTTTGTTTCTGGTGTCCTTCGACAGCTCTTTGGTCTTCACCATAGTGGAGTTTGGAGTGTGACTGTTTGAGGTTGTGAACAGGTGTCTTTTATACTGATAACAAGTTCAAACGGGTGCCATTAATACAGGTAATGAGTGGAGGACAGAGGAGCCTCTTAAAGAAGAAGATACAGGTCTGTGAGAGACAGAAATCTTGCTTGTTTGTAAGTGACCAAATACTTATTTTCCACCATAATTTGCAAAAAAAAATCTTTCCAAATCAGACAATGTGATTGTCTGGATTTGTTTCCACATTTTGTCTCTCATAGTTGAGGTATACCTATGATGACAATTACAGGCCTCTCTCATCTTTTTAAGTGGGAGAACTTGCACAATTGGTGGCTGACTAAATACTTTTTTGCCTCACTGTATTTACATTGCATACTTTGTTCCAGCATGGCACAATGTAAATATGCAGTACTCACATCTAATGTACTGCTGCTGAAGCTGGAAACCATTGTAGCCACAATTGTTTGGGTCCTGCTCAGGTTATGTATAAGTGGCTACCCACTAGACACAGACCACAAAGTGACAATTCATTTACATCACCAGAGAGCAATGTGTTGCATTGTGCTGCTGTGCAGTGACATGTGGTGCCATCCTGTGCGCTGCGATAAATGCATTTCTGCATTTTATAACAGCTCACTGCACCACACCCCTGAGCTGAGTTGCAGTGCAATTGGGGCACACAGAAAGCAAATGTTTTTTATGTGTCACTGCTGTGTAAACAGTAATGCCCGTTTAAAGCGGAGGTCCCGCGATGGCGGCAGCCGAAGCCAAGCAATCGATCGCCTCTCGGCTGCCCCGCCACCTTTCTTGGTGAGGGAATAAGGAAGTGAAGCGTTGCGGCTTCACTGCCCAGTCCCCTACTGCGCATGCGCGAGTAGCGCGGCACGTTCCCAGTGGTCCCCGCTATTTTCTGGGACCAGTGTGTTTCCCAGAAGACAGCGGGGGGGGGGGGGTGGAGTGACTCCTGTCGAGTCTCTCCCCGGAAGTGGGTGCAAATACCTGTATTAATCAAGTATCTCTACCCCCCTCCCCCCTGAAAGGTGCCAAATGTGACACCAGAGGGGGGGGGGGTTTCCGAAAAGCGGAAGTTCCATTTTTGGGTGGAACTCCGCTTTAACTGTACTGGCACATGCTATAAATTTGGTATTGGATATTTTGGTCTATATTTAGACAAGGAGGCAAATGCTGATTAAAGATAACTTTTCCCTGTCTATCCGAGAAAAGCCTGTTTTCTTTTCTCACCGCCTGTACACAGCCCAATCACAAAATACATTAGTATACTAGCACCTGTTGCTGTCATCAATTCTTAATATAGACCCACCGGCTTCTCCAGTGACTGTCTAAGTAATTTTAGTGATAACATTTACAGAGATTAAGAGTTTGCTGTATATTCTTCTTATACCATTAATTTGTAACTTGCTGTGAAAGTGCCAGCAATTATCTCTGTAGGGTCAGAAGACAAAAGCTTCTCAGAAAAGCCTTGAAAGGATCCATCTGGCATTCCACCTGCTAATAGAAGAACCATACAGTCTATTCTCAGCATGTACAGTACTTCCCTGGCATGCAGCAACATCAAATATAATTTAGCGTGCTGAAACCAATTCTAATTTTATTTATATTTACATTCTGGATGGCAAGTGAAATCTCAACGTTGTTGAGAAAGAAAAAAATCCTTCAATTACACTGTACAGTATACTGCATATTGCAAAGGTTTTTCGAAAACTCTAGTCTACGGTACATCCTGTGAGATTAGTATGGAATAGCAGGGATCTCAGCAAAAAATCCATGCTTAGAGGTTTGTTTAACCTCTTGCTTACTGGGCACTTAAACCCCCTTCCTGCCCAGGCCAATTTTCAGCTTTCAGCACTGTCACGCTTTGAATGACAATTGCGCGGTCGTGCGACGTAGCTCCCAAACAAAATTTACGTCTTTTTTTTTTCACAAATGGAGCTTTCTATTGGTGCTATTTGATCATCTTTGCGTTTTTTATTTTTTGCGCTATACACAAAAAAAGAGCGACAATTTTGAAAAAAAACACAATATTTTTTACTTTTTGCTATTATAAATATCACCATTTAAAAAAAAAAAAAAAAAAGTTTCCTCAGTTTAGGCGATACGTATTCCTTTACATATTTTTGGTAAAAAAAAATCGCAATAAGCGTTTATTGATTGGTTTGCGCAAAAGTTATAGCGTCTACAAAATAGGGCATCGTTTTATAGCATTTTTATTAATAATTTTTTTTTATTAGTGTAGCACTACCCCCGTAGGAGCTGCTGTTTGTTTGATTTGGGTCTACGTCCTGCCTATCAACCCCTGGAAGTGGCTCAAACCTTCCCTTAGCACAACTGATATGAATAAGGAGTGTGAGACCTATTGAGTATTAGGAGACACAATCCTGCATACATCACACAATAACCTGTAAATGTTATTACCTTTGCTGGTCACTAGTCCTTCTAAGTGACAGAGATACTTCACACAAGTTATATGCTTAATCAAAGGTACCTTTACTCAGTATAAAAGGGAAGGGTAAAGAATCACATTAATACACACAGTTGACTCTGCATGCGCATTGCAGAGTCAATAAACCAATAAGGATAGGTATCACTGAGATTAGGTAATAACAGGAAATAACATCAGCTATATATATGTACATGTATCTATATGTGTCTCTGCACGGCTAACTGGTTGCTCGCGAGCTCCCCCTTTGTTGCAATACCTTGCACGTGTTCATTCCCTATAATAGGTAAGCAAGGCCTATCTGCGTCCCACTCAAAGTTCCTTTCTCCAATGAAGTCTTCGCTAGCCACCGTCGGTGCACAAGTTAAATTGTAATCCACAGGGTTTCAACAAGATGCTGTAATTATCCGCAATATACCTGAGTACTCGTGTGCCTGCCACCCACTAATGACGGATGCACCAATCTCTGATCACATAGTCTCCAGTGAGATACACTAGGCCGCAAGCTGTGGCGTGATAGGTGAAGTGTGGCTGGCACTAACTAAATCACTTTCCTCTAAGGTAGTAGTCAATTCTGGGCAGGTGCCCTTCTCACCAAACAGGCCCGACTTTCAGATAGTCTCCTCTGGCTTGTCCCGGTCACTCGATCTCCACGCTTCTGCTTCAGCTGCAGTCTCCGGACTCCGTCACTAACAGCATATGGTGATGGACGACTCCGGTCTCTGCTGGGCAATCACAGGACGCTGTGGACGATCCTCTGCTGGAAATCACTCAGGCACTCCCGTAATTTAGGCCCAGGCTTCTAGCCTAATCCTTAGGAAGCAGGCCTCCGTGCCAACTTCCTGCTTGATTGAGAGCTCGATCCAGAGAGAGAGAGACGCTGGCCCCTCCCCTGGTTTAAGTAGTCTGCCCAGAATGCTTTGCGGTGTTGCAATGCACCCTGGGTAATGTAGTCTGTCTTTTACTAAAAGCAACAAAGTCTTTTCTCCTAGCTGATATCTGTCCCAAAGTGCATTAGTTGCATTGTAACACTTATACCACCGGAGGGAGCCGGATTCCTTCTTACATATGGACATCCTGCTACACACTCCCCCCACTTAAAGTCTTTGGTCCCCAAAAAGGACAACAGTATGTAACCTAACACATACTTTGGCAATACCTGCAGGGAAATTTGTTAGTTTATGCATGACAATAAACAACTTGCCTTTTCATAAGCAGGATTTAAACTTAAACAGCTCATATCATAACACAGAGCCGACAGAGGAACCTCCCACCAATTATCACAAGGAGGGAGGTTGTCCTGTATACGGACCACCGACACTTGGGTGTCTGTTTCAGATGTGCTAGGGAGTGAGCTGGGGTTGTCTTCCACTGAATCTGGAGTGGAAGAGCTAGACTGATCAATGGTTCTCTTAGAAGTGATGATGGCCTCCTCAGAGCATTCACCCAATTGGTCGTACGTCAGTCTTTTTGGGGGGTGAATTACTCTTCTTTCCCTCTGCTCTTTAGGTATCATATTCTCAAGGACATTGGGGCTGGCTGTTTCTAGAAGCTCTTCAGGGGCTTGCTTATCTAGTTCAGGCATGTTGGGCTCCAGAACTTCAGGAGCGTCCCGCTCTCCTTCAGATAGAGACAACGACCCTTCTTCTGGGTCTTCCATTGACAAAGAGTCTGAGTCATCAGCTACCTCCTCAATGAGAATGTTTGAAGGCACGAATTCAGGAGCTTCTGCCCGAAGAGTTCCATTGTCAACTGTTTTGGGTGAGGTTTGGGAGGTGGTCATGGGTTCTGGCAATTGGGATGACCACAACCAGTCAGATTCTGCTTCTTCATCCTCTTGACCTTCATGGTCAGAGTCTCCATCTCTCACATCTGGAAGCACTGTTTGAGATCGGGTGATGGGTCTGGAACCTTGAGAAGTTGAAGGGGTTTCTTGTGAGTCAGATGCAGGAGGCATGCGAACTGCCTCGGAGAGGGGCAACAAGTGATTCCTGTGCCAGGTCTTTAACGGTCCCACGCTTCCTTCTGGCCTAATTTGGTACACAGAAAGGTTTTCCAGCTTCTTGCAGATAACATAAGGTTGGGATTTCCAACGGTCAGCCAACTTATGTTTTCCCGGAATTCCCAAGTTCCTCAACAGCACTCTATCTCCTGGCTGTAAATCTTGAATTCTGACTCTTAGGTCAAAGTTTCTTTTATTTCTCAGCCCCCGTTGGTCAGATGCTGCTTGGGCCTTTTCAAAAGCTGTCTTCAGACTCTTTCTCAATCGGTCTACATACCCCTTGTGGGATGCTGCTGAGGTATGATCCAGCGATATGCCAAAGGCCAAGTCCACTGGCAACCGAGCCTCCCGCCCGAACATCAAACGGTATGGGGAATACCCGGTGACATCACTGGCAGTGCTATTGTAGGCATGCACTATGGCAGCTACATGCTTGCTCCAATGCTGCTTTTTCTCTGAACTCAGAGTCCCCAACATATCCAAGAGAGTCCGGTTAAACCGTTCAGGCTGAGCATCTCCTTGTGGGTGATAAGGGGTTGTCCTGGTCTTCTGGATGCCTAACAGGTCTAATAACTTCTTTATTAATTTGCTTTCAAAGTCTCTGCCCTGATCTGAATGAAGGCGTTGGGGTAGACCATAGTGCACAAAGAATTTTTCTACCAGTACTTTGGCTACTGTTGAGGCCTTCTGGTCTTTTGTTGGGAATGCTTGAGCATATCTGGTAAAGTGATCTGTTATCACCAAGACATTCCCTTGACCACTCAGATCAGGCTCCAGGCAAAGGAAGTCAATGCACACCAGTTCCATAGGTCCCTGACTTTGCAGATGGCCCATTGGGGCTGCTTGACGTGGCAAGGTCTTCCTTTGAATGCATCGGACACAGGAATGGCAATATCCTTCCACTTCAGCCCGCATGCAGGGCCAATAGAACCTATCCCGTACAAGGTGAAAAGTCAGTTCGGACCCTAGGTGACCATGGTTGTCATGGAGGGCAGCTAGGACCGCTTCTCGATATTTGGCTGGTAGAAACAGCTGCCACTTCTCTTCTGAGTCGTCAGAGGGGCCCCTTCGGTAGACCACCCCTTGATGTATGTGTAGCCGATCCCACTCCCTGCGCAACAATCGGGCTTCTCTTGGGGAGTCTGTTTCAAGCATCTCGGGACGCTGGCTTTCCAGGGCCTTTATCAGGAGTTTCCCTAAAGAGTCTTCTTCTTGCTCCTTTCTCAAATCCCTTTTTGTCAGCTTGGGCAAGCCCTCCCCTTCGACTTGGGTCACACTGCAATAGCACTTCGGTACTCCAACAGCTGAGACCCCAATTTCTTCGGCTCTTGACCCACCTCTGGCTTGAAGTTCTGTCCCCTGATATAGGGCTCGCACTCCCTCTGGGTCTAGTTGGGCCCATTCTTCGGTAGGGTCGGTGGGGGCATGAGACCTCCTGGACAGGGCATCTGCATCCCTATTTCCCACTCCGGGTCGGTACTTCAAGCTGAAGGTGAAGCTTGAAAGGGCAGCCAACCACCGGTGTCCCGTTGCATCCAACTTGGCAGTGGTCAGAAGGTAGGTGAGCGGGTTATTATCTGTCTTCACCACAAACTCCGCCCCATATAGGTAGTCTCTCAGTTTGTCTACCACTGCCCATTTCAAGGCCAGGAATTCAAGCTTGTGGGTGGGGTAATTCTTCTCAGCAGGTATCAGACTCCTGCTCACATATGCGACGGGTCTTAGGTAACCATCATGTTCCTGGTACAGCACCCCACCCAGCCCATCTCGGCTGGCATCTACATGCAGTTCATAAGGCTTCTTTGGATCAGCATAGGCCAGGACTGGTGCAGTGGTAAGACTCTTCTTTAACATCTGGAAGGCTTCCTCGCACTCCCCTGTCCACTGGTCTTGAATCGACTCTTTGGGCCTTCGGGGTCCCATGGTGAGTTTCACTGGTTTGACCAGCTCTGGAACATCATCTTCCCCTTCGTTTCTGAGTAACTCGTTCAGGGGTCTGGCAATCTTGGCGAATCCTTCTACAAATCTTCTGTAGTAAGAACAGAACCCCAGGAATGACCGAAGCTCAGTCACGTTGGTAGGTTTCGGCCAAGAGGTGACGGCATCCAGCTTCTCTGGGTCCGTGGCCACCCCTTCTGCAGAAACGATATGGCCCAGGTAATGGACTGAGGACTGGTAAAATTGACACTTCTCTGGGGAGAGTTTCAGGCCCTCTTCACTGAGCCTCTTCAGGACCTTCTCCAGTCTCTCTTCATGCTCTTCTAGGGTTCTCCCGAACACGATGACGTCGTCCAAATATACCAGTACCTCTATTAGATTCATGTCCCCGACGGTTCTCTCCATTAGCCTTTGGAAAGTGGCGGGGGCTCCTGATAACCCTTGAGGCATACGGTTGAACTCAAAGAACTCCACAGGGGTGATGAAGGCTGTCTTCTCCCGATCCTCAGGGTGCATGGGGATTTGGTAATATCCACTTTTTAGATCCATTACACTGAACCACTTGGCCCCTGACAGACTCTGCAGGGCGTCTTCAATTCAGGGAGTGGTGTATTGATCTGGGATGGTCCTTCTGTTTAGTGTTCTGTAGTCGATACACAGTCTCAGCGACCCGTTCTTCTTTCGGACTACCACTATTGGAGAAGCGTAAGGGCTCCTGGATTCTCGAATAATCCCCGTCCTCTTCAGCTCAGCCAACTGTTCCCGCAAGTCTTCTAAGTCACCCAGTGGGACCCGTCGAACTCTCTCTCTAAAGGGCTTATCTTCTTGTAAGCGTATCTTGTGAGTGGCACTCCTTGCGCACCCCACATCGAACTCATCTTTAGAGAAGATATTTTCCCACCTTGCAAGTTGAGCTTTGGCCCTTTTTCTCCATTCTGGTGGGAGGGCCGTGTCTTCAGAACAGAGCTTCTCTATGGTGACTTCACCCCTTTCTTCTTTCTTCAATTCACACGGGGCAATGGGGGTGGCTGGATTCACCTGGCCCAACAGCATTCTGGCCGGCACCTTCACTGGTGTATTAGCAGTGTTCCTTATACTCACTGAAACCCTCCCATGGCTTTTCTGTAGGGCCTTCAATGGGATCACTTCGGGGATTACTTCAATCCCTTTCTGTCTCTCCTGTGGGCCTGGTTCGAAGACAATGAAGGGGCCTGGCTGTTTCCATGTGAGCTTGACAGAAGCCCTCAGGCAAGTCACCTCTCCCGGTTGTAATACCTTCTCCGTCTTGTCTAGCTTCCAAATCTTGCCAACTCCCTCAGCCGGGGCCTTCTGCTCCAGTACCAGGCGCTGGTAGGCTTGCCTTAACATGGGGTGGACTCTTGTGGTCGGGGCTTCTTCCTGTTGGGCTAACGGTGTCAGCAGTCGCCTGACTAGATCAGTGTTGGTCCCTATGATGAGTGAGCTCTTGCTGGCCCCTGGTGGGCGAGGGCACACTACTGCCAGAGTATCGAAGGTCTCTGTCTCCCCAGCCACTGAGGGATCAAAAGTCAACTTGATTGGCAGGTAACCGTCATAGGGAAAGCTCTGAGTTCCAATACCCCATATTTCCAGTTCCTCTAATTTCTGTAGGGGCAGATGTTTAAGATGTTTATCATAGAAATCCCTATACAGAAGAGTCACTTGAGCCCCAGTGTCAAGAAGAGCCTTGGTGTAGATCCCTTCTACTTGTATGGAGACTACTGGAGAAGGCCCCACTAACTTGGCAGGGAACTCCTTCAACACAGACTTCTTGCTGGGTTCAGTTACCTGTACCCTCACTTCTTTTTTTCTTGAGTTTCCGGTGGGTCTCAGTCCCTTCTGGGTCTGGTGTGCACTGGCCTTCTGTTCAACAGCAGCCTGAGTTGTGGGACGGGGCCTAATTGGCAGAGGTTTAGGTCCCTGACTCTGATGTTTTGGATCATTGGACTTCTTGAAGGAGTTCGTGGAAACTGGTGGGCGCCCGGCTGACTCCTTCACCGGGGCCCTCTGAAGTTTTCCGCCGGCTTGCGATGTCTGGATGCAACTTCATCTGGGCTGGGACACACTGCTCTAACATGCCCGATTCCCCCACAATTGAAGCATGTTATCAATCTCTTAGGCTTCTGTACTAGTTCCATATTGGAGCTAGGAGGTTTTTTTTGTTCCTCTGACGTGTTCTTGTTGTGTGGCACAGAGGCCTGGCTAGTCAGCATGGACACCATTTCTACTAGTTGTGACACCTGGGTCTTTAGGAGTTCAACTTCTGAATCACCTTCTTCTGCACTTAACATTCTGACTCGGGCAGTTGGTTCGGTGTGTTGACTCCTCCTTTTGTCTTCCAACATGGCCTCCTCCTCCCTGACTATCCGGATCAAGTCGGGGTATTCCAGGCTGCTCCCGTCCCGCCGGGTGCGTAGCAATAATGCGATGGGGTCCAAGGGTTGAGCTCCCCTCAACACCTGCTGGGCACGGGCCTCATCCACTTTTCTTGGATCGATCCCTTTCTTCAGTAGGATCCGATGCAGGATCTTATCCAGGCGTCCTATGAATTCTGACAGCTTCTCTCCCTCTTTTTGGTAGCAATGCCCCAGCTGGTAAGTGAGTTCAGTGACGCTTTCCGTCCCGCCGAACACATTCTGCAGAATATCCAGATAATCCTGTGCATTGCAGTCCTTCTTGCTTAACTTGAGGTTACGTATGGCCTCCAGAGCAGGCCCCTTTAAGCTTTCCACAATCCGTTGTTTTTTTTGTTGTTCTGGCACCTCACATTCTTCTAGGGCCTGAGTGGCGCCATCTAGCCACTCTTCAAATCCATCTTCCACTGAAGGTACAGGTTTCTTCCCAGAAAAGGTCCTGAGTTTCCTGTGTCCTGACATCAGGTAGTCTGGAGGGTCCTTTTTACACTTGGTCACAATCTCCCCCAGGACAGCGCACAATTCTGAGCTAAGGGTGGTCAATGGTGGTGAACCGGAACCCTTTTGTTGGGCGCTCCCTCCTGTGCTGGGGCCTCCTGAAGTAGTGGATGTGGGGCCATCTTTATTCTCTTCTGGGTGTATCAGGAGGAGTTCTACTTGGTTTGTAGTTTTTATGCTGGCACCCTTGAAGTAGTCAGAGATTCCGTTCCTCCACTCACATAATGCATAGGTGTGGGGATTTACAGTATCTGTCTTTATGTCAATCACCCATGGCTTCCTGTCCGTGGACAATGCTCTCAAGACTGGAGTTAGCTGCTCCTCTACCCAGGCCTCTCTCTGGATTTCAACCACCAGGCCATTTCCGGGTAGGATGCCTTCATCCCTGCACCACCGGGCTACAGCAGCAGGGTCCATTTCTGTGCTGTAAGGGTTCTGTCTAGGGGGAAAGTTGATTGCAGAACCGTAGAATATCCCGGACGAGCCCCCACGTGTAGCACTACCCCCGTAGGAGCTGCTGTTTGTTTGATTTGGGTCTACGTCCTGCCTATCAACCCCTGGAAGTGGCTCAAACCTTCCCTTAGCACAACTGATATGAATAAGGAGTGTGAGACCTATTGAGTATTAGGAGACACAATCCTGCATACATCACACAATAACCTGTAAATGTTATTACCTTTGCTGGTCACTAGTCCTTCTAAGTGACAGAGATACTTCACACAAGTTATATGCTTAATCAAAGGTACCTTTACTCAGTATAAAAGGGAAGGGTAAAGAATCACATTAATACACACAGTTGACTCTGCATGCGCATTGCAGAGTCAATAAACCAATAAGGATAGGTATCACTGAGATTAGGTAATAACAGGAAATAACATCAGCTATATATATGTACATGTATCTATATGTGTCTCTGCACGGCTAACTGGTTGCTCGCGAGCTCCCCCTTTGTTGCAATACCTTGCACGTGTTCATTCCCTATAATAGGTAAGCAAGGCCTATCTGCGTCCCACTCAAAGTTCCTTTCTCCAATGAAGTCTTCGCTAGCCACCGTCGGTGCACAAGTTAAATTGTAATCCACAGGGTTTCAACAAGATGCTGTAATTATCTGCAATATACCTGAGTACTCGTGTGCCTGCCACCCACTAATGACGGATGCACCAATCTCTGATCACATAGTCTCCAGTGAGATACACTAGGCCGCAAGCTGTGGCGTGATAGGTGAAGTGTGGCTGGCACTAACTAAATCACTTTCCTCTAAGGTAGTAGTCAATTCTGGGCAGGTGCCCTTCTCACCAAACAGGCCCGACTTTCAGATAGTCTCCTCTGGCTTGTCCCGGTCACTCGATCTCCACGCTTCTGCTTCAGCTGCAGTCTCCGGACTCCGTCACTAACAGCATATGGTGATGGACGACTCCGGTCTCTGCTGGGCAATCACAGGACGCTGTGGACGATCCTCTGCTGGAAATCACTCAGGCACTCCCGTAATTTAGGCCCAGGCTTCTAGCCTAATCCTTAGGAAGCAGGCCTCCGTGCCAACTTCCTGCTTGATTGAGAGCTCGATCCAGAGAGAGAGACGCTGGCCCCTCCCCTGGTTTAAGTAGTCTGCCCAGAATGCTTTGCGGTGTTGCAATGCACCCTGGGTAATGTAGTCTGTCTTTTACTAAAAGCAACAAAGTCTTTTCTCCTAGCTGATATCTGTCCCAAAGTGCATTAGTTGCATTGTAACACTTATACCACCGGAGGGAGCCGGATTCCTTCTTACATATGGACATCCTGCTACATTAGTAATGGCGGCGATCAGTGATTTTTATTGTGACTGCGACATTATGGCGGACACATCGGACACTTTTGACACCATTTTGGGACCATTGTCATTTTTACAGCGATCAGTGCTATAAAAAATGCACTGGTTACTGTAAAAATGACACTGGCAGTGAAGGGGTTGACCACTAGGGGCGCTGAAGGGGTTAAGTGTGCCTAAGTGAGTGATTACTACTGTGAGGGGAGGGGACTGACTGGGGGAGGTGACCGATGGTTGTCCCTATGTACAAGGGACACAGCATCTGTCTCCTCTCCCTGACAGGACGTTGATCTCTGTGTTTACACACAGAGATCCACGTCCCTATCTTTGTAAATGCCGATCGCGGGTCCCTGGCGGACATCGCGGCCACCAGGCACACGCATCGGCACCCGCGTGACGCGGCGGGAACGTAAGTTTCCCGATGCACGCTCGGGAGCGCGCGCCGGGAACGAGTAAAGGGGCGGACGTCAATTGATGTCCTCCCGGCATTCTAGGTCCGCGCTGTAGCCGTCATTCGGCTATGGCGCGGGCCTCTAGTGGTTAACCACTTAAGGACCAGCCAGTGTATATATACGTCGGCAGAATGGCTCGTACAGGGACAATCACGTACCTGTACGTCCCCTTTAACTGCCCGACGTCGGGGTCGCGCGCATGCGCTGTTGGCGGCGCGCTCGCGACCCCCCTGCCTTCCCCGTGAGTCGGACCGCGTGTCCCGCGGACTCGATCGCTGTGGGGATCCCCGCGATCGTCTCACGGAGGCATGGAGCGGGGAGATGTTAGTGTAAACACAAAATCTCCCCGCTCCCCTACTGACAATGTCACCGATTTCCACTCTGTGTAATCAAAGCGGAGATCGGTCACGTGTCACTCGTAGCCACGCCCCCACACAGTAGTAATCACTCCCCTAGGCACACTTAACCCCTTCAGCGCCCCTAGTGGTTAACCTAGAGTTGCCACCTCATCCCTTTAAACCTGAACACCTTTGAATTACACAGGTTCTGAGGCTAATTAAATGCAGATAAGGCACCAAGTGAGTTTAATTACCACCTTAATCAGTCACAGAACCTGGGATGAGGTGGCAACCATAGGTTAACCCCTTCACTGCCAGTGTAATTTTTACAGTAACCGTTGCATTTTTATTGCACTGATCGCTGTAAAAATGACAATGGTTCCAAAAATTTGTCAAAAGTGTCAAATGTGTCCGCCATAATGTCGCAGTCAGGAAAAAAATCGCTTATCGCCGACATTACTAGTAAAAAAATAATAGTTAATAAAAATGCCATAAAACTACCCGCTATTTTGTGAACGCTATAACTTTTGCGCAAACCAATCAATAAACGGCGATTGCGCTTTTTTTTACCAAAAATATGTAGAATAATACGTATCGGCCTAAACTGAGGAAAATTTTTATTTTTTATATATTTTGGGGGGATATTTATTATAGCAAAAAGTAAAAAATATTGCATTTTTTTCCAAATTGTCGCTCTATTTTTGTTTATAGCGCAAAAAATAAAAACCGCAGAGGTGATCAAATACCACCAAAAGAAAGCTCTATTTGTGGGAAAAAAAGGACGTCAATTTTATTTGGGAGCCACGTCGCACGACCGCGCAATTGTCAGTTAAAGCGACGCAGTGCCAAATCGCAAAAAGGGGCCTGGTCTTTATACTGCGTATTGGTCCGGGGCTTAAGTGGTTAAGGGTTTCTTTTTCCAATTTTATGACTATGGTAAGCCAGATAAACCGCCTATTGCCTTATTAACAAAACTCTACCGTAACCTAGGAATAAACAGGCGACATCCATTTTGGCGTAAAATTGGCCGCATCGGCCATTTTATTAACAAATTAACTGTAGCGACCTCACCCCATCTCTTTCGTCTAGGGGTATCACACACGATAGGGTGAGATGCGCTACGGCCCATGTCCTCCCCATAGCTGTGGGTGAGGTGAAGGCCAGTACCAGATATTTCCTCGGGCCTGTGTGCTTCTGTCAAGGATTAAGTCCTGCTGTGCCAACACTTCCCTTTGCTCCCATTAACCAGAGTTCCACACACCGATCACAGTCCAACTCTTGTTTTATTGCATAACTCACAATAAACAGTGCTTCAGTAGCCAACTGGTTGGGACTCGATAACAGTTTGATACAAGGGAATGAGCAGGTCGAGGCACTATCCTGATTGTCAGCTAAACCACTGTGATCTCACCAGCGGTTACTATAGCCTTGGCTAGAAAGGACTTAGAACTTGAGAGTCTCTACCAGCGACTCAAGAGAACGTAGATAGGAGTACCTTCGCTGCGTTGTGGCCCCTGTCAGGGGAAGATGTCCCTCCAAGGTAAGGTGACCAGATTTTTAAAATGAAATCTGGGGACATCTTTTTTTTTTACTAGTAATGGCGGCAATCAGCGACTCTCTGCCCGTCGCCGCCGCCGCCCGCCTCACAGGCTCTCAAGTCTCACTGTTCGGGCCCCGGCTACTACTGGGTAGGGTGCGGAGGAAGATTACTCTGCCAGGGAAGGCAAGGAGATGAGCAGGCAGGCGGCTGGCCGGGACTTGAGCCAAGGCAGAAGAACATGCGAGCGGAGCTGAATGGGCATGCACCCGAAACTAAAGAAATGGTCCCTCCGCTCCGACCAGCACATGATCATCAGAAAGGGGCACAGATAAGGGAAAGAAATAGACCCCCCTAAGCTATTAGGAGCGGCAGAGCGGGGGGGGGTGCAATTCAGAATGTTTTTTTTTTTTTAATTCTGCACTGACTGTCTTTGAACTTTCCCCAGCCCCTGTTCAAATCCAATTCAGGGACAAAACCGGGGACAAACTTGGTCCGGGGACAGTGTCCTGAATCCAGGGACTGTCCCCTGAAACTGGGGATGTCTGGTCACCCTACTCCAAGGGAGTTACCAGAGGCCCATCCGTCACTGGGTTGATGCTGCTCCAGACTCTCCGAATGGGTAACCTCCCCGGCCTCCTCACCTCAGACATGGGCCCTATCCACTTCAGGGACCCTCGATCTTCTCCACCCTCACGGGACCCAGTCGAAGTCACTGGGCCCCAGGCCTCCTGGTTTAGTACCTCACCCCAGGCTGAAGGTGCCTTGGATGGACTCCAACATCATTCCGGTCAGGCCTAGGGCGCCTGGGCCGGAACTCCGAACCGCCCGCACCCAGGCCTAAGGTGCCTGGGCGCGTGATGAATGACCTCCAGAAGAGCAAGACTTCGTGACCAGGGCGTCTCCCCTTTTTATCCCCTCCAATGACGCCACGGCAGGTTTCCCCCCCCACGCCGTACCATCTCCGAGAAGGGACAAAAAGGACAGCACTGTGGCGGCAAATCTACCTCGAGCCTGTGGGCACCCGCCACCCACAGGCTAAGGAGATTATTACACCGCCCAATCCTCCACGAATACAAATGGTCCAATTACTCCCATACTTTACACACCTGGACCATACTACCACCCAGGTGTATCCCACCTAAATTTAGAGACCCCGCTACATACTCCCCCCTGTGATTTGATGCTGGTCCCCAGCGTCTGGTGCAAACCCATGTCTCCCAAGGAGTGGTGACATAAGCCTGACCCCAGAGGCTATCCCTCAAAATTTGAATCCCAAGTGTGCCAGACCTGCTCAAAGGGGAGGGGAACATAAAACAATAAAACTTTTTCATAAAACCCTCTACGCATGTACACATATACAATCCCTCCCTTTACTGTCTAAGAACCACCCCATACTCAGTAGTCTTGACAGACGAATCTCCTGCAGAAGGGAAAAAAAAAACAACACACAAGAAAAACCACATCCTGACATTCTGTGTTAATTTGGAATGAATGGGTCTATCAGCCGAGAGACCCATTCGCTCCAATAAGTAAAGTGATGCAAATGTACAAACAACAGCCGTTGTGCAACACCGCCACCTAGTGACAATGCCACAGTGATGACACTTAGTGAAATCTTCAGTCTTCCTGCGTCCCTACTCTGATTCTACCCCCAAAGTCTCTGTCTTTAACCACCTCGCGCCCGCCGTACGAGTATATACGGCCGCAAGGTGGTTGTCAATTGCCAGGAGGCCGTTATTATACGGCCTCCTCTAATTTGGCCACTGGGGGCGCGCGAGCGCCGCCGGCGGCGCGCGCACGTGCCCGGCGCGTCACTGCAATGCCGATGCGCGTGCCTGGCGGCCGCGATGTCCGCCATGCACCCGCGATCGGCTGTTACAGAGGCAGGACGTAGATCTCTGTGTGTAAACACAGAGATCCATGTCCTGTCAGGGAGAGGGGACCGATGCTGTGTCCCTTGTACATAGGGACACAGATCGGTCACCTCCCCCACACAGTAACAATCACTCAAGGGAACACATTTAACCCCTTCCTCGCCCCCTAGTGTTAACCCCTTCCCTGCCAGTCACATTTATACAGTAATCAGTGCATATTTATAGCACTGTTCGCTGTATAAATGTGAATGGTCCCAAAATAGTGTCAAAAGTGTCCGATGTGTCCGCCATAATGTCGCAGTCACAAAAAAAATCACTGATCGCCGCCATTACTAATAAAAAATTTTTTTTTATAAAAATGCCATAAAACTACCCCCTATTTTGTAAACGCTATAACTTTTGTGCAAACCAATCAATAAACGCCGATTGCAATTTTTTTATACCAAAAATATGTAGAAGAATACGTATCGGCCTAAACTGAGGAAAACATTTTTTTTTTTTTTTTTAAATTGGGATATTTATTATAACAAAAATCAAAAAATATTGCTTTTTTTTCAAAATTGTCGCTCTATTTTTGTTTATAGCGCAAAAAATAAAAACCACCGAGGTGATCAAATACCACCAAAAGAAAGCTCTATTTGTGCGAAAAAAAGGACGTCAATTTTGTTTGGGAGCCACGTCGCACGACCGCGCAATTGTCATTCAAAGCGTGACAGTGCTGAAAGCTGAAATTTCGCCTGGGCAGGAAGTGGGTATATGTGCCCAGTAAGGAAGGGGTTAAATTGTGAAAGAAGAGAGAACAAACAAACAGCTCTCATTCCTTCAAAAGAGTAGAAAAAAAACAAAAACCCAAATAAAAACTAGGGTACAGTTCGATGCTCCGGCAAGAATACTTCCAGAAAGTTGCTACAGAAAAAAAACACAAGTGAGGCCTCGTACACACGGCCGATTTTCTCAGCAAGAACCAGCAAGAAACTTGCTGGCAGAGAGGTCTTGCCGAGTAAATCGGTCGTGTGTACGCGGCTATCGGGTTTCTCGTCGAGAAAACCGACAAGAAACCTCGACGAGAAAATAGAGAACCTGCTCTCTATTTTCTCGTCGAGATTCTCCTCGGCATGTTTCTCGACGAGAAAAGTGAGTGTGTGTACACTTACCTGTCCTCCCGGAAGCCCGCGCATGTTCGAAATGAATTCGACGCATGCGCGGTAGCTTCCTAGGCATACGTAGGGTATACCAAGATGGCGGCGACGGCATCGAATGTGACGAGCGCATGCTCGTCGTAGTCGATGACGTCACCGCGTACGCTCCATTCAAAGAACCGCGGGTTCTTTGAAACGAGCGTGTGTACACTCGGCCGGGACAAGTTTCTTGTCCAAGAATCTCGTCGAAAAAAACGACATGTTTTTTTCAACGAGAATCTCGGCCGTGTGTACAAGGCCACAGTCTCTTCTCACAAATAAAACTTCGGGTCAGGCAAGAACAAGGGCTTCAGATGTTTATCGAAAACCTCAATCGAATAGTCAGCGTCCTCTCCATCTTTCCTGCAGATGCGCACCTTGTCTGCGTGGATATGGCGGCCCCACATCCAGTCTGCTCTGCAGTCTCTAAACTTTTTCGACACAGATGGCGAACAGGACAAGTATCGCCGGGTATGAGGCACTTTAAGTTTCTCCCAAACGAACTCATCGTACCACCGCTGCCGCAGAACCTCAACCTCAAACCGTAAGTCCCTGGGCAAGTAAGGATATTTCCATCCGTACTCGTAAGCGACCCTCTGCGAAAAGAGTCGTTGCAATCGGGCCAAGGGAGGTATTGTGGCCCGCTCACCTTCTCCTGGTTGAACAATGGCCTCCGGGTGCCGAGGTACTTTCACTACCTCTGATGGCTTTTCTCTCGGTGCCCGTAGTAATGCTCGCTGTTTCCCCGCCAACAAAACGGGTGATACTGTGGACTGTGGAAGAGCAACCAGAGGACTAGGCTTCCTCGTAGACTCTGGGGCCTCCGCCCGGGGCGTGCTATCTCCTATAGACATAGGCGAATCTTGGGGTGCACGTAGCATAGGTAATGGGCGTTTGTCCCAGCCCTTCTGGTGAAACAGTTCATCGATCTCACCGTCATCTCCACAATCCGACAGTGACTCTAGGTCGGAGGTGTCATACATCTCCACGGGAAGGTAGTCTCTAGTAGACGTGGAACTACCCTCCCTAGCGGGCTCCACCGACTGTGGACCCCCGACACCTCCAACCACCACCACAGTCCCAGCCCCTGGCTCACCTTGACCTTTTGTAGAACTGGGATGTTGAGGACTCTTCCAACCGGATCCATCCAGGCCAGGCAAGCGACGGGGTGAAGCTCTTCCACGACCATAGGAGGCCTGCACCAGGCCGACTTTCCTCTTCAGAGGTGGGAGCAGAGAATCTGTGGTGACCGAAGCAGCATCCTCGGATTTTTCTTTCTCAGTCTCTGATTGGGCAGTCACATCGCCCTGGTCAGTGCGTACGGGAACCTCCGCAAAGGCCTGGATCTCCCCTTCCGGAGTAGCGGTACCTGTGAGGCTGTTGAGGCGAAGGGCCCGAGGCCTTACTGTAGATGGCTCCACCTCGAACAAGAACTCTTTGCATGCCTCGCAACGACCGAATGGCTTCAGGTGGACCACCAGTCCCGAACATCCGGGACAGATCACGCCGAGGGCCTCCGTGTCTCTGCAGGTGTACAGAGCCAACTGTCCTCGGGGCCTGAGTCTTATCCCCATGTCTGTAAGGGGAGCAGCAAAGGTAGTCATCTTCGTGGGGTAGGGAACCGGAATCCACGGGGAGCTTGAGGCCACCCCGACTGTCTGCTGCTCCATCACGCACTGACCACGCGCCAAAGTCTCCACGTGAGTTCCTCCACATGGCCAGACTCCTCCCACGACTTGCACGTTTTCGCGGGCTTCCATCAAACTCCGCCCATGAACTGTGTAGTCACGGGGTGCCTCATGGCGCAGTGCAGTAAAAGCCCCCACATGTAGTACATCACACGGCTGGGCTTCTCCCTCTTCTCGCTCCTCCGCATGGGCCTTTCCCGTCTTAGGGTCATTTCCACGACTTTGAGCAGGAATGCACTTTGGCCGATCACATGGCCGACTTGCTCGGAACTCCTCCGGGCAGCAAAGTCCAGACACAGCCATTCTTACTTCCAAAGTCAAAACACACATCATCCCGGACTCACGAGCCCCCATGTGTAGCGACCTCACCCCATCTCTTTCGTCTAGGGGTACCACACACGATAGGGTGAGATGCGCTACGACCCATGTCCTCCCCATAGCTGTGGGTGAGGTGAAGGCCAGTACCAGATATTTCCTCGGGCCTGTGTGCTTCTGTCAAGGATTAAGTCCTGCTGTGCCAACACTTCCCTTTGCTCCCATTAACCAGAGTTCCACACACCGATCACAGTCCAACTCTTGTTTTATTGCATAACTCACAATAAACAGTGCTTCAGTAGCCAACTGGTTGGGACTCGATAACAGTTTGATACAAGGGGATGAGCAGGTCGAGGCACTATCCTGATTGTCAGCTAAACCACTGTGATCTCACCAGCGGTTACTATAGCCTTGGCTAGAAAGGACTTAGAACTTGAGAGTCTCTACCAGCGACTCAAGAGAACGTAGATAGGAGTACCTTCGCTGCGTTGTGGCCCCTGTCAGGGGAAGATGTCCCTCCAAGGGAGTTACCAGAGGCCCATCCGTCACTGGGTTGATGCTGCTCCAGACTCTCCAAATGGGTAACCTCCCCGGCCTTCTCACCTCAGACATGGGCCCCATCCACTTCAGGGACCCTCGAACTTCTCCACCCTCGCGGGACCCAGTCGAAGTCACTGGGCCCCAGGCCTCCTGGTTTAGTACCTCACCCCAGGCTGAAGGTGCCTGGGATGGACTCCAACATCATTCCGGTCAGGCCTAGGGCACCTGGGCCGGAACTCCGAACCGCCCGCACCCAGGCCTAAGGTGCCTGGGTGCGTGATGAATGACCTCCAGAAGAGAAAGAACTCGTGACCAGGGAGTCTCCCCTTTTTATCCCCTCCAATGATGCCACGGCAGGTTTCCCCGCCCTCGCCGTACCATCTCCGAGAAGGGACAAAAAGGACAGCACTGTGGCGGCAAATCTACCTCGAGCCTGCGGGCACCCGCCACCCACAGGCTAAGGAGATTATTACACCGCCCAATCCTCCATGAATACAAATGGTCCAATTACTCTCATACTTTACACACCTGGACCATACTACCACCCAGGTGTATCCCACCTAAATTTAGAGACCCCGCTACATAACCATAACATATTAACCAAACATCTTTATTTACACTAAACAATCCTTCACAGATACAATTGTCACCCTGTTAAGGATCATTGAAGGCATTGACCAAATTTCCTTTGTATCAGCGTGGCCATCCAAGATCCCAGTCGCAGTGCGCCGACTCAAGGACCATAGAACTCTGAACCTTCCCCACGCTGATACCCATCAACCGATGCCAGCTAAACCAAGGTTAACTGGCATCAACTGAGAATCCCATACCTTGATGGTTCCCCACTTATGCCAAATTGGTCAAAATGTCTACTGCCTCCAAAGATCCCCAACCGCCAATCCTTCACCCAAACACACGAATCATATACAATCACAACATATTGGGGCGGCAGGGTGGGAGCTTCCTCTTCCGACGCTGAACAGCAACTGATCTCCGGACCTCCCCCAAGTCCCTCCTACCCGGGAAAACTAACTCCGGCCAGCCCTCTAGCCTGCCATTTACACTCCCCTAAATTTAACCCCATAGTGCTGTTCCCTGCTACCAATCATGCCAGCCCTGCGCTTAATACTATGTATTTTGCTACGGGTTTCTCTTGACGATAGTTTTTCCTCACAGAGGTACAGCAAACAGTAAATAATATGTCCTCCTGGCCAGCAGATCCACAAATTTCTCTGGCCCCACACAGCCACTGATAGCACTATCCTCCACAGTAGCACCTCCCTTAAAACCTCCTGTGGCTTCCCAACCCTCTTTCCCTGGCCAGGCTCCAGAGCACTAACTAGAAATCTGGCTGCCTGTTGAAGCTTCTGTCTCCCTCTGGAGAACTTTTATCTTACAAAGCACCAGTGTTTGGTGAAATATGGTGGATCTTTAGAAACAGGAACATTTCCTACTAAGCTTTGGAATACAGAAATTGGGACTACCACAGTTACAGTCTGTTAAGGTTGCTTAAAGTTATATTAAAGTATTTTTTTATTTTTAAAAAGAACAAACATTTTATACTTACCTGCTCTGCGCAATGGTTTTGCACAGAGCAGCCTCGATCCTCTGCTTGTCGGGTCCCCCAGTGGCACCCCTGGCCGTGCCTCTTCTCAGAGTGCCCCCATAGCAAGCTGCTTGCTATGGGGGCACTCATGTGTGCTCGCTCACAAGCCCTGCTCTGTGTTGTCCATAAGACACACAGAATAGGGCTTGGCCCCGCTCCCCACTCACTCCTCACTGGCAGTGAGCTGTGATTGACAGCAGCAGGAGCCACTGGCTGTCTGTCTCTCAGCAAATCAGGAGGCAGAGACCCAGGAGAGAAGCCGCTCTAATGCACATCGCTGGATCGCGATTGGGCTCAGGTAAGTATTTTGGGGGGATGTGGGGGGGCTGCATACTGAAGGTTTTTTAACTTCATGCATAAAATGCATGAAGGTAAAAAAAACTTCAGCCTGTAGAGCCACTTTAAGTCGGATCTAAGGATTAACGCTATACAAAAGTAGTTATTCAGTTTTGGTTTAACTTTGTTTTGATCACTTACCATTGATCCTTGCATAGCTTTAAAAGAAAAGTATTTTTTTGTTTTTTTTTTAATTTATACTTACCTTGGAATATGGAGCATCAGGCTGATGCTGCAGCTGTCCCCCGGAGTCTGTGCATAGAGAACCGAACCACCGAACACCGCCAATGGCTCGGTTCTCACTCCTCCCTGACCAGAGCCATGCTGACTGTCAGTCAGCATGGCTTCTGCTCTACTTTTCAGCGCTCATTAGAGCGCCAAGCAGGGGAGGGGCGGGGAGAGGCTGTCTTAGCGGCTCGCTGAGATGCTGAGACTGCCATCAATCAGGGCAGCTGGCAGATCCCGACTTGTAAGTTGTGATGACGTGCTGCCCCGACTGATGGCAGTGACGTCAGTGGAGAGCGGACTTCAGACTGCTCTCCGCTGAAAACGGGTCACAGGAGTGCAAAACGAATTGCACTCCTGTGACCCAGAGGAGAAGCCCAGCCTAAAAAGCTCAGGCTGGACTTCTCCTTTAATATTTCAATGTTGTATGTGTAAGTGTGATATGTGTAGATGGGGGTCCTGTGATTTCAGCAGTTTCTACTTTACAGGGTCTTACAGGGTCCAGGGGTTATCACAATCTGACTAGTGGTAGAGCCATAAAGTCTTGTCAAATCTAAGTAATGTAGTTATATTAGTGCATTTTCAACAAGAACAATTGAGTACTGTCTGTGATACTTTTTTTTGCCCATCCAAGAACAAATTGTGTACTGTGCATGATATTTTTTTTTCTAATTTTTAGGACAAGCTCTATACCAGTGAGAAAAGAGTTTGTCATTGTGTTCCTGTACTGACATATTCTGTGAACCCTTAGGCCCCTTTAACACTGGGGCGGGAGGTGCGGTGGCGGTAAAGCGCCACTATTTTTAGCAGTGCTTTACCATCGGATTTGCGGCAGTATTCGGCCGCTAGCGATGCGGTTTTACCCCCCGCTAGCGGCCGAAAAAGGGTTAATACCGCCGGCAATGCGCCTCTGCAGGTATAGCCGCGGTGTCCCATTACTTTCAATGGGCAGGAGCGGTGGAGGAGTGGTATACACACCGCTCCTTCACCGCTCCAAAGATGCAGGACTTTTGGAGCAGTCCTGCTAGCGCACCGCTCCAGTGTGAAAGCAGCCGCTATTTCAGGTCGGTTTGCAGGCGCTATTTTTAGTGCAATATCGCCTGCAAACTGCCCCAGTGTGAAAGGGGTCTCATGGATCGTAAGAAAAATATTTTCCCAATCCTGGGGCGGCAGGGAGGAATCAAGCTATGTTTCCCATTTGTTAGTGATGTTAACTGTGGGTTCGGGGAAAGAAGACAGTAAGATAGTTGAGATTAGGTGTCTTTTAGTTGACTTGGCTACGCATAGAAGACAAAGGCCTGCTAAAGACACCTCAGAGATTTGGAGCATTTAAGAAATGCCTAATCTGGAGATATGACCATAGAAGTTGAGGCTGTCGTTCTGAGAGCATTATGGAGGAATGAGCAACAAATAAGCCTTGAATGAAAAACTGATGTGCACGCGGAGGTTTGTCAAATTTGCAGCTTACTTGGAGATCAGCCTGTTGTAGAGTTGTCACCTCATCCCTTTAAACCCGAACACATATTCATTAGACAGGTTCTGTGGCTGATTAAGGTGGTAATTAATCTCACTTGGTGCCTTACCTGCATTAAATTAGCCTCAGAACCTGTGTAATTCATATGTGTTTCGGGTTTAAAGGAATGAGGTGGCAACCCTAGCCTGTTGCCCTGGAAGAAAGTTGGAATTATCCAAGATTGGGGACAGGGGGCCTGGTTGAGAAGCAATGGTAGTACAGTAGACCCTATTTTAAAATGAAATGCTTACTTTGAAAAAAAATATTTTTTTCGAGGATTCTACCACTATCTAGCCAGTAGCAGATTTTTGGTTTGCTTTTAGGTATAAAATATCTTTAAATAATAAAAAAGTATGGCGCTATATGAGTTGTGATAAAAAACCAATGTGAGAATACATTTATGGTGTATGCAAAATAACAACTAAGGAAGTGTGAACCTTAATATGAAATAAATTTAAATAAATAATCACAAAACAGATTATAGAGTCCAATGAGTGATAATCAACTCATATATAGTAAATGTGAAAGAGCTGAGGAATAACTGAAATCCCGCAACATTAAAGTCCTGAAAAAGTGTTCCAAAAGAAAAGTGCCACAAATGAAGCAGATCAGTCCTTAAAAGATATGTGGTAATAGATGTATTGGAAGAAAGGTTTATGATAAGGAAGTCTTCATCCACCAGAATCAGGAAGCACCAGTAGAGTGGTAATATAGTCTCCTTACCGCAACTGTGTGATCACTGTTACGGTGATCTCTTCAAGCACAGGGGTTTAAGGTCTTCCCCTAGACCAATAGTGGATGGATGTATATCCAAAGTGGTATCTATTCAACTCCGAAAGATATGAAAGAAAACCATAGCGTAATACTGCAAATGGATATTTATTAACCACGAAGTATTGCACTTACAAATTTGTTGATCTGTACAAGTGTATCAAATAGCGGGGACGCGGCGTCTCCTCGAGGCTTCAGCAGCCAATCCCAGACAACGTCTTTTCATGACGAAACACGTAGGTCTGGCCTGTAGTCCTTACGTCATCACGCTTTACCATACTGAGACACGGAGCACAACAAGCAGGAGAAGCCTCGAGGAGACGCCGCGTCCCCGCTATTTGATACGCTTGTACAGATCAACAAATTGACTCTATAATCTGTTTTGTGATTATTTATTTCAATTTATTTCATATTAAGGTTCACACTTCCTTAGTTGTTATTTTGCATACACCATAAATGTATTCTCACATTGGTTTTTTATCACAACTCATATAGTGCCGTACTTTTTTATTATTTGCTTGTTTGAATTTTGGTATCCAATTTCTAGTACTGGCAGCTTTTCTTTGCACCATCACTGTGTAATTTTTATTCATTATCTCACGTTCTCTATCTAGCGCAGTGTTTCCCCTTCTTTTGTTTTTTTTTAAATAAAATATCTTCATTTATGTGTAACGGGGGTCTAAATTTAGGGGGATACACCTGGGTGGTAGGGATGGGCCCGGTGCTCGATTCGAACCCATGTTCGAATCGAGCACCGGGCGTTCGCTCGCTCGTCGAGCCTAGAACTATTTGGGCCGTTCGCATCACATTCGTGTGATGCGAGCGGCCCCGCAATGCATTGCGGCCGGCGCGGCCGGCGCAGTGCATTGCTGGCTGATGATTGGCCAAGCATGCACTGTGACCCCGCATGCTTGGCCAATCACAGCGCCCGAAACTCGGAGAGCAATAATTGGCTACAGGCAGGACGCCTGTAGCCAATTACAGCTCAGGGGCTTTAGTACATGCCCCACCATTTAAAAGGCCGCCACGCCATCGGCCCCGGTCACATGAGTTCCGGCTTTAGGAGAGATCAGTCTGCTGATTCTGTCTTTGCTTGATACTGAAAGATTTGCTCTTCTTTGCTAAACCATTGGCTATTTCTTTGCTAAACCATTGCTACCTAAGTCATTGATCGTTCATTGCTGCTGATTGCACAGTTAGCGTGTTATTAGCTGCTGCTGGGGATTAGTCTGGTGCGTGCTTACTGTTAGTACAGTATTGCAGTAGTACCAACCGCAGTGCTGTTAGCACAGCATTGCACCCCAACAGCACCCATAGGACTTCTAGTGTGTTAGTGGCAGCAAACAGAGCTCCTATATTTTCTTCTCAGCAGCACCCATAGGACTTCTAGTGTGTTAGTGGCAGCAAACAGAGCTCCTATATTTTCTTCTCAGCAGCACCCATAGGACTTCTAGTGTGTTAGTGGCATCACACAGAGTTCCTATATTTTCATCTCAGCAGCACCCATAGGACTTCTAGTGTGTTAGTGGCAGCAAACAGAGCTCCTATATTTTCTTCTCAGCAGCACCCATAGGACTTCTAGTGTGTTAGTGGCAGCAAACAGAGCTCCTATATTTTCTTCTCAGCAGCACCAATAGGACTTCTAGTGTGTTAGTGGCATCACACAGAGCTCCTATATTTTCATCTCAGAAGCACCCATAGGACTTCTAGTGTGTTAGTGGCATCACACAGAGCTCCTATATTTTCTTCTCAGCAGCACCCATAGGACTTCTAGTGTGTTAGTGGCATCACACAGAGCTCCTATATTTTCATCTCAGAAGCACCCATAGGACTTCTAGTGTGTTAGTGGCATCACACAGAGCTCCTATATTTTCTTCTCAGCAGCACCCATAGGACTTCTAGTGTGTTAGTGGCAGCAAACAGAGCTCCTATATTTTCTTCTCAGCAGCACCCATAGGACTTCTAGTGTGTTAGTGGCATCACACAGAGCTCCTATATTTTCATCTCAGAAGCACCCATAGGACTTCTAGTGTGTTAGTGGCATCACACAGAGCTCCTATATTTTCTTCTCAGCAGCACCCATAGGACTTCTAGTGTGTTAGTGGCAGCAAACAGAGCTCCTATATTTTCTTCTCAGCAGCACCCATAGGACTTCTAATGTGTTAGTGGCATCACACAGAGTTCCTATATTTTCATCTCAGAAGCACCCATAGGACTTCTAGTGTGTTAGTGGCATCACACAGAGCTCCTATATTTTCTTCTCAGAAGCACCCATAGGACTTCTAGTGTGTTAGTGGCAGCAAACAGAGCTCCTATATTTTCTTCTTAGCAGCACCCATAGGACTTCTAATGTGTTAGTGGCATCACACAGAGTTCCTATATTTTCATCTCAGAAGCACCCATAGGACTTCTAGTGTGTTAGTGGCATCACACAGAGCTCCTATATTTTCTTCTCAGAAGCACCCATAGGACTTCTAGTGTGTTAGTGGCAGCAAACAGAGCTCCTATATTTTCTTCTCAGCAGCACCCATAGGACTTCTAGTGTGTTAGTGGCATCACACAGAGTTCCTATATTTTCATCTCAGAAGCACCCATAGGACTTCTAGTGTGTTAGTGGCATCACACAGAGCTCCTATATTTTCTTCTCAGCAGCACCCATAGGACTTCTAGTGTGTTAGTGGCATCACACAGAGCTCCTATATTTTCATCTCAGAAGCACCCATAGGACTTCTAGTGTGTTAGTGGCATCACACAGAGCTCCTATATTTTCTTCTCAGCAGCACCCATAGGACTTCTAGTGTGTTAGTGACAGCAAACAGAGCTCCTATATTTTCTTCTCAGCAGCACCCATAGGACTTCTAGTGTGTTAGTGGCATCACACAGAGCTCCTATATTTTCTTCTCAGCAGCACCCATAGGACTTCTAGTGTGTTAGTGGCAGCAAACAGAGCTCCTATATTTTCTTCTCAGCAGCACCCATAGGACTTCTAGTGTGTTAGTGGCATCACACAGAGCTCCTATATTTTCTTCTCAGCAGCACCCATAGGACTTCTAGTGTGTTAGTGGCAGCAAACAGAGCTCCTATATTTTCTTCTCAGAAGCACCCATAGGACTTCTAGTGTGTTAGTGGTATCACACAGAGTTCCTATATTTTCATCTCAGAAGCACCCATAGGACTTCTAGTGTGTTAGTGGCATCACACAGAGCTCCTATATTTTCTTCTCAGCAGCACCCATAGGACTTCTAGTGTGTTAGTGGCATCACACAGAGCTCCTATATTTTCATCTCAGAAGCACCAATAGGACTTCTAGTGTGTTAGTGGCAGCAAACAGAGCTCCTATATTTTCTTGTCAGCAGCACACATAGTACCTATAGTGTGTTAGTGTCAGCACCCATAGGACCTACAGTGTGTTGTGAGCACACATAGGAGTTCTATTTTTTATACTATATACACTACCGACTACAATGGCTGGAAGACCGCCAAGGAGAGGCAGAGCGTGCCGAGGCAAGAACACAGGGCAGGCAGGCTCTGTTTCTAGAGACAACAGTGCTGGCCGTGGACGTGGTCGTGCATCGTCATCAGCACGTGGCCATGGGACACGCTTGTCTTTGTTTTCGGCAGCTGGACATGTGGAGCCGCATCATGCCGAAGGCTTGGTAGAATGGATGACCAAGCCCTCCTCATCCTCCTCATCCTCTCTCACCCAGGCTCAGGGTACTGGCAGAGCAGCTGCCAACGCGTACTCAATGGCATCATCAGCCACCCCTTCCCTAGACCCACCATGTCCTCCTGAGGAGTCCCCCGAACTGTTTGAGCACAGTGTTGGGTACATGCTCCAGGAGGATGCCCAACGATTCGAAGGCTCGGATGATGATACCCAGCTTGAGGAAGTCAGTAGTGTGCGCGCAGAGAGAGGGGATGCTGAAGGACAGCAATCTGGCAGTAGTGTTCCACCAGCTGCAGCTTACTGCCAGGTTTGCTCTAGTGGTGAAGAGGGAGGGGATGATGAGGTCACTGACTCCACGTGGGTGCCTGAAGGGAGAGAGGAGGAGGAGGAGGAGGATGCAGCGTCACATGTCCAACGAGGCAGGATGCCCCCTGGAGGCCAGCTAGAGGCCAGCACAGCAACTGTACCACACCGCAGAGCTCTGCCTGTGCAGGGCGCTGCCTCTGCACGTTATCACAAAAGTTCTTTGGTGTGGGCCTTTTTTGAGACGAGTGCATCAGATCGCACCACTGCTATTTGCAATATTTGTCTCAAGCGTATCTCGCGTGGCCAAAACATCAGCCGCTTGGGCACCACAAGCATGAGCAGACATATGTCGACCTGCCATGCAGCTCGTTGGCAAGCACACATAAAAGACCCACACCAAAGAACAAAGCGGACCTCTCCTTGCTCCTCATCAGCTGGGATCTCCACCCCCACTATATCTTCAGTCCTCTCTGAAAGCTGCTCTGAGAGGACTGAAGGTGTAGAATTAGGTGTGTCACAACCAAGTACTTGCAGTACACCGACGTCCGATTGTAGCAGGCAAATTTCCCTGCCCCAGCTGCTGGACCGTCGAAAGAAGTATACTCCCAGCCATCCACATGCCCAGCGGTTGAATGCTAGCTTGGCTAAATTGCTAGCACTTCAACTGCTGCCTTTTCAGTTGATAGACTCGGCCCCCTTCCGTGAGTTTGTTCAATGTGCGGTTCCTCAGTGGCAGGTTCCCAAACGCCACTTTTTCTCACGGAAGGCGATTCCGTCTCTCTACTGGCATGTGGAAGGCAATGTCCATGCCTCGCTGGACAGGGCGGTCAGCGGTAAGGTGCATATTACCGCTGACTCATGGTCCAGCAGGCATGGACAGGGACGTTATCTTTCTTTCACGGCCCATTGGGTCACTCTATTGGCAGCTGGGAGGGATGCAGGACAAGGTGCAGTAGTGTTGGAGGTTGTTCCGCCACCACGCCTCCAAAATGCTACTACTGGTTGTGACACACCTCTCTCCTCCACCCCCTCCTCTTCTTCTTCCTCCATGTCCTCTTCGAGTGCTCTGTCCTCGGAACCAGCGGTGCTCCGTAGGCGTACAAGGGGCTACGCGAGTACGCAGGCAAAAAGATGCCATGCCGTGCTTGCGCTGGTGTGTTTGGGGGACAGGAGCCACACTGGGCCAGAGGTTCTGGCAGCTCTGCAGGGGCAGGCCGAGAGGTGGTTGACGCCACGCCAGCTTAAGCCAGGAATGGTCGTTTCTGATAATGGCACCTACCTCCTCTCCGCCCTGCGACAGGGGCAGCTCACCCATGTGCCCTGTATGGCTCACGTCCTCAACCTGGTGGTGCAGCGGTTCTTGGGCAGGTTCCCAGGCTTACAGGATGTCCTGAGGCAGGCCAGGAAAGTCTGTGTGCATTTCCGCCGATCTTATAATGCCAGTGCTCGGCTGACTGAGCTGCAAAAGGAGCTGAACCTGCCCAAGAACCGCCTAATATGTGACATGCCCACCAGGTGGAACTCAACGTTGGCCATGCTGCAGCGACTGCACACGCAGCAGAGGGCCATCAATGAGTACCTTTGCGACTACGGCACCAGGACAGGGTCAGGGGAGCTTGGCTTTTTTTCCCCACGCCAGTGGAGCATGATCAGGGATGCATGCACTGTCCTCTCACCATTTGAGGAGGCCACGAGGATGGTGAGCAGTGACAGTGCATGCATCAGTGACACTGTACCTCTTGTCCACCTGTTGGAGCATACGCTGCGTGGGATAATGGACAGGGCACTTGAGGCAGAACAGAGGCAGGAAGAGGAGGACTTCCTTGTCTCTCAAGGCCCCCTTTATCCAGACAATGTTCCTTCTGTCCCACCCATCACACAGGAAGAGGAGGAGGAGGAGGAGGAGGAGGAGGATTGTGTGAGCATGGAGGTGGAGCCTGGCACTCAGCATCAGCAGCAGCAGTCTTTTAGGGATGATGTACAGTCCCAACAAACCAGTGGACTTGTACGTGGCTGGGAGGAGGTGGCTGGCGATCATGTCATCCTCAGTGACCCAGAAGACTCCGGACCGAATGCCTCAGCTAACCTACGCTGCATGGCCTCCCTGATCCTGCAAAGCCTGCGGAAGGATCCTCGTGTTCTTCGGATCAAGGAGAGTGACCATTACTGGCTGGCCACTCTCCTTGATCCACGGTACAAGGGTAAGGTTGCGGACCTTATCTTGCCATCGCAGAGGGAGCAGAGGATGAGACATCTCAGGGAGGCCTTGCAGAAAGGTCTGTGCAACGCGTTCCCAGAAACTGGGAGGTTACAAACTCCTGGTCCTGGACGACGAGTTGCTGAGGCTTCGGTCAGTAGCAGAAGGAGCGGTGGGGAAGGTGGACGTCTGACCGATGCGTTCAGACAATTTTTTAGTCCGCAGCCCCAAGGTATGATCGGTTCCAGCAACCATCGCCAGCGTCTGATATACATGGTGCAGGAATACCTAGGGGCAAGGTCAGACTTGGACACCTTTCCCACCGAAAATCCTCTGGCTTACTGGGTCCTGAGGATGGATCACTGGCCAGAGCTTGCACAGTATGCAATTGAGCTACTGGCCTGTCCTGCATCCAGCGTTCTTTCCGAACGCACATTCAGTGCTGCTGGAGGATTTGTCACCGATCATAGGGTGCGCCTGTCCACCGACTCGGTTGATCGACTGACCTTCATAAAAATGAATCAGTCTTGGATCACCACCAGCTACCAGACACCTGAAGCGGATATAACGGAATAATTTATAATGTCACATCCCTTCAAGACTGCCTATGCTGATGCTGAGTGACTGTCCTGTTATGTTCACTGACTATCCTCTTCCTCCTCCTCAATGATCCATGCCACCACACCAGTGCCTAAGGCACAATTTTTCAGCCCCTGTATAACAGGGGCGTGTAATTACAATTTTTTAAAAAGATGCTTCGCAACAGGTCTGACTGCTGTGCTCAGAGTACAGTATCTGTGAGGGGTTGCAGTGTTGTGGCACCAGCACCAGTGCCTAAGGCACAATTTTTCAGCCCCTGTTGGGGCGTGTAATTACAATTTTTAGGCAATGCTTTGCAACAGGTCTCATTGCTGTGCTCAGAGTACAGTATCTGTGAGGGGTTGCAGTGTTGTGGCACCAGCACCAGTGCCTAAGGCACAATTTTTCAGCCCCTGTATAACAGGGGCGTGTAATTACAATTTTTTAAAAAGATGCTTCGCAACAGGTGTGACTGCTGTGCTCCAAGTACAGTATCTGTGAGGGGTTGCAGTGTTGTGGCACCAGCACCAATGCCTAAGGCACAATTTTTCAGCCCCTGTTTAACAGGGGCGTGTAATTACAAATCTTGATCTAATAGTTCACAGCAGGGCCCATTCCTGCGCCCACCAAGAGTAACTATGAGGGCCTACAGTCTTGTGGCAACACCGTCCACCACCACCACCACCACCAAAGGCCCAATTTTTCTGCCCTGTTCAACAGGTGCATGCAATTACAAATCTTGATCTAATAACTCACAGCAGGGCCCATTCCTGCACCCACCAAGAGTAACTGTGAGGGCTTACAGTCTTGTGGCAACACCGTCCACCACCACCACCACCACCACCAAAGGCCCAATTTTTCTGCCCGGTTCAACAGGTGCATGCAAGTACAAATCTTGATCTATTAACTCACAGCAGGGCCCATTCCTGTGCCCACCAGTCTTGTGGCTACACCAACATCTAATAGGGCAAATTTCTGCAGAGTATATACGGCAGGCCCCTACTTTCAAACATCCAACTTACAAACGACTCCTACTTGCAAACGGCAAGAGAAAACAGGAAGTGAGAGGAAATCTACCCCTAGGAAGGAAAATTCTATCCTGTTAGATTTAATTTGGGAAAAAGGTATCTCCTCTCTACTGATGCTTTATCACCAATCCTTGTTTCAATTAAAACCCCACTTTTCCAAAAACATTTGTCATTGGGACGGAAAGTGAGGTGACATGTTCTGAACAGATGTGCAAAGACAGCAAATGTTACAGGGGTGATAACCCCTCCCTATGTTCTCCAAAAAGCTTAAAAATTGATTTTTTTTGGGATGTAGCTACACTTCATAATGTACCTGTTCAGATTCTACTTAAGAACAAACCTACAGTCCATGTCTTGTTTGCACCACCTATATACTGCTGTTCAGAGTATATAGGGTTGTAGGTATAGGGTTTTATTTTGGGTGCGGGGTCCCCCTTAGTATCCATACAAGACCCAAAGGGGCTGGGGTGGGGGGGGGGGTGATGGGGTAGCCATGCCATTTTTCTCAAGGATTTTCAGCCATATGGCGGCCAGGACAAGACATGACATTAAAGCCGCAAGTGGTTTTAAATGGCTTCTTTTTTTCCTTTACAAATGTCATTTTGTGCAAGGACAGTTCTAAACACGGGAAACACATGCCACTTCACAGGCATACTTTAGACACCCCCCAGGTACCATATTTAAAGGAAAATTTCACTTTTTTTTTTTTCACTTTATGCATCATTAAAATGACTGCTCCCGAAAAAACTTTAGTTTTTAAAATTTCTTTTTGCTTTGATATATGTCCCCTGGGGCAGGACCCGGGTCCCCAAACCTGTTTTATGACATTAACATGCATATTGGCCGTTGTAATTAGCAATTTTGATTTCGAACGTTCGCGTCCATTATAACGAATAGGGTTCGAAAATTTGCGCGAACTTTCGGTCCGTTCGAAGGTTCTGGTGCGAACCGAACCCGGGGGTGTTCGGCTCATCCCTACTGGGTGGTAGTATGACTCAGGTGTGTACCGTATAAATCAGATTTGGACCACTTTCAGTCGTGTAGGACTTTGGTGGTGTACTATTCTCCTTGGCCTGGGGTGGCGGTGTTCCCACAGGTCGAGGTAGAATCACTGCCGCAGTGCTGTCCTTTTTGTCCCGTTCCGGCGGTGGTACAGCGGGGGCGGAGAACCTGCTGGGGCGTCACGGGAGGAGATAAAGGGGAGAGACGCCCTCGCCACGAGATCTTCTGCATCCGGCGCCCAGGCACCTTAGGCCTGGGTGCGGTCGGTCCGGATTTCCAGCCCATGGCCTGGTCGGAGCAGTGTTGGCGTCCATCTCAGGCACCTTAAGCCTGGGGTGAGGTACTACACCGGGGGCCAGGGGCCCAGTGACTTTGACTGGGCTCCGCAAGGGTGGATGAGTCCGAGGGACCCTGAGGTGGATGGGGCCCATGTCTGAGGTGAGGAGGCCGGAGAGGTTACCCGTCTGAAGAGTCCAGAGCAGCATCAACCCGGTGACGGAGGGGCCTCTGGTAACTTCCTTGGAGGGACATCTTCCCCCTGACAGGGGCCGCAACACAGCGAAGGTACTCCATTCATGTTCTTCAGAGTCGCTGGTAGAGACTCATAAGTTTCAAGTTCCTCTCTCTAGCCAATAGCTATAGCAACCGCTGGTGAAACCACAGTGGTTTAGTTTTATCATTAGGACAGTGCCTCGACCTGCTCACCCCACCGTATTGAACTGTTTATGGATCTCAACTAGTTGGCTAACAAAGAACTGTTTATTGTGTGTTACAATAAAACAAGTGTTGGATCCTTATCGGTGTGTGGAACTCTGGTTAATGGGAGTAAAGGGGAGTGTCAGCAGCACAGCAAGACTTGGTTGTGAATAGAAACACACAGGCCCGAGAAGAATAACTGGTACTGGCCTTCACCTCACCTGCTATAATGGGGAGGACATGGGCCGTAGCGCATCTCACCCTCACGTACAACATACCCCTAGACCAAAAAGAGGGGGTGAGGCCGCTACAAATGTATTTGTAGAAAAAAAATTGTCAAATAGATGTTACTAATGCGCCAAAGCCTTTGGGTTAGACAGGGCTGTGTCCAGCAATTTATTTATTATCTACAAGCAGAAAACAATTATCTGGATCCTTTGAGTTTTAGGTTTTTGTACTTGTGGAACTAGTTCAGTATACAGTAGACTGTAGACTGTGGGAGGTTTCCAGTGTTGCAGTGCGGTTTGTTGTGTTGTGAAGATAACAGATGCTAAGGATCCATAAATCACACTGATGAGTCAACACTCAGCACAAGTGTCAGAGGAGGATTTGTCTCTAGTCCCTGCTTCTCCACTTAAGAAGATTCATAGTTGCCCTTCAGAACACATTAGTACAGTCTTTCCTTTTCGTTTTTTTTTATTGATGAAGCATAGAACGGCAAAATATTGCAATACTTTATTTGTAAAAAACAAAATTGTAGTAGTGGTAACTAAAATACAAACAAACATTGATGGCTGGAGTGGTGGAAATGCCAAACATGGTAGATTAATTGAAGGACAATAATGGAACTACAGATATAAGCAAACTGTCTGCTCTAGATTGCTGGGTAGCAGCCAAAAAACAGTCCTGTAGTGTGGGCACCTGACCTACAGAACTAAGACATGTGAATGCACTGACGCTCAGCAGGCAAACCGTTCTCTTAGCAGAAAGTCGGGGCACAGCCACCCAATAGTAGCGTGACAAACATGTAGTAAACTTACACCACGCTGGCACAAATATGAGAAAATGATGCTCTCAGCCTCACCTGGCACAGAGATTTTCCAGCTCATTGGGTCACAATCTAAGTGCCAGCAGAGTGAAAGTGATCTACACTGGGGTCAGTAAACTACTCCGTTAACCTGTTAAACATCCAAACAGCTGCCATCATGTGTTTTTATCAGAACATGAACCAGTCACTGTATCTACTGTACATTAACAATTATGACTTTTAAGATTTGTCCATGCAAACTAGGCACCCGAAAAAATGGCAGAACCTCTGGCAGAGAAGAAAAAGCATAAGAAACACTCATAATCATGGGCGTCCACTGAAATTTTTTCAGGGGGGGGGGGGGCGCTTCGGCAGCGGCGATACACAGTTGCATTTTACCCTTTCTTCGACCGCTAGCAGGGGTTAAAAGCGCCCCCCCCCCTACGTTACAATGTAAAAACACTCCACTGTGCCCCCTGCATCTTTAAATATCTCTTTGTCACTACTGTGTACCCCCTCTCCACAACTGCACCTCTGGACCCCTTTACATTACACAGCACCCCAAAGCTCCTGACCCCTTTACATTACACAGCACCCTGCATCACTGGACCCCTTTACATTACACAGCACCCTGCATCACTGGACCCCTTTACATTACACAGCACCCTGCACCCTTTTACTTTACAAAGCACCCTGCATAACTGGACCCCTTTACATTACACAGCATCCTGCATCACTGGACCCCTTTACATTACACAGCACCCTGCACCCCTTTACATTACACAGCACCCTGTATCACTGGACCCCTTTACATTACACAGCACCCTGCACCCCTTTACATTATACAGCACCCTGCATCACTGGACCCCTTTACATTACACAGCACCCTGCATCACTGGACCCCTTTACATTACACAGCACCCTGCACCCCTTTACATTACACAGTACCCTGTATCACTGGACCCCTTTACATTACACAGCACCCTGCATCACTGGACGCCTTTACATTACACAGCACCCTGCATCACTGGACCCCTTTACATTACACAGCACCCTGCATCACTGGACCCCTTTACATTGCACAGCACCCTGCATCACTGGACCCCTTTACATTACACAGAACCCTGCACCCCTTTACATTACATAGCACCCTGCACCCCTTTACATTACACAGCAGCACCCTGCACCTCTAGACACTACACACACTACATTCTGACCACTACACTACACACTGACCACACTGACCATATGTATGACGTGTCCTATGACGTAATGTCTCTGCAGTCACACACACACACACACACACACGTGTTGTAGGACATCTCCTCCTCCCTCCATACCGCACACACAGCCCGGCTCTCCTTCCTTCTCACCTTCAGCAGGTCCAGCGGGTGTGTGCAGCAGGCTGCCCCGCAGGAGGCCAGGCCCCCGAGGTACTACCACCACTGACTCAAGACCCCCTCCGCTCCACCATCTCCCCCCGGCTCTTTTTCTTCTTCCCTCCCCAGGCACGCTGCACAGTCCAAGGGACAGGGGTGGAGCCAGCCCATGCCCGGGAGAACGAGAAGAGCCAGGGCCAAACGGGTTACAGTGCGAGGCCCAGCCCAGCCAGCGCTGCCAAACCAGGAGACGCGGCCGCCTTAAAGCGGTGACGGGGAGGTGTGGTGGGCCTGGGGGAAGGAGGAGGGAGTACATGTGCTGCGGTGCAGATCTGTGCGGGGCTGGAAGTGGGTGTAAGGGTAGCGAAGGGTGTAGAACACTACCAATTTGGCCAACACCTTCTTGATTCCAGGGGGGGGGCAAACGACCCCCCTTGCCCTATGGAGCGGACGCCCATGGGTATGGTGTATGCATATTTACATTAGTCCAAGCTGGGCCAGTGTAACTATGTAAAAATTTCCATACGTAGAATTCACCTTTAAAGAGGAACTCTAGGCTCCACCTAAAAAATTCAAAGTCAGCAGCTACAAATACTTGTAGTGCAGATGCCCGGCATAGCAAGTAAGGGAAACAGGAAGTGAAGCCTTGAAAATGGTCCTGTAGTCTTCTGGAACCTGTAATGTCTCTCAGAAGACTGCGGGGGGGGGGGCGAAGTTCCAGCTCAAATTGGCGTGGCCATCTGAACCGCAAGTGGTAGTGGGTACTTGTCAAAACCAGGTACCCTCTCCCCCCCAAGTAGTGCACAATGTGGAGGGGGGAGGACGCAAACAAGCAGAACTTGGGTGGAGCTCCGCTTTAAGGTTTATATTTGCTGTGTTAAAAAGTCTTAGGGTTGTATATATTTAAAAAATTACAGATCAATTTGCCCAGTGAAAGTGCATGTACATTTGCTCTGTGAGAATGGGACAAAAAGTAAATTTTATTAGGCTATTTCCGTGCTGGTCAAACATATATCATTGATTTAAAACAGAAAATACTGAATTTGGCAACTAGATGGAGCTAAGTATCATAGGAATTTCATATAATGCATTTTTTTTAATATAAATACCAGGGCTTTTTTTCTCAGCAAATAGGTCCAGGAATTCAACCATGACCTCCCAAAACACACACACACACACACACTGACACCCTCCAAACCGCATCACATGGGTGTGTCACATCAGTGGGTGTGGTAAAATTTCACTAACAGTGGGAGGATACCAAGTGCAGAGTTGGGGGGTTACACACAGTGCAGAGTTTGGGGGTGCGCTATATACATAGTGTACAGTTCCTGGGTGAGCTGCATAGACTGCAGAGTACAGCATTCTTCCACATCTTGCTTTCATTCATATTCAGCTCTGACCTCTGCATGCAACCCCCCTCCACTGCCCCCATCTTCTCCCCTCCTTCCAAAACGCCACCATCTTCCACATGTCTTAATTTTGTTGCTGTATTAAGCTGAAGCTGAAGCACCCAGCTGGCTCTAGTACCTCTCGCACACTGTAGGTGGCTCCACCTCTCATTTGCAGGGAAAGCATCCAGTTCGGGTGTCGGCATCCGCACTGCACCCTGGGCACCTGCATCTCCATTGTCCCCATCTTGCACTCAGTGGGAGCCACTCAGGGGAACAGATCATTGGGAGACGAGCTGTCACTTGTTAACGCAGAAGCACTAAGCAGAAAACCTGAGCCAAAGGTGGTAGAACTGAGTTCCACCAAGTTCCAGCTAATAAAAAAGCCCTGATAAATACATTCCATAAAGCAGTGGTTCTCAACCTTTCTAGTGCCGTGACCCTTTGATAAAATTTCACAAGGTGTGGGGACCCCTAACAGTAAAATTATTTTCATAGCGTGGGTTGTCAGCACCCAAGGCAAGACAAGTAATTTGCGCCCCTAACCTACGGACATTTAGCGCTCCCTGAGTCCCTTCCACTCTTACAGTACTAAAACCCCTTATTATTTTAGGATGTACCACACTTTGTTCTTCTTTCTTTCCCTTTTATTTCTCTCTATGCTAATTTCTTGTTTTTTTCCCCCATCCCTCTCTCTAGCGGTTTTTCTTGTTCTTTCTCTTATTCTTTCTCTCCCCTTTTCTTTGTTCCTCCCCCTCTTTTCCTCTCCCTTCCATGTATTCTCTATTTTTATTCCTTGTTTAACTCTTTGGTGTGGGGGGGGGGGGATGGGATGAGTGGCAGTGCTAGTGGGGGGAGTTGGGATGAGTGGCAGTGCTGGTAGGGGGAGTTGGGATCAGTGGCAGTGCTGGGGGGAGTCCTGATCAGCCAACTTAGGTGCTCTTGATCAAGGTCATCTGCTGATCTGAGAACTGTAGTGGGGATTTTTAATGGCAACTATAATCACAGGTAGTGTTACTCACTTTGTCTCCGACTTTGTGGTGTCTTGTAGCAGTGACACTTATGTCGAAATCAGGAGATAGGGTCTCCTCCAGTCCCTCCCTCTTCACATTCCTCACCAGTCAGCTGACCTCTAGTCTCTGCCCCCCAGCCATCCCGTGTACTGAATGGGCAGCTGCGAAGAGGCTGAGTGGGTGGCCACGGGCTCCAGGAACAGCCCAGCTGGGCAGCCATGGGCTCCAGAAACAGCCCAGCTGGGCAGCCACGAAAAGGCTGGAAGAGCAGCGTGGGCTTCAGGAACAGCCCAGGATTTGGTGACCCCTGGCAAATCGTCATTCGACCCCCGAGGGGGTCCCGACCCCAGGTTGAGAACCACTGCCATAAAGTGTATGTAAACCCTAACAATCAAGTTTTCGGACTGAAGCCCTGTACACACGACCGAGATTCTCGTCAGGAAAAAAACATAGTTTTTCCTGACAAGAATCTTGACAAGAAACTTGTCCCGGCTGAGTGTACACACGTACGATTCAAAAGAACCACCGATCTTTTGAATGGCACGCACGCAGTGACATCATCGACTACGATGAGCGTACGCCTCCATCTTGCTACACCCTATGCCTATACCTAGGAAGCTACCGCACATGCGTCAAAGTCATTTCGAGCATGCACGGGTTTCCACGGCGACAGGTAAGTGTACACACGCTCGGGTTTCTCGTTGAGAAACAGGCCGACGAGATTCTCGACGAGAAAAAAGACCGCAGGTCGTCTTTTTTCTCGTCGGGGAATCTGGGCAGTTTTCTCGACAGAAAACTGAAACCCACATACACACAGCCGGTTTTCTCGGCAAGAAAGCTCTCCCGGCAGTTTTCTTGTCGTTTTTTGCTGAGAAAACCGGTCGTGTGTACGCGGCCTGACAGTCATTGGCTCCCTGCAGACTAAATACCGAGAACTGAGCGATGAGTGTTTTTTGATCGCTCATTCTCAGTGCAGAGCCAGCGGGGGACAGCTGCAGCTGGGATCGAAGCTGCAGCCATCTAGATGAGAAGGATTCTTTTTTTTTTGGAATCCTGAACTTCACTTTTAAAAGAGAAGTATGTTTTTTTTTTTTGTTTTTGTTTTTAAGATTCATACTTACCTAGGGCTGCATCTGCCCCCCCGGCATTTCTACAGTGAGAACCGAGCGATCGAACACCACCGATCGCTCGGTTCTCCCAGATCCATGAGCAGAGAGCTGCAGACTGTCAGTGACAGCTCTCTGCTCTGGAGCGCTGGCCCATGGAGGGGGCAGGGGGCGGCTCGCTGAGAGGCTGAGCTGGGTGTCGGTCCAGGGATCTGGCGGGCTCCGACTCCGTGGTCGTGATGACGCGGAGCCGGGACCGACTTCAGTGACATCAGCAGAGAGTGGACTTCAGCCCGCTGTCTGCTGAAAACGGGTCACAGAAGTGCAAAATGAACTGCACCAGTGCTGTGTTTTGGCCTAGGCCGACAAGGCCCAGGCCTAGAGAGGCACTTTGCGGGGGCGGCAAAAAAGTTGCCCCCTGCACGAAAAAAGCCCCCGCGCCCTCCTCCCACACGCAGGACCACCATCAGGGCAGTACAGTTGAAGAGAGCAGTGGAGTTGGGGGTGCCATCAAGCTGCCCCCCCTCCCCTTGGTAAAGCGGTTTCAGCACTGCTGCTCCATTTATCAGAGAACTCGCAGCGGCACCGATCGCCCCCCCCTTCTCCTGTAAGCTGAAGAGAGAAGAGAGCGGCGCTAATTGGGTTTGCCACAACGCCGCCCAGCTTCCTGCCCACTGTTTCTCTCCCCTGTGGCCACAGCAGAGGGCCAATCAGAAAACACTGGGGAAATGTAGTCCCTCAAGATTGGCTGCCCCAGTGACTCCACAGACAGCATGCAACAGTCCCCCAGCATGCATGCACTCTACTGGGGAGGGGAGAGCCTGGAGCCTGGCAAAAAACAGAGGAACTGAGTGCTACAGGAGAAGAGAAAAAGCCACGCTGTACCCGCACCACCAGAGAGCCACGCTGTACCCGCACCACCAGAGATCCATGCTGTACCCCAACCACCAGAGAGCCACGCTGTACCCGCACCACCAGAGAGAGAGCCACGCAGTAACCGCACTACCAGAGAGAGAGCCACGCTGTACCCGCACCACCAGAGAGAGAGCCACACTGTACCCACACCACCAGAGAGCCACGCTGTACCCCAACCACCAGAGAGCCATGCTGTACCCGCACCACCAGAGAGAGAGCCACGCTGTACCCGCACCACCAGAGAGACCCACGCTGTATCTGCACCACCAGAGAGAGAGCCACGCTGTACCCGCACCACCAGAGAGACCCACGCTGTGCCCGCACCACCAGAGAGAGAGCCACGCTGTACCCGCACTACCAGAGAGAGAGAGACACGCTGTACCCGCACCACCAGAGATCGACATCCCTCTGTCCTCTTCCCGCGGCGTCCCTCTGTCCTTCTCCCATGAAGATGGCAGGGCGGGTCTTTAAATGGAAAGGGTGTGGCATGGACAGGAAGGGGTGGGTCATATTTAAATTAGGGGGTGCGCGACTTTAGTCAGGCCTAGGGCAGCACGAAACCTAAAAACCCCACTGAACTGCACTCTTTTGATCCATAGGAGTACAGCCAAACAAGCTTTGACTGTACTTCTTTAAGGATGGAAAACTAGTACAGAACTGCATTCATTTGTAAGTTTCAATATTCCTTGGAAATTCACTTTGTTCATGTGGGTTTTAACTACTTCCCACCCGGCCACTGTACATATGCGGCCGGGTGGGCGCTCTCTCCTTCTGAGTGGATGTTCAGGAACATCCCTCAGAAGGAGGGGGATCGCGCGCGCGCGTTCCCGCGCAGCGGCGCGATCCCGATGCACGCGTGTCACCCGGACACGACGCATCTCGATTCGGCAGGAGGGCTCTGTGATTGGCCCTCCTGATCACATGACGGCCGTGTCCAATCACAGCCGTCATGTGATGTAAACAGAGAGCCGGTTGCTAGGCAACCAGCTCTCCTCTCCTCATACAGAAGTCATCGGTGAGGAGAGGAGAGCGGATCGCTGCAGCTGGCTGGTGATCAGTGAGTATGAGCTGTTTTTTTCAGCTTTTTACTCACTGATCACCAGCCTAGTGTCCCCACACAGTGTAAACACAAACATGTCTCCAAAATACATGTCCCCACACACACATGTCCTCACATAGTAAAAACACCTGTCCCCCACATATGTGACAGTAAAATCATATGTCCCAATGATCATTTGCACACATATGTCCGTGATCACATGCGCACATCTGTACATGATCATTTGCGTACATATGTCCGTGATCACACAAACCAATTATTATACACTTAACAGATTTTTTTTTACCAAAAACATGTAGTAGAATACATTTTGGCTTAATACCACCAAAAGAAAGCTCTATTTGTGTGAACAAAATGATAAAAATTTCATTTGGGTACAGTGTAGCATGACCGCGCAATTGTCATTGAAAATGCGAGAGCGCTAAAAGCTGAAAATTGGTCTGGGAAGGAAGGGGGCTAAAGTGCCCAGTATTGATGTGGTTAATTGACAATGTTGCCACTAGGGTTGTCCCGATACCGATACTAGTATCGGTATCGGGACCGATACCAAGCATTTGCGCGAGTACTTGTACTCGCGCAAATGCTCCCGATGCCCAGTCCGATACTTTTTTTTTTCCCCAGAGCGGACGCAGAGAGGGGGTGGAGAGCAGGGGGCGGAGAGCAGGGTGGAGAGCATGGCGGGGGGCGGAGACCAGGGCAGAGAGCGGGACGGAGAGTGCGGCGGGGGGCGGAGAGTGGGGCGGGGGGTGGAGACCAAGGCGGAGAGTGGGACGGAGAGTGCGGCGGGGGGCGGAGAGTGCGGTGGGGGGCGGAGACCAGGGCGGAGAGCGAGTCCCTCACCTGCAGTTGAAACTGGTAAGCTGGCAGGGGTGCAGGGCGCAGCCGCATCAGGATCGGTGACCGGTGATGTCGCATTCGGTCGCCGTCAGCGGCTGAACGTCCCCACACCCATCTTGGTACACCCTGCACTTGGCTGCAGTAAGCAGCAGACATCTTGTTACACCCAGCCCGAGCTATATGGGCTGGGTGTAACAAGATGTCTGTTGCTGCTTACTTCAGCCGAGTGCAGGGTGTACCAAGATGGGCGTTGCAGCAGTTTTTTTTATTTTAAATCCTGTGTCATTTTTTTTTCCCGCAGCATTTCAGTGCCAGCCACCTATCAGTACCCACAAGTGCTACCTATCAGTGCAATCAGTGCCATCTACCAGTGCCACCTATCAGGTGGCACTGGTAGATGGCACTGATTGCACTGATAGGTGGCACTTGGTGGCACTGATGTGGCACTTGTGGGCACTGATATGTGGCACTTGTGGGCACTGAAAGGTGACACTTGTGGGCACTGATAGATGGCACTGATTGCACTGAAAGGTGGCACTTGTGGGCACTGATAGCACTGAAAGGTGGCACTTGTGGGCACTGATAGTGCAATCAGTGCCACCAAGTGCCACCTATCAGTGCTGTCAGTGCCCACAAGTGCCATCTATCAGTGCCACCTATCAGTGCCCACAAGTGCCACCTTTCAGTGCTATCAGTGCCCACAAGTGCCACATATCAGTGCCCACAAGTGCCACATATCAGTGCCCACAAGTGCCACCTTTCAGTGCAATCAGTGCCATCTATCAGTGCCCACAAGTGCCACCTATAAGTGCCACCTATAAGTGCCCATAAGTGCCACCTATCAGTGCAATCAGTGCCATCTATCAGTGCCAGCCACCTATTAGTGCCCATCAGAGCCAGTCACCAGTCAGTGCCCATAAGTGCCACCTGTCAGTGCCACCTATCAGTCCCCATCTTTCAAACTGTCACATGACATTGAAAAAAAAGTATCGGTAATCGGTATCGGCGAGTACTTGGAAAAAAGTATCGGTACTTGTACTCGGTCCTAAAAAAGTGGTATCGGGACAACCCTAGTTGCCACTATCTTACATAGGATTGGTTCATGGAGTAATATGTAGGCAAAGCATTACTTCAATAAATTTTTTCATGATGACAACCTGTCAATGCTTTTACTCATTTTTCTACTGCCTTGTTATTAGTCCTCTGAAGCCCCATACACACTATCAGTTTTCCTGCAGGTTTTTTTCTTCAGGTTTACCAAAACCATGTAGTGCAAGGGCCTGCCTGATTGCATACAAATTGAAACTCTTAAGGTTTGACCTCATATTAGATGGTTTTGGTAAACCTGAAGACAAAAACCTGCAGGAAAACTGATAGTGTGTATGGGGCTTCAGACGTTCCTCTTCACTGGAACTACTCCAAGCAACTTCAACTAGGATGGAGACAAAGGACAGATCCTGAATGCACTGGAAGCATTATATTTCTCAGCAGAGTTGGGATTGCCTTGGAATCCCCCAGGAAGGGTTGATGTTGTGGCCATGGACATTGGGACTGGCCTGCCTATCCTGCTGTTCAAGCAACACTTACTAGATTTAGGTGAAATGGAAAGAAAGATGGTAAGATGTTGCTTAGTACTTCTAGTGGAAAAAATAAAAAATATATTGATTGCATTTAATAAAGATTAGTCTCCTGTTATAGAAGAAAATCAAAATCGAATGTATTTATGAGAAGAAGAAACCTGAAAGTAAATGTAACTGCTGAAGTTCATGGTGGATATTTCTTATGTTGATACTCATAATTCTTGGCATTGACTGAGGTTCTAACCTTTCACTACAGCTGTGTCAGAATTTCCTGCCCATCCTTCACATATCTAATGTAGGGCTCCAGGTTATAATTATCATTGCTGACTCTCCAAATATTCCTCTGGACCTTCAGATGAACAGACACGTAGCCTTTCCTGAAAGCAAAAAGACTAAAAGTACAGTAGGCTGTGTTAAAGGAGTTGTAAAGGTTTGTTTTTTATTTTCTAAATAGGTTCCTTTAAGCTAATGCATTGTTGGTTCACTTACCTTTTCCTTCGATTTCCCTTCTATATGTTTTTTTTTCTTTGTTTTCTTTGTCTGAATTTCTCACTTCCTGTTCCTCCTCAGTAAGCTGTTCTGGCTGACTAAACACCGCTCGGATGATGGTGTGAAGTTTACTGAGGAGAAACAGGAAGTGAGAAATTCAGACAAAGAAAAAAAATATTTAGAAGGGAAATCGAAGGAAAAGGTAAGTGAACCAACAATGCACTAGCTTAAAGGAACCTATTTAGAAAATAAAAAACGAACCTTTACAACCAGTTTAAATCTCTCATCTATGCAATGGAAGACCGCCATGTATATTAACCTTTTGAGGACTGGCATGTTTCACCCCCCTCCAGTCCAGGCAATTTTTCTGTCTCACTTTGTAACGCTGTGTCCAAATAAATTTTGCATCATTTCCTATTTCTTATTTTCTGTTATAAAAACTTTGCAAATAAATATTTCTTCATAAATTTGAGCCACAATGTATTCAGGACAGAATGCCAGGACAGTATAAATACCCCCAAAACTGACCCTTTTTCATTTCTTACCTCCTTAGTTTTTGGAAAATGCAAAATGATTTGATTGAAATTTTTTACACAAACTTGTCAATTAATAAGACATTTTTCACACACAGCATTGGCATACATCCCAAAACGAATTCTGCTATGCCTCCAAAGTATGGTGATACCACAAGTGTGAGACTTTTTTCACAGCCTAGCCACATAGAGGGGCCCAAAATTCAAGGAGCACCTTCAGGCTTTCTAGCGGCATAAATTATGCATCTCTAGCGGTCCTCCCCCAGCTTCTCCATTCTCTTCACGGCTGGTTTTACTGTTCTAGGGGTATCTGGGAGAAGGGGGAAAGATGCACACCACCAGCCTGGCTCTCTGATGTAGGATGCAGAGATATGAGCTAAACCGTTAACCTTCGGGTCTGCGTTTTAGGCCGGAGCCTCAGCTTCCACACCATAAAAAGTCCAACTCTGTTTTATTTCTTAGATCAATAGGTAAACTGGTTGACTTTTGAAAGAACAGACAGGGTGTGGGAAAGAGTAGGTCCAGGCACAACACGATGAATAAAGTTTCTCCTGTTCCGTTTAGTGCAAACAGGCTTGGCGCACAGTCGCTGCCACCGACTGTGAATTTGGTCACTGCCACTGACCAGGGTGAACGTTGAGGCCCCTGCCACGGGCCTAGGATGAGGCTTGCCACTGACCTGAGGAAGATGGGTCTCTGCCACAGACCATGAGAACATGAAGTACCTTCTTTAGAACAAACGACCCCTGTCAGAGGAAGACATCCATCCGGACGGTCACCAGAGGCCTCCACCGGCACCAGCAAATGCTGCGATGGCTCTTCGGGGAGGTCACATCTCCGGTCCCTTACGCCCAGGATTCAGGCACCCAATACCGGGGGCACCTTAGGAATGCTTCGCTGAAGGTGCCTGGGATGGAACTCGACTCCACGCGCCCAGGCCAAGGGCGCCTGGGCACGGACGAACTGCAGCAGCCCCCAGGCCGAAGGTGCCTGGGGAATGGACCTTGTGCGCAAGATGTCCGCCCCCTTTTATATCCTCTCCCAGCAGGCACAGCGGGTTCCCCGCCCCACCGTACCACCGCTGCGAGAGGACAAAAAGGGCACGGCTCTAGAATGGCAGTTCAACCCCGGTCCCAGGCGACAGCGCCACCCAGGGACCGCAGGGAACATGACACCATTCATACCTCCCACACTCCAAAGTGTCCATAAATCTATATGTAGCAGAGGTCTAAATTTAGGTGGGATACACCTGGGTAATAGTATGACCCAGGTGTGTAAATCATGAGAGGATTTGGACCATTTGTATTCGTGGAGGACTGGGTGGTGTATTATTCTCCTTGGCCTGTGGGTGGCGGGGTACCCGCAGGCTCAAGGTAGATTTGCTGCCGCAGTGCTGTCCTTTTTGTCCCTTTCCGGAGATGGTACGGCAAGGGCGGGGAACCTGCCGTGACATCAAGGGAGGGGAGGGGATAAAAGGGGGAGACGCCCTAACCACGAGGTCTTCGGGTTCTTCTTCATCACGCGCCAAGGCACCTTAGGCCTGGGTGCGGGCAGTCCGGAGTTCCGGCCCAGGCGCCCTAGGTCTGGTCGGAGCGGAGTTGGTGTCCATCCCAGGCACCTTCAGCCTGGGGTGAGGTACTAAACCGGAGGCCTGGGGCCCAGTGACTTCGACTGGGTCCCGCGAGGGTGGAGGAGTCCGAGGGTCCCTGAGGTGGATGGGGCCCATGTCTGAGGTAAGGAGGCCGGGGAGGTCACCCGTCCAGAGAGTCCGGAGCAGCATCAACCCGGTGACGGATGGGCCTCCGGTAACTCCCTTGGAGGGACATCTCCCCCTGACAGGGGCCACAACGCAGCGAAGGTACTCCTATCTACATTCTCTTGAGTCGCTGGTAGAGACTCACAAGTTCTAAGTTCTCTCTAGCCAAGGCTATAGTAACCGCTGGTGAATCCACAGTGGTTTAGCGTACAATCAGGATAGTGCCTCGACCTGCTCGCCCCACCATAGCGAACTGTTATTGGGTCTCAACCAGGGATGAGCCGAACACCCCCCTGTTCGGTTCGCACCAGAACCTGCGAACAGACAAAATGTTCGTGTAAACTTTAGAACCCTATTAAATACAATGGACTCGAACGTTCGAAATCTAAAGTGTTAATTATAAAGGCTAATATGCAAGTTATTGTCCTAAAAAGTGTTTGGGGACCCGGGTCCTGCCCCAGGGGACATGTATCAATGCAAAAAGAAGTTTTAAAAACGGCCGTTTTTTTGGGAGCAGTGATTTTAATAATGCTTAAAATGAAAAAATAAAAGTGAAATATTCCTTTAAATTTCGTACCTGGGGGGTGTGTATGATATGCATGTGAAGTGGCGCATGTTTCCCGTGCTTAGAACTGTCCCTGCAAAAAATGTCATTTTTGAAAGAAAAAAATGCATTTAAAACTGACTCGCGGCTATTAATGAATTGTCGGCTCCCGGCAATACATACAAAAGTCATTGATAAAAAATAAAAAAAAGCGTGGGTGTTCCCCAGAATTCAATTACCAGGCCCTTCAGGTCTGGAATGGATATTAAGGGGAACCCTGCCGCAAATTAAAAAAAAAAATTGACGTGGGGTTCCCCCAAATATCCATTCCAGGCCCTTCAGATCTGGCATGGATTTTAAGGGGAACTCCACCCCAAATTTTAAAAAAAAATGGCGTGGAGTCCCCCTAAAAATCCATACCAGACCCCTTATCCGAGCACGCAACCTGGCCGGCCGCAGGGGAAAAGGGGGGGACGAGAGAGCGGCCCCCCTCCCTCCTGAACTGTACCAGGCCACATGCCCTCAACATGGGGAGGATGTCCCCATGTTGATGGGGACAAGGGCCTCATCCCCACAACCCTTGCCCGGTGGTTGTGGGGGTCTGCGGGCGGGGGGCTTATCGGAATCTGGAAGACCCCTTTAACAAAGGGGACCCCCAGATCCCGGCCCCCCCCTATGTGAATTGGTAAGGGGTACGTTGTACCCCTACCATTTCACGAAGAAAGCGTAAAAAAATGTTTAAAAAAACACACAAACACCTTGAAAAAGTCCTTTATTTAAAAAAAAAAAAAACATTCCAGCGGTGAAATCCAGTGTCCCGCGGCGATCCCGATGTCCAGCGCTGTCCTTCATTGGTTGTGCCTGAGCGGACCTGATGGGGAACTCCCTCTCAGTATTTTAAATGTATAGACCCGCCCCTTCTAAAGTTCCCCATCAGGTCCGCTCAGCGGACCAGATGCGGAACATGAGAAGGGGCGGGTCTATACATGTATTACCAAAGTGAGAGCAGTCCCCCATCAGGTCCGCCCCCTCGGTATGTCAGACCCGCCTACGTCATTGGCTTGAGCGGGGAACTTCCTTCACTATGTAAATTTAAATTACACAGTGAAGGAAGTTCCCCGCTCAAGCCAATGACGTAGGCGGGTTCGACATACCGAGGGAGCGGACCTGATGGGGAACTTTAGAAGGGGCGGGTCTATACATTTAAAATACTGAGAGGGAGTTCCCCATCAGGTCCGCTCAGGCACAACCAATGAAGGACAGCGCTGGACATCGGGATCGCCGCGGGACACTGGATTTCACCGCTGGAATGTTTTTTTTTGTTTTTTTTTTTAATAAAGGACTTTTTCAAGGTGTTTGTGTGTTTTTTTAAACATTTTTTTACGCTTTCTTCGTGAAATGGTAGGGGTACAACGTACCCCTTACCAATTCACATAGGGGGGGCCGGGATCTGGGGGTCCCCTTTGTTAAAGGGGTCTTCCAGATTCCGATAAGCCCCCCGCCCGCAGACCCCCACAACCACAAGGGTTGTGGGGATGAGGCCCTTGTCCCCATCAACATGGGGACATCCTCCCCATGTTGAGGGCATGTGGCTTGGTACGGTTCAGGAGGGAGGGGGGGCCGCTCTCTCGTCCCCCCCTTTTCCCCTGCGGCCGGCCAGGTTGCGTGCTCGGATAAGGGGTATGGTATGGATTTTTAGGGGGACTCCACTCCATTTTTTTTTTAAATTTGGGGTGGAGTTCCCCTTAAAATCCATGCCAGATCTGAAGGGCCTGGAATGGATATTTGGGGGAACCCCACGTCAATTTTTTTTTAATTTGCGGCGGGGTTCCCCTTAATATCCATTCCAGACCTGAAGGGCATGGTAATTGAATTCTGGGGAACCCCCACGCTTTTTTTTTTTTTTTATCAATGACTTTTGTATGTATTGCCGGGAGCCGACAATTCATTAATAGCCGCGAGTCAGTTTTAAAAGACTTTTTTTCTTTCAAAAATGACATTTTTTGCAGGGACAGTTCTAAGCACGGGAAACATGCGCCACTTCACATGCATATCATACACACCCCCCAGGTACGAAATTTAAAGGAATATTTCACTTTTATTTTTTCATTTTAAGCATTATTAAAATCACTGCTCCCGAAAAAACGGCCGTTTTTAAAACTTCTTTTTGCATTGATACATGTCCCCTGGGGCAGGACCCCGGTCCCCAAACACTTTTTAGGACAATAACTTGCATATTAGCCTTTATAATTAACACTTTAGATTTCTCCCATAGATTTTTCGAATTTGCCGCGAACACCCCAATTTGTTCGCTGTTCGGCGAACGGGCGAACAGGCAATGTTCGAGTCGAACATGAGTTCGACTCGAACTCCAAGCTCATCCCTAGTCTCAACCAGTTGGCTGGTAAAGCACTGTTTATTGTGAGTGTGACAATAAAGCAAGAGTTGGATCCTTATCGGTGTGTGGTACTCTGGTTAATGGGAGCAATGGGAAGTGTCAGCACAGCAAGACTTGGTCATTAACTGAAACGCACAGGCCCGAGGAAAATAACTGGTACTGGCCTTCACCTCACCCACTGCCATGGGGAGGACATGGGCCGTAGTGCATCTCACCCTCACATACGAAATACCCCTAGACAAAGAAGATGGGGTGAGGCCGCTACACCTAAAATCAATGTATCTGGGCCATCTATTGCTCAGATACACCCCACTAAATTTGACACCCACTACACTCTCCCCCCAGCAATTCGACACTGGTCCCCAGTGTCTGGACTAAGTAATGCCCCAAAGAGAGCCAATGTAACCTCCATCCAGAGACTGTTTAAAAAAAAATGCGAAAAAATTTAATTTGAAAAACTGATAGTTGTGCCTGAACCTGACATGGAAGGGAAAAGAAAGGGGAAACAACACATAACAGCATACATATCACAATAACACCATTGACACTTTCTCCCCTCCCATATTACTAACTAAGACCCGCCCCATCCTCAGCGGTCTTGACAGATGTTCTCCTGCAGAGGGGATAAAAGAAAATTAACACAAAACTTCCTGACTAGGGATGAGCTTCGTGTTCGAGTCGAACATACGTTCGACTCGAACATCGGCTGTTCGATCGTTCGACGAAGATCAAACGATTTGGGCCGTTCGCGCCAAATTCGAGTGACGCGAACGGCCCACAATGCACTACGCCATCGCAGTGTCATCCAGGCGCTGTGATTGGCCAAGCATGCACTGTGACCCCGCATGCTTGGCCAATCACAGCGCCGGCAGCGAGGAGAGCAATGATTGGCCACAGGCAGGATGCCTGTGGCCAATTATTGCTGAGGGTGTTTAGTACACGCCCCACACTATAAAAGGCCGCCAGCACGGCGGCCTAGTGTAGTGTGTTCCGGAGCAGGGAAAGACAAGCATAGGCAGGGACAGTGACATTTATTTCTTTCTTGCTTAACCTGGATTCCTTTAGTTTAGGGAAAGAGAAGGATAGGTAGGGAGAGTGTCAGTGTGTTTTACTGTGCGAGTCCTTGTTTCTAGGGACAAAGAAGGAAAGTGAGGGGAATTCTCCTTGTGCTATAGTGTGCTTTAAAAAAACATTTTTTCTAGGGACAGAAAACTCTAGGTAGGGAGAGTGTCAGTTTCTTTCACTGTGCGAGTCCTTGTTTCTAGGGACAAAGAAGGAAAGTGAGGGGAATTCTCCTTGTGCTATAGTGTGCTAAAGCATTCCTCATCAACCATCTTTGAAATCCTTGTTTTTTGGACAGTCAGGGAAATTGTCGTTGTGCTATTCTGTGCAAAAGCAATCATCCTCAACCATATTTAGAAATCCTTAAGTAAAGGGACAGAGAAGGACACCTGAAGGTAGCCCTTATTGCTTTTTTCCCATCTCCCTGCAGGCCATCTATTAGAATGTCTGGAAGGCAAACAAGGAGAGGTAGACAGTCAGGAGGCAATAAAAGAGGGCAAGCAGGCTCTGTGTCTGGGGGCAACAGTGCTGGTCGTGGACGCGGTGCATTGTCATCAGCACATGGCCATGGGACACGCTTGTCCTTCTTTTCGGCAGCTGGACATGTTGAGCCACATCATGCCGAAGACTTGGTAGAGTGGATGACCAAGCCCTCCTCCTCCTCCTCATCCTCTCTCACCCAGGCTCAGGGTACTGGCAAAGCAGCTGCCAAAGCGTCCTCTTCCCTGGTATCAATGTCAGACTCATCATCAGTCACTCCTTCCCTAGACCCACCATGTCCTCCTCCTGAGGAGTCCCCCGAACTGTTTGAGCACAGTGTTGGGTACATGCTCCAGGAGGATGCCCAGCGTTTCGAAGGGTCTGATGATGAAACCCAGCTACAGGAAGGCAGTAGCGTGAGAGCAGACAGAGGGGATGCTCAAGAAGGACACCAATCTGGCAGTCATGTTCCAGCAGCTGCAGCATACTGCCAGATTGGCTCCAGTGATGAGGAGGGAGGGGATGATGAGGTCACTGACTCCACGTGGGTGCCTAATAGGAGAGAGGAGGAGGAGGAGGATGAGGAGGAGGCACATCTCCAACGAGGCAGGATGCCCTTTGGTGGCCAGCGTAAGGGCAGTACACCGACGGAATCACACCGCAGAGCTCCGCCTGTGCAGGGCGCTGCCTCTGCCCGTCATTCAAAAAGTTCCTTGGTGTGGGCCTTTTTTGAGGCTAGTGCATCAGATCGCACAGCTGCTGTTTGCAACATATGTCTCAAGCGTATATCGCGTGGCCAAAACATCAGCCGCTTGGGTACCACATGCCTGACCAGACATATGTTGACCTGCCATGCAGCTCGTTGGCAAGCCTACCTCAAAGACCCACACCAAAGAACAAAGCGGACCTCTCCTTGCACCGCATCAGCTGGGATCTCCAACCCCACTATAACTTCAGTCCTCTCTGAAACATGCACTGAGAGGAATGAAGGTGTAGAATTAGGTGTGTCACAGCCAAGTACTTGCGGCCACTCTGCTAGCAGTACACCGACGTCCGATTCTAGCAGGCAAATTTCCCTGCCCCAGCTGCTGGACCGTCGAAAGAAGTTCACTCCCAGCCATCCACATGCCCAGCGGTTGAATGCTAGCTTGGCTAAATTGCTAGCGCTTCAACTGCTGCCTTTTCAGTTGGTAGACTCGGCCCCCTTCCGTGAGTTTGTGCAATGTGCGGTTCCTCAGTGGCAGGTTCCCAAACGCCACTTTTTCTCACGGAAGGCTATTCCGGCTCTCTACCGGCATGTGGAAGGCAATGTCTTGGCCTCGCTGGTGCATATTACCGCTGACTCATGGTCCAGTAGGCATGGACAGGGACGTTACCTTTCTTTCACGGCCCATTGGGTCACTCTTTTGGCAGCTGGGAAGGATGCAGGACAAGGTGCAGTAGTGTTGGAGGTTGTTCCACCGCCACGCCTCCAAAATGCTACTACTGGTTGTGACACACCTCTCTCCTCCACCCCCTCCTCTTCTTCTCTCTCCATGGCCTCTTCCTGTGGTTTGTCCTATGAACCAGCGGTGCTCCGTAGCCGTTCACGGGGCTACGCAAGTACGCAGGCAAAAAGATGCCATGCCGTGCTTGCGCTGGTGTGTTTGGGGGACAGAAGCCACACTGGGGCAGAGGTCCTGTCTGCTCTGCAGGGCCAGGCCGAGAGGTGGTTGACGCCACGCCAGCTTAAGCCAGGAATGGTGGTTTGCGACAATGGCACCAACCTCCTCTCCGCCCTCCGACAGGGACAACTGACCCATGTGCCCTGTGTGGCTCACGTCCTTAACCTGGTGGTGCAGCGGTTCTTGGTCAGGTACCCGGGCTTACAGGATGTCCTGAGGCAGGCCAGGAAAGTCTGTGTGCATTTCCGCAGATCTTATAATGCCAGTGCTCGCCTGGCTGAGCTGCAAAAGGAGTTGAACCTGCCCAAGAACCGCCTTATATGTGACATGCCCACCAGGTGGAACTCAACGTTGGCCATGCTGCAGCGGCTGCACACGCAGCAGAGGGCCATCAATGAGTACCTGTGCGACTACGGCACCAGGACAGGGTCAGGGGAGCTTGTTTTTTTTTCTCCACGCCAGTGGGGCATGATCAGGGATGCATGCACTGTCCTGGCACCATTTGAGGAGGCCACGAGGATGGTGAGCAGTGACAGTGCATGCATCAGTGACACTGTACCTCTTGTCCACCTGTTGGAGCACACGCTGCGTGGAATAATGGACAGGGCACTTGAGGCAGAACAGAGGCAGGAAGAGGAGGACTTCCTTGCCTCTCAAGGCCCCCTTTACCCAGACAGTGTTCCTTCTGTCCCACCCATCGCACAGGAAGAGGAGGAGGAGGAGGAGGAGGAGGAGGAGGATTGTGTCAGCATGGAGGTGGAGGCTGGCACTCAGCATCATCAGCAGCAGTCTTTTAGGGATGATTTACAGTCCCAAGAAACCAGTGGACTTGTACGTGGCTGGGAGGAGGTGGCTGCGGATCATGTCGTCCTTAGTGACCCAGAGGACTCCGGAGCGAATGCCTCAGCAAACCTACGCTGCATGGCCTCCCTGATCCTGCAAAGTCTGCGGAAGGATCCTCGTATTCTTCGGATCAAGGAGAGGGACCATTACTGGCTGGCCACTCTCCTTGATCCACGGTACAAGGGTAAGGTTGCGGACCTTATGTTACCGTCGCAGAGGGAGCAGAGGATGAGACAACTCCGGGAGGCCTTGCAGAAAGGTCTGTGCAACGCGTTCCCAGAGACTGGGAGGTTACAAACTCCTGGTCCTGGACAACGAGTTGCTGAGGCTTCGGCCAGTCAAAGAAGGAGCGGTGGGGAAGGTGGCCGTCTGACCGATGCGTTCAGACAATTCTTTAGTCCGCAGCCCCAAAGTATAATCGGTTCCAGCAACCATCGCCAGCGTCTGATAAACATGGTGCAGGAATATCTAGGGGCAAGGTCAGACTTGGACACCTTCCCCACCGAAAATCCTCTGGCTTACTGGGTCTTGAGGATGGATCACTGGCCAGAGCTTGCACAGTATGCAATTGAGCTACTGGCCTGTCCTGCATCCAGCGTTCTTTCGGAACGCACATTCAGTGCTGCTGGAGGATTTGTCACGGATCACAGGGTGCGCCTGTCCACCGACTCGGTTGATCGACTGACTTTCATCAAGATGAACCAGTCTTGGATCACCACCAGCTACCACACACCTGATGCTGATATAACAGACTAATTGATTTTAACATGTCACATCCCTTCAAGACTGATGCTGATGCTGAGTGCCTGTGCTGTTATGTTGACTGGCTATCCTCCTCCTCCGAGTCCTCAATGATACGATTGATGATGATAGCTTGGAAGATCATTTTTGTTTATGGGTGCCGCCACCAGTGGCTAAGGCCCAATTTTTCAGCCCCTGTTTTACAGGGGCGTGTAATTACAATTTTTTTAGCAATAATTTGCCATAGGGCTCATTGCTGTGCTCCAAGTACAGTATCTGTGAGGGGTTGGAGTGTTGTGGCACCAGTGCCTAAGGCCCAATTTTTCAGCCCCTGTTTAAAAGGGGCGTGTCATTACAATTTTTGAAGCAATACTTTGCAACAGGGCTCATTGCTGTGCTCCAAGTACAGTATCTGTGAGGGGTTGTAGTGTTGTGCCACCAGTGCCTAAGGCCCAATTTTTCAGCCCCTGTTTAACAGGGGCGTGTCATTACAATTTTTGAAGCAATACTTTGCAACAGGGCTCATTGCTGTGCTCCAAGTACAGTATCTGTGAGGGGTTGTAGTGTTGTGCCACCAGTGCCTAAGGCCCAATTTTTCAGCCCCTGTTTAACAGGGGCGTGTCATTACAATTTTTGAAGCAATACTTTGCAACAGGGCTCATTGCTGTGCTCCAAGTACAGTATCTGTGAGGGGTTGTAGTGTTGTGCCACCAGTGCCTAAGGCCCAATTTTTCAGCCCCTGTTCAACAGGGGCATGCAATTACAATTCTTGATCTAATAATTCACAGCAGGGCCCATTGCTGCACCCACCAAGAGTAACTGTCAGGGCTTACAGTGTTGTGGCACCAGCACCACCATCAAAGGCCCAATTTTTACTACCACTGTTCAACAATTATATGTAATTAAAATTCCTGATATAATAGTTGACAGCAGGGCGTTCCAGCACCAACCAAGAGTAACTGTGAGTGCTTACAGTGTTGTGCCAACACCAACAACTAAGGGGCCTATTTCTGCAGAGTATATACGGCAGGTCCCTACTTTCAAACATCCAACTGACAAACGACTCCTACTTGCAAACGCAAGAAGACAACAGGAAGTGAGAGGAAATCTACCACTAGGAAGGAAAATTCTCTCCTGTAAGAATAAATATGGGAGAAAGGTGTCTCCTCTGTACTGATGCTTTATCAGCAATCCTTGTTTCAAGAAAAACACCACATTTCAAAAACAGTTGTCATTGGGACGGAAAGTGAGGTGAAATGTTCTGAACAGGGGCACAGACAGCAAAACAAATGTTACAGGGGTGATAACCCTTACCTATGTTTTCCAAAAAGTTTAAAAATAGATTTTTGGGCTGGAGCTACACTTCAACAATGTACCTGTTCAAAATTACAAACACATTCTACATAAGAACAAACCTACAGTCCCTGTCTTGTATGCACCGCCTGTATACGGCTGTTCAGAGTATATAGGGCCTTTTTTATTTTATGTGCGGTGTTCCCCTTAATATCCATACAAGACCCAAAGGGGCTGGTAATGGGCTGGGGTGGGGGGGGGGGGGGGGGTCATGGGGTAGCTATGCCATTTTTCTTAAAGATTTTCATCCATATTACCGGGACCAGACATTACATTAAAGCCGCAAGCAGTTTTAAATGGCTTTTTTTTCCTTTAGAAGTGTCATTTTGTGCAGGGACAGTTCTAAACACGGGAAACACGTGGCACTTCACAGGCATACTTTAGACACCCCCCAGGTACGATATTTAAAGGAATATTTGACTTTTTTTTTTTCACTTTATGCATCATTAAAATGACTGCTCCCGAAAAACGACCGTTTTTAAAACTTCTTTTTGCATTGATACATGTCCCCTGGTGCAGAACCCGGGTTCCCAAACCCTTTTTAGGACAATAACATGCATAATAGTTGTTATAATTAGCACTTTAGAATTCGAACGTTCGCATCCATTGTATTTAATAGGGTTCTAATGTTCGTACGAACTTTCGGTCCGTTCGCGGGTTCTGGTGCGAACCGAACCCGGGGGTGTTCGGCTCATCACTATTCCTGACACATATGTGTGTGTTGGAACGAAAAAATCCCTCCAAAGAGAAATCCTTTCCTTCCATGAAGTGTGTGTGGTGCAAAGTGAATAACGTTGCGCAACACTGCCACCTGGTGACATTGCCACGGTAAAGACACTTGTTGAATCCTTGGACAACTTTTTTTTTTCTTCTGTACTTTGGCCCTGACTACCCCAAAGTCCGTGATTGCTTTGCGGGAGGGAAGAAAAAGAGAAAACAACAGCAACAGTTCTCCATTCCTCCAAAGAGCACAACACCCGTTAAACTCGGGCACAGTTCCTGGGTTTCCCGGGAAAGAAACAAACCCCGGAAAGTTCAGCAAACTTGCAAGGCACTAAGCAAGGAGTCTTTTCTCCTAAAGGTAGAATCTGGGATGCAGCAAGACAAGGGGTTTAAAATGTTTATCCATAGTCTCTATGTGATATTCGACATCCTCCCCTTCTTTCCGTCGAATCAACACTTTGTCAGCATGGATGTGTCGACCTAACATCCACTCTGCTTTACAGTTCTTAAATCTTTGAGATGCTTTTGGGGAACAAGTGAGGTACCTGCGTGCGTGTGGGACTTTGATGTGTGTCCACACGAAATCATTGTACCAACGGTCCCTGCAAACTTCCAATTCATAAAGCAGCTCCTTAGATAAGTATGGGTACTCCCACCCATACTCGTTGGCGACTTTCTGGCAGAACAAACGCTGTAGCCTCGACAAGGGAGGCATGGTAGAGCGGTCTCCCTCGCCCGGCAGGACAATCAAATCCGGATGACGAGGTGCCTTAACCACCTCCAAGTGGTAGGTGCAGGAGGCATCAGGGACCAAAGAGCAGGCAGGGGACGGGATCCCTCCTCAGGCGCTGGTGCCTCCACCCGGGGTGTACTATCCCCTGTGGACATAGGTGGATCCTTGGCTTTACGGGATGAGGAGAGAGGCATCTTGTCCCAGCCCTTCTCAGCAAACAATTAGTCTATGACGACATCGTCTCCCACATCGGAGACCGACTCCAGGTCGGAGGTGTCACACTCCTCCGCGGGCAGGTAGTTGGTAGTGGACACCGAATCACTCCCACCCACGGTCTCAAGGGGCCTTGAATCCCCGACACCTCCATCCCAACACCAAGTCCCAGTCCCTGGCTTACCTCGGCCCAAACTCGTGAAGGGATGTCAAGGACTCTTCCTGCCGGATTCATCCGGGCTAGGCAAGCGCAGGGATTGTCCTCCATCTCGGCCGCTGGAAGCTCTCACAAGACCGACCTTCCTCGTTGGCGCTGGGAGTAGGGAAACTGTGGTGACCGAAGCAGCATCTCTGGATTTTGCATCCTAAATCCCTTTGTTTGCGACCTCCACGGAGGTCTCTACAGTGCACGGAGCAGTGGCGGTGCGTCCATAGAGGGTGCCGGAGCGCCGCCCCCTCTCGCTCCCGCACCGCCACTGAAAGACAATACATAGATTCATGCATTGCATGAATCTGTGTATTGTCATCGCTGCCGCGCTGCCCACTATTCATATGGCTGGCCTCCTGGTGAGCGCCGGCCATATGAATTAGAGCGGTGGCCGGCGGTGGGTGTGGCTTGGAAGTGTCTATCAGAGCCAGCGGCTCTGATAGGCTTTCCGAATACAGCTCTCACGCTGTATTCGGCTTCCAAAAACTCCTCCCAGGTACGCAAGGGGGTGCGTTCCTTGGAGAAGTCTGTGGAGGTTTCAGCCAATCAGGTTCACCGGATCTGGTTACCGGTGACCTGATTGGCTGAAGCGACATCGAGGGCGGGAGAACACATCGAGGACGGCGCGGACCGAGGAAGGTAAGTGCAGGGCTGGGGGGGGGAGAACAGGCTGCATTTGGGGGGAACTGGCTGTATATGGGGGACAAACTGGCTGAATATGGGGGGAACTGGCTGTATTATGGGGGACAAACTGGCTGCATTTGGGGGGAACTGGCTGTATATGGGGGCACACTGGCTGCATTTGGGGGGAACTGGCTGAATATGGGGGCACACTGGCTGTATATGGGGGCACACTGGCTGCATTTGGGGGGAACTGGCTGTATATGGGGGACAAACTGGCTGCATTTGGGGGGAACTGGCTGTATATGGAGGACAAACTGGCTGAATATGGGGGGAACTGGCTGTATATGGGAGACAAACTGGCTGAATATGGGGGGAACTGGCTGTATTATGGGGGCCAAACTGGCTGCATTTGGGGGGAACTGGCTGTATATGGGGGCACACTGGCTGTATATGGGGGCACACTGGCTGTATATGGAAACAAACTGGCTGTATTTGAGGGGGAAAACTGGTGGCGTTTGGGCACAGTGGCTGTGTTTTATGGGCACAGTGGCGGCAATTGATTTTTTTTTTCCAGTTTGTTTGCGCCCCCCCAAAAATTTTGAGGACCAGCCGCCACTGGCGCGGAGGGATGGCTGTCCAAGCGTTGATTTCTCCTTGTTGAGTGGCAGCGCCTGATGTAGGGCTGACTCAAGGTCTCTCTATGGATTGCTGCACCTCAAACGTGAACTCCCCGCAGGCCTCGCAGCGACCAAAGGGCTTTAGCTGTACCACCAGTCCCGAACATCTGGGACAAATCATACCCAGGGCCTCAACATCCTTGCAGGTGTACAAGGCGAATCGTCCCCGGGGCTTGAGCCGAATCCCCGTATCTGTAATCGGAGCAGCAGTTGAAGTCATCCTTGTAGTATTTGAGACTGGAACCCACGAGGCATTGCTGAACATAGTGACTGATTGCTGCTCCATCGCGCACTGCATAACTGGCGCCAAAGTTCCCACGTGTACCTCTTCACATGGCCGGACTCCTCCCCTCTGGCACACCAGTTCGCGGGCTTTCTCCATGTCACGCCCACGAACTGTGCAGGGAGGGTGTGCCTGCTGGCGCAGTGGCCAATATGGCCGACCTACTCGGAACTCTTCAGGGCAGCAAAGTTCAAACTCCGATAGCTTCGGCTCCATTGCATAAACACAAATCCCGGACTTATAGCCCCCACGTGTAGCAGTTCTCCCCCAGCTTCTCCCCTCTCTTCACGGCTGGTTTTACTGGTCTAGGGGTATCTGGGAGAAGGGGGAAAGATGCACACCACCAGCTCGGCTCTCTGATGTAGGATGCAGTGATATGAGCTAAACCGTTTACCTTCGGGTCTGCGTTTTAGGCCGGAGCCTCAGCTTCTCCTGTGGATAATGATTGCCACTGTCACTGACAGGGACACTTAGCTTCCAGTAACACGAGTTCCACACCATAAAAAGTCCAACTCTGTTTTATTTCTTAGATCAATAGGTAAACTGGTTGACTTTTGAAAGAACAGACAGTGTGTGGGAAAGAGTAGGTCCAGGCACAACACGATGAATAACGTTTCTCCTGTTCCGTTTAGTGCAAACAGGCTTGGCGCACAGTCGCTGCCACCGACTGTGAATCTGGTCACTGCCACTGACCTGGGTGAACGTTGAGGCCCCTGCCACAGGCCTAGGATGAGGCCTGCCACTGACCTGAGGAAGATGGGTCTCTGACTCAGACCATGAGAACATGAAGTACCTTCTTTAGAACAAACGACCCCTGTCAGAGGAAGACATCCATCCGGACGGTCACCAGAGGCCTCCACCGGCACCAGCAAATGCTTTGCTTGGCTCTTCGGGGAGGTCACGTCTCCGGTCCCTTACACCCAGGATTCAGGCACCCAATACCGGGGGCACCTTAGGAATGCTTCGCCCTCGCGGGACCCAGTCGAAGGTACTGGGCCCCAGGCCTCCTGGTAAAGCCCCTCACCCCAGGCTGAAGGTGCCTGGGATGGAACTCAAGTCCACGTGCCCAGGCCAAGGGCGCCTGGGCACAGACGAACCAAAGCAGCACCCCTACCGAAGGTGCCTGGGGAATGGACCTCGTGCGCAAGATGTCCGCCACCTTTTATATCCTCTCCTAGCAGGCACAGCGGGTTCCCCACCTCGCCATACCGCTGCTGCGAAAGGACAAAAGGGGCACGGCTCTAGAATGGCAGTTCAACCCCGGTCCCAGGCGACAGCGCCACCCAGGGACCGCAGGGAACATGACACCATTCATACCTCCCACACTCCAAAGTGTCCATAAATCCCTAAAATCAATGTATCTGGGCCATCTATGGCCCAGATACACCCCACTAAATTTGACACCCGCTACACATCCTTTTCTGACTACCCTCCGCATCTCTGGAGGCCCTGGAACACCAGGACAGTAGAAACATGGTGTGATGGCAATCAGAGACACTGTTTCTTGATGACACTGTTCTGGTGACACTTGGACTTGTAGTGGCTAGCAATAGCCACATACAATGCCTCCTCACCACCTGTCAAATGCTTTCTGAAGAGTGATCCAAACATGCATTGCTCTTCAAAGTGCACTGCACATATGAAAGAGGCATTATGTTGAGGAGGAGATTGAGGACCTTGTGCCTCTCTGCACTGGTCTGGTGATATTGTACTGCTATATCAGTGATCAGAGACAATGGCCTGGCTGCACTGACATACAGTGATATCCGATCAGCCAGCCATTGTCCATGATCACTGCCACAGCAATACAATGTCACTATAGTGCCACTGCACTTGCTCTGATGATAAAATGTAAAATAAGATTTAAAAAAACATACAGTGTCACCAGTTCATCGAGGCAGTGTCTCTGATCACTGCACTGCTCAGGGGATGGGGATTGTTTTGTTTTTTTTGTTTTTTTATTTTGAGTGCTTACTATCATTTCCAATCACTTTAGTAAGCACTCTGTTTCCTCCCACAGCCAATTACTGTGAGAGGAAATGGTTGAAAGACTGCATCATGCAGTCTTTGTTTACAAGTGAGATTGCAGCGTCCCCGACTTGTAGCAAAGGGCTTGTAACATCTCCAGGGGAAGAGCCCATTCTCTCGGATCTTGATGCTGATGTCTGAGAAAATCCACCTGCAAATTCTCTATGCCCGTGTAGCACTACCCCGTAGGAGCTGCTGGTTATTTTGGGTCTGCACTCTGCCTGTCAACCCCTTGAAGTTTGGCTCGATCTCCTCCTTGGCACAACTGGACAATAATATGATTGTGGAACCCTATGGCAGTAGGGGACCACAATAACACCACACAGTAATATATATATATATATATATATTTTATATATATATATATATATATATATATATATATATATATATGTAAATATTGTTACTTTGGTGCTGGTCACCTAACCCACAGCTGCAATAGACAGAGTTCCACACAAGATGTAACTTAACCAGTGGTAATGTGTTTACTTGGCAAAAGAATAAAACAAAAGGTTACACAGTTAGGCCTCATGCCCACTGGCGTTTTTACAGCTGCGTTTTTGAGCGTTTTTTACAGCTTAAAAACGCCTGTCCATGTTATTGTAAATATTTTTTTTTTTTTTTTTTGAAAAAAAAAAAAAAAAAAACCTCGGAGCTAAAAACGCGACCGCGCGTTAGTGCGCGTTTTTTGCGCGTTAGTGCGCGTTAGTGCGCGTTTTTGCGCGTTTTTTGACGCTCGCGTTTTTCCCTGCCTAGTTCTGACGCTGAGGAACGCACTGGCCCTGGGTTTTTTTTACAGCTTACAAACGCCTATGCTCTTTACAGCTCAAAAACGCCTAGTTGGGCATGAAGCTATAGACTAACATGGACAGGCGTTTTTAAGCTGTAAAAAACGCTCAAAAACGCGGCTGAAAAAACGCCCGTGGGCATGAGGCCTTAAGATTGACTACCCACAGCTGCCTGTAACAGTCAATGCAACACCACAGTTACAGAATATCTTTGTTACTAGACCCAAATAACACGACCTGGGGCCAGATATGAGCGAGTGCAGGATGAAGGAATCTCCCAATGCAATTATACCGGCACTGGGACACCTCTTCACCAAGTCACACACAGCTCACCCAAAGTAGCAAATAATAATGCAACGCAAAACAGATTATATTAAACACATAGGCTCCCAAACTATAGGGCTCCCCCTAGTGGACTGTTCAACTGATGAGTGTCCCATTCCGGAAGCTTCTGCAACAAAGTAGGCTGATGACTGTTCCTTTAAATGTCAGTTAGTCTTCTGCTAGCCTCGTTGATGCACTTATCTATTTGTAATCCAATAAACAGGATGAGGAGAAATGATAATAACTGGCGTGTTGGTAGAACAAACACTAGTTCCTCCCAGCCGTTGTATCACTCTCAGGTGTAAGGTATCCCTACTTACGACACTACAGACGCCAGCAAGTACACGTGGAGCTATGGAAGCCCCCTTCCTGGGACCCAGTTAACTATGTCGGTAGGCAAGTGCCTTCTCACCAAATGAGGCCTCGCCTCGCTGGTACACTCCGTCTGGAACCTCTCCTTGTTCTCAGTCTCTCTGTAACACGAGGCCCCTGGTCCTCCACGCAGCCATTCACAAGGTGCCGGTGGATAGGTAACTCCGGATGCTGTGAAGTGTAGACCGGTTCCTCTCTGGCTCGATCAGCGAGGCTGTCCACAAGGATCCCTCGTCAGGCGATCCTTTCCCTCAGTAACTTTAGGCCCAGGCTTCTCCGGCCTAGGCGCGCTCACAGCAGGCCTCTTGCCTGTTGAAGATGGCGTCCCGAGAGAGTGGGCTTAGGCCCAGCCTCTGCCTTAAATAAGTTCTCCCAGCAGGCTATGCGTGGCGCACAACAGCTTGGTAGCACAATGGGATTTGTGGGTATTGTAGTCTCAAACCATCCCACGACAATAGTCTCTGTCTCTTGTACTACAATGACCACCACGCTTTGTTCTTATCACAGAACCAAAAAACTTCCAAACTATAATACAAACGAGCACCAGAGGGAGCTAAGTTCCTAATTAGGCACAAATTGTAGTCTGTTAAGATATGTTCAAATACACGACCTTGCTACACCTGGGATAAGGACAGCGCCAGAACAAGCAGTTCCACCCAAGTGAGAATCAAGTACTCTGAGTTGTGAGACTTCTGGTGCCTCCTTGATTGTTCATGTATGCCACTGCCAAGGGACAGTTAGAGCAGGGTGACCAGACATCCCCGGTTTCCGGGGACAGCCCCCAGATTGAGGACACTGTCTCCGGAGTCAGTCTGTCTCCAGATTTGTCCCCGGATTGCAGTGGCATGGAGGGGGGCATCTGTTATTCTCGCCCTGAGTGCAAAATCATTACTGTGCCCCCCCATGTTTCCTGTCTTGCCCCCCCAGGGACTCCTGTAGTCCAGCCTGTCCCCCATGATCACTCTGGTGCAGGCGGCCTGTGTGTGTGTGAGAACTGCGGAGGGGAGGGGCGGTGCAGAGCGTACGGCGGCTATTGGAGAAGCTCTTGGTCAGGTAGGTCAGTGTAGGAATCAAGTTGGTCAGTACTACTGTATTAGTGGAAGAGACTCAGGGAGTGCTAAAAGTCTGGTGGGGGTGCAAATTTCTTGCCTTGTCCCAGGCGCTGACAACCCACGCTACACCACTGACTGCATATATAATTTGAGGAAAATATGCGTATAAAATAGTTTACCATTTGCCAATAAAAAAAATATGTCCCCGGATTTCATTTAAAAAATCTGGCCACCTTAAGTTAGAGTCTTGTTAGAGAAGAAATGACTGGGTCAACCACAGGAACTTTCCATTTCTATACTCCTCAGGGATATTACTAAGTGTAGCGGGGTGTTCCCCTTTAATGCAGAGAAACAAGAAGTTCCAGGTGAGAGGTGAGTCGGGAGGAAGTAAAGAGACATTATGGAAGTGAAAGCAGAGGAGAGAGAGACTACATCTCCCAGTACATCTTGCAGCACCCAGGGTGCATTGCTCCAGAACAGAGACTGCTGGGGCAGACTTTATAAAGGGGAGGCGGAGTTTTGGTCGGCCTCTTTGGACACCCCTCTCCTAGCAAGAGGATCTCTGTGCTGAACTGCTGTGTGCACAAGGCCTGAAGCCTGGGCCGTGTGCTCCTTTCCAAAGAGCCCTCTGCCAGCCTAGCAGAGCCTTAGAGACATCTAATCCTCCTTGCTGCAGTACACCAGAAGGATTGAAGACTTGGATGTCGGTGGATTCCTGTTCCCAGACGAATCGATGGAGGAAACGGATTTGGACTTGTCCGGGTGGTGAGAGCTGTTTAAAGACAGATCCTTTATCTTTACTATTCGTTGGGATTACAAAGTTGTTCTTCAAGTGCACCACCGAAAAGATTGCTAGCGAATATTGTTTCACTGAACTTCCATTTAGATCAGTCAGGCCTGACTGCATAGGTAGACATTGCTGGGTGTTAGTCTACCCATGAGGGGAAGAAGCTGTAAAAGGGCAGCGCTAGAGTTGCATAGCAATACTTTATTATTCTGATTACTCTGTTTATCTTTATTACTGTTTATTGCAGGGATCTGCAACTTGTTATACTGTTGTTTATTACTTGCCCATTAGCCTCAGTAAAATATCTGGGTAAAGTACATTTGGTGTCAGTTCCGCTTACTTTAATAGGAGTTTTAAAGTATATTCTGTGTATGTTTGTTATAGGACTGCGTCACCAACAGTTGCGGTCACGCGGTCCTATCCCTCTATCACCAGCTGTGCCATGGGAGGTTAGAGCCGATTGCCAGGGGTTGACAGCAGTGCACTACAGGGCCCAAATCAATATCAGCGGCTCTCTTAACTGGGGGTAGCGCTACACGTGGGGGCTCGAGTCCGGGATCCTTGTACGTTGCACGCTGCAATCAAGCCGGTCAGAAGTACCAGCATGGACCCGCTGGCAATGTCACAGTGGTGCGCAGCGATTGGCGCCGATCCAACCGCGGCGGTAGTCATTGTACTCCCGGGGGAAAGATGGAAGGAAGAGGAGATAAAACAGCTCGTATTGTTACTGTCTCCGAGCCACAAAGCATGGGTGATGGATTTTAGGCCAGATCCAGTGATCTCGTTTACATACGCTCTGGTAGAATGGAAAAACGAAATCCCAGAGCATTTTAAAAGTCAGAGTATACAAGCCATAGATAATCAGATCTATCACTTGATACATACGCTGCCAGTGAAGGAAGAATGGTTTCAGACACCAAAGCCATCACTCCCACAATTATCTCCACCACTATCCCCTAAAGCAGAAAAGCTTAAGGAACTATTAAGCCCGGGATCACCGCTGGCCGCTATAGGGCCTGAATTGTTGAATGCTCTAGGAGACCTTGTAATTAAGTGCCAGAAAAGCAGTACGGTGCATGTGGAGGCCGGTTACTGGAAGCTTAGCACCTTCTCAGGGAAGCTCCCCGTCCCTGCGGGGGAGGAAGATTTTGACACTTGGGTGGAACAGGCATTGCAGGCAGTAGAAGCATGGGAGGTGCCTGAGGCACAGAAGAGACAGCGAGTCTTAGAAAGTCTGAAAGGTGCCGCGGCAGAAGCGGTGAAGAGCTTCCGGTTTGGAAATAAAAACTGTACAGCTCAAGATTGCCTGGCCATGCTGCAGGAAGAGTTTGGTCAGCTGGAGAAGGTGTCAGAGATGATTTATCAAATTGAACACACTCTCCAGCAGCCGAATGAGAAACTGTCAGAATATGTTAGAAGGCTGAACAGGCAGTTATGCAAGATTGTACTGAAGAAGGGAATGCTGCCCAAAGATGCAGATGAAGCACGCATGAAGCAGATCATGAGGGGAGCGCGGCGCTCAGACCCGGTCTGGCTGCACCTGAAAACCTCAGGAGGAGGAATGTCACTAACCTACTCTGATCTAATAAAAATTATTAGGGACGAAGAGGCGCTGCAGGAAGATCAGCAGGTGGCCAAGGCGAATGTCACACCTGTACCAGTGTTTGTCCATTCGGTCAAGAGCCCAGAAAGAGATGCGGAGGTTGACACTCTGAAATCGCAAATGGCCCAAGTGTTGGAGATGCTGACCTCTTTGATGGAGAAAGATCAGAGAAGACGAGAGAAACCAAGCCCAAGAAAGGAGTTGTTCCCGAACACCTCAGCACCGGCCTCCCTACAGGACCGAGAAGAGGTGATTTGCTATAACTGCGGAGGGAGTGGCCACTTTGCTAACGTATGCTCCAGCCCAAAGAAGAAGAGAACAGATAATTGCAAGCCGGCGGGAAACTCCAAAGGGCCCCGGTGAAGGAGTCAACCGGGTGCCCATCATCTTCAGTGCGCTCCAAACTAAAAAAAAAGGCCAAGAATGGAGGAGACAAAACTCCTAGGAGGAGGTATAGTACACCCCCACCAAGATGTACCCCAGAGGGAGGGGGCAAGACCCCTCAGTGGAAGTACAGCACCCCAAAGAAGGAACATCCACCTAAAAGGAACAATAACATCCCTCAGCGGGTTTGTGCCCCCATTGAGAGGGAGAAAGTCAATGCATGCCAGGCTCAGGAAAAATTAAAGTCCAAAAGGAGCAGGGCAAGGGTCGAAAGCCAAAAAAAGAGGTGACCCCAGTCCGGCCATACCCAAAGGAACTGGTGGGCCCGTCTCCTACTGTGCCCATTCAAGTGGAAGGAGTCTATACTAAAGCTCTTTTGGACACCGGAGCACAGGTGACTTTACTATACCGGGACTTCTATGATAGGCACTTGAGTCATCTGCCTATCCAGAAGATAGAAGAGCTGGAGATATGGGGACTTGGAACCCAGAGTTTCCCTTATGATGGGTACCTGCCCATAAAGATGACTTTCGACCCATCCGTGGCTGGGAAGGCTGAAGTGTTTGACACCCTGGCAGTTGTGTGTCCCCGGCCGCCTGGAGCCAGCAAGATTTCCCTGATCATTGGGACAAACACGGATCTAGTCAGGAGACTCCTGACCCCTCTAGTGAAAGAGAGAAACCATTCAGCCACCAAAATCCATCCCATGCTAAAGACGGCCTACCAACGACTGGTCTTAGAGCAGAAGACCCCGGGAGAGGGGATAGGGAAGGTGTGGAGACTTGGCAGAGAAGGAGTAGTGCTACAGCCCGGAGAAGTAACCTGTCTTAGGGCCACTGTGAAGCTTTCGTGGGAACAACCTGGCCCCTTTGTCATGCTGGAATCAGACCCAAGGGAAGAGTCCTCAGGCCTGGAAGTGATACCAGAAGTGATTCCGTTCAAGGCCCTGAAGAAGGCCCATGGCAGAGTTCCGGTGAGTGTTAGGAACACTACGGGAGGACCCATGGAGATCCCTGCCAGAGTGTTGCTTGGTCAGGTGAGCCCTGCTGCCCCGGTCACTTGGTCCGAAGTCAAGGGGACGGGTGACGGAGGAGATGTTTGGGAGAAACTGTCCGTGGAAAACCCGAACCTACCCAGGGCTTGGAAAGAAAGAGCCAAGGCCCAGCTGACCAGGTGGGAGAAGATCTTTTCCGAAGATGAATTCGATGTGGGGTGTGCAAGAAGTGCCACCCATCGGATCCGCCTCCAAGAAGATAAGCCCTTCCGAGAAAGGGTCAGGCGGGTCCCCCTGGCAGATCTGGAGGATCTGAGGGAACAACTTGTAGAACTAAAGAAGACTGGTGTGATCCGGGAGTCTAGAAGTCCCTATGCCTCCCCAATCGTGGTGGTCAGAAAGAAGAATGGGTCGTTGAGGCTTTGTATCGATTACAGGACTCTCAACAGGAGAACCATCCCTGACCAATACACCACGCCAAGGATAGAAGATGCCCTACAAAGTTTGTCTGGAGCCAAATGGTTCAGTGTGATGGACCTCAAGAGTGGGTACTATCAAATCCCTATGCACCCAGAAGACAGGGAGAAGACAGCCTTCATAACCCCGGTGGGATTCTTCGAATTCAATAGGATGCCTCAGGGTCTGTCTGGAGCTCCTGCTACCTTTCAATGCCTTATGGAGAAGACTGTTGGAGACATGAATCTTATAGAAGTCCTTGTGTACTTGGACGATGTCATTGTCTTTGGAAGAACCTTGGAAGAACATGAAGCCAGGTTGGAGAAAGTATTGAGAAGACTCAGCGAAGAGGGACTTAAGCTTTCCCCCGAGAAGTGTCGGTTCTACCAGTCTTCTGTGAACTATCTGGGGCACATAGTGTCTGAAGAAGGGGTGGCCACAGATCCTGAGAAGTTGGAAGCAGTCACTTCCTGGCCACGACCCACCACAGTAACAGAGCTCAGATCCTTCCTGGGGTTCTGCTCCTATTATAGGAGGTTTGTGGAGGGGTTTGCTCGGATTGCCCGCCCGTTGAATGAATTGCTAAAGGCAGAAGGGGAAGAGGATGACTCAGGGCCCAGGAGGCCTGGTGAGTCAGTTCAAGATCAGTGGAACCCAAGGTGTGAAGAGGCCTTTCATGCTCTGAAGAGGAGCTTAACCACTGCCCCAGTCCTGGCCTACGCCGACCCTACCAGACCTTATGAATTACATGTGGATGCCAGCCATGAGGGTCTAGGTGGTGTACTCTACCAAGAACATGAAGGACAACTGCGACCAGTGGCCTATGTGAGCAGGAGCCTGACCCCCTCAGAAAAGAATTACCCCACTCATAAGCTGGAATTCCTGTCCCTCAAATGAGCGGTAGTAGACAAGCTAAAAGACTACTTGTATGGGGCAGAGTTTACTGTGAAGACAGACAACAACCCCCTGACCTACCACTTCACCACCGCGAAACTAGATGCCACCGGACACAGGTGGTTGGCCGCATTGTCTGGATTCAACTTGTTAATGAGGAGTTAGAGACTCAGCTCCTTGCACAGATGGAAAGGGCTGCAAGGGCTGGGACGGTGATAATAATGGGGGATTTTAACTACCCAGAAATTGACTGGAGTAATGGAACTGCTGGGACAGTTAAAGGGCAAAAATTTATAAACCTATTGCAGGACAATTTTATGGTCCAGTTTATTGAGGCCCCAACTAGGAATGATGCTCTGTTGGACCTGGTAATCTCAAACCATGCAGAGCGTATTACTAATGTTCAGATAAAGGAACACCTGGGTAGCAGTGACCATAACATGATTTCATTTGATGTTAGTTGTAAGCAAAAATCACATACAGGAAAGATAAAAACACTTAATTTCAAGAGAGCAAATTTTCCAAGGATGAGTGCTGCTCTCCAGGACTTAGACTGGGAAGGAATATTGGCATCAATGGGCACAGAACAGAAATGGGAATTCTTCAAAAAGACTGTTTGGGAACTCACTGCAAAGTATATTCCCATGGGCAATAAGTTTAAAAGGCTAAAAATAAAACCTATGTGGCTCACTGACAAAGTTAAAAAAGCTATAAACTATAAGAAAAGAGCTTTTAAAAAATATAAAAATGAGGGAACACTAGTGTCATTTAAATGTTACAAAGAATATAACAGGATATGTAAAAAGGAAATCAAGGATGCAAAAATTCAAAATGAACGACAGATTGCAAAAGATAGTAGGACAAACCCCAAAAAATTCTTCAAATATATTAATAGCAAAAAGGTCAAGTCTGAGCATGTAGGCCCTTTACAAAATAATCTAGAGTGGGTGACTGGGGACAAAGAGAAGGCTAATTTATTAAATACTTTCTTCAGTTCTGTGTATACAAAGGAGCATGGGGGAGCTCATGTCCAAAATGGGGGTGGTAGTGACACAGCCCCAAATCCACAATGGCTCAAAAGTGATATGGTCCAGAAATATTTAGATGGAATAAAGGTGGATAAAGCACCTGGACCAGATGGCATACACCCACGGATCCTAAAAGAATTGAGCTCTGTAATTTCAAAGCCATTGTATTTAATTTTTAGGGACTCATTAATGACAGGAATAGTACCACTGGATTGGCGCAGGGCCAATGTGGTGCCTATATTTAAAAAGGGAATTAAGTGTTTACCAAGTAACTATAGACCTGTTAGTTTAACTTCTATAGTTGGGAAAATACTGGAGAGAATAATAAAAGACCACATAGATGAGTTCTTGCTGGAAAAAAACTATTTAAGCAACAGACAGCATGGATTCATGAAAGACAGAAGTTGTCAAACAAACCTGATTTCTTTTTATGAAGAGGTAAGTAAGACCTTGGACAGAGGGGTGGCAGTGGACGTGGTATACTTGGATTTTGCAAAAGCGTTCGATACAGTTCCCCACACACGGCTCATGTGTAAGGTAAAGTCTACAGGATTGGAAATATCAGTTTGTAAATGGATAGAAAACTGGCTAAAAGACAGAATTCAGAGAGTAGTGGTTAATGATTCTTACTCTGAATGGTCCAAGGTTATCAGTGGTGTACCCCAAGGTTCAGTGCTGGGACCCTTACTTTTTAATATGTTTATAAATGATATTGGGTCTGAGATCAAAAGTAACATTTCTGTCTTTGCAGATGACACCAAGCTATGCAGTGGAATAACGTCCTTACAGGATGTCGCCAATTTACAAGCCGACCTCAATGCTCTGTCTAATTGGGCGACTATGTGGCAGATGAGGTTTAATGTTGATAAATGTAAAGTTATGCACTTGGGGGCTAATAATATGAATGCATCATACATACTAGGGGGAGTACAACTGGGGGGATCCATAGTGGAGAAGGATCTGGGGGTTTTGGTAGATCATAAGCTCAATAATGGCATGCAATGCCAAGCTGCGGTTTCCAAAGCGAGCAAAGTCCTTTCTTGTATTAAGAGAGGTATGGTCTCCAGAGAGAGAGATATCATTTTGCCCCTGTTCAAATCATTAGTAAGACCTCATCTGGAATATGCAGTTCAGTTTTGGGCCCCAGTTCTCAAAAAGGATATTGGGGAACTGGAGAAAGTGCAGAGAAGGGCAACCAAACTGATAAGAGGCATGGAGGAGCTCAGCTATGAGGAGAGATTAGAGGAACTGAATTTATTCTCTCTTGAGAAGAGGAGATTAAGGGGGGATATGATCAACATGTACAAATATATAAGGGGTCCATATAGTGAACTTGGTGTTCAGTTATTCACTTTACGGTCAACACAAAGGACAAGGGGGCACTCTTTGCGTCTAGAGGAAAAGAGATTTCACCTCCAAATACGGAAAGGTTTTTTCACAGTAAGAGCTGTGAAAATGTGGAATAGACTCCCTGCAGAGGTGGTTCTGGCCAGCTCAGTAGATTGCTTTAAGAAGGGCCTGGATTCTTTCTTAAATGTACATAATATAACTGGGTACTGACATTTATAGGTAAAGTTGATCCAGGGAATATCCGATTGCCTCTCGGGGGATCAGGAAGGAATTTTTTCCCCTGCTGTAGCAAATTGGATAATGCTCTTCTGGGTTTTTTGCCTTCCTCTGGATCAACTGTGGGTATAGAATTGGGTATATGGGATTGTACGATATATGTTTATTTTTATTTTTTTATTTTTATTTTTTACGGTTGAACTGGATGGACTTGTGTCTTTTTTCAACCTGACTAACTATGTAACTATGTAACTATGTAACTATGTAACTTCAGTCTGAAGTACAGACCAGGAGCCGGAAATAGGGATGCAGATGCCCTGTCCCGGAGGTCTCATGCCACGACAAATGCCTGGGAAGATTGGACCCAAGTGGCACCGGACGGGGTGCGGGCCCTTTGTCAAGGGGCTGAATTCCAAGCCAGAGGAGGCTCCAGAGCAGAAGAAATAGGGGTTACCATGGTAGGAGTCCCCAAACACTATTGTGGGGTAACTCAACTGGAGGAAGACAACCTACCGAGACTGTCCAAGAAGGAGTTGAGGTGTGACCAATTGGAAGACCCCATGGGGAGATTGGTCCTCGAAGCCCTGGAGAATCAGGATCCCAACAAATTCCTACATCACCCCTCAAAGGAGGCTCGCCTGTTGAGGAAGGAATTGGACAGGCTACAGGTACATCAGGGAGTGGTCTACCGAAGGGGCCCCTCTGATGACTCAGAAGATAAGTGGCAGTTATTTCTTCCAGAGAAGCACCGAGAGACTGTACTAATTGCCCTGCATGACCATCATGGTCACCTAGGGGCAGAAAGGACCTTCCAGCTTGTCAGAAATCGGTTCTATTGGCCCTGCATGAGGGCAGAAGTAGAGGAGTATTGCCATTCCTGTGCACGATGCATTCAGAGAAAGACCCTACCCCATCAAGCTGCCCCAATGGGCCACTTACAGAGTCAAGGCCCAATGGATCTGGTATGCATTGACTTTCTCTGCCTCGAACCCGACCTGAGTGGATTGGGGAATGTTCTGGTAATAACCGACCATTTCACCCGCTATGCTCAAGCTTTCCCAACCAAAGACCAGAAGGCATCCACCGTGGCCAAGATACTTATGGAGAAGTATTTTGTCCATTACGGACTACCACAGAGACTCCACTCAGATCAAGGAAGGGACTTTGAGAGTCGGTTGATCCGAAGACTTTTGGATTCATTAGGAATAAAGAAGACCAGAACCACGCCTTACCACCCACAAGGAGATGCTCAGCCGGAGAGATTTAACCGGACCCTGCTCAACATGTTGGGAACCTTAGAAACAGAGAAGAAGCAACACTGGAGTCAGCACATATCAGCCCTAGTACATGCCTATAACTGTACCACAAGTGACGCCACTGGCTACTCCCCTTATCGACTTATGTTTGGGAGAGAAGCAAGGCTACCTGTGGACCTGGCCTTTGGCACTTCTATAGACAATACCTCAGCTACATCCCACAAGGGATACGTGGACAGACTTAGACGTAGCTTGCAGGTGGCCTATGAACAAGCCCAGGCGGCTTCGGATCAAAGGGGGGCCCGCAACAAGAGAAATTTTGATCTGAAGGTTCGAGTGCAAGATCTGCAGCCCGGGGACCGAGTACTGCTACGCAATCTGGGGGTCCCTGGAAAACACAAGCTTGCCGACAGGTGGAGATCTGAGCCCTATGTTGTCTGTAGGAAGTTGCCCGGTTTGCCTGTCTACAAACTAAAGCCAGAAGGAAAGGTGGGTCCACTGAAGACGTGGCATCGGAACCACCTGCTCCCACTTGCTGAGGCAGTCAGAATACCTCCCGTGAGAGACTCCCCTGAACCAGCCTCTATCCTGGATATTCCTAGGCCGAACACTCGGTCCCAGACCTCTCGAGCCAAAGATGGGGAGGCCTCCCAATTGAGTACAGAAGAAGGTGGAGAACTGGACTGGCTGTGGCCTCCCTCGCCTCTGGGAACGTCCGCCATAGATCTCCCAAATGGAGGGGATACCCCAGATGCAACGCTGAATCCGGAGGCTACTGAATTCATACCCTTCAGTCCCTCAGCTGATTACTGGGAAGATGTTCCTGACACTTGCGCAGAGGAGGACTCTAGAGATTCCATACGTCAGTCGACTTCTGAATCAGAGGTTCCAGAACCAGCAATGTTACCTGAACTTACTCCTGAAGAAGAGCCTGTGGTGCCAGAGTCAGAAGCACCAAGAGAGCAGAGGGCTCGCAGAGTCATCAGGCCTCCCAAGAAACTAACTTACCCCCAAATGGGGACGAGCTCAGAGGACTCTGTTGTAACCGCTAGGAGAAGTGTTGAACAACCTGATCCTTCCACCGTCCATTTGGTGGAGGGCAACCCCAGCTCACTCTCTGGCACAGTTAGGCAGGCCACTCATGGTAGTGTGACCTGTGGGCAAGAGAGTTCCATCCCAAAGTTTTGGTGGGAATTCCCTATGCCAACATCATGCTCGACATTGTCCAAAATGGTAAACAGTATTTGTTGAAGTTTATCTTTGGGGACCAAAGAGTTCAAGTGGGGGGAGTGTGTAGCGGGGTGTTCCCCTTTAATGCAGAGAGACAAGAAGTTCCAGGTGAGAGGTGAGTCGGGAGGAAGTAAAGAGACATTATGGAAGTGAAAGCAGAGGAGAGAGAGACTACATCTCCCAGTACATCTTGCAGCACCCAGGGTGCATTGCTCCAGAACAGAGACTGCTGGGGCAGACTTTATAAAGGGGAGGCGGAGTTTTGGTCGGCCTCTTTGGACACCCCTCTCCTAGCAAGAGGATCTCTGTGCTGAACTGCTGTGTGCACAAGGCCTGAAGCCTGGGCCGTGTGCTCCTTTCCAAAGAGCCCTCTGCCAGCCTAGCAGAGCCTTAGAGACATCTAATCCTCCTTGCTGCAGTACACCAGAAGGATTGAAGACTTGGATGTCGGTGGATTCCTGTTCCCAGATGAATCGATGGAGGAAACGGATTTGGACTTGTCCGGGTGGTGAGAGCTGTTTAAAGACAGATCCTTTATCTTTACTATTCGTTGGGATTACAAAGTTGTTCTTCAAGTGCACCACCGAAAAGATTGCTAGCGAATATTGTTTCACTGAACTTCCATTTAGATCAGTCAGGCCTGACTGCATAGGTAGACATTGCTGGGTGTTAGTCTACCCATGAGGGGAAGTAGCTGTAAAAGGGCAGCGCTAGAGTTGCATAGCAATACTTTATTATTCTGATTACTCTGTTTATCTTTATTACTGTTTATTGCAGGGATCTGCAACTTGTTATACTGTTGTTTATTACTTGCCCATTAGCCTCAGTAAAATATCTGGGTAAAGTACATTTGGTGTCAGTTCCACTTACTTTAATAGGAGTTTTAAAGTATATTCTGTGTATGTTTGTTATAGGACTGCGTCACCAACAGTTGCGGTCACGCGGTCCTATCCCTCTATCACCAGCTGTGCCACGGGAGGTTAGAGCCGATTGCCAGGGGTTGACAGCAGTGCACTACAGGGCCCAAATCAATATCAGCGGCTCTCTTAACTGGGGGTAGCGCTACATAAGCAACAACACTTAGTAAAATGTTTTCAAGGTGAGGTCAGTCACTGTGCAACACAGGCTCTAAGACCAAGTAGAATGGAAAGGTCTTACCAGGTTTTGGGCAATTTCAGGGAGTCTATGCTGGAGAATATAGAGTTAGTACACTCAGGCTGCTCTAACGCTAAATATAATTGTACTGTGTCAGTAAGGGTAGCAGTGGTATCCTTAAGCTGTCACAATCAAGCGTCAGGCTTGAAGACCAGTTGCTTTAGCAGCACGGGACTATCACCGACCAGCAGGTTAGGTACATAGGCAGTCATCCTGGCAGATGACGCGGGCTCACCTGAGGTGCGAAGTCTAAGTGCTAACCGGTGTTCACCAGAGCTCCTGATGGTGGAGATGGGTTTAGCTGCATGTTAGTACCAGATCGCGGTCCTCAGGATCGCCCCACCAGCAGGTAAGCAAGCCCAGGTCCAGTAGCGGATAAGCAGGTAAGGATCAAACAGAAGCGTGGTCAGTAAACAAGCCAAAAGGTCGATAACGAGCAGTTGCAGGTTGGGATCAGGCAGAAGCGTAGTCGAGGAACAAGCCAAGGGTCGCTAACGAGTGGTAGCAAAATATGGACGGCAGCATGGAAGACAAGAGCTAGATACTGGCTGAGAAAGCACAATAATCTGGCAAAGAGGAAGTCCAGAGACACGGCTTATATCAGGAAGTTCATGGGAAGAGCAAAGAGTTCAAGGTTCAGCAGAAGTCAAGGCACAAGGCAGGGTTGTCCAATGGATCAGACAGGGTGCTGTCCAGCATCTCAGGTAGCTCAGTGAGAAGAGTCATTGGCAAACACAGCTGAGGTCCCAGGTTCAAGTTCAGGCCCTGACATAAGCTTTGATGAGATCTCAGTCAAAGGTGTTTCATCTTCCTTTAGAAGTGGAGGGGACATCTTACTTACCTAACTCCTAACTCAGGCAGAGCATTAGCCACAAGAGCAAAGTCATTGAGTGACTCAGGAGGAGAGACTGAAGGAGCTCTTTTGTGACCACCAAGAGGGCTTAGATCCTGCTCATAAAATCTGAAATGGAGACAGAAAAATCCCTCTCTAGATCGGTAGGAGAAAGAGTATGTTGCTGAAGGTCCAGCTTTGTTCACAGAAAAAGGCAAGTAATTAGACTGCGGGCATTTGTCAGAAAAGAGGGTACTAGGACCTTTTGGAGAGAGACTATCATTCTCACCCCCTCTAACCTGGGAGCCAGCAAGGCCATCTAACCCCTTGTCTCTTCACCTTTGATCTGCTCTGTGCGGTGCAAAACGTCCCACAGAGTGGTATCGACAAACTTCACTGCTTTTGATAGAGAAGGGAAAGCCTTCTGTACTAGGTATTGCAGACTGCTGAATCCAGTAAGCATCAATAGATTGCTGTGCTGCATATAACCCGAGACTAAGATCCTGATTCCTGTACTCTACGATTTATGCCCCGTACACACGATCGTTTTTCATGCCGTTAAAACTGCCATTTTAAAAAATGGCCCTGAAAAATGATCGTGTGTATGCTCCAGAGCATTTTTAACGACGTGAAAAACGGCCATTAAAAATTCCGGACATGCTCTCTTTTTTCACGTCGTTTTTCATGTCTTTTTTTTAACGACGTGAAAAACGATAGTGTGTATGCTTTCACGACGTGAAAAAAAACGCGCATGCTCAGAAGCAACTATGAGACGGGAGCGCTCCTTTTGGTAAAGCTAATGTTGGAAATGGAGATGGCACATTCGTCACGGTGGAATTAATAGCATCGTTTTAATGCTGCGCATTCCGTTCTTCTTTTGATAATGCTTTAAAATTACCCTCTTTTGATAATGACATTGAGAGTTATGCCAAACTTGTTTCTAAAGTAATTCCAAATTGCTCTAATGATTGTAAAATATTATTTATAAGCCGCACCTCCCTCCTAAATAATACTAATAATAATAAAATAATGTAATTCTCCTTTTTTCTTTAACCACTTCCCGACCGCGTCATGGACAAAAGACGTCCACAGAGTGGTCGAGTTATCCTGAGCTCACGTCCCTGGGACGTCCTCGTGCATTCGCGCTTCCCGCGCGCCCCCTGGTGCGCGCTCGCGGAAGTGTCCGTGCTCGCCGAGTTCACGGCTCCCACTGCAACAAGGATCGCGGTGAAGAGCCAATGATAGCGGCTCTTTACCACCTGATCGCTCCCTCCAATGAGGGAGCGATCAGAATGTAAACAAACTGGGGTCAAACAGAGGTCCAGCTCTCTTCTCTCCTCACACCGATACAGCGTGTAAGGAGAGGAGAGATCCTTTTAACAGTGAGTGTCTCATATATATTCAGCAGTGCCCTTAAGTGCCACACAGTGCCACACAAGTGCCAATCTGTGCCCCACACTACCCATCAGCGCCCCTACAGCTCCCCTACAGTACCCATCTGTGTAAGCAGTGCCACAAAAATACTCATCAGTGCCACTACAGTGCCCATCAGTGCCACCAGTGCCACCAGAGTACCCATCAGTGCCACTAGTGTCCATCAGTGCCACCACAAGGCTGATCAGTGCCACCACAAGGCTGATCAGTGTCACTACAAGGCTGATCAGTGTCACTACAAGGCTGATCAGTGTCACTACAAAGCTCATCAGTGCCACCAGTGCTCATCAGTGCCACCTCTGCCACTTCAGTGCCCATCGGTGCCGCCAGTGCTCCACCAGTGCCACTACAGTGCCCAGTGCCACTACAGTGCCCCATCGGTGCCATCAGTACCACATCAGCGCCACTATAGTGCTCATCTGCACCCTCATCAGTTACCAGCAGTGCATCCTCATCAGAACCCAGAAGCACCCTCCTCAGAACCCAGCAGCACCCTCATCAGAACCCAGCAGTGCAGCCTCATTAGACCAGCCTCATCAGCACCCATCAGTGCAGCCATATCTGTTCCAGTTTTCCTACCACAGTTTGTCACCACAGCCCACAGTCACCAGTATGGCGAAAAAAATGTTTTCCGCTGAGGAGGCATACCAACAGCTTTGCTTGACTGACGAGAGCAGCGACGAGCTCTCTGAGTCTGATTCTGGTTCAGAATATGAACCTGTTATAAGCAGTGGGTCTTCTACAGATTCAGAGGAAGAGGAAAGTGTGCCCAGGAAACGAAGGCGTTCTGACATGGATCAGCAGGCTACCACAAGTAGTGCTGTGGCATCAACCAGCAGCTCAGTGCCATCCACCAGTAGCACAGTGCCATCCACAAGAAATGAAGTACCACTACAGCAAAGGCCAAGAACTAGCGGGGTGTCATCTCAGCCCCAAAGGGTTAGGACCCATGCCAGCCTTCCCTATGCCCTTGAAAACCCTCTGTGGCTTCCCCCCAATTCAGGAGCAGCAAACATCCCCCCTTTCACCGCCCAGCCAGGTGTTCAGGTGAACACAGAGAATTTTGCCCCTATTGATTTTTTTAATTTAATTTTTACCCAAGACCTATTATCCTCCATCGTGACCCAGTGCAACCTCTTTGCACAACAATTCATAACTAACAACCCTGATTCAAGTTATGCCCGTCCCTATGTGTGGAGAGAATTGACAGTGGAGGAATTTAAATTATTTTTAGGCCTAACGTTCAACATGGGGCTCTCAAAAAAAAATGAAGTATACTCCTATTGGTCCTCCAAACCCATCCAGCACATGCCAGTCTTTTCATCCATTATGTCAAGATCCAGATACCTCATGATAATGCGCTTTCTCCATTACAATGACAATACCCAGTGCCCTCCCCGAAATGACCCATCACATGACAAATTATTTAAAATTCGGCCACTTCTAAATTTTTTCTCTGAGAAATTCCCCCAGTTATATATCCCCGACCAAAATATATCCGTGGATGAGTCATTGGTCCACTTCACAGGCAGGCTTGGCATCAAGCAGTTTATTCCAAGCAAAAGGACCCGATATGGGGTTAAAATCTACAAGCTATGTGACCGGGTCACTGGCTACATTTACGCCTTCCTGGTGTATGAAGGGAAGGACTCCCAACTGCATCCCCCTGAATGTCCTGAGTACATCGGTGCCAGCGGAAAGGTTGTTTGGGAGCTTATATATCCACTCCTTGAAAAGGGTTACCACCTTTATGTGGATAATTACTATACCAGCATCCCCCTCTTCCGCAACCTTTACCGGAAGGGCACTCCAGCGTGTGGTACAGTGCGAGCCAACAGGAAGGGTTTCCCGCAAAGACTCGTTACTGAAAGACTACGAAAAGGGGAGACGGCGTCTTTGCGGAATGAAGAGCTATTGGCTATCAGGTGGAGGGACAAAAGAAATGTCCACATGCTCTCAACGATACATAACGACACCTACGTGGAAATCCCCAAAAGAAACGGCCCTATCCAAAAACCAGCATGTGTTCATGATTATAATTTGTTCATGGGGGGAGTCGATTTTAATGATCAGATGATTGAACCCTATCTTCCCACAAGAAAAAGCCGCTATTGGTATAAAAAGGTCTCCATATATCTTTTCAGTATGGCCCTTTACAATACTTATGTCATTTACCGTAAATCTACAAGGACCCCCTTATCTTATTTTCAGTACCAAGAAGAAATTATCGAAGCCCTTTTGTACCCTGAAGACCCACCAGAAAGCATTCGCTCAGATTCAGTGAGCAGACTCCATGAACGCCACTTTCCTGATAAACTCCCCCCCCCATGAAACAGGCCGAAAACGTCAGAAGAGATGCCGGGTGTGCTCCAAAGAAGGAACTAGAAGAGACACTGTGTATTATTGTCCCGATTGTCCTTCCCAACCAGGCCTTTGTTTTGGTCGATGTTTCCGTCGTTACCATACTTTTCTACATTATTAGGAAAGTATGGTAAACCTAATTGTCATTTACCGCCACACCCCTTATGCCACTGTACATACCGCTGCCTTCTCCGGAACTGACCCTGACCTGCTAAACGACCACGCCTCTGCCTAACGCTAAACTGTACCTACCTCTGCCTGCCCTGGAACTGACCCTGGCCTGTTATACGACCACGCTTCTGCCTAACCCTAAACTGTACCTACCTCTGCCTGCTCTGGAACTGACCCTGGCTTGTTATACGACCACGCTTCTGCCTAACCCTAAACTGTACCTACCTCTGCCTGCTCTGGAACTGACCCTGGACTGTTTGACCACGTTTTTTGCCTGCCTCTTGGATTGATCTTTTACCCTGCTATGCTAATGGGGACACAGGGGTCTCACATATGTGAGGGGCTCCAGAATTGTTTTTCTGGATGAAGAAAACAAATTTTTTAGTTTTCTCATTCCCGGATTAGGGTCTGGAGACTCGGAGGCTTCAAAGAGATTTGGGTGGGAGAAGCCTCTACCCCTGTCCCCATTCTTTCCTGGCCTGCTACTTGGACCATGTTCCTGCTTACTACCAGGACCAATATTTTGGCACTGCTGGCAATGTCTCTACTTGCACTGACCTTGGACTGTATATGGACAGTATCTCTGCCTGTACTGACTATGGACAATATTCCTGCCTGCTGCCTGGACAATTACATTCACTGACGCTGACCACGTCCCTGCCTGCTGCCTGGATCAGGGCTCTCCTTCTGTGGACAATTGCACTACTAAAACCACAGGTAATCTTTTGTTTACCATTTACTCAGCAGAATGTAGTTCAGGGTGTAATTCTTGGTATGTACATGCTATATGCTAGAAATATGAAGGGCCTTCAAAAATGTGATAGATTGTAAGGAAATTAGATGCGTAATTTATGTCCCTAGGTCACCTGATGGTGCTTCCTGGATATTGGGCCTCTATGTGGCCAGGCTGTGTAAAAGTCTCACACATGTGGTATCGCCATACTCAGGAGGAGTAAGAGAATATATTATGGGGTGTCATTTTTGCTATGTACATGCTATGTGTTGGAAATATCTTATAAATGGGCAACTTTGTTTAAAAAAAATGTGTTTTTATTTTTTTTCCACATTTTCCAAAAACTTCTGGAAAAAAATGAACAGTTCAAAAGACTCATAATGCCTCATAGATTATACGTTGGGGTGTTTGCTTTCCAAAATGGGGTCACTTTGTTGGCGTTTCCATTGTCCTGGTGCTCCAGGGCCTTCAAAAGTGTAATAGGTGTTTGAGAGATTAGATGTGTAATTTATGCTCCTAGAACGCCTGAAGTTGCTACTTCAATGTTGGGCCTCTGTATGTGGCCAGGCTGTGTAAAAGTCTCACATATGTGGTACCGCCATACTCAGGAGGAGTAGGAGAATATATTTTGGGGTGTAATTTTTGCTATGTACATGCTATGTGTTGGAAATATCTTATAAATGGACAACTTTGTGTAAAAAAAAATGCGTTTTCATTTTTTTTCCACATTTTCCAAAAACTTCTGGAAAAAAATGAACAGCTCAAAAGACTCATAATGCTTCATAGATTATACGTTGGGGTGTTTGCTTTCCAAAATGGGGTCACTTTGTTGGCGTTTCCATTGTCCTGGTGCTCCAGGGCCTTCAAAAGTGTAATAGGTGGTTGAGAGATTAGATGTGTAATTTATGCTCCTAGAACGCCTGAAGTTGCTACTTCAATGTTGGGCCTCTGTATGTGGCCAGGCTGTGTAAAAGTCTCACATATGTGGTACCGCCATACTCAGGAGGAGTAGGAGAATATATTTTGGGGTGTAATTTTTGCTATGTACATGCTATGTGTTGGAAATATCTTATAAATGGACAACTTTGTGTAAAAAAAATGCGTTTTCATTTTTTTTCCACATTTTCCAAAAACTTCTGGAAAAAAATGAACAGCTCAAAAGACTCATAATGCTTCATAGATTATACGTTGGGGTGTTTGCTTTCCAAAATGGGGTCACTTTGTTGGCGTTTCCATTGTCCTGGTGCTCCAGGGCCTTCAAAAGTGTAATAGGTGGTTGAGAGATTAGATGTGTAATTTATGCTCCTAGAACGCCTGAAGGGGCTACTTCAATGTTGGGCCTCTGTATGTGGGCAGGCTGTATAAAAGTCTCACACATGTGGTACCGCCATACTCAGGAGGAGTAGCAGAATATATTTTGTGGTGTTATTTGTGGAATGTACATGCCATGTGAGAGAAATAACCTGTTATAATGACAATTTGGTGTGAAAAAAAATAAAAATAAAAAAAATCTTAATTTTGCAAAGAATTGTGAGAAAAAATGACAACCTCAAAAAACTAACTATGCCTCTTACTAACTACCTTGGAATGTCTACTTTCCAAAAAGGGGTCATTTGGGGGGTAATTGTTCTTTTCTGGCTTGTTAGGGTCTCAAGAAATGAGATAGGCTGTCAGTACATCAGGTGTAATCAAATTGATACATTTTCAGTGATTGGCACCATAGCTTGTAGACCCTATAACTTTCACCCAGACTAAATAATATCCACTAATTTCGGTTATTTTTACCAAAGATATGTAGCAGTATACATTTTTTCCCAAATTTATGAAGAAAAATTACTTATTTGCAAAATGTTATAATAGAAATTAAGAAAAATTCATTTTTTTACAAAATTTTCGGTCTATTTTCATTTATAGCACAAAAAAAAAAAAAACCCAGAGGCAATCAAATACCACCAAAAGAAAGCTCTATTTGTGTGAAAAAAAGGACGAAAATTTCATATGGGTACAGTGTTGCATGACTGAGTAATTGTCATTCAAAATGTGAGAGCACCGAAAGCTGAAAATTCGTCTGGTTAGGAAGGGGGTTTAAGTGCCCAGTTGTCAAGTGGTTAAATTATATTTTACTATTGTGTTTTTTTTTGTGGCCTTTTTTTTATTATTTTGGCTTAAATTATTCTTGTGTAAAGTTACCACAACAACCTTACAAATGTGTCTCATTTGGCCTCAGGGAGGTTTGTGTCCCCTGATAATAACAATAATATAATTTGAGATGTCCCTGCCTGCTCCCTAGCAAGCTCTCTTTTGAAATACAAATCACATAGTCAAGTTTTTTAAGGGCACTAAAAAAAAAATATTTCAGAACATTAACAAATTAAAGTGGAAGGCAGCACTGGAGAGCCTGCTTGCATTTGTGCATCCCTTTGACCCCACAACAACCATCCAAGATGTCAAAACCAAAATAGAGATTAGATCCCCAAAAAAAAGGAGCCCAATCTTGTCTTGAGCTCCCAGAGGTCAGGAGCCACAGCAGATAAGTCCTATATGTCCCCAGTCTGTGGTACTACAGCAGGCATTCTTTTCTCCTCTTCCTTGTAGCCTTCTCTCCAGCCTTCTCTGCAGCCTTGGTTGGTTTCTTCCTTGGAGGCTGGGGATCAGGAGGAGAGGTTGTGGCAGGAGTAGTAGTAGTAGGAGGAGGAGGAGGTGGAGGAGTAGGGACAACCTCCATTATGTCGGTGTACCTAGTGAGTTCACCCAGCACGCCCTTATTGATGACTTTCAATAGCAGGGTCTCACTGTAAATTTTTTGCCGCAACTCCATTTGCCCTAGTTTGTGGGCGAGGACTGCGGCAAATCCCTCATCAACAGAGGGTGCCTCTCTGAGGGCCGCTGTTGCCTCTCTGAGGAAGGCCCTGGTTTCCTCCTCCACCTGCCTACCTCTCCTTGGCCCTCGTGGTTTAACTACCAGGGGAGGCATCTGGGCTCTTGTGCTGGGCCCAGCCTCCTCCTGGGTGCCACTGGGCCCAGCCTCCTCCTGGGTGCCACTGGGCCCTGCCTCCTCCTGATCCCCAACATCACCCTCTTCCTCGCTCTGCTCTGGCTGTAAAAAAAGAAAGGGACATTATTTATTTTGCCACATCATCATTCACAGACATTGTTCACCTCTAGACATTGTTGAAATCAATGCCAAAAGTTATGTCATTTTCATTGATTCCGCATCCTGGTTTTGTTGTCTTGTGCACATAAAATTAGGCCACTACTGTATCTTGCTCTTCACAAACTTTATTGGTAGAAGTGTACATACCTTTAACAATACTAACATCTATTTAAATTCTACAATTTTGTAAGATATAAATATAGATATCAATACTTTACCTGGCTCCATATCTCCAAATCTGCCTCCTCAAGGCCCTGATCTTGATCCTCAGAGGAAGCCAGAGCAGGGTTGACAGGAAGGCTGGAGGACTGGCTGCAGGGAAGGCTGGAGGATTGGGTACAAGGAAGGCTGGATTGACCTCTGGGGGGAAGGGTGGAGAGAGATTCCCACACTTCCAGCTGGTCATCCAGAAAAGCAAGCTTACTGTAGTACCACAGACTGGGTTTATAAACCTTATCTGCTGGTGCACCTGACCTCTGGGACCTCAGGACCATAGTCCTCTGGGTCCTGTATGTCCCTCTGATGGTCGCAATTTTGGTTTTGACATCTTGGAGAGTTGTTGTGGGTATCTTTGTTTGCACAAATGCAAGCAGGCTCTCCAGTGCTGCTTTCCTGGCGTCTTTATTTTTATTAGCGCCACTTTTTGTTTGCCATAATATAGGGAGCTCTTGCCATTTGTCGATGAACTCCCCCATGAAGTCTGGGTTTTTAAAAGTATTCATGATATCTGTAAAAGCGAGAAACCAAAAAAAATATATATTTCAGGCAACATTCCTCAACTGTGCATTGTCTACATATTTTGAGCACACAAATCTCCTCGTCTGATGAACCTCAAAAAGTAAAATTGTTAGGTACCTTCGTCACGACGTTCGTTGCTAACTCCCTCTCCCGACAAATGAACGTATTTCCCAGACATGGATCTTCACTTGATATACACAGCGCATGCGTGAAACTCCGCACGCTTTCCCCGCCCCTGACGTTCGATATTGTACTTTCCCCGCCCCTTCTCGCTCGTAGTGCTGAACAAAACATGGCGGAGACACAGGTGGCTGAGATTACCTCTACAGAGGATGAAATTCCAGAGGAGCCCAAATCAAGACCCAGGAGATATAAGGCATCCAACATGTCATTCGAGGAAATGGTGGAGATGGTCGCCATTTTAAAGAAGGAGGATTATGATGCCAAGCATGGTCCGTATAAAAGGCCTAATCTGGTCAAGTCCAGAATTATGGGCAAAGTGGTCAAAAGTCTTCACAAAAAATTTGGGGTGTGCAGAACGAAGGAACAGCTCAGAAAACGATGGTCTGATCTGAAGTTGCGGGAGGCCGACCAATATAAAAGAATCAAGAAAGTTATAGTAAAAAGTAAGTAATTTTTTTTTAGTTTCCATGGTACATATTATTTTCTTGTATTCTGTCGTGTATTTTTAACTTTCATATAGTACACTGAAAGATACCATCTTTCAGGTTCGTCCGCACAGTAAACGGACGTATTAAACCTCTTTCTCCGTACAGTTCCTCAAACAATGTTTTAGGATCATCCAGTGTGAACACCCATGTATTTTGGTTTATTTGGGGGAGTAAATTTGGGCCTCACTTATTTTTTGGGTGCTAATCCAAAGGACATTTGTTCGTTAGAAAAAACGATATGCATGGTAATGTTAAGGGAGTGAATGCTCAGCAGCTGATCAAACATCTGAACGCAGTAGTACAAGTGTGGGCCTAAAGCCAAAAAGCTTGAGGGTGTCACACACAGGTGATCCTGTGTAGATACTTTGGGGTGTTACAATGTGTCAAATTTGTGTTCAAAATGTATATGCTCTGGTTTTGGCTATGTATCCAATCATTTGTCCCGGTTGGCACAGGGGGGTAAAATTTTAAATGGAGCATGCTTCAAAAGAATGATTACAAAGTATTTTTTCATGTTTTTTATTTTGGCAAAATTGAGTCGCTACTAATGAAACTTTCTTTCTCGTACATCACGGGACACAGAGCGACATAGTCATTACTAATGGGTTATATAGATACCGTCAGGTGCTGGCACTGGCAACTTCCAAAACCGGAAGTACCCTCCCCTATATAAGCCCCTCCCATCCGGGAGCACCTCAGTTTTTTGCCAGTGTCTAAGGTGTTGGCCAAGAAGAAACATGTGTTTTTCACTGAGCTTGCGTACAGGTTCTTTTGGGCCTCAGTAAGCTATTCCGGATCCGACCAAAAAAGCTTCATAGCTAAATGGTCGGTACCCGGGCCTTGCAGAGAAGAGCAAGGTTTTGCCTGTAATGCTTCTCTTAGGAGAGCTGGACCCTGGGATCCAGAGCTCTGGTCATACCCACAACCAAGATGTTTTCTGTGCAGGGTGCTATACAGGTCCAGGGGAGTGGAATCCTTGGGAACCCGGTCCCTGAAGGTTTGATTACAATGCCTGCCGTGATAGGTGAAGTTTGGGCTTCTGTGGACCAAACAGAGTCCTGCGGCGAGGAAAAGGTAAGTGGGGGCCCTCGGGAACTTGGTTCTATTGAGGGACCCCCAAGCCTATTTTGTCTTTCTGCCTGTTACCTAAGGTATTCCCGCTAATATTCTGTGTATGCCTGTTACTACTGAGAAAATGTAAAAATTTTAATAGTAGGCAAGAAAAAAAAAAAAAAAATGTAAGACCGCGGTACCTGTGTTAGACACTAGAGGCCGCTATGGTTCTTTTTCTTGTAATGTGGATTTTTTTCTTCCAGAATCAAATCCAGGCAGTTGGTATGTTCTCTCCTGGGAAGCTGTCTCCTCTGCCCTGTTGCTGCGCTCATCCATCCCCGGGCCCTGCGGCAAAGGGACCCTGGCTCCCATCTAGCTCCTTGTTGTTTTCAAAAAAGGCGCCGAAGGCGCACGTGCCCACGCGCGTGCGCGTGCACGCGCCTCTATTCATAGAGGCGATCTGGAAAAAGGGGCGGAGCGGGGTGGATGACGCTCAGGTGTGCGCCGCGGCGCTACTGCGCATGTGCGGGCGTCCAGCGTGTTTTAAAGCACATTATAGCTGGCTGTTGAAGTGCACAGACAGAGCTAGCAACAATATAAAGGCACACAGAGGCGGTTGATGCAGGCATCCCCTAGAAAGGCACTTTAGTAGACACCAACTGTGATATAGCAGCAATTGTGCTAGACTATTCTCAGTAAAAGTGGTGTATTACGGCTGGAATACCTCAGCTTTAGGCTTAGGAATATGCCGTCCAGAAGCTCCGGAACTGAATCTTCCAGGAAGCGAAGGGGGTCTCATCGGGCTCTGAGGATCTTGGGCATACTTCTGCTGCACCAGTCTCCCCTGAAGTTCAGAGGTAAGTGACCGTAGAGACCCCGCAGGGGTACTTGGTACTGTGGCTGTCCTCAGTTCACCTGCTCCTGTGTATGTAACAGAGGAGGTTTTTTCCTCAGCTCTGGGAGGATTAGAGAGAGATTGTCAACATTGATCGCTGCCTCCCTGTCAGGGAAAGCACGCCCGATCTCCGTCTCCTCCTTCAGAGTGCCTGTTAGCAGAGCAACAGTCCCATACAGGGATCGACCTGCCTGAAGGGGATCAGGATGAGGTTGATTCTGTTATAGAGGAATCAACAGTGGGGGAACCTTTTCTCAGCATCTCAAGCTGAAAGATTATGGGTTCAGTCTCTGACTAACATGGTCCGATCAGCATTTAAAAATGCACCTTGCGGAACCATCAACCACTACTGTATCCTCGTTGGGGTCGCTAGAAGCCCCCAGACTGTCTGTTCTTTTCCACTTCACCCTTTACTGAAAGGGCTTATTTACCAGGATTGGGAACGTCCTGAGAAAATATTTATTCCCCCAAGAGATTTCCGGTGGTCTATCCCATGGAGGATAAGTTCATTAAAAAAATGGAAGGTCCCTACAGTGGACGCAGCCATCTCTTGTATGTATAAATCACTCACATGTCCAGTGGATAATGTCCAAATGTTCAAGAACCCAATAGATAAAAGATTGGAGTCCTTATGAAAATCTGCTTCTTTCTACAGCAAGCTTGGTGACACAACCAGCAGTAGCAGCTATTGGGGTCTGCTAAGCAGTGAAGGATCAGTTGAAACAGGTCTTGAGGGACTTGACAGATCAGCAGGCTTTGCCCTAGCTGATCTACCTAGAGCCTTAGGCTTTGCGGTTGACGCCATAAAGGATTCAGTCCATCAGGCCTCCCGCCTTACGCTGTCTATAGTACATATGCGTAGGCTCCTATGGCTCAAAAACTGGTCTGCTGAAGCTCCCTGTAAAGAATGGCTGGTTAGCGTCCCATTTCATGGTGAACGCTTATTCAGGGAAAACCTGGACAAATATATCCAGAAAATTTCCAGCGGTAAAAATACGCTCTTGCCGGTTAAAAACAGAGTTAGAGGTCCCTCTTTAAGAGGCCTGCTTCTCCAGTCCCTGGGGCATCGGCTGTGTAACAGTTCCGACGGCCTCCTCGGTCAATTCCCGGGGGTAAAAAACAGGGACAATAGCAGGGTAATGAGAAACCCTGGGTCAGGGGAGGTACAAAACCTCCCCCAAAGTTAAATTCATTGAAGCCCCCACTCAGTCGGGTGGGGGGAGGACTCCAGTTGTTCGCAAGAGACCTGGCGGGACACGATCAAGACAGATAGGTGCTCTCCGCAGTATGTTTGGGATACAGTTTGGAGTTAAAAGACTCTCCTCCTTCCCATTTTTGAGGTCAAACGTGCCAAGGGATCCCCGGAAGAGAGAGTCCCTCCTGTTGGCACTAGAACAACTATTGCTCCAAGGAGTAATTATGGAGGTTCCCCTGGAAGAATGAGGGTTCGGGTTTTACTCAAACCTCTTTACAGTCCCGAAGCAAACGCGGACGGGAGGCCCATATTAATTCTAAAAGGGCTATACAAATTCCTGTATATCAGGACTTTCCGATGGAGTCGATCCGATCGGTGGCCACTGCCCTACAAGGGGAGGATTGGTTAGCCGCGATCGACATCAAAGATGCTTATTTGCACATTCCCATCTTTCCAGTCCACCAAAAATGTCTACGCTTTGCAGTAGAAGGGCGCCATTTTCAGTTCAGAGCCTTACCCTTCGGTTTGGCCACAGCACCACGAGTGTTTACAAAAATTCTGGCCCTTTATTGGCCAATCTAAGAACACAAGGTGTAATGATAATGGCATATCTAGATGACTTGTTGCTGATAGACCACTCAGTGAAAAAACTAGACGTGGTCGTTCACAAGACAATCAAGTATCTGGAATCTCACGGTTGGATTATCAACCGAGACAAGTTAGCCCTAAAAACCAGTCAAAAGTCTGGAATACTTGGGGCTAAGGTTGGATTCAGGCCAGAGAAAAATATTCTTGCCTCGAGGAAAGGTGTTGTCTTTGAAAGATTTGATCCACTTAGTGGGTACAAAAAAGACAGCCGTCCATACGCCTGTGCATGAGGCTGCTGGGAAAAATGGTGGCATCATTCGAAGCAGTACCCTACGGTCAATTCCATTCAAGGAATTTGCAAGGGGCCATACTGTCAGCCTGGAACAAAAAAGTTCAGGCCCTAGACTTTCAATGTCCTTGTCCCCTTCCGTTCGCAAGAGCCTCCGTTGGTGGTTGGTTCCCCAGAATCTGGAAAAAGGGAAATCCTTCAGTCCGATTTCTTGGAAGGTGGTCACTACAGATGCCAGCCTTAGAGGCTGGGGAGCTGTACTGGAGCAATAGTCTCTCCAGGACAGATGGTCGGATGCAGAAAAGGCCCTGCCCATCAATCTCTTAGAGATACGAGCAGCCCAGTATGCCCTAGTAGCATGGACATCCAAAATCCAAGGGTCCCCTGTCAGAATTCAATCAGACAATGCCACAGCAGTGGCATATATCAATCATCAGGGGGGCACCAGGAGTCGTGCAGCCCAGAGGGAAGTAAATTACATCCTGAAATGGGCAGAAAGATATGTCCCAGCCATATCTGCGGTATTCATTCCAGGAGTGGAGAATTGGAAGGCGGACTTTCTAAGTCGCCAGCAATTATGCCCAGAGGAAGGGTCCTTTCACCCCGAGGTTTTCTGGACAATATGTCAGCGGTGGGGAACATCGGATGTAGATCTTCTAGCATCCAGATTCAACGCAAAGGTGGACAGGTTTGTCTCTCGGTCAAGGGATCCCCTAGCTTGCGGCTCGGATGCCCTAGTGTTCCCTTGGGATCAGTTCAAGCTGATATATGCATTCACACCGCCACAATGGTTTCCTCGATTAATCCGCAGAATCAGGGTAGAAAAGAAACCAGTGATTCTGGTGGCTCCAGCGTGGCCCCGAAGAGCGTGGTACGCGGAGATTGTAAAATGTCAGTGGGGAGTCCTTGGACTCTCCCACGTCGTCCGGACCTGCTTTCGCAAGGACCGATATACCACCCTTCCTTACCAGCCCTAGGTTTGACGGCCTGGCTATTGAAGCCCACATTCTAAAAAAGAGAGGGCTCTCTAATGCTGTGGTATCTACCATGATCAATGCCAGGAAGCCGGTATCCAGGCAGATCTACTATAGAATCTGGAAGGCGTACATCGCCTGGTGTGAGGCCAAGAAATGGCATCCACGTAAATACGTAATAGGTAGGATTCTGGACTTCCTACAATGGGCTGTAGATAGGAAGCTTGCCTTGAGTACTATCAAGGGTCAGATTTCGGCCTTGTCAATATTTTTTCAAAGGCCCTTGGCTTCGCATTCACTAGTCAAAGCCTTTATACAAGGAGTGATGCGTATTAGTCCTCCGGTTAATATTCCCATATGTCCATGGGATCTAAACTTGGTTCTGTCGGTTCTACAGAAACAACCATTTGAACCATTACATCATATTTCTTTGGTGCTTCTCACCAGGAAATTGATTTTTCTAGTAGCCATTTGTTCGGCTAAAAGAGTGTCGGAATTAGCAGCTATGTCCTGTAAGGAGCCATATCTGGTTATCCATAAGGATAGAGTAGTGTTACGTCCTCATCCAGCCTTTCTTCCTAAGGTGGTATCGAGGTTTCATTTGAACCAAGATGTGGTTCTTCCTTCTTTTTTCCCCAAACCTACTTCGGTAGAGGAAAAGTTATTGCATTCTTTGGATGTAGTAAGAGCAGTTAAAGCTTATCTAAAAGCCACTGCTCAGATTCGCAGAACGGATACTTTGTTTATTCTGCCGGAAGGCCCCAGAAAGGGTCAGGCAGCGTCAAAATCTACTTTAGCCAAGTGGATTCGACAGGTCATAATACAAGCCTATGGCTTGAGAAGGAGACCGCCTCCGTTCAAAGTTAGAGCGCACTCCACGAGAGCAGTTGGAACTTCATGGGCAGTGCATCACCAGGCCTCCCTGGCTCAAATCTGTAAGGCCGCAACATGGTCTTCAGTTCACACGTTTACTAGGTTCTACCAGGTGGACGTTAGAAGTCAGGAGGATGTCGCCTTTGGGCGCAGTGTGTTGCAGGCAGCAAAAGATCCTCATGTCTGATAGCGCTCAGCTTATATATGGTGTATCCCCCCCCTCATTGGGCATTGCTTTAGGACATCCCATTAGTAATGACTATGTCGCTCTGTGTCCCGTGATGTACGAGAAAGAAAATAGGATTTTTATAACAGCTTACCTGTAAAATCCTTTTCTTGGAGTACATCACGGGACACAGAGCTCCCGCCCCTCTTTGGGGACACTTATTGCTTTGCTACAAAACTGAGGTGCTCCCGGATGGGAGGGGCTTATATAGGGGAGGGTACTTCCGGTTTTGGAAGTTGCCAGTGCCAGCACCTGACGGTATCTATATAACCCATTAGTAATGACTATGTCGCTCTGTGTCCCGTGATGTACTCCAAGAAAAGGATTTTACAGGTAAGCTGTTATAAAAATCCTATTATTCCTTTTATTTCAATCTCCCTAGGGATTCGAAAAGCTACCTCAGATGAGACAATAATTGCAACACCTACAACAATACCCCCAGAACCCCAGGATGGAGAGGAATGTGATGTTGTGGAAGTGGAAAGTGGCACCACCACAGGTCAGAGAGAAACCAGACACATGCATGTTAAATAGATGTAGGCCTACATATTCTATCCTACATATTTCTTTTTACATTTAGGTGCAGTTCTGGCCGAAGACCCCAATAAGTTGACACATCACAGTGCCCAGATCCTGATCCAATACCTGATGGTCTGCTGTCGTGACCTCGAAAAAATTAAGGGAGACTTGCTAGAGATCAGGGCAAATACAAAGCGGGTGGAGGAAAGGCTCCAAAATATCATGGCTGTGCTTGGGCGTGTCTAATGTTTTTACACCAAATAACGTTTTACTTGCAGAGTTTTATAAGTATTTTTGTTATTTTACCCTTTAATGACTAGCATATGTTTAGCTTTTTCAAAATTTTGACGAATATAGTTTGTTTATGCATGGCTGGTCATGCGTTTTAATACACCCGAAATTAAGGGAACATCCACATTTCTAAGGAAGTTTCCCACCTAAAAAAAGAAATAAAGGTATTTTTACATAACAAATAATTGTGGCTTCATTATGTAAATGTGGTGCTGAGTGAACTAATCAATGTTTGGTGTTTACACTGACAATGAAGGCTAATTAAGATTGTTTAATCCACATGGCAAAACAAGTGCACTAGATAAACCTACCAGAAACATCAAACATTATACAATAAAAAATCCAAATCAATCTTTACTCCAGAAAAAGTTTTATTTTTTTGGTATAAAATTATTAAAGATTGTCTGGCATTTCAATGGCCCCCCTACCCATAAAATAGTCCACATATTGGTTACGGACCTCACGTCCGTTTGGGGGGGCCAAGCCAGGACGGCCAGGTTCCAGGGCCACCAAAGTTTCTGCATTGATTAAAGAGGCCTCAGGCCCACTCAAAGATATATAACTCGTTGAATGCACCCTTAGGAAATTATGCAGCACACAGCACGTCATAACCACATGGTTCCATTTGTATGGGGCAAGGTGGATGGAGGTAAGGAAGAGGCGAAATCGGCTGGCCATGATCCCAAACGCATTTTCCACCACCCTTCTGGCTCTGGCCAGCCGATAATTGAACACCCTCCTCTCAGGGGTGAGGGTGCGTTGCGGGAATGGCCTCATCAAATGGGGTCCCAGGCCAAACGCCTCATCCGCCACAAAGACAAAAGGTAGTCCCTCCACATTCTGCTCCGCTGGTGGCAAGGCCAGCAGATCCAAAAGGAGCCGTTCCCCAAACTCCGTCTGGGCAAAAACTCCTCCATCAGACATCCTGCCATTCTTGCCAACGTCCACATAGAGGAACTCGTAGGTGGCTGACACCACTGCCTTCATCACGACGCTGTGGAACCCCTTATAATTATAATAAAAGGATCCCGAATGGGGTGGTGGGACGACCCGAACATGTTTGCCGTCGATGACTCCTCCACAGTTCGGAAAGTTCCATCGCTGGGAAAACTCGGAAGCCACATTCTGCCATTCATGTGGTGAAGAAGGGAACTGTGGAATTAAAGAAATAATAAATTAATACTTGGAGCCAGAAACATTGAAAGCTGATTTCATACACACATTCATGGCCAACATTGGTAGAAACTGTTCAAAACATAAAAAATTGGAAGCAACAAAAAACAAACAAACCAAAAAATTATGGGGGGGGGTTGAAGATGAGTTGGGAATATCACACATGAAGGCTGTAGCACTCTGTATTGAAGTTAACAAAAATGAAACATTCCTAGGCAAAATTTAGGGTGCGTTTTGGGTAAAGCACTACGATGGAACATAGAATAAAAAACATGGAAATGACTAGGCAAGGTAGGTATGGCCCCAGGATAGCATGCTGGAGAGGTTAGGTAAGCCAAATTTACAGGTAGGCCTCAAACCCCAAACTTTAAATAATAAAACATGGGGAGAAAGGGGACATTCCCTGCAGCTAAGAATCATGTGAATTAGGGACTGCAAATAAAGCAAATTAAAAATATCCAAAAATAAAAACCATACAATGTGAATTTTTGAAGAAGAACACTTACCTTAATATAGTCCTCCTGCAAAACTTGAAGGATGGCAGAACAAGTCTCTGGTATAATGATCCCCAGAGCCTGGGGGGATATGCCTGTGGAGAACTTAAGGTCCTGCAGGCTTCTCCCAGTAGCCAGGTATCGCAACGTGGCGATGAGCCTCTGCTCAGCACTGATGGCTTCCCGCATAACGGTGTCCTGCCTGGTAATATAGGGGGACACCAAAGCCAACAGCTGCTGAAATACGGGGTCAGGCATCCTGAGAAAATTCCTGAAATCATCAGGATTATTCTCCCTGATCTCCCGCAACAAAGGCATGTGACAGAATTGGTGCCGCTGGAGCAACCAATTCTTGGTCCATGAACTCCTCCTGACCCTGCTCATGGCATGGAGTTGGGATACAGCATGAACCCCTGCACCAACTACAGCACGAACTCTACGACGAGTACGTAGCCGCAACATGGCTAGATAACGGTCGGCTGAACAGAACGAACTAGAAGAACGCACGGAAGAACAGCAAGGCCTATGAAGAACAAGCTGAAAAACACGAACGTGCAGAGCAGGCCGCACTGAATAAACAGATACGAACTGACTACAAGCAGTGCTAAACAGATACGAACCCACAGGCGCAAACTGAACTCCCGAAAATGATCTTCAAAGCACGAAGACTGAAAAGCGCGAATCGTCTCTCACCAAACTTTTACTAACACGCGGTAACACGGAATTAGCAAAAGCGTCCCAAAGGGTGGCGTCATTCGAACGGAACTTCCCCTTTATAGTGCCGTCGTACGTGTTGAACGTTACTGCGCTTTGCTTGATCGTTTTTTTTAATGATGGTGTGTACGCAAGGCAGGCTTGAGAGGAAACATGAAAAAAAACGAGGAGAAAAACGTTGGTTTAAAAAATGACATTAAAAACGATCGTGTGTACGGGGCATAAGAAATATTGATAAAGGGTGAATAATAGTGTTATTAGGTGTCTAGTTATGGTGATCTGATTGCAAATGACAAGTAAATGTTTCTATCTTATTATGTACAGTACAGTATGTGTCTTAGGAATTATTATCATGCTTTATTATTTCACTCAGTTTTGATGAAAAGCAATAAGGCAAAATCCTGTGCAGGCCTTAAGCTTTTTGCTCCATTCTTCATAAATGTGGTTATTAACTTTTCCATGTTCTTCCCAGACCACCGGGATTTTTAAATACTAATACAGCACTATTATTTTTGCGAGGAAAAAGAGTAATACCTTAAATGAACTTACTTAGAATAATGCATCAAGAGTGGAATTTCGTGATCTTCATAGAGATGTTACATAATCTTTATTACAATGCCACTATGGCAATAAAAGAACACAACTTCCAAACATTGGTAAACCCATATGTTCTGGTGCAGTGTTAGAAGTTATATGATCACAGCATACACTTTCATTTTTTATAATGTCAGCCTTGTAATAGTAATGCAAATAACAGTTATATTTATTTTTTTAACAGAAAAGTTTTTATTTATCAGACACAATTACAAGAGAAATAGAAAGGTATACAGTACATCAGCATGTATGTGTAGTGGACCCCTAAAACTGGGGTCACTATGCTTAAATTTAGGGGCTAGCCTGAGTAAATAGTTAGGCTCAGGCTGTTGGAATTCTCTAAATTGGCCTCTGCTCTGTTGTAATGTTCCCTGTGGCCTGCAGGTGGCGCTGTCGCCCAGGTCTCAGGTCAAACCACAGGTGGCATTGCAGCGCTATTGGGTGTCCTCTCTCGGCAGCTGTGCAGTGGGCGTGGTTTACCCGCTGTGCATGCTGGGAGAGGATACATAAGGGGCAGACGCCATTATTCAGAGAGGAGTTCGCGCCCTTTGGCCCTCCAGGCCAGGGGTGTGTGTGTGTGTTCAGTCCCGGGCACCTTTAGCCCGAGGCTGCATCGTTCCAGGTAGGCCCAGCACCTTTAGCTGAGGCCTACGCCAAACAGCGGAATCCCAGGGTACCCGTGGGAGGGTGACCCGCTCTGAAGGAGAGGGAACCAGTGGAGGACCTATCCAGGGGATCGGTGAAGGAAGTCACTGTCTCGGGAGAGGCCTGGTTACCTGTCAGAGGGAAGGATTCCATCATCTGCCAAAAGCCCTTGTAACGTGCCCCATTGGCACCTAAGGTCTCAAGTGTTACAAGTGCTTTGAAGTTTGGGACATAAAGGTAAATATCCTGATCGTATCCTTAGGAAAAGAACTTAGAGTAAACGTTCGTGCTCCACACCGGCTGCTAGGACCGTGAGAGGGGACTATCCGGATGAGCAAAACCCACTTAGGCTTGAGTGGCGACGAGGGTAATTAAGTGCCGCTTGCCTGAACCTGCCTCCCTGTTCAACTTTCTCTATCTCCAATCTTTCCTGTCGAGTTACAAGCAAGTAAAATAAACTCTTTTATTGGGTTTAATACTGTCTGGACAATGGCCTTCTTCAGAGAGAGAGAGAGAATAGACTTTTCCTATTAAAGGAAAATTGGACTGCGTCATTTATCGAGAGAAATGGAGGTTCAGGACTGTGATTTGAGTTTTTTTCTAACTGCGTAGTTCGTGGGCGTACCTCAATAGAAGAAAAACCTGCGAGCTGCGTGCAGAAAGAGAAAAAGGGGGAGGAGTCCCCGCCAATTGTGAGTTGCACGTGGTGCATTTGATGTGAAGGGACAGTTAGAGCCTGGACTAGTAAGGAAAAGCAATGTGTCTACCGCTCCATGGACTTCTATTTCATTGGGACCTCGGATGTTCCCAACTACCTCTGCCCTGGACATTGCTCCCATTACTGCTCCCCTCACGGATACGGGGATCCGGCTCAAGCCTAGGGGTCACTTCGCACTCTATACAAGCCGAGATGCGGAGGCCCTGGGCATGCTCTGTCCCAGATGCGGTGGTTTGGCTGTGCAAATACGGCCATTCGGAAGATGCTTGACCTGCGGGGAGTTTTTGTTCAAGGTGGATAAGCCCACCGAATCGCCCCGGGCTTACCAGGTCAACTGTGTTACGGGGATGGTTACTTCCGAGGAAGACAGCTATGCCCCTACAGCCAAGCCCACGCGCATCACCGCGGCCACAACGGAGGATAAAGATAAAGTTCCGGCCACCACGGAGCCAGCGACGGACGCCACAGCGGATGCTGCCTCCATCACTACGGAAACTTCCATCCCACCTGCAAAAAGGAAAGTGGGATACGTTAAGGCCTCCCGCGGCCACGGTAGAAGCCTGCCCCAGCGCCTGCCTGAACCGGATCTTCGAGGCGGAAGGATCTCCGGGAAGTCCACGCCAGGGGACGGTGAGGGAACTGTGATAGCAAGTTTGCCGGGAAGGGAAAGAAGCCCATACACCATACTACTGGGGATGTGTGGACAGCCGACCCTCTGGAACTTTTGTCGTCTGGAAACGGTGTGTCTGTGTCCACCAGAAACTGTTTGCCTGCCGAGGAGTATGACGACGAGGGTAATTAAGTGCCACGTGCCTGAACCTGCCTCCCTGTTCAACTTTCTCCAATCTTTCCTGTCAAGTTACAAGCAAGTAAAATAAACAATTTTTTTGGGGTTTAATACTGTCTGGACAATGGCCTTCTTCAGAGAGAGAGAGAATAGACTTTTCCCTACACTCTAGGGATGAGAACCAATGGAAAGAGGTAACTCGCTGCAGGACCCAAAACTATTAACACCGCTCACCCTCTACAATATGGAGGATACTGGGCATGTGGAATGGTGTGTCCCACTCTGCAAGTGGAGGTAATCGGGGTAACAGATGTGTGTGCTAGTTATATAAAAGTTATCAACATTATATGATTACAGAAGTGTTCAATGAGGATTCATACAAAATGAATTAACCTGAGATTCTAAGGGACTCGAATGGGGAACATACAGGAGAGGATCAAAATAGAATAACAGCAGGAATCAGCACAGGGGGGCGGTGGGGCAGATGGGGGGGAGAAAGGAGGATCAGGGATGGGGGGGAAGCAGGGGCCACGTATATCTCAGTCTAGGAAGACCACAATACCTCTGAACCCCGCTCCCGACCAATGAGAGATTTAATTGGGATTCGGCCTCGCCCTCACCCAGGCCCCCCAGATCTTATGGAATTTTTTGGGACATTTGTGGCTCATGTATGTCAATTTATATAGGGGTAAGACTGCGTCAACCGTCGACCTCCACTGTGAGACTGTGGGTGGGTCGGCCACTTTCCATTTAAACAAGATGGTTTTCCTGGCATAGAAGGCTGTGTAGAAAGTAAACAGTTGTTTGTGCTTGTTGGGTGAAACAGTATCACATACGCCACCCAGTAGGAGAACCTTAGGATCGACAGCCACATGTAGCCCTCCAATCTCATTGATCTCCCCCACTACACTCTTCCAGAATTCCTGTATCAGAGGACAAGTCCAAACCACATGGATGAAGGTCCCTACGTCACTCAGACATTTGGGGCAGTGGTCCAACTGTGTAGGGTATATCTTAGCCAGTCTTTGAGGGGTGTAGTAAGCTTTATGTAGAAAATTGAGCTGGATATATCTGTCTCTGGCAGAGATCATCACTGGTATGTATTGTTGAATCCCCTCATTCCAGTCATTTGAGTCAAGGGTCGGGATGTCACTCTGCCAGCTGTGGAAGAGTTGTGTGTTTTTATTTGTATCCCTGCAGGAGATTCTAAGGTATAGGGACGAGAGAATTCTATCTGCATTGTGGGACGTCAAGTAGGATTCAACCACGTGGGAGGCAACATTTGGGGTCTGTGGAAATTGTGATTGGAGTGCATGTCGGAGCTGCAGGAATCTAAAGAACATCCAGGAGGGTAGATGGAATGTGGTTTTGAGGGCATCGTATGTTAGTAAATTACCATCTGGCATCACATGCTGTATCTTAGTGATGCCAAACCTGGCCCATATACTGGGATCAGGGATTGTGCGTAGGTGTGGAAACCTCGGGTTGCCCCATAGTGAGGCATGGGGGGGAGACCATCTGTGAGGGACAAATGATTTTGGTCATTTGCTCCCATACCTTAACCACAGTTTTCATTGATATAGTCATAGTGACATGCACCTTTAGTCCTCTGAACACCGGGTTGCTTAGTGCCGCATAGGACCCTAGTATGGCTGCCTCCAAGTTAACTGCATGGTTTGTTTCCACTTGTGCAAACCACCAGCGCACAGTCACCAAGACCGCCGCCCAATAGTATTGACGGAAGCAGGGTAGGGACAGACCCCCCAGTGTTAGCGGCATCTGTAGGGTTGATCTGGCTATTCTAGGGGTGCAGCCCGCCCATATGAAGTTGCTTATAATCTGGTCTAATTTGACAAAAAATGCATTAGGAATAGGGATCGGGGTATTCCTGATCACATCCAGAAATTTTGGAAGAAAGGTCATTTTTATGAGGTTAATTCTACCTACAAGGGAGAGAGGTAGTGACTTCCAGGTCTGACACTTAAAGGTCAATTGGTGTAGCACCGGGTATACGTTGTCATCTAGATAGGAGGAAGGGTCAATCTGCACCTAAATTCCCTAGTATCGGAATTTAGAGACCCAAGAGAGTTGGGAACTAGCCCGAGGGGGTTGCTGATGTGTGTGGGATAGGGAAAACAGGAGGGACTTAGACCAGTTGATCCTGATGCCTGAGAATACCCCAAATTGGTCTATCAAGGCCAGAGCCGCATGAAGGGATCCCAAGGCATCGGGTAGGTATAGAAGGGCATTGTAATAATAGTTATATTTGACACACTTGTAGGCAAGTGCAGTCCACTTTCTCCACTGCAGGTGGTGCTCAACAGCAGCAGCATTGCAGAGGGAGAGGAAGTTGAGAGGAAGCCAAGAGGAACATTGTTCCTCTATGGTTTCCTGGGTCACTGGGGCAGCAATCTGGTTGTATTATTAGCCCCCACAGGTCATCAGTTTAGTGTTATGGAGGTGTAGCGGGTGTTTGCTTTAAGGCCCAGAGACTACCATACCCAGGATGCATTTATCCGCACAAGGACTTCTGGGGCGGGTTACTTAACCATGGGGCGGACCGGAGTGTGGTCTCTTTGGACACCGCCCACCCAGCAAGTTAAACTCTGTGCTGGAGGGGCGTGGCCAGGATGGAGACCTGAACAGTCGCACTTAACGGAGCTCTGCTGGCTACCTTGCCTTTTATCCTGTCCAGGTGGGTTTAAACTCCGTTCGCGGCTCCTATTCCCTGGCAGATGAGACGCCGCACACGGCGGGGAGGCTCAGGTGGAGGTAGGACGCTTCGGTTTCTTCCGCTGTCCGAGATCCCTGCGGACTCTCCCCCGGCCTGTGTGCGGCCTCGTGGTGTGCGACCTTCCAAGATGGCGTCACAAGCAGTGCGGGCGGAGGAGCCCCCATCCCAGCCCAGCTATGTAGCCGACATCATGGCAGCCATAGCGACTTGCCAAGCAACACTCACCGCTAAGATTGAGGCTGTGCAGCTGGAGATGGGGATCATGCGGCAGGATATGGACAAGATGAGGTCCCGAGTATCGGAGGCTGAGCGGCGGGTGGGGGATGTGGAGGACGTAGTGACAAGCCACTCCACTGACCTCCGAGCCATGCACAACCGGATCAAGGCACTGGAATATAAGGCCGACGACGCCGAAAACCGAAATAGGAGGAACAACCTCCGGATTGTTGGACTCCCGGAGGGTGCGGAGGGACAGTCCCCAACTGGATTTGTGGAGGGCCTTCTGCGTGATCTCCTCCCAGAGGCTCACTTCTCTCCCTTCTATGCGGTGGAGCGAGCGCACCGGATCCCTCCGCTGCCGAATCCTGCCGGGGGCCCTCCCCGCACGTTCATTCTCCGGTTCCTGAATTTTCGGGACAGGGATGAGGTGCTGAGAGCCGCAAGGGGTAAGGGAGAGCTTCGGTACGAGAACGCTAAAGTTCTCATCTTCCCGGATTATTCGATGGAGACCCAGAAGTTGCGGAAGTCATTCGACGAGGTCAAGGCCCAGCTCCGCACCCGTGATATTCGATACAATATGATGTTCCCTGCACGTCTCCGGGTACAAGATGGTGAAACCATACGCATCTTCATGTCACCAAGGGAAGCTTTCTCCTGGATCGACACACTACCACCTCGTCACTGAGTTGCCAACTACCTTCCTTCTATGCATGAGAAGACATATCTGCCTTTTATCTGGTGCCACCCTGGCTGCGGTGGGGCCCACCTTGCTGCCTTCAATTCTGCCGGGACCCTCCAGATGTTTGGGTTCTGCTGCTACCTGGGGACACCAGTGCTGTTATGGGGTATGTACTATGCCCTTTTGAATGCCCCGAGTGCAGTTACTCTCAAGTAATGTGCCCCTGCTTGCAGGAGATGTTTCTTTGACTGACTTACCACCTGTTGTCCTTATTCCTGGTGACCTGGTAGAACCCCCCCTTTTTTTTTTTTTTTTTTTGCTCCTGTACTTTGCCATGGACTGCCGTGGGAATTTGGGGTTGCTACCTGCATTAATAGGTACTTTCATGTGGTGGCCAGCGGCTCTGGTGCTGAACTAGCACCTGGACTAGTGTGTGGTCTCCTCCGGTCCACGGCCCGATACACTAGTACCTTGTTCTAACAGACCTGTTGTCTGGGGGTTAGGGGATTATGCTCTCCATGATTGGGATGGGGTGGCGGGGTGGGGGGGGTAGGGAACTGTTGGGAACTGGTCGTTATACTGCTGTTGCAGGGGGAGGGGAAGATTTTTGTTTTGTTTCTTTGTGACATTACATGCCTAATAATTTCTTTTTGCAGGTTCGGTGATGGAGATGTTCTGGGGGGGAGGGGGGGTCCCTGTGCCCTTTTTTGGATCTTGGGTGCTCTGTGTCTGTGGGGGGTGGGGATATATATGTTTGTCACTCGTCCTGATGGCTCAGGTTAGAGTTGTTTCCTGGAACGTCCGGGGTCTCAGCTCTGCGGTTAAGAGATTCCTGGTGTTCCGGTACCTTCAGAAGATTAGCCCCCACATCTGTATTCTATTGGAGACTCACTTGACGGGCTCACGAATTCTAGCATTGCGTAGGGCCTGGGTTGGAGGAGCTTACCACTCCACCTACTCCTGCTATGCCCGGGGAGTAAGTATCCTGATTAGGAAATCTCTGCCGTTCCGGATCATAGACGTCCGTACGGACCCCGGGGGCAGATTTGTGGTTCTCCATGCGTGTATTTTTGATAAGCGGGTGGTCTTGGCTGGGGTGTACTTGCCCCCCCCGGCCTCGATACAACTGCTATATGATCTTATGGGGATAATTCTTGAATTTGATGCACCAGTTCTTTACGTTTTTGGAGACTTTAATTTGGTCCCCTCCCAGGGCATGGACAGGCTGCATTCCGTGTCTCGAACCCTCCTCGGACCTCCCCCGATGGGTGGATGCATATGGATTGACGGACGTGTGGAGACATTTTCACCCTCATACTAGGGAGTACACGTGCCACTCTGCCACGTATAAAACTCTGTCTCGTATTGATCTAGTATATGCCACTACTGCGGCCCTAAATTGGGTTCGAGATGCTAGTCATCTATCTAGGGGCATATCGGATCACGCGCCCGTCTGTCTGGATCTATCGCCTGCGGACCCTGGGGGTGCGAGGCTGTGGCGCCTTTCCAGGTACTGGGCCATGGACGACAGGATTCAGGAATATATGGCGGGGTCTATCTGTAATTATTGGTCTGCTAACAGGGACTCGGCTGGCTCTGGTGTGCAGTGGGATGCTTTTAAGGCCTGGGTTAGGGGGGAATATATCTCCCGGATATCCTCATTGCAAAGGGAGGGTGAGAAGGAATTGCTTGACAGGGAGGAGGAGGCTAGTGGATGTGAGAGATCCTATGTTGCGGCCCCTACGGAGTCAACATATTCTACATGGCAGCAGGCCCTTCGTAAGCTTTCCCTGTGCCGGATTGATCAGACTAAGAAATCTATGTTATATTCTGCCCAACGAGTTTTTGAACATGGAAACAAGAATGGACGCTTGCTGGCATGGCTATCCAGGGGTTCGACTCAGTCTACACATATAGTGGGGGTACGGGACGAGGGAGGGACGGTGCTTACTTCCCCGGACAATATTAATACTAGATTCTCCCAATTCTTTCAAGGGGTCTACTCCTCGAGAGTTCAGTATTCGCCTTCTGACCTGCAGGCCTTTTTGGACTCGGTCCCATTCCCCACACTTGATGAGACTATGCGGGCAGACCTCGAGACAGACTTTACCCTGGAGGAAGTTCAGGGGGCCATAAGGGGGTTGCAGGGAGGTAAGACCCCTGGGATTGACGGACTCCCGACAGAATTCTACTCACAGAACTTGGAGACCCTTGCCCCAAAACTGAGAATGCTTCTTTCAGAATTCAGCAGACATGGTGCCCTGCCTGAATCTATGGCGGAGGCGGTTATTGTGTTGGTGCCCAAGCCCGGTAAGGATCCTCTAGACTGTGCCTCCTACAGGCCCATCTCCCTACTGAACGTGGACGCTAAAGTCCTTGCCAAGATCATTGCGAACCGCCTATCAGGAGTGATTACTGAGCTGATTCACATGGATCAGACTGGATTTATGCCGGGTAAGGGCACCGACATCAATATTCGGAGCCTCTTTTTGAATCTCTCTGTAACGCATGACCGTGTCGGCTCCCGGGTGGTGGCTTCTCTGGACACGGAGAAAGCCTTCGACTCGGTGGAATGGGGGTATTTGTGGGAGGTCTTGGCCAGGTTTGGCTTTGGCCCCCGTTTTATACACTGGATTCGGATGCTGTATGGGAGGCCGGTGGCGAGGGTTCGCACCAATGGGTGGGTCTCGGAGCCCTTTCCGCTTTCCAGGGGGACTCGTCAGGGGTGCCCTCTCTCCCCCGGCCTATTTGCCCTTGCATTGGAACCCCTGGCGATCGCTGTCCGGGAGTCCCGGGCGATTTCCGGGCTATCAGTGGGGAGGCTGGAGGAGAAGATATCCCTCTACGCGGACGACACCCTCCTGTACCTTAATGACGCTGGTCCCTCGCTGCTGGCAGCCCTGGAGACGTTTGAAGTTTTTGGGACGTTCTCTGGAGTTAGAATAAACTGGTCTAAATCGGTGCTCTTCCCGCTGGATGCCCGGGCTCCCTCTCTGGCTAGCCCGTCCCCCTTAAAGTGGGTCACTGAATTTAAATACTTGGGAGTAATGGTGACAAGGGAGGCAGCCCAATATTATACACAAAATGTTCTCCCCCTATTGAATGTAGTAAAGGAGAAGTGCCTGGCTTGGTCTGGTCTCCCCCTGAACCTCATAGGACGCATCAACATTATTAAGATGGTTCTGCTACCAAAGTTTAATTATATATTTCGGAACGCCCCGGTCTGGATCCCGGCCTCCTTCTTTAGAGCTGTTAATGGGTGCATTACCTCGTTTCTGTGAAATGGGAGGGTCCCCAGACTGGCTAGGTCTACCCTTCATCTTCCTACGCGGCTGGGGGGGCTCGCTTTACCAGATCTGCTGGTCTACTTCTGGGCAGCTGTCCTGGTGACGGCACACTGGTGGGTGGCGGGAGATAGGTCAAATGTAGCAGTGTGCCTCGAGGCAGCCTGTTTGGGTTCCTTGATGGACCTGCGTAACCTGATATACAGAGGGGCAGGGGCATATTCTATGATTCCGGCCCCCACCAAAATTACCCTTAAGGTTTGGGCGGCTGCTAGAAAAAGGTTCTCCCTGCCCAATAGATGGGCCCTGGCTCAGCCATTGTGGGGCAATCCTGGGCTGCCGCACTTTAGATCGATTCCTGAGCCACAGGTCTGGGCCAGATTCGGGGTTAAAACACTGCAGGACATTATGCCAAATGGGGTACTTTTAACCTTTGCACAGCTTAGCAGGCAGTTTCAGGTGCCGCGATGGATGCTCTTCCGATATTTCCAACTACGCCACGCTGCTAGGGCGCAATTTTCCACTAGACCCCTGTTAGAATTTGACCCTGTTGAGTCGCTCTTGATACAGGAGGACCTCAAAAAGCCACTCTCTGTACTATATGGGACACTGCTCAAACCAGATACCCCGAGATTGGACAGGCTTTGGGATAGGTGAAAGGCGGACGTCCCATCCCTGGGGAAAGAGGAGTGGGAGGACGCGTTGGAGGAATGTCCCAAGCTGGTGATTTCCTCCCGGGACAAACTGACACAAATCAAAATGCTGCACAGGGTGTATTATACACCGGTTAGGCTCCATAGGATATACCCTGACAGAGACCCCTGCTGCGCAAGATGTCGGACTCACCCTGGCACCCTTATACATCTACTTTGGGAATGCCCTAAGATACAGGTATTCTGGAGAGGGGTGTTTGAGTTGATCAATCTGAAACTGGACTTGGAGCTTCCCGTGTCGCCAGAGCTAGCCTTGTTTGGGGTCCAAGATGATGAGCAGAGACCCCGCCATAGGAAACAGTTGATTGCATACTTGTTATTTTATGCCAAAAAGTCTATCATTTGCAAGTGGATGTCCCCTAGCTCTCCGTCAGTGTCCTCCTGACTGGCCATGGTTGATGCTGCGATACCAATGTACAGGCTGACGTATATCAGCAGGGGATGCCCCTGGAAGTTTGACAAGGTGTGGTTGCCCTGGATATCGCCTTGATTGGTCCTACGGCCCCCTTCTAGACTTTTGTGCCCGGTTGAGAATAGGATGGCCGGTTGGGTTGGCGGGCCCCCCCCCAGAGGTTCTATTCTTTTCATTATCCCTTATATGTCGCTGTTGCCTGCTGAATACACTGATTTATATGTCACAAATTGTAATGTCATATTCCTCGGCTATGTTGGCCGAGCTCTGTTTATATGTTCATGTATATATAACTGCTCATTAAACACAACCTGATTGTAAAAAAAAAAAAAACTCTGTGCTGAGTCTGCTGAAAATACAGGGCCTGAAGCCTAGGCCTGTATTACTCCAAAGAGCCTTCTGTACCCACTTAGGAGCCTGCTGCTGTTCTGCTACTACCAGGAGGACCGAAGACCCGGGTGTCGTGGAATCTGTGTACCAAGACACAGCAACGGAAGATACGGACATGGACTGGTCCGGTTGGGTGAGAGAGCACCTGATCAGAGAATAATACAGGATCTCTAGACCCAGTAACTGTTGCTCGGAACTAACGTTAGTGTTTGCAGTTGCACGCCGGAGGGACAGTGCATTGAATAACGCTAGTAGATTTATTCTGTGTTCACCAAGTTATCAAACCCCTTTATTCTTGTGGATTACAAACTGTTCCAGAAGTGCACCACCGTTTGCTAGCGAAGATCTTTCTCTGCAGAACTTTCACATAGTACAGTCAGGCCTGACTTAGCAGTGTAGACATTGGTGGGGCGCCATTTTGCCCACGAGGGAGAAGAGCTGCAGCGGGGTCCGTTAGTTTCTTGTCATAGGATTGTATATCTGTCTGTTTGCTAAAATACTCTTTCATTGCAGGGCTCTGTATATGTTTATGTATACTGTTTTGCCTGCTTAACCATTATTCTCAGTAAAGTGCCAGGGTTAAGTATATCAGTTGTTTGTGTCATTTACTGTGCAGGAGAAACGGTTAGTGATAGCTACACCATACTGTTGTGTGTCTTTATTACGGGATTGTGCTGCCAAGAATCACAGGTTACACAATCCTATCATCCCCTACTAACTGTGCCAAGGGAGGGTAGAGCCAATTTGTGGTGGTTGGCTTGTTTAGCAGTGACCCAGTGGTGCGCATCAGCCAGCGCTTTTCCAGAGAAGGCTGTAGTTGTTGAGCTTCCTGGGGAAGACTGGTCCGGAAGCGATGTAGAACGGCTCATGGAGTTACTGTCCCCAAGCCAGAAGGCATGGTTACTTGATCTCAAACCAGATGGACAGACCTCCTTTACCTATGCACTGGTAGAATGGAGAGAAGAGATACCTGAGAGTTTCAGAGGCCAGAGTGTGCAAGCCATAGATGAGAAGATATACCACTTGGCGCACGCAAAGGCTATAAAGAGGGAACCTCCCCAGTCACCCACAATTCCCAAAAGTTCCAAAGACATGACAGCTTCAGGGACACCTCTAACCACTATAGGTCCTGAACTTCTAAATGCTTTAGGAGACCTTGTCACAAAGTGCCAGAAGAGCAATACGTTACATGTAGAAGCTGGGTACTGGAAGCTCAGGATTTTTTCAGGGAAACAACCTGTACCACTCGGAGGAGAGGATTTCGACACCTGGATGGAGCAGGCGATGCAGGCTGTGGAAGGATGGGAAATACCGGAGGCCCGAAAGAAGCAGCGCATAAGAGAAAGTTTAAAGGGGGCTGCTGCTGAAGCCGTGAAGAACCTCAGGTTCAGCAATGCTGCTTGTACTGCCTATGACTATTTAACCATGTTACAGGAAGAGTTCGACCAATTAGAGTAGGTGGTCGATTCAGTCTACCAGTTTGAGCATACCCTTCAACTTCCAGGAGAAAGACTGTCTGAATATGTTCGCAGATTAAACAAGATGCTGTGCCAAATTGTCCTTAAGAAGGGGATGCTGCCACAAGCCATAGATGCGGCCAGGATGAAGCAGTTTTTAAGGGGAGCATTACGTTCCGACCCAGTCTGGCTCCATCTGAAAACCACTAGTGGGTGGGCGTGGCCTGGCGCGACATGTGAGCGGACGTCTTTCCTAGCAGCTCCAAGATCCCTCTGAACAATCCTTAGCAATCCTTCCTACCTGCCTCACCAAAACGCCTGTAAGCCTCGCTGCCCCCTCGGGAAAGACCCTGGGATATTTTTTGGGGGATTTTGGTGGATGGGAAGGTGAAAGGGACGAAAACAGCCCGCGGTTAGGATGAGCATCGTTACACGCTCCGGCCAAGATGGCCGCCGCAACACCAGCAACGCCGCGCCATTCTCCTCTCTGGCATCCACCCCGGATCTCTTTGATGAAGAGCCTGATTTGTCGCTGCCACCTTCCCCAGGGACCTCCGCTACACCGGCGCTGCCGGCCCCTGCATCTCCTGGAGAGGAGGGCCTGGAGGAAGGCCCGGAGCAGGAGCCCACACTGCTGATGGTCCTTCAAACCATTAAGGTAAACCATTCAGATATTATGGGGAAGGTGGAGGAACTAAAGTTGGACATTACTATCATGCGCCAAGACATGCATAAGGTGAGGGACCGGGTCTCTGAGACAGAGCGCCGCATTAGTGCTCTGGAAGATACTGTGGGCCCTGTCCTTCCTGCTATTAAAACCCAGGACTCTAAAATCCGTTCGTTGGAGGACAAGATGGACGATTTGGAGAACCGTTTACGCAGGAACAACCTGCGCCTGGTGGGTCTGCCTGAGCGGGTGGAGGGTCCTGATCCGCTTGCTTTCCTGGAAAGCTGGTTCTCCCAGGAATTTGTGAAGGACTGCTTATCCCCCTGTTTTGTCCTGGAACGCGCCCACCGGGTGCCCGGCAGACCGCTCCCTCCTGGGGGACCCCCCCGCACACTTATTATGCGCCTCCTGAATTATAGAGACCGGGACGCTATCCTGCGAGCGGCCCGCATTAAGGGAAGCCTGAAGATAAATAATGCAGTGGTATCTCTCTTCCCTGACTACTCCCCTGCGGTACGTGCTTCAGCTTGTTAAACAGAAACTGAGGGAGAAGACCATTCAGTATTCCATGCTGTTTCCCGCGACGCTGAGAGTTGTGCATAAAGACCAGGTGCATTTTTTTCAAATGCTTTGTCCTGGTTTGAGTCCCTGCAACAACCCGGACGTACGTCTGAACGGGCACTGGACACCTGATTTATTGCTGTTTTTACTTTTTCTTTTATCACTGGGTTCTACATCTGCTCCCATGCTCTGGGATAGTACCTGAGGCAGGTACACTTTGTACTCTCCTGTGGCAAGAGGATACAGATCTCCACTGGAAGACTATGCTACTCTCTGTTTGCTGACTCTCAATCTTTGCGTTTTTTCAACCGTTTGTTTTTTCATATACTTTTACCGATCAAGAAATGATCAAACTGTGTCCGCTGGCATGTCCAGGCGGGCCATGTTTCTAGCAGTTTTTTGCAGTTTGGGGTCAAAGCCAGCCCATGGTTTTTGTTTTTTGGGCCTGGCAGGGGAACATGCTGGGCTGTTGCCTATGCTGCAGTTGTATTGGATGGTAGTATATTTGACTGTTGGAATGAGTGCTGTGTGTGTGTGTGTGAGTATATTTGCCTTGCCTCCACCCTCACCTTTGCCTTGCCTGGTTTACGGCTGTCCCTCTCATTTTTTTACTCTGTCAACATGTCTATAGTTAAGTGTATCTCCTGGAATGTCCGGGGGTTGAACTCCAAATTTAAACGGGCCTCTATGTTTGATTTCCTTAAGGTGCACAACCCTCATATACTATGCCTACAAGAGACGCACCTTATGGGATCAAAGGTGTTGGCTTTGAAGAAGCACTGGGTCATGCATGGGTATCACTCTACGTACTCAAGCTATGCAAGGGGAGTGTCCATTCTGATTCGGAAGGGCCTCCCCTTTTCATGTGATAGGGTGGTCCTGGTCTCCTGGACCCTAAAGGTCGCTATGTTTTTCTCCACTGCAAGGTACATTCTGTGCCAATATTGTTGGTGGTTGTGTACGCTCCTCCCCCTGTCACGGCTGAAATTTTTACTGATCTAAGTGTGCAATTTTCCACTTTCCCTGCATTGGCTACTCTACTGGTGGGAGATTTCAATTCGGTGCTTGACCCTGCCAGGGACCGTTTGAAACCTTTACAGTATGACTCCAAATTGTTTAGTCAATGGTGTGCCTCATTTGCCTATGTTGACCTCTGGAGGCATGGCCATCCTGTGGACCGGGAATATACATGCCAGTCTTGTACGTACCGTACTCTTTCCAGGCTGGATTATGCTCTGGGGACTCCTGACATGGTCCCTAATATTCGGACTGTATCCCATATACATCAAACGTTATCTGACCACTCAGCTCTATCCATTGAAGTGATGCTGGGCCACAGGCCCTTGTTTCGGGTGTGGAGAGGAAAAAAGCAGCGCCTTCTAAGCGTAGTAGTATCAGAGATTTATTAAAATTTATAATACAGCAGCAAGAGATACACTCACAAACGAGTATAGTATAAGGCTTATCTTAAGTGTTGTCATCCGCTCGACCCGGGAGCTGCGAATCCTGATGTTACAAGCTGAAATCCCACGTAGTTGTTAACGGTGGTAGAAGGAACTTCACTCTCGCGGGGAAGAATCCTCACTGGAACACAGCTAGTGGAATCGTCACTTCCGGGTATGATGTCAGCGGGGGGTGCACGCCGTTTCGGGTGTGGAGGCTCAGTCCTCACTGGGTTGCCACCGCCGAACTTCAGGAGCCGGTTCAGCAGGATATGTCCCACTATTGGGGGGACAATGCTGGCTCGGCATCTTTTGGCCCTACGTGGGACGCCTTTAAGGTGTCTGTACGGGGATCATACATTTCTAACATTGCCCGGCATGGTAAGACATCTCAGGCTACTCTTGTAGCCTTGGAGTCCTCCCTGGTGGCGGCCAGGGCCCGCTTTTCTGCGCTCCCCAACCCGGAATCTCATGGGATCCTGGTGGGGGCGCATAGGGCTCTGGATCTTCACAGGGTAGAATTAACGACCAAACAGCAGCTGTATCTGTCGGCTAGGTTACACGAACACAGCGGTAAAAATGGTAGGTTGCTGGCCTATTTGGCCCGCACGGACTTTCTGGATAGGACTATACAGCAAATTCAATTGCCGCATGGCTCTGTCACGTCAGACCCCTTGCTCATAAACACCACGTTTAAAACCTTCTATGAAACTCTATACACCGCCCCGCCCCCCCCCCCCCCCCGACCGAGATTGAGGTACTGGGATTCTTTGAATCTCTCCAATTCCCTGTCTTAGAAGACATACATAACCAGATACTTGACAAGCCCCTGACTGTGGAGGAAGTGGTTGAGGCCATTGACTCACTACCTCCTAATAAAGCCCCTGGACTGGATGGCCTGCCTGCTGAATGGTATGGGAACTATGCTGAAGACCTGTCTCAGAGGCTACATTCCTTGTTTCAACAAGCACTGCAGGAAGGGGTGCTTCCCTCCTCTATGAGTGAGGCCCTGATAGTGGTGCTCCCCAAACCTGACAAAGACAAACTGCAATGTGGGTCTTACCGACCGATCTCCCTGCTAAATAGTGACGTTAAGGTGTTGGCTAAGATTATAGCCATACGATTGCAGAAAGTAATTCTCCATCTTGTTCACAGGGATCAGACTGGGTTCATGCCTGGGAAGAGTACGTACGACAATATCCGCCGGTTGCATCTGCATATTCACAGAGCAGCTGCTGAGAATAAGAGTGGCTTGGTGGTATCCTTGGACATGCTCAAAGCCTTTGACAATTTATTCGATGGGTTCGTTTACTGTACACCAACCCTAGGGCCAGAATAAGCACAAATAAAGATATTTCGGATGTTTTTACGCTGCAGAGGGGTACCAGGCAGGGCTGTCCGCTCTCGCCGCTCCTGTTCGCTCTGGCTATTGAGCCTCTGGCTCTGGCGGTGCGACAGTCGGCGACGGTGGGTGGCATCTGTTATGGTGCCCTCTCCGAAAAAATCTCCCTCTATGCGGACGATGCCCTAATTTACCTGGATGGTTCTGAGCACTCTTTTGTCTCCCTTATGGGGGTGGTGGAGGAGTTCGGAAGGGTCTCCGGGTTGCGTGTGGGCTGGGATAAGTCGGTAGCTTTTCCCATAGGCCCTATGCGGGATTATACATACCTTTCGGTGTCTAAGCTGTCCATTCAACCCACATTTAAATATCTGGGAATACACGTACACGCGGACCTGTCTTTATATGAGGCTCTTAATGTTTCCCCAGTTGTGGCACATATGGAGACCAGGTTGCGGACCTGGGCCTCCTTGCCACTTAACCTGATCGGCCGGGTGAATATCTTCAAGATGATATACCTGCCAAAATTTTTATATGTTTTTCGGGCATCCCCAATTTTTTTGTTCAAAAAACTTTTTAATAAGCTCAATTCCCTCCTCTGCGCCTTTCTATGGCACGGTTCACACCCGCGGATTGCAAGGGCCTCTCTTCAGGCTGCTAGACTTGAGGGGGGGGCTGGCATGTCCCGATTTGCGACTGTTTTTGTTGGCGGCCCAGCTCACGTACATTTATGACTGGTTCCTGGAGACCTCTTCCTCCTGCTCCACTGCCTTACTGGGGGCGTTTGTGGAGCCTGGGGACTCCCTGGCTGACGGCCTGCACAGGTCGGTGCCTGGGAGCTGCTCCCGGGGCTCCCCGATAGATGTTAGTTGACTGGCCTGGCACGAGGGTAACGGTGTGCTCACAAATTCGGACGGGTTGCCTCCCAATACTCCCCTGTGGGACAACCCTAATCTCTCTGAGCTCCTGGGGCACCCAGATTCTAGGTGGTGGACAAGACTTGGGGTCAGGCTAGTGTGAGGGGGTTAGCTCGGCAGCGGGTGTGTGTGACCCCCGGGATGGGCTCCCCACACAAAAACAGGCCCAGCAAACGGAGGTTGTGGTTTTCAAAATCAAAAAGGTGCGGTTTATTTTCTATTTACAGTGACAAAACACAGCAAAGCAAAAGAAACATAAATAAAATAAATCCTGGTCAACTTGACCTCTGACTAAACATACAGGTTTCCTAACTAACAACTGGGATCAGCCTAGTGCTGTCCTAGTCCCTAAGTCCCTGGTTTTAAATGTCCAAGCAAATAGCCACACAGGCTTTGTCTCACCGCACAGGGGTTCACTCTCCCTAGACAGTCCACACAGGTCTGGGTCCAGGCATGAGCATGCACCTAATGAATCTGGGAGTTCTTATAGAGGCCTAAATGAGCTGACAAGCTTCAGCTGGTCTCATCAACTCCCTGTCTGCACGACGCCCCACACTCTCCCTAGAGGTATGAGTCATCCATGAGCCCACTAGCCTCAGCTGGGCTTATACAACTCTCCACCTAGTTGTATAAGTCGGCGTAAAGCCTGAATCTGGGCGAAATATATCTACCCCCCTGGATGCAACCAGGTGACTTTACCTTCCTGCTGTCACATACCCCCCCCCTCTTGTTTTAACCTCGGGGTTGGAACACCAGCAATCAGGCATTCATGTACTCGAGACAAAGCATCCACATTCCCCATTTGAACGCCAGGGCGATGCTTTACTGTGAAGTTGAATTCCTGGAGGGCCAGGAACCACCTATTCACTCTTCTATTTGTTTCCTTGTTTTGAGCCATCCACTTTAATGGAGCGTGATCCGTAACCATGTCAAACTGCCTACCTAGCAGGTAGTACCGAAGGGAATCTAGAGCCCACTTCACCGCTAAACACTCCTTTTCAACGGTGGCGTAATTTACCCCATGGGACTTCAACTTCCTGCTGAGGTAAATGACTGGGTGCTCTTCCCCGTTCCAGACCTGGGACAATACTGCTCCTAACCCCACATCTGACGCATCACTTTGTACGACAAAGTCTTTAGAGAAGTCGGGTGAGTACAACACTGGCTGGCTACATAAGGCTTGTTTCAAGAATTGGAATGCTGCCTCAGCCTCGGGGGTCCATTTAATCATGACCGACCCTTTCCCCTTCGTCAGGTTGGTTAGGGGCACAGCCTTAGAAGCAAAGTGGGGAATGAATCGCCGATAATACCCAGCGATTCCCAGAAAGGCTCGTACCTGCTTCTTGCTGTTGGGACGTGGCCAACTCTGGATGGCCTCGACTTTGTTGAGTTGGGGTTTTATTACTCCCCTCCCAATGGTGTACCCAAGATATTTGGCCTCCTCCTGCCCAATGGTACACTTCTTGGGGTTAGCCGTAAACCCCGCTTCCCGAACAGAGTCCAGGACTGCTTGCACTTTTGGCAGATGTGAGGCCCAATCTGTGCTATGGACAATTACGTCATCCAGGTAAGCCGCAGCATACTTCCGATGGGGCCTCAGCATCTGGTCCATTTTCCGCTGGAATGTGGCCGGCGCATTCTGTAACCCGAACGGCATTCTTTTATATTGGAACGCCCCGTCTGGGGTTACAAATGCGGTTTTCTCTTTGGCCGACTTGGCCAGGGGGAATTGCCAATACCCTTTTGTGAGGTCAAGAGTCGTCATGTATCGGGCTGTTCCCAGCCGGTCGATCAACTCATCTATACGTGGCATGGGGTAGGTGTCAAATTTTGTAACTTTGTTCAACTGACGAAAATCGTTACAAAATCGCCAGCTCCCATCCGGTTTAGGCACCAACACAATGGGACTAGACCAATCACTTTGGGACTCCTCTATCACCCCTAAGTTCAGCATTTTCTGTACTTCCTCCCGTATTGCCTCCCGTCGGGCCTCTGGGATCCGATAGGGTTTTAACTTCACCCTTTCACCGGGCGGGGTAATGATGTCATGCTCTACCCCAGATGTTTGTCCCGGCAGCTCAGAGAATACCTCCTTGTTGCGAAGCACAAACTCCTTAACCTCCTGTTGTTGGGGTTGTGACAAGGTGGCTGCTATTCCAACCTCAGGAATCACGCAACCAGTTTGAGCTGGTGACCAAGTGTCTGCGACTAGGGACTCTCTATCCCTCCAGGCTTTCAACAGATTAACGTGATAGATCTGTTCGGGCTTTCGCCTTCCTGGTTGTCTGACCTTGTAATTCACTTCGCTCACTTTTTCCATTATCTCATAGGGGCCTTGCCATTTGGCAAGGAATTTACTTTCAACCGTAGGGACAAGTACCAGAATCCTATCCCCCGGGGAAAAGGTACGGGTCTTGGCTCCACGGTTGTACACTCTCTGCTGTGCTAACTGCGCTTGGGCCAAATGTTCCTTCACGATGGGCATTACCTGTGCAATTCGGTCTTGCATCAGGGCGACATGCTCAATCACACTCCTGTGGGGAGAACTCTCACTTTCCCAAGTTTCCTTGGCAATATCCAACAGCCCTCTTGGGTGTCTCCCATACAGTAACTCAAAGGGGGAGAATCCCGTAGAGGATTGGGGCACCTCCCTAATAGCAAACATCAGATAAGGAAGTAGACAGTCCCAATCCTTTCCATCTCTATCCACCACTTTCTTCAACATTTGTTTTAGGGTTTTGTTGAATCTTTCAACCAGCCCATCGGTTTGGGGGTGATACACAGATGTACGTAATTGTGTCACTTTGAACAATTTACACAGCTCCTTCATAACCCGGGACATAAAGGGTGTACCTTGGTCCGTAAGCAGTTCTTTACAAATACCCACCCGGCTAAACACAAGAGATAGCTCTTTGGCTATGGTTTTGGCCGAGGTATTTCGGAGAGGGATCGCTTCTGGATAACGGGTGGCATAGTCCATTATAACTAATATGTACTGGTGCCCCCTAGCGGACTTGATTATAGGCCCTACCAAATCCATGGCGATCCTCTCAAACGGGACCTCAATGATGGGTAGAGGGACCAGCGGGCTACGGAAATGTGGCATCGGGGCCGACCTCTGACACACAGGGCAGGAGGAACAATAATTTTCTATGTCCTTCATCACCCCCGGCCAATAGAATCTCTGTAATACCCTCTCTCGGGTTTTCTCTGTCCCCAGATGACCTCCAAGAATGTGCCCATGGGCCAACTCCAACACCAACTTCCTGTAAGGTTTGGGCACCACAAGCTGCTCAACGGTTTCTTCTGCCCTTTTTGCCACCCGATACAGTAGGTCCTTCTCTACGCTGAAGTATGGGTAAGTGCAGGTATTATCTGGGTTCACTAACTCGCCATCTATTTTCACTACGTTTTCCCGTGCCTTTATTAGGGCGGGGTCTTTCAACTGTTCTGTGGCAAAGTTTTCCCTGTGAACCTCAAGATCAGAAAACTCCACAGACGGTAGGTTTTCGTCTGAGGAGGTGGGCTCCTCTCCAGTTTCTTGAGTCTCCCCTGCCAATACTGATAAGGGAAATTCCGGAGAGTCCTCACCACTCTCAGGGGAGTTCTGGCTATCACATTCCTGGTACATAGGGGCACCAGTGGGGGGCTCAGGATCATCCCACAGTTCCCAGAACTTCGGAAAATCCCTTCCCACAATGGCGTCATGCGGTAACTGAGATACTAGGCCCACTGGATGAGAGAGGGTACCTTTGGGGGTCTCGAAACACACTGTAGTCACTGGATACTCTCGGGTGTCCCCATGCACACAAATAACAGCTACCTTGCTATTCCCAAAGACCTCTGTTTTAACTAACTCAGCCTTTATCAGGGTCACAAGGCTACCTGAATCCAGCAATACCACAACATTTCTACCATTAACACACATTTTGCATAAATGTTTCTCAGTTCCTCGAATGGCAGTGCATGCGACTGTCGCACACAGCGACTGACGTCTGCCCGTCAGAAAGTCACACTGCATGGGTTCCTCCACAACCGGGCAATTGGCTGCAATATGTCCCGCTTGCCGGCAGCGGTAGCAAACGATCCTTCTTGCCGCCTCTTGAGCCGCTGATTTCCCAGGCTGTTCTCGCCAAACTTGGGGTAGAGCTCCCACCCTCTCACTCTCTCCACCCTCACCCCTTGGAATCCTCTTATCCGCCCCTGGGGATGGTCTGGTCTTAGGGTGGAAAGTCCGAGTGTCTCTGGAAGAGGCCGTCAGGTTCTCTGTAGCCAAGTATTTCTCCACACGATCCACAAGACCATCGGCCGTCTCTGGGTCTCCATGGCTTACCCACTTTTGGATGGCAGTAGGAAGAGCTCTCAAAAACCGATGCATTACAACACGTTCCACAATCTTTGGTGCGGACAAAGTCTCTGGCTGTAGCCACTTTCTGCTCAGGTGAATGAGATCATACATTTGAGACCTGGGGGGTTTTCCAAGCTGGAAAGTCCAGTTATGCACACGCTGAGCCCGGACAGCCTGGGTGACACCCAGCCTTGCCAAAATTTCAGCTTTTAGCATCACATAGTCTTTTGCTTGGTTAGGCTCTAGGTCATAGTAAGCTTTCTGCGATTCACCAGTTAACAGAGGAGCCACCAGTCCAGCCCACTGCTCCTCAGGCCACTTTTCTCTTTCAGCGGTCCTTTCAAATGTGGTCAAAAATACCTCTGGATCATCCTCTCCAGTCATTTTTGTCAATAAATGACTCACCCCAAAGGACGCGGTATTAGTGGGACGGCTTTCCTCACTGGTCTGCGGACGTTGCTGCATTACTGCTTCCATCTGTTGTTGTAGTCTCTGCTCTTGCTTCTGCAACAGGTCTATGAAGCGGGCCTCAGATTGCTGCTGGGCTTGTTGCTGAGCCTCCAGACTCTGTTGCAAAGTTGCGTTTGTCTGCTGCTGGGCTGCAAGGCTCTGTTGATGAGCTTGCTGCTGGGCTGCGAAGTTCTGTTGTTGAGCTGCAAGGCTCTTTTGCAAACCTGCATTTGTCTGCTGTTGATTGGCATTTGCTAGAGCCAGCTGCTTCAGTATCTCCTCCATGCTGGCTTAAAAAAAAACTGCCACTGGTTCTCCACCAACTGTGAGGGGGTTAGCTCGGCAGCGGGTGTGTGTGACCCCCGGGATGGGCTCCCCACACAAAAACAGGCCCAGCAAACGGAGGTTGTGGTTTTCAAAATCAAAAAGGTGCGGTTTATTTTCTATTTACAGTGACAAAACACAGCAAAGCAAAAGAAACATAAATAAAATAAATCCTGGTCAACTTGACCTCTGACTAAACATACAGGTTTCCTAACTAACAACTGGGATCAGCCTAGTGCTGTCCTAGTCCCTAAGTCCCTGGTTTTAAATGTCCAAGCAAATAGCCACACAGGCTTTGTCTCACCGCACAGGGGTTCACTCTCCCTAGACAGTCCACACAGGTCTGGGTCCAGGCATGAGCATACACCTAATGAATCTGGGAGTTCTTATAGAGGCCTAAATGAGCTGCCAACTTCAGCTGGTCTCATCAACTCCCTGTCTGCACGACGCCCCACACTCTCCCTAGAGGTATGAGTCATCCATGAGCCCACTAGCCTCAGCTGGGCTTATACAACTCTCCACCTAGTTGTATAAGTCGGCGTAAAGCCTGAATCTGGGCGAAATATATCTACCCCCCTGGATGCAACCAGGTGACTTTACCTTCCTGCTGTCACACTAGCTTCCCACATTTTTGTACAAGACAAGTCTATTTCCTTTGCGGATTTGAAAACAAGATTTGGGGTGGAGGATAAATTCCAATATAAATATCTATTATTGCGCCATGCGATTCGGGCACAGTTTGGGGGCGTTACCTGGGAGCTCATGGAGACACCTCTAGAGGTTCTCATGTCATGTCTGAATAGTGAGAAGCTGGTCACGACTCTATATTCCCGCCTGCAGTCGGTTGGGGTTAAACCCTTCCGGATTGCTCAGCGGAAATGGGAGCTGGAGATTCCGGGGGTGTCTGAGGAGGCGTGGGAGGAGGCCTCGGAGGCCTGCTTCCTCAATCTCATCGGCTCCAATGATCGATATGTACAATTTAAATTTATCCACCAGTTACACTATACTCCTGCCAGGTTGGCCCGCATGGGTTTCAGCTCTGCTGCCTCCTGCCCTAGGTGTGACTCCACTGAGGCTGGTTATATACATATGTTTTGGTCCTGCCCGGGCCTATCAGTGTTTTGGAAGGAAGTGTTTGTTTTCTTTAAGGACACCCTGAACGTACTCCTTCCTCATACACCGGAGGTGGGATTGTTGGGAGTGTTAAATGAATTTGTACCCACGGTCCATGCTCGAACCCTGGTACGCACGATACTGTTCTATGCTAGGAAAATGATATTGTTGAAATGGAAGAGTGCCTCTGCTCCGGACATTCAAATGCTATACAGGACAGTGAATAAGGTATTACCCATGTTTAAGTGCATATATAAGGGAAGGGCCTGCTCGCAGAAGTTTTATAAAATCTGGCAGCCTTGGCTTGATATTGAGGATTCCTTCTGGAGGGACATCCCTCTGTCCCAGCCTTAGGGGAGTGTGGTTGCTAGCTACTTAGATATGTTTGGGGGCTGAGGGGGCTGGGCTGGGAGTGGGTTCGGTGGGGGTGGGGGTTGGAGGGCGAGTGTGTGTGTGTTTGCGAGAGTGTGTGACTGGGCTCTTTATGAGCAGGTTTATAGTAGATGACCAAAGATACTGTGTATTACTATGGGTTGTAATCTGGGGTATTCTGGGTGTCCCACTTGGTTAATCCTATACCCAGTACATGTAGTTGTTTTCCTCCGTTGAGGATCTGAGGTAGTATTTCTTTCCCTGAAAATTTTCTCAATGTTTTCTGTACATCTGACAAGTGATATGTCTATCTGCGGTGAGATACAGTATATGTATAATGTAACCTTCATTGTGCCTTCTTGAACGCTGTATTTTGCAGAAAACAAATAAAAACTATAAAAAAAAAAAAGAAAACCACTAGTGGGGTCATGTCCTTGAACTACCCGGACCTTGTGCGAATAATAAGGGATGAAGAGGCTCTGCTGAAAGACCAACAGGTGACCGAGAAGCCCACTGCTCCCCCCTCAGTTGGGGTCAGATCCGCCATGGCCACTGAACGGGACTTGGAAGTGGAGGTCTTAAAGTCGCAGATGACCCAAGTACTAGAGATGCTGACCTCTTTAATGGCCAAGAACTCAGGAGTTGGAGAAAAAGAAGAAGTCAGGAAAGAGCTGTACCAGAGCGTTTCAACACCAGTCTCCCCGCGGGATAGAGGGGAAGCTGTTTGCTTCAACTGTGGAGGAATTGGCCATTTTGGGCGAGTGTGCCCCAGTCCAAGGAAGACCCGAGGCAACTACTGCCAGCCGGCGGAAAACTCCAGAGGGCCCCAGTGAAGGAGTCAACCGGGTGCCCATCATCTCCAGCAAGCTCCATTGGAATAAGAAAGCAAGAAAAACCAAGAAGTGAGGGGAATAATTCCCCATCAAAAGCACATAATACCCCTCCCTTGGAGGTAAAACCCCAAAAGTCACAAGAGATCAATGCATACCAGGCCCAACAGGGATTAAGATCCAGGAAACGGTGGGAAAACAAAAAAACAAAAAAAGACAAACCCATGAGTCCAAGGAAAGAGGCCTCCCCAAAGAAGTTCCCAGCCAAGTTAGTGGGACCCTCCCCAGTAGTCCCCATTCAAGTGGAGGGAGTCTACACGAAGACCATTCTGGACACAGGGGCTCAAGTAACCCTCCTGTATAGGGATTTTTATCAAAAACATCTGAGACATTTGCCCTTGCAGAAGTTGGAAGACTTGGAAATATGGGGAATTGGCACCCAGAGCTTTCCTTATGACGGTTACCTTCCGATCAGATTGGCTTTCGACCCCTCGGTGGCAGGAGAGGCAGAGGTCTTTGACACCTTGGCAGTGGTCTGCCCCCGCCCATCAGGGGCCAACAAAAGTTCCCTGATAATAGGAGCCAACACTGACCTGGTCAGGAGGCTACTGGCCCCTCTAGTGCAAGAGCAGGACGTCTCAACAGCCAGAATCCACCCCATGTTGCAGTTGGCTTATCAGCGATTGATCTTGGAGAAGAAGGTCCCGGAAGAGGGGCTGGGGAAAGTTTGGAGGCTGGAGAGGAGAGAGAGAGTGCTGCAGCCTGGTGAAGTGGCCTGCTTGAGAGCCACTGTGAAGCTCACCTGGGAAGAACCTGGCCCCTTTGTAGTCCTGGAACCAGACCCTCTGGGTGCATACTCAGGACTGGAAGTAATCCCCGAAGTAGTCCTGCTGAGAGTCCTGAAGAAGGCAAACAGCAGGGTGCCAGTGAGCGTCAGGAACACCACTGACTCGACTGTGAAGATTCCAGCCAGGATGCTGTTGGGCCAAGTGAATCCCGCTACCCCAGTTGCCTTGCCCGACCTGGAGAAGGAAGAAGAAGGGGAACCCACCTTGGAGAACCCAGCCCTACCCCCGGCATGGAAGGAGAGGGCCAGGGCCTAGTTGGCAAAGTGGCAGAATATCTTCTACAAGGATGAGTTCGATGTAGGATGTGCGAAAGGTGCCACTCACAATATTCGCCTACAGGAAGACAAACCCTTTCGAGAGAGATTCCGGCGAGTTCCCCTGGTTGATCTGGAAGATCTGCGTGAGCAACTTGGGGAGCTCAAGAGAACGGGTGTTATCCGGGAATCCAGGAGCCCATATGCCTCTCCAATTGTGGTGGTCAGGAAGAAGAATGGGTCATTGAGACTCTGTATAGATTACAGGACTTTCAACAGGAGGACAATACCTGATCAAAACACCACCCCAAGAATAGAGGATGCCCTGCAGAGCCTATCTGGAGCCAAGTGGTTCAGTGTAATGGACCTAAAGAGTGGGTACTATCAAATCCCAATGCACCCAGAAGACAGAGAGAAGACTGCCTTCATCACCCCAGTGGGGTTCTATGAATTTGACCGAATGCCTCAAGGTCTGTCGGGAGCTCCTGCCACTTTCCAGCGGTTGATGGAGAAGACGGTGGGAGACATGAACCTCATTGAAGTCTTGGTATACCTAGATGACATCATCGTCTTTGGGAAGACTGTGGAGGAGCATGAGGAGAGGTTAGAGAAGGTCTTGAAGAGACTCAGTGATGAGGGGCTCAAGCTTTCCAGGGAGAAGTGTCAGTTCTATCAGTCTTCAGTCCATTACCTGGGACACATAGTGGCTGAAGAAGGAGTATCCACAGATCCCGACAAATTGGAGGCAGTTACCTCCTGGCCCAGCCCACCACAGTGACTGAGCTTAGGTCATTTTTGGGGTTCTGCTCCTACTATCGCAGTTTGTGGAGGGGTTCTCAAAAATTGCCAAGCCTCTGAATGAGCTGTTGAAGACAGATGGAGAGGAGGATGACTCAGGCCCCAGGAAACCGGGAGAGTCAGTGGAAGACCAGTGGACTGGAAAGTGTGAAGAGGCTTTCATTAAGCTGAAAGAGAGCTTGACCACTGCTCCTGTTTTGGCCTATGCGGACACCCAAATGCCCTATGAATTACACGTGGATGCCAGCCATGATGGTTTGGGAGGAGTACTGTATTAGGAGTTTGAAGAGCAGCTAAGACCCGTTGCCTATGTGAGTAGTAGGGATGAGCTCGGTGTTCGAGTCGAACATACGTTCGACTCGAACATCGGCTGTTCGATCGTTCGACGAAGATCGAACGATTTGGGCCGTTCGCGCCAAATTCGAGTGACGTGAACGGCCCACAATGCACTACGCCATCAAAGTGCAATCCAGGCGCTGTGATTGGCCAAGCATGCACTGTGACCCCGCATGCTTGGCCAATCACAGCGTCGGCAGCGAGGAGAGCCATAAGGATGCCTGTGGCCAATTATAGCTCAGGGGGATTTAGTACACAATAGAAGAAAGGAAACAAGGTCGCACCAGCCTAGTGTATTACCGTTTAGGATAGATTTTATTAAAAAAGCATAAATACTACTTACAATGTAGCAGAAATTAACTCGCAGTGCAGTGATATTTCAGATAGATGGCAGCTGAAAATGAGCTTGAAACCACACTCCACAGACGCTCCGCGCATATGAATAGAGCCACTGCCGGGTTACGCGTTTCGAAGTCATGCACTTCTTCCTCAGAGCCCAGCAGACGGATTTAGTACACACCCCACACTATAAAAGGCCGCCAGCACGGCAGCCTTGTGTAGTGTGCTCCGGTTCAGGGAGATAGAAGGATAGGCAGGGACAGTGTCAGTGCTATTTGTTCATTTAACTTGTGTGCATGGAGAGAGAAGGATAGGCAGGGACAGTGTCAGTGATATTCTTTGCTAAACCTTGTGTGCAGGGAGAGAGAAGGATAGGCAGGGACAGTGTCAGTGATATTCTTTGCTAAACCTTGTCTGCAGGGAGAGAGAAGGATAGGCAGGGGACAGTGTCAGTGTCATTTTTGCTAAGCCTCCTGCACAGTATACACCTGAAGCTAGCCCTTATTGCTGTGTTTTCCTGTTGTGTAACACAGGCAGGCATCTGCAGCACTTACAGCGGGTGTAGTGTGCCTCCTGCACATTATACACCTGAAGCTAGCCCTTATTGCTCGTGTTTTTTTTCTTTTGTGTTACACTAACAGGCATCTGCAGCACTTACAGTGGGCATAGTGTGCTTCCTGCAAAATATACACCTGAAGCTAGCCCTTATTGCTGTGTTTTCCTGTTGTGTAACACAGGCAGGCATCTGCAGCACTTACAGCGGGCGTAGTGTGCCTCCTGCACATTATACACCTGAAGCTAGCCCTTATTGCTCGTGGTTTTTTCTTTTGTGTTACACTAACAGGCATCTGCAGCACTTACAGCGGGCGTAGTGTGCTTCCTGCAAAATATACACCTGAAGCTAGCGCTTATTGCTGTGTTTTCCTGTTGTGTAACACAGGCAGGCATCTGCAGCACTTACAGCGGGTGTAGTGTGCCTCCTGCACATTATACACCTGAAGCTAGCCCTTATTGCTCGTGGTTTTTTTCTTTTGTGTTACACTAACAGGCATCTGCAGCACTTACAGTGGGCATAGTGTGCTTCCTGCAAAATATACAACTGAAGCTAGCCCTTATTGCTGTGTTTTCCTGTTGTGTAACACAGGCAGGCATCTGCAGCACTTACAGCGGGCGTAGTGTGCCTCCTGCACATTATACACCTGAAGCTAGCCCTTATTGCTCATGTTTTTTTTCTTTTGTGTTACACTAACTGGCATCTGCAGCACTTACAGTGGGCGTAGTGTGCTTCATGCAAAATATACACCTGAAGATAGCCCTTATTGCTGTGTTTTCCTGTTGTGTAACACAGGCAGGCATCTGCAGCACTTACAGCAGGCGTAGTGTGCTTCCTGCAAAATATACACCTGAAGCTAGCCCTTATTGCTGTGTTTTCCTGTTGTGTAACACAGGCAGGCATCTGCAGCACTTACAGCGGGCGTAGTGTGCCTCCTGCACAGTATACACCTGAAGCTGCCCCTTATTGCTCGTGGTTTTTTTCTTTTGTGTTACACTAACAGGCATCTGCAGCACTTACAGTGGGCGTAGTGTGCTTCATGCAAAATATACACCTGAAGCTAGCCCTTATTGCTGTGTTTTCCTGTTGTGTAACACAGACAGGCATCTGCAGCACTTACAGCGGGCGTAGTGTGCCTCCTGCACAATATACACCTGAAGCTAGCCCTTATTGCTGTGTTTTCCTGTTGTGTAACACAGGCAGGCATCTGCAGCACTTACAGCGGGCGTAGTGTGCTTCCTGCAAAATATACACCTGAAGCTAGCCCTTATTGCTGTGTTTTCCTGTTGTGTAACACAGGCAGGCATCTGCAGCACTTACAGCGGGCGTAGTGTGCCTCCTGCACAGTATACACCTGAAGCTACCCCTTATTGCTGGTTTTCCCATCTCCCTGAAGGCCATTAGAATGTCTGGAAGGCAAACAAGGAGAGGCAGACAGTCAGGAGCCAATAAAAGAGGGCAAGCAGGCTCTGTGTATAGAGACAACAGTGCTGGTCGTGGACGCGGTGCATCGTCATCAGCACGTGGCCATGGGACACGCTTGTCCTTATTTTCGGCAGCTGGACGTGTTGAGCCGCATCATGCCGAAGACTTGGTAGAGTGGATGACCAAGCCCTCCTCATCCTCCTCATCCTCTCTCACCCAGGCTCAGGGTACTGGAAAAGCAGCTGCCAAAGCGTCCTCTTCCCTCGTATCAATGTCATCATCAGTCACTCCTTCCCTAGACCCACCGTGTCCTCCTGAGGAGTCCCCCGAACTGTTTTAGCACAGTGTTGGGTACATGCTCCAGGAGGATGCCCAGCGTTTCGAAGGGTCTGATGATGATACCCAGCTAGAGGAAGGCAGTAGCGTGAGAGCAGAGAGAGGGGATGCTCAAGAAGGACAGCAATCTGGCAGTCATGTTCCAGCAGCTGCAGCATACTGCCAGATTGGCTCCAGCGATGAGGAGGGAGGGGATGATGATGAGGTCACTGACTCCACGTGGGTGCCTGATAGGAGAGAGGAGGAGGAGGAGGATGAGGAGGAGGCACATCTCCAACGAGGCAGGATGCCCTCGGGGGGCCAGCGTAAGGGCAGCACACGACTGAATCACACCGCAGAGCTCCGCCTGTGCAGGGCGCTGCCTCTGCCCGTTATTCCAAAAGTTCTTTGGTGTGGGCCTTTTTTGAGTCGAGTGCATCAGATCGCACCGCTGCTGTTTGCAACATATGTCTGAAGCGTGTGCCCTGTGTGGCTCACGTCCTTAACCTGGTGGTGCAGCGGTTCTTGGGCAGGTACCCGGGCTTACAGGATGTCCTGAAGCAGGCCAGGAAAGTTTGTGTGCATTTCTGCAGATCATATAATGCCAGTGCCCGGCTGGCTGAGATGCAAAAGGAGTTTAACCTGCCAAAGAACCGCCTTATATGTGACATGCCCACCAGGTGGAACTCAACGTTGGCCATGCTGCAGCGGCTGCACACGCAGCAGAGGGCCATCAATGGGTACCTGTGCGACTACGGCACCAGGTCAGAGTCAGGGGAGCTCGGGTTTTTTTCACCACGCCAGTGGGGCATGATCAGGGATGCATGCACTGTCCTGGCACCATTTGAGGAGGCCACGAGGATGGTGAGCAGTGACAGTGCATGCATCAGTGACACTGTACCTCTTGTCCACCTGTTGGAGCATACGCTGCGTGGAATAATGGACAGGGCACTTGAGGCAGAACAGAGGCAGGAAGAGGAGGACTTCCTTGCCTCTCAAGGCCCCTTTTACCCAGACAGTGTTCCTTCTGTCCCATCCATCACACAGGAAGAGGTCGAGGAGGAGGAGGATTGTGTCAGCATGGAGGTGGAGCATGGCACTCAGCATCAACAGCAGCAGTCTTTTAGGGAGGATTTACAGTCCCAACAAACCCGTAGACTTGTACGTGGCTGGGAGGAGGTGGCTGCGGATCATGTCGTCCTTAGTGACCCAGAGGACTCCGGACCGAATGCCTCAGCTAACCTACGCTGCATGGCCTCCCTGATCCTGCAAAGTCTGCGGAAGGATCCTCGTATTCTTCGGATCAAGGAGAGGGACCATTACTGGCTGGCCACTCTCCTTGATCCACGGTACAAGGGTAAAGTTGCGGACCTTATCTTGCTGTCGCAGAGGGAGCAGAGGATGAGACATCTCCGGGAGGCCTTGCAGAAAGGTCTGTGCAACACGTTCCCAGAGACTGGGAGGTTACAAACTCCTGGTCCTGGACAACGAGTTGCTGAGGCTTCGGCCAGTCAAAGAAGGAGCGGTGGGGAAGGTGGCCGTCTGACCGATGCGTTCAGACAATTTTTTAGTCCGCAGCCCCAAGGTATGATCGGTTCCAGCAACCATCGCCAGCGTCTGATATACATGGTGCAGGAATACCTAGGGGCAAGGTCAAACTTGGACACCTTTCCCACCAAAAATCCTCTGGCTTACTGGGTCTTGAGGATGGATCACTGGCCAGAGCTTGCACAGTATGCAATTGAGCTACTGGCCTGTCCTGCATCCAGCGTTCTTTCGGAACACACATTCAGTGCTGCTGGAGGCTTTGTCACGGATCACAGGGTGCGCCTGGAGCTACACTTAAACAATGTACGTGTTCAAAATTACAAACAGATTCTACTTAAGAACAAACCTACAGTCCCTGTCTTGTTTTCACCGCCTGTATACTGCTGTTCAGAGTATATAGGGCCTTTTTTATTTTGTGTGCGGGGTTCCCCTTAATATGCATACAAGACCCAAAGGGGCTGGTAATGAGCTGGGGTAGGGGGGGGGGGGGGTTCTGGTGGGGTAGCCATGCCATTTTTCTCAAAGATTTTCATCCATATTACCGGGACCAGACATGACATTAAAGCCGCAAGCAGTTTTAAATGGCTTTTTTTCCTTTAGAAATGTCATTTTGTGCAGGGACAGTTCTAAACACGGGAAACACATGCCACTTCACAGGCATACTTTAGACACCCCCCAGGTACGATATTTAAAGGAATATTTCCCTTTTTTTTTTTTCACTTTATGCATCATTAAAATGACTGCTCCAGAAAAAACGTCCGTTTTTAAAACTTCTTTTTGCATTGATACATGTCCCCTGGGGAAGAACCCGGGTCCCCAAACCCTTTTTAGGACAATAACATGCATATTAGTCATTATAATTAGCACTTTAGATTTCGAACGTTCGCGTCCATTGTATTTAATAGGGTTCAAACGTTCGCGCAAACTTTCGGTCCGTTCGAAGGTTCTGGTGCGAACCGAACCGGGGGGTGTTCGGCTCATCCCTAGTGAGTAGGAGTTTAACCCCAGCTGAAAAGAATTACCCCACCCACAAGTTGGAGTTTCTGGCCCTAAAGTGGGCAGTGGTAGACAAACTGAAGAACTACTTATATGGAGCTGACTTTGTGGTTAAGACAGACAATAACCCACTCACCTACCTTCTAACCACAGCAAAACTAGATGCCACTGGACACCGTTGGTTGGCAGCCCTCTCAGGGTTCAATTTCAGCCTGAAGTACTGGCCTGGGACTGGAAACCGAGATGCTGATGCCTTGTCCCGAAGATCTCATGCTCCCACTTGCATGGCAGAAGACTGGACCCAGGTAACCCCAGAGGGGGTACGGGCTTTGTGTCAGGGGGCAGAGCTCCAGGCTAGTGGAGGATCCAGGGCAGAAGAAATTGGAGTCTCAGCTGTTGGAGTGCCCAAATACTATTGTGATGTCACTCAGATTGGTGAAGAGGACTTGCCCAAATTATCAAAGAAGGATATAAGACGGGACCAGCTGGAAGACCCATTGGGGAGATTGGCTTTGGAAGCCCTGGAAGATCAGGATCCGGACAGACACTTACATGATCCCTCAAAGGAGGCCCGCTTACTGCGCAAGGAATGGGACAGGTTGCAGGTGCATCAAGGGGTGGTCTACCGAAGGGGCCCCTCTGATGACCTGAAAGACAAGTGGCAACTATTCCTGCCAGAAAAACACTGAAAGACTGTTATGATTGCCCTACATGACAACCATGGCCACCTCGGAGCCGAGAGAACCTTTCAGCTCATAAGGAGCAGATTCTATTGGCCCTGTATGCGGGCTGAAGTGGAGGAATACTGTCACTCATGTGCTTGCTGCATACAAAGGAAAACATTGCCTCATCAAGCTGCCCCAATGGGCCACCTGCAAAGCCAAGGACCTTTGGACTTGGTATGCATTGATTTTCTTTGTCTGGAACCTGATTTTATGGGGACATGGAAATGTTCTCGTGATAACCGACCATTTCACCCGTTACGCCCAGGCCTTTCCAACTAAAGACCAGAAGGCTTCCACTGTGGCCAAGATACTTGTAGAGAAGTATTTTGTACAATACGGATTACCTCAACGCCTTCATTCGTATCAAGGGAGGGACTTCGAAAGTCGACTAATCCGGAAATTACTAGATTCCCTAGGGATAAATAAGACCCGCACAACCCCCATGACCCCCAAGGAGATGCCCAACCGGAAAGGTTTAACAGAACTTTGTTGAATATGCTGGGGACCCTGAGCAGTGAGGAAAAGCAGCATTGGAGCAAGCATATAGCTGCCATAGTGCATGCCTATAATAGCACAACTAGTGATGTCACCGGGTACTGCCCTTACAGATTAATGTTTGGCAGAGAAGCAAGACTACCTGTAGATCTGGCCTTTGGTACCTCGATAGACCACACATCGGCTGCTTCCCACAAGGGATATGTGGACAGACTGCGGAAAAGCTTAAGGCTGGCTTATGAGAAGGCACAAGCCACCTCTGACCAGAGAGGGGCCCGTAATAAATGGAATTTTGACCTCAGAGTTCGGATCCATGACTTGCAACCAGGAGACAGAGTGTTGTTGCGGAATCTTGGTGTTCCAGGGAAGCATAAGCTTGCTGATAGATGGAAATCATAGCCATACGTGATCTGTAAAAAATTGCCTGGCCTGCCAGTGTACCAGATGAAACCTGAAGGCCAAGTGGGACCTCTGAAAACCTGGCACAGGAACCACTTATTGCCTCTCTCCGAAGCAGTCCGGATACCTTCTACTCCGGATTCTCCTGAATCACCTTCAACCTCCAATACCCCTAGGCCCAACACCAGATCTCAGACCACTTAGTCAGGAGAGATAAATGCCTCAAACCAGAGTGAAGATGAGGAAATGGAACTGAGCTGGCTGTGGCCCACTCAGACAACTGAACCCATGGTCATGGATCCTGCACCCTGTGAAGTTAGCATCGATGGCACCTTAAATGCTGAAGCTGCTGAGTTCAATCCATTGTGTACTCTAACTGAGGAATGGGAAGATACCCTAGAGTCCATCCCAGCCGAAGATCCAAGAGATTCTTTGTACCTCTCTGCACCAGAATTGGATGCCCCTGAAGCAGCAGGAACCAGTACACCTGACCCAGTGGAAGGAAGAATGGAAGAGCCCAGTGTACCTGATGCCTCAATTCCCAGGGAACAAAGAGTTAAAAGAGCTATTCGCCCTCCCCGAAAACAAACCTACACTCAGATAGGAGAATGTTCTGAAGATACAGTTGTGACTGCAAGAAGGACAATAGAGAAACCTGGCCCCTCCACTGTGCATTTAGTGGAGGGCAACCCCAGCTCACTCTCTGGCACAGTTAGGCAGGTCGCTTCCACCAATATGACCTGTAGACAAGACAATCTCCCTTACCAAGTTTGGTGGGAGGTTCCCTTGCCCAGCTCCTTTGCAACCATAAACTGTGTTACTTGTAGGTAGTGCTATTTTTTTTTTATCTTTGGGGACCAAAGATTTTAAGTGGGGGGAGTGTGTAGCGGGTGTTTGCTTTAAGGCCCAGAGACTACCATACCGAGGATGCATTTCCCCATGCAAGGACTGCTGGGGTGGGGTATTTAAACGAGGGGCGGACCGGAGTGCGGTCTCTTTGGACACCGCCCGCCCAGCAAGTGGAACTCTGTGCTGAGTCTGCTGAAAATACAGGGCCTGAAGGCTAGGCCTGTATTACTCCAAAGAGCCTTCCGTACCCACTGAGGAGCCTGAGGGACGTCTCATCCTGCTGCTGTTCTGCTACTACCAGGAGGACCGAAGACCTGGGTGTCGTGGAATCTGTGTACCAAGACACAGCAACGGAAGATACGGACACAGACTGGTCCGGTTGGGTGAGAGAGCACCTGCTCAGAGAATAATACAGGATCTCTAGACCCAGTAACTGCTGCTCGGAACTAACGTTAGTGTTTGCAGTTGCACGCCGGAGGGACAGTGCATTGAATAACGCTAGTAGATTTATTCTGTGTTCACCAAGTTATCAAACCCCTTTATTCTTGTGGATTACAAATTGTTCCAGAAGTGCACCACCGTTTGCTAGCGAAGATCTTTCTGTGCAGAACTTTCACATAGTACAGTCAGGCCTGACTTAGCAGTGTAGACATTGCTGGGCGCCATTTTGCCCATGAGGGAGAAGAGCTGCAGTGGGGTCCCTTAGTTTCTTGTCATAGGATAGTATATCTGTCTGTTTGCTAAAATACTCTTTCATTGCAGGGCTGTGCATATGTTTATGTATGCTGTTTTGCCTGCTTAACCATTATTCTCAGTAAAGTGCCAGGGTTAAGTATATCAGTCGTTTGTGTCATTCACTGTGCAGGAGAAACGGTTAGTGATAGCTACACCATACTGTTGTGTGTCTTTATTACGGGATTGTGCTGCCAAGAATCACAGGTTACACAATCCTAGCATCCCCTACTAACTGTGCCAAGGGAGGGTAGAGCCAATTGCTGGTGGTTGACAGTGAGTGCTACAGGGCCCGAAACAAATCAAACCAGCGGCCCTCTTAGCTGGGGGTATCGCTACACAGGATTTATGATGCTAGAATTATTGATCTCACTCCAGCATGCATTTTTGTGGGGGGGGGGGCTCTAAAATGTTTTTGTTTTTTTTTGTATGTGTCGCTTTAAATGTTTAAAACATTTTTTATTTTAGATTTTTACTATTTTTATTCTTTATTTTATTTTTTCCTAACTTTTATTTCTATCATACAGGGGCCAATAGCCCCCTATGTGATAGCTAACGCTGCCCCTCATCCCTTTAAATCCGAACACTTATTAATTATACAGGTTCTGAGGCTAATTTAATACAGAAAAGGCACTAAGTAAGTTTAATTACCACCTTAATCAGCCACAGAACCTGTGTAATTATTATGTGTTTGGTTTTAAAGGGATGAGGTGGCAACCCTAGTGATAGCATACGGATGACAGGTACTCTTTTTGAGACATCAGCTGCTGGATGTCTCCTCTGTAGTCCGCTACAGCTGATGGAACACAGATGGTGTTCCATCAGCTGCTTCCTCAAACACAGCTCCTGTAGAATGGCAGCACCGGTCCAGGAAGTGACGTTATACTTGTCACTTCCTGGTCTTTGCTCAGGAGGTAGGCTCAGCGGACAGATGTCTGTGGAGCGGAGCTCCCCCCGTCCTTCCCGGGCCTCATTTTGACAGCACCGGACCCGCAGGTGGGATAGCAGAGCCCGGTAAACATGGCGGGGGGGTCTCATGGGGGGGGGTTGACACATTGTGGAAGTGATCGCCGCTTGTATAACTTTCACATTGAAAGCTGATACAGTAAAACCTTGGTTTGAGAGTAACTTGGTTTGAGAGCGTTTTGCAAAACAAGCAAAATCTTGATATACAAGTAGCGTCACGTCACAACTGAGTATAAAAGATAACAGAGATGCCTCTAAGTGTAGTAATATGGTTACATTTAATGAAGGTACAACATTTAGCAACTCACATGGTTGATGATTAAAAGAGGCACATCTAAATATGCAGGCATCGGGGTAAAGCTGTCCACATAGACCGTCCCCTGCACCGCCGGCTAAATGTTGTACCTTCATTAAATGTAACCATATTGCTACACTTGGAGGCGCCTCTCTTGTCTTTTAGACTCTGTGTAGCTCCTGCTGGATTTTGCTTCTAATCCCCTTGTGGAGGCTTCCATTTGTGGATGGACATTTTATGGTTACACAACCAATCACATTGCTATAATCTTTTTATATGGACTATAAACTGAAGGACTTATGAATAAATGGTTGTGGAAAGAATCATTTGAGGTTCCATTATTTCTTATAGGAAAATTTGGATTACAAGCATGTTTCTGGAATGAATTATGCTTGCAAACCAAGGTTTTACTGCAGTTCGCTTTACTGAAGTACACACACTCCCATGTGCGCGGGAGACTTCTTTCCGGCAAGGTCCGGCGTCTGGTGGGCTTTCAGCCGAGAATCCCCTGTGCACATGCGCCACTGAAGTCAGCGGCGCATTGCAAGGGGAATATCTCCTAAACCGTACAGGTTTAGGAGATATTCTTTTTACCTACAGGTAAGCCTTATTATAGGCTTTCCTGTAGGTAAAAGTAAAAAAATAGACTATACAACCGCTTTAAGCTGCCTTGTGCAGGCGTCGGCCCTGCCCATCAAACACTAGGACCAAAGCATGTCAACAGAGATTAACAATGGTTTGAAGGAGTTGAAAAGGCAGAAGGCATTCTATGCATTAGGATAAAAAGCCGTCTGTGTGTAGCAGCCCCCCTTAGCCCCCCTAATACTTACCTGAGCCCCATCTCTACCCAGCAATGTCCACGAGTTACTCAGCCATCCGGGACTCTGCTTCTGATGGGCTAAGACACAGCAGCGGTGCCATTGGCTCCTGCGGCTGTCAATCAAAGTCAGTTAGCTAATCAGGAGAGAGAGGGGTGGGGCCAAACAGCAGCTCCATATCTGAATGGACACAAATGGAGCTGCAGCTTGGTTCGGGTGCCCCCATAGCAAGCTGCTTGCCGTGGGGGCACTCGACAGGAGGGAAGGGCCAGGAGCAGCAAAGAGGGACCCAAAAGGAGGAGGATCCAGGCTGCTCTGTGCAAATCCACTGAAACAGAGCAGGTAAGTATAACATGTGTGTTTATTTTTTTTATTTTTTTTTAAAACAAGACTTTACAATCACTTTTGACATATTTTACATATGGCATGCATGACACAACAGTGCCTTCTACAGTTGGAGTTAGGAAATGTTTCCCTCAAAGAAAATATTTTAAAGAGGAAGTAGATAGATAGGGGCACATGTGGGAATGGTTAAACTTTCTAAATATAAGGCCAGCAGCACCAGCTGAAAGGGGAACTTTATAAGACCGGTTTCCTGCGGCAATCGTTTAAACCTTGTTTGTTATGGAAATCACAAACTATACCCCAAGATACAGTGGGGCAAAAAAGTATTTAGTCAGCCACCAATTGTGCATGTTCTCCCACTTAAAAAGATGAGAGAGGCCTGTAATTGTCATCATAGGTATACCTCAACTATGAGAGACAAAATGTGGAAACAAATCCAGACAATCACATTGTCTGATTTGGAAAGAATTATTTTTGCAAATTATGGTGGAAAATAAGTATTTGGTCAATATCAAAAGTTCATCTCAATACTTTGTTATATATCCTTTGTTGGCAATGACAGAGGTCAAACGTTTTCTGTAAGTCTTCTCAAGGTTGTCACACACTGTTGCTGGTATGTTGGCCCATTCCTCCATGCAGATCTCCTCTAGAGCAGTGATGTTTTGGAACTGTCGCTGGGCAACACAGACTTTCAACTCCCTCCAAGGGTTTTCTATGGGGTTGAGATCTGGAGACTGGCTAGGCCACTCCAAGATCTTGAAATGCTTCTTACGAAGCCACTCCTTCGTTGCCCGGGTGGTGTGTTTGGGATCATTGTCCTGCTGAAAGACCCAACCACGTTTCATCTTCAATGCCCTTGCTCATGGGAGGAGGTTTGCACTCAAAATCTCACGATACATGGCCCCATTCATTCTTTCATGTACACGGATCAGTCGTCCTGTTCTCTTTGCAGAGGAACAGCCCCAAAGCATGATGTTGCCATCCCCATGCTTCACAGTAGGTATGGTGTTCTTTGGTTACAACTCAGCATTCTCTCTCCTCCAAACATGACAAGTTGTGTTTCTACCAAAAAGTTCTACTTTGGTTTCATCTGACCATATGACATTCTCCCAATCCTCTTCTGGATCATCCAAATGCTCTCTAGCAAACCTCAGACGGGCCCGGACATGTACTGGCTTGAGCAGGGGGACACGTCTGGCACTGTAGGATCTGAGTCCCTGGCGGCGTAGTGTGTTACTGATGGTAGCCTTTGTTACGTTGGTCCCAGCTCTCTGCAGGTCATTCACTAGGTCCCCCTGTGTGGTTCTGGGATTTTTGCTCACAGTTCTTGTGATAATTTTGACCCCATGGGGTGAGATCTTGCGTGGAGCCCCAGATCGAGGGAGATTATCAGTGGTCTTGTATGTCTTCCATTTTTTAATTATTGCTCCCACAGTTGATTTCTTCACACCAAGCTGCTTGCCTATTGCAGATTCAGTCTTCCTAGCCTGGTTGTCATGGAGATCCTGCCAGAAACAGGCGCCCCGGACTTCCTGGTCTCCGTTCGCGCGTGCGTCCAGCGGGTGGCGCCAGAGAGACTATTTAAACCTGCCATTTACAGACAGTCCCTGCTGTCTGCTCTACAGCGTAGTACCTGTGTAACCCGATCTGAGAAACCCATCTGCATCTGACCCGGCTTTCCTGTGACCTTCCTGTTATCCGCCTGCACCTGATCTCTGGCTTGTTTCTGACCACCGCTCTGCTTTGTCCTTTTGTACCTCGCTGTCTGCCAGTGTATCCGACCCGGCTTGTCCGACTACCCTGCCTGACCCAGGCTCCGGTCCGGTCCGTTCAGCTGTTCCAGAACCTGCTGTGCTTCCTGGCTTCCTGGTTCCAGAACCTGCTGTGCTTCCTGGCTTCCTGGTTCCTGTCAACCTGCTGTGCTTCCTGGCTTCCTGGTTCCAGAACCTGCTGTGCTTCCTGGCTTCCTGGTTCCAGAACCTGCTGTGCTTCCTGGCTTCCTGGTTCCTGTCAACCTGCTGTGCTTCCTGGCTTCCTGGTTCCAGAACCTGCTGTGCTTCCTGGCTTCCTGGTTCCTGTCAACCTGCTGTGCTTCCTGGCTTCCTGGTTCCTGTCAACCTGCTGTGCTGCCTGGCTTCCTGGTTCCTGTCAACTCGCCTCACCTCAGTGTACCCGGATCCAGCCCGGACCACCCAGCCACTTGCTCTGTGTTGATCCTGCCAGGCACTCGTACCCCTTCTACCTCCGTGCCTCCTGTTTCACTACCAGGGGCCGCTGGTGGGAGCCGTAAGGGAGGCCTCCCTCTGCTAAACCGGGCTCGTCACCGTCAGGTACGTGACAGCAGCAGACAGCCATGTCTGAGCCCGAGCAGGGAGCCTCACCTATGGAGGAACTATGTCGGCACCTGGCGGGGTTGACTGAAGCAGTCAAAAGCCTCCAGCAAGGCTACACCCACCTGGAAGGACAAGTGCGGGCCCTCACCAACCCTTCTGGAGGCCAAGGGGGTCCACTTGCCTCTATGTCCTCTGCCGGTACAGGGTCCACACCCACGGTGGTCATGCTCCCTCCTGAACCCAGGGTCCCTACACCTGAAAGGTTCTCCGGGGACCGGAGCAAGTTCAGAGCCTTCCGTAACTCCTGTGAGTTGTACTTTGCCTTACAGCCCCGCACCTTCTCCTTGGAAGCCACCAAGGTGGGCTTTGTGATCTCTTTGCTCTCTGGAGACCCCTAGAACTGGGCCCACCGCCTGCTGGAACATAAGGACGTGGCCTTGGACAGCCTTACAGTTTTCTTTGATGCCATGGCCCAACTGTATGAGGACCCTCAGCTTTCAGTTACCGCAGAAAACGCTTTGCGGACCCTTCAGCAGGGACGCAGAGAGGCAGAGGACTATGTAGCTGAATTTAGGCGCTGGAGCGCAGATACCAGGTGGAATGACGCCGCCCTCCGTCACCAGTTCTGCATAGGTCTTTCAGACCCCCTGAAGGACGAACTGGCTAGGGTCGGAATACCAGAGACTCTGAATCTGTTGATCGAGTTAACTATTCAGATTGACCGACGTTTGAGGGAACGGAGGGCTGAGAGGGCCACAGGCTTCTCCCGTCCGACCTGGATGCTTCCTCGGGTCCCCAGTCACCTGCACCCAGCTCCTGTCGCACCCCTGACCCCCTCACACGATGCACCTGAACCCATGCAGCTTGGAGTCCTTCGTCCCTCCCTCACTCCGGAGGAACGCCAGCGCCGGCGAGCGCATAACCTGTGCCTGTATTGTGGGGAACCCGGACATTTCATTAGAAGTTGTCCCCTGAAAGCCCGTAAGTGTTTCTCAGTATCGTCTGGTTTAACCAACCCTCAGGCCAAGCCTTCATCTCACCTTGCCCTTTCTATCTCCCTACAGCTCCCAGGAAGGACTCTGCAAGTGTCCGCTATCATTGACTCTGGGGCTTGTAGTTGCTTTATGGACTCAACTTTTGCCCGCACACAGCTGATCCCTCTCCTTACCAAGACTCATGGATTATGTGTTCACCTGGCTGATGGGTCCGTTATCAAGTCGGGACCCGTGGTCCAAGAAACGGTCCCTTTACCTGTCACCATCCTCACCACTACCGGGGTTCACCGAGAGTACCTACGTCTGGACATTATTTCTTCTCCACTGTTCCCTATGATTCTCGGTATGCCCTGGTTGCAAGCCCACAACCCCACCATCAACTGGGTCACGGGGGTAGTTACCTTTCCTTCCTCCTACTGCCAACAGTCCTGCGGCTCACACAAGCTCCCTGGGCCGGCCGCTCTACTGTGTACCGACACTGATGCTGGTACACGTCAGATCATCCCTGATGCCTACCTGGACTTCCTTGATGTGTTCAGCAGACAGGGGGCAGAGACACTACCACCCCATTGGGCCTATGATTGCCCCATCGACCTGCTACCCGGAGCAGCTATTCCATTCAGTAGGATCTTCCCATTAACGGAGGTAGAACAGGGGGCACTAAAGAACTATATCGACGAGAACCTACAAAAGGGGTTCATTCGCCCCTCTACGTCGCCAGCAGGCGCAGGCATCTTCTTCGTGGAAAAAAAGGACCATACCCTCCGACCCTGTGTGGATTACCGTGAACTAAATAAGGTCACCATTAAGAATCGCTACCCGCTTCCCCTGGTACCAGAGTTATTCCAAAGATTGGGAGCTGCCACCATTTTTACTAAACTTGACCTCCGTGGAGCTTACAATCTGGTCCGAATCAAGGAGGGTGATGAATGGAAGACTGCCTTCCGCTCCCGGTTTGGACATTTTGAGTACTTAGTGATGCCCTTCGGGTTGTGCAACGCAAAGAAAAGCAAGGGGAGAGGCGCCTCTGAGTGCAGATGTTTAAAACAATTTAATAAGAGATTGCAGTACAAGCAACTCACATTTTACTGGATAAAAACAGGCATTGTACGATTTCCATATGTAGAAGAGGGTATCATCAGGTCAGTCATCAGCCTCCTTCTCCTGCTGGGGCGCTGTGTTGCTGGTTCTTCCTATCTGCACCGCTTTAGATGGATGGAATAGCCGGCGGCGGTGAAGATACTGCAGAGCACGGCCTGGGTGATGTTTTTTCCGGCAGGCGAGGGCCGATGACGTCACTGGCATGCAACGCGTTTCCTGAGCCGGCGTGCTGCGTGTGACGTGGCAGTCGCGCTCCTTTGTCAAGCTGGTGGGTGGGTTGGAGGAGCTGGTATTTGATGGACATGGAGGGGGCGGAGGAAGGACAGAGGGGCGGGGCTAGGGCACAGAGGCGAGAGGAGTGTCAGCAGAGAGAGCTCTGGTATTTGATGGACATGGAGGGGGCATAGAAAGGACAGAGGGGCGGGGCTGGGGGACGGAGGTGGGAGACGTGTCAGCAAAGAGAGCTATTAGTCATGGCATGATGATAAAGCCAGATAGAGTATATAAATAGTGGTTTTAGAACGGAATAAAGAACACTATGAGTAGGGGTACTATGAGTAGGGGAATGCAATAATTTATGTGGTATGAACAAGAATAAGAATAATTTTAAAGAATTTTAGAGAAATTTAAATAAATTTAAAAGAAAGGGCAGTTACTTGGAGAGGGATATGTTGAGGATGTAATGAGTATATATATATGTAAAAGTCCATATACATGCATATATACATATGAAAGAAGGGGGGGGGCAGGCAAAAAGGTATCCCTATACATACATGTGTACATATAAAAGGAAGGGGGGGGGAGCAAAAGGGTATATAATAATAATGATAATAATGGTAAGGGATGGAATGGGAATGGGAGTGGGAATAGAGTAAATATAGATAAGTACTAATAAATTAATAAAATTAAAGGGTGAGGGAGGGGACGATGTGTGCGAATGGAATAAGGAATGGATGGGTAAAAAAGGGGGAGGGGGGGATCACATAGACACATGCATGCATGCGCCCATGGGAATATTAGATGAGGTGACAGGTCAGAATGGTCACAGAAAGAGGGGGGCGGGGGGGAAAAAGAGGAGAAGAGCTACTGGACCTATATACACATGCGCATGTATGTGCGCATACACACTCACATGTATACGCGCATACACACACACCCGCATGCGTACATTCGAGGGGGGGGGAAGAGGTTAGTATAATCAGCACAGTTGCTAGCAGGGGGTATGCGTGTACATAAGTTCATGATGGGGGGGGGGATGGGGTTAAATGAATGGAACCGTAAGGCCTCTGGTAGAGGAAATGTCATCATAAGTAATAAAATAATATACTATACTATATACATGATACATATAAAATATATAAGATATAAAAGGAATGGTATACAATATATATAGATATGTCTGCGAGCACATAAATATATGATTGAGGCAAAGGTGCGAAATGCAGGGTACAAAAATACAAAAATACAAAACTACAAAAATACATATTAAGGTTAACAATGAAAATGATGATAATGGGAACAATCAATATAACGGGAGTGAGAAGAAGAGGGGGGGGGGAAAGGGGAGAGGGAGAAGGAGGGGAGGGGGGGAAGGGGGAAAGGGAAATGGAGAGAAAGGGGGAAAAAAAGGGAGGGAGGAAAGGGAGGAGGGAGGGGGGGGGAAAGAAGGGGAGGGAGGGGAAAGGGGAATGGGAAGGTAGGACAGGATGGGGAAGGGGGGAGGTTTTGATAAGTGGGGCAGGGGAACTATACTTACAGACACCCGCCACCCCCAAGTTTGGGTAGAGCAATATACGAAAACCTGTGAGATATATATAATTTGAAGAGTGAAATTACATATCAAAGATGTTGAAATACTGCTAAAATATATATATATATATTGTGAGGGGGTTAACTCGGTAGCGGGTGTGTGTGACCCCCTGGTTGGGCTCCCCACACAAAAACAGGGCCAGCAGACGGAGGTTGTGGTTTTCAAAATCAAAAGGTGCGGTTTATTTCTCTATGTACAGTGACAAAACACAGCAAAGCCAAAAAGAAACATAAACAAAATAAATCCTGGTCAGTTTGACCTCTGACTAAACATGCAGGTTTCCTAAACTAACAACTGGGATCAGCCTGGTGCTGTCCTAGTCCCTAAGTCCCTGGTTTAGTAAAAGTCCAAACAAATAGCCACACAGGCTTTGCCTCACCGCACAGGGGTTCACTCTCCCTAGACAGTCCACACAGGTCTGGTTCCAGGCATGAGCTAACCCCTAATGAAGCTGGGAGTTCTTATAGAGGCCTAAATGAGCTGACAAGCTTCAGCTGGTCTCATCAACTCCCTGTCTGCACGACGCCCAGCACTCTCCCTAGAGGTATGAGTCATCCATGAGCCCACTAGCCTTAGCTGGGCTTATACAACTCTCCCTCCCTAGTTGTATAAGTCAGCATAAAGCCTGAATCTGGGAGAAATATATCTACCCCCCTGGATGCAACCAGGTGACTTTACCTTCCTGCTGTCACATACCCCCCCCTCTTGTTTTAACCTTGGGGTTGGAACACCAGCAATCAGGCATTCATGTACTCGAGACAAAGCATCCACATTCCCCATTTGAACGCCAGGGCGATGCTTTACTGTGAAGTTGAATTCCTGTAGGGCCAGGAACCACCTATTCACTCTTCTATTTGTTTCCTTGTTTTGAGCCATCCACTTTAACGGAGCGTGATCCGTAACCATGTCAAAGTGCCTACCTAGCAGGTAGTACCGAAGGGAATCTAGAGCCCACTTCACCGCTAAACACTCCTTTTCAACGGTGGCGTAATTTACCTCATGGGACTTCAACTTCCTGCTGAGGTAAATGACTGGGTGCTCTTCCCCGTTCCAGACCTGGGACAATACTGCTCCTAACCCCACATCTGACGCATCACTTTGTACGACAAAGTCTTTAGAGAAGTCGGGTGAGTACAACACTGGCTGGCTACATAAGGCTTGTTTCAAGAATTGGAATGCTGCCTCAGCCTCGGGGGTCCATTTAATCATGACCGACCCTTTCCCTTTCATCAGGTTGGTTAGGGGCACAGCCTTAGAAGCAAAGTGGGGAATGAAGCGCCGATAATAACCCGCGATTCCCAGAAAGGCCCGTACCTGCTTCTTGCTGTTGGGACGTGGCCAACTCTGGATGGCCTCGACTTTGTTGAGTTGGGGTTTTATCACTCCCCTGCCAATGGTGTACCCAAGATATTTGGCCTCCTCCTGCCCAATGGTACACTTCTTGGGGTTAGCCGTAAACCCCGCTTCCCGGATAGAGTCTAGGACTGCTTGCACTTTTGGCAGATGTGAGGCCCAATCTGTGCTATGGACAATTACGTCATCCAGGTAAGCCGCAGCATACTTCCGATGGGGCCTCAGTATCTGGTCCATTTTCCGCTGGAATGTGGCCGGCGCATTCTGTAACCCGAACGGCATTCTCTTATATTGGAACGCCCCGTCTGGGGTTACAAATGCGGTTTTCTCTTTGGCCGACTTGGCCAGGGGAATTTGCCAATACCCTTTTGTGAGGTCAAGAGTCGTCATGTATCGGGCTGTTCCCAGCCGGTCGATCAACTCATCTATACGTGGCATGGGGTAGGTGTCAAATTTTGTAACTTTGTTCAACTGACGAAAATCGTTACAAAATCGCCAGCTCCCATCCGGTTTAGGCACCAACACAATGGGACTAGACCAATCACTTTGGGACTCCTCTATCACCCCTAAGTTCAGCATTTTCTGTACTTCCTCCCGTATTGCCTCCCGTCGGGCCTCTGGGATCCGATAGGGTTTTAACTTCACCCTTTCACCGGGCGGGGTAATAATATCATGCTCTACCCCAGATGTTTGTCCCGGCAGCTCAGAGAACACCTCCTTGTTGCGAAGCACAAACTCCTTAACCTCCTGTTGTTGGGGTTGTGACAAGGTGGCTGCTATTCCAACCTCCGGAATCACGCAACCAGTTTGAGCTGGTGACCAAGTTTCTGCGACTAGGGACTCTCTATCCCTCCAGGCTTTCAACAGATTAACGTGATATATCTGTTCGGGCTTTCGCCTTCCTGGTTGTCTGACCTTGTAATTCACTTCGCTCACTTTTTCCATTATCTCGTAGGGGCCTTGCCATTTGGCAAGGAATTTACTTTCAACCGTAGGGACAAGTACCAATATCCTATCCCCCGGGGAAAAGGTACGGGTCTTTGCTCCACGGTTGTACACTCTCTGCTGTGCCAACTGCGCTTGGGCCAAATGTTCCTTCACGATGGGCATTACCTGTGCAATTCGATCTTGCATCAGGGCGACATGCTCAATCACACTCCTGTGGGGAGAACTCTCACTTTCCCAAGTTTCCTTGGCAATATCCAACAGCCCTCTTGGGTGCCTCCCATACAGTAACTCAAAGGGGGAGAATCCCGTAGAGGATTGGGGCACCTCCCTAATAGCAAACATCAAATAAGGAAGTAGACAGTCCCAATCCTTTCCATCTCTATCCACCACTTTCTTCAACATTTGTTTTAGGGTTTTGTTGAATCTTTCAACCAGCCCATCGGTTTGGGGGTGATACACAGATGTACGCAATTGCGTCACTTTGAACAATTTACACAGCTCTTTCATAACCCGGGACATAAAGGGTGTACCTTGGTCCGTAAGCAGTTCTTTACAAATACCCACCCGGCTAAAAACAAGAGATAGCTCTTTGGCTATGGTTTTGGCCGAGGTATTTCTGAGAGGGATCGCTTCTGGATAACGGGTGGCATAGTCCATTATAACCAATATGTACTGGTGCCCCCTAGCGGACTTGATTATAGGACCTACCAAATCCATTGCGATTCTCTCAAACGGGACCTCAATGATGGGTAGAGGGACCAGCGGGCTACGGAAATGTGGCATCGGGGCCGACCTCTGACACACAGGGCAGGAGGAACAATAATTTTCTATGTCCTTCATCACCCCAGGCCAATAGAATCTCTGTAATACCCTCTCTCGGGTTTTCTCTGTCCCCAGATGACCTCCAAGAATGTGCCCATGGGCCAACTCCAACACCAACTTCCTGTAAGGTTTGGGCACCACAAGCTGCTCAACGGTTTCTTCTGCCCTTTTTGCCACCCGATACAGTAGGTCCTTCTCTACGCTGAAGTATGGGTAAGTGCAGGTATTATCTGGGTTCACTAACTCGCCATCTATTTCCACTACGTTTTCCCGTGCCTTTATTAGGGCGGGGTCTTTTAACTGTTCTGTGGCAAAATTTTCCCTGTGAACCTCCAGATCAGAAAACTCCACAGACGGTAGGTTTTCGTCTGAGGAGGTGGGCTCCTCTCCAGTTTCTTGAGTCTCCCCTGCCAATACTGACAAGGGAAATTCTGGAGAGTCCTCACCACTCTCAGAGGAGTTCTGGCTATCACATTCCTGGTACATAGGGGCACCAGTGGGGGGCTCAGGATCATCCCACAGTTCCCAGAACTTCGGAAAATCTCTTCCCACAATGGCATCATGCGGTAATTGAGATACTAACCCCACTGGATGAGAGAGGGTACCTTTGGGGGTCTCGAAACACACTGTAGTCACTGGATACTCTCGGGTGTCCCCATGCACACAAATAACAGCTACCTTGCTATTCCCAGAGACCTCTGTTTTAACTAACTCAGCCTTTATCAGGGTCACAAGGCTACCTGAATCCAGCAATACCACAACATTTCTACCATTAACACACATTTTGCATAAATGTTTCTCAGTTCCTCGAATGGCAGTGCATGCGACTGTCGCACACAGCGACTGACGTCTGCCCGTCAGAAAGTCACACTGCATGGGTTCCTCCACAACCGGGCAATTTGCTGCAATATGTCCCGCTTGCCGGCAGCGGTAGCAAACAATCCATTTGGCTGCCTCTTGAGCCCCTGACTTCCCAGGCTGTTCTCGCCAAACTTTGGGTAGAGCTCCCACCCTCTCACTCTCTCCACCCTCACCCCTTGGAATCCTCTTATCCGCCCCTGGGGATGGTCTGGTCTTAGGGTGGAAAGTCCGAGAGTCTCTGGAAGAGGCCGTCAGGTTCTCTGTAGCCAAGTATTTCTCTACACGATCCACAAGACCACCGGCCGTCTCTGGGTCTCCATGGCTTACCCACTTTTGGATGGCAGTAGGAAGAGCTCTCAAAAACCGATCCATTACAACACGTTCCACAATCTCTGGTGCGGACAAAGTCTCTGGCTGTAGCCACTTCCTGCTCAGGTGAATGAGATCATACATTTGAGACCTGGGGGGTTTTCCAAGCTGGAAAGTCCAGTTATGCACACGCTGAGCCCGGACAGCCAGGGTGACACCCAGCCTTGCCAATATTTCAGCTTTTAGCATCACATAGTCTTTTGCTTGGTCAGGCTCTAGGTCATAGTAAGCCTTCTGCGATTCACCAGTTAACAGAGGAGCCACCAGTCCAGCCCACTGCTCCTCAGGCCACTTTTCTCTTTCAGCAGTCCTTTCAAATGTGGTCAAAAATACCTCTGGATCATCCTCTCCAGTCATTTTTGTCAATAAACGACTCACCCCAAAGGACGCGGTATTAGTGGGACGGCTTTCCTCACTGGTCTGCGGACGTTGCTGCATTACTGCTTCCATTTGTTGTAGTCTCTGCTCTTGCTTCTGTAACAGGTCTATGAAGCGGGCCTCAGATTGCTGCTGGGCTTGTTGATGAGCTTGCTGCTGGGCTGCAAGGCTCCTTTGCAAACCTGCATTTGTCTGCTGTTGATTGGCATTTGCTAGAGCCAGCTGTTTCAGTATCTCCTCCATGCTGGCTTAAAAAAAACTGCCACTGGTTCTCCACCAACTGTGAGGGGGTTAACTCGGTAGCGGGTGTGTGTGACCCCCTGGTTGGGCTCCCCACACAAAAACAGGGCCAGCAGACGGAGGTTGTGGTTTTCAAAATCAAAAGGTGCGGTTTATTTCTCTATGTACAGTGACAAAACACAGCAAAGCCAAAAAGAAACATAAACAAAATAAATCCTGGTCAGTTTGACCTCTGACTAAACATGCAGGTTTCCTAAACTAACAACTGGGATCAGCCTGGTGCTGTCCTAGTCCCTAAGTCCCTGGTTTAGTAAAAGTCCAAACAAATAGCCACACAGGCTTTGCCTCACCGCACAGGGGTTCACTCTCCCTAGACAGTCCACACAGGTCTGGTTCCAGGCATGAGCTAACCCCTAATGAAGCTGGGAGTTCTTATAGAGGCCTAAATGAGCTGACAAGCTTCAGCTGGTCTCATCAACTCCCTGTCTGCACGACGCCCAGCACTCTCCCTAGAGGTATGAGTCATCCATGAGCCCACTAGCCTTAGCTGGGCTTATACAACTCTCCCTCCCTAGTTGTATAAGTCAGCATAAAGCCTGAATCTGGGAGAAATATATCTACCCCCCTGGATGCAACCAGGTGACTTTACCTTCCTGCTGTCACAATATATATATATATATATATATCTCTAAAGGAGGGGGCTGGGGGGGAGATATTACAGGATAGTATGGACTTCGATGCTCTCATTAATTCCTCCAGGTGAGAGGACATCCAGGCTGTAGATCCAGTAGGTCTCACGGGCGCAAAGTTTTTTGAATCTTTCGGCTGCAGGGAGGGATCTGTCGATTTGCTCGATGACCCACACTTGGAGTCCTGTGGTGGATTTTTGATGTACTTTGGCAAAGTGTTTGGGGACACTGTGAGGGTCTGTACCACCCTCTATATATCTGTGGTGTTCCCCAAATCTCTGTCTTAGTGGGCGTATGGTGCGGCCTACATACATTAGGCCACATGGGCAGCTAAGGCCGTACACCACAAAGTCTGAAGAACAGTTGAAGAATTCCTTCAACTGGTATGTTTTACCTTTAGTGCTGAAGCATTTTTGGCCATGTTTAACAAATTTGCATGTTTTGCAGAGTGGTTTACGGCATTGGTACATACCTATGATTGGTATGAGAACTGGTGTGGGTATGGATGAAGTGGTGGGTTTTAGTCTGCTAGGGGCGAGTTTGTTCTTTAAGTTTGGAGCCCTGCGGTAGGTAACTCTGGGGTAGGGTGGCAGTTCAGATTTCAAATGTGGGTCCTGCTGGAGAATATTCCAATGTTTGAGTAATATTTTTTCCATGTTCTTATGTCTAGAGTGTAAAGTGGTAACGAATCTGGTCGAGCAGTCACGTGTGGCTTGCTCAGTCTTTGGTGGCTTACCATGGAGGTAGAATCTGTGTGCATCATCAACCAGGTGTTCAGGATATTGTTTGTCCATGAATTTCTTTTTGAGGTTTGTACTAAGTTCGATGTAGTCTGAGTCTCTGGTGCAATTCTGTCTGAGGCGACAGAATGGGGATGTTTTTGATCCAATTCTTGTGGTGACAGCTATTGTAGTGCAGGTACGAGTTTCCAGCGGTAGACTTGGTGTAGTTTCTGGCAAAGATGGTGTGTTCATCATGTCCAAGTTCAAGATCCAAAAAGGCTATGGTGGAAGGGTCACAGACGGATGTGAATGACAGCCCGTAGGTGTTGTTGTTACAGTGTTGTACGAAAGGCTAGATGAGCTCGAGAGGACCATCCCAGATAATGATAAGGTCGTCTATGTATCGTCCGAAGAAGACGATATTTGCTGCAAACTGATTATTTGTATGAATATGGTGGGTCTCCCAAAAACCCATGGCTAGGTTGGCGTATGAGGGAGCGAAGTTGGCCCCCATCGCCGTGCCTTGTGATTGTAGGTAGAAGTCTCCATTGAAATTAAAGTAGTTGTGGGTTAAACAGAATTGAGTGGCTAGTTTGATAAAATCAGCCTGACGGGGATTGATGAGTGGTTCCAGAAGCAAAAATTGTTCTAGTGCCATGAGCCCAAAAGTGTGTGGAATAGATGTGTACAATGAACATACATCAAGTGACAGCCAGGCGTATGAAGGTTCCCACCTGTAGGGGGACAGGAGTTCTAGGAGATGTGTACTGTCACGAATGTATGATTGTAATTGGCAAACAATAGGTTGGAGGAATAAATCTATATACATACTGAATCCTGTAGTTACACTACCCATAGCGGCTACGATGGGTCTACCTGGTGGGTGTTGTGAGTTTTTGTGAATTTTGGGCAGGTAGTAGAAATATGGAATGTGATAGAAGTTTTTTCGTAAAAACGAGCTTTCCGTTTTAGAAATGATGTCATCTTTGAGTGCGTTGGATATTAAAACATCTGCTTCTTGGGCAAACTCTATAGTTGGGTCCTTGTTGAGTTTGGTATAAGTGGTGCTGTCAGACAGGAGTCTGTACGCTTCCTTTAGGTAGTCAGTCTTGTCCAGGATGATGATGCTTCCTCCTTTGTCGGCGGGTTTTATTACAATGCTGTCAGTGTGTAGCAGTAGGTCTAATGCTTTAATTTCTGATGGTGAGAGGTTGTTATGTTTGGAAGAAGAGGTGGAATTACACAATTTGACCAGGTCTGCATAAACCACTCTGTAGATGCTTTCGATATATGGACCTTTAGAGCGAGTGGGAAAGAAAATGGATTTGGGTTTCAGGGAGGAGTGGACTACCGGGGGTGAGGTACAAAATGTTGGGTATAGAGTTTTGAGATGTTGTCTTCATCAAAAGAGTCCTCGGTGAGGGAGTCTATGTTGGTGTCGAAAGATTCAAAGGGAAGTTCCGGTGGGTCGGAATCGGATGGTATTGGAAGGGGGGTGATCAGGACATTATTGGTGATGTTGTTATTATCTTTTTCCTGTTGGATATGGAAGTGTCTTTTGAGGGTAAGGTTACGTATGTAATAATTAAGGTCTTTAAAAAGGAGGAATGGATTTGGTTTATTGATGGGAGCGAAGTTCAGTCCATGACTAAGAAGAGAAGTATCAGCAGTAGATAGATTATGAGAAGAAAGATTGAATATTTTTATCGTTTCTGGTATTTTTGGATTTTTGGATAGTTGTCTTCCTCGTCCTCCTCTGCAGCCTCTCCTGTAAGTTTTCTTTTTCTTGAGGCTAGAGGCAGAGGAGGACTGGGCACTAAAAAAGATGGTGTGAGGTTTCCAGTGGGAGGGGGTACAGAAGTGGACGTACTTGGAGTATGTGGACCAGATGATTCCAGTGTCACTGACGGTATAGATCTGGTGGTCATACTGATTGAGGTAGCAGATATATCTGCTATAACTGCTGTATGGGGAAGGTCCGAGATAAAAATTTGGTTGCCAAGGTCGGATTCCTGACGATCTCCGGGGCAGGGGCTCGTATTCACAGCAGTAAGTCTCTTTTCAGTACTTTTGGAACACGGTTTCTGTTTCTCCTTGATGGCAGCCCTGAGACTGTATATGTGACTGTTTTTACTACTCCCCGCCCGGCTTCCTCCCCTTCATTCATTTATTCATTTTTTCTCTCTCCCCTCCACATGCCCCGAGAGCCTGGTCTCTATGTTTACCGATTGTACATGCATTGTACATACACTATCCTAAACCCCATACTCTAAGGATAACAGCGATTTGGACTCATGCGCATATTTACTTGTATAAAGGGTTGTGCAACGCACCTGCCACCTTCCAGTACTTTATTAATGATGTACTTCGGGACTTTCTAGACCTTTTTGTTATTGTCTACTTGGATGACATACTAATCTTTTCTTCCTCCCTTGACTCTCATCGCAGGCACGTCAGAAGTGTGTTGGATCGGCTTCACCAGCATAGCCTATATGCGAAGGCTAAGAAATGTGAGTTTGAGCAAGAGAGCATAGCATTCCTGGGGTTAATCATCTCCGGCGAAGGCATCAGGATGGATCCACAGAAGATTGCCGCAATCCTGGACTGGCCAGTGTCAATGGATAAAAAGGGAATCCAACGGTTCGTTGGGTTCGCTAATTTTTATCGTAAATTCATCAGGGGGTTCTCCGCAATCATTGCGCCCATCACCCAGTTAACCAAGCAGGGAACCCGCTTCCACTGGTCCCCAGCGGCCCAGAAGGCCTTCGAAGTCCTGAAGGGTCTCTTCACCTCTGCTTCTATTTTGAAACACCCAGATTCCTCACTGCCATTTGTACTTGAGGTAGATGCCTCTGAAGTCGCGGTAGGAGCAATACTGTCACAGAGACAAGGAACCAGGGCTTTGCTTCACCCAGTAGCCTTCTTTTCTCGCAAACTATCTGCGGTGGAGAGAAACTATGATGTAGGGGACCGGGAACTACTGGCGATCAAGTCTGCCTTGGAAGAATGGCGATACTTACTTGAAGGAGCTGCTCACCCGATTCTAATATTCACCGACCATAAGAATCTGGAGTACCTGAAAGCGGCAAAAAGATTAAAACCACGACAAGCCAGATGGGCGCTGTTCTTTTCCCGGTTTTCCTTTCATGTCACTTATCGCCCTGGTGCCAAGAACACTAAACCCGACGCCTTGTCCCGAATGTTTCATGGATCAAAGGAAACCCCCTTGCCCGATACCATCCTCGCCCCTGGAAATTTTCTTCTTCTTCAGGAAGATTTACTTACTCGGATCAGACAAGCCACCACTGGACAGGAACCCTCCTCTGAGCTGGACTTGCAGGCTAAGGATGGGCTACTATGGCACCAGAACAGGATATTCGTACCAGAGGAACTAAGAATAACCGTGTTAGAGCTCTGCCACGATCATGCCCTTGCCGGGCACTTTGGTGTTGCCAAGACCACTGATTTGGTACAACGTACCTTCTGGTGGCCCCGATTACGCGAGGATTGCAGGAAGTTCGTGGAGTCCTGTATTACTTGTACCCGAAACAAGGGTTCCAGATCCAAGGCCTGGGGACTACTGAGGCCTTTACCTGTTCCGGACAGGCCTTGGAAGATGCTTTCCATCGACTTTATAGTTGAACTGCCTCCAGCGGAAAACCATACCACTATCTTTGTGATAGTGGACCGTCTGTCCAAAATGGCACATTTTTTCCCTATGAAGGGGACCCCCTCAGCCCCGGAAACGGCACAAATATTCATCAAAGAGGTCGTCAGGCTCCACAGGGTGCCTGCCAATATTGTCTCTGATCGGGGGGTACAATTTACCTCCCGGTTCTGGAGATCCCTCTGCAAGACCCTAGGGATAGAACTATCGTTTTCTTCGGCTTATCACCCTCAGACCAATGGACAGACGGAGAGGACTAATCAGACCCTCGAGCAATACCTGCGTTGTTTCTCCTCTTTTGCTCAGAATGACTGGCTCTCCCTGCTCCCGTTGGCTGAGTTCACCTATAATAAATCCATCCACTCCGCAACTAACCAGACCCCATTCTTCGCGAACTATGGTTTTCACCCTGCATTCCTGCCCAACTCCCTCCCGGAGTGTTCGGTGCCTGCAGTTCAGGAAAGGGTGAACTTCTTCTCATCAAACAATCAGCTTTTACGTGAAACCATGGCGAAGACTCCGGAGTATAACAAGATGGTCTACGACAGGAGAAGGCGGGGTGAATTAGTGCTGGTACCCGGCGACCAAGTTTGGCTCTCTACCATTAACCTAAGGTTGGCGTGCCCTTCCAGGAAGTTGGGCCCCAAGTTCTTAGGGCCATTTCCTGTCAAGAGGAAGATTAACGAAGTGGCCTACGAGCTGGAGCTCCCCGACTCCCTTAGAGTCCACCCTGTCTTTCATGTTTCCCTGTTGAAACCATCAGTCTCCAACCCATTCCCAGGCCGGACTCCGGCTCACCCTGATCCCGTCATCATAGACAGGGAGCAGGAATTCGAAGTAGAGGCTATTCTGGACGTGAGGAGAAGAGGTAACCGGAACCAATTCTTAATTAAATGGAAGGGTTACGGACCCGAAGAGAACTCTTGGGAACCGGAGGAGAACATTCATGCCAGGAATCTGATACAGGCCTTCAGAAGATCTCACCCCGAAAGATGTATCCGTATGGGCATCCGGAGGCTGCCCCTTGGGGGGGGGGCAATGTCATGGAGATCCTGCCAGAAACAGGCGCCCCGGACTTCCTGGTCTCCGTTCGCGCGTGCGTCCAGCGGGTGGCGCCAGAGAGACTATTTAAACCTGCCATTTACAGACAGTCCCTGCTGTCTTCTCTACAGCGTAGTACCTGTGTAACCCAATCTGAGAAACCCATCTGCATCTGACCCGGCTTTCCTGTGACCTTCCTGTTATCCGCGTGCACCTGATCTCTGGCTTGTTTCTGACCACCGCTCTGCTTTGTCCTTTTGTACCTCGCTGTCTGCCAGTGTATCCGACCCGGCTTGTCCGACTACCCTGCCTGACCCAGGCTCCGGTCCGGTCCATTCAGCTGTTCCAGAACCTGCTGTGCTTCCTGGCTTCCTGGTTCCAGAACCTGCTGTGCTTCCTGGCTTCCTGGTTCCTGTCAACCTGCTGTGCTTCCTGGCTTCCTGGTTCCAGAACCTGCTGTGCTTCCTGGCTTCCTGGTTCCAGAACCTGCTGTGCTTCCTGGTTCCAGAACCTGCTGTGCTTCCTGTCTTCCTGGTTCCTATCAACCTGCTGTGCTTCCTGGCTTCCTGGTTCCAGAACCTGCTGTGCTTCCTGGCTTCCTAGTTCCTGTCAACCTGCTGTGCTTCCTGGCTTCCTGGTTCCTGTCAACCTGCTGTGCTGCCTGGCTTCCTGGTTCCTGTCAACTCGCCTCACCTCGGTGTACCCGGATCCAGCCCGAACCACCCAGCCACTTGCTCTGTGTTGATTCTGCCAGGCACTCGTACCCCTTCTACCTCCGTGCCTCCTGTTTCACTACCAGGGGCCGCTGGTGGGAGCCGTAAGGGAGGCCTCCCTCTGCTAAACCGGGCTCGTCACCGTCAGGTACGTGACACTGGTGCAGGTCTACAATTTTGTTTCTGGTGTCCTTCGACAGCTCTTTGGTTTTCACCATAGTGGAGTTTGGAGTGTGACTGTTTGAGGTTGATAACAAGTTCAAACAGGTGCCATTAATACAGGTAATGAGTGGAGGACAGAGGAGCCTCTTAAAGAAGAAGATACAGGTCTGTGAGAGACAGAAATCTTGCTTGTTTGTAGGTGACCAAATACTTATTTTCCACCATAATTTTCAAAAAAAAATCTTTCCAAATCAGACAATGTGATTGTCTGGATTTGTTTCCACATTTTGTCTCTCATAGTTGAGGTATACCTATGATGGCAATTACAGGCCTCTCTCATCTTTTTAAGTGGGAGAACTTGCACAATTGGTGGCTGACTAAATACTTTTTTGCCCCACTGTAAGTACATTTTCAATGTACCCTTACCGCTTACAGACCTTTGTCAATGCTCATTTGATAGAAATGTCAGGTAGTAGAGTTGGGCCAAACACCACCCAGTTCGGTTCTTGCCAGAACTCTCGAACATCGCAAAAGTTTGGACCCGAACCCAATTAAAGCCTATGGGACCCGAACTTGAAAAATCAAAAGTCCCCATTTTGAAGGCTTATATGCATATTATTGGCCATAAAAAAGGTATGGGGGGCCCGGGTACTGCCCTGGGGGGACATGTATGAATGCAAAACATTTTTTAACAGGAGCAGTGACTTTACTCATGCTTAAAGTGAAACAATAAAAATGAAAAATTCCTATAAATACAGTGCATGGGGGTTCCCCCTGTAAATTGGCGCATCTGTACCGTGTATAGAACCCGCTGCAGCAAAACTCGCATTTATAAAGAAAAAAAATTACATTTAAATTGCGAGTAATACAATAACATTGCCGGCAATACAAAAGTATGAGAAAAAAAACGGCATGTGGGTCCCCCCCCCCCTCAATCCATTCCAGGCCTTTTGGGTCTGGTATGAATTTTAAGGGAAACCCCAAGCCAAAATAAAAAAAAAACGGCGTGGGGTCTCCCCAAAAATCCATACCAGACCCTTATCCGAGCATGCAGCCTGGCAGGCCAGGAAAGGGGGGGACGAGTGAGCACCCCCCTCCTGAGTCATACCAGGCCCCTTCCCCTTAATATGGGGGATGCTTTTGGGCAGGGGGGTTCCCCTTAAAATCCATACCAGAACCAGAAGGCCACGCCATTTTTTTTTACTTTTTTCTATTCCCGGTAATGTTTTTTTTTTCATTCAGCTGTCAGCGGGGAAGCCTGTTGACAGCTGATGACTCATCCGGTGTAAAGGAAGCAGCGGCCAGCTTCCCGTCCCGCTCCTTAACAACCAACTATTTACTGTGCCCTGATTGGGTAAACCTTTGCCCAATCAGGGCTTAGAATGCACTGTGCAGCGAACATCCCACCGAGCTCCCCGAAAATTTGGGGAATTTTGCTCGGCTCTAACTGTTCGCCCAAACTGTATTAGGTAGTGTGTGACTGTGTGTTGTATAATTATCTGTAATACTCTGTGGGGTTGATTTACTAGAACTGGAGAGTGCAAAATCTGGTGCAGCTCTGTACAGAAACCAATCAGCTTCCAGTTTTTTTTGTTGAAGCTTAATTGAACAAGCTGAATTTAGAAGCTGATTGCCTACCATGTACAGCTAGGGTGACCACATTTCCAAACTGCCATTCAGGGACACCCCCCCCCCCTTCCTAAAAAAATGTATACATTTTTTTGTGACCCCCCACAGATTTCACTGGTTCATCCTGGGACCTGTAGTTCTTCACTGGTTGGGGGGGGAGGGGGTCACATCTTCAGCTCTGAGGGGCTCATGGTGGGACCTGTAGTCCTTCACTTTTCGGGGTCACAACCCCCCAAAAGTGAAGGACTACAAATCCCAGCATTAAATCTCCTAATATTCAAAGATGTGACCCCCCCCCAAAATTGAAGGACTACAACACCCAGCATGAACCCCTGAGATCTAAGGGTGTGATCCCATAAATTTCACAGGTTTATGCTGGGACCTGTAGTTCTTCACTATTTGGGGGGCAGGGGGGTCTCACATCTTCAGCTCTGTGGGGGGTTCATGCTGGGACCTGTTGTCTTTCACTTTTGGGAGGTCACCCCCCCAAAGTAAAGGACTACCAGACCCAGCATGAACCCCTGGGATCTAAGGGTGTGACCCCATAGATTTCACGGGTTCATGCTGGGACCTGTAGTTTGTCACTATTTGGGGGGGGGGGTGTCACATCTTAAGCTCTGAGGGGTTCATGCTGGGACCTGTGTCAGTTTCATTCCGGGACACTGTATTGTCCCAGAGTGAAGGTGCCCGGGACAGACCTTCAGAATGCGGGACTGTCCCGGGCAATCCGGGACACGTGGTCACCCTATGTACAGCTGCACCAGATTTTGCATTCTCCAGTTTTAGTAAATCAACCCCTGTATGTCTTGTCTTGTATTGTTTTTATACAGTTGTAAGTAGTTTGTATGTACAGCATTCTTGTTTGGTAAAGCACATTAATATACTATAGAGCAGGGGTAGGCAACCTGGGGCCCTCGAGCTGTTGCAGAAGTACAAGTCCCATCATGCCTTTGGGAGTAATTGTAACTTCCAGCCAGGGCTGGTGCAAGGTTTTTTGACACCCTAGGCAAAACCGAATTTTGCCGCCCCCAATGGCTCCACCCCTGACTCCACCCCCATTACCCTACCCATGTGACAAGAGGCAGCGCTATACAGGAAGCATCGGCTTCCTCTAGTGCTGGTTTCAGTTCTGCGATGCGCCACTAATTACAGCACCGGTCAGACGGAGCAGCTGTCTGGGACTGAGTTAGTTACATGCTGCAGCCTGCAGAGCATGCAGATGCAGAGGGAAACCAGGGTCCAGGAGCCCCTAGGCAGCAGTGCGCCCTAGGCGGCTGCCTAGTTTGCCTAGTGGTAGCACCGGCCCTGCTTCCAGCCTTGCAATGCCTCATGGGGAATGTAGTTCCACAACAGCTGGAGGCCCCCAGGTTGCCTACCCCTGCTATAGAGGTTTCTGCTTCCTGGCTTTACTGCAAAGTAACATATAAGAGACAAAGAAAAACAGGAAAATAATATATGATTTAAATATTTTACCATAAATAAGTTTTAAAGAGGCTCTTTTATTTTACAGTTCTGTCCCCTATGGACAAAGTACATGTAGTACAACAACAGCTATAAAAGAGATAGTCGACTCATAGCTGCAGCTTGTCTTGGCCATAAGAGCCTCTGAAGTGGCGCATCTGTATGCTGTATGCAAACCACTAAAACAAAACTGATATTTGCAAGGAAAAAAATGATGTTTAGTTTGTTAGTAAATAACAGCTCCTGGCCAATTACTTCTGTTTGTTATTTAATGGCTAGGGATTTGTTTCATCTATACCAGCCCCTTACCCTAGATGATGGTATAATAATTGTAGCGGGGGTCCTAAATTTAGGGATTGTTGTACTAAATTTAGGGGTGATTCGAGTGGTAGTTGGCTCGAATCTTTCAATTTACTGGACTCTGCCTTGCTACTGTTTCACCTGGTGTGCAGTTCCCCTAAGAAGTATGGGTGGTGCTGTCACTTGTACTTGGGGTTGAACCACAGGTGATGGAGTAGCGATTGGGTGTCCTCTCTCGGCAGCCATGCAGTGGGTGTGGTCTACCCACTGTGCATGCCGGGAGAGGGTACAAAAGGGGCGGACGCCATTGGAGAGGGAGCAATTCCCGGGGCCCATGCCTGGAGGGAGAACCTATGGTCCAAGTTCAAGTGCATGGCCCTCCAGGTAATGGGGCCACATGCGCTTCGGTCCCAGGCACCTTTAGTCCTGGGACTGCAACTTCAGCCCTGGGCCCAGCACCTTTAGCTGGAGCCCATTTTGGGAGGAGGAATCCCAGGGTGCCGCCTTGTGAGGGGACCCGTTTCTAGAAGAGGAGGCTGCGGGAGGACCATTCCGAAGGACTGGTGAGAGATCACAGTGAAGGAAGGGGCCCAGTAACTCTTTGGAGGGATGTCATCTATCCAAATAAGGGATCTAAACAACGGGACCATTAGGAGGTTTGGGACACTATAGATTCTGTGGCAGAGGATCTCCTGAACGCATCCATTAGGAAATCTGATAGACAGTCCGAGCTACATGCCGGCTGTTAGTGCCCTTGGTTGACTATCCGGGTGAGCTATACCCATTCGGGATCGAGTGGCGAAGAAGCCAGGAGTTCCTGAATTGATCTGTCTTCCTGACACCTTTCTCTCTTCTCAACTTTGTGGATGTTCATGCATAAGGAAAAATAAACTCTATGTTGGAGTGCAGTGGCGTACTAAGTAGGGGGCGGGGGGGGCGTGCCGCACCGGGTGCCACACACTGGGGGGGTGTCAGGCCGGCGCCCCCCCTCCGCGACTGAAGAGGACTTAGAGGGCGCGGGCGGCATGGCGCGGTGACAGGTAGGCAGCGGCAGCCTATGGAAGTAAACTGGCTTTGCGGGGGGGGCCGCACCCGAGTTATACCCGTCAGCACACCCGGGACACAGCCACAACAATCCCCTTCTCTCGTGGCCGCGCCGCGGCTCTGATAAGTTTAGGCTGTGACTGTCTCCCAGTCACAGCCGAGCAGAGTGAATGAACCTGCCTCCCCCTCCTCTTTGTAGTCTACAAGTGCTGTGTGTGCAGCACGAGGTGCGCTGATCATTACGGGTCTGAAGGGGGGGTCTGCTGTATTGTAGGGGGGTGTCTGCACTATTGTAGGGGGGTTCTGTATTGTAGGGGGGTTGTCTGCACTATTGTAGGGGGTTCTGTATTGTAGGGGGGGTGTCTGCACTATTGTAGGGGGGTTCTGTATTGTAGGGGGGGTGTCTGCACTATTGTAGGGGGGGTTCTGTATTGTAGGGGGGTGTCTGCACTATTGTAGGGGGGGCTCTGTATTGCAGGGGGGTGTCTTCACTATTGTAGGGGGGGTTTGTATTGTAGGGGGATGTCTGCACTATTGTAGGGGGGGGTTCTGTATTGTAGGGGGGGGTCTGCACTATTGTAGGGGGGTTCTGTATTGTAGGGGAGGGTTCTGTATTGTAGGGGGGGTGTCTGCACTATTGTAGGGGGTTCTGTATTGTAGGGGGGGTTCTGTATTGTAGGGGGGTTCTGTATTGTAGGAGGGTCTGTATTGTAGGGGAGGAGGGTCTGCACTGTAGGGGAGGGGTCTGCACTGTAGGGGGGTCTGTGTAATATGCAGGGGGTCCGGAACTGTTAGGGGGTGTCTGTGTAACATACAGGTGTCTAGAGCTGTGTAATGTAAAGAGTTCCAGAGGTACAAGGGCTGTGTAATGTAAAGGGGTCCTGAGGTGCAGTCTAATGTAAAGGGGTCCAGAGTAGTGATGAGCCGAACACCCCCGGGTTCGGTTCGCACCAGAACCCGCGAACGGACCGAAAGTTCGAACGAACATTAGAACCCTATTAAATACAATGGATGCGAACGTTCGAATTCTAAAGTGCTAATTATAACAACTATTATGCATGTTATTGTCATAAATAGGGTTTGGGAACCCGGGTTGTGCACCAGGGGACATGTATCAATGCAAAAAGAAGTTTTAAAAACGGTCGTTTTTCGGGAGCAGTCATTTTAATGATGCATAAAGTGAAAAAAAAAAGTCAAATATTCCTTTAAATATCGTACCTGGGGGGTGTCTAAAGTATGCCTGTGAAGTGCCACGTGTTTCCCGTGTTTAGAACTGTCCCTGCACAAAATGACACTTCTAAAGGAAAAAAAAGCCATTTAAAACTGCTTGCGGCTTTAATGTAATGTCTGGTCCCGGTAATATGGATGAAATTCTTTAAGAAAAATGGCATAGCTACCCCATGACCCCCCCCCCTACCCCAGCCCATTACCAGCCCCTTTGGGTCTTGTATGGATATTAAGGGGAACCCCGCACATAAAATAAAAAAGGCCCTATATACTCTGAACAGCCGTATACAGGCGGTGCATACAAGACAGGGACTGTAGGTTTGTTCTTATGTAGAATCTGTTTGTAATTTTGAACAGGTACATTGTTGAAGTGTAGCTCCAGCCCAAAAATCTATTTTTAAACTTTTTGGGAAACATAGGTAAGGGTTATCACCCCTGTAACATTTGTTTTGCTGTCTGTGCCCCTGTTCAGAACATTTCACCTCACTTTCCGTCCCAATGACAACTGTTTTTGAAATGTGGTGTTTTTCTTGAAACAAGGATTGCTGATAAAGCATCAGTACAGATGAGACCCCTTTCTCCCATATTTATTCTTACAGGAGAGAATTTTCCTTTCTAGGGGTAGATTTCCTCTCACTTCCTGTTGTCTTCTTTCGTTTGCAAGTAGGAGTCGTTTGTAAGTTGGATGTTTGAAAGTAGGGACCTGCCGTATATACTCTGCAGAAATAGGCCCCTTAGTTGTTGGTGTTGGCACAACACTGTAAGCACTCAGTTACTCTTGGTTGGTGCTGGAACGCCCTGCTGTCAACTATTATATCAGGAATTTTAATTACATATAATTGTTGAACAGTGGTAGTAAAAATTGGGGCTTTGATGGTGGTGCTGGTGCCACAACACTGTAAGCCCTGACAGTTACTCTTGGTGGGTGCAGCAATGGGCCCTGCTGTGAATTATTAGATCAAGAATTGTAATTACATGCCCCTTTTGAACAGGGGCTGAAAAATTGGGCCTTTCGTGGTGGTGGTGGTGGTGGCGTTGCCACAAGACTGTAAGCCCTCAGAGTTACTCTTGGTGGGTGCAGCAATGGACCCTGCTGTGAATTATTAGATCAAGAATTGTAATTGCATGCCCCTGTTGAATAGGGGCTGAAAAATTGGGCCTTAGGCACTGGTGGCACAACACTACAACCCCTCACAGATACTGTACTTGGAGCACAGCAATGAGCCCTGTTGCAAAGTATTGCTTCAAAAATTGTAATGACACGCCCCTGTTAAACAGGGGCTGAAAAATTGGGCCTTAGGCACTGGTGCCACAACACTCCAACCCCTCACAGATACTGTACTTGGAGCACAGCAATGAGCCCTATGGCAAATTATTGCTAAAAAAATTGTAATTACACGCCCCTGTAAAACAGGGGCTGAAAAATTGGTCCTTAGCCACTGGTGGCGGCACCCATAAACAAAAATGATCTTCCAAGCTATCATCATCAATCGTATCATTGAGGACTCGGAGGAGGAGGATAGCCAGTCAACATAACAGCACAGGCACTCAGCATCAGCATCAGTCTTGAAGGGATGTGACATGTTAAAATCAATTAGTCTGTTATATCAGCATCAGGTGTGTGGTAGCTGGTGGTGATCCAAGACTGGTTCATCTTGATGAAAGTCAGTCGATCAACCGAGTCGGTGGACAGGCGCACCCTGTGATCCGTGACAAATCCTCCAGCAGCACTGAATGTGCGTTCCGAAAGAACGCTGGATGCAGGACAGGCCAGTAGCTCAATTGCATACTGTGCAAGCTCTGGCCAGTGATCCATCCTCAAGACCCAGTAAGCCAGAGGATTTTCGGTGGGGAAGGTGTCCAAGTCTGACCTTGCCCCTAGATATTCCTGCACCATGTTTATCAGACGCTGGCGATGGTTGCTGGAACCGATCATACTTTGGGGCTGCGGACTAAAGAATTGTCTGAACGCATCGGTCAGACGGCCACCTTCCCCACCGCTCCTTCTTTGACTGGCCGAAGCCTCAGCAACTCGTTGTCCAGGACCAGGAGTTTGTAACCTCCCAGTCTCTGGGAACGCGTTGCACAGACCTTTCTGCAAGGCCTCCCGGAGTTGTCTCATCCTCTGCTCCCTCTGCGACGGTAACATAAGGTCCGCAACCTTACCCTTGTACCGTGGATCAAGGAGAGTGGCCAGCCAGTAATGGTCCCTCTCCTTGATCCGAAGAATACGAGGATCCTTCCGCAGACTTTGCAGGATCAGGGAGGCCATGCAGCGTAGGTTTGCTGAGGCATTCGCTCCGGAGTCCTCTGGGTCACTAAGGACGACATGATCCGCAGCCACCTCCTCCCAGCCACGTACAAGTCCACTGGTTTCTTGGGACTGTAAATCATCCCTAAAAGACTGCTGCTGATGATGCTGAGTGCCAGCCTCCACCTCCATGCTGACACAATCCTCCTCCTCCTCCTCCTCCTCCTCCTCTTCCTGTGCGATGGGTGGGACAGAAGGAACACTGTCTGGGTAAAGGGGGCCTTGAGAGGCAAGGAAGTCCTCCTCTTCCTGCCTCTGTTCTGCCTCAAGTGCCCTGTCCATTATTCCACGCAGCGTGTGCTCCAACAGGTGGACAAGAGGTACAGTGTCACTGATGCATGCACTGTCACTGCTCACCATCCTCGTGGCCTCCTCAAATGGTGCCAGGACAGTGCATGCATCCCTGATCATGCCCCACTGGCGTGGAGAAAAAAACCAAGCTCCCCTGACCCTGTCCTGGTGCCGTAGTCGCACAGGTACTCATTGATGGCCCTCTGCTGCGTGTGCAGCCGCTGCAGCATGGCCAACGTTGAGTTCCACCTGGTGGGCATGTCACATATAAGGCGGTTCTTGGGCAGGTTCAACTCCTTTTGCAGCTCAGCCAGGCGAGCACTGGCATTATAAGATCTGCGCAAATGCACACAGACTTTCCTGGCCTGCCTCAGGACATCCTGTAAGCCCGGGTACCTGCCCAAGAACCGCTGCACCACCAGGTTAAGGACGTGAGCCACACAGGGCACATGGGTCAGTTGTCCCTGTCGGAGGGCGGAGAGGAGGTTGGTGCCATTGTCGCAAACCACCATTCCTGGCTTAAGCTGGCGTGGCGTCAACCACCTCTCGGCCTGGCCCTGCAGAGCAGACAGGACCTCTGCCCCAGTGTGGCTTCTGTCCCCCAAACACACCAGCGCAAGCACGGCATGGCATCTTTTTGCCTGCGTACTTGCGTAGCCCCGTGAACGGCTACGGAGCACCGCTGGTTCATAGGACAAACCACAGGAAGAGGCCATGGAGGAAGAAGAAGAGGAGGGGGTGGAGGAGAGAGGTGTGTCACAACCAGTAGTAGCATTTTGGAGGCGTGGCGGTGGGACAACCTCCAACACTACTGCACCTTGTCCTGCATCCTTCCCAGCTGCCAAAAGAGTGACCCAATGGGCCGTGAAAGAAAGGTAACGTCCCTGTCCATGCCTGCTGGACCATGAGTCAGCGGTAATATGCACCTTACCGCTGACCGCCCTGTCCAGCGAGGCCAAGACATTGCCTTCCACATGCCGGTAGAGAGCCGGAATAGCCTTCCGTGAGAAAAAGTGGCGTTTGGGAACCTGCCACTGAGGAACCGCACATTGCACAAACTCACGGAAGGGGGCCGAGTCTACCAACTGAAAAGGCAGCAGTTGAAGCGCTAGCAATTTAGCCAAGCTAGCATTCAACCGCTGGGCATGTGGATGGCTGGGAGTGAACTTCTTTCGACGGTCCAGCAGCTGGGGCAGGGAAATTTGCCTGCTAGAATCGGACGTCGGTGTACTGCTAGCAGAGTGGCCGCAAGTACTTGGCTGTGACACACCTAATTCTACACCTTCATTCCTCTCAGTGCATGTTTCAGAGAGGACTGAAGTTATAGTGGGGTTGGAGATCCCAGCTGATGCGGTGCAAGGAGAGGTCCGCTTTGTTCTTTGGTGTGGGTCTTTGAGGTAGGCTTGCCAACGAGCTGCATGGCAGGTCAACATATGTCTGGTCAGGCATGTGGTACCCAAGCGGCTGATGTTTTGGCCACGCGATATACGCTTGAGACATATGTTGCAAACAGCAGCTGTGCGATCTGATGCACTAGCCTCAAAAAAGGCCCACACCAAAGAACTTTTTGAATGACGGGCAGAGGCAGCGCCCTGCACAGGCGGAGCTCTGCGGTGTGATTCCGTCGGTGTACTGCCCTTACGCTGGCCACCAAAGGGCATCCTGCCTCGTTGGAGATGTGCCTCCTCCTCATCCTCCTCCTCCTCCTCTCTCCTATTAGGCACCCACGTGGAGTCAGTGACCTCATCATCACCTCCCTCCTCATCACTGGAGGCAATCTGGCAGTATGCTGCAGCTGCTGGAACATGACTGCCAGATTGGTGTCCTTCTTGAGCATCCCCTCTGTCTGCTCTCACACTACTGCCTTCCTCTAGCTGGGTTTCATCATCAGACCCTTCGAAACGCTGGGCATCCTCCTGGAGCATGTACCCAACACTGTGCTGAAACAGTTCGGGGGACTCCTCAGGAGGAGGACATGGTGGGTCTAGGGAAGGAGTGACTGATGATGAGTCTGACATTGATACCAGGGAAGAGGACGCTTTGGCAGCTGCTTTTCCAGTACCCTGAGCCTGGGTGAGAGAGGATGAGGAGGAGGAGGAGGGCTTGGTCATCCACTCTACCAAGTCTTCGGCATGATGTGGCTCAACATGTCCAGCTGCCGAAAAGAAGGACAAGCGTGTCCCATGGCCATGTGCTGATGACAATGCACCGCGTCCACGACCAGCACTGTTGCCCCCAGACACAGAGCCTGCTTGCCCTCTTTTATTGCCTCCTGACTGTCTGCCTCTCCTTGTTTGCCTTCCAGACATTCTAATAGATGGCCTGCAGGGAGATGGGAAAAAAGCAATAAGGGCTACCTTCAGGTGTCCTTCTCTGTCCCTTGAAACAAGGACTTTGACAGTGAAAGAAACTGACACACTCTCCCTACCTACAGTTTTCTGTCCCTAGAAAAAATGTTTTTTTTAAGCACAATTTAGCACAAGGAGAATTACCTCACTGTCCTTCCAGGTCCCTGGAAACAAGGACTTTGACAGTGAAAGAAACTGACACACTCTCCCTACCTACAGTTTTCTGTCCCTAGAAAAAATGTTTTTTTTAAGCACAATTTAGCACAAGGAGAATTACCTCACTGTCCTTCCAGGTCCCTGGAAACAAGGACTTTGACAGTGAAAGAAACTGACACACTCTCCCTACCTACAGTTTTCTGTCCCTAGAAAAAATGTTTTTTTTAAGCACAATTTAGCACAAGGAGAATTACCTCACTGTCCTTCCAGGTCCCTGGAAACAAGGACTTTGACAGTGAAAGAAACTGACACACTCTCCCTACCTACAGTTTTCTGTCCCTAGAAAAAATGTTTTTTTTAAGCACAATATAGCACAAGGAGAATTCACTCACTGTCCTTCCAGGTCCCTGGAAACAAGGACTTTGACAGTGAAAGAAACTGACACACTCTCCCTACCTACAGTTTTCTGTCCCTAGAAAAAATGTTTTTTTTAAGCACAATTTAGCACAAGGAGAATTACCTCACTGTCCTTCCAGGTCCCTGGAAACAAGGACTTTGACAGTGAAAGAAACTGACACACTCTCCCTACCTACAGTTTTCTGTCCCTAGAAAAAATGTTTTTTTTAAGCACAATTTAGCACAAGGAGAATTACCTCACTGTCCTTCCAGGTCCCTGGAAACAAGGACTTTGACAGTGAAAGAAACTGACACACTCTCCCTACCTACAGTTTTCTGTCCCTAGAAAAAATGTTTTTTTTAAGCACAATTTAGCACAAGGAGAATTACCTCACTGTCCTTCCAGGTCCCTGGAAACAAGGACTTTGACAGTGAAAGAAACTGACACACTCTCCCTACCTACAGTTTTCTGTCCCTAGAAAAAATGTTTTTTTTAAGCACAATTTAGCACAAGGAGAATTCACTCACTGTCCTTCCAGGTCCCTGGAAACAAGGACTTTGACAGTGAAAGAAACTGACACACTCTCCCTACCTACAGTTTTCTGTCCCTAGAAAAAATGTTTTTTTTAAGCACAATTTAGCACAAGGAGAATTACCTCACTGTCCTTCCAGGTCCCTGGAAACAAGGACTTTGACAGTGAAAGAAACTGACACACTCTCCCTACCTACAGTTTTCTGACCCTAGAAAAAATGTTTTTTTTAAGCACAATTTAGCACAAGGAGAATTACCTCACTGTCCTTCCAGGTCCCTGGAAACAAGGACTTTGACAGTGAAAGAAACTGACACACTCTCCCTACCTACAGTTTTCTGTCCCTAGAAAAAATGTTTTTTTTAAGCACAATATAGCACAAGGAGAATTCACTCACTGTCCTTCCAGGTCCCTGGAAACAAGGACTTTGACAGTGAAAGAAACTGACACACTCTCCCTACCTACAGTTTTCTGTCCCTAGAAAAAATGTTTTTTTTAAGCACAATTTAGCACAAGGAGAATTACCTCACTGTCCTTCCAGGTCCCTGGAAACAAGGACTTTGACAGTGAAAGAAACTGACACACTCTCCCTACCTACAGTTTTCTGTCCCTAGAAAAAATGTTTTTTTTAAGCACAATTTAGCACAAGGAGAATTACCTCACTGTCCTTCCAGGTCCCTGGAAACAAGGACTTTGACAGTGAAAGAAACTGACACACTCTCCCTACCTACAGTTTTCTGTCCCTAGAAAAAATGTTTTTTTTAAGCACAATTTAGCACAAGGAGAATTACCTCACTGTCCTTCCAGGTCCCTGGAAACAAGGACTTTGACAGTGAAAGAAACTGACACACTCTCCCTACCTACAGTTTTCTGTCCCTAGAAAAAATGTTTTTTTTAAGCACAATATAGCACAAGGAGAATTCACTCACTGTCCTTCCAGGTCCCTGGAAACAAGGACTTTGACAGTGAAAGAAACTGACACACTCTCCCTACCTACAGTTTTCTGTCCCTAGAAAAAATGTTTTTTTTAAGCACAATTTAGCACAAGGAGAATTACCTCACTGTCCTTCCAGGTCCCTGGAAACAAGGACTTTGACAGTGAAAGAAACTGACACACTCTCCCTACCTACAGTTTTCTGTCCCTAGAAAAAAATGTTTTTTTTAAGCACAATATAGCACAAGGAGAATTCACTCACTGTCCTTCCAGGTCCCTGGAAACAAGGACTTTGACAGTGAAAGAAACTGACACACTCTCCCTACCTACAGTTTTCTGTCCCTAGAAAAAATGTTTTTTTTTAAGCACAATTTAGCACAAGGAGAATTACCTCACTGTCCTTCCAGGTCCCTGGAAACAAGGACTTTGACAGTGAAAGAAACTGACACACTCTCCCTACCTACAGTTTTCTGTCCCTAGAAAAAATGTTTTTTTTAAGCACAATTTAGCACAAGGAGAATTACCTCACTGTCCTTCCAGGTCCCTGGAAACAAGGACTTTGACAGTGAAAGAAACTGACACACTCTCCCTACCTACAGTTTTCTGTCCCTAGAAAAAATGTTTTTTTTAAGCACAATTTAGCACAAGGAGAATTACCTCACTGTCCTTCCAGGTCCCTGGAAACAAGGACTTTGACAGTGAAAGAAACTGACACACTCTCCCTACCTACAGTTTTCTGTCCCTAGAAAAAATGTTTTTTTTAAGCACAATTTAGCACAAGGAGAATTACCTCACTGTCCTTCCAGGTCCCTGGAAACAAGGACTTTGACAGTGAAAGAAACTGACACACTCTCCCTACCTACAGTTTTCTGTCCCTAGAAAAAATGTTTTTTTTAAGCACAATATAGCACAAGGAGAATTCACTCACTGTCCTTCCAGGTCCCTGGAAACAAGGACTTTGACAGTGAAAGAAACTGACACACTCTCCCTACCTACAGTTTTCTGTCCCTAGAAAAAATGTTTTTTTTAAGCACAATTTAGCACAAGGAGAATTACCTCACTGTCCTTCCAGGTCCCTGGAAACAAGGACTTTGACAGTGAAAGAAACTGACACACTCTCCCTACCTACAGTTTTCTGTCCCTAGAAAAAATGTTTTTTTTAAGCACAATTTAGCACAAGGAGAATTACCTCACTGTCCTTCCAGGTCCCTGGAAACAAGGACTTTGACAGTGAAAGAAACTGACACACTCTCCCTACCTACAGTTTTCTGTCCCTAGAAAAAATGTTTTTTTTAAGCACAATTTAGCACAAGGAGAATTACCTCACTGTCCTTCCAGGTCCCTGGAAACAAGGACTTTGACAGTGAAAGAAACTGACACACTCTCCCTACCTACAGTTTTCTGTCCCTAGAAAAAATGTTTTTTTTAAGCACAATATAGCACAAGGAGAATTCACTCACTGTCCTTCCAGGTCCCTGGAAACAAGGACTTTGACAGTGAAAGAAACTGACACACTCTCCCTACCTACAGTTTTCTGTCCCTAGAAAAAATGTTTTTTTTAAGCACAATTTAGCACAAGGAGAATTACCTCACTGTCCTTCCAGGTCCCTGGAAACAAGGACTTTGACAGTGAAAGAACCTGACACACTCTCCCTACCTACAGTTTTCTGTCCCTAGAAAAAATGTTTTTTTTAAGCACAATTTAGCACAAGGAGAATTACCTCACTGTCCTTCCAGGTCCCTGGAAACAAGGACTTTGACAGTGAAAGAAACTGACACACTCTCCCTACCTACAGTTTTCTGTCCCTAGAAAAAATGTTTTTTTTAAGCACAATTTAGCACAAGGAGAATTACCTCACTGTCCTTCCAGGTCCCTGGAAACAAGGACTTTGACAGTGAAAGAAACTGACACACTCTCCCTACCTACAGTTTTCTGTCCCTAGAAAAAATGTTTTTTTTAAGCACAATATAGCACAAGGAGAATTCACTCACTGTCCTTCCAGGTCCCTGGAAACAAGGACTTTGACAGTGAAAGAAACTGACACACTCTCCCTACCTACAGTTTTCTGTCCCTAGAAAAAATGTTTTTTTTAAGCACAATTTAGCACAAGGAGAATTACCTCACTGTCCTTCCAGGTCCCTGGAAACAAGGACTTTGACAGTGAAAGAAACTGACACACTCTCCCTACCTACAGTTTTCTGTCCCTAGAAAAAATGTTTTTTTTAAGCACAATTTAGCACAAGGAGAATTACCTCACTGTCCTTCCAGGTCCCTGGAAACAAGGACTTTGACAGTGAAAGAAACTGACACACTCTCCCTACCTACAGTTTTCTGTCCCTAGAAAAAATGTTTTTTTTAAGCACAATATAGCACAAGCACAAAACACACTGACACTCTCCCTACCTATCCTTCTCTTTCCCTAAACTAAAGGAATCCAGGTTAAGCAAGAAAGAAATAAAAGTCACTGTCCCTGCCTATGCTGCTCTATCCCTGCTCCGGAACACACTACACTAGGCCGCCGTGCTGGCGGCCTTTTATAGTGTGGGGCGTGTACTAAACCCCCTCAGCAATAATTGGCCACAGGCATCCTGCCTGTGGCCAATCATTGCTCTCCTCGCTGCCGGCGCTGTGATTGGCCAAGCATGCGGGGTCACAGTGCATGCTTGGCCAATCACAGCGCCTGGATGACACTGCGATGGCGTAGTGCATTGTGGGCCGTTCGCGTCACTCGAATTTGGCGCGAACGGCCCAAATCGTTCGATCTTCGTCGAACGATCGAACAGCCGATGTTCGAGTCGAACGTATGTTCGACTCGAACACGAAGCTCATCCCTAGTCCAGAGGTACAAGGGCTGTGTAATGTAAAGGGGTCCAGAGGTTCAGTGTAATGTAAAGGGGACCAGAGATGCAGGTTGCTGTGTAATGTAAAGGGGTCCAGAGATGCAGGGTGATGTGTAATGTAAAGGGGTCCAGAGATGCAGGTGCTGTGTAATGTAAGGGGGTCCAGTGATGCAGGGTGCTGTGTAATGTAAAGGGGTCCAGAGATGCAGGGTGCTGTGTAATGTAAAGCGGTCCAGAGGTGCAGGCTGCTGTGTAATGTAAAGGGGTCCAGTGGTGCAGTCTAATGTAAAGAGGTACAGTGTAATGTAAAGGGGTCCAGAGGTGCAGTGTAATGTAAAGGGGTCCAGAGATGCAGGTTGCTGTGTAATGTAAAGGGGTCCAGAGATGCAGGGTGCTGTGTAATTTAAAGGGGTCCAGAGATGCAGGTGCTGTGTAATGTAAGGGGGTCCAGTGATGCAGGGTGCTGTGTAATGTAAAGGGGTCCAGAGATGCAGGGTGCTGTGTAATGTAAAGGGGTCCAGAGGTGCAGGCTGCTGTGTAATGTAAAGGGGTCCAGTGGTGCAGTCTAATGTAAAGAGGTGCAGTGTAATGTAAAGGGGTCCAGAGGTGCTGTGTAATGTAAAGGGGTCCAGTGGTGCAGAGTGCTGTGTAATGTAAAGGGGTCTAGTGATGCAGGGTGCAGTGTAATTTAAAGGGGTCCAGAGGTGCAGTGTAATGTAAAGGGGTCCAGAGGTACAGGGTGCTGTGTAATGTAAAAGGGGTCCAGAGATGCAGGGTGCTGTGTAATGTAAAGGGGTCAAGAGATGCAGGGTGCTGTGTAATGTAAAGGGGTCCAGTGATGCAGGGTGCAGTGTAATGTAAAGGGGTCCAGAGGTGCAGTGTAATGTAAAGGGCTCCAGAGGTGCAGGGTGCTGTGTAATGTAAAGGGGTCCAGAGATGCAGGGTGCTGTGTAATGTAAAGGGGTCCAGTGGTTCAGGGTGCTGTGTAATGTAAAAGGGTCCAGTGGTGCAGGGTGCTGTGTAATGTAAAGGGGTCCAGAGATGCAGGGTGCTGTGTAATGTAAAGGGGTGCAAGGTGCTGTGTAATGTAAAGGGGTCCAGAGCTGTGGGGTGCTGTGTAATGTAAATGGGTCCAGTGATGCAGGGTGCTGTGTAATGTAAAGGGGTCCAGAGATGCAGGGTGCTGTGTAAAGTAAAGGGGTCCAGTGGTGCAGGGTGCTGTGTAATGTAAAGGGGTGCAAGGTGCTGTGTAATATAAAGGGGTCCAGAGCTGTTGGGTGCTGTGTAATGTAAAGGGGTCCAGTGGTGCAAGGTGCTGTGTAATGTAAAGGGGTCCAGAGATGCAGGGTGCTGTGTAATGTAAAGGGGTCCAGTGTGCTGTGTAATGTAAAGGGGTCCAGAGATGCAGGGTGCTGTGTAAAGTAAAGGGGTTCAGTGGTGCAGGGTGCTGTGTAATGTAAAGGGGTCCAGAGCTGTGGGGTTCTGTGTAATGTAAAGGGGTCCAGTGGTGCAGTTGTGGAGAGGGGGTACACAGTAGTGACAAAGATATTGAAGGATGCAGGGGTCACAGTGGGGTGTTTTTACATTTTACCGTGGGGGGGGTGCCAGATATTGGATCCGCCCCAGGTGCCAAATGCTCTAGGTATGTCCCTGTTGGAGTGGCTACTGGTGTGGACCTTGAAGTTACTGGGGGTATAGAGACTTTGTCCTTACATTCTAAGGACAGAAACCAGCTTTGAGGGGAACCTTGCTGCAAGACCCGTAAGTTAAAACAAGTGTGCTTAACCTCTGCAAACCAGGGGGTACGGGCATGGTGTGCCTTTTTCTCCTATGAGCGAGCCAAGGACAAAGAAGAAAGGGCCGGTTGCTACATAATAATATAATATAATACCTCCACACAAAAAGAAATTGAGTGGGATTCCCCCTAAAAAACAAAAAAAAAACAAATTACAGGCTGTGTTCCCAAATAAGGGTCAGGTATATATTTAAGGAAGAACCCTATAGAAAAAAACGTTGTGCCCCCCCCCCCCCAAAAGAAAAAATCCTTATCTGAGCTTGCAGCCTGGTAGGCCAGGAAGGGGGGGGGGGGGCAGGCATGCACTCTTCCCCTCCTGAACCATACCAGACCATATGCCTTCAATGTGGTGGTACCTTGTCTTCATGCTAAATAGAAAAAGGTCTCCTTCTTCACAACTCTAGCTCAGTGGGGTCTGTGAGCGAGGGGCTTTTCAGAATCTGAAAGCCCTTTTTAATGGATAGGTTCAGCTTCTAAACATGTTATATGTTACACCCATATTTGGTGTATAGCATGTAACATGTTGAAGCAGATCCCCCTCCCCTCACTCTTAGTCCCCTTTCCCTGTGGCAGTGGTCAGGGGGTTCTCTACCCCGCAACTGCGGGCACATTTTAAATTAACATGGCTGTATGGGGCACCATCCACATAGCCGTGTCATGCATTCACAGGAATTTGTGAATGGATAAACTATAATGCCCCATACACACGATCGTTTTTCATGCCGTTAAAAATGCAATTTTTTAAAATGGCCATTAAAACCAATCGTGTGTATGCTCCAGAGCATTTTTAACGACGTAAAAAACGGGCATTAAAAATTTCGAACATGCTCTATTTTTTCACGTCGTTTTTCATGTCGTTTTTTTAACGACGTGAAAAACGATAGTGTGTATGCTTTAACGACGTGAAAAAAAACGCGCATACTCAGAATCAAGTATGAGACGGGAGCGTTCGTTCTGGTAAAACTAGCGTTGGAAATGGAGATGGCACATTCGTCACGGTGGAATTAATAGCATCGTTTTAATGCTGCGCATTCCGTTCTTCTTTTGATAATGCTTAAATAATTACCTTCTTTTGCTAATGACATTTGAGAGTTATGCCAAACTAGGTTCTTAAGTAATTCCTAATTGATCTAATGATTGTAAAATATTATTTTGAAGCCACATCTCCCTCATAAATTCATAACTAAATGTAAAGATCACAATAATAAAAAAATAAAAAATAAATCTTTTTAAAATTTTTTTTTTTCTTTTTTAATTTTTTTTTTAGTAATTAAGTTAGCTTTATTATTTTTGATGGGCTTCTTTGATATATGTAGGCTTCTTTTATTTTTTTGGGTGATTTTGCGTAAATTATTGGTGTGTAAAGTTACCACACCAAACTTCAAAATTTGTCTCATTTTGCCTCAAGGAGGTTTGTGTCCCTTGTTAATAACAATAATATTATTTGAAATGTCCCTGCCTACTCCCTAGCAAAGTCTCATTTGAAATACAAATCACATAGTCAAGTATTTGAAGCCAAAAAAAAGAATCCTTTATTTAGGTACATTACAAATTAAACGTGAAGGCAGCACTGGAGAGCCTGCTTGCATTTGTGCATCCTTTGGACCCCACAACAACCATCCAAGATGTCAAAACCAAACTATTTATTTGAAAAAAAAAAAGGAGCCGAATCTTGGCTTGAACTCCCAGAGGTCAGGAACAGCAGCAGATAAGTCATATATGTCCCCAGTCTGTGGTACTACAGCAGGCATTATTTTTTTCGCTTCCTTGTAGCCTTCTCTCCAGCCTTCTCTGCAGCCTTCCCTGCAGCCTTCCCTGCAGCCTTTGTTGGTTGCTTCCTCGGAGGCTGGGGATCAGGAGGAGAGGAGGTGGCAGGAGGAGTAGTAGGAGGAGGAGGAGGAGGTGGAGGAGTAGGGACAACCTCAGTGATGACGGTGAACTTGGTCAGTTCACCGAGCAACCCCTTGTTAATCACCTTCAGCAAAAGGTTTTCACTATAGAGCTTTTGCCGCAAGTCCATTTGGCCTAACTTATGGGCCAGGACTGCGGCAAAGCCCTCCTCAGCAGAGGGTGCCTCTCTGAGGGCCACAGTAGCCTCTTTTAGAAAGGCTCTTGTTTCCTCCTCCACCTGCCTAGCTCTCCTTGGCCCTCGTTGTTTCATTATCAGGGGAGGCATCTGGGCTCTTGTGCTGGGCCCAACCTCCTCCTGTGTACCACTGGGCCCTGCCTCCTCCTGGTCCCCAACATCACCCTCTTCCTGGCTCAGCTCGGGCTGTAAAAAAAGAAAGGGACATTCTTTATTTTTTGCCACCATCAATCACACACATTGTTCACCTCCAGACATTTTTGAATTGAATGTCAAAAGGTATTAATTTTGCATAGATTCCGCCTCCTGATATTGTTGCCTTGTCCCCATCAAATTTGACCACTACTGTATCTTGCTCTTTAAATCCTCTTTTTTTTTAACATTAAATACCTAACAATACTAAAACATCAATTTAAAATCATCACTTTTGTAACATATAAATGTAGATATCAATACTTTACCTGGCTCCATATATCCAAATCTGCTTCCTCAAGGACCTCATCTTGATCCTCAGGGGAAGCCAGAGCAGGGTTGCTAGGAAGGCTAAAGGGCTGGCTGCAAGGAAGGCTGGAGGGCTGGCTGCAAGGAAGGCTGGAGGGCTGGCTACAAGGAAGGCTGGATTGACCTCTGGGGGGAAGGGTGGAGAGAGATTCCCGCACTTCCAGCTGGTCATCCAGGAAAGATAACTTGCTGTAGTACCACAGACTGAGTTTATAAACCTTATCTGCTGCAGCACCTGACCTCTGGGACTTCAGGACCATATTCCTCTGGGTCCTGTATGTCCCCCTGATGGTAGCAATTTTGGTTTTCACATCTTGGAGAGTTGTTGTGGGTATCTGGGTTTGCACAAATGCAAGCAGGCTCTCCAGTGCTGCTGTCCTGGCCACTTTATTTTTATTTGCACCACTTTTTGTCTGCCAAAGGATAAGGAGGTCTTTCCATTTATCAATGAACTCCCCCATAAAGTCAGGGTTCTTGAAACTATTCATTCTCTCTGTAAAATCAAGCAACAAGAAAATACATATGTTTCAGGCAACATTCATCAAATCAGCATTTTTGACAGATTTTCAAGCCCAAAATCTCCTCCTCTGATGAAACCCAAATGCTTAAAAACTTATGTACCTTGGTCAACACGTTTGTTGCTAACTCCCTCTCCTGCCAAATGAACGTATTTTCGACACATGGATCTTCACTTGATATACACTGCGCATGCGTAAAACTCCGCACGCTTTCCCCGCCCCCGATGTTCGAGATTATACTTTCCCCGCCCCTTCTCGCTCGTCGTAGTGCTTAACAACATGGCGGAGACACAGGTGGCTGAGATTACCTCTACAGAGGAGGAAATTCCAGAGGAGCCCAAATCCCGATCCAGGAGATATAAGGCATACAACATGTCATTCGAGGAAATGGTGGAGATGGTGGCCATTTTAAGGAGGGAGGATTATGATGCCAAGCATGGGCCGTATAAAAGGCCTAATCTTGTCAAGTCAAAAATTATGGGCAAAGTGGTCAAAACTCTTCACCAAAAATTTGGGGTGTGCAGAACGAAGGAACAGCTCAGAAAACGATGGTCTGATCTGAAGTTGCGGGAGCCCGACCAATACAAAAGAATCAAGAAAGTTATAGGAAAAAGTAAGTACTTTTTCTTCATTTTCCCTGCTAAAGATTATTACTTGTATTAAGTCGTGTATATTTAGACTTTGATATAGTACAGTGAAAGATACGAACTTTCATGTTCGTCCGCACACTAAACAGACGTAGTAAACCTTTTTCTCCGTCCAGTTCCTAAAACGATGTTTTTGGATCATCCAGTGTGAACACACAATTTTTTGGGGGTTTTGGGTAGCAAATTTGGTAAACAATTTGCTTTATATTTAGAATCCAAATCACATTTGTTTTGGGGGAAAATGGTAGGCATTGTAATGTTAAGGGAGAGAATGCTCAGCAGCTGCTTAAACATCTGAACGCAGTAGTACAAGTGTGGGACCAAACCCCTAAATTTTTAGGGTGTCACACACAGGTGATCCTGTGTATATACTTTGGGGTGTTACAATGTGTCAAACTTTGTTTCAAAAAGTATATGCTCTGGTTTGGTCAATCTATCCAATCATGTGTTCCGGTTGTCACTGAGGGTACATTTAAAAATGGACCACACTTCCAAATAATATTTAGAAATCTCTTTTTCTTGTTTTTTTGTGGCCAAAAAATTACCGTATTTATCGGCGTATAACACGCACCGGCGTATAACACGCACCCCAAGTTTAGGAGGGAATTTTAGGAGGGGAGTTTAAGGAAAAAAAAAACTTACATTTAAATGCAGCCTTACCAGTGTCCGTTGCAGCCTTGTCAGTGCAGCCTTGCCAGCAGTGTCCAGTGCAGCCTTTGCCCAGTGTCCAGTGCAGCCTTTGCCCAGTGTCCAGTGCAGCCTTTGCCCAGTGCAGCTTTACCAAGTGTCCAGTGCAGCCTTTGCCCAGTGCAGCCTTTGCCCAGTGTAGCTTTGCCCAGTGTCCAGTGCAGCTTTACCCAGTGTCCAGTGCAGCCTTTGCCCAGTGCAGCCTTTGCCCAGTGTAGCTTTGCCCAGTGCCCAGTGCAGCTTTACCCAGTGTCCAGTGCAGCCTTTGCCCAGTGCAGCCTTTGCCCAGTGTCCAGTGCAGCTTTGTCCAGTGCAGCCTTTGCCCAGTGTCCAGTGCAGCTTTGCCCAGTGTCCAGTGCAGCCTTTGCTAAGTGCAGCCTTTGCCCAGTGTCCAGTGCAGCCTTGCCCCAGTTTTCAAAATTGGCGCCGCCGAGATCGCTGCAGAGACTGGGCGGAGCGGTGCGAACGCCGCCGAGAACGCAGGGACTGGGCGGAGCTGAGATACACATAGCCGAGTGTACTCGGCTATACTCGGCTTTTCTCGGCTTCGCTCACAGTCACGCCGAGTCCCGCCCTATGATGGACATATCACAGGTCCAATGGCGGGACTGGGCGTGACTGTGAGCAGAGCCGAGAAAAGCCGAGTATAGCCGAGTACACTCGGCTATGTGTATCTCGGCGGCGATCGCTGCGCTCCGCTCAGTCAGCGGAGATCGCCGGGATCAGTGGGTATCGACGTATAACACGCACCCACGATTTTCCCCTGATTTTAAGGGGAAAAAAGTGCGTGTTATACGCCGATAAATGCGGTATTAGTTACTAATGAAACTCTACCTTTTATTGCAATCTCCATAGGGCTTCAAAAAGCTACGTCAGATGAGCCTAGAAATCCAACACCTTCAACAATACCCCCTGAACCACATGATGGATTGGAGAGGAACGTGAAGTTGTGGAAGTGGAAAGTGGCACCACAAGAGGTCAGTGTCAAACCAGACAGATGCAGGTTAATAGATGTAGGCCTACATATTCTATACTACATGATTTTTTTTTTGTTTAGGTGCAGTTCTGGCCAGAGACCCCAAAAAGTTTACACATCACAGTGCCCAGATCCTGATCCAATACCTCATGGTCTGCTGTCGTGACCTTGAAAAAATAAAGGGAGACTTGATAGAGATCAGGCAAAATACCAAGCGGGTTGAGGAAAAGCTACAAAAAATAATGGCTGTGCTTGGGCGTGTATAATGTTTGAACACAAAATAACGTTGAACTTGCTGTGTTTTGGCAGGTTTGTTTTTGTTTTAAGCTTGATAATGAATAGTACATGTTTACATTTTCACATTTTTTTATTTGTTAATTTTTTTACGCATGGCTGTTCATGCGTTTTAACCCCCAAAATATTTTAATAACATCTACACTTCAAAGGAAGTTTCCTCAAAAATAATTAAAAAAGGTATTTTCTTAAGCAGAATTTGTGGCTTCATTATGTAAATGTGGTGCAAAGTGAGCTAAACAATGTTTTGTGTTTACACTGACAATGAAGGCTTATTAAGAATGCAAAATACACATGGCAATACAAGTGCATTAGGTAAACCGACGAGAAACCTAAAAGAATATTAAATGAAAACACCTAAACAATATTTTCTCCAAAAAAGTTTTATTTTTAAAAATAATAAGGTTAAAATTCATCAGGCATATCAATGGCCCCCCTACCCACAAAATAATCGACATATTGTTGACGGACCTCACGTCCGGTTTGGGGGGCCAAGCCTGGACGGCCAGCTTCCAGGGCCACAAGATTTTCCACTTCAAATAATGAGGCCTCAGGCCCAGTCAAAGTCAGATAATTGCTTGAATGCACCCTGAGATAATTATGAAGTACACAACAAGCCATTACAACATGGTTCCATTTGTAAGGGGCAAGGTGGATGGAGGTGAGGAACAGGCGGAATCGGCTGGCCATGATGCCAAAGGCATTTTCCACCACCCTTCTTGCTCTGGCCAGCTGATAGTTGAACACCCTCCTCTCAGGGGTGAGGGTGCGTTGCGGGAATGGCCTCATCAAATGGGGACCCAGGCCAAACGCCTCATCCGCCACAAAGACAAATGGGAGTCCCTCCACATTCTGCTCCGCTGGTGGCAAGGCCAGCTGATCCAAAAGGAGCCGTTCCCCAAACTCCGTCTGTGCAAAGACTCCTCCATCAGACATCCTGCCATTCTTGCCAAAGTCCACATAGAGGAATTCGTAGGTGGCCGACACCACTGCCATCATGACGATGCTGTGGAACCCCTTATAGTTATAATAAAAGGATCCCGAATGGAGTGGTGGGACGACCCAAACATGTTTGCCGTCGATGGCCCCTCCACAGTTCGGAAAGTTCCATCGTTGGGCAAACTCAGATGCCACATTCTGCCATTCATGTGGCGTAGAAGGGAACTGTGGAATTAAATAAAAAAATAAATAATACTTTGAGACAGAAACATTGAAAGCAGATTTAAGAAAACCATTCATGGCCAACATTGGGAGAAACCGAAAAATTAAAACATTATTAGTAAGCAACAACAAACCAAAAACAAACCCAAAAAAAAAATGGGGGGGGGGGTTGAAGATGAGTTGGGGAGATCACAAATGTAGGCTGTAGCACTCTGTATGAATTATTGAAAAATGTTACATTCCTAGGCAATCTTTAGGGGGCGTTTAGGGTAAAGCACTACGATGGAGCATAGATTAAAATACATGGAAATGACTAGGCAAGGTGGGTATGGCCCCAGGATAGCATGCTGGAGAGGTTAGGTAAGGCAAATTTAAATGTAGGCCTAATAAAAACATTCCCAAAAATAAATAACCATGTGGAGAAAGGGGAAATTCCCTGCAGCTAAGAATCATGGGAATTAGGGACTGCTAATAAACCCCCAAAAAAATTAAAAACAAAGAAATACATACAATGTGATGTTTGAAATAAGAACACTTACCTTAATATAGTCCTCCTGCAAAACTTGAAGGATAGCAGAACACGTCTCTGGTATAATGATACCCAGAGCCTGGGGGGATATGCCTGTGGAGAACTTTAGGTCCTGCAGGCTTCTCCCAGTCGCCAGGTATCGCAACGTGGCAATGAGCCTCTGCTCAGCACTGATGGCTTCACGCATAACGGTGTCCTGCCTGGTAATGTAGGGGGACACCAAAGCCAACAGATGCTGAAATACGGGGTCAGACATCCGGAGAAAATTCCTATAGTCATCAGGATTATTCTCCCTGATCTCCCGCAACAAAGGCATACGACAGAACTGGTGCCGCTGGAGCAACCAATTCTTGGTCCATGAACTCCTCCTCACCCTGTTCATGGCCTGGAGTCGGGATACAGCATGAACCCCTGCACCAACTACAGCACGAACTCTACGATGAGTACGTAGCCGCAACATGGCTAGATAACGGTCGGCAGCTCAGAACGAACTAGAAGAACGAACGGAAGAACAGCAAGGCCTATGAAGAACAAGCTGAAAAACAGGAACGAGCAGACAAGAACGCACTGAATAAACAGATACGAACTGACTACAAGCACTGCAAGACAGATACGAACCCACAGGCACAAACTGAACTCCACAAAACGATCTTCAAAGCACGAAGACTGAAAAGCGCGAATCGTCTCTCACCAAACTTTTACTAACACGCGGTAACACGAAATTAGCAAAAGCGTCCCAAAGGGTGGCGTCATTAGAACGGAACTTCCCCTTTATAGTGCCGTCGTACGTGGTGTACGTCACTGCGCTTTGCTTGAACGTTTTTTAAAATGATCGTGTGTACGCAAGACAGGCTTGAGAGGAAACATGAAAAAAAACGACGTGAAAAACGTCGGTAAAAAAAATGGCATGAAAAACGATCGTGTGTACGCCGCATAAGTTCTGCCTGCCACTGTAGCAGACAGCTTGTAGTTCTCAATGGTCCGCGAGCGTGCTGATCAGTGCACTCATTGTCCATTCACACTTCCTACAGCTCTAAAACTGACAAGCTGTAGGAAGAGTCTACAGGAGCTTGACCTTGCACCTATGAACCACTGATCGCAGGTGCAAAGCTATGCAGGCTCCTGTGAAAAAAACAATAAATGCACATTTTTCCCTACAAAAATATGTGCATTTAATATTTTTCTTAAAAAGTTTAACTTAACCTTTAATAATAGGGGGTCACCTACATACACACCCCCACCCATGTGAATGTATAAGGGTTACATACAGTAGTACCCCTACTAATTCACAAAAAAAAAAATTAATTATTAAAAAAAGTGAACTATGATCTTTTAATGGCCCATTCTCTAGCATCCTCCATTGATATCATCTATAGTGCAGCTTTCTATGAATGGGGGGGGGGGGATGCGGGCATAGTGGGCACTCTTGACGAATGCCTATGACAGGTCTCTCAACTCGTATTAACCCCACAGCACAGGAAGATCATGCCTGTCACAGAACTAGAGGGAAAACCTCTGGGGGAATCGAGGATGGAGAAAGATCTGGGGGTCCTAGTGGAAGATAGACTGAGCAATAACATGCAATTTCAAGCTGATGCTACCAAAGCAAGCAGAATATTAGCCTGTATAAAAAAGGGGATATACTCCAGAGATAAAACCATAATCCTGCCACTTTATAAAAATCTGGTTAGGCCACAATTGGAGTATTCCGTACAGTTCTGGTCACCAGCCCTCAGAAGGGATGTGCTGGAGCTGGAGAGAGTCCAAAGAAGGGCAACTACATTAATAAGTGGGATTGAGGACCTCAAATACGAGGAGCGACTACAGGCACTAAGTGTATTCTCATTGGAGAAAAGACGCTTGAGAGGGGACATGATAGCGATTTACAAATACCTCAATGGTGACCCGAACATTGGAAAAAAGATATTCAATCTCAGGGGGTGTAAGAGGACACAGGGCCACACAATGAGATTGGAGGAGAAGCAGTTTATTCTTAACCACTTAAGCCCCGGACCATTTCGGGCCATTAGGACCAGGCCTGTTTTTGGGATTCGGCACTGCGCTGCTTTAACTGTAAATTGTGCGGACATGCAATGTTGTACCCAAATGAAATTTGCGTCCTTTTCTTCCCACAAATAGAGCTTTCTTTTAATGGTATTTGATTGCCTCTGCGATTTTTATTTTTTGCGATATAAACAGAAAAAGACCGAAAATTTTGAAAAAAAATGATATTTTCTACTTTTTGTTATAAGAAAAATCGAATAAACTCAATTTTAGTCATACATTTAGGCCAAAATGTATTCAGCCACATGTCTTTAGTAAAAAAAATGTCAATAAGCGTATATTTATTGGTTTGCGCAAAAGTTATAGCGTTTACAAACTAGGGTACATTTTCTGAAATTTACACAGCTTTAAATTTATGACTGCCTATCTCATTTCTTGAGGTGCTAAAATGGCAGGGCAGTACATAACCCCCCCAAATGACCCCATTTTGGAAAGTAGACACCCCAAGGAAATTGCTGAGAGGCATGTTGAGCCCATTGAATATTTTTTTTTTTGTCCCAAGTGATTGAATAATGACAAAAAAAAAATTACAAAAAGTTGTCACTAAATGATATATTGCTCACACATGCCATGGTTATATGTGGAATTGCACCCCAAAATACATTCTGCTGCTTCTCCTGAGTACGGGGATACCACATGTGTGGGACTTTTTAGGAGCCTAGCCACGTACGGGACCCCGGAAACCAAGCACCGCCTTCAGGATTTCTAAGGGCGCAAATTTTTGATTTCACTCCTCACCACCTATCACAGTTTCGAAGCCCATAAAATGCCAAAATAGCACAAAACCCCCCCAAATGACCCCATTTTGGAAAGTAGACACCCCAAGCTATTTACTGAGAGGCATGTTCAGTCCATGGAATATTTTATATTTTGCCACAAGTTGCGGGAATATGACAAACTTTTTTTTTTTTGCACAAAGTTGTCACTAAATGATATATTGCTCACACATGCCATGGGCATATGTGAAATTACACCCCAAAATACATTCTGCTGCTTCTCCTGAGTACGGGGATACCACATGTGTGGGACTTTTTTGGGAGCCTAGCCGCGTACGGGACCCCAAAAACCAAGCACCGCCTTCAAGGTTTCTAAGGGCATAAATTTTTGATTTCACTCCTCACTACCTATCACAGTTTTGAAGGCCATAAAATGCCAAGATGGCACAAAACCCCCCCAAATTACCCCATTTTGGAAAGTAGACACCCCAAGCTATTTGCTGAGAGGCATGTTGAGTCCATGGAATATTTTATATTTTGCCACAGGTTGCGGGAATATGACAAACTTTTTTTTTTTTGCACAAAGTTGTCACTAAATGATATATTGCTCACACATGCCATGGGCATATGTGAAATTACACCCCAAAATACATTCTGCTGCTTCTCCTGAGTACGGGGATACCACATGTGTGGGACTTTTTGGGAGCCTAGCCGCGTACGGGACCCCAAAAACCAAGCACCGCCTTCAAGGTTTCTAAGGGCATACATTTTTGATTTCGCTCCTCACTACCTATCACAGTTTTGAAGGCCATAAAATGCCAAGATGGCACAAAACCCCCCCAAATGACCCCATTTTGGAAAGTAGACACCCCAAGCTATTTGCTGAGAGGCATGTTGAGCCCATTGAATATTTTTTTTTTTTGTCCCAAATGATTGAATAATGACAAAAAGAAACAAAAATGTACAAAAAGTTGTCACTAAATGATATATTGCTCACACATGCCATGGTTATATGTGAAATTACACCCCAAAATACATCCTGCTGCTTCTCCTGAGTACGGGGATACCACATGTGTGGGACTTTTTGGGAGCCTAGCCGCGTACGGGACCCCAAAAACCAAGCACCGCCTTCAAGGTTTCTAAGGGCATAAATTTTTGATTTCACTCCTCACTACCTATCACAGTTTTGAAGGCCATAAAATGTCAAAATAGCCCAAAACCCCCACAAATTACCCCATTTTGGAAAGTAGACACCCCAAGCTATTTGCTGAGAGGCATGGTGAGTATTTTACAGCTCTCATTTGTTTTTGAAAATTAAGAAAGACATTTTTTTTCTTTTTTTTTTTCTTTTTTTACATTTTCAAAACTTTGTGACAAAAAGCGAGATCTGCAAAATACTCAACATACCTCTCAGCAAATAGCTTGGGGTGTCTACTTTCCAAAATGGGGTCATTTGGGGAGGTTTTGTGCCATCTGGGCATTCCATGGCCTCCGAAACTGTGATAGGCAGTGAGGAGTGAAATCAAAAATTTACACCCGTACGCCCGTACGCGACTAGGCTCCCAAAAAGTCCCACATGTGGTATCCCCGTACTCAGGAGAAGCAACAGAATGTATTTTGGGGTGTAATTCCACATATGCCCATGGCATGTTTGAGCAATATATAATTTAGTGACAACTTTTTGTACATTTTTTTTTTTTTTTGGTCATTATTCAATCACTTGGGACAAAAAAAAAAATATTCAATGGGCTCAACATGCCTCTCAGCAAATAGCTTGAGTTGTCTACTTTACAAAATGGGGTCATTTGGGGGGGTTTTGAACTGTCCTGGCATTTTATGCACAACATTAGGAAGCTTATGTCACACATCATCCACTCTTCTAACCACTTGAAGACAAAGCCCTTTCTGACACTTTTTGTTTACATGAAAAAAAATTTTTTTTTGCAAGAAAATTATGTTGAACCCCCAAACATTATATATTTTTTTAAAGCAAAGGCCCTACAGATTAAAATAGTGGGTGTTGCATTTTTTTTTCCACACAGTATTTGCGCAGCGATTTTTCAAACGCATTTTTTGGGGGAAAAACACACTTTTTTTATTTTTAATGCACTAAAAAACACTATATTGCCCAAATGTTTGATGAAATAAAAAAGATGATCATAGGCCGAGTACATGGATACCAAACATGACATGCTTTAAAATTGCGCACAAACGCGCAGCGGCGACAAACTACATTCATTTTTAAAAGCATTTAAAAGCCTTTACAGGTTACCACGTTAGATTTACAGAGGAGGTCTACTGCTAAAATGACTGCCCTCGATCTGACCTTCGCGGTGATACCTCACATGGATGATGCAATTGCTGTTTACATATGACGCTAGACCGACGCTTGCGTTCGCCTTTGCGCAAGAGCAGGGGGGGACAGCGGTGCTTTTTTTTTTTTTTTTTTTTATTATTTATTTGGCTTTTTTATTTTATTTTTAAACTGTGCCTTCCATATTTTATTTTTTTACCATTTTTATCGTTATCTCAGGGAATGTAAATATCCCCTATGATAGCAATAAGTAGTGACAGGTACTCTTTTTTTGAAAAAAATTGGGGGGTTAGACCCTAGATCTTTCCTCTGCCCTCAAAGCATCTGACCACACCAAGATCGGTGTGATAAAATGCTTTCCCAATTTCCCAATGGCGCTTTTTATATCCGGGGGGGGGGACATTCCCTCCCACTGCTTGTAAAAGCAGTCTAGAGGCTAATTATCTGCTAGAATTGCTTTTACATGAAAGCCGGCCGCTGGCTGAAAAGAATGATACCAAGATGATACCTAAACCCGCAGGCATCATTCTGGTATAAACATTCAAAGTCCAGCAACATACCAGTACGTTGCTGGTCCTTGTTGGACATGTATTGTAATCTTTTTTTTCATAAAGCCTATTGGCTGAACGAAAAAAAGAGATTGATTGGTGGGTATGCCCACCATTAGAATACCTCCCTTCATCCACCCACTTCTAATGATGGGCATATATGCCGAAGCATGGGGGCATCCTCCCGCAAAAAAGTTATGCCGCGTACACACGGTCAAGCCTTCGTCGGAATTTCGACCGTATGTACGCGGCATAAAAGGTTATGCCGCGTACACACGGTCGGACTTTTCCACGGGCAAGCCTCCGTTGGAATTTCGACCGTATATACGCGGCATTAGGAGCAAAATCGCTCCTCCGCCCCTGCTGCCCCCATGCTTCGGCATATATGCTCTTTTTTTTAACTGTGGTGGTGAAATCACCTCCTACAGCGTTGGAGTCACGGCTTTATGTATCGTGGGAGCAAACGCTGTTGCTGTCAAGATAAATAGATCCGCGCTGCAACTGAATGGCGTACCTGCTAAGCAAATGGTGGTTAACATTAAAACAAAGTAACATTACAGTACAACAGTAAGACCTTACCATGCCATACCTGCAAAGCAAATACCAAAACAAAACCTAGTAAAAAATAAAAAAATGTTTTAACGCAACCTGTGCCTAAAATATATATATGCCGAAGCATGGGGGCATCCTCCCGCAAAAAAGTTATGCCGCGTACACACGGTCGGAATTTTCCACGGGCAGGCCTCCGTCGGAATTTCGACCGTATGTACGCGGCATTAGGAGCAAAATCGCTCCTCCGCCCCTGCTGCCCCCATGCTTCGGCATATATGCTCTTTTTTTTAACTGTGGTGGTGAAATCACCTCCTACAGCACTGGAGTCACGGCTTTATGTATCGTGGGAGCAAACGCTGTTGCTGTCAAGATAAATAATTCCGCGCTGCAGTTGAATGGCGCACCTGAAAACAAAAAATTACATACCTGAAAAGCAAGCATGATAAAACATTGCAGAATAGAATACAGTAAAAAAGAGCAGAACAATAGAGAGAAAATAGAGAGAGAGAGAACAATAAAACGACAACTATTTTTGGTTTTTTTATTTTATATTTTTTTTGTGTTTTGTTTTTTACGTTTTTTTTTTCTTTTTTACACTTTTTTTTGTAACTTTACAACTGTAATGGTTCGGGTCTCTCAAAATGTAATGGCATCTTGGGAGACCCTGTGTAAGTGTGTCCTTGTCTGTGAAATGCTGTACCCTACGCTAAAACTTCACTTTTGAGTGGTAGCGTTCAAAACATTCACCTTGGCAAAGACCAGGCTTGTCAGGACAGAGTGGACAAAAACTACGGGTGTCACGCCTAAATCCGCGCTTGCTACAGACACGACATCTTTTTTAGGGGTGGCTTTGGGTAGGGGTACTCGGGAGGACATACGCTTACTGCATTTGGTAGGGGATGGTGAGGTGCAGAACCGCCTGGATACAGGAGTTCTGTGACTATCTCATTCTGGAATTTTAGAAGAGATAACGTCCCGCCTGAAGCTCTGTATAGCACATGAGCGTTCAGCAAAGCCAATTGGAATAATGATAGAGACACTTTTTTGTACCAGCGTCTCGCCTTACGGTCAATTAGATACGGCGCCATCAACTGGTCGTTGAGGTCCACCCCTCCCATATTTTGGTCATATTCGTGGACACAGAGGGGTTTCTCCACAACACCAGTCGCCGTACGAATTTGGACTGTCGTGTCTGCATGAAGGGAGGTAAGAAGGAAAACATTCTTATTGTCCCTCCACTTCATAGCGAGCAAGTTATTACACTTCAAGCAGGCTCTCTCCCCCAGCCTAAGACGGGCATCTACAAGCCGCTGGGGAAAGCCCCGGCGATTAGGTCGCACGGTGCCACATGCTCCAATCTGATGATCAAACAAGTGACTAAACAGTGGCACGCTCGTGTAATAATTGTCCACATACAAGTGGTACCCCTTTCCGAATAAGGGTGACACCAAGTTCCACACTATCTTGCCAGCGCTCCCTATGTAATCCGGGCAGTTGACCGACTCAATCTGACTGTCTTTTCCCTCATAAACCGTAAAGTTCACTACATAGCCTGTTGCCCTGTCACAGAACTTGTAGAGCTTGACCCCGTATCTGGCACGCTTGCTGGGAAGGTACTGCTTGAAAGACAAGCGGCCAGAAAATTTAATCAGGGACTCATCAACGCAGACAACTTGATCGGGAGTAAACAAGGCTGCAAAACGTTCGTTGAAGTGGTTTATGAGGGGCCGAATTTTATAGAGCCGGTCGTATTCAGGGTCCCCACGTGGACGACAAAGTTCATTGTCGTTGAAGTGCATGAACCGCAAAATCTGCTCGTATCGTGCCCTGGACATGGAGGCAGAGAACACGGGCATGTGGTCAATTGGGTGCGTGGACCAATAAGCACGCAATGACGGAAATTTATGTGTGCCCATGTTGAGGGAAAGGCCCAGAAAGGTCTTAAATTCGGAAACCGTAATTGGTTTCCAATTTCTGGCAATTTTAGGCAACTGGGGGTTAGCGGCGATAAATTGACCAGCATATAAATTACTCTGGTCCACAATAGATCTATAGAGATCTTCCGTGAAAAACAGCGAATAAAAATCAATTGGAATAAAATCAGCTGTTTCCACCTGAATACCGGGTTGGGCAGTGAATGGGGGAAGTACGGGTTCTGCAGAAGTGGTGGGGACCCAATCAGGATAGGCGAATTCTGCAGGAAGGGCAGTATGGGCACGACGGGCCTGCCTTTGTCTTCTTGGTGGCAGCGGGACACTACTTGTGCTTGCCACCTCGCCAGCTTGAACTGCACTTATGGGACTCGCCACGTCACCAAGTGTTACTGCAGTGCTGGATGTACGTCCAGGCTGTACTAGGCCGCTGGTGCTTGCCAGTTCACCAGAAGGAATGGCGGCGCTAGTACTACTCTGCTCCATGATACGAGAGACCTGCGGTTCTTGCTCCTCAACAACCTCAGAAGATCGGGATCGGGTACGCCTGACCTTAGCAGGGACCTCAACTTCGTCGTCAGAGCTATCTGACGTGGGGCCGCTGACGTCACTGTCTTCTACGGGAAGATATTCTGAGCCTGAATCTGACAGATACGTGACCTCCTCTTCACTATCTGTCATGCTCAGAATCTCGTAGGCCTCTTTACTAGTGTACCTTCGTCTTGCCATTTTGGGCTCTAAATTTAGGGGTACACTAGTAAGATTCACAGGAAAAAAAGCACCTGACTGTCGTCAGCAAATATATCAAACGCTACAAAAAAACTGTTAGCGATCGCAGGGATCAGGCCTGTCTCTGCGAACGCTGCAGTTATGTGTGTTGTGTTTGGTAAGTGACAGTGATCGATCGATACTGCACTTGGGTGGGCTGGGCTGGGCTGGGCTGGGCGGAGGGGCTAAACGCAGGCGCTAGCAGGTATCTGGGCTGATCCCACTAACTGCGTTTTTGGGAACCCTAAACCGCTGGGGATGCTAGTATAGATCTGATCAGATACTATACCACTAAGGGGGGTGTATGCTTTGCGCGTGGGTGTTAGCGTTACTGGCACTAACCTAACACTGCCTGGGGCAACGCAGACCCTCTCTGGCGCTAAAACCTAATTGATCTCACCCGCCGGGCGATCAGGGGGGTTAAACCTTTATTAGGTTATATACGGCGGGTGCCCTGATGCTATAAAAAGCAAACTAATCAACCAGCGTCACCCGTAACCTTTATATGGTGATCACTGGTGAAAGGGTTAACTAGGGGCAATCAGGGGGTTAAAACCTTTATTAGGTTAAATATGGGGGTACCTGACACTATATAAAAACCTGACGGGTAACCTAAATAACTAAATAACTTACTGGCTAACCAGTGACACCAGTGACGCTTATACGGCGATCACTGGTGAAAGGGTTAACTCTAGGGGCAATCAGGGGGTTAAAATAATATATGGGGGTACCTGACACTAATAAAAACCTGCGGCGAACCTAAAAAAAAATAACTACCTATCTAAAACACCAGCGACACGAATACAGCGATCGGAAAAACAATCGCTTAGTGACGCTGAAGTTAGGGGGTGAAAGGGTTACCTGGGGGGTGATCAAGGGGTTAAACCTTTATTAGGGGGGGTTAGGGGGCTACCCTGGACCTAAAGGGGCCTAATCCTAACTGCCCTGCAACTTTTTACAATCACAGATGACACTAAATGCAGTGATCAGTAAAATAAATGATCACTGCAATCAGTGACACTGTGATTGGGGGCTTTGGGGTGACCTGGGGGGTGATCTGGGGGTGACTGGGGGGTGATTTGTGTGCCTATGTGTACCTACGTGTCAGTGGACTGTTGGTGCACTAACCTGCTTCTTCTCTTCTCGGCGCCGGGAACGAAAAGACCGCGGCGAGGGAGATGACATCACTTCCTCCAGCCTGTGTTTACATTTCAGGCAGGAGGAAGCAATTTCATTCGCCGGGAGCGATCGCGAGGGGGGGGCGGAATCGAGCGGCCGCCCCCTCATGCCTGATCGCTCCCGAACACTTAACGGCCGCTCACTGCAGTGAAGGGGGGTCCGGATGGACCCCCCAACTGCACAAAGGCGATCACGTAGATCTACGTGATTCTGCCTGTCGGTGCCATTCTGCCGACGTAAATCGGCGGTGGGCGGTCGTTAAGTGGTTAAGCAGCGCAGGGGTTTTTTCACTGTCAGGGCGGTAAGAATGTGGAACTCTCTTCCACAAGTGGTGATGTCAGCGTGGAGTATGGATATTTTTATAATACTTTTGGACGTACATCTTAAAGAACACAACATACAGGGATATGAGAAATAATTATAGACACTGACACACGTAAAACTACATAGGTTGGACTGGATGGACTGTTGTCTTTATTCAACCTTACCTACTATGTAACTATGTAACTTTAGGTTCCAACTAGAATTTCAACCAGCAGCACAAGGGACACTTCGCATTGAGTAAAAGTACTATCTCTTGTGCTGACTAAACTTGTATTTGACTAAACTTTAGGCTTTCAAATTTTTTTCTTCTCACCACCAATGCAAAGGTCAAGTTTTTTAACCTGAGCACCAATTCAAAGTGGAATTTTGCAGTGAGCACCAATGAAAAGTTAGTGCTATCACTGAACACCAATGCAAATTCAGTGTTTTTTGTTACTCTGTTATTCAGATCTTACAACTGTAAGTATGTAATTCTGTTTTATATTTTATTCGTTTTTGTTTGTAATATCTACACACTCCCTTTTGCTACAGCTACAGCTTGCAAATCACACTAATGTACAGTGATGAGAATTATTTTAGGGGTTCCCCTGGGATTTTAAAATGTTTTCAAGGGTTCCTCAGGGGTAAAAAGATTTAGAAGCTCCACTAAACACTCTGCGTGGTTAATGGAAGTTTCCAGATTTGGCTGTTTTACTCTTTAGCAGCCAATGAGGTCCCAAATTAAATTTTTCAGCTGTCATTTTCTAGTACAAACTGACATTGTAATAAATGAGGCCCAGTGCGGATTGTAGTGTGTACTAGGTCATGACCTGACACTCACATGTTGTGTATATACATGTGTGCTCTATACATACAGAGAGCAAGGGACAAGTTCCACTAGACTAATAAAAGACAACAGCTGTCAGCCTATGTGTAATACAGCCGTCAAGGCTTGCTGTGGCCTAGGTTTGAGAAATCTGCCTGATCGTGAAAAACCTGTTGCTCCAAGCAAAAAGTTTTACTCCAAAGCCCCTCCTCTTCCCACTAAAGAACACTGATAAATTGACTGTGTCCTTTACATGTTATCTCCGCACTTTAAACACATTATGCAAATGGTTAATTGATGTGCAGTGATAGTTTTCAGCATTTGAAAACTGACTTGGTAGTTTTTGGTGTGGAAGTTATAACAAGACCTCTGATCACTCAGTTCTCAATCTTCACTGAGCAAAGAGCGGTGACTGACAGTCACCGCTCTCTGCTCTGCCCTTCCAGTGCTCACTGGAGCGCCAGGCTGGAGAGGGAGCAGAAGCAGCTGACTCAGACACTCAGTGGCACAGTTGGAGGCTGAGTCAACTGGCGATCAGTCATTTGGGTGGATTCTGACTTTAAAGTCTGGATCCATCTAGAGCAGTGGTTCTCAACTCCTGTCCTCAGGGCCCACTAACAGGCCAGGTTTGCAAGATAACTGAAATACATCACAGGTGATATCATTTGTTGCTCAGGGATTGCAGTATTCTAGTCTGCATCTCCCCAAGGTAATACTTAAAATCTGGCCTGTTAGTGGGTCCTGAGGACTGGAGTTGAGAACCACTGATCTAGAGCCTGGACTGGCTCTGTAATGTCAGCCTACAGCGAGCTGTCAGCTGCATCTGGGTCACAGGAAATCGGTTGTGAACCACAGATTTTGTTAAAAAACAAAACACCTGCAAGGCAATGGCAATGGCATAATATAATTGTATGCACTGCATGCTAGCATATTATGAAATACTCACGTTGGAACGAAGCCCTCCAGCTCTGTACTGTCACCGCTGAGAAGGCTGACATGTTCCCCCTGTCTGTCTTCTGGGTTCACGCTCTCTGGCTATGTAATTGGCTGGAGCCACAATGACGTCACTCCTGCGCATGCGCACAGGAGCCCTCGGTTTCGGCACAAAGCTCTGAAGTTCCAGCAAGGTATGCCGGACCTTCAGAGCACATGCACCAGTGATGTCACTGGCTGCATGCAGGGTGAATATCTCCTAAACGGTGCACTTTTAGGAAATATTCCTTTAACCTACAGGATATGCCTCGTACACACGACCGGTTTTTCCATCGGAATAAACTCCGACGGGTTTTTCCGACGGAATTCCGTTCAAGCTGTCTTGCATACACACTGTCACACCAAATTCCGACCGTCAAGAACGCGGTGACGTGCAACACTACGACGAGCTGAGAAAATGAAGTTCAATGTATCTGAGCATGCGTCGACTTGATTCTGAGCATGCGTGGTTTTTAGTCCGTCGGAATTGCATCTAGAACATGGTCTCTTTCTAAGTCCGTCGGAATTTCCGAAGTAAAAAGTCAGATGGGACATACACACGGTCGGAATATCCGATGAAAAAATTCCGTCTGATTTCTTCCATCGGAAATTCCGAGCGTGTGTACGCGGCATAAGTCTTATTATAGGCTTACCTGTAGGTAAAAATGACTAGGCAGGCTTTACTACCGCTTTAAATGTGTTAGAGATGACATTACTTATATATCTGTAGAAAATGTATGCAAGTAATATATTTTCATGGGATTAATATGAGATATGGGCCATGGTATGCAGTCACAAGACTCTTCTTTCTCTTGTCTTTTGCTGTTGTACCTTCATTAGAATGTTAAAGCCAAATGTTATGCATTGTAATTAAGATTGCCAATTTGTCTTTAGGGGCCAAGTCATACATTATGCAATTTTCTTTCCTTCAACCACAGTTGAAAGGAAAGAAAATTACTTGATTCCCCCATCATCACAGTCAGTGTTGATGGGGGAAACTCTCTTGCTTGACTAATGTTTTCTGACAGCGGAAGGTTTCCTGACCATCAGAATAGAATGATCACTGCTGCCGCTGGAAGTGATCAAATAAGAAAAAAACAACAGGCTGGTTGTACTACTTAAGTCGATCAAGAGATTGACTTCAGTAAAACCAACCTGCCCATAAATGGATCTAAATTTATTCAGTTACTTCTGATTCAAATGGAATTTGATCTGTCCAAGGCTGGCCAAAGTTGGAGGCCAGTTACCAGACTAGGTGTCTCCATGAGTCATATTGCTTTAGTATGCTAAGTGTCTGACTGAACTTGGAGATCTTGAAAGCTTGTTCCTCCAATCAGCTCTCAGAGCTCTCCTCACTGAGCTCTGCAGAGTGTAAATTCAGCTTTCTGCCTTTTTTTCTAAAAGCTCAGACAAGCTTTATGTAGCACCATCCCCAAATGGTTGGGACGCCATGTGTAGATTTAGGGGTAGTCTGAGCCAGTAGTTAGGCTCAGACCTGGATAATTGTGTTGAAATTTGCTTCTGAGCTGGGTGTGATACTGCCTGGCAGTTATATTCCCTGTTCGCCTGTAGGTGGCACTGCCGCCAACGGCTCAGGCTGGAATACAGGGGTATCACAGCACCCTGGGTGTCCTCTCTTGGCAGCCAAGCAGTGGGCGTGGTTGACCCGCTGTGCATGCTGGGAGAGGGTACATAAGGGGCAGACGCCATTAGCAGTGGTTCGTTCCTGTGTGCGCGCCTCGTGGCCCGCATGGCACGGGGTGCGTGCGTGTGTTCCAGCCCCGGGCACCTTCAGCCCGAGGCTGCATCGCTGCCTGGTAGGCCCAGCTCTGCTGGCTGGGGCCTATGTCTTTGGAAGGGATCCTAAGCTGCCCTTCTGTGGGAAGCCCACTCTTAGGGAAGGAGGCCAGGGGAGGATCTGCCCCAGAGGAGACTAGCGACGGTACTGCTGTCTCGGGAGGAGGCCTGGAGACTCACTTAAGGAGGGATCCATTACTACAAGCCCTGCAATAAGCCGATCTGGCATAAAGGTTCTCTCTATTGATAGGCTGGGAGGTTCGGGACTTTGATAATCCTGTGGCAGAGGATTCCTGATCACATCCCTAAATTCTCAGATAAAGTTGATCCGTGCATCATCCCGGCTGCTAGGACCAGTGAACGGGACTATCCGGGTGAGCAATACCCACTCAGGCTTGAGTGGCGACGTTGTGCCTTTAGTGTTGCGTGCCTAAACCTTCCCCTCTACTTCTCTCATTTCCTAATTTCTCTACAAGTTCCCACAGCAGAAAAAGGAAAAAAAAGCCTTCCTGTTTAGGTTTTATATTTGGGTGGACATTGACTTTTTCTAGAGATTTTCTATACCCTGACAACGGAAGCCTTGGAGGTAGTTTGCATGACCCAAAACAAAACCAGCCGGTCCCTTAAATGGGGGTAAGTACTACATTTATAACAGACTTTGAATGGATGTCGAGAAGAGAAGACTGCAGATAAACACATACATGTTGTGTAGAATGATTTGTTTCATCTCTGTGTGTCACCTGAGGCCCGTCAGTTCACTGGGTATATGTGAGGGTTTACGACCACTTTAACCACTTCAATACCATGCACTTACGCCCCTTCCTGCCCAACACAATTTTCAGCTTTCTGCGCTGTCGCTGTTTGAATGACAATTGCGCGGTCATGCTACACTATACCCAAACAGAATTTTTATCATTTTGTTCACACAAATAGAGGTTTCTTTTGGTGGTATTTGATCACCTCTGCGGTTTTTATTTTTTGCTATACAAATAAAAAAAGACCGAAAATTTTGAAAAAAATAAAAGTTATTCTTTTTTTTCTGTTATAAAATTTTATAAACAAGTACGTTTTCTCCTTCACTGATGGGCACTGATAAGGCGGCACTGACGGGCACTGATAAGGCGGCATCGATGAGGCGGCGCCAATGAGGTGGCACTTATGGGCACCGACGATGGGCACTGATGGGTGGCACTGATGGGTGGCACTGATGGGTGGCACTGATGGGCATTGATAGGCTGCTCTGATGGGCACTCATGGGTGGCACTGGTGGGCACTGATTGGCGCTGATAGGCGACACTGATTGGCACTGAAATGATGCAATGATGGGTACTTATGGGTGACACTGATAGGCGGCACTGATGGGCACTGATAGGCGGCACTGCTGGGCACTGATGGGCATTGATACATGGCACTGATGGCACTGACATGCGGCACTGACATGCGGCACTGATGCATATCCCTGGTGGCACTGGCAGTGGTAGGCATTGTGGGTGGGCACAGATTAGCAGCTGGAAAAAGAGCTGCTAAGACTAAAGCTAAAGTTGGGACTTTGAGTGAGGCAATAGCTATATAAACCTCCATCCCTAATATGGTTGATAAACATATGCTAAAAGGTGGGACTTTATATGAAGCACTCTGCTAATTGAAAAGAGCCAATTAATATATCCATTGTTTTATTAATACAGACAAAGGACATACATGCACATGTAAAATAGTAGCATTTTATAGTAATAGTAGGTCATAGTAAAAAAGTTTAAACAGTAAATGGGGGTACACAACTGTCCAAACATAATACATCGTAGCAGACCAAGGGTATGTAGACCGAAGTTTGTAGTGGTAACATATAGGCATAATAACAATGGCAAATTGGCTCAATGCAATAAAATGATAAAATACAGATGTAGAACATAGAAACTGTGACATATCATCATGTGAAGGCTCTACGCGTTTCGTGGTTGTAACCACTCGTCAGGAGCAGAATCACAGTAAAGGGATATCTATAATAAGGTAAAAATGACAAAATGGTAAGATGGTAGGTAAAGAAAATAATATACTTAGAAATACAGAAAAGGAAAGGGGGACAAAAAATCCCAGACTATTCTCACCTATCTGTATTATCTGGGTACATCAGTAGGATGATATCAATGGTAACAGGCAAGCATAGAAAGCATCATCCTCAGGAACTGAGACGGTAATGCCAGAGGTATGGCGGTAGCATCAGCAGCCAGTGGTAGATATAGAAAGAGAAGCCAGCTAACAGCTGAGGTAATAATGGGTGATATAATTCGTAAAATATACACATTCCCAGTGGTATCTGTGGAATCGATAGAGACAGTGAACTCGTTAGGCAGCTGAAAGGCTGGAGGGGGTATAAAGGTAAGCAGCTGCCTGGGCCTTGATTGGCAGCTGCCTGGGCACAGATTGGCATTGCCTAGTGGTCTAGGGGGGCATACCTGGTGATACAGTGGGTGGCCATCCTGGTGGTCCTAGGCAGCTTCCCTGGTGGTTCTGGGCAGGATCTGAGGGGGGTGCCGCACTGATAAACTATCAGCACAGACCCCCCCCCCTGTCAGGAGAGCAGCCCATCGGCTCTCCTCTACTCGCGTCTGTCAGACACGAGTGAGGAAAAGCCGATCAACGGCTCTTTCTGATTACATTGTGATCAGCCGTGATTGGACACAGCTGATCAAGAGGTAAAGAGCCTCCGTCGGAGGCTCTTCACCAAGATCGGTGTTGCGGGGTGTCAGACTGACACACCGCACCACCGATCGCTGCCATGCGTGACCCCACGGGCGCACGGCGGCTGTTATCCTGCAGGACGACAATAGACATCCAGTGAGGATAACTGAACCACTTCCCCGACGTCAATTTGCTATTGACTGGGCGGGAAGTGGTTAAATCCAGAGGTCCACACAAAACTGAATATTCAGTTTAGGGTTGATTGATCCTTTAAGGAGGAGAATTGTATAGTTACGGAAACTGTAGAAAACTTTCTGAACTCTGCAAGCAAGGAAAAGTAATCATTTGTATTGGATGATCAATGATAAGAAAAGCCACTTAAAATATATACATTAGCCATAGTCCTTTCTGACCTTCAGCCAGTTTATTTTGATTTTAAAGGAGATTATGATGACAAGTTCATTGTAACCTGAACCACTTCTATTTTCTTAATCTAAATATAGCACATTCTAGGCTCCTTGCCACCTATGTAGGATAGCAGCTGTTTCTAGGATTATTTCCCAGCCTACTCTTTCAGCTGCATTTTACTGACCAAAAAAAGGAAAGGTATTTCCATTTTCTGCTAAGAACAGTATAGGGAACAAGTGTGAGCCTGCAGCCCAAGAATTACCTTTGTCTCAAATACTGCTAGTGGAGCTTATTGTTGAAGATGAACTCAGCATCCTCGGAATTGTTCCAAGAAAAATGATTCCTAATAAAAAAACCTTTACAAATTGTAAAGAACCTTAAAAAACGCTTCTTGGACAATTGGAGGAAACCTGTAATATTTTTCAAGCAAAGCATTTCTGCACACTCAAGCCATTTTCATCATGCAAATTTAGCTTGTCTCACTGCAACCAGTGTGGCTGCAATTTATGGGTTAGGCAAATTTAGTTCTAACTCACTATAAAAGGTGCAGCTGTATGTGATTAGTTAGTTACATTAACGTTTTATTGATTAAATGAGATAATACCTTAAGTCCCCATTCACACAGGGGCGACTCGTCAGGGGTCTCAGCCGCCTGACGAGTCGCGTCCCATTCTCTACAATGGAACCATTCTAAGCGGAGCGACTGAAATCGCTCCGACTTAGAAAAAGGTTCCTGTACTACTTCAAGACGACTTCAAGGCGACTTCCATTGACTTCTATACAGAAGTCATTTTGGAAGTCTGCTTTGAAGTCGTCTTGAGATCGCCCAGCACAGTCGCGGCACAAGTGTGTGAATGGGCTCTTAAAAAACCAAGTATAGCACATACTTTGCAAGGTAGGTACAAAATGTTGCATCATCACTTCCTGAAAGAAAACAGGGAAGAATAAACAAAATAGAAGTATGTGACCTATGTAGCGCTACCCCCATGGGGGCTGCTGATTGACTCTATACCCCACAGGCTATCCCGACTCTGCAGATTCTCTCTTACCTCTGACACCTTGGGTTCCATTGTAATCGTCTCACTGTAGTAAAAATAGACTCAATCAAGATTTCTGAATCACACAAAGAACTCAGAAAAAGTACTTAAAAGTGATATACATTCAATGGAAAATAAACACAGATTATGAACATTAATTGAAACGTATACTGAAGTTTGCGATGGCTATAACCTTAACCTGCTGATAACTCAGCAAAGAATATGCATGCCAGGACACAGTGGAGCAGGCTCTCCAATACCACTGTAATTGTATTGAACCACCTCTCCACTGATTGCCAAGCACACAGATCAATAAACAACAATAGGTCAAATAATTATAGCATATGCTTTAACCTTAGGTTACTAAATGGCTCCCCCTAGAGTGCAGTTCAGTGTGTTCTTGACTGTGAGGTGTTACAGCCTAGTGAGCAATAAAGTAATGACAGTCTTATCCTGTTCCAGTCTTCTTTCTTCAGTTAGCTTAATGAACTTAAACTGTATGGTGGTGCGCTTAATTGTAATACAACAAGGCAAAGAAATAAGCAGTAACTGAAAAAGGGTGAGATGCTTAACTACATCAATACTGGGCACTTTCACCCCCTTCCTTCCCAGACCAATTTTCAGCTTTCAGCGCTCTCGCAATTTCAATAACAATTGCGCGGTCATGCTACACTGTACCCAAATGAAATTTTTATCATTTTGTTCGCACAAATAGAGCTTTCTTTTGGTGGTATTTATTCATGACTGCGATATAAGCGGAAATTTGGAAAAAAAAACTATATTTTCTTCTTTCTATTTTAAAAGAAATCCAATAAAATCTAATTTTGTCATAAATTTAAGCCAAAATGTATTCTGCTACATGTTTTTGGTAAAAAAAATCCCGTTAAGTGTATAATAATTGGATTGTGTGATCACGGACATATGTACGCAAATGATCATGTACAGATGTGCGCAGGAGATCACGGACATATGTGTGCAAATGATCATTGGGACATATGATTTTTCTGTTACATATGTGGGGGACAGGTGTTTTTACTATGTGGGGACATGTGTGGGGACATGTGTTTTTACTATATGGGGACATGTGTGTGGGGACAAGTGTTTTGGGGGACATGTGTGTTTACTGTGTGTGTTTTACATTGTGGGGACACTAGGCTGGTGATCAGTGAGTAAAAAGCAGTAAAAAACAGCTCATACTCACCGATCACCAGCCGGGCTGCAGCGATCCACTCTCCTCTCCTCGCCAACAACTTCTGTGTGAGGAGAGGAGAGCCGATCGCCTAGCAACCGGCTCTGTGTTTACATCACATGACGGCTGTGATTGGACACGGCCGTCATGTGATCAGGAGGGCCAATCACAGAGCCCTCCTGCTGATCTATGATGCGCCCTGTCCAGGTGACACGAGTGCGTCGGGATCGCGCCGCTGCGCGGGAACGTGCGCGCGCGATCCCCCTCCTTCTGAGAGACGTTCCTGAACGTCCACTCAGAAGGAGAGAGCGCCCACCCGGCCGTATATGTACAGTGGCCGGGTGGGAAGTGGTTAATCCTCTATTAAAAGATGTGTTAACTCTGAGCATCCGGCTGTGTGAAGCCTTAAGTGTAAAAGAAACCCTTCCGTGGGACTACAAGTGTCAGCGACAGTCTGGATAGCAGAAATCCTCTTTTAAATCTCAGTCAGTTACTTTAATGGGCAAGTGCCCGCTCACCACTGTGGGTCCTCAGCCGGCTGGTACACTCTGTCCGGAAACCTCACTTGATGGCGTCTCTGTAATGGAAGATGGCGTTGTCACACCGCGCGGCCGGTCCTGGCTCTCTGACGGGCAAAGCAGCTTCAAATGCTCTGAACCTGCTAGGCTAACCGGGCTATCCTCCAAAGATCCCTCTGGGGCGGATGATCCGGCCCTCCGCTGTAGGCCGCAGTCTCTCGCTCTCAGTCTCACACACAGACCTCCTGCTGGCAGTTGAAAGACGTCCAGAGAGACCTAAACAAGGCCTGCTTGTCCTTTTTATCTGGTTACCCAGCAGGCTGTTCTGTCCCGCTATGCCTTGTGGGCCTGCAGCTTAGCACTGTGGGTCTGGTAGTTCTCAAACTAATTTACACAGTAAGAGTCACTCCTTCATTAAACCACACATCCCACAGTGCATCACTTTCATCCTTTTAATCAGGAAAATAAATGTTCAAATAACTTTCAATGGTCACCAGAGGGAGCCAAACCCTTACTAATAACATTACAAACTTAATGCAATAACTTTCAATAGCAATACCTTGGCTACACCTATATTAAGTAGTGGAGCCCAAGCCTGGAAGCGAGTACCTGGACAATATGTAATAAAACAATTTTTTGAACAAAAGAGTCAAAGTGAACAATACACAAAGAAACAGACAAAGTACTTTTGACTCCAAATGCAATATGCCCTATGCATCACGTTCAAGAAAATCACTGTTCAGTAATGGTGGGTGCTGTAATGATCATTGACTGGAAACCGTGGACTATCAAAGTGAAGAAATGTCATCAGCACACCAAGGATTCCTTGAAAGGGTCCAAAGCTTTATTTTCGTGGTCACATGATTAACATACGGCAAAGTTTTAGAGCCATGCAGGGCCCCTTCGTCAGGCAAGTGACCACAGTAAAGTAGTATCGAAGTCCCCTAAGACCCCAAGCAGGCATGCCTATCCCCCTCCTCTATGCCCATATACCCCCGACCGACACAGCGGGAGCCTTAGGAGGAAAGGGATAGGAGAATCTCCAGTGAGGGGCATGTTGTCTGAACCAAGACCAAATGTGAGGAAGTAGGTAGGGAGGGAGCGATTTTAGAGTTCAGAAGGAGTAGGGGAAAACTGAAAAAAAGGGAAGAGAGAAAAAAAAAAGGAAAAGGGGAGGGGGATAGGAAAAGAAAAAGGAAGAGGGAGGAGGGAAAAAGGTTGGGACAGTGTAGAGAGGGGATGGGGAGTAGCACAACTTGCCGTCCCCGTCTCCACCTGCAGACTCAAATCTAAGGAAACTAAACCCAAGTTCAGAACGCCCAAGTATGAGATAATTTACAAATATTATCTTGGGACGTGTAGATCAGCTCCTCCATCTCCACTATGCGAGTAATACGTTGAAGCCATTCCCGCATGGAAGCCTAGCAGCATTAATTATATGTATGGCGACAGATTTGTAATACTATCGTTTAGGTATCCTAGAGAAATGAAGAAGGTATTGTGCTGGCGTAAACTCTAAGGGTAGGTAGGAAGAAAATGTATGTAATTAGTTGTCTGCTCAATGTTTTATCTGCTGCAAGTTTGAATGCTTCTTCTGCTTTACAGAGAACAGTAGAATCCTCTGGAAGATAGGTGTGGAGTAATGCAAACAGAAGCAATATTATTTATACAGCTCTGGCAAATCCCAGGGAGAGTGGCCCTAAAGGCTGCTGGGAGTCTCTCTAAATACTCTGAGACACAGAGCAGTCTGGTCTTTGCCCACAGAGGGGAAGTAAAGCCTGGACAGTGTTGCCATGTTCTTGCTGTTCATGAGGTGGGCCTGGATGCTGAATCTACAGAGAGCTCACTGAGAGGCTGTCTGCTAAAGATCTAGTCTGGTATCACAGGAGAAAGGTGTCGCATGGATTTGGAAAGTTACAACCAACTTCCCTTGGACATTTGTGAGTACAGACTGCTGTGAGAGATCTTTTGGGCTGCTGACAACCCTCTTGTGCTAGAGAGTCAGCTGTGTGTTTGTTTAACCACTTCTACACCGAGGACATCATATGATGTCCTCGAATTTGTGCGGTGATATCTGAATGATGCCTACAGCTACAGGCATCATTCAGATATCACTGTTTTCTGCCGGTGATTCTGTGCACGATGAGAATGATCATAGCAGCAGTTCCGCCGCTTGATTGTTCTTAAAGGCAGCGGGAGGGGACGTCCCCCCTCCCACCGCCATCCGGTGCTTCTCCGGGCTCTCCCGTGCCATCGGGGGCCCGGAGAATGAATCGGCCGGTGCCGACTCACGATGATAGAGATTTCCGGTCATCTCTATTACCGTCGGAGGTCCGGGCACGACATTGTGACGTCAGGCCCGGGTACCCGGAAGTAAACAAAGCCGCAAACGCAGCTGTCAGCATGAGATCAGTGAATTTTTTTTCACAATCTCATGCTTTCCAGCCTGGAGGAGAGATGTAGGGTCTTATTGATCCCGCATCTCTCCATAAAGAGGACCTGTTGCAATATATTCCTTTTACAAGGGATGTTTACATTCCTTGTAATAGGAATAAAAGTGATTAAAAAAATAAAAATGTTTACATTCTTTTAAATATTTAAAAGAATGTAAACTTTAAAGACTTCTCTACAGTCTGTATTACTTCGCTCAATAATATAAGAAATCTGGTGTAGAACATTACTTCTGGCATCCTTTATTTTTGGTTATTCCTTAGTTATATTCCCCTCTCTTACTTTTATTTCCTTCCAGTTGTATGGGCTGTACCAATGAGTAACTTGATGACCTCCCAGTCCTACAGTATGCACCAATTGGGGGTAGGCTGGCCTAGGTCATCAGGATCTAAATACATTTTCAAATGTTGCCTTTATAGTTTTATAATACTACAAATGTTGTATGATGATTGCAGCAACCTTACTTGTTATAATTCTATTAAATCCAAGAAAAAGTTATTGAAAAAAAATAAATAAATAAATAAATAAAAATTTAAAAAAAAGTGTTAAAAAAAAATTAAGTAAAAAAAAAATAAAAAAAAATGTAAAACGCCCCTGTCCCCGGGGGGGACACGCATGTAAGTCGCATGTAAGTCCCGCCCACATATGTAAACGCCGTTAAAACCCCACATGTGAGGTATCGCCGCATGCGTTAGAGCATGTGCAACAATTCTAGCACTAGACTTCCTCTGTAACTCGAAAATAGTAACCTGTAAAAAAAAATTAAGCGTCGCCTATGGAGATTTTTAAGTACCGAAGTTTGCCGCCATTCCATGAGTGTGCACAATTTTAAAGCGTGACATGTTAGGTATCTATTTACTCGGCATAACATCATCTTTCACATTATACAAAAAAATTGGGCTAACTTTACTGTTTTGTTATTTTTTAATTCATGAAACCGTTAAAAAGTGACCGCCATTTTATTTCCTAGGGTGTCTGCTAAAAAAAATATATAATGTTTGGGGGTTCTGACTAATTTTATAGCAAAAAATTATGATTTTTACATGAATGAGAGAAGTGCCAGAATAGGCCCAGTGTTGAAGTGGTTAAAGAGGACATTGCCTGGTTTCCTGAAGAGCTCAGTCTATCTAGTTCTTTTTGAAGGGACTCTGCTCTTGTTGCTCTAAAGAAGAAGCTTTTACCCTTTTAACTGCATCTACTACAAAACCAAGTCCACAGTTTGTGCAAGGATTTCTGCTTCAGCTTCTGCCTCAACCAGTACATAGTTCTTTTTTTTTTGAGTATCTCACTCTATCCCCTCAACCAGTGGTGGCCTGTCTATTAGGGGCACCCGGGCGCTGCCCCCTCTCTCCATGCCACCCCCTATATGACTAATAGATAGATTCATTCATAGCATGAATCTATCCTTGGCCACCGCTGCCGCCCACTATTCAGGCGTCCGGCCCCTTTCAGGCCTGAATTACAGCGCCGGGGGTGTTTTGTTGAAGCACCTGATTAGAGCCATAGGCTCTAATAGGCTTCAAAATATGTGGGCTCGTGGTGCAGAGCATTGTGCCATGAGCCCACCCAAGTGTTACAACAGCAAATTAATATTCGCTGTTGTAACACTGATCTTCAATCCGGCCAATCAGAAGCGGGTGTGAGACCCATTTTCTGATTGGCTGAAAATAGAAGACTCCCAATAGGCCGCCGAGAAGGAGGGAGGAAACAGAAGCCAGAGCCATCGCCCGTGGAGAGCAGGAGAACAGGAGAGCTGCCGAGACCCTAAAAGAAGTGCTGCATAGATGGGGTAAGTGCACCGGACCCGCCCTTCGACCGACCGATGGGGACAGGGGTGGTACTGTTTGCTGCCCCCCAAAGAAAATTACCATCGGCCGTCACTGCCCTCCCAGTTACTCCAAAAATAAAAACATCAAAAAAGAACACACCTAGACTTGTTATTGAGCCGAAGAGTGACTGTGATTGTGTGCGCCTGGCCTATTTTTTGTCAGTGTCCAGTCCCCTGAAGGTAGTTGCATATGACCCATAGTTAGGTCTAAGATCCTGTGTCCTGTTCTTTACTCCATGAAAAGGATTTTAACATTATTTAATTTACCAGTGTACATGTCTTAAATGTCTAACAGGATCCAGAATGGACCAAGAACTATGCATTGTCCGTGGGTAAACCTTCAATCCTCCCACCTGCAATTGCCTATGATCATTTTACAACAATACTACAGCACATCTGTCCAAGTAAATTTTTATGCAAATGTAGCAATACCCCCGAAGGGGCGGCTGGTTTAAGATTTGGGCCTGCCGTTACCTTACTGTTCACCACGTCCGTCTTATGCCATGTACACACGATCGATTTTCTCGACGGTGAAAACACCGTCGAGAAAATCGACGGGAAAAACGAGGAACGGCTTGTTCCCCTACACACGGCCGCTTTTCGCAAAAAAAATTCTCTTGGTCGAGAAAAACGACCGCGTGTAGGCTCCCCGGCAGTGTTTCCCTATGTGAAAACTGCAGCGGAAAAAAATGGCGTGAATCACGACGAGAAAAATTAGAGCATATTCTAATTTTTCTCGTCGTGATTAATGCCGTTTTTCTCGTCGGGAAAAATGATCAAAAGCCCACACACGGACGTTTTTCTCGTCAAAGAGAAAAAATTACATTTTTCCCGATGAGAAAAATGGTCGTGTGTACGTGGCATTAGGGGTCTTTTGAGTTATGAAGAGTTGTTAATAAATGTCTGCACCAAACACTTAGTCTCTTTTTCTCAAGGGTTTATTTCAAGAACTTCAGACAGAGGGATGGAGGGTTGGGGAGATTCAGGTACCCTAGGTTTTGCGGATCACGGGTACTTTCCTTTATCCAGAGGACCAATAACTTCCACACTGGATGTAGCATCCACTGGATAGGCCTCTCTCACTGACCTAGCAGCCGGTGCGAGATTGTTCAAAAAGTCTCTGCCACAGACTTGTGTAACCACACACTTGGTAAAGTTCCGAAACACAACACACAGCGCCAGAATCTTTCAGCCAGGCCGGCAGCACTGTGAGGTAGATTTTTGATCCGGATGTGTCCTCCAATTGAGTCCTCAATTGCTCGGTCCCTTCCTGCAGGCAAGGCAACACAGGACCATCTCTGGATCAGTAGGCCCCAGAAACTCCTGGGCCTACTCTCAATAACGGAGCCTTGGGGGGTCCGCATGCCCAGAGGCATAAAACTGCTAACACATCCCTGAGGCCAGGAGGGCCGTCAGGTCAGGATCGGAAGACCCCTCCAAAACGGTGTCTGCCCCTTAAGTACCCTCTCCCAGAATGCACAGCGGGGTGACCAATCCCACTGAGCCGCCTCTGGGCAAGAGGTACCCAATACATCCAGCCAGCTGCAGTTCCAACCTTGACCTGTGGTGACGACACCCAGAGGAAGGTGGAAAATGTGCAACTCAGCTGAACTGGAACAGAGACCCATAATTTGGTACAATTATTCTGAGTTGAACTATAACTCAGACAACAAAATTTACACTAGCGCCTACCCAATAGGAGCAGGGTGTTACACAAAGAAAAGTGTAGGATATCTAATAAATTTTTTTGTAATGTACAATTTTTTTTCCCATCATAATAATGTAGTGGGGTCCTCAATTTAGGGGTAGTGTTTGAGTGGTAGTTATGCTCAAACACCTAAATTGTTAGGACATTATCAACCATTTTTGTCTGCAGGAAGAGTATCAGTGTGCTGTTCCCTGTGGCCTGCAGGTGGCGCTGCCATAGTGGGCCGGGGTTGAACTGCTGATACAGTGCTGTGCCTTGTGAATCAGTCCCAGGCACCTTTAGTCCTGGGGCTGCAGTTAAAGGCCTTGGGCCCAGCACCTTCGGCTGGGGCCCATCAAGGATCGAGGAATCCCAGGGTGCCGCCTTGCGAGGGGACCAGCATCTTAGACGAGGAGGCCGGGGGAGGATCGTTCCGAGGGACTGGTGAGAAGTCACAGTGAAGGAAGGGGCCCGGTAACTCTGTCTTCTCCTTACAAAGAGGCCAAGCTTTGGAACCAAGTTCACCAGGTCTGTGGCAGAGACCAAGTTCACCGGGTCTGTTGCAGAGACCAGGCGTACCAGTTTGTGTAGTGATTGTGCAGTTAGTTTGAGTACCATTTTGGCTGCTAGTCCCTTACTAGGGAAACTATCCAAATGGGCTAAGTCTGCTTGAGAAGCCAAGCAGTGAGGTATTACGTTTGTGCCAGGACCTCTTCCACACCTTATGCTGTCCTGTTCTCCCTCCAACCTTTTCTATCAAAGACTGTCGTTTTAGAGAAATAAACTCTACGTTGGAGTTACAGCTGGTGTGGACATTGAAGTCATTGGGGGAATTAGAGACTTGTCTTTATTGGCTAGAGACAAGAACCATTCTGTGGGAGAATCTGGCTGCGGAGACCCATCATAACACCACTCAACCTCCTCACACAGGAGGGTACGGGCATGTGGGGCTGGGTGTGCCCTTTTCCTCTTGCGAGGAGCCGAAATACAAGGAGGAGAGGGTGGTAAGCGCTTCAATACATTGGGTCTGTATTCTGAGACTGAATATGTAAAACAGTAAACCTGCAAATAAAACAAAAAGTAGACTCACAATAATACACAGAATCCTATTAAGGAAAGCATATCTCAGCTGCTTGAGTATTAATAATCCTCTATATATAGCAGAGAATCTTCCGCTCTAAAGAGCCCATAGCAACAGCCTTGAGTTGTATTTACATTTTACATGATTAAAGGGTATCCCTGTCAATGTGGCTTAGTAACACAAGTCACAATGACAAAGTACTGTAGAGAGTCAAGTATGATGATCAAATGTGCAGATCATAGTGGAGACACGCAGGCTTTTAGGAAGCTCGTTCCTTCGGTGGTGTGTCATATGATTGGGCAGCCAATGAAGAAAAGATGCTAAATAAAGGTTTTGTATCAGCAGTGGATGCTGTTAAAAGGCATCGCTGTGTCTATGGAGAACAGAAGTCCTTGGGGAGCAATTTATCATTTTTTTTTATCATACACACCAAGTTTTAATGTACACAATAAAGTCGAACTATGAGGCCACAGAAACATAAGAGGTACATGCCCCAGTGCCTTGGGAAATTGGACAGGAGGAGGCGATAGTAAAATATACTGTGTCTGAGTTTATTTAATAATGCTTTGCAAGGTGCAGATATTATTTGCAAAGTATCAGTTCCAAAGTCCAGTGCTTTACACATCCAGCTTTAATTTCCCAACAGGTAAGTAAACTGCAATCTCCCAGAATGTTGCCAGATCTGTTGACCAAGTATGAGAAATTAGTCTAATAAAGCCTTATATACCAACCTTTCCGTGTCTTGCCTGTTTATTTGTTTATATGAAAATTCATATAGTGTAACACCTTCGAAAATTAATATACAAAATAAATATATTATGTTCAAATGTATTTATTTACCACCAACGTGTGGAATCACCGGTGACCGTTGGATAGTTCTCGCCTTCAGCCTAAATGCTTACCAAAAGCACAGACTTTATAACATTTCACAATGCAAGTAAATTCTTCCAACTTTAAATTCCAAATCCTCCTCCTAAGACCAGTTTCACACTGAGCCGCCCATAGCGTCGGCGTTAAAACTCTGCTATTTTTACCGCCGACGGTTAGGGCGGATTTGCGGCGCATTTCGGCCGCTAGCGGGGCGCTTTTAACCCCTGCTAGCGACCGAGAAAAGGGTTAAAACCGCCGGCAATGCGCTGCTGCAGCAGTGCATTGCCAGCAGTATAGCCGCGCTGTCCCATTGATTTCAATGGGCAGGAGCGGTGGAGGAGCGGTAAACACGCTCCTTCACCGCTCCAAAGATGTGGCTAGCAGGACTTTTTTACCGTCCTGCTAGCGCAACACTCCAGTGTACACTGGAATGAATGGTTTAAGGGCGTTTTGCAGGCACTATTTTTAACGCTATAGCGCCTGCAAAATGCTCCAGTGTGAAAGGGGTCTTATAGTATCTCCCAAAAGAAGAGCAATATAATGTATATAATATAAGTGCAATAGGTTCAAATAAAGATAAATAAAATATCCTTTAACTGTGCTCACATTAATCCATGTTAGTGCCAAACAATGATCCAGTTCAATTCACTACAGTGCACCTCCCCCCCCCCCTTATACTAAACACCTTACCCCAGCGGCCCCCAAAGCCCAGGGTTGGGTGATATTGCTTGAGACTCCAAATCCTATTGTCCTTCTCCTTCTGGCAGTTCAAAGCGCAACTCCCCAGAAGTACCAACAGGCAGGGCGTGTAAAACAGAAAGGAGAAGCCTATAGTGCAGAAAATCTCATCCAAATCACATTTATTTAACCGCTTGCCAACTGCCCGCTCGCATTTTACTGCGGGCGGGCGGCTCGTACAGGCACAATTGTACCTGTACGTCGGCAGTATCTGCAATGTTCAGAGTGTGGGGGCTGACCACCCCTTTCCCTGGCTCACTCCCGCTGTGGTTGGATACAGGGGGATTTTGTCAACAGGTTTCAGCCAATGATTCAAGCCTGAGACCTGTTGTTTCTAATCACAGCCCAGAGCCCTGTGTTCACAAACAACACAGGGCTCGGTACAGAAGGAATGATCTGTTTGTTTCTTCTCTCTGCAAAGCAGGGAAATGAAACAAACAGATAATTAGTAAAAAGCAGCACATATTACACACATTACGCAGTTAACCCTTTGTTCGCCCCTAAATGTTAACCCATTCCCAACCAGTGTCATTAGTACAGTGACAGTGTACGGTATTATCACTGATCACTGTATTAGTGTCACTGGTGATGTCAGTGTCAGTTAGTCAGTTAGTGTAACCTCCCAGCCAGCATCAGTTAGTGTCAGACTGCCTGCCGCACTGTCACAGTTCCATTATAAGTCACTGATCACCATCATTACAAGTATAAAAATAAATAAATAAATAACAATTCCAGTATATAGTATATACCAGGGTTAGGCAACCTGGGGCCCTCCAGCTGTTGCAGAACTACTAGTCCCATCATGCCTCTGGGAGTAATTGTAACAGCCAGCCTTGCAATGCCTCATGGGAAATGTAGTTCCACAAAAACTGGAGGGCCCTAGGGTTGCCTACCCCTGGTATATACCACAGTTTGTAGATGTTATAACTTTCACTCAAACCAATCAATATACAATTATTGGGATTTTTTTTATCAAAGACATGTAGTTGAATACATGTTGGCCTAAAATAATTATTGGATATGTTTCATAGCAGAAAGTAAAAAATATATATATTCTTTTAAAAATTTTCGCTTTTTTTCGTTTATATAATAAAACATAAAAAACCCAGTGGTTATCAAATACCACAATGTGTGAATAGAATTATATAAATGTCATTTGGGTACAGCGTTGCATGACCACACAATTACCAGTTAAAATAGCGCAGTGCTGAATATCAAAAAATGACCTGGTCATGAAGGGGGTAAAACCTTCCTGGTAAAAATGCTCACATAGACCAATCATGCAGTATTCCAGTAACCAAGATGGCGGAATAGGCACTTCTGATACCAGCGTAAGTGTTTTGATGTCACTTTGAAGCATTTCCTTGGGATTACTTTCCCAAAGGATCCTTTTTTTGCCAGATGGAGCTGGTCCATTGGAATTGGAGTCTCAAGCGATATCACCCGATATATAATATGAACATGGGTTAATGTGAGCATGTTTAAAGGATATTTTATTTATGTTTATTTGAACGTATTGCACTATTATATATTTCTCTTTTTCGGGAGATACTATTAAGAGGTGGATTTGGAATTTGAAGTTGGAAGAATTCTCTTGCATTGAGAAATGTTATAAAGTCTGTGCTTTTTGGTAAGCATTTAGGCTGAAGGTGAGAACTATTTATGAGTCGTTGGTGATTCCACGAAAATGTTACATTATATGAATATTCTTTTATGGAGCACATACGTAGGAAATAAGAAGAACAACAAAAAAGAGAACACACAGAACGGTTGGTGTATAAGGCTTTATTAGATCCATTTCTCATACTTGGGTCAACGGACCTGATAAGAGATTGCAGTTTACATACCTGTTGGGGAATTGAAGCTGGATGTGTAAAGTGCTGAACCTTTGAACTGATACTACCGAAAACTCATCAAGGGGTGTTGTTAGATTGTCTGGCTGCTGGGACACTGTTTTGGGACACTTGTGTGCTGAGTAATATTTATTTTTATTTTTATTTACAGTTTGTTTTTATTGATAAAGTTACTCCTGCATCTTCTCAATTGTTTCTTCCTTGTATTTGCTCTTCTCTTTGCCAACTTGGCGAGACTTGGCCTTGCATTCCAAGATCTTCTTGCGATCCTTGTCAAGCTTTAGCCTGGCGATCACCACCTTGCTGGGGTGGACACCAACATGGACAGTGGTGCCGTTAGCTTTTTCACGATGCACACGTTCAATGTAGATGACGTATTTCTTTCTGTACACCTGGACAAGTTTGCCAATTTGCTGGCCTTTGTAGTGTCCACATATGACCTGTACTTCATCGTCCTTGCGGGTGGGCATAGAGCGAACTTTTTACTTTTGCCTCAACTCCTTGGAGAGGGGAGAGGACATGATCTTTCTACGGACATGTGAGGGGGCATTGAAGTGCCTCTTGCGGTTCTTGCTTCGGTCAGAAGTAACAAATGGACTGAACTTCATGTTGCCAAGCCGCACAGTCCACTATGGCCGCAGGAAAAGAGACGCTGAGTAATATTTCATACAATTGTAGCGGGGTCTCTAAATTTAGGTGGGATACACCTGGGTGGTAGTAGGATCCAGGTGTGTAAATTGTGAGAGGAATTGGACCATTTGTATTCGTGGAGGATTGGGTGGTGTATTATTCTCCTTGGCCTGTGGGTGGTGGGGTGCCCGCAGGCTCAAGGTAGATTTGCTGGCACAGTGCTGTCCTTTTTGTCCCTTTCCGGAGATGGTACGGCGAGGGCGGGGAACCTGCCGTGACATCAATGGAGGAGATAAAAGGGGGAGACGCCCTTGCCACGAGGTCTTCTTGGGGATCTTCTTCATCACGCGCCCGGGCACCTTAGGCCTGGGTGCGGGCGGTCCGGAGTTTTCGGCCCAGGCGCCCTAGGCCTGGCCGGAGCAGAGTTGGCGTCCATCCCAGGCACCTTCAGCCTGGGGTGAGGTGCTAAATCAGAGGCCTGGGGCCCGGTGACTTCGACTGGGTCCCGCGAGGGTGAAGAAGTCCGAGGGTCCCTGAGGTGGATGGGGCCCATGTCTGAGGTGAGGAGGCTGGAGAGGTCACCCGTCCGGAGAGTCCGGAGCAGCATCAACCCGGTGACGGATGGGCCTCCGGTAACTCCCTTGGAGGGACATCTTCCCCTGACAGGGGCCACAACGCAGCGAAGGTACTCCTATCTACATTCTCTTGAGTTGCTGGTAGAGACTCACAAGTTCTAAGTTCTCTCTTAGCCGATGGCTATAGTAACCGCTGGTGAAACCACAGTGGTTTAGCTGGCAATCAGGATAGTGCCTCGACCTGCTCATCCCACCGTATTGAACTGTTACTGGGTCTCAACCAGTTGGCTGCTAAAGCACTGTTTATTGTGAGTGTGACAATAAAGCAAGAGTTGGACCTTTATCGGTGTGTGGTACTCTGGTTAATGGGGGCAAAGGGAAGTGTCACCACAGCAAGACTTGGTCCTTAACTGAAACACACAGGCCCGAGGAAAATATCTGGTACTGGCCTTCACCTCACCCACTGCTATGGGGAGGACATGGGCCGTAGCGCATCTCACCCTCATATACGAAATACCCCTAGACAAATCAAAGGGGGTGAGGCCGCTACACAATTATTTGCAAAGTGCAACAACAGATGCTAAATCAGATATTAACATTTTTCTCATAACTGTGTCCTGTAGTGACGAAGTGGCCGGAGGAAGGAACAGCAGGTGACCAAACATCAGACCATTCTTTACCAAGTTTTGCTTTTCAAGAGTGTGATGATCGGTACTGTTGGTGGTGGTGGGAAACGTAAGTATCAATTATTTTATTTACAGGATGGTCACTTGGTCGCTTTAAACTAGGCGGACATTTTTACACTTTGAAATAGTCTTGCCTTGTTTTGTTCTTCAGGCCGCTACTGCAGGTATGTGAGAAAAATTGCAGGGGGTAAAATCAATTCAGCTAAAGGGTCTAGACACTCAAAAGTACCTTCTATTGGTTATGTAACACAACCATCGTCTAGTGATTAGTTTATAGCCCAATGGTAAATCTACATATAAAGGAGGCATAATTCTGCCTCCAATACTCACCATCAATTTTACTCACAAAAGGTGTGCAACCCATTTAAGCATAGAAATAAGCCAGGTCATCCTCCATCTCCATCTTTCTAGTCATAGGATAAAACTTATTTTTGCTAATTTACAATTTGCAAAGGGAAATGGCAATCAAACTGGCAACCAGTGATGTAAGTAACTGAGTTAGAATAAACGGAGTTACGTAACACAGTTACTTTAGAGGGTAACGAGTAATCTAACCGATTACTCTTCCCCTCATGGTAACGCAGTTACCATTACTTGGGTGACGTTACCCCAATTACATCTACTGCCACTAGATGGCAGTAGTGTAATTCCTCCTCTATGACCAGGTCTCTCTCATGTCATGGCACTGATGGCAGTCACGCTGCTCCCTGCGGCCCCTCCTCTCTTCTCGTCCATCCCCATTTGCTTGTGACATCATCTGGGATGGACGAGAAGAGAGGAGGGGCCGCCGGGGATTAGCGTGACTGCCGTCAGTGCCGTGACATGAGAGAGAACTTATTACAATGCTTCCTGCGCTACTCTGCATGGCAGGTAAACAATGTGCTATGTGCCCTGCCCTGATGTGCTATGTGCCCCACCCTGATGTGCTATGTGCCACATGTCCTGATGTGCCCTCATGTGCTATGTGCCTCATGCCCTGATGTGCTATGTGCTATCATGTGCCCTGATGTGCTATGTGCCCTGATGTGCTGTGCGCCCTGATGTGCTGTGTGCCCTGATGTGCTATGTGCCCCATGCCCTGATGTGCTATGTGCCCCATGCCCTGAAGCGCCCCATGCCCTGATGTGCTATGTGCCCCATGCCCTGATGTGCTATGTGCCCCATGCCCTGATGTGCTATGTGCCCCGATGTGTTATGTGCCCCGATGTGCTATGTGCCCCATGCCCTGATGTGCTATGTGCCCTGATGTGCTATGTGCCCCATGTCCTGATGTGCCCTCATGTGCTATGTGCCCTGTGCCCCATGCCCTGATGTGCCCTGATGTGCTATGTGCCCCATGCCCTGATAAAACAGTATTGTGTAGTGATATAATATATAGTCCGTTAGATAATTGATGTTTAGGTATTATAATGATGATATACAGTAAGTTATGTTTCCGCAGCAACACCCAAGTTCTCCAGAGAGTGCAATTTATTTAACTTCCAACACAGAACAAAGTCCAATACTTACACAGATGACAACAAATCTAACAGAGTATATATATAACCCAGAATAGTAGTTTTTAGAGTCCTATGTTCTCTAGATCTGTTCTAGACCTGTGCCTCCATATTCATAGAGAATATCTCTAGAGTAGACTGAATGCCAGCTTATATTGCCTATCTAATGAATGGCTGAGCAATTTGATTGGCCGTCTTTGATCTACACTCTGTCTTTCAGAATGACAGAGAATGACCCCCCTAGCCGGAGACGGCTACAGTCATCACATGCCCTAATTTGCATTCTTGCATAATAACATCAACAAGCTCCCTTTGACATATGCAATTAGATTACAGATACCAAAGGTGGCCTGAACACAGTTTTGATGTGTAAAAATAGACTCGTCCTGGATTCTTGATTGACATAAACAAGTCCCCCTTGATATGTGCAATTAGATTACAGATACCAAAGGTGGCCTGAGCACAGTTTTGATGTGTAAAATAGACTTATCCTGGATTCTTGCATCTTAAAGGGGTTGTAAAGGTTCGGTATTTATTTTCTAAATAGGTTCCTTTAAGCTAGTGCATTGTTGGTTCACTTACCTTTTCCTTCGATTTCCCTTCTAAATGTTTTTTTTCTCTGTCTGAATTTCTCACTTCCTGTTTCTCCTAAGTAAACTTCACACCATCATCCGAGCAGTGTTTAGTCAGCCAGAACAGCTTACTGAGGAGGAACAGGAAGTGAGAAATTCAGACACAGAGAAGGGATATCGAAGGAAAAGGTAAGTAAACCAACAATGCACTAGCTTAAAGGAACCTATTTAGAAAATAAAAAATGAACCTTTACAACCCCTTTAACATCAACAAGCCCCCTTTGATATGTGTAGTAAATCTTGTTTGGCCACTAACCCCTTTGGTCAACAAACACCCTTTGATGTGTAACCTTGAATGTATGTGACACATATACACTGTTCTATACATATAACACAATATATAAAATATATACACATATATATTAATATTACAACATATATCCCCACTTGGGTCGGTTCTAACTACTAGAACTGACCCATAAATCAAGCAACAAACATCATTATGGTTTGAGGTACTGGATGCATTACAATGGCTCATATGAAATGTGAAGTTGAGACTGGTTACATCTCTCTTCACCAGCCTCTAAAATATCCCCACGAACCAGTTATTAGATAATATAACTTTAGACCATGACTGTAAAAGGATTCGGTAAACATCCGTGGCTTGTATAGCTGTTAGGTCTTATTTCAAAGCTTGCTCTTTCTTGAGTAAATCACATCAAGATCTTGAATATTGTGCAAAAAAACGAGCTGATGTCACAGTCCATTCTGACTTCATCACATCTCTCACCATCTCAGTGAAAGAAAAGCTTGGTATGCTTTGGGAGCTCCAATCCACATAAGTCCAGGATTCTCTCATCTCCAGGCTCAAAGTTTTCATTTTTAAAGATGCTTTTACACAATCACCAGCACATCCTGAAATTCTGCTTCCATCTTTATAGTAAGAAGAACCATCAATGTACCAGCAGTTAATCTTCAAGGTCAAAAGGTTGTACGGCAGTAAAAATTCTGTGCTGCAAACTATTTCCTTGCACTTGATATTCATGAGCTTTGCCTTCAATCATCAATCCACCAATCAGGACACTGGGTTCTTTTAACATCAAACCCTCAATATTCTCCGACATCAAAGCTGTAGTCCAAAAATTTTTCCTTGCACTTGACATCCATGAGTCCATCTTGCAAGCATTTTACAATTCACATCCGCTTCTTTCCATTTCCTATTTGAGCAATGATGACCTTTTGTGTACCTGTCAAGTACCTGAATTTGTTGATTGCCAGCCACAATTTGCTTTCGTAATTTGCTGTAGGCCGACCCCTCATTGCCTTTAATAGAGCAGTTACTTGTATCATTCAGTCCATAATTCCACCAGAATGGTATACCAACATATATATATATATACCCCCACACAATGGTTCAGATAGAATCAGCTTGACATCAGTGTTTATCAGATCTTCTGTCCAGACAATGCGGCAGTGGAAATTCTTGCCAGTATTTTTCCATAAAAGGTAGAATGGTCTTTGTCATCCATATATGTCATAGTCTTCAGCATACTATAAACAACTGATTCAACAATGTTTCAAATCATGACTGGAGTGATGAATTTCACTCACCCCTCTTATAAATTTAGGAAAACCACCCAACATACTATAATTTATGCTATGCCAAGCCATTGTGCAGCATCACCCCAGATGTCAAATCTATTGATATCAATATGCATTATGTCATATGTACAGATGTTATAAAATTATTTTAGGTTTAAATGCTTCGCTCTGGTTTTAACCACTTAAGCCCCGGACCATTTCGGGCCATTAGGACCAGGCCTGTTTTTGGGATTCGGCACTGCGCTGCTTTAACTGTAAATTGTGCGGACATGCAATGTTGTACCCAAATGAAATTTGCGTCCTTTTCTTCCCACAAATAGAGCTTTCTTTTAATGGTATTTGATTGCCTCTGCGATTTTTATTTTTTGCGATATAAACAGAAAAAGACCGAAAATTTTGAAAAAAAATGATATTTTCTACTTTTTGTTATAAGAAAAATCGAATAAACTCAATTTTAGTCATACATTTAGGCCAAAATGTATTCAGCCACATGTCTTTAGTAAAAAAAATGTCAATAAGCGTATATTTATTGGTTTGCGCAAAAGTTATAGCGTTTACAAACTAGGGTACATTTTCTGAAATTTACACAGCTTTAAATTTATGACTGCCTATCTCATTTCTTGAGGTGCTAAAATGGCAGGGCAGTACAAAACCCCCCCAAATGACCCCATTTTGGAAAGTAGACACCCCAAGGAAATTGCTGAGAGGCATGTTGAGCCCATTGAATATTTTTTTTTTGTCCCAAGTGATTGAATAATGACAAAAAAAAAAAAATACAAAAAGTTGTCACTAAATGATATATTATTCACACATGCCATGGTTATATGTGGAATTGCACCCCAAAATACATTCTGCTGCTTCTCCTGAGTACGGGGATACCACATGTGTGGGACTTTTTAGGAGCCTAGCCACGTACGGGACCCCGGAAACCAAGCACCGCCTTCAGGATTTCTAAGGGCGCAAATTTTTGATTTCACTCCTCACTACCTATCACAGTTTCGAAGGCCATAAAATGCCAAAATAGCACAAAACCCCCCCAAATGACCCCATTTTGGAAAGTAGACACCCCAAGCTATTTACTGAGAGGCATGTTCAGTCCCTGGAATATTTTATATTTTGCCACAGGTTGCGGGAATATGACAAACTTTTTTTTTTTGCACAAAGTTGTCACTAAATGATATATTGCTCACACATGCCATGGGCATATGTGAAATTACACCCCAAAATACATTCTGCTGCTTCTCCTGAGTACGGGGATACCACATGTGTGGGACTTTTTGGGAGCCTAGCCGCGTACGGGACCCCAAAAACCAAGCACCGCCTTCAAGGTTTCTAAGGGCATAAATTTTTGATTTCACTCCTCACTACCTATCACAGTTTTGAAGGCCATAAAATGCCAAGATGGCACAAAACCCCCCCAAATGACCCCATTTTGGAAAGTAGACACCCCAAGCTATTTGCTGAGAGGCATGTTGACCCCATTGAATATTTTTTTTTTGTCCCAAATGATTGAATAATGACAAAAAGAAAAAAAAAATGTACAAAAAGTTGTCACTAAATGATATATTGCTCACACATGCCATGGTTATATGTGGAATTGCACCCCAAAATACATTCTGCTGCTTTTCCTGAGTACGGGGATACCACATGTGTGGGACTTTTTGGGAGCCTAGCCGCGTACAGGGCCCCAAAAACCAAGCACCGCCTTCAAGGTTTCTAAGGGCATAAATTTTTGATTTCGCTCCTCACTACCTATCACAGTTTTGAAGGCCATAAAATGCCAAGATGGCACAAAACCCCCCAAATGACCCCATTTTGGAAAGTAGACACCCCAAGCTATTTGCTGAGAGGCATGTTGAGCCCATTGAATATTTTTTTTTTTTGTCCCAAATGATTGAATAATGACAAAAAGAAAAAAAAAATGTACAAAAAGTTGTCACTAAATGATATATTGCTCACACATGCCATGGTTATATGTGAAATTACACCCCAAAATACATTCTGCTGCTTCTCCTGAGTACGGGGATACCACATGTGTGGGACTTTTTGGGAGCCTAGCCGCGTACGGGACCCCAAAAACCAAGCACCGCCTTCAAGGTTTCTAAGGGCATACATTTTTGATTTCACTCCTCACTACCTATCACAGTTTTGAAGGCCATAAAATGTCAAAATAGCCCAAAACCCCCACAAATGACCCCATTTTGGAAAGTAGACACCCCAAGCTATTTGCTGAGAGGCATGGTGAGTATTTTACAGCTCTCATTTGTTTTTGAAAATTAAGAAAGACATTTTTTTTTCTTTTTTTTTTTCTTTTTTTACATTTTCAAAACTTTGTGACAAAAAGCGAGATCTGCAAAATACTCAACATACCTCTCAGCAAATAGCTTGGGGTGTCTACTTTCCAAAATGGGGTCATTTGGGGGGGTTTTGTGCCATCTGGGCATTCAATGGCCTCCGAAACTGTGATAGGCAGTGAGGAGTGAAATCAAAAATTTACACCCATAGAAATCCTGAAGGCGGTGCTTGGTTTTTGGGGTCCCGTACGCGACTAGGCTCCCAAAAAGTCCCACACATGTGGTATCCCCGTACTCAGGAGAAGCAACAGAATGTATTTTTGGGTGTAATTCCACATATGCCCATGGCATGTTTGAGCAATATATAATTTAGTGACAACTTTTTGTACATTTTTTTTTTTTTGGTCATTATTCAATCACTTGGGACAAAAAAAAAAAAAATTATTTAATGGGCTCAACATGCCTCTCAGCAAATAGCTTGAGGTGTCTACTTTACAAAATGGGGTCATTTGGGGGGGTTTTGAACTGTCCTGGCATTTTATGCACAACATTAGGAAGCTTATGTCACACATCATCCACTCTTCTAACCACTTGAAGACAAAGCCCTTTCTGACACTTTTTGTTTACATGAAAAAAAAAAATTTTTGCAAGAAAATTATGTTGAACCCCCAAACATTATATATTTTTTTAAAGCAAAGGCCCTACAGATTAAAATAGTGGGTGTTGCATTTTTTTTTCCACACAGTATTTGCGCAGCGATTTTTCAAACGCATTTTTTGGGGGAAAAACACACTTTTTTTATTTTTAATGCACTAAAAAACACTATATTGCCCAAATGTTTGATGAAATAAAAAAGATGATCATAGGCCGAGTACATGGATACCAAACACGACATGCTTTAAAATTGCGCACAAACGCGCAGCGGCGACAAACTACATTCATTTTTAAAAGCATTTAAAAGCCTTTACAGGTTACCACGTTAGATTTACAGAGGAGGTCTACTGCTAAAAAAGGGATTTTTATAACAGCTTACCTGTAAAATCCTTTTCTTGGAGTACATCACGGGACACAGAGCGACTTAGTCATTACTAATGGGTTATATAGATTACCTTCAGGTGTTGGCACTGGCCAATTCCAAACCGGAAGTACCCTCCCCTATATAAGCCCCTCCCACCCGGGAGCACCTCAGTTTTGTAGCCAAGCAATAAGTGTCCCAAAAAGAGGGGTGGGAGCTCTGTGTCCCGTGATGTACTCCAAGAAAAGGATTTTACAGGTAAGCTGTTATAAAAATCCCTTTTTCTTTTTCGTACATCACGGGACACAGAGCGACTTAGTCATTACTAATGGGACGTCCCAAAGCAATGCCAAATGAGGGGAGGGATACATAAGCTGGGCGCCATCAGGCATGAGGATCTTTTGCGGCCTGCAACACACTGCGCCCAAAGGCGACATCCTCCTGACTTCTAACGTCTACCTGGTAGAACCTAGTAAACGTGTGTACCGAAGACCATGTTGCGGCCTTACATACTTGAGCCAGGGAGGCCTGGTGATGCACTGCCCATGAAGTTCCAACTGCTCTTGTGGAGTGCGCCCTAACTTTGAACGGAGGCGGTCTCTTTCTCAAGCCATGGGCTTGTATTATGACCTGTCGAATCCACTTGGCTAAAGTAGATTTTGATGCTGCCTGACCCTTTCTGGGGCCTTCCGGCAGAACAAATAAAGAATCCGTTCTGCGAATCTGAGCAGTGGCTTTTAGATAAGCTTTAACTGCTCTTACTACATCCAAAGAATGTAATAACTTTTCCTCTACCGAGCTAGGTTTGGGGAAAAAAGAAGGAAGAACCACATCTTGGTTCAAATGAAACCTCGATACCACCTTAGGAAGAAAGGCTGGATGAGGACGTAATACTACTCTGTCCTTATGGACAACCAGATATGGCTCCTTACAGGACAAGGCGGCTAATTCCGATACTCTTTTAGCCGAACAAACGGCTACTAAGAAAATCAATTTCCTGGTGAGAAGAACCAAGGAAATGTGTTGTAATGGTTCAAACGGTTGTTTCTGTAGAACCGACAGAACCAGGTTTAAGTCCCAAGGACATATGGGAATACTAACCGGAGGGCTAATACGCATCACCGCTTGTATAAAGGCTTTGACTAGTGAATGCGAAGCCAAGGGCCTTTGAAAAAATATTGACAAGGCCGAAATCTGACCCTTGATAGTACTCAAGGCAAGCTTCCTATCTACAGCCCACTGTAGGAAGTCCAAAATCCTCCCTATCACGTACTTACGTGGATGCCATTTCCTGGCCTCACACCACGTAATGTATGCTTTCCAGATCCTATAATAGATCTGCCTGGATACCGGATTCCTGGCATTGATCATGGTAGATACCACAGAATTAGAGAGCCCTCTCTTTTTCAGAATGTGGGCTTCAATAGCCAGGCCGTCAAACCTAGGGCTGGTAAGGAAGGGTGGTATATCGGTCCCTGCGACAGCAGGTCCGGACGATGTGGGAGGGTCCAAGGACTCCTCACTGACATTTTTACAATCTCCGCGTACCATGCCCTTCGGGGCCACGCTGGAGCCACCAGAATCACTGGTTTCTTTTCTACCCTGACTCTGCGGAGTAATCGCGGTAACAATTGTGGCGGTGGGAATGCATATATCAGCTCGAACTGATCCCAAGGGAACACTAGGGCATCCGAGCCGCAAGCTAGGGGATCCCTTGTGCGAGACACAAATCTGTCCACCTTTGCGTTGAATCTGGATGCTAGCAGATCTACATCAGATCCCCACCGCTGGCATATTGCCTGGAAAACCTCGGGGTGAAGAGACCATTCCCCCCGGGCATAATTGTTGGCGACTTAGAAAGTCCGCTCTCCAATTTTCCACTCCTGGGATGAAAACCGCGGATATGGCTGGGACATATTTTTCTGCCCACTCCAGGATGCAATTTGCTTCCCTCTGGGCTGCACGACTCTTGGTGCCACCCTGGTGATTGATATATGCCACTGCCGTGGCATTGTCTGATTGAATTCTGACAGGGGACCCTTGGAGTTTGGATGTCCATGCTACTAGGGCATACCGGGCTGCTCGTATCTCTAAGAGATTGATGGGCAGGGCCTTTTCTGCTTCTGACCACTTGCCCTGGAGAGACCATTGCTCCAGTACTGCCCCCCAGCCTATGAGGCTGGCATCTGTAGTGACCACCTTCCAAGAAACCGGACTGAAGGGTTTCCCTCTTTCCAGATTCTGGGGCACCAACCACCAATGGAGGCTCTTGCGAACGGAAGGGGACAGGGACATTGGTAAGTCTAAAGCCTGAACTTTTTTGTTCCAGGCTGACAGTATGGCCCTTTGCAAATTCCTTGAATGGAATTGACCGTAGGGTACCGCTTCGAATGAAGCCACCATCTTTCCCAGCAGCCTCATGCAGAGGCGTATGGATGGTTTTCTTTTTGTACCCACTAAGTGGGTCAAATCTTTTAAAGACGACACCTTCTCTGGAGGTAAGAAAATCTTTCTCTGATTTGAATCCAGCCTTAGCCCTAAGTATTCCAGACTTTTGACTGGTCTTAGAGCTGACTTGTCCCGGTTGATAATCCAACCGTGATATTCCAGATACTCGATTGTCTTGTGAATAGCTACTTCCAGCTTTTCCACTGAGTGGTCTATTAGTAGCAGGTCGTCTAGATATGCCATTATCGTTACACCCTGTGTTCTTAGATTGGCCAATAATGGGGCCAGAATTTTTGTGAACACTCGTGGTGCTGTGGCCAGACCGAAAGGTAAGGCTCTGAACTGAAAATGGCGCCCTTCTACTGCAAAGCGTAGAAATTTCTGGTGGGCCGGAAAGATGGGAATATGCAGATAAGCATCCTTTATGTCGATCGAGGCTAGCCATTCCTGCCCTTGTAGGGCAGTGGCCACCGATCGGATCGACTCCATCCGAAAAGTCCTGATATTTAGGAACTTGTTTAGCCCTTTTAGATTTAATATGGGCCTCACGTCCCCATTTGGTTTGGGGACTGTGAAAAGGTTCGAGTAAAACCCGAATCCGCTTTCTTCCAGGGGAACCTTCATGATTACACCTTGGAGCAATAGTTGTTCTAGTGCCAGAAGGAGGGATCCTCTCTTTTGGGGATCTCTTGGCACGTTTGACCTCATAAATTGGGCAGGAGGAGTGCCTTTTAACTCCAGCTTGTATCCCAGACTTACTGCGGAGAGCACCCATCTGTCTCTGATGGTGTCCCGCCAGGTCTCTGTGAACAACTGAAGTCTTCCCCCCACCCGATTGAGTGGGGGCAACGCTTCATGCCTTGGGGGGAGGTTTTGTACCTCTCTTGATCCAGGGCTTCTTGTTACCCTGTGATTGTCCCTGATTTCTGCCCCCTGAATTTGACCGCGGAGGCCGTCGGAACTGCTTCACAGCCGATGTGCCCGGGACTGGAGAAGTAGGCCTCTTAAAAGAAGGACTTCTACCCTTGTTCTTAACCGGTAAGAGTGAACTTTTACCGGCAGAAATTTTCTGGATATATTTGTCCAGATCTTCTCCAAATAAGCGTTCTCCATGAAATGGGAAGCTAACCAGCAGTTTTTTACAGGGAGCTTCAGCAGACCAGTTTTTGAGCCACAGAAGCCTACGCATATGTACTATAGACAGCGTAAAGCGGGAGGCCTGTTGGATTGTATCCTTTATGGCGTCCACCGCAAAACACAAGGCTCTAGGCAGGTCAGCTAGGGCAAGAGCCTGCTGATCTGGTAAGTCCCTTAAGACTTGTTTCAACTGATCTTTCACTGCTTGGCAGACTCCAATCGCTGCTACCGCAGGTTGTGTCACCATACTTGCTGTAGAGAAAGCAGATTTTAGTAAAGACTCCAATTTTTTATCTATTGGGTCTTTGAACATTGGAACATTATCTACTGGACATGTCAGTGATTTGTTAACAGAAGAGATGCCTGCGTCCACTGTAGGGACCCTCCATTTTCTTATGAACTTATCCTCCATGGGATAGATCACCGGAAATCTCTTGGGGGGAGCAAATATTTTATCAGGATGCTCCCAATCCTGGTAAATAAGCCCTTCTAATAAAGGGTGGATTGAGAAGGAACAGACAGCCTGGGGAGCTTTTAGCGACCCCAGCGAGGAAACCGTAGTGGATGGTGGTTCCGCCAGAGGCATTTTAAATGCTGATCGGACCATATTAGTCAGAGACTGAACCCATAATCTTTCAGCCTGAGAAGCTGAGAAAGGTTCTTCCACTGTTGATTCCTCCATAACTGAATCAACCTCATCCTGATCCCCTTCAGGTAGGTCGATCTCTGTGTGGGGCTGTTCCTCCACTAACAGGCACTCTGAAGGAGGAGACGGAGATCGGACGCGCTTTTCCTGAGACAGGGAAGCAGCGATCAATGCTGTTAATCTCTCTTCCAATCCTCCCAGAGTTGAGGATAAAACCTCCTCTGTTATATATACAGGAGCAGGTGGACTGGGGACAGCCGCAGCACCAGGCATTCCTGCGGGGTTTCTACGGCTACTGACCTCTGAATTCTCAGGGGAGATTGGTGCAGTACAAGCATGCCCAATATCCTCAGAGCCCGATGGAGACCCCTTTGGCTTCCTGGAAGATCTATTTCCGGAGCGTCTGGACGACATATCCTTTAAGCACAAAGCTGAGGTATTCCCGTCGTCATACACCAATTTTGCTGGTAATAGTCTAACACAGGTGCTGCTATATACCAGCTGGTGTCCACTAAAGTACCTTTCTATGGGGATGCCTGCATCAACCGCCTCTGTGTGCCACTGTTTGTTGCTAGCTCTGTTTGCATGCAGCTGACACTTGTACTGTGTCTTTTAACCATGCTGGGACGCCCGCACATGCGCAGAAGCGCCGCGGCGCGCATCGAGCGTCATCCACCCGCCCCGCCCCTTTTTTTCATAGGAGGCGCGTGCACGCGCCCGCGCGCGCGCCCGTGCGCCATTGGCGCCCTTTTCGAAATCAAACAGGGGACTAGGAGCCAGGGCCCTTTTTGCCGGAGGGCCTGTGCGGTGGATGAGCGCAGCAACAGGGCAGAGGAAGTGGATTCCCACAGAGAAACTTACCAGCTGCCTGGATCTTTTGACTTGAGAAAACCAAAGATCCACATGACAAGAAAAATGGACTACAGCGGCCTCTAGTGGTTTAACACAGGACCGCGGTCCCTGTTTTTTTTTTTTTTTTCTTGACTACTATTAAAATTTTACATTTTCAGTAGTTATAGGCAAACACAGATATTTAGCGGGAATACCGTTAGGTAACAGACAGAAAGACAAATTAGGCTTGGGGGTCCCCCAATAGAACCAAGTTCCTGGGGGCCCCCACTTACCTGATCCCCGCCGCAGGACTTTGTTTGGTCCACAGAAGTCCAAACTTCACCTATCACGGCAGGCATTGTAATTAAACCTTCAGGGACCGGGTTCCCAAGGATTCCACTCCCCTGGACCTGTATAGCACCCTGCACAGACAACATCTTGGTCGTGGGTATGACCAGAGCTCTGGATCCCAGGGTCCAGCCCTCCTAAGAGAAGCATTACAGGCAAAACCTTGCTCTTCTGCTGCAAGGCCCGGGTACCGACCGTTTAGCTATGAAGCTTTTTTGGTGGGATCCGGAACAGCTTACTAAGGCCCAAAAGAACCTGTACGCAAGCCCAGTGAAAACACATGTTACTCTTTGGCCAACACCTTAGACACTGGCAAAAAACTGAGGTGCTCCCGGGTGGGAGGGGCTTATATAGGGGAGGGTACTTCCGGTTTGGAATTGGCCAGTGCCAACACCTGAAGGTAATCTATATAACCCATTAGTAATGACTAAGTCGCTCTGTGTCCCGTGATGTACGAAAAAGAAATGACTGCCCTCGATCTGACCTTCGCGGTGATACCTCACATGCATGATGCAATTGCTGTTCACATATGACGCTAGACCGACGCTTGCATTCGCCTTTGCGCAAGAGCAGGGGGGGACAGCGGTGCTTTTTTTTTTTTTTTTTTTATTATTTATTTGGCTTTTTTATTTTATTTTTAAACTGTGCCTTCCATATTTTATTTTTTTACCATTTTTATCGTTATCTCAGGGAATGTAAATATCCCCTATGATAGCAATAGGTAGTGACAGGTACTCTTTTTTTGAAAAAAATTGGGGGGTTAGACCCTAGATCTTTCCTCTGCCCTCAAAGCATCTGACCACACCAAGATCGGTGTGATAAAATGCTTTCCCAATTTCCCAATGGCGCTTTTTATATCCGGGGGGGGACATTCCCTCCCACTGCTTGTAAAAGCAGTCTAGAGGCTAATTATCTGCTAGAATTGCTTTTACATGAAAGCCGGCTGCTGGCTGAAAAGAATGATACCAAGATGATACCTAAACCCGCAGGCATCATTCTGGTATAAACATTCAAAGTTCAGCAACATACCAGTACGTTGCTGGTCCTTGTTGGACATGTATTGTAATCTTTTTTTTCATACAGCCTATTGGCTGAACGAAAAAAAGAGATTGATTGGTGGGTATGCCCACCATTAGAATACCTCCCTTCATCCACCCACTTCTAATGATGGGCATATATGCCGAAGCATGGGGGCATCCTCCCGCAAAAAAGTTATGCCGCGTACACACGGTCAAGCCTTCGTCGGAATTTCGACCGTATGTACGCGGCATAAAAGGTTATGCTGCGTACACACGGTCGGACTTTTCCACGGGCAAGCCTCCGTTGGAATTTCGACCGTATATACGCGGCATTAGGAGCAAAATCGCTCCTCCGCCCCTGCTGCCCCCATGCTTCGGCATATATGCTCTTTTTTTTAACTGTGGTGGTGAAATCACCTCCTACAGCGTTGGAGTCACGGCTTTATGTATCGTGGGAGCAAACGCTGTTGCTGTCAAGATGAATAGATCCGCGCTGCAACTGAATGGCGTACCTGCTAAGCAAATGGTGGTTAACATTAAAACAAAGTAACATTACAGTACAACAGTAAGACCTTACCATGCCATACCTGCAAAGCAAATACCAAAACAAAACCTAGTAAAAAATAAAAAAATGTTTTAACGCAACCTGTGCCTAAAATATATATATGCCGAAGCATGGGGGCATCCTCCCGCAAAAAAGTTATGCCGCGTACACACGGTCGGAATTTTCCACGGGCAGGCCTCCGTCGGAATTTCGACCGTATGTACGCGGCATTAGGAGCAAAATCGCTCCTCCGCCCCTGCTGCCCCCATGCTTCGGCATATATGCTCTTTTTTTTAACTGTGGTGGTGAAATCACCTCCTACAGCGTTGGAGTCACGGCTTTATGTATCGTGGGAGCAAACGCTGTTGCTGTCAAGATAAATAGATCCGCGCTGCAACTGAATGGCGTACCTGCTAAGCAAATGGTGGTTAACATTAAAACAAAGTAACATTACAGTACAACAGTAAGACCTTACCATGCCATACCTGCAAAGCAAATACCAAAACAAAACCTAGTAAAAAATAAAAAAATGTTTTAACGCAACCTGTGCCTAAAATATATATATGCCGAAGCATGGGGGCATCCTCCCGCAAAAAAGTTATGCCGCGTACACACGGTCGGAATTTTCCACGGGCAGGCCTCCGTCGGAATTTCGACCGTATGTACGCGGCATTAGGAGCAAAATCGCTCCTCCGCCCCTGCTGCCCCCATGCTTCGGCATATATGCTCTTTTTTTTAACTGTGGTGGTGAAATCACCTCCTACAGCACTGGAGTCACGGCTTTATGTATCGTGGGAGCAAACGCTGTTGCTGTCAAGATAAATAATTCCGCGCTGCAGTTGAATGGCGCACCTGAAAACAAAAAATTACATACCTGAAAAGCAAGCATGATAAAACATTGCAGAATAGAATACAGTAAAAAAGAGCAGAACAATAGAGAGAAAATAGAGAGAGAGAGAACAATAAAACAACAACTATTTTTGGGTTTTTTATTTTATATTTTTTTTGTGTTTTGTTTTTTACGTTTTTTTTTTTTCTTTTTTACACTTTTTTTTGTAACTTTACAACTGTAATGGTTCGGGTCTCTCAAAATGTAATGGCATCTTGGGAGACCCTGTGTAAGTGTGTCCTTGTCTGTGAAATGCTGTACCCTACGCTAAAACTTCACTTTTGAGTGGTAGCGTTCAAAACATTCACCTTGGCAAAGACCAGGCTTGTCAGGACAGAGTGGACAAAAACTACGGGTGTCACGCCTAAATCCGCGCTTGCTACAGACACGACATCTTTTTTGGGGGTGGCTTTGGGTAGGGGTACTCGGGAGGACATACGAATAATGCCTCTCATGCAGCCGGCTTACTGCATTTGGTTGGGGATGGTGAGGTGCAGAACCGCCTGGATACAGGAGTTCTGTGACTATCTCATTCTGGAATTTTAGAAGAGATAACGTCCCGCCTGAAGCTCTGTATAGCACATGAGCGTTCAGCAAAGCCAATTGGAATAATGATAGAGACACTTTTTTGTACCAGCGTCTCGCCTTACGGTCAATTAGATATGGCGCCATCAACTGGTCGTTGAGGTCCACCCCTCCCATATTTTGGTTATATTCGTGGACACAGAGGGGTTTCTCCACAACACCAGTCGCCGTACGAATTTGGACTGTCGTGTCTGCATGAAGGGAGGTAAGAAGGAAAACATTCTTATTGTCCCTCCACTTCATAGCGAGCAAGTTATTACACTTCAAGCAGGCTCTCTCCCCCAGCCTAAGACGGGCATCTACAAGCCGCTGGGGAAAGCCCCGGCGATTAGGTCGCACGGTGCCACATGCTCCAATCTGATGATCAAACAAGTGACTAAACAGTGGCATGCTCGTGTAATAATTGTCCACATACAAGTGGTACCCCTTTCCGAATAAGGGTGACACCAAGTTCCACACTATCTTGCCAGCGCTCCCTATGTAATCCGGGCAGTTGACCGACTCAATCTGACTGTCTTTTCCCTCATAAACCGTAAAGTTCACTACATAGCCTGTTGCCCTGTCACAGAACTTGTAGAGCTTGACCCCGTATCTGGCACGCTTGCTGGGAAGGTACTGCTTGAAAGACAAGCGGCCAGAAAATTTAATCAGGGACTCATCAACGCAGACAACTTGATCGGGAGTAAACAAGGCTGCAAAACGTTCGTTGAAGTGGTTTATGAGGGGCCGAATTTTATAGAGCCGGTCGTATTCAGGGTCCCCACGTGGACGACAAAGTTCATTGTCGTTGAAGTGCATGAACCGCAAAATCTGCTCGTATCGTGCCCTGGACATGGAGGCAGAGAACACGGGCATGTGGTCAATTGGGTGCGTGGACCAATAAGCACGCAATGACGGAAATTTATGTGTGCCCATGTTGAGGGAAAGGCCCAGAAAGGTCTTAAATTCGGAAACCGTAATTGGTTTCCAATTTCTGGCAATTTTAGGCAACTGGGGGTTAGCGGCGATAAATTGACCAGCATATAAATTACTCTGGTCCACAATAGATCTATAGAGATCTTCCGTGAAAAACAGCGAATAAAAATCAATTGGAATAAAATCAGCTGTTTCTACCTGAACACCGGGTTGGGCAGTGAATGGGGGAAGTACGGGTTCTGCAGAAGTGGTGGGGACCCAATCAGGATAGGCGAATTCTGCAGGAAGGGCAGTATGGGCACGACGGGCCTGCCTTTGTCTTCTTGGTGGCAGCGGGACACTACTTGTGCTTGCCACCTCGCCAGCTTGAACTGCACTTATGGGACTCGCCACGTCACCAAGTGTTACTGCAGTGCTGGATGTACGTCCAGGCTGTACTAGGCCGCTGGTGCTTGCCAGTTCACCAGAAGGAATAGCGGCGCTAGTACTACTCTGCTCCATGATACGAGAGACCTGCGGTTCTTGCTCCTCAACAACCTCAGAAGATCGGGATCGGGTACACCTGACCTTAGCAGGGACCTCAACTTCGTCGTCAGAGCTATCTGACGTGGGGCCGCTGACGTCACTGTCTTCTACGGGAAGATATTCTGAGCCTGAATCTGACAGATACGTGACCTCCTCTTCACTATCTGTCATGCTCAGAATCTCGTAGGCCTCTTTACTAGTGTACCTTCGTCTTGCAATTTTGGGCTCTAAATTTAGGGGTACACTAGTAAGATTCACAGGAAAAAAAGCACCTGACTGTCGTCAGCAAATTTATCAAACGCTACGAAAAAACTGTTAGCGATCGCAGGGATCAGGCCTGTCTCTGCGAACGCTGCAGTTATGTGTGTTGTGTTTGGTAAGTGACAGTGATCGATCGATACTGCACTTGGGTGGGCTGGGCTGGGCTGGGCTGGGCTGGGCGGAGGGGCTAAACGCAGGCGCTAGCAGGTATCTGGGCTGATCCCGCTAACACTGAATTTTTGGGAACCCTAAACCGCTGGGGATGCTAGTATAGATCTGATCAGATACTATACCACTAAGGGGGGTGTATGCTTTGCGCGTGGGTGTTAGCGTTACTGGCACTAACCTAACACTGCCTGGGGCGACGCAGACCCTCTCTGGCGCTAAAACCTAATTGATCTCACCCGCCGGGCGATCAGGGGGGTTAAACCTTTATTGGGTTATATACGGCGGGTGCCCTGATGCTATAAAAAGCAAACTAATCAACCAGCGTCACCTGTAACCTTTATATGGTTATCACTGGTGAAAGGGTTAACTAGGGGCAATCAGGGGGTTAAAACCTTTATTAGGTTAAATATGGGGGTACCCGACGCTATATAAAAACCTGACGGGTTACCTAAATAACTAGATAACTTACTGGCTAACCAGTGACACCAGTGACGCTTATACGGCGATCACTGGTGAAAGGGTTAACTCTAGGGGCAATCAGGGGGTTAAAATAATATATGGGGGTACCTGACACTAATAAAAACCTGCGGCGAACCTAAAAAAAAATAACTGCCTATCTAAAACACCAGCGACACGAATACAGCGATCGGAAAAACAATCGCTTAGTGACGCTGAAGTTAGGGGGTGAAAGGGTTACCTGGGGGGTGATCAAGGGGTTAAACCTTTATTAGGGGGGGTTAGGGGGCTACCCTGGACCTAAAGGGGCCTAATCCTAACTGCCCTGCAACTTTTTACAATCACAGATGACACTAAATGCAGTGATCAGTAAAATAAATGATCACTGCAATCAGTGACACTGTGATTGGGGGCTTTGGGGTGACCTGGGGGGTGATCTGGGGGTGACTGGGGGGTGATTTGTGTGCCTATGTGTACCTACGTGTCAGTGGACTGTTGGAGCACTAACCTCGGTCTTCTCTCCTCGGCGCCGGGAACGAAAAGACCGCGGCGAGGGAGATGACATCACTTCCTCCAGCCTGTGTTTACATCACATGGCGGAGGAAGCATTTTCATTGGCCGGGAGCGATCGCGAGGGGGGGGCGGAATCGAGCGGCCGCCCCCTCATGCCTGATCGCTCCCGAACACTTAACGGCCGCTCACTGCAGTGAAGGGGGGTCCGGATGGACCCCCCAACTGCACAAAGGCGATCACGTAGATCTACGTGATTCTGCCTGTCCGTGCCATTCTGCCGACGTAAATCGGCGGTGGGCGGTCGTTAAGTGGTTAAGATAAAGTTCAAGTAATAAGACATAATAAAAATAGCAAAATATATCAGGGAAAGGGAGAAAATGAAAAAATAGGGCGTTGGGCAAGTCCATTGAAAAGGAAATAAAAAAATAAAAAAATGAAAGAAAAAAAATTAAAATTTGAATGTTCAAAAAAAAGTCCATTGCTTGATGAATATAGAGAGTGTCCATGAATTCTTTATAATTCCTTGTATAGTGATATATTGTCTATTCAGAATTTCTCCCCCACTAGCCAACTTCTGTGCTTCTGCCTCCGGGAATCTCTGAAAGACAAAAACTCTCAGACAAAACTTATTAGCAAAGTCCTTAACCACTTAAGCCCCGGACCAATACGCAGCATAAAGACCAGAGCTGATTTTACAATTTGGCACTGCGCTACTTTAACTGGAAATTGTGCAGACATGCAATGTTGTACCCAAACGAAATTTGCGTCCTTTTCTTCCCACAAATAGAGCTTTCTTTTAATGGTATTTGATTGCCTCTGCGATTTTTTTTTTTTTTGCGATATAAATAGAAAAAGACCGAAAATTTTGAAAATAAATTATATTTTCTAATTTTTGTTATAAGAAAAATCGAATAAACTCAATTTTAGTCATACATTTAGGCCAAAATGTATTCAGCCACATGTCTTTAGTAAAAAAAATGTCAATAAGCGTATATTTATTGGTTTGCGCAAAAGTTATAGCGTCTACAAACTAGGGTACATTTTCTGGAATTTACACAGCTTTTAATTTATGACTGCCTATCTCATTTCTTGAGGTGCTAAAATGGCAGGGCAGTACAAACCCCCTCCCAAAAAAATGACCCCATTTTGGAAAGTAGACACCCCAAGGAAATTGCTGAGAGGCATGTTGAGCCCATTGAATATTTTTTTTTGTCCAAAGTGATTGAATATTGCCAAAAAATAAATAAAAAATTACAAAAAGTTGTCACTAAATGATATATTGCTCACACATGCCATGGTTATATGTAGAATTGCACCCCAAAATACATTTTATAGCTTCTCCTGAGTATGGGGATACCACATGTGTAGGACTTTTTAGGAGCCTAGCCGCGTACGGGACCCCAAAAACCAAGCACCGCCTTCAGGATTTCTAAGGGCGCAAATTTTTTATTTCACTCCTCACTACCTATCACAGTTTCGAAGGCCATAAAATGCCAAAATAGCACAAACCCCCCCCCAAATGACCCCATTTTGGAAAGTAGACACCCCAAGCTATTTGCTGAGAGGCATGGTGAGTATTTTACAGCTTTCATTTGTTTTTGAAAATGAAGAAAGAAAATATGTTTTTTTTTTTTTGTTTTTTTTTAATTTTCAAAACTTTGTGACAAAAAGCGAGATCTGCAAAATACTCACCATACCTCTCAGCAAATAGCTTGGGGTGTCTACTTTCCAAAATGGTATCATTTGGGGGGTTTTGTGCCATCTGGGCATTCCATGGCCTCCAAAACTGTGATAGGCAGTGAGGAGTGAAATCAAAAATTTACACCCTTAGAAAGCCTGAAGGCGGTGCTTGGTTTTTGGGGTCCTGTACGCGGCTAGGCTCCCAAAAAGTCTCACACATGTGGTATCCCCGTACTCAGGAGAAGCAACAGAATGTATTTTGGGGTGTAATTCCACATATGCCCATGGCATGTTTGAGCAATATATCATTTGGTGACAACTTTGTGCAAAAAAATAAAAAATAACAATTATTTTTTCCGCAACTTGTGTCAACATATAAAATATTCCATGGACTCGACATGCCTCTCAGCAAATAGCTTGGGGTGTCTACTTTCCAAAATAGGGTCATTTGGGGGGGTTTTGAACTGTCCTGGCATTTTATACACAACATTAGGAAGCTTATGTCACACATTATCCACTCTTCTAACCACTTGAAGACAAAGCCCTTTCTGACACTTTTTGTTTACATGAAAACATTTTTTTTCTTTGCAAGAAAATTACGCTGAACCCCCAAACATTATAGATTTTTTTAAAGCAAAGGCCCTACAGATTAAAATGGTGGGTGTTGCATTTTTTTTCCCACACAGTATTTGCGCAGCGATTTTTCAAACACATTTTTTTGGGGAAAAAATACACTTTTTTTTATTTTAATGCACTAAAACACACTATATTGCCCAAATGTTTGATGAAATAAAAAAGATGATCTTAGGCCAAGTACATGGATAGCAAACACGACATGCTTTAAAATTTCGCACAAACGCGCAGTGGCGACAAACTACATACATTTTTAAAAGCCTTTAAAAGCCTTTACAGGTTACCACATTCGATTTACAGAGGAGGTCTTCTGCTAAAATTACTGCCCTCGATCAGACCTTCGCGTCGATACTTCATATGCATGATGCAATTGCTGTTTACATATGACGCCAGACCGATGCTTGCGTTCAACTTTGCGCAAGAGCAGGGCGGGACAGGGGTGCTTTTTTTTTTTTTTTTTTTTAATTATTAATTTTGCTTTTTTATTTTATTTTTAAACTGTTCCTTCCATTTTTTTTTTATATAATTTTTATTGTTATCTCAGGGAATGTAAATATCCCCTATGATAGCAATAGGTAGTGACAGGTACTCTTTTGAAAAAAAAAACTGGGGTCTATTAGACCCTAGATCTTTCCTCTGCCCTCAAAGCATCTCACCACACCAAGATCGGTGTGATAAAATGCTTTCCCAATTTCCCAATGGCACTTTTTATATCTGGGGGGGACATTCCATCCCACTGCTTGTAAAAGCAGTCCAGAGGCTAATTAGCCGCTAGGATTGCTTTTACATGAAAGCCGCCCGCTGGCTGAAAAGAATGATACCAAGATGATACCTAAACCCGCAGGCATCATTCTGGTATAACATACCAGTACTTTGCTGGTCCTTGTTGGACATGTATTGTAATCTTTTTTTCATGCAGCATGTTGGCTGCATGAAAAAAAGAGATTGATCAGTGGGTATGCCCACCATTAGAATACCTCCCTTCATTCACCCACTTCTAATGATGGGCATATATGCACCATTTATATATGCCGAAGCATGGGGGCATCCTCCCGCAAAAGTTATGCCGCGTACACACGGTCAGACTTTTCCACGGGCAAGCCTCCATCGGAATTTTGACCGTATGTACGCGGCATTAGGAGCAAAATTGCTCCTCCACCCCTGCTGCCCCCATGCTTTGGCATATATACTCTTTTTTTTAACTGTGGTGGTGAAATCACCTCCTACAGCACTGGAGTCGCAGGGATCAGGCCTGTCTCTGCGAACACTGCAGTTATGTGTGTTGTGTTTTTTAAGTGACAGTGATCGATCGATATTGCACTTGGGTGGCCTGGGCTGGACGGAGGGGCAAAACGCAGGTGCTAGCAGGTATCTGGGCCGATCCCGCTAACACTGCGTTTTTGGGAACCCTAAACTGCTGGGGACGCTAGTATAGATCTGATCAGATCAGATATTGATCTGTTCAGATACTATACCACTAAGGGAGGTGTATGCTTCACGCGTGGGTGTTAGCGCTACTAGCATTAACCTGACGCTGCCTGGGGTTTGACGCAGACCCTCTTTGATGCTAAAACCTAATTGATATCACCCGTCGGGCAATCAGGGGGTTAAACCTTTATTGGGTTATATACGGCGGGTGCCCTGACACTATAAAAAGCAAACGAACTAACCAGCGTCACCCGTAACACTTATACGGTGATCACTGGTGAAAGGGTTAACTAGGGGAAATCAGGGGGTTAAGACCTTTATTAGGTAATATATGGGGGTACCTGACGCTATATAAAAACCTGACGGGGAACCTAAATAACGAAATAACTAACTGGCTAACCAGTGTCACCAGTGACACTTATACGGTGATCACTGGTGAAAGGGTTAACTCTAGGGGCAATCAGGGGGTTAAAACCTTTATTAGATAATATATGGGGGTACCTGGCGCTATAAAAACCTAGCGGCGAACCTAAAAAAATAACTGACTACCTAGCGGCACCAGCATAACGAATACAGCGATCAGAAAAACGATCGCTTAGTGACACTGGCAAAAGGGGGTGAAAGGGTTCCCTGGGGGCGATCAAGGGGTTAAACCTTTATTAGGTAATATATGGGGGTACCTGACGCTATAAAAACCTGGCGGCGAACCTAAAAAAATAACCGACTACCTAGCGGCACCAGCATAACGAATACAGCGATCAGAAAAACGATCGCTTAGTGACAGTGGCAAAAGGGGGTGAAAGGGTTCCCTGGGGGCGATCAAGGGGTTAAACCTTTATTAGGTAATATATGGGGGTACCTGACGCTATAAAAACCTGGTGGCGTACCTAAAAAAATAACCGACTACCTAGCGGCACCACCGACACTAATACAGCGATCAGAAAAATGATCGCTTAGTGACAGTGGTGCTAGGAGGTGAAAGGGTTACATGGGGGGCGATCAAGGGGTTAAACCTTTATTAGGGGGGGTTAGGGGGCTACCCTGGACCTAAAACGAACTGCCCTGACACTTTTACAGTTACAAATGTCACAGTTTGCAGTGATCAGTAAATAAATGATCACTGCAATCAGTGACACTGTAACTGGGGGCTGGGGGATGATCTGGGGCTGACTGGGGGGGCGATGGTGTGCCTATGTGTCCTGGTGTCAGTGTACTGTGTGTGCACTAACCTTGATGTCTTCTCTCCACGGCGCTCGGTATATGTGAGTGCCGCAGGAGAGATGACATCACTTCCTCCTGCCTGTGTATACATTACACAGGCAGAGGAAGCATTTGATTCGCCGGGAGCGATCGCGACGGGTGAACAGAAACCAATGGCCGCCCCCTCATCACAGATTGCTCCCGGAGCAATACCGACCGCTCACTGTACCGGAGGGGGGTCCGATCGGACCCCCCACCCATACGAAGGCAGTCACGTACAGGTACGTGATTGTGCCTGTCCGTGCCATTTTGCCGACCTATATGTACAGTGAGCGGTCGTTAAGTGGTTAAACATTTTTTTTAAGGTAAAACAAAGTACTATTTACAGTTTACAGTCTGAAGCTAATTCACCCTCCACTGCTAGAAAAGTGTCATTTGCATTCAAAAACAGATCTGGAGAATGCACATTTGCATTTATGACACCCTGTACAACTGTTCCAATAATGTGTCACGTTCTTTTCTCATCTTGTCATACTCAATTTTCATTGCGAGGCTAGAAACTAATGGTTGGACTTTAAAGGCATACAAGGTACATTTAGAGTAAAAAACTACAGATTTATTGGTATACAAAAGTTTGATATATAAAAAACAATCATAGATTATCAAATTGATTGATCAATATTTATGACTGATCCAACAGAGGTTATCAATATCATACAGTATAATAAATTCCCCCTATAGCGACTCATAGGAGTCCATACATAAAGGAGGAAGGAAGAAAAAAAAAATTATTAATTTTTGTAATTAGGTAATTATAAGATAGATAACCAGCAGATGGATTCAGAGGAGATGGAGAACTTGCTCGACATGTTGCGCGTTATTATAAACGCTTCCCCAGGAGCATATATATCATTTTCAAACAAAAAAGCCCGGCGTATTGAGCCGTAATTAATCAGTCAGACCATCTACCAAGACAGTGGCATTTATAGAAAATGCCCATTCAGGGAGGTGGTATCACTTCGATATAGTTATGGTAGATTTGATAGAACGGTCAGTGCTGGTAAGCAAGAGACTTTGGGAGTGCATTCAAGTATCCGGATTAGGTTATTTATTGTAGTTGGTGCAGGTATAAAAGCTTATTCCAGCGTGTGGCAGACTAAGTTGAACATCTGATCAGTAATGATCATACTACCATTTCAGGGTAAGAAAGGTAGATTTGAACCTAAATCCGGATGATGGTCAGATTAAAGAACGCTCCTCATGCTCAATCAGGACCGGTAGTATGATCATTACTGTTCAGATGTTCAACTTAGTCTGCCACACGCTGGAATAAGCTTTTATACCTGTACCAACTACAATAAATAACCTAATCCGGATACTTGAATGCACTCCCAAAGTCTTGCTTACCAGCACTGACCGTTCTATCAAATCTACCATAACTATATCGAAGTGATACCACCTCCCTGACTGGGCATTTTCTATAAATGCCACTGTCTTGGTAGATGGTCTGACTGATTAATTACGGCTCAATACGCCGGGCTTTTTTGTTTGAAAATGATATATATGCTCCTGGGGAAGCGTTTATAATAACGCGCAACATGTCGAGCAAGTTCTCCATCTCCTCTGAATCCATCTGCTGGTTATCTATCTTATAATTACCTAATTACAAAAATGTATTATTATTATTATTTTTTTTCCTCCTTTATGTATGGACTCCTATGAGTCGCTATAGGGGGAATTTATTATACTGTATGATATTGATAACCTCTGTTGGATCAGTCATAAATATTGATCAATCAATTTGATAATCTATGATTGTTTTTTATATATCAAACTTTTGTATACCAATAAATCTGTAGTTTTTTACTCTAAATGTACCTTGTATGCCTTTAAAGTCCAACCATTAGTTTCTAGCCTCGCAATTCATATATATCGGGACGGTGGCATACCTGTATCTGTGTATCCACAGTGTCACCCTGTGGGAAGATACACGTTAAATAGTTCAGAAATTTCTAATACTCAATTTTCAGGTGGTCATATTTCTGTTTTAATTGAGAAAATGGTATCCAGGTCTTTTGCTTATTATTATTTTGGTCTGCTCTGTTTTTCATATTAATATCACCTATGTTTGACCCAGAATTTCCTCTCTTGTTGTCATCATTAGATATTATCTTCTGATCTTTCTGTTCAGTGTTTGTCCTAAACAATGTGGCTACCTCAATTTTGATAGCCTGCTCATTTGACTTTCTCCATAAATGATCTGCCCTCAACAATACGTATTTTATATCATGGGGATTTGGGGTAACTAATAAAATATTTTGTTTGATATCTTCATGCAAAGCATCTAGAAACATACTCATATGTATCGAGCCTCCACGCTCAAATGCAAGATTATTACCGACCAATAATTCCATAATAGTTGCTATCCTGTGTGACAATTCATAGGGAGATTCACTTTGCATTTGTTGAATTTTCCCATGAATAGTAACATCAGAATGTACCCCATACAAAACACATAATGATTACAGTAATATGTCCCTTGTCCTCAGAGGCTGAATACAGATCTGTTTAATTCTCATCCGAAGACCATTTCCTATAGAATGTTGCAAAACTCTTTCTAAGTCAGATGGGTTTAGATTGTACATATCTCTGACATTCTGCAAGTCACAAAGCCATTTTAAAAATCTGTTTAAATCATGGCAGGGAACCATTCCTATTTCTTTAAGAATTGTGTCTAATTCTTTTGGTTTCAAATGCTTCATTACAAGCTGAACTTCACCTGTATTATTATTATTGTTGTAAACTGTGGTGGTCACAGTGGGTGCGGCTGGCAATGAATTATCAGATTTAATATGAGGTTCTGTTTCATTTGATAGAAAGTTTGTGTTTGTATTTTGCTGCAGATTGCTGAATCCAAGATTTGATGCATATCTGCATTCCTGAGATCTCTTCTCTAATTCCATAATTCTTAATTTTAAACTCTCATTTTCCTCTGATAACTCATCACAACGTTTAGATTTCTCAAGCAAAGCTCACCCAATGGTAACTGCATGTAATTTTAAATTTACTGTCTCAGTTTCTGATTGGTCTTGTAACCTCTGACAAACCTTATGGCTATTATCAACTGCATTCTGTAACTAGGCAATTTCCTCAACCTTACCCTTCAAAGAACTTTCCATTGTTAAACAGCAAGATAACAAGCCCTGCACAATACAACCTTTTCTTTTGCTTTCTGAAATTTTGCTATCAAAAACATTTTTCTCTAAAAATTCCTTCATCATAGTCCATGTCTGCTTAAATTTTTCTGGAATTTCATAAGGACTGCCATGACGCTTAAGACATTTTAATACCCATCTGTTAACTTCATCAGAACTGACACTAGCTTCACACTGAGTAAACATTTTGACTATATTACTAATAATTAAAAAAAAAGGAAATATTTTACTCGCCGCATTTGAGGCTCCACCTTGCCAGTTTAGGTCTTCTGGTACACGACAGTCTTTTTCTCTTCAGTTTCCAGCCTCCAGAGAATAATTCTGGGGTTCCAAACTTGTTTAATATTGTAGATCAGACTCTTATGTCACAACCAGACATTAAAGTCACAGCACAGCTCTTGGGTCTCCATCAGACTTCTGTCCACCTCACAGGATTGTTGTCATCAGCAACTTCTGTTACTAAGTCCTGAAAATGCACTTCTGGTCGCTTGAACGGCACCAATGTAGTGATATGATATATAGTCCGTTGGATCATTGATGTTTAGGTATTATAATGATGATATAAGTTATGTTTCCGCAGCAACACCCAAGTTCTCCAGAGAGTGCAATTTATTTAACTTCCAACACAGAACAAAGTCCAATACTTGCACAGATGACAATGAATACAACAGAGTATATATATAACCCAGAATAGTAGTTTTTAGAGTCCCATGTTCCCTAGATCTGTTCTAGACCTGTGCCTCCATATTCATAGAGAATATCTCTAGAGTATCTAATGCCTATCTAATGAATGGCTGAGCAATTTGATTGGCCGTCTTTGATCTACACTCTGTCTTTCAGAATGACAGAGAATGACCCCCCTAGCCGGAGACGGCTACAGTCATCACATGCCCTAATTTGCATTCTTGCATAATAACATCAACAAGCTCCCTTTGACATATGCAATTAGATTACAGATACCTAAGGTGGCCTGAGCACAGTTTTGATGTGTAAAATAGACTTATCCTGGATTCTTGCATCTTAACACCAACAAGCCCCCTTTGATATGTGTAGTAAATCTTGTTTGGCCACTAACCCCTTTGGTCAACAAACACCCTTTGATGTGTAACCTTGAATGTATGTGAAACATATACACTGTGCTATACATATAACACAATATATACACATATATATTAATATTACAACATATTGTATTTATGAAATTATGCAAATCTTTGTTTTGGGAGATTTTACATTTTTACACAAATACAAACAAGAAATTCAAGTTTGTTTATCCATGCTATTTTGAAGACAAGTGACACAAATGATATGCTTAAAATATATATATTTATTAACTAAAAATACAGTGCAAATTAATATCAAGTATACTTTGTGATAATACAAATAAATGGATATACTTCTAAATATCAAAGATAAATGATGATACAAATAATATTCACCTTTCTACACAAGCTCTTATTATAAAAGACCACATTTCAATACTTGAATGATATTTGTTAAATTTAGACTTGGTAACTTTAGTGAATAGCTTTCCATGACTCCACGGACTTGTGTAAACAATTGGTGTTTACTTTAATACAGTGTGATTCCTTCTCAAAACAAACAGACCTTCTAACTTCACACTTTAAAATGCACAGACAAAATGTTATATTGTGTACAGCTTGATAATCCAATCAAGACTTGTGTTAAATTTAGAATGAATCTATTTTACACACATATCATGATAAAACCATTGTAAAGACATTGACCTTAGCTTTTTAGAGACAAACAAAACTGTGCATGTCTCTTAATATTTGGAATATAATTATTTTATACTGCAGTTAAAAATAATACAACTCCAATTTGCTCTGCCATATATTTAAATGGTTTTAGTAATGTACAGTGGGTCAAAAAAGTATTTAGTCAGCCACCAATTGTGCAAGTTCTCCCACTTAAAAAGATGAGAGAGGCCTGGTAATTGTCATCATAGGTATACCTCAACTATGAGAGACAAAATGTGGAAACAAATCCAGACAATCACATTGTCTTATTTGGAAAGAATTTATTTGCAAATTATGGTGGAAAATAAGTATTTGGTCAATATCAAAAGTTCATCTCAATACTTTGTTATATATCATTTGTTGGCAAATACAGCGATCAAACGTGTTCTGTAAGTCTTCACAATGTTGTCACACACTGTTGCTGGTATGTTGGCCCATTCCTCCATGCAGATCTCCTCTAGAGCAGTGATTTTTTGGGGCTGTCGCTGGGCAACACAGACTTTCAACTCCCTCCAAAGGTTTTCTATGGGGTTGAGATCTGGAGACTGGCTAGGCCACTCCAGGACCTTGAAATGCTTCTTACGAAGCCACTCCTTCATTGCCCGGGTGGTGTGTTTGGGATCATTGTCATGCTGAAAGACCCAGCCACGTTTCATCTTCAATGCCCTTGCTGATGGGAGGAGGTTTTCACTCAAAATCTCACGATACATGGCCCCATTCATTCTTTCATGTACACGGATCAGTCATCCTGTTCCCTTTGCAGAGAAACAGCCCCAAAGAATGATGTTGCCACCTCCATGCTTCACAGTAGGTATGGTGTACTTTGGTTGCAACTCAGCATTCTCTCTCCTCCAAACACGACGAGTTGTGTTTCTACCAAACAGTTCTACTTTGGTTTCATCTGACCATATGACATTCTCCCAATCCTCTTGTGGACTATCCAAATGCTCGCTAGCAAACCTCAGACGGGCCCGGACATGTACTGGCTTAAGCAGGGGGACACGTCTGGCACTGCAGGATCTGAGTCCCTGGCGGCGTAGTGTGTTACTGATGGTAGCCTTTGTTACGTTGGTCCCAGCTCTCTGCAGGTCATTCACTAGGTCCCCCTGTGTGGTTCTGGGATTTTTGCTCACCGTTCTTGTGATCATTTTGACCCCACGGGGTGAGATCTTGCGTGGAGCCCCAGATCGAGGGAGATTATCAGTGGTCTTGTATGTCTTCCATTTTCTAATTATTGCTCCCACAGTTGATTTCTTCACACCAAGCTGCTTGCCTATTGCAGATTCAGTCTTCCCAGCCTGGTGCAGGTCTACAATTTTGTTTCTGGTGTCCTTCGACAGCTCTTTGGTCTTCACCATAGTGGAGTTTGGAGTGTGACTGTTTGAGGTTGTGGACAGGTGTCTTTTATACTGATAACAAGTTCAAATGGGTGCCATTAATACAGGTAATGAGTGGAGGACAGAGGAGCCTCTTAAAGAAGAAGATACAGGTCTGTGAGAGACAGAAATCTTGCTTGTTTGTAGGTGACCAAATACTTATTTTCCACCATAATTTGCAAATAAATTCTTTCCAAATCAGACAATGTCTGATGTCCAGACAATTGTCTGGATTTTCTTCCACATTTTGTCTCTCATAGTTCAGGTATACCTATGATGACAATTACAGGCCTCTCTCATCTTTTTAAGTGGGAGAACTTGCACAATTGGTGGCTGACTAAATACTTTTTTGCCCCACTGTATATGAAAAAACCATTCAATTACCAAAAAGGTACACATGAAAAGATTAATATATAAGATTAATACTTTACCAGTAGTCTAAGAAACTTTGTTTTTGAGAAGTATCAGAATGATGAGTCCCACAGGACTTCTTTCAACCTCCTACATCTTTCCGCCTTTTATGATCTTCCATTCTCTCTCTAGATTCCTCTGAGATCTTCCTTTAGCCTGGCATCTCCTCGCATTCCGGCATTTACACTGTAGCCTCTCTAGCATTTTTTCTACCCGAGAGAGAGAGAGAGCCCTCCTCTGTGATCTGTAACTACTTTTTATCTCACTCAAAAAGTGAGTGTGTGTGTGTCACTACTACTATGTAATTGATGATGTAATATGACGGTGTCTTTCTATGTTATCATGACAACCAAGTCTAGCGGCCATCTTGAATTCTTACTATTTTTAACCTCTAGAGGCAGTGTTGTATAAGAAATAACTATTAATGTTGTTTTCATGACCTTGTGACCTCGGCTTAGTAAAACACTATTAATTGTGTAATGGTTGACAATCATGTGTCAATTTCCCTAGCCATCCTGGCGTCCCCTAGAAATATATGGGTTGAGAGATTCCACCCCACACAATTAGCTGAGACTTGTGAATGCCATGAAAATGAAGTAATGATTCTAGCAATAAGCATAACAGTTATTCATGAACATTATCACTAATAGAATACCATGTTTTCAACTTTTATCATAATAATCTATATGTAGCGGGGTCTTTAAATTTAGGTGGGGTACACCTGGGTGGAAGTCCAGGTGTGTAAGTATGGGAGTAATGACCATTTGTATTCGTGGAGGATTGGGCGGTGTAATAATCTCCTTGGCCTGTGGGTGGCGAGGTACCCGCAGGCCCAGGGTAGATTCACTGCCATAGTGCTGTCCTTTTTGTCTCTTCTCGGAGATGGTACGGCGAGGGCGGGGAACCTGCCGTGGCGTCATGGGAGGGGATAAAAGGGGAAGACGCCCTCCTCATGAGGTCTTGCTCTTCTGGAGGTCCTTCATCATGTGCCCAGGCACCTTAGGCCTGGGTGCGGGCGGTTCCGGATTCCGGCTCAGGTGCCCTAGGCCTGACCGGAATGGAGTTGGAGTCCATCCCAGGCACCTTCAGCCTGGGGTGAGGTACTAAACCAGAAGGCCTTGGGCCCAGTGACTTCGACTGGGTCCCGCGAGGGTGGAGAAGTCCGAGGGTCCCTGAGGTGAATGGGGCCCATGTCTGAGGTGAGGAGGCGGGGGAGGTTACCCATTCGGAGAGTCTGGAGCAGCATCAACCCAGTGACGGAAGGGCCTCTGGTAACTCCCTTGGAGGGACATCTTCCCCTGACAGGGGCCACAACGCAGCGAAGGTACTCCTATCTATGTCCTCTTGAGTCGCTGGTAGAGACTCTCAAGTTCTAAGTCCTTTCTAGCTAAGGCTATAGTAACCGCTGGCGAGATTGCAGTGGTTTAGCTGAAAATTAGGACAGTGCTTCGACCTGCTCATCCCCTGTATCAAAATGTTATCAAGTCGCAACCAGTTGGCTACTGAAGCACTGTTTATTGTGAGATATGCAATAAAACAAGAGTTGGACTGTGATCGGTGTGTGGAACTCTGGTTAATGGGAGCAAAGGGAAGTGTTGGCACGGCAGGACTTAATCCTTTACAGAAGCACACAGGCCCGAGGAAATATCTGGTACTGGCCTTCACCTCACCCACAGTTATGGGGAGGACATGGGCCGTAGCACATCTCACCCTGTCGTGTGTGATACCCCTAGAAGAAAGACATGGGGTGAGGCCGCTACACGTGGGGGCTCGTCCGGGATGATGTGTGTTTTGACTTTGGAAGTGGGAATGGCTGTGTCTGGACTTTGCTGCCCGGAGGAGTTCCGAGCAGGTCGGCCATGTGATCGGCCAAAGTGCATCCCTGCTCAAATTCGTGGAAATGACCCTAAGACGGGAAAGGCCCATGCGGAGGAGCGAGAAGAGGGAGAAGTCCAGCCGTGTGATGTACTACATGTGGGGGCTTTTACTGCACTGCGCCATGAGGCACCCCGTGACTACACAGTTCGTGGGCGGAGCTTGATGGAAGCCCGCGAAAACGTGCAAGTCGTTGGAGGAGTCTGGCCATGTGGAGGAACTCACGTGGAGACTTTGGCACGTGGTCAGTGCGTGATGGAGCAGCAGACAGTCGGGATGGCCTTAAGCTCCCCGTGGATTCCGGTTCCCTACCCCACGAAGATGACTACCTTTGCTGCTCCCCTTACAGACACGGGGATAAGACTCAGGTCCCGAGGACAGTTGGCTCTGTACACCTGCAGAGACACGGAGGCCCTCGGCGTGATCTGTCCCGGATGCTCGAGACTGGTGGTTCACCTGAAGCCATTCGGGCGTTGCGAAGCATGCAAAGAGTTCTTGTTTGGAGTGGAGCCATCCACAGTAAGGCCCCGGGCCCTTAGCCTCAACAGCCTCACAGGTACCGCTACTCCGGAAGGGGAGATCCAGGCCTTTGCAGAGGTTCCCGTACGCACTGACCAGGGCGATGTGACTGCCCAATCAGAGACTGAGAAGGAAAAATCCGAGGATGCTGCTTCGGTCACCACAGATTCTCTGCTCCCACCTCCGAAGAGGAAAGTCGTCCTGGTGCAGGCCTCCTATGGTCATGGAAGAGCTTCACCCCGTCGCTTGCCTGGCCTGGATGGATCCGGTTGGAAGAGTCCTGGACATCCCAGTTCTACGAAAGGTCAAGGTGAGCCAGGGGCTGTGACTGTGGTGGTGGTTGGAGGTATTGGGGATCCACAGTCGGTGGAGCCCGCTAGGGAGGGTAGTACCACGTCTACCAGAGACTACCTTCCCGCGGAGATGTATGACACCTCCGACCTAGAGTCACTGTCGGATTGTGGAGATGACGGTGAGATCGATGAACTGTTTCACCAGAAGGGTTGGGACAAACGCCCATTACCTATGCTACGTGCACCCCAAGATTCGCCTATGTCCATAGGAGACAGCACGCCCCGGGCAGAAGCCCCAGAATCTACGAGGAAGCCTAGTCCTCCAGTTGCTCTTCCACAATCCACGGTATCACCCGTTTTGTTGGCGGGGAAACAGCGAGCATCACTACGGGCACCGAGAGAAAAGCCATCCGAGGTAGTGAAAGTACCTCGGCACCTGGAGGCCATCGTTCAGCCAGGAGAAGGTGAGCGGGCCACAATGCCTCCTTTAGCCCGATTGCAACGACTCTTTTCTCAGAGGGTCGCTCGCGAGTATGGATGGGAATATCCGTACTTGCCAAGAGACTTGTTGTTTGAGGTTGAAGTTCTGCGACAGCGATGGTACGATGAGTTCGTTTGGGAGAAACTTAAAGTGCCTCATGCCTGGCAGTACTTGTCCTGTTCACCACCCGTGTCGGAAAAGTTTAGAGACTGCAGAGCAGACTGGATGTGGGGCCGCCATATCCACGCAGACAAGGTGCGCATCTGCAGGAAAGATGGAGAGGACGCTGACTATTCGATTGAGGTTTTCGATAAGCATCTGAAGCCCTTGTTTTTGCCTGACCCAAGGTTTTATTTGTGAGAAGAGACTCACTTGTTTTCCCGTGACAACTTTCCGGAGGTGTTCTTGTCGGAGCATCGAACTGTACCCTAGTTTTTTATTTGGGTTTTTGTTTTTTACTTTTTGGAGGAATGAGAGCTGTTTGTTTGTTCTCTCTTCTTCACAGTTCAAAGACGGAGACTTTGGGGGTAGAATCAGAGTAGGGACGCAGGAAAACTGAAGATTTTTACTAAGTGTCATCACCGTGACATCGTCACTAGGTGGCGGTGTTGCGCAACGGCTGTTGTTTGTGCATTTACATCATTTACTTATTGGAGCGAGTGGGTCTCTCGGCTGATAGACCCATTCATTCCAAATTAACACAGAATGTCAGGATGTGGTTTTCTTTGCGTGTTGTTTTTCTTTTTCTTTTCTTTCTTTCCCGCTGCAGGAGATTCGCTTGTCAAGACTACTGAGTATGGGGTGGTTCTTAGACAGAAAAGGGAGGGATTGTGTATGTGTACATGCTTAAGAGGGTTTTATGAAAAGTTTATTGTTTTATGTTCCCCTCCCCATTGAGCAGGTCTTGGTATGGTTAAGGTTCAAATTTTTATTGATGCCTCTGGGGTCAGACTTATGTCACCACCTTTGGGAGACGTGGGTTTGCACCAGACGCTGGGGACCAGCGTCAAATCACAGAGGGGAGTATGTAGCGGGGTCTTTAAATTTAGTTGGGGTACACCTGGGTGGAAGTCCAGGTGTGTAAGTATGGGAGTAATGACCATTTGTATTCGTGGAGGATTGGGCGGTGTAATAATCTCCTTGGCCTGTGGGTGGCGAGGTACCCGCAGGCCCAGGGTAGATTCACTGCCATAGTGCTGTCCTTTTTGTCCCTTCTCGGAGATGGTACGGCGAGGGCGGGGAACCTGCCGTGGCGTCATGGGAGGGGATAAAAGGGGAAGACGCCCTGGTCACGAGGTCTTGCTCTTCTGGAGGTCCTTCATCACGCGCCCAGGCACCTTAGGCCTGGGTGCGGGCGGTTCCGGATTCCGGCTCAGGTGCCCTAGGCCTGACCGGAATGGAGTTGGAGTCCATCCCAGGCACCTTCAGCCTGGGGTGAGGTACTAAACCAGAAGGCCTTGGGCCCAGTGACTTCGACTGGGTCCCGCGAGGGTGGAGAAGTCCGAGGGTCCCTGAGGTGGATGGGGCCCATGTCTGAGGTGAGGAGGCCGGGGAGGTTATACATTCGGAGAGTCTGGAGCAGCATCAACCCAGTGACGGATGGGCCTCTGGTAACTCCCTTGGAGGGACATCTTCCCCTGACAGGGGCCACAACGCAGCGAAGGTACTCCTATCTATGTCCTCTTGAGTCGCTGGTAGAGACTCTCAAGTTCTAAGTCCTTTCTAGCTAAGGCTATAGTAACCGCTGGCGAGATTGCAGTGGTTTAGCTGATAATTAGGATAGTGCCTCGACCTGCTCATCCCCTGTATCAAAATGTTATCAAGTCGCAACCAGTTGGCTACTAAAGCACTGTTTATTGTGAGATATGCAATAAAACAAGAGTTGGACTGTGATCGGTGTGTGGAACTCTGGTTAATGGGAGCAAAGGGGAGTGTTGGCACAGCAGGACTTAATCCTTTACAGAAGCACACAGGCCCGAGGAAATATCTGGTACTGGCCTTCACCTCACCCACAGTTATGGGGAGGACATGGGCCGTAACGCATCTCACCCTGTCGTGTGTGATACCCCTAGAAGAAAGAGATGGGGTGAGGCCGCTACATATATATGTATTTAACTGGCTTTATGAATAACTAAATAATATATTGTTAAGATATTATGAAAGAAACATTATTATTTAAAATATATTATACAATAGCTTCATTTGTGAATAAGCCCTCTGGTTTCGTAGCTTATTCTGGAAATACCAATTAGGTCTGTAAGCTCATGGTTCCCTTATCTTGTTTATTTTACTAAGTGTTCAAACCTTTAATTTATAACCTGGGAAGATGGTACAGGCAAGATTTGCACAGTCTCCTAGTAAAAAAAAAAAAAAAAACCCTTGTAACAATGTCTATTCATGAGCTATGAACTTAGTTTCAACTTTAGAGGGAAAATGGCTTCTCTCATGTTCATATGAAAAATATACAAATATATATAGGCCTTAGATATATTATTTTAACCCCATTAGTTCCGACAGAATATTAGGCGCTCTTACCAGCAAAGACAAATACAGTAAATAAAATAGAGATAGCCCCCTAATTGAGCAAAAAAAATTTTTTACTGATGAGGTGAACTCTCCACTCTAGAGGTACCTCCCCCACTTAACACCCCATGTCAACAGGTACAATTAACACTCCCCTTATTCAAACCTGGTACTATAGACAAAGTTGCTAAACTTATTTCCAATGCCCACCTAACCACCTGTTCCCTGGACCCTACTACAGTCACTCTCTGACTCTATCCTACACTCTCTAACCCACATCTTCAATCTCTTCCTCTTTTCTGGCATCTTTCCCAACGTTCTAAAACATGCGCTGGTCACCCCCATACTTAAAAGGCTGTCCTTGGACCCTACCAATCTTAACAATCTATGCCCTATCTCCTTGCTCCCCTTTTCTTCTAAACTCCTTGAATGCCTGCTCTACAACCAACTGAGTGACCACCTTATTAAGAATAACCTTGATCCCCTTCAGTCTGAATTTCACCCTCAACACTCCACAGAAACTGCTCTTCTAAAACTCACAAATTACTTACTAACAGCAAAAACCAATGGACACCATTCTGTACTCCTACTTCTGGACCTTTTGGCGGCCTTTCATATGGTTGACCACCCCCTCCTCCTCAATAAACGTTACCCCCTTGGTCTCCGTGACTGTGCTCTTCACTGGTTTTCATCCTACCTATCCCACCGCGCCTTCAGTGTCACTTACAATTCTACTTCCTCCTCTACTCTTCCTCTCTTTCTTAGTCGGGGTCGCCCAATGTTCTGTTCTTGGACCTCTTCTTTTTTCAATCTACACCTCCGCCATGGGTCAGCTGATAGCCTCCCATGGCTTACAATATCATATCTACGCTGACGACACCCAAATCTATCTCTCCACCCCTCAGCTCACTCACTCCATCTCCTCATGCATCACCAACTTACTAACAGAAATATCTGTATGGATGTCACACCACTTCCTCAAACTCAACTTGTCCAAAACTGAGCTTATAATATTTCCTCCCCCACGTGCTTCTTCCCCTGACTTCTCTGTCAAGAGCAATGTCTCCTTTTGGCCCCACATCCAATCCCTTTCCAAAGCTTGCCGCCTCAACCTCTGCAACATCTCCAAACTACATCCCTTTCCTTACCAATAAAACTACAAAGCTCCTGATTCACTCCCTGGTTATCTCTCGCCTCGAATACTGTAACTCCCTCCTCATTGGCTTACCTTTAAACAGGCTATCCCCCCTTCAGTCCATCATGAATGCTGCTGCCAGACTTATTCCCCTTGCAAACCATTCAGCGTCTGCTACCCCTCTCTGCCAATCCCTCCATTGACTGCCACTCACCCAACAAACTAAATTTAAAATACTAACAACAACTTACAAAGCCATCCACAACTCTGCTCCCAGCTACATCAGTAGCCTAGTCTCAAAATACCAACCTAATCGTCCCCTTCGTTCCTCCCAAGACCTCATGCTCTCTAGCTCCCTCATCACCTCCTCCCATACTCACCTCCAGGACTTCTCCCAAGCCTCTCCCATCCTCTGAAATTCCCTACCCCAATCTGTCAGACTATCTCCAAATGTATCCACTTTTAGGTAATCCCTAAAAACTTTTCAGAGAAGCCTATCCAGGCCTCCACGTAACAACTGTACTTTAATTTTCCTCATTAGATCACCCCCCACAGTTTTTTACCCTTTTGTATCACTTGGCCCTCCCTCCTAGATTGTAAGCTCTAACGAGCAGGGCCCTCTGATTACTCCTGTATTGAATTGTATTGTAATTGTACTGTCTGCCCTAACATTGTAAAGTGCCGCGCAAATTGTTGGCGCTATATAAATCCTGAATATATATATATATATATATTTTTTTATATATATGTAGCGGGTGGTTACATTTAGGGGAAGTATCTGAGTGGTAAAAAGGCTCAAATACGCTAATTGTTAGGGTTTGTGGACCATTTTAGTTCGTAGAGGGTATCAATGGTGTCCAGTTCCCTGCGGCCTATAGGTGGTGCTGTCGCCGTAGGCCAGGGTTGAACCACCATTGGAGGGCTGTGCCTTTTTGTGTCCCCTCGTGGCAGTAGTACAGTGAGGCGGGGAACCTGCCATGCTTGCCGGGAGAGGGTATAAAAGGGGCAGACATCTTCCGGTCGAGGTCCGAGCCCCAGGCACCTTCAGCCTGGGGGCTGCTTTTCATGACACCCAGGTGCCCTTGGCCTGGGTGTGTGTGAGGATGGTCTCCGGGTGCTCCTAGGCCCGGAGACTGAACTGCTGTTCCATCCCCAGACACCTTAGGTCTGGGGGTGAGGTACTTTTGAAAAGGCCAGGGACCCAGCAACCTTCAGCTGGGTTCTGCGAGGGAACGAGGGCTCCCAGGGATCCGCCTCGCAAGGGGACCCGTATCCAGGATTGAGGAGGCCAGGGAGGTGACCCTTTCTGAAGATCCAGCGCAGAGTCATGGTGACAAAAGGGGCTTCTGGTAACTCTCCGGAGGGATGTTTTCTCCCTACAGAGGCCTAAATATTCAAGAAAAGAAAAGTGCATGTTCTGTAGGTCATAGTGGCAGTGACTCTACGCACACCAGGTCAGTGGCAGTGACTACAACTATTCACCAAGTCAGTGGCAGTGACTGTGCACCAAGCTGTTCGTACTAATCAGAACAGTGCTCCCCTAATCAACGCTAAGTTTGTGCCTGGACCTCTTCCCACCTTATCTGAACTGTTCTTGTCCCAACCTGTCTGCTCTCACAGAGACTATTTATTGTTCTCATAAATAAATATTGAGTTGGACTCTCAGTTGGTGTGGACAGTCGTTTTACTGGGGAGAACTAAAGGACTTGTTTCTGGCTACCGCAGATGCGATAACAGCTCGGGAGGAGTCTAACACCAACTGCAGGCAGGCCCGAGAAATCTAACACCGCTCAACCTCCCCATCCAGGAGGGTACGGGCTTGTGGTACGGTGTGCCTCAGTCTTTCCTGCGGAGGAGCCAAGAAGAGAAAAGCAGGTAAAGTCTGGGGTTGGTGCGCTATATATATATATATATATATATATATATATATATATATATACACACACACACATACTGTTGATTTTTAAATATTAATATTTAATATTCAATTAATATGATTATGATTATTGATATGGTTTAAATAAGAGTTCTTTTTGACAAGATTTGATAACTTCAATATAACAAGCATTTATTAAAGAATTAAGGTTATTAGTCTATCTAATACACCGCAAACATTTACAGTTTTTGGCAAGGGAGTAAATATTAGTTTCAAACACAACGTATATACATTACATTACAAATAGACAGACAAACATAGGAAAAATGCAAGCATAAGGGGTAAGTGCTGGGAGATGGTCTTAATAATTACCTATAATGAATCCTGGGCCCAGGTTCTCTCATCTCTCTCTCTCTACTGGATGGGGGTCCTTTTATGGAGCCCTCTCCCATTGACTAACCCAGGGCGGCTACGATTGGTTGCGGTTATTTCTCTCCTCCTTCCTGCCGTTATATTAATTTCCCACCCTAGCCCACTCTTTAGTGATAATTGGATTTGAAGATAAATTAATTAAACCGGAGGTCGTTAACTTCCCTTGAAGGGGCGCTTAGCTATGCATGGAACTAGCCAGGAAGAATTACCCCTTAAATGGATATGGGTGTTAATATGGGAGAATACACACGCCTTTATCTAGAGGATAAAAAGCGGTGCCGCATAGACTACCAGTTTCAGATGTGATCTCTTTTCTAGCTTATTTGACTACCCAAGTTATCTCGTCAGACCCTAAGACTCCGCAGCTCTTGTTACCCTGCATATTCAAATAAGAGGACAGGTAATTAGATTGTCCTCAAGCCCAGCTTGTCAGCCAAGTTTAACCCTTTGCAGACCCACATATTTCCTACTCTAAATTATATATATACATATATGTTACAGATATTCCCAATTTACAAGGACATTATTCATAAAAATTCCTCATAAGGCAACAGATGACCCCTTGTGGCAAGTTGAGACAGATGAGACGAGGCCACACTTAAGTGAGTAATTGTTTATGTCTAATTTCCGTTAAATTGTTAAGTTTCTCCCTCTGCCATCTTAGAAGTCGGCCAAGATATATCTCCATGCCCGTCATGAAAATCAGTACCCCACATTGCAATATGAGAACACCTTTTATTCCCATTTCCACCCAGGTCCTAGTTGTGACTAAGCTGAAATCCCCAGCATGTAAAAGTTAATTCCAACTCTTCCCTGTTTTCACCATATCATTACTAATATAAATTATATGGGTAACCTTCCTTGCAAGTAAATTTTGAAGGTTTACTGACAGAGTATCAATTTTTTACATCAAAATGGGGTATGTATGTGGTAGGATCTGGGACATCAGGGGTACTCTCAATGATATAGTCTTCTGTTAACACTGGTATGGGGGTTACTACAGTTTCCCCACTAGTAGTGTACTCCTGTGGAATGAAGCAAAAATTTGGATAGGGTATTGGACACGCCTGACCCCCATAGAGAAATGTCTGGTGATTGGTAACGACACAGTACAGTCCATCCATGTGGTAGGTGACCCTTGTGCTTGGTGTTCTCCATTTTGACAACTTCACTGGGCAGTTTAGCTTACATCTCACTTGGCTGGAGGTGGTTAGCATGGACTATTTTCTTGAGGTGGTTGGCGTGGACTTTCCAGTTGGGGGTCCCTTGCTACTTTGGCTGTGGGAACTGGGTCATTGCTTAGACCACAGACTGGAGTGTCCATTTCAAACACATCACAACGGCATAAGTATCTATTGTCTTTGACAGTGCAGCAGGCAGTGTGTGGTGCTTTCCATCGCCCTTGAACTTGAATGAGCATTTTGGGGAGGTGCAACCTTTCCTTGTACACGTCATTTTCGAGGTATCCGAGGGAGTGTATGGACGCCATTGTGTAAAGCAGTCATCTTGTGGATGGAACACGGGCAGCGACATTGTGAAGGACACGTACAGTAGGTCACGGTATGTGGGCAGTGACTGGCTCTTCTTGAAAGCAAATGGCCCTCTATTTGGGTTGTGGTGTCACTATCCCTATATTTCAAATTGTGGAAACTGGCACAGGTTTGCACTTGTCTCCAGAATGTACATTCATTCCACCACTAGTATTAGTGTGAGTACAATACCACTGGGTAAGGTCTATATCTTTTACTTTCCATACGCAGTGCATTATACCTCTTTGCCCATACCATCCTCTCTAGCTTCATGTTATAAACCGTAAACCTTTCCTCCTCTGCAAGCCCAACACCCTGCAGAACTGGTTTCAGCACTTGCCGACCCTCCTTCTGTTAAAAATTTCCGATATGCCTGCGAATTGCTGACAAATCGGCTCTGTTCCAAATTGACATGCCAGATCCAAAAAGTCCTGGGATGGATGCAAGTATGCTGTCCAAACCCTTTAACTTTCTGGATCTGAAAATGCCCCTGTGGGGAGGGAGGTTTGGTTCTGCAAATGGATCCTGAGTTCGGCTTGCATGGGAGGCAATCAAATATACTAGCAAGGAAGAGTAAAACAGACCCATTTGTCCGGGCACATGAGCCGAATTCGGCCATGTTCCACTGGGACAAATTAAGTACCAACGGCACATGAATGAACTTAACGTTATTAAACAATATTACAGGGATTGAGGTTGCCGTTAGGCTGCTAGGTGGTCCCTCTTGCATTGATTGGCATTCCAAGGATGTTGGTTCATAATAGGGGATTGCAACTGTATTTTTGGGCACAGTTGTAGGAGCAGGGGTGTTAGTCTTTTGGGACACATGTAATAAGATGGATTTCCCCTCTAGGTAGTAGACCGGATTCTTGGTCAACGATCACGCTGATGAGCATTCCAGTCTCCTCTCCCTTGGTGTGTCCGATCAGATGGAGCAGGATCCCAATCCACCTCGACTTCATGGCTCTAAAAGGGAAGAAAGCAGAACATTTTAGTTGCAGGATTTTGTGAGGGCACAAACGCTGGGGCACAAGACTGAGTCCAGTAAATTCCAAGGAATTTCCCAGATCTCCCCCCCTTGTGCTCCTTGTTTGGCCAAACAATCCGCTACCTCCTTTTGTTCCCAGTATGGGGCAGTGCCTAAATTACCTTTTACTTTGCACCCCCATGGTTTGACTGGCAACTTTTGCACCAATGTTACAATAAATTTCAACAGGGATGCATGTTTAAGTGGAGACCCATCTGAGGACATGTACTGGTGGGTGTGCCAGAAGGGCAGAATGTCTGAAATAGTATTACAGACCCACGCGGAATCTGAGTATAAAACTATTTCTTGGTCCCTTTTCATCAGTTCTAGGGCATGAGAAATTGAAGCCAGCTCAGCAAATTGTGCTGATTTGACTTGCCATGACCGAAAGATTGATGTTTGGGTCTTTGCATGTGGATTGTTAAGGTATATTCCAAATCCTGCATGTGGGGAACCCTCCACGTAAAAACATGATCCATCTGTGAAAATTTGGACTGCATTTTCAGGGACATTTTCCTTTGCTGACAAAGGTCTAAAGAATTGTTGCGCAACTGATTGTGGTATGATATCACATTCATGTGGTACTCCTTGGTAAAGGAGGCCATGGGCCCTAGTGGAAGAATTATTTGTGTGTTTGTCTCGATCATGGAGCAACCGAGGCCAATGGTTTTCCTGTGACAGAACCGCTGACATGGTTGTCTCTGATATGGCAGTCTCACTGTGAAAGGGCAGTTGGTTCTTTGGGTTGGCTAATGCTGGCGCTTGCGCTAAAGCTTCTTTAAGCTCCTGCACTGGATTGGTGTGTTGCTCAGTCCAGTGCCATCGGGTATCCTTTTTCCACCAATCATACAGTGGTGCAGACTTTTGGGCACAATCAGGGATGAAAGGCCGCAAATAATTTACCATTCCTAGGAAAGATCTTATGCCGCGTACACACGACCGCTTTTCTCGATGAGAAAAACGGCATTTATTTTTTCCGCCGAGAAAAACGATCGTCTGTGGGCTTTATGTCGTTTTTCTCGTCTAGAAAAATGGCATAAAAAACTACGAGAAAATTTAGAACATGTTCTAAATTTTCTCATTGTTTTTTCCAGCATTTTTTTCCGCAGCAGTTTTCCCATAGGGAAACACTGCCGCGGAGCCCACAGACGGTCGCTTTTCTCGTCAAGAGAAAAAATGACGGGAAAAACGACCGTGTGTAGGGAACCAAGCGGTTCCCTCGTTTTTCCTGTCATTATTCACGGCGGTTTTTTAACCGCCGTGAATAATGATCGTGTGTACGCGGCATGAGAGTAGGCATACTTACTGACAGAGGTAATTGTAGACTGGTTTCTACCTTCTCAGTTACTATCTTACTACCGTATGCTGTCACTGTAATCCCAAGAGAAGACACAAATTCCTGCAACAATTGTGCCTTAATGGGATTACACTTCAGTTCCGTTTTTCCTAGGATCCGTAGGAGTTCCTCCAATAGCCGCAAATGCTTTTCTTTGTCGCATGTGGCTTTAAGTAAATTGTCAATGTACTGAAAAAGATTCTTTGGGGAAGAAAAATCAGTTAAAATATCTGTCATGGTTGCATATGAAGTCATGTGTTCACTAGATTTAATTTTGTCAATGAAATCAGCCACACTCATAAGTATTTTTACCGGTTGAATTGGATATACATTGGAAATCACCTCATTTCCTTCATTATCAAACCCCAAAAATGTTTGATTTCCTTCAGTAGAGGAGGAGATCTGGGTCCTAACCACGATGGGGAACTTGACATGCTCCTCATTTGTGGATAGCTGGTCCCCATTGTCTGGTGGGTCTATGACCATGGTGCATTCTCGATTTTCCTGTGGCTCTGCGATTTCTCCCATTGCCACCGGAAAAGTAGAATTAGGATCCATATCTTCCTCTCCCCAATACTCTTCATATTTCTCAGTATCCCCAATTTCATAGGCACAAGTAGGTGCCGTAGCATTACTATGTTCGCATGTGCTGGCCATAGTCTGTACTTTAAGGATTGAAATTGTTTGTAGCAACTGTGGCTCTGTTTGCGTGCCCTGTGTGCGATCTAGCACTTTGTATGCACTTGTTATATGGTCCAGTTCAGTGTCAGCTTTAGTTGGCATGCTTTTATATTGTACCCCGTCTTTTTGGGCCAATTTGTAATTTTTACCATTTTCCTCCTGTGAGGCATTAACTATTTGATTAAGGGTAGTTAAGGTTTGTAATTGGCTTTGTAAAGCTGTATTCTCCTTCTCCCTCTCAGAAATTGTAATATTTTGATTATAGACTATATCTTTCAATTTCTGCATTTTAGCCTTCATAGCCAATATGCCTGCTATGGCTAGACTTTTAAGCTTTTTGTTCTTTTTGATTGTTTTTGCTTGTTCTTCCAATAATTTAGCATCACAGGCAAATTCATTGCTCTTATGTTTAAGAGTATAAGTTGCTACAAAACTTTCTAGACAGGTCATGGCAGCCATTGTGATAGTATGCACAATTTGTGAGCTAAATTAAATTAATTGTTCCCTTATACTATAAATTCCCTTGTGATTACAGTAAAATGAAAAAAAAAAGAAAAGGAAGCAAAAAAAAACAATAAATAGGAACTCAAATGAAATAAGCTGCAGAAAATATAGTAAAAGTTAAACAATATTTTCCAGCTCTCAATAAACAGTGGGGAAAACTAATTATACTAACAATAGCATTTAGCCTATCTTGTCTGAGCCTACTCAATAGACCAAGGGACAATAGAAGCCCCACAGGGATCAATTAGAATGGAATACCTGTAGTCTGATAATAGGAATGTCAACACGGCAGTGTTTACACTACTATTTGTAACACTCAATAGAGTAGAAAAAACTAATTTAAAAGAAACTTAAAAAAAATTAAAAAATAAAATGTTCAATACACTTCTATTAATATTTCTCAGATATTAGTTTCCATAGCAAGACTTCCACAGACTTGTACTTCAATTGACACCAATGAGAATATGACTGCTTGTAACTTCTTACAGTTAAAAAAAAAAAAAAAAGGTACAATAAAAACCAAAAACAAAAATAAGAGTAAAGAAAAAAAATCTCTTGTAGGTTATTTGCAATGTCCTATTTTTAATGTTAGTGGACATGCAAATTAAATAACAAGCAAAACCCTATTGAGCCTGTTTCAACCTACACACACCAGAACACAAGCACGTGTCTGTGTCTTAAACAAAGAAACTAAAAACCCCAAAAAATAAAAAATAAAGGCTAAAACTAAGCCAGGTTACCAAAAATTTATGATAACAAGAATTATTAAAAAAATAATAATAATTCAATAACAAAAATTTAAAATTAAAATTAATAAATTGCAAAAAAAAGTAAATACACTTTTTCTCCACAAAACCAAGGACCACGATTTCAGTGTCCTCCTTCCAATAAAACAACAAAAATCAAAACAAAAAATGTTTTCGCTCTGTAAAAATATATTTTTTTTTCACAAAACTAAGGATCACTATTTAAGTGTCTCAAAAACAACAATTATTAAAACAAAAATGTTCCCATTCTGTACTTCCTCCCCATTAAATTGACCGGTTATAATGGTACATCCAAAGTATTTTATCAATTATGATTTTGGGATAAAAAAAAGCAAAACAAACAAAAAAAATAAAAATAACCTGTGGTGTATATTCTCTCCTTGGAGGTAATACCCACTGATAAAACAAAAATATTTACCTATATTTTCCCTAGATAGATTGGATAAGCTGACTCAACTTGAATTCCCCCTAATAACCTTAATTTCTAATATACAGATTTTGTTGTTATATTAAATGCTTTCAGTCCTGTACTTATCTTCGTGGTCGCCAACTGTTGATTTTTAAAATAATATTTAATATTTAATATTCAATTACCGTATTTTTCGCACCATAAGACACATTTTTCCCCCCAAAAAAATAGGGGGAAATGTCCCTGCGTCTTATGGAGCGAATACTGACCAGGCACTGCCCCCCCCCCCCGTCGCCGCCGCCGCGTCAGAATCCCAGCACTCGGCTTCTCTGTGAAGGAGAGAGGACAGGATGTGAGGCGCATCCTGGCAGGGGCATACCAAGGGGGAGCGGGGGGAGGCATTTTGCCCCGGGTGTCAAAACATAGAGGTTGTCAGTAGCATTGCTATGGGGGTGTGTTCCGCACCCAGGTCGGGTGTCATCCGCCAGAGGTGACACCATCCCAAAAGCAGTCAGAGCCCTTGCTGTTTTTTTTTTGCAGCCGGAACCCCCCCCCGGCGCCGTGGTCTGGTCCAGTCTGACTTCCTGCTCCTTCCCTCAGCATCTGCTGCTGTAAACGATGTCCCCAGTCCTCATTTCTAGCTGCTTCCTGGGTACATCTGAGGCTAAGAGCCAGCCAGCACAAGAGGGGGTTGTGGATTGTAATGGCAGTGTCCTCCGCTGCCTGAGGTGAGCTGTTGATAAGGGGGTGGGAGGTGTAAGCTGGCATGGTATCCACAGCCCAGTCACCTGAGCTGTTGTGATAGAATTGGCTTAAGGGGTGTTTGTGTCTGCGCTGCCACCCTGAGCTGATCTGGGAAGGGGGGGGGAAGGTTGCTGTGTCCACCACCAGATATAGTGTAGCTGGAGCTGATTTGATAGGGGGCTGGTATTGCTGTGTGTCCAACACCCACCTATAGTAATAGTATAATATAAAATATTTTAGTACACCGTTTGGTTCAGAATATTTTTTTTCTTGTTTTCCTCCTCTAAAACCTAGGTGCGTCTTATGGTCAGGTGCGTCTTATGGAGCGAAAAATACGGTAATATGATTATGATTATTGATATGGTTTAAATAAGAGTTCTTTTTGACAAGATTTGATAACTTCAATATAACAAGCATTTATTAAAGAATTAAGGTTATTAGTCTATCTAATACACCGCAAACATTTACAGTTTTTGGCAAGGGAGTAAATATTAGTTTCAAACACAACGTATATACATTACATTACAAATAGACAGACAAACATAGGAAAAATGCAAGCATAAGGGGTAAGTGCTGGGAGATGGTCTTAATAATTACCTATAATGAATCCTGGGCCCAGGTTCTCTCATCTCTCTCTCTCTACTGGATCAGGGGTCCTTTTATGGAGCCCTCTCCCATTGACTAACCCAGGGCGGCTACGATTGGTTGCGGTTATTTCTCTCCTCCTTCCTGCCGTTATATTAATTTCCCACCCTAGCCCACTCTTTAGTGATAATTGGATTTGAAGATAAATTATTTAAACCGGAGGTCGTTAACTTCCCTTGAAGGGGGCGCTTAGCTATGCATGGAACTAGCCAGGAAGAATTACCCCTTAAATGGATATGGGTGTTAATATGGGAGAATACACACGCCTTTATCTAGAGGATAAAAAGCGGTGCCGCATAGACTACCAGTTTCAGATGTGATCTCTTTTCTAGCTTGTTTGACTACCCAAGTTATCTCGTCAGACCCTAAGACTCCGCAGCTCTTGTTACCCTGCATTCATGCATATTCAAATAAGAGGACAGGTAATTAGATTGTCCTCAAGCCCAGCTTGTCAGCCAAGTTTAACCCTTTGCAGACCCACATATTTCCTACTCTAAATTATATATATACACACATATATGTTACAGATATTCCCAATTTACAAGGACATTATTCATAAAAATTCCTCATAAGGCAACAATATACATAAAATTGTGCTCATAAGTTTACATACCCAGAATTTATGATTTCCTGGTAATTTTTCAGAGAATATGAATGATAGCACTAAAACTTTTCTTCCACTCATGGTTAGTGTTTGGCTGAAGCCATTTATTATCAATCAACTGTGTTTACTCTTTTTAAATCATAAAAATCATAATCACAACAGAAACTACCCAAATTACCCTTATCAAAAGTTTACATACCCCAGTTCTTAATACATCAATGACAGCTTGAAGTCTTTTGTGGTATTTGTGGATGAGGCTCTTTATCTTATCAGATGGTAAAGCTGCACATTCCTCTTGGCAAAAAGCCTCAAGTTCCTATAAATTCTTGGGTTGTCTTGCATGAACTGCACGTTTGAGGTCGCCCCAGAGTGGCTCAATGATATTGAGGTCAGGAGACTGAGATGGCCACTCCAGAACCTTCGCTTTATTCTGCTGTAGCCAATGACAGGTCGACTTGGCCTTGCGTTTTGTATCATTGTCATGTTGGAATGTTCAAATATGTCCCATGCGCAGCTTTCTGGCTGATGAATGCAAATGTTCCTCCAGTATTTTTTGATAACATACTGCATTCATCTTGCCATCAATTTTGACCAAATTTCCTGTGCCTTTGTAGCTCACACATCCCCAAAACATCAGCGATCCGCCTCCGTGTTTCACAGTAGGAATGGTGTACCTTTCATCATATGCCTTGTTGACTCCTTTCCAAATGAAGCTTTTATGGTTGTGGCCAAAAAGCAAAATTTTGGTCTCATCACTCCAAATGACTTTGTGCCAGAAGGTTTGAGGCTTGTCTCTGTGCTGTTTGGCATATTGTAAGCGGGATACTTTGTGGCATTTGCATAGGAATGGCTTTCTTCTGGCAACTCAACCATGCAGGCCATCTTTCTTCAAGTGCCTCCTTATTGTGCATCTTGAAACAGCCACACCACATGTTTTCAGAGAGTCCTGTATTTTACCTGAAGTTATTTGTGGGTTTTTCTTTGCATCCCGAACAATTTTCCTGGCAGTTGTGGCTGAAATTTTAGTTGATCTACCTTAACGTGGTTTGGTTTCAACAGAACCCCTCATTTTCCACTTCTTGATTAGAGTTTGAACACTGCTGATTGGCATTCTCAATTCCTTTTTATATCCATTTCCTGTTTTATACAGTTCAACTACCTTTTCCCGCAGATCCTTTGACAATTCTTTTGCTTTCCCTATGACTCAGAATCCAGAAACATCAGTGCAGCACTGGATGAAAGATGCAAGGGTCTGTCAAGAGTCCAGAAACTCATTGACCTTTTATATATTGACCTAATTACAAGCAAACAGATCACAGGTGAGGATGGTTACCTTTAATAGTCATTCAAACCCCTTTGGGTCAACTTATGTGCATGTTATCAAGCTAAAATCACCAGGGTGTGTAAACTTTTGATCAGGGTGATTTGGGTAGTTTCTGTTGTGATTATGATTTAAAAAGAGTAAACACAGTTGATTGATAATACATGACTTCAGCCAAACACTAACCGTGAGTGTAAGAAATGTTTTTGTGTTATCATTCATATTCTTTGAAAAATGGCAAAGAAATCATAAATTCTGCCAGGGTATATAAACTTATGAGCACAACTGTATACATACAGTATATACAGTATATCACAAAAGTGAGTACACCCCTCACATTTTTGTAAATATTTTATTAAATCTTTTTATGTGACAACACTGAAGAAATTACACTTTGCTACAATGTAAAGTAGTGAGTGTACAGCTTGTATAACAGTGTAAATTTTCTGTCCCCTCAAAATAACTCAACACACAGCCATTTTAATGTCTAAACCGCTGGCAACAAAAGTGAGTACACCCCTAAGTGAAAATGTCCAAATTGGGCTCAAAGTGTCAATATTTTGTGTGACCACCATTATTTTCCAGCACTGCCTTAACCCTCTTGGGCATGGAATTCACCAGAGCTTCACAGGTTGCCACTGGAATACTCTTCCACTCCTCCATGACAACATCACGGAGCTGGTGGATACTAGAGACCTTGCGCTTCTCCGCCTTCTGTTTGAGGATGCCCCACAGGTGCCCAATAGGGTTTAGGTCTGGAGACATGCTTGGCCAGTCCATCACCTTTACCCTCAGCTTCTTTAGCAAGGCGGAGGTCATCTTGGAAGTGTGTTTGGGGTCGTTATGTTGGAATACTGCCCTGCGGCCCAGTCTCCGAAGGGAGGGGTTCATGCTCTGCTTCAGTACAGTATGTCACACAGTACATGTTGGCATTCATGGTTCCCTAAAGAACTGTAGCTCCTCAGTGCCGACAGCACTCATGCAGCCCCAGACCATGACACTCCCACCACCATTCCTGACTGTAGGCAAGGCACACTTGTCTTTGTACTCCTCATTTGGTTGCCGCCACACATGCTTGACACTATCTGAACCAAATAAGTTTATCTTGGTCTCATCAGACCACAGGACATGGTTGCAGTAGTCCATGTCCTTAGTCTGCTTGTCTTCAGCAAACTGTTTGGGGGCTTTCTTGTGCATCATCTTTGTGGATCATCTTCTGGGACGACAGCCATGCAGACCAATTTGATGCAGTGTGCGGCATATGGTCTGAGTACTGACAGGCTGACCCCCCACCCCTTCAACCTCTGCAGCAATGCTTGCAGCACTCATACATCTATTTCTCAAAGACAACCTCTGGATATGACGCTGAGCTCCTGAACTCAACTTCTTTGGTCGACCATGGCGAGGCCTGTTCTGAGTGGAACCGGTCCTGTTAAACCACTGTATGGTCTTGGCCACCGTGCTGAAGCTCAGTTTTAGAGTCTTGGCAATCTTCTTATAGCCCAGGCCATCTTTATGTAGAGCATCAATTCTTTTTTTCAGATCCTCAGATAGTTCTTTGACATGAGGAGCCATGTTAAACTTCCAGTGACCAGTATGAGAGAGTGAGAGCAAAAACACCAAATTTAACACACCTGCTCCCCATTCACACCTGAGACCTTGTAACACTAATGAGTTACATGACACCAGGGAGGGAAATGGCTAATTGACCCCAATATGGACATTTTCACTTAAGGGTGTACTCATAATAAAATATTTACAAAAATGTGAGGGGTGTATTCCCTTTTGTGAGATATTGTGTGTATATATATATATATATATATATATATATATATATATAGTCATGGCCGAAATTGTTGGCACCCCAGAAATTTTTTCAGAAAATCAAGTATTTCTCACAGAAAAGTATTGCAGTAACACATGTTTTGCTATAAACATGTTTATTCCTATTGTATGTATTGGAAAAAAATAAAAAAAGGGAGGAAAAAAAGCAAATTTGACATAATGTCACACAAAACTCCAAAAATGGGCTGGTCAAAATTCTTGGCACCCTTAACTTAATATTTGGTTGCACACCCTTTGGAAAAAATAACTGAAATCAGTCGCTTCCTATAACCATCAATAAGCTTCTTACACCTCTCACCCGGAATTTTGGACCACTCTTCCTTTGCAAACTGCTCCAGGTCTCTCTTATTGGAAGGGCGCTTTTTTCCAACAGCAATTTTAAGATCTCTACACAGGTGTTCAATGGGATTTTGATCTGGACTCATTGCTGGCCACTTTAGAACTCTCCAGCGCTTTGTTGCCATCCATTTCTGGGTGCTTTTTGACGTATGTTTGGGGTCATTGTCCTGTTGGAAGACCCAAGATCTCGGACGCAAACCCAGCTTTCTGACACTGGGCTCTACAGTGCGACCCAAAATCCTTTGGTAATCCTCAGATTTCATGATGCCTTGCACACATTCAAGGCCCCCAGTGCCAGAGGCAGCAAAACAACCCCAAAACATAATTGAACCTCCACCATATTTCACTGTAGGTACTGTGTTCTTTTCTTTGTAGGCCTCTTTCTGTTTTCGGTAAACAGTAGAATAATGTGCTTTACCAAAAAGCTCTATCTTGGTCTCATCTGTCCACAAGACATTTTCCCAGAAGGATTTTGGCTTACTCAAGTACATTTTGGCAAACTGTAGTCTTGCTTTTTCATGTCTCTGTGTCAGCAGTGGGGTCCTCCTGGGTCTCCTGCCATAGCGTTTAATTTCATTTAAATGTCGAAGGATAGTTCGCGCTGACACTGATGTTCCCGGAGCCTGCAGGACAGCTTAAATTTCTTTGGAACTTGTTTGGGGCTGCTTATCCACCATCCAGACTATCCTGCGTTGCAACCTTTCATCAATTTTTCTCTTCCGTCCACGCCCAGAGAGATTAGCTACAGTGCCATGGGTTGCAAACTTCTTGATAATGTTGCGCACTGTGGACAAAGGCAAATCTAGATCTCTGGAGATGGACTTGTAACCTTGAGATTGTTGATATTTTCCCACACTTTTGGTTCTCAAGTTCTCAGACAGTTCTCTTCTCCTCTTTCTGTTGTCCATGCTTAGTGTGGCACACACAGACACACAAAGCAAAGACTAAGTAAACTTCTCTCCTTTTTATCTGCTTTCAGGTGTAATTTTTATATTGCCCACACCTGTTACTTGCCCCAGATGAGTTTAAAGGAGCATCACATGCTTGAACCAATATTATTTATCCACAATTTTGAAAGGGTGCCAAGAATTTTGACCAGACCATTTTTGGAGTTTTGTGTGACATTATGTCCAATTCGCTTTTTTTCCTCCCTTTTTTTGTTTTTTTCCAATACACACAAAGGGAATACACATGTGTATAGCAAAACATGTGTTACTGCGATACTTTTCTGTGAGAAATACTTGATTTTCTGGAAACATTTCTGGGGTGCCAACAATTTCGGCCCTGACTGTATATATATATATATATAATATGGGACTTACAAGGGCATTCCATGCTATACTTAAGCAGAATCTAGTCATTCCTGCTATATAATTAATGTTTTTATCCATTAAATGGCCTGAGATAGGTACAGTACATTATAAAGTCATTGGGCAGGTCCTAAATTTACACTGTGTTTATTTACCAGTCTTTAGTTCCCTGGTCTCAGAAACATATATAGCGACTCCATTGCAGTCATGTAGGTCTTAGTGCTGGAATTCAGATCCTGACTTCTAGGATTACTGTGATTAATGATAGTTTGAGGTGGCAGACACATTGCAGCATGGGAAGCAGATGAGACATTTATTAACATTTCAAATTTACGCAAACAGCAAAAAACTGAACCGTATTTATCTATGGGTCTAAGGGAAGAATTGTATCATATAGCCTTTACCATAATTAACTACCAACCTTCTAAAATGAGGGAGAGGGATACCTTGTAGAACTGACAACTTAGGTAATAGATAAACCAAATAAATAAAATGTACGTTCTTTTTTTTCCCACAAATAGAGCTTTCTTTTGGTGGTTTTTGATCACCTCTGCGTTCTTTTTGCGCTATAAACCCCCAAAAAAATCAAACAATATTTTTTACTTTCTGCTATAAAACACATCCAACAAAATTTTTAAAAAAAATCTAATTTCTTCATCAATTTAGGCCAAAATGTATTCTGCTACATGTTTTTGGTAAAAAAATCCAATAAGCGTATATGGATTGGTTTGCGCAAAAGTTATAGCGTCTACTGTTGTGGAAATTTTTATTAATGTATGTTGTCAGATGTCCCCCAATGTCGGTTTTGCTGTAATGCGCTCATGTGAGTGCATTCGCACATACAGACGTTGGTGGAAGACCATTGGCCGCGAAAACCTTCCAGTGGACACTGCAGATATTTTTGCTCTTTTAGGGATGTTTGTTCATGCCTCATCAAGAGACTGGCCACTTCATGGCGACTGCATTAATGACTCCGAGCCAACAGATCTGCGTACATGGGAACTATAGAATAACCATCCAAAAATTATAGCCCACTGAGCCATGATAGAGTATGGTTCGAATCATTGGTAGCAGTGGGATGGTGTGCACATGGTCATGTTCAGAGCCATCTTTGTAGTGTTCAAATTGTGAGACACTCTGTCTCACAGAAAGCATGCCGCATGGCTCTGCACATGACCGTTTGCACACGTTACTACTAGTATTCTATTTGAATATATACATGTGTGTGATTGGTAGGCTTGTGCAATTAGTTTCGTAACGAATCGAAATTCGTCCGAATTTAGCAACTTTCGGACATTCGGAAGCATTCGAATTTCCAAACAAAGCAATTACGAATAAAACCGAATCCAAAATAAATTATATCACAAATAGCGAATGCCCGAATGTCTTCGGCATAATTCGTTATGAAAAAAGTTACGAATGTACGAATCCATTTGAAGCACAATAACACTCTGCTCTGCTCTCTGCTTCTCCCTCACCGTGCTGAACTCCCTCTCAAAATGGTGTACAGGGGCGGAGGCTATAGCCGCATGTAAAAAACGAAAGTAAAATACGAGATTTCGAATCGTTACAAATATATGTATATGTATTTAGAAAAGTACAAATCCATTCGAAGCACATTAGGCATAATAGGCAGCGTCGTTGTGAGAGAGACACGGAAAATTACGAATCAACGAACCAAAAAAAAGTTACAAAAGTAGGAGTTGTGTCCAGAATCAACGAAAAACAATGTACTCTACCGAAAGTACGAATTATAAATCAACTAAAAATAAGGCTTACATTAATACGAATCATTCCGATTCAACAAAAAATGTCGCCTGCAAAAATACAAATTAGTCCGAACACGAAAAATCTCGTCTAGCAAAATTACGAACGATTACGAATCAACGAACCAAAACTAAAGCCTCTTACACACGACCGAGTTTCTCGTCGTTAAAAAACCGGCATTTTTCTCGACGAGAATCTTGTCAAGCTTGACGAGATTCTTGTCAAGCTTGACGAGATTCTTGTCAAGCTCTCCTTCTGTAGCGGGTATTTGAATTATGTGAGGACTCTGGTGGTGTGAGGTTCCTTGGGGCCCCTGGGTGGCGCTGTTGCCTTGGGCCGGAGTTGAACTCACACCGCAAACTGTGCCTTTTTGTCCTCCCCTGGAGCTGGTACAGCGGGCGGGGAACCCGCTGTGGCACGAAGGGAGAGGTCATAAAAGGGGCGGAGGCCCAGATTTTGGGGAGAGAGTCGGAGGACGTGGCCGCACCCAGGCACCTTCAGTTCCAGGCCTAGGTGCCCTTGGCCTAGCTGGAGCAGAGATGGAGTCCATCTCAGGCACCTTTAGCCTGGGGTGAGGTACTATGGCGGATGCCTGGGGCTCAGTACCTTCGACTGAGTTCCGCCAGGGTGGAGGAATCCGAGGGGGCCCTAATGCCTTGGGTGCCCGTCTCTGAGTTCGTGAGGACAGGTGCGCAGTAACTTCTCCGAAGAGTCCGGCGCAGCATCGCTGGTGACGGAGAGGCCTCCACTTCTCCCTTGGACGGATTTCTTCCTCTGACAGGGGCAAATTGAGCGAAAGTAATTCACGTTCTATATTATCTAGTCAGTGGCAGTGACTATCCACCACTGGTGACAGCACAGTGGGCAGCAGCAAGAAGGGAAAGGATTGTGCCTCGATCTGTCCCCCATTTTCCAAAGGAGAAAGATTGTTTTATTGCTTGGCAAGAAGAATAAAACTGAGTTGTACCTATTCACTGTGTGGAACTTGGGTTACTAAGCAAAGGAGTCAGGGACAAAGGACTGGACTTGGCTCTAGGACACCTACACAAAAGCCCAATCTCTGGCCTTCACCTCCTAGTTACGGGAGGACATGGGCCGTGGTGTGTATCATCTCTCTCCCAGGTACCCCTAGACAACAGCCATATAAACGATAAAGCAAGGGAGAGGGGTGAGGCCGCTACACTTGCATACACACTGTCAATTCCAAATCTCATCGTTGTTCTGCGCGGTCACGTCCAGCACGTACGACGGCAGTATAAAGGGGAAGATAGATTTCAATGGCGCCACCCCTTGGGCTGCTTTTGCTGATCTCGTGTTACCGCGTGTGAAGTAAAAGTTTGGGAAGAGACGATTCGCGCTTTTCAGTCTTCGTGCTTTCAGTTAGTTTTTTGCGGTTCAGTTTGTGCTTGTGGGTTCGTATCTTGTCTTTCAGGGCGTGTAGGCAGGTCGTATCTGTTTTACAGTGCGTTCTTGCCCGTTCGTTTCTGAATTTCAGTTCGTTCTTCATAGGCCTTGCTGTTCTTAAGTGCGTTCTGTTTAGTACGTTCTGATCAGACGACCGTCTCCTAGCCATGTCGCGGGTACGTTCTCGTCGTCGAGTTCGTGCTGTGTGGGCGCTTGGTGTTGGTCTACTTGTCTTGGACCAAGACGAGTCCATGAATGGGGTGAGGAGGAGTTCATGGACCGAGAATTGGTTGCTCCAGCGGGACCAATTCTGTCACATGCCTCTGCTGCGGGAGATCGTGGAGAATAATCCTGAGGACTATAGGAATTTTCTGCGGATGTCTGACCCTGTTTTCAGCATCTGTTGGCTTTGGTGTCCCCCTATATTACCAGGCAGGACACCGTTATGCGGGAAGCCATCAGTGCTGAGCAGAGGCTCATCGCCACGTTACGTTACCTGGCGACAGGGAGAAGTCTGCAGGACTTGAAGTTCACAACAGGCATCTCCCCCCAGGCTCTGGGCCTCATAATCCAAGACACCTGTTCTGCCATTATCCAAGTCCTGCAGGAGGACTATATTAGGGTAAGTTTTCTCCTTTAACATCACATTCTATGTATTTCATGTATGCTAATGTATTGTATTTCTTTCATCCTTCCCTAATTACCATGATTGTAATATGCTGAGAATGTTCCCTTTGTCCTCATGCATGCTGTAAGCTTTTAAATTCCCCTTTTTTGTCCTCCATGCATATTTCCCTTCACTAACCTCTCCAGCAGTGGCGGCTGGTGCTCAAAGTGTTTGGGGGGCCACCCAAAAAATTTTAAAGGAAAAAACATCCATTTCTGCGACTGTGCCTATTAAACGCCCCCAGTTGTCCCCTCAAATGCAGCCAGTTTGTCCCCTCAAATGCAGACAGTTTGTCCCCTCAAATGCAGCCAGTCCCCCCCCCCAGCCCTGCACTTACCTTCCTCTGGTCAGCGCCGTCCTTCTTCTCTCCTCGATGTCTTCTCCCGCCCTCGATGTTGCATCAGCCAATCAGGTTACTGGTAAACAGACTGTGAACATGATTGGCAGAGGAGCCTGTCAGTGTTTAACCAAGGAACGCACCCCCCCCTGCGTCCCCTGGTTAACTTTTTGGAAGCCAATTACAGCCCTCAGGCTGTAATCGGCAAGCCTATCAAAGCCGCTGGCTCTGATAGGCACTTCCCCAAAAAAAACAGCCGCTGTTATTCAGATGGCCGCCGCTCAACAGGGGGCCATCCACCTGAATAGTGGGCGGCATCGACAATACATAGGTTCATGCAAGGCATGAACCTATGTATTGTTCTGAGTGACGGGCGCAGGAGAGAGGGGGCAGCGTCCTGCACCCACTCTGGATGCACCGCCACTGCAATGCTATCCTGGGCCCAAACACACCTAGCCTAGTCACTTCCCAATGTATTTCTGCAGCTCCATTGTAGTGCTTTACCCTCCCCCCCCCTAATCACCCCCTAAAATTTCTCTAAATGTTAGTTCTCCTTATTTTTGAGCATTCCCAAACTCATCTAGCCCCCCCAAATATTTTTAGAATGGACCATCAGAGGGGGTGATGAATATGATACTTGAGCCTTCGATTTGAGTTTTTTAAAACACATTAAACGGAAACTTAGAATGATGTTGGGCTAGAATGTATTTTAGTATAATCTGCTTGCAATCTTATGTGCAAAAGTACTAATATTTTTTTTTCTTGTTTGACTCCACAGCTTCCTTCCACGCCACAGGAATGGCAGACTGTGGCATCGGAGTTTGCCACGTGGTGGGACTTCCCCAACTGCGGTGGAGCCATTGACGGGAAGCACGTCCGCATCGTGCCGCCACCCCATTCTGGCTCCTACTTCTACAACTACAAGGGGTTTCATAACATTGTGCTGATGGCGGTGGTGTCAGCATGGTATGAATTCCTCTATGTGGATGTGGGGAAGAATGGCCGGATGTCCGATGGGGGATCCTTCAGCCAGACGGAGTTTGACCTCCGTCTCCAGAGTGACGACCTTGTATTGCCACCGGATGCAGGGAATGTTGAAGGACTCCCTTTTGTGTTTTTGGCTGATGAAGCCTTCGGACTGGGACCGCATCTCATGAGGCCATTTCCCCAGAGGACCCTGACCCCGGAGAAGAGGGTGTTCAACTACCGGCTGGCCAGGGCCCGAAGAGTCGTGGAGAATGCCTTCGGGATAATGGCTAGCCGGTTCCGCCTTTTCATGACACCAATTCACTTGGCTGAGTACAAAATTAACTACTTTGTTTTCTGTTGCTGTGTGCTACATAATTTTCTTATAAGGAAATTCACAAATTATATTGCATCAATTGTGCCTGAGGCAGGACTTCCAACTGGCAATACCCTGCCGGGCCTAGAATCTGGCCGTCCTGGCTTGCCCCCCCAAAATGCCCGTGAGGTTCGCCAGAAATATCTTGAATATTTCACGGGTAGGGGGGCAATTCCTATGCCAGGCCATGTCTGAATATTTTTTTGAGAAAGAACAAAATAAAAATCTGGTTTAATCTGTATTTTGTTGTTATTTTTGCTGTCTCCTAGTTTGTCTTAGTGCATTTGTAGTGCCAAGTGTATTTTCCTTTAGTAAATACCAACCATTTCACTAGTAACACCAAAAATATACACAAATAAGATTAGAGCGGATTTGAGAAAGAAGCTACACTTTGTTGTTGATCAAACATTTTACTCTGTGCACATTCACGCACATGGTAAATAGAACACTATGTTATTTTTTTTTTTGGCTGCCCAGAAACAGGCCTTTTTTTTTGGTAAGAAAATACAAAACCATCAGTAGCATCCAACAAACTACAACATTGTATACCTCTCGGCAATATGAGACATTCAATTTCACAAAAAATGTCTCTATATGCCCGTCATAATATGGGGTATTGGCACCCCTGACCAAGCCAAAATTTGAAGATGCACACAATTTAGAGTCTTTTTAAAATGGGATTTTTGACTCCTGATCCCTATTGTCAACATGTGCTATCTGCCATCAGGGGTGATCAATGGGCGTGTTTTGGGGGTGCAACCCCTTCTTTATTTCACCTACTTGAGATGCGAGGAAGGGGTTCCACCCCCAAAACCCGTACATGGATATCCCCTGATGGCAGATGGCACATGTTGACACACTGTGTGCATCTTCAAATTTTGGCTTGATTGATTGTCAAAAAGCAAAAAAAGGGGGAAGAACAATCAGAAAACAAAAATGGGGTGTTTGGTGCCTTATTCAATTCGCCCCAAAACATTGAGGATGTCCTTAAAGGTTTGATCCATCACATTAATTCTTTGCTTAATTCTGTCCAGTTCTGTACTACATTCCATCACTTGCTGTGATCACTTGATTCGTAGGGCACTGTCAGCAGAGAAACGCGTACTTTCACCCCAACATTTTCATCACCTATAAAAAAATACAAAAAGGTATTTTAACTCTGCAGGCCTACATCTCTTACCTGAAGCTGTGGTGACAGATACTGACCTGTTGTGGTGACCAGTTCCACCATGTCATCCACTTCTCCTTCCTCCACTTCTCCTTCCTCCACCTCTTCAACTTCCTCAACATCCTCAGGTTGGGGTTCTTGGTGAGGTTGGGGTTGTTTAGAAGGTGTGGGGTTCCTGTGCTCCCTGGAGTGGTGTCCTCCCAGTCTTCTCTCCCCTATGAGAATCAAACAAAAGGTATACTTAGCACACAGATATTGTTGTAAAAATAAATGAACATGATACATTGCTTGGAAGTGGGGTACAAGTGTCTGTTTGGGAGGAATTTCAAGCTGAAGACATTATTATAAAAAAAAAAGATTCTTGACTATTCACCTTTGGCTGACAATTTTTACACATGGAGGCACCCCAAAAATGCACTGATGCACCTGTGTGGGGCACCCTAAAAAGGTGGTTCTGGTGGCCCACACTATAGTGCTCAAGAGTCCAGATGTGGAAACAGCTGCTGAGTGTCCTCTCCTTTACACTGATTAAAGTTTGCATTTCATTCTCTTTCCAAACACATCATCTAGCCAACAAAGTACTAACATTTATGGAATAAAAACAGGCATCTCTCTAAATTATTGGAACCCTGTAAAATCGCAAAACATCGTATATAGTGGGCGAACGATGTGTCTGTAACAAACGATTACTGGGCCAAACCAAGTTTTAACGATGACATTTTGTAAGGTACAATTGTAAAATGCAACAACATGGAGCAACATGCAAGTTCTGAAATACAATAATAGGAACACAGGAAAAAAAGTACTTACTTTTTTCTAGCATTCTCCTAATGCTCCTTAACTGCTCCGGCTCCCTCAGTTTGAGGTCAGACCACCTCTTTCTGAGCTGCTCCTTTGATCGTTTCACCCTGAAATTCTTCTTCAGACTTTTCACTACTTTCTTCATTATTTTGGACTTCCTTAGATTAGGGTGGGTATACGGCCCATGCTTTGCGTCATAATCCGACTTTAGCAATATGTCCACCATCTCCGCGTAAGACATATTAGATGCCTTGAATCTCCTCCTTGATCGTGACGTTTCACGGTCTGGGCTGGTCTCCTCCTCATTATTTGAAGAATAAGCAGACACCTGCTGTGACTTTGCCATATCTGTCTGCGCGCCGTAAGAGAAGGGGCGGGGAAAAGTTGATACTTTGAACGTCATGGGCGGGCGACGTGTGCGGAGTTTCACGCATGTGTGGTGTATATAAAGCAAACACACATGTGACGATACTACGTTCGGTGTGCGGAGAGAGGAGGAAAAGTGACAGGGAATCAGATTTACAGGAGGTTAGACTGTGTGACTGACATTACTTTTTTTGTCTTGTTTTTTGGCTTTCAGAACCAAAATGAATGCTTTCATCAGCGATAGGGAATTCCTGGCTGAATTTATAGAACGGGTAAGGGAACTCTGTGGGAGACCAGGGATGAGCCGAACACCCCCCTGTTCGGTTCGCACCAGAACCTGCGAACAGACAAAATGTTCGTGTGAACTTTAGAACCCTATTAAATACAATGGACTCGAACGTTCGAAATCTAAAGTGTTAATTATAAAGGCTGATATGCAAGTTATTGTCCTAAAAAGTGTTTGGGGACCCGGGTCCTGCCCCAGGGGACATGTATCAATGCAAAAAAAAGTTTTAAAAACGGCCGTTTTTTCGGGAGCAGTGATTTTAATAATGCTTAAAATGAAAAAATAAAAGTGAAATATTCCTTTAAATTTCGTCCCTGGGGGGTGTGTATGATATGCATATGAAGTGGCGCATGTTTCCCGTGCTTAGAACTGTCCCTGCAAAAAATTTCATTTTTGAAAGAAAAAAAGTCATTTAAAACTGACTTGCGGCTATTAATGAATTGTCGGCTCCCGGCAATACATTCAAAAGTCATTGATAAAAAAAAAAAGCGTGGGGGTTCCCCAGAATTCAATTACCAGGCCCTTCAGGTCTGGAATGGATATTAAGGGGAACCCTGCCGCAAATTTAAAAAAAAATTGACGTGGGGTTCCCCCAAATATCCATTCCAGGCCCTTCAGATCTGGAATGGATTTTAAGGGGAACTCCACCCCAAATTTTTAAAAAAAATGGCGTGGAGTCCCCCTTTTTTTTTTTTTATTATTATTTTAAATAAAGGATTTTTTCAAGGTGTTTGTGTGTTTTTTTTAAACATTTTTTTACGCTTTCTTCGTGAAATGGTAGGGGTACAATGTACCCCTTACCAATTCACATAGGGGGGGGCCGGGATCTGGGGGTCCCCTTTGTTAAAGGGGTCTTCCAGATTCCGATAAGCCCCCGCCCGCAGACCCCCACAACCACCGGGCAAGGGTTGTGGGGATGAGGCCCTTGTCCCCATCAACATGGGGACATCCTCCCCATGTTGAGGGCATGTGGCTTGGTACGGTTCAGGAGGGGGGGCGCTCTCTCGTCCCCCCCTTTTCCCCTGCGGCCGGCCAGGTTGCGTGCTCGGATAAGGGGTCTGGTATGGATTTTTAGGGGGACTCCACGCCATTTTTTTAAAATTTGGGGTGGAGTTCCCCTTAAAATCCATGCCAGATCTGAAGGGCCTGGAATGGATATTTGGGGGAACCCCACGTCAATTTTTTTTTAAATTTGCGGCGGGGTTCCCCTTAATATCCATTCCAGACCTGAAGGGCCTGGTAATTGAATTCTGGGGAACCCCCACGCTTTATTTATTTTTTTTATCAATGACTTTTGTATGTATTGCCGGGAGCCGACAATTCATTAATAGCCGCGAGTCAGTTTTAAAAGACTTTTTTTCTTTCAAAAATTACATTTTTTGCAGGGACAGTTCTAAGCACGGGAAACATGCGCCACTTCACATGCATATCATACACACCCCCCAGGTACGAAATTTAAAGGAATATTTCACTTTTATTTTTTCATTTTAAGCATTATTAAAATCACTGCTCCCGAAAAAACGGCCGTTTTTAAAACTTCTTTTTGCATTGATACATGTCCCCTGGGGCAGGACCCCGGTCCCCAAACACTTTTTAGGACAATAACTTGCACATAAGCCTTTATAATTAGCACTTTAGATTTCTCCCATAGATTTTTCGAATTTGCCGCGAACACCCCAATTTGTTCGCTGTTTGGCGAACGGGCGAACAGGCAATGTTCGAGTCGAACATGAGTTCGACTCGAACTCGAAGCTCATCCCTATGGGAGACCAAAAACCCCATTCACAGGAAGAAAGGTGTAAGGAAAGCAGCGCTGGAGACCCTGCTCCCATTTGTGCAGACCAAGGTACCCACAGCAACCACAAAACAGGTGGACAGTAAAATTGGGAGCTTGAGAGGCACATACAGGACTGAGCGCTTTAGGGTCCTGGCTTCTCAGAGGTCAGGAGCAGCAGCAGCTGATGTATATGTCTCGAATTTGTGGTACTATAGCAGGATGTCCTTTCTGAACGACCACCTTGAGACAAGGCCATCACTGTCCAGTCTTCCCCCCAGTCTTGCCTGCAACCAACCTGAGCCTTCTCTGGAGCAAGAGGAGGCAGCCATCCTGGAAGAACCCGATTTGGACATCTGGAGCCAGGTATAGTATTTTCTCAAAATGTATTGTGAGAAAATTAATGCATGAAAAAAAAGATAATATGTAAATCCCCCCAAAAATTGGGAGCAAAAAGCGATCTCAATATCAATAGACAGTAGTGGGCCCAAAATTGGCGGAGAAGAATGAAATCTGATGGGGTCATAATAATAGTCTTTTCTATTGATTTACATTCAATTTGCAACAGTCATGAGCTATAATTTGTGTGAAAATGATGAACCACAAACTAAAACTATGTCCCTTTTTCATACATAGGATTACATCAGCCAGGAGGAGGGTCTGGAAAGTGTCAGGCAGGAGGAGGCAGGGCCCACTGTGAGCCAGGAGGAGGCAGGGCCCACTGTGAGCCAGGAGGTGGCAGGGCCCAGTGGCACACAGGAGGTGGCAGGGCCCAGTGGCACATAGGAGGTGGCTGGGCCAAGTAGCAGGACCAGATCGCAGGTGCCTCCCATCCGCCTTCCTAAAAGATCCAGGAGGGACAGGAGCACAAGCGAGGCAGCAATGGCCCTTATTAGAGAGGCACATGCCACCCTCCAGGAGCCCACATCCCCTGAAGAGGCCATTGCCGGCCTAAATGAGGCCAAGTTCAAGGTGATGAGCATGGAGCAATGCCTCCTATGCGAGCCCCTGCTCATCACCTTGCTGAACAAGGGGGTGATGGAGAGAATTACCCCCAATACGGCCATATGTGAGGTCGCCCAGCTTTCCCAACCTCAACCTCAACCTCCTCCTCCTCCTCCTCCTCCTCCACCTTCTTCTTCTCCTCCAGCTCCTTCTCCTCCTCCTCCTGACACGAGTACACCTCCAGTGGCACAGCCTCCAGCCACACGCAGAAGGAAGGCTGCAGGGAAGGCTGCCGGGAAGGCTTCAGGGAAGGCTGCAGGGAAGGCTGCCAAGAAGACCAGGAAGTGATGGCCTTGCTTCATTGTGGTCTGACAGAAGGCAGCCTGTTGTAGTACCACAGACTTGGGACATGTATATCACCTGCTGCTGTTCCTGACCTCTGGGAGTCCAGCATCAGATTGTGCTCACAACTGTTGTGCTTCTCAAGCTCCCAATTTTATTGGCCACACAGGGTTGATGTGTGCTCTGGGGTCCCATGGATGCACAAATGGCAGCAGGTTCTCCAGCGCTGCCTTCTGTTTATTTTGTTATAGACCAGAATAAATGTTTTTTTTTACAGTTAATACTTGACTATGTGTTTTTATAATAATTATAAATTTAGCTTTGGAGTAGGCAGATACATTTTAACACATAAAATAAAAAGGGAAGGTCTAAAAAAAACAAAATAACAAAATAAGGGGTAAACTTGACACAACAAAAATAATAAATAAAATCATGGAGATCACTATAAAATAAAGAAGCATTTAAAATGAAGATCTGTATTCAAAATTAAAATAATATAATTATTAAGGAGATCTTGCTCGATATAATACAGCTAAATATTCATGAGATCAGTATGAAAAAGGTTTAAAATAGTTAGTCAGAACTCTGTATGAATATCAGCAGCAAAACAAGTTCTTTAGTTTTCATTATTGTATCATTCTAAAGAAGATTTAAATGCGCAACATTTAAACAATGCAATAATTTACAGTGGGACGAATGTGCTATCTCCATTACGAAGGCTTGTTTTACCAGAAGATGCGCTCCCGTCTCATACTTGATTCTGAGCATGCGCGCTTTTTGAAGACTCGGAAAAGCATACACACGAACGTTTTTCTCGTCGCCAAAACAGGCCGATGAAAAACACGACGAGAAAATCGAGAATCCGACGAGAAAAAAAGAGAGCAGGTTCTCTATTTTTCTCGTCGAAAAACCATACACACAAACGGTTTTCTTGACAAGAAAGCTCTCTCTGCAGTTTTCTTGTCGTTTTTGGACGAGAAACTCGGTCGTGTGTACGAGGCTAAAACAAATTTTTCCGTTGTGCACAAGAAACGAACCGAAACTAAACAAATTTTTCCGTTGTGCACAAGTCTAGTGATTGGTTCTTTTGAAAGAATACAAATGTCTGATTGGCTGATTGTGAAGCCACCACCTTCTTTTGTTATTCCTGTTGACAGTATAAATAAACGAAGCTGCTCATGCTAGAGAGGATTCTGCTAAGCTCAACGTGATACCAGCATCTGTGTCTGTGTTACTTAGAGATAAATCAGCGCGCTATTCCCGGCATTATGCAAGGGAGCTATATTTGTGCTTTTAAGAGCAAGGAAATTATTTGCTTATAGGAGAAGCTTAAAATTTCCCGGACACTACAAACTATGGGATATATTTATGGAATTTTTATTTATATATTTTTTTTTACTAGTAATGGTGGCGATCAGCAACTTTTAGTGGGGCTGAAATATTGCGGCGGACAAATCTGACACCTAACTAACACTTTTGAAATTTTTTTGGGAACCAGTGACACCAATATAGTGATCAGTGCTAAAAATATGCACTGTCACTATACTAAGGACACTGGCAGGGAAGGGGTTAACATCTAGGGTGATCAAAGGGTTAAATGTTTGGCCAACATGTGTTACTGTGTACTGCCTGAAGTGTTTTTACTAAGCAATGTGCTGTTTTTTACTGCCTGCTATGCTGTTGCTGTCAGAAGGGAGCCCTGTGTTCATTCACCTACACAGTGCTCTCTTCGGTATTGTCCGGAGCCCGGCACCCGCTGATAAGTTGGTGCTGCAGCCAATCGCAGCACAGCCAGAATGGCGGGGGCACGCAGGTGCACTCTCTACCCTGGCACGCGGATCATGTACTAGGTACGTGATCTGGCACAGAGCGGCTGCCCTGCCGCAGTTTATCTGCGATGGGCTACCCACAAGCGGTTAAGAAGAAGCTTGGGAGTTTGTAGAGTTATTTATGCAGATCTACACAAAAGACCCAGAACAAGGTCAGTAATGAAAATAAAGATGGACAGGGGGATGTGGGTCCTAAAGATAGATGAGTATAAGCTCTGGCACTGATTTGAAGACTTAATTGTATGGAAGCCCTCAAAGAAAACCCTTAAGCCCTGTACACACGATCGGATAACCTATGGATTTTCGTCCGATGGATTTGTCCATCGGAAATCCGATGAAACTGTTTTTCATCAGTCTTGCCCACACACCATCAGTCAAAAAACCGACCGTTCCAAACGAGGTGACGTAAAACACTCCGATGAGCCGAGAAAAATGAAGTTTAATGCTTCTGAGCATGCATCGACTTGATTCTGAGCATGCGTGGGTTTTTGATCCGATGGACTTGCCCATAGACGATCTGAGTTTTCGATCGTTTTTTTATCCATCGGAAAAATTTAAAACATGTTCTATTTTTTAAAACCGATGGAAAAAAGACCGATGGGTCCCATACACGATCGGTTGGTCTGATGAAAACCATCCATCGGACGGTTTTCATCAGTCAAACCGATCGTGTGTACAGGGCTTTACAGTATACTCTCTATTTAAGACCTTATGGCTGTGCATACTTTACAGGATATTCAATTTAATAGGGCAGTAAAATCTGGTTAAGCATATTAGGCAAGTATGCAGCACAATACATTTGGGCCTGTGATGCATCACGAGAACTCAGAGGGATGCACAGTGGAAAGACAGAGCATCTTCATACTTTCTTGCATAACCCTCAAGCCACCTCACAATATATCTTCTTTTAGCTTCATGCTGTTGGACAGACAGATCAAACTTCATCACTGACATCCTCTGGTATTTCCTGATACTAAAAGGGAATGTCTGAGCCAATAACTGTAATGTTTGTCCCGCTGTGTCTGAGGGTGTGGCTGAGGAGACCAATAGAAACTTTATTCTAGACATGCCATGCTGGAGCTATAGTGACAGTTTTATGCAGATCATTTCAGGTATGAACTGCATCAGACACAGTTCTATATAAAAACACTGTCGCAACTTTTTCCGCTTAGCAACAGTTATGTATAGCAAATATGCACCCTACCCAAACTGTAAATCTCATCATGATTTAAAGTTCTATTTCTAAAGTTAACATAGTTTCCTTTGAAACACTTTTTTCATTATTTCATAAAGTTAACCATTTTAACCAATTTATAAAAGACTGATATAGAAGATGGTAATGTTAAAGTCCATCGTAAATGAATATAGAAGGTACTTGAAGATAAATGAATGGTATTTAACCACTTCCCGCCCAGTCAATAGTGAATTGACGTCCGGGAAGTGGTTGCATTATCGATACTGGACGTCATATGACGTCCTGCAGGATAATGCCTTGCGCGCAGCCCGGGGGGGCGCGCAGCGCGGTGATCGGGGACGGCATGTGTCAAAGTCACAGCCGATCACCTGTCAAAACAAACTCGGCGGCGCGCTCCGTGCGCGCCGCCACAGGCTTGCAGAGCGGGGATCGGGGAAGGCGAGTGTCCCTTGGACACAGCGCGTCCCCGATCAGAGTAAACAGCCAATGAATTGGCTGTTTACCACGTGACCGGCTGTGTCCAATCACAGCCGGTCACAAATGTAAACAAACTCCACAGGAGTTACTACCTGATCCCTGCTCTCTCCTCACACACCGATCTGTGAGGAGAGAGAAGAGATCAGTAAGTTAGCTCAGTGTAGTTTGTCTACATAAGTTTACAGTGCACAACACGCCCCCCCCATAAAGAGGACCTGTCACACAGCCCAGCACATCAATCAGCCCAGCCAATCAGCCCATCTGTCAATCAGCCCATCTGTCAATCAATCAGCCCATCTGTCAATCAATCAGCCCATCTGTCAATCAATCACCCCATCTGTCAATCAATCAACCCATCTGTCAATCAATCAGCCCATCTGTCAATCATCTGTCACAGGCCCACCTCCATCGGTACCGCCATTGGCACCGCCACACAGGCTACCAGTACCGCCATCGGTACCAGTACCACCACCAGTACCGCCACCAGGCCCAGCATCTATACTGCCACACAGGCCCGCTACCAGTATCACCACTAGTGCCGCCATCGGTACCACCACCAGTACCACCACCCGTACCACCGTCGGTAGTGCCACCACCACCTGTACCACCACCTGTACCGCCATCGGTACCATCACCACCCGTACCGCCATTGGTACCACCATCGGTACCACCACCACCCATACCGCCATCGCTACCACCACCACCCGTACCGCCATCGGTACCGCCGCCACCACCACCACCCATACCGCCATCGGTACCACCACCACCTGTACCGCCATTGGTACCACCACCACCCATACCACCATCGGTACCACCACACAGGCCCACCACTAATACCTCCATCGGTACTACCACACAGACCGCCACCACTACCACCAGCAGTACCATTACACAGGCCCACCAATAAGCACTGCCATAATGTCCCAAAGGGTTTACACACCTGAAAAGGCATATGCCATTCTTGCCATGTCGGATGATGAGAGCAGCGGGGAGATCCCATTATCCGATTCTGGTTCGGAATACGAGCCAGTGGAGGATAGTGGCTCAGAGTCCGAGTCCCCGGAGGAAACCGTCCCTCCCAAAAGAATGCGATCGGCACCAAGATCAGCACCAAGATCAGCACCAAGATCAGGAGAACTGCCCACCACCAGCAGCGCCATACCCCAGGAAGAGGAGCCCAGTACAAGCAATGGAAATGCACGCCCAACCCGAAGAATCCAGCCCCAATCCTACCTTCCCGATGCCCTGGCAAACCCCTTATGGTTGCCTGCCAACTCAGGATCCGCTATCATCCCCCCTTTCACCGCACAGCCAGGTGTGCAGCCCGACACTACAAATTTTTCTAAATTTGATTATTTTTGTTTATTTTTCCCACAAGATTTGCTGCAGAATATAGTGGATCAAACAAATCTGTATGCATCCCAATTTATTGCTGCCAACCCTGATTCTTCCTACGCCCGCATGTTCCAGTGGCGGCGTCTAACATTGGAGGAATTTAAATTATTTTTGGGCCTTATGTTCAATATGGGGCTTACAAAAAAGAACGAAGTCCATTCATATTGGTCCAAACGCCCCATCCAACACATGCCCATATATTCCGCTGTCATGTCCAGGAAAAGATACGACATGATTATGCGCTTTCTCCACTTCAATGACAATTCACAGTGCCCTCCCCGAGATCATCCCAACTACGACAAATTGTACAAGATACGCCCCCTAATCAATGCCTTTTCCCAGCGATTTGAAGAAGTTTTCATCCCAGACCAAAAAATTTGTGTGGACGAGTCCCTCGTACATTTCACCGGCCGACTGCAGTTCAAGCAGTACATACCAAGCAAGAGAGCCAGGTATGGGTTAAAATTAAATAAATTATGTGATCGAGCCACTGGATCTACGAAGGCAAAGACTCCCAGCTCCAGCCCCGTGATTGCCCCACATATATTGGAACCAGTGGGAAAATTGTCTGGGAGTTGGCATACCCCCTGTTCGGAAAAGGTTACCATTTATATGTTGATAATTATTATACCAGCCTGCCCCTTTTTCGCCACCTTTACAGTAAACAAACCCCGGCCTGCGGTACTTTAAAAAAAAAAAACGGAAGGGATTCCCACAAAATTTATTGACAAAAAAATTGCGACCTGGAGAATCGGCATCCATGAGGAACGAGGAGGTGTTGGCCATGAAGTGGACGGACAAGAAAGGTGTCCACATCCTCTCTACGATCCACAATGACACCATGGTGGAGATCCCAAGAAGACGCGGCTCCATTGTAAAGCCCGAATGTGTCCACGACTACAATTTGTACATGGGGGGGTGGATTTAAACGACCAGATGCTACAGCCCTACTTATCAACCAGAAAGTCCCGTTATTGGCACAAAAAAGTTGCGTTTCACCTGTTTCACATGGCCCTTTTTAATTCGTTTGTCTGCTACCAAAAAGCAACTCAAAATCACTGACTCCACTACCTCCAATATATCGAAGATATCATCGATGCCCTCATTTACCAACAAGATCCCGCCCCAGGAAGCATTCGCTCTGATAGTGTGAGTCGGCTTCACGAGCGACACTATCCCTTTAGCATCCCCCCCACAGAATCTGGAAGAAGACGCCAAAAGAAATGCCGTGTATGCAGCAGAGGAGGAGTAAGAAGAGACACCAGCTATTATTGTCCCGATTGTCCCTCCCAACCTGGCCTGTGCATCGGAAATTGCTTCAAAAATTATCATACATCCATTAGTTCCCCTTATTATTAACAGACTGCCATTTCCCTATTTGCCTGCTACCATGTTACTAACTACCTTCCATGTTAATTAACTGACCCTGGCCTGTTTACCGACGATGTCTTTGCTTGCCGATTTAAACCACGTTTCTGACCTCCACGTGCACCAACCTCAGCCTGTTTACCGACGATGCCTCTGCCTGCCGATTTAAACCACGTTTCTGACTTCCACGTATACCGACCTTGGCCTGTTAATCGACCATGTTTTTGCCTGCCACTTGGACTGATCTTTTGGCCATCTACTTTTAGTACACAGGGGTCTCACATATGTGAGGGGCTTCAGAATAGCGTTCTGAGTAGAGAAAACCAGTTTTTCGTTTTCTGTGCTCCAAGAACAGGGTCTGGTTGCCTGGAGGCTTCAAAGCGATTTGGGTGGGAGAAGCCTCTACCCCTGGTCCCCCTGGCCCTAAGCTTGATGGTCCTTCCTGCTGCCTGGACCAATAATTTGGCTGTGCTGACCATATTACTGCCTGTAATGACCCATGACATTATGGACCATGTTTCTTCCTGCTGCTTGGACCAATACTTTGGCTGTGTTGACCATATATCTGCCTGCTGCCTCTATTGACTTTGGACAGCATTTCTGCCGGGACACCTCTGCCTGCTACCTGGACCTGTGCTTTGGCTGTGCTCTGGCTGTGCTGACAGTATCTCTGCCTGTGCGAACTATGGACAGTATTCCTGCCTGCTGCCTGGATGATTGCTTTTGCTGTCGCTGACCTCATCCCTGCCTGCTGCCTGGACCGATGCTCTCCTCTGTGGACCACTGCACTTCTAAAACCACAGGTAATCTTTTGTTATTTGGTATGTACCTGCTATGTGTTAGATATATGAAGGGCCTTCAAAAATGTGATCGGTAGTCAGAAAATGATATGTGCAATTAATGCTGCTAGAATGCCTGGAGGTGCTACTTGGATGTTGGGCCTCTGTATGTGGCCAGGCTGTGTAAAAGTCTCAAACATGTGGTATCGCCATACTCAGGAGGAGTAGCAGAATGCATTTTGGGGTGTAATTTTTGCTATGTACATATTATGTGTTAGAAATATCTTATAAATTGACAACTTTGTGTAAAAAAAATGCATTTTAATTTTTTCTCCACATTTTCCAAAACCTTCTGGAAAAAAATGAACCGTTCAAAAGACTCATAATGCCTCATAGATTATACGTTGGGGTGTGTGCTTTCCAAAATGGGGTCATTTTGTGGAAAATTCCATTGTCCTGGTGCTCCAGGGCCTTCAAAAGTGTAATAGGTGGTTGAGAAAGGATATGTGCGATTTATGCTTGTAGAACGCCTGAAAGTGCTACTTCAATGTTGGGCCTCTGTATATGGCCAGGCTGTGTAAAAGTCTCACACATGTGGTATCGCTACACTCAGGAGGAGTAGCAGAATGTATTTTGGGGTGTAGTTGCAATTATGCATATGCTGTGTGAGAGAAAAAAAACTGTTAATATGACCAGTTTGTGTAAAAAATAAAAAATAAATAAATAAATAAATTTAATTTTCCCAAGAATTGTGGGAAAAAAATACAACTTCAAAAAACTCACCACGCCTCTTAGTAAATACCTTGGACTGTCTACTTTCCAAAAAGGGGTAATTTTGGGGTATTTGTACTTACCTCGCTTGTTAGTGTCTCAAGAAATTAGATATCCCTTCAGTACATCAGGCGTGATCAGATGTGATAAATTTTCAGTGATTGCCACCATAGTTTGTAGACTCTATAACTTTCACAAAGACCAAATAATATACACTAATTTGGGTTCATTTTACCAAAGATATGTAGCAGTATACATTTTGGCACAAATTTATCAAGAAAAATTACTTATTTGCAAAATTTTACAATAGAAACTAAAAAAAAGTGTTTGTTTTTTTTTTTTAAATTGCTGTTTTTTTGCTTATAATCGCAAAAAATAAAAAACCCAGTGGCGATTAAATACCACCAAAAGAAAGCTCTATTTGTGAGAAGAAAATGATAAAAATTTTGTTTGGATACAGTGTAGCATGACTAAGTAATTGTCATTCAAAGTGTGAGAGTACTGAAAGCTGAAAATTGGTCTGGGCGGGAAGGTGCATAAGTGCATGGTATTGAAGTGGTTAAACAAGAAAACCAGTAGCCAATTTTATCTTCTATCATAGTAGAAGTCTGGATTCAGGGTGATACCATTTATTGGCCAACTAAATAGATTGTATTGCAAGCACTTCAGGCTTCTCCAGGCAATATCATGACTGTACACCTGTCATGAAAGGATTATGAAGGCAACCATTGTTTTAAATATACAGAAACAGTAAATGAACAAAGACAAGAACAAAGCAAAAAACAACAACAACAAAAAAAAAAAAACTCACATACATACATTGGTCTTACATAATATTTATGCAATTCTCACAATAAACATTACATCAAGTTATAGCGTAAAACATAAAATAGTACTCCTGTTAGCTCGATTTCCAAGTTTGGAAGCGATGCAGTCCTATGGTATATAGGCCAATATAAAATATTCAAATGATCATGGATATTTGCCCAATAACTGATGGAAAGTAGGCTAATTCCCCGTACACACGGTCGGATTTTCCGTCGGGATAAACTCCGACGGATTTTTCCAACGGAATTCCGTTCAAGCTGTCTTGCATACACACTGTCACACCAAATTCCGACCGTCAAGAACGCGGTGACATACAGCACTACGACGAGCCGAGAAAAATTAAGTTCAATGCTTCCGAGCATGCATTGACTTGATTCTAAACATGCATGTTTTTTTCTCCGTCTGAGTTCCCTACAGACGAACGGATTTTCCAATAGAAATTTTTTCCGTCGGAAAAAAAGAGAACAAGTTCAATTTCTAAGTTCCGATAGAAAAAGTCAGATGGGGCACACACACGGTCGGAATATCCGATGAAAAAATTCCGTCTGACTTTTTCTATCGGAAATGTTTACAAGGCATTAGAGTCTTATTCCTTTAAAAGGCTTCAGAGGCTATGGAAGAATCCATCAGCCATTTGGACCAAACCTTCTCATATTTGAGGAGACAACCTCTATTAACCACTTGTCCACCGCCCACTGTCAATTGACGGCGGGCGGAGGATACTCTCGTTCTGGGAGGACGTCATATGACGTCCTCCCTTTAAAACGAGCTAGAAGGCACGCGCTCGCCGCGTTCACAAGGCCCCGGTGCGCGTGCCCGGCGGCCGCGATTGCCGCCGGGCACCCGCGATTGCCCGGGAAACGAGCAGGAAAGTGGGTCTCTGTGTGTAAACACAGAGATCCACGTCCTGTGAGGGAGAGGAGGCTGATGGTGTCTCCCTTGTACATAGGGACAACCATCAGTCACCTCCCCCAGTCAGTCCCCTCCCCCCACAGTAAGAACACATTTAGGGAACATATTTAACCCCTTCCCGCCCCCTAGTGGTTAACCCCTTCCCTGCCAATCACATTTATACAGTAATCAATGCATTTTTATAGCAGGGATCGCTGTATAAACGTGAATGGTCCCAAAAATGTGTCAAAAGTGTCCGATGTGTCCGCCGCAATATCGCAGTCACAATAAAAAAAAAATCGCAGATCGCCGCCATTACTAATAAAAAATAAAAATGCTATAAATCTATCCCCTATTTTGTAGACGCTATAACTTTTGCGCAAACCAATCAATACGCGCTTATTGCGATTTTTTTTTTTACCAAAAATATGTAGAAGAATACGTATCGGCCTAAACTGAGGAAAATTTTATTTAAAAAAAAAAATGGGTATTTATTATAGCAAAAAATAGTGTTTTTTTTCCAAACTGGACGCTCTTCTTTTGTTTATAGTGCAAAAAATAAAAACCGCAGAGGTGATCAAATACCACCAAAAGAAAGCTCTATTTGTGGGAAAAAAAGGACACAAATTTTGTTTGGGAGCCACGTCGCACGACCGCGCAATTGTCATTCAAAGTGTGACAGCGCTGAAAGCTGAAAAATGGCTTGGGCAGGAAGGGGGTTTTTGTGCACAGTAGGGAGGTGGTTAATATAGGTCTCCTTATATAATGGTAGGCTATTGTTAATAAGTCGTTTCCACATAGACAGTGATGGGGGGGGTAGTTTTTTTCCAACTAAGAGCTATAGCTTTGCAAGCATAGAACAAAAGCAGCCCCACTAGAGTACGTCCTGCTATCGTGGGAATAAATTGCTCTATCAGACCCAAAATACATATTGCCATTGATAGTTGTAATGGAATATAAGTAATTTGTGATATAAAAGCTAGTAACTCTTCCCAGTACCCCACTATTGCTGGACAAGTCCAAAAAATATGAGTAAAGTCTCCAGGAATCCCCCCACATCGCCAACAACCAGGGGCAGAGTCCGGATTTTTATATAATATATGAGGAGTGAGATATGCCCTGTGAACCATTTTGAACTGAATCAGTCGGTCTCTCAAGGAGACAAGAGAGTTAAAAGGAAAGTCCCATATGTCATCCCAGTCGTCATTGTCAAGTTCAGGAATGACCATTTAAGTCTTAGTTTCTCTAGTATTAGAATAGAGACAGTTGTTAGATGGAAATACAATTTGGAAGCGGCATTCTTTGCACAGTCCAACCCAAGAAGCTTCTCAAGGGCGGAATGAACTAGTCGTGGAAGAGAGCCAGAAAATTGACAGCTGAAGGCATGGGAGAGTTGAAAAAAACGAAGGGAGTACAACTGAGGAACATTAAAGTCGGAGATCAGTTTGGAAAATGGAATCAAAGATTCGTCCAAGATAATCTGAGTCACTGTTTTTATATTGAACTTGGTCCAGGCATGGGGGTCGGGCAATGTGTATATATGCTCCAGGGTAGGATTCAACCTAAGGGGAGCGTTGGGCGAAATTGCCTGTAGGGGATATCGTTCAATTTTGAGACTCTCCCCCCATACACGTATCGTAGTGCACATAGACTGTGTCAGTAAATATGGAGCAATCGGGCCCCGAAAAATCGGAAATTTCAATGCCTCCAAGGATCCCAACACTGCTGCTTCCACCTGAGTAGCAGAATAAAGCCCTGTACACACGATCGGATTTCCTATGGTTTTTAAACCAATGGATTTTTCCATCGGAAAACCAATGAAGCTGACTTCCATCAGTCAAAAAACCGACCGTTCCAAACGCGGTAAAGTAAAACACTCCGATGAGCCGAGAAAAATTAAGTTCAATGCTTCTGAGCATGCGTCGACTTGATTCTGAGCATGCGTGGGTTTTTTATCCAATGGAGTTCCCCACAGACGATAGTAATTTGCTATCGGTTTTTTAACCATCAGATAATTTTAAAACATGTTCTATTTTTAAACACCGATGGAAAAAAGACAGATGTGGCCCATACACGATCGGTTTGTCCGATGAAAACAGTCCATCGGACTGTTTTCATCGGTAAAACCTATTGTGTGTACAGGGCTTTAGAGGTATCTGGGTTAAGCCACCAGGCAGAAGTTACTAGCTGAGAGGCCAACAATTGTTGACCTCCACTGCTGAGAATGGCAAATTCCAAGGTGCCATGCTGATGCATTGGCCTCAATTTTTGACCTGGAACCTGTATAAAGATAAAGACTTTTGATACTTTTCTGACACTCGTGTACAGCTTCTTCATGTCAAGTACAAGGCCTAGATAAGGACCCTCTGGGGTTCATTTAGTAAAGGAAAATACACTGTTGACTTTGCATGGAAAGTTTCATTTTGCAAGGGAATTTTCCCCAGAAGTGAATGTAGTAAAATTTCACTTTGAAAAAAATACCCAATTGTGTGTTAGGAAAATATATGTAAAAAAAAAAAAAGGATTTTTGCTTGCACAATAATGAAAGTCAGCAGAGCTTCACCTCATTTACTAAACTCTGGGGAATATTTCCATTAAAAGTAAAACTTCAATTGCAAAGTCAATACTCTATTTGACTTTAGTAAATCAACCCCTCTGTGTCTTTCATAGATGGTTAACTAAGAGAGAAAAACCAAAGATCTCATGGTAAATTGGTCTTGTTCAGTAGACTTGCCAAGGCTCACAGTGAGCATGAACCAAAGTCAAAACACCAAATCATCAAGTAGATATGGAACGGGGAACAGCTTGGAAATCAGGACAGGCAGCAGGCAGATGTAGTTGGTAAACATGAACCAGTTAATCAGCAGGGCAATTGGAATCTGGAGCAATGATATACTGTAAGGAGCAGGGCACAGTGCAGGGAATGAAGGAACAAAGGTAGTGGAAGCAGAAACATGGTACAGACATCAGAGTAAACATCAAGTCTTAGGAATGCTAAGAAACTGTTTACTGAGATATCTTGCTGAAGCTTTGACTTTAATAAATAGCATTTATGGAAATCATATGAACTAAAACTATTAGATGGCATGGGTAGTACGCTCCTGTGGGAAAATCGAGATTGAGGCCTGTGAGAAGTAGGGATGAGCTTCGTGTTCGAGTCGAACATACGTTCGACTCGAACATTGGCTGTTCGATCGTTCGACGAAGATCGAACGATTTGGGCCGTTCGCGCCAAATTCGAGTGACGCGAACGGCCCACAATGCACTACGCCATCGCAGTGTCATCCAGGCGCTGTGATTGGCCAAGCATGCACTGTGACCCCGCATGCTTGGCCAATCACAGCGCCGGCAGCGAGGAGAGCAATGATTGGCCACAGGCAGGATGCCTGTGGCCAATTATTGCTGAGGGTGTTTAGTACACGCCCCACACTATAAAAGGCCGCCAGCACGGCGGCCTAGTGTAGTGTGTTCCGGAGCAGGGATAGAGTAGCATAGGCAGGGACAGTGACTGTTATTTCTTTCTTGCTTAACCTGGATTCCTTTAGTTTAGGGAAAGAGAAGGATAGGTAGGGAGAGTGTCAGTGTGTTTTGTGCTTCTGCTATAGTGTGCTTAAAAAAAACATTTATTCTAGGGACAGAAAACTCTAGGTAGGGACAGTGTCAGTTTCTTTCACTCTGCAAGTCCTTGTTTCCAGGGACCTGTAAGGACAGTGAGTTAATTGTCCTTGTGCTATATTGTGCTTAAAAAAAACATTTATTCTAGGGACAGAAAACTCTAGGTAGGGACAGTGTCAGTTTCTTTCACTCTGCAAGTCCTTGTTTCCAGGGACCTGTAAGGACAGTGAGTTAATTGTCCTTGTGCTATATTGTGATTAAAAAAAACATTTATTCTAGGGACAGAAAACTCTAGGTAGGGACAGTGTCAGTTTCTTTCACTCTGCAAGTCCTTGTTTCCAGGGACCTGTAAGGACAGTGAGTTAATTTTCCTTGTGCTATATTGTGATTAAAAAAAACATTTTTTCTAGGGACAGAAAACTGTAGGTAGGGAGAGTGTTTTTTTTCTTTCACTCTGCAAGTCCTTGTTTCCAGGGACCTGTAAGGACAGTGAGTTAATTGTCCTTGTGCTATATTGTGCTTAAAAAAAACATTTATTCTAGGGACAGAAAACTCTAGGTAGGGACAGTGTCAGTTTCTTTCACTCTGCAAGTCCTTGTTTCCAGGGACCTGTAAGGACAGTGAGTTAATTGTCCTTGTGCTATATTGTGATTAAAAAAAACATTTATTCTAGGGACAGAAAACTCTAGGTAGGGACAGTGTCAGTTTCTTTCACTCTGCAAGTCCTTGTTTCCAGGGACCTGTAAGGACAGTGAGTTAATTTTCCTTGTGCTATATTGTGATTAAAAAAAACATTTTTTCTAGGGACAGAAAACTGTAGGTAGGGAGAGTGTTTTTTTTCTTTCACTCTGCAAGTCCTTGTTTCCAGGGACCTGTAAGGACAGTGAGTTAATTGTCCTTGTGCTATATTGTGCTTAAAAAAAACATTTATTCTAGGGACAGAAAACTCTAGGTAGGGACAGTGTCAGTTTCTTTCACTCTGCAAGTCCTTGTTTCCAGGGACCTGTAAGGACAGTGAGTTAATTGTCCTTGTGCTATATTGTGATTAAAAAAAACATTTATTCTAGGGACAGAAAACTCTAGGTAGGGACAGTGTCAGTTTCTTTCACTCTGCAAGTCCTTGTTTCCAGGGACCTGTAAGGACAGTGAGTTAATTTTCCTTGTGCTATATTGTGATTAAAAAAAACATTTTTTCTAGGGACAGAAAACTGTAGGTAGGGAGAGTGTTTTTTTTCTTTCACTCTGCAAGTCCTTGTTTCCAGGGACCTGTAAGGACAGTGAGTTAATTGTCCTTGTGCTATATTGTGCTTAAAAAAAACATTTATTCTAGGGACAGAAAACTCTAGGTAGGGACAGTGTCAGTTTCTTTCACTCTGCAAGTCCTTGTTTCCAGGGACCTGTAAGGACAGTGAGTTAATTTTCCTTGTGCTATATTGTGATTAAAAAAAACATTTATTCTAGGGACAGAAAACTCTAGGTAGGGACAGTGTCAGTTTCTTTCACTCTGCAAGTCCTTGTTTCCAGGGACCTGTAAGGACAGTGAGTTAATTTTCCTTGTGCTATATTGTGATTAAAAAAAACATTTATTCTAGGGACAGAAAACTCTAGGTAGGGACAGTGTCAGTTTCTTTCACTCTGCAAGTCCTTGTTTCCAGGGACCTGTAAGGACAGTGAGTTAATTTTCCTTGTGCTATATTGTGATTAAAAAAAACATTTATTCTAGGGACAGAAAACTCTAGGTAGGGACAGTGTCAGTTTCTTTCACTCTGCAAGTCCTTGTTTCCAGGGACCTGTAAGGACAGTGAGTTAATTTTCCTTGTGCTATATTGTGATTAAAAAAAACATTTTTTCTAGGGACAGAAAACTGTAGGTAGGGAGAGTGTTTTTTTTCTTTCACTCTGCAAGTCCTTGTTTCCAGGGACCTGTAAGGACAGTGAGTTAATTTTCCTTGTGCTATATTGTGATTAAAAAAAACATTTTTTCTAGGGACAGAAAACTCTAGGTAGGGAGAGTGTTTTTTTTCTTTCACTCTGCAAGTCCTTGTTTCCAGGGACCTGTAAGGACAGTGAGTTAATTGTCCTTGTGCTATATTGTGCTTAAAAAAAACATTTTTTCTAGGGACAGAAAACTCTAGGTAGGGAGAGTGTTTTTTTTTTTTCACTCTGCAAGTCCTTGTTTCCAGGGACCTGTAAGGACAGTGAGTTAATTGTCCTTGTGCTATATTGTGCTTAAAAAAAACATTTATTCTAGGGACAGAAAACTCTAGGTAGGGACAGTGTCAGTTTCTTTCACTCTGCAAGTCCTTGTTTCCAGGGACCTGTAAGGACAGTGAGTTAATTTTCCTTGTGCTATATTGTGATTAAAAAAAACATTTATTCTAGGGACAGAAAACTCTAGGTAGGGACAGTGTCAGTTTCTTTCACTCTGCAAGTCCTTGTTTCCAGGGACCTGTAAGGACAGTGAGTTAATTTTCCTTGTGCTATATTGTGATTAAAAAAAACATTTTTTCTAGGGACAGAAAACTGTAGGTAGGGAGAGTGTTTTTTTTCTTTCACTCTGCAAGTCCTTGTTTCCAGGGACCTGTAAGGACAGTGAGTTAATTTTACTTGTGCTATATTGTGCTTAAAAAAAACATTTTTTCTAGGGACAGAAAACTGTAGGTAGGGAGAGTGTTTTTTTTCTTTCACTCTGCAAGTCCTTGTTTCCAGGGACCTGTAAGGACAGTGAGTTAATTTTCCTTGTGCTATATTGTGATTAAAAAAAACATTTATTCTAGGGACAGAAAACTCTAGGTAGGGACAGTGTCAGTTTCTTTCACTCTGCAAGTCCTTGTTTCCAGGGACCTGTAAGGACAGTGAGTTAATTTTCCTTGTGCTATATTGTGATTAAAAAAAACATTTATTCTAGGGACAGAAAACTCTAGGTAGGGACAGTGTCAGTTTCTTTCACTCTGCAAGTCCTTGTTTCCAGGGACCTGTAAGGACAGTGAGTTAATTTTCCTTGTGCTATATTGTGATTAAAAAAAACATTTTTTCTAGGGACAGAAAACTGTAGGTAGGGAGAGTGTTTTTTTTCTTTCACTCTGCAAGTCCTTGTTTCCAGGGACCTGTAAGGACAGTGAGTTAATTTTCCTTGTGCTATATTGTGATTAAAAAAAACATTTTTTCTAGGGACAGAAAACTCTAGGTAGGGAGAGTGTTTTTTTTCTTTCACTCTGCAAGTCCTTGTTTCCAGGGACCTGTAAGGACAGTGAGTTAATTGTCCTTGTGCTATATTGTGCTTAAAAAAAACATTTTTTCTAGGGACAGAAAACTCTAGGTAGGGAGAGTGTTTTTTTTTTTTCACTCTGCAAGTCCTTGTTTCCAGGGACCTGTAAGGACAGTGAGTTAATTGTCCTTGTGCTATATTGTGCTTAAAAAAAACATTTATTCTAGGGACAGAAAACTCTAGGTAGGGACAGTGTCAGTTTCTTTCACTCTGCAAGTCCTTGTTTCCAGGGACCTGTAAGGACAGTGAGTTAATTTTCCTTGTGCTATATTGTGATTAAAAAAAACATTTTTTCTAGGGACAGAAAACTGTAGGTAGGGAGAGTGTTTTTTTTCTTTCACTCTGCAAGTCCTTGTTTCCAGGGACCTGTAAGGACAGTGAGTTAATTGTCCTTGTGCTATATTGTGCTTAAAAAAAACATTTATTCTAGGGACAGAAAACTCTAGGTAGGGACAGTGTCAGTTTCTTTCACTCTGCAAGTCCTTGTTTCCAGGGACCTGTAAGGACAGTGAGTTAATTTTCCTTGTGCTATATTGTGATTAAAAAAAACATTTTTTCTAGGGACAGAAAACTGTAGGTAGGGAGAGTGTTTTTTTTCTTTCACTCTGCAAGTCCTTGTTTCCAGGGACCTGTAAGGACAGTGAGTTAATTTTCCTTGTGCTATATTGTGATTAAAAAAAACATTTTTTCTAGGGACAGAAAACTGTAGGTAGGGAGAGTGTTTTTTTTCTTTCACTCTGCAAGTCCTTGTTTCCAGGGACCTGTAAGGACAGTGAGTTAATTGTCCTTGTGCTATATTGTGCTTAAAAAAAACATTTTTTCTAGGGACAGAAAACTGTAGGTAGGGAGAGTGTTTTTTTTTTTTCACTCTGCAAGTCCTTGTTTCCAGGGACCTGTAAGGACAGTGAGTTAATTGTCCTTGTGCTATATTGTGCTTAAAAAAAACATTTATTCTAGGGACAGAAAACTCTAGGTAGGGACAGTGTCAGTTTCTTTCACTCTGCAAGTCCTTGTTTCCAGGGACCTGGAGAGACATTGAGTGAATTGTCCTTGTGCTATATTGTGATTAAAAAAAACATTTATTCTAGGGACAGAAAACTCTAGGTAGGGACAGTGTCAGTTTCTTTCACTGTGAAAGTCCTTGTTTCAAGGGACAGAGAAGGACACCTGAAGGTAGCCCTTATTGCTTTTTTCCCATCTCCCTGCAGGCCATCTATTAGAATGTCTGGAAGGCAAACAAGGAGAGGCAGACAGTCAGGAGGCAATAAAAGAGGGCAAGCAGGCTCTGTGTCTGGGGGCAACAGTGCTGGTCGTGGACGCGGTGCATTGTCATCAGCACATGGCCATGGGACACGCTTGTCCTTCTTTTCGGCAGCTGGACATGTTGAGCCACATCATGCCGAAGACTTGGTAGAGTGGATGACCAAGCCCTCCTCCTCCTCCTCATCCTCTCTCACCCAGGCTCAGGGTACTGGAAAAGCAGCTGCCAAAGCGTCGTCTTCCCTGGTATCAATGTCAGACAAATCATCAGTCACTCCTTCCCTAGACCCACCATGTCCTCCTCCTGAGGAGTCCCCCGAACTGTTTCAGCACAGTGTTGGGTACATGCTCCAGGAGGATGCCCAGCGTTTCGAAGGGTCTGATGATGAAACCCAGCTAGAGGAAGGCAGTAGCGTGAGAGCAGACAGAGGGGATGCTCAAGAAGGACACCAATCTGGCAGTCATGTTCCAGCAGCTGCAGCATACTGCCAGATTGGCTCCAGTGATGAGGAGGGAGGGGATGATGAGGTCAATGACTCCACGTGGGTGCCTAATAGGAGAGAGGAGGAGGAGGAGGATGAGGAGGAGGCACATCTCCAACGAGGCAGGATGCCCTTTGGTGGCCAGCGTAAGGGCAGTACACCGACGGAATCACACCGCAGAGCTCCGCCTGTGCAGGGCGCTGCCTCTGCCCGTCATTCAAAAAGTTCTTTGGTGTGGGCCTTTTTTGAGGCTAGTGCATCAGATCGCACAGCTGCTGTTTGCAACATATGTCTCAAGCGTATATCGCGTGGCCAAAACATCAGCCGCTTGGGTACCACATGCCTGACCAGACATATGTTGACCTGCCATGCAGCTCGTTGGCAAGCCTACCTCAAAGACCCACACCAAAGAACCAAGCGCACCTCTCCTTGCACCGCATCAGCTGGGATCTCCAACCCCACTATAACTTCAGTCCTCTCTGAAACATGCACTGAGAGGAATGAAGGTGTAGAATTAGGTGTGTCACAGCCAAGTACTTGCGCCCACTCTGCTAGCAGTACACCGACGTCCGATTCTAGCAGGCAAATTTCCCTGCCCCAGCTGCTGGACCGTCGAAAGAAGTTCACTCCCAGCCATCCACATGCCCAGCGGTTGAATGCTAGCTTGGCTAAATTGCTAGCGCTTCAACTGCTGCCTTTTCAGTTGGTAGACTCGGCCCCCTTCCGTGAGTTTGTGCAATGTGCGGTTCCTCAGTGGCAGGTTCCCAAACGCCACTTTTTCTCACGGAAGGCTATTCCGGCTCTCTACCGGCATGTGGAAGGCAATGTCTTGGCCTCGCTGGACAGGGCGGTCAGCGGTAAGGTGCATATTACCGCTGACTCATGGTCCAGCAGGCATGGACAGGGACGTTACCTTTCTTTCACGGCCCATTGGGTCACTCTTTTGGCAGCTGGGAAGGATTCAGGACAAGGTGCAGTAGTGTTGGAGGTTGTCCCACCGCCACGCCTCCAAAATGCTACTACTGGTTGTGACACACCTCTCTCCTCCACCCCCTCCTCTTCTTCTTCCTCCATGGCCTCTTCCTGTGGTTTGTCCTATGAACCAGCGGTGCTCCGTAGCCGTTCACGGGGCTACGCAAGTACGCAGGCAAAAAGATGCCATGCCGTGCTTGCGCTGGTGTGTTTGGGGGACAGAAGCCACACTGGGGCAGAGGTCCTGTCTGCTCTGCAGGGCCAGGCCGAGAGGTGGTTGACGCCACGCCAGCTTAAGCCAGGAATGGTGGTTTGCGACAATGGCACCAACCTCCTCTCCGCCCTCCGACAGGGACAACTGACCCATGTGCCCTGTGTGGCTCACGTCCTTAACCTGGTGGTGCAGCGCTTCTTGGGCAGGTACCCGGGCTTACAGGATGTCCTGAGGCAGGCCAGGAAAGTCTGTGTGCATTTCCGCAGATCTTATAATGCCAGTGCTCGCCTGGCTGAGCTGCAAAAGGAGTTGAACCTGCCCAAGAACCGCCTTATATGTGACATGCCCACCAGGTGGAACTCAACGTTGGCCATGCTGCAGCGGCTGCACACGCAGCAGAGGGCCATCAATGAGTACCTGTGCGACTACGGCACCAGGACAGGGTCAGGGGAGCTTGGTTTTTTTTCTCCACGCCAGTGGGGCATGATCAGGGATGCATGCACTGTCCTGGCACCATTTGAGGAGGCCACGAGGATGGTGAGCAGTGACAGTGCATGCATCAGTGACACTGTACCTCTTGTCCACCTGTTGGAGCACACGCTGCGTGGAATAATGGACAGGGCACTTGAGGCAGAACAGAGGCAGGAAGAGGAGGACTTCCTTGCCTCTCAAGGCCCCCTTTACCCAGACAGTGTTCCTTCTGTCCCACCCATCGCACAGGAAGAGGAGGAGGAGGAGGAGGAGGAGGAGGAGGAGGATTGTGTCAGCATGGAGGTGGAGGCTGGCACTCAGCATCATCAGCAGCAGTCTTTTAGGGATGATTTACAGTCCCAAGAAACCAGTGGACTTGTACGTGGCTGGGAGGAGGTGGCTGCGGATCATGTCGTCCTTAGTGACCCAGAGGACTCCGGAGCGAATGCCTCAGCAAACCTACGCTGCATGGCCTCCCTGATCCTGCAAAGTCTGCGGAAGGATCCTCGTATTCTTCGGATCAAGGAGAGGGACCATTACTGGCTGGCCACTCTCCTTGATCCACGGTACAAGGGTAAGGTTGCGGACCTTATGTTACCGTCGCAGAGGGAGCAGAGGATGAGACAACTCCGGGAGGCCTTGCAGAAAGGTCTGTGCAACGCGTTCCCAGAGACTGGGAGGTTGCAAACTCCTGGTCCTGGACAACGAGTTGCTGAGGCTTCGGCCAGTCAAAGAAGGAGCGGTGGGGAAGGTGGCCGTCTGACCGATGCGTTCAGACAATTCTTTAGTCCGCAGCCCCAAAGTATGATCGGTTCCAGCAACCATCGCCAGCGTCTGATAAACATGGTGCAGGAATATCTAGGGGCAAGGTCAGACTTGGACACCTTCCCCACCGAAAATCCTCTGGCTTACTGGGTCTTGAGGATGGATCACTGGCCAGAGCTTGCACAGTATGCAATTGAGCTACTGGCCTGTCCTGCATCCAGCGTTCTTTCGGAACGCACATTCAGTGCTGCTGGAGGATTTGTCACGGATCACAGGGTGCGCCTGTCCACCGACTCGGTTGATCGACTGACTTTCATCAAGATGAACCAGTCTTGGATCACCACCAGCTACCACACACCTGATGCTGATATAACAGACTAATTGATTTTAAAATGTCACATCCCTTCAAGACTGATGCTGATGCTGAGTGCCTGTGCTGTTATGTTGACTGGCTATCCTCCTCCTCCGAGTCCTCAATGATACGATTGATGATGATAGCTTGGAAGATCATTTTTGTTTATGGGTGCCGCCACCAGTGCCTAACGCCCAATTTTTCAGCCCCTGTTTAACAGGGGCGTGTAATTACAATTTTTGAAGCAATACTTTGCAACAGGGCTCATTGCTGTGCTCCAAGTACAGTATCTGTGAGGAGTTGCAGTGTTGTGCCACCAGTGCCTAAGGCCCAATTTTTCAGCCCCTGTTTAACAGGGGCGTGTCATTACAATTTTTGAAGCAATACTTTGCAACAGGGCTCATTGCTGTGCTCCAAGTACAGTATCTGTGAAGGGTTGCAGTGTTGTGCCACCAGTGCCTAAGGCCCAATTTTTCAGCCCCTGTTCAACAGGGGCATGTAATTACAATTCTTGATCTAATAATTCACAGCAGGGCCCATTGCTGCACCCACCAAGAGTAACTGTCAGGGCTTACAGTGTTGTGGCACCAGCACCACCATCAAAGGCCCAATTTTTACTACCACTGTTCAACAATTATATGTAATTAAAATTCCTGATATAATAGTTGACAGCAGGGCGTTCCAGCACCAACCAAGAGTAACTGTGAGTGCTTACAGTGTTGTGCCAACACCAACAACTAAGGGGCCTATTTCTGCAGAGTATATACGGCAGGTCCCTACTTTCAAACATCCAACTTACAAACGACTCCTACTTGCAAACGCAAGAAGACAACAGGAAGTGAGAGGAAATCTACCACTAGGAAGGAAAATTCTCTCCTGTAAGAATAAATATGGGAGAAAGGTGTCTCCTCTGTACTGATGCTTTATCAGCAATCCTTGTTTCAAGAAAAACACCACATTTCAAAAACAGTTGTCATTAGGACGGAAAGTGAGGTGAAATGTTCTGAACAGGGGCACAGACAGCAAAACAAATGTTACAGGGGTGATAACCCTTACCTATGTTTTCCAAAAAGTTTAAAAATAGATTTTTGGTCTGGAGCTACACTTCAACAATGTACCTGTTCAAAATTACAAACAGATTCTACATAAGAACAAACCTACAGTCCCTGTCTTGTATGCACCGCCTGTATACGGCTGTTCAGAGTATATAGGGCCTTTTTTATTTTATGTGCGGGGTTCCCCTTAATATCCATACAAGACCCAAAGGGGCTGGTAATGGGCTGGGGTAGGGGGGGGGTCATGGGGTAGCTATGCCATTTTTCTTAAAGATTTTCATCCATATTACCGGGACCAGACATTACATTAAAGCCGCAAGCAGTTTTAAATGGCTTTTTTTTCCTTTAGAAGTGTCATTTTGTGCAGGGACAGTTCTAAACACGGGAAACACGTGGCACTTCACAGGCATACTTTAGACACCCCCCAGGTACGATATTTAAAGGAATATTTGACTTTTTTTTTTTCACTTTATGCATCATTAAAATGACTGCTCCCGGAAAACGACCGTTTTTAAAACTTATTTTTGCATTGATACATGTCCCCTGGTGCAGAACCCGGGTTCCCAAACCCTTTTTAGGACAATAACATGCATAATAGTTTTTATAATTAGCACTTTAGAATTCGAACGTTCGCATCCATTGTATTTAATAGGGTTCTAATGTTCGTTCGAACTTTCGGTCCGTTCGCGGGTTCTGGTGCGAACCGAACCCGGGGGTGTTCGGCTCATCACTAGTGAGAAGGAAGAGGACATAAAGAGGTAGTTCCAGGAGAAATATTGACCACTTAGGAGATATACATGCTAGCATGACATTTCAAAGGGTAAGCAAATCTCTGCTGAAAATGCATTTTATTAAATGGTATGCCAAACCATAGTTTGCTAGCAGTTATTTCTACAACTATGCAGCAGAGATTTTTTATTAGATACTGTATTTTACTTACCCAATTTGTTAAACTGTCAACGAATATGTAATCAGTTTACGGATAGTTTTTGTGATCTCTTCTGTACAATTACAAAAATTAGCAGTCATATGGCATACTAATGTTGAACATATAATATTGTTACAATTTTTTTAATAATATAATTAGAAAAAAATCTTAATATATACTTTTGAGTTTTTATCCATCACAAAGGATAAAATGTTCGGAGATTGTTGTTTTCTTGTATCAGTTTTGCTGGCTCTTTTTTCACATTAAAATGTAAAAATTACTGTAAATTGAAAATCAGCTTGTTGAGTGTGAAGCTCTGCTACATGATGCATCTGACAAAGACTTATTGATAATTTGTTGAGTGGTGATCAATGGAGTGATATATCTATATATTATATATTAAAAAGTTGACTGTTTTTACCATCAACTAATGTTAATGCTGTTTACTATTTTTTTCTTAATTTGTCTAGAAATTATTTTCCATTGAATAAACGGTAAAGCAAATAGTCGAATATTCCAAAATTTGGAAATGCGTAAAAGTAAATATAACCGTAGATTAATATACCGTATATACTCGAGTATAAGCCGAGTTTTTCAGCACATTTTTTTGTGCTGAAAATGCCCCCCTCGGCTTATACTCGAGTCATCATTTCCGCCTGAACTCCCAGACTTTGGGGACCCGGTACCGGCCAAGCTTAGCACACATGTAGCCCCACTCCTCCTCTACAAGTGTGCAAAGTTTGTTGTCCGGGGGACCCACGGCCGGGGAGCACCGATTTTTCAAAGCCGGGCACCCCTTCCATAGACTCCCATGTTAAACGGTAAATTCTCCGGTGATTTTGGGGACCCGGTACCGGCCGGTCGTAGGTCCCCTGGACCCGGAACTTGGCACACATGTAGCCCCATTTCTCCTCTACTAGTGTGCAAAGTTTTTTGTCTGGGGGACCACCGATTTTTCAAAGCTGGGCAACCCTTCCATAGACTCCCATGTTAAAAGTCAGTCTAGGCATGGGCACAGTGAGGCATGGGCACAGTGAGGCATGGGCACAGTGAGGCATGGACACAGTGAGGCATGGGCACAGTGAGGCATGGGCACAGTGAGGCATGGACACAGTGAGGCATGGACACAGTGAGGCATGGACACAGTGAGGAAAAGTGAGGCATGCAGGTGGACACCCTAGGCTTATACTCGAGTCAATAAGTTTCCCCATTTTTTTGTGGTAAAATTAGATGCCTCGGCTTATATTCGGGTTGGCTTATATTCGAGTATATACGGTAATACAAGATGAACAAAGGAAAACAGAAAAAAACGAAATGATTAAAATCATCAGTACAACTGCAGAACACTCTACAACCCCTCGTTCTCTAGTACCCCAATTTTATTAACCCTAGAAGCCTTCTGGCCTTGGTGATCTAAATTCTTTCACTCTGTACCAAATATTCCACATAATTTAGCCGTTCCCTCCAGTGTAACAAGAATCTATTATATCTGTTATTCATAGGGGACCTAATTTTCTCATTTAACTTAGCCAGAACCTCCAAAAACGGTTGAACATTAGATGGTTTCCAATTATGTGGAATCATTTTTTATTTATGATAAAATATGTAAAAATAATTGGCTGCTCAGACATAGGAAATTTATATTTATCCAAATTTCAGCAAAGCTAATTCTACAGAAATACTTACAAGATGTCTCAGTACTGCTGTCATAAATAAAAATACTCTAGATCAAAAATTTTGAATAGTCTGACAATACTAAAGTATACAGATTAAGGATCCAATCTGGCCAAACATACCCCAGAAATGTGCTGACTACGATGAGGGAAATTTAGACAGCCTATACAGAGTGTGGTATCAGCAAAATGCTAATCTTCTGAAAAATTGTCCAATGATTTAACCACATCAAGTTTAGACTCTTTCACCCCTTCCAGTCCAGGCCATTTTTCAGTTTATGTACTGTCATACTTTGAATGACAATTACTCAGCCATGCAACACTGTACCCAGATTAAATGTATATAATTTATTGAGACAGTAAGCTTTCTTTTGGTGGTATTTAAACATTATTGTTTTTTTTTTTTTTTGGTTTCAGATTTTGAAAAAAAAAACAATTGATTGATCAATGCTGATGTATTGACTGTCTATCTAATTTTTTGAGGCCCTCAAGGACAGTACAAATCCAAAAACTACCCCTTTTTGGAATGTACACAGTCCAAGATATTTAACAAGAGGCATGGTGATTTTTTTGAACTTGTAATTTTTTGTCAAGGTTTTTGGAAAATGAAAAAATAAAATTAAATATAAAGAACACAAAGGAATAAAATAAATGTTTTTTTTTTTTTCACAAGGTTGTAATTTTAACAAGCTATTTATCACACAGCATAGATATACCGTACTTACAATTACACCTCAAAACCCATTCTTCTATGCCTCCTGAGTATGGGGATGCCACATTTGTGAGGCTTTTTTACAGCCTAGGTGCAAAGAGACTCCCAAAATCTTAGGAGCACCTTTGGGCTTTCAGGAAGCATAAATGATGTGTCTAATTTCTACCCATCATATTTCTTGAGTCCCTGAAGTGACAGGACAGGGGAAACACACAAAAAATTACCAAATTTTGGAAAGCAAACACCACAAGGTATTTTCTGTAAGGAATAGCGAATCTTTAAAAAAAAAAGGGTTATCAATTAATAAGTTATTTCTAACACACATCATAGGAATACTTCCACTGCAAGTCGGACCGTCAGGGACCATTCAGGGTTCAGAAAAAATGCCTAGCGTGTCCGCCAATCACTGGAATGTATTGTAGCTCAGCCCTAACCGAACCGTTCCATTTTCTATGGCCCCGCATCTGAAGCAGGACCCAGAATGGCGCGGTACGGTTCGTTTTTTTTTGCATAAATGTGTGGCGTCTGTATACTCGAGTATAAGCCGAGTTTTTCAGCACATTTTTTTGCACTGAAAATGCCCCCCTCGGCTTATACTCGAGTCACCTTTTTGTGCCTGATCTCCCAGATTTTGGGACCCGATACTGGCCGGCCTTAGGTCCTCTGGACCCCAAACTTTGCACACATATAGCCCCACTCTTTTTCTGAAAGTGTAAAAAGTTTGTTGTCCGGGGGACCTACGGCCGGGGAGCACCGATTTTTCAAAGCCGGGCACCCCTTCCATAGACTCTCATGTTAAATGGTCATATCTCTGGTGAATTTGGGGACCCGGTACCGGCCGATCATAGGTCCCCTGGACCCGAAGCTTAGCACACATGTAGCTCCATTTCTCTTCTACAAGTGTGCAAAGTTTGTTGTCTAGGGGAACTACGGCCAGGGAGCCCCAATTTTTCAAACCTGGGTACCCCTTCCATAGACTCCAATGTTAAACGTCAGTCTAGTCATGGACACAGTGAGGCATGGGCGCAGTGAGGCATGGGCACAGCGAGGCATGGGCACAGCGAGGCAAGGGCACAGCGAGGCAAGGGCACAGCGAGGCATGCACATGGACACAGTGAGGCAAAGTGAGGCACAGTGAGGCATGCAGATGGACACCCTAGGCTTATACTCGAGTCAATAAGTTTTCCCAGTTTTTTTGGTAAAATTAGGTGCCTCGGCTTATATTCGGGTCGGCTTATACTCTAGTATATACGGTAGGTCTATATGAATGTATATTTACATAACAAAACTGTTTGTTTTAGAAGTACACATCAGGTTTCTTTGATTGGACATTTTTCAAAGAAATGTCATTGCCATGTAAACATTTTTAGTTGCTTCCATTGCTTTAGGGGAGCTCATTTCAAACAAAGGTATGTAAATATGGGCAGGGCCGGTGCAAGGATTTTTGTCTACACAGACGAAGGTGCATTTTAAGCCCACACCCCACCACCCCCTCCCCTCCACAACAGCAGTGAATAATGGAGGGGGGTTTATGTATTCCCCCGTTCCCTTCACTAGCTAGGACCAGCTGGCAGGCTGGCAAACTAAAACTTCCATGCTGTGCCTTTGTTTGAAATTAGCATTTTTTAAATGTTTTACATGTTTTGCTTACATGTTTTAAAAAATCATTTTTAGCCTGAAGATTACTTAAAACCACCAAAACATTATATATTTTCTAAAAGCAGACACCATAGAGAGTAAAATGTTTGTAGTTACAATTTTTTATGTTACAAGATATCAACGCAATGGTTTATGAAATGCACATGTATTTTTGGTGTAGCGGGTGTCAAATTTAGTGGGGTGTATCTGGGCCATAGATGGCCCAGATACATTGATTTTAGGGATTTATGGACACTTTGGAGTGTGGGAGGTATGAATGGTGTCATGTTCCCTGCGATCCCTAGGTGGCGCTGTCACCTGGGACCAGGGTTGAACTACCATTCTAGAGCCGTGCCCTTTTTGTCCTCTCGCGGCAGTAGTACGGCGGGGCGGGGAACCCGCTGTGCCTGTTGGGAGAGGATATAAAAGGGGGCGGACATCTTGCGCACGAGGTCCATTCCCCAGGCCCCTTCAGCCTGGGGGCTGCTGTGGTTTTTCTGTGCCCAGGCGCCCTTGGCCTGGGCGCGTGGAGTCAAGTTCCATCCCAGGCACCTTCAGCCTGGGGTGAGGTACTATACCAGGAGGCCTGGGGCCCAGTACTTTCAACTGGGTCCTGCGAGGGCGAAGCATTCCTAAGGTGCCTCCGGTATTGGGTGCCTGAATCCTGGGCGTAAGGGACGTGACCTCCCCGTAGAGCCAGCACAGCATTTGCTGGTGCCGGTGGAGGCCTCTGGTGACCGTCCGGATGGATGTCTTCCTCTGACAGGGGTCGTTTGTTCTAAAGAAGGTACTTCATGTTCTCATGGTCTGTGGCAGAGACCCATCTTTCTCAGGTCAGTGGCAGGCCTCATCCAAGGCCTGTGGCATGGGCCTCAACGTTCACCCAGGTCAGTGGCAGTGACCAAATTCACGGTCGGTGGCAGCGACTGTGCGCCAAGCCTGTTTGCACTAAACAGAACAGGAGAAACTTTAATTCATTAGTTGTGCCTGGACCTACTCTTCCCTACACCTTGTCTGTTCTTTTAAAAGTCAACCAGTTTCAAGGCAATAAAACAGTGTTGGACTTTTCTTGGTGTGGAACTCGTGTTACTGGAAGCTAAGTGTCCCTGTCAGTGACAGTGGCAATCATCCTCCACAGAGGAAGCTGAGGCTCCGGCCTAAAATGGCCGAGATGGAGGACAACCCCTGCGCTTGCCTAGCCTGAAGGTAAACGGTTTAGCTCATATCTCTGCATCCTACATCAGAGAGCCGAGCATCTTTCCCCCTTCTCCCAGATACCCCTAGACGAGTAAAACCAGCCGTGAAGAGAGGGGAGAAGCTGGGGGAGGACCGCTACATTGGGAAAATAAATGTAATTTATTACCCAATTTTTTTTGTAAAATATAAAAGATAAGGTTGTGCCGAGGAAAAAAATACACAACATGTCAAACCTTAAAGTGATTGTAAACTCTAATTCAATACTTTTCCCCATGTAAGGCAGCCTAGAGTAACTTACATGTGGATGTCTTTCATATTGCTCCAGTGTGCGCCCTTTAGAAGAAGTTGCAGATGTTTACATTACTGACGTCACCGGCGCATGCGCATTTTTGCCTTTATTTACGGCACGCTTCGTGGGCTGTCAGTCTATTCCTCTTGTGCCATGTCTGCATAATGTGCAGGTAATCTCGCAAGATTATGGACCCATTAGAAGACAGACATCGCTTTCGCACCGATTTCGCTCATAAATAATGACTTGAAGATTCTGACTAAGATCCTTGCGAACCGCCCATACTCTTTTATCAGCCTTTATGTCAATAAGGACCAAGTGGGCTTCATCCCAGGGAGACAGGGCCCAGACCAAATCCGTCGAGCGATTGACATTGTATCCCTTCTCAACTCAAACTGGGACAATGACTCTCCTAGGCAGGGTTGTCTCCTCTCCCTAGACCTCCAAAAGGCCTTTGATTCTGTTCAATGGCCCTATATTTTTGCTACTCTGAAGAGATGGGGATTTGGAGAATCATTCACCAATACCTTACAAGCCCTATATTCCACCCCAGAGGCCCAGGTGCATCTGCAGGGATTTTACTCAGAATCTTTCCAAATATCCAGAGGCACCAGACAGGGTTGCCCGCTCTCGCCCCTAATCTTCGCCATAGCAATCGAGACTCTAGCGACAGCCATTAGAAATAACCCGGATATTCATGGCATTAAATGTGGTTCTCGGTCCCATAAATGTGCGCTATTCGCCGATTACATACTCCCCTTCATCTCATCTCCCCTGATATCCCTCCCTAACATATGCCGGCTTTTAGAGGACTTCGGGAAACTTTCAGGGCTTTCAGTCAACTACAGTAAATCCCAGGCACTCAACATTAACATTCCGGATTCTCTGCTCACCAGGATTAGGGAGGGCTTCCGATTCACATGGAGCGACAAGTCCATCACGTATCTGGGGACTAAGCTGACCTCCAAGGTGGAACTCCTTTATCAAGATAACTACCCCCAGCTATTCCAAAAACTAGAAACCGATCTCTCCAGGTGGCCGCAGTTCTCTTTCCTGGCTGGGCAGAATCAATGCGATAAAAATTACACTACTCCCACACATTTTACACTACTTTAGAGCACTTCCTATCCCCCTGGTCAAGACACATCTAAAACAATTCCAAAATAAAATTATTACATTTGTTTGGGGAGGAGGGGGTCACAGGCTTTCGAAATCGGTCCTATTCTGGACAAGGGAGGAGGGTGGTTTGGGCCTAACGAACTTATTTAGGTATTTCCAGGCGGCTCAACTTGCTCAAATCGACGGTTTACTCCCGCTGGGAATTACCTGATTGGATACATATTGAACGCCAAGCAGTTCCACTCCACACCCTAGACTATCTATTGTGGTGCCCTAAAAAATTGAGACCCTCTATATTGTCCCTAACACTTTCGCACTCTTTTGCCCTCTGGGATGGTCTAAAGGACAAAGCGCGGCTGACATCACCCATTGCCCCACTAAAACACTTATTCCAAAACCCGGCATTCCCTCCGGGGCTAAATGTAAAAGCTTTTGGATGGTGGATCAATAAGGGAATGTATAGAATAGGACACTTCCTCAGACCCATGGGCCCTCACCCTAAAGCATTTTATACCAATGAACTGGACATGCCTCAGACGGAACTCTTTCGCTATGCCCAGATCTCAAACTTCCTACACAAACTATGGAAAGCACATACTCATAGGCCCCGAATTACATCATACGAACAATGGTGCGGCCAGGCTGATGAGCAGAGGGGAGGAATCACGGTAATATACTGGGCACTTTTATCCACTAGCTCCAAGACTTCCTTCATGCTAGCATGGGAGGAGGATTTCTCTCAACAATGAAAATTAGAGACTTGGAATAGAAACTTCTTTCAATCCTACAAGGGGGTCCTTACTCCAGCCTTGTGGAAGCTAGTATAAAGGTTCTCTCCAGATGGTATCTTGTTCCCACGAAATTAGCCAAGATGTACCCAACGACATCCCCCCTGTGCTTTCGGGGATGTAACCTATGGGGTGATATGCTACATGTGTGGTGGGGATGCCCCAGAATATGGAGCTTCTGGAACAAAGTCTTCTCCTTGATACATAAGATTACCAAAGCACCCATCCCAACATCTCCCTTACTTGCCCTTCTAAACTTTCCGGTCCAGGCAGTGTCCAGGAGTACGCAATGCCTGATTTTCTTCATCCTCTTAGGTGCCAAACTGACTCTGGCCAAAGCCTGGAAAAAAACAACTGTATCACCTCTACTAGCTAAGAGAAAAATTTCCTGGATTATGGCACAAGAGAAATTAGCAAGCGTACTCCTGGACCGCACAGAAAAATTTGAACAAGTTTGGGATCCATGGGTCACCTACTGTCATGGATATGCAGTAGTGTTTGTCTGCCATCTTACCTTCCTCCTCATGTGTTCATCTAGAGACCAGACCTCCTTCACCTGGCTTCCTTTATAATCTCCTCCCAGCCTGACTCCACCCCAGGCCCTATCACTGAACACTATATTAACCTGTGCACTGCAAGCCTGCTTGGCTGATCAACGTGTTTGTTAGGCATTGTGTGTTTGGGTTCCTGCCTGCCATGTGCTACGTCTGTCTCTCTGTTACGTTATTGGCTTGTCCCCGACTATCCCTGTCTGCTCGTGACCCTTGACCTTCGGCTCGTTCTTCGTTATCCTTGTCTGCTTGTGGCCCCTGACCTTCAGCTTGTTATTCGGTTCTCTTATCGTGTGCTGCTGCTTCCCCTCTTTTCCCCTTATCCTACGGGGCGTGAGCTAGGAAACTCCAGGGGCCGCGACCTGGTCCCAGCCTGCAGCTAACATCCTCACCACTAGAGGCCCTGGAGAAGACCAGCTGGGTCTTAGACTCCGCGCCCTGGGGAATCTTGGCTCTCGCTTCCGTTGGGATCCCGGTTGTGCTCCTCTGGTCCCGCTTTCCACAACCACCCAGTTTCCTATCCACAGAAGCCAGCCATAGGGTTCACTACCTCGCGGTGCACTCCTGTCCCCCTATGGTGTGCATCTGTCACCTGGCCACAGGTGATCCTGACAGTTTGATCAGCCATGAACCCGGCTGACATCCCGCTTCCCGCGGATGATCCATTGCAGGGCATAGTTCGCAGACTTGAGACCCAGGTATCAAATCAGACCCAGGTGATGCGATTCCTCCAGGATCTGGCTTCTCGATTCAAGCAGCTTCAGGTCTCCTTGGGAACCCATGCAGCTGGGTCGGACCAGGCTATCCCCCGAGGAACGTGCTAGGCGCAGAACTCTTGGTCTGTGTCTTTACTGTGGGGGCAAAGGTCATTTTCGTGACACTTGCTCTCTTTGTCCAGAAAAACGTTCGGGTCCACTTCATCTGGAAAGTGGAGTATTGGACCCAGAAATATCACCTTCCCCTTCTCGTCTTCTGCTTTCTGTGTTCCTTCATGTTGGTGCTTCTTCTCATTCGGTCTCAGCATATCTGGATTCCGGAGCCGCTGGTAATTTCATGGACTGGGAAATCGCATCGTCCATGAGACTTACTCTTTTGCCCCTCACCACGCCATTGGTGGTCTTGGCGATTGATGGTACTGTTCTCCCAGGGGGACCTATCCGCTTCCAGACCCTCCCTGTTAAGATGTCGGTAGGGACACTCCACCAGGAGTGGATATCCTTCCTTATCTTACCCAAGGCCTCAACGCCTATAATTTTGGGTCTCCCATGGTTACAGCTCCATTCTCCTCATGTGGACTGGACTACTGGACAGATCCTGGCTTGGGGTCCCTCCTGTTCCTCGTCCTGCCTACCCAAGGTTGCCCCCTGTGAATCTGAGCCGGTCATTCATTCCAGGTTGCATAACCACCCTTGGACGCACAGCCAGGCTAGCTTGTCTACAAGTCCTGCAGTCGCTACGTCTTGCGATGCGATTCAGGTAGTCGCTACACCTGACTCAGCTATTCACTCTGCCTCTGTACTAGTTATGCCAGTCCAGCCCATGCCCAGTGAGCCTCTCACTTTTTCTTGTTCGGGACATTCTGCTTGTCCTTCAGCTATTCAGCTTGACTCCGGCGACATGTCACCTTCTAACCAACCTGACTTCAGGGTTCCACTGACATCTGCCCAGTCTGATGGTCCTGTGTAGGGATGAGCTCGGTGTTCGAGTCGAACATACGTTCGACTCGAACATCGGCTGTTCGATCGTTCGACGAAGATCGAACGATTTGGGCCGTTCGCGCCTAATTCGAGTGACGCGAACGGCCCACAATGCACTACGCCATCGCAGTGTCATCCAGGCACTGTGATTGGCCAAGCATGCACTGTGACCCCGCATGCTTGGCCAATCACAGCGCCGGCAGCGAGGAGAGCAATGATTGGCCACAGGCAGGATGCCTGTGGCCAATTATTGCTGAGGGTGTTTAGTACACGCCCCACACTATAAAAGGCCGCCAGCACGGCGGCCTAGTGTAGTGTGTTCCGGAGCAGGGAAAGAGAAGCATAGGCAGGGACAGTGACATTTTTTTTTCTTGCTTAACCTGGATTCCTTTAGTTTAGGGAAAGAGAAGGATAGGTAGGGAGAGTGTCAGTGTGTTTTACTGTGCTAATCCTTGTTTCTAGGGACAGGGAAGGACAGTGAGGGAAATTCTCCTTGTGCTATACTGTGCTAAAGCATTGATCATCAACCATCTTTAAAAAAACATTTTTTCTAGGGACAGAAAACTATAGGTAGGGAGAGTGTCAGTGTGTTTTACTGTGCTAATCCTTGTTTCTAGGGACCGGGAAGGACAGTGAGGGAAATTCTCCTTGTGCTATAGTGTGCTAAAGCATTGATCATCAACCATCTTTAAAAAAACATTTTTTCTAGGGACAGAAAACTATAGGTAGGGAGAGTGTCAGTATGTTTTACTGTGCTAATCCTTGTTTCTAGGGACGGGGAAGGACAGTGAGGGAAATTCTCCTTGTGCTATAGTGTGCTAAAGCATTGATCATCAACCATCTTTAAAAAAACATTTTTTCTAGGGACAGAAAACTATAGGTAGGGAGAGTGTCAGTGTGTTTTACTGTGCTAATCCTTGTTTCTAGGGACAGGGAAGGACAGTGAGGGAAATTCTCCTTGTGCTATACTGTGCTAAAGCATTGATCATCAACCATCTTTAAAAAAACATTTTTTCTAGGGACAGAAAACTATAGGTAGGGAGAGTGTCAGTGTGTTTTATTGTGCTAATCCTTGTTTCTAGGGACAGGGAAGGACAGTGAGGGAAATTCTCCTTGTGCTATAGTGTGCTAAAGCATTGATCATCAACCATCTTTAAAAAAACATTTTTTCTAAGGACAGAAAACTATAGTTAGGGAGAGTGTCAGTTTCTTTCACTGTGCTAATCCTTGTTTCTAGGGACAGGGAAGGACAGTGAGGGAAATTCTCCTTGTGCTATACTGTGCTAAAGCATTGATCATCAACCATCTTTAAAAAAACATTTTTTCTAGGGACAGAAAACTATAGGTAGGGAGAGTGTCAGTTTCTTTCACTGTGCTAATACTTGTTTCTAGGGACAGGGAAGGACAGTGAGGGAAATTCTCCTTGTGCTATACTGTGCTAAAGCATTGATCATCAACCATCTTTAAAAAAACATTTTTTCTAGGGACAGAAAACTATAGGTAGGGAGAGTGTCAGTTTCTTTCACTGTGCTAATCCTTGTTTCTAGGGACAGGGAAGGACAGTGAGGGAAATTCTCCTTGTGCTATACTGTGCTAAAGCATTGATCATCAACCATCTTTAAAAAAACATTTTTTCTAGGGACAGAAAACTATAGGTAGGGAGAGTGTCAGTGTGTTTTAACTGTGCTAATCCTTGTTTCTAGGGACAGGGAAGGACAGTGAGGGAAATTCTCCTTGTGCTATACTGTGCTAAAGCATTGATCATCAACCATCTTTAAAAAAACATTTTTTCTAGGGACAGAAAACTATAGGTAGGGAGAGTGTCAGTTTCTTTCACTGTGCTAATCCTTGTTTCTAGGGACAGGGAAGGACAGTGAGGGAAATTCTCCTTGTGCTATACTGTGCTAAAGCATTCCTCATCAACCATCTTTGAAATCCTTGTTTTTTGGACAGTCAGGGAAATTGTCGTTGTGCTATTCTGTGCGAAAGCAATCATCCTCAACCATATTTAGAAATCCTTAAGTAAAGGGACAGAGAAGGACACCTGAAGGTAGCCCTTATTGCTTTTTTCCCATCTCCCTGCAGGCCATCTATTAGAATGTCTGGAAGGCAAACAAGGAGAGGCAGACAGTCAGGAGGCAATAAAAGAGGGCAAGCAGGCTCTGTGTCTGGGGGCAACAGTGCTGGTCGTGGACGCGGTGCATTGTCATCAGCACATGGCCATGGGACACGCTTGTCCTTCTTTTCGGCAGCTGGACATGTTGAGCCACATCATGCCGAAGACTTGGTAGAGTGGATGACCAAGCCCTCCTCCTCCTCCTCATCCTCTCTCACCCAGGCTCAGGGTACTGGCAAAGCAGCTGCCAAAGCGTCCTCTTCCCTGGTATCAATGTCAGACTCATCATCAGTCACTCCTTCCCTAGACCCACCATGTCCTCCTCCTGAGGAGTCCCCCGAACTGTTTGAGCACAGTGTTGGGTACATGCTCCAGGAGGATGCCCAGCGTTTCGAAGGGTCTGATGATGAAACCCAGCTACAGGAAGGCAGTAGCGTGAGAGCAGACAGAGGGGATGCTCAAGAAGGACACCAATCTGGCAGTCATGTTCCAGCAGCTGCAGCATACTGCCAGATTGGCTCCAGTGATGAGGAGGGAGGGGATGATGAGGTCACTGACTCCACGTGGGTGCCTAATAGGAGAGAGGAGGAGGAGGAGGATGAGGAGGAGGCACATCTCCAACGAGGCAGGATGCCCTTTGGTGGCCAGCGTAAGGGCAGTACACCGACGGAATCACACCGCAGAGCTCCGCCTGTGCAGGGCGCTGCCTCTGCCCGTCATTCAAAAAGTTCTTTGGTGTGGGCCTTTTTTGAGGCTAGTGCATCAGATCGCACAGCTGCTGTTTGCAACATATGTCTCAAGCGTATATCGCGTGGCCAAAACATCAGCCGCTTGGGTACCACATGCCTGACCAGACATATGTTGACCTGCCATGCAGCTCGTTGGCAAGCCTACCTCAAAGACCCACACCAAAGAACAAAGCGGACCTCTCCTTGCACCGCATCAGCTGGGATCTCCAACCCCACTATAACTTCAGTCCTCTCTGAAACATGCACTGAGAGGAATGAAGGTGTAGAATTAGGTGTGTCACAGCCAAGTACTTGCGGCCACTCTGCTAGCAGTACACCGACGTCCGATTCTAGCAGGCAAATTTCCCTGCCCCAGCTGCTGGACCGTCGAAAGAAGTTCACTCCCAGCCATCCACATGCCCAGCGGTTGAATGCTAGCTTGGCTAAATTGCTAGCGCTTCAACTGCTGCCTTTTCAGTTGGTAGACTCGGCCCCCTTCCGTGAGTTTGTGCAATGTGCGGTTCCTCAGTGGCAGGTTCCCAAACGCCACTTTTTCTCACGGAAGGCTATTCCGGCTCTCTACCGGCATGTGGAAGGCAATGTCTTGGCCTCGCTGGACAGGGCGGTCAGAGGTAAGGTGCATATTACCGCTGACTCATGGTCCAGCAGGCATGGACAGGGACGTTACCTTTCTTTCACGGCCCATTGGGTCACTCTTTTGGCAGCTGGGAAGGATGCAGGACAAGGTGCAGTAGTGTTGGAGGTTGTTCCACCGCCACGCCTCCAAAATGCTACTACTGGTTGTGACACAACTCTCTCCTCCACCCCCTCCTCTTCTTCTTCCTCCATGGCCTCTTCCTGTGCTTTGTCCTCTGAACCAGCGGTGCTCCGTAGCCGTTCAAGGGGCTACGCAAGTACGCAGGCAAAAAGATGCCATGCCGTGCTTGCGCTGGTGTGTTTGGGGGACAGAAGCCACACTGGGGCAGAGGTCCTGTCTGCTCTGCAGGGCCAGGCCGAGAGGTGGTTGACGCCACGCCAGCTTAAGCCAGGAATGGTGGTTTGCGACAATGGCACCAACCTCCTCTCCGCCCTCCGACAGGGACAACTGACCCATGTGCCCTGTGTGGCTCACGTCCTTAACCTGGTGGTGCAGCGGTTCTTGGGCAGGTACCCGGGCTTACAGGATGTCCTGAGGCAGGCCAGGAAAGTCTGTGTGCATTTCCGCAGATCTTATAATGCCAGTGCTCGCCTGGCTGAGCTGCAAAAGGAGTTGAACCTGCCCAAGAACCGCCTTATATGTGACATGCCCACCAGGTGGAACTCAACGTTGGCCATGCTGCAGCGGCTGCACACGCAGCAGAGGGCCATCAATGAGTACCTGTGCGACTACGGCACCAGGACAGGGTCAGGGGAGCTTGGTTTTTTTTCTCCACGCCAGTGGGGCATGATCAGGGATGCATGCACTGTCCTGGCACCATTGGTCCAGCAGTGCACCAACACCTTTGCTGCCATTGTGCTATGCTGGGTGTTTGGTGTGCTCCTGTACCTTTAAGGAGGGGTGGCTCCCCTTCAGTCCACCTGTCCACCTGTCCTCATCTAACCATCAGAATGCATGTGCCTCCATTGTGGGGACACTCACAGTTAGTGTAGGACCACAGATTCCAGGGGGCCTTGGCGTGGCTCTGTGGCTCACGCATGCGTTTGCAAATGCGTGCGGACAAACCCCTGTTTTTAACGCATACTGTTAGACAGGTTAATTGGTTGTCAGCTAGCTGGTCGGTAAGTATGCTTGGTTTTTTCCTGGGCATTCCCCAGGCCTTTGTTGTTATCTGCTTTAGCCTTCCAATGCTGCTTACTGTTATGGCCAGCTATAGATGAGGGCGGTGGACATGTGTTTGTTTTCACCTGTGGTGCTTGTATTGGTCCAGCAGTGCACCAACACCTTTGCTGCCATTGTGCTATGCTGGGTGTTTGGTGTGCTCCTGTACCTTTAAGGAGGGGTGGCTCCCCTTCAGTCCACCTGTCCTCATCTAACCATCAGAATGCATGTGCCTCCATTGTGGGGACACTCACAGTTAGTGTAGGACCACAGATTCCAGGGGGCCTTGGCGTGGCTCTGTGGCTCACGCATGCGTTTGCAAATGCGTGCGGACAAACCCCTGTTTTTAACGCATACTGTTAGACAGGTTAATTGGTTGTCAGCTAGCTGGTCGGTAAGTATGCTTGGTTTTTTCCTGGGCATTCCCCAGGCCTTTGTTGTTATCTGCTTTAGCCTTCCAATGCTGCTTACTGTTATGGCCAGCTATAGATGAGGGCGGTGGACATGTGTTTGTTTTCACCTGTGGTGCTTGCATTGGTCCAGCAGTGCACCAACACCTTTGCTGCCATTGTGCTATGCTGGGTGTTTGGTGTGCTCCTGTACCTTTAAGGAGGGGTGGCTCCCCTTCAGTCCACCTGTCCTCATCTAACCATCAGAATGCATGTGCCTCCATTGTGGGGACACTCACAGTTAGTGTAGGACCACAGATTCCAGGGGGCCTTGGCGTGGCTCTGTGGCTCACGCATGCGTTTGCAAATGCGTGCGGACAAACCCCTGTTTTTAACGCATACTGTTAGACAGGTTAATTGGTTGTCAGCTAGCTGGTCGGTAAGTATGCTTGGTTTTTTCCTGGGCATTCCCCAGGCCTTTGTTGTTATCTGCTTTAGCCTTCCAATGCTGCTTACTGTTATGGCCAGCTATAGATGAGGGCGGTGGACATGTGTTTGTTTTCACCTGTGGTGCTTGTATTGGTCCAGCAGTGCACCAACACCTTTGCTGCCATTGTGCTATGCTGGGTGTTTGGTGTGCTCCTGTACCTTTAAGGAGGGGTGGCTCCCCTTCAGTCTACCTGTCCTCATCTAACCATCAGAATGCATGTGCCTCCATTGTGGGGACACTCACAGTTAGTGTAGGACCACAGATTCCAGGGGGCCTTGGCGTGGCTCTGTGGCTCACGCATGCGTTTGCAAATGCGTGCGGACAAACCCCTGTTTTTAACGCATACTGTTAGACAGGTTAATTGGTTGTCAGCTAGCTGGTCGGTAAGTATGCTTGGTTTTTTCCTGGGCATTCCCCAGGCCTTTGTTGTTATCTGCTTTAGCCTTCCAATGCTGCTTACTGTTATGGCCAGCTATAGATGAGGGCGGTGGACATGTGTTTGTTTTCACCTGTGGTGCTTGTATTGGTCCAGCAGTGCACCAACACCTTTGCTGCCATTGTGCTATGCTGGGTGTTTGGTGTGCTCCTGTACCTTTTAAGGAGGGGTGGCTCCCCTTCAGTCCACCTGTCCTCATCTAACCATCAGAATGCATGTGCCTCCATTGTGGGGACACTCACAGTTAGTGTAGGACCACAGATTCCAGGGGGCCTTGGCGTGGCTCTGTGGCTCACGCATGCGTTTGCAAATGCGTGCGGACAAACCCCTGTTTTTAACGCATACTGTTAGACAGGTTAATTGGTTGTCAGCTAGCTGGTCGGTAAGTATGCTTGGTTTTTTCCTGGGCATTCCCCAGGCCTTTGTTGTTATCTGCTTTAGCCTTCCAATGCTGCTTACTGTTATGGCCAGCTATAGATGAGGGCGGTGGACATGTGTTTGTTTTCACCTGTGGTGCTTGTATTGGTCCAGCAGTGCACCAACACCTTTGCTGCCATTGTGCTATGCTGGGTGTTTGGTGTGCTCCTGTACCTTTAAGGAGGGGTGGCTCCCCTTCAGTCCACCTGTCCTCATCTAACCATCAGAATGCATGTGCCTCCATTGTGGGGACACTCACAGTTAGTGTAGGACCACAGATTCCAGGGGGCCTTGGCGTGGCTCTGTGGCTCACGCATGCGTTTGCAAATGCGTGCGGACAAACCCCTGTTTTTAACGCATACTGTTAGACAGGTTAATTGGTTGTCAGCTAGCTGGTCGGTAAGTATGCTTGGTTTTTTCCTGGGCATTCCCCAGGCCTTTGTTGTTATCTTATATGTGACATGCCCACCAGGTGGAACTCAACGTTGGCCATGCTGCAGCGGCTGCACACGCAGCAGAGGGCCATCAATGAGTACCTGTGCGACTACGGCACCAGGACAGGGTCAGGGGAGCTTGGTTTTTTTTCTCCACGCCAGTGGGGCATGATCAGGGATGCATGCACTGTCCTGGCACCATTTGAGGAGGCCACGAGGATGGTGAGCACTGACAGTGCATGCATCAGTGACACTGTACCTCTTGTCCACCTGTTGGAACACACGCTGCGTGGAATAATGGACAGGGCACTTGAGGCAGAACAGAGGCAGGAAGAGGAGGACTTCCTTGCCTCTCAAGGCCCCCTTTACCCAGACAGTGTTCCTTCTGTCCCACCCATCGCACAGGAAGAGGAGGAGGAGGAGGAGGATTGTGTCAGCATGGAGGTGGAGGCTGGCACTCAGCATCATCAGCAGCAGTATTTTAGGGATGATTTACAGTCCCAAGAAACCAGTGGACTTGTACGTGGCTGGGAGGAGGTGGCTGCGGATCATGTCGTCCTTAGTGACCCAGAGGACTCCGGACCGAATGCCTCAGCAAACCTACGCTGCATGGCCTCCCTGATCCTGCAAAGTCTGCGGAAGGATCCTCGTATTCTTCGCATCAAGGAGAGGGACCATTACTGGCTGGCCACTCTCCTTGATCCACGGTACAAGGGTAAGGTTGCGGACCTTATGTTACCGTCGCAGAGGGAGCAGAGGATGAGACAACTCCGGGAGGCCTTGCAGAAAGGTCTGTGCAACGCGTTCCCAGAGACTGGGAGGTTACAAACTCCTGGTCCTGGACAACGAGTTGCTGAGGCTTCGGCCAGTCAAAGAAGGAGCGGTGGGGAAGGTGGCCGTCTGACCGATGCGTTCAGACAATTCTTTAGTCCGCAGCCCCAAAGTATGATCGGTTCCAGCAACCATCGCCAGCGTCTGATAAACATGGTGCAGGAATATCTAGGGGCAAGGTCAGACTTGGACACCTTCCCCACCGAAAATCCTCTGGCTTACTGGGTCTTGAGGATGGATCACTGGCCAGAGCTTGCACAGTATGCAATTGAGCTACTGGCCTGTCCTGCATCCAGCGATCTTTCGGAACGCACATTCAGTGCTGCTGGAGGATTTGTCACGGATCACAGGGTGCGCCTGTCCACCGACTCGGTTGATCGACTGACTTTCATCAAGATGAACCAGTCTTGGATCACCACCAGCTACCACACACCTGATGCTGATATAACAGACTAATTGATTTTAACATGTCACATCCCTTCAAGACTGATGCTGATGCTGAGTGCCTGTGCTGTTATGTTGACTGGCTATCCTCCTCCTCCGAGTCCTCAATGATACGATTGATGATGATAGCTTGGAAGATCATTTTTGTTTATGGGTGCCGCCACCAGTGGCTAAGGCCCAATTTTTCAGCCCCTGTTTAACAGGGGCGTGTAATTACAATTTTTGAAGCAATACTTTGCAACAGGGCTCATTGCTGTGCTCCAAGTACAGTATCTGTGAGGGGTTGGAGTGTTGTGGCAACGCCACCACCACCACCACCACGAAAGGCCCAATTTTTCAGCCCCTGTTCAAAAGGGGCATGTAATTACAATTCTTGATCTAATAATTCACAGCAGGGCCCATTCCTGCACCCACCAAGAGTAACTCTGAGGGCTTACAGTGTTGTGGCAACACCACCACCACCACCACCACCACGAAAGGCCCAATTTTTCAGCCCCTGTTCAACAGGGGCATGCAATTACAATTCTTGATCTAATAATTCACAGCAGGGCCCATTGCTGCACCCACCAAGAGTAACTGTCAGGGCTTACAGTGTTGTGGCACCAGCACCACCATCAAAGGCCCAATTTTTACTACCACTGTTCAACAATTATATGTAATTACAATTCCTGATATAATAGTTGACAGCAGGGCGTTCCAGCACCAACCAAGAGTAACTGTGAGTGCTTACAGTGTTGTGCCAACACCAACAACTAAGGGGCCTATTTCTGCAGAGTATATACGGCAGGTCCCTACTTTCAAACATCCAACTTACAAACGACTCCTACTTGCAAATGCAAGAAGACAACAGGAAGTGAGAGGAAATCTACCCCTAGGAAGGAAAATTCTCTCCTGTAAGAATTAATATGGGAGAAAGGTGTCTCCTCTATACTGATGCTTTATCACCAATCCTTGTTTCAAGAAAAACACCACATTTCAAAAACAGTTGTCATTGGGACGGAAAGTGAGGTGAAATGTTCTGAACAGGGGCACAGACAGCAAAACAAATGTTACAGGGGTGATAACCCTTACCTATGTTTTCCAAAAAGTTTAAAAATAGATTTTTGGGCTGGAGCTACACTTAAACAATGTACCTGTTCAAAATTACAAACAGATTCTACATAAGAACAAACCTACAGTCCCTGTCTTGTATGCACCGCCTGTATACGGCTGTTCAGAGTATATAGGGCCTTTTTTATTTTATGTGCGGGGTTCCCCTTAATATCCATACAAGACCCAAAGGGGCTGGTAATGGGCTGGGGTAGGGGGGGGGGTCATGGGGTAGCTATGCCATTTTTCTTAAAGATTTTCATCCATATTACCGGGACCAGACATTACATTAAAGCCGCAAGCAGTTTTAAATGGCTTTTTTTTCCTTTAGAAGTGTCATTTTGTGCAGGGACAGTTCTAAACACGGGAAACACGTGGCACTTCACAGGCATACTTTAGACACCCCCCAGGTACGATATTTAAAGGAATATTTGACTTTTTTTTTTTCACTTTATGCATCATTAAAATGACTGCTCCCGAAAAACGACCGTTTTTAAAACTTCTTTTTGCATTGATACATGTCCCCTGGTGCAGAACCCGGGTTCCCAAACCCTTTTTAGGACAATAACATGCATAATAGTAGTTATAATTAGCACTTTAGAATTCGAACGTTCGCATCCATTGTATTTAATAGGGTTCTAATGTTCGTACGAACTTTCGGTCCGTTCGCGGGTTCTGGTGCGAACCGAACCCGGGGGTGTTCGGCTCATCACTAGTCCTGTGCAAGATGACCAGTTCCCCTTTAAGGGTCTAGGGGACCCTCCTCAGATTCCTGTTGATCCTCTCATGCCCTTGCTTATTCCTAGAGAGCCTTTGGTCCTCAATAGATCTTCTTGTCATCTCCCTACCTCGTTTTCGGTCTCTGAGGATAATTTTAAGTACGAGGTTAGACAAGTTCTGGATGCTCGGCTCTGCAGAGGCATTCTTCAGTACCTTGTGCATTGGAGAGGTTTTGGTCCTGAGGAGGCGTCTTGGATCGCTGCATCTGATGTCGCTGCACCTCATCTGTTGAGAAGGTTTCATCAGAGATTTCCCTTTAAGCCTGGGTCCAGGCGGGGGAGGGCCCATAAAAGGGAGGGTACTGTCATGGATATGCAGTAGTGTTTGTCTGCCATCTTACCTTCCTCCTCATGTGTTCATCTAGAGACCAGACCTCCTTCACCTGGCTTCCTTTATAATCTCCTCCCAGCCTGACTCCACCCCAGGCCCTATCACTGAACACTATATTAACCTGTACACTGCAAGCCTGCTTGGCTGATCAACGTGTTTGTTAGGCATTGTGTGTTTGGGTTCCTGCCTGCCGTGTGCTACGTCTGTCTCTCTGTTACGTTATTGGCTTGTCCCCGACTATCCCTGTCTGCTCGTGACCCTTGACCTTCGGCTCGTTCTTGGTTATCCTTGTCTGCTTGTGGCCCCTGACCTTCAGCTTGTTATTCGGTTCTCTTATCGTGTGCTGCTGCTTCCCCTCTTTTCCCCTTATCCTACGGGGCGTGAGCTAGGAAACTCCAGGGGCCGCGACCTGGTCCCAGCCTGCAGCTAACATCCTCACCACTAGAGGCCCTGGAGAAGACCAGCTGGGTCTTAGACTCCGCGCCCTGGGGAATCTTGGCTCTCGCTTCCGTTGGGATCCCGGTTGTGCTCCTCTGGTCCTGCTTTCCACAACCACCCAGTTTCCTATCCGCAGAAGCCAGCCATAGGGTTCACTACCTCGCGGTGCACTCCTGTCCCCCTACGGTGTGCATCTGTCACCTGGCCACAGGTGATCCTGACACCTACATTAAGGTCCCGTTACAACCTGACTCCAACCCTACCCCTCTCCCTCCAGCTCTTCCCTAGTCGGTTTCTCTTCTTTCTCTTTTGCTTCCTTTCTTTTCTTTTCTTCTTTCCTCTTCTTTCGCTCTCATCTCTCTGAGGAGGACGGGCTTAGGCCCATACCTTCATGAACCCATCCATCTTTGAAGATGGGTCGCTTTACAATAATCGCCATGTCCTGTCCACACAGGTGGGATCGTTGTTAGCTCACGAAAGGTATTCCTCTTAACACCTATTCATTTATTGTTGGAATTTTGCCTAGACATAACCTTTGAGAGTATTTACAAGTTTAATCAGAATGAATGAGACCAAGTTTCACCTATTAGCCCCGAGCTAGGGGGGGGGTAGGAGCCCCAGCCACAGTGTGCTCCCATTAGGGGTGGCTGGAATGCTCCCCAGGTCTCCCGAGCCAGATTCCCTCTGTACAGTCTTAAAGGCTAAATTGTCCCTGGCAATCGTACTGCATGCTAATTGCGAAGGTATATGTCGGATCTCTTTCTGTAATTGCATTGAATCGCATCTTTCATACAACTATTGGATTAATGATTTTTGTTGGCCTTAGCGAATGGTCCCACACTTGTTTCTGTACTATGTATTCTCTTTTGAAATACATTTTTTATTGAAATTAAGATTACGGACCCATTGAGATTTTCCTGATACACCCCACGTCACAGGCGGTGTAACATCGGCGCTCAGCGTCAACAGAGCGTGTAGGCCCTCTGCACATGCGCGAGACACAGAGGAAGGGTGGAAGTATGCTGAGGGCAGGGAATATCCGATTGTCACTTGGGGGATCAGGAAGGATCCCCCCCCCCAGCTAGAGCAAATTAGATCACGCTTTGCTTGGGGGGGTTTTTTCTTCCTCTGGATCAACTGTGGCTATAGGATTTTATATTTTTTTTTTCTATGTTGGTTGAACTGGATATACTTGTGTCTTTTTTTTTAACTAAATAAATATGTAACTATGTAGCTTGATCTGCATTTTGATTCTTAACACCAGCCGGGAGTCCATTTAAAGAAAATTGCCAAAGTTGAGCTATAGGGAGGTTCCCGACCCCATCTAGGGACACCCAGAAAACAGATCTGAAAGGGTGTATAGAGATGATTGATTTAATGGAATAGTCAACTCATCAATTTTTTATTCAGTGTATTAAGTACACTTATAGACAGAACTGTCCTGTAAGGGAGGCTTCTTCTACTTTCCTGTCCCAAGTGGGAGGAAATCTAAAAAAAACTGAGGGGAAATCACCTCTAAAGCCTCATACACACGATCGGACTTCCATCGGACAAATGCGTGGATTTTTGTCCGATGGGCGTTGGCCGTAAACTTCTGCATACAGACGGCAGAACTTTTTCATCCATCATTCACGAAACTACGTAGTTTTTCTGCTCTTTAGCGCCACCCTTTGGGCAACTTCTGCTAATGTATACAAAAAAATCCCTTGTAATTTGAAGATATAAGTAAGGGAGAATGGGACTTTTAAGGTGCACTCAAACACAATATTAATAAAAAATATAATTTTTATTTAGTAGAAAAGTTACAATCACATAAGATAACATTCATCTCAATTACAATTGAAAATAATGGAGTTTATACAGACAAATAATCTCGACGTTTTGCCAATTAAACTGGCTTCTTCAGGAGTATTGTTTTTGTCATGTATTACTGAAACACAAAATGTACAAAATAAATATACAAAAGAGTACACTAATAAATTGCTATACAACATAATATTTCAATATTCAACAGAGGAGCGATACAAGGACATATTCAAAGCCACCGCATAAGCCTTCATTACCTGTGCATTATTGATGAAATCGAAAAGAATAACTGGTATTGAATCAGAGGAGTGTTCTCAAAATGGAGTCTTGTGGTGAACCTTAGAGGAGGTGCTAGCTCATAAGAAGCACATGAATGAATAATGTGCTAATAAAGACAATGGAAGGTGAATAGTCACCTGGAGGAAAGAAAAAAGGAAAATTATATAGAGTCAGACATGTGCTGTAGCAGAGATGAGTATATATATACGGGTGCCCGGGGCTTCCAACTTGTTGCCTACAGGCATTCAAGGTGGGGCCATCCATTCTCAAAGGGCTTCCATCCTTGTCTTTTACATCTGACCTATTTTTGTTCCTTCCATCAGTTTAATATTGGCGCCTTGATTCTCACTCGATTCTATTCTCACTGTGGCCATCTTGTGGCCATTGAAAAGGTTGCATCTAGTTTGCAGTGATTTTTTTATCATCGCTTAGAAGCTTCACTGCGTCATTTCCGGTGCGTGGCAACGTGTCATTTCCGGCCGCCCCTATATCCACCTTGTCTTTCTTTAAATAGCACGGATTGGCTCCCTGAGAGGTGGAACTGATTTGCCCGCCACGCCTATAATTTTGGCGCCAAACTGGCGCCCTATAGGCGAGGGAGGAGGTGACTATATAAGCTTTGGCATTTTGTTTGGGTGGTATAGCTGCCGCTATCGGAGGAAGTTTGTTTGTTCAAAGATCACGTGCTGCAGGTATCTCTAGAGGAAATATTTTACTACCCTTTTCCTTTTTCTCTCCCCTTGAGCGACTTACTGAATTTTTTGATTTTGAAATTTATCTTTGATAGATGGACTGTCGGTCTTACAAGCACTGACCGGCGCCCCCTCTTTCTGATTTTTTATCCATCTTCTGAAATCAAATTCTGAAGTGGATGAACCAGGTATTTGTTGTTTTTTCATACCTTTCTACAAACATATTTTTTATATATATGATAAGTCCTTCTGATTCTACTTTATTCCTCCATAGATACCTTCCGTCTGAGTACATTTCTTTGTTCCTCTCTGGAATCCCAAAATGGCTCGGAGATCCAGGTATCCTTATAAAACTAGATTTATTTTTTATATATATATATATATATATATACACACACACACTCAGCTCTGCTACAGCACATGTCTGACTCTATATAATTTTCCTTGTTTCCTTCCTCCAGGTGACTATTTACCTTCCATTGTCTTTATTAGCACATTATTCATTTATGTGCTTCTTATGAGCTAGCAACTCCTCTAAGGTTCACCACAAGACTTCATTTTGAGAACACTCCTCTGATTCAATACCAGTTATTCTTTTCGATTTCATCAATAATGCACAGGTAATGAAGGCTTATGCGGTGACTTTGAATATGTCCTTGTATCGCTCCTCTGTTGTATATTGAAATATTATGTTGTATAGCAATTTATTAGTGTACTCTTTTGTATATTTATTTTGTACATTTTGTGTTTCAGTAATACATGACAAAAACAATACTCCTGAAGAAGCCAGTTTAATTGGCGAAACGTCGAGATTATTTGTCTGTATAAACTCCATTATTTTCAATTGTAATTGAGATGAATTTTATCTTATGTGATTGTAACTTTTCTACTAAATAATTATTATTTTTTTTATTAATATTGTGTTTGAGTGCACCTTAAAAGTCCCATTCTCCCTTACTTATATCTTCAAATTACAAGGGACGCGGTGCCTATTGACCTACAGATGTCAGATGATTTTTTTGTCTTCCTTGGGATTTAACCGGGCCGTAAACGCCCATTTTTCAATTATCTGAAATCTTTAACTCAATCCTTGTATTTATTTATCATATTTTTTGTTATATATAAATATGCATTGGAAAATATAATTGTTTCCTAGATTACTTATTTGTGTTGGCCAGGGTTCATTCAGAAGACATGGGCACTTATAGGGGTGAGGCTTTCGATGGCCTCATGAGCAAAATTCACCAAGCTCAAGGGTCCTCCTTTGGGGGTATCACTTTTGGAAAAAAAGGCTTGTATATTTTGGAATCACAAATACTTTGAAAAATATATTAAAGATTGCATAGTCCCTTGGGGGCTACGCATCCAAATCTTTCCAAATCTTTTTAAAATTGAAACTGAATTCAAGACTGACTGGGAATCCAACCTACAGTCATGCTCCTTCAAAATGATGGAGGCTTTGTGTCGCAATTATTTAAAAGATTTGGAAACAATAAATAACAAAATTGAAAAATTATATACAGATAATTCAAGCCTCATTTCAGAGGACACTTTTTCCGATCGTGAAACCCTTGTGGAAAAACATCTGGAAAATTTTGTATCAAATATTCTGAAAACTAAAGACAAAAAGTATTATCGGGATCGCCTAGCCTATGAGACCAATACTGTCTACAGATGGTCATCTGAAAATCAATGGAGAAAGAAAAAATCTTTCCCGAGTAAACAAACTAATTCCAATCAGGATCACACCGATTCTGATGAATCTTCTTTGTCTTCCTCCTCCCAAGCAGGTATGGCCTCAAATTCATCCACAACCTCTTTTAAAAGGAAAACGGATTGACCTCCGTCATCCGCGTCCTCTTCTAACAGTATGCCACAGGACACCACACGTCCCGGACTTCGCTCTCAAACGAAACTTGCACCTACTCCAGTCAATTCTGTGGGTAACTCTTTTACTTGTTCCACTACTATCACTTCTCATGCACCTAACATTTCCAAGACAAATCTTCCCACTAGTACCCCTTTCGGGGGACTCATTAACCCCCACTCTGGGACATCTTCGCACAGTCCCTATCTTTTCACCCCCTCCCAACACAGACACCAAGAAAGCAGCCAACCCTTTAGCTCCCCCGAAAGGAACCAAATTGGTCTCCAAGTAATCAATTTGTCCTCACAGTCACTAACAACAGATCAGACCGAGGTTCTTAGTCTCGGCCTGACCTTTTGTCCTGAACAGAACGCGGATGCATTTGAGATCATTAAAGACGTTCATTTGTTTGCCAGAAAACTCATGTTTAAGGTCATATATGACAAGGATTGCCAACATTCCTCTTCTAATTCATCATTAGAGGAAATTTGGCAACACAAAACGATCAATGAGATCAAGGCCCTGAATGATCTAATGGACCTATGGGAGGAGGGAAACCCTTTTGATGATCCTTTGGAGGAGGTCCCCCCTAGCCCTGGAATTGACATTCCATCTCAAATACTTTTTCCGCCACCCCACCTCTGCAAACCTAAATCTAAAACATTTCCTACTTTTCAAGGCAATCCCAATATTTGGGCCTTTACCCAACAGGTTACCAAAGAGATAAAGAATACCAACTGGAACAAGTTCAATAGAAGGTCTAACCTTAAGCCATCGCACTGTGAGGCTTTAATATCTCTACAATTAAATAAGCAAATTATTATCAAGCCCTCCGATAAAGGAGGCAACATTGTAGTAATGGATGTAGAAAACTACAAAAAAAATGTTAATGGACCTCCTATTGAACCGCAGTTGGTATCGTCCCATTCCTCATGCCCAAGTTAAATATGCAGAGACTAAATTCCATCTGTTAATCAGTCGTGCCTTTCAAGCCAACCTATTGGACAAAAAAAACCTGTGAATTCCTATTGGTAGAAAAACACAAAATACCTAGCCTATATGCCTTACCTAAGGTACACAAAAACTTGGACTGCCCTCCGGGGCGTCCGATTGTCTCGGGTAACGGATGCTTAACTGAACATGCAAGTAAACTTGTGGATGATTATCTTAGACCACACGTCGGCTCTCTCAGTTCCTACATACAGGATACGGCGGACCTCATTAGGTCCATCGATACCCTGTATGTACCACCGGGATCCTGGCTGGTGGCCATTGATGTTGAGGCTCTGTACAACTCCATCCCCCATGAGTGGGGGGTCAGAGTTGTTCAGCGCTTCTTATCAGAGAGAGGACCTGGAGCTGAAAAGTACAACCAATTTATTTTGGAACTACTAATGTTCATTTTAATGAACAATATCTTTATTTTTGACCATTCCCACTACCTCCAGGTACAGGACGTTGCGATGGGGACCAAGTGTGCCCCATCGTACGCAAACCTGTACCTGGGGGGGTGGGAACGTGAGATATTTTCTTCCGATGAATTTGGGGATCATTTCTCTCATGTCCTCATTTGGCGCCGTTTTATCGACGACATCTTTGTTGCTTGAACCGGGTCCAACCTTGAATTGCAGGCTTTCATGTCCAAACTACAAATCGTTATAATCTTAAATTCACCATGACGTGTGACCAACAGATTATCAACTTTTTGGATATTTCTATCCATGTAAATATACAGTAGATGGCACCCTGGGCTCCTCACTTTACAGGAAACCATCTGCAGGTAACACCATCCTGCATGCTGCTAGTTCTCACCCAAAACCATTGGTGCAAAGTATACCATATAGTCAATACCTAAGAATCAAACAAAACTGCAGTCAGGAACATGATTTTGAAACTGAGGCCAAAGCCTTACAGTTTTGACTATTAAATAGAGGATACAGTCGCACGGTGCTAAAGAGGGCATATCAGAGAGCAAAAAATAAAAAAAGAACTGACATAATTCATTTTTCCAGGGTCAAACCTTCAAACCAGAAGGTACGTTTGATCACCAGATATTCTGGTGACCACCAAAAGGTAAGAAATATCATTACCAAATTCTGGCCCTTACTATCTGCTGATGAAGTTATTTCTAAATATATTCAATCTTACCCCTAAATCACGTATAGAAAGTCCAGATCTATAAAAGATCATTTGGTTCACAGCCACATACAGAAACCTACCAGTAGATCTCCTCGTAGGGGCACAGCTCCATGTGGCCGTTGTGATTTTTGCCAATTTTTAGGTAATTCCGAGGAAATAACCCTTCCCAGTGGAAGCCAAAAATTTTCGCCAATTGCCAATCAATAGGCGTTGTATACCTCATGAAGTGCGAATGCAGCGCATTCTATGTTGGCAAAACAAAAAGAACCTCTTTTCATAGAGTTAGGGATCATGTTTCCCTCATTCGAAAGAAAAAAATGGAAACACCGATAAGCCGACATAGTGGTCTATATCATTCTTTTGATCTATCCAAAATGATTTTTTTTGCCTTAGAGCATCTTCCAACAAATGAAAGAGGCGGAGATTGCGACAAAAGTCTTTTGCAAAGAGAGGCAAAGTGGATTTTTTCACTTAATGCCACCGCCTATCCAGGACTCAATGAGTCCATCAGCTACAAGCCCTTTCTCTAGAAACTGACCTTGTATATTTTTTGAATGACCCCGGGCCTAAACAGCCAGTCTGTTTATTTAGCATTTGTGTTTTTCTGTATGTTTGGTTTATTCCTCATAGAAGTGATCGGATAATTCTTTTCAACCGCATTGTATGCCAACATTATGCATTTGCTACATTATTATTATATTATTATAGCACGATATACAATTTGTGATACAATTATTAATTTTTAAGGGGAGTCCTTCTTGCGGAGTCAAGGTGTCCTTACGGGCGCCCGGGGCTTCCAACTTGTTGTCTACAGGCATTCAAGTGAGGGGCCATCCATTCTCAAAGGGCTTCCATCCTTGTCTTTTACATCTGACCTATTTTTGTTCCTTCCATCAGTTTAACCACTTCAATACCATGCACTTATACACCTTCCCGCCCAAGCCAATTTTGAGCTTTCAGCGCTGTCGCAATTTGAATGAGAATTGCGCGGTCATGCAACACTGTACCCAAACAATTTTTTTATCATTTTGTTCCCACAAATAGAGCTCTCTTTCGGTGGTATTTGATCGCCTCTACGATTTTTATTTTTTGCATAACAAATAAAAAAAGAGCGAAAAGTTTTTCTTTGTTTCTGTTAATTTTTTTTTGTAAATAAGTACCTTTTCTACTTCAATGACAGGCACTGATAAGGCGGCACTAACGGGCACTGATAAGGCGACACTGATGGGCACCGATGAGGTGGCACCAATGAGGTGGCACCGATGAGGTGGCACTGATAATGGGCACTGATATGTGGCACTGGTATGCGGCACTGATGGGCACTCATAGGCGGCACTGATGGGCACTCATAGGCGCCACTGATGGGCACTCATAGGTGCCACTGATGGATACTTATGGGTGGCACTGATAGGTGGCACGGACGGGCACTGATAGGTGGCACTGATGGACACTGGTAGGTGGCACTGATGACTGGTGGCTGGCATTGCTGGGCATCATGCATTTTTGGTTGTGCCATGATGGTGCTAATCAGTGCCCATTTGTGACCACTGATTGGCATATATTTTTTATCTATTTGTGCATGTGGATGGCCATGGGGGACTTACCTGGCCATCCTCATGCTTGGGGCTTCCCTGGTGGTCCTGGGGGGCTTCCCTGGTGGTCCAGAGTGGGTATCCAATCAGGCGAGGGAGGAGGTGACTATATAAGCTTTGGCATTTTGTTTGGGTGGTATAGCTGCCGCTATCAGAGGAAGTTTGTTTGTTCAAAGATCACGTGCTGCAGGTATCTCTAGAGGAAATATTTTACTACCCTTTTCCTTTTTCTCTCCCCTTGAGCGACTTACTGAATTTTTTGATTTTGAAATTTATCTTTGATAGATGGACTGTCGGTCTTACAAGCACTGACCGGCGCCCCCTCTTTCTGATTTTTTATCCATCTTCTGAAATCAAATTCTGAAGTGGATGAACCAGGTATTTGTTGTTTTTTCATACCTTTCTACCAACATATTTTTTATATATATGATAAGTCCCTCTGATTCTACTTTATTCCTCCATAGATACCTTCCCTCTGAGTACATTTCTTTGTTCCTCTCTGGAATCCCAAAATGGTTTGGAGATCCAGGTATCCTTATAAAACTAGATTTTTTTTTTATATATATATATATATATATATATACTCAGCTCTGCTACAGCACATGTCTGACTCTATATAATTTTCATTTTTTCTTTCCTCCAGGTGACTATTCACCTTCCATTGTCTTTATTAGCACATTATTCATTTATGTGCTTCTTATGAGCTAGCACCTCCTCTAAGGTTCACCACAAGACTCCATTTTGAGAACACTCCTCTGATTCAATACCAGTTATTCTTTTCGATTTCATCAATAATGCACAGGTAATGAAGGCTTATGCGGTGGCTTTGAATATGTCCTTGTATCGCTCGTCTGTTGAATATTGAAATATTATGTTGTATAGAAATTTATTAGTGTACTCTTTTGTATATTTATTTTGTACATTTTGTGTTTCAGTAATACATGACAAAAACAATACTCCTGAAGAAGCCAGTTTAATTGGCGAAACGTCGAGATTATTTGTCTGTATAAACTCCATTATTTTCAATTGTAATTGAGATGAATTTTATCTTATGTGATTGTAACTTTTCTACTAAATAAAAATTATATTTTTTATTAATATTGTGTTTGAGTGCACCTTAAAAGTCCCATTCTCCCTTACTTATAACTTCTGCTAATGTTGTCTTATGGTTAGCATTGGTTCGGAGCATGCGTGTTTGTACTTTGGATTTTAGTCCGACGGATTTGTGTACAGTTGATCAGATAATAAGACGGAACACATTTGTTGTCGGACAATTTGAGAGCATGCACAGCCAACATTTGTTGTCGGAAATTCCGACAACAATTGTCCGATGGAGCATACAGACGGTCGGATTATCCGACAAAACACGTTCGTCGGACAATTGTTGTTGGAATATTCGATCGTGTGCCTTTATACAGTTATCATGAAACAGGTGATCCATTGCAAGATTTACCTTTACCTCTTATTCTGGGACAACACTAAAGTTTCGGATTTTTCATCACTTTTTACCCATGCATGTGAGTATGCCTAGAGCATTACAGTGATATCTCTTCAGCTTTAGAGGCACTACTTTCTCTAAGTGTTAGTCTTATATGAATTTGGTCTCATCTATACTGAGCTGCTAGTTGGAATGGAATATTCTCCTGAGGACCTGCATTGAATGGATGCCCCTGCTTTCACTTCATCCATTCTGTAGATTTGTGTGTCCCGCATTTCTTCTGCTGCTTTTAAAACTTCCTCCACCAGTCATCACATCATGAGTCATCAAGGGGCATCTGTGATATGACAAATCAAAGATCTGCCTCTATCCAAATGGTCGTTCCCACACATAGAACACCACATGCTAAGTCAGTATATCAGCAATATAGGTCCTTTTAACATTGACCTTTGCTTATGCATTTTTTTTTATTGTGTGGCCAGTTTAGGACCCACTCACAACTGTGATTAGAGCTATACTGTAGTGTGAATTCCAGAGGCAAGAATCAGAGGACTCCTGCGCCCAGAATGACAGGTGTTTGTGAAAAACTGTGTCCACTTAGCCTATACAAAGTAATGAAAGGCTGACAGTGTCCATGGCTGTTCGGTTGTAATTGGACATCTACTACTTACCTGTGATTAGGACAGATGGTCATCCCTGTACAGAGACAGGGATGACCATCTGTCCTAATACGGAGTAAGGAGACTCTCGGGAACAAAGCAGCGGTCACAAGATTTCTCAGGAGGGGCATTGACCTGAGCCGCCAGAATTTTGTCACCCAAAGAAGAGGTGAGACTGGTGCGAACCGTAGCCAGAATACGATCAGGAGGAATCACAGGAACTGGAACCGACTCCATCTTGGAAGTGGAGGAAAATTGTCGTGACAAGGCGTCAGCCCTTACATTCTTAGTACCGGGTAAGAATGAGACAATGTAATTGAAACTCGACAAGAAAAGCGCCCATCGTGCCCTTCTGGGAGAGAGGCGCTTAGCCTCAGACAAGAATGTGAAATTCTTATGGTCAGTAAGAATGAGAACCGGCACAGTGGTACCTTCGAGGAGATGTCTCCATTCTTTCAGGGCTAAAATGTTCGGCAAAAGCTCTCTGTCACCAATCTTGTAATTGCACTCCGCAGGCGACAATTTCTTGGAAAAGTAGCCACACGGATGCATAGCGCTGTCAGAGCTAGGACGTTGAGACAGAAGGGTGCCAACTCCAGTCTCAGAAGCATCGACTTCAAGGATAAAAGGCAACGTGGGATCAGGATGTGCCAACACAGGAGCAGAAACAGTCTTAAGACTCTCAAAAGCCTTAATGGACTCTGGAGACCAACTCTGTGGGTTACCATCCTTTCTGGTCATATCAGTCAGGGGCTTGACCAGAGACGAGAAGTTACGAATAAACTTCCGATAATAGTTGGCGAAGCCAAGAAAACGCTGCAGAGGACGTAAACCCACGGGTCGAGGCCACTGTAGGACTGCAGAAAGTTTCTCTGGGTCCATCGAAAAACCAGCCGTGGAAATGACATAACCCAGAAATTTAACCTGTTCACGATGGAATTCGCACTTCTCCAGTTTACAATAGAGATTGTTCTCTCTTAGTTTCTGAAGCACCCGACAGACATCTAGTTCCAGGGACTTGGAAAATATGAGGATATCGTCGAGATAAACCACCACACATAACTGCAAGAAGTCTCGGAGGACATTGTTAATAAACTCCTGGAAAACTGCCGGAGCGTTACAGAGGCCAAAAGGCATTACGAGATACTCATAATGACCTGTTCTGGTATTCAACGCAGTTTTCCACTCGTCCCCCTCCTTAATCCTGACGAGATTGTATGCCCCTCTCAAATCAAGCTTCGTGAAGACTGTTGCTCCATTGAGGCGGTCAAATAACTCCGTAATCAACGGGATCGGATAGGCATTCTTAATGGCGAAAGATTGAAACCCCTATAATCGATACAAGGTCTCAGTTCACCACTCTTCTTCACAAAAAATAAACCAGCGCCAGCAGGAGACGAGGATTTGCGGATGAAACCTTGAGAAAGTGTGTCTGCAACATACTCCTCCATGGCTTTATCCTCCAAGACCGACAAAAGATAAACCCTGCCACGAGGGGGAATGGCACCAGGTTGAAGGTCAATTGCGCAATCATACGACCGGTGTGGAGGCAACGTACCGGCTTGACCTTTGTCAAAGACATCGCTAAAATCGTGGTACTCCTCCGGCAGGGAGGAGAGTGAAGAGGTGCACAGGACCTTGGTTACCTTCTGGAAGCATCTCTCACTGCACTGTGGCAACCAGGACAGAACCTCAGCATGGAGCCAATCAAAAGACGGGTTGTGCCTCTGTAACCAAGGATAACCAATGACCAGCGAAAACTTAGGTGAGGAAATAACTTGAAATTGGATTATCTCATGGTGAAGAGCAGCCCCTATGGCCAAGGACAACGGAACAGTCTCATGGGTCACATGGGCAGGCTGTAGGGGTCTCCCATCAAGAGCCTCAATGGCAAGTGGAGTGTCACGCAGCTGCAGCGGGATCGAGTGCTTAGACACAAAGGCAGCATCAATGAACAGGCCTGCAGCCCCGGAGTCGATTAGAGCAAGTATCTCGATGGATTACTCAGCCCAAGACAGGGTAACCGAAACCCGGGGCTTATCCTTCTGGGCAACTGGAGATGAAACAATGCCACCTAAGGTCTGTCCATGACAGGACCTCAAGGTTCGGGCATTCCCTGGACGGGAAGGACAAGACTTTAAAAAGTGACCGGCCTGGCAACAATAAAGGCACAATCTCTCCCTCCTCCTAAAGGCTCTATCATCCGCAGAGAGACGTGTGAAGCCCAAGTGCATGGGTTCATCTTCACAGACGGACTCTGTACCAGGAGGCATGGGAGGTGAGGGAGGCAAGGGTGGGACTGCAAAGCTCGGAGACAAACGTACAGGAGGCTTCCGCAAGCGCTCCTTAACAGAGGGTCTTTCTCTGAGTCTGGAGTCAATGAGGATGGCAAATGTGATCAACTTCTCCAGCTCAGTGGGTATATCTCGGGTTGCTATCTCATCCTTGATGTTATCCGAGAGACCATGAGAAAAAGCAGCCACGAGGGCCTCATTGTTCCAAGCAACCTCTGCTGCCAGGGTACGGAATTCAATGGCGTAATCGGCAACAGTTCTCGTACTCTGTTTGATGGACATGAGGCTCTTGGCAGCAGAAGCGGAGCATGTGGGAACGTTAAATACCCCTTTGAAGGAAGCCACAAATTCTGGGTAACTCAGCGTCTGCCATAGAGGGTTTGCCCAGGCCAAGGCTCTCTCAGAAAGCAAAGATATCATGAAACCTACTTTGCTTCTGTCCGTGGGAAACGCCTGGGGCAGCATCTCAAAATATATCTCAACCTGGTTGAGAAAACCTCTGCATTGGATTGGATCACCCCCAAATCGCTGGGGAAGCGGGCGGAACCAAACATACCTCTAATAGAGGTAATACTCGAGGCGGGTGCCTGCACAGAGAGTGGAGCAGCAGCAGGGTCTGCCTGCACAGGGACTACCGGAGCAGCCACAGTGGAAGACTCTAGACGAGCCGTGCGACTCAGGAGCATCTGTATCGCCGTGGCAAACTGATCCATGTGGTGATCCAGGTCATCCAATCTGGAAAAAATATTATTAACAAGTGAAATGGCTGCATCTTCTGAATTCATGGCCTTCACCTACTGTCAGAAACCATGAATCAGACTGAGACAGAAGTGCAGTTAAAAAACACTAGTTTAATAATAAATGATAAAAAGGTAAACAGAGTAAGCGTAGTCAAAACATAGCCAGAGTTCAGTAACCGGATCGAGTAGTCGGCCAAGCCAAAGTCCAAGAGCCAGCGATAAAGGTAAAAGAACAGCAAGCAGGATCCGTAGCCAGAGGGAACAGCAGTCAAGCAGGTCTTCAACTGGAACGCAGGAGAAAGTCTCTTGTGATGTTAACACAGGCGAAGGCGAAGATCAAATGAACTCGAAGTCCTTAAGTAGGCAGAGCTGACGAGCGGATCAAAAACAGGTGGATCACTGTGGAGAGATGGAAGCTGGCAATTAGCTGCCAGCACAGAGAAGGAAGGGCTGAACCCAGCCCTGACACCCTGCAAGCAGACCTAACCGTATTGAATTGCTGGATGTGCAAATAGCCATGGAGAGCTGCAGCCACTGTCACCCCCCTGTCAATCTGGCCTCTGATTCTTGCTGTCGGAATCCCACCATAGATAATATTGGAAAAATTGGTACTGGACTTTATAGCACTGAGGTACACAATGTTAACCACTTAACGACCGCCCCATGTACATATACGTCGGCAGAATGGCACGGACAGGCACAATCACGTGCCTGCCTTCGCGTGGGTGGGGGGTCCGATCGGACCCCCTCCCGGTACATGGGGCAGTCAGTATCGCTTCAGGAGCGATCCATGATGAGGGGGCTGCCATTGGTTTCTGGCCACCCCCTCGCGATCGCTCCCGGCGAATGAAATGCTTCCCCTGCCTGTGTAATGTAAACACAGGCAGGAGGAAGTGATGTCATCTCTCCATGCGGCGCTCTATTCGTCCGGAGCGCCGAGGAGAGAAGACATCAAGTAAGTGCACCAACAGCCCACTGACACCAGCACACATAGGCACATAAATCACCCCCCCCCAGTCACCCCCAGATCACCCCCCAGCCCCCATTCACAGTGACACTGATTGCAGTGATCATTTATTTACTGATCACTGCAATCAGTGACATTTGTGATAGTAAAAGTGTCAGGGCAGTTAGTGTTAGGTCCCTTTAGGTCCAGGGTAGCCCCCTAACCCCCCCTAATAAAGGTTTAACCCCTTGGTCGCCTTCCAGGTAACCCTTTAACCCCCTATCGCCAGTGTCACTAAGCGATCGTTTTTCTGATCGCTGTATTAGTGTCACTGGTGCCGCTAGGTAGCCAGTTATTTTTTTAGGTTTGCCGCCAGGTTTTTATAGCGTCAGGTACCCCCATATATTATCTAATAAAGGTTTTAACCCTCTGATTGCCCCTAGATTTAACCCTTTCACCAGTGATCACCGTATAAGTGTCACTGGTGACACTGGTTAGCCAGTTAGTTATTTCGTTATTTAGGTTCCCCGTCAGGTTTTTATATAGTGTCAGGTACCCCCATATATTACCTAATAAAGGTTTTAACCCCCTGATTGCCCCTAGTTAACCCTTTCACCAGTGATCATCGTATAAGTGTTACGGGTGACGTTGGTTAGTTAGTTTGCTTTTTATAGCATCAGGGCACCCGCCGTATATAACCCAATAAAGGTTTAACCCCCTGATCGCCCGGCGGGTGATATCAATTAGGTTTTAGGGTCAGATAGGGTCTGCGTCGCCCCAGGCAGCGTCAGGTTAGTGCCAGTAACGGTAACACCCACGCGCAAAGCATAGTATAGTGGTATAGCATGGTATAGTATCTGAACAAATCAATATCTGATCAGATCTATACTAGCGCCCCCAGCAGTTTAGGGTTTCCAAAAACGCAGTGTTAGCGGGATCAGCCCAGATACCTGCTAGCACCTGCGTTTTGCCCCTCCGTCCAGCCCAACCCACCCAAGTGCAGTATCGATCGATCACTGTCACAACACACATAACTGCAGCGTTCGCAGAGACAGGCCTGATCCCTGTGACTCCAGTGCTGTAGGAGGTGATTTCACCACCACAGTTAAAAAAAAGAGCATATATGCCGAAGCATGGGGGTAGCAGGGGCGGAGGAGCGATTTTGCTCCTAATGCCACGTACATACGGTCGAAATTCCGACGGAAGCTTGCCCGTGGAAAAGTCTGACCGTGTGTACGCGGCATAACTTTTGCGGGAGGATGCCCCCATGCTTCGGCATATATAAATGGTGCATGTATGCCCATCATTAGAAGTGGGTGGAGGAAGGGAGGTATTCTAATTGTGGGCATACCCACCGATCAATCTCTTTTTTCGTTCAGCCAACAGGCTGCATGAAATAAAAGATTACAATACATGTCCAACAAGGACCAGCAACGTACTGGTATGTTGCTGGAATTTGAATGGTTATAAAAGAATGATGCCTGTGGGTTTAGGTATCATCTTGGTATTATTCTTTTCAGCCAGCGGCCGGCTTTCATGTAAAAGCAATCCTAGCGGCTAATTAGCCTCTGGACTGCTTTTACAAGCAGTGGGAGGGAATGTCCCCCCCCCCCGGACATTGGGAAAGCATTTTATCACACCGATCTTGGTGTGGTCAGATGCTTTGAGGGCAGAGGAAAGATCTAGGGTCTAATAGACCCCATTTTTTTCAAAAAAAAGAGTACCTGTCACTACCTATTGCTATCATAGGGGATATTTACATTCCCTGAGATAACAATAAAAATGATTAAAAAATAAATAAAAATGGAAGGAACAGTTTAAAAATAAAATAAAAAAGCAAAATAAATAATTAAAAAATAAATAAAATAAAAAGCACCCCTGTCCCACCCTGCTCTTGCGCAAAGGCGAACGCAAGCGTCGGTCTGGCGTCATATGTAAACAGCAATTGCACCATGCATGTGAGGTATCACCGTGAAGGTCAGATCGAGGGCAGCAATTTTAGCAGTAGACCTCCTCTGTAAATCTAACGTGGTAACCTGTAAAGGCTTTTAAAAATGTATGTAGTTTGTCGCCAATGCGCGTTTGTGTGAAATTTTAAAGCATGTCGTGTTTGGTATCTATGTACTCGGCCTAAGATCATCTTTTTTATTTCATCAAACATTTGGGCAATATAGTGTGTTTTAGTACATTAAAATTAAAAAAAGTGTATTTTTTCCCCAAAAAATGTGTTTGAAAAATCGCTGCGCAAATACTGTGTGGGAAAAAAAATGCAACACCCACCATTTTAATCTGTAGGGCCTTTGCTTTAAAAAAAAAATAGGATTTTTGTACTCACCGTAAAATCCATTTCTCTGACATCCATGGACCGACACGGCGGCTCTTAATCACTGAACGTGTGGGTATATGTCCCTGCTTGCAGGAGAAGACCTAGGTAGAATGTTAAAACATTCTAGAACAAACCAGAGCTGAACAGCCCCGCCCAGGGGGGCGGTCCCTCCGGACATTACCCTCCCACCTGCAGCTAGCAGACCTCAGTTCGTAACAAAGCAGTACAAACTTAAAAGGAAGGGTGGGTGCCGTGTCGGTCCATGGATGTCAGAAATGGTTTTTACGGTGAGTACAAAAATCCTATTTTCTCTTATCATCCATGGACCAACACGGCGGCTCTTAATCACTGAACGTGTGGGATGTCCCAAAGCAGTGTCAAGAGGGATGGGAGCAGTATGAATGGAAAAAACGAAAAACTTCACTCCAAACAAGGCAGAGCTCCTCAACGGAGGAGTTGCCACTTTAAACAGCGGCCTGCAACACCTTGCGGCCGAAGGAAGCATCCGGAGATGCAGCCACATCAACCCTATAAAACGTAGAAAAGATATGAATAGACGACCAGGTTGCCGCCTTGCACACTTGTGCAACCGACGCTTGATGTCGGAAAACCCAGGAAGCACCAACTGCCCTGGTGGAATGCGCCGTAACCGGAAAGGGAGGCGCCCGCCCCATGAGAGCATAGGCTTGAAAGACGGTTTGTCCGATCCACCTAGAAATGGTGGCAGACGAAGCCGCTTGGCCCTGTTTCTGACCAGAGACACTCAAGCAGAGAGTCAGACTTCCGAATAGAAGCAGTAGCAGACAGGCACACCCGCAAGGCTCGTACCACATTCAAAGTGTGCCGCGCACACTCTCTGGGATGCGAGGGGTGAGGACACAAGGACGGGAGGACAATGTCCTCATTTAGGTGAAAGGTCGAGATCACCCTTGACAAAAGAGAAAGTCGCGGATGCAACACCGCCTTATTCTTATGGATGACTAAATATGGCGACTTGCAGTACAAGGTCGCCAACTCAGACACTCGTCTAACAGAAGTGATTGCCACTAAAAGGGCCACCTTCTGAGACAAAGTCAAGAGGGGAATATCCCTGATATTCTCAAAAGGAGGTTCCTGGAGAACTGAGAGTACCAATGCCGATCCCACGGGGGGAGAGGAGACTTGACAGGAGGGAGCACATGGCGAACCCCCTGCACAAGGGTGCTAACCAAGGAATGACCCGCTAGTAGTCGCCAAAAGAAGACGGCCAAGGCCGAAATCTGACCCTTAATGATACTCAAAGCAAACCTTTGGGCCACTCCATGCTGCAGGAAACGCAGGATTCTAGGGACGGAATACGTCCGAGGACGCGAGTCCAGCTCTTCGCACATGGCGATGTAAGCTTTCCAGGTACAGAGATAGATCATTCTGGAGGAAGACTTCCGTGCCCTTAATATGGACGAAATGACCGAGTCTGAGAGACCTCGGTCTCTCAACACCTGGCTTTCAACAGCCATGCCGTTAAGGCCAGAGACTGTAAAGGCAGGATGAAATATATGACTTTGAGACAGAAAGTCCTCCCTTATTGGCAACCGCCAGGGAATGGTCGTGACGAGACGTACCAGATCGGCGTACCAGTGAAGCCGAGGCCAATCCAGAGCAATGAGGATCACCGGAATTCCCTCGGTTGCCACCCTGCGCAGCAGGCGAGGGAGCAACTGCAGCGGAGGATAAACGTATATCAGGTGATAATGACCCCATGGGCCACTAACACCTCTGAGGCATCCGCCCAAGGATCCCTGGATCTGGCCACAAACCTCGACATCTATTGAGTCGAGAGGCCAACGGGTCCACCTCCGGCGTGCCACACCGTCTGTGTGGCAAAAGGAGTTGAAATACCTCCGGGTGCAAGGACCATTCTCCCTGGTCCAACGTCTGGCGACTCAAATAGTCCGCCAGTTCTATGCCCGGAATGTGAACGGCCGACAGAGCCGGCACGCTTCTTTTAGCCCACTTCAGGGTACGGGGGACCTCGGAAGCCGCAGCTGAGCTCCGAGTCCCCCCTTGATGGTCGACATACGCCACCGCCATGACTTTGTCCGACTGGATCCTAATGGAGCGATCCTACAATCTCTCAGACCACGAGGAGAGGCACAGTCTGATGGCCCATATTTCCAGAACATTGAATCGGCAAATGGGCTTCGTCAGGAGTCCAAGCCCTTGGGCCAACAGGACTCCCCAGACTACACCCCAGCCCTTCAGGCTGGCGTCCGTAGTGAACACCGTCCATTGGACGGGGAGGAACGACTTCCCGGACCGAAGAGCCGGGGACCCGAACCACCATGTCAGGGACGCCCTGACCAGGTGACTCACCTGGATCGGAAAATCCAAAGACAACGGGGATTTGTCCCAAGGGAACAAGATCTCCTTCTGCAATGCCCTAGTGTGTGATTGGGCATACGGAATGGCCTCAAAAGAGGTCACCATGAGTCCCAGGACTCCCATGCAAAAACGGATTGACAACCATTTTTTGGGATGTCAGCACCCGCACTGCAGACTGAAGTGTCAGTAACTTCCCCGGAGGTAGGAATACCTTTGCCTCCAAGGAGTCCAGAATCAGACCGAGATACTCCAGACCTTGAGTCGGGACCAGGACTGACTCCTGAATGTTTAGGAGCCACCCGAAGTCCCTGAGGGTCTGACTGACGATAGTCACACTGTCTAATTCTGAGCCATTTCCTGCTCTGAGAAGAAGATCGTCGAGATAGCCCACGACAGCAATGCCTCGCTGTCTCAGCAAGCTAGAACCGGCACAAGCACCCTGGTGAACACCCTCGGTGCCGAGGCTATGCCAAAAGGAAGAGCCACAAATTGATAGTGGACTTCGCCGATCGCAAGCGCAGAAAACTTCTGGTGACTTGCGCCGATCGGAACATGCAAGTAGGCGTCCTTGATAACCAAGGTCGCCAGGAAATCCCCTTGACGGAGTGTACTGATCACCATGCGAATGGATTCCATGTGGAACTTTTGCACCTTCACAAAGGCATTCAGGACCTGGAGGTCCAAGATAGGCCGAACCCCGTCCCTTTTTTGGGACGACAAACGAATTCGAGTAGAATCCCTGAAACCTCTCCTGTGACGGAACCGGCACGATCACTCCGACCTGAGCAATCCTGAATAGGCCCCATAGGGCTGCCCGACGGGCAGGAAGGAAAGGAAGATTCGAGGGAAGAATCTGTCTGGGACCAGGAACGGAAACCTATCCTGTAACCTGAGGTGATTCACCTCGCCCACCCACCGGTAGGAGATCCGGGAGGTCCACCGATCCGTGAACCTGCAGAGTCGTCCCCCCTACCCCAGAGTCAGGTGGGGGCAAGACTTCACGCGGAGGCGGGCTTGGGGAGCCGGCTTGTTTGGCCTACGCACCCAGGGGCGCTTGTGTCCACCAGCCGCACCGCTGTCAGTCTGGGAGGGCCTCCCCGTTGACTGACGGAAAAAAAAAAACTTTTTTGCTGGAAAAGAAGGACCCTGCTTACAGCGGCCTCCTTACCCTTGCTAGCCTGAGGAAGAAGAGTGCTTTTACCTCCCGTGACATCCTTGATGATGTCATCCAGCGCAGCACCGAAAATCCTACCACCTTTAAATGGTAGATCCTTCAGAGGCTTTTTAGAAGCTAGGTCAGCAGACCAGCATTTCAACCAGATCAGACAACGCAATACCACCGCCAAGACAGAGGCTCTGAGATATAAGGGGCCGCGTCTAACGTGGCGTCGCAACATAAACCAGGCCCTGCACCATTAGGTGGGCCAGAGCAATAGTGTCTGGAGGAAGATTATGCTCCTGTACAGTTTGGTGCAAAATTTTTTGCCCAACCCGTAAGTGTCTGAGACACAAGGGTCGCCGCTACCACAGGCCGTAGGGCGGACCCCAAAAAGGCAAACATGGCTCTGCTCACCACTTCTGACCTCCTGTCAGTGGGGTCCTTAAATGCAGGAGTCCCCTCCATCGGGAGAGTGGTGGCCTTGTTCAACCGGGAGACTGGAGGGTCGACCACTGGGGGAGAAGCCCACGTTTTAAGTAGGGCATCTTCATAGGGGTATTTGATAGGTAAACGCCGCGGGACCATAAAAGTCTTCTGCGGATTTTTCCCCAGACCTTATCAATGAGCTGGTCAAAGAAAGGTACATATGGGAAAAAACTTTTTTAGAAGGCCTGGCCCTAAGGAACCAGAGGAGACTGCCCGACCTGAGGTTCTGCGTCCGCAGCATTTAGCTTGCGAGTGTCCCTCACCGCAGCAATGAGTTCACTAACAAGCGCCCTGTCATTTACTGACTCAGAACTGGATTTTTCCTCGCAAGGAATGTCCTGTTCAAAAACCATCAAATATATTCAGAGCTAGGGTCCTGAGCGGTAGTGGCTAGGCCCATATCTGAATCAGCACACACCCCCTTTTTTTTTTTTTTGTGGAAATAAAGTAGGGAGAGGGGCTTTTTTGCTCCCTTGCGCTCACACACTGCTTCCCTCCTGGTCAGAATGACTCCAGGACTGCCGACAACTGGTCCATAAGGACCGCAGGTGCAGGAGCACTGCCAGTTGTCTCTAACAAGTGTGAAGAAACAGGTGAACCAGACTCCATGTTGCCACCCTCTGAGACCTTATTCACCATTACAGTGAACAATACAGCCCACCCACTGGCTATGCTGGGGCTGAGGAGGGGATACCCGGAGTACTCACCACCCCTAGGGACCGCTCGGTACCGCTGTCTGAGCCGCGCTGTAGCGCGAGCCTGAGGAGAGTGAAGAATCTGTGAGGAGATGTGGAATTTGCGCCGTTCAGCAGCGCCGCTAGAGGCCGAAAACGAAACTGAAAGTGCCGCGGCTACAAGAAAATGGCCGCCGGGCGCCTGTAGAACTGTGATTTGAGCCGAGGCAAAATGGCCGCCGATGGCGCACTTTTTAAATTTAAAACACTGCGCCAATGGCGCACGAAAAAAACAACACACATTCCCCCAGAACACATTCCAAACATATTAACAGACCTGGAGCGGCCCCCCCCCAGGGCAGAGTGACCCCCCAAGCATCCCCACACAGCACAGCAGCAGAACAGGGTGCAGAGAGCAGCATAACAGGGGAGAGACAGGGAGAACCCCCCACACACAGAAACACAGCCAGCATGTACTCACCTTGCAGCAGGAGAGACTACTTACCCGTCCCACAAGCACCTTGGAGAACACCCTCGGTGCCAATAGAGGGACTCACTGGCTTGTTTCAGACAGACCTATCACAGAGTCGTACTGCATAGCTGTCGGCCCGGTCAACCGCGAAAGATACAGTAGGTACTGTTCAATCTTGAGAGGACCGCGGGAGCATGAAAGCAACCCGACCACCCCTGGAGCCATGGGGTATGTCGTGAACTGAGTCTCACGCACACAAGGCGGGGATCAGCACGCTCGATGGTCGGACAGGGAAGACTACGAGGATACTAGTGTACCCAACCTGTTGCCCAGCCGACAGTTGATTGAAGGTCTCAAAAATAAAATAATAAAATTCCCAAAGGAATAAAATTTAAAGTAAAATCTTCCAGGAGACTGGCTCCTGAGAGAGCCACGTCTTCTCCTTCTGCTAGGCAGAAAAAAACTGAGGTCTGCTAGCTGCAGGTGGGAGGGTAATGTCCGGAGGGACCGCCCCCCTGGGCGGGGCTGTTCAGCTCTGGTTTGTTCTAGAATGTTTTAACATTTAACATTCTGCCTAGGTCTTCTCCTGCAAGCAGGGACATATACCCACACGTTCAGTGATTAAGAGCCGCCGTGTCGGTCCATGAATGATAAGAGAAATATATAATGTTTGGGGGTTCAACGTAATTTTCTTGCAAAAAAAAAAAATGTTTTCATGTAAACAAAAAGTGTCAGAAAAAGCTTTGTCTTCAAGTGGTTAGAAGAGTGGATGATGTGTGACATAAGCTTCCTAATGTTGTGCATAAAATGCCAGGACAGTTCAAAACCCCCCCAAATGACCCCATTTTGGAAAGTATACACCCCAAGCTATTTGCTGAGAGGCATGTCGAGTCCATGGAATATTTTATATTTTGACACAAGTTGCGGGAAAAAGACAATTTTTTTTTTTTTTTGCACAAAGTTGTCACTAAATGATATATTGCTCAAACATGCCATGGGCATATGTAGAATTACACCCCAAAATACATTCTGTTGCTTCTCCTGAGTACGGGGATACCACATGTGTGAGACTTTTTGGGAGCCTAGCCGCGTACGGGACCCCAAAAACCAATCACCGCCTTCAGGATTTCTAAGGGTGTAAATTTTTGATTTCACTCCTCACTGCCCATCACAGTTTCGGAGGCCATGGAATGCCCAGATGGCACAAACCCCCCCAAATGACCCCATTTTGGAAAGTAGACACCCCAAGCTATTTGCTGAGAGGTATGGTGAGTATTTTGCAGATCTCGCTTTTTGTCACAAAGTTTTGAAAATTGAAAAAAATAAATAAATAAATTTATTTTCTTTCTTCATTTTCAAAAGCAAATGAGAGCTGTAAAATGCTCACCATGCCTCTCAGCAAATAGCTTGGGGTGTCTACTTTCCAAAATGGGGTCATTTGGGGGGGTTTGTGATATCTTGGCATTTTATGGCCTTCAAAACTGTGATGGGTAGTGAGGAGTGAAATCAAAAATTTGCGCCCTTAGAAATCCTGAAGGCGGTGCTTGGTTTTCTGGGCCCTGTACGCGGCTAGGCTCCCAAAAAGTCCCACACATGTGGTATCCCCGTACTCAGGAGAAGCAGCCAAATTTATTTTGGGGTGTAATTCCACATATGCCCATGGCATGTGTGAGCAATATATCATTTAGTGACAACTTTTTGTTTATTTAAAAAAAAAAATTTTTATTATTCAATCACTTGGGACCAAAAAAAAAAAAAATATTCAATGGGCTCAACATGCCTCTCAGCAATTTCCTTGGGGTGTCTACTTTCCAAAATGGGGTCATTTGGGGGGGTTTTGTACTGCCCTGCCATTTTAGCACCTCAAGAAATTAGATAGGCAGTCATAAATTTTAATCTGTGTAAATTCCAGAAAATGTACCCTAGTTTGTAGACGCTATAACTTTTGCGCAAACCAATAAATATACGCTTATTGACATTTTTTTTACTAAAGACATGTGGCTGAATAAATTTTGGCCTAAATGTATGACTACAATTGAGTTTATTAGATTTTTCTTATAACAAAAAGTAGAAAATATCATTTTTTTTCAAAATTTTCGGTCTTTTTCCATTTATATCACAAAAAATCAAAATAGCAGAGCCAATCAAATACCATTAAAAGAAAGCTCTATTTGTGGGAAGAAAAGGACGCAAATTTTGTTTGGGTACAACATTGCATGACCGCGCAATTACCAGTTAAAGCAGCGCAGTGCCAAATTGTAAAAACATCTCTGGTCTTTATGGTATTGGTCCGGGGCTTAAGTGGTTAAAGAGAATTTTTTTTTTTTATTACAAATTGATTAAAAAAAAAGGAAACAACCAGACAAACTCTAGTTAAAAAAAAACTTTGCCTAGATACTAGTAGAGATTGCCTAGATACTAATACAGCACCCAACCAATACAAAAAGTAGTACAATCCTGAATGAACATGACGATGTCCTTGTTGAGGCAACAGTTAATGTTCTATCAAGCTTGGTGTGAGCTGATCATAGTGTGCAGTAACTCGGCTCTACATGTTACGTGTATATATAAGCTTCTTCAGGAGTTTAGGCATACATTCTATATAAAATGGGAAAAAAAAACAACAATTTTTAAAACAAAAGACTGGTATGCATCAATAATCAATCTATAGCATTTAATACATAACACATGCTGACCGGCCATCAACCCATATAGAAAAAGCGGAGAAACCACACACAGACCCAATGCAAAGGAGGTAGATGTGCAGCAATGGGGACAGATGAATGTGTATATACCGTTAGAGATAGTGTAGCCCTAGATACAGCAGATCAAAGGACTCCTGCAAAGCAATTTGAAAAGCAAGTAAACTAGTCAAGTTTAAACTTACAGTACAAATATCACACAGGAGTTGGCAATACAATAAAGTAGATAGCAAGATAGGTAAGTATCCAGGATACGGCGGATGTAGCAGACACGTGTCATCAAATGTGTGACTGGTCTATAAAGGTGTAGCGGGGTATCGTTTTCTTAAACCCCAAGAGACTACAGTTCCCAGCATGCTTTAAGGCACCCAGGGTGCATTGCCCCACGCAGGGACCGCTGGGGTGGACTTTATAAGGGAGAGGCGGAGCCTGCTTCTTTCTCTTTGGACACCGCCCTCCCAGCAAGAGGATCCCTGTGCTGACCTGCTGCGTGTACAAGGCTTGAAGCCTGGGCCTTCCGCTCCACCGAGGAGCCTGCGGAGTGTCTGATCCTGTTGCTGAGTGCTGTCATCAGGAGGACCGAAGACCCGGATGTCGTGAACACTGTGAAGCGAATCACAGTAACGGAAGTAACGGACAAGGACTAGTCCGGTCGGGTGAGAGAGCACCTGCTCAGAGCTACACCACAGTATCTCTAGGCCCATTAACTTTATTTAGGGCCATCACAGTGATTGCAGTTACACTCTGGGGAGACTATTTGCTGAACTGAGTTCATTAGTCTCCCTGGCATTATAAAGTTACCAATCATCGTTACTTTGTGGATTACAATCGTTCTTAAAGTGCACCACCGTGTTTTGCTAGCGAAGATTTCTTCCACAGAACTATACCCAAATCATAGTCAGGCCTGACTGGGTAGTATAGAACATTGCTGGGCGCCATATTGTCCACGAGGGAGGATAGCTGCAGCGGGGTCTGCTAAACTGTCTATTATATTGCTGAATGTTTGATGCTTTAATAAGTATATCCATATTGCAGGACTCTGCATGTGACATTGCATACTGTTTATCATTTTAACCTTTACCAACAATAAAATATTAGAGTTAAGTATATTGGTTGTCCGTGTCATTTACTGTGCTATACCATAGTGTGTGCCTTACTGTGGGATTGTGTCATAGAGAATATTAGAGTGATTGCAATTCTATCATCCGCTTTACTAACTGTGCCACGAGAGGTTAGAGCCGATTGCCAGGGGTTGACAGCGGTGCACTACAGGGCCCAAAACAAACAAGGCCTCTTAACTGGGGGTATCGCTACAAAGGTAATGAATGATAAAATTATAAAAATAAATACTGGAAATATATTCACAGACTGTAATGAGGAAAATTACTAGAAACTGAAACATGGTGATACCCAAACTTACCCACATTGTTAGAAACAATATTATACCCCAATTGAGCAGTGGTTGCAGAGGTAACACAGTGTAGCAGAATGGGTAGAAGGGAGGCAAGTCACAAGCCCGTAGATCCTATACGGTAATCAAAGATTCAAAAAATCTCTAGAGAGGAATGTGTTCCTCAGGAGCTGCAGCAAGAGAGTGGCCATATATCATGATCTATGAGAAAATCCCACCATAGCCCTAATCACAAGTGTGAATGCATTGAAAACACATTAAAAACATCAAATAATTCAGGAGTGATAATAGCAAAACACATCCATAAATGACTCTTCATAAAGGTGAATTGATATAAAAAAAACACTGTGAATAATTAAAATAAAAAAGTGCAACAATCCAGTGCAAAAAATATTCTGTGTAAAAATATCCGTGTATGCAAATTACATACACTAAAAAACCATATAACTTTGTGCAATAAACATTGCTGTGGAGTGTGGTTTAAAGATTTTCCAGCACTAAGACTTGCATTTATCTTGCATGTTTTTTGGAATTGTGTTTCGTTCTGCACAAAAGATTGTTTATTGCACAAAGTTATACGTTTTTTTAGTGTATGTAATTTGCATACACGGATATTTTTACACAGAATATTTTTTGCACTGGATTGTTGCACTTTTTTATTTTAATTATTCACAGTGTTTTTTATATCAATTCACCTTTATGAAGAGTCATTTATGGATGTGTTTTACTATTATCACTCCTGAATTATTTGATGTTTGATGCACATTATTGTATACAGTTTATTAATTTTATAGTAAGCGCTCCCTCATCCCTTTATATTACTATACCTTTCAGTGTGTGAACACTTTTCAGGTGGCTGCTACTTTTTAGTTTTTTGTTTTTTAGTATTATATATCCCTTGTTGGTTTGCGCATTAGTTCCCCCTATTTTCACATTAAAAACACGCATTCAGAAACACATCTGGACAGTGGCGGCCGCCTCCCTAATCCATGCGCCTGGCCCCTAAACTACATGCAGGGTGCCGGCCACATGGATTTCAATAGGTTTTTTATTTTTTTATTTTTTAAGCACATGATTAGAGCCTGAGGCTCTAATAGGCTTCAAAAAAGGGTGGGCTTGGGACCTAGAGCACTGCCCCCCGAGCCCACCTTCTTGTGTGACAATAGAAAATTAATATTCGCTATTGTCTTCTTGCATGTCCTCCCGGCCAATCAGGAAGCGGGTCATAAGATGCAGGGGGAAGCCACCGAGGAGGAAGAGACAGACCCAGGGGGAAGCCGCCAAAGCTGCCCGCGACTTAGATGGGTTAAATGCGGGGCTGGTGGGCTGACGGGCGAGCGACGGGGGGTGGTTTGCCGATCGACTAAGTGAGGGGGGGGTGGTTTGTTTGCCGCCCCCCCAAAAAGGCTGCTACTGCACCTGGAACACATCCAGACTGTGTTTCTGTGGTGTGAACTGGCCCTAAGTGTGGTGGCTGCATTTGTTTTTTTTTAATTCGTTTTTCCCTTATTCTCACCTGGTGATCCACCCATTAACATATTTCCTGTCGTAAGGTGGCTCCACTCTGGATGGAGGAGCAACAGAGGCACCCTTGGACAGCCGCATTGTCAGTCTGGGGAGAGGTTTAGATGGACTTGACTAACAAAATTAAAGCTGATAACATTTTTTGTCAGTTTCTGTCAGCGGTACAACCCCCTCCTGCCACATTTGTCTGGACAACTTGGTCTGTTAACCACTTCAACACCGAGGACGTCATATGAGGTCCTTGACTTTGTGCGGTGATATCTGAATGATGCCTACAGCTACAGGCATCTTTCAGATATCATTGTTTGCAGCCGGCGATTCTGTGCACGATCAGAACGATCATAGCAGCAGTTCCGCCGCTTGATCGTTCTTATAGGCGGTGGGAGTGGACGTCCCCCCCTCCCGCCGCCATCCGGTGCTTCTCCGGGCTCTTCCGTGCCATCGGGGGCCTGGAGAAAGAATCGTCCGGCGCCAGCTCACGAAGATAGAGATTTCATCTCTATGACCGTGGGAGGCCCGGGCGCGACGTTGTGACGTCACGCCCGGAAGTAAACAAAGCCGCAATCGCAGCTGTCAGCATGAGATCAGTGAATTTTTTTTCACAATCTCATGCTTTCCAGCCTGGAGGAGAGATGTGGGGTCTTATTGACCCTGCATCTCTCCATAAAGACGGCCTGTCACAATATATTCCTATTACAAGGGATGTTTACATTCCTTGTAATAGGAATAAAGGTGATAAAAAAAAAATGCAAAAAAAAGTGTAAAAAAAAAAAAAAAAATAAGTAAAATAAAAAAAATATATATTTTTTTAAACGCCCCTGTCCCCAGTATCTCGCGCTCAGAAGCGAACACGCATGTAAGTCCCGCCCACAAAAGTAAACGCTGTTCAAACCACACATGTGAGGTATCACCGCTTGCGTTAGAGCGTGTGCAACAATTCTAGCACTAAACCTCCTCTTTAACTCGAAAATAGTAACCTGTAAAAAAATTAAAGCGTCGCTTATGGAGATTTTTAAGTACTGAAGTTTGGTGCCATTCCATGAGTGTGCGGAATTTTAAAACTTGACATGCTAGGTATCTATTTGCTTGGTGTAACATCATCTTTCACATTATACAAAAAAATTGGGCTAACTTTACTGTTTTGTTATTTTTTAATTCATGAAACTGTTTTTTTTTCACAAAAAAAAGGGGTTTGAAAAATTATTGCACAAATACCGTGTGAGATAAAAAGTTGCAATGACCGCCATTTTATTCCCTAGGGTGTCTGTTAAAAAAACATAAATAATGTTTGGGGGTTCTGACTAATTTTCTAGCAAAAAAATTATGATTTGTACATGAAGGAGAGAAGTGCCAGAATAGGCCCGGTATTGAAGTGGTTTAACCACTTAAGCCCCAGACCATTTTGTAGCTAAAGGACCAGAGGTGTTTTTAGAATTTTGCACTGCGCTGCTTTAACTGTAAATTGTGCGAACATGCAATGTTGTACCCAAAACGAAATTTGCGTCCTTTTCTTCCCACAAATAGAGCTTTATTTTAATGGTATTTGATTGCCTCTGCGATTTTTATTTTTTGCGATATAAACGGAAAAAGACTGAAAATTTTGAAAAAAAATTATATTTTCTACTTTTTGTTATAAGAAAAATCGAATAAACTAAATTTTAGTCATACATTTAGGCCAAAATGTATTCAGTCACATGTCTTTAGTAAAAAAAATGTCAATAAGCGTATATTTATTGGTTTGCGCAAAAGTTATAGCGTCTACAAACTAGGGTACATTTTCTGGAATTTACACAGATTTTAATTTATGACTGCCTATCTCATTTCTTGAGGTGCTAAAATGGCAGGGCAGTACAAACCCCCCCCCCCCAAATGACCCCATTTTGGAAAGTAGACACCCCAAAGGAATTGCTGAGAGGCATGTTGAGCCCATTGAATATTTTATTTTTTTGTCCCAAGTGATTGAATAATGACAAAAAAAAATTAAAATAAACAAAAAGTTGTCACTAAATGATCTATTGCTCACACATGCCATGGGCATATGTGGAATTACACCCCAAAATAAATGTTGCTGCTTCTCCTGAGTACAGGGATACCACATGTGTGGGGATTTTTTAGGAGCCTAGCCGCGTACGGGGCCCCGAAAACCAAGCACCGCCTTCAGGATTTCTAAGGGCACAAATTTTTGATTTCACTCCTCACTACCCATCACAGTTTTGAAGGCCATAAAATGCCAAGATATCACAACCCCCCCCCCCCCCCCCCAAATGACCCCATTTTGGAAAGTAGACATCCCAAGGAAATTGCTGAGAGGCATGTTGAGCCCATTGAATATTTATTTTTTTTGTCCCAAGTGATTGAATAATGACAAAATTTTTTTTAAATAAACAAAAAGTTGTCACTAAATGATCTATTGCTCACACATGCCATGGGCATATGTGGAATTACACCCCAAAATAAATTTTGCTGCTTCTCCTGAGTACAGGGATACCACATGTGTGGGGACTTTTTAGGAGCCTAGCCGCGTACGGGGCCCCGAAAACCAAGCACCGCCTTCAGGATTTCTAAGGGCACAAATTTTTGATTTCACTCCTCACCACCTATCACAGTTTCGAAGGCCATAAAATGCCACAATAGCACAAAACCCCCCCAAATGACCCCATTTTGGAAAGTAGACACCCCAAGCTATTTGCTGAGAGGCATGTTGAGTATTTTACAGCTCTCATTCGTTTTTGAAAATGAAGAAAGAAAATAATATATATTTTTTTTTTTCAATTTTCAAAACTTTGTGACAAAAAAGCAAGATCTGCAACATACTCACCATACCTCTCAGCAAATAGCTTGGGGTGTCTACTTTCCAAAATGGGGTCATTTGGGGGGGTTTTGTGCCATCTGGGCATTCCATGGCCTCCGAAACTGTGATAGGCAGTGAGAAGTGAAATCAAAAATTTACACCATTAGAAAGCCTGAAGGCGGTGCTTGGATTTTGGGGTCCCGTACACGGCTAGGCTCCCAAAATGTCTCACACATGTGGTATCCCCGTACTCAGGAGAAGCAACAGAATGTATTTTGGGGTGTAATTTCACATATGCCCATGGCATGTTTGAGCAATATATCATTTAGTAACAACTTTGTGCAAAAAAAATAATAAATTAAAAATAAATTGTATTTTTTCCACAATTTGTGTCAACATATAAAATATTCCATCGACTCGACATGCCTCTCAGTATATAGCTTGGGGTGTCTACTTTCCAAAATGGGGTCATTTGGGGGGGTTTTGAACTGTTATATACACAACATTAGGAAGCTTACATCCACTCTTCTAGCCACTTGAAGACAAAGCCCTTTCTGACACTTTTTGTTTACATGAAAACATTTATTTTTTTGCAAGAAAATTATCTTGAACCCCCAAACATTATAGATTTTTTAAAAGCAAAGGCCCTACAGATTAGAATGGTGGGTGTTGCATTTTTTTTTTCCACACAGTATTTGCGCAGCGATTTTTCAAACGCATTTTTTGGGGAAAAAATACACTTTTTTTATTTTAATGCACTAAAACACACTATATTGACCAAATGTTTGATGAAATAAAAAAGATGATCTTAGGCCGAGTACATAGATACCAAACACGACATGCTTCAAGATTTCGCACAAACGGGCATTGGCGACAAACTACAGCCTTTACAGGTTACCACGTTAGATTTACAGAGGAGGTCTACTGCTAAAATGACTGCCCTCGATCTGACCTTCGCGGTGATACCTCACATGCATGGTGCAATTGCTGTTTACATATGACACCAGACCGACGCTTGCGTTCGCCATTGCGCAAGAGCAGGGCAGGACAGGGGTGTTTTTTTTTTTTTTTTTTTTATTATTATTAATTTTGCTTTTTTATTTTATTTCTAAACTGTTCCTTCCATATATTTTTTTTTATCATTTTTATTGTTATCTCAGGGAATGTAAATATCCCCTATGATAGCAATAGGTAGTGACAGGTACTCTTTTTTTGAAAAAACTGGGGTCTATTAGACCCTAGATCTTTCCTCTGCCCTCAAAGCATCTGACCACAGCAAGATCGGTGTGATAAAATGCTTTCCCAATTTCCCAATGGCGCTTTTTATATCCGGGGGGGGACATTCCCTCCCACTGCTTGTAAAAGCAGTCCAGAGGCTAATTAGCCACTAGGATTGCTTTTACATGAATGCCGGCCGCTGGCTGAAAATAATGATACCAAGATGATACCTAAACCCGCAGGCATCAATCTGGTATAACCAAAGTCCAGCAACATACCAGTACGTTGCTGGTCCTTGTTGGACATGTATTGTAATCTTTTTTTTCATGCAGCCTGTTGGCTGAACGAAAAAAAGAGATTGATCGGTGGGTATGCCCACCATTAGAATACCGCCATTCATCCACCCACTTCTAATGATGGGCATACATGCACCATTTATATATGCCGAAGCATTGGGGCATCCTCCCGCAAAAATTATGCCGCACACACATGGTCAGACTTTTCCACGGGCAAGCCTCCGTCGGAATTTCGACCGTATGTACGCGGCATTAGGAGCAAAATCGCTCTTTCGCTCCTCCGCCCCTGCTGCCCCAATGCTTCGGCATACATGCTTTTTTTTTTTTAACTGTGGTGGTGAAATCACCTCCTATAGCACTGGAGTCGCAGGGATCAGGCCTGTCTCTGCGAACGCTGCAGTTATGTGTGTTGTGTTTTGTAAGTGACAGTGATCGATCGATACTGCACTTGGGTGGCCTGGGCTGGAGGGAGGGGCAAAATGCAGGTGCTAGCAGGTATCTGGGCTGATCCCGCTAACACTGCGTTTTTGGGAACCCTAAACTGCTGGGGACACTAGTATAGATCTGATCAGATCAGATATTGATCTGTTCAGATACTATACCACTAAGGGGGGTGTATGCTTCACGCGTGGGTGTTAGCGTTACTGGCACTAACCTGACGCTGCCTGGGGTGTGACGCAGACCCTCTCTGACGCTAAAACCTAATTGATATCACCCGCCGGGCGATCAGGGGGTTAAACCTTTATTGGGTTATATACGGCGGGTGCCCTGACACTATAAAAAGCAAACTAACTAATCAGCGTCACCCGTAACACTTATATGATGATCACTGGTGAAAGGGTTACTAGGGGCAATTAGGGGGTTAAAACCTTTATTAGATAATATATGGGGGTACCTGACGCTATAAAAACCTGCGGCGAACCTAAAAAAAAAAACTGGCTATCTATCGGCACCAGCATAACTAATACAGCGATCAGAAAAACAATCCCTTAGTGACACTGGCAAAAGGGGGTGAAAGGGTTACCTGGGGGGCGATCAAGGGGTTAAACCTTTATTAGGTAATATATGGGGGTACCTGACGCTATAAAAACCTGCGGCGAACCTAAAAAAAATAACTGGCTACCTATCGGCATCACCGACACTAAGACAGCGATCAGAAAAACGATCGCTTAGCGACAGTGGTGATAGGGGGTGAAAGGGTTACCTGGGGGGGGATCAAGTGGGTTAAACCTTTATTAGGTAATATATGGGGGTTCCTGACGCTATAAAAACCTGCGGCGAACCTAAAAAAAATAACTGGCTACCGATCGGCATCACCGACACTAAAACAGCGATCAGAAAAACGATCGTTTAGCGACAGTGGTGATAGGGGGTGAAAGGGTTATCTGGGGGGTGATCAGGGGGTTAAACCTTTATTAGGGGGGGTTAGGGGGCTACACTGGACCTAAAACTAACTGTAGTGGCACTTTTACAGTCACAAATGTCACTGATTGCAGTGATCAGTAAATAAATGGTCACTGCAAGTGACACTGTGACTGGGGGCTGGGGGGTGATCTGGGGGGGGGCATTTATGTGCCTATGTGTCCTGGTGTCAGTGTACTGTTTGTGCACTAACCTGTGTGTCTTCTCTTGTACGGCGCTCGGTATATGTGAGCGCCGCATGAGAGATGACATCACTTCCTCTGCCTGTGTAAACATTACACAGCAGAGGAAGCTTTCTCATTCGCCGGGAGCGATCGCGAGGGGGTGGCCGGAATCGAACGGCCGTCCCCTCATCCCGGATCGCTCCCCAACGGATAACGACCGCTCACTGTATAGAAGGGGGGTCCGATCGGACCCCCCAACTATACAAAGGCAGTCACGTACACTGTACGTGATTGTGCCTGTTGGTGCCATTCTGCCGACGTATATATACAGTGAGCGGTCGTTAAGTGGTTAAAGGAAGTTGAGAAATAATGGACTTACTGACTGGATCACTAGATCAAAATAAAGAAAAAAAATCCTAAAAAAAAAAAAAAGTTAATCAGTCACCATATCCAAAAATTTAGATGGTTGCAATATAATAATTATAAGTGTGAGATTTTTTTTTTTTTTTAGCACACTCATATACGTTTACAAATACAAAAAATATAACATTTAAAAAATAACCAGCAGATAACACATTTAAACTTTCATAAAAATAATATTTTTTCAAGTTTTGACCAGTCTTTGGTTTGCAGGCTTTGAACAGGGAATATCAGACCATTGCAATGGCCAGTTCTTTTTTTCTTTTTTTTTTTTTTAAGTCTGCTGAATGTGCGATGATTTTAAGCAAATACTGCTGTTGATTCAGGAAAGGAACCAGTGACTATTACTGCAATAGTGCTAGAATGCTGCCACCTTCAGTCCATCAATGAAATTTCATTTTACATATGCCTTTATTTCAGCCTCCTCATTCTTTTTTAAAGTGATACTAAACACACACTGTTTTTGTTAAAAAAAAAAAAAAAAGCGCACACTGTTTAATTTTCATTCTATTTCTGTATGTGGATGATGCAAAGCAGGAAACAAAATAAAAATTCCATAAATATATCCCATAGTTTTTGGACGCTATAACTTTTGCACAACCCAATCAACATTTTTTTTATTTTTTTTATTTATAGCGTAAAAAAAAAAACTGCAGAGGTGATCAAATACCACCAAAAGAAAGCTCTGTTTGTGGGAGGAAAAAAAAAGACATACATTTTGTTTGGGTACAGCTTCGCACGACCACGCACTTGTCAGTTAAAGTAATGCAGTGCCATATCACAAAAAATGGCCTGGTCATGAAGGGGTTAAGCTGCTGGAGAGTGCTGGAGAGTGCTGTGTCAAGCTGCTGGAGAGTGGGTGGCGAAAAAAAGAGGGCTAGCTGTTGGGACATATGTTGATGTAACTCTTCTGTATGTGTTTATGTTAAACCTGTATTTCTTTTGCTACCTCACCCTTTCCCATCCAAGTTTTGTGATTCGGGTATCGACTCTCAGGAGTGAGAGTCATATTTTTTCTCAGACGATGAGGACACTGTCTATTGCGGTGGGGGAAGTGTGTAGCGCCCTGCTCCTATTGAGTAGGCACTAGATGTAAATTTAGGTTCATCTGAGCTGTAGTTTAGCTCAGAGTATTATGTTAAATTGCTGGTTTCTGTTCAAACCAGCAGGTAAGTGTCAGTTGTGTTGTACATTTTCGTTTTTTGTTGTGTTGTCAGTTGTGTTGTACATTTTCCACTTGGCCGTAGGTGTCGCTGTCACCCCCGGTCAGTGTTGGAAATAAAGCAGGCTGGATGCATTGAGTACCTCTTTCCCCAGAAATAGCCCAGGGGGAGTGGTTCACCCGCTGTGCATTCTGGGAGAGGGTACTTAAAGTGGAGCTCCCCCTAAATAGCAACTTTTGCTATTTGGAACCCTCCCCCCCTCCGGTGTCACAATTGACACCTTTCAGGGGGGAGGGGGGTGAAGATACCTGTCTAAGACAGGTATTTTCACCCACATCCGGGAGTCCTCTCTCCGGGAATCTGCGGGAGTTACGTCACTTCCCGCAGACTTCCCTTGGTGTTCTGGGAGACACTCGGCTCCCAGAACACAGGAGCACCAATCAGAACGGCGCAGCGCGACTCGCGCATGCGCCGTAGGGAACCGGGCATGAAGCCGCAGGGCTTCACTTCCTGGTTCCCTCAGCGAGGATGGCGGAGGGAGCAGCAGAGCGACGAGCGGTCACTCGTCCTCTGCTGCGGACGTCGCTGGACTCCAGGACAGGTAAGTGTCCAAATATTAAAAGCCAGCAGCTGCTGTAGCTGTAGCTGCTGGCTTTTAATATTTTTTTTTCCGGCGGAGCTCCGCTTTAAGGGACAGACACAGTTTTCGCGGTCTCTCTGACCTGATGGCCCTCCTGGCCTAAGGTGTGTCGCAGCAGTTCTTCTGCCTCGGGGCCTGCTGGCCCGAGGCCTCGTTGCTGAAAGTAGGCCCAGAAGTTTCTGGGGCCTACTGGTCCAGGGGTGGTCCTGAGCTTTCTTGCCTAAGGGGAGAAGCCGAGCAATTGGAGACTCAATTGGAGGACGCATCTCGGCCCATCTGCCTCACAGTATCGCCGGATGGCTAAAAGATACTGGTACTGTGAGATTGAATTTGCAAAAGTTTTTGGTTATACAATCCTGTGGCAGAGGACTGTACAACGACTCCAGTGTATTCAACAAGTCTGTGGCAGAGACTATGACCAAGCACCGCACTGGCTGCTAGGTCAGTAAGAGAGGCCTATCCAGTGGTTGCTAGGTCCAGTTGTGGAGCTGCTTGTCCTCTGGATCAAAGAAGTACCCGTGATCCACAAAACAAGGTACCTGAATCTTCCCTAACCCTCCATCCCTCTGTAGCGGGTATGTACTTTCCCGGGTGTAATTTGAACTTGGCAGAGACATCAGTAATTCCCTGCGGCCCAGCAGGTGGCGCTGTCGCCCTGGGCTGGGGTTGAATCATTGCTGTGTGCCGTGCCTCCTTTTTGTCCTTCCTCGGCAGCGGTATGGTGGGGCGGGGAACCCGCCGTGCTTGCTGGGAGAGGGTATAAAGGGGCCGGCCATCTTTGTCACGGGGTCGAGTCCCAGGCACCTTCAGCCTGCGGGCGGTGGTTCGTGTTGGTCCTCTAGGCGGCCTAGGCCTAGAGGACAGCCGGAGGTCGTGTTCCATCCCAGGCGCCTGGGGTGAGGTACTCGGATGGAGGTCTGGAGCTCAGTGCCCAACACTGAGTTCTGCGAGGGAAGGAAATCCTAGGGATTGGGTACCTGAATCCGGAAGGCGCAATGGACCGGGGGGAGCTCCTCACTCGAAGACCTGGTGCAGCATATTGCCAGTGACGGGTGAGCCTCTCATCGGAGACCGCCTGGAAGGAAATCCCCCCCGCTCGGAGACCGCAACCCACTTTCAGGGAGGAAAGTGGAGAACACATTGTGTCTGGGCCTACTCGCATCCACACCTCCTTTTCTGTTCTGTTTCTACAAGGGAGTTCAACTGATTGTGTTCATTCGAGAGGAATAAAGGAGTGTTGAACTTTAATGGTGTGGGGCTCATTTCCTGACAGACATTGTTCAAAGTAACTCTCGGTGGAGGCTCCAGGTGCACAGCACTGACCCGAAGGTAAAAGAACTTTGCTTACACCACACTGACACCTGTGGTGAAGGCCAGGCGTGGTGTCCCCGCTCCCTTCCCCTCTGAAGGTACCCCTAGACAAGAGACAGACGAGCTGAAGAAAAAGAGGGGAGTGAGGAGGGCGCTACACGTGGGGGCTCGGGTCCGGTATAGTGTTTGTGCACCACAGAATTGAACGTGTCTGCCCGGAGGAGTTACGAATAGGCAGGCCTTTATTGGCCCGAAGTGCATCCCTGCTCGAAGTCGTGGACATGACCCAATGAAGGGAAAGGCCCGCGCAGAAGAGTGGAAAAAGGGGGAAGCTCAGCCGTGTGAAGTAGTACACGTGGGGGCTTCTATTTCACTGTGCCACCAGGCACACCCCCATCGCTTAGTTCGTGGGCGTGACTCAGAAACAGAAAAGAAGAAAAGCCCGCGAACTGGAGCAAAGGGGAGGAGTCCAATACGTGTGAAGGACTACACGTGGGACGTTGGCGCAAAAACTTTGCAGTGTGCGATGGATCAGCAACAGGTCGCCATGTTCGGACATACATCGTGGATTCCAGTTCACCCTTCCACCACGACATTGACTGCTGCTGCTCCGGTAACAGATACGGGGATCCGGCTAAAGCCAAGGGGTCGATTCGCCCTGTATTCGTGCATGGACGTTGAGGCCCTGGGTGTGATTTGTCCCGGGTGTTTGGGACTGGTGTGCCAACTGAAGCCGTTCGGGCGATGTGAGGCCTGTGGGGAGTTCCTGTTCGAAGTGGATCCGGCGGTTGAGAAGCCGAGAACCATCTACCCTGGCCGTGCTACAGGCAACCCCACTCACAGAGGAGGAATCACTGCTTTGACAGCCACCCCTACGCACACTGCAGTGACCGCAGAGGAGGTCGTGAAAACCCAACGGGAGAAATCCGAGGATGCTGACTCGGTCACCACTGTCTCGCAGTGTCCACCACCGAAGAGAAAGACTGGTATGGTAGCCCCGACCAGCGGTTGTGGTGGACCGTCTGGCCCGCTTACGCCCGGCCTGGATGGATCCGTCGACAAGAGTTCCGGACGTCCTGCTTCAAGTAAAGGCCGAGGTAAGCCAGGAGGAGAGATTTGGAGTGTGGGAAGAGGTGAAAACTCAGTCTCTACTACAGGCTACCTGCCCGCGGAGGAGTGTGACACCTCTGACCTAGAGTCGCTCTCGGACATGGGAGACGACGTTGCAATAGATGAACTGTTTGCAGAAAAGGGCTGGGACAAAGTACCTCTCGCTTCATCCCGGAGAACCAGGGATCCACCCATGTCTACAGGCGAAAGTACACCCCGGGTGGAGGCACCAGCGCCAGAAGAGGGGTCCCGTCCCCAGCCTGCCTCGACATCCCCGGTGCCATCTGTACCGAAGACCGGGGAAAAGAGACTGTTACTGCGGGCACCAATGCCCAGATCAGATGTGATCAAGGTCCCTCGCCACCCGGACTCAATAGTTTTGCCTGGCGAAGGGGACAAAGCTACCATGCCTCCTTTGGCGAGACTACAACGCCTATTTGAAAGTGCAAAAAATTATCGCGCCCAATATAAATGAAAAAGAATAATGAATTATTCTAATGTGAAATATTGAAAATAAGCAAACTCATAACCGTAAATGAAATGAACATCCACTGTAGTGTCTTAGCCCACAACCACCCTAAGTGAGGCTCAGGGTGATGTAGGAATCAGGAAATCAGTGATTAATATACGATAACCATAGAGTCACAATGAAGTGACGTACAATAATGTAATAAAAAAATCCCTTAAAAAACGTAATTATAACACCAAAAAATTGAAAAAAAGAAACAGGAAAAAGAAAAACAACAAGAAGGGAGGGGGGGGGTGTTGGAAGGCAAAAAACTTGTCCAATAAAACCAATGCTTCACAGAGGAGAAATGGAGGGCTCTTCTAAAGATGTTGAAAACAGAAGAAGTATCCCAGGAGAGTCCACACAAACCAAAGGGAATAATCACATCCACCACGGTGAGAATGGTTAGAAGATGGTTACTTTACCAGAAGTGTTGGACCTCCTCTGTGGCAAGGTCTAAAGAGCCTGCAGATATCACCCTCTGCGGGGTACAGATGATGGTTCCAGAAATCCAAAAGGTGTCACCAAACCGTAATCCTGGTACTGACTCCTAGTACACACTGTGTTTGTTCATCCACTGAAATCACGGTCACTTCAGCTAACACAAAGCAGGCCTCCGAGATCGAATGCAGGCACATGAAGGAAAGAGAAGGGGACTCGAGTAGTGTATTACCTCCAGATACGTTTATTCCAAACTCGCGAGGCATACAGATACAAAGTAAAAATTTAAAATAGCCGGCATAAAATAGTGGTAGCGTTCGCCCGTGCTGGCGGGGTCACGTGGTGGTGACGTCAGTGCGTTGCACCGCCCTGACTAGTTTTGTTTCCTGTAAACGTTCTCAAAGGGCACTACAACGCCTATTTGGCCAGAAGGTTGCTGCAGAGTACGGATAGGAGTATCTAACCTTGTCGAAGGAACTGCTCTATGAGGTGGAAGTGTGTCGGGAGCGCTGGTACAATGACTTTGTGTGGACCCACCTTCAGGTTCCCCACGCCCGCAGGTACCTGGCATGCTCTCTAAAGGCCTCTCAACGTTTTAAAGACTGCAAGGCAGAGTGGATGTTGGGACGGCACATCCATGCAGACAAGGTGTTGATCCGGCGCAAGGAAGGAGAAGATGTGGAGTATCATCTGGAGACCATGGATCGACACTTGAAGCCACTTGTTCTGCCGCATCCCCGTTTTTACCTGTAGGAGAGAAAATACTCCGTTCTTGTTATGTTGCTGAACTTTCTGGGGCCCGTTTCTTTTGTGCCCAGAGGAATGAAGGACTGTTCCTGTTGTTCTTCACCTTTCCTACAAGAGATCATAGACTCTGGGTAGATAGGGCCAAAGAGAAGAGGAAAAGTTCCACGAGTGCAGTTACCGGGATGCTGTCACCAGGTGGCAGTGTTGCGCAACATTAAACACTTTTCACGCACTCACTCTTTGGAGAAAAGGGATTTCTTCCAGGAGAAGTTTCTTTTCTCTCACACGAATACATGTGTCAGGGTTATGTGTGCTAATCCTTTTTCTTTTCCCTCTGCAGGAGAACATCCCATCAAGACCACTGAGTATGGGGTGGGTTTTAGTCAGGATGGGTGGGAAAAGTAAAATGTGAATGTGATTCCAAGTTATGGTTTAATGCTGTTGTTTTTCTCTTCTTTCTTTATTCCCTTTTTATTACAGGGCTCAGACACAATGTTTCAGTTGGGTATTTTTATCCTAAAAGTTTTATTGTTGTACAATTGTTAGTCGGTCTCTGGATTGGATTATGTCAGCCGTTGAGGGCATGATTTACTCCAGACACTGGGGACCAGTGTGAAACCACCAGGGGGAGAGTGTAGCGGGTATGTACTTTCCTGGGTGTAATTTGAACTTGGCAGAGACATCAGTGATGTGTAATTCCCTGTGGCCCAGTAGGTGGCGCTGTCGCCCTGGGCTGGGGTTAAATCATTGCTGTGTGCCGTGCCTCCTTTTTGTCCTTCCTCGGCAGCGGTATGGTGGGGCGGGGAACCCGCCGTGCATGCTGGGAGAGGGTATAAAGGGGCCGGCCATCTTTGTCACGGGGTCGAGTCCCAGGCACCTTCAGCCTGCGGGCGGTGGTTCGTGTTGGTCTTCTAGGCGGCCTAGGCCTAGAGGACAGCCGGAGGTCGTGTTCCATCCCAGGCACCTTTAGCCTGGGGTGAGGTACTCGGATGGAGATCTGGAGCTCAGTGCCCAACACTGAGCTCCGCGAGGGAAGTTGATCCTAGGGCACCCAGGGATTGCGTACCCGAATCCGGAAGGCGCAATGAACCGGGGGGAGCTCCTCACTCGAAGACCTGGTGCAGTATATTGCCAGTGACGGGTGAGTCTCTCATCGGAGACCGCCTGGAAGGAAATCCCCCCTCGCTCGGGGACCGCAACCCACTTTCAGGGAGGAAAGTGGAGAACACATTGTGTCTGGGCCTACTCGCATCCGCACCTCCTTTTCTGTTCTGTTTCTACAAGGGAGTTCAACTGATTGTGTTCATTCGAGAGGAATAAAGGAGTGTTGAACTTTAATGGTGTGGGGCTCATTTCCTGACAGACATTGTTCAAGGTAACTCTCAGTGGAGGCTCCAGGTGCACAGCACTGACCCGAAGGTAAAAGAACTTTGCTTACACCACACTGACACCTGTGGTGAAGGCCAGGCATGGTGTCCCCGCTCCCTTCCCCTCTGAAGGTACCCCTAGACAAGAGACAGACGAGCTGAAGAAAAAGAGGGGAGTGAGGAGGGCGCTACACCTCTATCTGACGTTTGTGAATAAAGCATTGGAAAAAGAGACTAATGCCGCGTACACACGGCCGTTTTTCTCGTCGAGAAAAACAACATTTTTCCCATTCGACGAGAAAAACGATAGTCTGTGGGCTGTCGTTTTTTTCGACGAGAAAAACGGCATTAAAAACGACGAGAAAAATTAGAACATGTTCTAATTTTTCTCGTCGTTTTTTTCGACATGTTTTCCGCGGCAGTGTTTCCCATAGGGAAACACTGCCGCGGAGCCCACAGACGGTCGTTTTTCTCGACAAGAGAAAAAACGACGTGAAAAACGACCGTGTGTGGGGAACAAGCCGTTCCCTAGTTTTTAATGACATTATTCACGGTGTTTTTTTAACCGCCGTGAATAATGATCGTGTGTACGTGGCATAAGTGTTTGGTGCAGACATCTGTGAACAACTCTCCAATGGGACCCCTATGGCGGATACGGTGAACAGTCAGGTAACGGCAGACCCAAAATTAAACCAGCAGCTCCTACGGGGGTAGTGCTACACTCACAAAAACATTTATTTTTTTAATTAACTAATATGTGTGATCACATCACACTAAATGAATTTAATTAAAAATAGTGAAGCACTCTAGTTATCAAAAGACCAAGTACCATTAGTGCATGTGACAGGAACCAAACACCAATACCGCATATGACATGTATTTACGTATAGCAAAATTCTCATACAACATGCAAAAAAAAAATTTGAAAATCGCAGCGTCCAAATAACCTAAAATGTGATCAATCTAGACAATCATGCCGTGTACACACGATCGATTTTTTCGACGGTGAAAACACCGTCGAGAAAATCGACGTTAAAAACAAGGAACAGCTTGTCCCCCCCCTCACACGGCCGTTTTAAATGTCATTTTTTTTTTGGTCGAAAAAAACGACCGTGTGTGGGCTCCGCAATAAGTGGGTTTACACTATGGAGCTTATTTTTGACTTATGCAATGCCCTGGATCGGAGAAATGTTTAAATGGAATGGTGGGTGGCAGCAGCTTCAAGTGTGGATTCCAGCAGCCCTAAGAGGAGCATCTGGGGAGCATATTTATTATAATTAAACGCTGTCTGACCTCCTCCATCATTCAAGGTGAGGGCACATCTATAGGAGCACGGTAGTGGTGAAGTACACAGTGTATAAAGTCATATTTAAAGGCCCTGTGAAGTTTATGTATACCTTCTGAGCACAAAAGAACTGTTGTATCACTATGTGAACTGATTACCTGAGGACACTGAGATTGTCTGGATTGATCACATAGTATTTTAAAGAATATTTGGACACTACGTTTTTTTTTTTTTAAATATGTTTTTGCACATTGTATGAGAACTTTGGTATATGTAAACGCATGTCATATACACGATATTATCCAAAAGTATTGGGACACCTGCCTTTACACGCACATGAACTTTAATGGCATCCCAGTCTTAAGCCTCGTACACACGGTCGGACATTTATTCTGACTTTTCCGTGGTTTTTGGTCCGAACGGAGTTGGTCGGGAACACCCATAGCATACACACCACAGGACTTTTCTGCAAGCTTTCCCAAAACTTTTTCCAACATCACGTGGTTTTTCTGCTCTTTACCGCCACCCTTTGGTCAACTTCTGCTATTGTTGGTTGATTGTAACATTATTTGTTTTGTCCATCGGACAAAAGTCCAATGGTTTTCTGTACACACGTTCGGACTTTGCTCCATCGGACTTTTGTTGGCCAAAAGTTTGTCCGTTTGCAGACCGAACTTTTGTGCGATGAAAACCAAAAAAAAAAAAAAAGTTTGTCCAACTTGCTCAAAATGAAGTTTGTTGGCCAAAAGTCTGACCGTGTGTACGGGGCTTTAGTCCATAGGGTTCAATATTGAGTTGGCCCACCCTTTGCAGCTATAACAGCTTCAACTCTTCTGGGAAGGCTGCCCACAAGGTTTAGGAGGGTGTCTATGGGAATGTTTGACCATTCTTCTACAAGCGAATTTGTGAGGTCAGGCAATGATGTGGACGAGAAGGCCTGGCTCGTAGTCTACGCTCTAATTAATCCCAAATGTTGGGCTTGGCCCCTTATTTCCAGCGAAGAGAACTCTTAAGGCCCGTACACACGGTCAGACTTTTTGCCAACAAACTTCAAAATGAGCACGTTTTCCAAAAAATCCGACCGTGTGTACGCTCCATCGGACAAACTTTTTCGGTTTTCATCGGACAAAAGTTCGCTCTGCAAACGGACAAACTTTTCAGCAACAAAAGTCCGATGGTGCCAAGTCCGACCGTGTGTACAGAAATCCATCTGACTTTTGTCCGAAGGACAAATACGCATGCCCAGAATGTTAAAATCAACCAACAATAGCAGAAGTTGACCAAAGGGTGGCGGTAAAGAACAGAAAAGAGCAGAAAAAACACGTGATGTTGGAAATGTTTTGGGAAAGTTTGCAGAAAAGTCCTGCCGTGTGTATGCTATGGGTGTGCCCGGCCAACTCCCTTCAGACAAAAATCCACAGAAAAGTTTGTTTGAAGTCCGACCGTGTGTACGAGGCTTTAAGGTGTCAGCATAACAAGACATTTTGGACAATTTCATACTCCCAACTTTGTGGGAACAGTTTGGGGATGGCCCCTTCCTGTTCCAACATGACTGCGCACCAGTGCACAAAGCAAGGTCCATAAAGACATGGATGAACGAGTTTGGGGTGGAGGAACTTGATTGGCCTGCACAGAGTCCTGACCTCAACCAGATAGAACACGTTTGGGATGAATTAGAGCGGAGACTGGGAGCCAGGCCTTCTCGTCCAACATCACTGCCTGACCTCACAAATGTGCTTCTGGAAGAATGGTCAAACATTTCCATAGACACTCTCCTAAACCTTGTGGACAGCCTTCCCAGAAGAGTTGAAGCTGTTATAGCTGCAAAGGGTCGGCCAACTTAATATTGAACCCTACGGACTAAGACTGGGATGCCATTAAAGTTCATGTGCGTGTAAAGGCAGGCGTCCCAATACTTTTGACAATATAGTGTCATATGCAGGTGTTGGTATTTGGTTTTCGTCACATGCATTACTAGCTCTTTGTCATTTTGATAACTAGAGCGCTTCACTATTTTTTAATTATATGATAAAACGGGTCACTAATTTGTTATCTTCTTAAAGCGGGATTCCACCCGCAATTTTTATTTTTTTAAAGTCAGCAGCTACAAACACTGTAGCTGCTGACTTTTAATAAGGACACTTACCTGTCCTACTCGCCCGCGATGTCAGCCCCCCCGAGACCAATCCCTTGATCCTGGCAGCTCCCGGCTCGGCCATGCTCAGTATGGGAAACAGACAGTGAAGCCGTGTGGCTTCACTGCCAGTTTCCTACTGCGCATGCGCAATCCATGCAGCGCTTTGTGAATGGGCCGGCTGCTCACTGGGATACACACAGTTCCCAGAAGGCAGCGCGCCCCATTCAACAGAAGACACCGCAAGTAGGTCGGAGGAAGCTGACCAGCCGCGGATGACAAAGAGGCAGATTAGGGACTTCCGCATAGCAACCGCTATTTCTGGTAAGTAAAATTTATTTTATTTTTTTCTATTTATTTTAGGATTTTTGGTCCAAAATTTTTTTTCAGGGGGGAATTCCACTTTAACATTTCCTTCTTCTGACCAACATGGTTGTGTTTGTGCTCAGGAGCCTATTTTGTACTTACCGCATGCTGTTCAGGTTGTGAGAACAGATCACATTCTGGATTTAGGTAAAAGCTGATGGATATTTTTCCTTTACTTATCCTTGTAATAATGAATTGTCCATTCAATTATTGCTGCACTTTACTTAAATGAAAAGCTTTTATCGGTTGTCCACAGAGCCCTAATCCCAGATCTCCCAATTACTAGTTACTATTGCATGCTGGGAAATGGTTGCCTGTTATATTAGCACAGGGGTGTCAAACTTAATTTCATTGCGGGCCGCATTAGAATTATGGTTGCCCTCAAAGGGACGGTTGTATCTGTAAGACGAGATGTCCAATGTCATAGTTGCCAACTAGGGATGAGCTTCACGTTCGCGTCGAACACACGTTCGACTCGAACATCGGCCGTTCGATCGTTCGACGAAGAGCGAACATTATGGTCCGTTCGCGCCAAATTCGTGTTGCGCGACATGGCCCATAATTCACTGCGGCATCGCAGTGCATTGCTGGCTGATGATTGGCCAAGAATGCACTATGACCCGCATGCTTGGCCAATCACAGCGCGGAAAAAACGGAGAGCCATAATTGGCCAAAGCCAGGGTGGCTTTGGCCAATTATGGCTCAGGGGGTTTAGTACACGCCCCACACTATATAAGGCCGCCTGGAAGTCGGCCTTGTGCAGTGTGTTGGCGTTTGTGAAAGAGGCAGTTTCAGAGAGATAGACAGTGTCATTTATAATGAGTTAGATAGAGCAGGCAGGCGAGTCAGTTAGCTGCTGTTACAGTGTGTAGAGGATATATATGCATCCTAGGTGTTGTATATATATTTATACACTGTATTGAGTTTAGATAGATCCGTTCCTGTTAGTCTCTATACTGTGACAGGCAGGCAGGTGATTGTGCTAGCTGCAGACAGTCAGGCCCCTTTCACACTGGGGCGGTTTGCAGGCGCTATTGTGCTAAAAATAGCGCCTGCAAACCGAGCCTAAACAGCGGCTGCTGTCTCTCCAATGTGAAAGCCCGAGGGCTTTCACACTGGAGCGGTGCGCTAACAGGACGTGAAGAAAAGTCCTGCTAGCCGCATCTTTGGAGCGGTGAGAGTGGCGGTGTGTTTACCGCTCTCCTTCCTATTGAAAGCAATGGGAAACCGCGGTAATACCGCCGGCAATGCGCCTCTGCAGAGGCGCATTGCCGGCGGTATTAACCCTTTTTCGGCTGCTAGCGGCCGAATACCTCCGCAATTCCAACGGTATAGTGCCGCTAAAAATAGCGGCGCTATACCGCCACCGCACCCACCGCCCCAGTGTGAAACCAGCCTCAGTGTTTCACTGAGGCTGGTTTCACACAGGGGCGGTGGGTGCGGTGGTGGTGGTATAGGTATTCGGCCGCTAGCGGTGCGGTTTTAACCCCCGCTAGCGGCTGAAAAAGGGTTAATACCGCCCGCAATGCGCCTCTGTAGATTACCCCGCCACCCACTACACCGATTACCCCGCCACCCACTACACTACACCGATTACCCCGCCACACACTACACTGATTACCCCGCCACACTGATTTCTACACTACACTGCAATAGTACATGGTACCTGCGGTGCGTGAGGATGTGCTGGTGGTCCGAGGGGTCTGCCAAATGGAGTGAGCCAGGACCATCACAGTGTCTCCAGCCAGCGGAGCCCCGGTCCTTCCATCAGTGTCTCCACTCATCGGACACACGGGGCGGGGCGAAGGGTTGTTGGCGGTGGCGGGTGCTGATAGGCGTCAGTGTCCCCAGCCAGCGGAGCCCCGGTCCTTCCATCAGTGTCCCCGCTCCTCGTCGGACACACGGGGGCCTGGCGGAGGGTCGTTAGCAGCGGCGGCGGAGGGTGCAGCAGGCTTCCTTGTGCTCAGTGGAGAGTGGGGAGGAGTCGCCAATCCCTGCAGCCAATAGCCTTCGGTGTACAATAGAATATTTATATTTGTACACAGAAGAGAGAACCCGATTGGCTGCCCCAGTCTCTGCACTGAACACAAGGGGAAACAGTAAACATTTGTGGCGGCGGCAGCGGCCATTATTGTGTAGCCGCTAGCCTAAAACATTCCCGAATTTAACAGGACAAAAAGAATTGGGCTTGTCCCGAATCAGGACAAGCCCAATTCGGGACAAGGGTCCAAAAATGGTGCTTGTCCCGGGAAATTTGGGACTGTTGGCAACTATGCAATGTACCCTACCCCCCTTAAATCAGATGTCAAGAGCCCCCCCCACCATCAGAAACAGGGAGTCCTGACCCTCCCTTACATCACAGTGCACCCCCTTTCCTTGTGCTGCTGCTAGGTAGAAGCTGGAAGCAGAGCTGGGAAGCAGAAAGTACAGGATCTGGAGGAGGACCAGAGGAGGGCTGGAGTCTGCTGAATGTGCAGATCAGGGGAGGCAGAGACTAGAGGGTGCTGTAGCTGCACAGAGCGGAGCAGGATCTGTAGGAGGAATTCTGCCATCCTCTCAGCTTCTGACTGCTGATACGGGAGGGCAGAGACGAGGCCTTCATGGCTGCATAAGGGGGATACTGCAGCTGCAGGAAAAATCGCAGAACGCACATTTGAGGTGCCATTCATTTGAATGGCACCTAAAATTTGGTGCAGTTCTGCTGTGATTGTCACGCGATAAATCGCGGTGACCCACATCGCGTATAGCATGTCACCCAAAAGTAGCTCCTAAACTTTTTTTTTTTGCAACAAGTTTCATGTGATGCGGGTTGCCGCGATTGCAGCGCGATTTATCCAGCGACAATCGCGGCAGAACTACACCGTGATTTTAGTTGCCATTCAAATAAATGGCATCTCAAATGTGCGTTCTGCGATTTAATTTCAAACCTCGCCGCTTTGAAATCACAGGCAGAATCGCAACAAATCTGCCCGCGATTCAAAAAGCCAAGGTGTGAATGCAGCCTTAAAACAACCTGTCAAGGAAAAAAAAAATGTTTTTAAATATTTCTGTTTAACCCCTTATTAACTCTAACCAGCCTTAATTAACTTCCTATTCTCTTTCCATTTTTTATTTTCCTGCGGATTTTTTTTTTCAGTTCTATTATAAACTATTAATAATTAAAACTTTTTTTTTTTTGTTTGCTTTGGCACAGGTATCAACTGAGGACATCTTGTGGTGCAAAACAGGTACTGCAGGTAACCATACCAGAGAAGAGGTGCATATTGCAGCCTTTTACCTATTTCTGTAACTGACTCTCTGTGCCAACAGATTCCAGCGCTCTCTTCCTCTGCCCAAAGCTCCAGTCTGTGGTCAGAGCTTCATTGTTATTGCCTACAATACAGGGACATTAACCTGGAGTGTGACTGCAGCTACAGTGGAACCTCGGATTACGAGCATTATCCGTTCCAGGAGAATGCTCGTAATCCAAAGTACTCGCATATCAAAGCGAGTTACCCCATTGAAGTCAATGGAAACAAAAATAATTTGTTCCACATTCACTTCCATGACATACAATACCGCATGCTGACAGAGGCGGGGGGGGGGCGCGGGAGAGCCTTGGAAACAGCCGGAAAGGCCCGAGGACAGCTTGGCTGACCTCGGCAAACCTCGAAAAGGCTCGGGAACGTAGTATTTCCAAGTCTTTCAGAGCATTTCCGAACGGCGCTGGCGCCCCCCACCTTAGGCCAAACGCGGTACTGCACACACCGCTTTGGCCTGAATCCTGCTCGTTTTGTGAGACAACACTCGCAAACCGAGTTAGGGTTTTTCAAAATACAGTGCTCGTATTGCCAAATGCTCGTTAACCGCGTTACTCGCAATCCGAGGTTCCACTGCAATCTCAGCTTACAGAAGCAGTTGTGGGGGACCAGTCACTGCACTGGAGGGGCCCTCCTGGAGCGACGAATAAGGAAAGTATTACTCCTAATTCTGGCACCTCTAGACATGACGAACATTAACCCCTTGACGCCGGTCGCATGCATATATGCGGCCGCTCTGCAGTGGGCCTTAATGCCAAGTGGCCGCATATATGCGGCCCTGTTAAAACAACTTAATGTGCTGAGAGCGTGCTCCCTGTACACTTGCGGCATTTCCGATCATCTGACTACTGCAACATACGGGAAACAGGGGTTTACTTAGATGCACTATACCAGAGGCTGAAAGGGCGCTTATTTAGTGCAGGAGACATGGATTACGTGCAGCGTATAGCGAAATTTCCACAACACTGTAAAGCACCTGAAAAGCGCCTCTCCTGCCTCCCCAGTGTGAAAGCCTGAGTGCCACATCACACTGAGGCTGTGCGCTTGCAGGACGGGAGTGGTGTACATGGGCGCTTTTAACCGTTTCTTCGGCCGCTAGCAGGGGTTAAAAGCACCCCACTAGCGGGCGAAAAGTTAAAAGTGCCAATAAAACTAGCAGCGCTTTACCTCCTTAAATCCTTCCGGGGCTGAAGTGGTTAATTCCCTGGCCTATTTTTGCGATATGGCACTGCGTTACTTTAACAATTGCGTGGTTGTGCGACGCTGTACCCAAATACAATTGATGTCCTTTTTTCCCACAAATATAGCTTACCTTTGGTGGTATTTGATCACCTCTGCGGTTTTTATTTTTTGCGTTATAAACTAATTTTGAAAAAAAAAACAATTTTTTACTTTTTGCTATAATACATATCCAATTAAAAATGTATAAAAATTAATTCCTTCATCCGTTTAGGCCAATATGTTATCTTCTTTATATTTTTGGTACAAAAAAAAATTGCAATAAGCGTATATTGATTGGTTTGCACAAAAGTCTACAAAATAGGGGATAGATTTATGGCATTTTTATTAATATTATTTTTTCTTACTAGTAATGACGTGGATCAGTGATTTTTAGCTGGACTGACATTGCGGCGGACAGATCAGACGCTTTTGACACTTTTTTGGGACCACTGACATTAATATAGTGATCAGTGCTAAAAATATGCACTGATTACTGTATAAATCGCACTGGCAGGGAAGGGGTTAACACTAGGGGGCAATCAAGGGGTTAAGTGTATCCTAGGGAGGTGCTTTATAACTTCAGGGGGAGTGGACTGACTGGGAGTACAGAGAGATCGCTGTTCCTGATCACTAGGAACAGACAATCTCTCTGTACTCCCCTGACAAAACGGGGATCTGCTTTGTTTTCCCCATTCTGCCTCTCTGAGGAGCGATCGTGGATGGCCAGCGAACATCGCGGCCGCTGGACCTGCACATTGGCTCCCCCACCGCACAGCAGGCGTGTCGCCTGCAATGTCTCATGCACGAAACAATGTATGGGTACATTGTTTCACGTAATAGAGCCGCCCTGCCCAGTATATATGCGGTGAGCGGTCCTTAAAGCAGAGTTCCGCATATGTGCTTCCTCCTCCCTCCGGTGTCACATTTGGCAACTTTCAAGGAGGAGGGGGGAACAGGGACCCATTTATGACAGGTCCCCCTCCTCCTTCCCCCGCCGCCGGGCCATTTAGAAAGTGCAGCGTGCTTCGCGCATGCACAGTAGGAGACCAGGAGTGAAGCCGAAAGCCTGGTTCCCTTACCTGAATTGGCGGTGGCAGCACCCAGGAGTCAATCCAAAGATCGGCTGGGGGGCTGACATTGCAGGCTCCCTGGACAGGTAAGTGCCCTAAATTAAAAGTCAGCAGCTACAGTATTTGTAGCTTCTGACTTTTACTTTTTTTTTACGTGGACCTCCTCTTTAAAGCGTTCCGTCCAAAAGTGGAACTTCCGCTTTAAGCACTCCTCACCCCCTGGCATGTAATTTTTTTTTTGGGGGGGGGGTGGATACCTTGTTTTCAGAGGGACTTCCTGTCCCACTTCCTCCTTCCTCTTCTTGGCCGCCTAGGTGACGCCTCCTCTCGTCCTAGGTGGCCCCTCCCTGCCAGTGATCTTCTGGGACACAACACAGGTCCCTGAAGATAGCATGTGACTCGCACTAGTTTTAGCAGCGCTTTACCATTATTTTAGTGGCGCTTTTCGGCCGCTAGCAGGGCAATTTTAACCCTAGCGGCTGAAGAAAGGGTTAAAAGTGCCCCTGTTGCGGTGCTGCCGGAGCGCTTTGCAGGCGATTCAGAAGTGCTGACCATTCATTTCAATGGGCAAGGGAGGTGTAGGAGTGGTGTATACACTGCTCCCAAACCGCCCCAAAGATGCTGCTTGCAGAACTTTTTTCTCGTCCCGCAAGCGCACCGCCCCAGTGTGAGGGCACTCTGGCTTTCACACTGGGGAGGCATTGTAACGAGCCCCTTGCTCGCTCGGTTCCACTCTCCCGACACTCCTCTGCTACTATTGGATCAGATTGCAGATCGCAACGTCTGATGGTTCGGTCATCCGATGCTCCGGGATTCGAACGACAGCTATGTGCCATTCGAATCCATTTGTGATAGCTCAGAACAAACACCAGTTGTAAGTTCAAACAGGAATCTCATTTTATTGGATGCAAACACACACTTTTATACAGCAGTTTGATCACCCTGCCCCCAACAACCACTTTCCTATTGGTCAATTGTAAAGTACATTGTAGTTCTCAATTAGGTTCTCTTGGCCATGCAAATGAGGACTTGAAACAGGGTCGGCAGGGATTGGTCCGATAGGTTGAATAGGAGAACTGAGATGTGTATTGACACAGAAGCCCCAGGGGGTAATTAAAGTACATAAACAAACAGTCAAACACAGAACAATGCTTTTCTTCCAGACCATGGAGCCGTCTGGAGAGGGGGGGGGTTAGCCTTAAGACAGGGCAGAATTCCCACCACTGTGTAATAGATTCAAAGGAGAAATACTTCAGTAATCCAAGGTTCATGACAGGCATGAGAGGCAGTTTCTCTAAAAGGGCACGGCGCTCTGGAAACCAGGCAGCCACCAGCAACCAGGATCAAATTCCCAGGCCCAGTACCAGTGCTGCCGCCAGCAATAGGCCCCGAGAACAAATTCACAGGCCCAGTACCAGCGCTGCCGCCAGCAATAAGCCCAGAGAACAAATGCCCAGGCCCAGTACCATTGCATACCTCCCAGATGTTCTTGCCAACCCAACATCATGGCTGCCTTCCGACTCAGGATCAGCAAGTATTCCCCATTTCTCCACACAGCCAGCTGTACAGGCCCTTACCCCAAATTTCTCCGAAATTGATTGCTTTTATCTATTTTGCCTGACACTTTGCTGCAATTTATCGCTGACCAGACCAATCTATATGCCCAGCAGCATATTGCCAACAACCCCCAATCATCATATGCCTGTCCGTTTGAGTGGAAAGATTGGACGTTGGAGGAGGCCTCGCCATAAACATGCGGCTTACAAAAAAAAATGAAGGACATGCTTACTGGTCTACCAACCCCATCCACCACATACCCATTTATTCTGCTGTAATGCCCAGGTCCAAATATGAGATGATTATGCGCTTCCTTCATTTCAGTGACAACACCCAGTACCCTCCCCGAAATCATCCAAATTATGATAAATTATGTAAAATTCGCCCACTCATAAATTTATTTTCCCAACGATTTGCAGAACTCTATTTTCCCAATCAACATATATGTGTGGATGAGTCCCTGGTACCCTTTTCAGGCAGGCTAGGAATAAAATATATTGCTAGCAAAAAGACCAGATACAGAGTAAAATTTTATAAGCTTTGCGAGAGAGTCACGGGATATCTGTATGTGTTCCGCATATATGAAGGAAGAGATTCCCAGCTCCAGCCCCCTGAGTGCCCGGCCTACATGGGCACAACTAGAAAAATTGTATGGGACCTGGCATACTCACTGCTGAACAAAGGTTATCACAAATACCTGGATAACTATTACACCAACTTGCCCCTTTTCAAACATCTATACCTTGCTAAAACCCTGGCCTGTGGAACCTCCAGAAAGAACAGGAACGGCTTCCCACAATCTCTAGTGAACAAAAAACTGCAAAGGGGGGAAAGAGCAACTTTGAGATGCAACGAAGTGCTGGCCTTGAGGTGGAAGGATAGCAGAAATTTGCACATGATGTCCACCATCCATGACGACACTACAGTTCAGGTTCAAAGAAGACGAGGTTCCACTGAAAAGCCAACATGTGTTTGGATTTCAATGACCAAATGCTTCAGCCCTATTTGGCAATAAGGAGGTCCTGTTTCTTGTACAAGAAAGTAGGAATTTATCTCATCCATTTGTCCATTTATAACACATACATTATCTACACCAAATCCATGGAAAGCCCCACCCCCTTCCCAAAATTAATTGAAGAAGTTGTCACGTTCTTCATCTATCAACAAAGACCCCCCAGAAAACCTTTGCTCTGATACTGTTAGCCGACTTCATGAGCACCACTTAGCGGACAACATTCCACCATCTGAAGCAGGCTGAAGACACCAGAAAAGATGTGTATGAAGCAAAAGAGGATTTCGAAGAGATACCGGCAACCATTGTCCCCAGTGTCCCTCTTAACCCAGTCTTTGCATTGGCGAATGCTTACGACTTTATCACACATGCCTACATAAATAAAAATTAGCCCATATTTTTTAACATTTCCCCATTTTCATCATCTGTACTGACCATTTTCCATGCTTCCTCAAATAACCATGCCACTGCCTTCCACGTGAACTGACCCATGCCAGTTTTTCGACTATGCCTCTGCCTACTGTTTGGACTGCTTCCAGGTGAACTGACCCTGGCCTGTTTTATCGACTATGCTTCGGCCTACCGCTTGGACTGATATGTTGCTCTGCTACTGTAGTACACAGGGGTCTCACATATGTGAGGGGCTCCAGAATAGTTTTTCCGGATAGAGTAAACACATTTTTTGTTTTCTCTGGGTTTTGTAATTTCCGGATTAGGATCTGGAGTCCGGAGACTTGGGTGGGAATAGCCTGTGCACAGGTCTTACCTGATTGAGGCCCTCAGCCTGCTGCTGACTTACTGCCATCATGCCTCTGCCTGCCACGTGGACTATGAAAATAATGAGGTGTAGCAAGAGGCAGTATGTTTATGAAGGGCTGGAGAGTGGTACAATAATGAGTGTCTGCAGGTAACAGTGTACCAGGACCAATATTATGGCTGTGCTGGCTGTCTCTGTCTGGACAATTTCCATGGACAAATGCTTTGGCTGTGCTGACAATATCCTTGTGCTGACTATAGACAATATTCCTGCCTGCTGCCTGGATTATTACTATTGTCGCTAAGCACATCCCTGCCTGCTGCCTACTACCTGGACCAATTCTCTCCTCTGTGGACACTACTAAAACCACAGGTAATACTTTTTTTTTTTTTACCCTTTCCTCAATGGAATTTATTTTGGAGTGTAATTCTTGGTTATGTACATGCTATGTGTTAGAATAATGAAGGGCCTTCAAAAATGATAGGTTGTCAGGAAATTATATATGTAATGAATGCTCCTAGAACACCTGACAGTGCTACTTGGATGTTGGGCCTCTGTATGTGGCCAAGCTGTGTAAAAGTCTTTCACATGTGGTATGTCCTGACTCAAGAGGAGTAGCAGAATGTATTTCGGGTTGTCATTTTTGCTATGTGTTGGAAATATCATATAAATGGACAACTTAGTGTAAAAAAAATGCATTTAAATTTTCTTTCCACATTTTCCAAAAACGTATGGAAAAATGAAAAATTCAAAAGACTCATTATGCCTCATAGATTATACGTTGGGGTGTTTTCTTTCCAAAATTGGGTCATTTTGTGTCCGTTTCCATTGTCCTGGTGCTCCAGGGCCTTCAAAAGTTTAATAGGTGGTTGAGAAATGAGATGTGTAATTTATGCTTGTAGAATGCTCCTAGAACACCTGACAGTGCTACTTGGATGTTGGGCCTCTGTATGTGGCCAAGCTGTGTAAAAGTCTCACACATGTGGTATCGCCATTCTCAGTAGGAGTAGCAGAATGTATTTTGGGGTGTAATTTTTGCTATGTACATGCTATGTGTTGGAAATATCTTCTAAGTGGACAACTTTGTTGCGAAAATGCGTTTATTTAATTTTTACACATTTTCCAAAAACTGAAGAAAAAAAATGACATGTTCAAAAGACTCATTATGCCTCATAGATTATACGTTGGTGTGTTTACTTTCCAAAATGGGGTCATTTTGTGGGCAATTCTATTGCCCAGGTGCTCCAGGGCCGTCACAAGTGTGATAGGCGTCATGACATTTGATGTGTAATTTATATCCCTAGAACACCCGAAGGTTCTCCCTGCATGTTGGACCTCTGTATGTGGCCAGGCTGTGAAAAAGTCTCACACATGTGGTGTCGCCATACTCAGGAGGAGTAGCAGATTGTGTTTTAGGGTGCAGTAGCAAGTATGCATATGCTATGTGAGAGAAATAACCTGTTAATATGACAATTTTTTAAACAACAACAAAAATCTTAATTTTGCAAAGACTTTTTGTAAAAAATTACAACCTCAAAAAACTCAGCATGCGACTTACTAAATACCTTGGAATGTCTACTTTCCAAAAAGTGGTCATTTGGGGGGTATTTGTACTTTCCTGACTTGATAGTGTCTCAAGAAATTACATAGGACTACAGTACATCAGGTGTGTTTAATTTTCAATACTTGGCACCATAGCTTGTAGACTATAACTTTCACAAAGACCAAATAATATACACTGATTTAGGTTATTTTTACCAAAGATATGTAGCAATATATATTTTTGCCAAAATTTATGAAGAAAAATTACTAATTTGCAAAATTTTAAGACAGAAACAAAGAAAAGGGCATTTTTTTTCCCCCAAATTTTCGGTCTTTTTTTATTTATAGCACAAAAAATAAAAAACCCAGCAGTGATTAAATACCACCAAGTTAAAGCTCTTTTTGTGTAAAAATGGGTACAGTGTTGCATGACTGAGTAATTGTCATTCAAAGTGTGAGAGCACTGAAAGCTGAAAATTGGCCTGGGCAGGAAGGGGGTGAAAGTGCCCAGTAGGCAAGTGGTTAATGCAATAATTCCACATGAAAGGGGAGATCCTCTTTGACTCTTTAGGAACACTTGTAAGAACTGGCAATGATTGACAGTGGTCTGTCTGTACCCTACAAAACATGGAAAGCTCTCCATCCTCCTAAAAATCAATTTTATGACTTAAAATCCATTAATGAGCTGAGCCCCCCATGACAGTACAGAGCTGCCTGGACACATTCTCCAGAGGAGTAGCGGACTCCAAAGGTGCCTCCACCTCTTCTGTGTCATTCTTCTCAGTCTCTTCATGACTCCTCCCTGGCAGAAACTCGGAAGTATACAAAGTCACACTGTTGTATAAGGCGAATCCCACAATGATCATTATAAATGACAGGATGTAGAGACCAGAAAACTGCAAGGAAAGCAAGACATATTAAAATGTAATGTGTGTGTATTTTTTTTACTTTATTTTGATTAAAATAACATCTAAAACTGTATTTTTTTTTCTTACATATCGCAGACAAACATTTCATATTGATATTTCTAGCAAGCAAGTATAGCTTCATAGGCATGCATAGGGTGTGTGCCAGGTGTGCTTGGGCACACCCTAATCGCTATGGGGTTGATTTACTAAAAACAGAGTGTGCAAAATATGGTGCAGCTGTGCATGGTAGCCAATCAGCTACTAACTTTGGCTTGTTCAATAAAAGTGTTTGTGAACCCACAGGGTACAATTTACATTATCCCCTTGGTTGATGAATCTAATGTCCCCCTGTGACTGTGCTTTATACAAAAAGCAGCTATATACCTTGTTTACGGAGCGCAGATCTGTGATCACATGACCCGCCGTCTTTCTGCTCTCTCGCATGACAGCTGCAGTGGGCAGGCAGAGGATCCCCCGCTGATGTCACTCAGGAGGAGAGGAGGAAAGAGGTGGCCCCGCCCACTGCAGCTGGCATGCGAGAGAAGAAATAGCCAGTGGGTCACGTACGTGATCCCCAATCTGCAGTCTGTAAACAAGGTAAATAGCTGCATTTTTTTATAAAGCATAGTCACTGGGGGACATTAGATTTATCACCAAAGAGGATAATGTAAATTGTAATCTAATTTGAGCAGCAGAAGGAGAGGGGGCGGGCACGGACACGAAGCTCACAGGGAGGAGGAGGAGGAGAAGGAGGAGGAGGAGGAGGATAAACTGACCACGGTGTCTGGGCTCAACAGCCATGATGAACCATGGTCAGTTTATTATAGGCGGGAGGACAGAAACTGGCAGGATCAGCCATGTTTTTTAGGGTATACAGTGGGCCAAATGACAAGCACTGTGCTGTATAACAACTTTAAAGGAACAGAATCTTTATTCTTTTGGGGATTAGCAAACGCTTTAACAAAAACACATGCAAGCTGATTAGTTTCTATGCAGAGCTACACCAGATTTTACACTCTCCAGTTTTAGTATTTGATTTACTATGTGCAGTGCCAATTTCCCCTACTGTCCGGGCTTCCCTTCTCTCCTCTCCTCCCAGCTGCTGTGGGGGGATGTTTCAGGATGGAGAATGGGGGAAGGGGCTAGTTAATATGTAATTTGCTGGCCCCTTCCTTTTCTAAATGAACACAGTTAACACACTCACTTACTGTGTCCATTCATAACTGAAACATAGTAAACCGTGTTTACTATGCTTTGGTTTGTGAATGAACAGGAAACCACTCCCCACAGAGCACTTGCCATTCATTCACTGCCCTGTGCAACGGAGGCTGCCGAGAAAGTCACGTGTGTTTGAGCTTTGGGGTGCAGAGCCTAATGCAATATACTGTATACATAGGTGTGCGCAGCCTATCACAAAAGTGAGTACACCCGTCACATTTTTGTAAATATTTTATTATATCTTTTCATGTGACAACACTGAAAAAATGACACTTTACTACAATGTAAAGTAGTGAGTGTACAGCTTGTATAACAGTGTAAATTTGATGTCCCCTCAAAATAAAATAACTCAACACGCAGCCATTATTGTCTAAACCGCTGGCAACAAAAGTGAGTACACCCCTATGTGAAAATGTCCAAATTGGGCCCAAAGTGTCAATATTTTGTGTGGCCAGCATTATTTTCCAGCATTGCCTTAACCCTCTTGGGCATGGAGTTCACCAGAGCTTCACAGGTTGCCACTGGAGTCCTCTTCCACTCCTCCATGATGACATCACGGAGCTGGTGTATGTTAGAGACCTTGCGCTCCTCCACCTTCCATTTGAGGATGCCCCACAGATGCTCAATAGGGTTTAGGTCTGGAGACATGCTTGGCCAGTCCATCGCCTTTTATCTTCAGCTTATTTAGCAAAGCAGTGGTTATCATGTTGGAATACTGCCCTGCGGCCCAGTTGCTGAAGGGAGGGGATCATGCTCTGCTTCAGTATGTCACAGTACATGTTGGCATTCATAGTTCCCTCAATGAACTGTAGCTCCCCAGTGCCGGCAGCACTCATACAGCTCCAGACCATGACACTCCCAGCACCATGCTTGACTGTAGGCAAGACACTTGTCTTTGTACTCCTCACCTGGTTGTAGCCACACACGCTTGACACCATCTGAACCAAATAAGTTTATCTTGGGCTCATCTTCCAGTAATCCATGTCCTTAGTCTGCTTGTCCTAAGCAAACTGTTTGCAGGCTTTCTTGTGCATCATCTTTAGTAGAGGCTTCCTTCTGGGAGGACAGCCATGCAGACCAATTTGATGCTGTGTGCGGCATATGGTCTGAGCACTGACAGGCTGACCCCCCACCCCTTCAACCTCTGCAGCAATGCTGGCAGCACTCATACATCTATTTCCCAAAGACAACCTCTGGATATGACGCTGAGCACGTGCACTCAACTTCTTTGCTCAACCATGGCAAGGCCTGTTCTGAGTGGAACCTGTCCTGTTAAACCACTGTATGGTCTTGGCCACTGTGCTCAGTTTCAGGGGCTTGACAATCTTCTTATAGCCTAGGCCAGTGATGGCGAACCTTTTTGAGCCCGAGTGCCCAAACCGCGACGCAAAACCAACTTATTTCTTTCAAAGTGCCAACACAGAATTAAACCTGCCAGCGTCTCTGTACAGATGATGGGACTGCCCACCATTCGGTTGCTATCGGTTACCATACATTACTGCCCAACATTCGGTTACCATACATTACTGCCCACCATTCGGTTACCATACATTACTGCCCACCATTCGGTTACCATACATTACTGCCCAGCACCATTCGGTTACTAGAGGTTGCTAAACATTAATACCCTGTACCATTCGGTTACTACACATTACATTACTGCCCATCATTCAGTTGTTAGAGGTTACTGCACAATGATTACCTGCAATTCAGTCCGCTTCTGCAAACTGCTCAGTCCTGCCGCTGCTTTATTAATCACCACCCCCGCTGCTTTCAGAAGGGCGAGGAAGAATGCACACAGCCTTGTCTGTGTGTCTTTGATCTCCCTGCTCGTGCTGCTGACCGGAGAAGGGGGAGGGGGGGCCTGGGGGAGACATCACAGAAAGCTTGCTCTGCCTCACTCCTTGTCAGAGTCACAGCAGCTCCGGTCCTGACAGAGGAGAAGCAGGCTTTCTAGAACATGCAGCCCCCACAGCCATGCCTCTCTGTCACAGTGTGGACAGGAGAACAAGCAAGGGTGATGGTAAGTGCAGGGAACAGAGCCGAGCAGAGGAACCTCCCGCCGGCCTCAATACAGCATAGCCACGCTTTCCTCTCTGCCTGCATCTTCTTGTCAAATGTGGCGGGCTGCAGGAGGAGGGCGGGTTACAGTAATGCTGATTGGCTGAGAGGCAGTGGTGGGCGGAGCAATTTTTCGGCAGCTGGCCTCTGATTGGTGGGTGCAGTGTCGATGAGTCGGCTTCTATGATTGGATTATCGTGCGCACGTCACTCCCGGGCGCTTTATTCTTTGCCACTTTCACTCGGGCACGTCACCGCTAGCCTACAGAACTATGGGAGATGTAGTTCGCAGTGCGGTGTGGACGATTCGATTTTTCACAGTGTCCTTTCCTCATTTCATGGCGTGCCCACAGAGAGGGCTCAAGGTGCCGGCAGCGGCACGCGTGCCACGGGTTCGCCATCACTGGCCTAGGCCATCTTTATGTAGAGCAACAATTATTTTTTTTTCAGATCCTTAGAGAGTTCTTTGCCAAGAGGTGTCATGTTGAACTTCCAGTGACCAGTATGAGAGAGTGAGAGCGATAACACCAAATTTAACACACCTGCTCCCCATTCATACCCAAGACCTTGTAACACTAACGAGTCACATGATACCGGGGAGGGAAAATGGCTAATTGAGCCCAATTTGGCCATTTTCCCTTAGGAGTGTACTCACTTTTGTTGCCAGCGGTTTAGACATTAATGGCTGTGTGTTGAGTTATTTTAAGGGGACAGCAAATTTACACGGTTATACAAGCTGTACACTCACTACTTTACATTGTAGCAAAGTGTCATTTATTCAGTGTTGTCACATGAAAACATGTAATAAAATATTTAGAGATAGTGTGTGTGTGTGTAAGCTGACTGATGCTCAGAGCTCTCTCTCTTTGGTGTAGGAGCCTTCTGCTGGGTGAAAGGCTGCACGCTGACAGAACACTAAAAAGGTACATGTGCTGCCTGTTCGTTTTTGGGGAAACCATTAGGGGACACTCTGTTTGTAAGGAACTGGCCTGAGTTTTGTTAGTAGCTCAGACAAGCAGATGTTGTGTGTGTTTTTGTTCTATGGACTCACTGTACAAAGTCCTGCATTGAAACTGTATTTTTTTTGCTGCCTTGCTGAATAAAAATGCAGGGAAAATAGGATTTTTTACTCACCGTAAAATCCTTTTTTCTGAGTTCATGGACGGACACAGCTTCCTATTGACAAGTGGGTATTATCCTTCATTTAGGAGTGACTAGGCAGAAAACTTGTAGAAAGTGTTAACACACCACACCCTCTACAGCACCGCCCAGGGGGCAGACCCTCCGGGTATAATCCCTCTCTCTGCACCTTGCAGATCAGTTTGTCAAAAAGCAGTACAAACTTAAAACGAGGGGTGGGTGCTGTGTCCGTCCATGAACTCAAAGAAAAGGATTTTACGGTGAGTAAAAAATCCTATTTACTCTTTCGTTCATGGACGGACACAGCTTCCTATTGACAAGTGGAACGTCCCAAAGCAGTGTCAAAAACGAGAAGTGGGAACAGCATTAAACCAACTTCACCCCAAAACAAAACAGAGCTCCTCAACAGAGGAGTTGCAACTCTAAACAGCCACCTGCAATACCTTGCGGCCGAAAGAAGCATCCGAAGATGCACACACATCAACTTGTAAAGTTTAGTGAAAGTGTAAACGGACGAGCAGGTCGCCGCCTTACACACCTGGTGAAACAGACTCTTGATGCTCTCAGAGCTCGGACAGCATCCAAAAATACAACGTCGTCTCCTAGGATTCGACGGATGAGGACACAAGGATGGCAGTACAATGTCTTCCTTGAGATGGAAGGTCGAAACGACCTTAGGAAGAAAGAAGGCTGCGGATGCACCACCACCTATCCTTGTGGAAGATCAGATAAGGAGCCTTGCAAGACAAGGCTGCCGGCTCAGAAAACCGTCTTAACTGACGTAAACTAAGAGGCACCTCTTGCCCTGGTCGAATGTGCCGGGAAAAGGAGGCACCTGACCCTTCATGGCGTAAGCCTGATCACGATCTGTTGGATCTACCTAGAGATGGTGGCCGACGAGACCGCTGGGCCCTACTTGGGACCAGCCACCGAATCAAACAGTGAGTCTGGACTCCGGAACGAAGCAGTACCAGACAAGCAGTTTGGACAACGTCCAAGAAATGCACCGTCGTCTCCTGAGGATTCGACGGATGAGAACACAAGGATGGCAGTACAATGTCTTCCTTGAGATGGAAGGTTGAAACACGACCTTAGGAAGAAAAGACGGCTGCGGACGCAGCACCACCTTATCCTCGTGGAAGATCAGATAGGGAGGCTTGCATGACAAGGCTTCCCGCTCAGAAACCCGTCTTACTGGCATAACAGCCACCAAAGGGACCACTTTCTGAGAAAGTGTCAACAAGGGAATCTCCCTAATGTTCTCAAACGGGGGTTTCTGAGGCACTTAGAGGCCATGCCGTTAAAGCCATTGGCTGCAAGCAGGATGGCATATGGGACCCCGCGACAGCAGGTCCTCTCGTAGTGGTAGATGCCAAAAGGACGTCTTCTACACAAGCCCCACGGAGGTAGTGAAGGGTGGACCGGAGGGACCGCCTGCCGAACCCACTGTACAAACATTCTCACTAGAGAGTGAGCCACTAGGTGTGGTTTGAAAAAGACAGCCAGGGCAGATACCTGCCCCCTAATTGTACTTAACGTAAATTTTTTGGCCCGTTCCCTGCTGAGAACAGCAGGACTCTGGAACCAAATAAGTACGCGGATGCCACGTCATTTCCTCACAAATGGATATGCAGGTCTTCCAAGTGCGATGGTAATCTTCCTAGGGGATGATTTCCGAGCACTCCTCATGGTAGGGATCACCGAGTCTGACAGGCCCCGGTCTCTTAGCACCTGGCTCTCAAGCCATGCCGTTAAGCCAGTGGCTGTAAAAAAACAGGATGGTGTATGGGACCTTGCGACAGCAGGTCCTTCTTAGCGGTAGATGTCAAAAAGGCGTCTGCTACCAGACGCCTAGATCGGCGTACCAAGGACACCGAGGCCAATTCAGAGCAATTGGGACCATTGTAATCCTCTCTGCCTCCAGTCTGTGAAGCAGATGAAGAAGGAGCTTCCGAGGAGGAAAGACATAGACGAGCCGGTACTGACTCCACAGTGCCATCAACGCATCTGTCGTGTTTCCCCATGGGTCTCTTGACCTGGCCACAAACCTCAATACTTTCTGATTGAGTCGATAAGCCAGAAGATATACGACTGGCGTGCTTTCCCTCTGGTAAGGGAGCTGAAACACCTCCGGGTGAAAAGACCATTCTCCTTGGTCCAGCATCTGGCAACTCAGGTAGTTCGCCTGCCAGTTTCCCACACCCGGCATGTATACGGCCGACAGGCCTGGTATGCTCCTTTCTGCCCCCCCTTAGGAGGTGAGCGACCTCCGATGCTGCAGCAGAGCTGCTTGTTCCTCCTAGAAGATTGACATACGCCACCACTGTGGTGTTTGTCCGACTGGATTCTGACTGGACGCCCTTGTAGCCTCTGAGACCATGTGAAGAGGCAAAGCCAGATCGCCCGGATTTCAGGCCAATGATCTGCAAGTGGGATTCCTCCGGAGTCCAGCGACCCAGGTAGACTGAGCTCCTCAGACTCCTCTGCAACCAGGAAGACAGGCGTCCGCCGTGACCCCCAGCCAGTAAAAAGAAAGGAACGACTTCCCAGACAGAAATGCCGGTGATGTCGGCCACCAACTAGGGAGGTCCTGATTGGGTGGCTCACCCAGATTTTGATAATCCAGGGATGAAGGGCACTTGACCCCTCAGGACAGAGTTACCTTCTGTAACACTCGCGTGTGAAATAGTGCCTATGGTACCGCCTCGAAGGGGGCTACCATGAGGCCCAGGACTCGCCTGCAAAAGTGGAGTGACAACCATGTTTGAGATGTCAACTTCAACACTGCAGCCCGAAGGGTCTGCAACTTTCCCATAGGGAGAAAAAAACTTTCGCCTCTGAGGAGTCCAGTATTAACCCTAGATACATTAGGAGATGGGATGGTACCAATACTGACCTTCTGAGTGTTCAGCACCCAACCAAGTATCGGCGGGTCTGACAGGTTATAGACGCACTTTACTTCTAATTTTGAGTTTGAAGTGACCTTCAGAAGAAGATGGTCCAAGTTGCCCATGATATCGATGCCACGCTGTCTTAGTAGGGCCAGAATCGGGGCAAGCACCTTGTTGAACACCCTTGGTGCCGATGCCAGGCCAAAGGGGAGAGCCACCAATGGTAGTGGTCTTCCCCGGCCGCCAATGCAGACATCTTTGATGCCTGGTGCATATGGAGACATGCAAGCATGCGTCCTTGATGATCAAGGATGCCGGACAATCCCCCGGATGGAGGGCAGCGACAACAGAGCGAGCCAACTCCTTTCCGGAATCTTTGTACCTTCACAAAGCAGTTGAGGGTCCTGAGATCCAAGATTGGACGAACCCCCTCCTTCTTCAGCACTACGAACAGATTTGAGTAGAACCCCCTGAACGCGTTCCTGTACTAAGACAGGAAGGCCCACCCTGCGTATCAGCAGGTCTTGGACCGCCCCATGTTCGGTAGGCAAGCAAGGTTGGGCTTGCGAACCCAGGGACGCTTCTGTCCCTCAGCAGGCGCTTTATCGGCCTGGGGTCGTTTATCTGCCGCACTAGGGGGACGAAAGAACCGCATGTGCGCGTTGAAGGAGGCCCTTGCCTATGGCGTGGCTCCTTACCTTTTTTGGATTGCGGAAGCAATGTGCTCTTACCTCCTGTGGCATCTTTAATGATGTCATCCAGAGAGGCCCCAAAAAGTCTGTCGGCCCTTAAAGGGCAGATCCAACAGGGCCTTCTTGGAAGATTGGTCGGCAGACCAGCACCTTAGCCAGATCAGGCGGCGTAACGCCACTGCATAAACAGATGCCCAAGACAGCAAGGGGATAGTATCCATGTCTGACTCGCAGACAGACTTAAGGCCCTGTACCAACTGGTCGGCCAGAGCTACCTCGTTTGGAGGAGTCTCCCGTGCTTTTAGGCCCTGGAGTAGCATCTTTGCCTACTCAGTAAGTGTCTGAGACATCAGAAAACCCCAGCCAATGCTGGACGCACCCCTGAGCCCCCCACTGTGTATAGGTAGCGAGTGTCCCTGAAGACAGGAGCCCCTTACACTGAAATCGTGGTAACCTGTTAAGTCTGGACACAGGGGGTGCACTATCGGGGGAGAGGTTCATTTTTTCAGGAAAATCTCCGCAAGGGGTACCAAACCGCAAATTTTTTGGGGGTGCAAAAACCCTCAGTGGGTTTACCCACTCCTTGTAAAAAGGATTATCAAGATAAGACACACAAGGAAACACCTTAGCAGTGCGGCCTGGTTTACGGAACCCAAAGGGGACCGGTGTCTCTGCTGCTTCTGCAGCATTCTCCAATTTTGCAGTGATAAGGTCAGATACCAAAGCCTTTCCGCATGCTGACCTGGACTTGGAGTCATTCTCACTGTCCGACCGGTCGCGGTCTGCAGTCTCTGATGCATCAGAATCCGGGCCCTGAGCCACCGCCAGGCCTGGTTCTGCATCAGGATTATCCCCAGAAGATGGCTGGGGACGAGGGTTTTTAACACCCCCCGTGTTCCCATGCGCCACTTCCACCTTGGCAACAAAAGCCTCCAGGGGCACCAGCTGCCAACTCAGGTGTTTCCGGGAAGACGTCTCTTCTGACGTCATGCTGACCCACACGCCTGACCCACAGGGACTCCAGGCAAGGTGTCAATGGGCCACCCTCCTAGCTGCCACAGAGATGCAGGGTCTCCCAGAGGACTCACCACCCTTAGAACGGTACCGCTATTGCTGCCGTCTGCTCCCACCTGAGATGCTCTCCCACCGCTGCCTGTGTCAGTCTGATCCTTATCAGCATGTGTCTGTATGATTTTGCGTCAGTGAAATGCACCCTAGAGGCCGAGACTTCTGCAAAATGGCCGCCAAGCGGCCGTACTGAAACCGGTGTGGGCCCTAAGAAAATGGCCGCCGAGCCGTCAATAGAGGCAAAAGCGGCTGCGGACCACAAAAATGGCCGCCGAGCAGCGGTATATACATACAGGCGTGAACCATAACAAAATGGCCGCCGAGCAGTCGACAGAGGCCAAAAGCGGGTGCGAACCACAAGAAAATGGCCGCCGAACAGTCAACAGAGGCCAAACAGGCGTGAACCAAAAGAAAATGGCCGCCAACAGCATGGAGGGAGAAAGCGCGCGCACACACACAGGTAAGCAGAAAAATTACATTTCTAATGACAGCCTACAGCGCAGTCCCACTCCAGATGGAGCCCCCTAGATTACCCCCAGCACCCAGCCTTAGCTCAGAGCCCAGGGAGGAGGGAAGGCAGGGAGAGAGGAAAGAAAGGGCCACAACCACTTACTTGATCTCTCCAGGAATGTCCTTCCAAGTCACCCTGCCGAAGCAGGGGAGCTACTTACCTTTCCTGCGTGGATTATGCTGGAAGACATTTAGGACAGATCATCTTCCGCGCACAGAGGTGACTGTCGGCCCGGCCTGCTGTGATTGAACCCTAGGGAACGATCATATGCCTGCCCTGGAGCGCGAAGCTCACTGGCCACCCATGGAGCGGCGGGCATGTCGTGGAAAACCCAGCGCGTAGCTAGGGTCGGCACACGCTCGATGGCCGGAACTGGGGAGACTACAAGGATCTGGGATCCAGCCTGTCACCCAGTCGGCAGTTGATCGAAGATCGCAGGAAACAAAAACCAACGTAGAAACGTAGAAAAAAATCCCCCGGACCAGTGGGCCCGAAGGGAGCCATGTCCTTCTCCTTACTAGGCAGAAAAAACTGATCTGCGAGGTGCAGAGAGAGGGATTATACCCAGAGGGTCAGCCCCCTGGGCGGTGCTGTAGAGGGTGTGGTGTGTTAACACTTTCTACAAGTTTTCTGCCTAGTCACTCCTAAATGAAGGATAATACCCACTTGTCAATAGGAAGCTGTGTCCGTCCATGAATAAAAGAGTAAACCCGCTTGTTGCTGAGTGTCCCCGCTTGTTGGTTCATGGTTGCTACCCACTACCAGTAGGGCTTGCTCCCATTGAAACACATTTTCTGAAGGTTCTTCGCTTGCCTCATACAATCCAAAACTTACCAGTACATGAACATGCTTCTACCTAAATTGCCCCTAGTATGTGTAAGAAAGTGGCAGGCCCATAAGATTATGAGCTTCTCTGGGTTCAGGTACCAATATGAACAGGTCTCTGTTCAAAGATGCTGTAACTCTATAAATATGGAAAAATCAAGTAAAATAATACTTATAAATATGTGTAATTAGTGAGTGCTTACCTTGTAGCCAAATAAAAATTGGCCAATGAACAGGCTATAGAAGTCAGAAGTGAGCAAGCCTAATGCGACAGAGGTGGCACTGGAGTGTAGAACCACAAATGTCATTACAGAGTAAAAACCAGACAAGCACAAGGCATACCCTGCATATAGCAATCCTATAAAAGAAGCACAGAAACAAAGCCATTATGAAAGGAGGAAAAGAGATATCCTGAAAATTTGTTGAAGGGAACATTACAAAATTTTAGGTACTGCATACAACACATCTGTGCAATTCTTCTTTGCATACACATAAAACAGACTTATCTTTCTGCGATTATCCTGTCCGTCTTAGATATATTACTATAAAAGCTTCATTGTGTAGTGGTATGTTAGGATTTCATGCATTTAGATATACATGTAACAGTGACTACTTTGTAAATGTATGTATATGTGTTATAAACTATACTGTACAGCAGCTCACAAAAGTGAGTACACCCCTCACATTTTTGTAAATATTTTATTATATCTTTTCATGTGACAACACTGAAGAAATGACACTTTACACTTTCTAACAGTGTAAATTTTCTGTCCCCTCAAAATAACTCAACACACAGCCATTAATGTCTAAACCGCTGGCAACAAAAGTGAGTACACCCCTAAGTGAAAATGCCCAAATTGGGCCCAAAGTGTCAATATTTTGTGTGGCCACCATTATTTTCCAGCACTGCCTTAACCCTCTTGGGCATGGAGTTCACCAGAGCTTCACAGGTTGCCACCGGAGTCCTCTTCCACTCCTTCATGACGACATTATGGAGCAGGTGGATTAGAGACCTTGCACTCCTCCACCTTCCATTTGAGGATGCCCCACAGATCAATAGGGTTTAGGTCTGGAGACATGTTTGGCAAGTCCATTACCTTTACCCTCAGCTTCTTTAGCAAGGCAGTGGTCATCCTGGAGGTGTGTTTGGAGTCATTATCATGTTGGAATACTGCCCTGAGGCCCAGTCTCCGAAGGATGGGGGATCATGCTCTGCTTCAGTATGTCACAGTACATTTTGGCATTCATTGTTCCCTCAATGAACTGTATTGCTCCCCAGTGGCGGCAGCACTCATACAGCCCCAGACCATTACACTCCCACCACCATGCTTGACTGTAGGCAAGACACACTTGTCTTTCTATTCCTCACCTGGTTGCCGCCACACACGCTTGACACCATCTGAACCAAATAAGTTTATCTTGGTCTCATCAGACTACAGGACATGGTTCCAGTAATCCATGTCCTTTTTTTTTTTAACAGAAACTTTTTATTGAAGCAAAAAGAAAATACAAAAGTAAAATAAAACAGTAATCCATGTCCTTAGTCTGCTTGTCTTTAGCAAACGGTTTGCAGGTTTTCTTGTTCATCATCTTTAGAAAAGGCTTCCTTCTGGGACGACAGCCATGCAGACCAATTTGATTCAGTGTGTGGCGTATGGTCTGAGCAATGACAAGCTAACCCCCCACCCCTTCAACCTCTGCAGCAATGCTGGCAGCACTCATACGTCTATTTCCCAAAGACAACCTCTGGATATGACGCTGAGCACGTGCACTCTTGGCCACTGTGCTGAAGCTCAGTTTCAGGGTCTTGACAATCTTCTTATAGCCTAGGCCATCTTTATGTAGAGCAACAATTCTTTTTTTTAAGAACCTCAGAGAATTCCTTGCCATAAGGTGCCATGTTGAACTTCCAGTGACCAGTATGAGAGAGTGAGAGCGATAACACCAAATTTAACACACCTGCTCCCCATTCACTCCTGAGACCTTGTAACACTAATGAGTCACATGACACCGGGGAGAGAAAATGGCTAATTGAGCCTAATTTGGCCATTTTCACTTAGGGGTGTACTCACTTTTGTTGCCAGCGGTTTAGACATGAATGGCTGTGTGTGGAGTTATTTTGAGGAGACCGCAAATTTACACTGTTTTACAAGCCGTACACTCACTACTTTACATTGTAGCAAAGTGTCCTTTTTTTCAGTGTTGTCACATGAAAAGATATAATAAAATATTAACAAAAATTTGAGGGGTGTACCATATAGGAGTGTTGAAAATAATGCGTCAATGCAGAGAACGGCTGCATCTTAATTGCACGCATGACGTCATCCTGGCGTGCCCGGCCTCTCCTGGGAGCACCCTGCCAGCGTACTCTCAAGTTTAAAAAAATCACTGCCAGCCCCTCTGTTTTATGAATCCATCCTACACTGTGTAAACCGATGCCTCTAACTACCTTATCTCTGATCTTTCATGGCCGGTCATATGACCTCCGGCCGCTCTCCTCTGATGTAAGTGCTACAGCGGGAGGGGCCGAGATCCCCTCAGATGTCAGCGGGGGAGCTCACGTGACCGGCTGCTGTGCTTTTCGGCCATAAAAGATCAAAAAGAAGGTATTTAGAGGCATCAGTTTACATTAACACACACTGTAGGATGGATTCATAAAACAGAGGGGCTGGCAGTGATTTTTTTTTTTTACTTTAGAGCACGTTTGCAGGTGGTCTCCTGGGGGTGCAGGGGGGCTGTGTATTGTGCAGGGGAGCTGTGGAATGTAAAGGGGGCCTGTGGAATGTAAAGGGGGCTGTGCCATTTAGTATTTACTGTTCTAAATAAATACTGTTGTTGTCTGCTGTGTTCAGACTTTACTACATGCAGGGAGTGTCCGGGGACATGACCTTATACTAGCAGGAGGAAAGTTCAAAACTAATCTTAGAATTGGTGGCTTGCTTCAAATAGACTTCCAGCAGAGGTAGTCAGTCAAAGGTAAGTTGATTCAGACATGCTTGGGACAAACAGATGTATACTCAGACAAAAAAAAAGTTAACAAAAATGTTTTTAAAAAAAAATAAAAAATTCTGCTGTCACTTTTTTATCTATCTATCTAGTGAGCCTATAGCGGATTATTGCTTAGAGCCGGCGGGGGACAGCTTCACCATCATACTGATGCGGCAGCATGGAGGTGAGTATGTGTGTGTTTTTTATATAGCCCAAACTTCTCCTTTTATGAAGTCCGGATCTTGACACTACAGTGTGTGTCACTGAGTTGGAACAAATAGAATAGCAGGGAAGTTCAGAGCTATTAACCTTCTCTAGTTTGCTGAAAACATTATAATAAAAGCATCTTCTGGTTTGTTCAAGAATATTTAGAAACACGGTGACCACACGTGTTTAAAGATGGTGCTCACCTCTTAAAAACAAGAGTGATGTCATCTTTCTAAATCTCTATTAAAAGAAAAGTTACTTACCTACATTCCAATTCCAGTCAATGCTGGCAACAGCGGCTGATTCCAGTGCCATGCTTTGGTGATACATAAAATAAAATACAAATAGAAAGAAAAGTAATGAGGCATTAGATTACTCTATGTTAACAATAGACTAGATCCATTGGGACTTTTACCATTTGTCTTGGCCAACACATAGGTATACTTTTCTGTATAGGAGATGCACCGCTTGAATGGCTCACACTTCCATAATGATGTGCATAATAACACCTTCTTGCATTTACAGTGGAACCTTGGTTTACGAGTAATGCGGTTAACTAGCGTTTTTAAAAACTAGCAACTTTGTTTTTAAAATTCTGACTCGGTTTGCGAGTGTTGTCGCGCAAAACAAGCAAAATTCAAGCTAATGGGGTGTGCAGTACCGCATTTGGCCAGCGATGCGGGGGCGCCGGTAACAATCGGAACAGTTCGGAGCCGCTCCGAGCCGTTCGGAAATACTCGGAAATACTTAGTTCCCAAGTGTTTCCGAACCTTTCCGAGGGTTTCCGAGATCAGCCGAGACGCCCCGAGTATTTCCGAGGCTCTCCAGCGCCCCCTTACCTCTGGCCACATGCGGTATTGCATGCCATAGAAGTCAATGCGGAACAAATTATCTTTGTTTCCATTGGCTTCTATGGGGAAACTCGCTTTGATATGTGAGTGCTTTGGATTAGGAGCATTCTTCTGGAACGGATTATGCTCAGAATCCAAGGTTCCACTGTACAGGTTACCACTCAGCCAACTTTTACATGATATGCTACAAAAACAATAGATGTACAAGACAAAACCTTGATGATTGTGATAGAGGTCCCAGCCCTTGTTTTAAGCTCTTGTACTACTACTTTGATTGTGTTTCTTTGACTCTTCACCCTCAGATTGTAGTTTGGACTTCCGATACCTTGCTGTATGTTCCAACCCTATCCTGTCCAACAAAGCCCTTGAATATCAAACCCTGGATGTATCCCAATTATGCTTCTACTTCTGAACTGGCAGAACAAACCAACACTGCAACACCCAATGAGGCCCTCAAACTAGAACCACCCACTTTCACAGAACACTATTCAATTCCATAGGTATGTCTGTGACACAACCCTGCCGATTCCACCAGTCAACATTGGGTTTCCCTCACTGACTTTAATTTGCCAACTCATGTATAGGTGATTAAAACAGGAGCAGTAAGGGAGGTGTTCACTGAAAGATCTAGATCCAAGAGAGTGCCAAGTATGGTTTTACCCACATCTTGCTCTTGTGACCTTCCATCCAACACTAAATAAACATAGCTGCTGGAGGTCTTCTTTAAGGGGAATTTACCAGCAATAAAAGTATAGGCACTCACAGCTGTGTCCCACTGACAAATGCCCCGAACAGGCCTAGCATCGCCAGAAACTCCACACAGGATAACTTCTTCACCACATACTCCTGGCAGAGATCGGAAACTGCATACAAGCAAGCTCCCAGGATAACTAAGAAATCCCCAAACAGCACGTCACTGCCTGCAAGAAAACAGCACAAATACAAGATGATTATTACGAGAGAAACTTCCCCAATATGCACACAAAAAAATATCCTTGCTATTCAATTAAATATATAGCTATTAGGTATTGCTAAAATGTTATCCAAAGCTGCGCCTGGACCCCAAAGCTTTGGAAAATCAATTAACTGGAGTAACTGGAAAGTTCACAATTAGCAGGGCAGACGTTTCTAAAAGATGGCCACAGAATCCCATTGATGAAGACTTTTCAGGTTGAATTGTGTGCAGTACTATCTTCCCTAGTGACTGAGCAATGCCTTACTGGTTTGGACAGTCAGGTAGTAACACTGTAGGAGCAGATGAGTGTTATTGGGTGCTCTTTTATGATTGGTACACATGGAAAGTTTTTATTTTTTCATTCAACCCAAAGGACTGAACAAAAAAAAAACCTTACAGATCGCTGTACTAACGCATTCAATGTTTGTGCGGCGATCTCCCCTGCTGAGCTGACAGGAGGACTGCATCCTCCCCCGCCCCAACACAGTGATCAATGTCTGCAAGCACTGATCGGATGATGGTTTTCCAGCTTGCTCACTTGACAGGCTTCTGCCGCATGAGGAACTGTACACACGGGCCGAACATTAGTCGGTTACTGCCGAACCAACCGTTTTTGGTCAATTTTCTTACACAGCTTTAATGATTCTATTGCTGTCGAGTTGATACCAGTGGCAGTAATACTAGTGTGATATGAACCTCAAGACCACATAGAGAATATAATTTCTGTATAGCTGGCCATACCCAATACAATTTAATTGTACGGTCTTTAAATAATCTCCTTTAAATTGACCAAAACCAAGTAATATGAGGACAAACTCAAACAATCCTTTCAATTAGTACATAGTAAGGCAAGCCCCTATACTACATAGTTGATGGTAGAACCAACGGAGATTGTAAAACCAGCTTGTATAGCCTTGGAGATCAGGCTTCAGTGCTACTCTCACTGCTACCTTGTTAAGATGTTAGTGGGAAGTGGCAAACAAAAATATGTAAGGGCTAGGGATGAGCTGGGTGTTCGAGTCGAACATACGTTCGACTCGAACATCGGCTGTTTGATCGTTCAACGAAGATCGAACGATTTGGGCCGTTCGCGCCAAATTCGAGTGACGCGAACAGCCCACAATACACTGCGCCATTGCAGTGCAATCCCAGCGCTGTGATTGGCCAAGCATGCACTGTGACCCCGCATGCTTGGCCAATCACAGCACCGGCAGCGAGGAGAGCCATAATTGGCCACAGGCAGGATGCCTGTGGCCAATTATAGCTCAGGGGGGTTTAGTACACGCCCCACACTATAAAAGGCCGCCAGCGCGATGGCCTTGTGTAGTGTGTTCCGGCGTGCAGGGAGAGAGAAGGATAGGCAGGGACAGTGTCTTTGCTATTTGTTCATTAACCTTGTGTGCAGGGAGAGAGAAGGATTGGCAGGGACAGTGTCAATGATATTCTTTGCTAAACCTTGTGTGCAGGGAGAGAGAAGGATAGGCAGGGACAGTGTCAGTGATATTCTTTGCTAAACCTTGTGCATTTACAGTGTGTTGGCGTGCAGGGACAGAGAAGGATAGGCAGGGGACAGTGTCAGTGTCATTTTTGCTAAGCCTCCTGCACAGTGTACACCTGAAGCTAACCCTTATTGCTGTGTTTTCCTGTTGTGCAACACAGGCAGGCATCTGCAGCACTTACAGCGGGCGTAGTGTGCCTCCTGCACAATATACACCTGAAGCTAGCCCTTATTGCTGTGTTTTCCTGTTGTGTAACACAGGCAGGCATCTGCAGCACTTACAGCGGGCGTAGTGTGCCTCCTGCACAGTATACACCTGAAGCTACCCCTTATTGCTCGTGGTTTTTTTATTTTGTGTTACACTAACAGGCATCTGCAGCACTTACAGTGGGCGTAGTGTGCCTCCTGCATAATACACACCTGAAGCTAGCCCTTATTGCTGTGTTTTCCTGTTGTGTAACACAGGCATGCATCTGCAGCACTTACAGCGGGCGTAGTGTGCCTCCTGCACAATATACACCTGAAGCTAGCCCTTATTGCTGTGTTTTCCTGTTGTGTAACACAGGCAGGCATCTGCAGCACTTACAGCGGGCGTAGTGTGCCTCCTGCACAATATACACCTGAAGCTAGCCCTTATTGCTGTGTTTTCCTGTTGTGTAACACAGGCAGGCATCTGCAGCACTTACAGCGGGCGTAGTGTGCCTCCTGCACAGTATACACCTGAAGCTACCCCTTATTGCTGTGTTTTCCCATCTCCCTGCAGGCCATTAGAATGTCTGGAAGGCCAACAAGGAGAGGCAGACAGTCAGGAGCCAATAAAAGAGGGCAAGCAGGCTCTGTGTCTAGAGACAACAGTGCTGGTCGTAGACGCGGTGCATCGTCATCAGCACGTGGCCATGGGACACGCTTGTCCTTATTTTCGGCAGCTGGACGTGTTGAGCCGCATTATGCTGAAGACTTGGTAGAGTGGATGACCAAGCCCTCCTCATCCTCCTCATCCTCTCTCACCCAGGCTCAGGGTACTGGCAAAGCAGCTGCCAAAGCGTCCTCTTCCCTCGTATCAATGTCATCATCAGTCACTCCTTCCTTAGACCAACCATGTCCTCCTGAGGAGTCCCCCAAACTGTTTGAGCCCAGTGTTGGGTACATGCTCCAGGAGGATGCCCAGCGTTTCGAAGGATCTGATGATGATACCCAGCTAGAGGAAGGCAGTAGCGTGAGAGCAGAGAGAGGGGATGCTCAAGAAGGACAGCAATCTGGCAGTCATGTTCCAGCAGCTGCAGCATACTGCCAGATTGGCTGCAGTGATGAGGAGGGAGGGGATGATGAGGTCACTGACTCCACGTGGGTGCCTGATAGGAGAGAGGAGGAGGATGAGGAGGAGGCACATCTCCAACGAGGCGTGGCCAAAACATCAGCCGCTTGGGCACCACATGCTTGACCAGACATATGTTGACCTGCCATGCAGCTCGTTGGCAAGCCTACCTTAAAAACCCACACCAAAGAACAAAGCGGACCTCTCCTTGCTCCGCATCAGCTGGGATCTCCAACCCCACTATACCTTCAGTCCTCTCTGAAACCTGCACTGAGAGGAATGAAGGTGTAGAATTAGGTGTGTCACAGCCAAGTACTTGCGGGCACTCTGCTAGCAGTACACCGACGTCCGATTCTAGCAGGCAAATTTCCCTGCCCCAGCTGCTGGACCGTCGAAAGAAGTTCACTCCCAGCCATCCACATGCCCAGCGTTTGAATGCTAGCTTGGCCAAATTGCTAGCACTTCAACTGATGCCTTTTCAGTTGGTAGACTCGGCCCCCTTCCGTGAGTTTGTGCAATGTGCGGTTCCTCAGTGGCAGGTTCCCAAACGCCACTTTTTCTCACGGAAAGCGATTCCGGCTCTCTACCGGCATGTGGAAGGCAATGTCCATGCCTCGCTGGACAGGGCGGTCAGCGGTAAGGTGCATATTACCGCTGACTCATGGTCCAGCAGGCATGGACAGGGACGTTACCTTTCTTTCACGGCCCATTGGGTCACTCTTTTGGCAGCTGGGAAGGATGCAGGACAAGGTGCAGTAGTGTTGGAGGTTGTTCCGCCGCCACGCCTCCAAAATGCTACTACTGGTTGTGACACACCTCTCTCCTCCACCCCCTCCTCTTCTTCTTCCTCCATGGCCTCTTCCTGTGCTTTGTCCTCGGAACCAGCGGTGCTCCGTAGGCGTTCAAGGGGCTACGCAAGTACGCAGGCAAAAAGATGCCATGCCGTGCTTGCGCTGGTGTGTTTGGGGGACAGGAGCCACACTGGGGCAGAGGTTCTGTCTGCTCTGCAGGGGCAGGCCGAAAGGTGGTTAACGCCACGCCAGCTTAAGCCAGGAATGGTGGTTTGCGACAATGGCACCAACCTCCTCTCCGCCCTCCGACAGGGACAACTGACCCATGTGCCCTGTGTGGCTCACATCCTTAACCTGGTGGTGCAGCGGTTCTTGGGCAGGTACCCGGGCTTACAGGATGTCCTGAGGCAGGCCAGGAAAGTCTGTGTGCATTTCCGCAGATCATATAATGCCAGTGCTCGGCTGACTGAGCTGCAAAAGGAGTTGAACCTGCCCAAGAACCGCCTTATATGTGACATGCCCACCAGGTGGAACTCAACGTTGGCCATGCTGCAGCGGCTGCACATGCAGCAGAGGGCCATCAATGAGTACCTGTGCGACTACGGCACCAGGACAGGGTCAGGGGAGCTCGGGTTTTGTTTTTTTTCACCACGCCAGTGGGGCATGATCAGGGATGCATGCACTGTCCTGGCACCATTTAAGGAGGCCACGAGGATGGTGAGCAGTGACAGTGCATGCATCAGTGACACTGTACCTCTTGTCCACCTGTTGGAGCATACACTGCGTGAAATAATGGACAGGGCACTTGAGGCAGAACAGAGGCAGGAAGAGGAGGACTTCCTTGCCTCTCAAGGCCCCCTTTACCCAGACAGTGTTCCTTCTGTCCCACCCATCACACAGGAAGAGGAGGAGGAGGATTGTGTCAGCATGGAGGTGGAGCATGGCACTCAGCATCAACAGCAGCAGTCTTTTAGGGATGATTTACAGTCCCAACAAACCCGTGGACTTGTACGTGGCTGGGAGGAGGTGGCTGCGGATCATGTCGTCCTTAGTGACCCAGAGGACTCCGGACCGAATGCCTCAGCTAACCTACGCTGCATGGCCTCCCTGATCCTGCAAAGTCTGCGGAAGGATCCTCGTATTCTTCGGATCAAGGAGAGGGACCATTTCTGGCTGGCCACTCTCCTTGATCCACGGTACAAGGGTAAGGTTGCGGACCTTATCTTACCGTCGTAGAGGGAGCAGAGGATGAGACATCTCCGGTAGGCCTTGCAGAAATGCGTTCCCAGAGACTGGGAGTGTACAAACTCCTGGTCCTGGACAACCAGTTGCTGAGGCTTTGGTCAGTAGCAGAAGGAGCGGTGGAGAAGGTGGCCGTCTGACCGATGCGTTCAGACAAATTTTTTAGTCCGCAGCCCCAAGGTATGATCGGTTCCAGCAACCATCGCCAGCGTCTGATATACATGGTGCAGGAATACCTAGGGGCAAGGTCAGACTTGGACACCTTTCCCACCGAAAATCCTCTGGCTTACTGGGTGTTGAGGATGGATCACTGGCCAGAGCTTGCACAGTATGCAATTGAGCTACTGGCCTGTCCTGCATCCAGCGTTCTTTCGGAACGCACATTCAGTGCTGCTGGAGGCTTTGTCACGGATCACAGGGTGCGCCTGTCCACCGACTCGGTTGATCGACTGACATTCATAAAGATGAACCAGTCTTGGATCACCACCAGCTACCAAGCACCTGAAGCTGATATAACAGAATAATTTATTTTCAAATGTCACATCGATTCAAGACTGATGCTGATGCTGAGTGACTGTCCTGTTATGTTGACTGACTATCCTCCTCCTCCTCAATGTTCCGATTCTTGATGATAGCTTGGAAGAACTTTTTTGTTTCTGGGTGCCGCCACCAGTGGCTAAGGCCCAATTTTTAAGCCCCTGTTTAACAGGGGCATGTAATTACAATTTTTAATGCAATGCTTTGCAACAGGGCTCATTCCTGCACTCCAACTAGAGTATCTGGGAGAGGTTGCAGTGTGTCGTGGCAACAGCACCAGTGCCTAAGGCCCAATTTTTCAGCCCCTGTTTAACAGGGGCGTGTAATTACAATTTTTGATGCAATACTTTGCAACAGGGCTCATTACTGTGCTCCAAGTACAGTATCTGTAAGGGGTTGCAGTGTTGTGGCACCAGTGCCTAAGGCCCCATTTTTCTGCCCCTGTTTAACAGGGGCATGCAATTACAATTCTTGATCTAATATTTCACAGCAGGGCCCATTCCTGCACCCACCAAGAGTAACTGTGAGGGCTTACAGTGTTGTGGCACCAGCACCAACACCAAAGGCCCAATTTTTCCTACCACTGTTCAATAATGGCATGCAAATACAATTCCTGATATAATAGTTCACAGCAGGGCGTTCCAGCGCCCACCAAGAGTAACTGTGAGGGCTCACAGTGTTGTGGCAACACCAACATGTAAGGGGCAAATTTCAGCAGAGTATATACGACAGGCCCCTACTTTCAAACATCCAACTTACAAACGACTCCTACTTGCAAACGAAAGGAGACAACAGGAAGTGAGAGGAAATCTACCCCTAGTAAGGGAAATTCTCTCCTGTAAGAGTTCATATGGGAAAAAGGTGTTTCCTCTCTACTGATGCTTTATCACCAATCCTTGTTTCAATAAAAAACCCACTTTTCAAAAACATGTGTCATTGGGACGGAAAGTGAGGTAAATTGTTGTGAACAGGGGCACAGACAGCAAAACAAATGTTACAGGGATGATAACCCTTCCCTATGTTTTCCAAAAAGCTTAAAAATAGATTTTTTGGCTGGAGCTACACTTAAACAATGTACCTGTTCAAAATTACAAACAGATTCTACTTAAGAACAAACCTACAGTCCCTGTCTTGTATGCACCGCCTGTATACTGCTGTTCAGAGTATATAGGGCCTTTTTTATTTTGTGTGCGGGGTTCCTCTTAATATCCATACAAGACCCAAAGGGGCTGGTAATGGGCTGGGGTAGGGGGGGGTGATGGGGTAGCCATGCCATTTTTCTCAAAGATTTTCATCCATATTGCCAGGACAAGACATGACATTAAAGCCGCAAGCAGTTTTAAATGGCTTTTTTTTCCTTTAGAAATGTCATTTTGTGCAGGGACAGTTCTAAACACAGGAAACACATGCCACTTCACAGGTATACTTTAGACATCCCCCAGGTATGATATTTAAAGGAATATTTCACTTTTTTTTCACTTTATGCATCATTAAAATGACTGTTCCCGAAAAAACGGCCGTTTTTAAAACTTCTTTTTGCATTGATACATGTCCCCTGGGGCAGAACCCGGGTCCCCAAACCCTTTTTAGGACAATAACATGCATATTAGCCGTTATAATTAGCACTTGAGATTTCGAACGTTCGCATCCATTGTATTTATTAGGGTTCTAACGTTCGCGCAAACTTTCGGTCCGTTCGAAGGTTCTGGTGCGAACCGAACGGCGGGGTATTCGGCTCATCCCTAGTAAGGGCCTCTCTGGTTTTGAGCTTCAGTGTCACCAATGTATTTTCTTGCCTAGAACATAATTTTGAAGCTATATGGTGTTTTTTGACTACAGTGCAGGATTTTCCTGTTTCCAAGCCATGTACATTAAAGCAGAATTAAACCTAAAACCAAAAATATAATATATTGTAGCTCATCAATCGTTAGATGTGGTGGTTGCATCAGTTTTCTCTTTTTAGGCTTTACTTCACCTTGCGATCCAGCCAGTAACACACTTCCTGTCTTACCTTTGGACAGTTTTTTTTTTTTTCAACCAATGGGATTAACCACTTCACATCCCGCCCATAGTCATATGACATCCACAGATAGGATCTCCCATCCTGGGTGGACGTCATATGACGTCCTGGGCTTCCCGGCCGTCTGGGGGGCGCGCGCGCGCGGCATCGCTCAGGACCCGGTGCGCGTGCCCGGCGGCCGCGATGTACGCCGGGCACCCGCAATCACGGCAGGACCGTGGATCTGTGTGTGTAAACACACATATCCATGTCCTCTCAGAGGTGAGGAGACCGATGTGTGTTTCCAGTACAGAGGAACACAGATCGTTCTCCTCCCCTTGTGAGTCCCCTCCCCCTACAGTTAGAATCACTCACTAGGGAACATATTTAACCCCTTCAGCGCCACCTAGTGTTAACCCCTTCCCTGCCAGTCACATTTACACAGTAATCAGTGCAGTTTTATAGAACTAATCGCTGTATAAATGTGACTGGTCCCAAAAATTTGTCAAAAGTGTCCAATATGTTATTTCTGATCGATCAGTGCCGGCTAAATCCTGCAGCGCTGATCAGTGTATTCTGATGGCAAAGGCTCCCTGCTGTCAGAATACAATAACACAGCGGGAAGGATTCCCCCATCCATGTCGAGTGTGTGGATGGAGAAATTGGATAATGTTTTTTTTTTTAATTTAACCACTTGCTTACTGAGCACCAATTTTCAGTGCTGATGCACTTTGAATGACAATTGCGCAGTCATAAAACACTGTACCCATATGAAATTTTTATTATTTTTTTCACACAAATAAAGCTTTTTTTTGGTGGTATTTAATCACCACTGGGTTTTTATTTTTTTGCTAAACAAACAAAAAAAGATGGAAAATTTTGAAAAAAAAACAAATCATGTTTTATATTTTGTTATAAAATTTTGCAAACAGGTAATTTTTATCCTTCATTGATATGCGCTGATGAGGCGGCACTGATGGGCACTGATAGGCTGCACTAATAGGCACAGATAAGGAGGCACTAATGGGCACTGGTAGGTGACAATGATGGGCATCACTGTTGATGAGGCACTGATTAGTGACTTTGATAGGTGGCGCTGGTGGGCACTGGTAGGTGGCACTGTTGTGCACTGGTAGGTGGCACTGACAGGTGGCACACATGGGCACAGATGAGCTGGGCAGCTCTGACTGATCGGGACCGATGCCCCTCTGTCACCTTTTTTTTTCTCCTCACGTTATCAGCGGAGGAAAAATAGCTGATTACCGGCTCTGTTTACGTCACATGATTAGCTGTCATTGGCTGACAGCTGATCGCGTGGTAAGGGGTCGGGATCGACCCCTTACTCCGATCTGTGATCCAGCGAGTCTCAGACTTGCTGATCACAGAGCGAGCCGCGCGTGCCCTGCAGGGGGCGCGCAGGCCGCTCGAGCGCGGGAGGACGTCTATTGACGGCCTCCCGACAAAGTAGGTGCGCGCTGTAGCCGTCATTCGGCTATAGCGCGGACGCGAAGTGGTTAACCTGCTGGTGGAACGGAATTTTTTTTTTTTATATATGGACTGCCTAAAGCAGAAAATCAGCCGTTTCAGCAGGAACTGTTGGTCAGTGTGTATAGCTGTCTATTAGAAGCTGGTCTTACGACAGGCTTTTGTGGAAGGGACATGCTGGAAAACCAGCATACAGTCAGTGCTTTCAGCCAGTGGCAAGAGAGCCTCCCTGCTTTTAGAATTCAATAGAACAGCGGGGGGGGGGGGGGGATCACTGCACCAACATTGCTTGTCTTGGTATGCCAATCAGTCAGGTTTTCTTTTTTGTTCAACCCGGTGACTTGAACAAAAAATAAAATAAAATTATCAGTGTGTACCCAATATTAGACTAATGCCGCGTACACACGATCATTTTTCCCATCGGGAAAAATTTAATTTTTTCCTTTGGACGAGAAAAACGATCGTCTGTGGGCTTTTTGCCGTTTTTCCAGACGGGAAAAACGGCATTAATCACGACGAGAAAAATTAGAACATGCTCTAATTTTTCTCGTCGTGATTCCTGTCATTTTTTTCCGCGGCAGTTTTTCCATAGGAAAACACTGCCGCGGAGCCTACACATGGTCGTTTTTCTCGTCAAGAGAAAAAATGACGGGAAAAATGGCCGTGTGTGGGGAAACAAGCCGTTCCCTCGTTTTTCCTGTCGTGATTCACGGCGGTGTTTTCACCGCCGTGAATCACGATCGTGTGTATGCGGCATAAGGTCAGAATTACATGAAAAATTAAATGCTTAATCAATTGCCTTCTTCCTGCTGCCTGCACAGCTATCACCCCTGAATTCAAGCTGAAGACCACCTTCCTGGGACCTTACAATCTGATATATCTGCTTTGACAGACAGAGAATGCAACTGAATAGCAGCACACACAACTATCCCTGAGAGGTAAGGCTACACAATTATAAAACCATAAGAGTGGCGGTTCAGATTCTAATTTTGGACTGGTTTTGTTTATTTGATTACAGATTAATTATCAAGGCATCATCTAATACATGGCATACTAAACAGTGGTAAAGAGGAAAACTTGGACTCTAACCTTTGCCATCTGCTCTTCCAGACAGGACATCTGCATAAACCAGGGTTCCAACACCAAAAAGGCAGACACCAACTGCAATAAAATGGATCAATTTGTATCTTGAACGAAGTATAAACCAGGAAAGGACCATCAATGCAGGGATTGTAACACAATCCAGAAGCTAAATAAACAGAAAAAATAACGCAATGTAAATGTTTTTAATAAGGTTTGAAAACAATGGATGTTCTCACTCTTTTTTTTCTGTGAACCTGACCTCTCCTTGTGTCCTACTCTTGAATCGCCTGGGATATCCCCTTCATATCCCAGGAGGCAACAGGAGCCCATTGCCAGAGTGGTGGGTGGGCAGAACTGGCCCATGTCAATGGGGCCTGATAGAGTTCCTCAAAATCAATGCTATGTTTTGAATCAAACACATACTTTTAGTATATTCATAACAGGGAGAAATCATCAATCATTTTTTTTTCTGGCTTTAGAATGTATAAAAATAAACTTTTGGAAGACAATACGAAAGAAAGCATAATTTGTCCTAAAACTCCAAAGGTATGATTTGGGTATCCTAGTAATAACCGTATTGCTGAATTAGTAGGTCCAAAGCTGAAATGTGAAATTGCTGCGTGTGTAGCGGGTGGTTACATTTAGGGGGAAGCATTTGAGTGGTAACTAGGCTCAGATGCACTAATTGTTAGGTCTCATGGACCATTTCTATCCCTGGGAGATAGTACGAGTCTGTAAGTTCACTGGGGCCTATGGGTGGCGCTGTTGCCATGGGCCTGGGTTGAACTGCAGTACAAGGTTGTGTCCTTTTTGTCCCCTCTCGGCAGCAGTACGGCGGAGCAGGGAACCTGTGCCTGTCGGGAGAGGATATAAAAGGGGGCGGCCATCTTCCAGAGGGGTCGTCGTTCCGCGCTCAGGCACCTTAGGCCTGGGTGCGTGTGTGTCGCCGCCGGGTGCCCTAGGCCCGGAGGCCTGGTCGGGTTGTCTCTGGGTGCCCTAGGCCCAGAGACGGAGCTGCTGTTCCATCTCAGACACCTTCAGTCTGAGGTGAGGTACTTTGGAGAAAGGCACGGAGCCCAGCAGCCTTCAGCTGGGATCCGCCAGGGACGGAGGCTCCCAGGGATCTGCCTTGCGAGGGGACCCATATCCAGGACGAGGAGGCCAGGGAGGTGACCCTTTCTGAAGACCCAGCGCAGAGTCGTGGTGACAGATGGGGCCTCTGGTAACTCTCCGGAGGGATGTTCTTGTCCTATAAGGGCTAGTTCACTAACGGAAGGAAGTGAGTGTTCTTTAGGTCACAGTGGCAGTGACCCTACGCACCCAAGGTCAGTAGCAGTGACTTTCACCTTTTTCACCCGGTCAGTGGCAGACCAACCTCATGGTCTGTGGCAGAGACCGTGCGCCAAGCCTGTTCGTGCTGATCAGAGCAGGAGAAACCCAAATTCAAGTTTGTGCCTGGACCTCCTCCCACCCTATCTGACCTGTGTTTGTCCCAACCTGTCTGCTCTCAAAGAGACTGTTTATTGTGCAAGAAGGAATAAATAAGAGTTGGACCTTTCTGGTTGGTGTGGACAGTTGCTTACTGGGGAGAATTAAAGACTTGTTTCTGACTACTGCAGAAGCGAGGTCAGCACTGGAGGCTTTTTGACACCAGCTGCAAGCAGGCCCGAGAAACTAACACCGCTCAACCTCCCTAATCAGGAGGGTACAGGCTTGTGGTGCGGTGTGCCTCATTCTTTTCCTGCGGAGGAGCCAAGCAGAAGAAAAGCAGGTAAAGTCTGGGGTTGGTGCGCTACACGTACATAGAGGTTATAGAGGCCTGGAAGCTATACTGGTAAAAAAAAACTGTATGATGAGTGTGGTCCACTTATGGTGGTCATGAAGATGTGCAGGCCAGGGAACCAGCATTCAAAGATCTTCCCAGTTTGTTGAAGCTTATTTAAACTCAAAAACAAAAATTTAACTTATTGCAGCTTACCAGCCTTTCTCAAACTTTTCAACACAGGGGAACCCTTGAAACAACTTTCCAGTTTCAGGGAAACCCTGCTAAAAATGACCATATCTACAACTCATGATACAATAGTGTGATGGTCAGTGGGAAGAATGCTCCTTACACTTGTGGTCATTGGGAAGAATTACCCCCAACAGATAGCTAAAGAGATCAATGGTGTCATGAGAACTTATCTGAAAGACAGACATTTCTCAGTCCTTAAGGAACCCCTACAAACCTCTGAAGGCCTCTGGGTTTCATGGAACACAGATTGAAAAACCCTGCCTTAGATGTAGTGGCTTTATTTGTTTCTCTGTTTTCAGGTTGTTTTCTTTATTTTCACTTGAAGATCCAGCCTACTGTATCTATAGAGGCACACTGTTGTCACCTTAAAGTGGATATAAACTCTTACATATACCCAGTGAAGGGACTGTCCTCAGGTGATACACAGGGATTAAACAAATCCTCCTATATAAATTGTATCTGTCTATCTGAAGTCTCCTCTTCTCTACATTTGTTCAAAGTGCTGAATTTAGAGAGATCAGAATTTAGAGATGTAGCGGACCCCCAATAATTGGGGTCACTATGCCTAAATTTAAGGGGTAGCCTGAGCAAGTAGTTAGGCTCAGGCTGTTTGAATTCTTTAAATTGGTCCCTGCTCTGTTGTAATGTTGCCTGGCAGTACAGTTCCCTTTGATCTACAGGTGGCGCTGTTACCCAGGTCTCAGGTTGAACCACAGGTGGCGTTGCAGCGCTATTGGTTGTTCTCTCTCGGCAGCCACGCAGGGGGCGTGGTCTACCCGCTGTGCATGCCGGTAGAGGGTACAAAAGGGGCAGACGCCATTAGACGTGAGGCGAACCAGAGGACCCCTTGGTCCGGGAAGGACATACACGTACCCCCACATTCGGTGGCCCTCATGGCCAGGGGTGCGTGTGTTTGGTCTCGGGCATCTTTAGCCCGAGGCTGCATCGTTCCAGGTAGGCCCAGCACCTTTAGCTGAGGCCTACACCAGAAGTGGAATCCCAGGGTTCCCAGAGAGCGGTGACCCGCTCTGAGGGAGAGGAAACCAGGGGAGGATCAGTCCCAAGTGGATGAGTGAAAGAAGTCACTGTCTCGGGAGAGGCCTGGTTGCCTATCAGAGGGAAGGATTCCATATTCCACCAAAAGCCTTGTAAAGTGCCCTGCTGGCACCTAGGTTCTCAAGTGTTACAAGTGCTGGGAAGTTCAGGACTTAGAGGTTCATATCCTGATCGTATCCCAAGGAAAAAGACTTAAAGTGAATGTTCGTGCTCCACACCGGCTGCTAGGACCGTGAGGGGGGACTATCCGGTGAGAAAAAAAACCCACTCAGGCTTGAGTGGAGAGAAGTGTCAGTTAAGTGCCGCGTGCCTGAACCTGCCTCCCTGTTCAGATTTCTCTATCTCCAAACTTTCCTATCCAGTTACTATGCAAGAAAAATAAACTCTTTTATCGGGTTTAATACTGTCTGGACAATGGCCTTCTGAGAGAGAGAATAGACTTTTCCCTACACTCTGGGGACGAGAACCAACGGAAAGAGGTAACTCGCTGCAGGACCCAAAATCTATTAACACCGCTCACCCTCTACAAAGATGGAGGATACTGGGCATGTGGCATGGTGTGTCCCACTCTGCAAGTGGAGGTAAGCAGAGGGAAAAGGACCTGTGTGCTACAGAGAGATCAGAAAAAAGGGGGTGGAGAGCTTAAATTACACTGTGCAGAGCTCAGTGACGAGAGCTCTGAGAACTGATAGGAGGGAAGGGACACACCCCCCTTCACACAGCTCACAGGGACAGAGCTAAAGCTGTCAATCAGCTGGAGATCCCTCCCCTGTCACCGTTTTTCTCTTGGTGTCAGAAAAACTTGTCAGAAGTGACTTGTGCTGATAGCAGAGGAACGAAGCAGTAGACAGGAATGACACTTCATGCTTTTCATTGAGTCAAGCACACACTATAGAAGGATATGCTGTGTTCATATTTCATGTCTAAGGTTTACAAACACTTTAAAGCGGTTGTAAAGTCAAATACTTTTTTTTCTTTCTAGTCACCTGCAAGGGAAAGGCATAATGAGCTAGTATGCACCGCATACTAGCTCATTATGAAATACTTACCTTAGAACGAGGCATCGTTAAGTCACCTGGTCCACACCGAGGGAGACGACATGTTGCCTCGGCCTGTCTTCTGGGTATCGCGGCTCCAGCGCTGTGAGTGGCTGGAGCCGCGATGTCTCACTCCCGCGCATGCGCTCGGGAGATTTCGTTCCGGCGAGGTCCGGCGTTTGCCGAGCCTTCAGCCCGAGAATCCCCAGTGCGCATGCGCTGCTGCTGTCAGCGGCGCATTGCGAGGGGAATATCTCCTAAACCGTAAAGGTTTAGGACATATTTTTTTTACCTACAGGTAAGCCTCATTATAGGCTTACCTGTAGGTAAAAGTACCAAAATAGAGTTTACAACCGCTTTAAGACAGGAAGTGTGTTAGGACTACAGAATACCTCTCGCTTTCCTTATCTCTCTGTAGCACACAAAGAGAACTGTGAGCAATATAACAGAAAATAGCATCCCTTGATGAAAGCCACTTTCATTGGCTGAAACATGTCGAGTCACATGTTGTAGTGACGTCCATCGTCACCCACAGCCACGCTGTATGGACGCATGCGCTCTGCGCTTTGACGGACTGAGCTGGATCCATCACTCCTTGAAGCAGGCTTACGATATGCCGGTTTGAACAGCAGCAGCAGCGGGACTATCAGCTCTATACTTGGGCCCTCACCCCGGACAATATTCCGAATATTTATGCCTGGAGGACTCATACAGGGTACCTATACCCCTCCCATATTAGGATAACAGAAATTTCAATCCCTGCATGGGGTTAATATGGCATCTATGGCTATACGATCTGTTGTGAACATTTCCTATCATCATGGAGAGGAGAGACTTTGAAGTATAGGACGATTCCCTTCATTTCCCAAGCCGGGTGAGCGGACCTCTGGTCCAAGTCACATTACTACACTTATGCCTCATGTTTATGCCGATTATACCCGGTGCTTATGGTGACTACAGCTGCTTGCTTTATACATAACGTGAACTTGCTCCACCTGCTGCTTTGCATATGCATATGCTTTGTTTTCCTGCCTGCTTCATATGTGAACTGATCCATACCATTTGATTAACTTGCTTATGACTGCCTTTACATACCGGACCACCCGGTTGGAGTGCTTTTTTTCATATTGCATGGTGTCATTATTTACATTACAGTCCCAGTGTCAATCCGCACAGCCACTTTACTTGCATCTTTGATGTTCCCTTGGAACTGGTTAAGCCCTATTGGCTGACCTCATTGCATACAGGACAACTGCCTGGATTTTCTTTCCAGATGGTCACCCTGTTTGCTGTATTTGCATGCATGCATCCCTACTTAGTTGTCTGTGTTTTAGTATTGATAACGTTATCATATTCATTTTAATGTGGGTGCTGGTGAGGGGTATTTGAGCATCAGTAAATTGTGTATCCTTTTCATATTTTGTACCATTAAAATCATTTTTTCATAAGAAGTATGGTCCACCAGGATCAACAGGTATTTATTTGCACTTACTGTACAAATATTACAAACTTCTTTCAATGGTATGTAGCACACACACCCCCTTTTACCTGCCTTATTCGGCTCCTCGCAGGAAGAAAGGGGCACACCATGCCACAAGCCCGTACCCTCCTGTAATAAGAGGTTGAGCGGTGTTGTTGATGGGTCTTTCAGTCAGATGACCAGAAAATGTCTCTCACCTCTGTGAATAACAGAGGTAAATCCTTGTTTCCCCCAGTAACTGAAATGTCCACACTCGCTGCAACTCCAACACAGAGTTTATTTTCTCCTTTAGTAAAACAACAGTCTCTGATAGGAAAGAGGTTGAAGTGAAGACAGGACAGCATAAGATATGGGAGAGGTCCAGGCACAATCCCAATCACTTCACTGTTCGGCTCCTCGAACAGACTCAGCCCCAAATGGATAGTCTACTTAGGACAAGACTAGCAGCCAAATGACACTCCAACTTTACCCAAGGTCTCTGCCACAGACCCGGTGAACCCGGTCTCCGCCACAGACCTGATGAACTCGGTCTCTGCCACAGACCTGATGAACTCGGTCTCTGCCACAGACCTGATGAACTCGGTCTCTGCCACAGACCCGGTGAACCCGGTCTCCGCCACAGACCTGATGAACTCGGTCTCTGCCACAGACCTGATGAACTCGGTCTCTGCCACAGACCTGGTGAACTTGGCCTCCGTTTAGGGAGAAGACGTCCCTCCGGAGAGTTAACGCGACCCTTCCTTCACTGTGACTTCTGCACCAGTCCCTCAGAACGGTTCCTCCCCCGGCCTCCTCTTCCAAGATACGGGTCCCCTCGCAAGGCGGCACCCTGAGACTCCTCGATCCCCGTTGGGCTCCAGCCGAAGGTGCTGGGCCCAGGCCTCCGCCGCAGCCCCAGGACTAAAGGTGCCTGGGACTGATCCACCAACCACGAACTGGAGACCCGCCCCTGGGCTAAGGGTGCCCAGGAACAAGAACCCTGGGGTAGGACCCCCGACAACGAACCCTCAACAGGCAGCGTCTGCCCCTTTTATACCCTCTCCCAGCATGCCCAGCAGGTAGACCACACCCACTGTATGGTTGCCTAAGAGGGGACACACAAGGCACAGCACTGTATCAGCGGTTCAACCCTGGCCTACTATGGCAGCGCCACCTGCAGGCCACAGGAAACTGTACACCAATACTCCACCTGTGGACCAAAATGGTTTCAAGAACTCTAACAATTAGGGTGTGTGGGTATAACTACCACCCAAACACTTCCCCTAAATTTAGCACCCCCTGCTACAGGTATATTTAATAGAACAAAAGCGAAAGTTCATTAGGGATTGCGTACAGCTTCTATCTTCTACCAGTCACTGAAATATCATGCTTGGCCGGGTCAGTTTTTCTAAATATTGAAGCCAGAAACAAGTAAGTAACTTGAATTTTCAGACGGAAGTCAGTAGCTTACATATTTTTCTCAGCGGGAGCATCCTTTAACCAACAAACATTTCCTCTTACCTGAACACTGGTAAGGGTGGTGTATTGGAAGGCTTTAACCAAACAATAGTTTGCTTCCACATCGACCACAGCCAGAAATAGATACTTCCACCACTTGTTTTTCAGTATGTACAGAAGTCCGCTCTCTCCTGTTCCAAAGAATCAAAGCAGTGAAAACAATTAGACATTCTATGCTTATCTTGTATTTTAACATAGCTCAGCAGAACACTGAATGAGTTTTAGAAAGGATGCAGATAACGGTTCAAGATCAAAACCAAGGACTAAGCAATAGATGAGAACTTCACATCTGTGCTACAGACATGGAACATAAAATGTGAATAAAGTCTCCATTAGCTCTGATTCAACCCATGTTTGCTAAAATTCTGTAAAAAGGGTAAAAGGTTTCACATACCTCCCAACATTTTGAGATGGGAATGAGGGACACCTACTAGCAAATGTATGTAGGCATAGGACACGCCCGCTGTCACACACCCTTAAAGGAGAATTACCGTACTTTTTCCCCTTAAAATCAGGGGGAAATCGTGTGCGTGTTATACGCCGATCCCTGCTGTGTGAGGGAAAAGGAGCGAGCGCCGCTGAATTACATAGAGCCGCGATCTCCTCACAGCCATGCCTCCTGGCCCTGCATTGGGCCAACGTTCTGTCTATCATATGAGCAGGGCCAGGAGGCATGGCTGTGAGTGACAGAGCGTCGGGTACACAGGAGATCACGGCTCTGTGTAATTTACATTACAGGGAATGTAAATTCAGCAGTCATCACAGCCCTGTGACGCCGCCTACACGATCCCCCATTCAGCTGGGACATGGAGAGCTGTAGGAGAACACATGCTACACCGGAAAAGCGTATAGATGTGGTAATGTAGGGACATTGCTCTGCTTTATGCTTGCCACTTGATCTATTACACTGAACTGTTAAACATTCTTGTTTTGCTTTTTTTTTTTTACATGTTAACATGTCGGATGCACTCGGATGCATCCTCTTTTCACTATCAGCATTATAGGGCAAATTGCCCATTATGAATATACCCTGCATAGAGCCTACATGTATGACTCTGTAGATCATACTGCAGGAGCGATATCGTACTAGTGATGCTGGTTTGTTTACAGAAAAAGTATGGCTTAAGCCCCATACACACGGTCGGACTTCCATCGGACTTTTCCGTGGTTTTTTGTCCGAACAGAGTTGGTCGGGAACACCCATAGCATACACACGCTCTGACTTTTCTGCAAACTTTCCCAAAACTTTTTGCAACATCACGTGGTTTTTCAGCTCTTTTCTGCTCTTTACCGTCACCCTTTGGTCAACTTCTGCTATTGTTGGTTGATTTTAACATAAGTTGTTTTGTCCATCGGTTGGGCAAAAGTTTGTCCGTTTGCAGACCCAACTTTTGTCCGATGAAAACAAGAAAAAAGCAAAAAAAGTTTGTCCGATGGAGCGTACACACGGTCGGATTGTTGGTCCAACTTGCTCAAAATGAAGTTTGTTGGCCAAAAGCCAAAAGTCCGACCGTGTGTACGGGGCTTAAGGATGAGCAACCTGTCAGCAACAAGTGATCCATTTACTTCCAAATTTTCCACTTTTTTCTTCAGCCTGTTTTGATGATCAGCACCAGGTGCAGCAATACATTAATAACGATCTGCAGTATCCATCAATGAACTGGACTATGCAAGTGTCTGATTCCCAGGTTCTATATAGTAGATGCACTATGGACACTTAGGCAGAACATGCTGATTCCAGACTGCAGATGGGCACTGAACAGGCTGCATTGTTGGTCAATTTATAGGCTGGAGATGGGCACTGAGCAGGGTGCATTAATGAGCTGTGACCCTAATTTTGCTTCAAAGTTCTTTATTTAAAATGTAATTTTTTTTCCCTAAACTTTTCCCTAAACTTCCCTCCCAAAATTGGGGTGCGTGTTTTACGCCGATAAATACGGTAACCAAAAAAAGGTTAATTAAATCCACAAGTGCTTTTTTTTTACCACTGCTATTCCTTTATATTGGCTTTCAAATTTTACAAATGCAGCAATTTAGAAATTGGATGAAAGGTTTAGCCCTGGGAAACACTTTTTGAAAAATAAAAAGTGCATTTTATATACAACTATAAAGATCAGAGGAAAATGAGGGACAAATGAGGAGGAAAGAGGGACATTGTTTCAAATCAGGGACAGTTGGGAGCTATGGGTTTCACGATTAGAGAGTAGCCACAAGCAAGAGCCGCATGATCCTAAATGATGATATGATGCATAAATAGTGCGCTTCATCCAGGGTAAAGATCACCAAACAACAATAGGTTATTTTTATTCAGGCTGCAGGTTTGCAAAATAAATAAAAAGCAGAGTCCTCCCTCCACACAATGCGAAAGGACACATCTCCTGCTGTGCCTATTGTATTCTGATGGCCCTTTACGCTGACAATTATCCGCCCGGCTCCTTCGATTTGTACCATAAAGAGCCTGTCTGCTCAGTTTTGAAATATTTAGCAGGCCATAGGATGTATAGAAATTTGGCTGTTTCAAAAGGAACTGGCCAAACTTTGATCCATCTGTGGGCAGGCTGAATGTACTGAAGACATAGATCCCAACTGTCCCTGATTTCGAGGGACTGACCCTGATTTGGAGCAATGTCTCTCTTATTTGCCCCTCATTTTGCTCTGATCAATATAGTTGTATATAAAATGCACTTTTTATCTATCAAAAAGTGTTTTCCAGTGCTAAACCTTTCATCTGATTTCTAAATTGCTGCATTTGTAAATTTTAAGTGCCAATATAAAAGAATAGTAGTGGTAAAAAAGAAGCACTTGTGGGTTTAACCAATCTTGCTTTTTTGTACAATTCTCCATTAGAGGGGAGTGGCAAGGGGTGTGTCCTATGTTTGCATACTTCTGCTAATAGGCGTTCCTTATTCCCATCTCAAAAAGTTGGGAGGTATGCTGAAGACAATCTATTGATCAACTATTGAACAACCAGCCTGTTGAGTTTTCTCCGAGTCACTATATAATCTTGTAATTTGTACTTCATTTGTTTGATCTGAACTTTTCTAACAAAAATTGTAAGAAAAAAAAAACAAATACAAAAACTATATTTTTTCTGCTCAAAAAAAAAAAATGCTCAAAAATGCTAATAGTGTAATGTAGTGTACATGGGCACATAGGATAACACTACTTAGCTTATAGGAGCAGAACAAAATGCTAATAACAGCTTCAAGGAGCTTGAAGTGTGCATGGAGCCCTAAAAAAAATATTTTATAAATCAGTATTTAAAATTAAAAAAAATAACTATTAACTATGTAAGAGTAAAAAAATAAAAAAAAGTATCTCATACCTGATCTACCTGCCAGCCAGACAGTATAAACAAGAGACAGCAGAAAATAGGAGATGAAGTTCTGCATTACCGGAGTATCCACCATATAATTATCTGCAAGGAGCTGGCTGGCCACTGATGTTCCACATAAGAAGAGAGACAACAATTGTCCCAGAAGAACAATCTTCAGAACCTGCCTGCAAAAAAGTGGACATTATTCAGACGACGGAGCTGACATACTGTACATGGTTTAATTAGTATACTGGCTGCAACAGAAGATACAATATTTAAAGCAGGCAACTCCAGCCACTGTTGTCCATTTTCATTTATTTATTTTTTCATGAAAACTGAACTCCAAGCAAACAGCTACAGCAAATACACAGATGGAAGAATACATACATTATTTGAGAGTTTTACCCAAAGGATTTGTATTTATATCCGTCCTGAAATTTACACCGCTCTGCCACGTAACACGGTACTGCCTGGCTGGGCAAAGGACCTGATTTTTCTCTGCTGCAGATTCAATTGCATTTCCTTCCTATCCCAAGCCTGTGACTGGCCAGTGAAAGGAGAAGCAGTACAATGATGAGATAATCTCCCTGTCACTCTGCTCTTTCCTCCTATCAGCAATATCACTGGCTCCTTGTGCTACTTCTCCCTTCCCTCTCTGAACTCTTCTGTACAGTTGACTGCAAGAGGCCAATGCCAAGTCAAATTTATACTCTCCACGTCATCCGATCAAAGAAAGATTTGTATTCATTTAGAAATGCAAAACTTTTCCTGAACGGGGCTTGTGCCAAGCAACCATGTGTTCAGAATACAGCAGGGCAGACTCTCGTCACAGGACCCAGAAGCTAGTGGAGATCATTGGAGTAGCAGTGTTTACTACAGGGATTTTCAACTTCTAGGAGCAGTGGTGGTCAAACGACTCAAGTGCACCCCTTAACATCAACAAAGGGCTGCACATAAAATTCTGTGAATATTCTGTGTCAGAGACAGCAGACACACAGCAGGATAAAGTCAAAAACTATGGGCATGATAACAGAGATGGTCAGATGCTGCGGACAGGATGCAAGAGATGGGCAGAGACTGCGGACAGGATGCAAGAGAACAGCAGAGACTGCGTACAGGATGCAAGAGATGGGCAGAGACTGCGGTCAGGATGCAAGAGATGGGCAGAGACTGCGGACAGAATGTAAGAAATAAGCACAGACTGGGGGCAGGATGCAAGAGATGGTCACAGAATGGGAGCAGGATGCAAGAGATGGGCACAGACTGGGAGCAGGATGCAAGAGATGGGCACAGACTGGGAGCAGGATGCAATAGATAGGCAGACACTGGACAGGATGCAAGAGATGGGCAGAGACTGCGGACAGGATGTAAGAGATGGGCAGACACTGGACAGGATGCAAGAGAGGGGCAGAGACTGCGGACAGGATGCAAGAGATGGGCAGAGACTGCGGACAGGATGTAAGAGATGGTCAGAGACTGCGGACAGGAAGCAAGAGATGGTCAGAGACTGCGGACAGAATGTAAAAGATGGTTAGAGACTGCGGACAGAATGTAAGTGTAGCGGGGTCCCCTTTAAAGACTCTCAGGACTACCTTACCCAGAACCCCATTCGGCACCCAGGATGCAATGTTTCCACCCCAGAGACTCATGGGTGGGGTTATATAAGGAGGAGGCGAGGCTGCGCTCGGTCTCTTTGGGACACGAGACTTCAGTGGAGAGATCTTCCTGTGTGGATCCGCTGTGGTGCAAGGCCTGAAGCCTGGGGCCTTGCGCTGTTACCCAAAAGAGCCTTCCACCCCATCGCGAGCCTGGGTGGCATCTGACTCGGTTTCCTCAACCGCTGCTGAGTCGGAGACCAGACCGCTGCAGACGCTGTGTGTGGAGACACAGCAGGTGGAAGTTCCCAGACTGGGATCGCGTCCGGAGGGGTGAGCGAGCACCTGCTCAATCCATATACTGTACAATATTGTTAGGCCTACAGACTGCCGTGGCCCACCAGTTCATATTTAAGTCCCCACTGGAGATCCATAGCAGAACTGAGTCAAACGGATCTCTAGTGGAGTGTTCTGTGTTGGCAATTTTACCCTTTGGATTACAAATGTGTTCCTGAAATGTGCACCACCGTTTAAAGATTTGCATGCGAAGAATTCATCCTCTAGAGACTGAGTTATAGGGTCAGGCCTGGCCGGCCAGATAGTTTATTTAGTTGCTGTGCCATAGGGCGCATAGTGAAGTACTGTTACACGTGGCGCGTGTGTGCCATATCTTACTAGTTATAGTGTGTCCATATCTGCAGGGCTCTGGCGACAGATTTATGTGATGTGTTACAACTGTTGATTCTTATTGCCAGCAGAAAGTAAACTCGTTATTCTTCTATTATTGCACTGGTGTCTGAATTTAACCATAGAGCATAAGATATATATATTACCCTAGACTAGCTGTGTCAGAGTGGGTCGAGTAGATTGCCGGGGGTTGGCGGAGCTGTCTTCAGGGCCCAAAACTAAATCTGCGGCCCTCTTAGCTGAAGGTATCGCTACACGTGGGGGTTCTCGTCCGGGATCCTGATACAGCAGGTGAACGCCAGAAGTGCCGGCATGGACCCCATGGACCCACAAGCAGTAGAAGAGTGGTGCAAAGCCTCTAGGGCAGACCCAAACCGCTCAATAGTCATCAGCCTCCCTGGGGAGGAATGGTCGACTGAAACGGTAGAGGAGTTAATGAAATCAGTGTCCCCAGATCACACACCGTGGGTGACGGAGATAAAGTCAGACCCAGACATCTCATATCAGTATGCACTAGTAGAGTACTGGGACGGGATGCCGGAGGCTTGCAAGCGCAAGTGTGTGCGGATGCCAGACAACAGAACCTATAGGTTGGCGCACGCAGTAACTGTAAAGAAGGAGCCATCACCAACGGGATCACTGCAGGCTGCGGCCCGTACCCCACCTGAAAGAGGAGACAGGGTGATGCCTCCGGTGGCACCTGCCACTGCTATATCACCAAAATTGATAAAGGCAATAGGGGATCTGCTAACCAAATGTCAGAGGACAAGCACGGTGCATGTAGAGACTAGCTACCGGAGACTAAAGACATTCTCAGGGAAGCTCCCTGTCCCTGCAGGGGAGGAAGACTTCGATACTTGGGTGGAACAGGCATTACAAGCGGTGGAGGCATGGGAGGTGCCTGAAGCGCAGAAGAGGCAACGAGTGATAGAAAGCCTTAAAGGCGCAGCAGCAGAAGCGGTGAAAAGTTTCCGGTTTGGAAATACAGACTGCACGGCTCAAGACTGTCTAGCTATGCTACAGGAAGAGTTTGGTCAGCTAGAAAAGGTGACAGAGATGGTCTACCAATTTGAACATACTTTCCAACAGCCGAATGAAAAGCTTTCAGAGTATGTCAGAAGACTGAACAAGTTGCTGTGTAAGATTGTCTTGATGCCCCAAGATACAGATGCGGCAAGAATGAAGCAAGTCCTAAAGGGAGCGTTACGCTCGGATCCAGTCTGGTTGCACCTGAAAACCTCAGGAGGAGGAACGTCACTGACTTACTCTGATTTGATAAAAATCATCAGAGATGAGGAGGCACTGCAGAAGGATCAGGCAATGATAAAGACAAGTCATGCACCAGTGATAGTCAACTCGCTCATGACTCCAGAAAGGGACTCAGAAGAAGTGGACACTTTGAAATCACAAATGTCTCAGGTGTTAGAGATGCTAACCTCTCTGATGGCAAAAGACACTCAGGGTCCAGAGAAAGAGGTAACGAGAAAGGAACTGTTCCCATTTGTTTCGGCACCCGCATCTATGCAAGAATGGGGGGACATAATCTGTTTTAACTGTGGGGGAGTTGGCCACATTGCAGCTACATGTTCCAGTCCCAAGAAGAAGAAAACAGATAACCGCAAGCCGGCGGGAAACTCCAGAGGGTCCCGGTGAAGGAGTCAACCGGGTGCCCATCATCTTCAGTGAGCTCCAAGCTGAATGCGAAGCAGAAGAAAAGAGGAGACAAAACCCCTCAGAGGAAACATAACATTCCTCAACAGAGATACACCCCAGAGAAAGGGGGCAAGACCCCTCAGAAGAGGCACAGCATTCCCCAGAGGGGATGCACACCTAAGAAAAACAATAATATCCCTCAGCGGGTCTGTACACCCATTGAAAGGAGGGAAATCAATGCATACCAGGCTCAAGAAAGACTAAAGTCCAAAGGGAGTTGGACAAGAGAGAGTCCGAAGGGAAAGGACCAGAAGAAGGCGACCCCTGCCAGGCCATATCCGGAGAAGCTGGTAGGCCCATCTCCTATAGTGCCCATTCAAGTGGAGGGAGTCTACACCAGAGCCATCTTGGATACTGGGGCACAAGTGGCCCTATTATACCGGGATTTCTACGATAAGCACTTGAGTCATCTGCCCATCCAGAAGATAGAGGAACTGGAAATATGGGGGATTGGAACCCAGAGCTTCCCCTACGATGGCTATCTGCCCATCAAGATGACCTTTGACCCATCTGTGGCTGGGAAGGCCGAAGTGTTTGACACCCTGGCAGTTGTGTGCCCTCGGCCGCCAGGAGCCAACAAGAGTTCCCTTATAGTAGGGACAAACACAGACCTGGTCCGAAGACTCCTGACCCCTCTAGTGAAAGAGAAGGGGCAAGCGGCCACCAAGATCCACTCCATGCTGAAGACGGCCTACCAACGGCTGGTCCTAGAGCAGAAGACCCCTGGAGAGGGGATAGGGAAGGTGTGGAGACTTGGAAGAGAAGGGGTAGTGTTGCAGCCCGGCAAAGTAACCTGTCTCAGAGCCACTGTGAAGCTTACTTGGGAGCAGCCTGGACCCTTTGTCGTGCTGGAGTCTGACCCAAGGGGAAAGTTCTCAGGTCTGGAAGTGATACCCGAAGTGATTCCGCTGAAGGCCCTGAAGAAGGCCCATTGTAGAGTTCCGGTGAGTGTTAGGAACACTACAGGTGGCCCCATGGAGATCCCCGCCAGAATGCTGCTGGGCCAGGTGAGCCCTGCTGCCCCGGTTACCCTGTCAGAAGTCAAGGGGATGGGTGAAGGAGGAGATGTTTGGGAGAAGCTGTCCATGGAAAACCCGAACCTGCCCACGGCTTGGAAAGAGAGAGCCAAGGCCCAGTTGACCAGATGGGAGAAGATCTTCTCCAAAGATGAGTTCGATGTGGGGTGTGCAAGGAGTGCCACCCATCGAATCCGCCTCCAAGAAGACAAGCCCTTCAGAGAGAGGGTCAGGCGGGTCCCACTAGCAGATCTGGAAGATCTAAGGGAACAACTCGCAGAACTAAAAAGGACTGGTGTGATCCGGAAGTCTAGAAGCCCCTATGCCTCCCCGATAGTGGTGGTCAGGAAGAAGAATGGGTCGTTGAGGCTCTGTATTAGACTTGTGCACAACGGAAAAATTCGTTCCGTTTCGGTTCGTTTCTTTCCGGTCCTGTTGATTCGTAATCATTCGTAATTTTGCTAGACGGGATTTTTCGTGTTCGGACTCATTCGTATTTTTGCAAGCGACATTTTTCGTTGAATTTTTTGTTGTTTTATAATTCGTACTTTCGGTAGAGTACGTTGTTTTTCGTTGATTCTGGACACAACTCCTACTTTCGTAACTTTTTTTGGGTTCGTACTTTCGGTAGAGTACGTTGTTTTTCGTTGATTCTGGACACAACTCCTACTTTCGTAACTTTTTTTGGGTTCGTTGATTCGTAATTTTCCGTGTCTCTCTCACAACGACGCTGCCTATTATGCCTAATGTGCTTCGAATGGATTTGTACTTTTCTAAATACATTGCGGTTATTTGTAACGATTCGAAATCTCGTATTTTACTTTCGTTTTTTACATGCGGCTATAGGCTCCGCCCCTGTACACCATTTTGAGAGGGTTCAGCACGGTGAGGGAGAAGCAGAGAGCAGAGCAGAGTGAGTGTTATTGTGCTTCGAATGGATTCGAAATCTCGTATTTTACTTTCGTTTTTTACATGCGGCTATAACCTCCGCCCCTGTACACCATTTTGAGAGGGAGTTCAGCACGGTGTGGGAGAAGCAGAGAGCAGAGCAGAGTGAGTGTTATTGTGCTTCGTATGGATTCGTACATTCGTAACTTTTTCATAACGAATTATGCCGAAGACATTCGGGCATTCGCTATTTGCGGTATAATTTATTTCGGATTCGGTCTTATTCGTAATTGCTTTGTTCGGAAATTCGAATGCTTCCGAATGTCCGAAAGTTGCTAAATTCGGACGAATTTCAATTCGTTACGAAACAAATTGCACAAGCCTACTCTGTATAGACTACAGGACTCTCAACAGGAGAACCATCCCCGATCAGTACACCACTCCGAGGATAGAGGACGCTTTACAGAGTTTGTCTGGAGCCAAGTGGTTCAGCGTTATGGATCTCAAGAGTGGATACTACCAGATCCCTATGCATCCGGAAGACAAGGAGAAGACAGCCTTCATAACCCCAGTGGGGCTCTCCGAGTTTGATTGAATGCCTCAAGGACTGTCTGGAGCTCCTGCTACCTTCCAACGTCTCATGGAGAAGACTGTAGGAGACATGAACCTTATTGAAGTCCTTGTATACCTGGACGATGTTATGGTCTTTGGGAGAACCTTGGAAGAACACGAAGAGAGGCTGGAAAAAGTGTTGAGAAGGCTCAGTGAGGAGGGACTCAAGCTTTCGCCTGAGAAGTGACGGTTCTACCAGTCTTCTGTGAACTATCTGGGGCACATAGTGTCTGAATAAGGGGTGGCCACAGACCCTGAGAAGTTGGAGACAGTTACCTCCTGGCCACGACCCACCACAGTAACAGAACTCAGATCCTTCTTAGGGTACTGCTCCTATTACAGGTTTGTGGAAGGATTCGCCCGAATTGCCAGACCATTGAATGAACTACTCAAGACCGAGGGGGAAGAGGACGACTCAGGGCCCAGGAAGCCGGGAGAGTCGGTCAGAGATCAGTGGAGCCAGAAGTGTGAAGAGGCCTTCCAGGCGTTGAAGAAGAGCCTAACCACTGCCCCAGTCTTGGCCTACGCAGACCCAACCAAACCCTTATGAACTACATGTAGATGCTAGTCATGGCGGTCTGGGAGGAGTACTTTACCAAGAACACGAAGGACAACTGCGGCCTGTGGCCTACGTGAGCAGGAGCCTGACCCCCTCTGAGAAGAACTACCCCACTCACAAGCTAGAGTTCCTGGCCCTTAAGTGGGCGGTAGTAGACAAGCTCAAAGACTACCTGTATGGGGCGGAGTTCACTGTGAAGACCGACAACAACCCCCTTACCTACCTTTTCACCACAGCAAAGCTGGACGCCACTGGACACAGGTGGTTGGCTGCACTGTCTGGATTCAATTTCAGCCTAAAGTACAGGCCAGGGGCTGGAAATCGAGATGCAGATGCTCTGTCCAGGAGATCTCATGCCCCCACCAGTGACACAGAAGACTGGACTCAAGTGGCACCCGACGGGGTGCGGGCCCTTTGTCAAGGGGCTGAATTACAAGCCAGAGGAGGCTCGAGGGCAGAAGAGATAGGAGTTACCATGGTAGGAGTCCCCAAACAATACTGTGGAGTAACCCAACTGGAAGAAGACAATCTGCCGAAACTGTCCAAGAAGGAGCTGAGATGCGACCAATTAGAAGACCCCATGGGGAAATTGGTTCTGGAAGCCCTGGAGAATCAGGATCCAAATAGACTCCTGCACCACTCCTCAAAGGAAGCTCGCCTGTTGAGGAAAGAGTGGGATAGGTTGCAGGTGCATCAGGGAATGGTCTACCGAAGGGGCCCCTCTGATGACCTGGAAGATAAATGGCAATTGTTCCTTCCGGAAAAACATCTAGAGACTGTTCTGATTGCCCTACATGACAATCACGGCCACCTAGGGGCGGAAAGGACCTTCCAACTCGTCAGAAGTCGGTTCTATTGGCCCTGCATGAGGGCAGAAGTAGAAGAGTACTGCCATTCATGTGCACGCTGCATCCAGAGGAAGACTTTACCCTATCAAGCTGCCCCAATGGGCCATCTACAAAGTGAAGGCCCAATGGATCTGGTATGCATTGATTTTCTCTGCCTCGAACCCGACCTGAGTGGACTAGGAAATGTTCTGGTGATAACCGATCATTTCACCCGGTATGCCCAAGCTTTCCCAACCAAAGACCAGAAGGCTTCCACAGTAGCCAAGGTACTTATGGAGAAGTATTTTGTCCATTATGGGCTGCCACAGCGACTCCATTCAGACCAAGGAAGGGACTTTGAGAGTCGGCTGATCCGGAAACTCCTGGATTCGTTAGGAATCAAGAAAACCCGAACCACACCTTACCACCCACAGGGAGATGCTCAGCCGGAGAGGTTTAACCGAACCCTGCTCAACATGTTGGGAACTCTGGATAGTGGGAAGAAACAACATTGGAGCAAACACATAGCAGCTATAGTACACGCTTACAACTGCACCACAAGTGATGCTACAGGCTACTCCCCCTATCGACTCATGTTTGGGAGAGAAGCAAGGTTACCTGTGGACCTGGCCTTTGGCACCTCTTTAGACCATTCCTCAGCCACCTCCCACAAAGGATATGTGGACAGGCTCAGACACAGCCTGAAAGTAGCCTATGAACAAGCTCAAGCGGCCTCAGATCAAAGGGGAGCTCGAAACAAAAGAAACTTCGACCTGAAGGTCCGGGTACAAGACCTGCAGCCCGGGGACCGAGTACTGCTACGCAATCTGGGAGTCCCTGGAAAACACAAACTTGCAGACAGATGGAGATCTGAACCCTATGTCATCTGTAGGAAGCTGCCGGGCCTGCCTGTTTACAAGTTGAAGCCAGAAGGGAAGGTAGGACCACTGAAGACGTGGCATCGAAACCACCTGCTCCCACTCGCTGAAGCAGTCAGGATACCTCCAGTGAGGGACTCCCCTGAACCAGTCTCTATTCTGGATACTCCCAGGCCAAACACTCGGTCCCAGACCTCTCGGGCTGAAGATGGAGAGGCTTCTGAACTCAGTGGAGATGAAGGAAGAGAACTTGACTGGCTGTGGCCTTCCCCAACTCCAAGAACTTCTGCTATAGATCTTCCAATCACTGAAGACACTGTAGATGGAACACTGAATGCAGAAGCCACTGAGTTCATCCCATCTATTCCATCATCAGATTACTGGGAAGATGCTTGTGACACTTACTCAGAAGAGGACCCTAGGGACTCTATGTATCCTTCGGCCCCTGAAGCAGATGTTCCAGAGCCCGCCGTGTTACCCGAACCTGCTACGGAAGAAGAGCCTGTGGCGCCAGAGCCCGAAACCCCAAGAGAGCAAAGGGCTCGAAGAGTCATAAGGCCTCCCAAAAAGTTGACCTACCCACAAATGGGGAAGAGCTCAGAAGATTCTGTGGTCACTGCCAGGAGGAGTGCAGAGAATCCAGATCCCTCCACTGTTCATTTGGTGGAGGGCAACCCCCACTCACTCTCTGGCACAGTTAGGCAGGCCACTCATGATAGTGTGACCTGTGGGCAAGGGAATTCAACCCCTCTGTTTTGGTGAGAATTCCCTATGCCGACATCATACGCAACGTTGTCTAGGGTTGTACGCAGTGTATGTTAGAATTATCTTTGGGGACCAAAGAGTTTAAGTGGGGGGAGTGTGTAGAGGGGTCCCCTTTAAAGACTCTCAGGACTACCTTACTCAGAACCCCATTCGTCACCCAGGATGCTATGTTTCCACCCCAGAGACTCATGGGTGGGGTTATATAAGGAGGAGGCGAGGCTGCGCTCGGTCTCTTTGGGACACGAGACTTCAGTGGAGAGATCTTCCTGTGCGGATCCGCTGTGGTGCAAGGCCTAAAGCCTGGGGCCTTGCGCTGTTACCCAAAAGAGCCTTCCACCCCATCGCGAGCCTGGGTGGCATCTGACTCGGTTTCCTCAACCGCTGCTGAGTCGGAGACCAGACCGCTGCAGACGCTGTGTGTGGAGACACAGCAGGTGGAAGTTCCCGGACTGGGATCGCGTCCGGAGGGGTGAGCGAGCACCTGCTCAATCCATATAATGTACAATATTGTTAGGCCTACAGACTGCCGTAGCCCACCAGTTCATATTTAAGTCCCCACTGGAGATCCATAGCAGAACTGAGTCAAACGGATCTCTAGTGGAGTGTTCTGTGTTGGCAATTTTACCCTTTGGATTACAAATGCATAGTTGCCAACAGTCACGGATTGGCCGGGACATTCCCGGGATTCAAACCCTTTTCCCGGATTTATTTTGTCCCGGCCAATGTCCCGGCCAATCCGATTTTTCCCGTTTTCCCCGAATTTGGACGCCGCAGGCCGCCGCCGCTAGAGGTCCACGGCTGGCGGAGACAATGTCTCCGCCGGCCGCCATGTTTAAGAAGACCAAAACACGGATGTAGTACAATAGAAAATAAAGCCGCTGCGGCGCCGCCCACACCCCGCACCTCCCCGGGGGTGGGCGGCGCCGCAGCAGCTTTATCTTCTATTGTACTACATCTGTGTTTTGGCTGGCCGGCAGGCCACCCCCCCGCCCCGCCCCGCCCCGCTGCAGGTCTGTCTGTAATGGAAAGGGGCGGGGGTCGGCAGCGCCACAGTTTAATTTTTATTTTTTCAGCCACACAGTCGGCTCCGCCTCTATTTTGTTCCCCTTCGGGGAAGGGGAAACAATAATGGCGGCCGAGACAGGAGACGCCTGTGGTTAAGGGGGGACTCCGCTGGGGATGCCTGTGGTAAGGAGGGACTCCGCTGGGAACGCCTGTGGTAAGGGAGGACTCCGCTGGGGACGCCTGAGGTAAGGGGGGACTCCGCTGGGGACGCCTGAGGTAAGGGGGACTCCACTGGGGACGCCTGATGTAAGGGGGGACTCCGCTGGGGACGCCTGATGTAAGGGGGGACTCCGATGGGGACGCCTGATGTAAGGGGGGACTCCGCTGGGGACGCCTGAGGTAAGGGGGGACTCCGCTGGGGACGCCTGATGTAAGGGGGGACTCCGCTGGGGACGCCTGAGGTAAGGGGGGACTCCGCTGGGGACGCCTGAGGTAAGGGGGGACTCCGCTGGGGACACTTGATGTAAGGGGGACTCCACTGGGGACGCCTGATGTAAGGGGGGACTCCGCTGGGGACGCCTGAGGTAAGGGGGGACTCTGCTGGGGACGCCTGATGTAAGGGGGGACTCCGCTGGGGACGCCTGAGGTAAGGGGGGACTCCGCTGGGGACGCCTGAGGTAAGGGGGGACTCCGCTGGGGACGCCTGATGTAAGGGGGGACTCCGCTGGGGACGCCTGATGTAAGGGGGGACTCCGCTGGGGACGCCTGATGTAAGGGGGGACTCCGCTGGGGACGCCTGATGTAAGGGGGGACTCCGCTGGGGACGCCTGATGTAAGGGGGGACTCTGCTGGGGACGCCTGATGTAAGGGGGACTCCTCTGGGTACACCTGATGTAAGGAAGGACTCCGCTGGGTACGCCTGAGGTAAGGAGGGACTCCTCTGGGGACGCCTGATGTAAGGAGGGACTCCTCTGGGGACACTTGATGTAAGGGGGGACTCCACTGGGGACGCCTGATGTAAGGGGGGACTCCACTGGGGACGCCTGCATAGTTACCAACAGTCCCGAATTTCCCGGGACAAGCACGATTTTTGGACCCTTGTCCACAAGTGTGGAGGGGGCTCTGCTGGGGAGGCACCTGATGCAAGGACGGACTGCTGGGGAGGCACCTGATGCAAGGACGGACTGCTGGGGAGGCACCTGATGCAAGGACGGACTGCTGGGGAGGCACCTGATGCAAGGACGGACTGCTGGGGAGGCACCTGATGCAAGGACGGACTGCTGGGGAGGCACCTGATGCAAGGACGGACTGCTGGGGAGGCCATCTGGTGGCAGGCGACGTGGCAGGTAACACGCTCAGGGCTTCCACTGATTCGGCATTATGGTGAGTTGAATGATTTCATTTTATATTACAATGTAAAAATAGAAATAATGCACTTCAATCATCCTGACACTGTAACAACCATGGTGCCGGGATGATTGAAGCGCCAACAGGTGTTTTGGAGTATCCTTATCTGCCAATTTTGTTACACATTACTATTGTGGTGTAGGATCTGGCTTCTTTCTTTCTATTTCTTTCTCTCACCTCGGACTCTAGCCACACCCCTTTGAACCACGCCCATTTAAACCACACCCACTATCGTGCGTAAACCACGCCCATTTTTCGCCGCATTTTTCACTCCAGCATGACACGCCTACAAACTAATGCCCCGCCCCCTGATTATAGCAAGGCTCCGCCTCAATACAAAAAAAGTGTCCCAGATTTTTTTTTGCAATGTTGGCAACTATGCAAATGTGTTCCTGAAATGTGCACCACCGTTTAAAGATTTGCATGCGAAGAATTCATCCCCTAGAGACTGAGTTATAGGGTCAGGCCTGGCCAGCCAGATAGTATATTTAGTTGCTGCGCTATAGGGCGCATAGTGAAGTACTGTTACACGTGGCGCGTGTGCGCCATATCTTACTAGTTATAGTGTGTCCATTGCTGCAGGGCTCTGCAGACAGATTTATGTGATGTGTTACAACTGTTGATTCTTATTGCCAGCAGAAAGTAAACTCGTTATTCTTCTATTATTGCACTGGTGTCTGAATTTAACCATAGAGCATAAGATATATATATTACTCTAGACTAGCTGTGTCAGACTGGGTCGAGTAGATTGCCGGGGGTTGGCGGAGCTGTCTTCAGGGCCCAAACTAAATCTGCGGCCCTCTTAGCTGAAGGTATCGCTACATAAGAGATGGTCAGAGACTGCGGACAGAATGTAAGAGATAGTCAGAGACTGCGGACAGAATGTAAGAGATGGTCAGAGACTGCAGACATTGTATAAGAGTTGGTTCCAGATTGCAGACATATTACACGAGACTGCTAGAAATCACTGCTTTAACAGGGCAATAGAGAAACACTGATTGGTACTTTTTGTGTGGCTCTTGGGGCCCCTGTAGGCACCAAAGAGCCACACGCAGTCCCTGGGCTGCAGTATGGTATATGTATAGTTGCATTGGTCCTAGCTGGACCAGCCTTCTAAAATAAGTTGATCCAAGCTGGATCAATGTAATTGTGTTTAAAAGCAACATACCTTGAATTCATCTTTAAAACGTAGAGATCACAAGAACGGAATGTCAGCATTGCTAAAATACATGCTAGAGTAAAAAAAAAACACTGATCCCGAATGCCATCACAAGACCTCGATGCCTAGATCACATGGTCTCTTTCTGTGATATTTCACAATATTAGAGACTTAAAAGAGAAGTATGTCCCCTCCCATCATACTTACCTAGGTGGATGCTGCATCTGTCCCCCGTCGCCTCTTCACTGAGAACTGAGCCACGAACATCGCTGATAGCTCGATTCTCACAGCTCTCTGCTCTGCCCCCCACACACTTCCTGGAGCACTGAGCTGTGGAGGGGCAGGGAGCAGCCGTCTCAGGCTCTCAGCGGCTCACTGAGACAGGCATCACTCCAGGCGCCTGGCGGATCCAGACTTTATTGTCGGGATGACGCAGTGCCTGGACCGATTCCTGTGACATCAGCAGAGAGCGGACTTCAGCCCGCTCTCTGCTGAAAACAGGTCACAGGAGTGCAAAACGAACTGCACTTCTGTGACTTATAGGAGAAGCCCAGCCAAACAAGCTCAGGCTGGACTTCTCCTTTAAAGAATCTATTGTCTTTATTGAAGCTGGGTTCACATATGTGCAAATTGGATGCGGGTTTCCCAGCATCCAATTTGCATCATGACATGCGAGTGTGCCCAGCATAAAACTGGTTCGCACAGGTCAGGGGCGGCTGCGGTCCGCATTCCAAAAGGGTCCTGTGCGTCTTTGGGTCCGGTTCTGGTGCGAATTCAGGCAAAAATTTGGACCCGATTCACACCTCAACTGGTGAACAGGGACGTACCAGACCCCTGTCGGGAACAGCCGCTGCACATACAGTATCTTACAAAAGTGAGTACACCCCTCGCATTTTTTAAAATATTTTATTATATCTTTTAATGTGACAACACTGAAGAAATGACACTTTGCTACAATGTAAAGTAGTGAGTGTACAGCTTGTATAACAGTGTAAATTTTGCTGTCACCGCAAAATAACGCAACACACAGCCATTAATGTTTCAAGAGCTTACAACAAAAGTGAGTACACCCCTAAGTGAAAATGTCCAAATTGGGCCCAAAGTGTCAATATTTTGTGTGGCCACCATTATTTTCCAGCACTGCCTTAACCCTCTTGGGCATGGAGTTCACCAGAGCTTCACAGGTTACAACTGGAGTCCTCTTCCACTCCTCCATGACGAAATGACAGAGCTGGTGGATGTTAGAGACCTTGCTCTCCTCCACCTTCCATTTGATGATGCCCCACAGATGCTCAATAGGGTTTAGGTCTGGAGACATGCTTGGCCAGTCCATCACCTTTACCCTCAGCTTCTTTCGCAAGGCAGTGGTCATCTTGGAGGTGTGTTTGAGGTCGTTATCATGTTGGAATACTGCCCTGCGGCCCAGTGATCATGCTCTGCTTCAGCATGACACAGTACATGTTGGTATTCATGGTTCCCTCAATGAACTGTAGCTCCCCAGTGCCGGCAGCACTCATGTAGCCCCAGACCATGACACTCCCTCCACCATGCTTGACTGTAGGCAAGACACACTTGTCTTTGTACTTCTCACCTGGTTGCCGCCACACACGCTTGATATCATCTGAACCAAATAAGTTTATCTTGGTCTCATCAGACCACAGGACATGGTTCCAGTAATTTATGTCCTTAGTCTGCTTGTTCTCAGCAAACTGTTTGTGGGCTTTTTTGTGCATCATCTTTAGAAGAGGCTTCCTTCTGGGAGGACAGCCATGCAGACCAATTTGATGCAGTGTGCGGCGTATGGTCTGAGCACTGACAGGCTGACCCCCCACCCCTTCAATCTCTGCAGCAATGCTGGCAACACTCGTATGTCTATTTCCCAAAGACAACCTCTGTATATGATGTGAGCATGTGCACTCTGCATCAAGGCGGCTTCCGCTGTGCGTCTCCTCCCTCCTCCTAGGTGTCCGATAGGTTTCGCTTCCTGATTGGTCAGGAGGAGGACCAGTGTGAGAATAGCGAATATTAATTCGCTAGTCTCACACAAATGGGCTGGCTTGGAGCACAGTGCTCTGCGCCCTAAGCCCACCGTTTCTTGAAGCCAATTAGAGCCTCTGGCTCTATTCACGTGCTACAAAAAAAAACACCCCCCCCATTGGAATCAATGCGTGCGGCGCCCTGCATGTAGATCAGGGGGCCCAACACATGGATGGGGGGGCGGGGACCCTAATGGACAAGCCGCCACTGTCTGCTGCACTTCCGCAAAGAAAAATTGGGAAAGGGAGTGACTGGTGAGAGGAAGAGCAGACAGACATCTGGGATTATAGTCACAACGTGTAAAACTGAAGTTACAGGGAGACCCCAGTGTACTTTTGTGACTTTGTTCACTTAGGGCAAAGTGACAGGTTCTCCCCCGTCACTGGCTCTTACAAGTATGGAAGAGCATGTGACCTCCTCCCCTTCCTCCCAGGATGCAATGTTCAGGTTATAGTGGTCTATCATCCTTTATAACCTCAGTCACAGAGCTTCCACCAGGATCTTTTTGTCACTTTGTTCACTTTTTATTTTCTTGGTGATGAGCAAATAATAGTGTGAATCTTCCCAGCATGGGCACAGATAGCAACAGGACAGTAAATCTGTATAAAAAAGGGAAGTGTTGGGGGGGGGGGGGGGGGGTGATGGGGGGGGAGGATGAATGGCAAGATCAGCACAAAGTTTACAATGTCATCATGGCTTTTGTTAATTCAAACCAACACTGGAGACAGTTTAACCACTTCAATACCGTGGTGGAATTTAATCACCACTGGGTTTTTTATTTTTTGATAAATAAACGAAAAAAAGAGAAAAAAAGAAAAGAAAAAAGGTTTTCTTAGTTTGTGTCAGAAAATTTTGTAAATAAGTGTAGCGGGGTCTCCTTTAAGGCCCCGGGACTACGTTACCCAGAACCCCGTTCGGCACCCAGAGTGCAGTTAGCCACCGCAGAGACTCATGGGAGGGGTTATTTAAGGAGGAGGCGAGGCGGAGGTCGGCCTCTTTGGACACCGCGCTGCAAGCAAGAGTTTCTTCCTGTGCGGATCTGCTGCAGTGCAAGGCCTGAAGCCTGGGCCTTGCGCAACTTCCAAAGAGCCTTCCACCCCACTGCGGAGCCTGGGTGGCATCTGACTTGTCGAGTGAGGACATCAGTTGGATCGGGGACCCGATCGTTGCAGACGCTGTGTGCGGAGACACAGCAGGTGGAAGTCCCGGGCTGGGATCGTGCCCAGAGTGGTGAGCGAGCACTTGCTCAATCCAATAGACTTTGCTGATTCTAGGCCTATAGACTGCCGTGGCTCACCGATTGTTTGCTTGTTGTTCCACTGGGGGGACCGGTAGCAGAACAGAGTTGAAGTCCCCCCCCCCCCCATAATAGTGTTCTTAGTGATTGCCAGTTGTGGATTACAAATACCATTCATCAAGTGCACCACCGAAAGTTTGCATGCGAAGAAATCCCTATAGAAAGGACTGAGATTTATTCTGGGTCAGGCCTGGCCAGGGTGGGGATATAGGATATTGTTTATTGCACCACAGGGCGTGTATACCATAATAGCTACGCGTGGTGGATTACCGCGCAGCGCCATTATTGTGTGCTATATTGATTGCTGCAGGGCTCTGCAAGCCAGTTGTGTGTATTATATCCTGTTTCAACCTTTCTTTTTACAACCAAAGTAAACTGTTATATTTAATCTTTAACATTGGTGTGTTGTCTTACTGTAAGGAGGGTGCCTTTACCATACCCATTGATTATGATAAAAATATAACCCCTAGACTAGCTGTGCCAGAGTGGGTCGAGCAGATTGCCGGGGGTTGGTGGTGCTGTACACAGGGCCCGAAAACAAATCCAGCGGCTCTCTTAACTGTGGGTAGCGCTACAAATGTAATTTTCCTCCTTCACTGATGTGCGCTTATGAGGCAGCACTGATGGACACTGATGAGGTGGCTTTGAAGGGCACTGTTAGGTGGCACTAATATGCTGCACTGATAGACATGACTTTTTGGGCACTGTTAGGGCTGCACTGTAATCAGGGCACTGATGATCAGTGCCCTGATTACCTGTACAGTCTCCTGTGCAATGAGATGCCACTGATCGGCTCTCCTCACACTCTGTCAGTGTGAGGCAAGGAGAGATGAAAAATGGCACTTCGGCATATACATGTGATCGGCACGTCCACATTGGATCGGGGTTGCGCCGTGTCCGCGCGCGGTGACACAGAAGCGACGTCGCCCAGAACGAGGAGATCCCGCCCATTTCCATATACGGCGGTCGGAAGGTGGTTAAAAATGCATGATTCTACACCCCAAAATCATCTGCACTTTATACTGCATGAAAATTTTAACATGCATCATTTTGTGTCTTATGATAATAAACAGTGAGGCTTGCAGTTAAGGGGCAGCAAAAATAGGTGGTTAAGTCGCATTTTATTTGCCCCCTCTACTTAAGCTGCAAGGACAGCTAGAAAGGGGTGTACACTTTCAAAGTGATCGTATGATAATCTGATCGTTAGTACACAGCTTTCGTCCAAAATTTTACGAAGGAACAAACACAAAAAAAAATTCTCATACGATGCCAGGTCGTACGATTTTTCAATTAATCAACACAGTTTTCGTCCAAAAATACAATACAAATACATTACTATCTAATTTTTATTCTGTCATAGGAGAACTTTCGTACTTTAGTAACCTATTCAATTTTGATATAGAGACTAGCATGCAAAAAAAAAAAACAAAAAAAAACGACGACCATTTGTTCTATAATCTCATTGTGTGTACTAGGCTTTAGTCAGCGCTCTTTTTGCCCTCAAACGTTTTTGATTCCGGATATGTGATGCTATGGGTAAATATCTCCCAATAGAGGTAAAGCCGGCCATAGACTGTTCATATCTCGGCTAGTTCAGCAGGGACTGGCCGAGATTCGAACTATGTATGGACAGGCCGATTGTACCCAAGTTGATTCAGCATGTTGGCTTTTTCATTCATTTATTACCATCGGCTAAAGACGCTAGCAATAATCACTGTGTGTTCTCCCAGTAGGGATGGCTCCCTGTGCCAGGAGAACACAATAGCTCCACGGGAGGGATTTCCCCCATCAACACAGTCAGTGTGTGAATCCAGCGATTTTCTTTCCTGCAACCAGGGGTTGCAGGAAAGAAAATCGCACCATCTATGGCTGGCTTAAAGTATCTCTAAACCCACATCATAAAAAACTATTAATAAATGGTGTATTACATGCTGTTCATACTCACTAAGTTACTATGGGATTTATTAAAGAGCCACACATGTGGGCGAATACACAGTGGTAAATGACTGTCCACTCCCTCCCTCCTCCTCCATGCCCACTAACCAGCGGGATATTACATGTAGATTAATGGAGGCTTCATCTCCCCCTATTCTATTCTAAGACACAGGCTGGAGGTGCATAACACAACATGTGACTGGCAGAAATCCGCCCACACCATGTTATTGCCAAAAAATAATAAATATTTGTTTTCAAATATTCATTTGTTTGTATGCCAATTTAAAACCGGGTATTGATATTATGTATTTTTACTCTGTATTCCAAAGGCTGTTTTCTTTTTTCTTACATGTGACCATCAGCAGAGGACTAGAAGCTCCTCCTGTTATGTTATGTTTCCCTGCAGACAGGCTGGGAAAGATCTGGGTCATGTGACAGCTGTATATCAAATAGGAAAAAGGTACTTAGATTTTTTTTTTTAATAAAAAAATTACAGTGCCATCATCCATATACAGAAATAGAAGGCACAATGTAAATTTAACAGTGTGTGTTTAGTATCACTTTAGGTTTAATTTTTTACAAGCTTGTCAATATAGTCATATGAACACTTGAATTCATGTGGATCTTACCACCTATTGTAAAGTGATCTGTATTCTACGTATGCTATGTTCTGTTTGTAGTATATAATGCTTGACATATATGGAATAAATATTTTGGGGAAAAAAAATAGGATTTTTGTACTCACCGTAAAATCCGTTTCTCTGACGTCCATGGACTGACACAGCCTCTTAACACTTTACCCGTGGGTTTATGTCCCTGCTTGCAGGAGAAGACCTAGGCAGAATGTGAGATGTTACACATACATTCTAAAAGCCAGAGCTAAACAGCCCCGCCCAGGGGGCAGTCCCTCCGGACATAACCCTCCCACCTGCAGTCAGCAGCGATCAGTTCGTAACAAAGCAGGACAAACCTTGAAAAGGAAGGGTGGGTGCTGTGTCAGTCCATGGACCTCAGAGAAACTGATTTTACGGTGAGTACAAAAATCCTATTTTCTCTAATCGTCCATGGACTGACACAGCCTCTTAACACTTTACCCGTGGGATGTCCCAAAGCAGTGTAAAGAGGGATGGGAGCAGTATAAATGGAAAAGTATAAACTTCACCCCAAACAAGGCAGAGCTCTTCAACGGAGGAGATGCAACTTTAAACAGCCGCTTGCAACACCTTGCGGCCGAAGGAAGTATCCGAAGATGCAGCCACATCAACCTTATAGAACTTAGAAAAGGTATGAGCGGATGACCAGGTCGCCACCTTCCACACTTGTGCAACTGACGCATGATGTCGGAAAGCCCAGGAAGCACCAATTGCCCTGGTGGAATGTGCCGTAACCAGAAAGGGAGGCACCCGCTCCTTAAGGGCATAGGCCTGAATGACGGTCTGTCTGATCCACCTAGAAACAGTGGCAAACGAAACCGCTTGGCCCTGTTTTGGACCAGAGACAGACACAAACAGGGAGTCAGACTTCCCAATAGAAGCAGTAGCAGACCGGTACACCTGTAAGGCTCGTACCACATCCAACGTGTGAAGCGCAAACTCTCTGGGATGCGATGGGTGAGGACACAAGGACGGGAGTACAATGTCCTCATTAAGGTGAAAGGCCGAGACCACCTTTGGCAGAAAAGAAGGTCGCGGACGCAACACCGCCTTATCCTTATGGATAACCAAATAAGGCGACTTGCAGGACAAGGCCGCCAACTCAGACACCCGTCTAACAGAAGTAATGGCCACTAAGAAAGCCACCTTCTGAGTCAACGTTAAGAGAGGAATATCTCTGATATTTTCAAAGGGAGGTTCCTGGAGAACCGAGAGCACCAAATTCAGATCCCAAGGAGGGAGAGGAGGCTTGACAGGAGGGAGCACATGGCGAACCCCCTGCACAAAAGGTGCTAACCAAGGAATGGCCTGCTAGGGGTCGCTGAAAGAAGATGGCCAAGGCCAAAATCTGACCTTTAATGGTACTCAAAGCAAGCTTTTGGGTCACGCCACGCTGCAAGAACCTCAGGATTCTGGGGACGGAATACGTCTGTGGAAGCCAGTCCAGCTCTTCGTACATAACGATGAAGACTTCCGTGCCCTTAACATGGTCGAAATGACCGAATCCGAGAGACCTCGGTCCCTCAGCACCTGGCTTTCAATAGCCATGCCGTTAAAGCCAGAGACTGTAAAGCAGGATGAAATATAGGACCTTGAGACAGAAGGCAGTCGCCAAGTAATGTCCGCGACGAGACGTACCAGATCGGCGTACTAATGACGCTGAGGCCAATCCGGAGCAATGAGGATCACCGGAATTCCCTCAGTCGCCACCCTGCGCAGCAGGCGAGGCAGCAGCTGCAGCGGAGGGTAAGCATATATCAGGTGATACTGACCCCACGGGGCAACCAATGCATTCGAGGCATCTGCCCAAGGGTCCCTGGACTTGGCCCTAAACCTTGACACCTTGCGATTGAGTCGAGAGGCCATCAGGTCCACATCCGGCGTGCCCCACCGCCGGCAAAGAAGATGAAAAACCTCCCAGTGCAAGGACCACTCTCCCTGGTCCAGCGTCTGGCGACTCAGATAGTCCGCCTGCCAGTTTTCTACGCCCAGAATGTAGACGGCCGACAGAGCCGGCACACTTCTTTCAGCCCACCTTAGGATGTGGGCGACCTCGGATGCCGCAGCTGAGCTTCGAGTCCCCCCTTGATGGTTGACATACACCACCGCCGTGGCATTGTCCGACTGGATCCTGAGTGAGCGGCCCTGTAGTCTCGCCGACCACGAGGAGAGGCACAGTCTAATTGCCCGTAGTTCCAGGACATTGAACGGTAGACGGGCTTCGTCCGGAGTCCAAAACCCTTGGGCCGTCAGGACTCCCCAGACTCCACCCCAGCCCGTAAGGCTGGTGTCCGACGTTATCACTGTCCACTGGATGGGGAGGAACGACTTCCCGGACCGAAGAGCCGGGGACCTCAACCACCACGTCAGGGACGCCCTGACCGGGTGACTCACCTGAATCTGAAGATCCAAAGACAACGGGGATTTGTCCCAAGTGGACAGGATCTCCCTCTGCAATGCCCATGTGTGTGATTGGGCATACGGAACGGCCTCGAAAGAGGCCACCATGAGTCCCAGGACTCACATGCAAAAACGGATTGACGACCATTTTCGGGACGTCAGGACCCGCACTGCAGACTGAAGTGTCAGTAACTTCTCTGGGGGTAGGAATACCTTCGCCTCTAAGGAGTCCAGGATCAGACCTAGATACTTCAAACGCTGAGTCGGGACCAGGACCGACTTCTGAATGTTCAGGAGCCACCCGAAGTCCTGGAGGGTCTGACTGACAATAGTCACACTTTCTTCTAATTCTGAGCCATTGTCTGCTCTTAGAAGAAGATCGTCCAGATAGCCCATGATAGCAATGCCTCGCTGTCTCAGCAAAGCCAGAACCGGAACAAGCACCTTGGTGAAAACCCGTGGTGCCGAGGCTAGGCCGAAGGGAAGAGCCAAAAATTGATAGTGGACTTCGCTGATCGCAAAGCGCAGAAAATTCTGGTGACTTGTGCAGATCGGAACATGCAAGTAGGCATCCTTGATGTCCAAGGACACCAGAAAATCCCCTTGATGGAGCGTAGTAATCACCATGAGAATGGATGCCATTAGGAATTTTTGCACCTTCACAAAGGCATTCAAGGCCTTGAGGTCCAGGATTGGCCGAACCCCGTCCTTTTTCGGGACAACAAACAGATTTGAGTAGAACCCCTGAAACCTCTCCTGCGATGGTACAGGCACAATAACTCCGTACCTGAGAAAATCCTGTACAGCCCCCAAGAGGGCCGCCCGACGGGCAGGAAGGAGAGGGAGATTTGAGGGGAAGAATCTGTCTGGGGTCCAGGAATGGAACTCTATCCTGTATCCTGAGGAGACCACCTCGCACACCCACCGGTCGGAAATCCGGGACGTCCACCGATCCGTAAACCTGCAAAGTCGTCCCTCCACCCCAGAGTCAGGCAGGGGCAAGACTTCATGCGGAGGCGGGCTTGGGAGCCAGCTTGTTCAGCTTACGCACCCAAGGACGCTTCTGTCCACCAGCCGCACTGTTGTCAGTCTGGGAGGGCTTACCCGTGGACTCTGACTGACGAAAAAAAATCTTTTTTTGCTGGAAAGGAGGGAACCGGCTTACGGTGGGGCTCCTTACCCTTGATAGTCTGAGGAAGGAGAGTGCTTTTACCTCCTGTGACATCCTTAAGAATGTCATCCAGGGCAGCACCAAAAAGCCTACCACCCTTAAAGGGCAGATCCGTTAGGAGCTTCTTAGAGGCTTGGTCAGCAGACCAGCATTTTAACCAGATAAGACGATATAACACCACCGCAGAGACGGAGGCCCTGGATATTAAAGGGGCTGCGTCCAAAGTGGCGTCACACACATATACCAGGCCCTGCACCAGTTGGTGGGCCAGCACAATAGTGTCTGGAGGAAGATCATGCTCCTGCACAGTCTGGTGCAATATCTTTGCCCATTCCGTAAGTGTCTGAGACACAAGGGTCGCCGCAACGACAGGATCCCAACAAGGCAAACATGGCTCTGCTCACCACTTCTGACCTCCTGCCAGTGGGGTCCTTAAATGCAGGAGTCCCCTCCATCAGGAGAGTGGTGGCCTTGTTCAAACGGGCGACTGGGGGGGGGGTCGACCACTGGGGGAAAAGCCCACTTTTTAAGCAGGGCCTCTTCAAAGGGGTATCTGATAAACAGACGCCGCGGGACCATAAAAGTCTTCTGTGGCTTTTCCCAAACCTGATCAATGAACCTGTCAAAGAAAGGTGTATATGGAAAAACCTTTTTAGAAGGCTTGGCCTTAAAGGAACCAAAAGGAGACAGCCTCCGCCTGAGGTTCCGCAGCCGCAGCATCCAGCTTGAGAGTGTCCCTCACAGCATCAATGAGCGCCCTGTCATTTACTGACTCAGAACTGGAGTCTTCCTCACAAGGAATGTCCTGTTCAAAACAATCAAAATATTCAGAGCTAGGGTCCTGAGCAGCAGAAGCTAGGCCCATATCTGAATCGGAGAGTGAGCTGTGAGGAGAGTGTGGGGAGAATCGCGCCACTTCAGCAGCGATAGAGGCCAAACAATGTAAAAAGCATGAGCGGCTTCAAGAAAATGGCTGCCGCAAAGTGCTCCAGCGATCCACGGAAAGATGGCCGCCATACTAACAAATGTAAAGAGCACTAAACATGGCGCCTAGTGGCGCCCAGGCCCCAAAACACACAAAAAACAGCCCCCAGCGATATGCAGACAGCCATGAGCCCCCCCCCCCCGGGACAGAATGACCCCCAGGCACCCCAGACAGCACATCGCCAGCAATGGCGACAGAGTAGCAATAACCAGGGGGAGACAGGGAAAATCCCCCACACAGAGAAACACACAGCATGTACTCACCTCAGCCAGGAGAGACTACTTACCCATCCCCTGAGGGACCCACTGGTGTGTTTCTGACAGGTCTATCACAGTGCGGTACTGAGTAGCTGTCGGACCGGTCCACCACGAAAGATACAGCAGGACTGTTCAATCTTGAGAGGACTGCGGAGCATAAAAGCCCACCGGCCACCCCTGGAGTCGTGGGGCATGTTGTGAACTGAGTCTCACGCACACAAGGCGAGGATCAGCACGCTCGATGGTTGGACAGGGAAGACTACGAGGATATCTTGTATCCAACCTGTTGCCCAGCCGACAGTTGATAGAAGACATCAAAAATAAAAACAAGAAAAATTCCAAAAAGGAATAAAAATCGGTCAGGAGACTGGCTCCTGAGAGAGCCACGTCTTCTCCTTCTGCTAGCAGCCCTTAGTTTTTTCTGCCTGACTGCAGGTGGGAAGGTTATGTCCGGAGGGACCGCCCCCCTGGGCGGGGCTGTTAAGCTCTGGCTTTTAGAATGTATGTGTAACATCTCACATTCTGCCTAGGTCTTCTGCTGCAAGCAGGGACATAAACCCACGGGTAAAGTGTTAAGAGGCTGTGTCAGTCCATGGACGATAAGAGAAATAAAAAGTTAATGGTCTGCCTAAAGCTGACCATAGATGGTTGGAAAATAGAAACGGATTGTTTGATAGCGCATTCGACTCACCCATTACTGTATCAAAATTTTTCTAACCTTCATCTTTATATTTTTGTTCATTTTCTGCATTAAAATATTGTTTTTTTTTTTGTTTGTTTTTTAATCCGGTTTAAAAACTTATGTAGCACCCTCCTAGTTAGGTGCCAGAAGGGAGAGTATAGTTTTTAGTCTTTCTGCTTACCAGGAAGGTGGTCAGGTAAAACAGAGTGCTCTCTGCCTACCAGGGAGCAGGATCTATTGGTTGGGTCTGCTCATTGTACTCAGGTGCAGGTCAGCTTGTCAAAACGTCCCACATTGGTCCAATAGGGAGGCATATTGGACAGTGGGAGGGGACCTGATAAGTGAGGGCTCAGGCATTGTTACAGCCCTGGCTATTGGCAGAGGAAAAGTGCCGCATTGCATGCTGGGATACTGTATAAATGCCAGGGGCACATGTGCTCAGGAGTTGAGTTGGAGAGCAGGAGGGAAGGGGCGGCTACGTCTGGATCTGTGTCTTTTGGGCCTGTCCTGTGAGGGCCGCCCCCTTCAGCTAGAAGATCAGTGGATGGGAGTCAGTCAAGGGGATGCTAGAGAGTATCCTGAAGATAAAGTAGTCGCATCATGTCTGCTGCTAGAAAGAGCAAGAGGACTTATTTCTTCCATACATGTGGCAGTATGGTAAAAGCAGTGTGTCTGCTTCCACAAATCTTCTAGTAAGGCCAAGTGAGAGTTGTCCTTAGGTACTGTGAATAGTCCAAGTTGGAGTATCCTATTATTCCTTTCTCCCATCCAAGTTCTAAATAAATGTAGCGACCTCACCCCTCTCATTCACGGCTTGACTGTCTCGTCTAGGGGTTACCACTGGGGGGAGGGATGAGATACACCATGACCCATGTCCTCCAATGTGTAGAGGTGAAGGCCAGAACTATCGGGTTTTGTGTATGTGTCCCAGAGTCAAATCCTTTCCTCGGATTAACTCCCCTTTGCGCCTAGTAACCAGAGTTCCACACACACTGAAAAGGTCCAACTCGTATGTATTCTTCTTAATAAATAGTCATACAGCACAGACAGGTTGAGACCCATATACAACTTCAGTATTTGTGGGGAGTAGGCCAAGGCACAATTCTTTTAGATAGAGCTAACCACTGTGGTGTCACCAGTGGTGAATAGTCACTGCCACTGACTATATTGAACAGAACATGAATTACCTTCGCTAACGTAGCCCCTATCAGGGGAAGGACATCCGTCCAAGACAGTTACCGGAGGCCTCTCCGTCACCAGCAAATGCTGCGCTGGACTCTCCGGAGAAGTTCCGCTCACCGGCCTCCTCGTCTCAGACACGGGCACCTAAGGAGTTAGGGCCCCCTCGGATTCCTCCACCCTCGCGGAACTCGAAGTTACTGAGCTCCAGGCTTCCGCCATAGTACCTCACCCCAGGCTAAAATGTGCCTGAGATGGACTCCATCTCCCGCTCCGGCCAGGTCAAGGGCACCTGGGCCCGGAACTCCGGAATGCCAGCACCCAGGCTGAAGGTGCCTGGGCGCGGCTGCGTCCTCCGACTCTCAACCCCAAGGTCAGGGCGTCTGCCCCTTTTATCTCCTCTCCCTTTGCGTCACAGCGGGTTTTCCTCCCCGCTGTACCAGCGCCAGGAAAGGACAAAAAGGGAAGCAGTCTTGCGGCGAGTGTTCAACTCCGGCCAGGGCGACAGCGCCACCTGCAGGCCGCAGGGAACCTCACACCACCAGAGTCCTCCAAGAACCACAAAAGGTTCTCAAATTCCCTGACAATCAATGCATCTGGGTTACACTACCACCCAGATGCCTCCCCTAAATTCAAATACCCGCTACACTAATATCAAAACCAAATAACCTGGATTGTTTATTGAGTACCGAGCAAGCGGGAGTAAGGGGGGGATAAGTGAAAACCCCTAGCAAATGGCTGCAGGTAATCAGAGGGAGGCCTAAGAAGTCAACATGCACATGCAGATTATTATTTTAATGTTTTTTTAATTGATTTTACTACTCACGCTTAGAACATTTTCCAACATGACCATCTGTTTTTTGTTTGTTTTCTAATAAAAAATCTGATACCGATAGTCGAATTGAGAATACCAACCAATAGAAAATCGAATGATTATTCGGTTCTCTTGAATTTTTGTTCAATATGCTAGTGCTACCCGTCTATGGCCAGCTTAACCCAATTGGTCTAAATGCGCAGAAACATGTGCTGCATATGGATCCTAAAGCTGGGTACACATGGTCCGAATGTCAGGAGAAATCAGCCGGTTAAAAAAAACCAAAAAAACATTTGGCCCGTGTGCATGTCGGTCAGTTTGACAAGAAACCGGTCGTTTGGCATGCTGGAAAACCAGCAGCCAACCGACTCCCGATCAGCACTCTCAGCCAATGGCAGAAAGTGCTGATCAGAGTGTTCTGGCGGGGGGACCGTCCCCCTGTCAAAACAAAACAGCTCATCTTTACTCACTGTGGAACCTAAGGGGTTAATCCTCTGCATTGCGTATAAAGGCTGTGTGATCCTGTCTCTCTGATCCTCCTCTTTTTTAACTGACTCCAACCCATCTCGTGATAGAACAGAGCATTAGGAGTCAGGCTGCACATGCTCAGTTTGGTGTATTGCTAGAGAGTTTCTTTTTTCTTGGGGGAGTGCATGTGACCAATCAGCAATATCCAGACAGAGGGTCAGGGGAGAATGAAAACTCCTCCTACAAGCTTTACTTGTGTAGCGGGGTGTTCAATTTAGGGGAAGTGTCTGAGTGGTAGTTGGGCTCAGACACACTGATCGTTGGGGTTAATGGACCATTTCTGTTCATGGCAGATAGTGTTGGTGTGCAGTTCCCTGTGGCCTACAGGTGGCGCTGTTGCCGGAGGCCAGGGTTGAACCACTGATACAAGGTTGTGCTTTTTTCTCTTATCGTCCATTGACTGACACAGCCTCTCTTACACTTTACACGTGGGTTATGTCCCTGCTTGCAGGAGAAGACCTAGGCAGAATGTGAAATTTTATACATACATTCTAAAAAGCCAGAGCTGAACAGCCCCGCCCAGGGGGGCGGTCCCTCCAGACATAACCCTCCCACTGCAGTCAGCAGACCTCAGTTTTTTTCTGCCTAGCAGAAGGAGAAGACGTGGCTCTCTCAGGAGCCAGTCTCCTGACCTAATTTTATTCCTTTTTGGAATTTTTTCTTATTTTATTTTTTGATACCTTCTATCAACTGTCAGCTGGGAAACAGGTTGGGTACAAGATATCCTCGTAGTCTTCCCTGTCCGACCATCGAGCGTGCTGATCCTCGCCTTTTGTGCGTGAGACTCAGTTCACGACATGCCCCACAACTCCAGGGGTGGCCGGTGGGCTTTCATGCTCCGCGGTCCTCTCAAGATTGAACAGTCTTGCTGTATCTCTCACGGTGGACCGGGCCGACAGCTACTCAGTACCGCACCGTGATAGTCCTGTCAGAAACACACCAGCGGGTCCCTCAGGGAATGGGTAAGTAGCCTCTCCTGCCTGCAGGTGAGTACATGCTGTGTGTTTCTCTGTGTGGGGGATTTTCCCCGTCTCCCCCTGTATTTTATTGTCACTTTCTGTCACCATTGCTGGTGCTGTGCTGTGTGGGGTGCTTGGGGGTCATACTGTCCTGGGGGGGGGGGGCTCATGGTGGTCTCCATATCGCTGGGGCTGTTTTTTTGAGTGTTTGGGGAACTGGGCGTCGTTCGGCGCCATGTTTGTGTGGTTACATTTACTTTGCATTGGTGGCCATCTTGCCGTGGATCGCCTGAGCACATTGCGGTGGCCATTTTCTTGAAGCTGCACGCTTTTTAAACACTTGTTTGGCCTCTATCGCTGCTGGGAACGGCGCAAATCTCCTCACACTCTCCTCTCACTCACGCTGATACAGCGCAGCGCAGCGCAGAGAGGGACAAAACAGCGGAACCGAGCGGTCCTGGTCCGGGTTGGTGAGTCCCCTGGGTATTCCCCTACTCAGTCAGCACAGCCTGTGGGTGGACTTTTTTTCTGAGGAGTCTCAGAGAGGGACAATATGGAGTCTGTTTCACCAGCTTCCCCTTACATGCCAGAGGCAACAGGCAGTGCTCCAGCACATGCGGTCCCTATGGACCAGTTGTCGGCAGTCCTGGAATCATTTCTGACCAGGATGGAAGCGGTGTGCGAGCGCAAGGGAGCAAAAAAGCGCCCTCTCCCCACATTATCTCCACAAGGGGAGTGCGCTGATTCAGATGTGGGCCTAGTTGCTGCGTCTCAGGACCCTAGCTCTGAATATTTTGATGGTTTTGAACAGGACATTCCTTGTGAGGAAGACTCCAGTTCTGAGTCAGTAAATGACAGGGCGCTTGTTAGTGAACTCATTGATGCTGTGAGGGATACTCTCAAGCTTGATGCTGCGGCTGCAGAACCTCAGGCGGAGGCAGGCTCCTTTGGTTCTTTTAGGGCCAAGCCTTCTAAAAAAGGTTTTTCCATATGCACCTTTCTTTGACCAGTTCATTGACCAGGTTTGGGAAAAGCCGCAGAAGACTTTTATGGTCCCGCGGCGTTTGTCTATCAGATACCCCTTTGAAGAAGCCCTACTTAAAAAATGGGCTTCTCCTCCAGTGGTCGACCCTCCGGTCGCCCGGTTAAACAAGGCCACCACTCTCCCGATGGAGGGGACTCCTGCATTTAAGGACCCCACTGACAGGAGGTCAGAAGAGGTGAGCAGAGCCATGTTTGCCTTGTTGGGATCCGCCTTACGTCCTGTCGTTGCAGCGACCCTTGTGTCTCAGACACTTACGGCAATGAATAGGCAAAAATTTTGCACTAGACTGTACAGGAGCATAATCTTCCTCCAGACACTATTGCTCTGGCCCACCAGATGGTGCAGGGCCCGATATATGTGTGCAACGCCACTTTAGACGCGGCCCCTTTAATATCTAGGGCCTCTGTTTCTGCAGTGGTATTGCGTCGTCTTATCTGGTTGAAATGCTGGTCTGCTGACCTAGCCTCTAAGAAGCTCCTGACGGATCTACCCTTTAAAGGTGGTAGACTTTTCGGTGCTGCTCTGGATGACATCATCAAGGATGTCACGGGAGGTAAAAGCACTCTTCTTCCTGAGACTATCAAGGGTAAGGAGGCCCACCGTAAACCGGGTCCTTCCTTTCCAGCAAAAAAGGTTTTTTTTCGTCAGTCAGAGTCCACGGGTAAGCCCTCCCAGACTGAAAACAGTGCGGCTGGTGGACACAAGCGCCCTTGGGTGCGTAAGCCGAACAAAGTGGCTCCCAAGCCCGCCTCCGCATGAAGTCTTGCCCTCGCCCAACGCTGGGGTGGGGGGACGACTTTGCATGTTCACGGATCGGTGGACCTCCCGGATCTCCGACCGGTGGGTGTGCGAGGTGGTCACCTCAGGATACAGGATAGAGTTCCGTTCCTGGCCCCCAGACAGATTCTTCCCCTCAAATCTCCCTCTCCTTCCTGCCTGTCGGGCGGCCCTCTTAGGGGCTGTACAGGATTTGATCAGGTCCGGAGTGATTGTGCCGGTTCCGTCCCAGGAGAGGTTTCAGGGGTTCTACTCGAATCTGTTTGTTGTCCCAAAAAAGGACGGGGTTCGGCCAATCCTGGCCCTTAAGGCCGTGAATGCCTTCGTGAAGGTGCAAAAATTCTGCATGGAATCCATTCGCACGGTGATCGCTACACTCCATCAAGGAGATTTTATGGCGTCCTTGGACATCAAGGACGCCTACTTGCATGTTCCGATCTGCGCAAGACATCAGAAGTTTCTGCGCTTTGCGATCGGCGAAGTCCACTATCAATTTGTGGCTCTTCCCTTCGACCTAGCCTCAGCGCCAAGGGTGTTCACCAAGGTGCTTGCTCCGGTTCTGGCTTTGCGGAGACAGCGAGGCATTGCCATCGTGGGCTATCTGGACGATCTTCTAAGAGCAGACAATGGCTCAGAATTAGAAGAAAGTGTGACTATTGTCAGTCAGACCCTCCAGGACTTCGGGTGGCTCCTGAACATTCAGAAGTCGGTCCTGGTCCCGACTCAGTGTCTGGAGTATCTAGGTCTGATCCTGGACTCCTTGGAGGCGAAGGTATTCCTACCCCGGAAAGTTACTGACACTTTAGTCTGCAGTGCGGGTCCTGACGTCCCGAAAATGGTCGTCAATCCATTTTTGCATGAGAGTCCTGGGACTCATGGTGGCCTCCTTCGAGGCCGTTCCGTATGCCCAATCACACACCCGGGCATTACAGAAAGAGATCCTGTTCACTTGGGACAAATCCCCGTTGTCCTTGGATCTTCAGATCCAGGTGAGTCACCCGGTCAGGGCGTCCCTGGCGTGGTGGTTGAGGTCCCTGGCTCTTTGGTCCGGGAAGTCGTTCCTCCCCATTCAATGAACGGTGATCACGACGGACGCCAGCCTGACGGGCTGGGGTGGAGTCTGGGGAGTCCTGTCAGCCCAAGGGCTTTGGACTCCGGACGAAGCCCGTTTGCCAATCAATGTTCTGGAAATACAGGCAATCAGACTATGCCTCTCCTCGTGGTCGGAGAGATTACAGGGTCGCTCCCTCAGGATCCAGTCGGACAACACCACGGCGGTGGCGTATGTCAACCATCAAGGGGGGACTCAGAGCTCAGCTGCGGCTTCCGAGGTCGCCCGCATCCTAAGGTGGGCTGAAAGAAGCGTGCCGGCTCTGTCGGCCGTCTACATTCCGGGTGTAGACAATTGGCAGGCAGACTATCTGAGTCGCCAGACGCTGGACCAGGGAGAGTGGTCCTTGCACCCGGAGGCATTTCAACTCCTTTGCCGACGGTAGGGCACGCCGGATGTGGACCTGATGGCCTCTCGACTCAATCGCAAGGTGTCGAGGTTTGTGGCCAGGTCCAGGGATCCTTGGGCGGTTGCCTCGGATGCGTTGGTGGCCCCATGGGGTCATTATCACCTGATATATGTTTATCCTCCGCTGCAGCTGCTCCCTCACCTGCTGCGCAGGGTGGCGTCCGAGGGGATTCCGGTGATCCTCATTGCTCTGGATTGACCTCGGCGTCATTGGTACGCCGATCTGGTAGGTCTCGTCGCGGACGTTCCTTGGCAGTTGCCAGTGAGGGAGGACCTTCTGTCTCAAGGTCCTATATTTCATCCTGCTTTACAGTCTCTGGCTTTAATGGCATGGCTATTGAAAGCCAGGTGCTGAGAGACCGAGGTCTCTCGGATTCGGTCATTTCGACCATGTTAAGGGCACGGAAGTCTTCCTCCAGAAAGATCTATCGCTGTACCTGGAAAGCTTACATTGCCATGTGTGAAGAGTTGGACTGGCGTCCACGGACGTATTCCGTCCCCAGAATCCTGCGGTTCTTGCAGCGTGGCGTGACCCAAAAGCTTACTTTGAGTACCATTGAGGGTCAGATTTCGGCCTTGGCCGTTTTCTTTCAGCGACTGCTGGCGGGTCATTCCTTGGTTAGCAACTTTGTGCAGGGGGTTCGCCAGGTGCTCCCTCCTGTCAAGCCTCCTCTCCCTCCTTGGGATCTGAATTTGGTGCTCTCGGTTCTCCAGGAACCTCCATTTGAAAATATCAGAGATACTCCCCTCTTGACCTTGTCTCAGAAGGTAGCTTTCTTAGTGGCCATTACTTCGGTTAGACGGGTGTCTGAGTTGGCGGCCTTGTCCTGCAAGTCGCCCTATTTGGTCATCCATAAGGATAAGGCAGTGTTGCGTCCGCGCCCTTCCTTTTTGCCAAAGGTGGTCTCGGCCTTTCACCTTAACGAGGACATTGTCCTCCCGTCCTTGTGTCCTCACCCATCGCATCTCAGGGAGTTTGCGCTTCACACATCGGATGTGGTGCGAGCCTTGCGGGTGTACCCGTCTGCTACTGCTTCTATTGGGAAGTCTGATTCACTGTTTGTGACTGTCTCTGGTCCAAAACAGGCCCAACTGTTTCATCTGCCACCATTTCTAGGTGGATCAGACAGACCGTCATTCAGGCCTATGCGCTCAAGGGGCGGGCGCCTCCCTTTACGGTTACGGCGCATTCCACCAGGGCAATTGGTGCTTCCTGGGCTTTCCGACCTCAAGCGTTGGTTGCACAAGTGTCCGTTCATACCTTTTCTAAGTTTTCTAAGGTTGATGTGGCTGCATCTTCGGATGCTTCCTTCGGCCGCAAGGTGTTGCAGGCCGCTGTTTGATGTTGCAACTCCTCCGTTGAGGAGCTCTGCCTTGTTTGGAGTGAAGTTTTTGGTTTTCCATTTATACTGCTCCCATCCCTCTTGACACTGCTTTGGGACATCCCACGTGTAAAGTGTAAGAGAGGCTGTGTCAGTCCATGGAAGATAAGAGAAAATAGGATTTTTGTACTCACCGTAAAATCAGTTTCTCTGACGTCCATGGACTGACACAGCACCCACACTTCTTTTTAAGGTTCTTACTGCTTTGTTACGAACTGAGGTCTGCTGACTGCAGTGGGAGGGTTATGTTCGGAGGGACCGCCCCCCTGGGCGGGGCTGTTCAGCTCTGGCTTTTTAGAATGTATGTATAACATTTCACATTCTGCCTAGGTCTTCTCCTGCAAGCAGGGACATAATTCACATGTAAAGTGTAAGAGAGGCTGTGTCAGTCCATGGACGTCAGAGAAACGGATTTTACGGTGAGTACAAAAATCCTATTTTGTCCCCTCTCAGCAGTAGTATGGCAGGGCGGGGAACCTGCTGTGCCTGTCGGGAGAGGGTATAAAAAGGGACGGCCATCTTCCATTGGGGTTCATCCGCGCCCAGGCCCTTTCAGCCTGGGTGGGTGTGCGTGTTATTTCCGGGTGCCCTAGGCCCGGAGGCCTGGTTCCTGTTCCATCCCGGACACCTTCAGTCTGGGGTGAGGTACTATTTGGAAGGCCCGGGGGCCCAGCAACCTTCGGCTGGTGTCCGCTAAGGATCGAGAGCTCCCAGGGTGCCGCCTTGCGAAGGGACCCGTATCTGAGATGAGGAGGCCAGGGAGGTAACCCCTTTCCGAAGACCCAGCGCAGAGTCGTGGTGACGGTGAGGGCCTCTGGTAACTCTCCGGAGGGATAGTTTTCTCCTTGATATGGGCCAAATACTTTAAGAAGGTAGTTCTTCAGCTCAGTGGCAGTGACCCTACTCGTTCAGGTCAGTGGCAGTGACCCTACTCGCTTCAAGTCAGTGGCAGTGACTTCATAGGGCAAGGCCCTATTCACCAGGTCAGTGGCAGTGACCCATTCTCCAAGTCAGTGGCAGTGACTTTTATTCACCCGGTCTGTGGCAGAGACCAACCTCACGGTCTGTGGCAGAGATCGTGTGCCAAAGCTGTTTGTGAAACCTAAACAGTCTGAAGAAATCATTCGAGTTTGTGCCTGGACCTCCTCCCACCTAAGCTGTCCTGTGTCTTGTTCCAACCTGTCTGCTGTTAAAGAGACTATTTATTATCCGTGAGAAATAAATATAGAAGTTGGACTTTCAGTTGGTGTGGACAGTTACATTACTGGGGAAAAATAAAGACTTGCATCTATTCAAGGTAGAGGCGAAATTATTCTCGGGAGGATCATAACACCAGCCACAGGCAGGCCCGAAAACTAACACCGCTCAACCTCCTCACACAGGAGGTTACGGGCTTGTGGTGCGGTGTGCCTCTCTCTGCCTGCGAGGAGCCTAATTAAATGCATGTAAAGACAGGGGTGTGCGCGCTACATGAGGAACTGATAGAAGTCACAAGACTGCTATATTCTGCTGATGAGAAAAGGTATTTAGCAGTTTATATTTACTAAAATAATTGCATTTCTATGTTCTGTGTACCGTGGGAGACCAGATATAGTGAATGCAGGCTCCTGGGTTTAGTAACAGAAGGTATCAGCCAGGTAATATTTATTGGCAAGTAAACAAACATTTCAGACAGTTTTAGTTTGTAGGCTCCCCTAACCCTCTTGTTTTAAAGTGTATTGTAACTGAGCTCTAAGGAGCAGGGCCCTCCAATTCCTACTGTATTAAAGTGTATTGTATTTGTACTGTCTACCCTCAAGTTGTAAAGCGCTGCGTAAACTGTTTGCGCTATATAAATCCTGTATAATAATAACTATACAGTCTCCCTTTATTTTGTAAAGTGCTGCGCCAACTGTTGGTGCTATATAAATCATAAACAATAATATTGGAGACAGTCATACATGGAAACAAAATCTGTTATCTTTAGACTGACCAGCACTTTGTCAATGTATTGTATTTATACATCATAGAACCCTAGACATAGGAAGGTGGTTGGCCCTTCACACCTCTGACTGTCCCATTCACATGCATATTTGGACGTGTGGATTAAAAAAAAAGTTCAGATACCTGGAACACCCAAACACTGACAATAAGCCAGACTTGCTAGTTTCTTACTACACTTAGCATAGCAGGAGAAGACTCCTAATACAAATGTAAAAACATACTGGTGGTTAGATCCTGAACTGCACATTGACTACTCTGGGCAAAAAAATATATAAATACATTTAAAAAAAAAGTTGTGGCAGTGTGAACCCAGGTTAAAGAGCAGCTATTTATATGCTAAAATAATATTTAAAAATGTAGATTAAGAATATTTTTTTTAGCTTTGGATAGAGTGGGTAAGGATTAGAACTCCTGTTGGTTTTTTACTACTACCAAGGGCTCCGTTAGGCTGCATTCACACTTCAGCTTTTTTAATCGTGGGCAGATTTGCCGCGATTTGAAAGAGCCGATGTGTGAATGACAAATCGTCGGACTCACATTTGAGATGCCTTTCATTGACACCTAAAATCGCGACGCGGGTCTGTCGTGATAAATCGCGCTGCAATCGCGGCATCCCGCATCGTGGGAAGCATGTTGTCTAAAAGTAGCTCCTAAACTTTTGGGGGCGACATGCTACCTGCGATGCGGGTTGCCACAATTGCAGTGTGATTTACGCACGAAAATCGCGTCAAACTCGCACCACAATTTTAGATGTCATTCAAATGCGAGTCCCGCAATTTGTCATTCACACATCGGCGCTTTCAAATAGCAGGCAGAATCGCGGCAAATCTGCCAATGATTCAAAACGCTGAAGTGTGAATGCAGCCGTAGAAATATTCATCCTTACTTCTAGTCCTGCTGACAACAGTTTCACTGGACAGGAGGTGAGGGGAAAAGCTACAACAGGGACACAGTCAAAAATTTCAATCTGACGGGTTCAAGTGTTGCCCTACTTTGCTGGTATTTTATTTCTGTGTTGCTATTGCAGACGTCCCCTTCCTTCCTGTTTGATAAAATGTTGCCAGAAAACAGGAAGTGATGCTAAATCTCTCTGAGTTCTGGATAGCTGTAACACCTGACAAAGGTTCAATACTGGGCACTTTCACCCCCTTCCTGCCCAGGCCAATTTTCAGCTTTCAGCGCAGTCGCACTTTGAATGACAATTGCGCGGTCATGCAACATTGTGCCCAAACAAAGCGTTTCAAATTTTTTGAGACAGAGCTTTATTTTGGTGGTATTTAATCACCACTGGGTTTTTTTTTACCCCTCCCCCCCCCCCCAATAAGGTAAGAAGATCCAAAAGTTAGAAAAAAAACAAAAATAATTTTTTCTTAGTTTCTGTTATAAAATTTAGTAAATAAGTAAGTTTTCTCCTTCACAGATGTGCGCTCATGAGGCTGCACTAATGTGCAGTACTGATGAGCACTGAAAGACAGCACTGACTGGCATCACTGATAGGCACTCCTTGGCTTTACTGCTGGGCACTGTTGGGGCTGCACTGATAATCAGGGTACTGTTGATTAGTGCCCTGATTACCTGTGCAGATCTCCCCTGTGAGGAAATGCTGCCGATCGGTATTCCTCTCCTCACGCTGTCAGTGTGAGGAGAGGGGAGCTAATAACCGGCATTTCTTTGTTTACATGTGACCAGCTGTGATTAGAACACAGCTGATCACATGCGTGAAGAGCTTCTTCATCGGCTCTTTACCGAGATCGGGGATGCGCCTTGTCCCATTGGCACAGTGCATTGCTGATCGTCGTGGGACAACATCATATGACGTCATCCCAAAACGAGAGACCCATCACGCGCCCATCATTTTACTATATAAGTGGGCGAGAGGTGGTTAAAATAGAATTCCATCCTAAACCTAACTAGATTGATAACGGTCACCCCTCCTAACACCTATGCTGACTAGCCTGTGTACAGAAAAGAAAAAAAATGTATATACTACCCATTTCCAGGCTGCTTCAGTCCAGTCATGTGATCTTGCTCCCCTGTGTCTGTCAGAGCAGCTGCAGAGGAGAGGGGGAACCAACAATGGATGGGCCATTGAAGCCTATAGGTGATGTCACCGCCACAGGCTTTACCAGCCAATGTAGGAGCACTCTCTCTCCTCTCCCCTGCAGCTGCCTCTGGCTGACACAAGGAATCACATGACCAGACCAGAGCGGGCTGAAAAATAGGCAAGTACACATATCTTTTTAACTCAGCATAGGTGTTAACATGGCGGAGGAGACAGTTTTAAGGCTAGCTGAGTTTAAGCTTAAATACTACTTTTAATATTGCAGGCAAGAGAGATCACCAGGATACTAAGCACAGAGGATCATTTAGTTGTGTCTTTAGCATTTATTCTTGTATCCTCTATTCTTTAAAAAATTTATGGGCAACATCCTCGCTGCTGGTCATAGCTGTATGTCAACACCTGTGACCATACGCAGAAATACACAGAATTCTTGGGGTGTATGCCTGATAAGTGTCTGTGTGCATAATCCCTTGTGTAGTTTCTAGCAGTACTTTGCAACTCTTCCCTGCATGAAAACCAAATTACACATTCAAAACCTGTCATTCAACTCACCGTGCTGCAGTGCAGAGTTGTTTTTTTGTTTTTCTTATTCCACGGTGTCTCAAATTTAGATTTTTTTTTTTATGCAATAAAGCATATTTTCAGCTGCATAGGAATGAATGATAGTATTTTCTTTGATGTGTAAGAATTTTTTTTTGCTTTTTTTAAACTGCCTGTAGTTTCAGTACAGTATTTACAGCATGTTTTATATATATTTGTTTTGTTTTGAATAGAATAGTGAGGTGGTTATTGCTGCCTATACCACTAAATAAAGGGGATTCACCATCTCTATTGGTCGTGCTGACCACTCTCGTATAAAAGCTGAAGACAGGACGGATGTGATTGTATAATATATAAAAGCACTGCATACATTTTTGGGGTTATATAAACACCTGAAATAAATAATTAAGTTTACCACGAGAAGATCTTCCTCCAGAGACGTCTGTATGCTGGATCATTGCGTGCTGGAGGGCTTGGGTGGCCCAGCAATGGCTGGCTGGCTCCTGTATCCATCATCCTGCAGCCTCATAAGACCACAGACACTGAGAACATGAGAATACTGAGCATTTTTACATAAGAGTAGTAAAATCCCTGCTAGGGTCAGATTTCAGAGTTCCATAACAAAGGTGTCATAAGTAGAGGAAGTGTCTGAATCGTAATAAGAAATGTACAAGCAAAGGCTCGCTCACTACATAACACAGGCGTTAGGGTGTGTCTTGTTAATATAATTTGCAAAGCACGGATTTGCACTTTTAATCATTTGCATTGATTAAAATGCATGGTGTGAACATGTCCTATTGAAGGAAATTTATCATGCACAATGGTATGCATAATGAAAATGCATCTGGTGTTAAGTCCTAAATGATACCATGAGATTCAATAAAAAGAGCAAGCTGGTAATTTAAAAAGAAAAAAACAACTTTAACATATGAGTTGGGAGAGGTGATCATCAGACACAACTGGTGCCGACTTTTCAGTGGAAAAAATAAGTGATTGGATAAAGTTCCTATATCAAACAATTATTGGCCAACAGTATCTGCTGTTCATAGACATGAATGATCAGGTCTAAAATAAAATAGCCTATTGGGCACCTTAAAGCTAGCCATAGACATTGTAGCCAAGTCCCGGGCCTAATGGTGACCTCCAGAGTTAGGGACAGCTGACATCCTTCTGAGTAGAGTGGGTTACTAGGCATGGTGGGTGCAATGTAAGGTGGATTAATGGGCGGCAGACACTTCTTGAATGCAAAGAGATTTATTTTCTCTTAAACAGAACTGTGGGAGAGAGGGTTAGGGCCAGGACACCTTTTAGTAGTTGCAATGTTTATTAGCAGACTCCGAGACTTCTATAGGTAGACAGCCATGCAGGGAAGGACACCACATCTGCATGTGTAGACACGCTGTCTCCTATGGCAACAATCTTGAACAGTTTCTAACAAAAGGTTGCAATGTTCTCTTTCACTTCCTCCACAAACTCCTTTTTAGATCTTCACTCAACTGAGCTCCCAGTCTATCACCTAGAACAGTGGCCAGGTTTGAAAGATAACTGAAATACATCACAGGTGATATCATTTGCTGCTCAGTGATTGCAGTATTCTAGTCTGCATTTCTCCAAGCTAATACATAAAATCTGGCCTGTTAGTGGGCATTGAGGACAGGGTTGATGACCACTGACCTAGAAGACCCACTGCCACTGGATATCCTGAGCTCTTCCAATCTTTTCACTGAGTATCTTCCTCTAATGCCACCAGATAGCCGGCCATCTAGCGACAGAAGAGAGAAGAAGTGCAGCCATTCCAGAATTATGGTGGAATCAATTGATCTCCTATCAATTGGCCAAGGCAACTATACTTGGCATACAAATTTACTAGCAACCCTGCCCAAACATCAGGGTGCTACAACATGAAAGTACAGTCAGACATACAGGTAAGATCACACTCTCAGCCACTGCAAGGCTAATGAAAAATAGAAAAAAAAACAAAAAAAGCACACAGGCCTAGTCCAACCTTTGGTATTTTGGCTCAGAGTAAAAAGGAAACCCCTTTGAAACACATCAGCCTGCAGGGATCCCGGTGAGGTCCCCCTTATGTACTGGTGACTGTCCAGGCTGGGAGTACCAAGCCACAGACGAGTGGCTAGATCAGCGCTTTTAACTCATGTGTTTGTGAGTAGTCCTTTTTAATAATTATTTATTAAAATTTGTGGGATAATGTATTAGGCCTGTGTGCCCTCTTTTGTTTTGTTTTTTCTATTTTTTTTAGTGGTCATAGGACATCTCCAGTCCTTGAGGGCAGCAAGGTTCCACAAGATTACACAGATGTCACACTCATGCGCAGGAGACTTAGGCCCCTTTCACACTGAGGCGTTTTTACCGCGTTTTCACGGTAAAAACAGCGCTGTAAAAATGCCTGAAATAATCCTGCCCCATCATTCTCAATGTCAAAGCCCTGAGGGCTTTCACACTGAGGCGTTTTGCTGGCTGTGTGTTGGAAAAAATCCTGCAAATAGCTTCTTTGGAGCATCTTTGGGGCGCATTGAAATGAATGAGTACCGCTGTAAAAACGCGGTAAAAAACACCCAGAAGCTGTGGGAAGGTCACATGACCACAGTAGAGTGGAGGATTGTGGGATACCAAATAATACTTTTTACCACAAAAACGCAGTAAAAACGCATATGCGTTAGCGCTATTTTTACCGCAAACGCGGTAAAAAAAATCATAATTTTTTTGCGTTTTTTTTTTAAACGCCTCGGTGTGAAAGGAGACTAATGGTGTTGTTGGTTAATGCATGAAAGTTAAAGCGGAGGTTCCGCGGTCCCTAACTTTTTTTTTTTTTTTCTATGCATTCTATGCTTTACAATGTGTCTTTTATTAACTCACTTCTCCTGTGCTTCCATGCATCCCCCGTCCGTTTTGCGCAGAAAAAACACTTTATAAAAAATTGCATGTATTTCCCATTTTGCTTGTTGGCATCTTGAAGCCCACAAGCATATTCTTCCGGGTAGCGATGAATGCTTGTCTCCCGGCATTCATCGCTGGATCTCGCGCACGCTCAGTGTTGACGGCGAGCAGCGCCGTCAACACTTCCTGGTTGCCATCACAACGGGCATCAACAGTTAAAATACACCTGCGTGCCCTTATTAAAAATGGCGGAATTAGATCCGCCGTCGTCACGTGACTGGGTCGACGAGTCACGTGACGATTACATTATCGTGATGTCTCAAAGGAAGGCGGTACAATATTACTCCTGGGAAGCAGGACAATTTGCTCCCAGGAGGCATTGCGGAACAATAGCCCAGCGAAGGACACGCCTACTCCCGCGGGAGGAAATCCCGGAAGTAGAAGCAAAGAAATTAGAATAAAGAAAACGACAGAGAAAAAAAAAAAAAGGTTAGTGTTCTATTTTTATTCTTACTAAGACGGACAGCTGAAAGGAAAGTTAAAAATGTGGGTGAACCTCCGCTTTAAGCACAATTAGTGAAAGCTGGGTAAGTGGTTAGCTACAATACAGTAGAGATTTGGGGTCCTAAGATCCGTCCCCACCCGAAGAAACCATATGTATAGAATATATGTCTTACCTGCTTGTGGGGGGTCTTACAATCCCAAAATACATGCTGGAAGGTTAATTTGCTTTAACCCAAATCATGCCTATTAAGGGTCTCCATATAACTGTGGTGGAAACCTTCATTTTCAAGCTGCCTTAGGCCAGCCAAACAGGGTTAAAGCATTAGTGGGCAGGCTGAATGTACCAAGTTGATTGATCGATCAAGTTGGGTACAACAAGTCTGCCGGATTCGCTTACGATTATCGCAAGCAGCTGCTATAGCCACTAGCGATAATCACTGCCTTCTCCAGGTGGGGACAGCTTCCCCCCTCCCTCCCCTGCTGGGAGAAGACAATGACCCTGCAGGAGGGATTGCAGCATCAACACTATCTGTGTTGATGGGGGGAATCGAGAAAATGTCTTTGGTTGCAGGAAAAAAATTTGCTTGATTCCCCCATTAACAAAAACAGTGAAATTCACTCCGTGTATGGCCAGCCTTAGGGGCACACACTAATGTGAATTTCATTTTGTAATCTCTATAAACCATTGAGGCATATCTTGTTCCAATCCGTGAAATACGAGGTGTGTCTAAAAAGTTTGGTAAATGGTATCAGAAAAACAAAGCAGAAGATACAAACAAAATTACCTTTTTATTGGCCTTCATAAATTGCCATCCTTCTGGGCATCCAGCTGACTACTACAACAAAAGCACTATTTGCTTCTAACTATTTACCAATCAGATCCACTCTTCAAACGCATCTCACCAGGCTGGCGTCCTTTGAATTCTCGTGGATGGGTCGATTGGCAGCATTTAAAATGTTCCATCTTCCCCAAATCTTGTACCTATTTAGAACTATACCAATTCCTATACCTCTTTACTACTTCAAATCATTGCAATCGATCCTGACCAAATTTCTTTGGAAAGGCAAAAAAGCTAGATGCAGCCATGCTCAACTAATCAAACATCGCTTAGCAGGAGGAACTGGTTCTGTTGACTTTCAGGATTACTACATGGCATCTATACTGACACAAGCTAAGGAATGGTTTCTAGAATCCCCCCCCAACCACGTTGTGGGGGAAGATAGAGGCATCTATGGTACCAGGAGGCAATTTAGCTTCTTGGCTATTCATCTCACCACTAAGGACAAGGCCCCACATCCACGTCTCACCGACCATGAAGGCGACTTGCAAGGTTTGGGCCAGATTCTCACAGCTCTCAGCACTCTACCCCAATCAAGCGACCATCCCCGTCACCATAGACTCCCTGACCCACATACTAGAAACAGCCTCCTACACACATTGGAAACACAAGGGCATTATATATATCTCAGATCTACTTTATAATAATCGCATCAAATCCTTTACCAAACTTCAGAAAGAATACCAACTCTCGCACTCTGGTTCTTATACGCACGCACCCATCATTGCCTCACTTCACTTAAAGCATGGGCATGGAAAATACCCCAAATAGCGTGGATTTTTTTTAGATCCCCTGCACATCTTCGGAGGGGAATTTCTCGGTTCTATTCTTTACTAAGACAAAAATCCACCTTTACTACTTCAACAGCACTATTGCGCTGGGAAAATGATTTAGGACAACAATTCACAATTCTACAATGGGAAACAGCGTGTAAATCCACATACAAAGCTACTTGCTGCTCAACATTGTGGGAACTTGCGTTTAAACTGACGTACCGGTGGTACTTGACTCCTGACAGATTATCCAAATTTAACTCATCACTCCCTAGCACATGTTGGAGGAACTGCGGACAAAAAGGTGATCTATTGCATACATTTTGGAAATGTTCCAAACTTAAACATTATTGGTACTCCGTTTTCCAATTAATTTTTGAGGTCACTCGTCTGCCAATCATAGCCTCACCATCCTTAGCCCTACTATCCCTGGAAATAGAAAAAATCCCAAATCCATCAAAACACATTATAATTCACATACTACTAGCAGCTCGCCTTAGTATAACCCGTAAGTGGAGAGACCCAATTCCCCCTACGATTAAAGATGTAGTTCAATCCACTTATGAACACTTTACACACGAAACTTCCCTAGCACTAAAGCAGAATAGTAGAATGAAGATTGCCCAACTATGGGAAATGTGGAAAGAATGGATTAAATCTCCCGGTCTCACAACAGCGTTCACTCTTTAACTTGGTTTGTTAACTTGTCTGTTATTCTGTGGGTACAGAGGGCACTTAACGAGGGGGGGAGGGGGGTCAACACGCGGGCACAGTTTTGCTCCCTATAAGGGGTGCTTAAGTGGGGTCTCCCCTCTCCACCCTAACTTACATGAATAGCTTTACCTGTCCTCTGTACCAACCTCCACCTTGGTACTAGAATTTGACCAATGCACTATCTGTTTGCGGATGAACCCGTAATACTTATGTAACGACAGACAGAATATTATTGATTGTTTTCTTTTTGTACAATCCAAATCTTATATGGACGGTCATGTTACATTTGTAGGCACTTTCTTATATTATATTCTTATATTTTTTGTTTATGACTCTGTAACATTTGAAATATGCCAATAAAAATCCATTGAGGAAAAAAAAAAAAATTGCCATCCTTCACAACACAAAACACACTTTTGGCAACGTTCATAAAGCTTCTGGAATCTGTCAGCAATGGCCTCTATAGGAATCGATCGCAGAACCACTGTCACACATTCTTGGATTGCCACCATGTCCGCAAATCATGCGCGTTTCATGAGGCGAACAACATTATCTTGACCTTGGCCTTTTGCAGGTGACTGTTTTTGGGTCACGGGAAAGACGGTGAATCCCATTCCATTGATTGCCACTTGGATTCTGGATCGAACTGGTAGTACCAGGTCTCATTCCCTGTGCAAGAAGAAAAAGGTGTGCCAGACTAAGTGCAGCATAAGTAAAACCAGGGTTTATTAATAGTATGAGCCAAATAGCTACTCACAAGATGTAGATAATAAAAAAAAGCATAAAATGCAAGGAGGGTCAGTGGTCATTCTGGGGGGTCCAGGGGTATCACGCAGCGGGCTCAGCGATCTTCGCGGCAGGATAGATGGAAGCGCCAGCCTGAATCCTGCCTCATGGTGGAAGAACCAGCGTGGAAAGCACCAGGAGGATCTGATGAAAAAGCAGAAGCTTTGAAACACATCATCTGACACGTCCCGACGCCACGGCTCCTGGTGCAGTCCACGCTGGTTCTTCCACCGTGAAGCAGGATTCAGGCCGGTGCTTCCATCTATCCTGCCACGAACGTTGCTGAGCCCGCTGCGTGGGACACCTGGACCACCAGAATGACCACGGACCCTCCTTGCATTATATGCTTTTTTTATTATCTACATCTTGTGAGTAGCCGTTTGGCTGATACTTTTAACAAACCCTGGTTTTATTTATGCTGCACTCAGTCTGGCGCAACTTGTTCTTCTCCTATTTGTCTTCCAGAGGACTGCTTCACTCTTAAAGTGGTTGTAAACCCTTACACACCACTTTTATCCACAGGGAAGCCTATAAAAAGGCTTCCCTGTAGGTACTTGAAATATCTCCTAAACCTGCACGTTTTAGGATATATCTACCATATACGCTTGCGCCAACGTCATCGGTGCATGCACACCGAAGAAAGGGCATGATCGTGCTGTTTCTAAAGGGCCCGTGCCGTGACATGCACGGGAGTGACGTCACGCAACTCTGGCCAGTCACAGAGCCGGAGTCCACAGCCCCTGAAGGAAGAGGGGTGAAGATGGACATGGCCACCAGCGGGGATATCGCAGGCTTCATTTGCAGTTAAGTGGCACATAATGGGCTAGTATGCGATGCATAGTAGCCCATTATGCTTTTACTTTGCAGGGAACAAAAGAGGAAGTAAAACCCATCAGGGGTTACTTCCTCCTTTAAGGGAGCTGCCACGAGTTTTGCTACAAAAGTTTAATTGGACTTTTTATCCACGCTTGGTTCACCATACTTATTTGACCTATTTGAACCCATTATATGTTTTTTATGCATGTTCCCTGATATAGTTTTATACATTGTGGTGGTCTGCTAGTACCAATTCTTGCGCCACTCTGTTGATCCGTTTCTTATCCCCTGTGATAATGGTTTGCAGAAAGGATGGATCATGGTCACACATTGTAATTAAATCTGAAGAGGTTTCCATCCGTTTCTCTTTCTATTGGTCTGTCAGCTTGTGCGGCACAAACTGGGAACAGATCTTCCACTTACCCAGATCTTCGCAGATGATGGTATGCACGTGTCCTTGCTAATGCCCAAATTCCTCCACCATCAATCGTAGAGTCAGTCGCCGATCTCATGCCAGCATTTGGCACACTCACTCGATCATGTCTGGGGTTCTGCTTGTCGACAGCCATCCTGAACGTGGCTCATCTTCAGTCATTTCCTTCCCAACGCAAAAGCATTTGAACCAGTCGTAAACACCTTTTCTGCTCACGGCTTCCGTCCCGTACACTTGCATCAACATTTTGTGCATCTCCGTCGCCGGTTTCCCCAATTTGTAGCAGAACTTGATGTTCACTCGTCGCTCTATTGCACTGTGACCCTACCTCTCACACTGAGTAAAACCTCGTACAGATGACCGGTTTTGCTCGGCAAGAACCAGCAAGAAAATTGCTGGCAGAGCTTTCTTGCAGAGTAAACCGGACGTGTGTATGAGGCTTTCAGGTTTCTCGTCAAGAAAACTGGTCAGAATCTCGACGAGAAAAATAGAGAACCTGCTCTCTATTTTCTCGGCCTGTTTCCCGACGAGAAACCCGAGAGTGTGTACGCTTACCTGGCGCCGTGGAAACCCGCACATGCTCGAAATGACTTTGAAGCATGCGCAGTAGCTTCCTAGGCATAGGTAGGGTGTAGCAAGATGGCGGCGACGGCATCGACTGTGACAAGTGCACGCTGGTCATAATCAATGACGTCACCGCAATCGTTCCATTCAAAAGAACGGCGGTTCTTTTGAATCGAGCATGTGTACACTCGGCCGGGACAAGATTCTTGTCAAGAATCTCGTCAGGGAAAAACTGTTTTTTTCCTGACGAGATTCTCGGTCGTGTGTACGAGCCTTATGTTCTTCTGGTGAAAGAACCAGTTTCCTGTCTGGTACTACAAGATAGCCATTGGAAAGAGAACAAAATAAATTATTTTGATATGGACCAAACAGATAAAGCGGAACTAAACCCCCTTATCCTTTTCAGCCAAGGACCTGCAACTGCCATAGTGCTGCACATGTGATCAGTTATGACTCCAGCCATTTAATGATTTGACAGCTTGTTTGAGAGCACAAGCAAATGTGACGGTTACATTCCTGGCATGCCGAGAAAGCCAACTTGTTTTTTTGAAACCGTTAAATCAATGGGTTTAGTTCCGCTTTAAGCCCAGAACAGGTTCACACTGGGCTGCGGGAGTGAAGCCATGCAAGTTCAGCTGATTTCACTCCCGCTGGCAGTCCCGATTTTGGCCGCGATTACAGAGACATCTATGCAGGTTTCTGCACAGATGTCAATGTAAATCGCAGGTCGAAATCGCAAAAAGTAGTACAGAAACTACTTTTTTTAAACAGTGCAGAGCCGATTAGGACGGTGCCATTACCAGCAAATGCCGCCGTTTTGACATGTCAAAACGCACCATTGTGAACCAGGGCTAAAATACAGAAAAAATGCAATTTTTAAATATTTTCAGAAATGTAGGGTCTATAGCCTGGGTACCTTTTTTATAAATTAAACCCTGCCACCAACCTAAAAAATTAAACGGAAAAGCACAGAGAAATCAAACATTTCAAAATTGTGTTTTTCCATTCTATAAATGATTTTTTATTTACTTGCAATGCACCTTTGAACTTACTAGAACATTGGACTACTCCAGGAATTCCCAACTTCCACCGCCACCCTCCGTGCACATCACAGCCCTCTCCCTCTTCTAGAAGTGTCCAATAATTCTCTCTGCTGTTACAGCTTCTCCACCCCTCCCCCTTACCTCCTTGCATAATCTTTAATGTAGCTGTTGGGGGAGGAGTGAAGGGGAATACTACACCTGAGTGACAGCTCTGAGTCTGCCAGGGCTGCTGACATCACATCCAATATGGCAGAAGCCCGCAGGAGCCTCAGGATTTTCAAATGACTACAAAAGGCCCCTTTTACATGGGGCTGATCCATCCAAGCGGAATCTGTCTGCTCAGCGGGGGATCTCTCAGCTGATTCCCGCTGAGCAGGCGGATGACAGGTCTGTGTGCGCTCCGCTATGCAGAGCAGACACGGACAAAGCCCGCTCTCTATGTAGGGTTGTCACCTCATCCCTTTAAAACCAAACACACATTAATTACACAGGTTCTGTGGCTGATTAAGGTGGTAATTAAACTCACTTGGTGCCTTATCTGCATTAAATTAGCCTCAGAGCCTGTGTAATTCATATGTGTTAGATTTTTAAAAGGGATGAGGTGGCAACCCTACCTCTATGGGGCGATCGGATGTGTAACGACAGGAGTTAACGTTGTTTAAATATATTCCATTCCCGAACACACAGCAGCTACCAGACACTCCAACCAGCCGAGTAAGACCCCATACAAAACGAGACAACGCTCTGTGTTGAAGTTCCAAAAACAGGGAATCAATCTTTATTGCCAGCACATGGTAACACACTTCCCTTCAAAACACTTCCCTCCCATCCTTGGGGAACAGGGCGGGTTAAACTGTCCAATGACAATGGTGATACAGGTCAGGTGTGTTCAAACTTCTCCTTCAGTAAACAGTCTTAGCAGGAGGGGTTGCTGGAGTGATTCCGCCCCCCCCTTTCCTCACAGCAAGACACTTAAACATCCCATAATAGGCAGCCAGACGGTCTACCAGCTCCAATCCACATCACCACAAACAACAATGAAAAGGTCTTTGGAAGCTAGTCTGGATTTAATCTACATTACACAGGCAGCCAGGTGGTTAGAGTTGAACACATCAGCATCTCTCAATTAACCTGTTGAGTTCAGAATCAAACAACCAGTAAATAGTCCTTTTACAGATATCCTGGGAAATACCGTGGATTAATATTACAGACCCATTTCAAAGCAATCCAAGACATATTCTCAATGTCCATTATTTTCTGGCTCATACTTTCTAAGAACTTCTGGGTTCCACGGGCCCTCCCCGTTACATCTCTCCCCTTTCGGCAGGAGACTAACATAGGAGGAGACCCCAGACGGGTTGACTCCGAAGTTAGTCCATAGTTCCATTCCTCGAATGCCTGGACAACCCATCAGCATTGCCATTTTGCTTACCGGGTCAGTAGCTGATGGTGAAGTTGTAAGGTTGTAGGGCGAATAATGGAATTCAGTTCTGAAACAGTCACTTGCTTTGCTCTCTCAATGGCTCCCAAAACTTGTTGCTGACGCTCTTGGGAGAGGCAAGGCAAAACCTGGGTGCAAATCCCATTTAACCTTTTGACAATTTCATACAATATTAATTGGTGGGAAGGGGGGGAGGGGAGGGGGGAAGGGGGGGAGTGGGAATGGAAGAAAGGGGATCAGTCTGTGTAGAGCAGACCGAAAGCGGTTACTATAGGCAACAGATTATAGATCCAGAGGCGGAAATGATTTTAAAATTAATCATTTATTCCTGTTATCATTTCAAATAGATGTAAGAGGAAACATATAAAGGTGCAGCATTATTTTCAAAAGGTGAATGATCATACATTACATGAATTAATTGGAAACATCTAGTAGACAGACAAGACAAACAAATAACTAAAACATATAACAACACACTTGTCCGGACGTATGGTTCAGTCTTATATAAGTATGTGACCCAGTGAAGGATAATATTGTTTTATATATTGATTACCGTCCACCAGGGAATATAGGGTAATCTCGGCCACCTGCTAGTAAGTGGATTTATTAATTAAGGTCAAATGGGTTTAACATTTAATATAAGACTGAACCTGATGGGGTGGGAAAGGGGGACCGGGGGAGGAGGGTATTAGCGCTGGGGGCATGCATTAGGACTGGTACAAATCGAAGCCGTTTGCCTAAATGCAGTATTTGCATTGGGTATACTCTGGGAATCCACTAATGGAAAAGTTCTTTGTAGATTGAAAGGGTTAATTGATGTTAGTAAAAGGGCTGTTGTATTGGCACAATGGTAATGAATAAATGTCCTCCAAAAGTTGCTAGCAAAGAAAGTTCATTAATACGGTTATTAGTACAGAAATCTGTGATGCTTTTACAACATAGCTCTGGTTTGCACATATAGGCAGTGTGTAATTAGTCTCTTTATCATTGTCTGCAGCTCAATTTCAACCTACAAGTCAAAGTACTTTACCATAGGTCCCGGGTTACCTGGTATTTGGCAGCTGATTTGAGGGTGTTATTTTGGCCATACCTATTTGTTGTGTTGGCCGTCAACCCGAACGGATATTGTGGTAAAGTCCAGGTCCCCCAAGCGTTACCTGCGCCGGTATCAAAGTGGGATCCAATGTGGCTGCTTTGCAAATGAACAAAAGAACTTTTCCATTAGTGGATTCCCAGAGTATACCCAATGCAAATACTGCATTTAGGCAAACGGCTTTGATTTGTACCAGTCCTAATGCATGCCCCCAGCGCTAATACCCTCCTCCCCCGGTCCCCCTTTCCCACCCCATCAGGTTCAGTCTTATATTAAATGTTAAACCCATTTGACCTTAATAAATCCACTTACTAGCAGGTGGCCGAGATTACCCTATATTCCCTGGTGGACGGTAATCAATATATAAAACAATATTATCCTTCACTGGGTCACATACTTATATAAGACTGAACCATACGTCCGGACAAGTGTGTTGTTATATGTTTTAGTTATTTGTTTGTCTTGTCTGTCTACTAGATGTTTCCAATTAATTCATGTAATGTATGATCATTCACCTTTTGAAAATAATGCTGCACCTTTATATGTTTCCTCTTACATCTATTTGAAATGATAACAGGAATAAATGATTAATTTTAAAATCATTTCCGCCTCTGGATCTATAATCTGTTGCCTATAGTAACCGCTTTCGGTCTGCTCTACACAGACTGATCCCCTTTCTTCCATTCCCACTCTCCCCCTTCCCCCCAATTAATATTGTATGCTTATATGGTTACAGCAACTATACCTTATCAGGTAAAAACGATCCCCAGTGGGTGACATTTCTTTTCACCCACTCACCAGCGGAACTTGCGCAATTCCCCATCCCCAAACCCTAATATATTTTGACAATTTCAGCCTGTTTGCGCAATTCAATGTTCAAGCCATGGGACATCTCATAATACATGACGTAGTGTCGTTGCATCTCCGATTTCTCACTGGCCAACTTGTCACATTCCAATTTGTGCCTGATCTAAGGTACATGTCGGGGAAGATAGTCTTACCCGGGTCACGGCAGCAAGCGGGTCGGTTCCAGCAGCACGGGTCTGGGCACAGGTAGTCACTGGGTTGGCTTCAGCGGGGCCCATCGCGGCGTAAGCAGAAACGAGGGGGGCCAAATCATTCCCCAGTAGTACATCTGCTGACAAATCCTTCATCACCCCCACATTCACGTGTCCCGAACCAACCCCCCAATCCAGGTGAACACGGGCAACCGGTAGCCGGAAGACGGTGCGTCCCGCTACTCTTACGGCTACAGTGTCTCCGGTATGTTGGCTCTCTGGGATGAGGTTCTTCTGTAGTAGGGTCATGGTGGCGCCAGTATCACTTAGGCCATTGGCTAACATTCCATTGACCCAGACAGTCTGCCTGTGTTGCTGCCGGTTGTCCCGGTTAGCTGCTTGTATTGGATCAGCCCCGTGCAGGACGCCCCAATGTTCTTCCTCCTCAACGCAGTGGGCCGCAGGCATGGATGTGTGGGGGTTCCCCCTTGCTGGCTGTCTCCATGACTGGGACTGCCTGGCTGGATTCAAACGGACAGTCTGGCTTTTTGTGCCCTAGCTGTTTACACCCGAAACACCTGATGGGTTGTGAGTAGCCCTGGGAGTTGGACCTGGGCTGCTGAGAATAAGTGGCCGCTGGAGGTGGTGCTGTACGGTGGCACGACTGGGGTTGGTAGGCGATAGCCGGAGGGGGTGCCACTGATCGATAATCCACCCGAGCTGTTGTCTTGACCACAGGGTTATCCAGTTTGTGGGCATCTGTGTATTCGTCCACCAAGCGAGCTGCTTCAGGCAAGGTGAAAGGTTTTCGGTCCCGGACCCACTCTCTGACTTCCAGGGACAGTTTGTCAAATAAGTGCTCCAGCAGGAACACCTGCAGCACCTCTTCCCCGGATTCTGCTTGGCATCCAGCGACCCAGTGGGATGCAGTGCGGTGTAGGCGGCATGCCCACTCGGTATACGAGTCTCCAGTCTGCTTGCTCGTCTCTCGGAACCGCCTCCGGTGTGACGGCATACCTGGCCAAAAGTGCTTCTTTTACCAGTCCATAGTTCATAATATCCTCGTCTGGGATGGCCCTGAACGCTTCACTGGCCTGGCACAAAATGGTAACCCATTCCTCTGTGGGCACCCGGTGTAGGGCACATTGCCGTTCAAAATCAGCAAGGTACCCATCAATCTCTCCTTCAGTTTCAATAAAAAATTTAAAAGCAGTAAAATGTATCTTTCTCCTTTCAGTTGGTGCTGCTCTGACTTCTGCTACTGCAGCACATCTTTGCGATAGCAAATTTACGTCCACAGCCGCTATAACTCTGTCTATGATCTCCGCTGTAGGGTTAGGACCATAATGTGGCAGTCTTATGTTAACAGCCCAATCAAAACTTGCCTCTTCGGGTGTCCTGTCTGTTACGCTGGGCCTTTCGGTTCCATCCATTTCGACTAGTTCTCTGATAATGTCCCTCTTCTTACGGTTGTTGGCCGGTCTTCCCCGGTTCTCCAGTAAGTCCTTGAGGGTAGAGTGCTTTAGCCGTTCATACTGTGCCTCCATTGGCCTGTGTTCTCTTGTAAAAGGAAGTGAATTGCGCTGAATTGTGTATACACACCTCTATCCCTGTGTTAATCAAAACAATTAAGGATGTGTGTCTTGTGAACTTTGTGCTCTAAACATAACTATATATATATATATATATATATATATTACGTGCCATCAATAACAGATTCCTGCTGCAATTCTTAAATTGCTGCTGCAATTCTTAAATTGCCGCTGCGATTTTTAAATTGCCGCTGCAATTTTTAAATTGCATTTACAATATGCAAAAAAAATTGTGCAATCCAATATGCAAAAGCACCAAACAACTTGTGTGCAGTTCATTTAAGTCCTTCCAATGTGCTGTATAAAAAAATAATATATATATTTATAGGTGTACAGAAAATATATCTCCAAAAACATATTTTTCTGCTAAAACAAATGCTCAAATGTTCCTATATGAACAATTGCTTCAATCCCGAGTGACTTGCTGAGCTTCCACCTTCACCACATATGTGTCTGCACCACCACCGAATAGATTGGCCACTCACCAGATAGGCTAGATTATGAAAATTCATCCACTCACATGTACAGGTGCCTTTTAGCCGGCACTGAGCTGATCCAGCCATGCATAGAAGATCTAAATGTCTGGTCCGCACGTGTGCCCCTATGTTTCCTTCACAAGCTGGATTAGAGGCTGCGGGACGATTTACTTGTCACTTCTGGGACCATAGCAAGGTTTTGGATGTAATCCAGCTTGTGAAGGAAACATAGGGGCACACGTGCGGACCAGACATTTAGATCTTCTATGCATGGCTGGATCAGCTCAGTGCCGGCTAAAAGGCACCTGTACATGTGAGTGGATGAATTTTCTTTTAAACTTTAAATAAACTTTTTATGATAATCTGCACCATGATGGCCCTTTATGTATTCCATGAGCAATCATAGAGTAAGATCCACCACCAGTACATTGGGAGGAACCGCTGACAAGTCTGGATGACGGAGTGGTTATCCTTATGAACCAAAGGCGCATAATCTAGCCTATCTGGTGAGTGGCCAATCTATTCGGTGGTGGTGCAGACACATATGTGGTGAAGGTGGAAGCTCAGCAAGTCACTCGGGATTGAATCAATTGTTCATATAGGAACATTTGAGCATTTGTTTTAGCAGAAAAATATGTTTTTGGAGATCTATTTTCTGTACACCTATAAATATATATATTATTTTTTTATACAGCACATTGGAAGGACTTAAATGAACTGCACACAAGTTGTTTGGTGCTTTTGCATATTGGATTGCACAATTTTTTTTGCATATTGTAAATGCAATTTAAAAATCGCAGCAGAAATTTAAGAATTGCAGCAGGAATCTGTTATTGATGGCACGTAATATAAATATAAATAAAAAATATATATATATATATATATATATATATATATATATATATATATATATATATATATAGTTATGTTTAGAGCACAAAGTTCACAAGACACACATCCTTAATTGTTTTGATTAACACAGGGATAGAGGTGTATACACAATTCAGCGCAATTCACTTCCTTTTTCATTTTTTCTCATTCAACTTATATGGTTGTATGGTTTATTCAATTGCAGCAGATTGATTTTTAGTATAAGTATCTTGGCGCCGGTAACACAAACCTTTATATGTGTTCTCTTGTAGCTGTCCTTCCGGCTGTGGGAATCAATCCGCTGCTTGCCACCAATGTAACGACAGGAGTCAACGTTGTTTAAATATATTCCATTCCCGAACACACAGCAGCTACCAGACACTCCAACCAGCCGAACAAGACCCCATACAAATATTTCTCCCCGCACAAACGAGACAACGCTCTGTGTTGAAGTTCCAAAAACAGGGAATCAATCTTTATTACAAGCACATGGTAACACACTTCCCTTCAAAACACTTCCCTCCCATCCTTGGGGAACAGGGCGGATTAAACTGTCCAATGACAATGGTGATACAGGTCAGGTGTGTTCAAACTTCTCCTTCAGTAAACAGTCTTAGCAGGAGGGGTTGCTGGAGTGATTCCGCCCCCCCCTTTCCTCACAGCAAGACACTTAAACATCCCATAATAGGCAGCCAGACGGTCTACCAGCTCCAATCCACATCACCACAAACAACAATGAAAAGGTCTTTGGAAGCTAGTCTGGATTTAATCTACATTACACAGGCAGCCAGGTGGTTAGAGTTGAACACATCAGCATCTCTCAATTAACCTGTTGAGTTCAGAATCAAACAACCAGTAAATAGTCCTTTTACAGATATCCTGGGAAATACCGTGGATTAATATTACAGACCCATTTCAAAGCAATCCAAGACATATTCTCAATGTCCATTATTTTCTGGCTCATACTTTCTAAGAACTTCTGGGTTCCACGGGCCCTCCTGTTACAGGATGTAAACGGACCGCATGTCCATATCAATCCGACTGTCATCCAATCGATGGATGGAGAACGCAACGCCATAGTCCGTTTTCAGAGGATTTTGTCAGATCCGCCGTCCCATAGGAGGACAATGGGTGGTCCGATCGGGGTTCACCTGAAAAACTGACAGGCGGACCCAATTGTTCCTCTGGTGTGAAAGGGGCCTAAAGGAGCATTTTACAGGTAAAAAAAAACATGCCTAAAAAAGGGTTACCGTATAAACTCGAGTATAAGCCGACCCAAGTATAAGCCGAGGCACATAATTTTACCACAAAAAACTGGGAAAACTTGACTCAAGTATAAGCCTAGGGTGAAAATGCAGCAGCTACTGTAAGCGGAAAAGGAGGGTCAACAATGCCCATTTGCACGCCTCACTGTGCCTATTGCAGCGTACCTGGAATTGACAGGCTGCAGGCGTCCATTGTTTAAAACTTGCGGCTTCCTCCTGGTCCGGTCCCGTCCCGCGATAGGCAGACCACTGAACACAGTGTCAAACGCCTATCACAGACGTCTTCTCATCCTCGGACCCAGTTTCCCAGCAGACACTGTGTTCAGTGTTCCGCCAATCACGGATGTTCTTTCATCCTCGGACAAGAGAAGGTCCGTGATAGGCGGAACACTGAACACAGTGTCAAACGCCTATCACGGAACGGGTCCAGAGGGAAGCCGCGAGTTTTAAACAATGGACGCCCGCAGCCCTTCAGGTACACCGACTCGAGTATAAGCCGAGGGGGGTATTTTCAGCCCTAAAAAAAAAAGGGGCTGAAAAACTTGGCTTATACGGTAAATGTACATATAATCTTATGGGAAGATTTTTGTTGAAATTAGTAGTCCGGCAATAGGGTCCCCTTAAGTGGTACATTTATGACAAGTTGCATCAGTAAACTTTATTTAAATGATGGCATGTAATAGCTATGCATTTCTACAGTTTACTGCATGCACTGATCATTCAGACACAGGTCCATATGTATCAGAAAACTACTCCTTTAGAGCTTTCTAGATGGGTCTGGACCATTGTGGTGATCAGTGTCCCAGATTTTGAGCCAATATTGCATGGCTTGCCTTAAGCTGGCCATACATGGATTAAAACTCAGCCGGTTCAGCGGGGACCAGTTGAATTCCGAACCATGTATGGGCAATCTGGTTGTACACAAGACAAATCGATTGACTTTTTTACAACCAGGATCTGTCAGGATGTAAAAAAAAAATCCAAATTGTCTTTTTTGTTTATAGTGCAAAAAATTAAAACCGCATAGGTGATAAAATACCACCAAAAGAAAGTTCTATATGTGGGGGAAAAAAAAGGACATCAATTCTGTTTGGGTACAGCGTCGCACGACTGTGCAGTTGTCAGTTAAAATGACGCAGTGCCGTATCGCAAAAATTGGCCTGGTCATTAAGGTGGTAAATCCTTCCGGGGCTGAAGTTGTTAAAAGAATCTGGAGAAATCTCTGTGCGCAAGGGACAAGGCCGAAATGCAATATTGGATGCCTGTGATCTTCAGGCCCTCAAACGGCACCACATTAAAAACAGACATGATTCTGTGATGGACATCACTGCATGGGCTCAGGAATACTTCCAAAAATCACTGTAAGTGAAAAAAGTTCTCCATGCCATCCAAAAATGCAAGTTAAAGCTCTATCATACAAAGAAGCCATATGGGAACATGATTTAGAAACGCTGCTGTCTTCTCTGTGCCAAAGTTCATTTAAAATGGTCTGTTGCAAAGTGGAAAAATGTTCTATGGTCAGACAAATCAAAAACTGAAATTCTTTTTGGTATCCAAGGGTGCCGCATCCTCCAGATTAATGAGAAGAGGGACCCTTCGGCTTGTTATCAGCACTCAGTTCACAAGCTTGCATCTCTGATGATATGGGGTGCATTAGTGCATATGGAATTGGCAGCTTGCACATCTGGAGAGGCGCCATCAATGCTAAAGATATCCAAGATTTAGAGCATCATATGCTCCCATCCAGATGACGTCTAAGGCCTTGCATAAGCAGGAAATGCTAAACCGCATACTGCATCCATGACAACAGCATGGCTTTGTAGTAGAAGAGTCTGGGTGCTTAACTTGCCTGCCTGCAGTCTAGACCTTTCACTAGTTGAAAATATTTGGTACATTTTCAAATGACTACAAAAGGCCCCTTTTACATGGGGTGGATACGTCCAAGCGGAAAATACAACAAAGAAGAGCCAGGACTATTGAGCAGTACCAAATTCAGGCAAGAATAGGACAACATTCCTCTCCCCAACCTCCAGCAACTGGTCTCCTCAGTTCCCAGAAGTTTACAGAGTGTTGTTCAAAGAAGTGGGGATGCTATATTGTGGTAAACATTGCCCTGTCCCAGTTTTTTTTGAGATAGGTTGCTGCCATCAATTTCAAAATTACCTTATTTTTTTTCTTTAAATGGTGCATTTTCTCAGTTTAAACATTCAATATTTGTTCTGTTTTATTTTATGAGTGGTTGTAAACCCTTCGGGGGAAGTTACACCTACAGGTAAGCCTAGATTAAGACTTACCTGTAGGTGTTTGCAATATCTCCTAAACCTACACGGTTTAGGAGATATTTGCCAAAAGGAATACACTGTTGTCTACAGCGCATACGCGCCGTAGACAACGGCGCAGGCGCACTGAGAATCCCATTCATAAAACAGAGCCGGTTTTGATGGCACCCGCGTGCATGTGCAGAGTGACGTTTTCGCCGCTCCGGCTAATCACAACGCCAGAGTGGCGATACCCGAAAGTAACCTTCCGGAGAGATGTCTGCAGCCAGAGGGGGAGACGAGGACGGCTTCACTCTAAGGTAAGTAATGCATAATGAGCTAGTATGCTAGTCATACTAGCTCATTATGGCTTTGTCTTGCAGGTGTTTTTTTTTTATTTATTTTTTTATATATTTTCGGGTTTACAACCGCTTTATATAATGGTTTTAGAGATTTGCAAATCATTGTATTGTGTTTTTATGTAGATTTTAGGAATTGGGGTTGTAAATGTACTTGTTTTAAACTTTTTTTTTTACAGCTCTTTAGTTACTTCCCTATTTCCAGGTATAGGCAAAAAGATATCATGCATCCCAGGAGGGATTTCTCAGCTAAGAAGACCCTCTTGTCTGCATGCCCAAGTTAAAGGGCAAATGGATTCCAGGAAGTAAAGTCTACATGTTCCTACTCCCTTACTCTAGATGCCAGGGGCGTTGGTTGGGGTTGGTTTTCAAAGTGATTTCTAGGCAAACGAATGCATGCAGACTTGGATGGATGGGCGTGTTTGCTTTGAATATTAAAAATGAATTATAAAGCGTTTTTGGTGCTCAGATGAAGTATACTGTAGTTTCGCTTTAATCTAACTTACAAAAGGTAAGGTTATATACACTTAGCAAAGGGAATGGTCTCAAAACCAAACGAGCAAAATATGGCTGCCATGTTTACGTGTAAACAGTGCTCCTTTGTTTGTCAAACATCAACAAAATAAGATATGCTTCACACGGTATCAAAGTTACCTCTTTAACATGTAATCTAAAGATATTACAAAAACTATTAATTACCTTTGTTATTATGAATGATTACATATGCAATTACTACATCATTGATTAATAAAGGAGAAGTATAGCCAAAACAAATTTTGGCTTTATTTCTCCTGTGAATCACAGGAGAGCAATTCGTTCTGCACTCCTGTGATCCATTTTCAGCCAACAGTGGGCTGAAGCCCGCAGTCGGCTGGTGTCACAGAGCCGTTCAGGCTGGAGAAAGATAGCGACCATATGGTCATTGCTCAGGCTCCCTGCTGAGTGCCTGAGCAAGCCCCCCCCGATAGCCCAATGCTCCAGTGAGTGCCGCCAGAGGGGAGAGCAGAGAGCCGCTGACTGACATTCACAGCTCTCTGCTCAGAGCGGAGGGGGAGAACTGAGCGACCAATAGTGTTTGATCACTCAGTTTTCACTACAGAGCTGGTGGGGGATCGATCCGATGCTGCGTCCACCGAGGTGAGTATAAAAAGGTTTATTTTCTCCAAAGCCATACTTCTTTTTTTAATAATAAATACCTTAACTGTGTTTGAGCACCACAAACCAAAAATGTAAATTAAATTAGTTTTTATTATTTAAAGCAAACTCGCCCATCCATCTATCTCTCTATGCTTTACTTTATTGAGAAATCACTTTGAACCCCCCCAGCCATGACCATCTTGAGTAAGGGCAGATGATTCTTGTAGCATTTACTTCCAGGAATCGATCGGTGCATAGCTCAGGCATGCATGCAGGAAGGTGTGCTTAACTAAGAAAGCCCCTCCTTGTCTGCACCAGATGAAACAAAAAAAATGCCCTAAAATACTCCTGGGATGTATGGCATCATTCTGGCATCACTGGGCACTTTCACCCCCTTCCTGCCCAGGCCAATTTTCAGATTTCAGTGCTGTTGCATTTTAAAGGACAATTGTGGCGTCATACAATGCTGTACCCAAACAAAAATTTGTATAATTTTTTTGAGACCGATTTTTCTTAGTGGTATTTAATCACCACTGAGTTTTTTTTTATTTTTGCTAAACAAATAAAGACCGAAAAAAAAAAATTTAAAAGTGCTTTGGTTACAGAATTCTGTAAATGGGTAATTTTTCTCCTTCACTGATGAGGCTGCACTGACAGGCACAGATGAGGTGGCACTGATGGGCAGCCTTTATGGGGCAGCACAGATGGGCAGACACTGACAAGCACTGCTGATGGGACTGCACTGATAATCAATACTATTTATTAGTAGAGACCCCCTCTGTCAGGGGAGACGCTCATCGGCTTGCCTCTACTCACGTGCTGTCAGCGCGGGTAGACGAACGCCGATAACAGGCACTTCCTATTTACACTGATCAGCTGTGATTGGACACAGCTGATCATGTGGTAAAGAGCCTACGTAATGGGCTCTTTACTGTGATCATACATGTAGCCCAACTCTTCCTCTACAAGTGTGCAAAGTTTGTTGTCCGGGGGACCTACGGCCGGGGAGCACCGATTTTTCAAAGCCGGGCACCCCTTCCATAGACTCCCATGTTAAATGGTAATTTCTCTGGTGATTTGGGGAACCGGTACCGGCCAGTCGTAGGTCCCCTGGACCCGGAACTTGGCACAAATGTAGCCCCAGTTCTCCTCTACAAGAGTACAAAGTTTGTTGTCTGGGGGACCTACGGCTGGGGAGCACTGATTTTTCAAACCTGGGCACCCCTTCCATAGACTCCAATGTTAAACGTCAGTCTAGTCATGGGCACAGTGAGGCATGCACATGGACACAGTGAGGCATGCAGATGGACACCCTAGGCTTATACTCGAGTCAATAGGTTTTCCCAGTTTTTTGTGGTAAAATTAGGTGCCTCGGCTTATATTCGAGTAAATACACAAATTAATAATACAATTATTAATGGCCTTTGTTATCATAAAATCAATTTCAGTTTTCAGTATACAATGGCTGCTTTAGGCTCCATGCATTCTAGTGCCTTTTTAAGCTCCTAGAAGCTGTTATTAGCATTTTTTCTTCTTCTCACAGAATGTAAATCGTGTTATGCCGCGTACACACGATCGGAAATTCCGACAAGAAAACCGTGGATTTTTTTCCGACGGAATGTTGGCTCAAACTTGTGTTGCATACACACGGTCACACAAATGTTGTCGGAAAGTCCAACCATCAAGAACGCGGTGACGTACGACGAGCCGAGATCAATGAAGTTCAATAGGTATTTCGGCTCTTCTGCTTGATTCTGAGTATGCGTGTTTTTTTTGTGCGTTGGAATTGCATACAGACGATCGGAATTTCCGACAAGAACTTTTCTGGTTGGAAAATTTGAGAACCAGCTCTCAAATTTTTGTTGTCGGAAATTCTGACAGAAAATGTCAGATGGTCGGCATTTCCAACCAAAAGCTCACATTGAACTTTTGTAAAAATTTCTGATCGTGTGTACACGGTATTAGCCTATGTGTCCATGCACACTACTTTAGGCTATTAGCATTTTTTGAGCTTCAGCGTCTAGGAGCAGAAAAATAAATCGTTTTTGTAGAGTTTCCTGAAGTGTTTTTCCAGCAGAAACGCCGATAAAAACGCTACTAATAGCGCTTGAGCTTTTTTTTCCTTTTACTGCAAAAATGCCAATAAAATGCTACTACAAATTGCTATTACCAGCATTTTTTAGCTTTAAAATAAATAAATAAATAAACGCTAGCGTGCATGGAGCCTTAAACACTGAAGCATTCACTGGAATTTTATATATTTTGCAGGCACGGTCATCTTACATTAGAGAATGGAGTCACAGGGAAACCTTCCTGCTGAAATCTGTAGGAGAGAGAACTAAATGGAAGACTGGGCTAACCAGTGTTGCACCCTGAAGGTGATATTTCATTTATGGAGTGTCACCTTTCAAACCAACAGAAAAAACAACATAGCTTAATTACACACGATCACACAGGCAAATGATTTATTCAATTCTACATAACGTTATTAAAAATTTATTTTAAAAAAGTTGAAGTTTTTACTCAAATTTTCTCCAAAATAAATATAAATCATACTGAAAAACAAACAAAACTACTTAACATACATAAAAGAAAACCATGTTGCCAGCAGGAACATCATTTTATAGATACAAATGAGGTAAAAAAAAATAATAATCTGGGAGTTCTAGTGTTTATCGCCATACAAAATAAAAACAAACATATAGAAAAACTAAAAGCACTGTATTCAGCATTTTTTTTATTTTTTTTAATCAAAAAAGACATGGAGGATCATTTGGCAATCATCAATACTTAAATATTAATTTACAAACTTTAGAATCTCACAGTTGCGTGAGGTTAATCATATCCATGTAGTTTCTTTTTTAGAAGCATAATTGGAAATCAATCTTTAGCATCCAATGGTTTAGGTCTTAAGCCCCATACACACTATCAGTTTTCTTGCAGGTTTTTCTCTTCAGGTTTACCAAAACCATCTAATATGAGGTCAAACCTTAAGAGTTTCAATTCGTATGCAATCAGGCAGGCCCTTGCACTACATGGTTTTGGTAAACCTGAAGAGAAAAACCTGCAAGAAAACTGATAGTGTGTATGGGGCTTTAGGGGTGGCCAAACAGGCAGATGTGTCTCACCAACAAGAGTGATGGATCTGCCTGTCTTTGATCACCACAGAACCCCCTGCACTGTAACTTACAATTCAGGAAATTTATCGAAAGATGTATTAAGAACTCCCCTCTTCTCAATGAGATAGTCCAAGGCTTAAGGAATTATTAACCACATTATAGGTCAGAAAATCTCTGAATGCGCAATGAGCTCTCAATCGCTTGAATCCCTCACTAGTGCCCTTTAGGCCGGCTATACATGGTTCGATTCTCGGCCAGTTCACCAGGAACCAGCCGAGATTCAAACCGTTAATGGGCAGGCTGAATATACCAAGTTGATTGAATGATCGTGTAACTTGGGTACAACCAGCCTGCCAGATTCACTTCGAATTATCGCAAGCGGCTGTTATAGCTGCTAGCGATAATCGCGGACTTCTCCCAGCAGGGACGGCTTTCCCTCGCCTGCTCGAGCCCCCACGGGAGGAGACTATGGCTCAGCAGAAGGGATTCCCATCAGCACTGTCTGTGTTAATGGGGGAATCGTGCAAATTTCTTTCCTGCAACTCGTGGCTGCAGGAAAGATATTTGCCATGTCTATGGCTGGCCTTAGGCTGGCGATTCACTAGGAAACTTTGAGACATTTTCCACCAGTTTCAAGAAGTCAAGGATCGGGGCCACGCTGTGCAAAACGAGCTGCACAGTGAAGGTATGATATATTTGTTATAAAAAAAAAATAAAAAAAAAACACGAGCCTTTACAACCCCTTTAAAAAGGGTACTTTGGAATCACTTACAGTTGTATTGAGATGCTTGGCATAATCAAAAGAAGAGGAATCTGCTGTTCCAGGTGTGTGCAATACCTTGATTGGAACCAAGTAGGAGTGCTAGCCCCGGCCCGCCTCCGTAAAAACTTGAGAAAAAGAAGAAATGGCTGCACATCCAAAGTTTCCAAAAGTGCCTTTTATTGCAGACGGTCAAAATACACCAGGGACACCAAGTGTTAGTGACGTAGACGCATTTCACACATTTGATCTGCGCTTAATCATGATTAAGCACAGATCAGATGTGTGAAACGCGTCTACGTGACCAACACCTGGTGTCCCTGGTGTATTTTGACCGTCTGCAATAAAAGGCACTTTTGGAAACTTTGGATGTACTTGGCATAATACAAGCAGAAAAAACCCTGTACAGTATAAAGAAAAAGGCACTGATAAAAAGAACAAACAGATTCTGATACTTGTTGCCTCAATAGGAGATGACTGAGAAGCTCCTGGACTCTCTTTCTTTTCATCTATTTAATTTATTTATTACAGGTACTTATATAGCGCTGCACATTCTTTATTTATATATACATATAATATAACAAACATTCACATCAGTCTCTGCCCTCAAGGAGCTTACAACCCAAGGTTCCTAACTCACATGCATACATACACATACTAGGGCCAATTTAGACAGGAGCCAATTAACCTACCAGCATGTAGAGTGTGAGATGCGGCGTCGCACTGATTAGGACGGTGCTATTGCCGGCAAATGCCGCCGTTTTGACATGTCAAATCGCATGTCAAAACGCACCAGTGTGAGCCTGGGCTAAAGCTGTAAATTTCCATTGCATGTTTGAACATTCCCAGCTGTTTTGAAGCAATACAAAGAGTATAAGGCCCGGTTCATACCAGTGCAGCTACTTCAGGGCCATTTCAAAGAGGAAAATCAGTGTGATTTGGATTTGCGATTTCATTGTAGCTTGCAACTTAAAGTTGAAGTAAACCCTTTTTGGCACGTGTACCTACAGGTAAGCCTATAAAAAAACCTTACCTGTAGGTACAGTGATCATCTCCTAAACCTGCACTATTTAGGAGTTATTCATACTGCATGCAGCCGATGATGTCACCGGCGCATGCGCTCTGAAGGGATGGTATACCCGTGCTGTCCCTACAGAGCTCCGTGCCGTGGTCCGTGACTCCTACCTGCACGCGCAGGAGTGACATAATCGCAGCGCGGCCGGAGGACGCAAATCCGGAAGGAAGACCGGGTGAAGATGGAAGCGCCTGACAGCGTGGCAGTGGAGGGCTTCGTTCTAAGGCAAGTATTTCATAACGTGCTAGTATACGTCGCAAATAGGGTGCGGCTTGTCATGTGATTTTGAACTGTCAAATCGCATGACAAGTCATACTGGTGTGAACCAGGGCTGAATGATAAAGGAGGCCTTCGTGTGTTACAATTCAAGGTTCAGGACTGCCTTTCAGGAATGCCAAGTAAAAGAATATGCTTGTTCTATTGAAGGATGAAAGTGTCAGGGGAAAAGAAAAAAAAAAAAAAGAAGAAGAAGAAGAAGAAAGAAGGATTACTCTAAATAAATGAAGAAGAGGACACGTCCTTAAATGGTGGGGAGTTGGTCATTTAGGGGAGGAAAATTAGAAGATCAGAAATAAATTGAGAGTGAGTAAATAAGATGTGCGAATCTGTGGCTATTTGTAATTGAACAACCTGGATACGTACTCTCCAGATATGAAGTTCATTGTAATAATAAATGCACAAGTACAGTGATGCTGGGTACACACGGGAAGTTTTTTTGTTTAATCCAGCGGACTGAACGAAAAAAACCTTACAAATCACCATAGTAAACACATCCGATGTTAGTACGGTGATCTCTCTGCTGAGCTATTGTGTTCAGACAGGGAGAATGCCCTGCCAGAACACAGTAGTCATTGCTCACAGCCATTAACAGCAGGCACTGATCAGATTCTGGTTTTCCAGCATGCTCATAAGACCGGATCTGTCAGGGAAGGAGCTGTACATATGGGCCGAAAGTTGGCCTTTAACTGCCGCATCGACCATTTTTGGCCAATGTTTGGCCCATGTGTACCTAGCTTGAGTCACAGGCAGAAAACGTAGATTAACCTCTTGGCGACCAGCCGCCGTCATTATACAGTGGCAGGTTGGCTCATTCCCGCAAATCGCCATAGGTGTATGTCGGCTCCTTTAAGAGCTATAGCAGGCACTCGCCCGCTGCACAGCAGGGGAGCTGATGCGGGTGGCCGGCGGCCGCAATGTCCACCGGCCACCCGCGATCGCTCCACAGAGAGCCAGAACGGGGGACTGTCAATGTAAACAAAAAGATCCCTGTTCTGACAGTACACTCCCCCAAAGTTATAAACACCTCCCTAGGGAACACTTAACCCCTTGATCGCCCCCTAGTGTTAACCCCTTCCCTGCCAGTGTCATTTGTCGCTGTATGATTGTCAATGGTCTCAAAAATGTGTCAAAACTGTCCGATCTGTCCGCTGCAGTCCCACTAAAAATCGCTGATCACCGCCTATATATATATATATATATATATATATATATATATATATATAGCGCAGTGATCAGCGATGCCATAAATATATCCCCTATTTTGTAGACGCTATAACTTTTGCGCAAACCAATCAATATACACTTATTGCGATTTTTTTTTTTTTTTACCAAAAATATGTAGAAGAATATATATTGGCATAAACTGATGAAAAAATGTGTATTTCTTTTTCATTTTTGGGGATATTTATTATAGCAAAAAGTAAAAAAATCGTTTTTTTCCCCCCAAAATTGTCAGTCTTTTTGTTTATAGCACAATAAATAGGTGATAAATACCACCAAAAGAAAGCTCTATTTGTAGGGAAATAAAAAAAAGGATGTCAATTTTGTTTGGGTACAGCGTCGCACGACCGCGCAATTGTCAATTAAAGCGACGCAGTGCCGTATCGCAAAAAGTGGCCTGGTCATTAAGGGGGAAAATCTTCCGGGGCTGAAGTTGTTAATACCCACTTTAGAACAATGTCCTGGCTAAAAATAAGCTCTGTTGGACACCGGAGTGTAGCCTGTGCAGTTAGGCCAGCAATAGACGGAGCAAATTTCCGGCAACCACAGACAGTGTTGACAGGGGTATCCCTCCCGTCAAACTATTGTGTCCCCTCCTCCCCCGCCAGGAGAAGACCGTGATTACTGCTAGTGCCTATAAACGCCACTAGTGATAAATCGCATGTAAAATCCAGTTGGCTGGTTGTACCCAAGTTAGTCGACTGATCTACTTGGGTACATTCAGCCTGCCCATAAATAGTGCAAACCGAACCATCTATGGCCGGCTTAAAGTCAGTGGAGTGAAGTATCACAGAAGTGTAGGTGTTTTGTACAAAACTAATCACCCAGATAAGGCTTAGGTACTGCTAAACCAGTGATAATGACTGACCAAAGGTTGTGAAATACTAAACGGCATTTTGATTCTTCATACAATTACAAAATATATTTTTAGCCTTCATTACAATGCACATCATAGCTGCACTAAAATAATAATAACAAAATAAAAAAACCACAGTACACTGTGACTGACAGGACATACTTCGGTACCATGGCTAATTGAATGCAAAACGTGTCTATTTTAGCCATGTTAGGAATTAAAGGAATGGGCTTTGGAACAGTTTCAGTTGGATGGTTTTGCAAATAAAACCATTCACAAAAAAAAAAAAAAAAAAGGATAATTCCTAATGGTCTCTATAATAGAGTGAATATACAAAAAATGTTCTATAAAACTTTCAGAAAAGCAGGAACACTGCTACAAATACATGTTTTTTTTTTTTACCCACTGTCCACTATGAGCAGGGAATGGCAACTGCGGCATGCGAAACAGGGATGAATACAGGGCTATGTATCTCTATGGAGAAAAGGGCAACCTACCATTTATTTCACACTACTGTACTCTGAGCATACATTTCCACTTTAAAGAACTAAACCAAAAAGAAGATTTTTAATTATTTTTGTTCAGTCAAAAAGGCTGAACACAATTATGTAGACCCTGCAAGATTAAGGGGCGTCTATATTAAAAAAAAAATTTTTTACAGAGCTATTCATTCTGCGAATGGGGGCAAAATCCAATGTTATTAAGGCTATGTTCTCTCAAATTTTCCTCTTTCATAAAGAGTGGATTAGGAAAATACTTCATTATCTCCACTAGATGGAGTTATCATTTATAGTAAAGAAGTATTTATTTCCAATGATCATCAGCTCCATCTACTGGCCATAATGTGATATTTTTCAAAATCACTTATTGAAGTTTGATCAGATCAGGGAAACAGATTTAAAAAAGACCCTGTTAGAAGACCATTTACTTTAACAAAAATCTTCCCATGAGATTAGATGTGTATTTAACATACTTATGCATGTTATTTAGCTGTAAAAGTCTCTCTACAAAAGACCTAAATTTGCTGCCACCATGTGATGCCAGCAGCCACAGAGCGGTCACTTGGGTGTTATCCTTCACTCCTCCCCTAACAACTACATAAAAATTTATGTAGGGAGGGGATCGGTAAGCTGGGACAGCACAGACAGTAATTAAACTCTGCCAGAAGACGTTAAGTCTATGATGTGCAAGGGGGGAGGGGGGCTGCACTAGGGAATAGACTCTTCCTGAAGTAGTCAACATTTCTAGCAAGTTCAAATGCACATTGTAAGTGAATACAAATAAGTTATGGAAAGGAAATAGACTGCATGTAAAAATACTTTATATTTTTGTGCTTTATCCTGCAATTTTTAAAGCTGGTGATAGGGTCTTCCAAGTCAGCCGCCGACGCGTTTCTGATTTTTACAATATACCATTCCCTTCAAGTTTGCATTTCAGAGTACTGCATTGGTTTGCCTTGTAATTGTGCTTTTTTTTTACCAAGTCTGGGGGGAGGTTGACTAAAAAAAATAAAAAAAATTTTTGGGCCAATTCACATTACATTTGTTGGGCTGCGTTGCTTAGCACAAGTCCAACAGAATGACAAACTGAAATCCATTGTTTCCAATAGGCTGTGTTAGTGTGTGCTGTGTGAAAATAGAGCATGCACTGCAATGCATTATAATGTGTAACAGCGTGCTGCAGAGGGTGTTAAGGAAACAAAAAATAGTATTTTGCCTAATGCTTTTGAAAAAAAAAAAAACATCTAAAAAGCAACTTTTTAAAAAAGCACCTCAAGTACACGTGTCAACGTGCACAAAATACGATGCACGTTGTGGGTTTCCAGCCCTACTGCAATTAAATAAACCCCATTATCTACCTACAATTATTAGGAGGGGGGATTTTCGTTCAATGCATATGAATGTGCAACTGTACGCCACTTTTTTGTTGTCCCACATGCCACCCAAAAAGGACTCCAAGCCGTGGAAAGGCAGAGGGTCATCATTTGGGCAACTCAACTAAATGGCAGTCAGCAAGTTCATATTAATGCCATTGACGATTTGTGAGAAACCGTAAAATGACCCTAAATTATATTTTACATAAAAGACAAAATGATTTGCCCATTACTGACCAAGCTCTGCTTAATGTACAGTACATAAATACTCAATTAAGAGTACATTTTTATTTTATATTGGTCCAGCTTGGACATATTCAACTTTGTATATGCCATACCTGTGGGATCCCGGTAAAAGCTGGATTTCTAGTAGACATCACTAGTACAGTGATCTTCACTAGCTTCCAGGTCATGAGACATTGCTGGCCCGACTCTCCACCTCTTCCATTCAGAGAATGCTGTGCATTCATTGGGAAAATGCAAGGAAATCTCTGAATGCCATAAAAAAAAAGAAAACAAATTAACTAGAAGACTGGGAAGTGGTGCTCTGGTCTAAGAACATTTGGAATGTAGCAATAATCCTATAATACAATATAATAAAGCCAGCTACTCTGTATCATCCATTGCATCAATTCTTTATTGGCTACATGGCAGGATACAGCAGTAACATGAGAACATATTTCGCCCTATTCATATGTGTAAGGCTTTGGCCAAAACGCGTTACTAGCTGGCTTCATTATATCAGAAAATCTCTGAATGGTGCCCGGTGCTGAGTGGGTGACCATCTGTGTTCACAATGCCGCAGGAGGCTGCACCCATGCCGCTTGGCACGGGTCCCAGAAATGAGTGGAGATCACTTTACTACTATACCTGGAATTCTTCTTTAAACTGGCTCCAGAGGTGACTACATCCTTTGAATTACCTTCTGAGATATCACAGGACCCCTGAAACCAAACCAATATTATGTATATAGTGACTTCAGCTAGGAAGGTTGTTCTTTGGCTTGACCCCTCCCATACATTGCTACTACTTACACAATGTAAAGGGCAACCTCATTAACCAACAGTGAAGTGCAGCAGGTTGCAAGCCAAAAGCCAACAGGTCACCTTCCAAGATGAAGTTGGTATTTGCATAACAGTGGGGTTGATTTACTGAAACTGGAGGATGTCAAATCGAGTGCAGCGTTGCATGGTAGCCGATCAGCTAACTTCAGCTTGTTCAATTAAGCGTTTGCCTAGAAACCAATCAGCTTCCAGGTTTTTTGTCGAGATGCACCAAGTTTTGTACTCTCAAGTTTTAGTAAATCAACCCCATTGTGACCTGGGGCCCCTAGAAAACAGCTAGACAGAAAGTATATACTCAAGTCATTTTATTTGCAATTCAGTACAGGAACACTTGGACACATTCCATACAAAAGATGGTGTTAACCATCAGCTAATTACTGGCAGACACTTGCAAGTACAGTGCTATATAAGATCATGAGCAGCACACCTCACCTAATGAGTATAGGTTATACTGTGCACCTACTAGTAAGTTAGATGTATTAAAAAAAAAAAAAAGGAGGTAGGGGGTCCATTTGCTACAGGAGTGCTTTGTAAAGGAGTCCTCATGAACCATTTACAGTACATGCCATTTTTTCCTTCTGCTGGTGTATAAAAGAAAAACTATTCCCCAACAATAAAAGAAAAATGATAGATCATAGATCACAACCAAGAATTCCAAACGGTGCTACTTCATTGTGCTGTTTAATTCCATTTTTAAATACCTGCTGATCCTGCCAGTTAATCCTCCAGGTGACCATGTTGAATGGCCAGCAATGAAGTCACTGCAGTGTTGTCATCCTGTTCAGTACGGCAACCACAACTAATAAAGATTGACTTTGGTAGATGAAATGATATAATGCAATCATTTTTAAGCAAATCTGTCATTAAAAAAAACACATTGTAGACCAACCTGATTGCCTGGCTGTCATTGGTAAACCTCTGAGATGCTGACCCAGAACATGTATACAAATAAGGGCTTCTTTCTTTTCTCTGACTTTCCTGACCACATGCTTGTTTCAACTCTGTGACTCAAAGTTTTAAAGCATTTTCTCAGGTAAGCAAATGATGGCACCACCTGTATTTGCTATAACAAACACCTCCTCCAGTGAGCTTCTCTTAACAGCTTAGCAGTCAATGCATCTGTGCTTCTTTCTGGAAAAACACTGTAGAAATGGCGTGTACGACATACTTTAAATGAATATAAAAATAATCAAATTATCTATATAAACCCATCTAAAGCCTCTCTTCAACTTGGAGTGATAAACAGGCATTTTCAGTGCAACTTGGTTGTGTTAATTATCTTTAAGGAAATAGATTTAACTCTTTTTAACAATAAATGCAAATGGGAAACTGGATTGCTCATGCACTGTGCTAGACAGTGGGCAGGAGGGACTAATCAATGTACTGTCGATCTAAAGCTGGCCATAGATGGGGCAATTTTCTTTTGTGCAACCACGGGTTGCAGGAAAAAAAAAATCAAAAAAAAAAAAAAAAAAAATCGCTCGATTCTTCCATCAACAGTCAGTGTCGATGGAGGAATCCCTCCCACTAAGCTATTGTTTTCTTCCAGCAAGGGAAGCCGCCCCTGCCAGGACAACACACAGTGATTATTGCTAGTGGCAATAAATCACATGAAAAGTAGGACATGCTGGTAATACCCAAGTCAATCAATGGATTAACTTGGGTACAATCAGCCTGCCCAAATATGGTTTGAATCTCAGCCAGTCCCTGCTGAACCAGCTGAGATTGGAACATTCTATGGCCAGCTTAAAAGGACTGTGGTCAGAGCTATTCGCCTATAGGGCTACCAACAGTGCCAGCACCTAAGCAGCTAAAGCAGCAACAAAGGGACAATGCTGCAGTAATTTCACTTCTGAAGAAACAGGGTTGTCGTCCCAATCAAAAGAAGGGCCCATAAAATGTCTCTACCGGCAGAATCAACTGGTATTTACAAAATGTTCCAGGGGGTCACTGGTTTTACTGGCATGGGCAGCATACAACACATGTGATTTTATAGTTTGACCATAGTTCCACATTAAAAAAAAAATGCAGTTTCAATCAAACATACAAAATCTGAGGTATCGGTCTTTTCAGACATCTGTCATCAGGCTGAGCCACAGTGACCAATAGATCTTCCTAGACACCAATCAGAATCACACTTTCATTCCATAGTGCAACTTTTAATGTGTTTGGTGTCTGTGAGGCAGATTCAAAAGTTTTCATTTCAGACATTTGCACCAGTGAGGACTATGATGTCCATAATCTTCTGATAATCATGGTTTTTAAAACCAATAGGCACCCTTGTGAATATTCAATACTTCAACAAAAATCACTTTAGAGCTCCAGTTGTATCCAGATTGTATTTGGAGGGAGAGAACAAAACTATCATATTGTAAAGATTCAGCAACGCTCTTCCTTTGGGTGAAAGGACACAGAACGCTCTGGTTCCCTTCTTGAGAAAGTTGAAATCATAAAGAAAAAATATATATGTTTGTTCATCCTCCTTAAAATTACAAAAAGGCCAACTGAATACAAAACTCTTCCAAAAGCGATCATACTTAGTCCCGGCGGTCTATAGCGAGAACATCTGGTAAGTGATGTAGAGGAGTGACAGATTCAGGCGACGTCTCCTCCTGTTTCATACCACCATTCTCAACCCCTTCATTAGTCCTCTCTGGTGGCGGATCAGCGCTGAAGGATGACGTACTGCAGTACATGATAAATCCCACTATACACACGACAAATGCCAGAATGTAGAGAACGGAAAACTGCAAAAAGAAATAAACCAGTAAGGTGTATGTTCAGACATTACCTGAATTTACCTTTAAACCCCCATCTTCCCTTTTAGGAAATGTTCCAGCATTATTTTTGATTGAAGAAAACAAACTAGTTAAACTAAGAGTGATTCTGCCCAAGGGAAGAGAGATCCATCACCTTAGGATACTAGCAAAACACTCTCAAGGAGTGGGGGGTAAAGTTATGGGGGGGGACCCAGGGTTTGTGTCCAATCACCTGAAGGTAGCAGCTCAGGGTCTAAGAATATTCAGCCTATGTTCTGCTCTTTAAGGCTAAGATACATCTTTTATCACTACATTTGCCATCAAAGCCTCTGGCCCATGGGCATTACATTACTTCGATAAATAATCAAGGCCAAACTGGCTTTATGCCTGATAAAACACTGAACTAAACATAAAATGAATATGCATACTCTTCAAGCCCACGGGCATAAGAATTTTAGTAACACTGGATGTAACCAAAGCATTTGACTGGGTGAATGGAAAAATGGCTTTTAATTTTCAAAATTCAACTTTAGGCCAAAGTACACTAAGCGGGTCCAGTTTTTATACTCCATTTGCTAAGGCAGACTCTCAACTTTATCCTTGAGCAACCCTTAAAAAAATGTGAGATACGTTGGCATGAGTTGTAAAAATAGCAATAAATATGTAAATTATAACAAACTCAAAAATAAAAAATTGGATAGCATGCAAAATATTTAAATGTAAAAAAAAACACAAAATTTGCTCACGGGCACCACCAACAACCTTCCATTGGTGGGCATCGGCACCAACCACCTTCCATTGGTGCCCATCAGCACCAACAACTTCTCATTGCTGCTCAGCGGCACCACTAACCTTCCATCGATGCTCAGCGGCACCACTAACCTTCCATCGATGCTCAGCGGCACCACTAACCTTCCATCGATGCTCAGCGGCACCACTAACCTTCCATCGATGCTCAGCGGCACCACTAACCTTCCATCGATGCTCAGCGGCACCACTAACCTTCCATCGCTGCTCAGCGGCACCACTAACCTTCCATCGCTGCTCAGCGGCACCACTAACCTTCCATCGCTGCTCAGCGGCACCACCAACCTTCCATCGCTGCTCAGCGGCACCACTAACCTTCCATCGATGCTCAGCGGCACCACTAACCTTCCATCGATGCTCAGCGGCACCACTAACCTTCCATCGATGCTCAGCGGCACCACTAACTTTCCATTGCTGCTCAGAGTGTCCTCCTACCAAGGAGAAGTTAAGCAGCAGTAGATAAAAGTAATCATAATACTACTACTAGAAGTGGGTAAACATGCACACATTCTGTAAGCTTTGATGCACAGTACCATGTCAAGGGTGACGCTACAGTCAATAGCATTCCACAATTCTGATAGAAACAGTACTCTGCTTGTTTTTAGAAGAATATGAGCTTCCTCTTTGGTCTGCAGTGTCGGAATGTAAAAGAAGTAGCTGATAAAACAGTCTCTGCTACCTGGAGTGATGCTCTCCTCTCCTGACGTCAGGAACCAGGACTAGAAGCACAGTGTCAAGTTGATAAATCCCCCTTGCAGCAGTAAATTCTCATTAGCTTCAGGGGACACAGTGAACCATTGTGGGGTTGATCTAAATCCGATGCAACATCGGCAAAACCCCTGGGGACCTCTCATGGAATGCTACAGTTCAGCAGAACCCAAGTTGAGAATGCCTGCGCTAAGGTATAGGTCTACAGGTGGACATCACTTTTCCTTTTCTCAGGGGTGTCCACCCTTTCCTCTACCCTAGGGATTAGCTAGAAAGCCAGTAATCATTCACATTAGGCATAACTGTGCGATAGAGGATTGATCAACAGGTAATTCAACAGGTGAGTCTGTCACTTTGTATGTTGCTTCGTCTTACTGACCCAGTTCCTTCTTGTATAACCTGCACTGATTCAATATCTACTACTGGATTCAAGCTTTATTATCTACTTGGGTGTTTATATTATTTATTCACCACTAATGTTCAAACGCTTAACATAAATGTAAACCCCAAAAAACAAACTTATTTGCTAACTTCTGGCCTATTAAATGCATAATTAAAAACAGGTTAGATTTGTTCTACTGCACTTGCTGATCGACTAAAGTTTTCCTGCATGTATGTTTGAGAGAAGTCAATTTAACGATCGACTTCTGTCAAACAGGGAGGGCCACACACAGATTGAACTTTGGCTGGTCCTTGCTGAACCAGATTAAATTCAGTCTGTCCAAATCCAACTTATAGAAAGGGTAGTCAGAGACTCTACAACCAAGCTCCATTTGGAGTGAAATAAGTAACCAGGCCGAGCTCAGGTGGATGGAAATGCTGGCATGCTAATAAAAGTTTATTAGACAGGATATCAGATGCAACATTAGAGTTGTTTGAGGTCCTTGACGTAAACATGTGGCATCCTTTAGTCTAGAGATGGGGTCTCCAAACTGCGGCCCGGGGGCCGGATGCGGCCCTTTGATTGCTTTTATCCGGCCCTTGAGGCACTAATCCTCCTTATGATACCAACGATTGGGCACTATTCCTCTAACCCAGTGGTCACCAAACTGCGGCCCTTTGCTTGCCTTTATTCGGCCCTTAGAGCACTATCCCTTCCAATGATACGAGACACTATTCTGCCATCTGACACAGACAATGGAGCACCATTTCTCCCACTGACACCACTAATGGGGCACTATTCCTCCCTATGATACCAGCAATGGGGCACTATTCCTCCCCCTAATACCAGATGTTTACTCCCACTGATGCCAGGAAAATTTTCACTCCCGCTTGCCAAAGTCCGGCCCTCCAAGAGTCTGAAGGACAATAAACCGGCCCTTTGTTTAGAATGTTTGGAGACCCCTGGTCTAGAGGGATACATTTGGCTAATTTTATGACGTACCCTTTAAGAAGGGGGCAACACAGACAGACTGCATAAAGTACTGATAAATATTACAATAACCATTAGATCAAGGTGTTTACTGACCGTGTATCCAAATAGAAAAAGGCCAAAGAAGAGACTGTAGATGTCTGCAGTTAGGATACCCAGGTTGACGGAGGTGGCACTGCTGACTTTTATGACAAGTGGCATCACACTGTACAGACAGAACATGCATATAGCAAAACCTGCAAACAGCAATCCTGCAATACAAAACACAAAAAGACTGTTTAAAATGACAAAATATAGGGGGGGGGATTGGGGAGAGCCAGAGGAAGGGCGAGCGACACAGGGAGCCAGAGGGAGGGCGAGCGACACAGGGAGCCAGAGGGAGGGAGAGCGACACAGGGAGCCAGGGGGAGGGAGAGCGACACAGGGAGCCAGGGGGAGGGAGAGCGACACAGGGAGCCAGGGGGAGGGAGAGCGACACAGGGAGCCAGGGGGAGGGAGAGCGACACAGGGAGCCAGGGGGAGGGAGAGCGACACAGGGAGCCAGGGGGAGGGAGAGCGACACAGGGAGCCAGGGGGAGGGAGAGCGACACAGGGAGCCAGGGGGAGGGAGAGCGACACAGGGAGCCAGGGGGAGGGAGAGCGACACAGGGAGCCAGGGGGAGGGAGAGCGACACAGGGAGCCAGGGGGAGGGAGAGCGACACAGGGAGCCAGGGGGAGGGAGAGCGACACAGGGAGCCAGGGGGAGGGAGAGCGACACAGGGAGCCAGGGGGAGGGAGAGCGACACAGGGAGCCAGGGGGAGGGAGAGCGACACAGGGAGCCAGAGGGAGGGAGAGCGACACAGGGAGCCAGAGGGAGGGAGAGCGACACAGGGAGCCAGAGGGAGGGAGAGCGACACAGGGAGCCAGAGGGAGGGAGAGCGACACAGGGAGCCAGAGGGAGGGAGAGCGACACAGGGAGCCAGAGGGAGGGAGAGCGACACAGGGAGCCAGAGGGAGGGAGAGCGACAAAGGGAGCCAGAGGGAGGGAGAGCGACACAGGGAGCCAGAGGGAGGGAGAGCGACACAGGGAGCCAGAGGGAGGGAGAGCGACACAGGGAGCCAGAGGGAGGGAAAGCGACACAGGGAGCCAGAGGGAGGGAGAGCGACACAGGGAGCCAGAGGGAGGGAGAGCGACACAGGAAGCCAGAGGGAGGGAGAGCGACACAGGAAGCCAGAGGGAGGGAAAGCGACACAGGGAGCCAGAGGGAGGGAGAGCGACACAGGGAGCCAGAGGGAGGGAAAGCGACACAGGAAGCCAGAGGGAGGGAAAGCGACACAGGGAGCCAGAGGGAGGGAAAGAGACACAGGGAGCCAGAGGGAGGGAAAGCGACACAGGGAGCCAGAGGGAGGGAAAGCGACACAGGGAGCCAGAGGGAGGGAAAGCGACACAGGGAGCCAGAGGGAGGGAAAGCGACACAGGGAGCCAGAGGGAGGGAAAGCGACACAGGGAGCCAGAGGGAGGGAAAGCGACACAGAGAAAAACTTTACAGACATCTCTGTTCCTATGAAGAAGGAAGGAGGAGGAGGAGAACCCGGCATACTTATATATACCTATAGAATGAGGAACACTGCAATATATTCCTATGCAAGGAAGATGGAGAAAATAGAATGGGGGACCTTGCCAACATCCCTGTACCCATGTAGGGGGAGGAGAATCCTGCAGAGAACCCTATACTTAGGGAGGGGGAAGAACCCAACAGATATCCGTGTGCCTATAGAACCTTGTAGACAAGCAGGCAGACATCCCTGCATCCGCCTATCTGTCATAAAAACAATAGCAATTGATCTATAATATCCCCACCCCCTCCCAATCTACACTGCCCAGAGAAGATTCATCCAGTGTATGTGTGCAGCACTTGGGGTACAATTGTAGACATAAGAGCTTTTCTCAATCCGACGCTGACTGGCCGCATCATGCGCATGATCAGACATCTATCAGCACATTAAATTCTTTAGCAATTCATTATTCTAAATCCTAGTAACCTCATCATATGCTAAAACCAAGGGACGAGAGTAGTTGTGGAATAATCTATGCTCTAATTTTACCACGAGTGTATAGTGAATAAGTTACGTACCCACTTGCCAATTCCACTGGATGTTGCCAATTGCTTGGTATTCAACAATCATGCTGAAGATGTGAAAAACAAAAACGTGTGAAAATAAACAGTGATACTGAACAGACAAGTATGTATACCAACAGTAAGTACAAGAGTTAGTAGAATTATTAGAATTGTGCATGTGGCGATACATTACAGGTCTGGATAAGCAGAAGACTGTAGGGAATGCAGACAGCTTGATAGAGGTTGATGAGTTTATAACGGCTATTAATTTTTAACAATAACATTTATTTAGAGTGCATTCTCCAAGCTGACAGATCTGAACCAGGATCAGACCCTCTGCTTTCTGGTGCATTTTGCATTTGCTGCCCCCAAGTCTGCCATTTCACTTTTGCCTGGACCAGAATCAGCTGCAGACACTTTTTCTTCTTTTTTTTTTAGCATCTGGAAATTATACTTTCAGAAACTAAACTAGGCATAAAGCACCAAACCAAAGCCTCAGCAAGCATCTTAACGACCTTGTCAGATCATTCCTGGTCCCATATAAGCCAAACCCTTTATCTATGAACTAAAGGATGTACAAACTACCTACATTTTTGGTTTCTGTATCACTTCTATACTAAGCATATACGGTATTTAAAGTGTTAGATCACCTTTAAAGAAAAAAACATAAAAAGGTGAACTAAAACCAGACATCTCCTCACCCCCTAGTCCCTGTTGTACTTACCTCCTGGGTTGCCAAGCTGTCAGCACCCCCACAGTTCAGTGTTGCCCAATCAGAAGCAATCTAAATTCACCCCAGAAATGCAGAAGGATTTCGAATCCCCGGACCACCAGAGCAGCTGCAGGGTTGATGACTGTTCGGTAACCCCAGAGGTAAGTACCGCGGGGAGGATGTCCAGTGTTCATTCAACGCTCCTTTTTTTTCTGTAAAATGTAAAACTAACCCTTTAAAGTAGATCTAAACCCTAGCTGGATGAAGTGAAGTTTGCTAAAGCACTGTGCATCAGACAATTTCTGTGTGCCACTGCCTGCCTACATGAACCCACTCTGTCTTGCTATGGTCTGGCTTTCTGATGGTGATCATGGTGGACCAGGGCCCTGAAATGTGAGTCAAAGGGGCTGCTAGTCTCCACGAGGGGCACATGTGACAGTGACGATGCAGGAGCACAACTGAAGCACAGTTGTCACTCCATACCAGGAAGTGCCAGAACAAAGATCTTTGCAGGACCACCAGGTGATATTTTGGAATGTATGGAAACTAACTTTCCATTTTATTGGGAACATCATTCTTTTAAAATATTTGGGCGTTAATATCGCCCCTACAGAAGAAAAGATTTACGAATTGAACTATTTGCCCTTGCTGAACTCTGTGATTAGTCAGATGCAGACTAGGGCCAGGGGGAAACACTCCTGGATAGGAAGGATGGAGATATCTATCTCTATACAATATGGATATCCTACCTCGCTTTTTATGCAGGAACTCAACCACGACCCCATTCAGATTTCACAAACAGTAGAAGGGTCTTAAAGGGGCATTAAATACCACAATTGCATTACATACAGAGTGCAGAATTCAGGGGGTTACACACAGAGTGCAGAGCTGTCACTTGTAAACACAGAAATCGGACTTCGGTGTTTACAAGTGATTGTGGTGAGGAGGCACCAAAGGGTCTGAGCCAGAGGTGGTGGAACTGAGCTCCCCCAAGTTCCCCCTGAAAAAAAGCCCTGCCTATATCAAAACACTATCTATAGCACTCCGGGGGGGGGTTCCGCTCACTACGGTCTAGCCTACTACGGTATCTCTGTCCGAATTCCACGGCCAGGCTTCGCTATGATATTCTATTAAAGCGAAAAACAGAGGGGTTTACTGCATATGGAATTCTACTATATAGCATCCGTATTGACTAGAATAGTGGACTGGTTTCAAAATGGTAAATCAAATGGAGATTCAAATGGCGTAATCGACGGAAGAGAGGTCAAGGGGACAGGTGTTATTTGTTTCTCATTTGTTGACCTCTCTTTCGTGGATTGCGCCTAAATTTCATCTTCCTACAGAAACAAACAAACATTCTCACCTCTGACACTATCACTATTAAAAGTTTTGGATTCAACCATTTGAAAGTTGGATATTTCTTCAACCCCTGATCCACTCACTCCAATTATGGGCAATCCAGAATTCCCGCCAGGTCTATTGTCGACCAGGTTTTTATGATGGACAACTATGGCCCCCTCACTGATTAAACAAGTGCCTACAACTAAGGGGCTTCAATCATTTAATCATTTCAGCTTCAACACTTTTACACACACAACTTGTCGAGCAAGGGTTCACTTCATAGGGATTTAACTCCATTTGATTCTCTTTGCACTGGGCTCAGAGTGCTCTCATACTATTTCTAAAATATATGATCTATTGCTATCTCACTCACCTCAGAGATTGGGAGAGAGCACTGGGATATAGGACCACCTCAGAAGATTGGAAGAAGTCTTTTTTCCTAACCAGTGGCGGTGCGTCCATAGTGGGCGCAGGAGTGCCGCCCCCTCTCGCTCCTGCGCCCATCACTCACCACAACACTACATAGGTTCATGCATTGCATGAACCTATGTATTGTCGCCGCCGCCCACTATTCAGATGGTCGGCCCCCTGTTGAGCGCCGGCCATCTGAATAACAGCAGCTGGTTGGTGTTTGGAAGTGCCTATCAGAGCCAGCGGCTCTGCTAGGTTTCCCGATTACAGCCTGAGGGCTGTAATCGGCTTCCAAATAGCTAACCAGAGGACGCACGGGGGGTGCGTTCCCTGTTTAACACTGACAGGCGTTTCAGCCAATCAGGTTCACCGGGTCTGGTTACCGGTAACCTGATTGGCTGAAGCGACATCGAGGACGGGAGAAGGACGGAGCTGACCCAAAGAAGGTAAGTGCAGGGATGGGGGGAAACTGGCTGCACTTGGGGACAAACTGGCTGCATTTGGGAGGAAACCGGCGGCATTTGGGGGGAAACCGGCGGCATTTGGGGGGAAACCGGAGGCATTTGGAGGGGGAAACCGGAGGCATTTGGAGGGGGAAACCGGCGGCATTGGAGGGGGGGGGGAAACCGGCGGCATTTGGGGGGGGGAACCGGCAGGATTTGGGGGGGGGGGAACCAGCGGCATTTGAGGGGGCAAACCAGCGGCATTTGAGGGGGCAAACTGGCTGCATTTGAGGGGGCAAACTGGCTGCATTTGAGGGGGCAAACTGGCTGCATTTGAGGGGGCAAACTGTTGGCGTTTGGGCACAGTGGCTGCGTTTAATGGGCACAGTGGCGGAAATTTTTTTTTTTCAGTTTGTTTGCGCCCCACTGTTCCTAACTTTTAAATCAAGTCTCTCAACACATATACAAGAGAAGAACTATAAAATATTAACCAGGTGGAATGGGTGCCCTGTGAGTCTCCATAGAATATCCCCAAACTATCCTGAAGAGTGTTGGGGGGAGGCACAATGATCAACATATGGTGGACCTGTCCCCAAATTGTAACATTTTGAGAGTCTGTGTTCCAAATTTGCTCCTTTGTTACTGGTATATCAGAGCAGAAATCTCTAGAAATTGCTCTATTGTCTTTTTATCCAGGCTCTAAAAGGGAGAGACTAAAAAAGGGACTGCTTAGTTTTCTCCACAGCACGAATACTTATATCTAGACATTGGAACACAGACGTTGCTCCTACTGTTAAAGAGTGGATAGTTGATTTGAACCATCTGAGAATGGAGGAATTAACAGCAAGTATACAAGAATTCTATTCTAAGTATAGGGCCGTATGGTCTCCTTGGATTGAGTTTTTGGGCTCTGAAGCTCTGGGATTTTTCCTATAAATAGCTTATACTTCCTGAATTGGGTCTGACTCGGGGGTGGCAGCTCCCCGGATGGCTTGTTTTTTTTTTTCGTTTGTTTTTTCCTTCTCTCCATTTCTTCTTATTGTCAGTTTTGTTTCGTCTTGTTTTCAGGCAGATCTTTGCCCAAGTGAAATAATGGTTACTTAAAGAGGAGGTCCACCCGAAATTTTTTCTTTAAAAGCCAGCAGCTACAAATACTGCAGCTGCTGACTTTTAAAAACTGGACACTTACCTGTCCAGCGCGCCCACGATGTTGGCAGACGAGGCTGAGCAATCGCTCGGTTCTCGGATGCTGCCGCCACCATGCTCAATGAGGGAATAAGGAAGTGAAGCCTTGTGGCTTCACTGCCCGGTTCCCTACTGCGCATGCGCGAGTAGCGCGGCGTCACTGGTCCCCGCTCTCTCCTGGGAACAGTGTGTTTCCCAGGAAACAGCGGGGGGGGGGAAGTAGCATAGACTGGGAATGGGAGTCTATGCCCTCCCTCCCCCTGAAAGGTGCCAAATGTGTCACCGAAGGGGGGGGGAAGGGTTCCATTTTTGGGTGGAACTCCCCTTTAAAAGAGAAGTTTGGGTTGTTTTTTTTTTTGCTATGCATACTTACCTCGGTGGATGCAGCATCAGACTGATGCTGCATCTGTCCCCCGGCCTCTCTGCACTGAGAACCGAGCCACCCAACACCACCGATGGCTCGGTTCTCACTCCTCCCCGAGCCTCGGTTCTGCTCTACTTCTCCACACTCATTGGGAGCGATGAGCCGCGGAGGGGCGGGGAGTGGCTGTCTTAGCGTCTCGCTAAGACTGCCCTCAATCAAGGCAGCTGGCGGATCTAGACTTGGAAGTCGGGATGACGCGCTGCCTCGACTGATGGCAGTGACGTCATCATAGAGCGGACTTCAGACCGCTCTCCATTGAAAACAATTCACAGGAGTGCAAAACTAATTGCACTCCTGTGACCCAGAGGAGAAGCCCAGCCTAAAAAGCTCAGGCTGGACTTCTTTAAGTACAGATGATTTTGGTGAACATGTGGCAAGACATATTTATAATCGATTGTCAAACTATCAAGAAAGGATGGTCTTTCTCATGTTCTATTAATGTTGTGCTATACGGGACTAAAGGCGTCCCAGATTATGGGCTTTTCTTGTATGTAACTTTTGTAAACTATTTAATAAAAATCAATAATAAAAAAATAAATAAAAAAAGCAAGAATGTATAGAATCAAAATTATACCATTAATATTTATACAAAATGTTAATGATTGGTTTAGATCTACCTTAACCACTTGACCTCCGGAAGATTTACCCCCCTTTATGACCAGGCCATTTTTTACAATACGGCACCGCGTTACTTTAACTGACAATTTCGCGGTCGTGCAATTGTCCTTTTGGAGGTATGGACTCCAGAGAGAGAGAGAGATATAATTTTTCCCCTGTACAAATCCATTTGGCCTGGAATGCAAATCATCATGTATGGGTGGGTCCTTGTATATGATTCCAATGGGGTTTAAATACCCAGAATAATAAAAGCTCTTAAAGTTTTTTAGAAATACATTTTGTTGAATATAGGCGTGATTATGGTGATCTTCAGATCTAGTATAACTGACAGTAATCAGTTATTTATATTTTTGTATATTTGTGAGCTATGCAATATTGATCAAATTCAGTGTGATTAGCACACACTTTTGATGAATTAGGTTAGATAAAATACTTTGAATATTAAATTCAACACAATTTAATATGTAGATATGTCTAAGGCAGCAACAGATTCTCTCTCTCTCTCTCTCTCTCTCATTTTTTTAGGCTATTAAAGGAGGAAGTAAACCCTCTTTAAAAAACTCTCCTGAAGTGACTTCTGGGTATCGCTGCTCCGATACTGTGACTGGCCGCATGCGCGCGGGAGTCGGCAGTTACAGCATGATCGCCTTCACTAACGGCACGCTCAGTGCTTATGCGCCGTAGACATCGGAGCCCGTTTTTTGGAAAATATCTCCTTAACCGTGTAGGTTAAGGAGATATTTCTTGCACCTACAGATGAGCCTTAATATAGGCTTACCTGTAGGTTAAAGTGGTCTGCAAGGGTTTACAACCACTTTAATTGTTTTTTTTTTCTGTAACGGTATATACCTCAATATGTACTGTAAAGTGGTAATCAGTAGGCATTTTAAATTAAGATTGTTTTATTACATTTTATTATATTGTTATTTCACATGTAATTCTTCTAAAATTAGATCGTAATGCCCTCTCTGTAGCACCGTTCTGTGATCGAGTACCCCGCTATATGTGTAATTTAAAATTTCGGCAGATAAAAATACATCACACAGTAAGTTGATCTACAGTAAGAAGGTTGAACAGATAATCTGACACTGCGATTAGCTGGATCACAGCGTGCTCTGTTCAGCTGTTCTATGTGAATAGTAGATAGAATTTAATATATGGACAATACAATGTCCGTGAACTACGAGAAAATGGCCGACGGCCGAGTACTAAGTTTCATGTGTAATCTAAAACATTTTGGCAGATAAAATTATAAAGTATGTTATTTTACAGCAAGACTGTTGAACAGGTAATCTGATGCTGCGGTAAGCTGGACCATAGCACGCTCTGTTCAGCAGTTCTATGTGAATAGTAGATAGGATTAAAACGTCTGGACAATAGAATGTCCTTGAACTACGAGAAAATGGCCGACGGCCAAGTATTTAATTTACAGTTCCACCGTCCAATCAATATACCCCTGAGGAAGATACGAAATTCCCTTGTATCGTCACGCGTAGGGGGAGGGGACAGGACAGTGTAGAAGGTAGCTGAGCTACCTTACAGAGGATGAGCTTACGATCCCAGCCATCACCCAGTGTTTCTTTATCGTACACCACGGGACACAGAGCTAGTCATTACATAATGGGTTAAGGGTCACCAGCGGTGATTGGACACTGGCACAACCAATGGAAGACAGTTCCCCTCCATATAACCCCTCCCATCAGGGAAGTACCTCAGTTTTTTCGCCAGTGTCGAAAGGTGTTGGACGCGTTAGGAGGTGCTAAAGGAAAGCTCTACCAAAGAGACCCTCTGGGGGTAAAAGAGCTATGCTTTCGGATCCATCCAAGACGCCTACAAATGAGCTGAATCTGGATGGGATCCGGGCCTCATCCATGAGGCGTCGCCTGTAATGTCTCTCTTCGGAGGACTGGGCTCTAAGATCCAGCACTTTCGCTATTTCGCTATAAAGTCCTGGTAAGAGTCTTGTACAAGGCCCAGGGGAGAGGTATCCTTTAAATAGGAACCCATATCCCTGAAGGTTGGCACACATAGCCCACCGTGAAGGGTGAAGTTTGGTATCTGTCTGAAATCTTTCAGCAGAAAAACCTGCGGCGTGGATAAGGTGAGATTAGAAGGTCCATAACTAGGTTGGGACCTTTTTCAAAAAGTGGATGTCTTCTTTTTTTCCACCACTGGGGGGAGTAAAGAGCTGAATATACTCACCTCACTCTGTTCAGTGTCGGCTTCGGCGAAGTACACTGCTCGTCACCTCCGCTGCTGAGCTTGCTGGGGCACCCCGATCCTCCTTTCGGTGGCCGACCAGACACCTGCAGATGCAGGTAAGTGGGAACAAGGGCTGATGAGAGTCCTCTCTCACTATGGCCACCGCCATAGCGCTAAGGGCCGCGCGCGGGAGCGCGCTTTATCGGAGGGGGGGGGGGGCGAAGGCGTGCGCGGGCACGTGGCGCGCGCAGGCACAGAAACGGCGCCAAATTTAAAAGACTGTCAGTGTGAGAAGCACTGCAGCAGCAAGCAAGCTCGTTAGTTCTCTTATTCCTGGCAGAGAAACACAGCAGCTATACAGGGACGTAAGACTCCATGTGGTTGGATTGGGTACTTCCTAGAAGACATCCATGTTATGCATAGTTATGTGTTAAAAGTTGCATACTTAATGTATTTGCTAAACTAAACACGGTAGTATATGCATTTAGGTACCTTGTATTTTGTCTAAACAGTAAGCCTTCCAGGGGAAGTAATACGGACAAAAAGAGATAAGAAAGCACCACCGCCTGAGAGGAGGCTCTAACTGTGCTGACTCGGTACCTTTCTCTCCTGTGTTGCTAAATGCACCTGTTCAGGATGAGCCATTACCTCTGTCAGGTATGGCGGCTTCCCCAGTGAAGCCTGGGCCTGTATATGTCACTGAGGACACTTTATCAGCTGCCCTAAATAATCTGGAGGAAAAAATTGCTACCTTAATCGCTAAGTCCTCTAAAAAGGGACAATAAGCGAAGCAGGTCTCTTCCAGTATTGGACCTCCCTTCAGAAGTACCTGAGGGAGGAGGATGAGGAGGAGGAGGCTACATCAGCAGAGGATGAGGAGCCAGATTTTAAGGTCACAGGTACAATGCTATAGCAGTGCATTTAAGTTAACCTCTGCGGAGGTAACGGAATTACCTGTCTCCTCCCTAGGGTCATTAAGATCCCTGCAAGGTGCATGCTCCTTCTCGGTTCATCCGTTACTAGAGGATCTAATATACGCAAACTGGCAACATCCAGATAAGCGTTTCTCACCTCCAAAAAGGTTTAACATTCTTTATCCTATGGGGGAATTTTTTTTTTTTAAAGAAATGGAGCCTGCCTGCGGTAGTTGCGGCTATTTCTTGTGTAAATAAAAACCTGACATGTCCGGTGGATAATGTACAAGGGTTTAAAAGATCCTTCTGAGAGGAAGTTGAAATCCTCCTTCCTTTTGGCCGGCTCAATTACCCAACCTGCAGTAGCAGCAGTCGGTATGGGTCAGGTCATCAGCCAACAGGTAAAGCAGGGGCTGAAGGAACTGTCTTCAGAGCAGGCTAGAAATTGGGAAAATTTGCCTAAAGCTTTATGCTTCACAGTGGATGCCATGAGAGATTCTATCATACAGGCATCACGCCTTACACTCCAGCTGGTACAGATGCGCAGAGTACTTTGGCTTAAGCATTGGTCAGCGGAAGCCCCATGCAAAAAGCTGTTGGCAAGTTCCCGTTCCATGGCGAACGCCTATTTGGGGAAGATTTAGAAAAATATATACAGAAGATCAAGTGGTAAAACGACTTTTACCTGAGAGAAAGAAAAACAAGAGATCTTGTTTTAAACGCTCTCTCCCCAGCTCCCGGGAAATCTGACTCCAACCAGTGGCGGCGGCCTGTTTTAGCCGCCCACAAAAGCCAAGGGGCAAGCTCAGAAGAACAAGAAGCCGTGGGGTGCAAGAGCTAATAAGCAAGCCCCCAAAGCCTCTCAGTGAAGGGGCGCCCCCGCTCGGCCGAGTGGGAGGAAGGCTTTGTCAGTTCTGAGCAACTTGGTGGTCAGAAATCCAGGACAATTGGGTAGTATCCACAATATCCTCAGGGTACAAACTGGAATTTCGAGAGATCCCATCTTCTCAATTCCGAGGTTCAAGACTCTCCAAGGATCCACAAAAAAGAGAATCCTTCTTCAAAGGTTTGAATCACTTAATGGCTCAAGGGGTAGTTACAGACGTACCCCAAAAAGAGCGAGGTTCAGGTTTTTACTCAAACCTCTTTGTGATTCCAAAGCCAAATGGAGATGTCAGACCCATCCTGGATCTAAAATCCCTAAATCGGTTCCTGAACGATCGCCATTTTCGAATGGAAACGATCCGATCCGTGGCCGCCACTTTAAAGGGCGGAAAATTCATGGCGCCCATAGATATCAAGGACGCACATTTACACATACCCATCCTTCCCGCTCACCAAAGATTCCTAAGGTTTGCGGAAGAAGATCGCCACTTTCAATTTGTGGCTCTGCCGTTTGGTGTAGCCACCGCGCCCATAGTATTCACAAAGGTGCTAGCTCCTCTGTTAGCAAACCTAAGAACACGGGGCATTGCGGTAACAGCCTATCTGGACGATCTACTAGTAATAGATCAGTCAAAGGACGGATTGGGTCACGCTGTACACACTACAGTAGGATACCTGGAGCATTTAGGATGGATTATAAATTTACAAAAATCCTCTCTCCAGGCCCAAAGAAGGATAGGGTACCTGGGCATGATCATAGATACAGCCCAAAACGGGGTATACCTGCCAGAACCGAAGATACAGTCTCTGAAAGACCTGATCCACAAGGTCAAAGCAAACAAGAGGCCGTCTATTCGCCTTTGCATGGGACTATTGGGAAAGATGGTAGCCTCCTTCGAGGCGGTCCCTTACGCCCAGTTTCATTCGAGACTACTTCAAGGCAATATTTTAGCTTCCTTGAACAGGAAGAGCCAAGCTCTGGATATACCCATGCGCCTGTCCTCACAAGTACGCCACAGCTTCGATTGGTGGCTAGAAGCCAGGAATTTACGGAAGGGAAAGTCCTTCCTCCCAGTGGCCTGGAAGGTGGTATCTAGGGATGCCAGCCTATCGGACTGGGGTGCAGTATACGAGGAGGCTTCTACCCAGGGAACCTGGGCCAAGACTCAGGGGATCCTGCCCATCAATGTGCTAGAGATCCGGGCGGTATATCTAGCCCTCAAAACCTGGACATACAGGTTACAGGGCTACCCAGTTCGGGTTCAATCCGACAATGCTACTGCAGTAGCTTACATCAATCACCAAGGAGGCACCCGCAGTCGGGCAGCCCAAAGAGAGGTGAACCGGATCCTGGCATGGGCAGAAGAGCATGTACCTTGCCTTTCTGCAATCTTCATTCCAGGGATGGAAAATTGGCAAGCAGACTACCTGAGTCGTCAGCAGCTGCTACCAGGGAGTGGTCTCTTCACCCCGAGATCTTTCAGGCCATATGTCTGAGATGGGGAAACCCGGATGTAGACCTGCTAGCTGCCAGGTTCAACAAGAAATTGGACAACTTTGTGTCCAGAACGAGAGATCCTCTAGCCTACGGGACAGACGCTCTAATAATACAGACGCTCTAATAACTCCATGGAATCAGTTCTCACTGATCTAGGCATTCCCTCCGATCCCTCTTCTACAAAGACTGCTTCGCAGGATCAAGGAGGAGGGAATACCAGTAATCCTAGTGGCCCCAAACTGGCCCAGGAGGCCTTGGTACGCCGAGATTGTAAAAACGGCGATAGGAAGGCCCTGGAAGTTTCCACTCCGACACGACCTGCTGTCACAGGGTCCAGTATTCCACCCTTCCTTACAAAGGCTAAAGTTGACGGCCTGGCTGCTGAGACCCACATTTTTAAAAAGAGAGGGGTCTCTGGTCCGGCTCTTTCTACGCTCATTAATGCTAGAAAGCCAGCCTCCAGACTCATCTATCAGAGAGTCTGGAGAGCATACGTTTCCTGGTGTGAATCCAGATGTTGGAATCCTCAGAAGTATGAAATAAGTAGGATTCTTGCTTTTTGCCAGTTAGGAGTGGATATGAATTTAGCCCTTAGCACCATCAAAGGGCAAATATCGGCTCTATCAGTCTTCTTTCAGAGACCATTGGCATCTCACTCCCTAGTTCGGACATTCATTAAGGGGGTACTGAGGATAAATCCTCCAGTTAGGACTCCCTTGTGTCCATGGGATTTGAATTTGGTATTGTCAGTGTTGCAAAAGCAACCTTTTGAACCTATTCGCCATATTCCTTTAATTATATTAAGTAGGAAGTTGGCCTTTCTGATTGCTATAGCTTCTGCTAGGAGAGTATCAGAGCTAGCAGCTCTTTCTTGTAAAGAGCCTTATCTAATTTGTCACAAGGACAAAATCGTACTACGACCCCATCCGGCTTTTCTACCTAAGGTGGTGTCGGCTTTTCACTTGAATCAAGACATTGTTCTGCCTTCCTTTTTTCCAAACCCGCGGACGGTGGGGGAAAAATTATTACACTCTCTAGATCCAGTGAGAGCGGTAAAGGTGTATCTGCAAGCAACCGCTCAGATACGTAAAACAGATGTTTTGTTTATTTTACCAGATGGGCCCAAGAAGGGCCAAGCGGTATCAAAATCCACCATTTCCAGGTGGATTAGACAAGTAATTATTCAAGCTTATGGTTTAAAGAACAGGACTCCTCCTTTTCCTGTTAAGGCGCACTCTACCAGGGCGATAGGTGCTTCATGGGCAGTGCACCACCAGGCTTCGATGGCTCAGATCTGTAAAGCTGCAACTTGGTCTTCAGTCCATACATTTTCCAAATTCTATCAAATAGATGTGAAAGGACATGAGGATTCCGCCTTTGGGCGAAGTGTGCTGCAGGCAGCAGTATAGGGCTTCTGGTCCGCAAGCGGCCTGTTTTGATCTGTGTCTCCCCCCCTTCATATGAGCATTGCTCTGGGACGTCCCATTATGTAATGACTAGCTCTGTGTCCCGTGGTGTACGATAAAGAAAATAGGATTTTTATAACAGCTTACCTGTAAAATCCTTTTCTTGGAGTACACCACGGGACACAGAGGTCCCCCCCTTCTTATGGGAACCTTACTGCTTTGCTACAAAACTGAGGTACTTCCCTGATGGGAGGGGTTATATGGAGGGGAACTGTCTTCCATTGGTTGTGCCAGTGTCCAATCACCGCTGGTGACCCTTAACCCATTATGTAATGACTAGCTCTGTGTCCCGTGGTGTACTCCAAGAAAAGGATTTTACAGGTAAGCTGTTATAAAAATCCTATTTTTAGGCAATATTCAGAGTGGTGCACTACATGCACCTTGCACATGCGAGTACCCTGGATTGGGATTTTGTTTGCTTAATAAATATTTTAAAAATGATATCATGCTATGGAGTTTCATTTTACCATCCTGTATATGAGACAATACTGGTGAGCAGCTTTGAAACAGACAGCCAGCCCAGAATCCCCAAAGTGATTCATAAGCGTGTTTGACCTAACTGTGAGGTCACACGCTCAGGAGGTGAGCAGCCATTACCTGAGGGTGGGGAGCACCTGATTGTGGACACTACAGCAAGTTGTTTATCACGTTTGTTTGAAGTCACTGCTATATATATATATATATATATATATATATTGTAAGATTGGGGGTTGTCAGCTCTCGTAGTAGATGCGTTTTTCAGTGATGCAAGCCAGTCAGCAACTCTGCTTAAGGGCACGGTAGCCCATTTTTATTTAAAAGCACAACAGTTCACAAACACGTCTGTAGTATTCACAGGGGGATTCCACCATTCCTGTATCTGTCATACTAACAGTAGCCTCGTAGCTTTACCTTCTAGCGATTCAGGCCTTTAGCCTAGGCCTGACGGTCTGTTCCTCAGACCCACACACAGTGTCCAAGAGTGTCAGCTTTCTCCTAGCTTCTCCTGGTCAGCACCTTTGTTGCTATTTCACTAACGATGTCTGCCTCCTGCAGACATGCACCGCCTTTGACTCCACTTCAGAGGAAGAGAGCCCACCTGGCTCTCATGCACACAGACTTCCTCTCTGTTGGGTGGAGCCCTGATCCATAATTACCTCTGAACTAAATAGCCCAAGACACAGCTGTTCCATCAGCGTGTCTTTCTTTACCAAATGTGGCAATAACCAACCCTCTTGAAGGTCGCACAAAGTCGCACCCTCACTATATATATATATTTTTTTTTATATACACACACTAAATAAATAAATAAATAAATAAATAAATAAATAGGACTTTATACCAGCTATACTGGACAGATTTTCATCTCTAATTTGACCATCACTATTTCATGCACAACAGCACTTTATGATTCAAGTTTGTGGCACTATATTTTATATGAATTGTTCATTTATTATTAGGGTTGTCCCGATACCGATACTAGTATCGGTATCGGGACCGATACCAAGCATTTGCGCGAGTACTTGTACTCGCGTAAATGCTCCTGATGCTTCACCCGATACTTTTTTTTTGTGGCCGGAGAGGGCGGGAGGAGTCAGTGGCTGGGGAGGGCGGGGGAGTGCGGGCGGAGTCTGGCTGGAGAGGGTGGACAGAGTCTGTCGACAGAGCTAGTGCAGGCGGAGTTTGGCTGGAGAGGGGGTGGGCTGAGTCTCTGAAGGAAAGTGTGGGCGGAGTCTGGCTGGAGAGGGCGGGCACAGTCGATGGACGGAGTCCGCGGGCGGAGAGCGAGTCCCTCGCCTGCAGTTGAACTTGGTAAGCTGGCAGGGGTGCAGGGCGCAGCCGCATCAGGATCGGTGACCGGTGCTGTCACATTCGGTCGCCGTCAGCGGCTGAACGTCCCCACGCCCATCTTGGTACACCCTGCACTTGGCTGCAGTAAGCAGCAGCAGACATCTTGTTACACCCAGCCCGAGCTATATGGGCTGGGTGTAACAAGATGTCTGCTGCTGCTTACTTCAGCCGAGTGCAGGGTGTACCAAGATGGGCGTTGCAGCAGTTTTTATTTTTTTTAAATCCTGTCTAATTTTTTTCCCCACAGCATTTCAGTGCCAGCCACCTATCAGTACCCACAAGTGCTACCTATCAGTGCAATCAGTGCCATCTACCAGTGCCACCTATTAGGTGGCACTGGTAGATGGCACTGACTGCACTGATAGGTGTCACTTATGGGCACTGATTGGTGACACTTGTGGGCACTGATAGATGGCACTGATTGCACAGATAGTGCAATCAGTGCCATCTATCAGTGCCCACAAGTGCCATCAATGCTATCAGTGCCCACAAGTGCCACCTATCAGTGCCCACAAGTGCCACCTATCAGTGCAATCAGTGCCCACAAGTGCCACCTATCAGTGCCACCTATCACTGCCCACAAGCGCCACCTATCAGTGCCCATAAGTGCCACCTATCAGTGCAATCAGTGCCATCTATCATTGCCAGCCACCTATTAGTGCCCATCAGCGCCAGTCACCAGTCAGTGCCCATAAGTGCCACCTGTCAGTGCCACCTATCAGTCCCCATCTTTCAAACTGTCACATGACATTGAAAAAAAAGTATCGGTAATCGGTATCGGCGAGTACTTGGAAAAAAGTATCGGTACTTGTACTCGGTCTCAAAAAAGTAGGATTTTTAAAACAGCTTACCTGTAAAATCCTTTTCTTGGAGTACATCACGGGACACAGAGCAGCATAGTCATTACTATGTGGGTTATATAGAATTACCTTCAGGTGCTGGCACTGGCAACTTCCAAAACAGGAAGTACCCTCCCCTATATAAGCCCCTCCCATCCGGGAGTACCTCAGTTTTGTAGCAAAGCAATACATGTCCCCAAAAGAGGGGTGGGAGCTCTGTGTCCCGTGATGTACTCCAAGAAAAGGATTTTACAGGTAAGCTGTTTTAAAAATCCTACTTTCTTGTTCATACATCACGGGACACAGAGCAGCATAGTCATTACTAATGGGATGTCCTAAAGCAATGCCACATGAGGGGGGGGATACACCATACATAAGCTGGGCGCCATCAGGCATGAGGATCTTTTGCGGCCTGCAACACACTGCGCCCAAAGGCGACATCCTCCTGACTTCTAACGTCCACCTGGTAGAACCTAGTAAACGTGTGTACTGAAGACCATGTTGCGGCCTTACAAATTTGAGCCAGGGAGGCCTGGTGATGCACTGCCCATGAAGTTCCAACTGCTCTCGTGGAGTGCGCCCTAACTTTGAACGGAGGCGGTCTACTTCTCAAGCCATAGGCTTGTATTATGACCTGTCGAATCCACTTGGCTAAAGTAGATTTTGATGCTGCCTGACCCTTTCTGGGGCCTTCCGGCAGAACAAACAAAGAATCCGTTCTACGAATCTGAGCAGTGGCTTTTAGATAAGCTTTAACTGCTCTTACTACATCCAAAGAATGCAATAACTTTTCCTCTACTGAGCTTGGTTTGGGGAAAAAAGAAGGAAGAACCACATCCTGGTTCAAGTGAAACCTCGATACCACCTTAGGAAGAAAGGCTGGGTGAGGGCGTAATACTACTCTGTCCTTATGGATAACCAGATATGGCTCTTTACAGGACATGGCGGCTAATTCCGACACTCTTCTAGCCGAGCATATGGCTACTAAAAATATCAATTTTCTGGTGAGTAGAACCAAGGAAATGTGCCGCAAAGGTTCAAACGGCTGCTTCTGCAGAACCGACAGAACCAAATTTAGATCCCATGGGCATATGGGAGCTTTAATCGGTGGAATAATACGAGTCACCCCTTGCATAAAGGATTTGACAAGTGAATGCATAGCCAGGGGCCTTTGAAATAGTATTGATAAGGCCGAAACCTGGCCCTTGATAGTACTTAAGGCAAACTTCCTGTCTACAGCCCACTGCAGGAAGTCCAGAATTCTGCCTATAACGTACTTACGTGGATGCCATTTTCTGGCCTCGCACCAAGTGATGTACGCCTTCCAAACTCTATAGTAGATCTGCCTGGATACAGGCTTCCTGGCATTGATTATAGTTGATACCACAGAGTTAGAGAGACCTCTCTTCTTTAGGATGTGGGATTCAATAGCCAGGCCGTTAAACTTAGAGTTAGTAAGGAAGGGTGGTATATCGGTCCTTGCGAAAGCAGGTCCGGACGACGTGGAAGGGTCCAAGGACTCCCCACAGACATTTTGATGATCTCCGCGTACCAGGCCCTTCGGGGCCACGCTGGAGCCACCAGGATCACCGGCTTCTTCTCCAACCTGACTCTGCGAAGGAGTCGAGGCAACAATTGTAGCGGAGGGAATGCATATATCAGTCTGAACTGATCCCAAGGGAACACCAGAGCATCCGAGCCGCAAGCGAGGGGATCCCTTGTCCGGGAGACAAATCTGTCCACCTTTGCGTTGAATCTGGATGCTAGCAGATCTACATCCGGTGTTCCCCACCGCTGACATATTGCTCGGAAGACCTCGGGATGAAGGGACCATTCCCCTGGGCATAACTGTTGGCGACTCAGAAAGTCCGCCTTCCAATTCTCCACCCCTGGAATGAAGACAGCTGATATACATGGGACATGCTTTTCTGCCCATTCCAGGATGTGACTTACTTCCCTCTGGGCTGCACGACTCCTGGTGCCTCCCTGATGATTGATATATGCCACTGCTGTGGCATTATCTGATTGAATTCTGACAGGGGACCCTTGGAGTCTGGATGTCCAGGCTACTAGGGCATACCGGGCTGCTCGTATCTCTAAGAGATTGATGGGCAGGGTTTTTACTACATTTGACCATCTGCCCTGGAGAGACCATTGCTCCAGTACTGCCCCCCAGCCTATAAGGCTGGCATCTGTAGTGACCACCTTCCAAGATATCGGACTGAAGGATTTTCCCTTCTGGAGATTCTGGGGGATCAACCACCAGCAGAGACTCTTCCGAACGGAAGGGGACAAAGCCATCGGGAAGTCTAGAGCCTCAATTTTTCCGTTCCAGGCTGACAATATGGCCCTCTGTAAATTCCTTGAGTGGAATTGGGCGTATGGCACAGCTTCGAATGATGCTACCATCTTTCCTAGCAGCCTCATGCACAGGCGTATGGACGGCTGTCTTTTTGCACAAAGCAGACGGACCAAGCCCCTCAAAGAGGATACCTTGTCTAGAGGTAAGAAAATCTTCCTCTGGTCTGAATCCAGCCATAGCCCTAGATATACCAGGTTTTTCACTGGCTGTAGGGCTGACTTGTCCAGGTTGATGACCCAACCGTGAGATTCTAGATACTTGATTGTATCGACAATTACCACTTCTAGCTTGGCAACTGAGTGGTCCATCAACAACAGGTCGTCTAGGTATGCCATTATCGTTACACCTCGTGTTCTTAGATCGGCCAACAGTGGGGCCAGAATTTTTGTGAACACTCGTGGTGCTGTGGCCAGACCGAATGGTAAGGCTCTGAACTGAAAATGGCGCCCTTCTACTGCAAAGCGTAGAAATTTTTGATGACCTGGAAAGATGGGAACATGCAAGTAAGCATCTTTGATGTCGATCGAGGCTAACCATTCCTCCCCTTGTAGGGCAGCGGTGACCGATCGGATCGACTCCATCCGGAAAGACCGGACGTTTAGAAATTTGTTTAGACTCTTTAGGTCCAATATGGGTCTTATGTCCCCGTTTGGCTTCGGGACTGTGAAAAGGTTTGAGTAGAAACCCAACCCCCACTCTTCCATAGGAACCTCCATAATTACTCCTTGGAGCAATAGTTGTTCTAACGCCAATAGGAGAGACCCTCTTTTCAGAGGGTCTCTTGGCATGCCTGACCACATAAAATGGGAAGGAGGAGACTCTTTTAACTCCAACTTGTATCCCAGAGTTACTGCGAAGAGCACCCATCTGTCTTTGATCATCTTCCGCCAGGTCTCTGCGAACAACTGAAGTCTTCCCCCCACCCGTTTGAGTGGGGGCAGCCCTTCATAGGCTTGACTTGGAGGCTGGTTTAGTACCCCTTCGGATCCAGGGTTTCTTATTATCCTGTGATTGTCCCTGATTTTTACCCCCTGAGTTTGACCGAGGAGGCCGTCGGAACTGCTTAGTAGCAGACGTCGCAGGGATAGGAGAGGTAGTCCTCTTAAAAGATGGACCCCTAGACCTCTTCTTACTCGGTAAGAGAGTACTTTTACCACTGGAAATCTTCTGGATATACTTATCCAGGTCCTCGCCAAAAAGGCGTTCCCCATGAAATGGGAAGCTAACTAAGAGCTTCTTACAGGGAGCTTCAGCAGACCAGTTTTTGAGCCACAGAAGCCTACGCATATGTACCAAAGACAGCGTGAGGCGGGAGGCCTAATGGATAGAATCCTTGATGGCGTCAACCGCAAAGCATAATGCTCTAGGCAGATCAGCCAGAGCCTGGGCCTGCTGGTCTGGCAAATCCCTCAGGACCATTTTCATTTGATCCTTTAAAGCTTGGCAGACCCCAATAGCTGCCACTGCTGGCTGTGTAACAGCCCCTGCTGTGGAAAAAGCAGATTTTAATAAAGATTCCAATTTTTTATCTACTGGATCTTTGAACATTTGAACATTATCTACTGGACATGTCAGTGATTTGTTCACAGAAGAGATGGCTGCATCCACCGTAGGAACATTCCATCTCTGGGTGAACTTTTCCTCCATGGGATAGATCACCGGAAAATTCTTAGGCGGAACAAATAGTTTATCAGGATGTTCCCAGTCCTGGTATATAAGTCCTTCCAATAATGGATGTATTGGAAAGGAGCAATTAACCTGGGGAGCTTTTAGCGACCCCAATGAGGAGACAGCAGTAGTTGATGGTTCAACAAGAGGCATTTTAAATGCAGATCGAACCATGTCAGTTAGGGTCTGGACCCACAATCTTTCAGTCTGTGATGCTGAAAATGGTTCATCTACTGTCGATTCCTCAAAAACAGAGTTAACCTCCTCCTGATCCCCTTCAGGTAGGTCGGTCCCTTCCTGGGACTGTTGCTCTGCCAACAGGCACTCTAATGGAGGGGATGGAGATCTGGCGCGCTTTCTTTCCTGTAGAGAAGAAGCGATCAATGCTGCCAATCTCTGCTCCAATCCCTCCAGAGTTGAGGAAAAAACCTCCTCTGTTATATATGCAGGAGCAGGTGGACTGAGGACAGCCGCAGTACCTGGCACTCCCGGGGGTTCCTTATGGGTATTAACCTCTGATTTCTCAGGGGAGGAGGGTGCAGATGACTGCTCCAGATCCTCAGAGCCCGATGGAGACCCCCTACACTTCCTGAGAGGTATATCTCTGAGTTTTTTAGGCGGCATATTCCTTAGTTCAAAGCTGAGGTATTCCAGCCGCAATACACCCCTTACTGAAATAGTCTAATGCAATCTGCTGCTATGTAAATCAGTGGGTGTCTACTAATGCGTCTTTCTGGGGATGCCTGTATCAACCGCCCGCTGTAAGCCCCTATACCATGCTACCAGCTCCTTTTCATGCTCTGTGTCCATAGCAAGCAGCGTGGACTGAGTCCTTTTATCTTGCTGGGACGCCCGCACATGCGCAGAAGCGCTGGGCGCACAGAGCGCGTCATCCGGCAGGCTCCGCCCACTTTTTGAAGCTAAATCTATAAAAAGAAAGCGTGTGTGTGCGCGCGCGCGCGTGTGCACTCTTGGCGCCCTGTAGGGAGAGGAGCCAGGGTCCCTGTTTCACCAGGACTCGGGGATGGAAGGAAACTACTTGGCAGCATGACAGGAATGCAGCTTCCCTGATAGAGAGCTCACTCATCTGCCTGGACTTTCACCATGGAAGGAATAGTCCCAAGAAAAAAAGACGTTCCACAGCGGCCTCTAGTGGACAAACACAGGTACCGCACTTTTGTCTTTTTTTTTTTTTTTTTTAAAAACCTCCTTTATGAAAAACATTTCCAGGTTTACAGTTTTTAAAACTTCCTTTATGAAAAAAACATTTCTAGGATTTCTTAGGCATATACAGCTATTAGCGGGAATACCTTTTAGGTAACAGGCAGAAAGACATATTAGGCTTGGGGGTCCCCTCAATAGAACCAAGTTCCTGAGGGGCCCCCACTTACCTTTTCCCCGCCGCAGGACTTTGTTTGGTCCACAGAAGCCCAAACTTCACCTTTCACGGCAGGCATTGTACTAGACCTTCAGGGACCGGGTTCCCAAGGATTCCACTCCCCTGGACCTGTATAGCACCCTGCACAGATAGCCTCTTGGTTTTGGGTATGACCAGAGCTCTGGATCCCAGGGTCCAGCCCTCCTAAGAGAGGCATTACAGGCAAAACCTTGCTCTTCTCTGCAAGGCCCGGGTACCGACCGTTTAGCTATGAAGCTTTTTTGGTCGATCCGGAATAGCTTGCTAAGGCCCAGAGAACCTGTACACAAGCCCAGATGAATACATGTTAACCTTGGCCAACACCTTAGACACTGGCAAAAAACTGAGGTACTCCCGGATGGGAGGGGCTTATATAGGGGAGGGTACTTCCTGTTTTGGAAGTTGCCAGTGCCAGCACCTGAAGGTAATTCTATATAACCCACATAGTAATGACTATGCTGCTCTGTGTCCCGTGATCTATGAACAAGAAAGTGGTATCGGGACAACCCTATTTATTATATTCAAGTTTGTGGCACTATATTTTATTTATTTTCGCATGTATATATATTTTTTATATAATAATTTATGTTGATAATATACATTTACAGTGGAGTGTGACACTCCTCACAATATAATTCACTGTTAGTAAGGATTATATTTTGGAAGGATTTTGAGATAGAGCAGCACAATGATTTTATTTAATTTTATTGGTTTCACATGGTATATGAGATCAGTGCTAGCAGCTGTCATTCTTTTATTATTACTCTGATTAATTTTATCACATATTCTTTATCATATATACAGTGGGTACGGAAAGTATTCAGACCCCCTTAAATTTTTCACTCTGTTATATTGCAGCCATTTGCTAAAATCATTTAAGTTCATTTTTTTTCCTCATTAAAGTACACACAGAATCCCTTATTGACAGAAAAACACAGAATTGTTGACATTTTTGCAGATTTATTAAAAAATAAAAACTGAAATATCACATGGTCCTAAGTATTCAGACCCTTTGCTGTGACACTCATAAATTTAACTCAGGTGCTGTCCATTTCTTCTGATCATCCTTGAGATGGTTCTACACCTTCATTTGAGTCCAGCTGTATTTGATTATACTGATTGGACTTGATTGGGAAAGCCACACACCTGTCCATATAAGACCTTACAGCTCACAGTGCATGTCAGAGCAAATGAGAATCATGAGGTCCAAGGAACTGCCTGAAGAGCTCAGAGACAGAATTGTGGCAAGGCACAGATCTTGCCAAGGTTACAAAAACATTTCTGCTGCACTTAAGGTTCCTAAGAGCACAGTGGCCTCCATAATCCTTAAATGGAAGACGTTTGGGACGACCAGAACCCTTCCTAGAGCTGGCCGTCCGGCCAAACTGAGCTATCGGGGGAGAAGAGCCTTGGTGAGAGAGGTAAAGAAAAACCCAAAGATCACTGTGGCTGAGCTCCAAAGATGCAGTCGGGAGAAAAAGTCAACCATCACTGCAGCCCTCCACCAGTTGGGGCTTTATGGCAGAGTGGCCTGACGGAAGCCTCTCCTCAGTGCAAGACACATGAAAGCCCGCATTGAGTTTGCTAAAAAAAACACCTGAAGGACTCCAAGATGGTGAGAAATTAGATTCTCTGGTCTGATGAGACCAAGATAGAACTTTTTGGCCTTAATTCTAAGCGGTATGTGTGGAGAAAACCCGGCACTGCTCATCACCTGTCCAATACAGTCCCAACAGTGAAGCATGATGGTGGCAGCATCATGCAGTGGGGGTGTTTTTCAGCTGCAGGGACAGGACGACTGGTTGCAATTAAGGGAAAGATGATCACGGCCAAGTACAGGGATATCCTGGACGAAAACCTTCTCCAGAGTGCTCAGGACCTCAGACTGGGCCGAAGGTTTACCTTCCAACAAGACAATGACCCTAAGCACACAGCTAAAATAACGAAGGAGTGGCTTCATAACAACTCCGTGACTGTTCTCGAATGGCCCAGCCAGAGCCCTGACTTAAACCCAATTGAGCATCTCTGGAGAGACCTAAAAATGGCTGTCCACCAATGTTTACCATCCAACCTGACAGAACTGGAGAGGATCTGCAAGGAGGAATGGCAGAGGATCCCCAAATCCAGGTGTGAAAAACTTGTTGCATCTTTCCCAAAAAGACTCATGGCTGTATTAGATCAAAAGGGTGCAAATACTAAATACTGAGCAAAGGGTCTGAATACTTAGGACCATGTGATATTTCAGTTTTAATTTAATAACTCTGCAAAAATTTCAACAATTCTGTGTTTTTCTGTCAATATGGGGTGCTGTGTGTACATTAATGAGGAAAAAAAATTAACTTAAAATGATTTTAGCAAATGGCTGCAATATAACAAAGAGTGAAACATTTAAGGGGGTCTGAATACTTTCCGTACCCACTGTGTAATGTGTGTGTGTGTGTGTGTGTTAAAAAAAAAAAAAAAAAAAAAAAACACGGTAGCTCGCAAGATACTCACAATTTATTTTAACATTAGTAAGACCTCATCTGGAATATGCAGTTCAGTTTTGGCCACCAGTTCTCCAAAGGGATAATCGGGGAACTGGAGAAAGTGCAGAGAAGGGCAACCAAATTGATAAAAAGGCATGGAGGAGCTCAGCTATGAGGAAAGATTAGAGGAACTGAATTTATTCACTCTTGAGAAGGAGATTAAGGGGGGATATGATCAACATGTACAAATATATAAGGTGTCCATATAGTGAACTTGGTGTTGAGTTATTCACTTTAAGGTCATCACAGGAGGACAAGGGGGCACTCTTTAAGCCTAGAATAATTATTATTTTTTATCTCCAAATACAGAAAGGTCTCTTCACAGCAAGAGCTGCGAAAATGTGGAATAGACTCCCTCCAGAGGTGGTTCTAGCAAGCTTAGTCAATTGTTTTAAAAAAAGGCCTGGATTCTTTCCTAAATGTACATAATATAACTGGGTACTGACATTTATGGGTAAAGTTGATCCGGGGAATATCCGATTGCCTCTCGGGGGATCAGGAAGGAATTTTTCCCCTGCTGTAGCAAAATGTAGCATGCCTTGCTGGGGTTTTTTGCCTTCCTCTGGATCAACTGTGGGTGAAAGATTGTGTATATGGGATCGTATTTTTTTTTTGGTTGATCTTGTGTCTTTTTTCAACCAGACTAACTATGTAATATTGAAAATATTCAACATTATCCCCCCCCCCCCCCACAAACCACTTCCCATTTTCTTAGGGAGACTGATAATATAACTCATTTAAACTAACAATTCCTTCAGACCAGTGAGGACTTCAACAATTCCATATCCTCCCTGGACATTACAAATCTCTCCCTGCACTGCCAACACCCACACCAGCCATTCCAGATGCCATGAACACCCCCTCTTAAAGAGGAACTGCTGTCTGCTTACATAATGTGCAATAAAAACATTTTTTGCCATTCTGAACCCTCCCTCCAACCACTTTGCATATTTTAGCTCTTGTTGACTACTTTCAAAATTGATACACTTTGCATTTCAATGTGGATACACATTCATTCCACCTTCACAAAAAGATGCCTGAGCTTCCCACCTAAATAAACTGTACTCCCCTGGTCATCTTTCCTTTGTATACATCCATACCCAGCACTTTAAAGTGGCTGTAAACCCTTAGATATACCCAGTGAAGTGACTGGCTTCAGGTGATACACAGACATGAAACAAATCCTCCTACATACGTTGTACCTGTTTATCTGAAGTCTTCTCTACATCTGTTCAAAGTGCTGAATTATAAAGCTTGTCTGAGAGTTCCAAGAAAGGGGGTGGAGAGATGAATTTACACTCTGCAGAGCTCAGTGAGGCGAGTTCTAAGAGCTGATTTGACGGAAAGGACAAACCCCCTTCACAAAGCACAGAGGAACAGAGCTAAGGCTGTCAATCAGCTGGAGCTCCCCCTCCCGTCACCTTTGTTCTCGGTGTCAGGAAAAACTTGTGAGAAGTGATTCATGCCAATAACAGAGGAACGGAACAGCAGACAAAACTGACACTTAGTGCTCTTAATGGAGACAAGTACACACACTAGAGAGGGATATGCGTTGTTCATAGTGATGAGCCGAACACCCCCGGGTTCGGTTCGCACCAGAACCCGCGAACGGACCGAAAGTTCGTACGAACATTAGAACCCTATTAAATACAATGGATGCGAACGTTCGAATTCTAAAGTGCTAATTATAACGACTATTATGCATGTTATTGTCCTAAAAAGGGTTTGGGAACCCGGGTTCTGCACCAGGGGACATGTATCAATGCAAAAAGAAGTTTTAAAAACGGTCGTTTTTCGGGAGCAGTCATTTTAATGATGCATAAAGTGAAAAAAAAAAAGTCAAATATTCCTTTAAATATCGTACCTGGGGGGTGTCTAAAGTATGCCTGTGAAGTGCCACGTGTTTCCCGTGTTTAGAACTGTCCCTGCACAAAATGACACTTCTAAAGGAAAAAAAAGCCATTTAAAACTGCTTGCGGCTTTAATGTAATGTCTGGTCCCGGTAATATGGATGAAAATCTTTAAGAAAAATGGCATAGCTACCCCATGACCCCCCCCTACCCCAGCCCATTACCAGCCCCTTTGGGTCTTGTATGGATATTAAGGGGAACCCCGCACATAAAATAAAAAAGGCCCTATATACTCTGAACAGCCGTATACAGGCGGTGCATACAAGACAGGGACTGTAGGTTTGTTCTTATGTAGAATGTGTTTGTAATTTTGAACAGGTACATTGTTGAAGTGTAGCTCCAGCCCAAAAATCTATTTTTAAACTTTTTGGAAAACATAGGTAAGGGTTATCACCCCTGTAACATTTGTTTTGCTGTCTGTGCCCCTGTTCAGAACATTTCACCTCACTTTCCGTCCCAATGACAACTGTTTTTGAAACGTGGTGTTTTTCTTGAAACAAGGATTGCTGATAAAGCATCAGTACAGAGGAGACACCTTTCTCCCATATTTATTCTTACAGGAGAGAATTTTCCTTCCTAGTGGTAGATTTCCTCTCACTTCCTGTTGTCTTCTTGCGTTTGCAAGTAGGAGTCGTTTGTAAGTTGGATGTTTGAAAGTAGGGACCTGCCGTATATACTCTGCAGAAATAGGCCCCTTAGTTGTTGGTGTTGGCACAACACTGTAAGCACTCACAGTTACTCTTGGTTGGTGCTGGAACGCCCTGCTGTCAACTATTATGTCAGGAATTTTAATTACATATAATTGTTGAACAGTGGTAGTAAAAATTGGGCCTTTGATGGTGGTGCTGGTGCCACAACACTGTAAGCCCTGACAGTTACTCTTGGTGGGTGCAGCAATGGGCCCTGCTGTGAATTATTAGATCAAGAATTGTAATTGCATGCCCCTGTTGAACAGGGGCTGAAAAATTGGGCCTTAGGCACTGGTGGCACAACACTACAACCCCTCACAGATACTGTACTTGGAGCACAGCAATGAGCCCTGTTGCAAAGTATTGCTTCAAAAATTGTAATGACACGCCCCTTTTAAACAGGGGCTGAAAAATTGGGCCTTAGGCACTGGTGGCACAACACTACAACCCCTCACAGATACTGTACTTGGAGCACAGCAATGAGCCCTGTTGCAAAGTATTGCTTCAAAAATTGTAATGACATGCCCCTTTTAAACAGGGGCTGAAAAATTGGGCCTTAGGCACTGGTGCCACAACACTCCAACCCCTCACAGATACTGTACTTGGAGCACAGCAATGAGCCCTATGGCAAATTATTGCTAAAAAAATTGTAATTACACGCCCCTGTAAAACAGGGGCTGAAAAATTGGGCCTTAGCCACTGGTGGCGGCACCCATAAACAAAAATGATCTTCCAAGCTATCATCATCAATCGTATTATTGAGGACTCGGAGGAGGAGGATAGCCAGTCAACATAACAGCACAGGCACTCAGCATCAGCATCAGTCTTGAAGGGATGTGACATGTTAAAATCAATTAGTCTGTTATATCAGCATCAGGTGTGTGGTAGCTGGTGGTGATCCAAGACTGGTTCATCTTGATGAAAGTCAGTCGATCAACCGAGTCGGTGGACAGGCGCACCCTGTGATCCGTGACAAATCCTCCAGCAGCACTGAATGTGCGTTCCGAAAGAACGCTGGATGCAGGACAGGCCAGTAGCTCAATTGCATACTGTGCAAGCTCTGGCCAGTGATCCATCCTCAAGACCCAGTAAGCCAGAGGATTTTCGGTGGGGAAGGTGTCCAAGTCTGACCTTGCCCCTAGATATTCCTGCACCATGTTTATCAGACGCTGGCGATGGTTGCTGGAACCGATCATACTTTGGGGCTGCGGACTAAAGAATTGTCTGAACGCATCGGTCAGACGGCCACCTTCCCCACCGCTCCTTCTTTGACTGGCCGAAGCCTCAGCAACTCGTTGTCCAGGACCAGGAGTTTGTAACCTCCCAGTCTCTGGGAACGCGTTGCACAGACCTTTCTGCAAGGCCTCCCGGAGTTGTCTCATCCTCTGCTCCCTCTGCGACGGTAACATAAGGTCCGCAACCTTACCCTTGTACCGTGGATCAAGGAGAGTGGCCAGCCAGTAATGGTCCCTCTCCTTGATCCGAAGAATACGAGGATCCTTCCGCAGACTTTGCAGGATCAGGGAGGCCATGCAGCGTAGGTTTGCTGAGGCATTCGCTCCGGAGTCCTCTGGGTCACTAAGGACGACATGATCCGCAGCCACCTCCTCCCAGCCACGTACAAGTCCACTGGTTTCTTGGGACTGTAAATCATCCCTAAAAGACTGCTGCTGATGATGCTGAGTGCCAGCCTCCACCTCCATGCTGACACAATCCTCCTCCTCCTCCTCCTCCTCCTCCTCCTCTTCCTGTGCGATGGGTGGGACAGAAGGAACACTGTCTGGGTAAAGGGGGCCTTGAGAGGCAAGGAAGTCCTCCTCTTCCTGCCTCTGTTCTGCCTCAAGTGCCCTGTCCATTATTCCACGCAGCGTGTGCTCCAACAGGTGGACAAGAGGTACAGTGTCACTGATGCATGCACTGTCACTGCTCACCATCCTCGTGGCCTCCTCAAATGGTGCCAGCACAGTGCATGCATCCCTGATCATGCCCCACTGGCGTGGAGAAAAAAAACCAAGCTCCCCTGACCCTGTCCTGGTGCCGTAGTCGCACAGGTACTCATTGATGGCCCTCTGCTGCGTGTGCAGCCGCTGCAGCATGGCCAACGTTGAGTTCCACCTGGTGGGCATGTCACATATAAGGCGGTTCTTGGGCAGGTTCAACTCCTTTTGCAGCTCAGCCAGGCGAGCACTGGCATTATAAGATCTGCGGAAATGCACACAGACTTTCCTGGCCTGCCTCAGGACATCCTGTAAGCCCGGGTACCTGCCCAAGAACCGCTGCACCACCAGGTTAAGGACGTGAGCCACACAGGGCACATGGGTCAGTTGTCCCTGTCGGAGGGCGGAGAGGAGGTTGGTGCCATTGTCGCAAACCACCATTCCTGGCTTAAGCTGGCGTGGCGTCAACCACCTCTCGGCCTGGCCCTGCAGAGCAGACAGGACCTCTGCCCCAGTGTGGCTTCTGTCCCCCAAACACACCAGCGCAAGCACGGCATGGCATCTTTTTGCCTGCGTACTTGCGTAGCCCCGTGAACGGCTACGGAGCACCGCTGGTTCATAGGACAAACCACAGGAAGAGGCCATGGAGGAAGAAGAAGAGGAGGGGGTGGAGGAGAGAGGTGTGTCACAACCAGTAGTAGCATTTTGGAGGCGTGGCGGTGGAACAACCTCCAACACTACTGCACCTTGTCCTGCATCCTTCCCAGCTGCCAAAAGAGTGACCCAATGGGCCGTGAAAGAAAGGTAACGTCCCTGTCCATGCCTGCTGGACCATGAGTCAGCGGTAATATGCACCTTACCGCTGACCGCCCTGTCCAGCGAGGCCAAGACATTGCCTTCCACATGCCGGTAGAGAGCCGGAATAGTCTTCCGTGAGAAAAAGTGGCGTTTGGGAACCTGCCACTGAGGAACCGCACATTGCACAAACTCACGGAAGGGGGCCGAGTCTACCAACTGAAAAGGCAGCAGTTGAAGCGCTAGCAATTTAGCCAAGCTAGCATTCAACCGCTGGGCATGTGGATGGCTGGGAGTGAACTTCTTTCGACGGTTCAGCAGCTGGGGCAGGGAAATTTGCCTGCTAGAATCGGACGTCGGTGTACTGCTAGCAGAGTGCCCGCAAGTACTTGGCTGTGACACACCTAATTCTACACCTTCATTCCTCTCAGTGCATGTTTCAGAGAGGACTGAAGTTATAGTGGGGTTGGAGATCCCAGCTGATGCGGTGCAAGGAGAGGTCCGCTTTGTTCTTTGGTGTGGGTCTTTGAGGTAGGCTTGCCAACGAGCTGCATGGCAGGTCAACATATGTCTGGTCAGGCATGTGGTACCCAAGCGGCTGATGTTTTGGCCACGCGATATACGCTTGAGACATATGTTGCAAACAGCAGCTGTGCGATCTGATGCACTAGCCTCAAAAAAGGCCCACACCAAGGAACTTTTTGAATGACGGGCAGAGGCAGCGCCCTGCACAGGCGGAGCTCTGCGGTGTGATTCCGTCGGTGTACTGCCCTTACGCTGGCCACCAAAGGGCATCCTGCCTCGTTGGAGATGTGCCTCCTCCTCATCCTCCTCCTCCTCCTCTCTCCTATTAGGCACCCACGTGGAGTCAGTGACCTCATCATCCCCTCCCTCCTCATCACTGGAGCCAATCTGGCAGTATGCTGCAGCTGCTGGAACATGACTGCCAGATTGGTGTCCTTCTTGAGCATCCCCTCTGTCTGCTCTCACGCTACTGCCTTCCTGTAGCTGGGTTTCATCATCAGACCCTTCGAAACGCTGGGCATCCTCCTGGAGCATGTACCCAACACTGTGCTCAAACAGTTCGGGGGACTCCTCAGGAGGAGGACATGGTGGGTCTAGGGAAGGAGTGACTGATGATGAGTCTGACATTGATACCAGGGAAGAGGACGCTTTGGCAGCTGCTTTGCCAGTACCCTGAGCCTGGGTGAGAGAGGATGAGGAGGAGGAGGAGGGCTTGGTCATCCACTCTACCAAGTCTTCGGCATGATGTGGCTCAACATGTCCAGCTGCCGAAAAGAAGGACAAGCGTGTCCCATGGCCATGTGCTGATGACAATGCACCGCGTCCACGACCAGCACTGTTGCCCCCAGACACAGAGCCTGCTTGCCCTCTTTTATTGCCTCCTGACTGTCTGCCTCTCCTTGTTTGCCTTCCAGACATTCTAATAGATGGCCTGCAGGGAGATGGGAAAAAAGCAATAAGGGCTACCTTCAGGTGTCCTTCTCTGTCCCATTACTTAAGGATTTCTAAATATGGTTGAGGATGATTGCTTTTGCACAGAATAGCACAACGACAATTTCCCTGACTGTCCAAAAAACAAGGATTTCAAAGATGGTTGATGAGGAATGCTTTAGCACACTATAGCACAAGGAGAATTCCCCTCACTTTCCTTCTTTGTCCCTAGAAACAAGGACTCGCACAGTGAAAGAAACTGACACTCTCCCTACCTAGAGTTTTCTGTCCCTAGAAAAAATGTTTTTTTAAAGCACACTATAGCACAAGGAGAATTCCCCTCACTTTCCTTCTTTGTCCCTAGAAACAAGGACTCGCACAGTGAAAGAAACTGACACTCTCCCTACCTATCCTTCTCTTTCCCTAAACTAAAGGAATCCAGGTTAAGCAAGAAAGAAATAAATGTCACTGTCCCTGCCTATGCTTGTCTTTCCCTGCTCCGGAACACACTACACTAGGCCGCCGTGCTGGTGGCCTTTTATAGTGTGGGGCGTGTACTAAACACCCTCAGCAATAATTGGCCACAGGCATCCTGCCTGTGGCCAATCATTGCTCTCCTCGCTGCCGGCGCTGTGATTGGCCAAGCATGCGGGGTCACAGTGCATGCTTGGCCAATCACAGCGCCTGGATGACACTGCGATGGCGTAGTGCATTGTGGGCCGTTCGCGTCACTCGAATTTGGCGCGAACGGCCCAAATCGTTCGATCTTCGTCGAACGATCGAACAGCCGATGTTCGAGTCGAACGTATGTTCGACTCGAACACGAAGCTCATCCCTAGTTGTTCATATCATGTATGAGATTTATAACCACTTTAAGCCATTCAACATTCCTGGACTGCTGCACCTGCAACTCCACCCCAGACCACTGAAGTACCAAGCCTGGGCCTATATACATATTACTTACACCCATACACAAAATTTCAGTTATAACTATATTATGTAATGTACATAAGTAATTCCTAGACATTTTATACTGCAGTGCCATATGTAAATAACAGAACAGTATTTGTAACTCTATCGTTTCAAAAGTTGTGGTTTTAGTGCAAGTAACACAACACAGCGGTTGTGCTCATCTGATCTTAGGTTAACTCCATAGATGGTACTCTATCATTAAGGCCGGCCATACACACGGTTCCCTCATTAACACAGACAATGCTGACAAGGGAATCCCTCCTGCCAAGCTGTTGTCTTCTCCCGGGGGTGGGAATGGGAAAAGACAGTGATTATCGCTAGCTGCTATAGAAGCCGCTTGCAATAAATCGCAAGCGAATCCGGCTAGCTGACTGTACCCAAGTTGAAACTTGGTACGTTCAGCCTGCCCATTAATGGTTTGAATGGTTCAGAAGGAACCATCCAAAATTTGAACCGTGTATGGTCGGCCTTAACTGAACAAAACTAATAGTGGATTATACTGCTCAACAGCTACTAAAGTGTATATGTACACACACACACACACACTAAATAAGATGGCAGAAAACATTAAAAGTGCAAATCAACCAAAATGTCTGGGAAGCACAGGAGAACCCACATGCCTGAAGCTTCCACACTAAACCCTTGGGGGTCACCCTTTTCTAAATCTAGCCTTAAGGGGTTACTAAACCAACAACAGTAAAAGCAATGCTCAATGAAGAGTGGGAGACACAGATCAAGCAGGCCGCTTGCGGACAAGAAGCCCCCTACTGCTGCCTGCAGCACACTTCACCCAAAGGCGGAATCCTCATGTCCTTTCACATTTATTTGATAAAATTTGGAAAATGTATGGACTAAAGACCAAGTTGCAGCTTTACAGATCTGAGTCATCGAAGCCTGGTGATGCACTGTCCATGAAGCACTTATCTTCCTGGTAGAGTGCGCTTTAACAGAAGAAGGAGGTATCCTGTTCTTTAAACCCTAGGCTTGAATAATTACTTGTCGAAACCACCTAGAGATGGTAGATTTCGATGCCGCTTGGTTCTTCCTGGGACCATCTGGCAAAATAAACAATACATCTGTTTTACGTATCTGAGCGATTGCCTGCAGATACCCTTTTACTGCTCTCACTACATCTAGGAGAGTGCAATAATTTTTCTCCCGCTGTATGCGGATCCGGAAAAAAGCAGGCAGAACAATGTCCTGGTACAAATGAAACGCCAACATCACCTTTGGTAAAAAGGTAGGATGGGGTCGTGGTACAATTTTGTCTTTGTGACAAATTAAATAAGGCTCCTTACAAGAGCGAGCTGCTAATTCAGATACTCCTCTAGCAGAAGAGATAGCAATCAAAAAAATCAATTTCCTGCTTAAAAGAATTAAACGGAATATGGCGAATAAGTTCAAAAGGTTGCTTTTGCAATACTGACAATACCAAATTCAAATCCCATGGGCACAAGGGAGACTTGACTGGTGGATTTATCCGCAGTACCCCTTGAATGAAAGCCCGAACTTGGGAATGAGATGCCAGCAGTCTTTGAAAGAAGACATAGTACAATCAAGGGTCAAATATCGGCTCTAAGGGCTAATTTCATATCCACTCCTAACTGGCAAAAGGCGAGAATCCAACTTAGGTCATACTTCTGAGGATTCCATCCTCTAGATTCACACCAGGAAACATATGCCTTCCAGACTGTATAGTAGATAAGCCTGGATGCTGGCTTTCTAGCATTGATGAGCGTAGAAAGAACTGGACCAGAGACCCCTTGTTTCTTCAATATGTGGGTCTCAATAGCCAGACCATCAATTTTAGCTTTTGTAAGGAAGGATGGAACACCGCACCCTGTGACAGCAGGTCGTGACCAAGCGGAGGCTACCAAGGCCTTCCTAACGCCATCTTTAAGATCCCGGCGTACCATGGTCTCCTGGGCCAATTTGGGGCCACTAGGAGTACTGGTATTCCCTCCTTCTTGATCCTGCAAAGTAGTCTTTGTAAGCGAGGGATCGAAGGAAATGCATAGATCAGTGAAAACTGACTCCAGGGCATTATTAGAGCATCCGTTCCGTAAGTTAGAGGATCTCTCGTCCTGGACACAAAAGTTGTCCAACTTCCTGTTGAACCTGGAAGCCAGCAGGTCTACATTCGGGGTCCCCCATCTCTGGCATATGGCCTGAGAGACATCGGGGAGGAGAGACCACTTTCCTGGCAACAGCAGCTGGCGACTCAGATAGTCCGCTTGCCAGTTTTCTACCCCTGGAATGAAGATTGCAGAGAGACAAGGAACATGATCTTCTGCCCATGACAGAATCCGATTCACCTCCTCTGAGCACCCTGACTGTGGGTGTCTCCTTGGTGATTGATGTAAACTACTGCAGTAGTATTGTCGGATTGAATCCGAACAGGGTGGCCTTGTAACCTGTATGTCCAGGTTTTGAGGGCTAGATATACTGCCCGAATCTCCAGTATGTTGATGGGCAGGCTCTCTTCGGTCTTAGCCTAGGTTCCCTGGGCTGAAGCTTCTTTTAAACACTGCTCCCCAGCCCAATAGCCTGGCATCCATAGACACCACCTTCCAGGTGACTGGGAGAAAGGATCTTCCAATCCGCAAGTTTTTGGTCTTTATCACCAATTGATGCTTTGGCGCACTTGTGGAAACAGGCGCATGGGTAAATCCAGAGCTTGGATCTTTCTGTTCCAGACTGCCAAGATACTGCCTTGATGTAGTCTCCACTGAAAGTGGGCGTAAGGGACAGCCTTGAACGAGGCCACCATCCTAATAGCCTTATGCAAAGTCGAATTGACGGACCTTTCTTTGCCCTGACCTTGTGCTTCAGGTCTTTCAGAGACTGTATCTTCGGCTCTGGTTTGGGCTGTGTCTATGATCATGCCCAAATACTCTACCCTTCTTTGGGCTTGTAGAGAGGATCTTTGTAGGTTTACAATCCATCCTAAATGCTCCAGGTACTTTACTGTAGTGAGCACAGCGTGATCCAATCCTGCCACTGACTGATCTATCACAAGTAGATCAGATAGGCTGTTACCGCTATGCCCTGTGTCCTCAGATTTGCCAACAGAGGGGCTTGTAAATACTCTGGGCGCGGTAGCCACACCAAAGGGCAGGGCCACAAATTGGAAGTGGCGATGTTCTACCGTAAACCTTAGGAATCTTTGGCGATCGGGATGGATAGGCACATGTAAATATGCATCCTTGATGTCTATGGACACTGTAAATTCCCCGCCCTGTAGGGTGGTGTGTTGCTATGGCAATTTCTATAGTGACTTTATTGTAATAATTAGAGTTTAGATTGTAACAGGATATGTGTACAGAGTCCCTTCCCTCCCCCTCCATTGATACTGGACATTCTTTGCAGGAAATGGGTGGGAGGGGCTTGGAAAGGGTTTTTGGAGACACATGTGTTTGAACAACAGATGGTGTTTTGGGAGGACAAAGAGAGACATGACTGCCTGGAGCTGGAGAGCTTTGGAGAACTTTTGAGATGGACTGAGCAAAGGACCATGGAGGACATCTTGACCCCTAAGTTGAGTAATTGTTTAGTTTACTTAATGTGTACATGCTTATATTTGTAGGCATATATTTTGTAAGCTATAAGTTTTGTTGTATTGTGCATCCTAAAGTTGTATGTCCAGATTTATTCCTGTTTAGTAAAGCATTGATACACTACAGAAGTTTAAGCTTCCTTGGTTTTACCACAAGAACTTAATAGATAGATGCAAAGCAATACAGGTGGTGACCACGGATCGAATAGTTTCCATTCAGAAATGGCAAATGTTCAGAAACCGATTTAGAGATCTTAGATCCAGGATGGGTCGGACGTCTCTATTTGGTTTTGGAATCACAAGGAGGTTGGAATAAAAACCTGAGCCTTGCTCTTTTAGAGGTACTTCTGTGACCACCCCTTGAGACAGCAAGTGATCCAAACCTTTGAAGAAGGATCCTCTTGTTAGTGGATCTTTGGAGAGCCTTGAACTTCGGAACTGAGAAGATGGGATCTCCCGAAATTCTAGTTTGTACCCTAGGGATACTGTGGATACTACCCACTTGTCCTGGATTTCTGTCTGCCATGCCGCTAAAAACTGACAAAGCCGTCCCCCCGAGCAGGGGCACCTATTCACAAAGAGGCTTTGGGGTTTGTTTGTTAGCTCTTGAACCCCACAGCTTCTTGTTCTTCTGAGCTTGATCTTCTTTGCCACTGGCTGGAGGCAGGTCTTCCAGGAACTGGGGAAATAGAACGTTTAAAAAAAAAAAAAGTTTGTTTTTCTATTCTCTGGTAAAAGAGTGGTTTTACCGCTCACTATCTTTTGGATATACCTTTCCAGATCATCTCCAAAGAGGCATTCGCCATGAAAGGGGAAACTGGCCACAAGTTCTTTGCATGGAGCTTCTGCTGACCAATGCTTTAATAAAATAATTTTGCGCATATGCACTAGCTGGAGTGTGAGGCGAGCTGCTTGTTGAACAGCATCTCTAATGGCACCCACTGTAAAACATAAGGCTTTAGGCAAATTCTCCAAAATTTGACTTGTTCCGGAGGTAGATCCTTCAGTCCCTGTTTTGCTTGGTCCTAGAGGACCTGACACATACCAGCTGCCGCTACAGCAGGTTGGGCAACTGAAGCAGCCAAAAGGAAGGAAGGTTTTAGTAAAGAATCCAGTTTCTTTTCAGAAGGATCTTTAAAAACACTTGTACATTGTCCACCGGACAAGTCAGGCAAGAAATAGCTGCATATACAGAAGGCAGACTCCACTTCTTGGAAAAACTTTTCCTCCATAGGATAAAGATCGTCAAACTTCTTTAGGAGGTGAAAAACGCTTACGGGATGTTGCCAGTCTGCGTAAATTCACTTTCCTAGTAACGGATGAACCGGAAAGAGCATGCACCTTGCAGGGACTTTATGAACCCAGGGAGGAGACAGGTGATTCAGTTAACTCCGAAGAGGGTAACTTAAATGCAGAACATACCGTTTCAGCATAACATTGCACCTGTGACTTCAGAATCTGGGACGCAGCGAAAGGCTCATCTGATATCCCTGATCCATCCGACTCCTCATCCTTATCCTCTGCAGGTGTTACCTCTTCCTCATCCTCAGATCTTTCTACAAAGATCTAGAACAACAGAAGGAAATCTGCTTCGATTTCTATCCTTTTGTGAGGACTTTGCGATTAGCGTAGCGATCCTCCCTTCTAAGTTGTTTAGGGCTGCTGTCAAAGTGTCAATGAGAAGTTCAGGCCCAGGCCCCGTAGGGGAAGCTCCTATTCCTGATAAAGGCAATGGCTCATCCTGTACAGGTGCGTCAGCCAATACAGGAGAGAAAAAGTACAGAGCAGGCACGGCTAGAGCCCCCTGTCTCAGACGGCTGTGCCTTCTTGTCTCTTGTAGTCCCTGAGTTCCTCTAAGGGAAGACACATTACTAATCAAGCCATTGTACCACAACGCATATACTACTGTGCTCAGTTTAGCAATCTACATAAAAGTATGCAACTTAAAACACACAGTTTCATGCATAGAGTATAGGTGTCTCTTTTGGGAGTGTCCCACCAACCACATAGAGCTTACGTGTCCCTGAATGCTGCTGTGTCCCATCCGAGTCCCTTTATGGCTCTTATGAGCGCCATGTTTGAAACAACGTATAGAGTATGGGTGTGAATCCGCGCAATGGACCTGATATGCCAGTAGAAACACACAACAGGGGTGTAGAAAAACGTCCTGTGATGAATAAGTAAGGAGCTGCCTCTACATAATTAATCCACCTGGGTGGAGTAAAATGAGTAAACTGAAGGGAGGTGTAGAATTGGCGCCAATTATAGTTCATGGACTTACTTGCTCTAAAGTGCAAGTGAATAAATACAAATAATAAATAGATAAATAAAATACCCCTATAATATACTAGTGTCAATTGGTGTTTTAGTGTAACTTCTAAATACTTCACTGATAGATATGAGTGCGTGATAATAAATATAGATTGATGCGGATATAAAAATAAACAAAATAAAAAATGAATAAATAATTTTTGTGAACAATTAATGGTGATAACAGTGTAAAATGGTAAACCAATGTATAAAACTGTGATAATAATAATAATAATAATAATAATAATAATAATAATAATAATTGTAGCGGGGTGTTCCCCTTTAATGCAGAGAGACAAGAAGTTCCAGGTGAGAGGTGAATCGGGAGGAAGTAAAGAGACATTATGGAAGTGAAAGCAGAGGAGAGAGAGACTACATCTCCTAGTACATCTTGCAGCACCCAGGGTGCATTGCTCCAGAACAGAGACTGCTGGGGCAGACTTTATAAAGGGGAGGCGGAGTTTTGGTCGGCCTCTTTGGACACCCCTCTCCTAGCAAGAGGATCTCTGTGCTGAACTGCTGTGTGCACAAGGCCTGAAGCCTGGGCCGTGTGCTCCTTTCCAAAGAGCCCTCTGCCAGCCTAGCAGAGCCTTAGAGACATCTAATCCTCCTTGCTGCAGTACACCAGAAGGATTGAAGACTTGGATGTCGGTGGATTCCTGTTCCTAGACGAATCGATGGAGGAAACGGACTTGGACTTGTCCAGGTGGTGAGAGCTGTTTAAAGACAGATCCTTTATCTTTACTATTCGTTGGGATTACAAAGTTGTTCTTCAAGTGCACCACCGAAAAGATTGCTAGTGAATATTGTTTCACTGAACTTCCATTTAGATCAGTCAGGCCTGACTGCATAGGTAGACATTGCTGGGTGTTAGTCTACCCATGAGGGGAAGTAGCTGTAAAAGGGCAGCGCTAGAGTTGCATAGCAATACTTTATTATTCTGATTACTCTGTTTATCTTTATTACTGTTTATTGCAGGGATCTGCAACTTGTTATACTGTTGTTTATTACTTGCCCATTAGCCTCAGTAAAATATCTGGGTAAAGTACATTTGGTGTCAGTTCCGCTTACTTTAATAGGAGTTTTAAAGTATATTCTGTGTATGTTTGTTATAGGACTGCGTCACCAACAGTTGCGGTCACGCGGTCCTATCCCTCTATCACCAGCTGTGCCACGGGAGGTTAGAGCCGATTGCCAGGGGTTGACAGCAGTGCACTACAGGGCCCAAATCAATATCAGCGGCTCTCTTAACTGGGGGTAGCGCTACATAATAATAAATTAAAGATAAAACATAGGCATGCAAAATGTTCTGCGACTATGCGATAAAGTGCAAAAATGCAAAATCGTGCAAATTGGACAATCACATTGGTTTATCAATGATTTGATGCTAGGTGCCCAGCGACTATGCTAGGTATAAAAAAATCTTGCATCTATGCAGTAAAGTGCAAATGCAACATCATGCGATTTGATTGAGCGACTATGCAGTAAAGTGCATATGCAACCTCATGCGATTCGATTGAGCAATGTAATTGTCCAATGATATTGTAGTTTTTCAGATGCTAGGTGCCCAGTGCCTAGTGATGTGACCTTTTGTAATCTTCAAAACTGGTGCCCACAGCAAAGCGTGCTCCAACAAAGACCACACTCACCAGATGTTCACCCCCTCTTGGGGTGAAAAACGTTCAGTGTATGCCACTGTGCAGCAATCTGGCAGTGTCTCGTCTCCCTGGTCCCTTTGTGGTAATCCCAGTATTATCTCAGAGTAAGAGGGAAAGGAAGGAATCCCAAATAGTGTAATTCCATAATAAAAACACTTTTATTGAACTTTTAGCAATGTTGCTCACATTTGAGCTGTATCAAACAGGCATGCAAAGACAAATGCTGACAGATCCTGGAAGTGTTTGTGACATTCAGCTTGTCCGCTCTACCGGTTTCGTCTGGTTTGACTTCATCTTTGAAACAAGCCCGCGCCCGTGCATGCTCGCGACCCCGCTCCTCCCCCTGCCGCCGATAAAGCGTGCCCCCATGCGCGCGTGACCTAGGGCTAATGGCGGCGGTTCTGGGGTGAGGGAAGCCTCCTCTTGCCTGTTCCTGCATGATTCCCCATGTCTGTGGAAAACTGACCTGTAGAGGAGAGACGCGGCAGCCGTCTCAAGGCAGAGCTCTGCAGCAGGGGAAGTGTGCGGTCCGTAGGAACTTACACTGTCTGGAGCATGGAGAGTCCAAGCTCTATACTCCCTCTAGTGGCGGAAAAGAGAAGACACCTTACTCAAAAAAAATAGGAAAAGGCTCTTATATTAAAATTTAGGACTTTTTTCCTCTTACCTTATCACTGCCGCAGGTTTTTCTGCTGAAATCAGCCAGAACCAAACTTCACCCATCACGGCGGGCTTTGTGTGCCAACCTTCAGGAATATGGGTTCCTATTTAAAGGATACCTCTCCCCTGGGCTTTAGGGAAGTAGCGAAAGTGCTGGATCCCAGAGCCCAGTCCTCCGAAGAGAGACATTACAGGCGACGCCTCATGCCTGAGGCCCGGATCCCATCCAGTTTTGGCTTAATCTTTAGGCGTCTTGGATGGATCCGAAAGCATAAATCTTTTTACCCCCAGAGGGTCTCTCTGGCAGAGCTTTCCTTTAGCACATCCTATCGTGTCCAACACCTTTAGACACTGGCGAAAAAACTGAGGTACTTCCCTAATGGGAAGTGACCCTTAACCCATTATGTAATGACTGGCTCTGTGTCCCGTGGTGTACGATAAAGAAAACCTGATATTTACAGAGCCAGGGGACGGGCAGCACATGCTCAGTTTGGTGTGTATTGCTAGAGAGTTTTTTTATCTTATTGGGAGAGTGCATGTGATCAGCACAGGGCCAATCAGCACTGTCCAGACAGAGGATCAGGGGAGACTGAAAACCACTCCAACAAGCTTTAACCAGACACTGATACAAGTCACAAGACTGCTATATACTTCTGGTGAGAAAAGGTTATTTTTATATATTTACTAAAATCTTTGCATTTCCATGTTCTATGTACTGTGGGAGACCAGATATAGTGAATGCAGGGTCCTGGGTTCAGTAAAACTTTAAGGGCATTTACACACACACACACACACACGTGAGGAGCCCAGAGAACTGCCATTTTTGTTTATGGATCGTGGGAGCTTAAGAAGGGCACACGTTTACTATAAACCGTTTGCAAACCATAAATTTCATGGATCTGGGCAAGATTGAACCTTTCTTACTCTTTTGACCATTTGCACTTTATGGTAATTTATCATGGGCTGATTTTATTCGATTATTTACCAACACTGTGCCTACTGTGTCTATTTCTTCATATTTCTCAGGACTTTGAAATGTTGGAGCTTGTATATATGATTGAGCTGAGCACCTACGTTTACATTTTGGATCAAACTGAAACTAGCTGGCACATTATACTTAATGTATCAGAGACTAATTTACTATATAGACACACATTGGGATCAAGGAATTAATTATTCCCCAATTTTAACCTCACAATATTTGTCCTGGTTTGGACATTTACCGTAACTTGCATGAAGGAAACACTGATGTGTAGTGAAGGAGAATGGCTGACAGAATTTGGATGGTATGTCCACAGGACAGTCTAGATAAAATGATGATCTCCTATACACAACAATGACGTCTGGCTACATATAGATGGGAACCAGCCAATATATGCTATAGTATGTGAGAATGCTCAAATATTATATAACATGTCCTTTTAACCGTACAACCAAGCATATGGATACACTTCTATACCGAAGGGATTTTCACCTGTGATTAACTCCCATCACCATATTCCAGCATGTAGGCATTACCTATATGCACTGATACAAGGTCAAACATTTTTAAAATCTACAGAAATGGGATCCCTTTCTGCTGGAGCATCAACCACCATCACTCTGGTCAAATGGCCTACATAGTGTATATGTACAGTGGGTACGGAAAGGATTCAGACCCCCTTAAAAATGTTCACTCTTTGTTATATTGCAGCCATTTGCTAAAATCATTTAAGTAAAAATTTTTTCTCCTCATTAATGTACACACAGCACCCCATATTGACAGAAAAACACAGAATTGTTGACATTTTTGCAGATTTATTAAAAAAGAAAACTGAAATATCACATGGTCCTAAGTATTCAGACCCTTTGCTCTGTATTTAGTAGAAGCACCCTTTTGATCTAATACAGCCATGAGTCTTTTTGGGAAAGACGCAACAAGTTTTTCACACCTGGATTTGGGGATCATCTGCCATTCCTCCCTGCAGATCCTCTCCAGTTCTGTCCGGTTGGATGGTAAACAGTGGTGGACGGCCATTTTTAGGTCTCTCCAGAGGAGATGCTCAATTGGGTTTAAGTCAGGGCTCTGGCTGGGCCATTCAAGAACAGTCACGGAGTTGTTGTGAAGCCACTCCTTTGTTATTTTAGCTGTGTGCTTAGGGTCATTGTCTTGTTGGAAGGTAAACCTTTGGCCCAGTCTGAGGTCCTGAGCACTCTGGAGAAGGTTTTTGTCCAGGATATCCCTGTACTTGGCCGCGATCATCTTTCCCTTAATTGCAACCAGTCGTCCTGTCCCTGCAGCTGAAAAACACCCCCACAGCATGATGCTGCCACCACCATGCTTCACTGTTGGGACTGTATTGGACAGGTGATGAGCAGTGCCTGGTTTTCTCCACACATACCGCTTAGAATTAAGGCCAAAAAGTTCTATCTTGGTCTCATCAGACCAGAGAATCTTATTTCTCACCATCTTGGAGTCCTTCAGGTGTTTTTTAGCAAACTCCATGCAGGCTTTCATGTGTCTTGCACTGAGGAGAGGCTTCCGTCGGGCCACTCTGCCATAAAGCCCCGACTCGTGGAGGGCTGCAGTGATGGTTGACTTGCTACAACTTTCTCCCATCTCCCGACTGCATCTCTGGAGCTTAGCCACAGTGATCTTTGGGTTCTTCTTTACCACTCTCACCAAGGCTCTTCTCCCCCGATAGCTCAGTTTGGTCGGACGGCCAGCTCTAGGAAGGGTTCTGGTCGTCCCAAACGTCTTCCATTTAAGGATCATGGAGGCCACTGTGCTCTTAGGAACCTTAAGTGCAGCAGAATTTTTTTTGTAACCTTGGCCAGATTTGTGCCTTGCCACAATTCTGTCTGAGCTCTTCAGGCAGTTCCTTTGACCTCATGATTCTCATTTGCTCTGACATGCACTGTGAGCTGTAAGGTCTTATATAGAGAGGTGTGTGGCTTTCCTAATCAAGTCCAATCAGTATAATCAAACACAGCTGGACTCAAATGAAGGTGTAGAACCATCTCAAGGATGATCAGAAGAAATGGACAGCACCTGAGTTAAATATATGAGTTTCACAGCAAAGGGTCTGAATACTTAGGACCATGTGATATTTCAGTTTTTCTTTTTTAATAAATCTGCAAAAATGTCAACAATTCTGTCAATATGGGGTGCTGTGTGTACATTAATGAGGAAAAAAAATGAACAAAATGATTTTAGCAAATGGCTGCAATATAACAAAGAGTGAAAAATTTAAGGGGGTCTGAATACTTTCCGTACCCACTGTATTAATCCTCGCAGCTTCTCCCTAAAGGCAAACCCCAGCCTATTCAAGGAAAGTCAATCCAAGAGTACAACCTCCTAGATTCTACCCAGTTGCATACATGCAGCTGCGGGGCATGGAATGCCTTGGCTGCTTACCACTGGCTCTGTATGGCGACAGCTTCCTGGTGGGATAGCTCTGATAGGTTAGGACTATGATCCGAATATGGCTGAGCTCATCGCTATTCTGCACCTGTAAGATGTGACATGACATCTAATGGGAGTTGCTTTTTCCTGTGATATGCTCTGATCAGTTATGGTTTTGGAAGTGCATTTTTATCTACAATGTGCTTTATCTATGCCATCTAATACACTAGTTTTGCTTTCACTTTTACCTTTAGTCCCTACTCACACCTGATTGATTTTACATACATCTGTCAATAACAATGCACAAGAAGAGGATTATGATTTTCCTTGGGTCCATTCACACCTGTGCGTTTCCCCTCTGTGTGTTCAGTATTTTTTTACCAAGTGGGACCAGTAAAGCATGGATCATTTGAAAAATATAAGACAAGTGTATTAAATGTACAGGGTGTCATGCCAACACGTGAGCTAAAAAAGTGAAAAGTAGATTTTCTCTGCATTTACACCATTCTATAAAGAACTTTGCAGTTATCTCCTGTGTTTTACAAGAAGAAACGACATTTCAACGCACACCAGGATAAGGATCTTTTTTTATTCTTGAAAAAGCAATTGCTATTTATAGCCAAGTCCAATAAGATTTTAAATTTGGTCACATAGATAAAAAAAAGATCCATATCCTTGTGTAGCAAGTCTATTAAAATAATGCCAAAAAGATCTAAATTAAAATATTTCCTCAATCATGTGTTGGCACTGCAACTCTGAAGAGGTACATATACATACATACATACATACACACACACACACACACGGTGGGGACGTCTTCTTAATAAATTAAGATTCACATAAAAATCTCTAGTCAGACTGTAACTTCCATCAGATGACATTGCCATCTTTAATCCCTGGGCCAATCGCTTTGCTTGATGAAAGCACTCTCAGATATATCTTGACAGCAGACAGAATGGTCATTACGTGTCACTGGAGATCAAAGGTAACTCCAAACCTAATAGGAGGACATGTGAGGTTATTGTGAACACAAGGATCAGTGATATTATTGCTTATATACCAAAAAGTTTTTTCCCTGTTGGAATCAAAGACAGTGGTTCCCCCAGAAGAAAACAAGACGGCTACTATTGGCAGTATTGGGCAATAATGAACCAAGAATGTAAAAATAGGATTTTTTACTCACCGTAAAATCCTTTTCTCTGAGTCCATGGACCGACACAGCTTCTCTATTGACAAAGTGGGTATTATCCGTTAATTAGGAGTGACTAGGCAGAAAAACTTGTAAAAAGTGTTGCATCACACCTTCTACAGTACCGCCCAGGGGGCGGACCCTCTGGGTATACCCTCTCAGTCTGCACATCGCAGATCAGTTCGTCAAAAAGCAGTACAAACTTAAAAGGAGGGGTGGGTGCTGTGTCGGTCCATGGACTCAGAGAAAAGGATTTTACGGTGAGTAAAAAATCCTATTTACTCTTTCGTCCATGGACCGACACAGCTTCTCTATTGACAAAGTGGGACGTCCCAAAGCAGTGTCAGAGAAAAAACGAGGGGTGGTAACAGCATAAAAACAAACTTCACCCCAAAACACAAAACAGCACTCCTCCAACGGAGGAGCTGCAACTCTAAACAGCCGCCTGCAAAACCTTGCGGCCGAAAGAGGCATCCGAAGATGCACCTACATCAATTTTGTAGAATTTTGTGAAAGTGTGAGCGGACGACCAAGTCGCCGCTTTACATAGTTGGGAAACAGACGCTTGGTGTCGGAAAGCCCCAGAGGCACCTATTGCCCTGGTCGAATGCGCCGTGACAGGAAAGGGGGGCGCCTGACCCTTTAAGGCGTAAGCCTGGATTACTATCTGTCGGATCCACCTAGAGATGGTGGCCGATGAGACTGCTTGGCCCTTCTTGGGACCAGCCACCGAAACAAACAGTGAGTCTGACTTCCGGAACAGGGAAGTAGCAGATATGTATACTCTCAAAGCTCGGACAACGTCCAAGGAATGCAACGCCGACTCCTTAGGATTCGACGGCTGAGGACACAAGGATGGAAGTACAATGTCTTCGTTGAGATGAAAAGCCGAAACGACTTTCGGAAGAAAGGAAGGCTGCGGCCGCAGCACCACCTTATCCTTGTGGAAAATCAAAATAGGGAGCCTTGCAGGGCAAGGCTGCCAGCTCAGAGACTCGTCTAACTGACGTAACAGCCACCAAAAAGACCACTTTCTGAGAAAGTGTCAACAGGGGAATATCTCTAATATTCTCAAACGGTGCCGTCTGAAGCACCGAGAGGACCAGGTTCAAGTCCCACGGAGGTAATGGGGGGCGGACCGGAGGGGCCACATGTCGAACCCCCTGCCCAAATGTACTCACGAGAGAGTGAGTCGCCAGGGGTCGCTGAAAAAAGACAGCCAGGGCAGATATCTGTCCCTTAATCGTACTTAGGGCAAGCCTTTGGTCTACCCCATGCTGTAAAAACAGCAGGATTCTGGAAACCAAATAGGTACGCGGAGGCCATTTCATTTCCTCACATATGGAGATGTAGGCCCTCCAATTGCGGTGATAGACCTTCCTAGAGGACGGTTTCCGAGCACTTCTCATAGTAGAGATTACTGAGTCTGACAGGCCCCGATCTCTCAGTACCTGGTTCTCAACAGCCATGCCGTTAAAGCCAATGACTGTAAAGCAGGATGGAATATGGGACCTTGCGATAGCAGGTCCTTCCGTAGTGGTAGGCGCCAGGGGACGTCTGCTACCAGACGTACTAGATCGGCGTACCAAGGACGCTGAGGCCAATCTGGAGCGATTAGGATCATTGGAATTCCCTCTGCCTCCACTCTGCGGAGCAGAAGAGGAAGAAGCCTTAAGGGAGGGAAGGCATAGATTAGCCGATACTGACCCCACGATGCTACCAACACGTCCGTTGCGTCTGCCCATGGGTCTCTTGACCAGGCCACAAACCTCAATACCTTCCGATTGAGTCGGGAAGCCAGAAGATCTACGTCTGGTGTGCCCCATCTTTGGCAGAGGAGTTGGAACACCTCCGGGTGTAAGGACCATTCTCCCTGGTCCAGCATCTGGCGGCTCAGGTAGTCCGCCTGCCAGTTTTCCACACCCGGAATGTACACGGCCGACAGTGCCGGTACGCTCCTCTCTGCCCACTTCAGGATGCGAGCGATCTCCGATGCTGCAGCTGAGCTTCTTGTTCCTCCTTGATGATTGACATATGCCACTGCTGTGGCGTTGTCTGACTGGATCCTGACTGGACGCCCTTGCAGTCTCTGAGACCATTTGAAGAGGCACAGCTTGATCGCCCGGATCTCCAGGACATTGATCGTCAGGAGGGCTTCCTCTGGGGTCCAGCGACCTTGCGCCGACTGGACACCCCAGACTCCCCCCCAACCTGTAAGGCTGGCGTCCGTCGTGATCACTATCCAGTAAACCGGAAGAAATGACTTCCCGGCCATTAGAGCCGGTGCTGTCAGCCACCATACCAGGGATCTCCTGACTAGGTGGCTCACTCGGATTTGATAATCCAGAGATGAAGGGCATCTGTTCCATCTGGACAGAACTTCCTTCTGTAACACTCGAGTGTGGTATTGAGCATATGGGACCGCCTCGAAGGAGGCTACCATGAGGCCCAACACTCGCATGCAAAAACGGAGTGACGACCAATTCCTGGAAGTTAGCTGCCGTACTGCAGCCCGGAGGGTCTGCAACTTCTCCACAGGGAGGAATACCTTTGCCTCTGAGGAATCCAGAATCAACCCCAGGTACACTAGGCGTTGAGTGGGCACCAATACTGACTTTTGCGTGTTTAGTATCCAACCACAGTCTCGAAGAGTCTGACAGGTAATGGACACGCTTACCTCTAATTCTGAGCTTGAAGGGGCCTTCAGCAGAAGGTCGTCCAAGTAACCTGTGATAGCGATACCCCGCTGTCTTAGAAGTGCCAGAATCGGAGCGAGCACCTTGGTGAACGTCCTGGGTGCTGAGGCAAGGCCAAACGGGAGGGCCACAAACTGGTAGTGGTTCTTCCCGATAGCAAATCGCAGAAACCTCTGGTGTCTGGAGTATATGGGGACATGCAGGTATGCGTCCTTGATGTCCAAGGAGGCCAGAAAGTCCCCCGGATGGAGAGCCGTGACTACGGATCGAACCGACTCCATCCGAAATCTTTGTACCTTCACAAAGCAATTGAGGGCTCTGAGATCCAAGATTGGACGAACCCCCTCCTTCTTTGGCACAATGAACAGATTTGAGTAAAAACCCTGACCCCGTTCCTGTTCTGGAACTGGAATAACTACCCCGTGTTCCAGTAGACCCTGGACCGCCCCATACAGGGCCTCCCGACGGGTCGGTAGTAGCTGGAGATTGGAGGTGATGAATCTGTCTGGTGGACAAGAGAGAAATTCTATCTTGTAGCCTGAGGAGATTACTTCGCAAACCCACCTGTCGGAGACTAGAGCAGTCCACTGAGTCGCGAATTCGTGAAGACGTCCCCCCACCCGAGAGCTGGGTGGGGGCGGACCTTCATGTGGACGCAGATTTGTCCGCAGGCTTGTTGGGTCTGCGGGACCAAGGACGCTTTTGTCCTTGGGCAGGCGCTTTATCGGCCTGGGGTCTTTTCCCTGTCGCCCTAGGGGGACGAAAAAACCACTTGTGTGCAGTAAAGGAGGGCCCTTGCCCTTGGCGTGGCCCCTTACCCTTGCTACTTTGGGGAAGCAAAGTGCTTTTACTTCCTGTGGCATCCTTGATGATGTCATCCAGAGAAGCCCCAAAAAGTCTGTCGCCCTTAAAAGGCAGATCCAACAGGGCTTTCTTGGAAGTCTGGTCCGCAGACCAGCCTTTTAGCCAGATCAGGCGGCGTATTGCTACTGCATAAACCGAAGTTTTAGATAGCAGGGGAATAGTATTCATGTCTGACTCGCAGACAAACCTAAGGCCCTGGACCAACAGGTCGGCCAATGTTATCTCATCAGGAGGAGCATCTCGCTCCTTAACCCCTGGAGTAGCAATCTTGCCCATTCAGTAAGTGTGTGAGACACTAGGGCCCCCGCCAATGCCGGGCGTACTGCCGAGCCTACCACTGAGTATAGGTAGCAAGCGAGTGCTTCAGCCTTCTTATCCACAGGGTCCTAGAAAACAGGAGCCCCTTCTACAGGAATTGGGGTGGCTCTATTAAGTCTGGACACCGGAGGGTCCACTATAGGGGGGAGAGGTCCATTTCTTCAGAAAACTCTCCTCAAAAGGGGTACCGTACCGCAAACCTCTTTGGGGCTGTAAAGACCCTCAGTGGGTTCTCCCATTCCTTGTATAAGAGTTTATCAAAAGACACACAAGGGAACACCTTAGCAGTGCGGGCAGGTCTATGAAACCCAAGTGGACCGGAGTCTCTGCTGCTTCTGCAGTATTTTCCAACTTTAGCGTATCCCGCACTGCAGTAATAAGGTCAGATACCAAAGCCGTCTCGCGTACTGACCTGGACTTGGAGTCCTCCTCACTGTCCGATCGGTCACGGTCTGCAGTCTCTGATGCATCAGAATCTGGGCCATGAGCCGTAGCTGGACCTGGTTCTGCATCAGAAATATCCCCAGAAGCTTGCAGGGGACGGGGCGTTTACTACCCCCTGTATTCCCGTGTGCTGCTTCCACCCTGGCAGCAAACGCCTCTAGGATTGCAGTCATAGCGTTCATAGACACCTCAGGGGCACCAGCTGCTAAATCTGGTGTTTCAGGGGAGAAGACATCTGGCTCAGATGCCATGCTGACCACACGCTGACACTCACAGGGCTCCAGGCAAGATATCAATAGGCCACCCTCCTGCGCTGCAGAGATGCTGGGTTACCCAGAGGACTCACCACCCTGGATAGGTACTGCTATGCTGCGCCTGTGATGCTGTCCCCTTGCTGCTGTGTCAGTCTGCTTCTTTTATCAGCACTTCCTGTGTGAATTTTCACGCCAGTGTAATGCACCCTAGAGGCCGGAGGCTCTCGCAAAATGGTTGCCAAAAACGTCTGTATGGAAGATAATGTGGGCTCTAAGAAAATGGCCGCCGACAGAAGATAGAGGTCAGGCAGCCATAGCCCCCAAAAAGATGGCCGCCGAACGGCAATATCTGCATACAGGGTGGACCAACATGGCCGCCGATCACCTGATAGGGGCCAGTGGGTGTGGCCGAACCACAGGAAGATGGCCGCCAGGCAGTTACAAGAGGCCAAACTTGGCATGGACCACCTCAAAATGGCCGCCGACAGCATGGAGACACAGAAACACAGGTAAGCAAAAATGACATTTCTTTTAAATGTTAGTTACAGCCAGCCCCGCTCCAGTGGGACCCCCTAGGTGACCCCCAGCACCCAGCAACCTTTAGCTAGAAGCCCAGGGAGGAGGGAAAGGCAGGGAGAGAGGGAAGAAAGGGGCCACAACCACTTACTTGATCTCTCCAGGAATGTCCAGCTAAATCACCCAGCCGAGGCAGGGGAGTTTTACTTACCTATCCTGCATGTATTCTGCTGGAAGACATTCCAAACAGATCATCGTCCGCGCACGGAAGGTGACTGTTGGCCAGGCATGCTGTGATTGGACCCAGAAGGGACGATCATATGTATGCCCTGGAGCAAGACGCTCACCGGACAGGCTGCTGCGACTCGGCCGTAAGGTCAGCCGAAGCTGAGCGGTCCGATGCAAGCCTTGGAGCGTAAGCTCACCGGCCAGGCTGCTGCGACTCGGCCGTAAGGTCAGCCGAAGCTGAGCGGTCCGATGCAGGCCCTGGAGCGTAGGCTCACCGGCCACCCGTGGAGCGACGGGCATGTCGTGGAAAACCCAGCGCGTAGCTAGGGTCGGCACACGCTCGATGGCCGAAACTGGGGAGACTACAAGGATCGAGGATCCAGCCTGTCACCCAGTCGGCAGTTGATCGAAGATCGCAGGAAACAACAAATGTAGCAAAAAAATAAAATAAATATATATATATATATATATCTTTTTTCCCCGGACCAATGGGCCCGAAGGGAGCCATGTCCTACTCCTTGCTAGACAGAAAAAAACTGATCTGCGATGTGCAGACTGAGAGGGTATACCCAGAGGGTCCGCCCCCTGGGCGGTACTGTAGAAGGTGTGATGCAACACTTTTTACAAGTTTTTATGCCTAGTCACTCCTAATTAACGGATAATACCCACTTTGTCAATAGAGAAGCTGTGTCGGTCCATGGACGAAAGAGTAATAATGATTATTTATTAATGTATCCAAAAAATGTCACATACAAAAAATTTAAAATCCTGCTCTGTATAGAAGCTAGTAAAGACCAGTCCAACTAAATAACAATCAACATCGCACCATGTGGAAAACATATACAATAGGTGCAACAACAGACATATACAAGGACAAATACAAACAATACACAAAACAAATAACAACAATGGTCCGGACGCCTATATTGGTTCAACCTGCAAATCTAATTTAGATCCCGGCATCAATTTCAGTATCATTGCAATGACCTAATATCCACACCTGCTATTCCCATGTTCACCCCCGGGGGGGCCACATGTGTTTTTGAATGTCCAATTTACACTTAAAGTGGATGTAAACCCGAATTATTTTTATTTTTTTTGCTGTCACAATGTAGAGTATAAGATTTCCTATCATTTGTGCCAGGTCTTGCCACAAAGAGTTAATCCAGCTCTGAGCAATCCTCTTTTATTGTTCAGCGAGATAAAAAACGGACAAACAGAGAAAAACCTTTGTCCGTTCCGCCCCCTTGCTTTGAATGACAAGTTAATTTACATATCCCGTGCACTAGCTTTAGACAGGCATTATTTTTTAATTCCCACCCCCACTCCTTTTCTGAAGTCATGTGGTTACTTTTCTGGATTTTGACTGGATGTTAGTGATCATAGCAGAAGGAATACACATGAGAAAATGCATGTTGACAAGGGGAGTGTAGAGGTGGGCGGGGAGTCTACTGACATCGCGACTCCACCCACCGAGCGCCAGACAACAGATCCACCCACAGAATCTGCAGTATTTCAGTTCTTATAACAGACAGAGGGGAGAAATTTGACAGATAAGGATACATGCAGGAGGCATCTATATCCTTATAGATCAGCACTATGGCAGTAGTTTAGAAAGGATGAGAGTGGGTTTACATCCACTTTAACCCTTCTTGTTTAAAATACTTATAGCGGGGATTTCCGCTGGACTTTCTAAATGTGGCAATATAGGTGTCCGGATCATTGTTGTTATTTGTATTGATTGTATTTGTCCTTGTATATGTCTGTTGTTGCACCTATTGTATATGTTTTCCACATGGTGCGATGTTGATTGTTTTTTAGTTGGACTGATCTTTACTAGCTTCTATACAGAGCAGGATTTTAAATTTTGTATGCAACATTTTTGGGATACATTAATAAATAATTATTTTACATTCTTGGTTCATTATTGCCCAATACTGCCAATAGTAGCCATCTTGTTTTCTTCTGGGGGAACCACTGTCTTTGATTCCAACAGGGAAAAAACTTTTTGGTATATGCAGCAATTTTGGCTACGGCAGTAACCCACACTGGAGAGTGGCAGAGAACCAAATGTCACCTACTTTATGACAGTCACACAGTGAAAGTTATGCGCTCTCTTTCTTTATGCAGATATTATTGCTTATGATTAAGATGAAAGAGAAAAATGTATTTCCCATATGGGTGTGTGGATCATTTCTATAGATCCTCCTGACTGGATACATCGGAGCTTAAAGAGGACGTACCAGAAACATTAGAAGTCCACATGAATAAATTAAGCCTCAACCACACGGGGCACTAAGGACTGTAGACTGTGAATGGGCCATTTGTTTATGTGGCTTGAGCTGATAGGTGCTGAATTCAGGCAGACCGTACAAGTGTATGGTGACAAAGTAACTGCACAAACAAGCGACTACACGAACACTGTCTGCATTCAGGGCCATTCACCTACACCCCTGTCAAAATTAAAATGAACAATTGTTTCCATGCAGCTGGTACATCCCCTATACCAGTGATGGCGAACCTTGGCATCCCAGATGTTTTGGAACTACATTTCCCATGATGCTCATGCACTCTGCAGTGTAGCTAAGCATCATGGGAAATGTAGTTCCAAAACATCTGGGGTGCCAAAGTTTGCCATCACTGCCCTATACACTTACATGGGCTGCCTGCACCCAGCAACTATTGGCTCTAGCTGCATAAACAAACGGATCGTTCACGATCCATGGGCCTCAGCGTCAATGTGATGATGGCCTTACTGGTCTCACAATTTACATTAACAGTTAAAATAAAAGTAAAAAAAAAAAAAAATGCATTTTATCGTTCGAACAGAAAACTGAGCACCAATTAGAGACCACAAGGAGGGCCGGGAGGCTTCACCCACCTGGCCGTGTCCTCCCATTCACAAACCTCTATGAATGAATAACTACAACTAACCACTGCGACTGTCGGCTTGTAGGTCTCAATGAACTACCAGGGCGCTGTTGAGCGCTCTGATAGTTCATGGTCTCTTCCTGTCAGTGTGTAACTGCCAACCTGTATGAAGGTACAAGCAGGTGGATACACTAACAGCCTTGCATGGCACCCGCGAGTGCTATGCTTTCCAGGCTCTCAGTACAAAAGCAAAAAAAAAAAAAAAAAATAATAATAAATAATATAGTTATTTTTTTTACAAAGGCGAGCTTCTTTTAAATTAATGTCAAAGTCTTCTTTTTCATGACAGTCATTTTATCGAACGCACATTCCCAAAAAATGGCCTGTTGGATGTACTTGGAGGACCTAGGCTGGGGATCGCTGACTTCTACCGTACATTGCAGCTCTCTGGTAAGTCACAGCATAAAAGTCTGATTTGAATCAGACATGTATAAAGCCGATGTTACTGCAAAGAGGTTTACAGGACTGCGTCATTCATTCTCCAAGATCACAGATCAGGAATGATGACCAACCAAACAATAGCATAGCTTCTGCCCAAAAGTAATATTATGAGAGTTATATCAACTATCAGACTCTTACAGCTGTGTCCCGCTGACGAACGTTCCGAAGAGGCCCAACATTCCCAGAAACTCCTCCCGGGTCAGGTTCTTCACTACATACTCCTCGGTCACATTAGAAACTGCATACAGGCATGCTGCGAGGATAACCAGAGCGTCTCCAATCAACATGTCAGTGGCTGCAAAAAAAAAAAAAGTTATTCATATTGGGTTGCACAATTGATACAGAAAAAAACATGCATGAAAAAGGTTCAGTGAACATGTTACTTTATACAGAATGTACTGGCAATGCAATATCCACACACCACAAGCTAAATCAGTATATTTCATCCACTTTAGTCAGATCTCAAATCTCTGACAAAAAAAAAAATTACTGGTGAAGAGAATCAATTTTTCCATCAGTACAGTGGGTATAGAAAAGAATCACCCCCCCCCCCCTTTAAAATAATCACATATGGTTGCTTTGCAGCCTGAAAGGTCAGTATTTTATTGGACTACATTTTGCTTTAATTACAGCCTTTAGTCTGTTGGGATTTGTCTGTACTAACTTTGCACAACTAGACTTTTCAATATTAGCCCTATTTTTTGCAGAACTGCTCCAGTTCAGGTAAATGTGATGGTGACCGTTTGTGGGCTGCAGTCTTCAAGTCATTCCACAGATTTTCAATGGGGTTTAAGTCTGGGCTCTGACTAGGCCATGCAAGGACATTCAACTTTCTCTCCTTCAACCACTGTGTGGTCATTTTTTCTGTGTGCTTTGGGTCATTGTCATGTTGGAAGATAAAACCTTCTTCCCATTGACAACTTTCTGGCAGAGGGCAGCAGATTTTTCTCAAGAATTTGATGGTATTTTCCCCTATTCATTTTACCTTCTATCCTGACAAGTCCTTGCTGCAGAGAATTACTCCCATAACAGGATATCACCACCCCCATGCTTTACTGTAGGAATGGTGTTATTTGGCTGTTGAGCTGTATTGGATTTCCGCCAGACATATTGTTTGGGGTTGATGCCAAATAATTACATTTTAGACTCATCTGACCACCTTAAAACGCACCTTGATTTCTGAGGCCACATGGAAAAAGGTGTTATGGTCAGATGAGATTAAAATTGAATTATTTGGCCTCAACACCAAACAATATGTCTGGCGGAAATCCAATACATCTCACCATCCAAATAACACCATTCCTACAGTAAAGTATGGAGGTGGTAATATCCTGGTATGGGGGTGTTTCTCTGCAGAAAGGAATGGAGCACTTGTCAGGATAGAAGGAAAAATGGATGGAACAAATACCATCAAATTCATTAGCAAAATCTGCTGCCCTCTGCCAGAAAGTTGTCAATGGGAAGAAGGTTTACCTTCCGACATGACAATGACCCAAAGCACACAGCAAAAATGACCACACAGTGATTGAAGGAGAAAAAGGTGAATGTCCTTGCATGGCCTAGTCAGAATCTAGACCTAAACCCCATTGAAAATCTGTGGAATGACTTGAAGACTGCAGCCCACAAAAAATAGGATTTTTATAACAGCTTACCTGTAAAATCCTTTTCTTGGAGTACATCACGGGACACAGAGCGACATAGTCATTACTAATGGGTTATATAGATACCGTCAGGTGCTGGCACTGGCAACTTCCAAAACCGGAAGTACCCTCCCCTATATAAGCCCCTCCCATCCGGGAGCACCTCAGTTTTGTAGCAAAGCAATAAGTGTCCCTAAAGAGGGGCGGGAGCTCTGTGTCCCGTGATGTACTCCAAGAAAAGGATTTTACAGGTAAGCTGTTATAAAAATCCTATTTTCTTTCTCGTACATCACGGGACACAGAGCGACATAGTCATTACTAATGGGATGTCCTAAAGCAATGCCAAATGAGGGGGGGGATACACCATATATAAGCTGAGCGCTATCAGACATGAGGATCTTTTGCGGCCTGCAACACACTGCGCCCAAAGGCGACATCCTCCTGACTTCTAACGTCCACCTGGTAGGACCTAGTAAACGTGTGTACCGAAGACCATGTTGCGGCCTTACAGATTTGAGCCAGGGAGGCCTGGTGATGCACTGCCCATGAAGTTCCAACTGCTCTCGTGGAGTGCGCTCTAACTTTGAACGGAGGTGGTCTCCTTCTCAAGCCATAAGCTTGCATAATGACCTGTCGAATCCACTTGGCTAAAGTAGACTTTGACGCTGCCTGACCCTTTCTGGGGCCTTCCGGCAGAATAAACAAAGTATCCGTTCTGCGAATCTGAGCAGTGGCTTTTAGATAAGCTTTAACTGCTCTTACTACATCCAAAGAATGCAATAACTTTTCCTCTACCGAAGTAGGTTTGGGGAAAAAAGAAGGAAGAACCACATCTTGGTTCAAATGAAACCTCGATACCACCTTAGGAAGAAAGGCTGGATGAGGACGTAACACTACTCTGTCCTTATGGATAACCAGATATGGCTCCTTACAGGACATAGCTGCTAATTCCGATACTCTTTTTAGCCGAACAAATGGCTACTAGAAAAATCAATTTCCTGGTGAGAAGCACCAAGGAAATATGCTGTAATGGTTCAAATGGTTGTTTCTGTAGAACCGACAGAACCAAGTTTAGATCCCATGGACATATGGGAATATTAACCGGAGGCCTAATACGCATCACTCCTTGTATAAAGGCTTTGACTAGTGAATGCGAAGCCAAGGGCCTTTGAAAAAATATTGACAATGCCGAAATCTGACCCTTGATAGTACTCAAGGCAAGCTTCCTATCTACAGCCCACTGTAGGAAGTCCAGAATCCTACCTATTACGTACTTATGTGGATGCCATTTCTTGGCCTCACACCACGCGATGTACGCCTTCCAGATTCTATAGTAGATCTGCCTGGATACCGGCTTCCTGGCATTGATCATGGTAGATACCACAGCATTAGAGAGCCCTCTCTTTTATAGAATGTGGGCTTCAATAGCCAGGCCGTCAAACCTAGGGCTGGTAAGGAAGGGTGGTATATCGGTCCTTGCGAAAGCCGGACGACGTGGGAGAGTCCAAGGACTCCCCACTGAAATTTTACAATCTCCGCGTACCACGCTCTTCGGGGCCACGCTGGAGCCACCGGAATCACTGGTTTCTTTTCTACCCTGATTCTGCGGAGTAATCGAGGTAACCATTGGCGGTGTGAATGCATATATCAGCTTGAACTGATCCCAAGGGAACACTAGGGCATCCGAGCCGCAAGCTAGGGGATCCCTTGTCCGAGAGACAAACCTGTCCCCCTTTGCGTTGAATCTGGATGCTAGAAGATCTACATCCGATGTTCCCCACCGCTGACATATTGTCCAGAAAACCTCGGGGTGAAGGGACCCTTCCTCTGGGCCTAATTGCTGGCGACTTAGAAAGTCCGCCTTCCAATTCTCCACTCCTGGAATGAATACCGCAGATATGGCTGGGACATATTTTTCTGCCCATTTCAGGATGTAATTTACTTCCCTCTGGGCTGCACGACTCCTGGTGCCCCCCTGATGATTGATATATGCCACTGCTGTGGCATTGTCTGATTGAATTCTGACAGGGGACCCTTGGATTTTGGATGTCCATGCTACTAGGGCATACCGGGCTGCTCGTATCTCTAAGAGATTGATGGGCAGGGCCTTTTCTGCATCCGACCATCTGCCCTGGAGAGACTATTGCTCCAGTACTGCTCCCCAGCCTATAAGGCTGGCATCTGTAGTGACCACCTTCCAAGAAATCGGACTGAAGGATTTCCTTTTTTCCAGATTCTGGGGAACCAACCACCAACGGAGGCTCTTGCGAACGGAAGGGGACAAGGACATTGTAAGTCTAGGGCCTGAACTTTTTTGTTCCAGGCTGACAGTATGGCCCCTTGCAAATTCCTTGAATGGAATTGACCGTAGGGTACTGCTTCGAATGATGCCACCATTTTTCCCAGCAGCCTCATATACAGGCGTATGGACGGCTGTCTTTTTTGTACCCACTAAGTGGATCAAATCTTTCAAAGACAACACCTTTCCTCGAGGCAAGAATATTTTTCTCTGGCCTGAATCCAACCTTAGCCCCAAGTATTCCAGACTTTTGACTGGTTTTTAGGGCTGACTTGTCTCGGTTGATAATCCAACCGTGAGATTCCAGATACTTGATCGTCTTGTGAACGACCACGTCTAGTTTTTTCACTGAGTGGTCTATCAGCAACAAGTCATCCAGATATGCCATTATCATTACACCTTGTGTTCTTAGATTGGCCAATAAAGGGCCAGAATTTTTGTAAACACTCGTGGTGCTGTGGCCAAACCGAAGGGTAAGGCTCTGAACTGAAAATGGCGCCCTTCTACTGCAAAGCGTAGAAATTTTTGGTGGACTGGAAAGATGGGAATGTGCAAATAAGCATCTTTGATGTCGATCGTGGCTAACCAATCCTCCCCTTGTAGGGCAGTGGCCACCGATCGGATCGACTCCATCGGAAAGTCCTGATATACAGGAATTTGTATAGCCCTTTTAGAATTAATATGGGCCTCCCGTCCGCGTTTGCTTCGGGACTGTAAAGAGGTTTGAGTAAAACCCGAACCCTCATTCTTCCAGGGGAACCTCCATAATTACTCCTTGGAGCAATAGTTGTTCTAGTGCCAACAGGAGGGACTCTCTCTTCCGGGGATCCCTTGGCACGTTTGACCTCAAAAATGGGAAGGAGGAGAGTCTTTTAACTCCAAACTGTATCCCAAACCTACTGCGGAGAGCACCTATCTGTCTTGATCGTGTCCCGCCAGGTCTCTTGCGAACAACTGGAGTCCTCCCCCCACCCGACTGAGTGGGGGCTTCAATGAATTTAACTTTGGGGGAGGTTTTGTACCTCCCCTGACCCAGGGTTTCTCATTACCCTGCTACTGTCCCTGTTTTTTACCCCCGGGATTTGACCGAGGAGGCCGTCGGAACTGTTACACAGCCGATGCCCCAGGGACTGGAGAAGCAGGCCTCTTAAAGAGGGACCTCTAACTCTGCTTTTAACCGGCAAGAGCGTATTTTTACCGCTGGAAATTTTCTGGATATATTTGTCCAGGTTTTCCCTGAATAAGCGTTCACCATGAAATGGGACGCTAACCAGCCATTCTTTACAGGGAGCTTCAGCAGACCAGTTTTTGAGCCATAGGAGCCTACGCATATGTACTATAGACAGCGTAAGGCGGGAGGCCTGATGGACTGAATCCTCTATGGCGTCAACCGCAAAGCCTAAGGCTCTAGGTAGATCAGCTAGGGCAAAGCCTGCTGATCTGTCAAGTCCCTCAAGACCTGTTTCAACTGATCCTTCACTGCTTAGCAGACCCCAATAGCTGCTACTGCTGGTTGTATCACCAAGCAGATTTTCATAAGGACTCCAATCTTTTATCTATTGGGTTCTTGAACATTTGGACATTATCCACTGGACATGTCAGTGATTTATACATACAAGAGATGGCTGCGTCCACTGTAGGGACCTTCCATTTTTTTTTTTTTTTTTGATGAACTTATCCTCCATGGGATAGACCACCGGAAATCTCTTGGGGGAATAAATATTTTCTCAGGACGTTCCCAATCCTGGTAAATGAGCCCTTTCAGTAAAGGGTGAAGTGGAAAAGAACAAACAGTCTGGGGGCTTCTAGCGACCCCAACGAGGATACAGTAGTGGTTGATGGTTCCGCAAGGTGCATTTTTAAATGCTGATCGGACCATGTTAGTCAGAGACTGAACCCATAATCTTTCAGCTTAAGATGCTGAGAAAAGGTTCCCCCACTGTTGATTCCTCTATAACAGAATCAACCTCATCCTGATCCCCTTCAGGCAGGTCGATCCCTGTATGGGACTGTTGCTCTGCTAACAGGCACTCTGAAGGAGGAGACGGAGATCGGGCGTGCTTTCCCTGACAGGGAGGCAGCGATAAATGTTGACAATCTCTCTCTAATCCTCCCAGAGCTGAGGAAAAAACCTCCTCTGTTACATACACAGGAGCAGGTGAACTGAGGACAGCCACAGTACCAAGTACCCTGCGGGGTCTCTACGGTCACTTACCTCTGAACTTCAGGGGAGACTGGTGCAGCAGGAGTATGCCCAAGATCCTCCGAGCCCGATGAGACCCCCTTCGCTTCCTGGAAGATTCAGTTCCGGAGCTTCTGGACGGCATATTCCTAAGCCTAAAGCTGAGGTATTCCAGCCGTAATACACCACTTTTACTGAGAATAGTCTAGCACAATTGCTGCTATATCACAGTTGGTGTCTACTAATGTGCCTTTCTAGGGGATGCCTGTATCAACCGCTTGCTGTATGCCTTTAAATGTTGCCAGCTCTGTCTCTGTACTTCATAGCCAGCTCACTACAATATTGTGGTTTTTTTAAACTGCTGGGACGCCCGCACATGCGCAGAAGCGCTGCGGCGCGCACAGAGCGTCATCCCCCAGGCTCCGCCCCCTTTCCCGGCTCACCTCTATATATAGAGGCGCGTGCACGCGCACGCGCGCGGGCACGTGCGCCTTCGGCGCTAATTTCAAAAAATGGAAACAAGGGACAGGAGCCAGGGCCCCTCTTTGCCGCAGGCCGGGGGATGGACGAGCACTGCAACATGGCAGAGGAAGCAGTTTCCTATAAGAGAACTCACCATCTGCCTGGACTTTGCTCTGCTAAGAAACTAGTCCACATGACAAGAAAACATTCCACAGCGGCCTCTAGTGGACAAACACAGGTACCGCAGTCTAATATATTAAATATATATATAAAAAAAAAATTTTTTTTTTTTTCTTGACCACCATTAAAAATTATTACATTTTTTTAGTAGTTACAGGCATGCACAGAATTTTGCGGGAATACCATTAGGTAACAGACAGAAAGACAAATTAGGCTTGGGGGTCCCCCAATAGAACCAAGTTCCTGGGGGCCCCCACTTACCTGTTCCCCGCCGCAGGACTTTGTTTGGTCCACAAAAGCCCAAACTTCACCTATCACGGCAGGCATTGTAATCAAACCTTCAGGGACCGGGTTCCCAAGGATTCCACTCCCCTGGACCTGTATAGCACCCTGCACAGAAAACATCTTGGTCGTGGGTATGACCAGAGCTCTGGATCCCAGGGTCCAGCTCTCCTAAGAGAAGCATTACAGGCAAAACCTTGCTCTTCTCTGCAAGGCCCGGGTACCGACCGTTTAGCTATGAAGCTTTTTTGGTCGGATCCGGAATAGCTTACTGAGGCCCAAAAGAACCTGTACGCAAGCTCAGTGAAAAACACATGTTTCTTCTTGGCCAACACCTTAGACACTGGCAAAAAACTGAGGTGCTCCCGGATGGGAGGGGCTTATATAGGGGAGGGTACTTCCGGTTTTGGAAGTTGCCAGTGCCAGCACCTGACGGTATCTATATAACCCATTAGTAATGACTATGTCGCTCTGTGTCCCGTGATGTACGAGAAAGAAACAGTCACCATCAAATTTAACTGAACTTGAGCAGTTCTGCAAAGAAGAGTGGGCAAATATTGCAAAGTCTAGATGTCCAAAGTTAGTAGAGACATATTCCAACAGATTAAGGGCTGAAAATAAAGCAAAAGGTGGTTCAACAAAATACTGGCATAAGGGGATGATCCTTTTTCCATCTCAGCGATTATTTTTTTCTGACATGTTGGGTTATACCTTTCATTTGGATGATATAAGTTGCACGGAGTAAACACAGCTGGATAAAAACAAAAACTGTGTCTGTAAAGCAACAAAATGCGATTATTTTAAAGGGGGGGGGGGGGTGATCCTTTTCTATACCCACTGTATGTCCACATACTGCCATAAACAAGCTAAACAGAATATATCTGGCTTTATTCTCTGTAGCAGAAATAAGAAGAGGATAGTAAATCTAAAAATAATCTTTAGATAATTTTTTTGCAGTTCCCCGTACAGACAGGGATGGAGGTTATTTACTGTGAGCAAATTTTGTTTTATTTCATTGCAGAATCTGGTTTTACAAGATTTTAGGCACTGGGGACTTAAGAGGTCAGTCCTCAGTCAGGAAGCGTGATGGACACAGGGCATGGGAAGGACATTGCCAGTGTGATCCTCATTTATAATCTTAAGCAGACATGTCAGGATGAGGATTTTTGGGCCGTATTCAGCCTACTTACTCCTTCCTTTTGGTCTTGGGCCAGTGGAAAGATTTAAACTGAACGAGATCCCACTCTTATTATACCATGTTATCTTTCACAGTTTGGCAATTTAAAATGTTTTAGTATGTTGAGTAATAAAATCTATCCCCTATTTTGTAGGCGCTATAACTTTTGCGCAAACCAATCAATAAACGCTTATTGCGTTTTTTTTGTTTTTTTTTTACCAAAAATATGTAGAAGAAGAATACGTATCGGCCTAAACTGAGGATTTTTTTTTTTTTTTTTTAAATTGGGATATTTATTATATCAAAAAGTTAAAAAAAAATGGTGTTTTTTTTAAATTGTCATTCTTTTTTTGTTTATAGCGCAAAAAATAAAAACCGTAGGAGGTGATTAAATACCACCAAAAGAAAGCTCTATTTGTGGGGAAAAAAATTATAAAAATGTAATTTGGGTACAGCGTTGTATGACCGCGCAATTGTCAAAGTGCGTCAGTGCTGAAAGCTGAAAATTGGTCTGGGCAGGAGGGGGGTTTAAGTGCCCAGTAAGGAAGTGGTTATTATTAATAATAATAATAATAATAATAATAATAATAAAAAGAAAATGTATAACTGTTCCACTTTAATCATGCTACTCAAAAGTGAAGCCTGACCTTGCAGCACAAAAATATATATTTCTTATTAGATGTCTGACCTTTGTTGCTCGCTCTACCAGATATAAAATCTGCTCCGACCATGGTGCCAACTCCCAACAGACATACCACAACAGCAATGTAATGGATCAGTTTGTATCTTGAGCGAAGGATAAACCAAGAGAGAGCCATCAGTACAGGGATCCCGACACAGTCCAGAAGCTATATGGCGAAACAAACATAGAAAACGTAAAAAAATAAATAAAAATGTAAAACAGATTAAAAACACCCGGCTTGTTCACTGCAATATGCTGCGAGTGCAGCACTTCTGGGCTCAGTGTACATGGGGGATCGGAAATCAGGTAACAGACCTACCACAACCTCCAACCACTCTCCAAAATCTTCACCAGTCCTGAGCTCCAAAAAAGAGGCAAGCAAGCCTGGAGATTGTGATCAGGACAGCAGTAACAAAATCTCTTCCACAAAACAAAATACAGCTGACTTTTAAAAAGGAGAAGTATGGCCAAAGCTCTCTATGTCTTTTGTAGGTCACAGGAGTGCCCCTAGTTCTGAACTCCTGTGGCCCAGATTCAGACGGTGGGCTAAAACCTGCTGTCGGCTGACGTCACAGGGCCAGTCAAGGCTCTGCAGGGATCCCGATCATGTCAGGATCCACCCAGATGCCTGACCGGTGTTCTATCGATTTGTGCCCTCCGTCAAAAAGTGCCTGTGCAGAGCGGAAGGGCACTCCAGCTGATTTCCCGATCAGCTGGATTGACGTCGCCATAGCGCATGCGCACATCGTAGGAGGCTTTTTTTGACGGGAGATATCATTTCACGGGCACAAAGCTATGAAAGCTATGCAAAGAGCGGAGGGACACCGTAGTTGTCAGATTGAGCCTCACTGTTGCAGGGTGGGTTGTGGGCGTGTTGAAGGGCGGGTTTTGTCCGTGTTGCAACCTGCCCTTAGACACAGGCAAAACCTGCACCACAGAAAAAAAAATGGACCTTGAGCACACTGTAACCCGTGGCGCAACAGCGAGGCACAATATGACAAATATGGTGTCCCTCGGCTGTTTGCATAGCATTAAGTGTGCCCGTCAAATGGTATCTCCCGTAGAAAAAAGACTCCTATGATATGCGCATGTACTATGGTGAAGTCACGTTCCGTTCTGCGCATGCACAGGCACAAATTGACAGAACACCTGCAGCTGGCTCAGCCACTCAGGGCACCGCTGAGAGCCTCAGACAGCCGCTCCCACCCCTTTCACAGTCTGGCCCTTCAGTGAGCGATGGAGGGGCAGAACAAACCTGAGAACTGAGTAATCGGCGGTCTTTGATCTCTCAGTTCTCGGTGTAGAGGCGGCGGAGGACAGATGCTGCATTGCATTGATGCTGCATCTTCATAGGCGAGTGTGATTGATTATTTTTTTTCAAATCCTACACGTCTCTTAAAAGCATAATAATGCTTACAGCTGCAGTTGTGAGCTTGTTTTAAGCCTTTGACTACCATAAAATACTAAACAAGTCCTTGGCAGTCACAGGGTTAAAGGGGGGGTCTATTTAGAACTGATATTTCAGTATTTGGCAGATACTGGAAAGTTGACCATTTACTTGAATCTCTCAAGGACTTTTGTAAATTTCTTACTCACTGTATAAAACTTAAAACGGACCATACACCAGTAAGGCCATACGTTGCTCCGTTTTTTTTTATCCCTCTCCATTGTAAGAATGCACTGATCAGCGCTGCAGCTGATTGGCTGCATGTGTTGATTGAACAAAAATTTACCACCAGTCCCGGTCAAGAGGAGTGAATTATTCTTGAGTAGGTATGGCCATAGATGGGTCGAAATTTGGCTAGTCCCTGCTGAAATGATCGTTTGATCGCCAGCTTCAGGGAGACAAGAAATATGGCATGGAACAGAACAATAGCTTTAAAGTTTAGAAATGGCAATTTTTACATAGTTACATGGACCAACACAAGTATGTATGTGCCATACCAGTAGGATCCCTGTGGACGCCGGAGATCACTGTAGTAGACACCATTACTCCAGTGATCTCCACTAGCTTCTCGCTCCCCTGTGGAGCGACTACTCTGCTGCATTGTGAACATAGGACGTAGCTTACTCAGCACAGCCACCATTCAGAGAACACTTTGTATTTTCTCTATAGATGCAAAGTGTTCTGTGATTGGATGATGTGAAGATTGTGAGGTCACCACCCCACCTTCGTTCAATCAGAAGATGCTTTGCATTCATTGAGACAATGCAAAGTATTCTGTGAAAAATAGGAATCTAGCTGCTATAGGCAACAAAAAGCTAAGAGAGCTAATAAATATACAACATAAAAAAAAATAAAAAAAAATAAGTTAAACCACCCATCAGCTGTCGGTTCTTACCTGGACACTAGTAAGGGTAGTAAACTGGTAGGCTTTCACAATGCAGTAGTTGGCTTCCACATCAACAATACCAAGAAGAAGATACTTCCACCACTTGTGTCTCACTATGTACAGAATCCCGTTCTCTCCTGTTCCAGACAGAAACAATGAAAATGTTCAGCTAGTGTCTTACATAATAGGCTCGGGTCACTATTCTACACAGCTGGTTAGTGTGGTCTACTCAAGCAATGCCAAGATGGAAAACGATCATATTCTAGCAAACCTTGGGGCAAAGAAATAGGATTTAGTTAACCTCACCTGCCCCCCCCCCACCTTATAACTTACCTCTCCGCTGCCCGATTCTCCACCAGGAGCCAAAGAAAATACCCTTCACCTTATGTGACAGCAATGGGCCTATCAGGACTATAACTTCAGCAACTTGTCACTTACACAGGGCTTTCCTTCATTTCTGGTGGCTGAATGGAGCAATGGGTGAGTAAAAGGATAGAGTATATTGCTGCTGGGACAGTGAAATTAAAGTGAACCCTGTGTGTGCAAAGCACAAGTTTACTTTAACCTCTTGCTGCCCATGAAACACATATGTACTGCGGCAAAGAGGCTTGAACACCCACATATGTTAGAATTTTCACACAAGCCAATAAACCACTTCAGCCCCATAAGGTTTTACCCCCTTCATGACCAGGCCATTTTTTTGCGATACGGCACTGCGTTACTTCAACAATTGCGCGGTCGTGAGACGCTTTACCCAAATAAAAACTTATGTCCTTTTTTTCCCCCCACAAATAGAGCTTTCTTTTGGTGGTATTTGATCACCTCTGCGGGTTTTATTTTTTTGCGCTATAAAACACATCCAATGGTCCAAGATGGCGATCTGAGTAGAAGCCTGATCTAGAGCTCTGCTGGCTATCCTTCTATTATCCTTGCTCATATTTGTTTTTCCGGGCTTAAAACTACTTAATTCCACTCCGGATGTCCCACAGGACAAGACAGAGGGGTAAAAAGCTTAATTTTCCGCAGCAGGCGGAGGCGACAGCTCCGCAGGTGGCGGCGCACGTGGGGACCCCCTCTGTGAGAGCTCACAGCATGGCGTTGCAGACGGAGATGGAGGATCAGACGCTTGAGACCCGGCTCGAGTTCCAGGAGGTGATGGCGGCGATCGCGACATGCCAGGCCACCTTGACCAGCAAAATCAACGCTGTGCAGATGGAGGTCGGCCTCGTTCGGCAGGATCTAGACAAGCTCCGCTCGAGAGTGACGGAGGTTGAGCAGCGAGTCGGCCAAACGGAGGACACTGTACAGGAGCACTCGGCGTCTCTCCGCACTCTACAGACAAAAAGGTGCGGGCCCTTGAATACAAGGTGGACGACGCCGAAAACCGGAATAGGAGAAACAATCTCCGGATCGTCGGTCTGCCAGAAGGAGTGGAGGGGAGGAATCCTACTGTATTTGTGGAAGGCCTGCTGAAGGACCTGCTGCCGGATGCACAGTTCTCTCCATACTTTACTGTGGAGTGCGCCCATCGAATCCCTCCGACCCGGGACCCCCTGGAGCCCACCCTCGCACCTTTATCCTTCGGATGCTAAATTTTAGGGATAGTGACGAGATCCTCCGGGCTGCGCGCAGGGCGGGTGAGTTGAAATACCAGAATGGCAGCCTCCTTTTTTTTCCCTGATTACTCTGCTGAAACCCAGAAGCTCCGTAGATCTTTTGATCAGGTGAAGGGGGGGCTGCGGGCACGGAACATCAAGTATAGTGTCCTCTTTCCGGCCAAGCTGAGGGTGCAGGATGGGGAGACTGTTAAGTTTTTTACTACCCCCCGGGATACTGCGGCCTGGCTGGAGTCTCTGCCTCCTCTCTGTGGATAGTTGGCTGCCCTTCTTTCCTGCATTGCCTTAAAGTTTAGCTTGTGCCTAATGTGTGAACATTTGCCTGTGCCTGGATATGCTGCCGCTGTGATCCATATTGCTATGTAGATCGCGGCTAAGCGGTATCAGACCCAATTACACTGCTGCCCGCATTGGTATCCTGTGGCTGTGCCCGAACACCCTGCTTTTTGTATATTACGGTGTGGTGCACGGAGGTAAACAATGAGAGCCCCCCTTTTTTTTGTTGCCCATCAAGAAGGTTCTTTGAATAGGGATGTCAGTGACCATTATGGAGAACTGTGTCTTGTTGCAATAATCCTACTACTGGACGGATCTTCTCCACTTTTCTTTGGCGCGCTTTTTTGGCGCCTCATGGGGTCTTGGGGGGGGGTACGGCCATTGCTGGAGACGATGAGATGGCCTATGGCTGAGTACGCTGCATGGACATGCTCCCGCCCCTCTCCCACCATCCCTGCACTTGACTCTCTGCAATACTGTGCGCCGCCGCGCACTCATGGTTCTCCCATCCCCGGGTTTGGCTCTTGATTGTTTGACTGTGCTGGGGGATGACGGGTGGCTACGTGACTGAGGGGAGTGATTCAGCAAACACTGCCCTGAAATGGGCTGTGCGCTTATGGGGCACAAGTGACTGTTAGAGAGTGTCAATGTTCTATAAGCAACCAAGTTCTGTACCCCTGGGTATACCTAGGAGACTGATTATGCTAGCCTTTACCAGCATCTCTATGGATCTCTTGGAGGATACCGCTCGTAGTCAGAGCACGCCCTCCTTGAATTGATGTTACTGTTGGGGTTTGGGGATTTGATGCATCACCGGTTTTTGCTGGGGATGTGGGGTGGGGGGGGGGAAGTTTCTGCCGTTGCAGACAGTTGGGGAATGTTTTTGTTGTCTGGTTTATCAGGAGTTGCCTAATTCGAATGCTGACAATGTTCAATCTGTGCCTACATGGAGGTGTATGTTCTCTGGGTGGGGGGGGGGGGGGAAATCTGCGGATTGTGGCCCTTCCCTTTATATACAGTGAAATGTGGAGAACATTAATATTGTTTCTTGGAACGTTCGGGGCCTCAATTCGGCCACCAAGCGCTCGCTGGTTTTTACATTTCTACAAAGATATAACCCGCAGGTGTGCATTCTCCAGGAAACACACTTGGTGGGCAACAGAATTCTCGGTCTCCGGAGGGCTTGGGTGGGAGCCCACTATCACTCCACCTATTCTACATATGCCAGGGGGGTTAGTGTTCTGATCCGCAGGTCCCTCTCACTGCAGGTGTTGGATGTCCGGACGGACCCTGGAGGTCGGTATGTAATATTACATGTTCTTCTGTGCGACAGGAAGATGGTCTTGGTGGGCCTTTATCTTCCTCCTCCAACCTGTGCCCAACTCTTGTACGATGTTATGCAAATAGTGATGGGGTTCCACACTCGGGAAGGGTTTCTTTTAGGGGACTTCAATATGGTGCCATCACAGGACCTAGACAGACTGCATGCGGTTGGCCGCCCATCCTCGGACCTATTAAACTGGGCAGATACGTTTGCTCTCACGGATGTATGGCGCAAGTTTCACCCTCAGGATAGGGAATACACTTGCCATTCTGCCTCCTACAGGGCCCTGTCCCGCATTGACCTGGCATATGCCTCCTCTGGAGCCTTGTGTTGGATAAGAGAGGCCAAGCATTTGCCCCGTGGAATTTCGGATCATGCCCCGCTTCACCTTACCATTTCCCTGGTTAGGCCTCCGGGCCTGAAGCTTTGGCGTCTGTCTAGGTTCTGGGCAATGTTTGAGAAGGTACAGGAGTCACTGGTGGAGGGTATATGCAATTATTTGCTGCTGAATGGGGATTCTGCTAGTGCTGCCACTTTATGGGATGCTTTTAAATCTTGGACGAGGGGGGAATACATATCCAGAATCTCTTCCCTGCAGAGAGAGGCTTCTCGGTCACTGAAGGAGCTGGAGGGGGTGGCTGTACGCTGTGAGAGGGACTACATTCGTTCCCCCAGTGACACTGCTCACTTGTGCTGGCAGAGGGCCCTTCGGGATCTCTCTCTCCACAATGTAGAACTGACGAAGAAATCTATGCTGTACTCCAAACAGAGAATATTTGAACATGGCAATAAAAACAGACGGCTGTTAAGAGCCCAGGCAGCTACTACGCATATTGCTGCTATCCGGGACACTCAGGGACGCTTGGTGTCCTCTCCTGAGGACATCAGTAATAGGTTTTTAGAATTTTTTCAGGGGGTATACTCCTCTAGAGCCTGTTTCTCTCCATCTGAATTACAAGAATATCTGGAGGCTATCCCCTTTCCTACCTTGTCGGATGACCATAGGACGTTGTTGGAGGGGGATATATCTCTGGAGGAGATTCAGGCTGCGATTGGAGGTCTACAAAGTGGTAAGACCCCAGGAGCAGATGGATTGCCCGCGGAGTTCTACTCTCAGCACGCTGATCTCCTTGCCCCTAGAATTCAGACCCTCTTCTCTGGGATCGCGGAACATGACGCTCTGCCTGAGTCTATGGAAGAAGCCATCATTGTCTTGATCCCCAAGCCTGGTAAGGACCCCCAAGACTGTGCGTCGTACAGGCCCATCTCGCTGCTCAATGTCGACGTGAAAATTCTGGCCAAGATTTTGCCCACCCGACTGTCGTCGGTAATATCTACATTAGTACATATTGACCAGACCGGGTTTATACCGGGTAAGGGTACGGACATTAATATTAGGCGTCTGTTCCTAAACCTGTTCATAAACCATGACAATGCTGGCTCTCGAGTGATTGCCTCCCTGGATGCCGAAAAGGCATTCGATTCAGTGGAATGGGAATATCTATGGGGTGTCCTGCGACACTTCGGATTTGGCCCTAGTTTTGTGCAATGGATCCGGCTGCTCTATAGGACTCTGAGGGCCAGGGTACGGACTAATGAATGGATTTCTGACTCCTTCCGTTTGCATAGAGGCACAAGTCAAGGATGCCCTTTGTCGCCCGGTCTGTTTGCCCTGGCGATTTTGGTCAGGGAGTCTCTGGCAGTCAGGGGGCTACGGATCGGCCCCTTGGAGGAGAAACTATCCCTCTATGCGGATGATGCCCTTTTATATCTGAATGACGCGGGCCCATCCCTGACTGCTGCCCTGGAGCTCTTTGACAAATTCGGGTCCCTGTCGGGTATCCGTATCAACTGGTCGAAGTCGGTCCTTTTTCCCCTCGATGATCGGACCCCGGCTCCGTCTAATCCCACACAGTTGCAATGGGTTGAAGAATTTAGATATCTTGGGGTGCGAATTGCTAGGACTCCTTCCCAATACTATGCACTCAATATACTCCCCTTACTCCAGCTTCTGAAGGAACGGTGTCAATCCTGGTCTGGCCTTCCGCTGAACTTGATTGGGCGTATAAATATCTTAAAGATGGTTATCTTACCCAAATTCACTTATCTGTTTCGGAACAGCCCGATATGGATTCCGGCGGCCTTCTTTCGGGAGGTGGACAAGTGTATTATTTCCTTTATCTGGAATGGGGGCGTGCCACGCCTAGCGAAGGCCACTCTACAATCCCCAACTTACCTGGGGGGCCTGGCCCTTCCAAATTTGTGGGTCTATTACTGGGCAGCTATGCTGGTCACTGTGTACTGGTGGTTTGGGGCTCGACGTTCCAATTCGGCGGTCTGTGTGGAGGCAACCCGGCTGGGCTCCCTGCAGGCGCTCCAAAATTTTGCATATAGAGGTCCGAAAGCTTATCTGGACCTGCCGACCGCGACTAGTGCGACGCTTAGGGTGTGGGCGGTGGCACGGCGCAGATTCTCTCAGGTGGGGCGCTGGTCCCCCGGTCCAGCCCCTCTGGGGGATTCCTAATTTGCCTCACTTTCGAACCATACCGGATCCTCAGGTGTGGGCGAAATACGGCATTAAGACCTTGAGAGATATTATGCCTGCAGGAGTCTTGCTGACCTTTCCCCGACTGACCCAGATCTATGGCCTACCCGGCTGGATGTACTTTCGATACGCCCAACTTCGTCACGCTGTTAGGGCCCAATTTCCCTCACGCCCGTGTCTTCAATTAGACCTGGTGGGAGGACATATTGTCGTGCGATGACCTAAAGAAGCCTCTCTCTGCACTGTATAGCACCCTGCTTCCCATTGACTCCCTCAGGATGAATAGACTCTGGGAGGCCTGGAGGGTGGACATACCAGCACTGGAAAGGGAGGACTGGGAGGACTGTTTAGAGAGGGGCCCCAAGCTGGTTGTCTCTGCAGGTGACAAACTTATACAAACCAAATTCCTCCATAGGGTTTACTTTACCCCGGTGCGGTTATCCAGAATATACCCGGATAGAGACCCGATATGCCCACGGTGTCGGACGACCCAGGGCACTTATATCCACATGTTCTGGACATGTCCTGCTCTGGTGCCCTTCTGGTCAGGGGTATTTGAACAGTTGAATGTCCGTTTGGAGCTGGCTGTCCCCATGACGCCTGAACTAGCCTTGCTGGGTGTCATTGATGATGAACAAAGGTCCCATCATAGTAAACTGTTGATCGCTTATCTTCTTTTCTATGCCAAAAAGGAAATCTTATGTAAGTGGACTTCCCTCACCCCTCCTTCTGTCACTTCCTGGGAGGGTAAAATTAACGCGGCTCTGCCTCTTTATAAATTGACTTACATTAATCGTGGATGTCCCTGGAAGTATGATAAGGTCTGTTTGGCCTGGACATCATTCTGAGGCCCTGGATATTCCTGACTGTGGTCCCTTCCCTCCCTGTTTGCCCCCCCTCCCCTTTCTCATTCCCCCCCCCCTCTCTAGTCCTCACCTTTCTCTGCCCCCTCCTTCCCCCCCCTCTCTTTCTCCCTCTCTTTCTCCCTCTCCTTCCTCCCTCTCCTTCCTCCTTCCTCCCTCCCCCCTACCCCCCCCTTGAGGTGATGTGTCCAGGACGATCTGTCTTTTCTATGTCTCCTTCACATACGGGTCTACTTCCCCTGGTACTTTAAAAAAAATAAATGTTTTTTTTTCTTTTTGTTCTCTGTATGCAACTTTGTGTTTGCAAAATGTTTTGCTTTACTGGTTTCAATGCCGAGTTGGAATGATATACAAACAGTTGGAATGATATACATAACTGATAGTGCTGTGTTGATTCTATTGTTCTTTTTATTTCTTTAATTTTTCTCCTTTGTACTTGACGAAATGTCTGTATTGATGACCCTCTGTACTGTTTTTTTACCCTCAATAAAGCACTCCTGTTTTGTTAAAAATAAATAAAACACATCCAATTAAAAAAAAAACGAATTTCTTCATCAATTTAGGGCAATATGTGTTTTGCTACATATTTTTGGTCAAAAAATTATAATAAAGCGTATATTGATTGGTTTGTGCAAATGTTATCACGTTTACAAACTATGGGATATTTTATGGCAATTGTTTGTTTTTTTTTATTACTGGTAATGGCAGCGATCAGCGATTTTCAGCGGGACTGCGACATTGCGGTGGACAGATCAGACACCTAACTGACTTTTTTTGGGAACCAGTGACACTAAGACAGTGATCAGTGCTAAAAATCTGCATTGTTCCTGTACTGATGACACTGGCAGGGAAGGGGTTGACAACAGGGGAAATCAAAGGGTTAAATGTGTCCCTAGGGAATGCTTTCTAACTGTGTGGGGGATGGACTGACTGGGAGAACACAGAGATCCATGTTCCTGCTTGGCAGGAACACTTGTTTGCATAGGCAGATCTGCCTCTTTGGGGAAAAATTAGCGGATCCTGGCGGACATCGCGTCCACCGGACCCGCTAATTGGCCCCCCCCTATTGGCTAATCAGCACACGCGCTCTATCTATTGCGTGAAATGATGTACAGGTACGTCATATCACGCAATAGAGCCCCAATGCCGCAGTATATCTGCTGTGAGCGGTCTTTAAGTAGTTAATATTCACTAAATTGGATTGGGACAAAAGACATGTGGCAGAATACATTTTGCCTAAATTTACGAAGAAATTAGATTTTTTGATTGGATAGGTTTTATGATCAAATGCCACGAAAACTCTATTTTTGTGAAAAAAATGATATACAATTTACTTTGTGTATGGTGCTGCATGACCGCGCAATTGACAGCTAAAACAGCAGAGTGCTGAATAGCAAAAAAAAGCCTGGTCATGAAGGAGGTAAAATCTTCTGGAGGCCAAGCACTTAAAAAGGATAAGTTCACCTTTGGGAGCATGTTACAACTATATTTAGGGTAACATGCTCCAGCAGCCCCCCCCCCCAAACCCTGACCCACCCACTGTGACAGCGGGCAGGTGTTGTTCTCCCTGCACTTGCGGTCACAATTTAAAAATAGCGCAGCTGTGCGGGGCTCCTCCAACACAGCCGCGTCATTCTTTCACGGAGCTCTGCGAACTAATGAATGAATTACAACTACCATCTGCCATTGCAGGAGACGGCTTCTCAATGAATTAAGAGAGCGCTCCCCAGCGCACTCACAGTTCAATGAACTTCCTACACCTATAGTCTACAGGAGCCTGGTATTGCACCCATGATCTACTGATTATGGGTGCAATGCTTTCCAGACTCATGTAGAAAAAATAAAAATAAATGCAGTTTTTTTTTCTGCAGAAATATGTGCATGTCACCAAAAGGTGATGCTGAGGATAAGCGGGAAGAGGTTAATGAAGTATTATAAGCAAGAGTACAGCTCAAGCCTGCAAGTTTTTTTTATGTTAGAAGTATGATTGGAGTAGAATAGAAGACAATAAAGTAATAATAAAATTAATCAGTTTTACTCACCCGACCTAAACGCCAGCCAGACAGTGTAGACCATGAACAGCAAGCAATAGTTAATAAAGCTCTGCAGCATCGGGGTGTCCACCTTATACGTCTCCGCCAAATACTGGCTGGTCACTGCAGTCCCACATATGAAGAGAGACAGCAACTGGCCCATGAGAAGCGTCTTCAGGACATACCTGCAATGGCAATTATCACTAATCAACGAAGGTCCATACAGGTAGAGCAGTGGTTCTCAACCCTGTCCTCAAGTACCCCCAACAGGCCATGTTTGCAGGTTTTCCTTTATATTGCAGGTGCTTTAAATCCGAGTCAATGGTTTAGTATTTTGGACAGCTATTTTATCCAAGAGAAATTTCCAAAACATGGCCTGTTGGGGGTACTTGACTGAGGATGAGAACCACTTAGGTAGAGCAACAAACAAACATTTATGAGGAAAACAGCTCTAGGGAAAAATAAAAAAAATTATGGAAGCAAGGAGCACAGGAGGAAAACAGATCATGGTTTGCAGTAAGACGGCCTTTTCATTTTGAATGGGCTGCCAACGCACATGAACACAAAAAGAAAAAAAAAAACACAACATGCAGCATTTTTGCATCCTGACATTACACAGAAGTGACTTACAATGAGTTGTGGTGCTCTACAACACATGGGCATAAGATCTGCATTGGGGTCAGTCAAAATGAACGGCACTGCAACATGCCAACGCATGTGTGAAGCCACGTACACACGGCCGAGAATCTCGTCAAGAAAAACGACAAGTTTTTTCTTGACGAGATTCTTGGACAAGAAACTTGTCCCGGCTGAGTGTACACACGCTCCTTTCAAAGAACCCGCGGTTCTTTGAATGGAGCGAACGCGGTGACGTAATCGACTATGACGAGCGTGCGCTCGTCACATTCGATGCCGTCGCCGCCATCTTGCTACACCCTACCTATGCCAAGAAAGCTACCGCGCATGCGTCAAAGTCATTTCGAGCATGCGCAGGCTTCCCGGAGGACAGGTAAGTGTACACACACACACACACTTTTCTCGTCGAGAAACCTGCTGACAAGAATCTCGATGAGAAAAAAGAGAGCAGGTTCTCTATTTTTCTCGTTGAGATTCTTGTCGGTTTTCTTGACGAGAAACCTGATAGCCGCGTACACACGACCGATTTACTCGGCAAGAAAGCTCTGCCAGCAAGTTTCTTGCCGAGAAACTCGGTCGTGCGTACGAAGCTTTAGAATGCATTGCAGCATAACGCACACTGCAGCGCAAAAGGGTGTTTGACCCCTCAATGATAGTGTATCCGGAAAGTACACACAGCGCTTCACTTTTTCCACATTTGGTTAGGTTACAGCCTTATTCCAAAATTTATTAAATTCATTATTTTCCTCAAAATTCTACAAACAATACCCCATAATGACAGCGTGAAAGAAGTTTGTTTGAAATCTTTGCAAATTTATTTAAAAAGAAAATCCCATGTACATAAGTATTCACAGCCTTTGCCATGACACTCAAAATTGAGCTCAGGTGCCTCCTGTATCCACTGATCATCCATGAGATGTTTCTACAACTTTATTGGAGTCCATCTGTGGTAAATTCAGTTGATTGGACTTGATTTGGAAAGGCACACACCTGTCTATATAAGGTCCCACAGTTACCAGTGCATGTCAGAGCACAAACCAAGTCATCAAGTCCCAGGAATTGTCTGTAGACCTCCGAGACATGGTTGTATCAAGGTACAGGTCTGGGGAAGGGTACAGAAAAATTTCTGCAGCATTGAAGGTCCCAATGAGCACAATGGCCTCCGTCATCTGTAAATGGAAGAAGTTTGGAACCACCAGGACTCTTCCTAGAGCGGGCCACCCGGCCAAACTGAGCGATCGGGGGTGAAGGGCCTTAGCCAGGGAGGTGACCAAGAACCCGATGGTCACTATGACAGAGCTCCAGCATTTCTCTGTGGAGAGAGAACAGCTATCTCAGCAGCACTCCACCAATCAGGCCTGTATGGTAGAGTGGCCAGACAGAAGCCACTCAGTAAAAAGGCACCTGAAGGACTCTCAGACCATGAGAAACAAAATTCTCTGGTCTGATGAAACAAAGATTGAAATCTTTGGCCTGAATGGCAAGCGTTATGTCTGGGGGAAACCAGGCACGGCTCATCACCTGGCCAATATCATCTCTACAGTGAAGCATGGTGGTGGCAACATCATGCTGTGGGGATGTTTTTCAGAGGCAGGAACTGGGAGACTAGTCAGGATTGAGGGAAAGATGAATGCAGCAATGTACAGAGACATCCTTGATAAAAACCTGCTCCAGAGCGCTCTGGACCTCAGACGGGGGCAAAGGTTCATCTTCCAACAGGACAACGACCCTAAGCACACAGCCAAGATAACAAAAGACGTGACTACGGGACAACTCTGTGAATGTCCTTGAGTGGCCCAGCCAGATCCCAGACTTGAACCCGAGTGAACATCTCTGGAGATATCTGAAAATGGCTGTGCACCATCACTCCCCATCCAACCTGATGGAGCTTGAGAGATCCTGCAAAGAAGAATGGGAGAAACTGCCCAAAAATAGGTGTGCCAAGCTTGTATCAGCATACTCAAAAAGACTTGGTTGTAATTGGTGCCAAAGATGCTTCATCAAAGTATTGAGCAAAGGCTGGGGATACTTATGTAGCGGGGTCCCCATATTTGGGGCCCGCTATATTTGAAATTTAGGGGGTAGCCTGAGCATTAGTTTGGCTCAGGCTGTTTGTTTCTTTAGGATTGGACTCTGCTCTGCTGCGATGTTGTCTGGTCGTACAGTTCCCTTTGACCTGCAGGTGGCGATGTTGCCCAGGTCGAACCACAGGAAACGTTGCAGCGTGATTGGGTGTCCTCTCTCGGCAGCCGTGCAGTGGGCGTGGTCTACCTGTTGTGCATGCCGGGGGAGGGTACTTAAGGGGCAGACACCATTGGCCAGGGGTTGTTGGTCTTCGTTCTCGGCACATACCCCACCTTCGGTGGCCCTCATGGCCAGGGGTGCGTGTGAATGTGCTGGGTCCCGGGCACCTTTAGCCCAAGGCCCCATCATTCCAGGTAGGCTCTGTACCTTTAACTGAGGCCTACAACCAAGCAACGGAATCCCAGGGTGCCCGTGGGAGGGTAACCCGCTCTGAAGAAGAGGCAACCAGAGGAGGACCTTTCTAAGGGGATTGGTGAAGGATGTCGCCGTCTCCGGAGAGGCCTTGGTTACCTGTCAGAGGGAAGGATTTTGTGATACACCATAAGCTCTTGTAACGTGCCCCATTGACACCTATGGTCTCTAGTTACAAGTGCTGAAAAGATCGGGACTTAAGAGCTAAAAGGTTCTGTGGCAGAGGATCTTCCCAACACATCCCTAGGAGAAACCAAGCTAAAGTAATTGTTCGTGCTCCACTCCGGCTGCTAGGACCGTGAGAGGGAACTATTCGGGTGAGCAAAACCCACTCAGGCTTGAGTGGCGATGAGGGTAAATAAGTGCCGCGTGCCTGAACCTGCCTCCCTATCCAACTCTATTTCTATCTTCAACTTTCCTACTACGTTACTAGCAAAGAGAAAATAAACTCGTCTGTTGGAGTTTAACACTGTCTGGACATTGTCCTTCTTATTAGCGAAAATAGACTTTTCCCTACACTCTAGGGACGAGAACCAACGAAAAGAGGTAACTCGCTGCAGGACCCAAAACTAGGGGTGCAACGGATCAAAAAACTCACGGATCGGATGGATCCTCGGATCAGGGGTCACGGATCGGATCATTTTCGGATGGGCAAAAAAAAAAAAAAAATTACTAATATCCACGTAATTTCCCCCTCACTGTAATATCCACAATCTTCCCCCCTGTAATATCCACAATCTTCTCCCCCTGTAATATCCACAATCTTCTCCCCCTGTAATATCCACAATCTTCTCCCCCTGTAATGGGCATTTCCCCCACTTACCTTAGTCTCTCCCGCTGGCCAGTTCAGATCCACAAGCAGGGAGGGTGAGAGGTGATGACGTCAGCACGCACAAGGCGGCCGCCGCCGGGTGTACCAAGATGGCCGCGGCTCCGGAGCTAGGCCGAAGCCGCGGCCTTTCCTAAGGCCGAGGCCACGGATCGCGGTGTGTGCCGATCCGAACGGGGTGACCTGTTCGGATCACGGATCGTCACCGATCCGTTGTACCACTACCCAAAACTGTTAACACCGCTCACCCTCTTCGCAACGGAGGAAACTGGGCATGTGGCATGGTGTGTCCTATCCTGCAAGTGGAGGTAAGCAGGACAGGGATGTGTGTGCTACACTTATATACGTGGTATTTTTTTATTTTTAATAAATTTGCAAAGATTTTAAACAAACTTCTTTCACGTTGTCATTATGGGGTATTGTTTAAAGAATTTTGAGGAAATTAATTAATTGAATCCATTTTGTAATAAGGCTGTAACAGCAAAATGTGGAAAAAGTGAAGCGCTGTGAATACTTTCCGGATGCACTGTAACTAAAAAGGCAAAACTTTTTTTTATTTCGGATAGAGTGCACTGCAGAGGGATTAGAACCCCTGTCAGTGCCCCCGTTAAGGAGATTTACCCTCTCGATTTGTCCTGTTTACCATTATCATTAAAAGAAAAGTCCCAAGAAAAGTAAGAGAGGAGAAATCTTCTAATGGGGACACTAATTCTGGTGACCTGCGTGGCTCCAAACATTGCCATATGTGTACCGTATGACCATGTGAATAAAGCTTTGGACCCTTTTCTGAGGACATTTCTTCACTCAGGTCAGGGTTATATTTTTAGAGCAGTAAAAAGTTTGAGTTGTTTCTATTGTTTGGTTTACAAATGCACTTTTGGTCAATACTACACCCAGGGTCAGTTCACACTAGAAATCGCACAGTAACATGCTGTGCATACCTGTGTGATTCACATGCGGTCCAGTGCAGTGCGATTGGAGCTCATTCATTTTAAAATGGGATCGAATTGCACTGTACTTCAGGACCATGTGATCCGATGCTGCAAATGCAATGCGTTTGCAACCTGCGTTTGGGGGTGTCGTAACATTGTCCCTTGCTGCAGATCGCAACTGCAGTGCGTTTTGAACACGGTGTGGGAAACACACACAGAACACGGGTTTCCTGCACTGCATTCTGGTGTGAACGGGGGCCTCAAAACCAAGGGAAAAAAAAAAACCCTTTTTTTTTTAAATTAACCAATCAGATGTCAGCTTTGGTAACTGGCTACTATCATATGTAGAAAAATGAAGTTTGGTCACAATGGATTTCGGCACTTTGTACCATCATTATTGTTTGTGCCTCCGTACTCAAAAAGTACAAATCTGTTTTCAGGAAATTGTACATTCACACCAGGATTTCTTGTTTTTCCAAGTACCGTAGTATGAAACAAAAGGAATAATGAAAAAAAAAAAAAAAAAACTCCCACACCCTACGGGTGGTCAGAAATACAGTTAAACCGGATGTACAAAATACAAAAAAAAAAAAAAGTGTAAGCAAACACGGACCAGTAAAGAAAAAAAAACGCAGATTATCAGAATCCGTCTTTACTCAACTGAATGTATTTAATTAACCACTTGTCAACTGGGGCAATTTTTTTTACTTTATTGCAAAAATGCTGAAATCTGCATTGATGGCTAGAAATGACTGTAAACCCTTGAAAAGTATTTAATTACTGAAAGCAGAGGTCCTGGGGAATTAAATGGTGGGAGTTGCAATTTTTATGTCGCACGATATTTTGGTGCAGCCATTTATCAGATGCATATTTTCATGAAAAAAAATAAAAATACACAAAAATGTATCTTAGTGCAAACACATTAAAGAGGTTGATTTACTAAAGGAAAATATACTGTACACTGTTTTGGTGGTATTTGATCACCACTGGGTTTTTTATTACATAAAACAAAAAAAAAAAAATGTATGGGCCGTTTTTTAGCGCCTCAGTGTGAAAGGGGTCTTATAGTGAGGTCTTGCATGATTGTAATTTTTTTTCTGCATGCGCATGTGTGCCCATGGGTTTATGTGCATGTATGATCTCTCCTCACTTAAAGTTGTAGTGATCATCTTTCTAATATGAATATTATCATTCTTCTAAACTTTATTGTAGATGGGTGGATTTTTTTTATATGTCTGTTTGTAACATGTGGGAATAATTCTCTGATAATACAGCTGGTTCAGAGCCAAAAATGCAATAAGCGGCTATCTTGTGAGAAAATGATCGTAATACACACACACACACACACACACACACACACACACACACACACACACACACACACACACACACACACACTTTTCCTCTGGATGACAGGGGCCCTTCCGATAGTATCCTCATGTGACATGTGGGGAACTCATTACACCTGATGGTCCTATCGCTTCATCAATATACTAATTTGAATGGTTATATTTACTAAGGCCCTTTTCACACTAGTGCGACTTTACCACGATTTCAGGGCATGCCTGTGTAAGTGGCATCAAAATCGGACCAAAGTAGTGCAGGGACTACTTTGAAGTCGTACTAATATGAACGATTATCATTGGGAATCATGGGAAACGACTCGTCATGCTACTTTGCCATCACAAATCGTGGGACAAGTCGTATAAGTGTGAAAGGGGCCTTAGTAAGGCTTTATTGATAAATTGGTTCCAGATGATACCATGAGAATATATATACACTAGTCTTTGTATCTTCACATTATGTATGCATTTGGTTTGCAGAAGGGCGTTATCGCTTTAGCCCGAAACTGTTACCTTACATATAATGGACATTATGCAATTTTTATATTTTTTGATTACTGTATATACTCGAGTATAAGCCGAGTTTTTCAGCACATTTTTTTGTGCTGAAAATGCCCCCCTTGGCTTATATTCGAATCTGTGTCCATCTTCATGCGCCTGGACCCCAAACTTGGCACACATGTAGCCCCACTCTTCCTCTACAAGTGTGCAAAGTTTGTTGTCTGGGGAACCTACGGCCGCCGGAGCACTGATTTTTTTAAAGCCGGGCACCCCTTCCATAGACTCCCATGTTAAATGGTCATTTCTCCTGCGATTTTGGGGACCTAGAACCGGCTGGCCCTAGGTCCCCTGGACCCTAATCTTGGCACACATGTAGCCCCACTCTTCTTCTACAAGTGTGCAACGTTTGTTGCCCAGGGGAGCACCGATTTTTCAAAGCCGGGCACCCCTTCCATAGACTCCCATGTTAAACGTCAGTCTAGTCACACAGCGCAGGAGATCAGGTAGGGAGATTGGGCACAGTGAGGCACAGTGAGGCATGCACATGGACACAGTAAGGCAATGTGAGGCATGCACATGGACACCCTAGGCTTATACTCGAGTCAATAAGTTTCCCCAGTTTTTTGTGGTAAAATTAGGTGCCTCGGCTTATATTCGGGTCGGCTTATACTCGAGTATATACGGTAAATATCTTTTTTGTGCAGTCAGCAGTAAAAAGTGTAAATGTGAGATCTGGGGTCTTTTTTTTTAGGTCTACAAGCTATGGTGCCAAGCTCTAAAAATTGATCACACCTGATGTACTGATAGCGGGAATGAAATCGTGCAAGTACAGCAGAACCCGCACTATTTCATTCCCGCATGTCAGTCCCAGAAAGTACTTTTGGGAATGGATGCAGCGTCACACCGATTCAGACGGCGCCATTGCCGCCAATTTGACATGTCAAATCGCTCCAACGTGAACCTAGGCTATAAAAAAAACTTTCACGAAGACTAAAAAAAATATGCACTTAGAGTTATTTTTACCAAAGATATCTAGCAGTATAAAAATTTTGGTCAAAATTTATGAAGAAAAATTACTAAATTTGCTAATTTTCTTATAACCAAAACCAAGAAAAAAAATGTTTTACAAAATTTTCAGTCTTTTTTTCATTTATAAAAAATAAAAAAAACACAGAGGTGATCAAATACCACCAAAATAAAGCTCTATTTGTGTAAACAAAAAAAAAACAAAAAAAAGGACAATTTTTTTTATATTGGTACAGTGTTGCATGACTGAGTAATTGTCATTGAAAATGTAAGAGCACCGAGAGCTGAAAATTGGTCTGGTTAGGAAGTGGGCAAGTAGTTAACCACTTCAGCTCCGGACCATTTGGCTGCCCAAAGACCAGAGCACTTTTTTGCGATTCGGCACTGCGTCGCTTTAACTGACAATTGCGCGGTCGTGGCTCCCAAACAAAATTGACGTCCTTTTTTCCCCACACAAAAAGAGCTTTCTTTTGGTGGTATTTGATCACCTCTGCGGGTTTTTATTTTTTGTGCTATAAAGAAAAAAAAAAAAAAAAAAGAAGAAGAAGAGCGAAAATTTAAAAAAAAAAAAAAAAAAGAAATGCAATATTTTTTACTTTTTGTTATAATAAATATCCCCAAAAAAATATATAAAAAATAAAAAATTTCCTCAGTTTAGGCCGATACGTATTCTTCTACATATTTTTGTTAAAAATCGCAATAAGCATTTGCGCGAAAGTTATAGCGTCTACAAAATAGGGGATAGTTTTATGGCATTTTTATTAATAATATTTTTTTTACTAGTAATGGCAGCGATCTTTAATCGTGACTGCGACAGTATGGCGGACACATCGGACACCTTTGGCAGCATTCACATTTATACAACGATCAGCGCTATAAAAATGCACTGATTACTGTGTAAATGTGACTGGCAGTGAAGGGGTTAACCTGTAGGGGGCGCTGAAGGGGTTAAGCATGTCCTAGGGATGTGTTCTAACTGTGTGGGGGCGGGGCTACGTGTGACACGACACTGATCACCGCTCGCGATCACAGGGAGCTGTGATCAGTTTCCTTGTCACTAGGCAGAACAGGGAAATGCTTGTTTACATCAACTTTTCCCCGTTCTTCCCCTCTGGGAGACGAACACGGGTATCCCTGCGGACATCGAGTCTGCGGGACCCGCAGTCACACTCACAGAGCTTGCAGCGGGCGCACGCCCACAATGCCGCATCTTAAAAGGGCAACATACAGGTCCTTCTCAAAAAATTAGCATATTGTGATAAAGTTCATTATTTTCTGCAATGTACTGATAAACATTAGACTTTCATATATTTTAGATTCATTACACACAACTGAAGTAGTTCAAGCCTTTTCTTGTTTTAATATTGATGATTTTGGCATACAGCTCATGAAAACCCAAAAATCCTATCTCAAAAAATTAGCATATCATGAAAAGGTTCTCTAAACGAGCTATTAACCTAATCATCTGAATCAACTAATTAACTCTAAACACCTGCAAAAGATTCCTGAGGCTTTTAAAAACTCCCAGCCTGGTTCATTACTCAAAACCGCAATCATGGGTAAGACTGCCGACCTGACTGCTGTCCAGAAGGCCATCATTGACACCCTCAAGCAAGAGGGTAAGACACAGAAAGAAATTTCTGAACGAATAGGACATTCGGAAATCAAGGTGCCAGAGTCTGGAGGAAGACTGGGGAGAGGGAAATGCCAAAATGCCTGAAGTCCAGTGTCAAGTACCCACAGTCAGTGATGGTCTGGGGTGCCATGTCAGCTGCTGGTGTTGGTCCACTGTGTTTTATCAAGGGCAGGGTCAATGCAGCTAGCTATCAGGAGATTTTGGAGCACTTCATGCTTCCATCTGCTGAACAGCTTTATGGAGATGAAGATTTTGTTTTTCAGCACGACCTGGCACCTGCTCACAGTGCCAAAACCACTGGTAAATGGTTTACTGACCATGGTATTACTGTGCTCAATTGGCCTGCCAACTCTCCTGACCTGAACCCCATAGAGAATCTGTGGGATATTGGGAAGAGAAAGTTGAGAGACGCAAGACCCAACACTCTGGATGAGCTTAAGGCCGCTATCGAAGCATCCTGGGCCTCCATAACACCTCAGCAGTGCCACAGGCTGGTTGCCTCCATGCCACGCCGCATTGAAGCAGTCATTTCTGCAAAAGGATTCCCGACCAAGTATTGAGTGCATAACTGAACATAATTATTTGAAGGTTGACTTTTTTTGTATTAAAAACACTTTTCTTTTATTGGTCGGATGAAATATGCTAATTTTTTGAGATAGGAATTTTGGGTTTTCATGAGCTGTATGCCAAAATCATCAATATTAAAACAAGAAAAGGCTTGAACTACTTCAGTTGTGTGTAATGAATCTAAAATATATGAAAGTCTAATGTTTATCAGTACATTACAGAAAATAATGAACTTTATCACAATATGCTAATTTTTTGAGAAGGACCTGTACAGGTACGTTAATATGCCCAGCTGTGCCATTTTGCCGACGTATATCGGCGGTTAAACAAACATGTTATACTTGTTGTTATGTTATACTCTGTGTAATGGTTTTGCACAGAGCAACCCCGATCCTCTTTGTTTCAGCTCCTCTCTCCTGATGAGTGCCCCCAATATCAATGCCTCTTGCTAAGGAGGGGTACTTGAGAAGGCTCGCTTCTGAGCCGTGCTCTCTTCTGAGCCGTGCTCTGTGTGTCCATTCACACACAGAGTGTGGCTCAGCCCCGCTTTCATTGGCTGTGATTAACAACAGCAGCAGGAGCAGGAGCCAATGGCTCCGGCTGCTGTGTGAGCCTAGGAGGAGAGAGAGACCTGAGAGAGACACTGCTCTCATGCGCATCGCTGGAACAAAGTGTGGCCTTTTTACCATAAAGCGGAGTTCCACCCAAAAGTGAACTTCTGATTTAAGGGAGGAGGAGGAGGAACCCGATTTCGACAGGTACCTGCTCCCACTTCCGTTTGCCCAGGCGATCGGGAGGGAGAGATTCTGCTTCTGAAGTCTTCTGGGACACATGACAGTTCCTAGAAGACTTTGAGACCAGTCACGGAGCGCAGCCCTGCTCGAGCATGCGCAGTGGGCACACAGCTGTGAAGCCGCAGGCTGTCACAACCAGGTGCCCATTGTAGAGGTTCCGGAATCGCCGAGGGAGGACACAACGTGGGCGAGTGCATCGCTGAAACGTAGCACAGGTGAGTGTGTTTGTTTAAAGTCAGCAGGTACACTTTTTGTGGCTGCTGACTTTTAATAAACAAAAATATGACTGGAACTCCGTTTTGATAGAATGCTTTAACCTTGAGCCTTCAGAACCACTTTAAATCAGTGTGGTAGCTTTGTGAACAGCCTTTTAGAACAAAAAATAAGCATTTTTCCATTGACATGTATTTGAAGCTACAAAAGGAAACACCTGACCATACCTGCCACAGAAATACACTGGATGTATTATTCTCATTCCTTGAGCAAAAACATTGAGCAGCACAGTAATGATATCACTAAATCTCCTCTGACTAGCAGTCAGAAGCTGCAGTGCCTTAGATCTCAGACTGCACATATACAGATATGAGGATGTGGAGTACCCAGGCACACTCCAATACCAGGAAGTACTGTGTCATTTCTAAGAAGAAATTCAAGACAAAAAAAGGTACATATATCAGGCTCCTGCCTAGGCACAATAAACATTTCTAAGGCTCCGTTCACATCTAGGTGTGGGACGCGCACCCCGTCAATTCCAAATGGCACCCCAATTACAGCACAATTTTACCACCTGACGGATTGCAGGACGCCCGCGCACAAAAGAAGTTTCGGAACAGGCGTCCCGCGATTCTGTTTGCGTGATTTTACTGCGATTTGTCGGGTGCCAATCGCAGCAAAATCATGCCGCAATCAGGATGCCATTGCAAGTGACAGGGATCACGTCCAGCGATTTGTGGCAATTCAGGATCGCGGGCAAAAACGTACCGATTTCACCTGCAATCTGGGACACCTCTTTTCGCATGGGCACGCTGGGCAGTTGCCCGGGGGCCCCACTTGCTAGGGGGCTAAGAGAAGGGGCGCCGAAGCTGTGGCACACCGCACACTCGACTGCACTGGTTGCTAGAAACGCCGGCCGCCCGGCCCCTTGCAACCAGTGACGTCAGAGGCCACGACCGCCCCAGGATTCAGCTGGATGCGGCTGGAAAACTAGCTCCACCCACCTCTGCCATCTTCAGACTCAGCATGGCTCAGACAGCGGAGCACTTCTGAGAAGAGCTGACTGAGCTGAGCCTGCCGTGAGTGACTGCACTGCACCTGACCTGACCCTCACCCTGTAAGTAATTTGCTGTGCCATTCAAAAGCAGCCGCTGTGCCCGTCAAACGCAGCTGCTGTGCCATTGCAATCTGTAATTTGTTTTTCAATTTCTTGCTTTTCAAGCTTGTGTTATATTGTCCAAAATGTTGTGTTAATGTTTAAACACCGATTTTGTTGGAAGTACCAATAAATATAGCCTTATTGATAATTTGCATTTTTATTCTCGTGCGCGGTTGTGTAGATAGGGCCCCAGTGCACTGTATTGCCCGGGGGGCCTATAATGCTCTTAAGATGGCACTGGGGACACCTAGATGTGAACATAGCCTAAATGTTCCCTATAACATATTAATTCTTCATTTTTTGAGTTCCGGATCACTTTAAAGCAGAGCTCCGCCGAAAAAAAATTATTAAAAGCCAGCAGCTACAAATACTGCAGCTGCTGACTTTTAATATTAGGACACTTACCTGTCCTGGAGTCCAGCGACGTCCGCAGCAGAAGAGGAGCAATCGCTCGTCACTCTGCTGCCCCCACCGCCATCCTCGGTGAGGGAACCAGGAAGTGAGGCCTTGCGGCTTCACTGCCCGGTTCCCTACGGCGCATGCGCGAGTCGCGCTGCGCCGTTCTGACTGGTCCCTGTGTGTTCTGGGAGCAGAGTGTCTCCCAGAACACTACGGGTATTCTGCGGGAAGTGACGTGCTTCCCGCAGATTTCCCGCAGAGAGGACTCCCGGAAGTGGGTGCAAATACCTGTCTTAGACAGGTATCTGCACGCCCCTCCCCCCTGAAAGGTGTCAATTGTGATACCAGAGGGGGGGAGGGTTCCGATGAGCGGAAGTTTCACTTTAGGGTGGAGCTCCCCTTTAACAAGTTTTATTGTACCAATGTACCTAGTGATCCTGCCAGTAACACACGTCCTGTCTCAAGGTGACAACGCTCACTCACCATACTGTATAGAGGATCAGCGTTGTCATCCACGGTCAGGAAGTGTTAGGACTATACCCTCTCCTTCCCTCAATAAATTAGGTGGGAGGTGTTCTGCAGTTCACAAAAGGTGACCTGAAAAGTCAGAGATAACAAAACGGTTTATTGAAGTCAGCTCAGCGAATGATTTGAATGGGCGATTACACAATGGTGAGTGTATTACTGAATGAGAAGCACTCACACTGTACAGGGTATACCAGCCGTTTAGGGTTCCTCCAGAGGTTGCTATGGGCTCTTTGAGCTGTGGCTGATTCACCTCCCATGTGATGACACCTGTATAGATCTGCAGCCAACACCACATGGCAGAGTCAACAGCAAGATATCAAGGATCTTTATAGTGATCTATAAGAGTTGCATCCATCTTATAGGCCCCCATTCTTCTCACTGACCTCTGATCAGGGTGGATAAAAATCAATCATCATTTTTTTTTTTTTTTTTTTATCGGATTTTTGTTTATTTAAAAATTTAGATTTAATTTTTTTTTTTTTTTTAATCAAATTTATTTGAAATAAAATGCTTTTGGAGTGAAAATCTATCCAACGATAGTAGTCTATTTGAGATACATTAATAATTTAGTTTATTCAGCATGAAATGGAGCTTAGTTGTTATGTAGAATGAGGCTGTACAGGTCCTTCTCAAAAAATTAGCATATTGTGATAAAGTTCATTATTTTCTGCAATGTACTGATAAACATTAGACTTTCATATATTTTAGATTCATTACACACAACTGAAGTAGTTCAAGCCTTTTCTTGTTTTAATATTGATGATTTTGGCATACAGCTCATGACAACCCAAAAATCCTATCTCAAAAAATTAGCATATCATGAAAAGGTTCTCTAAACGAGCTATTAACCTAATCATCTGAATCAACTAATTAACTCTAAACACCTGCAAAAGATTCCTGAGGCTTTTAAAAACTCCCAGCCTGGTTCATTACTCAAAACCGCAATCATGGGTAAGACTGCCGACCTGACTGCTGTCCAGAAGGCCATCATTGACACCCTCAAGCAAGAGGGTAAGACACAGAAAGAAATTTCTGAACGAATAGGCTGTTCCCAGAGTGCTGTATCAAGGCACCTCAGTGGGAAGTCTGTGGGAAGGAAAAAGTGTGGCACAAAACGCTGCACAACGAGAAGAGGTGACCGGACCCTGAAGAAGATTGTGGAGAAGGACCGATTCCAGACCTTGGAGGACCTGCGGAAGCAGTGGACTGAGTCTGGAGTAGAAACATCCAGAGCCACCGTGAACAGGCGTGTGCAGGAAATGGGCTACAGGTGCCGCATTCCCCAGGTCAAGCCACTTTTGAACCAGAAACAGCGGCAGAAGCGCCTGACCTGGGCTACAGAGAAGCAGCACTGGACTGTTGCTCAGTGGTCCAAAGTACATTCGGAAATCAAGGTGCCAGAGTCTGGAGGAAGACTGGGGAGAGGGAAATGCCAAAATGCCTGAAGTCCAGTGTCAAGTACCCACAGTCAGTGATGGTCTGGGGTGCCATGTCAGCTGCTGGTGTTGGTCCACTGTGTTTTATCAAGGGCAGGGTCAATGCAGCTAGCTATCAGGAGATTTTGGAGCACTTCATGCTTCCATCTGCTGAAAAGCTTTATGGAGATGAAGATTTCATTTTTCAGCACGACCTGGCACCTGCTCACAGTGCCAAAACCACTGGTAAATGGTTTACTGACCATGGTATTACTGTGCTCAATTGGCCTGCCAACTCTCCTGACCTGAACCCCATAGAGAATCTGTGGGATATTGGGAAGAGAAAGTTGAGAGACGCAAGACCCAACACTCTGGATGAGCTTAAGGCCGCTATCGAAGCATCCTGGGCTTCCATAACACCTCAGCAGTGCCACAGGCTGGTTGCCTCCATGCCACGCCGCATTGAAGCAGTCATTTCTGCAAAAGGATTCCCGACCAAGTATTGAGTGCATAACTGAACATAATTATTTGAAGGTTGACTTTTTTTGTATTAAAAACACTTTTCTTTTATTGGTCGGATGAAATATGCTAATTTTTTGAGATAGGATTTTTGGGTTTTCATGAGCTGTATGCCAAAATCATCAATATTAAAACAAGAAAAGGCTTGAACTACTTCAGTTGTGTGTAATGAATCTAAAATATATGAAAGTCTAATGTTTATCAGTACATTACAGAAAATAATGAACTTTATCACAATATGCTAATTTTTTGAGAAGGACCTGTATATTCTGCAATATTAAAATTTTGGGGAAACTCATTCAATGAATCCAAGCTCTGCAAGCTGCGATAACATGCCCTGCATTGATGCATTCACACAAGGTCACAGTAACCATGAGATAAAACAAAGTTCAGGAATATTCCTTTATCCCATTGTTTTGCAAATATATGTACATTACAAATTGTATGAATCGGTTCTGATATTGCCGTTTTACCAACCTGACCAGCTTATTATTCTAAATAGAAAACCTTCATTTTGTTTTCAAATATTAAAGATTCTAACTACCAGATTCTAAGGCCTTACATTTAAAGAGTACCTGTCATTTTTAGATCCATCATGGCAGCGCCTGTTAGCGGGCATCCACTCACCTGCTGCCGCCACGTCCCTCACCTTGTTGTGTCACTGCTGCATCACCAGCCGTCCCATCAAAGTGAATGGAACTGTCGGTGAGTCAACAGCGGGTCAGAGGAAGATCCTATGTGGGACAGAAATGACAGTTGCTCTTTAAAAATGAAGGTTTAAATCGAGTGGATTTAAATCAAGCCTTTTTACTAGTGATTTAAATCAAATCCACCCTGCATCTGATAAATTGGTTTTAGCAGGGGTTCCTTAGACCTAAACGTTAGAGATTCCTGGGGAAAAGGTTGATAGAAAGGGAGGTGTATACAGCCACCTCCCTGTACACACAGAATACATATAATAAACTTTTACATCCCCATCCCAGCACCATCAGACAAGTTACCATGAGAATATCTTCCCCCAGACTTGGGACAGCAGATCACACATCCTGGGGTTCCACACAGGAGGAGAAGGTGAGGGGCCCCCCAAAGAGGGCTGACTGGCTTCTGCATCCTCCATTCTTCAGGCCAATACAGGAGGGGAGACCACATGCAGAGGAACAATGAGACTCCAACACAGCCCGCTGTGTTCAGGACGGGGGTGGCGATCCGAAGAGGACGGGGATGGCGATCCGAAGAGGACGGAGTGATGAAGCAATGAGGATAGGGATGATGAGATGAAGACAGGGATGATGATAATTATCTGACAAGGACAAGGATGACTCAATGAGGGACCGCAGGGATGAAGTGGATGTTCAGATGTGGATGGAGTAATGAAGACAGGGATGATGATGATGATCTGACATAGATTACCCAATGAAGAACAGAGATGATCTTCACATGAGGATGCAATGAAGACAAGGCTGATGATGATCTGACAAGGATGACCCAATGAAGGACAGGGATGATGATGATCTGACAAGGATGACCCAATGAAGGACAGGGATGATGATCTGACAAGGATGACCCAATGAAGGACAGGGATGATGATGATGATCTGACAAGGATGACCCAATGAAGGACAGGGATGATGATGATCTGACAAGGATGACCCAATGAAGGACAGGGATGATGATCTGACAAGGATGACCCAATGAAGGACAGGGATGATGATGATCTGACAAGGATGACCCAATGAAGGACAGGGATGATGATGATGATCTGACAAGGATGACCCAATGAAGGACAGGGATGATGATGATCTGACAAGGATGACCCAATGAAGGACAGGGATGATGATGATGATCTGACAAGGATGACCCAATGAAGGACAGGGATGATGATGATCTGACAAGGATGACCCAATGAAGGACAGGGATGATGATGATGATGATCTGACAAGGATGACCCAATGAAGAACAGGGATGATCTTCACATGAGGATGCAATGAAGACAAGGATGATGATCTGACAAGGATGACCCAATGAAGACAGGTATGATCTTCAGATGAGGCCAGGAATCATCCAATGAGGACAGGGATTATCTTCAATTAAGGGACAGGGGTCACCCAATGCTGTTAACAATGGTTATCAGATCCAAGGATGATGATGATAATCCAATGAGGATAGGGATGAAGATGCTAATCCCATGGTCCTTAGTTCTTTATCATTAGGATGCAGATGATCCCCCTGTGTGATGGGAGTGCAGAGATCGGATGGTCCTCGGGATGGATGGATGGTCATGTAGCAGGTGAAGCCCCCATCCCTCGCCCCACACTCTGTGCTCCCACCATGTGGATCAGATTTCTCAGGGAGGGGGCGTGTCCTGATGTCACCAGCTCTTCCTCCTAACGTGTCAGCCAGACATTACAAGCAGAGTGCAGAGAAAGAGCACATGGCCAGGATGCTTTATTGATGGCCGAATCATTGCTGTGAGCTAGGAGAGCTGTGTACACATGCAGGCTGTGATGTTGTCTGTGGGCTGAGCGATGATAATGATGAATTGTACAAATCACAGGTATATCTGATAACAAATGAGCTTTCATATTACAGTAAAACATATCCCTGGTCTGTTAAAATAATCCATAGATACCCTGTAATCAGTTTTTCATTAACCAAGCCTATTTCTGAAATATCTTGTTTACAAGTTCAAATCTGTATTTTTTGGACATCGTTGCAATACTTTATGTCACATCGTATTTGCGCAGCGCTCTTTTTTTTTCAATTAACCCTTTCATGACTAAGCCCATTTCTGACATTTGGTGTTTACAAGTTAAAATGCGAATTTTTTGCTAGAAAATTACTTAGAAACCCCAAACATTATATATATATATATTTTTAGCAGAGAATCTAGAGAATAAAATGGCGATTCTTGCAATATTTTATATCACACGGTATTTGTGCAGCAGTGTTTTAAACGCAACTTTTTTGGAAAAATTAACTTTCATGAATTTAAAAAAAAATTAAAAAGCAAAGTTAGTCCAATTTTTTTGTATAATGTGAAAGATGATGTTACGCCGAGTAAATAGATACCAAACATGTCATGCTTTAAAATTGCCCGCACTCGTGGAATGGCGACAAACTACGGTACCTTAAAATCTCCATAGGCGACGCTTAATTTTTTTTTACGGCTACTAGGTTAGAGTTACAGAGGAGGTCTACAGCTATAATTATTGCGTTCGCTCTGACGATCGCGGCGATACCTCACATGTGTGATTTGAATGCCGTTTTCATATGCGGGCGTGACCGCCGCCTATGGTATCTTTGCCGCGCGAGCAGGGGCGCTTTAAAAAAAAAATTTTTTCTTATTTATTTTTATAATTAAAAATAGTATTTTTAAAAAAAAAAAAATTTTGATCACTTTTATTGCTGTCACAAGGAATGTAAACATCCCTTGTGACAGTAATAGGTGGTGACAGGTACTCTTTATGGAGAGATCAGAGGTCTAAAAGACCCCCAATCCCTCCTTTGCACTTCAAAGTATTCAGATCGCCGAAAACGGCGATTCTGAATACTGTGTACTTTTTTAAATTTGGCGCCATTGGCAGCCGAGTAACCCGGACGTGACGTCATGACGTCGCTTCCGTGGTTACAGTGCAGAGAAAAAATCAAAGCCGTTCACGGCTTTGATTCACTCTCTGTCTAGCCGCCCGAGGTGGCGGATCGTGGATCGGGTCTCCCGGTGGGACGGGAGGCCCGGTAAGAGCGGCGGAGGCGGCGGGAGGGGGGGGATGTCCCCTCCCGCTCCTCCGGTAGAACAACCGAGCGGCTTTTAGCCGCATCGGTGGTTATACCTGGAAAGCCAATCGCCGGCTCTAAACAACGGTACCGGGATGATGCCTGCGGCTGCGGGCATCATCCCGGTATAGCCCCCGAAAGCCGAGGATGCATATATGCGTCCGCTCGGCGGGAAAGGGTTAAAAAATAAGAAAACAGTAACGTTAGCCCATTTTTTTGTCTAACGTGAAAGATGATGGTATGCTGAGTAAATATATGCCCAATATGTCATGCTTTAAAATTGCGCATGCTTGTGGAATGGCGACAAACGACAGTACTTAAAAATCTCCATAGGCAACACTTTAAAATTTTCTCCAGGTTACCAGTTTAGAGTTAGAGGAGGTCTGGTGCTAGAAATATTGCTCTCACTCTGACAATCATGGCAACACCTCACGTGTGGATTGAACACCGTTTACATATGTAGGCACGAGTTGCTTATGTGGACGCTTGAATTTTTTTTATTATTATTTATTTTTATTTTTTATTTTTACACTGTCCCTTTAAAAAAATAATCACTTTTATTCCTATTAAAAGGGATGTACACATCCCTTGTAATAGAAATAAGCATGACGGGTCCTCTTTAATGTGAGATCTGAGGTCAAAAAGACCTCAGAGCTTACATTTACATTAAAGCGTAGTTCCATTCAAAAATGGAACTTCCGCTTTTCCAGTTCCAACCCCCCCCCCCCCCTCCCTCCAGTGTCGCATTTGGCACCTTTCAGGGGGAAGAAGATGCCTGTCTAATACAGGTATTTGTGCCCACTTCCTGCAATAGATTCCGCAGCGATCTACGCCATGTCCGGCCCCTCATCCGTTCCCCAACACACAGGTCCCAGAAGACAGCAGGGGCCGGTGAGGACATGCAGCGCGACTCACGCATGCGCAGTAGGGAACCAGGCTGTGAAGCCGCAAGGCTTCACTTTCTGATTCCCTTACTGAAGATGGCGGCGCCTCCACCCGAGAGCCGAGGGACAGATCGGCTTTGGGTGAGGAAATCGCGGGCGCCCTGGACAGGTAAGTGTCCATATATTAAAAGTCAGCTGATGCAGTAGCGGCTGACTTTTTATTTATTTTTTTCGGCGGAACTCCGCTTTAACTACTTCAATACTGGGCACTTACACCCCCTTCCTGCCCAGGCCATTTTTCAGCTTTCAGCGCTGTCACACTTTGAATGACAATTGCGTGTCATGCTACACAGTAACCATGTGACATTTTTATCATTCTCTTCACACAAATAGAGCTTTCTTTGGTGGTATTTTATCTCTGGGTTTTTTATCATTCCCTAAAAAAAAAAAAGACTGAAGATTTTGAAAAAAAATTAAGTTTTTCTTAGTTTCTGTCAGTAAATTTTGTAAACAAGTAATTTTTCTCCTTCACTGATGGGCGCTTATGAGGCGGCACTGATGAGGTGGCACTTATGGGTACTTAGGTGGCACTGATGAGGAGGCACAAATATGCCGCACTTATGGGCACTGATATGTAGCACTGATAGGCGGCACTGGTGGGCAAAGATAGGCGGCATGGATAGGCAGCACTGATGGGCATTAATGGGTGGCATTGATGGGCAGCAGTGATGGGTATTGATGGGCAGCAGTGAAAGCCAGCACTGACTGGCATCACTAATGGGTACTGATTACTGGCTCTGGTGGGCGCTCACTTCTGGCACTGGTGGGCACTCACTTCTGCGATTTTTAGCGGGACTGCGACATTGTAGCGCGGAAATCTTACCCTAAGTGACACTTTTTTGGGACCAGTGAAACCAATACAGCGATCAGTGCTAAAAGAATGAACTGATCACTGTATAAAGTACACTAGCAGGGAAGGGGTTAACACTAGGGGGCGACCAAGGGGTTAACTGTGTTCCCTGGGTGTGTTCTGTGTGGGGGATGGGCTTACTGGGACAACACAGAGATTGCTGTTCCTGATCACTAGGAACAGTAGATCTCCATGTTTTCTGCTGTCATAATGCTGTCTTGTTTACATAGGCACATCCCCGTTCTGCTTCTCTGTACCGCGATCGTGGGTGGCTGGCGGACATCAAGTCCATCGGACCCAAACGCGAGCTCTCCCGGCGTGCACGGACCAATGTACAGGTACGTCAATTTGCGCAGCCGAGCCGCCTTGCTGCAGTATATCTGCGGAAGGCGGTCGGCAAATGGTTAAAGGAAAACATTTTTCTTGCAAGGTAAAAACACAGGAAAAATGTATCAGTGTGAAAGGGCCCTAAATATACAATTTTTTACCAAATTAGATTTTTTTTGATTTCGATTGGATATGTTTTATAACAGAAAGTAGAAAATATTGGTTTGTTTTTTCCTTCAAAATGTTCAGTCTTTTTTCATTTATATAATAAAAAATCCAGAGGTGATCAAATACCACTAAAAGAAAGCTCTATTTGTATGAAAAAAATAATATAAATTGAATTTGCGTACAGTGTTGCATGACCGTGCAATTGCCAGATAAAGTAGCTCAGTGCTGAATAGCACAAAATTCCCTGGTCATGAAGGGGATGACCAGGCTACTGCAACTGGAGAAAGACCACGCATGCAAGGAGAGCAACTTTTCCCCAGACTTATCTGGGTGTTGGTCTTATGCTGTTTTGATTGGCTGGCATGGGATAGCCTCATTGATTGAATTGCCTGCACGGAGTCTACCTGTCAGCATTTTTTCATAAAAGAAGTTTACTTGCAATGTTTTTTCAGTTTAAATTAGTTAAGTACTTTCAAGGTCTATGAAAACAAAAGGTGTTCAATATGTTATCGTTCATTTTCTTTCTAAAGCAGCCCCAGCATGAGTAGAAAAGCCTGTCCCTTACCAGCATGCTTTAGAGAAGAACTGTAGTGGAAGCAGTGGTCTCCCTGCAGAGGTACAACACTCTCTTTGCCTAGTCAGACCTCCAATCTCTACTCCATGTCGCCTGAAGCCAAACTCCTGAAGCTCAAAGTTCTGGAACTTTTTTTGTGGTTCAAATTGGGCAGATTGGTGCATTTTTGAAAATGTCAGTCAGCAGCTTTCTGCTCTAAATATCACTGGAGCGCTGGGCTGTGGAGGGGCGGGAGCAGCAGCTCAGTGGCTCACTGGGAGGCTGAGCTGGGTGCTGGTCCAGGCATGTGAGCGGATCCCGACTTTATTGTCATGATCTTGCCCAAACCTGGACCAGCTCTGTGATGTCAGCCAACAGCAGGCTTCAGCCTGCTGTCTGCTGAAAACGGGTTACAAGAGTGCAAAACGATCTGCACTCTTCTGATCCACAGGCGAAGTACAGGCAAACGAGCTTTGGCGGTACTTCTCATTTAACTACTTGCCGACCACCCGCCGCAGATGTACTGCGGCAAGGTGGCTCGGCTGCGCATATCGCTGTAGTGGTACAGCGATTTGTGCACTAGCTTTTGTGGGCGCATGCGCCGATTGGCCAGTGGGGGAGCCAATCAGCGGGTCCGGCGGACTCGATGTCCGCCGGCAACCCCGCGATCATTCCCTGCAGAGACAGAACGGGGATCTGCCAAAGTAAACAAGGCAGATCTCCGTTCTGACAGGAGATGACACCGAGATCCTGTCTTCCTGCTAAGCAGGAAGACGGATCTGTGTGTTTCCCTGATCACACACTCCCCCATACAGTTAGAAAACACAAACAGGGAACACATTTAACCCCTTGATCATCCCCTTCCCTGCCAGTGTCATTAGTACAATGTCAGTGATTATTTTTAACACTGATCACTGTAATAATGTCACTGGTTCCCAAAAAAGTGTCAAAACTGTCAGGTGTCCGATCTGTCCGCCGCAATGTCGCAGTCCCGCTAAAAATCACTGATCAACACCATTACTAGTAAAAAAAAAAAAATGCCATAAATCTATCCCCTATTTTGTAGACGCTATAACATTTGCGCAAACCAATCAATATACGCTTATTGGGATTTTTTTAACCAAAAATATGTAGAATACATATTGGCCTAAACTGATGAATAAATTAGTTTTTTTTATAATTTTTTGGGGGATTTTTTTTTTTTCAAAATTGGCGGTCTTTTTTTGTTTATAGCGCAAAAAACAAAAACCGCAGAGGTGATCAAATACCACCAAAAGAAAGCTCTATTTGTGGGAAAAAAGGACATCAATTTTTTTTGGGTACAGCATCAGACGACTGCACAATTGTCTGTTAAAATAATGCAGTGCTGTATCGTAAAAAATGGCCTGGTCATTAAGGGGGTAAAACTTTCCTAGATTCTTGGTTGGGTGCAGTATTCTCATTGAAAAAGGCGGTTTAGCTGTCATAAGAAAAGGGCATTCAGGAGGCAGCAGTATCCTCTTCTAAATGCCTGTCAGCCACGCCTGCACCTCTCGCAGGTGTGAATGAGCGCTTAGTTCGTGAATTGAGGCTTGCATTTCTTATGATCAAAAACATATAACAGTGTCTAGTCTGAGCGTTTTATCATTTACATACCTACAGTATAGCTATATGCAACATTTGTTTCCCAGAGTTCGATAGCGCACTCTAGTGGCAAAGAACAATATTCATCTATTCTGAGTATAAATCTTCCAAATCCTTGCACTGGGGCCTTTCCATATTCAGTAATATTTAAAGTGAACTTTCAGTCATCAATAAATATATATATATGAGAAAGTTGGGTGCACTGCAATAGAAGTATTGAACACATAGTGCCCAGCAGGAAGCAAAAGTGTTCAACACTCCCAGAAGTGTCAAATGCTGAAAGGTCTGAAATGCTGGAACAGAACAAATGTAGGAGGTATGGACTGCCAAACAGGCGAGCATGAGTACCTCCATAAGGCTACATTCATACCAGTGATTAAGGCTGGTGTGAATTGTTCCTTCCTGTCAGTGAAAATGTAATGACGGGGCACTATTCCTGTCACTGACACCAACGATCGGGAACAACTTCTCCCATTGACACCAACGATGGGGCACTACTCCTCCCACTGACACCAACGATGGGGCTCTACTCCTCCCACTGACACCAACGATGGGGCTCTACTCCTCCCACTGACACCAACGATGGGGCTCTACTCCTCCCACTGACACCAACGATGGGGCACTACTCCTCCCACTGACACCAACGATGGGGCACTACTCCTCCCACTGACACCAACGATGGGGCACTACTCCTCCCACTGACACCAACGATGGGGCACTACTCCTCCCACTGACACCAACGATGGGGCACTACTCCTCCCACTGACACCAACGATGGGGCACTACTCCTCCCACTGACACCAACGATGGGGCACTACTCCTCCCACTGACACCAACGATGGGGCACTAACCCTCCCCCTAATGCCAAAGATGCACTGATGCCAGGACAATTTCAACTCCCAATCGTCCCAGTACGATGGGGCACTATTCCTCCCACTGACACCAACGATAGGCCACAACTCCTCACATTGAAAATTTACTGACGGGGCACTATTCCTGCCACTGACACCAGTGGTCGGGAACAACTCCTCTCATTGACACCAGCAATGGGGCACTATTCCTCCCACTGATACCAATGACGGGCACTATTCCTCCCACTGACACCAACGATAGGGGACCATTCCACCCCCTAATGCCAAAGATGCACTGTTTTCTTCCACTGATGCCAGGACAATTTCAACTCCCAATCATCACAGTATGCCCCCCCCCAAAGTCTGAAGGACAGTAAACTGGCCCTTTGTTTAGAAAGTTTGGAGACTCCTGGTCTGGGATGTACCATGGACTCTCGGTAGAATGGGTGCCTCATAAAATAAGCCCAAGAAAACAGTAGGACACATACAGTAGATGGTAAATTCCCCACCATGACCAGGTCACATGACCCATGTGCATACGTACCACCTAAAGACGTTTTCTTTAACGTTTGAAAGTACCTCTGAGATTCGGCTTCTCGTAGGCCTTGGGGGTATGGAGCTTTCCTGAGTGTTTATAAGATCCATGTTTCTGTGGGATTCTCTTCATAAGCTCCAACAGAAAGGACTGAGGTCCACGTGCCAAGGGTTAGAAAATGCTGAGAAGTGCTAATGGTGTTACACTTTATAAAGCACCTCTGAATCATTAACCGTGCTTGCAAGCTTCGTGTACACTCTGTACTTAGTCCAAGACTACGGCAAGAGATATGAAGATGGGACAAAGCATTTGTATGGAAAGGTCTATCCCAATAGATAACAAATAATGTAACCTAATTAACTGAATAGTTTGTCACAACAGTGGTTACAATCCGAGTAATTCATGAATATGTTTTGTATTCCAAGCAACGACATACAGTGATGAACCAGCCCAATGACAACATCGAATCGGAGACAATGATTTCTTTGGCATGTGAAAGGGATTACTTTCATAACCAACCGCATGGTGCTATCTGAAGGTCAAAGTTCATGTCATTGTGCTCTTTCTATGCAAAAGGCAGTTAACAGTAATGGGATTCATTATACAATAGGAAATGTCACTGTGTTCTAACATGCAATGACTGGGAGAATATATATCATGGGGTTTATTTAACCACTTGACCTCCAGGAGGTTTTACCCCCATCCTGGCCAGAGGAATTTTAGCTATTCAGCACTGCTCTACCTTAACTGGCAATTGCAACACTGTACGCAAATGATTTTTTTTTTTTCACACAGAGCTTTCCTTTGGTGGTATTTGATCACCACTGCGTTTTTTATATATATATATATATATATATATATATATATATATATATATATATAAACGAAAATTAAACATTTTCTTTCTTTTATAATTTTTTTTAAATCACATTTCTTCAAAAATTTAGGTTAAAATGTATTCGGCTTCATGTCTTTGGTAAAAAAAAAAAAAAAAATCCCAATATTTATTGGTTTGTGTGAAAGTAGAAACTATAGTATATACTGGAATTTTACGCAGTTATAGGCGCTATAATGTAATGTTGGTGATCAGCGACTTTTTGTGGGACTGTGATAGTGTGGCGGACAATCTGGCGCTAACAAACCCTCGCTGGGAGGTACATTTAAGCCTCGTACACACGATCTGACTTCCATTGGACACATCCGTGGAATTTTGTCCGAAGGGGCGTTGGCCGTGAACTTGTTCTGCATACAGACGGCAGAACTTTTTTAGCCAACAAACACAAAATTACGGGGTTTTTCTGCTCTTTAGCGCCACCCTTTGGGCAACTTCTGCTAATGTTGTCTTATGGTTAGCATCGGTTCGGAGCATGCGTGTTTGTACTTTGGATTTTAGTCCGACGGACTTGTGTACACACGATCGGATAATCCGACAAGACACATTTGTTGTCTGACAATTTGAGAGCATGGCTATCCAACATTTGTTGTCGGAAATTCCGACAACAATTGTCCGATGGAGCGTACACACGGTCGGATTATCCGACAAAACCCTTCCATCACACAATTGTTGTCGGAAAATCCGATTGTGTGTACGGGCCTTAACAGACACTGACAATGACATCAGTACTGACAATAATACAGTGGTCAGTGATAATACCGTACACTAACACTGTAATAATGACACTAACTGGAAAAGGGTTAGCATTTGGGGCAATCAAGGGGTGGTTAACTGTGTGCCTAACAAGTGTAATGTGTTCTTTTTTTTTCTTTACTATCTTGCTGTTTCTTCTCTCTGCAAAGCAAAGCAGGGAGAAGAAACCGCCAGATAGCTGCTCATAGCACACAGAGTTCTGTGTTTTTGTAAAAACAGAACTCTGAGTGTGATTGGCTACAGCCGATCAGATGACTTCAGCCAAAATCATTGACTGAAATCAGCTGCCAAAGTTGTGCTGTGATTGGGTCAGCAGGAAGCACATTGTATTTGCAAATGTGTGCAAACTGTTGGACAGGATAATTTGGTTAGCTGCAGGCTGGTCGGTAAGTTTAGCTGGGAATTTTCGTTGGTTTTGTTTGACATGTGTTGCCCTTCCATGTGCTCCTTGCTGCAAAGGCCAGTTATAGGTGAGGGCAGTGGCCATTTGTATGTACTGTTGGAATACTGGTGAGGGGACACAACGGACACCTTTGCTGCCATTGTGCAATATGCTGGGTGTCCAGTGCGCCCCTGTGACTTTAAGGAGGGGTGGGCTCTCACCAGGCTCATCTGCTCTCTGCCTATCCATTATAATGCATATTCTTCCACTGTGGAGCCTCTCAAAATTTGAAATTAGGACTGCAGATAATACTGGGGTGCCGTGAAGAGGCTCTGCAGCTTACGCATGTATTTGTAAATGTGTGCAAACGAAACCCCTGTTTTTAACGCATACTGTTAGACAGGATAATTTGGATGGTTACAGGCTGGTTTGTAAGTTGGTCTGGGAATTTTCTTTGGTTTTGTTTGACATGCGTCACCCTTCCATGTGCTCCTTACTGCAAAGGCCAGTTTTAGGTTGGGGCAGTGGCCATTTGTTTGTACAGCAAGTGGCGCATACATGCGTGCCTCAAACCCGGAAGAAAAGCCATGACGTGCAGGTACATTGTCTGGTCTGCAACTGCCGCCTGCCCGCAGTACAACTACTGTGGGCAAGCAGGAGAATTCCAATTATGAGTATTATTACATCATTCAGCTTGGACCAAAATAACTATGTATATACTAGTGGCGGCCCACCCATACTACTCATCATAAGAGAAAAAAAATGGCTCTTAAAGTGTGTGCAGGGCGCCGGACACACAGCTGCTATGGGAAGCATGACGTGTTTGCAATCACGTGACTGCAAACAAGAAGCTCTATTGGAGTCCTTTAGAAAGTCACTCCCTCTATAGCATTGTTCCCTGCTGTGGTGTTTGCTTGGCGAGTCCCGTGCTGTCACTTCTGGTTTCTCTGACTTTTTCCGGCCAGTCCGAAGGTGGATGACAGGCAACTTGCTGGGGGAGCTGTAAGTATGAGGGGGGAGAGGGGGAACATCTAATGTAAAGGGGGACTCTGATGGGGACATCTAATGTAAAGGAGGACTCTTTAGGGGACATCTAATGTAAAGGAGGACTCTGATGGTGACATCTAATCAATGGCGGTGCGTCCATAAAGGGTGCAGGAGCGCCACCCCCCTCTGTCACACTCTCTCTCTCACCATAGATAGATTCATGCAATGCAATAAATCTATCTATGGTCGCCGCTGCCGCCCCCTATTCATGTGCCCGGCCCCTTGTCTACTGAAATGCTGCGCTTCCTAGACCTTTGCGGTAATATCGTGTGACATAAATATTTTTAACTACCACTATGTTATTCTATCGGGTGTCTGCTTTCAGAAAATATTCATTATTTTGAGGGTTTTTATGTAATCTTAAAGCCTAATTTTTTTTATTTTTTTTAACCACGTCATTATATGGCGGCACTTTGAAGAGGAATATCATTATTATGGCAGCAGCTAGCTGCCATAACCTTGGTATACTCTTCAGTGGGCGGTCCTCTTTCAGATAAAAGTGGTTGCAAGATTCGCCACAAGATCACTTTTATCGGTGGCGGGAGAGGCGGGAGAGGCCACGCTCCGGTGGTCTCCGTCTCTTACCGGAGCCGCCGTTAGCGGCGGAGATGATCGGGTCCTTTCCACTGCTTGGCTGGCGGCCGAGTGAGAGGGAAAGATGGCCCCCACTCGGCTCCATAGCATTGACTGGCGGAAGTAAATATTTCAAATGACTATTTATTTATTTTTTGCATTTTAGTGTAAACATGAGATCTGAGGTCTTTTTGACCCCAGATCTCTTATTTTAGAGGTCCTGTAATGCTTATTTTCTATTACAAGGGATGTTTACATCTGCGCTGTCTCTCTGCTCCCCCCAATACTGAGCTGTCTCTCTGCTCCCCCCAATACTGCACTGTCTCTCTACTCCCTCCAATACTGCGCTGTCTCTCTGCTCCCCCCAATACTGTGCTGTCTCTCTGCTCCCCCCAATACTGCGCTGTCTCTCTGCTCCCCCCAATACTGCGCTGTCTCTCTGCTCCCCCCAATACTGCGCTGTCTCTCTGCTCCCCCCAATACTGCGCTGTCCCTCTGCTACGTGAGCAGCGCCCGCATATGAAAATGGTGTTCAAACCACACATGTGAGGTATCGCCGCGATCGTTGGCGTGGGAGCAATAATTTTAGCCTTAGACCATACCTCCCAACTTTCTGAGATGGGAATGAGGGACATCTATCACCAAAAGTATGCAGGCATAGGACACTCCACTGCCACACCCCCTTAAATGAGAATTATACAACAAAAAATTATATTGATTAAACCCACAAGTGCTGTTTTTACCACTACTATTCCTTTAGATTGGCTTTTGGAATTTACAAATGCAGCAACTTAAAAATCAGATGAAAAGTTTAGCACTGGGAAACACTTTTTGATAAAAAGTGCATTTTATATACATCTATATAGATCAGACCAAAATGAGGGACAGAGGGACATTGCTCCAAATCAGGGACAGTTGTTAGACCTTCTCTGTAACTCAAAACATGTAACCTGTAGATATTTTAAAACGTCACCTATGGAGATTTTTAAGGGTAAAGATTCGGCGCAATTTTGAAGCATGACATGTTGGGTATCAATTTACTCGGCGTAACATTATCTTTCACAATATAAAAAAAATTGGGCTAACGTTACTGTTAACTGCATTTTCTGTGTATTGTTCCACAAAAAAGTGCGAGCGTGTAAGATTGCTGCGCAAATACGGTGTGACAGAAAGTATTGCAAGGACCATTTTATTCTCAACGGTGTTAGAACCCCCAAACATATATATATATATTTTTTCTAAGTAATTTTCTAGCAAAAACAAAATGATTTTAACTTGTAAACACAGAGTCTGAAAAATAGGCCTGGTCCTTAAGTGGTTAAACGTGTGTGCAGAAAATGCAAGGGAACGAACGGGTTAAAGTTGATTAAAATAAAAAATCTGTGAAGATTACATGATACCTGTGGAGAGTGGAGCTCCAGTCTGCAGCCAGATACCATCAGGAAATGCAGATGTGACAGGAAACATGTCACCTCCACGTCCATGTGTTGTTTTTAATATCTGTTGAATGTTTGTTACATTAAAGTTCATTAAACAAAAAAAGGTGGAGTGGAGGCCACATGTTTCCTGTCGACAGTGGAGCTTCAAATACAGCCATTCATCGTTCATTACAATAGAGCTCAATAAAAATAAAAATGGAGTGGAGGCCACCTGCTTCCTGTCAAACGTGGAGCTCCACTCTGCAGCCAGACCCCGTTGTGCACATCGGGCACACCGAGCTTTGAATGAAAGCCCCGCCCCCCACTCCTCGACGTTCTCTCCCTGCCACTTGAATATGACAGCAGTCGCCCGGGAGTGTGATGTCACTGGAGTCAGTCAGGTCGGTGGTCACAACACAGACTCAGTCCTCTCATACCGGGAGAGAGCAGGTGGAGGGCAGTGAGGGGTCTCTTTGGGCAAGCTGAGGCTCTCTATGGCTTTTCATACAGAGAGACAGCGCAGTATTGAGGGGGGGAGCGGAGAGACGGCACAAAATTGGGGGGGGGGGGGTAGCAGAGAGACAGCGCAGTATTGGGGGGGGGGTAGAGAAACAGCGCAGTATTGGGGGGGGGGTAGAGAAACAGCGCAGTATTGGGGGGGTAGCAGAGAGACAGCGCAGTATTGGGGGGGGTAGAGAAACAGCGCAGTATTGGGGGGGGTAGAGAAACAGCGCAGTATTGGGGGGGTAGAGAGACAGCGCAGTATTGGGGGGGGGTAGAGAGACAGCGCAGTATTGGGGGGGTAGAGAGACAGCGCAGTATTGGGGGGGGGGTAGAGAGACAGCGCAGTATTGGGGGGGGGGGTAGAGAGACAGCGCAGTATTGGGGGGGGGGGGGGTAGAGAGACAGCGCAGTATTGGAGGGGGTGGGTAGAGAGACAGCGCAGTATTGGAGGGGGTGGGTAGAGAGACAGCGCAGTATTGGAGGGGGTGGGTAGAGAGACAGCGCAGTATTGGAGGGGGTGGGTAGAGAGACAGCGCAGTATTGGGGGGGGTAGAGAGACAGCGCAGTATTGGGGGGGGTAGAGAGACAGCGCAGTATTGGGGGGGGTAGAGAGACAGCGCAGTATTGGGGGGGTGTAGAGAGACAGCGCAGTATTGGGGGGGTAGAGAGACAGCGCAGTATTGGGGTGGGTAGAGAGACAGCGCAGTATTGGAGGGGGTGGGTAGAGAGACAGCGCAGTATTGGGGGGGGTAGAGAGACAGCGCAGTATTGGGGGGGGTAGAGAGACAGCGCAGTATTGGGGGGGGTAGAGAGACAGCGCAGTATTGGGGGGGTGTAGAGAGACAGCGCAGTATTGGGGGGGGTAGAGAGACAGCGCAGTATTGGGGGGGGTAGAGAGACAGCGCAGTATTGAGGGGGGGTAGAGAGACAGCGCAGTATTGAGGGGGGGTAGAGAGACAGCGCAGTATTGAGGGGGGGAGCGGAGAGACAGTGCAGTATTGAGGGGGGGAGCGGAGAGACAGTGCAGTATTGAGGGGGGGAGCGGAGAGACAGCGCAGAATTGGGGGGGAGCAGAGAGACAGCGCAGAATTGGGGGGGAGCAGAGAGACAGCGCAGAATTGGGGGGGGGAGCAGAGAGACAGCGCAGAATTGGGGGGGGAGCAGAGAGACAGCGCAGAATTGGGAGGGGGAGCAGAGAGACAGCGCAGAATTGGGAGGGGGAGCAGAGAGACAGCGCAGAATTGGGAGGGGGAGCAGAGAGACAGCGCAGAATTGGGAGGGGGAGCAGAGAGACAGCGCAGAATTGGGAGGGGGAGCAGAGAGACAGCGCAGAATTGGGAGGGGGAGCAGAGAGACAGCGCAGAATTGGGAGGGGGAGCAGAGAGACAGCGCAGAATTGGGAGGGGGAGCAGAGAGACAGCGCAGAATTGGGAGGGGGAGCAGAGAGACAGCGCAGAATTGGGAGGGGGAGCAGAGAGACAGCGCAGAATTGGGAGGGGGAGCAGAGAGACAGCGCAGAATTGGGAGGGGGAGCAGAGAGACAGCGCAGAATTGGGAGGGGGAGCAGAGAGACAGCGCAGAATTGGGAGGGGGAGCAGAGAGACAGCGCAGAATTGGGGGGGGGAGCAGAGAGACAGCGCAGAATTGGGGGGGGGGGCAGAGATAGCTCAGTATTTTTATTACAGAATTGATCTTGTGGTAGAACTCTGTACCCATGTGCAGGCCTCGTGTAGACAGACACCTCCAGGCATGGGGTGTAGATGGTGGGTGTATTTCTGCACCCAGGAGACCTGCTACTGCTGTGCAGAGACATGAAGTGTTAATTTGCGCACTTCAAATAAAGTTGACAATAGGGGGTCCTGTGTGATTTGCTGAAATAGGCATCACATCGCCCCCTACTGCCACCTCCCTGCAGCCAAAACTTACACCACTGTGGCTTAGTGTGAAGGGGCCCTCAACCCCTCCATACGCTTGGAGATTTGTGAACATAAATCTCGGTACTTTCAGTGATTTCACAAATGTCGTTTGAAAGAAGTTCACATTTTTGCTTTTAACACTTAGGCCTCATGCCCACTGACGTTTTTACAGCTGCGTTTTTTACAGCTTAAAAACGCCTGTCCATGTTATTGTAAATTTTTTATTTTTTTTGAAAAAAAAAAAACCGTCGGAGCTAAAAGAACGCGACCGAGCGTTTTTGGGCGTTTTTTGACGCTCGCGTTTTTTTCTGCCTAACTCCGACGCTGAGGAACGCACTCGTCCTGGGTTTTTTTTACAGCTTAAAAACGTCTATGCTATTTGCAGCTCAAAAACGTCTAGGTGGGCATGAAGCTATAGACTAACATGGACAGGCGTTTTTAACCACTTAACGACCGCTCACTGTATATATACGTCGGCAGAATGGCACCGACAGGCACAATCACGTAGAGTGTACGTGATTGCCTTTGTACAGTTGGGGGGTCCAATCGGACCCCCCTTCTGTACAGTGAGCGGTGGCTAAGTGTCCGGGAGCGTTCCGGGATGAGGGGGCAGCCATTAGTTTCTGGCCACCCCCTCGCGATCGCTCCCGGCGAATGGAAATGCCCCCTCTGTCTGTGTCAGACAGAGGGAGCAGGAGGAAGTGATGTCATCTCTGGTGCGGCGCTCACATATACCGAGCGCCGTACAAGAGAAGATATCAGGTCAGTGCACACAACACTACACTGACACCAGGACACATAGGGACATAAATCGCCCCCCCAGACACCCCAGATCACGCCCCCAGTCACAGTGTCACTGATTGCAGTGACCATTTATTTAGTGATCACTGCAATCAGTGACATTTGTGACTGTAAAAGTGTCACCAAAGTTTAGTCTTAGGTCCAGTGTAGCCCCCTAACCCCCCCTAATAAAGGTTTAATCCCCTGATCACCCCCCAGATAACCCTTTCACCCCCTATCACCACTGTCACTAAGCGATCATTTTTCTGATCGCTGTCTTAGCGTCAGTGATGCCGATCGGCAGCCAGTAATTTTTTTTAAGTTCGCCGCATGTTTTTATCGCGTCAGGTACCCCAATATATTATCTAATAAAGGTTTAACCCCCTTGATCGCCCCCCAGGTAACCCTTTCACCCCCTATCACCACTGTCACTAAGCGATCGTTTTTCTAAACGCTGTCTTAGTGTCTGTGATGCAGATCGGTAGCCGGTAACTTTTTTTAGGTTCGCCGCAGGTTTTTATAGCGTCAGGTACCCCAATATATTATCTAATAAAGGTTTAACCCCCTTGATCGCCCCCCAGGTAACCCTTTCACCCCCTATCACCACTGTCACTAAGCGATCGTTTTTCTAAACGCTGTCTTAGTGTCGGTGATGCAGATCGGTAGCTGGTAATTTTTTTTAGGTTCGCCGCAGGTTTTTATAGTGTCAGGTACCCCAATATATTATCTAATAAAGGTTTAACCCCCTGATTGCCCCTAGTTAACCCCTTTCACCAGTGATCACCATATAAGTGTTACGGGTGACGCTGGTTAGTTAGTTTGCTTTTTATAGTGTCAGGGCACCCGCCGTATATAACCCAATAAAGGTTTACCCCCCTGATCGCCCGGCGGGTGATATCAATTAGGTTTTAGCGTCAGAGAGGGTCTGCGTCACACCCCAGGCAGCGTCAGGTTAGTGCCAGTAACGCTAACACCCACGCGTGAAGCATACACCCCCCTTGGTGGTATAGAACAGATCAATATCTGATCTGATCAGATCTATACTAGCGTCCCCAGCACTTTAGGGTTCCCAAAAACGCAGTGTTAGCGGGATCCGCCCAGATACCTGCTAGCACCTGCGTTTTGCCCCTCCGTCCAGCCCAGGCCACCCAAGTGCAGTATCGATCGATCACTGTCACTTACAAAACAAAAACACACATAACTGCAGCGTTCGCAGAGACAGGCCTGATCCCTGCGACTCCAGTGCTGTAGGAGGTGATTTCACCACCACAGTTAAAAAAAAAAAAGCAAATATGCCGAAGCATTGGGGCAGCAGGGGCGGAGGAGCGATTTTGCTCCTAATGCCGCGTACATACGGTCGAAATTCCGATGGAGGCTTGCCCGTGGAAAAGTCCGACCATGTGTGTGCGGCATAACTTTTTTGCGGGACTATGCCCCCATGCTTCGGCATATATAAATGGTGCGTGTATGCCCATCATTGGAAGTGGGTGGATGAAAGGCGGTATTCTAATGGTGGGCATACCCACCGATCAATCTCTTTTTTCGTTCAGCCAACTGGCTGCATGAAAAAAAAAAGATTACAATACATGTCCAACAAGGACCAGCAACGTACTGGTATGTTGCTGGACTTTGAATGGTTATACCAGAATGATGCCTGCGGGTTTAGGTATCATCTTGGTATCATTCTTTTCAGCCTGCGGCCGGCTTTCATGTAAAAGCAATTCTAGCGGCTAATTAGCCTCTGGACTGCTTTTACAAGCAGTGGAAGGGAATGCCCCCCCCGGATATAAAAAGCGCCATTGGGAAATTGGGAAAGCATTTTATCACACCGATCTTGGTGTGGTCAGATGCTTTGAGGGCAGAGGAAAAATCTAGGGTCTAGAAGACCCCAGTTTTTTCAAAAAAAGAGTACCTGTCACTACCTATTGCTATCATAGGGGATATTTACATTCCCTGAGATAACAATAAAAATGATAAAAAAAAAAAATACTTGGAAGGAACAATTTAAAAATAAAATAAAAAAGCAAAATTAATAATAAAAAAAAAAGCACCCCTGTCCTGCCCTGCTCTTGCCCAATGGCGAACGCAAGCGTCGGTCTGGCGTCATATGTAAACAGCAATTGCACCATGCATGTGAGGTATCACCGCGAAGGTCAGATCGAGGGCAATCATTTTAGCAGTAGACCTCCTCTGTAAATCTACTGGGATAACCTGTAAAGGCTTTTAAAGGCTTTTAAAAATGTATGTAGTTTGTCGCCAATGCGCGTTTGTGTGAAATTTTAAAGCATGTCGTGTTTGGTATCTATGTACTCAGCCTAAGATCATCTTTTTTATTTCATCAAACATTTGGGCAATATAGTGTGTTTTAGTGCATTAAAATTTAAAAAAGTGTATTTTTTAACCCAAAAAATGCGTTTGAAAAATCGCTGCGCAAATACTGTGTAGAAAAAAAAAATGCAACACCCACCATTTTAATCTGTAGGGCCTTTGCTTTAAAAATATATATAATGTTTGGGGGTTCAACATAATTTTCTTGCAAAAAAAAAATGTTTTCATGTAAACAAAAAGTGTCAAAAAGGGCTTTGTCTTCAAGTGGTTAGAAGAGTGGATGTAAGCTTCCTAATGTTGTGTATAAAATGCCAGAACAGTTCAAAACCCCCCCAAATGACCCCATTTTGGAAAGTAGACACCCCAAGCTATATACTGAGAGGCATGTCGAGTCCATGGAATATTTTATATGTTGACACAAGTTGCGGAAAAACGACAATTTTTTTTTTTCTTTTGCACAAAGTTGTCACTAAATGATATATTGCTCAAACATGCCATGGGCATATGTGGAATTACACCCCAAAATACATTCTGTTGCTTCTCCTGAGTACGGGGATACCACATGTGTGAGACTTTTTGGGAGCCTAGCCACGTTACGGGACCCCAAAAACCAAGCACCGCCTTCAGGCTTTCTAAGGGTGTAAATTTTTGATTTCACTTCTCACTGCCTATCACAGTTTCGGAGGCCATGGAATGCCCAGATGGCACAAAACCCCCCCAAATGACCCCATTTTGGAAATTAGACACCCCAAGCTATTTGCTGAGAGGTATTGTGAGTATTTTGCAGATCTCGCTTTTTGTCACAAAGTTTTGAAAATTGAAAAAAAATAAATATATTTCCTTTCTTCATTTTCAAAAACAAATGAGAGCTGTAAAATACTCGCCATTCCTCTCAGCAAATAGCTTGGGGTGTCTATATTCCAAAATGGGGTCATTTGGGGGGGTTTTGTACTATTTTGGCATTTTATGGCCTTCGAAACTGTGATAGGTAGTGAGGAGTGAAATCAAAAATTTGTGCCTAGAAATCCTGAAGGCGGTGCTTGGTTTTCGGGGTCCCGTACGCGGCTAGGCTCCTAAAAAGTCCCACACATGTGGTATCCCCGTACTCAGGAGAAGCAGAAAAATGTATTTTGGGGTGTAATTCCACATATAACCATGGCATGTGTGAGCAATATATCATTTAGTGACAACTTTTTGTAATTTTTTTTTTGTCATTATTCAATCACTTGGGACAAAAAAAAATATATTCAATTGGGCTCAACAGGCCTCTCAGCAATTTCCTTGGGGTGTCTACTTTCTAAAATGGGGTCATTTGGGGGGGGGTTTGTGCTATTTTGGCATTTTATGACCTTCGAAACTGTGATAGGTAGTGAGGAGTGAAATCAAAAATTTGCGCCCTTAGAAATCCTGAAGGCGGTGCTTGGTTTCCGGGGTCCCGTACGCGGCTAGGCTCCCAAAAAGTCCCACACATGTGGTATCCCCGTACTCAGGAGAAGCAGCAAAATGTATTTTGGGGTGAAATTCCACATATAACCATGGCATGTGTGCGCAATATATCATTTAGTGACAACTTTTTGTAATTTTTTTTTTTTTTAGTCATTATTCAATCACTTGGGACAAAAAAAAAAAAAATTCAATGGGCTCAACATGCCTCTCAGCAATTTCCTTGGGGTGTCTACTTTCCAAAATGGGGTCATTTGGGGGGGTTTTGTACTGCCCTGTCATTTTAGCACCTCAAGAAATGAGATAGGCAGTCATAAATTTAAAGCTGTGTAAATTTCAGAAAATGTACCCTAGTTTGTAAACTCTATAACTTTTGCGCAAACCAATAAATATACGCTTATTGACATTTTTTTTTACTAAAAACATGTGGCTGAAAACATTTTGGCCTAAATGTATGACTACAATTGAGTTTATTCGATTTTTCTTATAACAAAAAGTAGAAAATATCATTTTTTTTTCAAAATATTCGGTCTTTTTCCGTTTATATCGCAAAAAATAAAAATCGCAGAGGCAATCAAATACCATTAAAAGAAAGCTCTATTTGTGGGAAAAAAAGGACGCAAATTTCGTTTGGGTACAACATTGCATGTCCGCACAATTTACAGTTAAAGCAGCGCAGTGCAAAATTCTGAATTCACCTCTGGTCCTTTAGCTACCAAATGGTCCGGGGCTTAAGTGGTTAAGCTGTAAAAAACGCGGCTGTAAAAACGTCCGTGGGCATGAGGCCTAAATTTTCAATGGAGTTTTTGGAATGAATCATCATATGAAGTCCTGGACTTCCACGGGTTCTACCAGGATGATGCTTGTTGCTACAGGCCTCATCCTGCTATTGTTTTTTTCAGCCGGCAATTCCTTTTTATGTAAAACCCATCCTATCGGCTAATCATTATTATTATACAGGATTTATATAGCGCCAACAGTTTGCGCAGTGCTTTACAACATGGGGGCAGACAGTACAGTTACAATACAATTGGCCACTGTATTGCTTTTACAGGTGGCGGGAGGGGACGTTCACCACCCACCGGCGCCTCTCCAGATGTGCAATCATCAGGGAGCCTGGGATCTGATCCGGCGGTGCCACCGGGTTATCATAGAGCTGGCTGTGGACCAGATGGTCGCCGGCCATCTCTATGGTCCTGGGAGGCCAGAAGAGACGTCATGCCATCAGATGTAATCGCTGCCATTTTTTTTGTTCTATAAAAGCATACATTTTTTTTTTGATCTCATGCTTTCCAGGGTAGAGGAGAGATTTGGGGATTTATAGACACCACATGTCTCCATAAAGAGGACCTGTCATCCCGTATTTCTATCACAAGGGATGTTTACATTTCTTGTGATAGAAACAAGAGTAATCAAAAGAATAAAAGGACTAGGGCTGCAACTAACGATTATTTTCATAATCGATTAGTTGGCCGATTTATTGTTTCGATTAATCGGTTAATAACCTTTAAAAAAAAAACGGTAATTTTGCTGCGATTTGCATTTTTACATTTTTTTTTTTTTTGGCCAATTTGTTGGGCAGATTAACCACTTCAATACCAGGCACTTATGCACCTCCCCGCCCAGACCAATTTTCAGCTTTCAGCACTCTCACACTTTGAATGACAATTACTCAGTCATGCTACACTGTATCCAAACAAAATTTTTATAATTTTCTTTTCACAAATAGAGCTTTCTTTAGGTGGTATTTAATCGCCACTGGGTTTTTTATTTTTTGCGATATAAGCAAAAAAACAGCAATTTAAAAAAAAAAAAACACACTTTTTTTTTTGTTTCTATTGTAAAATTTTGCAAATAAGTAATTTTTCTTCATAAATTTGTGCCAAAATGTATACTGCTACATATCTTTGGTAAAAATAACCCAAATTAGTGTATATTATTTGGTCTTTGTGAAAGTTATAGAGTCTACAAACTATGGTGCCAATCACTGAAAATTTATCACATCTGATCTCGCCTGATGTACTGAAGGCATATCTCATTTCTTGAGACACTAACAAGCCAGGAAAGTACAAATACCCCAAAATTACCCCTTTTTGGAAAGTAGACAGTCCAAGGTATTTACTAAGAGGCATGGTGAGTTTTTTGAAGTTGTATTTTTTTCCCACAATTCTTGGGAAAATTTGGATTTTTTTTTTTTTACACAAACTGGTCATATTAACATTTTTTTTTTCTCTCACACAGCATATGCATAATTGCAACTATACCCAAAAATGCATTCTGCTACTCCTCCTGAGTGTAGCGATCTCACATGTGTGAGACTTTTACACAGCCTGGCCATATACAGAGGCCCAACATTGAAGTAGCAGTTTCAGGCGTTCTACAAGCATAAATTGCACATATCCTTTCTCAACCACCTATTACACTTTTGAAGGCCCTGGAGCACCAGTGCAATGGAATTGTCCACAAAATGACCCCATTTTGGAAAGCACACACCAACGTATAATCTATGAAGCATTATGAGTCTTTTGAACGGTTCATTTTTTTCCAGAAGGTTTTGGAAAATGTAGAGGAAAAATGAAAATGCATTTTTTTTACACAAAGTTGTTCATTTATAAGATATTTCTAACGCATAGCATATACATAGCAAAAATGACACCCCAAAATGCATTCTGCTACTCCTCCTGAGTATGGCGATACCACATGTTTGAGACTTTTACACAGCCTGGCCACATACAGAGGCCCAACATCCAAATAGCACCTCCAGGCATTCTAGCAGCATTAATTGCACATATCATTTTCTGACTACCGATCACATTTTTGAAGGCCCTGGAGCACCAGGACAATGGAATTGTCCACAAAATGACCCCATTTTGGAAAGCACACACCCCAACGTATAATCTATGAGGCATAATGAGCCTTTTGAACGGTTCATTTTTTTTCAGAAGGTTTTGGAAAATGTGGGAAAAAATGTAAATGCATTTTTTTTACACAAAGTTGTCCATTTATAAGATGTTTCTAACACATAGCATGTACATAGCAAAAAATTACACCCCAAAATGCATTCTGCTGCTCCTCCTGAGTATGATGATACTACTTATGTGAGACTTTTATACAGCCTGGCCACATACAGAGGCCCAACATCCAAGTAGCACCTCCAGGCATTCTAGCAGCATTAATTGCACATATCATTTTCTGACTACCGATCACATTTTTGAAGGCCCTTCATATATCTAACACATAGCATGTGCATACCAAATAACAAAAGATTACCTGTGGTTTTAGAAGTGCAGTGGTCCACAGAGGAGAGCATCGGTCCAGGCAGCAGGCAGGGATGAGGTCAGCGACAGCAAAAGCAATCATCCAGGCAGCAGGCAGGGAATACTGTCCATAGTTCCTACAGTCAGAGATACTGTCAGCACAGCCAAAGCACAGGTCCAGGTAGCAGGCAGAGGTGTCTCAGCAGAAATGCTGTCCAAAGTCAGTAGAGGCAGCAGGCAGATATATGGTCAACACAGCCAAAGTATTGGTCCAAGCAGCAGGAAGAAACATGGTCCATAATGTCATGGGTCATTACAGGCAGTAATATGGTCAGCACAGCCAAAGTATTGGTCCAGGCAGCAGGAAGGACCATCAAGCTTTGGGCCAGGGGGACAGGGGTAGAGGCTTCCCCCACCCAAATCGCTTTGAAGCCTCCGGGCAATCAGACCCTATTCTTGGAGCACAAAAAATTGAAAAACTGTTTTTCTCTGCTCAGAACGCTATTTTGAAGCCCCTCACATATGTGAGACCCTTGTGTACTAAAAGTAGATGGCCAAAAGATCAGTCCAAGTGGCAGGCAAAAACATAGTCGATTAATAGGCCAAGGTCGGTACACGTGGAAGTCAGAAACGTGGTTTAAATCGGCAGGTAGAGGCATCGTCGGTAAACAGGCTGAGGTTGGTGCACGTTGAGGTGAGAAACGTGGTTTAAATCGGCAAGAAAACACATCGTCGGTAAACAGGCCAGGGTCAGGTAATTAACATGGAAGGTAGTTAGTAACATGGTAGCAGGCAAATGGGGAAATGGCAGTCTGTTAATAATAAGGGGAACTAATGGATGTATGATAATTAAATTTTTGAAGCAATTTCCGATGCACAGGCCAGGTTGGGAGGGACATTGGGGACAATAATAGGTGGTGTCTCTTCTTACTTCTCCTCTGCTGCATACATGGCATTTCTTTTGGCGTCTTCTTCCAGATTCTGTGGGGGGGATGCTAAAGGGATAGTGTCGCTCGTGAAGCCGACTCACACTATCAGAGCGAATGCTTCCTGGGGCGGGATCTTGTTGGTAAATGAGGGCATCGATGATATCTTCGATATATTGGAGGTAGTGGAGTCAGTGATTTTGAGTTGCTTTTTGGTAGCAGACAAACGAATTAAAAAGGGCCATGTGAAACAGGTGAAACGCAACTTTTTTGTGCCAATAATGGGACTTTCTGGTTGATAAGTAGGGCTGTAGCATCTGGTCGTTTAAATCCACCCCCCCATGTACAAATTGTAGTTATGGACACATTCGGGCTTTACAATGGGGCCGCGTCTTCTTTGGATCTCCACCACGGTGTCATTGTGGATCGTAGAGAGGATGTGGACATCTTTCTTGTCCCTCCACTTCATGGCCAATACCTCCTCGTTCCTCATGAAATCCGATTCTCCAAGTTGCATTTTTTTGGTCAATACATTTTGTGGGAATCCCTTCCGTTTTTTTTGTTTTTTTGTTTTTTTTTAAGGTACCGCAGGCCGGGGTTTGCTTACTGTAAAGGTGGCGAAAAAGGGGCAGGCTGGTATAGTAATTGTCAACATATAAATGGTAACCTTTTCCGAACAGGGGGTATGCCAACTCCCAGACAATTTTCCCACTGGTTCCAATATATGTGGGGCAATCACGAGGCTGGAGCTGAGAGTTTTTGCCTTCGTAGATCCTGAATGTGAAGACGTATTCAGTGGCTCGATCACATCATTTTTATTTAATTTTAACCCATACCTGGCTCTCTTGCTTGGTATATACTGCTTGAACTGCAGTCGGCCAGTAAAATGTATGAGGGACTCGTCCACACAAATTTTTTGGTCTGGGATGAAAACTTCTTGAAATCGCTGGGGAAAGGTATTGATTAGGGGGCGTATCTTGTACAATTTGTCATAGTTGGGATGATCTTGGGGAGGGCACTGTGAATTGTCATTGAAGTGGAGAAAACGCATAATCATGTCGTATCTTTTCCTGGACATGACAGCGGAATATATGAGCATGTGTTGGATGGGGCGTTTGGACCAATATGCATGGACTTCGTTCTTTTTTGTAAGCCCCATATTGAACGTAAGGCCCAAAAACAATTTAAATTCGTCCAATGTTAGCCGCCGCCACTGGAACAAGCAGGCGTAGGAAGAATTAGGGTTGGCAGCAATAAATTGGGATGCATACAGATTAGTTTGATCCACTATATTCTGCAGCAAATCTTGTGGGAAAAATAAACAAAAATAATCAAATTTAGAAAAATTTGTAGTGTCCGGCTGCACACCTGGCTGTGCGGTGAAAGGGGGGATGATAGCGGATCCTGAGTTGGCAGGCAACCATAAGGGGTTTGCCAGGGCATCGGGAAGGTAGGACTGAGGCTGGATTCTTCTGGTTGGGCGTGTATTTCCATTACTTGTACTGGGCTCCTATTCCTGGGGTATGGCGCCGCTGGTGGTGGGCAGTTCTCCTGATCTTGGTCCTGATCGCATTCTTTTGGGAGGGACGGTTTCCTCCGGGGACTCGGACTCTGAGCCACTGGCTCGTATTCCGAACCAGAATCGGATAATGGAAGCTCCCCGCTGCTCTCCTCATCTGACATGGCAAGAATGGCATATGCCTCCTCAGGTTTGTAAACCCTTTGGGACATTATGGCAGTGCTTATTGGTGGGCCTGTGTAATGGTACTGCTGGTGGTAGTGGTGGGGATCTCTGTGGTGGTACCGATGGAGGTATTAGTGGTGGGCCTGTGTGGTGGTACCAATGGTGGTACAGGTGGTGGTGGTACCGATGGCGGTACGGGTGGTGGTGGTGGTCCTGATGGCGGTACGGGTGGTGGTGGTGGTACCGATGGCGGTACGGGTGGTGGTGGTGGCACTATCGACGGTGGTACGGGTGGTGGTACCGATGGCGATACTGGTAGCGGGCCTGGAAGTATAGATGCTGGGCCTGATGGCGGTACTAGTGGTGGTACTGGTAGTGGTACCGATGGCGGTACTGGTAGCCTGTGTGGCTGTACCAATGGCGGTACCGATGGAGGTGGGCTGATTGATTGACAGATGGGCTGATTGACAGATGGGCTGATTGACAGATGGGCTGATTGACAGATGGGCTGATTGACAGATGGGCTGATTGACAGATGGGCTGATTGACAGATGGGCTGATTGACAGATGGGCTGATTGACAGATGGGCTGATTGACAGATGGGCTGATTGACAGATGGGCTGATTGACAGATGGGCTGATTGATGTGCTGGGCTGTGTGACAGGTCCTCTTTATTGGGGGGGGGGGCCGTGTTGTGCACAGTAAACTAATGTAGACAAACTACACTGATCTCACTTACTGATCTCTGCTCTCTCCTCACAGATCGGTGTGTGAGGAGAGAGCAGGGATCAGGTAGTAACTCCTGCGGTATGTTTACATTTGTGACCGGCTGTGATTGGACACAGCCGGTCACGTGGTAAACCGCCAATTTCATTGGCTGTTTACCCTGATCGGGGACGCGCTGTGTCCAAGGGACACTCGCCTTCCCCGATCCCCGCACGGAGCACGCCGCCGCGTTTGTTGTGACATGTGATCGGCTGTGACTTTGACACAGCCGATCACATGGTAAACGGCCAATAAATTGGCTGTTTACCGTGATCGGGGAAGCGCTGTGTCCGAGGGACACACGCCGTCTCCGATCACCGCGCTGCGTGCCCCCTGCATTATCCTGCAGGATAATGCCCCCTGCATTATCCTGCAGGACGTCAATAGACATCCAGTGTGGATAACGCAACCACTTCCCGGACGTCAATCTCCTATTGACTGGGCGGGAAGTGGTTAAAAAAAAAAAATTGCCGCAAAAACGCATTACATGCTTTTCTGCAGATTCTCCATTGAAGTATATTGAACCAAAGAAACAAAATGGCACAGTTTTGCGTTTAAAGTCCTTGCTCTTTCCAAATACTCAGCAGCTGAAAAAATCATGGATGTGAACGTGTCCCATAGGAAACCATGTACAGTAAATGCACTAGTGTGTTTCTGCAAAGAACACAGAGGTGTGACCCAGGCCTGAGATGTTTAGTAACATAATGTGGTTAAAAAAACAAAAAATTGTACAAAAAGAGCAAATAATCACTACTGTAAGGGGTTCATTTATAGTAATATTTACAGTAGCGATTTGCTCTTTTTGTACTATAAAGGGCTAATTTAAGTGTTTTTTTTTTTTTAACCCCATCATGTTACTGCCCGATTAATCGATTATGAAAATGGTAATCAATCAATTTCATGATCGATAAGTTGTCGATTAATCGATTAGTTGTTTCGGCCCTAAAAAGGGACAGTGGAAAAAAAAAACAACAAAATAAATATTACAATATTTTTTTTTTTAAACTGACCCCACCCTCCCACGCACATGTTATTGGTGTTTCTACCACACATGTGAGGTATGGCCGCAAATGTTATAGCAAGAACAATAATTCTAGCACTCTAAACTGTATGGAGATTTCTAGGTATCAGTTTGTTGGCATTTCACAGGCATGTACAATTTTAAAGAGTGTTGGGTCAAAAAAAAAAAAAAAATGATCAAAGTGTATTTGTTTCCAAAAATATTGCATTTGAAAAACCGCTGCATAAATACCGTGCAACAAAAAAAATATTGCTAAGGGAAAATGACCTGCAATGTACTTTCACAGCCATACAAACACAAAACATTCTTAAGGCCCGTACCCACGGTCTGACTTTTTGCCAACAAACTTCAAAATGAGCACGTTTTAAAAAAAATCCGACTGTGTGTACGCTCCATCGGACAAACTTTTTCGGTTTTCATCGGACAAAAGTTCGCTCTGCAAACGGACAAACTTTTCGGCAACAAAAGTCCTACGGTGCAAAGTCCTACCGTGTGTACAGAAATCCATCTGACTTTTGTCCGAGGTACAAATACGCATGAACCTCAGAACCAATGTTAAAATCAACCAACAATAGTTGACCAAAGGGTGGCGGTAAAGAGCAGAAAAACCACGTGATGTTGGGAAAGTTTGCAGAAAGTTTGAAGAAAAGTCAAAGCGTGTGTATGATATGGGTGTGCCCAGCCAACTTCCTTTGGACAAAAATCCACAGAAAAGTTTTTTTGAAGTCCGACCGTGTGTACGAGGCTTTAGATTCTCCCTGAAATCGTCCATCTGCACAAAAATTCAAGAGACAAATTATAAAATCATAACTATGTGGTATTATACACCTCAGTTGCTACACAGATTCTTCCCTGCTACATTAGATAAGTGCTGGAGGTGCCAGACAGACAGACAAAGGGACACGCCTCCATATCCTCTGGTCCTGCCCACTACTACAACACTTTTGGACAACAATTGCAATAATCGTTCAGAAATTTAGGGATCACACAATTGAGAAAGACCCTGCGTTCTTCCTGCTACATGCCACCGCAATCCCGGCATGGTCGTACAAGAAGTCAGTGGTTAGACACTTGCTCAATGCTGCAAAGTCTTGCATTCCAGCTACATGGAAGCAAAACGTACCCTACCCCCTCCATTGGATTGGGGTTGCGCAGTGTATTGAAGACATTTAAACACTGGAAGATTTAGTGCTCACAGCCCAACACAAACAGGACAAGCATTCCAAAACTTGGATGTTATGGAATATGTTCATTTTCTCTGACGAAGGCCAGACCTTACTGAATTCTTGAGGGTCACGCTGGCGTAGACCTACTGTGGGGCGACGCCCTTGCCATGTCCATCGTGCTCGTGTTGAACAGATACCCCCCCTTTTTTTCCTTTTCTATTTTTGGTCTGTCTCACCCCCTATCTTTTCAACTGATGGCTTTGCCTCCAGTTACTTGAGGCCATTCTTTTCCTCCAGTTTGGTTACGGTCATAGGGTAGTCGGTAGTCTGACAGTGTACACTAACCAGTTATTATTGTGTAGCACACCCCCGTAGGAGCTGCTGGTTTAAATTTGGGCCTTGCACGTTACCTCAGTATTCATTGTCTAGGGGAAGAAAGTCTGTAGAAACTCCCAATGTCCACACAAGATGTAAAACCTTAAGCAGATAGGTTTTATTTTCCTTTTGCACAAAACATTTGAAAAGTAGTAGAAGGGTGAAGGGAAGGGGTAGGTTCAGGTACACGGTACAGATAACTGGGGAAAACTCCTCAAGTATACAGTCATTTATCACTCTTCCTGGAGTAGGTATTGCTCACCCGGATAGGCCCCTCTCACCTGGCCTAGAAGCCGGTATGATGCACGAACGATAATCAGGACCAGTCTCTGCCACAGACTGGTGGTATGCAGAATTGGATAATCCGGGATCCTCTGCCACAGGACTTAACACCCGAACTTCCAGCCAAACAGTCAAGAGCCTTTAAGCCGACCCGGCAGACTGCAAGGTAAACATTAGTTGCGGTGCATCCTCCAATAGATTTACCAGGCCCTCCTCAAGACACCAGCCTTCCGCTTGGACTTTTCCAGGACAGGTCCTCCTCTGGTTTCCTCCATTGAGTGGCTTCCTCCCTCAGGGCGGACAGCACAGGATCACCTTCAAAGTGCAGACCCAGTCAGCATAACTGGGCCTACTTGTTGGAGTTGCGGCCTCAGACCAGCATGGTTCACAGGCCAAAATTCACACAATACACCCCTCGCGCCAGGAGGGCCGCGAGGGGACAAAGGACCCCACAAGATGGCGTCTGCCCCTTAAGTACCCTTCCCCAGCATGCTCAGCGGGTAGACCCACTGAACTGTTCCCGGGGAAAGGTACCCAATGCACTCTGGCCTGTCAATCTTCCACATTGGCTCGAGGTGGTAACGCCACCTACAGGCAAACAGTGTGAAGTTTTCCAACACAGCCATAGCCGGAACAGAGGCTAATTTAACATTAATTATTTACATCTGTGCCTAACTGTTGGCTCAGATACCCTCTAAATTGAACATAGCGCCCAGTCATTGGGAGCAGGGCGCTATAATAGCAATATTGATATGTGGTATGGACTGGTTCTCGGGTCGAATAGTAAGTTTTATACAATGAACTGGTGTGTCCTTTTCTTTTGTTTGACATATGGTATGCTACCCTCCCTGGAGACTGAATGTGAGTTTTCTATTGTAGACCTCTATGTCTGTTGAACTGTCGATATTTGACCACAGTTGTACTGTACCTTTTCTGTACCCTCTTTTCTTTTGTAATTTTCAATAAAAATTTATATTTGAAAAAAAATATATATATTGCAACGGCTGCCATTTTATTCTCTAGGGTGTCTGCTACAAAAAAATAATGTTTGGGGGTTCTAAGTAATTTTCTAGCAAACAAAGTTTATTTTACTTGTAAACAGAAGTGTCAGAAGAGGCCTGGTCCGTAAGTTGTTAACCTCCATCCTTCTGCACTGTGTGGAGGTGAATGCCCCCAACTGCTCCCCCATAAGCTGCATAGGCAGCAGACAGGGGTGTACATGAAAGCTGAAGTCTATCTACACCCATGAGCAGAAATGTGATCTATGGCAGCATACCAGGCTTTAGGTGGCTGCATTCATTTAGAGGAGACATTGTTGTCACCCTCGGCTGCTCTCCTGATCTGGACTACAAATCCCTCCTAACCTGCATTACACAGGGGGGAGGGGTTGTGTAAGAAAAGATTGGAAAACTGATAGAAGTGAGATTTCAGTTCAGTACACAGCCAGTTATAAGGATACTGGAATTCTGTATTGTATTAACCACTTGCTTACTGGACACTTATACCCCCTTCCTGCCCAGGCCAATTTTCAGTTTTCAGCGCTGTTGTACTTTGAATGACAATATGAAATTATTATATTTTTTTTCACACAAATAGAGCTTTCTTTTGGTGGTATTTGATCACCTCTGCGGTTTTTATTTTTTTTCTCTTTAACCACTTAAGCCCCGGACCATTTCGGGCCATTAGGACCAGGCCTGTTTTTGGGATTCGGCACTGCGCTGCTTTAACTGTAAATTGTGCGGACATGCAATGTTGTACCCAAATGAAATTTGCGTCCTTTTCTTCCCACAAATAGAGCTTTCTTTTAATGGTATTTGATTGCCTCTGCGATTTTTATTTTTTGCGATATAAACAGAAAAAGACCGAAAATTTTGAAAAAAAATGATATTTTCTACTTTTTGTTATAAGAAAAATCGAATAAACTCAATTTTAGTCATACATTTAGGCCAAAATGTATTCAGCCACATGTCTTTAGTAAAAAAAATGTCAATAAGCGTATATTTATTGGGTTGCGCAAAAGTTATAGCGTTTACAAACTAGGGTACATTTTCTGAAATTTACACAGCTTTAAATTTATGACTGCCTATCTCATTTCTTGAGGTGCTAAAATGGCAGGGCAGTACAAAACCCCCCCAAATGACCCCATTTTGGAAAGTAGACACCCCAAGGAAATTGCTGAGAGGCATGTTGAGCCCATTGAATATTTTTTTTTTTTGTCCCAAGTGATTGAATAATGACAACAAAAAAAATTACAAAAAGTTGTCACTAAATGATATATTGCTCACACATGCCATGGTTATATGTGGAATTGCACCCCAAAATACATTCTGCTGCTTCTCCTGAGTACGGGGATACCACATGTGTGGGACTTTTTAGGAGCCTAGCCACGTACGGGACCCCGGAAACCAAGCACCGCCTTCAGGATTTCTAAGGGCGCAAATTTTTGATTTCACTCCTCACTACCTATCACAGTTTTGAAGGCCATAAAATGCCAAAATAGCACAAACCCCCCCCAAATGACCCCATTTTGGAAAGTAGACACCCCAAGCTATTTACTGAGAGGCATGTTCAGTCCATGGAATATTTTATATTTTGCCACAAGTTGCGGGAATATGACAAACTTTTTTTTTTTTGCACAAAGTTGTCACTAAATGATATATTGCTCACACATGCCATGGGCATATGTGAAATTACACCCCAAAATACATTCTGCTGCTTCTCCTGAGTACGGGGATACCACATGTGTGGGACTTTTTGGGAGCCTAGCCGCGTACGGGACCCCAAAAACCAAGCACCGCCTTCAAGGTTTCTAAGGGCATAAATTTTTGATTTCACTCCTCACTACCTATCACAGTTTTGAAGGCCATAAAATGTCAAAATAGCCCAAAACCCCCACAAATGACCCCATTTTGGAAAGTAGACACCCCAAGCTATTTGCTGAGAGGCATGGTGAGTATTTTACAGCTCTCATTTGTTTTTGAAAATTAAGAAAGACATTTTTTTTTCTTTTTTTTTTTCTTTTTTTACATTTTCAAAACTTTGTGACAAAAAGCGAGATCTGCAAAATACTCACAATACCTCTCAGCAAATAGCTTGGGGTGTCTACTTTCCAAAATGGGGTCATTTGGGGGGGGGTTTGTGCCATCTGGGCATTCCATGGCCTCCGAAACTGTGATAGGCAGTGAGGAGTGAAATCAAAAATTTACACCCATAGAAATCCTGAAGGCGGTGCTTGGTTTTTGGGGTCCCGTACGCGACTAGGCTCCCAAAAAGTCTCACACATGTGGTATCCCCGTACTAAGGAGAAGCAGCAGAATGTATTTTGGGGTGTAATTCCACATATGCCCATGGCATGTTTGAGCAATATATAATTTAGTGACAACTTTTTGTACATTTTTTTTTTTTTTTTGGTCATTATTCAATCACTTGGGACAAAAAAAAAAAATATTCAATGGGCTCAACATGCCTCTCAGCAAATAGCTTGAGGTGTCTACTTTACAAAATGGGGTCATTTGGGGGGGTTTTGAACTGTCCTGGCATTTTATGCACAACATTAGGAAGCTTATGTCACACATCATCCACTCTTCTAACCACTTGAAGACAAAGCCCTTTCTGACACTTTTTGTTTACATGAAAAAAAAAATTTTTTTGCAAGAAAATTATGTTGAACCCCCAAACATTATATATTTTTTTAAAGCAAAGGCCCTACAGATTAAAATAGTGGGTGTTGCAATTTTTTTTTCCACACAGTATTTGCGCAGCGATTTTTCAAACGCATTTTTTGTGGGAAAAACACACTTTTTTTATTTTTAATGCACTAAAAAACACTATATTGCCCAAATGTTTGATGAAATAAAAAAGATGATCATAGGCCGAGTACATGGATACCAAACACGACATGCTTTAAAATTGCGCACAAACGCGCAGCGGCGACAAACTACATTCATTTTTAAAAGCATTTAAAAGCCTTTACAGGTTACCACGTTAGATTTACAGAGGAGGTCTACTGCTAAAATGACTGCCCTCGATCTGACCTTCGCGGTGATACCTCACATGCATGATGCAATTGCTGTTTACATATGACGCTAGACCGACGCTTGCGTTCGCCTTTGCGCAAGAGCAGGGGGGGACAGCGGTGCTTTTTTTTTTTTTTTTATTATTTATTTGGCTTTTTTATTTTATTTTTAAACTGTGCCTTCCATATTTTTATTTTTTTACCATTTTTATCGTTATCTCAGGGAATGTAAATATCCCCTATGATAGCAATAAGTAGTGACAGGTACTCTTTTTTTGAAAAAAATTGGGGGGTTAGACCCTAGATCTTTCCTCTGCCCTCAAAGCATCTGACCACACCAAGATCGGTGTGATAAAATGCTTTCCCAATGGCGCTTTTTATATCCGGGGGGGGGGGGACATTCCCTCCCACTGCTTGTAAAAGCAGTCTAGAGGCTAATTATCTGCTAGAATTGCTTTTACATGAAAGCCGGCTGCTGGCTGAAAAGAATGATACCAAGATGATACCTAAACCCGCAGGCATCATTCTGGTATAAACATTCAAAGTCCAGCAACATACCAGTACGTTGCTGGTCCTTGTTGGACATGTATTGTAATCTTTTTTTTCATACAGCCTATTGGCTGAACGAAAAAAAGAGATTGATTGGTGGGTATGCCCACCATTAGAATACCTCCCTTCATCCACCCACTTCTAATGATGGGCATATATGCCGAAGCATGGGGGCATCCTCCCGCAAAAAAGTTATGCCGCGTACACACGGTCAAGCCTCCGTTGGAATTTCGACCGTATATACGCGGCATTAGGAGCAAAATCGCTCCTCCGCCCCTGCTGCCCCCATGCTTCGGCATATATGCTCTTTTTTTTAACTGTGGTGGTGAAATCACCTCCTACAGCACTGGAGTCACGGCTTTATGTATCGTGGGAGCAAACGCTGTTGCTGTCAAGATAAATAATTCCGCGCTGCAGTTGAATGGCGCACCTGAAAACAAAAAATTACATACCTGAAAAGCAAGCATGATAAAACATTGCAGAATAGAATACAGTAAAAAAGAGCAGAACAATAGAGAGAAAATAGAGAGAGAGAGAACAATAAAACGACAACTATTTTTGGTTTTTTTATTTTATATTTTTTTGTGTTTTGTTTTTTACGTTTTTTTTTTTCTTTTTTACACTTTTTTTTGTAACTTTACAACTGTAATGGTTCGGGTCTGTCAAAATGTAATGGCATCTTGGGAGACCCTGTGTAAGTGTGTCCTTGTCTTTGAAATGCTGTACCCTACGCTAAAACTTCACTTTTGAGTGGTAGCGTTCAAAACATTCACCTTGGCAAAGACCAGGCTTGTCAGGACAGAGTGGATAAAAACTACGGGTGTCACGCCTAAGTCCGCGCTTGCTACAGACACGACATCTTTTTTGGGGGTGGCTTTGGGTAGGGGTACTCGGGAGGACATACGAATAATGCCTCTCATGCAGCCGGCTTACTGCATTTGGTTGGGAATGGTGAGGTGCAGAACCGCCTGGATACATGAGTTCTGTGACTATCTCATTCTGGAATTTTAGAAGAGATAACGTCCCGCCTGAAGCTCTGTATAGCACATGAGCGTTCAGCAAAGCCAATTGGAATAATGATAGAGACACTTTTTTGTACCAGCGTCTCGCCTTACGGTCAATTAGATACGGCGCCATCAACTGGTCGTTGAGGTCCACCCCTCCCATATTTTGGTTATATTCGTGGACACAGAGGGGTTTCTCCACAACACCAGTCGCCGTACGAATTTGGACTGTCGTGTCTGCATGAAGGGAGGTAAGAAGGAAAACATTCTTATTGTCCCTCCACTTCATAGCGAGCAAGTTATTACACTTCAAGCAGGCTCTCTCCCCCAGCCTAAGACGGGCATCTACAAGCCGCTGGGGAAAGCCCCGGCGATTAGGTCGCACGGTGCCACATGCTCCAATCTGATGATCAAACAAGTGACTAAACAGTGGCACGCTCGTGTAATAATTGTCCACATACAAGTGGTACCCCTTTCCGAATAAGGGTGACACCAAGTTCCACACTATCTTGCCAGCGCTCCCTATGTAATCCGGGCAGTTGACCGACTCAATCTGACTGTCTTTTCCCTCATAAACCGTAAAGTTCACTACATAGCCTGTTGCCCTGTCACAGAACTTGTAGAGCTTGACCCCGTATCTGGCACGCTTGCTGGGAAGGTACTGCTTGAAAGACAAGCGGCCAGAAAATTTAATCAGGGACTCATCAACGCAGACAACTTGATCGGGAGTAAACAAGGCTGCAAAACGTTCGTTGAAGTGGTTTATGAGGGGCCGAATTTTATAGAGCCGGTCGTATTCAGGGTCCCCACGAGGACGACAAAGTTCATTGTCGTTGAAGTGCATGAACCGCAAAATCTGCTCGTATCGTGCCCTGGACATGGAGGCAGAGAACACGGGCATTTGGTCAATTGGGTGCGTGGACCAATAAGCACGCAATGACGGAAATTTATGTGTGCCCATGTTGAGGGAAAGGCCCAGAAAGGTCTTAAATTCAGAAACCGTAATTGGTTTCCAATTTCTGGCAATTTTAGGCAACTGGGGGTTAGCGGCGATAAATTGACCAGCATATAAATTACTCTGGTCCACAATAGATCTATAGAGATCTTCCGTGAAAAACAGCGAATAAAAATCAATTGGAATAAAATCAGCTGTTTCCACCTGAATACCGGGTTGGGCAGTGAATGGGGGAAGTACGGGTTCTGCAGAAGTGGTGGGGACCCAATCAGGATAGGCGAATTCTGCAGGAAGGGCAGTATGGGCACGACGGGCCTGCCTTTGTCTTCTTGGTGGCAGCGGGACACTACTTGTGCTTGCCACCTCGCCAGCTTGAACTGCACTTATGGGACTCGCCACGTCACCAAGTGTTACTGCAGTGCTGGATGTACGTCCAGGCTGTACTAGGCCGCTGGTGCTTGCCAGTTCACCAGAAGGAATAGCGGCGCTAGTACTACTCTGCTCCATGATACGAGAGACCTGCGGTTCTTGCTCCTCAACAACCTCAGAAGATCGGGATCGGGTACACCTGACCTTAGCAGGGACCTCAACTTCGTCGTCAGAGCTATCTGACGTGGGGCCGCTGACGTCACTGTCTTCTACGGGAAGATATTCTGAGCCTGAATCTGACAGATACGTGACCTCCTCTTCACTATCTGTCATGCTCAGAATCTCGTAGGCCTCTTTACTAGTGTACCTTCGTCTTGCCATTTTGGGCTCTAAATTTAGGGGTACACTAGTAAGATTCACAGGAAAAAAAGCACCTGACTGTCGTCAGCAAATATATCAAACGCTACAAAAAAACTGTTAGCGATCGCAGGGATCAGGCCTGTCTCTGCAAACGCTGCAGTTATGTGTGTTGTGTTTGGTAAGTGACAGTGATCGATCGATACTGCACTTGGGTGGGCTGGGCTGGGCTGGGCTGGGCGGAGGGGCTAAACGCAGGCGCTAGCAGGTATCTGGGCTGATCCCGCTAACACTGCGTTTTGGGAACCCTAAACCGCTGGGGATGCTAGTATAGATCTGATCAGATACTATACCACTAAGGGGGGTGTATGCTTTGCGCGTGGGTGTTAGCGTTACTGGAACTAACCTAACACTGCCTGGGGCGACGCAGACCCTCTCTGGCGCTTAAACCTAATTGATCTCACCCGCCGGGCGATCAGGGGGGTTAAACCTTTATTGGGTTATATACGGCGGGTGCCCTGATGCTATAAAAAGCAAACTAATCAACCAGCGTCACCTGTAACCTTTATATGGTGATCACTGGTGAATGGGTTAACTAGGGGCAATCAGGGGGTTAAAACCTTTATTAGGTTAAATATGGGGGTACCCGACGCTATATAAAAACCTGCCGGGTTACCTAAATAACTAGATAACTTACTGGCTAACCAGTGACACCAGTGACGCTTATACGGCGATCACTGGTGAAAGGGTTAACTCTAGGGGCAATCAGGGGGTTAAAATAATATATGGGGGTACCTGACACTAATAAAAACCTGCGGCGAACCTAAAAAAAAATAACTGCCTATCTAAAACGCCAGCGACACGAATACAGCAATCGGAAAAACAATCGCTTAGTGACGCTGAAGTTAGGGGGTGAAAGGGTTACCTGGGGGGTGATCAAGGGGTTAAACCTTTATAAGGGGGGGGGGTTAGGTGGCTACCCTGGACCTAAAGGGGCCTAATCCTAACTGCCCTGCAACTTTTTACAATCACAGATGACACTAAATGCAGTGATCAGTAAAATAAATGATCACTGCAATCAGTGACACTGTGATTGGGGGCTTTGGGGTGACCTGGGGGGTGACTGGGGGGTGATTTGTGTGCCTATGTGTACCTACGTGTCAGTGGACTGTTGGAGCACTAACCTCTGTCTTCTCTCCTCGGCGCCGGGAACGAAAAGACCGCGGCGAGGGAGATGACATCACTTCCTCCAGCCTCTGTTTACATCACATGGCGGAGGAAGCATTTTCATTGGCCGGGAGCGATCGCGAGGGGGGGGGCGGAATCGAGCGGCCGCCCCCTCATGCCTGATCGCTCCCGAACACTTAACGGCCGCTCACTGCAGTGAAGGGGGGTCCGTATGGACCCCCCAACTGCACAAAGGCGATCACGTAGATCTACGTGATTCTGCCTGTCGGTGCCATTCTGCCGACGTAAATCGGCGGTGGGCGGTCGTTAAGTGGTTAAATGAAAAAAGAGGGACAATTTTTTACCTTTTTCTATAATAAATATCCCCCAATTAAAAAAAATAAAATAAATAAATTCTTTATCGGTTTAGGCCAATATATATTCTACATATTTTTGGTAAAAAAATCGCAATAAGCGTATAGTATATTCATTGGTTTATGCAAAAGTTATAGCGTCTACAAAAGTTTTACGGCCTTTTTACAATTTTTTTTTTTTTGAACTAGTCATGGCGGTGATTTATTTATTTATTTTTGCGGTATTGCGATGGACAGATGGGAGACTTTTGAAACTTTTTTTTTTTGGGGACTATTGGCATTTATACATCGATCAGTGCTATAAAAATGCACTGATTGCTGTGTAAATGTTGGGGGGGGCGATCAAGGGCTTAATTGTGTGTTCTGTGTGGGGATAGGATTGACTAGGAGAGGAGCCATATCATTTTTCCTACTTAGTTAGGAACAAACGATATGGCTCCTCCTCTGACAGCGCAGGGATTTGTGTGTTTACACACACAAATCCCTGCGCTGGCGCTCGTGCACGCGATCGCACGTGGCCATGCTCATCAGGTCCCCCGCCGTGCAGTGGACACGTGGGCCCTCTGGTGGCTGAAAATGGGTAGGACGTACCCATGGCAGTGTTGGCTCTAGCCTCCCACTCCGGGCTCCTGGAGCTCCTCCCTACAGTGGCTCCAAGTCGTCGGGTCTGGGCAGCCTGGGAGCCCGCTACCCCCTGGAAAGCCCAGAGCCAGTGCATCCTCAGTGCTGCCTCATCAAGGCACATCGGTGCATATTTTCTTCATTTTTGTGTTTTTTGTTTGTTTTGTTTTTTCATGTATTTAATAAACCCAATGGTGATTAAATACTGATATTAAAGATTTGTGTGAAAAAAATTATAAAAATGGAATTTGGGTACAGTGTAGCTTGACTGAGTAATTGTCAAAGTGTGACGGTGCTGAAAGCTGAAAATTGGCCTGGGCAGGAAGGGGGTCAAAGTAACTAGTAGGCAAGTTGTTTAAAAAAAAAAAAAACATGTCTCCTAACTTTCTAAGCTGGCTCCTAGATTCAAGGCAAATTCATTAAGCCCTGCGTTAAAACATGACTAAAATGAATGGAAATGTACATGCATTTTCCATACATTTTAGCGCAAGTCAGTGTGAGTTTGCCCAGAAGGAAACTAGCGCTTCACCTCCCTCTAATAGAAGCTACATGACATTAATATTCAGTATGTTAAATGTAAAAATTGTCCTTTTTAATACTGACATAATAAGAGAATATGCAAATAAAATCTCATATACAGTATGTTACATGAGCAAAGTAACCCTGGCTTGTTGCCAATGGATACAGATCACTTCCCAACCTGTTGCTGAATGATGTCCTGGGAGTTCTATGATGCATACAGCAGAATTTCCATAACTTCTTTAGAAAACCCTGTACTGTATTAAATTATGGGATGTGCTAAGGTCATTCCTTAGTGGCAGGGAAATCAATTTTGGGGGCTTCCAGGACAACGCTACAGTGTTCCTCTCCACATACCTGTTGCCACATTTAGCAGAGCACAGCCACACCATTCATTCACAGAAATGTGTGAATGAATAAACCTACAAGTTCCGTCCACCACTGCTGCAGATGGACTTGTAGTATCTTATAGTATCAATGAACTGCAACCGTGCTGATCAGCACTCTCTTAGGCTGGATTCACACGCCTATGCATTTTTAGTGCATTTTGCAGGTTTGCACAACAGAACGTGTTCCATAGGACAGGGCTCAAAATTTCAAATCCTGAGCTACTAGCCAGACCTCAAGGGTTACTCGTCAGCAGTTGCCGGCCCCAACCCCTACCATGCCCCGCCCCTACACACGCCCTCAAATTATCTCATGAAATGACAATTAAATTGTTTATGCAGAATTAAGGTATAAAAATAAATATTAACAACTTTATCCATGTCCAAAACTGCAGCCTGCCCGTGTCCGCCAATGCAGCCTGCCCGTGTCCGCCAATGCAGCCATGTGTCCCCAAATGCAGTCTTGTGCAGCCTTGTGTCCACAAATGCAGCCATGTGTCCCCAAATGCAGCCTTGTGTAGCCTTGTGTCCCCAAATGCAGCCTTGTGTCCCCAAATGCAGCCTTGTGTAGCCATGTGTCCCCAAATGCAGCCACGTGTCCCCAAATGAAGCCTTGTGTAGCCTTGTGCCCCAAATGTAGCATTGTGTCCCCAAATGCAGCCTAGTGTCCCCAAAATGCAGCCATGTGTAGGTCCCCAGTGGCCTACCTGTATAGGGAAAAAGAGAGGCCCCCCGCCACCGCCGTCTGGTTGATCAGCGCGCAGGGAACATAACAGCTTTCATTTCAATAGCTGCGTGTTCCCTGCTGTGCGTCTTCATATATAGCCCCTCCCCCTTGTCTGGGCACTTTGATAGACAGATCACCTGTCCAATCCCGGGGACGAGTGGTCTGTCTATCAAAGTTCCCAGACAAGGGGAGGGGCTATATATGAAGACACGCGGCGGGGAACACACAGCTATTGAAATGAAAGCTGTTATGTTCCCTGCGAGTGGAATTTTTGAGGGCTGCCATAGGAAACCATGTTAAATGGACTGTAGTGCAAATATGCAAAAAGCACTAAAAATGCATCGGTGTGAATCCAGCCTTAGTCTATTCACATAGCCTACAGCTCAGGCACTGTTTGCCCATACAGAGATACGAGCAAAGAGTGTGTGTAGCAGGAGCCTGACATTTCACCCACAATCCACTGCTGGCTCCTGTCAAATAAAAGAATGCATGCACATTTTTTTTCCTGCAAAAAGATGTGCATTTATTTTTTATTACCGTATTTTTTATTTGAACTTAGTCTTTTATTTTGCCTACAGAATAAGGCCCAGTTCACACCACATGCAGTCCAGTGCATTTTTTTTATCTGCATCACAATGCATGGAAAGTAGGTTATATGGTTTCCAATGGCATAGTTCACACCAGTGCAGTCAGTTCCAGAAAAAAAAGTGAATTTTTCCTGCCTCTGGACTGTACTGGAGCCCTGTAAAATGCACCAAAACCCACTGTACCCCAGTACAGTAAGAAAACAGAAGAAAAAAAGGCATCTGGAAACACATTTAAAAAAAAGTGTTAAAAAATGTGCACGCAGAAAAGGCTCTAGGGTGCGTTTTTGTGGTGTGAGTCAGCTCTAAGAGAATAAATACTCCTGCTCCTGGAACAAAAAAATCGAGTCGGCTGAGTGCTGCTCAGCCATACACAGGGAGCTTTGTGTTTTTATGATATATCATCCACCTGCATCATCGCCTCATCCAATCGGAGGAAGCTTTGTGATCATTCATAAAATAAAAAGCTCCCCGTGAATGGCTGAGCAGCACTCAGTCCAACAAAATTTTGTTCCAAGAGGAAGTCCCTGTCCCACCGCCAGAACACAACGCTGTATACTGTATGTAGCTCAGGTTACATACAGTTCATGTAGGGCACACAACAACTACATGTGTTAGTGCAGGAAATAGTTTGGATCAGATGGACCAAACAAACTATTTAGGCTACAGTCACACTTGCATTCTGACCACACAGCATGTAGATGCAAGAAAATCAGCGGTTAGCTTTTTTTGGTCCGCACTGGAATCGGATCTCATGGGTGCTCAGACCTATGCGATCCGATTCCTGCACCATTTCACAGTTCCCACTGCGATCTGCAAACCGATCTGGGCATTGTGTGTGCAGCCTGTTGCATTAGGGTGTGCACTACAGAGCACAATCACACTGCATGCATATCAGCAGAGCAGTGGACGGTGTCAGTAGGGCAAAGATTGGTGTCAGTAGGGCAGTGGACGATGTCAGTCTTTTTTTTTATACATTTTTTTACAATTTTTATTTTATTTTATTATTATTATTATTATTATTATTATTTTTAGAAGCCCTGTTATGGAGCTTTGGTGAAATATCAAGGGTCTAAAGAAACCCGTGATGTCTCACTTTTGAGACAGAGAAAGAAACTGAGGACAGAGATTCCCCTGTACCTTTCTCTGCAGCCTGCAGTACACATAGTTTACTATGCTTCAGTTAAGAATGAAGACAGGAGCGATCAGTACAGATCACTCGCTGTGTTCATTCAGAAAAGAAAGAGGAGTGGAGAGGAGGGAAGCTTGCAGCACTGCAGGGGGAGAGAGGAAGCAGGGGGAGTCGGCCCCACACGGGATGATTAGGGTACACCCTGTGCGCACGCCCATGGATCTGGGGGTGTCATTAACTTTGTATTGACACCCACAGCAGTTTGCATAGGGCAGTGTGAACTGCCTTCAAGAGACATGTGATGCGGGAACCCGCACTGGGATTGCGCTGGTTCCTGCATCGCATACCAGTATGTGAGAACCCAGCCTTAAAGTGATTCGGTAAAAAACATTTAGTATGCAGTAAATGCCCCCACCCCTCCCCAAATGCGACTTGCTATAGGGGCACTCAGCAGGGGGGGAGCCAGGAGCGATGGGGGACCTAAGAGACAGAGGATCAGGGCTTCTCTGAAAAACTATTGCACAGAGCAAGGAAGTATAATGTTTGTTATATAAAAATAAATAATAATAAATAACTTTAGTATAATTTTAAACTTCACTACAACAGAGATCAGCTTTAAGTTTCAACAAGTGCTGTGAAATAAAAATGTAAAAATATATAAACATTTCCAGGTCAGTCCCCGGCCAGACCCCACAACTATATTACATAAAATATCTAATTTTATTTATGTAGCAGATTGGGCATTGATTACAATCAAGCAAATGAGGCCTTTTTATTTAGAAATTATGAGAGAAATCACTTGCTTGATAAATAATAATGAAAAATAATTTTCTTTCTCGTACATCACGGGACACAGAGCGACATAGTCATTACTAATGGGTTATATAGATACCGTCAGGTGCTGGCACTGGCAACTTCCAAAACCGGAAGTACCCTCCCCTATATAAGCCCCTCCCATCCGGGAGCACCTCAGTTTTTTGCCAGTGTCTAAGGTGTTGGCCAAGAAGAAACATGTGTTTTTCACTGAGCTTGTGTACAGGTTCTTTTGGGCCTCAGTAAGCTATTCCGGATCCGACCAAAAAAGCTTCATAGCTAAACGGTCGGTACCCGGGCCTTGCAGAGAAGAGCAAGGTTTTGCCTGTAATGCTTCTCTTAGGAGAGCTGGACCCTGGGATCCAGAGCTCTGGTCATACCCACGACCAAGATGTTTTCTGTGCAGGGTGCTATACAGGTCCAGGGGAGTGGAATCCTTGGGAACCCGGTCCCTGAAGGTTTGATTACAATGCCTGCCGTGATAGGTGAAGTTTGGGCTTTTGTGGACCAAACAAAGTCCTGCGGCGGGGAACAGGTAAGTGGGGGCCCCCAGGAACTTGGTTCTATTGGGGGACCCCCAAGCCTAATTTGTCTTTCTGTCTGTTACCTAATGGTATTCCCGCAAAATTCTGTGCATGCCTGTAACTACTAAAAAAATGTAATAATTTTTAATGGTGGTCAAGAAAAAAAAAAAAAAATTTTTTTATATATATATATGTAATATATTAGACTGCGGTACCTGTGTTTGTCCACTAGAGGCCGCTGTGGAATGTTTTCTTGTCATGTGGACTAGCTTCTTCTCAGCAGAGCAAAGTCCAGGCAGATGGTGAGTTCTCTTATAGGAAACTGCTTCCTCTGCCATGTTGCAGTGCTCGTCCATCCCCCGGCCTGCGGCAAAGAGGGGCCCTGGCTCCTGTCCCTTGTTACCATATTTGAAATTAGCGCCGAAGGCGCACGTGCCTCTATATATAGAGGTGAGCCGGGAAAGGGGGCGGAGCCTGGGGGATGACGCTCTGTGCGCGCCGCAGCGCTTCTGCGCATGTGCGGGCGTCCCAGCAGTTTTAAAAAAACCACAATATTGTAGTGAGCTGGCTATGAAGTACAGAGACAGAGCTGGCAACATTTAAAGGCATACAGCAAGCGGTTGATACAGGCATCCCCTAGAAAGGCACTTTAGTAGACACCAACTGTGATATAGCAGCAATTGTGCTAGACTATTCTCAGTAAAAGTGGTGTATTACGGCTGGAATACCTCAGCTTTAGGCTTAGGAATATGCCGTCCAGAAGCTCCGGAACTGAATCTTCCAGGAAGCGAAGGGGGTCTCATCGGGCTCGGAGGATCTTGGGCATACTCCTGCTGCACCAGTCTCCCCTGAAGTTCAGAGGTAAGTGACCGTAGAGACCCCGCAGGGGTACTTGGTACTGTGGCTGTCCTCAGTTCACCTGCTCCTGTGTATGTAACAGAGGAGGTTTTTTCCTCAGCTCTGGGAGGATTAGAGAGAGATTGTCAACATTTATCGCTGCCTCCCTGTCAGGGAAAGCACGCCCGATCTCCGTCTCCTCCTTCAGAGTGCCTGTTAGCAGAGCAACAGTCCCATACAGGGATCGACCTGCCTGAAGGGGATCAGGATGAGGTTGATTCTGTTATAGAGGAATCAACAGTGGGGGAACCTTTTCTCAGCATCTCAAGCTGAAAGATTATGGGTTCAGTCTCTGACTAACATGGTCCGATCAGCATTTAAAAATGCACCTTGCGGAACCATCAACCACTACTGTATCCTCGTTGGGGTCGCTAGAAGCCCCCAGACTGTTTGTTCTTTTCCACTTCACCCTTTACTGAAAGGGCTCATTTACCAGGATTGGGAACGTCCTGAGAAAATATTTATTCCCCCAAGAGATTTCCGGTGGTCTATCCCATGGAGGATAAGTTCATCAAAAAAAAAAAAAAATGGAAGGTCCCTACAGTGGACGCAGCCATCTCTTGTATGTATAAATCACTGACATGTCCAGTGGATAATGTCCAAATGTTCAAGAACCCAATAAATAAAAGATTGGAGTCCTTATGAAAATCTGCTTGGTGATACAACCAGCAGTAGCAGCTATTGGGGTCTGCTAAGCAGTGAAGGATCAGTTGAAACAGGTCTTGAGGGACTTGACAGATCAGCAGGCTTTGCCCTAGCTGATCTACCTAGAGCCTTAGGCTTTGCGGTTGACGCCATAGAGGATTCAGTCCATCAGGCCTTACGCTGTCTATAGTACATATGCGTAGGCTCCTATGGCTCAAAAACTGGTCTGCTGAAGCTCCCTGTAAAGAATGGCTGGTTAGCGTCCCATTTCATGGTGAACGCTTATTCAGGGAAAACCTGGACAAATATATCCAGAAAATTTCCAGCGGTAAAAATACGCTCTTGCCGGTTAAAAGCAGAGTTAGAGGTCCCTCTTTAAGAGGCCTGCTTCTCCAGTCCCTGGGGCATCGGCTGTGTAACAGTTCCGACGGCCTCCTCGGTCAAATCCCGGGGGTAAAAAACAGGGACAGTAGCAGGGTAATGAGAAACCCTGGGTCAGGGGAGGTACAAAACCTCCCCCAAAGTTAAATTCATTGAAGCCCCCACTCAGTCGGGTGGGGGGAGGACTCCAGTTGTTCGCAAGAGACCTGGCGGGACACGATCAAGACAGATAGGTGCTCTCCGCAGTAGGTTTGGGATACAGTTTGGAGTTAAAAGACTCTCCTCCTTCCCATTTTTGAGGTCAAACGTGCCAAGGGATCCCCGGAAGAGAGAGTCCCTCCTGTTGGCACTAGAACAACTATTGCTCCAAGGAGTAATTATGGAGGTTCCCCTGGAAGAATGAGGGTTCGGGTTTTACTCAAACCTCTTTACAGTCCCGAAACAAACGCGGACGGGAGGCCCATATTAATTCTAAAAGGGCTATACAAATTCCTGTATATCAGGACTTTCCGATGGAGTCGATCCGATCGGTGGCCACTGCCCTACAAGGGGAGGATTGGTTAGCCACGATCGACATCAAAGATGCTTATTTGCACATTCCCATCTTTCCAGTCCACCAAAAATTTCTACGCTTTGCAGTAGAAGGGCGCCATTTTCAGTTCAGAGCCTTACCCTTCGGTTTGGCCACAGCACCACGAGTGTTTACAAAAATTCTGGCCCTTTATTGGCCAATCTAAGAACACAAGGTGTAATGATAATGGCATATCTGGATGACTTGTTGCTGATAGACCACTCAGTGAAAAAACTAGACGTGGTCGTTCACAAGACAATCAAGTATCTGGAATCTCACGGTTGGATTATCAACCGAGACAAGTCAGCCCTAAAAACCAGTCAAAAGTCTGGAATACTTGGGGCTAAGGTTGGATTCAGGCCAGAGAAAAATATTCTTGCCTCGAGGAAAGGTGTTGTCTTTGAAAGATTTGATCCACTTAGTGGGTACAAAAAAGACAGCCGTCCATACGCCTGTATATGAGGCTGCTGGGAAAAATGGTGGCATCATTCGAAACAGTACCCTACGGTCAATTCCATTCAAGGAATTTGCAAGGGGCCATACTGTCAGCCTGGAACAAAAAAATTCAGGCCCTAGACTTACAATGTCCTTGTCCCCTTCCGTTCGCAAGAGCCTCCGTTGGTGGTTGGTTCCCCAGAATCTGGAAAAAAGGAAATCCTTCAGTCCGATTTCTTGGAAGGTGGTCACTACAGATGCCAGCCTTATAGGCTGGGGAGCAGTACTGGAGCAATAGTCTCTCCAGGGCAGATGGTCGGATGCAGAAAAGGCCCTGCCCATCAATCTCTTAGAGATACGAGCAGCCCGGTATGCCCTAGTAGCATGGACATCCAAACTCCAAGGGTCCCCTGTCAGAATTCAATCAGACAATGCCACAGCAGTGGCATATATCAATCATCAGGGGGGCACCAGGAGTCGTGCAGCCCAGAGGGAAGTAAATTACATCCTGAAATGGGCAGAAAAAATATGTCCCAGCCATATCTGCGGTATTCATTCCAGGAGTGGAGAATTGGAAGGCGGACTTTCTAAGTCGCCAGCAATTAGGCCCAGAGGAAGGGTCCCTTCACCCCGAGGTTTTCTGGACAATATGTCAGCGGTGGGGAACATCGGATGTAGATCTTCTAGCATCCAGATTCAACGCAAAGGGGGACAGGTTTGTCTCTCGGACAAGGGATCCCCTAGCTTGCGGCTCGGATGCCCTAGTGTTCCCTTGGGATCAGTTCAAGCTGATATATGCATTCACACCGCCACAATGGTTACCTCGATTACTCCGCAGAATCAGGGTAGAAAAGAAACCAGTGATTCTGGTGGCTCCAGCGTGGCCCCGAAGAGCGTGGTACGTGGAGATTGTAAAATGTCAGTGGGGAGTCCTTGGACTCTCCCACATCGTCCGGACCTGCTTTCGCAAGGACCGATATACCACCCTTCCTTACCAGCCCTAGGTTTGACGGCCTGGCTATTGAAGCCCACATTCTAAAAAAGAGAGGGCTCTCTAATTCTGTGGTATCTACCATGATCAATGCCAGGAAGCCGGTATCCAGGCAGATCTACTATAGAATCTGGAAGGCGTACATCGCCTGGTGTGAAGCCAAGAAATGGCATCCACGTAAGTACGTAATAGGTAGGAGTCTGGACTCCCTACAATGGGCTGTAGATAGGAAGCTTGCCTTGAGTACTATCAAGGGTCAGATTTCGGCCTTGTCAATATTTTTTTCAAAGGCCCTTGGCTTCGCATTCACTAGTCAAAGCCTTTATACAAGGAGTGATGCGTATTAGTCCTCCGGTTAATATTCCCATATGTCCATGGGATCTAAACTTGGTTCTGTCGGTTCTACAGAAACAACCATTTGAACCATTACAGCATATTTCTTTGGTTCTTCTCACCAGGAAATTGATTTTTCTAGTAGCCATTTGTTCGGCTAAAAGAGTGTCGGAATTAGCAGCTATGTCCTGTAAGGAGCCGTATCTGGTTATCCATAAGGATAGAGTAGTGTTACGCCCTCATCCAGCCTTTCTTCCTAAGGTGGTATCGAGGTTTCATTTGAACCAAGATGTGGTTCTTCCTTCTTTTTTCCCCAAACCTACTTCGGTAGAGGAAAAGTTATTGCATTCTTTGGATGTAGTAAGAGCAGTTAAAGCTTATCTAAAAGCCACTGCTCAGATTCGCAGAACGGATACTTTGTTTATTCTGCCGGAAGGCCCCAGAAAGGGTCAGGCAGCGTCAAAATCTACTTTAGCCAAGTGGATTCGACAGGTCATTATGCAAGCTTATGGCTTGAGAAGGAGACCGCCTCCGTTCAAAGTTAGAGCGCACTCCACGAGAGCAGTTGGAACTTCATGGGCAGTGCATCACCAGGCCTCCCTGGCTCAAATCTGTAAGGCCGCAACATGGTCTTCGGTACACACGTTTACTAGGTCCTACCAGGTGGACGTTAGAAGTCAGGAGGATGTCCCCTTTGGGCGCAGTGTGTTGCAGGCCGCAAAAGATCCTCATGTCTGATAGCGCTCAGCTTATATATGGTGTATCCCCCCCCTCATTTGGCATTGCTTTAGGACATCCCATTAGTAATGACTATGTCGCTCTGTGTCCCGTGATGTACGAGAAAGAAAATAGGATTTTTATAACAGCTTACCTGTAAAATCCTTTTCTTGGAGTACATCACGGGACACAGAGCTCCCGCCCCTCTTTAGGGACACTTATTGCTTTGCTACAAAACTGAGGTGCTCCCGGATGGGAGGGGCTTATATAGGGGAGGGTACTTCCGGTTTTGGAAGTTGCCAGTGCCAGCACCTGACGGTATCTATATAACCCATTAGTAATGACTATGTCGCTCTGTGTCCCGTGATGTACTCCAAGAAAAGGATTTTACAGGTAAGCTGTTATAAAAATCCTATTATTTTACTGTATGCTCTCAGCTGAGAGACAAAAGTAGACCAGTCCACTGAAATCTGCAGGGGGTCAGGAGAGAGAAGTATTGCGGTGTGGGAGGTAAATATACCAAGGCCTCGGAAATCAGTTTCTCTGTAGAGGGGGAAGATGAGCTCAGGGAAAAAAATAGGTGCACTTTGTTTAAAGCTGAAAGTACTTAAAAATGTTAACATTCGTGCTGCTGCATTGTGCCTCCACCTACCGCTCAGTTTGGTTGTAAACCATGCTGAGGGGTAGGTATATAGCCCTACATACGGGCTATACTACTTATTTTTTTCTGAATGAGGGGAGGGAGCCATACCCCTCCTCCCATTCTGGGCCGCTTATAGGCCTTTCGTTACACTGCGTTTTACAACTGATATTATTTTTATTTGAATATTTTTTTTTTTTACTCTTCTTCTTTCATTCTAACTTTTTTTTCTTTTTCAGCCTACATGTCATTGAGATTTACCTGTGAAGTGATGCTATGTATATCCTCCCCTAACATAGTGAAAGACCTTTCATTATATGCCCTTGGTTCTTCCTGGAGGAAGGTAGGTGGCTGTGGGTTATTTGGAGTTCTCCCCCTTTTGCTCCATGGCCGGCACTAACACTAACTCTTTACCCCTTCGTGTTGTGTCTCACAACACCCAGGGATTAAATTCCCCAGTCAAAAGAAGGAAAGCCCTCCAAGCCTATAGATCCCGTCATATTGATGTAGTACTCTTACAAGAGACCCATTTCCCTCAGCGGTACACCCCATTGTTTCTTCATGCCCATTTTCCAGTTTTTTACTTGTCTAAGGCTGAAGATAAGACCAAGGGAGTGGCAATATTGTTTTCTAAGAATTGCAAATTCAATCTTGAGTTGGAACTCAGAGACCAGGAGGGAAGGTTCCTATTGGTCAAGGGAACTATCGATAATAAGCTATATACCTTTATATCTTACTACGCCCCTAACAGAGGACAAAAACAGTTTTTTAAACAATTGTTCCAGTCACTTGGACCGTCTATGGAGGGGATCATAGTTATGGGGGGGGACTCTAACACAGCTTTTGATTCTAGTCTGGACAAATCCAAACCCTTAAGATCACAAGTTGTTAGGCCCAATAAAACAAGTGTTCAAATTGCTCGATTAATCTTTCAATCTAGATTGACGGATATATGGAGGGAACTCCATCCAAAAAAACGAGATTTTACACACTACTCTAATCCGCACCAGTCCTATTCCCGTATTGACCACATTTGGATCTCTACTCACCATATTCCACTAGCTCTTTCTTCTTCTATAGTGGAAGCTGCTTGGTCAGACCATTCGATGATTCTATTGGCTATTAGAAGGGATATCCCTAGTACACAGACCTCACATTGGACTCTCAATCAGTCTTTATTGAAGGATCCCGCAGTAGTGGCGGAAATTCAGGGAGCTTTGAAGGATTATTTTTACTTTAATGATGGAGGGGAGGTCTCTCCAGAAACTTTATGGGCAGCTCATAAGGTTACTATTAGAGGCAAGTTGATCCAAATAGCGGCCAGAAAGAAGAGAGAGAGGGTGGTCGAGATTGAGAGATTGGAGAAAGAGTTCGCTGAGTTGTGCAAAAAACATAAGAGAAGTCCTTCTAGTGTATCTATATCCACACTGGATGCAGCACGAGTAGCTCTTAACTTGGCTCTAACAGCAAAGGCTGAAAAATCCATTAAATGGTCTGGGGCAAAATTTTACCAGATGAGAGACAAGTTGGGTCCTATGTTGGCACGTAAACTTTCACCCAGATTCCGTTCACAAGCTCTCCCAAAGATTAAACAGGCAGATGGCTCTTTTACCATGAATTCTCAACATATTATTAAGGCATTCCAGGATTTTTATTCTAAGTTTTATATATGGCTGAAAATCTCTCTGTCTCTACCGAGTAAGAGGAATTCTTGGATAAATTACATATTCCGAAATTAACAGAAACTCATAAAGAGGAATTGGATGCTCCTATTTCAAATGAAGAGGTTTCAGATGTCATAAAAGCTTTAAAGGGGGGAACAGCTCCTGGACCTGATGGTTTTTCCACACCATATTACAAAACATTTTCAGAGATCCTAACTCCTTACCTAACTAGACTTTTTAATTTTATGTCTAAAGGTTCCCCGATAGATAATCAACTAAATATGGCTTATATTTCTGTGATCCCAAAACCGGATAAAGATACTAGTCAAATAGAAAACTACAGACCAATCTCCTTAATCAATAATGATCTTAAAATATTAACCAAGATATTAGCGAACAGACTTGCTTCTTTTATAGGATCTTATATTCACAAAGACCAGGTCGGTTTTATACCCGGTAGGCAAGGTCCTGATCAGGTGCGAAGAGCGGTTGACCTAGTATCAATCCTACAATCTAATTGGGAGGGAGGTCATAAACAGGAGGGTATGTTACTGTCACTGGACCTCCAGAAGGCATTCGATTCGGTGTCGTGGACATATCTATTCGCTGTACTTAAATGCTGGGGATTTGGACAGAATATGTTAGGAATTTTAGAAGCCCTTTATTCTAATCCTAAGGCCAGAATCAGAATGCAAGGAATTTTTTCCGACCCTATTCAGATTGGAAGAGGTACACGTCAGGGTTGCCCCCTATCCCCCCTGATATTCGCTATTATGATCGAATCTTTAGCCATTGCCATTCGTAGTAATCCGAATATCAGGGGGGTGCAATGTGGTCAAGATACCCATAAATGTGCCTTATTCGCAGATGACCTTTTACTTTTTGTCACTTCTCCACGGTCTTCTTTACCGGAGGTTTGCTCATTGCTTAATAAGTTTTCGACTCTTTCAGGTCTCAGAATTAATATGTCTAAATCTCAAGCTCTTAACGTGTCTCTCCCAGATTCTATAGTGTCCGATTTACAGATAACTTACCAATTCAAGTGGAGCAGCTCATTCATTAAGTACTTAGGAATTAATGTTACATCTAAATTTGAAAATCTATACCAAGCTAACTACCCTCCTATGTACAAGAAACTCGAACTCCATCTCAAAGACTGTGAGTCGCACAGTATTTCTTGGATTGGCAGGATTAACTCCGTCAAGATGACCCTTTTGCCCAGGCTTTTATATTTATTTCGTTCACTTCCTATTCCAATCAAAAGAGATCATTTGAAATCTTTTCAAAGTAAGCTCACTAAATTCATTTGGAACAATAAAGGTCCACGACTCTCAAACAGATGCTTATTCAACCTTCCCAAACAGGGTGGGTTAGGTCTTCCGAATCTCTTATGGTACTACCAAGCAGCACGATTGGCACAACTATCTGCTTTATATTTTAACACAGAACTTCCTGATTGGATATCAATTGAAAATCAAGCTGTTCCATCCTCATCACTAATACACCTGTTGTGGTGCCCTCCCAGAAATAGACCTCCCATCTTATCACCATCACTCTCACAATCCTTATCTTTATGGGATTCACTTCGGAAACTTCCCTCGCTGGTCTCTAAAGCTCAACCTTTGACCCCGGTGTTCAAAAACCCCTTTTTTCATCAAGGTTTGGACCTTCAAACCTTTAAATGGTGGTACGACAAGGGGTTGTACCACATTGGTCAATTTTTTTCCTCTATAGGCCCTTTACCTATTGAATATTTTATGAACAAATTAGATCTCCCTTTATCCGAAAAACCGAGATTTCATCAAATCGCTAATTTAATTCATTCTAGGTGTAAAACTGGATATTCATCCCGAGACTTTACAGATTATGAAAATTGGTGTGGACAGACAGTGGAGCGAAGGGGGGGGGGGGGATCTCTGTGATCTACAAGTCACTGGCATCCAATTTAGTGAAACTACCATACATGTTGGCCTGGGAGAAGGAACTCCTAATTGATAGAAATATTGTAGACTGGCATGCAAGCTACTCTCGCTCGACTTCAGGCCTCTGCAATACTTCGCTCATAGAGGCCAATATAAAGGGATTTTTATAACAGCTTACCTGTAAAATCCTTTTCTTGGAGTACATCACGGGACACAGAGCGACTTAGTCATTACTAATGGGTTATATAGATTACCTTCAGGTGTTGGCACTGGCCAATTCCAAACCGGAAGTACCCTCCCCTATATAAGCCCCTCCCACCCGGGAGCACCTCAGTTTTGTAGCCAAGCAATAAGTGTCCCAAAAAGAGGGGTGGGAGCTCTGTGTCCCGTGATGTACTCCAAGAAAAGGATTTTACAGGTAAGCTGTTATAAAAATCCCTTTTTCTTTTTCGTACATCACGGGACACAGAGCGACTTAGTCATTACTAATGGGACGTCCCAAAGCAATGCCAAATGAGGGGAGGGATACATAAGCTGGGCGCCATCAGGCATGAGGCTCTTTTGCGGCCTGCAACACACTGCGCCCAAAGGCGACATTCTCCTGACTTCTGACGTCTACCTGGTAGAATCTAGTAAACGTGTGTACTAAGGACCATGTTGTGGCCTTACAGTACTTGAGCCAGGGAGGCTTGGTGATGCACTGCCCATGAAGTTCCAACTGCTCTTGTGGAGTGCGCCCTAACTTTGAACGGAGGCGGTCTCCTTTTCAAGCCATAGGCTTGTATTATGACCTGTCGAATCCACTTGGCTAAAGTAGATTTTTGATGCTGCCTGACTGTCAGGGTCACCTGTGGCCAGGTGACAGATGCACACCGTAGGGGGACAGGAGTGCACCGCGAGGTAGTGAACCCTATGGCTGGCTTCTGTGGGTAGGAAACTGGGTGGTTGTGGAAAGCGGGACCAGAGGAGCACAACCGGGATCCCAACGGAAGCGAGAGCCAAGATTCCCCAGGGCGCGGAGTCTAAGACCCAGCTGGTCTTCTCCAGGGCCTCTAGTGGTGAGGATGTTACGCTGCAGGCTGGGACCAGGTCGCGGCCCCTGGAGTTTCCTAGCTCACGCCCCGTAGGATAAGGGGAAGCAGCGGCACACGATAGAGAGAACCGAATAACAAGCCGAAGGTCAGGGGCCACAAGCAGACAAGGATAACGAAGAACGAGCCGAAGGTCAAGGGTCACGAGCAGACAGGGATGGTCGGGGACAAGCCAATAACGTAACAGAGAGACAGACGTAGCACACGGCAGGCAGGAACCCAAACACACAATGCCTAACAAACACGTTGATCAGCAAAGCAGGCTTGCAGTGCACAGGTTAATATAGTGTTCAGTGATAGGGCCTGGGGTGGAGTCAGGCTGGGAGGAGATTATAAAGGAAGCCAGGTGAAGGAGGTCTGGTCTCTAGATGAACACATGAGGAGGAAGGTAAGATGGCAGACAGACATTAATGCATATCCATGACAGTACCCTCCCTCTTATGGGCCCTCCCCCGCCTGGACCCAGGCTTAAAGGGAAATCTCTGATGAAACCTTCTCAACAGATGAGGTGCAGCGACATCAGATGCAGCGATCCAAGACGCCTCCTCAGGACCAAAACCTCTCCAATGCACAAGGTACTGAAGAATGCCTCTGCAGAGCCGAGAATCCAGAACTTGTCTAACCTCGTACTTAAAATTATCCTCAGAGACCGAAAACGAGGTAGGGAGATGACAAGAAGATCTATTGAGGACCAAAGGCTCTCTAGGAATAAGCAAGGGCATGAGAGGATCAACAGGAATCTGAGGAGGGTCCCCTAGACCCTTAAAGGGGAACTGGTCATCTTGCACAGGACCATCAGACTGGGCAGATGTCAGTGGAACCCTGAAGTCAGGTTGGTTAGAAGGTGACATGTCGCCGGAGTCAAGCTGAATAGCTGAAGGACAAGCAGAATGTCCCGAACAAGAAAAAGTAAGAGGCTCACTGGGCATGGGCTGGACTGGCATAACTAGTACAGAGGCAGAGTGAATAGCTGAGTCAGGTGTAGCGACTACCTGAATCGCATCGCAAGACGTAGCGACTGCAGGACTTGTAGACAAGCTAGCCTGGCTGTGCGTCCAAGGGTGGTTAGGGACAGAGAAATGTAAATGGTTATGCAACCTGGAATGAATGACCGGCTCAGATTCACAGGGGGCAACCTTGGGTAGACAGGAGGAGGAACAGGAGGGACCCCAAGCCAGGATCTGTCCAGTAGTCCAGTCCACATGAGGAGAATGGAGCTGTAACCATGGGAGACCCAAAATTATAGGCGTTGAGGCCTTGGGTAAGATAAGGAAGGATATCCACTCCTGGTGGAGTGTCCCTACCGACATCTTAACAGGGAGGGTCTGGAAGCGGATAGGTCCCCCTGGGAGAACAGTACCATCAATCGCCAAGACCACCAATGGCGTGGTGAGGGGCAAAAGAGTAAGTCTCATGGACGATGCGATTTCCCAGTCCATGAAATTACCAGCGGCTCCGGAATCCAGATATGCTGAGACCGAATGAGAAGAAGCACCAACATGAAGGAACACAGAAAGCAGAAGACGAGAAGGGGAAGGTGATATTTCTGGGTCCAATACTCCACTTTCCAGATGAAGTGGACCCGAACGTTTTTCTGGACAAAGAGAGCAAGTGTCACGAAAATGACCTTTGCCCCCACAGTAAAGACACAGACCAAGAGTTCTGCGCCTAGCACGTTCCTCGGGGGATAGCCTGGTCCGACCCAGCTGCATGGGTTCCTCAGCTGGTAGGAGATGCTCTACGGGTCGAAGAGAGGGGAGCTCAGGCTGACTAAGAACCAAGGAGGGCTGGCGTTGCTTTTCTAAGGTCCTCTCCTGAAAGCGAATATCGATCTGGTTACACAAGGAGATAACGCCGGCCAGATCAGTGGGGATGGTTCTTCCAGCTAATTCATCCTTCACTCTATCAGACAGGCCAAGCAAAAAGGTTGCGACTAAGGCCTCATTGTTCCAGCTCAACTCAGCCGACAGTATGCGGAAATGAAGGGCATACTGTCCCACAGAAGCAGACTCTTGGCGGAGACGTAAAAGGGTGCTGGCCGCTGAAGAGACACGAGCCGGTTCTTCGAAGATATTCCGAAAAAGTTTCAAGAAGCCAGACAGGCTAGAAACCACTGGATCATTCAGTTCCCACAGAGGGGCTGCCCAGGCTAAAGCTTCACCAGAGAGGAGGGAAATGATATAGGCTACCTTAGCCCGATCAGACAGGAAGTTTTGGGGCTGGAGCTCAAAATGAATTGTGCATTGACTAAGGAACCCCCTGCAAGCCTTGGAGTCCCCAGAGAAACGGGACGGAGCTGGCAGTTGTAGTGAGTGTGTGGCTGCGACTGGTGCAATAGGTGCAGCCGCTGGTTGTATTTGAGGTTGCGGATTCAGGGTTCCCAAGGAGGCCTGAAGCTGCTCAAAGCGAGAAGCCAGATCCTGGAGGAATCGCATCACCTGAGTCTGATTCGATTCCTGGGTTTCAAGTCTGCAAACTATGCCCTGCAATGGATCATCCGCGGGTAGCGGGATGTCAGCCGGGTTCATGGCTGATCAAACTGTCAGGGTCACCTGTGGCCAGGTGACAGATGCACACCGTAGGGGGACAGGAGTGCACCGCGAGGTAGTGAACCCTATGGCTGGCTTCTGTGGGTAGGAAACTGGGTGGTTGTGGAAAGCGGGACCAGAGGAGCACAACCGGGATCCCAACGGAAGCGAGAGCCAAGATTCCCCAGGGCGCGGAGTCTAAGACCCAGCTGGTCTTCTCCAGGGCCTCTAGTGGTGAGGATGTTACGCTGCAGGCTGGGACCAGGTCGCGGCCCCTGGAGTTTCCTAGCTCACGCCCCGTAGGATAAGGGGAAGCAGCGGCACACGATAGAGAGAACCGAATAACAAGCCGAAGGTCAGGGGCCACAAGCAGACAAGGATAACGAAGAACGAGCCGAAGGTCAAGGGTCACGAGCAGACAGGGATGGTCGGGGACAAGCCAATAACGTAACAGAGAGACAGACGTAGCACACGGCAGGCAGGAACCCAAACACACAATGCCTAACAAACACGTTGATCAGCAAAGCAGGCTTGCAGTGCACAGGTTAATATAGTGTTCAGTGATAGGGCCTGGGGTGGAGTCAGGCTGGGAGGAGATTATAAAGGAAGCCAGGTGAAGGAGGTCTGGTCTCTAGATGAACACATGAGGAGGAAGGTAAGATGGCAGACAGACATTAATGCATATCCATGACACTGACCCTTTCTGGGGCCTTCCGGCAGAACAAACAAGTATCCGTTCTGCGAATCTGAGCAGTGGCTTTAAGATAAGCTTTAACTGCTCTTACTACATCCAAAGAATGCAATAACTTTTCCTCTACCGAACTAGGTTTGGGGAAAAAGGAAGGAAGAACCACATCTTGGTTCAAATGGAACCTCGATACCACCTTAGGAAGAAGGCTGGATGAGGACGTAATACTACTCTGTCCTTATGGATAACCAGATATGGCTCCTTACAGGACAAGGCGGCTAATTCCGATACTCTTTTAGCCGAACAAATGGCTACTAAGAAAATCAATTTCCTGGTGAAAAGAACCAAGAAAATGTGCCGCAATGGTTCAAATGGTTGTTTCTGTAGAACCGACAGAACCAGGTTTAAGTCCCATGGACATATGGGAATACTAACCGGAGGGCTAATACGCATCACTCCTTGTATGAAAGCTTTGATTAATGAATGCAAAGCCAAGGGCCTTTGAAAAAAAAAATATTGACAAGGCCGTCTGACCCTTGATAGTACTCAAGGCAAGCTTCCTATGTACAGCCCACTGTAGGAAGTCCAGAATCCTACCTATTACGTACTTGCGTGGATGCCATTTCCTGGCCTCACCCCACGTGATGTACGCCTTCTAGATCCTATAATAGATCTGCCTGGATACCGGCTTCCTGGCATTGATCATGGTAGATACCACAGGATTAGAGAGCCCTCTCTTTTTTAGAATGTGGGCTTCTATAGTCAGGCCGTCAACCTAGGGCTGGTAAGGAAGGGTAGTATATCGGTCCTTGCGAAAGCAGGTCCGGACGATGTGGGAGGGTCCAAGGACTTCCCACTGACATTTTTACAATCTCCGCGTACCATGCCCTTCGGGGCCACGCTGGAGCCACCAGAATCACTGGTTTCTTTTCTACCCTGATTCTGCGGATTAATCGCGGTGGGAATGCATATATCAGCTTGAACTGATCCCAAGGGAACACTAGGGCATCCGAACCGCAAGCTAGGGGATCCTTTGTGCGAGACACAAATCTGTCCACCTTTGCGTTGAATCTGGATGCTAGCAGATCTACATCCGGTGTTCCCCACCGCTGGCATATTGCCTGGAAAACCTCGGGGTGAAGAGACCATTCCCCCGGGCATAATTGCTGGCGACTTAAAAAAGTCCGCTCTCCAATTTTCCACTCCTGGGATGAAAACCGCGGATATGGCTGTGACATACCTTTCTGCCCATTCCAGGATGCATTTCGCTTCCCTCTGGGCTGCACGACTCCTGGTGCCACCCTGGAGATTGATATATGCCACTGCTGTGGCATTGTCTGATTGAATTCTGACAGGTGACCCTTGGAGTTTGGATGTCCATGCTACTAGGGCATACCGGGCTGCTCGTATCTCTAAGAGATTGGTGGGCAGGGCCTTCTCTGCTTCTGACCACTTGCCCTGGAGAGACCATTGCTCCAGTACTGCCCCCCAGCCTATGAGGCTGGCAACTGTAGTGACCACCTTCCAAGAAACCGGACTGAAGGGTTTCCCTTCCCAGATTCTGGGGCACCAACCACCAATGGAGGCTCTTGCGAACGGAAGGGGACAGGGACATTGGTAAGTCTAAAGCCTGAACTTTTTTGTTCCAGGCTGACAGTATGGCCCTCTGCAAGTTCCTTGAATGGAATTGACCGTAGGGTACCGCTTCGAATGAAGCCACCATTTTTCCCAGCAGCCTTATACACAGGCGTATGGATGGTTTTTCTTTTTTGTACCCACTAAGTGGGTCAAATCTTTCAAAGACGACACCTTCTCTGGAGGTAAGAAAATCTTTCTCTGATTTGAATCCAGTCTTAGCCCCCAAGTATTCCAGGCTTTTGACTGGTTTTAGGGCTGACTTGTCTCGGTTGATAATGCAACCGTGAGATTCCAGATACTTGATTATCTTGTGAACGACCACTTCTAGTTTTTTTCACTGAGTGGTCTATCAGCAACAAGTCGTCTAGATATGCCATTATCGTTACACCTTGTGTTCCTAGTTTGGCCAATCGTAGGGCCAGAATTTTTGTGAACACTCGTGGTGCCGTGGCCAGACCGAAAGGTAAGGCTCTGAACTGAAAATGGCGCCCTTCTACTGCAAGGCGTAGAAATTTCTGGTGGGCCGGACAGATGGGAATATGCAAATAAGCATCCCTTATGTCGATCGAGGCTAACCATTCCTGCCCTTGTAGGGCGGTGGCCACCGATCGGATCGACTCCATCCGAAAAAAGTCCTGATATGTAGGAACTTGTTTAGCCCTTTTATATTCAATATGGGCCTCATGTCCCCATTTGGTTTGGGGACTGTGACCAGGTTCGAGTAAAACCCGAACCCGTTTTCCCTTCATGATTACCCTTGGGGCAATAGTTGCTCTAGTGCCAGAAGGAGGGATCCACTCTTCTGGGGATCGCTTGGCACGTTTGACCTTATAAAATGGGCAGGAGGAATGTCTTTTAACTCCAGCCTGTATCCCAGACTTACTGCGGGGATCACCCATCTCTGATGGTGTCCCGCCAGGTCTCTGTGAACAACTGAAGTCTTCCCCTCACCCGACTGAGTGGGGGCAACCCTTCATGACTTAGGGGGAGGTTTTGTACCTCTCTTGACCCAGGGTTTCTTGATACCCTGTGATTGTCCCTGATTTCTGCCCCCTGGATTTGACCGCGGAGGCCGTCGGAACTGTTTCACAGCCGATGTGCCAGGGACTGGAGAAGTAGGCCTCTTAAAAGAAGGACTTCTACCCTTGTTCTTAACCGGTAAGAGTGAACTTTTACCGGCAGAAATTTTCTGGATATATTTGTCCAGATCTTCTCCAAATAAGCGTTCTCCATGAAATGGGAAGCTAACCAGCAGTTTTTTACAGGGAGCTTCAGCAGACCAGTTTTTGAGCCACAGAAGCCTGTACTATAGACAGCGTAAAGCGGGAGGCCTGTTGGATTGTATCCTTTATGGCGTCCACCGCAAAACACAAGGCTCTAGGCAGGTCAGCTAGGGCAAGAGCCTGCTGATCTGGTAAGTCCCTTAAGACTTGTTTCAACTGATCTTTCACTGCTTGGCAGACTCCAATCGCTGCTACCGCAGGTTGTGTCACCATGCTTGCTGTAGAGAAAGCAGATTTTAGTAAAGACTCCAATTTTTTATCTATTGGGTCTTTGACATTGGAACATTATCTACTGGACATGTCAGTGATTTGTTAACAGAAGAGATGGCTGCGTCCACTGTAGGGACCTTCCATTTTTTATGAACTTATCCTCCATGGGATAGATCACCGGAAATCTCTTGGGGGGAGCAAATATTTTATCAGGATGCTCCCAATCCTGGTAAATAAGCCCTTCTAATAAAGGGTGGATTGGGAAGGAACAGACAGCCTGGGGAGCTTTTAGCGACCCCAGCGAGGAAACCGTAGTGGATGGTGGTTCCGCCAGAGGCATTTTAAATGCTGATCGGACCATATTAGTCAGAGACTGAACCCATAATCTTTCAGCCTGAGATGCTGAGAAAGGTTCTTCCACTGTTGATTCCCATAACTGAATCAACCTCATCCTGATCCCCTTCAGGTAGGTCGATCTCTGGGACTGTTCCTCCACTAACAGGCACTCTGAAGGAGGAGACGGAGATCGGACGCGCTTTTCCTGAGACAGGGAAGCAGCGATCAATGCTGTTAATCTCTCTTCCAATCCTCCCAGAGTTGAGGATAAAACCTCCTCTGTTATATATACAGGAGCAGGTGGACTGGGGACAGCCGCAGCACCAGGCATTCCTGCGGGGTTTCTACGGCTACTGACCTCTGAATTCTCAGGGGAGATTGGTGCAGTACAAGCATGCCCAATATCCTCAGAGCCCGATGGAGACCCCTTTGGCTTCCTGGAAGATCTATTTCCGGAGCGTCTGGACGACATATCCTTTAAGCACAAAGCTGAGGTATTCCCGTCGTCATACACCAATTTTGCTGGTAATAATCTAACACAGGTGCTGCTATATACCAGCTGGTGTCCACTAAAGTGCCTTTCTATGGGGATGCCTGCATCAACCGCCTCTGTGTGCCACTGTTTGTTGCTAGCTCTGTTTGCATCCAGCTGACACTTGTACTGTGTCTTTTAACTATGCTGGGACGCCCGCACATGCGCAGAAGCGCCGCGGCGCGCATCGAGCGTCATCCACCCGCCCCGCCCCTTTTTTTCATAGGAGGCGCGTGCCCGCGCGCGCGCCCGTGCGCCATTGGCGCCCTTTTCGAAATCAAACAGGGGACTAGGAGCCAGGGCCCTTTTTGCCGGAGGGCCTGTGCGGTGGATGAGCGCAGCAACAGGGCAGAGGAAGTGGATTCCCACAGAGAAACTTACCAGCTGCCTGGATCTTTTGACTTGAGAAAACCAAAGATCCACATGACAAGAAAAATGGACTACAGCGGCCTCTAGTGGTTTAACACAGGTACCGCGGTCCCTTTTTTTTTTTTTTTTCTTGACTACTATTAAAATTTTACATTTTCAGTAGTTACAGGCAAACACAGATATTTAGCGGGAATACCGTTAGGTAACAGACAGAAACACAAATTAGGCTTGGGGGTCCCCCAATAGAACCAAGTTCCTGGGGGCCCCCACTTACCTGATCCCCGCCGCAGGACTTTGTTTGGTCCACAGAAGTCCAAACTTCACCTATCACGGCAGGCATTGTAATTAAACCTTCAGGGACCGGGTTCCCAAGGATTCCACTCCCCTGGACCTGTATAGCACCCTGCACAGACAACATCTTGGTCGTGGGTATGACCAGAGCTCTGGATCCCAGGGTCCAGCCCTCCTAAGAGAAGCATTACAGGCAAAACCTTGCTCTTCTGCTGCAAGGCCCGGGTACCGACCGTTTAGCTATGAAGCTTTTTTGGTGGGATCCGGAACAGCTTACTAAGGCCCAAAAGAACCTGTACGCAAGCCCAGTGAAAACACATGTTACTCTTTGGCCAACACCTTAGACACTGGCAAAAAACTGAGGTGCTCCCGGGTGGGAGGGGCTTATATAGGGGAGGGTACTTCCGGTTTGGAATTGGCCAGTGCCAACACCTGAAGGTAATCTATATAACCCATTAGTAATGACTAAGTCGCTCTGTGTCCCGTGATGTACGAAAAAGAAAAAACTTTTTACAAGATGGTATCTAGTTCCCACGAGATTGACTGTTATGTACCCCTCTGTTTCACCTCTTTGTTATAGGGGATGTCAGGGACTGGGTACTATGATCCACATATGGTGGGAGTGCCCAAGAATTCGTGGATTTTGGAATAAGGTATTTCACATTTTACGCAATATTACAGGTTGCCCGATACATCAATCTCCCACAATTGCTTTACTCAATGGACATTTACCTCATATTCCTAAAGCCACTCGTAAACTAATTTTGTTTATTTTAACGGGAGCAAAACTAACTATTGCAAGGGCATGGAAGAAACCTTCGGTATCTATATTATCCATGAAACGAAAAGTTTCCTGGATTATGGAACAAGAAAAACTGGTTAGCTTCTTGTTAGACGAGACCTCAAATTTTGAAGCCATATGGGAACCTTGGGCGCGATTTATGGGAATCTCTTTGTCACATAACTTGGTCATCAACACCAATCACTGATCTTTAGAATGTATATTTGGTTTGTAGGCATTCTATAATCTTTTCACTTCATATCTTTGAGAATTTTTTTTTTTTCTCACTCTCCTCTTTTTCTTTCTCTTCTTTATTTTTATCCTATACTTTATTCTCTCGGTTTTGGCTTTTATTATTTCATAGTATGTTTATTGTTTTATTACATCAGATAAAATATAATAGTTTCAGGCTCAGATTCCTTTTTTTATTGTTTGAGGCTTGGACTGTTGAACTTAGCTCTAACAAGTCTGAGAACAACTCTTAATTTTCATACTTAGGTCGAGTATTGTGGTTTTTTTGCATGTACAATTGAAATTTTTTCTATTATATCTCTCCAGTTGTCTCTACCGACGATTGTTGGTGGTGACAGGAAGGCCGGGCAGGGGGCGTTCTCTCCTTCCCAGTCACAGTGTGTTCCCGTTAGGGGTGGCTGGGGAGGGGAGTAGGAGCCCTTCATATTTTCGGTTTATTTTTGTGGGAACTAGATTTTCTTAATATAAGTTATTATCAGTTTATAAGATTACTTGATTATATACTTGACCAAGATGAGGATAGATATTATTACTTTTTGTTTAAACATTGTCAGTATTGGTTTTTACGATAATAATTTGTCTAAGTTTCTATGGTAATAATAATACCTGAGATTTTTGTTGAAGTCAATTGTAATCATCTTTAATATTTATGATTCTGTAATGATTTTTTTCTGATGAAAAATAAAAAACTTAAATGACAAAAAATTTTAACATTCGATTTTGGAATCGAATTAAATCGGAGTTCCAGTCCCCAAAACATTTTTTTTTTTTTTTTTTTTTTACCGGTAATTGTCAAAACCTGTAAATTAACATTTCTAACGTCATATTTTATTACGCTTTTACTTTCTTGAGAAATAGTTTTTTACTCACAGATCTCGGAAGCAGACAGGTTCCATTTTGGCTGTGGGCATTTGAAGCCCTTCTGTGTTCATTTCCCGGACTTTTGTGCATGTGCAGTAATGCCTCAGTGGTTGCTATAGCAATGTCAGCGTCAGCCTGTTGTAGCAGGTGCTGTCAAGTCATCACTCCCCCCCCCTCCTCAGCACGATTCAGGCAGCGGCCATGTAACGGGGAGGAGGCGAGCTGCGGGCTGTCAGAATGTTTCCTACCGCTCGCCCCCCTCCTCCCTTTCTCCTGTCACCCATTCGCTTCATCTGCAAATAACACGAGATCTCTGCAGTAGGCGAATCACAAGGACTCCTGGAATACATGACGCCGCTATCCCAGGAACCCTTGCAAATCGCTGAGGCGATTAGGGGCGGAAGTCAAGAAGAAAAAAAAGAAAAAAGGTATTTCTAGGCAGAAAAAAATAAAAATAAATGCCAATGTGAAAAGGATTAGCTAAGGAGATGGAATATAGAGAAAGTGGGTGAAACTCCGCTTAAGCCCAGGTTCACACTGGGCTGCGGGAGTGAAGCCGTGCGAGTTCAGCTGAACCCGCACGATTTCACTCCTGCCTGTCAGTCCCGATTTCGGCCGCGATTACAGTGACATCTGTGCAGGTTTTACTACTTTTTTGAAATCGGTGCAGCACCGCAGATGCAGCGTTGCACCGATTAGGACGGTGCCATTGCCCGCAATTTGCGGCAAATATCGCCGATTTGACATGTCAAATCGCACCAGTGTGAACCAGGGCTTAATGTAATTTCCCAGCCAAAACTAAATTTCCTGTTGTAATTTGTTCATTTGAGAAAATGTTTCCATCATGATCCTTCAAATTTTCTCATCATGATGGTAAACAATGAACACCCCTTTGACCCTGTTAATGGCTGGAAAATCCAACCAACGTTCTTAAAACAAATTTTGACCAAAGTTCTACTAGTGGATGGCCAGCTTTAACCGCTTGCTGGCGGCTCCTATAGACACAGCAACGTACCTGTACGTCATTGCCTGTTTGTGATTCGAGCAGGAGTTTTGGCAACAGATCCCCGACAATGATTCATGGCCAGGACCAGCTGATTGGATGTGCCGAATCACAGCCCAGAGCCCTGTGTTGACAATCAACACAGGGCTCTGTACAGAGGGAATGAACGCTTTGTTTTCTCTGCAAAATGCTCTGTAGTAAAAAGCAGCACACATTGTTAGGATCACAACCCCTTGATCGCCCTAGATGTTAACCCCTTCCCAGCCAGTGTCAGTGTATCTTATTAGCACTGATTAGTGTCACTGGAGATGTTGGTGTCAGATTGACTGCCGCACTATCATAGTCCCTCTTTAAAGCGGAGTTCCACCCAAAAGTGGAGCTTCCGCTTTAAGCACTCCTCGTCCCCTTACAGGCCACATTTGGCATGTAATTTTTTGGGGGGTAGGAGTTGGGGCTTGAGTAGGAGTGGGACTTCCTGTCCCACTTCCTCCTTCCGCCCAGGGACTGCCTCGGAGACTCCTCCTCTCACCTTAGGCGGCCCCTCCCTCTAGGCGATCTCCTGGGACACATAACAGGTCGCAGTGCATGCCCGGCCGTGAAGCCGAAAGCTGTCACGGCTGGGTGCCCACAGAGTGAATGGAGGCGCCGGCGAAGAGGGGGGAGAGGAGCGACGCTCCGGGCGGCCGCATCACTGGACCGTGGAGCAGGTAAGTGTCTGTTTATTAAAAGTCAGCAGCTACACTTTTTGTCGCCGCCATCCCCGTGAGTCGGACCTCGGGTCCCGCGGACTCGATCTCCGCGGGGATCCCTGCGATCGTCTCACGGCGGTATAGAGCGGGGAGATGCTTGTGTAAACAAGCATCTCCCTGCTCTGCCTAGTGACAATGACACGGATCTCAGCTCCGTGTACTCGGAGTGGAGATCGGTGTCATGTGACACAGAGCCCAACCCCCCCTCAGTTAGAAACACAATGCAGGGAACACTTAACCCCTACAGCGCCACCTAGTGGGTAACCCCTTCACTGCCAGTGTCATTTTCACAGTAACCAGTGCATTTTTTTTAGCACTGATCACTGTGAAAATGACAATGGTCCCAAAAATGTGTCAAAAGTGTCCAATGTGTCCGCCATAATGTCGCAGTCACGAAAAAAATCACTGATCGCCGCCATTACTAGTAAAAAAAAAATGAATTAATAAAAATGCCATAAAACTATCTCCTATTTTGTAAACGCTATAACTTTTGCGCGAACAAATCAATAAATGGCGATTGCCATTTTTTTTTTTTTTTTACCAAAAATATGTAGGAGAATACGTATCGGCCTAAACTGAGGGAAATTTTTTTTTATTTTTGTTTATAGCGCAAAAAAACCCCGCAGAGGTGATCAAATACCACCAAAAGAAATCTCTATTTGTGGGGAAAAAATACGTACATTTTTTGTTTGGGAGCCACGCAATTGTCAGTTAAAGTGACGCGGTGCCGAATTGCAAAAAGGGGCCTGGTCTTTAACCAGCCAAAATAGCCAGGGGCTTAAGTGGTTAAAATAGTGCAGTGCCAAATAGCAAAAAATGGCCTGGTCATGAAGGGGGTAAATTCTTGTGGAGCTGAAGGGGTAAAGTGCACTTATAATTTAAAGGCATGATTGCCCAGGGAAAGACTCTTCGATGCCCTTAGCATCTGCTTATTTTGCTTAATCCTGCCTTGGTAAGCGGTAGGTAACATTCAGGCTGGGTTTGCACTGATGCCGGATGCGGCTCGCAGCAGGGGTGTGGTGCGTCCCTGTTCTCCGTTTCAGGGACAAATCAGGGCTGAAATGTTGTCTTGCATTCGGCCCTAAAACGGAGTTAAAGACGGACAGGACTCCTGTGCAAGCCGCTCCGCAGCAGCCCCGGAGATGTATGAACCAGCTCCATAGAGAGCCGGGCACACTCTCCTGTCATGCGAATTGGATGCTGAGAAATTCCACATCCAATTGGCACTAGTGTGAACCCAGCCAGAATGCAGCTGGGGTAATAGGAGATCTGTACAAACTGAAGTGTCGATTTCTTAACAGATTTCAGAGGAAGATCAGTGTTTGGCAGAGCGTAATGCTGGAAATATTGACAGTCTTCTTTTACAGCCAAATCTTTTGGGCAATTTAATTTTGGGGTCACTTTCACGTTATTGACTTTCAGAGAGCGTGTTGTGCAGTAAAGTGCTAACATTTAGGCCTGGTTTACATTGATGCTACTTTGAAATCGCGCTACTTCTCTTGAAGTAGTGCGATTTCAAAGTAGCAAGGTCAGCGCGATTTCAGGTGCTACTTGATAGACATCTGTGTGGCTGCATACACAGATGTCTATTGAAGTCGCACCTGAAATCGGCAAAAGTAGTACAGAAACTACTTTGCAAATTGTTGCAGCGCCAAAAAATCCGTGTCGTACTGATTGAAACAGTACCATTGCCTCCAATAGGCTGCGACTTGTCATGTGATTTGTTCTCTCTTTACATCTAGCTCTATGAAGTTTCCTCTGCAGCCTCCCACTTTGCACTGCTGCCCTACTGACTGCAATGGGTCATCCTGCAACACTCAGACAAGCAACCAAAATCAAAATACAGACAAAAGAATTCTACTAGAACCTCAGCAGTAATCTGGATAATATCAACAGTTTCCTACATTCTGAGAATACATTCAGTAAGGTGTTGCAAACTGTGGCACCCTAGTCAGCCAATTGGCTTTCAGCGTATAGAATTAACAGTCTTCTGATTGGTTGCTGTGGGTTTTTCTTTCTCGTACATCACGGGACACAGAGCGGCATAGTCATTACTATGTGGGTTATATAGTTTACCTTCAGGTGCTGGCACTGGCAACTTCCAAACCGGAAGTACCCTCCCCTATATAAGCCCCTCCCATCCGGGAGCACCTCAGTTTTTTGCCAGTGTCTAAGGTGTTGGCCAAGAAGTAACATGTGTTTTTCACTGAGCTTGCGTACAGGTTCTTTTGGGCCTCAGTAAGCTATTCTGGATCCGACCAAAAAAGCTTCATAGCTAAACGGTCGGTACCCGGGCCTTGCAGAGAAGAGCAAGGTTTTGCCTGTAATGCTTCTCTTAGGAGGGCTGGACCCTGGGATCCAGAGCTCTGGTCATACCCACGACCAAGATGTTTTCTGTGCAGGGTGCTATACAGGTCCAGGGGAGTGGAATCCTTGGGAACCCGGTCCCTGAAGGTTTAATTACAATGCCTGCCGTGAGAGGTGAAGTTTGGGCTTCTGTGGACCAAACAGAGTCCTGCGGCGGGGAAAAGGTAAGTGGGGGCCCCTCAGGAACTTGGTTCTATTGGGGGACCCCCAAGCCTAATATGTCTTTCTGCCTGTTACCTAACGGTATTCCCGCTAAATATCTGTGCATGCCTGTAACTACTAAAAAATGTAATAATTTTAAGAGTGATCAAGAAAAAAAAAAAATGGTTAAACCGCGGTACCTGTGTTAAACCACTAGAGGCCGCTGTGGAACGTTGTTTTCTTGTCATGTGGATTTTTTCTTTCCAAGTCAAAATCCAGGCAGATGGTGAGTTCTCTGAATGGGAAACTGTTTCCTCTGCCATGTTGCAATGCTCGTCCATCCCCCAGCCCTGTGGCAAACAGGGCCCTGGCTTCTGTCCCTAGTTCCTTTTCAAAAAGAGCGCCGAAGGCGCACGTGCCCGCTCTCTATTTATAGAGGTGAGCTGGAAAAAGGGGCGGAGCTTGGTGGATGACGCTCTGTGCGCGCCGCAGCGCTTCTGCGCATGTGCGGGCGTCCCAGCATGTTAAAAAGCACAATTAGGTGTTGTCAGCTGGTTATGGAAGGCAGAAACAGAGCTGGCAACATTTAGAAAGGCATACAGCAGGCGGTTGATGCAGGCATCCCCATAGAAAGGCACATTAGTAGACCCCAACTGTTTATATAGCAGCAATTGTGCTAGACTATTGTCAGTAAGTGGTGTATTTCGGCTGGAATACCTCAGCTTTGGGCTTAGGAATATGCCGTCTAAAGTCTCCGGGACTAAGAATCCCAGGAAGCAAAGGGGGTCTCCATCGGGCTCTGAGGATCTTGGGCATGCTTTGGCTGCACCAATCTCCCCTGAAAAATCAGAGGTTAGTGACCGTAGAGCACCCTCAGGAGTACCTGGTACTGTGGCTGTCCTCAGTTCACCTGCTCCTGTGTATATAACAGAGGAGGTTTTTTCCTCAGCTCTGGGAGGACTGGAAGAGAGATTGACAACATTGATCGCTGCTTCCCTGTCAGAGGGAAAGCGCGCCCGATCTCCGTCTCCTCCCTCAGAGTACCTGTTAGCAGAGCAACAGTCCCATACAGGGATCGACCTACCTGAAGGGAATCAGGATGAGGTTGATTCTGTTGTAGAGGAATCAACAGTGGAAGAGCCATTCTCAGCATCACATGCTGAAAGATTATGGGTTCAGTCCCTGACTAACATGGTCCGATCAGCATTTAAAATGCCCCTTGCGGAGCCATCATCCACTTCTGTCTCCTCGTTGGGGTCGCTAAAAGCTCCCCAGACTGTTTGTTACTTTCCAATCCATCCTTTACTGGAAGGGCTCATTTACCAGGATTGGGAACATCCTGATAAAATATTTACTCCTCCCAAGAGATTTCCGGTGGTCTATCCCATGGAGGATAAGTTCATCAAAAAATGGAGGGTCCCTACAGTGGACGCAGCCATCTCTTGTGTGAATAAATCACTGACATGTCCAGTAGATAATGTCCAAATGTTCAAGGACCCAATAGATAAAAAATTGGAGTCCTTATTAAAATCTGCTTTCTCTACAGCAGGCTTGGTGACACAACCAGCAGTGGCAGCTATTGGGGTCTGCCAAGCAGTGAAGGATCAGTTGAAACAGGTCTTAAGGGACCTGCCAGATCAGCAGGCCCTTGCCCTAGCTGATCTACCTAGAGCCTTATGCTTTGCGGTTGACGCCATAAAGGATTCAATCCATCAGGCCTCCCGCCTTACGCTGTCTGTAGTACATATGCGCCGGCTTCTATGGCTCAAAAACTGGTCTGCTGAAGCTCCCTGTAAAAAATTGCTGGTTAGCTTCCCATTTCATGGTGAACGCTTATTCGGGGAAGACCTGGACAAATATATCCAGAAAATTTCCAGCGGTAAAAGTACACTCTTGCCGGTTAAAAACAGAGTTAGAGGTCCCTCTTTTAAGAGGCCTGCTTCTCCAGTCCCTGGGACATCGGCTGTGAAACAGTTCCGACGGCCTCCTCGGTCAAATCCCGGGGGTAAAAATCAGGGACAATCGCAGGGTAACAAGAAACCCTGGGTCAGGAGAGGTACAAAACCTCCCCCAAAATCAAATGCATGAAGGGTTGCCCCCACTCAATCGGGTGGGGGGAAGACTTCAGTTGTTCGCAGAGACCTGGCGGGACACGATCAGAGACAGATGGGTGCTCTCCGCAGTAAGTCTGGGATACAAATTGGAGTTAAAAGACTCCCCTCCTTCCCATTTTATAAGGTCGAACGTGCCAAGGGATCCCCGGAAGAGAGGATCCCTCCTGTTGGCACTAGAGCAACTATTGCTCCAAGGAGTAATTATGGAGGTTCCCCTGGAAGAATGCGGGTTCGGGTTTTACTCAAACCTCTTTACAGTCCCGAAACCAAACGGGGACGTGAGGCCCATATTAAATCTAAAAGGACTAAACAAATTCCTACATATCAGAACTTTCAGGATGGAGTCGATCCGATCGGTGACCACTGCCCTACAAGGGGAGGAATGGCTAGCCTCGATCGACATCAAAGATGCTTATTTGCACATTCCCATCTTTCCAGTTCACCAAAAATGTCTACGCTTTGCAGTAGAAGGGCGCCATTTTCAGTTCAGAGCCTTACCCTTCAGTCTGGCCACAGCACCACGAGTGTTCACAAAAATTCTGGCCCCATTATTGGCCAATCTAAGAACACAAGGTGTAACGATTATGGCATATCTAGACTACTTGTTGCTGATAGACCACTCAGTGGAAAAGCTAGAAGTGGTTGTTCACGAGACAATCAAGTATCTGGAATCTCACGGTTGGATTATCAACCGAGACAAGTCAGCCCTAAAACCAGTCAAAAGTCTGGAATACTTGGGGCTAAGGCTGGATTCAGACCAGAGAAAAATTTTCTTGCCTCAAGAAAAGGTGTCGTCTTTGAGAGATTTGATCCACCTAGTGGGTACAAAAAGACAGCCGTCCATACGCCTGTGCATGAGGCTGCTGGGAAAAATGGTGGCATCATTCGAAGCAGTACCCTACGGTCAATTCCATTCAAGGAATTTGCAAAGGGCCATACTGTCAGCCTGGAACAAAAAAGTTCAGGCCCTAGACTTACCAATGTCCTTGTCCCCTTCCGTTCGCAAGAGCCTCCGTTGGTGGTTGGTTCCCCAGAATCTGGAAAAAGGGAAATCCTTCAGTCCGATTTCTTGGAAGGTGGTCACTACAGATGCCAGCCTTATAGGCTGGGGAGCAGTACTGGAGCAATGGTCTCTCCAGGGCAGATGGTCGGATGCAGAAAAGGCCCTGCCCATCAATCTCTTAGAGATACGAGCAGCCCGGTATGCCCTAGTAGCATGGACATCCAAACTCCAAGGGTCCCCTGTCAGAATTCAATCAGACAATGCCACGGCAGTGGCATATATCAATCATCAGGGTGGCACCAGGAGTCGTGCAGCCCAGAGGGAAGTAAATTGCATCCTGAAATGGGCAGAAAGATATGTCCCAGCCATATCCGCGGTATTCATTCCAGGAGTGGAGAATTGGAAGGCGGACTTTCTAAGTCGCCAACAATTATGCCCAGGGGAATGGTCCCTTCACCCCGAGGTTTTCCGGACAATATGTCAGTGGTGGGGAACACCGGATGTAGATCTGCTAGCATCCAGATTCAACGCAAAGGTGGACAGATTTGTCTCTCGGACAAGGGATCCCCTAGCTTGCGGCTCGGATGCCCTAGTGTTCCCTTGGGATCAATTCAAGCTGATATATGCATTCCCACCGCCACAATTGTTACCTCGATTACTCCGCAGAATCAGGGTAGAAAAGAAACCAGTGATTCTGGTGGCTCCAGTGTGGCCCCGAATAGCATGGTACGCGGAGATTGTAAAAATGTCTGTGGGGAGTCCTTGGACCCTCCCACATCGTCCGGACCTGCTTTCACAAGGACCGATATACCACCCTTCCTTACCAGCCCTAGGTTTGACGGCCTGGCTATTGAAGCCCACATTCTAAAAAAGAGAGGTCTCTCTAATCCTGGGGTATCTACCATGATCAATGCCAGGAAGCCGGTATCCAGGTAGATCTACTATAGAATCTGGAAGGCGTACATCGCTTGGTGTGAGGCCAAGAAATGGCATCCACGTAAGTACGTAATAGGTAGGATTCTGGACTTCCTACAGTGGGCTGTAGATAGGAAGCTTGCCTTGAGTACTATCAAGGGTCAGATTTCGGCCTTGTCAATATTTTTTCAAAGGCCCTTGGCTTCGCATTCACTAGTCAAAGCCTTTATACAAGGAGTGATGCGTATTAGCCCTCCGGTTAATATTCCCATATGTCCATGGGACTTAAACCTGGTTCTGTCGGTTCTACAGAAACAACCATTTGAACCATTACAGCACATTTCCTTGGTTCTTCTCACCAGGAAATTGATTTTTCTAGTAGCCATTTGTTCGGCTAAAAGAGTGTCGGAATTGGCCGCTATGTCCTGTAAAGAGCCATATCTGGTTATCCATAAGGACAGAGTAGTGTTACGTCCTCATCCAGCCTTTCTTCCTAAGGTGGTATCGAGGTTTCATTTGAACCAAGATGTGGTTCTTCCTTCCTTTTTCCCCAAACCTAGTTCGGTAGAGGAAAAGTTATTACATTCTTTGGATGTAGTAAGAGCAGTTATAGCTTATCTAAAAGCCACTGCTCAGATTCGCAGAACGGATACTTTGTTTATTCTGCCCCAGAAAGGGTCAGGCAGCGTCAAAATCTACTTTAGCCAAGTGGATTCGACAGGTCATAATGCAAGCCTATGGCTTGAGAAGGAGACCGCCTCCGTTCAAAGTTAGGGCGCACTCCACGAGAGCAGTTGGAACTTCATGGGCAGTGCATCACCAGGCCTCCCTGGCTCAAATCTGTAAGGCCGCAACATGGTCTTCAGTACACACGTTTACTAGGTTCTACCAGGTGGACGTTAGAAGTCAAGAGGATGTCGCCTTTGGGCGCAGTGTGTTGCAGGCCGCAAAAGATCCTCATGTCTAAGATAGCGCCCAGCTTATGTATGGTGTATCCCCCCCCTCATTGGGCATTGCTTTGGGACGTCCCACATAGTAATGACTATGCCGCTCTGTGTCCCGTGATGTACGAGAAAGAAAATAGGATTTTTATAACAGCTTACCTGTAAAATCCTTTTCTTGGAGTACATCACGGGACACAGAGCTCTCACCCCTCTTTTGGGGACACTTATTGCTTTGCTACAAAACTGAGGTGCTCCCGGATGGGAGGGGCTTATATAGGGGAGGGTACTTCCGGTTTGGAAGTTGCCAGTGCCAGCACCTGAAGGTAAACTATATAACCCACATAGTAATGACTATGCCGCTCTGTGTCCCGTGATGTACTCCAAGAAAAGGATTTTACAGGTAAGCTGTTATAAAAATCCTATTTTCTTGTACTGTGTGTATAGCGGTTTTCCATAATCAATAAGTCTGAACTCAATAGTGATTGCCCTGTTTTGATTACATATCTTTATTTTCTCTTTTTCAGTCTTCACCATCAGAACAAAGATTGGAGCACATGAATAACACAAAACCAAAACACAGCAAAGAGGAGAAGAAGCAACATAGAAAGCAAGCAAAGGCCAAGAATATTCTTCTGAAACATGAAGGCATAGAGACGGTCTCCCATCCTTCCAAGGTATTCGACAAATAAACCGGCCACCACCTTCATGCCTGGGAGGGAGTAGCACTCTGTAGTGTTCTATGCCTTCTAATGATCAGCGTGTCTTTGTGCAAAGTGACATCCAAAAGTAGTATGATTTATAGTAATATTAGAAATTAAAGTGGTATTTCTTTATCATACTTCACGGGACACAGAGCAGCCATAGCAATTTCTATGTGGGTTATACGCCACCTATAGGTGAATGGAAACTGGCACACCAAAAGACAGGAAGCCCCCCTCTATATAACCCCTCCCATACAGGAAGTACCTCCGGGTTTTTTTGCCAGCGTCTCAAGGTGTTGGTCACGGTTGATGAAGTGCTGTGCTAAAGAAGAAGCCCCGTTGCAGAAATCCTTAAGCAGGATTAAGGGGCTATGCAGTCGGATCCATTCAAGATGCCAAAGCAATGGCCAAAATGGATGGTACCCGAGGCTCGTGAAAAAGAAAAAGCGAGGTCACTTGCCTGTAATGCTCCTCTGTTGAGGGCTGGACCCTGGGATCTGGCTCCTTGGTCACATACTTAAACCAAAGGTTGTCCTGGCAGGGTGCTGTACGGGTCCAAGGGTGTGGACCCCAGTATACAAGGGGGATCCGGTCCTTGAAGGTCCGTCATGACATGGCCAGCCGTGATGGGTGAAGATTGGATCTGGCTGTGTTTTCCAGCAGTATCCTGCTACGGGAATGGTAAGTGAAGGAAGATCCTAAGGAACACATAGGGTTCACTTATGGACTTCTGAGTAAACAATGCCTTGCCTGTTTTTACCACTAGAAGGTGTTTTAACATTACCATGCTTCCCCTGCAGTGTGCTCAGTGTCTGGCAGCGCTCGTGTGGAAGAGCGTTGTCCCCTTACTCCGCTCTGTCATGGCTGCCGAAAGGGCTTAGGGCTCAGGGCTCGCCGCCTCTGACATTCGGCGGTTGGCATTTCCCTGGGGATACAGCCCCTCTCCCCCTGAGCGTCCCGTTTACAGGACCATTTGTTCGCGCGCACGGGAATAGCTCTATTTAAAAAGAAGGGTTTGCACGGTCAATAAATTCCTGGAAAAGTCATGGGATTTTGACATGGCACTTTCCAGGCCTGGTAAAGTTTTGGAAAATGACTGAACCCCACTAAGTTTTGGAAAAGTCATGGAATATTGAGTAGTGGTGCAATGGATCGTAAGCGAGGGGATATTAATGTGCAGGGGTCTCTGATCGGGGGGGGGGGGGGGTATGGCTTGACGTGGAAACGAACATTTGCGTAATACACGGCGCAAGGTTTATTGCCTATAAAGTTTTTACTCTGGAAAGAGTCTTTTGCCAGAAGTCTGCACTAAGATACAAGTCAGATTTTGGGCATCCCCTGCAACAAAATGTCGATTTGGTGAGATACTCCCAATAGGAAATCGCATCTAAAGGGATGCAGACCCTGCATTTTTCCTCATTAGTGCTCTGCAAATTCAGCAGCTGATTGATAATTATGAAACCACTCCCATTAGATTAAAAAGTGGTTGTAAAGCCTTAAGGTTTTTCACCTCATTGCATGCTATGCATTAAAGTGGTTGTAAACCCTTTTGTGTGAGTTTTACCTATAGGTAAGCCTAGAATAAAGCTTACCTATAGGTAGTGGACATATCTCCTAAACGTGCCCAGTTTTGGAGAAATTTCACTTGTAGTGCACCCATGATGTAATCGGCGCATGCGCTATGAAGAAACGGACCTCTGTGCCATTAATGGCGGCTCCTGCGCCCAAGCGTAGGAGTGATGTAATGCGGCTCCGGCCAATCATAGAGCGGGAGTCCGTGGCCCCGGAAGGAAGAGGGGTGAGGAGATGGATGCATGCTGCACAGGGGACAGTGCTGGATTCGTTGGCAGGTAAGTATCACATAATGGGCTAGTACGCAATGCATACTAGCCCATTATGCTTTTAACTTGCAGGGTTTGCAAGGAGCAAAAGAGGAAGTAAAACCCATCAGGTTTTCCGTGGGGGCACCCGATGAAGCGGAGGGGCCTGGAGCGCCAGCGGGGCACCCTAGAAAAAGAGGATCGGAGCTGCTCCTGTGCAAAGAGCAGGTAAGTATACCCATTTAACCTTTCACATGGACACAGACAAACACAGTGATATTTTCAGAATACATAGTACATAGATCACACAGAATACAAAGTACATAGATCACACAGAGGGGAATGTTACTCTTTAAGCAAAGAAAATGTTGGAAGTTATTCTTTTCAATGAAATCCATAATTTATTTTTCCTTTATTGTAGAGTCTAGTCGTGGCCAATGGTGGTCTGGGAAATGGAGTGAGCAGACAGCAGCTAGTGGACGTCCTGCAGAGATGTGGATTTGTAGAATCTCTAATAATGCCTCCAAACAAGCCCTATTCATTTGTCACATATTCATCCACCGAAGAGGCCATAAATGCTTATACTACACTCCGTGGTCAAGAGCTCCCATCTAGTGACTGGGAACAGAAAATCACTCTGTACTTGAGCTTTGTTGATAAAGGTATTGCTTTCCTCCAGTTATCTCCTTCTCTTAAGTGGCGTCTCTGTTAGATTGGACTGCTTTCATTGAACGGTGCTGTGCGGAGTTAGATGAAAACTCATGCTGGGATCTTTTCTTTCATTCTGTAATTTAGGACAGAACAGCAAGCTATTTAGGACCAGTGCAGCAGAATTACAAGACCTAAGAGCACAGCTATTGATTCTGTTTATAAGTGGTTTCAAGAATTCACTTTATACCTAAACAGACAGCGTGCATTTTTTTTCCTTTTTTTTTTCTTTTTTTTTTTTGCCCTTCATAGAAGAGAAAACATCAATACAAAATAATTTAGGCCACGCTTCACAGCAAAGTTCACTATGTGCCAGTGAAGCATGTCAGGAGTGTTACTATACGCTGTAATATTTTTCTATCTTCTAGCATTGAAGTGGATCTTCACCCTCCTGGCAATCTTCAGTTGTATCCACCCCTCTTTCCTGAAACAGAGTTGTGTATTTATTTAAAGCGGAAGTAAACCCATCCATATAAGTTTCATTTACGGCCCGTGACGGAAATGTAACACTCCCATTGGTTGTGCTCTCAACCAAAACTTTCAAACCATCCAATGGCTGGTGTCATAACTGATCACATGTGCAGCATCATGGCAGTTGTAGCTTAAACAGAGGCAAAGATGGCAGCTTCCTTGGCTGAAAACGATAGGGGGGTTTACTTACACTTTAATTTTTTTTACCTATTGTTTTTTTTGGGGGAAAAAAGTTCAGGCCACCCCAGGTGCACATCATACGCCTAGGCCAGTGGTCTTCAAGCTGTGGCCCAGGGGCCATATGTGCCCTTTTCCTTGCTTTAATCTAGCCTTTGGGCTTTTAATTCCTCCCACTGACACCAATGAAGGGGTACAATTCCTCCCACTAATACCTATGATAGGGCACAATTTCTCCCAATGACGGGGCTCTATTCCTTCCAATGACACCAACAATGAGTCCCAATGATGGGGCACAATTCTTCCTAGTGACACCAACAATGGGTCACAATTCCTCCCACTAAAACAAACAATGGGGCATTATTTTTTCCCCACTGATGCTGAGACATTTTCCCCTCCCAATGACCACAGTCCTGCCCCCTGAAAGTCTGAAGGACAATAAACTGGCCCTTTGTTTAGAAAGTGTGGACACTCCTGGCCTAGGCGAATGACATGCACTGGGCTCCCTTTGCCTCTTGGGATATGCCTGTCACCTATCCCGGGAGGCATAGTCTCTCCATTCAGTAAAGGAAAAGGGGTGCGGGTCTAGCAGTGTGCCATCGGTAGGCCCACCGACTAAACACGAAAAAGCTTGTGCCTGCTGATGACGTCACAGAATAACATGGCGTGGGACTGAGTAACAAAATAGAAAAAGATCTTAGCAGGACAACGCTGCATCTGCTGGGTGGGTGAGTGTCTGAATTGTGCAGAAGACAACTCCCCTGGTAAGCAGGGGTTAAAAAAAATAGAGGACTCCTCCAGCAGCCCCCCCCCCTGCTGATAAGACTGTTTACTGATGAGAAGTTTGAATACACCTGACCTGTGTGTCTATTGTCATTGGACAGTTTAACCCGCCCTGAATCCAAGGGTGGGGGGAGTGTCTCGGAGTTATTTATCTGTTGTAACAAGTGCTTGAATAAAGGAGTCTGTCTGATGTTTTACCCTACACTGAGTTACGGCTGGTGACTGGGTGAGCTAAGGGGTCTTGGATAGCGCTGGCTCTGGACAGAGGAAGCATTTACTGCGGACATAGTCCTGTTGAGGACAAGGGTTCGTCACAATGTAAAAACATAGTTTTTAGGTGGAGGCGGGATAGATTTTTTTTCTGAAGAGATGAGTTTTCAGGGATCAACTAAAGGTAGACAGTAAGAGATAGCCGGACAGATTGGGTTAGAGCTTTCCAAAGGGTTGGAAGAGGTTTAGAGGAGTCCTGGATGTGAGCATGGGAGATAGAGAGAGAGAGAGAGAGAGGGAGGAGAGCAGGAGGTCTTGGGAGGAGTGGAGAGGACATTTCGGGAGATATTTTGAGACAAATTGGTGATGTAGCTGGGAGCAGAGTTGTGATTACTTTGCATGATGTTAGTATTTTCAGTTTTATTAGTTTGGCAATCGAAAGCTAATGGAGGGATCAACAGAGACTGAGCGGTCAGTGAGATAAATGAGTCTGGCTGTATTGCATTCATGATAGACTGAAGTGGCACAACCTATGCATAGGCAGGCCACTGAGGGTGGAGCTGCAATAGTCAAAGCGAGATATAACCAGGGAGTGAATGAGTAGCTTGGTGGTTTCATTGGTTTGGGAAGGGGTATATTTTCGCTTCTCGGCCTTTTGGCTAAGATCAAGTGTAGTATCTGTTCTTATCAGTTGCCAGGAGGTGGCGCTGTGCTAACCGTCCCCAGTACACGGCGAGGTGGAAAGGGATGGCGGTGGCATATGCAAAACCTGCTGGTGTGGAGGTGAAAGCCTTCTGATGGGGATGGAGAGTCACTTGGTCAAGGCGGAGGGCCGGGGGTTTTTATTCTGGCCTTCTGGCCGGTGTTGGTGTAGGCGCTGCTCCTATTGGCGTCCGGTGGAGGAGCATGCCCGGCCCTGTTTCGGGGTCGGGGATGAGTCTTGCAAATCTGCCGGATTGTGGGAGTCTGGAAGGGTTAGTACCGGGGGGCCGCTTTTACTGTCGGCGGCTCTCCCCGAGAAAACCCAGAAGGGCTCTCAATCCAGTGGGAGCGGAAGGCCGCACTGACCTGGTCGGGGGGTCGGATCAGAACCGAAAAGCCTATGGTGAATGTGCCCCTGGAGTGGCAGTTCAGGGGTGCCATAACTGCACAAGTGTTGTCCCGCAGCACTTTTGGGTTTTTGCCACCACGGTCACTTCACCATAACACACTTTTTGAGCACCTGCCTCTAGGGCCGAGCCTTTTGGCTAGGACCAGAGGAATTTTTTATTCCTGGCCGGAGGGCCGGCCATTGTACTGCACAATGGCCCCTTTCACTCTCCCATCTTCCTTCTCCCCACTTTCTTTTTATTTATCCCCGTGTGTGTCACTTTTTTGTATTTTTTTGTTTGATGTAGCACGTTTGTCACTGTGTTTAGTAGGGTGTAGGTCCTCGGGCCTGCCCTGAACGACTTGGGAGTAGGTGGACATGGTCTTCTGGCCTGGTTCGCCTGCTCTCATGGGGGTCTCCCTTCGGGGGAGCCCCACCTAGTACTTGGATGGGTCTGTTTCGGCAGACTCACCGACGAATGGGGTCTGTCTGGTTTCGGCCAGTCAGACCATAAGTACCTCTGTCCCTGTCAGGAGCCTAACGCCCCGGGGGATCAGGGTAAGGTCCTTCCATGTGGAGGACAAGTGTTACACCCGTTGCACGTTTTGTGTTTCACTCTTTATGTGTGTGCACTTTTTTGGGCACCGGGTGGAGTTTTTGGGTGTGTTTCACACGCCATGGGCTTTTCAAAAAAAAAAAAAAAGGGGTATATTTTGGAAATGTTATGGAGGTGAAGTCTGCAAGATTTGGACAGTGATTGGATTTGGGGCAAAAGAAAAATGGATAAGGGAAGCAAAAGTTTGTTTCTCTTATCATCCATGGACTGACACGGTGTCTCTTATTCACTGTACACGTGGGTTATGTCCCTGCTTGCAGGAGAAGACCTAGGCAGAATGTGAGATGTTATACATACATTCTAAAAGCCAGAGTTGAACAGCCCCGCCCAGGGGGCGGTCCCTCCGGACATAACCCACCCCCTGCAGTCAGCAGACCTCAGTTTTTTTCTGCCTAGCAGAAGGAGAAGATGTGGCTCTCTCAGGAGCCAGTCTCCTGGAAGATTTTACTTTTAATTTTTATTCCTTTGGGAATTTTATTATTTTATTTTTGAGACCTTCAATCAACTGTCGGCTGGGCAACAGGTTGGGTACACTGGTATCCTCGTAGTCTTCCCTGTCCGACCATCGAGCGTGCTGATCCTCGCCTTGTGTGCGTGAGACTCAGTTCACGACATGCCCCATGACTCCAGGGTTGGCCGGGTTGCTTTCATGCTCCCGCGGTCCTCTCAAGATTGAACAGTACCTGACGGACTGTATCTCTCGCGGTGGACCGGGCCGACAGCTACGCAGTACTACTCCTGTGATAGGTCTGTCAGAAACACACCAGTGGGTCCCTCAGGGGACGGGTAAGTAGTCTCTCCTGCCTGCAGGTGAGTACAAAATGCTGTGTGTGTTTCTCTGTGGGGGATTTTCCCTGTCTCCCCCTGTGTTGTATTGTCACTCTCTGTCACCATTGCTGTGCTGTGGGGGGTGCCTTGGGGTCATACTGTCCTAAGGGGAGGGGGGGGGCTCATGCTGGTCTGCATATCGCTGGGGGCCTTTTGTGTGATTTTGGGGCCTGGGCGCTGTGTGTGTGCTGTTTTTAATTCAACTGTGCATGGCGGCCATTTTGCCGCGGATCGCCTCAGTGAAGTGCGGCGGCCATTTTCTTGTAGCCCGCACGCTTTTCAGCACTAGTTTGGCCTCTATCGCAGCTGTAACAGTGCAAATCTCCTCACAATCTCCTCACAGCTCACTCGCGCTGACACATCGCGGTACAGACAGCGGAACTGAGCGGTCCTGGTCCGGTCTGGTAAGTCCCCTGGGTGCCCCCTCCTCAGTCAGCACAGCCTGTGGGTGGACTTTTTTTATCTGAGGAGTCTCAGAGAGGGGCAATATGGAGTCAGTGTCACAGCTTCCCCTTACATGTTTGAGGCAACAGGCAGTGCTCCAGCATCTGCGGTCCCTATGGACCAGTTGTCGGCAGTCCTGGAATCATTTCTGACTAGGAGGGAAGCGGTGTGCGAGCGCAAGGGAGCAAAAAAGCCCCTCTCCCCACTTTATCTCCACAAAAAAAAAAAAAGGGGGGTGCGCTGATTCAGATATGGGCCTAGCCACTACCGCTCAGGACCCTAGCTCTGAATATTTTGATGGTTTTGAACAGGACATTCCTTGCGTGGAAGACTCCAGTTCTGAGTCCGTAAATGACAGGGTGCTTGTTAGTAAACTCATTGATACGGTGAGGGACACTCTCGAGCTGAATGCTGCAGATGCAGAACCTCAGGCGGACAGTCTCCTTTGGTTCTTTTAAGGCCGGGCCTTCTAAAAAGGTTTTCCCATATGTACCTTTCTTTGACCAGCTCATTGATAATGTCTGGGAAAAAGCCGCAGAAGACTTTTATGGTCCCGCTGCGTTTGTCTATCAAATACCCCTTTGAAGATGCCCTACTTAAAAAGTGGGCTTCTCCCCCAGTGGTCGACCCTCCAGTCGCCTGGTTGAACAAGGCCACCACTCTCCCGATGGAGGGGACTCCTGCATTTAAGGACCCCACTGACAGGAGGTCAGAAGTGGTGAGCAGAGCCATGTTTGCCTTGTTGGGATCCGCCCTACGGCCTGTGGTAGGGGCGACCCTTGTGTCTCAGACACTTACGGGATGGGCAAAAAATTTTGCACCAAACTGTACAGGAGCATAATCTTCCTCCAGACACTATTGCTCTGGCCCACCAAATGGTGCAGGGCCTGGTTTATGTGTGCGACGCCAGGTTAGACGCGGCCCCTTAATATCCAGGGCCTCTGCCTCGGCGGTGGTATTGCGTCGTCTTATCTGTTTGAAATGCTGGTCTGCTGACCTAGCCTCTAAGAAGCTTCTGACGGATCTACCATTTAAAGGTGGTAGGCTTTTTGGTGCTGCGCTGGATGACATCATCAAGGATGTCACGGGAAAAGCACTCTTCTTCCTCAGACTAGCAAGGGTAAGGAGGCCTGCCGTAAGCAGGGTCCTTCCTTTCCAGCAAAAACGTTTTTTTTTCGTCAGTCAGAGTCCACGGGTAGGCCCTCCCAGACTGACAGCAGTGTGGCTGGTGGACACATGCGCCTCTGGGTGCGTAAGCCAAACAAGCCGGCTCCCAAGCCCGCCTCCGCATGAAGTCTTGCCCCCACCCGACTCTGGGGTGGGGGGACGACTTTGCAGGTTCACGGATCGGTGGACCTCCCGGGTGTGCGAGGTGGTCACCTCAGGTTACAGGATAGAGTTCCGTTCCTGGCCCCAGACAGATTCTTCCCTCGAATCTTCCTCTCCTTCTTGCCCGTCGGGCAGCCCTATGGGGGCTGTTCAGGATTTGATCAGGTCCGGAGTGATTGTGCCGGTTTCAGGGATTGTACTCAAATCCGTTTGTCGTTCCAAAAAAGGACGGGGTTCGGCCTATCCTGGACCTCAAGGCCCTAAATGCCTTCGTGAAGGTGCAAAAAATTTGCATGGAATACATTCGCACGGTGATCGATACACTCCGTCAAGGGGATTTTCTGGTGGCCTTGGACATCAAGGACGCCTACTTGCATGTTCCGATCTGCGCAAGTCACCAGAAGTTTCTGTGCTTGTGATCGGCGAAGTCCACTATCAATCTGTGGCTCTTCCTTTCGCCCTAGCTTTGGCACCAAGGGTGTTCACCAAGGTGCTTGCGCCGGTTCTAGCTTTGCTGAGACAGCGAGGCATCGCTGTCGTGGGCTATCTGGACGATCTTCTTCTAAGAGCAGAAAGTGTCTCAAAAGTAGAAGACAGTGTGACTATCGTCAGTCAGACCCTCAGGGACTTCGGGTGGCTCCTGAACATTCAGAAGTCAGTCTTGGTCCCGACTCAGCGTCTGGAGTATCTAGGTCTGATTCTGGACTCCTTGGAGGCAAAGGTATTCCTACCTCCAGGGAAGTTACTGACACTTCAGTCTGCAGTGTGAGTGCTGACATCCCGACAATGGTCGTCACTCCGTTTTTGCATGAGAGTCCTGGGACTCATGGTGGCCTCCTTCGAGGCCGTTCTGTATGCCCAATCACACACCAGAGCATTGCAGAAGGAGATCTTGCTCACTTGGGACAAATCCCCGTTGTCTTTGGATCTTCCGATCCAGGTGAGTCACCTGGTCAGGGCGTCCCTGACATGGTGGTTGGGGTCCCCGGCTCTTCGGTCCGGGAAGTCGTTCCTCCCTATTCAATGGACGGTGTTCACAACGGACACCAGCCTGACGGGCTGGGGTGGAGTCTGGGGAGTCCTGTCGGCCCAAGGGCTTTGGACTCCGGACGAAGCCCGTTTACCGATCAATGTTCTGGAAATACGGGCCATCAGACTGTGCCTCTCCTCGTGGTCTGAGAGATTACAGGATCGCTCCATCAGGATCCAGTCGGACAACGTCACGGCGGTGGCGTATGTCAACCATCGAGGGGGGACTCGGAGCTCAGCTGTGGCTTCTGAGGTCGCCCGTACCCTGAAGTGGGCCAAAAGAAGCGTGCCGGCTCTGTCGGCCGTTTACATTCCGGGCATAGACATTTGGCAGGCGGACTATTTGAGTAGCCAGACGCTGGACCAGGGAGAGTGGTCCTTGCACCCGGAGGTATTTCAACTCCTTTGCCGATGGTGGGGCACGCCGGATGTGGACCTGATGGCCTCTCGACTCAATCGCAAGGTGTCGAGGTTTGTGGCCAGATCCAGGGATCCTTGGGCGGATGCCTTGGATGCGTTAGTGGCCCCATGGGGTCATTATCACCTGATATACGTTTATCCTCCGCTGCAGTTGCTCCCTCGCCTGCTGCGCAGGGTGGCGACCGAGGGAATTCCGGTTATCCTCATTGCTCCGGATTGGCCTCGGCGTCACTGGTACGCCGATCTGGTACGTCTCGTCGCGGACATTCCCTGTCGGTTGCCAATAAGGGAGGACCTTCTGTCTCAAGGTCCTATATTTCATCCTGCTTTACAGTCTCTGGCTTTAATGGCATGGCTGTTGAAAGCCAGGTGTTGAGAGACCGAGGTCTCTCGGACTCTGTCATTTCGACCATGTTAAGGGCACGGAAGTCTTCCTCCAGAATGATCTATCTCGTACCTAGAAAGCTTACATCGCCATGTGTGAAGAGCTGGACTGGCGTCCTCAGACGTATTCCGTCCCTAGAATCCTGCGTTTTCTGCAGCGTGGAGTGGCCCAAAAGCTCGCTTTGAGTACCATTAAGGCCTTGGCCGTCTTCTTTCAGCGACCACTAGCGGGTCATTCCTTGGTTAGCACCTTGGTACAGGGGGTTCGCCATGTGCTCCCTCCTGTCGAGCCTCCTCTCCCCCCCGTGGGATCTGAATTTGGTACTCTCGGTTCTCCAGGAACCTCCCTTTGAGAATATCAGGGATATTCCCCTCTTGTCTTTGTCTCAGAAGGTGACCCTTTTAGTGGCAATTACTTCTGTTAGACGAGTGTCTGAGTTGGCGGCCTTGTCCTGCAAGTCATCCATAAGGATAAGGCGGTGTTGCATCCGCGACCTTCTTTTTTGCCAAAGGTGGTCTCGGCCTTTCACCTAAATGAGGACATTGTCCTCCCGTCCTTGTGTCCTCACCCATCGCATCCCAGAGAGTTTGTGCTTCACACATTGGACATGGTACGAGCCTTGCGGGTGTACCTGTCTGCTACTGCTTCTATTCGGAAGTCTGACTCACTGTTTGTAACTGCCTCTGGTCCAAAACAGGGCCAAGCGGCTTCGTCTGCCACCATTTCTAGGTGGTTCAGACAAAACCGTCATTCAAGCCTATGCTCTCAAGGGGCGGGTGCCTCCCTTTCCGATCACGGCGCATTCCACCAGGGCAATTGGCGCTTCCTGGGCTTTCCGACATCAAGTGTCGGTTGCACAAGTGTGCAAGGCGGCGACCTGGTCATCCACTCATACCTTTTCTAAGTTTTCTAAGGTTAATGTGGCTGCATCTTCGAATGCTTCCTTCGGCCGCAAGGTGTTGCAGGCCGCTGTTTAGAGTTGCAACTCCTCCGTTGAGGAGCTCTGCCTTGTTTGGAGTGAGGTTCTTTGGTTTTTCCATTTAGATTTAGATTTAGATTGCTCCCATCCCTCTTGACACTGCTTTGGGACATCCCACGTGTACAAGTGAATAAGAGACGCCGTGTCAGTCCATGGATGATAAGAGAAAATAGGATTTTTGTACTCACCATAAAATCCTTTTCTCTGACATCCATGGACTGACACGGCACCCACCCTTCCTTTTTAAAGATTGTACTGCTTTGTTACGAACTGAGGTCTGCTGACTGCAGGGGGTGGGTTATGTCCAGAGGGACCGCCCCCCTGGGCGGGGCTGTTCAACTCTGGCTTTTAGAATGTATGTATAACATCTCACATTCTGCCTAGGTCTTCTCCTGCAAGCAGGGACATAACCCACGTGTACAGTGAATAAGAGACGCTGTGTCAGTCCATGGATGTCAGAGAAAAGGATTTTTACGGTGAGTACAAAAATCCTATTTTTTGCTTTCCTGATTAATTTCTTCCACACCAACACAAGCCCATGTGCGTTACCGAGGCCTTACTTTTGACTGCAGCATAAATGTATACCGTATATACTTGAGTAAGCCGACCCGAATATAAGCCAAGGCACCTAATTTTACCACAAAAAAATGGGAAAACTTATTGACTCAAGTATAAGCCTAGGGTGTCCATGTGCATGCCTCACTGTGCCCATGCCTCACTGTGTTCATGACTAGACTGACGTTTAACATGGGAGTCTATGGAAGGAGTGCCCGGCTTTGAAAAATCAGTGCTCCACGGCCGTAAGTTCCCCAGACAAAAGACGTTTCACACTTATAGAGGAGAAATGGGGCTACGTGTGTGCCAAGTTTTGGGTCCAGGGGACCTAAGACCGGCCGGTACCCGGGTCCCCAAATTCACCAGAGAAATTACTGTTTAACGAGTCTATGGAAGGGGTGCCCGGCTTTGAAAAATCGGTGCTCCCCGGCCGTAGGTCCTCCGGACAACAAACTTTACACACTTGTAGATGAAGAGTAAGGCTACATGTGTGCCAAGTTTGGGGTCCAGGGGACCTACGGCCGGTAACGGGTCCCCAAAAACCCGGGAGATCAGACCCAAAAAGGTGACTCGAGTATAAGCCGAGGGGGCATTTTCAGCACAAAAAAATGTGCTGAAAAAACTCGGCTTATACTCGAGTATATACAGTATTTTGTTTTCTACTGCAATTGAAGATATAATTAGTTGATACAAGTGATCACACTCTTCTAACACTTCATATTTCACATTATCAGGTTGTCTATATGTCCTGAAATAATGTGAGTTTACCCCACACTGACTTTATATGTTCTCCAGAAGTACAATATTTACACATTTGGCCTCCATCTTGGTTGCTCTCTGTATTCACTATAAGTAAAAATACAGGTTGCGTACAAATGAAAGACATGATGTCAAACCTCAATCTAAAAATGTATACACTTTATAATAAAATTGACCAAAAACATGGTGCTTTCACTTTAATTTACAGTTGATGTACAAGCGATGTCTCTTCTCCCCTTACCTCCTGGCTTGATCATTGTAGAAGATTTTGTTTCTCCTGAAGAAGAATTGGCATTGCTGGCAAGCATTCACTGGGAGACGGATAACTGCAGTAAGTATGCACGTTATAAAATCTACATGCAAAGCAGATAGCAAAGTCTAGATATAATGCTAGAGCATACAGTACACATATTAACAGGGAAGATGAATTTTGGATAAGAAATTACATTGAAGATATATACATAAGGTAAAATATCTAAAGCTGCCCAAACACTTTTTAGTTAGATCAATCTTCCAATGTTTCCCATTTTCTTTTAGATATAATAAAAGTATCAAGTATATTTTTACATTTCGCTGGAAAGAGCTTCAGGTTTCCATTCAGACTGGAAAATGTCAATAGTTTGGGACCAAAGTTAAACTATTTAATCTCAACAAAGATTCTTTCCTTTTAACATGCATGGCTTTAACCACTTGACCTCCGGAAGATTTACCCCTCTTCATGACCAGGCCATTTTATGCGATGCGGCACTGCGTTTCTTTAACTGATAATTGTACGGTCATGCAACACTGTATATATATATATATATATATATATATATATATATAGAAAAAGTGCAGCGCATCCAATGTTAAAAAAATATTTTTTGAATGAAAATAGATAAAAGTCAATCAGGTAAGTGAGAGTCCATAGAGTGGAAAACCACTGGTGCATGCGATGTGGGACAAACACAGTGACCAAGAGAACCCTCCACCACACACAGAGTGGCCGCTCACCTCAATGCTTGGACCTCCGAGAGGTCATATGGCATAAGTAAGAATAACACAGATGTCATCCAATTCCTCAGCCTCCACCTCCGAATCAGCATACATCAGCCAGCATAGACAGTAATGACCTTAACAGCCTCCTCACCATCATCCAGCAAAGTGATTATGCAAATAAACAGAGAAGAGACTTCCTAGTGCTCTCTGATAACCATTGATTTATTTAAAAAGAAAACGAATTGAGTACTCACATAAAAAAGCGCTCATATGCGAGCGCAAGCAAACACAGCTTCACAGAATAAAATCACAAATATCCGGGGATGATCGCGGCAGCGTCCGGCGTAGCTCCTCGCGATCACCCCCGGATATTTGTGATTTTATTCTGTGAAGCTGTGTTTGCTTGCGCTCGCATATGAGCGCTTTTTTATGTGAGTACTCAATTCGTTTTCTTTTTAAATAAATCAATGGTTATCAGAGAGCACTAGGAAGTCTCATCTCTGTTTATTTGCATAATCACTTTGCTGGATGATGGTGAGGAGGCTGTTAAGGTCATTACTGTCTATGCTGGCTGATGTATGCTGATTCGGAGGTGGAGGCTGAGGAATTGGATGACATCTGTGTTATTCTTACTTATGCCATATGACCTCTCGGAGGTCCAAGCATTGAGGTGAGCGGCCACTCTGTGTGTGGTGGAGGGATCTCTTGGTCACTGTGTTTGTCCCACATCGCATGCACCAGTGGTTTTCCACTCTATGGACTCTCACTTACCTGATTTGACTTTTATCTATTTTCATTCAAAAAATATTTTTTTAACATTGGATGTGCTGCACTTTTTCTATATATATGTTTTATTGAGGTGTTTTTATGAATTATCCTTATTTGCTGGCTGCATTAGTTTCTCCTTTTTTTGTTTATTGTTCATTTCAGCGCTGAATACCTATCTAATTACATGCAACACTGTATCAAAATAAAATGTATGTCCTTTTTTTTCTGCAAATAGTTTTCTTTTGGTCGTAATATTTTTAGCTTTCTGTATTGGATAAAACATATCCAATACAGTTTTTTTAAAGAAATCTAATTTCTTCATAAAATTAAGGCCAGTATGTACACTGCCACATATTTTTGGTAAAAAAAAAATCCCAAAAAGTGTATATATTGATTGGTTTCACAAAAGTTTAGGCATATACAAACTATGGGATATATACTGGAATTTGTATTTATTTTATACTAGTAACGTTGGCGATCAGCGACTTATAGCGGGACTGCGATATTGTGGCGGACAATCAGACACTTTTGCCATTTTGCGGGAACCAGTGACAGTGATCAGTGTTAAAAAATATGCATTGTTACTGTACTAATGACACTGGCTGGGAAGAAGTTACACATCAGGGGGTGATCAAAGGGTTAACTGTGTGCCTAGCCAGTGTTTGTGTACTGTGTTAGGTGCCTTTACTAAGGGAAGTGATAGATTTTATTCCCTGCTTTGCAGGGACACACAATCTATCACTTTCTCCCCTGTCAGAATGAAGCTCTGCCTTCTTTACATAGACAGAGGTTCGTTCTGTGCCTCTGCCCGACAATCAGCAGATGCTGGCAGAAATCCAGTGCCCGACACCCGCAGATTGGCTTCTGCTGTGATTTAATCACAGCAGAAGCAGCCAGCTAGCGTCATGCGCCTCCTAGTCGGAAGTGCAGAATCGCGTGTGTATGTATATGTGTGTATATATATATATTGTGAGGGGGTTAGCTCGGCAGCGGGTGTGTGTGACCCCCGGGATGGGCTCCCCACACAAAAACAGGCCCAGCAAACGGAGGTTGTGGTTTTCAAAATCAAAAAGGTGCGGTTTATTTTCTATTTACAGTGACAAAACACAGCAAAGCAAAAGAAACATAAATAAAATAAATCCTGGTCAACTTGATCTCTGACTAAACATACAGGTTTCCTAACTAACAACTGGGATCAGCCTAGTGCTGTCCTAGTCCCTAAGTCCCTGGTTTTAAATGTCCAAGCAAATAGCCACACAGGCTTTGTCTCACCGCACAGGGGTTCACTCTCCCTAGACAGTCCACACAGGTCTGGGTCCAGGCATGAGCAAACACCTAATGAATCTGGGCGTTCTTATAGAGGCCTAAATGAGCTGACAAGCTTCAGCTGGTCTCATCAACTCCCTGTCTGCACGACGCCCCACACTCTCCCTAGAGGTATGAGTCATCCATGAGCCCACTAGCCTCAGCTGGGCTTATACAACTCTCCACCTAGTTGTATAAGTCGGCGTAAAGCCTGAATCTGGGCGAAATATATCTACCCCCCTGGATGCAACCAGGTGACTTTACCTTCCTGCTGTCACATACCCCCCCCTCTTGTTTTAACCTCGGGGTTGGAACACCAGCAATCAGGCATTCATGTACTCGAGACAAAGCATCCACATTCCCCCATTTGAACGCCAGGGCGATGCTTTACTGTGAAGTTGAATTCCTGGAGGGCCAGGAACCACCTATTCACTCTTCTATTTGTTTCCTTGTTTTGAGCCATCCACTTTAACGGAGCGTGATCCGTAACCATGTCAAAGTGCCTACCTAGCAGGTAGTACCGAAGGGAATCTAGAGCCCACTTCACCGCTAAACACTCCTTTTCAACGGTGGCGTAATTTACCTCATGGGACTTCAACTTCCTGCTGAGGTAAATGACTGGGTGCTCTTCCCCGTTCCAGACCTGGGACAATACTGCTCCTAACCCCACATCTGACGCATCACTTTGTACGACAAAGTCTTTAGAGAAGTCGGGTGAGTACAACACTGGCTGGCTACATAAGGCTTGTTTCAAGAATTGGAATGCTGCCTCAGCCTCGGGGGTCCATTTAATCATGACCGACCCTTTCCCCTTCGTCAGGTTGGTTAGGGGCACAGCCTTAGAAGCAAAGTGGGGAATGAATCGCCGATAATACCCAGCGATTCCCAGAAAGGCTCGTACCTGCTTCTTGCTGTTGGGACGTGGCCAACTCTGGATGGCCTCGACTTTGTTGAGTTGGGGTTTTATTACTCCCCTCCCAATGGTGTACCCAAGATATTTGGCCTCCTCCTGCCCAATGGTACACTTCTTGGGGTTAGCCGTAAACCCCGCTTCCCGAACAGAGTCCAGGACTGCTTGCACTTTTGGCAGATGTGAGGCCCAATCTGTGCTATGGACAATTACGTCATCCAGGTAAGCCGCAGCATACTTCCGATGGGGCCTCAGCATCTGGTCCATTTTCCGCTGGAATGTGGCCGGCGCATTCTGTAACCCGAACGGCATTCTTTTATATTGGAACGCCCCGTCTGGGGTTACAAATGCGGTTTTCTCTTTGGCCGACTTGGCCAGGGGGATTTGCCAATACCCTTTTGTGAGGTCAAGAGTCGTCATGTATCGGGCTGTTCCCAGCCGGTCGATCAACTAATCTATACGTGGCATGGGGTAGGTGTCAAATTTTGTAACTTTGTTCAACTGACGAAAATCGTTACAAAATCGCCAGCTCCCATCCGGTTTAGGCACCAACACAATGGGACTAGACCAATCACTTTGGGACTCCTCTATCACCCCTAAGTTCAGCATTTTCTGTACTTCCTCCCGTATTGCCTCCCGTCGGGCCTCTGGGATCCGATAGGGTTTTAACTTCACCCTTTCACCGGGCGGGGTAATGATGTCATGCTCTACCCCAGATGTTTGTCCCGGCAGCTCAGAGAATACCTCCTTGTTGCGAAGCACAAACTCCTTAACCTCCTGTTGTTGGGGTTGTGACAAGGTGGCTGCTATTCCAACCTCAGGAATCACGCAACCAGTTTGAGCTGGTGACCAAGTGTCTGCGACTAGGGACTCTCTATCCCTCCAGGCTTTCAACAGATTAACGTGATAGATCTGTTCGGGCTTTCGCCTTCCTGGTTGTCTGACCTTGTAATTCACTTCGCTCACTTTTTCCATTATCTCATAGGGGCCTTGCCATTTGGCAAGGAATTTACTTTCAACCGTAGGGACAAGTACCAGTATCCTATCCCCCGGGGAAAAGGTACGGGTCTTGGCTCCACGGTTGTACACTCTCTGCTGTGCTAACTGCGCTTGGGCCAAATGTTCCTTCACGATGGGCATTACCTGTGCAATTCGGTCTTGCATCAGGGCGACATGCTCAATCACACTCCTGTGGGGAGAACTCTCACTTTCCCAAGTTTCCTTGGCAATATCCAACAGCCCTCTTGGGTGTCTCCCATACAGTAACTCAAAGGGGGAGAATCCCGTAGAGGATTGGGGCACCTCCCTAATAGCAAACATCAGATAAGGAAGTAGACAGTCCCAATCCTTTCCATCTCTATCCACCACTTTCTTCAACATTTGTTTTAGGGTTTTGTTGAATCTTTCAACCAGCCCATCGGTTTGGGGGTGATACACAGATGTACGTAATTGCGTCACTTTGAACAATTTACACAGCTCCTTCATAACCCGGGACATAAAGGGTGTACCTTGGTCCGTAAGCAGTTCTTTACAAATACCCACCCGGCTAAACACAAGAGATAGCTCTTTGGCTATGGTTTTGGCCGAGGTATTTCGGAGAGGGATCGCTTCTGGATAACGGGTGGCATAGTCCATTATAACTAATATGTACTGGTGCCCCCTAGCGGACTTGATTATAGGCCCTACCAAATCCATGGCGATCCTCTCAAACGGGACCTCAATGATGGGTAGAGGGACCAGCGGGCTACGGAAATGTGGCATCGGGGCCGACCTCTGACACACAGGGCAGGAGGAACAATAATTTTCTATGTCCTTCATCACCCCCGGCCAATAGAATCTCTGTAATACCCTCTCTCGGGTTTTCTCTGTCCCCAGATGACCTCCAAGAATGTGCCCATGGGCCAACTCCAACACCAACTTCCTGTAAGGTTTGGGCACCACAAGCTGCTCAACGGTTTCTTCTGCCCTTTTTGCCACCCGATACAGTAGGTCCTTCTCTACGCTGAAGTATGGGTAAGGGCAGGTATTATCTGGGTTCACTAACTCGCCATCTATTTTCACTACGTTTTCCCGTGCCTTTATTAGGGCGGGGTCTTTCAACTGTTCTGTGGCAAAGTTTTCCCTGTGAACCTCAAGATCAGAAAACTCCACAGACGGTAGGTTTTCGTCTGAGGAGGTGGGCTCCTCTCCAGTTTCTTGAGTCTCCCCTGCCAATACTGATAAGGGAAATTCCGGAGAGTCCTCACCACTCTCAGGGGAGTTCTGGCTATCACATTCCTGGTACATAGGGGCACAGTGGGGGGCTCAGGATCATCCCACAGTTCCCAGAACTTCGGAAAATCCCTTCCCACAATGGCGTCATGCGGTAACTGAGATACTAAGCCCACTGGATGAGAGAGGGTACCTTTGGGGGTCTCGAAACACACTGTAGTCACTGGATACTCTCGGGTGTCCCCATGCACACAAATAACAGCTACCTTGCTATTCCCAAAGACCTCTGTTTTAACTAACTCAGCCTTTATCAGGGTCACAAGGCTACCTGAATCCAGCAATACCACAACATTTCTACCATTAACACACATTTTGCATAAATGTTTCTCAGTTCCTCGAATGGCAGTGCATGCGACTGTCGCACACAGCGACTGACGTCTGCCCGTCAGAAAGTCACACTGCATGGGTTCCTCCACAACCGGGCAATTGGCTGCAATATGTCCCGCTTGCCGGCAGCGGTAGCAAACGATCCTTCTTGCCGCCTCTTGAGCCGCTGATTTCCCAGGCTGTTCTCGCCAAACTTGGGGTAGAGCTCCCACCCTCTCACTCTCTCCACCCTCACCCCTTGGAATCCTCTTATCCGCCCCTGGGGATGGTCTGGTCTTAGGGTGGAAAGTCCGAGTGTCTCTGGAAGAGGCCGTCAGGTTCTCTGTAGCCAAGTATTTCTCCACACGATCCACAAGACCATCGGCCGTCTCTGGGTCTCCATGGCTTACCCACTTTTGGATGGCAGTAGGAAGAGCTCTCAAAAACCGATCCATTACAACACGTTCCACAATCTTTGGTGCGGACAAAGTCTCTGGCTGTAGCCACTTTCTGCTCAGGTGAATGAGATCATACATTTGAGACCTGGGGTGTTTTCCAAGCTGGAAAGTCCAGTTATGCACACGCTGAGCCCGGACAGCCTGGGTGACACCCAGCCTTGCCAAAATTTCAGCTTTTAGCATCACATAGTCTTTTGCTTGGTTAGGCTCTAGGTCATAGTAAGCTTTCTGCGATTCACCAGTTAACAGAGGAGCCACCAGTCCAGCCCACTGCTCCTCAGGCCACTTTTCTCTTTCAGCGGTCCTTTCAAATGTGGTCAAAAATACCTCTGGATCATCCTCTCCAGTCATTTTTGTCAATAAACGACTCACCCCAAAGGACGCGGTATTAGCGGGACGGCTTTCCTCACTGGTCTGCGGACGTTGCTGCATTACTGCTTCCATCTGTTGTTGTAGTCTCTGCTCTTGCTTCTGCAACAGGTCTATGAAGCGGGCCTCAGATTGCTGCTGGGCTTGTTGCTGAGCCTCCAGACTCTGTTGCAAAGTTGCGTTTGTCTGCTGCTGGGCTGCAAGGCTCTGTTGATGAGCTTGCTGCTGGGCTGCGAAGTTCTGTTGTTGAGCTGCAAGGCTCTGTTGATGAGCTGCAAGGCTCTTTTGCAAACCTGCATTTGTCTGCTGTTGATTGGCATTTGCTAGAGCCAGCTGCTTCAGTATCTCCTCCATGCTGGCTTAAAAAAAAACTGCCACTGGTTCTCCACCAACTGTGAGGGGGTTAGCTCGGCAGCGGGTGTGTGTGACCCCCGGGATGGGCTCCCCACACAAAAACAGGCCCAGCAAACGGAGGTTGTGGTTTTCAAAATCAAAAAGGTGCGGTTTATTTTCTATTTACAGTGACAAAACACAGCAAAGCAAAAGAAACATAAATAAAATAAATCCTGGTCAACTTGACCTCTGACTAAACATACAGGTTTCCTAACTAACAACTGGGATCAGCCTAGTGCTGTCCTAGTCCCTAAGTCCCTGGTTTTAAATGTCCAAGAAAATAGCCACACAGGCTTTGTCTCACCGCACAGGGGTTCACTCTCCCTAGACAGTCCACACAGGTCTGGGTCCAGGCATGAGCAAACACCTAATGAATCTGGGAGTTCTTATAGAGGCCTAAATGAGCTGACAAGCTTCAGCTGGTCTCATCAACTCCCTGTCTGCACGACGCCCCACACTCTCCCTAGAGGTATGAGTCATCCATGAGCCCACTAGCCTCAGCTGGGCTTATACAACTCTCCACCTAGTTGTATAAGTCGGCGTAAAGCCTGAATCTGGGCGAAATATATCTACCCCCCTGGATGCAACCAGGTGACTTTACCTTCCTGCTGTCACAATATATATAATTTCTTTTTCGTACATCACGGGACACAGAGCGACTTAGTCATTACTAATGGGTTATATAGTTTACCTTCAGGTGTTGGCACTGGCCAATTCCAAACCGGAAGTACCCTCCCCTATATAAGCCCCTCCCACCCGGGAGCACCTCAGTTTTTTGCCAGTGTCTAAGGTGTTGGCCAAAGAGTAACATGTGTTTTCACTGGGCTTGCGTACAGGTTCTTTTGGGCCTTAGTAAGCTGTTCCGGATCCCACCAAAAAAGCTTCATAGCTAAACGGTCGGTACCCGGGCCTTGCAGCAGAAGAGCAAGGTTTTGCCTGTAATGCTTCTCTTAGGAGGGCTGGACCCTGGGATCCAGAGCTCTGGTCATACCCACGACCAAGACGCTGTCTGTGCAGGGTGCTATACAGGTCCAGGGGAGTGGAATCCTTGGGAACCCGGTCCCTGAAGGTTTAATTACAATGCCTGCCGTGATAGGTGAAGTTTGGACTTTTGTGGACCAAACAAAGTCCTGCGGCGGGGATCAGGTAAGTGGGGGCCCTCAGGAACTTGGTTCTATTGGGGGACCCCCAAGCCTAATTTGTCTTTCTGTCTGTTACCTAACGGTATTCCCGCTAAATATCTGTGTTTGCCTATAACTACTGAAAATGTAAAATTTTAATAGTAGTCAAGAAAAAAAAAAAAAAAACAGGGACCGCGGTACCTGTGTTAAACCACTAGAGGCCGCTGTAGTCCATTTTTCTTGTAAATGTGGATCTTTGGTTTTCTCAACTCAAAAGATCCAGGCAGCTGGTAAGTTTCTCTGAGGGAATCCACTTCCTCTGCCCTGTTGCTGCGTTCATCCACCGCACAGGCCCTCCGGCAAAAAGGGCCCTGGCTCCTAGTCCTCTGTTGGTTTTCGAAAAGGGCGCCATTGGCGCACGGGCGCGCGCGCGGGCGCGTGCACGCGCCTCCTATGAAAAAAAAGGGGCGGGGCGGGTGGATGACGCTCGATGCGCGCCGCGGCGCTTCTGCGCATGTGCGGGCGTCCCAGCATGGTTAAAAGACACAGTACAAGTGTCAGCTGCATGCAAACAGAGCTAGCAACAAACAGTGGCACACAGAGGCGGTTGATGCAGGCATCCCCATAGAAAGGCACTTTAGTGGACACCAGCTGGTATATAGCAGCACCTGTGTTAGACTATTACCAGCAAAAATTGGTGTATGACGACGGGAATACCTCAGCTTTGTGCTTAAAGGATATGTCGTCCAGACGCTCCGGAAATAAATCTTCCAGGAAGCCAAAGGGGTCTCCATCGGGCTCTGAGGATATTGGGCATGCTTGCACTGCACCAATCTCCCCTGAGAATGCAGAGGTCAGTAGCCGTAGAAACCCCGCAGGAATGCCTGGTGCTGCGGCTGTCCCCAGTCCACCTGCTCCTGTATATATAACAGAGGAGGTTTTATCCTCAACTCTGGGAGGATTGGAAGAGAGATTAACAGCATTGATCGCTGCTTCCCTGTCACAGGAAAAGCGCGTCCGATCTCCGTCTCCTCCTTCAGAGTGCCTGTTAGTGGAGGAACAGCCCCACACAGAGATCGACCTACCTGAAGGGGATCAGGATGAGGTTGATTCACTTATAGAGGAATCAACAGTGGAAGAACCTTTCTCAGCTTCTCAGGCTGAAAGATTATGGGTTCAGTCTCTGACTAACATGGTCCGATCAGCATTTAAAATGCCTCTGGCGGAACCACCATCCACTACGGTTTCCTCGCTGGGGTCGCTAAAAGCTCCCCAGGCGGTCTGTTCCTTCCCAATCCACCCTTTATTAGAAGGGCTTATTTACCAGGATTGGGAGCATCCTGATAAAATATTTGCTCCCCCCAAGAGATTTCCGGTGATCTATCCCATGGAGGATAAGTTCATAAGAAAATGGAGGGTCCCTATAGTGGACGCAGCCATCTCTTCTGTTAACAAATCACTGACATGTCCAGTAGATAATGTTCCAATGTTCAAAGACCCAATAGATAAAAAATTGGAGTCTTTACTAAAATCTGCTTTCTCTACAGCAAGTATGGTGACACAACCTGCGGTAGCAGCGATTGGAGTCTGCCAAGCAGTGAAAGATCAGTTGAAACAAGTCTTAAGGGACTTACCAGATCAGCAGGCTCATGCCCTAGCTGACCTGCCTAGAGCCTTGTGTTTTGCGGTGGACGCCATAAAGGATACAATCCAACAGGCCTCCCGCTTTACGCTGTCTATAGTACATATGCGTAGGCTTTTGTGGCTCAAAAACTGGTCTGCTGAAGCTCCCTGTAAAAGACTGCTGGTTAGCTTCCCATTTCATGGAGAACGCTTATTTGGAGAAGATCTGGACAAATATATCCAGAAAATTTCTGCCGGTAAAAGTTCACTCTTACCGGTTAAGAACAAGGGTAGAAGTCCTTCTTTTAAGAGGCCTACCTCTCCAGTCCCGGGCACATCGGCTGTGAAGCAGTTCCGACGGCCTCCGCGGTCAAATTCAGGGGGCAGAAATCAGGGACAATCACAGGGTAACAAGAAGCCCTGGATCAAGAGAGGTACAAAACCTCCCCCTAAGGCATGAAGTATTGCCCCCGCTCAATCGGGTGGGGGGAAGACTTCAGTTGTTCACAGAGACCTGGCGGGACACCATCAGAGACAGATGGGTGCTCTCCGCAGTAAGTCTGGGATACAAGCTGGAGTTAAAAGGCACTCCTCCTGCCCAATTTATGAGGTCAAACGTGCCAAGAGATCCCCAAAAGAGAGGATCCCTCCTTCTGGCACTAGAACAACTATTGCTCCAAGGGGTAATCATGAAGGTTCCCCTGGAAGAAAGCGGATTCGGGTTTTACTCGAACCTTTTCACAGTCCCCAAACCAAATGGGGACGTGAGGCCCATATTAAATCTAAAAGGGCTAAACAAGTTCCTAAATATCAGGACCTTTCGGATGGAGTCGATCCGATCAGTGGCCACCGCCCTACAAGGGCAGGAATGGCTAGCCTCGATCGACATAAGGGATGCTTATCTGCATATTCCCATCTTTCCGGCCCATCAGAAATTTCTACGCTTTGCAGTAGAAGGGCGCCAATTTCAGTTCAGAGCCTTACCTTTCGGTCTGGCCACAGCACCACGAGTGTTCACAAAAATTCTGGCCCCATTATTGGCCAATCTAAGAACACAGGGTGTAACGATAATGGCATATCTAGACGACCTGCTACTAATAGACCACTCAGTGGAAAAGCTGGAAGTAGCTATTCACAAGACAATCGAGTATCTGGAATATCACGGTTGGATTATCAACCGGGACAAGTCAGCTCTAAGACCAGTCAAAAGTCTGGAATACTTAGGGCTAAGGCTGGATTCAAATCAGAGAAAGATTTTCTTACCTCCAGAGAAGGTGTCGTCTTTAAGAAATTTGACCCACTTAGTGGGTACAAAAAGAAAACCATCCATACGTCTCTGCATGAGGCTGCTGGGAAAGATGGTGGCTTCATTCGAAGCGGTACCCTACGGTCAATTCCATTCAAGGAATTTGCAAAGGGCCATACTGTCAGCCTGGAACAAAAAAGTTCAGGCTTTAGACTTACCAATGTCCCTGTCCCCTTCCGTTCGCAAGAGCCTCCATTGGTGGTTGGTGCCCCAGAATCTGGAAAGAGGGAAACCCTTCAGTCCGGTTTCTTGGAAGGTGGTCACTACAGATGCCAGCCTCATCGGCTGGGGGGCAGTGCTGGAGCAATGGTCTCTCCAGGGCAGGTGGTCAGAAGCAGAAAAGGCCCTGCCCATCAATCTCTTAGAGATACGAGCAGCCCGGTATGCCCTAGTAGCATGGACATCCAAACTCCAGGGGTCCCCTGTCAGAATTCAATCAGACAATGCCACGGCAGTGGCATATATCAATCATCAGGGTGGCACCAAAAGTCGTGCAGCCCAGAAGGAAGCAAATTGCATCCTGGAGTGGGCAGAAAGATATGTCCCAGCCATATCTGCGGTTTTCATCCCAGGAGTGGAAAATTGGAGAGCGGACTTTCTAAGTCGCCAACAATTATGCCCGGGAGAATGGTCTCTTCACCCCGAGGTTTTCCAGGCAATATGCCAGCGGTGGGGAACACCGGATGTAGATCTGCTAGCATCCAGATTCAACGCAAAGGTGGACAGGTTTGTGTCTCGCACAAGGGATCCCCTAGCTTGCGGCTCGGATGCCCTAGTGTTCCCTTGGGATCGGTTCAAGCTGATATATGCATTCCCACCGCCACAATTGTTACCGCGATTACTCCGCAGAATCAGGGTAGAAAAGAAACCAGTGATTCTGGTGGCTCCAGCGTGGCCCCGAAGGGCATGGTACGCGGAGATGGTAAAAATGTCAGTGAGGAGTCCTTGGACCCTCCCACTTCGTCCGGACCTGCTTTCGCAGGGACCGATATACCACCCTTCCTTACCAGCCCTAGGTTTGACGGCCTGGCTATTGAAGCCCACATTCTGAAAAAGAGAGGACTCTCTAATTCTGTGGTATCTACCATGATCAATGCCAGGAAACCGGTATCCAGGCAGATCTATTATAGGATCTGGAAAGCGTACATTACGTGGTGTGAGACCAAGAAATGGCATCCACGTAAGTACATGATAGGGAGGATTCTGGACTTCCTACAGTGGGCTGTAGATAGGAAACTGGCCTTGAGTACTATCAAGGGTCAGATTTCGGCCTTGTCAATATTTTTTCAAAGGCCCTTGGCTTCGCATTCACTAGTCAAAGCCTTTATACAAGGAGTGATGCGTATTAGCCCTCCGGTTAGTATTCCCATATGTCCTTGGGACTTAAACCTGGTTCTGTCGGTTCTACAGAAACAACCGTTTGAACCATTACAACACATTTCCTTGGTTCTTCTCACCAGGAAATTGGTTTTCTTAGTAGCCATTTGTTCGGCTAAAAGAGTGTCGGAATTAGCAGCTATGTCCTGTAAGGAGCCATATCTGGTTGTCCATAAGGACAGAGTAGTATTACGTCCTCATCCAGCCTTTCTTCCTAAGGTGGTATCGAGGTTTCATTTGAACCAAGATGTGGTTCTTCCTTCTTTTTTCCCCAAACCTAGCTCAGTAGAGGAAAAGTTATTACATTCTTTGGATGTGGTAAGAGCAGTTAAAGCTTATCTAAAAGCCACTGCTCAGATTCGCAGAACGGATTCTTTGTTTGTTCTGCCGGAAGGCCCCAGAAGGGGTCAGGCAGCATCAAAATCTACTTTAGCCAAGTGGATTCGACAGGTCATAATACAAGCCTATGGCTTGAGAAAGAGACCGCCTCCGTTCAAAGTTAGGGCGCACTCCACAAGAGCGGTTGGAACTTCATGGGCAGTGCATCACCAGGCCTCCCTGGCTCAAGTATGTAAGGCCGCAACATGGTCTTCGGTACACACGTTTACTAGATTCTATCAGGTAGACGTTAGAAGTCAGGAGGATGTCGCCTTTGGGCGCAGTGTGTTGCAGGCCGCAAAAGATCCTCATGCCTGATGGCGCCCAGCTTATGTACCCCCCCCCTCATTTGGCATTGCTTTGGGACGTCCCATTAGTAATGACTAAGTCGCTCTGTGTCCCGTGATGTACGAAAAAGAAAAAGGGATTTTTATAACAGCTTACCTGTAAAATCCTTTTCTTGGAGTACATCACGGGACACAGAGCTCCCACCCCTCTTTTTGGGACACTTATTGCTTGGCTACAAAACTGAGGTGCTCCCGGGTGGGAGGGGCTTATATAGGGGAGGGTACTTCCGGTTTGGAATTGGCCAGTGCCAACACCTGAAGGTAAACTATATAACCCATTAGTAATGACTAAGTCGCTCTGTGTCCCGTGATGTACTCCAAGAAAAGGATTTTACAGGTAAGCTGTTATAAAAATCCCTTTTTTATGGTTCTGGGCAGGAAGGCTGCCCTGTAGCAGTACATCTGCTGTAGGGCGGTCCCGAACTGGTTAAACAAGCCATCCCTGACCTCTGTAGCTGCAGGCACTGTGGAGCAATTCAAGCTTCACAGCATTTAAATCTGTAATAGTGTTTCTCCCAGCACCTCTGCTTCTCCGTCCAGCACTAACTTGGCAGCTTTCTAATGTAAACACAGAGCAGGTATCGAGAGATTTGTTGCTTTTTTTTTTTTTTTTTTTTAAGGATTTGTTCAAAAGTGCATTACAGAATACATGATTTATAATTGCAGAAAATCAGAAACCGTTAAAACACAGGCAAGTGAAGCATTTTGGGTACGAATTCCGATATGATAATAATAACATAGACAAGGACAAGCCTTTACCTGGAGGTAAGTCTTAAAGCATGACTTGTATAACTGGCAAGGAGTGAAACCCGCTGAATTAAATGCCACCAGTATAGAAAGTTACCGTAACTAAAAGAAAAGTATTTGTGGCTGGAGTTTCACATTAAAGGGGTTGTAAAGTCTCATGGTTTTTCACCTTAATGCATTCTATGGGGATCTGTCCCCTTCCATCTGGGTAGATTGAAGGGGCCCATAGAGTAGAGTGGGCTGTGTCCATGCCCGCTCTGCATATGAGGAGTGTACACAGACCTGTCATCCGCCTGCTCCACTCATTGTGACCCGCGACCTGTTACCAAGTCACTTAAGCGCCCCTTGCTCTTCAAAAGGTGGGGCACCCGTGATCTACAAATTACAGACCAGAACAATGCTGATCTCAAAAAAATTATGCTTTTGCTTCTCACCTGCCCTAGATCTCAGATGTGTTCAGGTCTATTTGACAATGAGGGGGTGTTCCAGCACCCGCCTGAACCATGTATAGTGTAATTGGGTCCTAGAGAGCAGCTGCACAGTCTGCTGGCAAATATTGTATACCAGAGGTATTGAATTTAAGTTTAAGGAGATCTGATTAGTAACATTTTCTTCCAGCAGAGGTCCAGATTACATGTTTGTGTGATGACTGAGATCCTTTACAGCAAAGCCTTCCCCCTCTAATATTACAATGGCATTCTTACATTAGTGTGCTCAGTCCTCCCTGCAAATGACAATTCCACCCTTTCCTCTGCCTCCCTTAATATCACCCCCATAGCCATGACCTTTGCCCCCCTTTTACAGCCATTTCCTCTTTAATCCTTCACATCACAACCCCCCCCCCTCCTCCACAGCCATGCCCTTTGCCCCCTTCACACTACTATCCCCCCACATAGCTATTTCCTCTGCCCCCTCCACATCACTCCTCCCACACAGCCATGTCCTCTGCCCCTTCACATCACCCCCCGCCCCCCTTCACCCTTCTACAATATTACCGCAAAGGTTTAGGAAAGGCAAATATTTTGTAAAAAACACACCCTGCCATGTCCTCTGCCCTCGTTCACTTTTTTTTTGCAAATTTCTTTGTATTGACTATGCATAGAGCAAAATTGTTCGCCACACAGGGCTCAACACAAAAATAAAAATGAAAAATACAGCACATTGACAGGTGTTCTAATCCCTCTCCACTCTATCCCCAAAAAAATCTTTGCCTTTTGTTATACTTTAATAGTAGCGATCCTCTTATGAAGCAGGATGGGGGGGGGACACCGGCCCTCCTTACACTGGCTAAACCATACACAAGTTACCCGTATCTCTGGTTCACCATGTACTAAACACAGAGTCTCCATTGCAGGTACTCCACCCACATTCCACTCCACTAAACGCTAACAACAAGCCGGACCTCCACTATGTCGAGTATTGTATGCCTGGACACAGAGACCAAACAGCTAAGAGGATGCAGCGATTTCCACACAGTTTTGGACGGAGGGCGGGAGGCACAGCAGCACTGGATAGGGGGGACGGGGACGTGAGAGCTTTTCAAGTTAATCAGCAGGTGATTGGTCGCTAGGATGCAGGCGGCCCTAGCAACCAACCACTAGCTGTTTTTAATATAAATCTATTGGCAGCTCCCTCTCCCCCTCCAAAGTGCCTCCCGCCCTCCGTCCAGCACTGTAATGCTCGGTGGCATGAGCGCGGTGGTCCGGGTGGGACAGTGACTCCAAATAGATCGTGGTCCACCATTTAATGATGCCTGATATATACAAACCAGGGAGCATGTTTTACAGTAAAAGTGATCTCATTGTTTGTCAGTCCTGTTAAATTTTACAGGAGTGAAATCATTTTTCACCAAGCATGTTATATTTTAAAAATACTGACTATCCTTCAAACATACAGATATATTGCAAATGCATTTATGTTAAATACTTATTTCTGTCTCAGACTGCTGTATGTTTTTTTTTTATTTATTTATAGTCTTCCACAGTATATCCATAGTGTGTGTAAGAATGTTTTTTTGTTTCTGTATTCACAGGCCTCCCAGAGTCCTGTAACGCTGTACTGGACAAATGCCTCCAACAGGGGCTTATAAAACACAAACCTGACCAACTAACAGTGAACCAGTATGAGCCAGGACAAGGTGAGCCGGTGGGAATAATTTTTTGATGACGGCACAAAAGCACCATATCACTATAAGGACTATTTGTTGAAATGTATGTCAAGGCCAGATTAAAAAAAAAAAAAACATGCAGCACATTTCCTGTAGATCCTGTTGTAGGCTGACAGCACACCATTTTTGTGGCTTGTGTAGTGTCATCCCTGCCCTGTTGACTTTTGCTAAACTACTCCACTACTGTCAGATCTCTACAACATAAAGGCTAATCATTCTGGTGCCCAAGATAAGAGCTAGGAAGACTCTTTGGGTTAACATAGGAAGTATGCAGAGGACACAGGGGAGCACAGAACACTTCCAATGGTATACCTAACAGACCAAATGGGAGCAAAAACTGTAAGAGAAGTTTGTTAGGGTTTGCATGTACGTTAAAGGAGAAGTATGCCCAAAACTATCTTGGCTATACTTCTCCTGTAGGTCACAGGAGTTCAGTTTGTTCTGCACTCCTGTGACCTGTTTTCAGCCGGTCCAGGCTCTGGGAAGATACCGACTTTACAGTCAGGATCCACCCAGATGCCTGGACCGGCAGCTGGATCAGCCTCTCACCAAGCCGCTGGGAGACTAAACCAGCAGATTCCATACCCTCCACAGCCCATCACTCCAGTGAGCGCTGGAGGGGCAGAGCAGAGATTGATTGATCGGTTCAATGCTGCATCCACCTAGGTGTGTGTATGTATATGTGTGTGTGTGTGTGTATATGTATGTATATACCGTATTTATCGGCGTATAACACGCACCCTAACTTTAAGAGGGAAGTTTCAGGGAAAAAACTTTCCACAGCCCACTGCGTATAACACGCAGGCACAGTTTACCCTCTATTTTCAGGGTAAAAAAGTGAGTGTTATAAATACAATATATATATATATATATAATTTCTTTTTTGTACATCACGGGACACAGAGCGACTTAGTCATTACTAATGGGTTATATAGATTACCTTCAGGTGTTGGCACTGGCCAATTCCAAACCGGAAGTACCCTCCCCTATATAAGCCCCTCCCACCCGGGAGCACCTCAGTTTTTTGCCAGTGTCTAAGGTGTTGGCCAAAGAGTAACATGTGTTTTCACTGGGCTTGCGTACAGGTTCTTTTGGGCCTTAGTAAGCTGTTCCGGATCCCACCAAAAAAAGCTTCATAGCTAAACGGTCGGTACCCGGGCCTTGCAGCAGAAGAGCAAGGTTTTGCCTGTAATGCTTCTCTTAGGAGGGCTGGACCCTGGGATCCAGAGCTCTGGTCATACCCACGACCAAGATGTCTGTGCAGGGTGCTATACAGGTCCAGGGGAGTGGAATCCTTGGGAACCCGGTCCCTGAAGGTTTAATTACAATGCCTGCCGTGATAGGTGAAGTTTGGACTTCTGTGGACCAAACAAAGTCCTGCGGCGGGGATCAGGTAAGTGGGGGCCCCCAGGAACTTGGTTCTATTGGGGGACCCCCAAGCCTAATTTGTCTTTCTGTCTGTTACCTAACGGTATTCCCGCTAAATATCTGTGTTTGCCTGTAACTACTGAAAATGTAAAATTTTAATAGTAGTCAAGAAAAAAAAAAAAAGGGGGACCGCGGTACCTGTGTTAAACCACTAGAGGCCGCTGTAGTCCATTTTTCTTGTCATGTGGATCTTTGGTTTTCTCAAGTCAAAAGATCCAGGCAGCTGGTAAGTTTCTCTGTGGGAATCCACTTCCTCTGCCCTGTTGCTGCGCTCATCCACCGCACAGGCCCTCCGGCAAAAAGGGCCCTGGCTCCTAGTCCCCTGTTTGATTTCGAAAAGGGCGCCAATGGCGCACGGGCGCACGCGCCTCCTATGAAAAAAAGGGGCGGGGCGGGTGGATGACGCTCGATGCGCGCCGCGGCGCTTCTGCGCATGTGCGGGCGTCCCAGCATAGTTAAAAGACACAGTACAAGTGTCAGCTGGATGCAAACAGAGCTAGCAACAAACAGTGGCACACAGAGGCGGTTGATGCAGGCATCCCCATAGAAAGGCACTTTAGTGGACACCAGCTGGTATATAGCAGCACCTGTGTTAGATTATTACCAGCAAAATTGGTGTATGACGACGGGAATACCTCAGCTTTGTGCTTAAAGGATATGTCGTCCAGACGCTCCGGAAATAGATCTTCCAGGAAGCCAAAGGGGTCTCCATCGGGCTCTGAGGATATTGGGCATGCTTGTACTGCACCAATCTCCCCTGAGAATTCAGAGGTCAGTAGCCGTAGAAACCCCGCAGGAATGCCTGGTGCTGCGGCTGTCCCCAGTCCACCTGCTCCTGTATATATAACAGAGGAGGTTTTATCCTCAACTCTGGGAGGATTGGAAGAGAGATTAACAGCATTGATCGCTGCTTCCCTGTCTCAGGAAAAGCGCGTCCGATCTCCGTCTCCTCCTTCAGAGTGCCTGTTAGTGGAGGAACAGTCCCAGAGATCGACCTACCTGAAGGGGATCAGGATGAGGTTGATTCAGTTATGGAGGAATCAACAGTGGAAGAACCTTTCTCAGCATCTCAGGCTGAAAGATTATGGGTTCAGTCTCTGACTAATATGGTCCGATCAGCATTTAAAATGCCTCTGGCGGAACCACCATCCACTACGGTTTCCTCGCTGGGGTCGCTAAAAGCTCCCCAGGCTGTCTGTTCCTTCCCAATCCACCCTTTATTAGAAGGGCTTATTTACCAGGATTGGGAGCATCCTGATAAAATATTTGCTCCCCCCAAGAGATTTCCGGTGATCTATCCCATGGAGGATAAGTTCATAAAAAAATGGAAGGTCCCTACAGTGGACGCAGCCATCTCTTCTGTTAACAAATCACTGACATGTCCAGTAGATAATGTTCCAATGTCAAAGACCCAATAGATAAAAAATTGGAGTCTTTACTAAAATCTGCTTTCTCTACAGCAAGCATGGTGACACAACCTGCGGTAGCAGCGATTGGAGTCTGCCAAGCAGTGAAAGATCAGTTGAAACAAGTCTTAAGGGACTTACCAGATCAGCAGGCTCTTGCCCTAGCTGACCTGCCTAGAGCCTTGTGTTTTGCGGTGGACGCCATAAAGGATACAATCCAACAGGCCTCCCCGCTTTACGCTGTCTATAGTACAGGCTTCTGTGGCTCAAAAACTGGTCTGCTGAAGCTCCCTGTAAAAAACTGCTGGTTAGCTTCCCATTTCATGGAGAACGCTTATTTGGAGAAGATCTGGACAAATATATCCAGAAAATTTCTGCCGGTAAAAGTTCACTCTTACCGGTTAAGAACAAGGGTAGAAGTCCTTCTTTTAAGAGGCCTACTTCTCCAGTCCCTGGCACATCGGCTGTGAAACAGTTCCGACGGCCTCCGCGGTCAAATCCAGGGGGCAGAAATCAGGGACAATCACAGGGTATCAAGAAACCCTGGGTCAAGAGAGGTACAAAACCTCCCCCTAAGTCATGAAGGGTTGCCCCCACTCAGTCGGGTGAGGGGAAGACTTCAGTTGTTCACAGAGACCTGGCGGGACACCATCAGAGATGGGTGATCCCCGCAGTAAGTCTGGGATACAGGCTGGAGTTAAAAGACATTCCTCCTGCCCATTTTATAAGGTCAAACGTGCCAAGCGATCCCCAGAAGAGTGGATCCCTCCTTCTGGCACTAGAGCAACTATTGCCCCAAGGGTAATCATGAAGGTTCCCTTGAAAGAAAACGGGTTCGGGTTTTACTCGAACCTTGTCACAGTCCCCAAACCAAATGGGGACATGAGGCCCATATTGAATATAAAAGGGCTAAACAAGTTCCTACATATCAGGACTTTTTTCGGATGGAGTCGATCCGATCGGTGGCCACCGCCCTACAAGGGCAGGAATGGTTAGCCTCGATCGACATAAGGGATGCTTATTTGCATATTCCCATCTGTCCGGCCCACCAGAAATTTCTACGCCTTGCAGTAGAAGGGCGCCATTTTCAGTTCAGAGCCTTACCTTTCGGTCTGGCCACGGCACCACGAGTGTTCACAAAAATTCTGGCCCTACGATTGGCCAAACTAGGAACACAAGGTGTAACGATAATGGCATATCTAGACGACTTGTTGCTGATAGACCACTCAGTGAAAAAAACTAGAAGTGGTCGTTCACAAGATAATCAAGTATCTGGAATCTCACGGTTGCATTATCAACCGAGACAAGTCAGCCCTAAAACCAGTCAAAAGCCTGGAATACTTGGGGGCTAAGACTGGATTCAAATCAGAGAAAGATTTTCTTACCTCCAGAGAAGGTGTCGTCTTTGAAAGATTTGACCCACTTAGTGGGTACAAAAAAGAAAAACCATCCATACGCCTGTGTATAAGGCTGCTGGGAAAAATGGTGGCTTCATTCGAAGCGGTACCCTACGGTCAATTCCATTCAAGGAACTTGCAGAGGGCCATACTGTCAGCCTGGAACAAAAAAGTTCAGGCTTTAGACTTACCAATGTCCCTGTCCCCTTCCGTTCGCAAGAGCCTCCATTGGTGGTTGGTGCCCCAGAATCTGGGAAGGGAAACCCTTCAGTCCGGTTTCTTGGAAGGTGGTCATTACAGTTGCCAGCCTCATAGGCTGGGGGGCAGTACTGGAGCAATGGTCTCTCCAGGGCAAGTGGTCAGAAGCAGAGAAGGCCCTGCCCACCAATCTCTTAGAGATACGAGCAGCCCGGTATGCCCTAGTAGCATGGACATCCAAACTCCAAGGGTCACCTGTCAGAATTCAATCAGACAATGCCACAGCAGTGGCATATATCAATCTCCAGGGTGGCACCAGGAGTCGTGCAGCCCAGAGGGAAGCGAAATGCATCCTGGAATGGGCAGAAAGGTATGTCACAGCCATATCCGCGGTTTTCATCCCAGGAGTGGGAAATTGGAGAGCGGACTTTTTTAAGTCGCCAGCAATTATGCCCGGGGGAATGGTCTCTTCACCCCGAGGTTTTCCAGGCAATATGCCAGCGGTGGGGAACACCGGATGTAGATTTGCTAGCATCCAGATTCAACGCAAAGGTGGACAGATTTGTGTCTCGCACAAAGGATCCCCTAGCTTGCGGTTCGGATGCCCTAGTGTTCCCTTGGGATCAGTTCAAGCTGATATATGCATTCCCACCGCGATTAATCCGCAGAATCAGGGTAGAAAAGAAACCAGTGATTCTGGTAGCTCCAGCGTGGCCCCGAAGGGCATGGTACGCGGAGATTGTAAAAATGTCAGTGGGAAGTCCTTGGACCCTCCCACATCGTCCGGACCTGCTTTCGCAAGGACCGATATACTACCCTTCCTTACCAGCCCTAGGTTGACGGCCTGGCTATAGAAGCCCACATTCTAAAAAAGAGAGGGCTCTCTAATCCTGTGGTATCTACCATGATGAATGCCAGGAAGCCGGTATCCAGGCAGATCTATTATAGGATCTAGAAGGCGTACATCACGTGGGGTGAGGCCAGGAAATGGCATCCACGTAAGTACGTAATAGGTAGGATTCTGGACTTCCTACAGTGGGCTGTACATAGGAAGCTTGCCTTGAGTACTATCAAGGGTCAGACGGCCTTGTCAATATTTTTTTTTTTTCAAAGGCCCTTGGCTTTGCATTCATTAATCAAAGCTTTCATACAAGGAGTGATGCGTATTAGCCCTCCGGTTAGTATTCCCATATGTCCATGGGACTTAAACCTGGTTCTGTCGGTTCTACAGAAACAACCATTTGAACCATTGCGGCACATTTTCTTGGTTCTTTTCACCAGGAAATTGATTTTCTTAGTAGCCATTGGTTCGGCTAAAAGAGTATCGGAATTAGCCGCCTTGTCCTGTAAGGAGCCATATCTGGTTATCCATAAGGACAGAGTAGTATTACGTCCTCATCCAGCCTTCTTCCTAAGGTGGTATCGAGGTTCCATTTGAACCAAGATGTGGTTCTTCCTTCCTTTTTCCCCAAACCTAGTTCGGTAGAGGAAAAGTTATTGCATTCTTTGGATGTAGTAAGAGCAGTTAAAGCTTATCTTAAAGCCACTGCTCAGATTCGCAGAACGGATACTTTGTTTGTTCTGCCGGAAGGCCCCAGAAGGGGTCAGGCAGCATCAAAAATCTACTTTAGCCAAGTGGATTCGACAGGTCATAATACAAGCCTATGGCTTGAAAAGGAGACCGCCTCCGTTCAAAGTTAGGGCGCACTCCACAAGAGCAGTTGGAACTTCATGGGCAGTGCATCACCAAGCCTCCCTGGCTCAAGTACTGTAAGGCCACAACATGGTCCTTAGTACACACGTTTACTAGATTCTACCAGGTAGACGTCAGAAGTCAGGAGGATGTCGCCTTTGGGCGCAGTGTGTTGCAGGCCGCAAAAGAGCCTCATGCCTGATGGCGCCCAGCTTATGTATCCCTCCCCTCATTTGGCATTGCTTTGGGACGTCCCATTAGTAATGACTAAGTCGCTCTGTGTCCCGTGATGTACGAAAAAGAAAAAGGGATTTTTATAACAGCTTACCTGTAAAATCCTTTTCTTGGAGTACATCACGGGACACAGAGCTCCCACCCCTCTTTTTGGGACACTTATTGCTTGGCTACAAAACTGAGGTGCTCCCGGGTGGGAGGGGCTTATATAGGGGAGGGTACTTCCGGTTTGGAATTGGCCAGTGCCAACACCTGAAGGTAATCTATATAACCCATTAGTAATGACTAAGTCGCTCTGTGTCCCGTGATGTACTCCAAGAAAAGGATTTTACAGGTAAGCTGTTATAAAAATCCCTTTTTTTTTATTTATTTTTTCTAAAACCCAAACTTGTCTTTTAGGCTGGGTTCACACTATTGTGAATTGGATATGGATTTCTCCGCATCCGATTCGCATGTCAGGAGATTGTGACCAGCTCTCTATGGAGTCCTGTGCGTGTTCTGGTCCGTTTCAGGTCCGAATTCAGCCAAAAAATCGGACTGAAATCGGACCTGAAACAGGGACGCACCGGACCCCTGCTGTGAGCCGCTCCCTGCTGCAGTGTGAACCCAGCCTTAAGTTAGCGCCAAGGATGACATGCTTAGTAGGTAAAGCATAACATCCTTAACCGCTTGACGACCAGATCACGCCGATATACATCGGCAGAATGTCACGGCTGCGCAAAAAGTGACGTGTATATATATATATATATATATATATATATATATACCCCTTGAGGAGCTCCGTGACCGTGCCTGCGGGACCCACAGACTCGATGTCCGCCGGTGTCCCGCGATCGGGTCACAGAGTTGCAGAACGGGGAGAGGCTAGTGTAAACAAGGCATCTCCCCGTTCTGCCTAGTGACACAACACTGATCGTCTGCTCTCTCTCATCGGGAGCAGCGATCAGTGACGTGTCACAGTAAGCCACGCCCCCTAACAGTTAGAATCGCATCCCTAGGACACACTTAACTCCTTCCTAGCCCCCTAGTGGTTAACCCCTTCCCTGCCAGTCACATTTATACAGTAATCAGTGCATTTTTATAGCACTGATCACTGTATAAATGTGAATGGTCCCAAAATGGCGTCAAAAGTCTCTGATGTGTCCGCCATAATGTCGCAGTCCCGATAAAAATCGCTGATCGCCGCCATTACTAGTAAAAAAAATATATATATATATATATTAATAAAAATGCCATAAAACTATCCCCTATTTTGGAGACGCTATAACTTTTGCGCAAACCAATCAATAAAGGCTTATTGCAATTTTTCTTTTTTTTTTTTTTTTTTTTTTTTACCCAGCAGTGAAAAATTCTAATGCATTCCCACTGTTTCCCAGGCATTCCCCCACACATCGATACTCATTCAGCATTTGAAGATGAGATTGTGTCTTTGAGCTTAGGAGCAGAGGTAAGTAGTGTTTTTTATATTTTTTCCGAAAATCCTAAAAGCGGAACTTCACCCGTTTTGACAAGTTAACATCCGGTGCGTCTCTGTTCTCCATTTCAGGGACGTATCAGGCCTGAATTTTTGCCTGAATTCGAACTTGAAACTGAGCCAAAGACAGGACCCTTGTGCAATTCGCTCTGCAGCCGCCCCAGAGATGTGTGAATCTGCTCCATTGAGAGCCGGTCACAATCTCCTGTCATGCGAATTGGATGCGGGGAAACCCACATCTAATTCGCCCTAGTGTGAACCCAGCCTAAAGCTAAATTCCAGTTATGCCTTTATTTTGCATAGTTACATTGGTGCAGCTCGGATTAGTGTAAGTATGTATGTGTTATACCTGTAAGATCCCAACGGAAGCTGAAAATCACTGTAATAGGTACTGCTGCTACAGTGATTGCCGCCAGCGTCCCGTGACAAGCATCTGCCCTTCTTAGAGAGCACAGGAGGTCGCCCATGCGGCAATGACGCCGTTCAGAGAAGACTTTGCATTTTCTCAATGAATGCAAAGTGTTCTTTGGCTGGACAAGGTGGAGCATTTGGGGGTCTTAATGCTCAGAGTTCCGCTTTAAAGCCCCATACACACCCCATAGTGCAAGGGCCTGCCTGATTGCATACAAATTGAAACTCTTATGCCGCATGCACACGATCAGAATTTCCGACAACAAATGTTCGATGGGAGCTTGTTGTTGGAAATTCCGACCGTGTGTAGGATCCATCGGACATTTGCTGTCGGAATTTCCGACAACAAATGATTGAGAGCTGGTTCTCAATTTTTCCGACAACAAAAGTTCTGCTCGGAAATTCCGATCGTGTGTAGCCAATTCCGACGCACAAAAATCCTACGCATGCTCGGAATCCGACGCATGCTCAGAATCATTGAACTTCATTTTTCTCGGCTCGTTGTAGTGCTGTACGTCACCGCGTTTTTGACGTTGTGTGACCGTGTGTATGCAAGACAAGTTTGAGCAAATACGTCGGAAAAAAAATCCACGGTTTTGTTGTCGGAATGTCCGATCGTGTGTACGCGGCATTAAGGTTTGACCTCATATTATATGGTTTTGGTAAATCTGAAGACAAAAATCTGCAGAAAATCTAATAGTGTGTATGGGGTCTTTAGTCATTGAGAGTTCATGGTAATCATCCCATGTCTCTGCCCACCCACACCATTGACATCTGTCATGTTCTGAGGAGGAAAGAAACACACGTACCACATAAACAGAAAAGCCACCAAAAGTTGTTTTTGACAGAATATTTTATTCTTAAACTGCTTTAGGCCTATATTATGTGGCCTTTGTAGATAAAAATAATAGTGATGTTTTACTTCAAAGCTTAACTCTAGGTATACTTTTACTTTAACCACTTCCCTACCGGGCCTATTCTGGCACTCCTTTCTACATGTAAAAATCATCATTTGTTTGCTAGAAAATTACTCAGAATCCCAAAACATTATATATATATGTTTTTTTAGCAGACACCCTAGGGAGTAAAATGGCGGTCGTTACAATTTTTTTGCTTGCACGGTATTTGCGCAACAATTTTTCAAACGCGTTTTTTGGGGAAAAAAACTGTTTCATGAATTAAAAAATAACAAAACAGTAAAGTTAGCCCAATGTTTTTGTATAATGTGAAAGATGATGTTACGCTGAGTAAATAGATACCTTTAAAATTGCGCACACTCATGGAATGGCACCAAACTTCTGTACTTAAAAATCTCCATAGGTGACGCTTTAATTTTTTTTACAGGTTACCAGTTTAGAATTCCGGAGGAGGTCTAGTGCTAGAATTGTTGCTCGCGCTCTAATGCACACAGCGATACCTCACAAGTGTTCTTATGGTGCACAGAATCGCTGGCTGAAAAAGAGGATATCTGAATGAAGCCTGTAGCTGCAGTCATCATTCAGATATCCCCACTGAAAGTCAAGGACGTCATATGACGGCCTTGGGCTGGAAGTGGTTAAATATTTTGTTTGGGACATGCTGGCCCAAAGGAACATTTTTCCTTTATCAATAGACGTGTCATCAGGCTGTATAAACTGTAGGTAGCACTGGGTTCTGGCAGCTGTATAGAAACATAAAAAAAAAGTGACGGCAGAAAAAAGATCAAGTCGTCTTATCAAGTCTGCCCTTTTTTTTTTTTTTTTTTTTTTTTTTATTTATACATATTTTTGTATTTTTTTTTTGTTAACTTCTTTTTGTCCCAAGCATGTTTGAAGCCATTTACTCTACCTATGCTGAAAGTCTATTCCAAGCATCAACTAGTTTGTGGTGCCGAAACAAAATCAAGTCAGGCTGAGCCCTGCTCAGCCATTGACAAGGAAGCCTTGTTATTGATCAGCAAACACAAGGCTTCCTCTGATTGGCTGAGGTGGAGATTGTGACGTCATCCTCCTACCTCTCTGCTACATACAGTTTATACCGTGTGACAGCAGGCGCATCAGTTAGTAAAGTAAATAGTGTGTCTGGGTCAGCTTGGCCCAAGCAAACTACTTAAAATAAATGTAAACCGGGAGTTAGGTTTTAAATCCTTAAAGCTTAGCATGCTTTGAAAGCCAATAGAAAAGTCCTCTTTTCACACAAATAGAAACAATAGTTTAATTTTGGAACTTAACTATTCAATGGCAGTTTTATTTAGCATTCAGATTGGCACTTGTTTTTCCCCGTGGTGTAGCCATATATGTCTTACAGCTTGTTTTGGGTTTGTTTACTTCTTTCCTTTCTGTACGGTTTGTACCGGAGCATGCTAAGTGTTTAATCGACAACAAGATGTTCTTCTCACTGTGGTCTTTCTCATTCTGATCTCAGTTTAAAGTTTAAATCGATTTTTCTGCTCCACTGAAGGCATTGTTTATTGCCGGCTCGTGAAGCTAAAATGAATGCTGCCTTTGCCAGCTCATTTCAATAATTGGGGAATGATACGTCTCTAAAAACCTCAGAAAAGCAGCACAGCTAAGTACCATTTCCTCGTTTCAAACAATTTAATAAAGGACACATTAATTAACTTCCATCAGAAAGAAAAAGAGAAGTTGTAATTAGCAGAACTTCACTTTGTTGAGGAAAGTTTAATATGTGCACGTCCCTTAACCCTTTGGAGGCTGAAATTCTGTTCTTAGACAAGATAGCCATGTCATTTTGCTCTGTTAAAGGATAAGTCTACCATATCTTTCACCCGTATTTAGGGTGTAACATGTAAGATGTTACAATACAGAACCTGCCTGCACTTCCCAATTTCCCCGATGACAGCGGGCAGAGGGGATCTTCTTCCTGCACCCGCTGTCACTATTTAAAGAGGAGGTCCAGCCCCCCCCCCCCCCCCCTACGAAAAATTACAAATACTCCAGCTGCTAACTTTTAATATTAGGACACTTACCTGTCCAGGGAGCCCACGATGTCAGCACCCCAGCTGATCTTCGGAAGGGCTGTCTGGTGCAGCCGCCGCCATTCCTGCTAATGGAACCCGGCAGTGAAGCCTTTTGGCTTCACAGCGGGTTCCCTACTGAGCATGCACGAAGCGCGCTGTGCTCTCTAATTGGCCTGGAAGCAGGGGGCCAAACTTCTGAGAGACTTTTTTTTACCTGCAAAAAGATTTGCATTTATTTATTAAAATGGTGGACTTATCCTTTAAAACAATGCAAAATCGTTCAAAGAGATGCCTGAAAAATGGAATTGGCCTTTTCTTTTTATATCTTGGCACCTACCTTTCTGGCAAAAGAATATATTAATTCCCCATAATTCATTAGACCTGAAAACATTTAGACAAGTTGCAAAGAACACATATAAAAAGTGAAGAAAAATGTCCACCCCAGAACCAAGAAGAGTCCCAAAGCATGCATCAATTCCAAATCTTCATAATTTCCAAAGTGTGCCAATAGCTTTCACCAACACCCAAGAAATGGTTTAGGTGCGAGTTTACCAGACCACAGTGACCCTCTTATTCAAAGTGGTCAACATGAGCTCAAAGACATTAACACTTCTCCCTCTTGGAACGCCAAGATGGACGTCTATACCCAGCACTAAGTCGACTCCTCCAGCACTCTATTGGCTTAAACCTATGTGGGAACAAAGGGATAAACACTCCTCATGGTGTAGTACATTAAAATATGAATTTATTTTCTTCTTGTTAAAAAAATAAAAAATATGAATTTATTAAGTTAAAATAACACATACTATGAATAAGTAAACAACGCGCATCATAAAAAAAACTCTGCCGACAATCGGATCGCAGTTCTTTTTTAATTCTGGTACGTGATGATATCACAAGGAGGCTCCGCCCGATTGGTGAATTACTTCATTACACTTTTGTAGTACAGTTTGGTCACCGGCCCACCCCACTTTATGATGGACAGTGAGGGACTGGCAGCTTATCAAGGAGATCACCCCTATTCTCTCTCCCCTGTAAGCGAGCACCTAGTGTAAAGTGGGGTACACACTATAAGAAAATCAGCCGAGCGATCATCCGCTTTTCCTCGTTTCACAGCAAGTCGGAACCTGAGAAAGGAAATAATGTATGAAAATTCTCATACGACAAAGGCTTTTTTTTTGTTGTGGTTTATTGTTTCTGATCATGCGTAGTCTTTAGTTTCTGATTTTTCTTGTACGAAAATGATACACATCAAACGAAAATCGTTCGTTTGGTTACTGTACGAGAATTTTTGGAGTTTGTCCCTTCGGAAATTTTCGGTCGGAATCGGCTGTCGAAAGTTGTGTACACACTATCAGAAAATCGTATGATTGTTCCTCGGATGAAAATGTTGACCCGATTTTCTTATAGTATGAGCCTTTAGACTGACTGACTGAATTTTTGAGTGCAGCACAGCCTTATTTGCTAATGGTGCAGCCATTTCCTTTCCCAGATATGCAGTAGCAGGAGTTGTAGGAGGCTAAAAATCTGTTTGAGGTACTGTTTAAAGTACATTTGATGATTTTATTAATACATAACTGAATCAAATGAGGACCTTTTTATATATCCATTTGTGAAGGCATCTGCATAATTGTTCTAGGTCAGTTATTTAGAAAGCATGGAAGTCAGAGGATTAGCATGGCTACCAGGAAGATCCCACAGCTAGACTGTTCATTAAGAATTCTACATTCTTATTCCAAGCAGGTGAATTATGCTCCCCATACGTAGTCTCCACTAGTGGGGATGATCTCCCTGACTCTGCCAATAACTGAATTACTTAGACCCCTTTCACACTGGGGCGCTTTGCAGGTGCTACAACGCTAAAAATAGCGCCTAAAACAGCCGCTGCTTTCTCTCCAGTGTGAAAGCCCAGAGGGCTTTCACACTGGAGTGATGCGCTAGCAAGACGGTAAAAAAGTCCTGCTAGCAGCATCCTTTGTGCGATGAAGGAGCGGTGTGTATACTGCTCCTCCACCGCTCCTGCCCATTGAAATCAGTGGGCACCGCAGCTTTACCGCCGACAAAGCGCCCCTGCAGAGGCGCTTTGCGGTTGTTTTAACCCTTTCTCGGACGCTAGCGGGGGGGTAAAAGCGACCCGCTAGCGGCCGAATAGCACCGCGAAATTGACTGTAAAGCTCTGCTAAAAATAGCGCCGCTTTACCGCCGACGCACCCACCGCCCCAGTGTGAAAAGGGGCCTTATTGTGTTGAAATGTTAACATTCCTCAAGGCTGACAGCTATATACCAGAACAAATTATTATTGTAATTAATTTAATTATTTATTAATTTATTTATACTTGTGACAGTGCCTTTAACCCTTTTGCTGCCAGGTCCATGTGTTGTACGGACCTGACAGCGGGAGGCTGCAGCTACTGGATTGTGTGTAAAACTGATAGGCAGACGCATGCCTCTACACACCCCTGGTACCGGTGCAAGAGCAATAATTATAGCACCAGGCTTTTGAAATGTCGCCTATAGAAAAAAATGGGTACTCACATTTGTCGCCATTTTACGGGGGCACACAAATTTAAGGTTTGATATGTTGGGTATCTATTTACTCGGTGCAACCTCTGCTTTTATATTTTACCAAAATATTGGGTCGTTTATTGCATTTGTTTGTGCTGAAATTCACTTTAATGTGTTTTTTACAGAAATGTTGCATTATCTAGACCTTTGTGGTTACTAATAGTGTGTGACATAAAAAATTGCAACTGACACTATTTTATTCTCTATGGTGTCTGCTTTCAGAAATTATATAATCTTTGGGGGGTTTGTGTTCTCTTTAGGCCTATACTTATTTTTTAAATGTATGCAAAAAATGAAAAAACGGCTCAGGTAGCAAAAAGGTTAACAGGTGCACTTGTGGACTACTACATTACATGACTACACGCTTCCTGAAATGTTCAATAATGTTTTGCTTTCCGATTGTGAGCAGTCCTGCCAAGGTCAGCATCCATTGTCCCATTCTGTAAGCAGAAACCCATCAGAAAAGCTTCTACTTCATTGACCTGTGGAAAGCTGGCCATACACTGATACAAATTCAATTGGTCCAGCAAAAAACAGTGTTGTGCTTGTGGTGCCATTCATTGTTATTTTCCACCAAACATGGCAAGCAAGACACGTGGTTTTGCACATGAAAAAACATGTAGTTGGGAGAAAGAAAAAAACACGCAAAGCTTAAAAAGATGCTTACGTTTATTTGCTGAGTTTGTCACGTGTATGGCAGCCCATTAAAATGTCCTGTGTGTGTGAGGAGCAACAATGGTGCAAACTGATTAAAAAACAGGTATGTGGAGCTAAACCATAACTGCACAACTTTTCAATTACCTTTTTTTTATCCACTTCATTTTTTTGTGTCTCTGGGCTTCCTGATAGTGACAGGATCATGCCTGCCCAATGTTTGTCGGCACTGCCACTTGTAGCCTCCACCAGGGATGGTTCACCTAGCGGTACAAGCATTTATGGCAGTATGTAAAAAAATGGGTAGTGGCGCTGCTAGATAGTATAAAGATTAATACATTAGTCCATCAATAAGTCCTTGAAGTGGAGTACTCAGTGTATGCATAAAGGGGGAGAGATGAAGAGGAGAGACCTGTATATATTACGTTAGCAGTCCAGAAACCATGGCAGCCTTTGAGGGGAAGGTTAAAGGCAGACTCCAGATATGAGAAGAGAAACACAGGCGTCTCTAGGTTAGAACTGTAAACATTTTAATACAATACAGGTGCATTATACACTGTACCCAAGGATGAATGCCAGGAATGCAGGCTTCTTACATTTTGGGCGTTTGTAATCAGGTAAGGGAAAATTCTGGACAGCCGCACTTCAAAAATTAGCCTTTATTGTAAAAAGATGTCAAAAATACATGACACAGCAAAATATAGGACAGAAGAGCTGACGCGTTTCACACTTTCAACAGTGCTTAATCCATAGCTATGATTAAGCACTGTTGAAAGTGTGATACGCGTCAGCTCTTCTGTCCTATATTTTGCTGTGGCATGTATTTTTTGTAATTTTTGGAGTGCGGCTGTCCAGAATTTTCCCTCACCTGATTGCTATATGCATGGCCTGCACCTGCTGCTTCAATCCTGAGGATAGATTTATTTCCACTGATCCACCTGGAGCGGTAACCTCCCTTCCCTATTCTGGGCGTTTGTCCCTGGGTGCATACTGCCCTTAACCTTCGACTGCTAGATCCACCATTCAGCCCCATCCAGTGGCAGTAGCTGCCAGCCTCTTATACAGTTTGACAGGCAGTTTGCCGACAGTGCGGTTGGATGGCATTCCTGTGCTCTCTGCCCACAGCTAAATGCCCGAGCCCCATGCAGTGAAGCTAAATACCCAGTGTGCATGAGGCCTAAATCTGCTTTATTGTTGTAAAATCTTATGAGCACTTCTGTGTGTAGCAGACGCCATTCTATTCATTATATCTAGGGCAGAATCATCCAATGCTCTCTGTTGATTGGAAATAGTTGCTGTCAGCTGCTGTGTAGGGATTTACAACATTCATCTCAAGTTTTGCTGTCCCTCACAGTAAGAAAGTGAAACCTCAAGTAGACGGACTGATATGTAAAGTTTATTGGGCCCACTATAGTGACAGATATTTTTTTTCTGATATTTGTATGTGGTAATACTTGTAATGACACCTTTCCTTATATCTGTTCCATTTCACGTGCCTTTTGGTTTTAGATTTCTCCACATTTTACATACAGGCCAAGCTGTGCAGCAAAAGTGACAATAACGACTGCATTTTATTTATATTTTTCAAAATTTCCTCCAAAAGATGTTGTAACTGCTTTTAAAAAAAAAAATAGCTGGATTTGGGCTGTAATTTGCTTGTCCTCTGCTTAAAGTGATACTAAAGTCTTTTTGTTTGTTATTTTTAACAAAAAAATAAATATTGGAAAAAATTGTAAAGAAACTGCGCTATAGTGTAAAACCTGGTAAATAAAGTTTACCTAGAAAAAAGGGAAATAAAGGAAAGCAGCAACTATTCTGAAAACAATCATCAGTGCATGTAAATAAGAAAAAATATATATAGTCGCGCTAACTTATGACTGAACATAAGCCCACCACTGAATAATTGAAAAAAATCCAAATACCAACAGTGATAAATCATATAAATACTCAATGAAGAACCATGAAAAATCAGTAAATTATAAATAATGATAAGGTGAGTGAACTATGATTAAACAGTTAATAAGATGATAGTCCACAACTGCTATATGAAACTCTCAAAGTTCACGTCTAAAAGTCCATAATAAACAAAACACCTATGAGTAAGTGTCCAAAAAAGCCAACGACAGAAAATCTTCTTATAATCCGTGACTTTCACCACCACCAGTAAGAATTCCTGCTTACCAAAAAGCGATGGTCCCCTATGACGGAGGACCTAAAACAGCCTCAAATGATACTCCAGTGGAACCTCCGGATTTCAGCAGATGACGAACTTCAATGGTTTAGCAGCCCGACAGCTCATACAGCCTCATGCGAATGTTCAACATCAACATGAAAAGAAGGAAGGACACCGAATAGTGTAAAATCCTTGGTGTACATTTATTAAAAGAATATTGGAATCATACTCACAAAAGCAGTTAAAAAGACAGCCTTAAAGTGTGTCAGCGCCGACCGGTCAGAGGCGCTGGCACACAAATACGTCCGTGGAAGCCGAGCAGTGGAGGGTGACGTCAGCACAAAGCTCGTATCCTGCCCTACGCGTTTCGTGAAAATTCACGTTGTCTCGGGGCACGGGCGATGGGCTGCGTCACCCCCTCTTTATAGGGAACACACCAGAGGAAGGTCCAACCCGAAGAAGAGCGCGCGTCACGCCGCGAGGCAACCACGTCTCACTAACAGTGCCGCTAAGCCAGTCCAACGCCGGGTGCGCACGCATCTCTCCCCACGAGGAAACCAAGCCTCGTTTGAAAAACGTTATGTGCACGTCATCACGCTAAACCGGAATGACGAAAGCACAAGGGGAGAGAGTGTGCCGCACATCCGCGTGACCATGGCAACAGGGATCATAGCAACGATACGCACGCCCTCCAAGGGGGAGGGAACCCCCCAGGTGTGTCACAAGAAGCAGTAAAGCCCACAACCTCCGCCGCAACCCACAAACAATGGGTAACAACAGAAAAAATACATTGATACTGGAACTAAGGAGCATACTAGTTCATACCGATATCAGAAAACATACATAAATTACAATAGACAAAAAATAATAAAATAAATTTGCCTAAATATTATTTAAAAAAATTATTAATAATAAATGACACTAAAACCACATAGATTAAAGGCTGTCATCATTTAGTCATTTAATCATTTAGTTCACAAGTTTGCGAGAAAGCTCAATATTAAAAGGCATTTTCTGTCTAATCCTATTACGGACAGAGTGAATCCTTTACCTGAGTACAAACATACTGGTTTAGCCAATGCATCCTTGTTCAATCCCCCCGGCTCATTGGCCCCGAGCATTAAAATATTCAGGGATGTGGTACTTAAAGATCTGGAAAAGATCAAGGTAAAAAAGGTCAAGATGCAGAGGAATTTGGAGAGTGGGATTGAGTCCCTCTGTTCTAACAAATCTCTGGTCATCAGACCTGCAGACAAAGGGGGAGGGATAGTCATTCTCGATAGATGTGACTACCTTAAAGAGTTACACAGGATCGTGGATGACACTGAAACCTACACTCCTCTTAATAGGGATCCTGTCATCAAGTATAAAAGAGAACTTGAAATTATTGTGGATGAGGGATACCGGGAAGGTATTCTCAGTGACAGGGAGAGATTGTTTCTGATACCTTGCGCCCCACGGACTCCCGTCATCTACTATCTCCCGAAGATCCATAAAAGTCTTACTTCCCCCCCGGGACGACCCGTCGTCAGTGGGATAGATTCGATTACGTCCCGGGTGGGGAAGTATATTGACTTTTTTCTGCAACCTTTGGTCCAGCAGATCCCCTCTTATGTAAGGGACACTAGACATGTCATTAACTTACTTAAAGACCTTACTCCCACAGAGGGTATATGGATGGTCACGGCAGACGTGACCTCACTTTATACCATCATCCCCCATGAGTGTGGTTTTGAGGCTGTAGAACTGTATTTGACGAGAGGTTCAGACTTGCCACCCCGGCAAATTGAATTTATTGTGACTTTGCTGAAATATGCAGCCAGTCACAATTATTTTTGGTGTGATAATCAATTTTTCCACCAGGACCGTGGTGTGGCGATGGGGGCGAAGTATGCCCCCAGCCTGGCCAATCTTTTTATGGCCAAATGGGAGGAGGACGTCGTCGATGTTTGCCGGAGACCAGAGGTTGTACTCTGGGTAAGGTACATCGACGACGTCCTCCTCCTATGGGACGGTAGTGAACCTGCTTTGCGGGATTACATGCTGTCCCTGAATGATAACAATAGGGGCATTAGATTTTCCTTTGAGGCAAGCCAGGAATCAGTTCACTATCTGGATTTGAAAATTTCAGTGGCTGACAGCAAATTTGTCACGACCACTTATTTCAAACCAACTGATAGAAACTCATATATCCCGCTTGACAGCTGCCATTATGCCCCCTGGCTGAAGGCTGTCCCTCGGGGACAACTCACTAGACTGAGACGCAATTGTACAGATCTAGAGGCTTTCAAAGGCCAGGCCGAGATCCTCTCTAAGAGATTTGTGGATAAAGGTTATCAACAAACTGATATGTCTCGATTGATACAATCTGTGAGTGTGGTTGATCGAGGATCACTTTTGGTTGATAAGGAGAGGGTGGTGAGGGATGGTAAGTTCTCTCTTCCATTTATCACCACTTTCTCCATGCAGCATCAGACCATCAAAAGCCTTATACGTAGGCACTGGCATGTCTTAACCAGTGACTTAGTGCTGGCATCTTCTCTTCCAGAAAAAACAGTTATTGTGTTTAGAGGTGCTTCAACACTTTCCAATAGAGTGGCCCCAAGTGTCCAGGATCCCCCACGGGCCAATAGGACATTCTTAGAGAACCTGACAGGGTACTATAGATGTAAGAAATGCCAAGTGTGCAGCCTGAATAGCTGCAGGGACAGGAAGATCGGTCATTTTTCTTCAACAAGTACTGGCCGAACCTATGAAATCGAACCTTTTATAACATGCTCATCTTTGGGGGTTGTCTACCTTATACAGTGCCCTTGTGGTCTCCAATATGTGGGGAGGACCAAAAGGGCAGTAAGGGTAAGACTTAATGAGCATATAGCTAATATACGGAAAGGATTCGATAAGCATTCTGTATCCCGGCACTATGATCAGGTCCATAAGAGGGACCCGTCTGGTACGCTATTTATTGCAATTGACAAATACAGACCTCACTGGAGAAGCAGTTCGCTTGTTAGAGAAATCTCCAAGCAGGAAATGGCATGGGTGTACAGGTTGAGAACTTATGTTCCATTTGGTCTCAACGTTGACACCGATGTCAATGCCTTTATTAATAATTCCTAGGTTTTTTCTTATCCATTGATAATCATGTTTTTATAACAGATTTTCAGGATTAATAATATTGACTGTATGATATAGTGTGTCGATTGATATTGCGCCGCATTTGAATCTTCCCCCCCCCTCCCCTCTCCCCTCTTTTTCCTATGGACATTTAGTTACTGCTTTTGTCTTTTAGTTACATTGAATGGAGTGTAGGGAGGGGTGTGACTAAATGATGACAGATTTTAATCTATGTGGTTTTAGTGTCATTTATTATTAATAATTTTTTTAAATAATATTTAGGCAAATGTATTTTATTATTTTTTGTCTATTGTAATTTATGTATGTTTTCTGATATCGGTATGAACTAGTATGCTCCTTAGTTCCAGTATCAATGTATTTTTTCTGTTGTTAGGATTTAACATCCGGAGCAGCTTATTGTCCCATTGCGCCCACTGCACCCATTGTTTGTGGGTTGCGGCGGAGGTTGTGGGCTTTACTGCTTCTTGTGACACACCTGGGGGGTTCCCTCCCCCTTGGAGGGCGTGCGTATCGTTGCTATGATCCCTGTTGCCATGGTCACGCGGATGTGCGGCACACTCTCTCCCCTTGTGCTTTCGTCATTCCGGTTTAGCGTGATGACGTGCACATAACGTTTTTTCAAACGAGGCTTGGTTTCCTCGTGGGGAGAGATGCGTGCGCACCCGGCGTTGGACTGGCTTAGCGGCACTGTTAGCGAGACGTGGTTGCCTCGCGGCGTGACGCGCGCTCTTCTTCGGGTTGGACCTTCCTCTGGTGTGTTCCCTATAAAGAGGGGGTGACGCAGCCCATCGCCCGTTCCCCGAGACGACGTGAATTTTCACGAAACGCGTAGGGCAGGATACGAGCTTTGTGCTGACGTCACCCTCCACTGCTCGGCTTCCACGGACGTATTTGTGTGCCAGCGCCTCTGACCGGTCGGCGCTGACACACTTTAAGGCTGTCTTTTTAACTGCTTTTGTGAGTATGATTCCAATATTCTTTTAATAAATGTACACCAAGGATTTTACACTATTCGGTGTCCTTCCTTCTTTTCATGTTGATGTTGAACATTCGCATGAGGCTGTATGAGCTGTCGGGCTGCTAAACCATTGAAGTTCGTCATCTGCTGAAATCCGGAGGTTCCACTGGAGTATCATTTGAGGCTGTTTTAGGTCCTCTGTCATAGGGGACCATCGCTTTTTGGTAAGCAGGAATTCTTACTGGTGGTGGTGAAAGTCACGGATTATAAGAAGATTTTTTTGTCGTTGGCTTTTTTGGACACTTACTCACGGGTGTTTTGTTTATTATGGACTTTTAGACGTGAACTTTGAGAGTTTCATATAGCAGTTGTGGACTATCATCTTATTAACTGTTTAATCATAGTTCACTCACCTTATCATTATTTATAATTTACTGATTTTTCATGGTTCTTCATTGAGTATTTATATGATTTATCACTGTTGGTATTTGGATTTTTTTCAATTATTCAGTGGTGGGCTTATGTTCAGTCATAAGTTAGCGCGACTATATATATTTTTTCCTTTTTTTTTTTTTTTTTTTCCTATTTTTTCTTAAAAAAATAAATATGTTATACTTACCTGCTCTGTGTAATGGTTTTGCACAGAGCAGCCAGGATCCTCTTCTCGGGTCCCTCTTTGGTGCTCTTGGCTTCTCCCCTCTGTTAAGTGCCCCCACAGCAAGCAGTTGGCTGTGGGGGCACACAAGGCGAGCCACAGCTCCATGTGTCCATTTAGACACGGAGCCCTGGCCCCACCGCTTTCTCTCCTCATTGGCTGACTGATTGTGACAGCAGCGGGAGCCAATGGCGTCTCGCTGCTTTCTCAGTCAATGAGGAGGGGAGTCCCGGGCAGCTGAGACACTCTTGCAACATCGATGGAACTAGATGGGGCTCAGGTAAGTATTGGGCGGCGCTGCTGCACACAGAAGACTTTTTATCTTAATGCATATAATGCATTAAGATAAAAAACCTTCTGCCTTTACAACCGATTTAACTACCTCCCTACCGGGCCATTTACACCAAGTAAATAGATACCTAAAATGTCACACTTTAAAATTGCGCACTCTTGTGGAATGGCGCTAAACTACGGTACTTAAAAACCTCCATAGGCAATGCTTTAAAAAGATTTACAGGTTACCAGTTTAGAGTTATAGATGAGGTTAGATCCATCGTCCATCACACCGCTCACTGCCACCGTCTACCCGAAAAAAAGGGGAATAAATTTAAAAACCTCTGGCTCCGACCCAGCATGCTCTCAGTCAGTGACGTCACCGGGTGTCCCCCCCCCCGCCCCTTAGTTTTTTAAGAGCTGTCACACGCAAGAGCTGGCAGACAGTGGGAGCCTTCATCAGAGCCGGAGGTTTTTTGTTTTTGTTTTTTAAACCTTTTTTTCAGGTTGGCGGTGGTGGCGTGGTTGAAGATGGATATACACTGGGGGGCATTTTTTATATTTTTTATTAAAGGGATTGTCAAAAACACAGTTGTTTCTTTATGCACTTTTATGATGAATGGGTAGGGGTACTATGGTACCCAATACTCATTCACATGGGGGGTGGATCTGGGGGCCCCCTTGTTAAAGGAGGCTTCCAGTTTCTGATAAGCCCACCGCCCGCAGACCCCCACAACCACAGGCCAGGGTTGTGGGGAAGAGGCCCTTGTCCCCATCAACAAGCACCCCCCCCCCAATGTTAAGGGCACGTGGCCTGGTATGGTTCAGGAGGGGGGTGCTCTCCCATCCCCCTACTTTCCTGTCAGGTAGCTTGCTCGGAAAAGGGTCTGGTATGGATTTGATTTTCTTTTTTTGGTGTGGGGTTCCCCTTAAAATCCACACCAGACCCGAAGGGCCTGGTATGCATTGGGGACCCCACTCAGTTTTTTTTCTTTTTCATTGTCGGCATTCACAAGTCGCAAACGTTTTTGCACCCAAATCGTCTCTATATAATACAGGTGTGACTTTCATGCGACTTTTGAGGATTTACATTGAGGTCTATGGACCTCAAGTCGCAGGAAAGTCAGACCAAAGTAGTGCAGGAACTACTTTGAAGTTGCTGCGACTTGTAGTCACACAGATATGAATGGTTATCATTGTGAAACATGGGGTGCGACTTGTCATGCAAATTTGGGGTTCCAAAGTCACATGACAAGTCGCACAAGTGTGAATTGGGCCTAAGTCTATCCAGGTCACGTAGTGACAACACTGCAGCGATTTTACTGCAGAATAAACAGCATTGTCACCTTGTTACAGGAGTAAGTGTAAAATCAAAGGAGCTACTGACAAGTTTAACAGGAAATAAAATGATGTTACAGGGGGGGGGATTTAGGAATACATAAACTGCTGTGTTAATTCTAATAACAAATTGTATCTTTTTTTTTTGTTTTTGCTTAGTTCTACTTTTTTTTTACAGTGTGAGCAGGCGCACACTGCTTTGTTTTTGTAACCTGGGACCATTTTGATTGTGTTTTATGTGTTTGCGTTGGAAGTGTCTTTGCTGTTCCTGCTAGAAGGGAAAGTTCATGAACGCATGATGTGGGCATAATAAAATTTACATTGCTTGCCACAAGCTGACGGGGAACAAAATGAACTTGGGGAGGAGGAGGGTGCAGACTTTCTCTAAAGCCTTCCAGGGACAAGTGTTCTATAAGGATCTGAATTGGAGTGAGAGCCTTGACGTCGGCTGCTGGTATGGCCAACCTATGATCATTGTGGCCCTGGGGGACAGAGAGAAGGAAAAGGAGGGCCCTGCATCAGGGTCTCTCTCGCAATGTGCCCAATGCTGTTTTAATTCCTTTACGTTTTTTGTAAAGGGGAAATATTAATATTTAACAAGCACTTTGTAGAGATTTTCCTGGTAAATTATTTATAGCAGAGTTATTAATGCAGAGGCGGTTTGTGTTCTGTGGTGTTTATATTGCCTGAGGCTTTTCGTTTTGTAGTCTGAAAAACTATAACACAGTTTTTTTAGGATGGAATATATGAAGAATAATCATTCCAATTTAATGCACAGAATGGAAAATAATGTGTTTTTGTATGGGGGGTCTGTTAATTGACCAGACTCTGTAAAAGGCCATTACAGTCTGGGTTGGTCCTCTAGGTATGCACAGGCTCTTTAAGTGGCCAGTGGTGTTCAGATTTTTCTTGATTCAAAGGTGTAATTATAGCTACACAAACTTAGAGCGCTGACATTGATCTAACAACCCCTAAATTAAATTCATCAGTTAAGGTCAGGAGGCCTGGAACTGTGTAAACAGGCAAGTTCATTGTTATTTAGCCTTCAGGGGGGCCAAACTATAGCCAGTGGAAGGAAAAAATGCCCTTATGTTAGTAGGAATAATCAGTCATCATTGTTGGTGTCGGTGGGAGGAATAGTGCCCCATCATTGGTGTCGGTGGGAGGAATGGTGCCCCATCATTGGTGTCGGTGGGAGGAATGGTGCCCCATCATTGATGTCAGTGGGAGGAATAGTGTCCCATCATTGGTGTCTGTGGGAGGAATAGTGCCCCATCATTGGTGTCTGTGGGAGGAATAGTGCCCCATCATTGGTGTCTGTGGGAGGAATAGTGCCCCATCATTGGTGTCTGTGGGAGGAATAGTGCCCCATCATTGGTGTCGGTGGGAGGAATAGTGCCCCATCATCGGTGTCGGTGGGAGGAATGGTGCCCCATCATCGGTGTCGGTGGGAGGAATGGTGCCCCATCATTGGTGTCGGTGGGAGGAATGGTGTCCCATCATTGGTGTCGGTGGGAGGAATAGTGTCCCATCATTGGTGTCAGTGGGAGGAATGGTGTCCCATCATTGGTGTCAGTGGGAGGAATGGTGTCCCGTCATTGGTGTCAGTGGGAGGAATGGTGTCCCATCATTGGTGTCAGTGGGAGGAATGGTGTCCCATCATTGGTGTCAGTGGGAGGAATGGTGTCCCATCGTTGGTGTCAGTGGGAGGAATGGTGTCCCATCATTGGTGTCAGTGGGAGGAATGGTGTCCCATCATTGGTGTCAGTGGGAGGAATGGTGTCCCATCATTGGTGTCAGTGGGAGGAATGGTGTCAGTGGGAGGAATGGTGTCCCATCATTGGTGTCAGTGGGAGGAATGGTGTCCCATCATTGGTGTCAGTGGGAGGAATAGTGGCCTATTGTTGGTGTCAGTGGGAGGAATGGTGTCCCATCATTGGTGTCAGTGGGAGGAATAGTGGCCTATTGTTGGTGTCAGTGGGAGGAATGGTGTCCCATCATCGGTGTCAGTGGGAGGAATAGTGTCCCATCATCGGTGTCAGTGGGAGGAATGGTGTCCCATCGTTGGTGTCAGTGGGAGGAATGGTGTCCCATCATTGGTGTCTGTGGGAGGAATAGTGCCCCATCATTGGTGTCTGTGGGAGGAATAGTGCCCCATCATTGGTGTCGGTGGGAGGAATAGTGCCCCATCATCGGTGTCGGTGGGAGGAATGGTGCCCCATCATCGGTGTCGGTGGGAGGAATGGTGCCCCATCATTGGTGTCGGTGGGAGGAATGGTGTCCCATCATTGGTGTCGGTGGGAGGAATAGTGTCCCATCATTGGTGTCAGTGGGAGGAATGGTGTCCCATCATTGGTGTCAGTGGGAGGAATGGTGTCCCGTCATTGGTGTCAGTGGGAGGAATGGTGTCCCATCATTGGTGTCAGTGGGAGGAATGGTGTCCCATCATTGGTGTCAGTGGGAGGAATGGTGTCCCATCGTTGGTGTCAGTGGGAGGAATGGTGTCCCATCATTGGTGTCAGTGGGAGGAATGGTGTCCCATCATTGGTGTCAGTGGGAGGAATGGTGTCCCATCATTGGTGTCAGTGGGAGGAATGGTGTCAGTGGGAGGAATGGTGTCCCATCATTGGTGTCAGTGGGAGGAATGGTGTCCCATCATTGGTGTCAGTGGGAGGAATAGTGGCCTATTGTTGGTGTCAGTGGGAGGAATGGTGTCCCATCATTGGTGTCAGTGGGAGGAATAGTGGCCTATTGTTGGTGTCAGTGGGAGGAATGGTGTCCCATCATCGGTGTCAGTGGGAGGAATAGTGTCCCATCATCGGTGTCAGTGGGAGGAATGGTGTCCCATCGTTGGTGTCAGTGGGAGGAATGGTGTCCCATCATTGGTGTCAGTGGGAGGAATGGTGTCCCATCATTGGTGTCAGTGGGAGGAATGGTGTCCCATCATTGGTGTCAGTGGGAGGAATGGTGTCCCATCATTGGTGTCAGTGGGAGGAATGGTGTCAGTGGGAGGAATGGTGTCCCATCATTGGTGTCAGTGGGAGGAATGGTGTCCCATCATTGGTGTCAGTGGGAGGAATAGTGGCCTATTGTTGGTGTCAGTGGGAGGAATGGTGTCCCATCATTGGTGTCAGTGGGAGGAATAGTGGCCTATTGTTGGTGTCAGTGGGAGGAATGGTGTCCCATCATCGGTGTCAGTGGGAGGAATAGTGTCCCATCATCGGTGTCAGTGGGAGGAATGGTGTCCCATCGTTGGTGTCAGTGGGAGGAATGGTGTCCCATCATTGGTGTCAGTGGGAGGAATGGTGTCCCATCATTGGTGTCAGTGGGAGGAATGGTGTCCCATCATTGGTGTCAGTGGGAGGAATGGTGTCCCATCATTGGTGTCAGTGGGAGGAATGGTGTCCCATCATTGGTGTCAGTGGGAGGAATGGTGTCCCATCATTGGTGTCAGTGGGAGGAATGGTGTCCCATCATTGGTGTCAGTGGGAGGAAGAGTTCTGTATTGGTGTCAGTGGGTATAATAGTGCCTCAATATTGTGTGGTGTAGATATCCAGCGCTGTCTAATCATGTGTTTATGAGGTTTGTGTAATACTCAGACAAAATGCAATATTGGTATCCTCATACAAAAAGAATAAATTAGTGAATAGTGTTTCCTCATAAGAAAATGATGAAAATTTGTGATTCAAAATCCAGAAACATTAAATCTGTTTCCTATATGTCCATAAGTTATCCTTTAAAGTGCTCCAGTGACGTGTGCTGTCAAATAAAGTGCCGTTCCATGCTGCTCTCCTTATGTGCCCTCACTCACCGACTTATAGAGCGTATGGGGCTTTCAATCCTCCTGTAGATAATCTGACTGTATTTTTTCCTCCTCAGAGTTTCCAACAGTTAGGCGAATAAGCTCCTCACATATGTATGGGGAAATAGAACCAGGAGAAATCCATAGCGTAATTCAGTTTTTATGTAATATAAAAGCACTTACAAAAATCTCCTCTTGTATGTTAGCATGTAAAGATGCCACTATGTAACTCCAAACCACGATCTTCGCTCCAATAAGCGGACGTGACGTCACTGAAAGTACCCACTCGCTTGATGCATTTTGCTCCGCACAGGAAGCGTTCTGGGAAAAGGACATTTTGTTTGGATACAGCGTCACACGACCGCGCAATTGTCAGTTAAAGTGACTCAGTGCTATTTCGCAAAAAATGGCCTGGTCAGGAAGGGGGTAAATCCTTCTGGGGCTGAAGTGGTTAAAGGATCGCTTATGGACATATAGGATAAGGTTTTAATGTTTATGGATTTTGAATGGCTAATTTTCATAATTTTTGGATGTGGAAACACCACTCACTAATTTCTTTATTTCTCTTTGTATGGGGATACCAATATTGTATTACACAAATAAACACATGATTAGACAGCGCTGGATATCTACACCACACATTTTATAGGAATTCTCAGCCTATATACCAGCAGCCGTCAGATAAGATCATTCACAGCATTTCCACACACCCCACAGTGCTGGGATCACACATTTAAATAAGTGCCTCGTTATTAGTGTAAGTAGGAATAAGAGTGCCCCATTGTTGGTGTAAGTGGGAGCAATACTATCCTATCATTGGTGTCAGTGGGAGGAAAAGAACCCCTATCAATAGTGTTAGTGGGAAGTATAGAGTCCCAAAGTTGTTTGGGCTTTTCATTATTGTTGTTGTTGTTCTTATTATACAGGATTTATATAGCGCCAACAGTTTACTCAACACTTTACAATGTGGGGGGGGGGCAGTACAATTACAAGACAGTTTAATACAGAAGGAATAGGATGGCCCTGCAAGTGGAGCTTACACTTTTGAGGAGGCTCATGGAACTTACAATCTAAAGGGAGGTGGTACAAAAGGTAATAGCTGGGGGGGAGGGGGGATGATCTGATGGAGGTGATTCGGGTACATTTCTTAGGTGGAGGTGATCAAGGCTTCCCTAAATAAGTGAGTTTTTAGGGATCGCCTAAGGGTTGACAGGGTAAGGGCTGACCAGACATACCAGGGCAGGGAGTTCCAGAGGATGGGAGATGCTCTGGAGAAGTCCTGGAGGCGAGCATGGGAGGGGGTAACAAGGAAGCTAGAGAGCAGGAGGTTTTAGGAGGAACGGAGGGGACGATTTGGGTGATATCTGCAGATGAGGTTGGTGATGTACCTGGGGGCCATGTTGAGGGTGGCCTTGTATGTTGCGGTTAGTATTTAGAATTTTATACGATGGGGGAGGGGAAGCCAGTGAAGGGATTGGCAGAGAGAGGCAGCAGTCACTGATCGTTTAGTAAGGTGTATTAGACTGCAGCATTCATAATAAACTGAAGGGGGGGGGGAGCCTGTGTAAGGGTAGGCCAGTGAGGGGGGAGTTGCAGTAGTCGTGGTGGGAAATAACCAAGGAGTGAATAAGTTGTTTTGTGGTGTCGTTAGTCTGGAAGGGGTGAATTCTGGAAATATTGCGGAGGTTAAGGCAGCAAGATTTAGCCAGTGATTTGGAGGTGGGGGCCGAAGGAGAGGTCTGAGTCTATGATTATACCCAACACCCTGGCATGTGTGGCAGAACCAATGGTTGTGCCGTTGATCTCAATGGTAAAGTCATGGGGGGGGGGGAATATTACAAGCTCAGTTTTAGAAAGATTGAGTTTGAGGAAGTGGTGTGACATCCATACTGATATATGTTGCTCAGTAGGTTTGTGATAAATATTTAAATATGTATGTACATGGGCTTTGATTTTTGTTGATCTTCTTGCTGTACTGCATGTATACCAGACAGGGCTTGGCTTAACTACTTCAGGCTCACAGGACGTCATATGATGTCCTCGGGTTTGTGGGGGTATATCTGAATGATGCCTGCAGCTACAGGCATCATTCAGATATTGCCGGTTTCAGCCGATGATTCCTTACACCATGAGAATGATCATAGCGGCTGTTCCGCCGCTAGATCGTTCTTACGGGCAGCGGAAGGGGACGCCCCCCCTCCCGCCGCCCTCCGGTGCTTCTACCGACTCCGGCCTCTGCATTCAAAAAAACGGCACCGCTTCGGCTTTGAAGCAGTGATCTTTTTTTTTTTTTTTTTAGGCTTCCCAGCCTAGAGGTGAGATGTGGGGTCTTATTGACCCCATATCTCACTGTAAAGCGGACCTGTCATGTCATATTCCTATTACAAGGGATGTTTACATTCCTTGTAATAGGTATAAAAGTGATCAAATTATAAAAAAAAAAAGTTTAAGTGTCAAAAAAAAAAAAAAAAAAGTCAAATTAACAATCAAAAAAAAAATAATTTTTTTTACAGTGCCCCCGTCCCCGTGTGCTCCCATGCAGAAGCGAACGCATACGCTAGTCCCGCCCAGATATGAAAACTGTGTTCAAACCACACGTGAGGTGTCGCCGCGAACGTTAGAGCGAGAGCAATAATTCTAGCCCCAGACCTCCTCTGTAACTCAAAAAATGTAGCTAGTAAAAAAATTGAAAGCGTCGCCTATGGGGATTTTTAAGTACCGAAGTTTGGCGCCATTCCACGAGCGTGTGCAAATTTGAAGCGTGACATGTTAGGTATCTATTTACTTGGCGTAACTTCATCTTTCACATTATGCAAAAAAATTGGGCTAACTTTACTGTTTTTTTTTTGTTTTTTTTTAAAGCACGAAACTGTTTTCTTCCCCAAAAAACACGTTTGAAAAATTGCTGCGCAAATACCGTGCGAGATAAAAAGTTGCAATGACCGCCATTTTATTCTCTAGGGTCTTTGCTAAAAAAAACATATATATAGTGTTTGGGGGTTCTAAGTAATTTTCTAGCAAAAAAATGATGATTTTTACATGGAGGAGCGAAGTGTCAGAATTGGCCCGGGCCTGAAGTGGTTAAGGAAAACAGAGAACACTCTGCAATCTGTAAGGACATGAAACACCCACAGTGCTCCTGGTAGCAAGCGATAATGTGAACTTGTGCTAAACTAATCTGCTTGATGATGTGCCCTATTGATGAAGGTGACATGAACTTTTTAAAGTGGAATTCCTAACTTCGCTTAAATCTGCTCCCACCCCTTTCTAACACCTATACTAGCCACCCTTTGTAAGGACAATGTGTATACTTACCTATTCTGAGGGCACTCCCGTCTGGTCACATAATCTCCTCAGTGGCCAGCTTTAGGGGAGAGGAGAGATCGCCGACAATGGCTGAAATGTCTGTGCAGTGACGTCACCCATAGACCAACTATGGGGCAATCGTTGTCGGTTGTCCCTCCTCTCCCCTGAAGCCATCGATGGGGGCTGATCATGTGACCGGCGCACCCTCAGAACAGGTACAGTTAAATGTAAGCATCTTCCTTTCACAGCGTAGTTAGATTTAGAACGGGGGTTGGAGCAGGTTTAGGCTTAGCTAGGAATAGCCTAGAATTCTACGTTAATGATAGATCCACTTTATATAAGAAAAAAACTATTTTTTTCTTTTCAGCATAGGTTGTATCATATAAGAAAAATACAGAACTATTATTACAACATTATATGGGACATCTAATATTTTTATAAAGAGTTTCACAGGATGAAATTGAGTACAGTTTGTGATAATTTATTTTCACTGATCATATTTTCGAAAATCCCTGCTCTTTACCTGGCCAAAGCAGTATGTTACGTACCTTACTTTGTGCAATGCAATAATACAGATACAGTCATCTGATAACTGAATGAAATAATAATTATAATGAAATTTAGAGGGGAATGCACTCTCAAATAAATATATGCATCTTTCTGCAAAATCTTATGCTGCTGGCAGTGTACTACCTGTATCTACTGTACAGTTGATCACCACGGACTTCTATGGGGCTGTCTTCTAAAACAGAAGCTTGGGAGATGCTCCTTGAAAGTCTATGGAGATCATCTGTGCAGGGATGGATGCAGCTAAGAAGATTTTTTGGATGAATGTAAACATTGCAGGAGGCTGTGGGATGGAGGTAAGTATGTTTCTGAATAAAAGGAAGGGTGGGGTACTTTGGGAACTTTTACCCTCTTCCTGCCCAGGCCAGTTTTCACCTTTTAGTGCTGTTGCACTTTGACAATTGCGCTGTCATGCAACCCATATGAAACTTGAGACAGATAGAGATTTCATTTGTTGGTATTTAATCACCACTGTGTTTTTTTATTTCTTGCTAAACAATTGAAAAAGATAAATTAAAAAAATAAAAATAAAACCTTTTTCTTTGTTTCTGTTATAAAATTCTGCAAATAAGTAATTCTTCTCCTTTACTAATGTGCGCTGATGAGGCTGCGCTGGTGGCCGCTGATGAGGCTGCGCTGGTGGCCGCTGATGAGGCTGCGCTGGTGGCCGCTGATGAGGCTGCGCTGGTGGCCGCTGATGAGGCTGCGCTGGTGGCCGCTGATGAGGCTGCGCTGGTGGCCGCTGATGAGGCTGCGCTGGTGGCCGCTGATGAGGCTGCGCTGGTGGCCTCTGATGAGGCTGCGCTGGTGGCCTCTGATGAGGCTGCGCTGGTGGCCTCTGATGAGGCTGCGCTGGTGGCCTCTGATGAGGCTGCGCTGGTGGCCTCTGATGAGGCTGCGCTGGTGGCCTCTGATGAGGCTGCGCTGGTGGCCGCTGATGAGGCTGCGCTGATGGCCGCTGATGAGGCTGTGCCGATGGCCGCTGAGGCTGCACCCATGGGTTCTGATGGCCGCTGATGAGGCTGCACTGATAAGAGGGCACTGATATGTGGCACTGATATGCGGCACTGATGGGGCTACACTGGTGATCGGTGCCCTGATTATTAGTGTAAAAGGTCACAGGAAAGCCACTTATACGCTTTCCTTTTTTTTTTTTCTTTTTTTCTTTTTTTTTTGGAAAAGCCCATGGTGTGTGAAACACACCCAAAAACTCCACCCGGTGCCAAAAAAAGTGCACACACATAAAGAGTGACACAAAACGTGCAACGGGTGTTACACTTGTCCTCCACATGGAAGGACCTTACCCTGATCCCCCAGGGTGTTAGGCTCCTGACGGGGACTGAGGTACATCACGTGATCCATCTGGCCGAAACCAGACAGACCCCTTTCTTTGGAGGGTCTGCCAAAACAGACCCACCCAAGTACTAGGTGGGGCTCCCCCGAAGGGAGACCCCATGAGAGCAGGTGAACTAAGCCAGAAGGCCATGTCCACCGACTCCCAAGTCGTTCAGGGCAGGCCCGAGGACCTACACCCTACTAAACACACTGTGACAAAACGTGTAGACAACCAAAAAAAAATACAAAAAAGTGACAAACACAGGGTATAAATAAAAAGAAAGTGGGGAAAAGGAAGGTGGGAGAGTGAAAAGTGACACTTATACGCTTTCCTTTCCTTACACACTGACAGTGCTGAGGAAAGGAAATGCAGATAATCGGCATTTGTTTACATGGGATCAGCTGTAGATGGGAACTGGTTAAGTCATGGTGAGGGGAATAAAAATTATAATTTTGTCTGAAAGTGCACCTAAGGCCCCATGCACACGAGACGCTGTTATTTGCTGCTGAACGCGCGTTCAGAGGCAGTTGGACGCTTTTTTCAACTGCTCCTGAACCCATTCAATGTTATCCTATGTGTCCATGCACACACTCTCGTTTTTTGGCGTTTACAAGCAGTTGCGTTTAACCTCGTTTTTCCAGAAGCAAAAAAATGGGTTCAGACGCAAAAGTTTTCCACGTTTCAGACGCTAAACGCGGGTACCGGCGTTTTGCCGCGTTTGCGTTTATAAGCGTTTTTAAAGGTGACCTATTTTTTAACATTAGAAATCTCAAAAATTATGGCAAATGATGAAAAACTATTAAAAAATATAAAATAAAACTGTAATTGCTTGCATTGCATTGTGGACAATCCACAACTTGTGGCAGGTAATGTGGCCAGGTGACGTGGCAAGTGGACAATCCACAGCTTGTGGCAGGTGACGTGGCCAGGTGACGTGGCCAGGTGACGTGGCAGGTAACGTGGCCAGGTGACGTGGCCAGGTGACGTGGCAAGTGGACAATCCACAACTTGTGGCAGGTGACGTGGCCAGGTGACGTGGCAGGTGATGTGGCAAGTGGACAATTCACAACTTGTGGCAGGTGACGTGGCTAGATGACGTGGCAGGTAATGTGGGCAGGTAACATGGCTAGGTGACGTGGCAGGTGACGTGGCAAGTGGACAATTCACAACTTGTGGCAGGTGACGTGGCACGTGATGTGGCCAGGTGACATGGCAAGTGGACAATCCACAACTTGTGGCAGGTGACGTGGCAAGTGGACAATCCACAACTTGTGGCAGGTGACGTGGCCAGCTGATGTGGCAAGTAACGTGGCCAGGTGACGTGACAGGTAACATGGCCAGGTGACGTGGCCAGGTGACGTGGCAAGTGGACAATCCACAACTTGTGGCAGGTGACGTGGCACGTGATGTGGCCAGGTGACGTGGCAAGTGGACAATCCACAACTTGTGGCCAGGTGATGTGGCCAGGTGACGTGGCAGGTGACGTGGCAAGTGGACAATCCACAACTTGTGGCAGATGATGTGGCAAGTGATACGCTAAATACAAGTACACTGCTGCTCTCTCAGCTGCTGCTACTCACTCTGGTCTCACAAACTGGCTGAAATGGTTAAAATTTACTGTTTTTTTGAGCTTAGGGAGGGTCTATGATGAAACGCTTATAAACGCAAACGCGGCTAAACGCGGCCGCAAACGCGGCAAAACGCGCGTTTATAAACGCCGGTTTCAGCGTTTAAAAACGTGTGTTCAGCAGAGTTTGCACCTGCGTCTCGTGTGCATGGGGCCTTAAGTAGAAGTTCACCCTAGAATTACTGTATGAACATGAACTTCATGGTGCAACTCCTGGCGTCACTTATTTGTGATTGCAAAATTAGACTGAAAACTGCTTGAACACGCTTCCTCTTGCATGGTGTGAAGCAAGGTGTTCATTTATCAACGTACATGTGTTATATGTATTATATGTTATAATGTTCATTCTGTAATTCTGGGAAGAACTTCCACTTTAAGATATAGCAATGCAATGAGCATTATTTATAACCCGCTCTCCAAGTAAAAAAAAAATGTCTGTCAACTTGACCAACCAGTCACATTCAGACTATCATGGGCTAACCCAGCTTTGATTGGTTACCAAAAAGTATGCATGCTCCTCTTCTTTCAGTTTTATTGGCTGCCACTTGGGCCAACAAATTGTGAACCTCCTCTAGGAATAATTAAAAGTAATTTAAAAAGTAATAAAAAAATTATTAAACTCCATGGAGCTTTTATTTAATTTCACTAACAGGGTACATTTTCTTATTTATATTTTACAACCTTTTTTTCACTTGCATATTTATAAAATGTGGATTATAAACAACATTCTAAATATTAATGAAATAATATTACAGATCGTCATGGACTTTAAGCATCCAAATGGTTCCAGTGTCCCCGTTATGGTGCCACGCAGAAGCCTTCTAGTTATGGGTGGAGAATCAAGATATCTGTGGACTCATGGGTATGTAGGATAGATAAAGTTGGCAGACTGTCATGCTGTGTTTAAGTTTTCTTTATTTACTTTTGACCCTATAAAAAGCTAGGAGTATTTTTTGCATTTGTCACCATAACATTTTTGTTCAGGAAGTGGAAATGCTAGTTGCTTAGCTCTTTCTAGCTTAAGTCACTGACCCTGAACAAGTGCACAGGCAAAGTAAGAGGACAAATAAGAAGTCCTTGCAGAGGCGTAACTAGAACCTTCAGAGCCCCGGTGCAAGAAACCATAAAGGCCGCCCCCCCCCCGACACCCCCACCCTTACATCACAGTCCATAGCGTTCCCCTTTATATCACAGTCTGCAGCATTCTCCTTTACATCAGAGGTCTCCCTTACATCAGGCTCTGTAGCATTCCCATTTACATCAGAGTTCCCCTTTACATGAGATTCCATAATTCCCCTTTACATTACAGTCCACAAAGTTCTCCCTTCCATCAGAGTCCGCAGGGTTCCCCCTTACAGTGTACCCTGATGAAGAGGCGAGCTCTGTGGATCCTGATGTAAAGGGGAACTCTGATGTAAAGGGGAATGCTGCGGACCATGATGTAAAGGGGAACGCTGTAGACTCTGTTGTAAGCGGGGCTCTGGTGACCATGGTCCCCCTTACATCATGGTCCGCAGCATTCCCCTTTACATCAGAGTTCCCCTTTACACCAGAGTCCGCAGGGTTCCCCCTTACAGTGTAAGGTAGAACTCTGCAGGCCCTGATGTAAAGGGGAACTCTGATGTAAAAGGGAATGCTGCAAACTCAAGTGTAAAGGGAAACTCTGATGTAAGGTGGCCCCTCCCGTTACATCAGAGTCTACAGCGTTCCCCTTTGCATCATGGTCCGCAACATTCCTCTTCTTTTTTTTTAAATAAAATCTTCTTTATTCTTTTTTTCCACATAATAAAAATCATACAACCATTTTCTTTTTATATGCAGCAATACATACACCAAGTATCAAAAATAGGCATTCCTCTTTACATCAGAGTTCCCCTTTACATCAGGGTCCGCAGAGTTCTCCCTTGCACTGGGGGTAATCCTTCAGACTTTGATGTGAAGGGGGACTCTGGTGACCACAGTGACCGCCCCCCTTACATAAACTCTGTGTGGCCTGGCTTGTGCTGTCAAACTGACGTCACCTCCCCCATTGCTCGGGTGCAGGATAGGCTCAGGCAGACCTTGGCTTTGATCTTTGATCCTCTTACCTTCTCCTCCCGACTCTCCCACTCCCCCTCTTCATATCACCCGCCCGTTCAGTGTAGTTTATCTCATTCACAAATAACATTTGTCCCATAGTTGTGGGTTTTGGGCGCCATTTTGTTGAAGACCAACTCAACTCTGTGTATATGGGCAAACTTCAACAAAATTGCGCCGGCAATAGAGACATTTGCTTGGCAGGGGGCGGGCTCCAGCTGATTGAAAGTTGAGGGGGAGAGGCCAGCCGGAGTGCGACTCTGCAGACGTTCTGCAGGATTGGTGTGTGCTGACGTATCCTCCTTGAAACGTCACCACGTGGCTGTCCCGCCCCCCGATTCTGTCCAAACCCGAGCACTAGTTGGCCGTCCTGGGGCCCCCCCACAGTGGCGGAACGACAGGACTTTTTGGCCATATTCCTCTTCTGGATCACAGGAGTGCACTTACTTGTCTCTTCCTGTGACCCAGACTCGGCCAACAGTGGGCAAAAGTTCACTGTCTACTGACATCACAGAGTCTAGGCTCTGGAAGGATCTTGACAATTAGTGTCGGGATTCACCCACATGCTCAACAGGCAGCCCCTCTGAGTACTGCTGAGAGCCTGAGCCAGCCACTCCCAACCCTTCCCCACCCTGGCGCTCCCGTGAGCGCTGGAGGAACAGATAAGAGAGTGGTGACTGACAGCCACTGTTCTCTGCTCAGAGTGGACCCGAGAACTGAGCGATCAGTGTTCATTTGATCACTCAGTTCTGGGGCTTAGTACCAGCAGGGGACATTGTAGCCATTGTGGTGAGTATATACAGTATGATTGTTTTTTTCCCAATTCCCACACTTCTTCTTGTATATAAGAAGAAAATGAAAAAACATAACAAGAATGCACACACATTGGTTTGCTCTGCCAGGAAACTTTAATATTTATAAAAAGAAGCCAACGATGGCAGCATACACAGAGGTGCCACCATCATACAATGGTTTCCTGTCCCTGCTGGGCTTTCCAGTTTCCCTTATTGGAACATTATGCCCTGTACACACAATCGTATTTCCGAAGGAATAAAATCCGATGGAATTTTCCGTCAGAATTCCGATGAAGCTGACTTTCATCAGTCTTGCCTACACACCATCAGACAAAATTCCGACCGTCCAAAACGCCGTGACGTAAAACACTGCTACCTAAGAAAAAAAAATCCCATTAAGTGTATATTGATTGGTTTGCGTGAAAGTTATAGCGCCTACAAACTAAGGTATATATGCTGCAATTTTTTTATACTACTAATGGTGGCAAACAGCAACTTATAATGGGACTGTAATCGTACGGTGGACAATCTAACACCAACTGACTCTGGGGGGAACTGACTGCCACTGACCTCACAAGTGACATTAATACAGTGATCAGTGATAATACTATACACTGCCACTTTACTAATGACACTAGCTGTAAAGGGGATAACATCTAGGGCGATCAAGGGGTTTGATGTGTCTCTAACTATGTGTAAGGCCCCTGTCACACGGGCACCTCCGTTCTGTGGGATCTGCTTGCTCAGTGAGGGATCGCTCTGCTGATCCCCGCTGATCAGGCGGATGACAGGTCTGTCTCCGCTCATTGTGCAGAGCGGAGCTGAACAGGGTCCTGCTCTTCTCTATGGGGAGATCAGATGAAAACGGACCGCTTGTCTGTTTTCATCTGATCCGATTGATTTGGCGGACAGGATCGGATAGCGACAGATGTCAGCAGATATGTCATCGCTGACATCTGCCGCTCCATAGGGGTAAATGGAGTGTCCCATCGGGTCTGCCTGAAAGACTGACAGGCGGACCTGATCATACAGCCCATTTGAAAGGGGCCTAAAGTGTGCTGCTTCTAGATCTCTGTTTCTCATCCCTGCTTTGCATCCAAGAAACTAACAGATCGCTCCCTCTGTACAGAGCTCTGTGTTGTTTCCGAACACAGAACTCTAGGCTGTGATTACACACAGCCAATCGGCTGGTCCCGGTCCTGAATCATTAGCCGGGACTTGCTGACAGGCTCCCGCTGCGTACGATCGCAGCAGGTACTGGGCAGGGGCAGGCATGCGCCTGCCCTAAACTCGGTAGTAGGCAGCGACGTATGGATACATCACTATACCTACAGTGGCCTGTAGTACATTGTGGGTGGGCGGTCGCCAAGTGGTTAAAACGGAAAGTAAGGGAAGCCATTTTTTTTTTCAACGTAAAGTTCAAATAATAAAAAATAAAAACCTCCAGTGTTTTTTTTAAATACCACCAAAAGAAAACTCTGCCTGCCTCTTTGGAATCAGGGTTGCATGGTGGCGTAATTGTCATTCAAACTGTCACAGTACTGAAAACTGGCCTGGTAATGAAGAACTGTATTTATTCAGGCCGGTACTCAAGTGGTTAAGTCATTGCATTTCTGCACATCTCCTATAACTGGAACATATTGTGATAGAAGCTGCAGTAATGTGTCCTATATCTACACAGTGACTGATGCTTTGCACCTTCATCATCTGAACAGCTGGAGGTTTATTGCTGTTTTATTTATGAAGCAAACACTGACTGCAGAGGACAGTACAACAAGAGACAGGAGACAGAGAAGGCATACATATCACATGTTGTAAGCTTTGTTTAAATGCCTGGAAGTAACATTGATGTCTGAACAACTCTTAACATCAGAACAACACAGATCATTCTAGAGAATAACTCAGATGTACCAATACAAAACCCAGCCATGTGTTCTACGTGTTACTGAGATTGTTTAAACCACCCACGCAAAACTGGTACAGGTGGGCTTAAGTATGCAAAAATGTTTGTTTAAAGCTGAAGTTTGGGTATGGCAGCTTTTACATAGTTAAAAGAGAAGTACATTTATACTCACCTAGATGGATTCCACATCGATCTGATGCTGCATCTGTCCCCTACCAGTTCTGCAGTGAGAACTGAGCGATCAATGACTGCTGTTCGCTCAGTTCTCAGCATTCTGTGAGCAGAGCGCCAGGGACTGTCAGTCTCCGGCTCTCTGCTCTAACATTCGCACTGCTACTACATCGATCTAGCTTCCGACTCCTGTGCAAAGTGTCTACCCTGCTGCATTATATATACAAGAGGTTGTGGGGCGTGACATCATGATCTCTTCATCCAATCAGAGCACACTTTGTATTTATTGAGAAAATGAATGGCACCTGTGCTAAGCAAGCAACCACCTGTTTGCAATGTAGGTGGGCAGCCGCTCAACACTGGACCCAAAAGCTAGTGGAGATCACTGTAGCAAAAGTGTCTACTACAGTGATTTCCAGTAGCGCTGGCCCTGCTAACAGCAGATATCGGGACATTCAGACAGCAAATGTCGGGACATTCAGACAGCAAATGACGGGACATTAAGCCCAGGTTCACACTGAGCTACGGGAATGAAGCCGTACGATTTCACTCCCGCATGTCAGCCGCGATTTCAGAGACACCTGTGCAGGTTTCTGCACAGATGTCAATGTAAATTGTAGCCTGAAATTGCAAAAAGTAGTACAGAAACTACTTTTTGAAATCGGTGCAGTGCCGCAGATGCAGCGTCGTACCGATTAGGACGGTTCCATTGACGCCGATTTGACATGCGATTTGACATGTCAAAACGCTCCAGTGCGAATCAGGACATTCAGACAGCAAATATCAGGACATTCAGACAGCAGATCTCAGAATACACAGTTGTGCTCATAAGATTACATACCCTGGTAGAATTTATGATTTCTTTTTCAGAGAATATGAATCATAACACAAACTTTTCTTTCACGCTTGGTTAGCGTTTGGCTAAAGCT